>JARDYH010000005.1:137066313-139566313 GCA_029215795.1 Anniella stebbinsi | reverse complement strand
CTTGTGTAACCTTACAACAGAGGGTGTATCATGCAAGTGTTGTTTAGCCCTCAAATAACTTCTGCTGGCTTAAGTTCACACAACATGACAACACCCAATCAGGGGTTGCATATTCATAATGGTCGTCGACATGCATCACAACTCCTCTATGGTAATTTAACCCACAGTGGGCTGATGTATCATGTCAACTGGCCCACAGTGTCCAGATGTGTAAAGAATTGTTAAGGTAAACCAAATTCTACTCAGATACAGCCAGAATCTGCAAGCAATGGTTCAAATGATCAAGAAAGCCAAAAAAAAAAAAAAAAACCCCAATCACATACATTAATACTAGCTAGTACTGTCGGTATACATCTGCAGATCACTAATATCATATCCTGCACTTCATGGTAATCATGCAAGACTGAATGAAGTAGCCAGCTTGCATGTGTAAAATGGCCCAAAGTATCTCACCAGCAAGTCCTAAGGGAACTTAGGAGAGGGTCAGATGAGAGGTCTGGTAACTGGTTAAAAGTTAGGGAGAAAAGACAGAAGTAAATAGACCGGCTCATTAACGCAGTAGAGTGCATTGCCAGTGCAAGTGGCTCATCCAGTGGTTCACTGGTGCGCTACCAGCTTCCTTTACAGAGTGGAGTTGCATTGGAAAGGCAAATATCATGGTAAGGCATCAGCAGAAGCCACTACATCAGTACCACACAACAGGATGATGACATGGCCCACACGTTGGACATTGCTACCCACTAAGCTATAAGGTGGTACTGAAGTACAGCTCCTCTGGCTCTAATACCTCTTTGTGATATCTTCAACTACTGGTATTACTCCATTACCCATTATCACAGGTATTCAGCATGGTAAGCTGGTAGGTTGCCAGCAAACTGCTGCAAACACTGCTACTGTTCAGCAGATCTTTGTATTAGGGATGATCTGTTAATTTCACCATGATATGGAATCATGGGTGAAGTTGCCAAATTTGCAGACAACACCAGGTTATTCAAGATCTGATCAGTGGGTGACTTTGCACAAGCAGACTAGTGCTGCATCACATTTTTCTGTATCTACACTTCTCTCCAGGAGGGGAACCTGCTGTTTGAAGCAAATTTTTTCACATCACTTTTTGATATGGTCAATTTTCTACCACCAGTTCCAAGGCGGGATGATAGTTGATTGACTCTTACATAGTAAGAACTGGTATTGAAATCACAGTTTGTCCTGGTGTGTTACCACTATTACTCACCATACGACATTCAGACAACACATGTGCCATGCAAAATTAACATTGTACAAATCATCTTACAGTGAATTTACCATGGCAAAGCTAAGATGAGAATTGTCCTAAGCAGACAGAGTGGGCCTGTTCAGAAGACACCTTAAACCCTGCTGGTTAAGGCTTTTGGTTAAGCAGCAAGGTTTAAGGTGTCTTCTGCGAGGCATTTTGCTAAACCCTGCACAATCACTAACCACAGTCAGACCATCTGCAGCAGGGTTAGAGCGACTCTAACCATGGATTAAAGCATTGTGTGTGACAGCACAGCTTGTGGTTAGTGCTAACCCCAAAGAACCACAGTTTTGCTAACCTTGAAATGTCATCTGAACTGGCCCAGTGAGATTTGGCTGGTCTTAAAGGGTTTGGAGCGAGGCACTATATATATATATATATCTATATATATATATATCTATCATAAGTCACTGTCCCTTGCTGAAAAAGGAGATATAACTGTAACTCTCTTTTGTTTCATTATATTTATAAAGACTGTATGAAAAGCGTATCAATAAGAGTCCCAATAATGTCAGTGGGGTTATATAGCAGATAACAGTCACATCTTATCTTTAAAAGTTTTTCACTTTGCTAGTATTTTACCAGTTATCTGAACACAGGGTACCAGGTCATGTGGAGGTCTCAGTGTGTGCAGCTGTAGGTGCGAAGGCTCCCTTTCTGAAGATGCTCACACTGTTCACACAGATGTCAGGGGGAGGAGCTACTTGACACATATGATATTAGGGAGGAACTATTCAGCACAGCCCCACTCCGTCCTTGCATGTCCCTGTAACTGATAAAGGTGACCCCTGTACAGGGACAATATTTTGAGGATTTTGAAGACAACACTTGTTTTAGATCTCTAATAATAATAATAATAATAATAATAATAATAATAATAATTTATAACCCGCCTCTCCCTCCGGATCGAGGTGGGGAACAACAACAATATAAAACACAAGAATCACAAAACAGTTTAAAAAAATTAAAAAACAAGAAAAAATACATCATTAAAAACATCTTAAAATTCATCTGGATAGGCCTGCCGGAATGTTGTCCCATTGTCATGGAAAATAGTCCAAACTGCTGAAGAAGTCATATTCGAAAAGCACCCTTAAGAATCAGAGTATATAACAATGATTTGTTTCAGAATATAAGTCTTTAAAATCTAAAGCTTCAACCCTGTGTAGACTTACCTGGGAGTAAGCCCTATTGAACATAGTGGGACTTACATCTGAGGAAGTATACATAGGAAACGGTTAAATGGCACTGCTAATCTGCCATTCAAAGTCTTAAACATTGAAAGCTTGTTTACAGATCACTACCCATCCCTATTACACCTACTCTCCAAATTTCTAATCTTCTGTAATTTGTTCAGCTTTTGCACAGGATTGGTCAGAGCCAAAGCATAGACTTTGTTTTGTTTTGTTTTAAAGGTTACTACATGAAAAAAAAAAAGAAAAAAAGATGGGGACATGAGTACTAGGTTCATACTGTTACTTTTCAAAATCAATGTTAGTGAAAATTTATTAAGGCTTAGAGAAATGTGTTTGTATTGTAGTTGCTGTTTGTATCATGCCTATGTATATGTATGGTTTTAAAAAAATATTTTCATTCTACATGAATTTCAACTTTGCTAATAAAAGTTTGACTTGATGTAATCTTCAAAAGCCTAAATTGAGACCGGAGAATATTTTGGTATCCCCTTAACATAGAAACTATGAGACGTATCCATCTCTCAGCTTGCTAGATCTCACCACCTCCAGAGTGGGGTTATATAGAGGCTGGCAATTCTGTCAATGAAAGTCTATGGCCAGGAATTACTATGAGTGTTTTGTTTTCATGGTATTATATCTAGGGATGTGCACAGACACAAAAAATCGGATTGGAATCGGAACTTAAGATTTTAAAAAAATTGGATCGGAAAAATTGGAGGCTCATCGTATCAGATCCAATACTGATATTAAAATCAGACGTCCGATTTTTGAATCGGACACCATTTTGAATGCTTTTTCCCATTGTCTATTTTTGTGTTACAAAACTGCCTATAACTTTTTATTTATTTTTAAAGATAGGAGGATGAAACATGGCCACATTGCAGATGGGTTTGAGGTACTTATCTGTGAAAAAATTCAGAAAGATAGCTCCAGGCATTTTGTGGCTATGAATTTTTTTACTAACGAACCGGGAATGCCTATAACTTTTTTAAAAAATGATCCACACATTAAACTTTGCCACACTGCAGATGGTGTGTTGGGACTCATGTGTATGAAATTTCAGAACCATAGGTGCATGCCTTGTGTGGCATTTTTTTTTAAAAAAAAATGGGTAGCAGTGGGGTAAAGACAGTTATGCCTTCAACTTTTTTTTAATTTTAAAGATCCAAACATAAAACTTGTCCATATTAATGGTACCACTTTGGTTGATATGTGTGAGCAATTTCAGAAGCATAGTTTCAAGCATGTAGTGGCAAGGTTTTTTGGGAGAAATGAGGAGAGCTAACAGAGGAGGAAAAAAAGAAGGTAATAGGGGGTGCAGTTTGACAGCAGTCAAAGCCTCTGTTTTTCAACTTTTGGAACTTTCTAAAGTAAAAAATTAATAGCCACAAAATGCCTCGAGCTATCTTTCTGAAATATCTCACAGATAAGTACCTCAAACCCATCTTCCATGTGGGCAAGTTTCATGCTTCTATCTTTAAAAATAAAAAGGTTAAATGGGGTTCTCTCCTCATTTCTCTCAAAAAACCTTGCCACTACACACTTGAAGATATGCTTCTGAAATTGCTCACACATATCAACCAAAATGGTACCTTTAATGTGGACAAGTTTCATGTTTGGATCTTTAAAAATAAAAAAGTTGAAGGCATAACTGTTTTTACCCTGCTCTTGCCAATTTATTTTTTAAAAATAATTGCCACACAAGGCAAGCACCTATGGTTCTGAAATTTCACACACATGAATCCCAACATACCATCTGCAATGTGGCAAAGTTTCATGTGTGGATCTTTAAAATAAAAAAGGTTATAGGGATTCCTGGTTCATTAGTAAAAAAGAATCATAGCCACAAAATGCCTGGAGCTATCTTTCTGAATTTTTTCACATATAAGTACCTCAAACCCATCTACGAAATGGCCAAGTTTCATCCTTCTATCTTTTAAAATAAAAAAGCTATAGGCCATTTTGTAACACAATACTAGGCTATGGGAAAGAGCATTCAAAATGGCATCTGATTCTCCATTTTTTTCTGATTAAAATTGGAGACCAAAAAATCAGATCGGAAAAATCAGATTTCCAAATTTTTGAATTGGAATCAGTATCAGATGTCCAATTCTCTCCGATTTTAATCGGAATGGGATATCGGATCCAATATAATGCACATCCCTAATTATATCTAACATGTCAAGCCATTATTCTCTCGCCATTGGAACACCTTGCCTAAAAATTTCCATTGTTGGAATTCTAGCCCCATTTAAGAAGCAAATTACATTAAATGCATATTCACAGTTGTATGAGTATATGTGATGAGGTTTGTAGGAAGTGTTGTTTTTGTTTTTTGCACTAGCAGCTTTGGCGACTTATTTATTTTTTAAATGGGACCATGGCATGATGGAAAGGCTTAAATTCCTATCCAGCTGTTCAGCACTCCTGTTTCAGATTAAGGTCACCTGCAGCTGCTAATTTAAAATATGCACAAATGCAAATACACATTTAATGTAATGTCTAGTTCAGTTGTAACATTCCCTGCAATTCTGAATGGTAGGTATTATCAAAATGAAAAGTAAAAAAAAGTTCCCAATTACCAAAAATGTATGAGGATGGAAACTGTTGTGTCTCTGTGCACTAAATGCTTTAAATGTTACAGCTGTTGAGGCTGGAGAGTTCAGTGTCTTACATCATGTAATTATAGAAACTGGTAAAATGTGGAAGAGCTTGCAACTGCTCAGGCCATTCTAGAAGGCGAGCTAAGGTAATGGATTGGTCAAATAGGAGAGTAATTATGCCAATACGATTATTAGGATTTTTTTATGGAAAGGATTCTAATGCCTTCACTTTGAGCAACAAACACCTGGAGTTAGGGCTAATTTCGTCACCTCCCATTTTTGACATCCATTTTTCTGTGATTGGAAAGCACAATCACATAATTTGACACTAGTAGCAGTTTACAAATGGACCTTGGAAAGGGTTTTTCTGTGATTGCAAGACACACACAAATACATTAACGGAAGTTTGAATGTCATTGGAAGTGTCCCTGACCAGCCCCTGCCCTTTCCTAACCTTGGGGTAAAGGACATAGGATTGGATCCAGCATCAATGTTGCACAAGCAGAAGGATACTGCTTGCGAAATGAGATGTCTGCATCCTGTTTTCCCCCTGCACACACCCCTCCCACCCCTTCTAAATCTCTGGACACTTTGAAGCAAATTTGGAGGGTACAGAAGTCCACAAGGAGTATCCTCCTACTTGTGAAATGCCAGTGTGGGATTCAAACACTTCCCTGCAGCTTTGGAGCACCACTAAGTGCAGCATGGCATGGCCAATCCACCTTCCACATGAGATGGGAACTGGGAACAATGGTGCCACCAGGAAGGACTTCAAGTTAGAAGCCCAGGTTTCCACTCAACAGAGAAGAAAAGTCCATAAGTGCATTTAGTTTCCTCACATACATTAAGAAGTATACATGTAATCATAAATTTACAAAGTAAGTGAAGTAATACACATTAACATCTAAAGAAGAGGGGCAAAATCATTATGCCCAGAGTCTAAACATAACTAACTGCACTAATAGCTGGGAATGGGGGTGGGGGAGATCCACTCCTGACCTTGTACTGCACTTCTGATCAGTGGAAGGAGCATTTTTATGCAGCTGCCATTTTTTCACGCAATCCTATGGAATGATACTCATACTGCCAAGAGCTATTTCCTCCTGTCATAATTCTGGCAGAGAATTTTGATCCCCCCACCCCACAAACAAGATGTAGGCAAGTTTGGGAGGCTCAGGGGCATTTTTGCCTCTTTCGTAGGTGCTAATTTTGACCTTTTGGTGCTTCGTGGCCACACACACACACACACACACACACACACACACACACACATATATATATATATATATATATATATATATGAATTTTGGGGGTGTTGTGAGGTGATGGGCAGCAGGGGGTAGCTCACTCCACATGTTACTCACCCCTGCCCCCCAAAATCAATGAGATCCTATTCCCCAGCTCACAACTTGTGAAGAAGGCAGTGAATTGGTGGAGAACATTTCATCAGAGACTGAGGTTGTGTCCCTAAAACAAAGAAACAAAGATGCCTCCAACTACCACTTTGCTCACCAGCAAATCACAGGCCATATGCAAGTGGAAATATATGGTTGTAAAAACTAATCAACAAACAACTGTGAATTGCAAACTGAGTCGTAAAATATATTGCATTGATGGAAAATCGATGAGATGACTCCATTCATTTTACAACAAAATAGGTCAGTAACTATTATGCTTGCAATGTTCTTTTTTACTTGTTATCAGTCTGTGCCATCAACCAATTCTGTATATTAGAGCAAAACTCCAAATGACAGCTTCACTTGTATGAATTAAACACACACACACAATCACACAGGCCCATCAGTGCAGATACAAAAATGCACCTTGGAAAGAGATTAAACTTTGAGGGAGGTCTCAAGGGCATTTGAAATTTTGCCATTACTATTCATATTCCACATATAATGAGATTTATACTTTTCTCAGTATCATAATGGGGAGGAAAAACCTCACAATCATGTGCTCCACTGGACTGAGAATAAAGATGCTACTGCCATCTTCAGATAAAGAAAGTACAGAAGTTCAGATTCATGGCAATATCACATGCTCCATGACTCACTAAAGCCAAGAGATGAGAAGCAATGAAGGCCAAAATGCAAGGTGAAATCCATTTAATTTAGAAATGCAATTTGTAGTCATGTGATTTCGTGTAAGAGTCTCAGAACAAGTAAAAGAGACTGCTTACTTGCTGTGCCAGCAAGAGGATCCTGTATGATCTGGTACAAAACACAATGAGAGACTGGCACAGCTCTGGTGGTACAAAAAGAAGTCAGGGAAAGATCCTATTTCATTCCTTTTGTATGGACATCCTAGCCTTCCCCAAGCTGGTGTCCAACATATGTTCTGGACTACAGCTCTCATAATCCCTGAGCATTGGCTCTTCTGTCCAGTGCTGGTGGGAGTTTTAGTCCAAAGCTATTACAAATCAATAAATAATAGACTAGAATTGCTGCCTCTGCAAGCTGCAGGAAGTGCAGTTCCAAGACAAAGCTTCTTTATTATAATTTGCCACAAAGAAGCCTTCCTAGTTTGTTACTTTTGGTTATTGCTATATAAATGCATATTACCGCACTGTTGTGCTTTTGGTTTGTTTTCTTGAATTTATTGCTTGTTTGAGGTATACACTTAAAAGTGAAGGTAAGCTTTCACACTGAAATGAAATCATGAGTCCCATAGATTGCATTCCCTGCTTAGTGGGGAGCTGCCATTGTGGGCACACACACAGTCCCATTGGTGGGAAAGGAATGGAGTTTGTGGGTAGTTCAATCTCTGGTCCACTTGGCGCTCAGAAGAACAGGGCCTCATGAGGCAGCTGGCAACATTGCCATTGCCGACTTCCTTACCCACCCACAACTGGTTATTGTAGCCAGTGTGGTGTAGTGGCTAGAGTGCTGGACTGGGAGTCGGGAGTTCCGGGTTCTAGTCCCCACTCAACCATGGAAGCTCACTGGGTGACTTTGGTCCAGTCACAGACTCTCAGCCCAACCTACCTCACAGGGTTGTTGTTGTGAGGATAAAATGGAGAGGGGGTTTGTATGCCACCTTAGGTTCCTTGGAGGAAAAAAGGCAGGGATATAAATGTAATAAATAAATAAAACTTGCAGTGAACAGAAGCCAGTTGCCTGTTAACAGGGCTGGGAAGGAGTTTTACCTGCCTTCCAATTGACACAAAAGGGTGGGGGGGTGAGATTTTCTCATTGCAAGATTAGCCTGTGCATAAATAGGTTGAGCTATTTATTTGTGAGCTGCTGTCTTGGTTGAATTATATTGCTTATGTCATGAATTTGTGGAGTGTGATAGGCATTGTGCTGGATCAATTTGGCAGGGACAGTGGATTGGGCTTCCCAATCCTCTATGGTGGGATCCTCGTAAGGGATCTGGGTTGGTGTAGCACCAAGACCAGGACAACACGGTGCTTCAAGCTTGCCACATCCAGGGTGGAAGGAAAGGGGTTCAACTTGGGACCAGCATATCTAGCATACCAACTTCCTTATATACACCCAGATGACAGAGGAAGTCTGCTGGCCATTTTGAAATGAACGGAATGTCACTATGAAGAACCTTGGCTTGGGCTGTCTCTGTAGTGGAGAAAACCTCTGGGAAAAAAACCTCATGCGGTTTGGAAGGCGGAAAATGTAACATCTTTTAAACATCTTCTAAAACTGTCCCTCTTCACACAGACTTTTCCTAGACTGTAATTTATCTGATTTTATATTGCATTCTTAGCTTTTCGTGTTTTAAATTTATTGTATACTTATCATATTTTCATGGTTTTAATTGTGCAATGCCTGGAGAGCCTCAGCTATTGGGCAGTATAAAAATGTAATAAATAAATAAATAAAATCCATCCGTTTGCACCATGGCGGGCCTCTGACCCTTCTTCCCACCACCAACGTTCCTGGCAGGCCAGGAAGGAAAAACGGATAGCAATCAGGCTGTCCAATGGTAGGCTCCCTGCCCTGTGCCTCCACCAATCCTATTCAAAATGAATAAAGTTGTGGCCAATTTAGTGACCCATTTTACTTGGTCATCTCCCACATGGACACAATTCAATGTTGCACCACATAATTAAGTATTTATAATTCCATGTATCATATAGGTTGACTTGAAAGAAAGCAGATTCAAATGTATTGAGGAAAGGGTGGGGTTGCCAAAATGTAATGATACATTTCCTTTTCAAAAACCAGGGGGGATTTTTTGACAAAGAACCTGCCAGTTGAAGACTAGAGTTAGGCTATCCCATATTGCTTCTAGCTCCACGAAACCAGGAAACTGGAAGCTAAGGCCTTAATAAGTGTCCCCTGTGATCAGCAATGTTGTTGTACTGTGTCATAAATTGTGCTTGCTTACTACTCGCTCTCCATCCAGCCACATTCCTGCTGGGTCTTTCAGGCCCAAATCCAGATGGGGAGGATGGAGGGCCTGGGACCAGCAAAGATACCCCTCATTGTCCTGTTCCTGTATTGCCTTATGAAGCATCAGAGCTTTGCTGTATTACTAGAGGAATCCTCTTGTCCATTTACCCATGCCTGTTTGTTGCTTGCATCAGCTGGTAGGATGGGTTACACCAGGGTGTGAGCAACCTGTGGCCCTCCAGATATTTTGGCCTATAAGTCCCATCAGCCCTAACCAACATAGCTAATGGAGAGGGACTATGGGAATTCTAGACCAAAAGATCTGGATCTCCTCAAGTTGCCCACTCCTGAGTTATAACATGGGAGAGGACCCTTTTCTAATCATCATTTAGCTGATCTAGAGAAGGTAAGGGAGGAAAAAAAGATTTGGGTGGGACTTATGGGGACATGAGCTTGCTGTCCTACTCCCTGGGTAACCACTTCTCAATCTTTTAGAAAGGACTCACTCCTTAGGGAACCGAGATTCTCTTGCACAAAGGATATGCCTTGCTGGGGGCTCTTTGTAGTGGGAGATTTGATCATTAGAAACACAGAGGGTTGGGTTTGTGATGGGCAGCATGCCTGCCTGGTGCAAAAGTAGCAGATGTCATGCTTCATCTAGATAGGCTGGTGGATAGATCTCAGGAAGAGTCAGTAGTCATGCCACAGATTGGTAACAAGGGGGAATGTAGTTGTACAGTCCTAGAAACAAATTTTAGTTTGCAGTGTAGGAAGTTGAAATCCAGGGCTTCCATGGTAGCTTTCTCTAAAATACTACCTGTTCCATACACAGGGCTAGAGAAGTGTTTGGACGAAATGAAAGCAGACCGCTGGTACTTTGCAATTTTCATGTATATATTTGAAAGTTTACTAGGCCATCTCTCATGGTGACTTACAAATATAGTGCAATAAAACATAATAGGGTAAATGCAGGTTGCTTACCTGTAACTGTAGTTCTTTGAGTGGTCATCTGTGCATTCACACATATGGGCTCTGCGCCTGTGCGGAGCTTGTTTCAGAAACTTCTATAGCATTTTTGGCAGGAACCCCTCCCCCACCGTCTACTGACTCTGTGTTCCCACCTTTCTCCTCAGTTCCAAGAGACTGACTTGCTGGCCCCATAACTAGGAGAGAAACCGCTCGGTATTGACAGTACATTTACATCGACACCAAAGCAGGGACGGTGGGTGGGTTGTATGAATGTACAGATGACCACTCGAAGAATTATGGTTACAGGTAAGCAACCTGCATTTCTTCTTCATGGTCTCTGTGCATCACACATATGGGTGATTAACAAGCTCAATTCCTGGTGGAGGGTAGGTGTAGATCAATGTTCCCTCACAAGACAAAGAAATGGCTTGCCCCAAATTCCAGTTTGTCCTGGTACAAACAACCAAGTGGTAGTGTGTAATGAAGTTAAAGGATTTACACCAAATAGCTGCCTTACATAAGTCTGGGATTGGCAATCCCCTGCCTAAAGATGCCGAAGTCAATGCATTGCACATCGACTGAGCTGATACTGGACCAATGAGTTGCAAGCCCTTCAACTTGTAGGGCAGTTTAATAGCATGTACAATCCACTCTGCAAGTCATTGCAACTCTTGAGTCTTATGAAACTTGTCTGTTCTAGCTTGTGTGGAAGCCCAGGTAGGGTGCATCAATACTGAGGCAGCTAACTCACTCAATCTGTGTAGTGTTGATATAGCCATCAGAAAAACAACCTTCCAAGAAAATTAACGTGATATCCGAGGGTGCCATTGGTTTAATGTCAGAGTTTGTGGCACAACAGAGAAACTCCATGCCAGAATAAAACTCCCAATTAGAGGAGCCAGATTCACAATGCCCAGAGGAACCCCCTAACAACGGGGTTGGTGCAAAAACAGGTAAAGCGGTCAAGTACCCGCATATCAACAACTATTCCAGCCCTATAGCATATAGGAAGTGTAAAGTGTAAGTACATCGTTAAGGAGGCTGAATGGGGCTTGAGGCCCTGAAGACCCACATATTTAGAAAAGAAACCCATTGTGCAGTATACGACTTCTTCATTGCCAGGCTTCAGGCTGGATGAAAAATAGAATCGACCTCATGTCGAAAGTTTATCTCTGAAGTCCCCCATTCCTGAAAAAAATTGAGATAGAACCACAGATTTGGCTGCTACTTGTGTGGATCCCTCTGAACTCTGTTGAGCAAGACCATTAGATACTTGTCTTATTCACCAAAGTTTAGGGCCGAAATGAGATTTCCCTGCGGATGGTCCCGACGAAAATTGTCATTAGGGCAAACACAGAGAGTGGGTTCCTCCTCCCCTCCTTACATATCACAACACAGGTGTGTTGTTTGTAATAGCCCACACTCTGTGATTGGTTAGGTAAGTCTCAAAAGACTGGAGTGCCTTCCTTACCTCTATGAGCTTCAGCAAGTAGATGTGGTGCATATTGTTTCTCCCTTGCCACATTCCTTGAGGTCAAGAGGGCTGCAAAGAGATCCCCAGTCGAACAGGAAAGTGTTTGTATGAGGACTTGAGATGGGGGAGGAGGCGGAAAAAAGCATGCCCTGTAGCAAATAGTCTGTGCAAGTACACCGATGTAGGGTCTGTTGCACATAGTTCGTTATCAAGCCTTTGAACCCTTTAACAGTGGTATTGTTTTGAAAAACTGTCCGGAACTATTCTTGCCAGTCCCGCATTCAAAGCCTTGCCCTGTGGACGTCATTAGTCTGAGAAGTCTCTGTACTTGAGGTGCAGGAGTATTGTTATTGGTTATATGTCCGCCTGCGAGAGTAGAGACGAAGAAACTCCATCCCAAGGAAGATAGGCTTTCTCTACATCGGCATCAAGAATGCTGCAACAATGGATTTCTTTTAGATCCAGGATGAGTCTGGATTCTGTGTTCACCATGAGGCCCAAAGAGCTCAATAAATTGAGTTGTCACCATGCCTTTGATAGCATTTCCTTCAAGGATGCCACCAGAAGCCAGTTGTCTAAATATGGGTAGTTTTCCACCCCTTGTAGGTGAACGAATGCATGGACCTGTGCCATACATTTTGTAAATATTGTGGGACAAGGTTTAGACTGAACAGGAGTATCCAAAAGTAGGATATGTATCATCAGAAATTCCTGGTTTTGACATACGTATTGAGCCATCTCAAATCCAGAACAGGTTGAAGAGATCTGTAGAGGAGCGGACCAAATATTAAATCAGAGAGTGATATAGGTCTTCCAAAGGAGGCTCCACTCTGTACAGCTCCCCATCAACAGGCAATGCAAAAGAGAGCAATGTTGGGTCTGACTGATAACCCTCTAAGGATTGAGGGGAATCAGGTTTAGTTCTATGATTTAACTCATCTTCCCCAAGCTGATCTTTTTGACACCCCACAGAGTGGGGCTGGAAAGGGGGAAGAGCTAGGTGGTTGTACTGACACATTCACGACAATATCATGAGTCAACGGATGAGCCCTGTGGACAGGTCACAACAACAGTGATCTCGGTGGAGCTGCAGGGAGTTGTGAGAAAACTTCCTCCAGTGGCAATCACGATACCGATGGAGCTGCTCAGTATTGAGAAAGGCATGTGTACCAATATAGGGGTTGGTATCGATGCCTGACACGGGAGTTATGGGTCCATTGCAAGAGGTGTCCCCCTCATAATTTATGCCAATCTCTGTACTGGTACGGCATTCTCGGAGAAGGCAGTCCAGTTGAAGTTATGTCCCCCCTTTTTTTTGTTTTTTTGTTTTTACAGGGACCCGAGAATGATGCCCCTAGACATCACAGGCATAAAAACTCTCTCCATTGAAATCATAGCACTCCGATCATAGCAGCTCTAGGAAGCAGCTCTGTAATTGTCAGCTAGCCTGTAATGGCTGTGCTAATTAACTTGGTGGAGAGATGTCTCATTTTGGTACCGAGAGCTTGGTACTGAAGGAGGCAGTTGAGTCTCACCCTTTGATGTCGATTCTGCCTGCTAGACGTCTCGATGTTGAAGCTGCATGTTAGAAGATCCGGTATTGAGAGCTTAGATCTTGGTACTGAAGAAGCCAGTTACATCATCTCTGCCAAAGGGGCCACCCTCAGTATCAGGGGGGCCCTAACAGCTGTGGTGGGGTCAGAACCCAGTATCTCTCTGGCTTCTGAAACACAGGTAGAGAGCATCCACATGTTGGAAGATTGGAACGACCTATGGTTAGGGTCAGAGTCCGAGGACGCTGAGGGGCTCTCCTCCGTAGAATCGCTCCATGCGATCAGTCTCAGAAGGCTTATGTGACCTGGCCTTCTTAGAGATCCCTTTCGCTGTAGATACAGCTAGGGAGCGTCCAAATGTTGGAAGATCAGAATGACCCATGGTCAGAGTCAGGGTCCGATGACGCAGAGGGGCTCTCCTCCGTAGATTCGCTCCATGCTGTGCGATCCCCCACAACGTGATCCAAGATTGCTGGAGGATAAAATATCTAAGAATATAACAACAATCAATTCAGACTAAAAATGAACTAAAAACAAAGTAAAATAACTAAAAACCTTAGCACTCTAAAGCTTTCTCTTCACGAGAAAGACAGAAGTTCCCAACAAGACATCTTTTCAGCAAGGCGGCCAAAAAAGAACTGAGGTGGGGACACGGAGTCAATAGACAGTGGGGGAGGGGTTCCCGCCAAAAACGTTTGCCTTAGCTATAGAAGTTTCCGAAACAAGCTCCGCGCAGGCGCAGAGCCCATATGTGTGATGCACAGAGACCACGAAGAAGAACTCAATGAACATTTGGCAATATCTGAGGAGCCTGGGTTTGTTTTGGTTTGGTTTGGTTTTGTAGCTTTTTGAAGTGTTGAAGTGGTTTTTAAATGTACAGATTGTGTGTATGTTGTATGTTTTTGCTGTTTTAATTTTTGTATATGGTTTTAAATTGTTTTTAATCCTATATAAACCGCCCAGAGAGCTTTGGCTATGGAGCGGTATACAAATGTAATAAATAAATAAATAAACACAGATGTCACACATAAAAAAAAACCAACAGAAAAAAATGACAACATATCTGTTAAAACATTTTTTAAAAAAAGTTAAAATAATTAAAACAATATCATGACTAACATACACACTGGACAGCACAATCAATGAGGGAAGGCCTGGGTGAAGAGAAGGAAGGGAAGCGAATCTTCTCAATCCTATAAGCAGTATATAATACAGAAGGAGGCAGTCAGTTATTATCATTATTAATAATCTGATTTATATGCTTTCAGATTCCAAATGTGAAGGAGGGTATGTTCTCATGCTTTTTTTCATTGAAGCTTATGCCATAAAATGATATCATCCATCATGATTGAAAGTGGGACCCATCTACGTGTTGGAGGGTTTAAAATTTTTTGTTTCTACCAATCTTCTCCTTTTCTCTATGTAAACTGGTGTCATTCTCTTGTCATTTTCATCAAGATAGATAGATAGATAGATAGATAGATAGATAGATAGATAGATATAAATATATAGATATCAGACAGAGAGAGAGAGAAAGAGAATATTCCAAATCTTTATGAAGCCAGAGGCAGGCAAGAATGATGCATTTTCTAAAGCAACCTGAAGGATGTCATGTTCACATTGCTGCAGAGCTGTGGACCAGTGATCACATGATGGATTATATGTCAGTTTCAAAAAGGGTAGAAAATGTTAGCCTCTTAGGTCTGTACTGTCTGTATCTGAATAATGAGTTTTATTCGTTCTGTGTTGTTGCTGTTATCATCATGATACCAGTTGTTTGCTCTGTGATAGAATTGGTGATATTGTGGGGTAGTGCATGCATGCACATGCAAGTGTATACACATGTACATCCGTGTGTGCACACAACATACACACACTAACTACAAAATATCATTGGAATCCTAGAATTGCTGAGTTCTAAGGGGACTATAAGGCCATCGAGTCAAATCCCCTCCTCAATGCAGGCATCCACCTCAAAGTATGTCTGACAGGTAGCTGTCCAGCTTGTTTATATAGAATTTGGTACATTAAACTTTTTTGTAGAGACCTTTTCAATTGCTTTCTAATGTCCCCACATTTATCAAAGCATGTGCTTCCAACTGCTTTTACACCGCTTCCTAATTTCCAGAATACAGTATGATTGACTATCCCTTTCTATTTCAATGGGGCCTTTTGGGCCTGGCGTTTGTTGTCCGTATGAACAACAAATAATCTTCTACAGCAGCTACACTGGAATGTTTTCTGAGCTATGCAAGCAGTTTCTTGGTAGCCTCGTAAGTGGATGCTTCACAGGATGGACATCATAAGGTCCCATTACTGACAATATAGCTCTCATTTTTGTATAGAATCCTAGAATAGTTTACTTGAAAGGGGAGTATAAGGCCATTGAGTCCAATCCCCTGCTCAATGCAGGAATCCACCTTAAAACATACCTGACAGATGACTATTCAGCTGCCTCTTGAATGCCTCTAGTGTGGGAGAGCCCATGACCTCCCTAGGTAATTGGTTCCATTGTTGTACTGCTTTAACGGTCAGGAAGTTTTACGGGCCAAGCTTCATATTACACTTACTGTATAGCATGTAGCTAGGTCTTGATGAAGTTATACATTATTTACAGATGCACAGGGAAATGTTTTACTTCGAACATAGTGTATGAAGGGGGAAGGCTTATCTCTTTACTTCTCAGCCACATTCTGTCAGAAAACTGCTCCCCTGAACAGCTTGGAGTGTTAGGGAAAAAAGTTCCCATTGGCACCCACCTAAATCTCCAAGTTATGCAGGGGGAGTGATTCTTAGTCAGAATGTATCTGAGAGCGAAGAGAAAAGCCTTTACTCACCACACGCTGCATTCAAAGTAAGAATCCTCCCCACACATGTGATACACAACAAGCTTACCTGTCCATCAGTAAGTCTTAAAGTATAACATTGTCATCAAGTCAAGTTCCACATCTGTCAACTGTCATTCAGTGAAGCCTTTGCAGCTCCCCAAAATTATTTTATTTTAAAGTGCTAATAGCTATTAGCATCATACCTGCGATGCCTATCATTCAGAAAACCAATTATCTCTCCAAATGCACATTGATTTGTGCAAAAACAATATGGCAAAGAATGTAATAGAATCAGTTTGTTTGGTGCTCTCTTGTACACATATCCAGCCATGGAAGCTATTTCCTGTGATGATATTCCTCACAGGTGGCCATGATGTGTGTGTGTGTGTGTGTGTGTGTGTGTGTGTGTGTGTAGATCAGAGGAACTGCAGCCTTGCTAAACAAAAAACAACAACAACAACAAATATTTGTTCTTTGAACCTTGGTTCCTAGATCATGGTTTTACCTCCTTCCCTGGAGTGAATCCTTGAATTTTGCATCCCTTTTAGAGCAATGAAGCCCTGATAAGCATTAGCAGTGGAATTCAAATTCTGATGTATATTCATGCATGTTTGGCCTCCATTCTCACCCCCCCCCTCCATTTAGCTTGTAGGTCTAGCCTCTAATAAGTTTTTTCTCCACCCACTCATCCCCACATACACACATAGCAAAAAGTAATCAGATAGAATCAGAGATAATTTTATGTGCACCAACAGAACAGTATAATAGTCAAATTGGAAACTGCACGTGGGAGAGGACTGTGGGCTGTGGCACCCCTAAAAGTGGCCTGTAGTGGATTTTTTTCTCTAGACCATGTGGAACTTTTTCTCTAGATCAACCTTCCCAATCCTGATGTCCTCCAGATGTTTTGGACATCAATTCCCATGAGATCCAGCCAGCCTGGCCAATAGTCAGGAAGAAGGCTGCTCTAGACATTCAAGGAAGAGATAACCAAATGTTTGTCAAGGATGCTGATGGTTTAGTGAGTTCCCTTACAGCACTGACATTTATTGCTGGTGACCCTGACGGTTTCTTTTAGCATTATGATTCTATCAATTAAATACTGTTGGCAAGAAATTTGCAATAAGATCCAAGATCTATCAGAAAATTTACTTTTGGGAAAAAAAAGGTGGGGGAGCGAAAGGCGGATGTGAAAAGTCCAACATTGCTTCCCCAAGCCTGACTTTGGCTATTAAATAATTAGGCTAAAGTGAAATTCATGAAACAACCTGGAAGCTTGCAAATCACTGAGCAATATTCTTCATAAGTTTTCCAACTGCCTGGGAAGCTAAAGCATCTCTTGAAGCAAAGACAAGATGCTATAAGGTTAATTGAACCAATAATCAAGGTTTGTGCCTGTAATTCCTAGGCGATGCAGTCAATTACTAAAATAAATCTGACAGCAGGGAGATGATAATTGTGTGCAATTACTCTGCAAAGACTCAATTATGTCAACAATTAATGGGTATTTTCCATTGTGGTGAAATCTATCAATTTTAGGACTTATTCTCTTGATTGTAAGAAGAAAGGGATTCAGCTCTGACTTGTCAAGCTGTCTGGTATCCTGAAATAAGCTTGAAATACAAGTTGAATCAACCAGAGATGAATTATTATTTACCTGGCAGGGCAGTTATATCGGAGCTGTGAAGGCTTCTAAATATTTAGCCTGCAATCTGATACCTAATCAGCCTCACTACAAATATACTAGTGTAACATTTTGTTTTGAGATGTGTCCCACTAGTTGCTCAATTCCAGTGTTTATTCCTGATAGGACAGCAACTCTCCTGAAGTAGGGAATGATATTCCTCGGAGGCTCAATAATACCATCAGGGTTGGCAGCAATGAGAATTGAGAAATGCCTTAGCCTCATGTTGCATATTGTTGCAGAACATTAGGCTAAAATGTGCAAACTCTGTCTTTGTTATTTTACCAGTTTGAATATCAATATACTGAAAAACAGAGGTGCAGCACCTCAGCTGAAATTTGGCCCACCTCAAGTCCCTATCTGGCCTTTCACAGATGACCATGCCTCCTCCCCCTTTCCCCCTAATTGACAATCATTTGTAGTTTCCTGGCTCTTCTGCAGTTTTCCCCCATTTCAAAAGCTTGATATGCCTATTCTGAAGTTTACGTCCAATTAGTTTACATCCAATTTAAAGAATAAGAAAAAAATGTTTCAATTTAATATGCTGTGTTAAGGGCTTTCCATGTTCACTGAAGCTCCAAAACACCAGGAAAGTACAGCTGTTAAGGGCCACACCATGCTCTTAACAGATACATTATGGAGGCAGTATCAATGGCTCAATTCAGATGACACAATAAACAACTAGTGTGGGGGAAACAATCGTCAGTTGTTTTGACTATTGTGTCACCCGAATGCCGCCATAGTCAACTCAGTGCTGATCCTAATCCACACCACAGTTGATTATTTATTACCATGTTGTGTGGGGAGTACTCCCTAGTTGAACAACTGTAAAGTTGATTATTACCCCACCATTGACTATTGTGTCGACTGAATTGAGCCAATATGTATGTAATGGTATCCAATGCTATGGTGAGCTCCAGCTTCACCACTATCTTGGAGCTAGGGATGTCCCAAGTGCCTGGTTGGGTCTGGGAGTCCAACTGACACCCCATGTCTACACCCCTGGACCCAGTCAGATGCAGTTGGCATGAGCATGGACACATGCTCACAAGGCCCCTGTGAGAGCTTGGTAGAAACCAGCCCTACCTGCTGAAATTGCACACTCTCCCCCCCCCCCGTGTTAATGGTGGGGGAAGTGTGCAATTTCCAGAGCCTCCAGAAATCATGTACTTCCCCTTTCTGCATTAATGGTTGCCGCTATTATCACAGAGGGGAAGCATGCCATTTCAGCAGCTGCCAAGCACTTGCTGGGGCAAGCTGAGCCTCAGAAGAGTTTGCATGACCCAGTGAGTGGGGGCAGTCAGGAGCAGCAATGGGCTGACTATCCACTGAAGGGAGCAAGGGTGAGTTCTCTCACACCTACTTGGAGCTGCATAGATGTCAGTGCAGAGCAGTGGACCTAAGTAAGTACCACATTTGTCAATTTACTGGAATAGACATATGGTCTCTATGCAGCTGAAGCTTCCATGCCACACTGCAAGTACCCAACTAGCAACAAATGCCATTGACATACAGTGGTAGAGTTGGAAGTGATGGGAGAATCTGTTAAGCTCAGTTTCTCTCAGGTTCTAATTTTTCTAATGTTATGTTCATTCCACCTCGATTCCACATTGGATCACATTACCTCTAAATGTAACCATATTTTCCCTACCAAAACTCCTGTGATGTGGTGGAAACCATGGGACCTGAATTCACACATACAGTAGTAGATGAGGGAGAACAATGCTGACCTCAAACTAGTGTGTGTGTGGTATAGGATGCAAAACAAACATCCAAATGGCTAAAGAATTTAAAGCCAGTCTCTAAACAATAAAATGAAGGGAAAGGGGTCCAATGATAATATGTTCCAGAAAGGTAGATTATTTCTTAAAATTTGTCTGTAGCTATTCAGGCCAGGACTCAAAAGTAAATGTAGGCCTCAGTTATTGGCTGTTGGTAATATAGCTGCTACTATCTGGTAATTGGGGGAAGGGAAGAATGCTGCTGCTATCCCTCCTGGCCTTTACTTAGGCCCTTTCTACACCATAGTGGTGTAGCGGGTGCAACACGGGTGATCCTAGAAGTAGCCACTTCTGGGATCGGCGCACAGAAGCCACATCATCGAAGTGAGATGGCCCAGTCTGCTCCCAGGCCATTGCAAGTAGTGGCCATCATTTCTGTTTATTTTTCTTGACAGAGAGCACATGAGTATTCCTCTGAAAATGTAAGTTTGTTTCAAAAATCAAATGTGGGCACGTGGGCGACGGGCCCCCAGCCCCCTCCCTGCCATCCTGGGGGTGGCGAAAATCCTCCACTGCTGGGCATGGAGTCAGGCAATGTGGCTCCGTGCCCAGTTTGCTGCTGCGCCATGATGGGTGGACACATTCTTCCGCAGTCCCCGGAACTTCCAGGGACCATGGAAGAATCAGGTTTTTTGAGGTTTCTGTAAACCTGGAAAAATCCCGTGCCCGCCCCCCATCCCCGGGACTCCCTGTGTGTCATTTGGACTCACAGGGAGCAGTCGGGGACCAACCCAGGGAAAAAGTCTGGTGTGGACAGGGCCTTAGCCTCCTCAGGGCCTCTCTTTTCTGCCTCTGTCTTTCCCTCCTCACAGTTTCCTCTCTTCCTGATTTCTGTGTTCTTTTATCTCCTCACAATCTTCTTAGGATCTCTCCTCAGGGCATCTCTCCCCACAATGACTCATTAGGATCCAAAGGAGTTGAGATGCTGTCATTCCACCAGAGGTCTGCATTCACACCATTCTTTTCTTCCTCCCTTCCTACAAATTTGAGCTCATCAGCTCTTTAGGCTAACATGAAGCAAAAATCAGTCTTTTTTAAAAACAACAACAACAACAAACAAACAAACCATGAATATCTTATATTTCTTCTGGGACAAAGCACTACATCTCCTCTCTTACCTAACATGGCAAACTGTTTTCCAAAAGATACTGCACAAACAGAGAAAAATTACAACACAGTAAACCACATGTCAGTCTATGGGCAGGGGGTGGAGAATCCCAGAAAATACCTGTCAAACTGCTGGTGGACACATATTAAATTTTAAACTCCTATAAATAAGCAATGTCTTGCCCTTTCTACCTCAAAATCAGAATAGACTATTCTCATACTGACCTCTCCTGCACTGCCAAGTTATAATCCCATCCATTAAGCTGTTTACTCAGTATAAACCATATAACCCACTACCCCCCCCCATTTCCAAGTTCTGGTTATAATGACAGAATGAGTTTGACTATAATTCATTAAACAAAAACCCTACGGTTTACAAGAACAATGTTAAGACTCTACAGTTTCCAACCAAGCACCAAAAAGCAGAGAAATTGGGAGTTAAGGCTCACAAGCCTTAACGCCACATCCTCCCTAAGGAGGCAGAAAGTGAAAGTGAAAGTCTCATTCTCCCAAAGCAGATAAACCATGAGGACAGGATGGAGAATATGGTGTGACCACACTTATACAAATC
This sequence comes from Anniella stebbinsi, assembly GCA_029215795.1. Lineage (NCBI taxonomy): Eukaryota > Metazoa > Chordata > Lepidosauria > Squamata > Anniellidae > Anniella > Anniella stebbinsi. The sequence goes on along the minus strand of JARDYH010000005.1, from coordinate 139,544,919 downwards.
TATGGTGTGACCACACTTAAAATACTGTGTACAGTTCTGGTTGCCACACCTAAAAAGGGTATTGCAGAGTTGGAAAAAGTGAAGAAAGGGGGAACTGAAACAATCAAGGGGCTGTAGTGGCTATGACACCTGGGATTGTTTAGTTTAGAAAAAAGGCAAGTAATGGGAGACATGCTAGAGGTGTATAAAATTATGTGTGGTGTGGAGGAAGTGGATATGGAGACATTTTTTTTTCCTATCCCATAATACTAGAACTCGGAGTCACCCCATGAAACCGATCAGTGGTAGATTCAGGACAGATAAATGGAAGTATTTCTTTATGTAATGAATAGGGATGTGCACTGACCCCCCGGATCGGATCGGATAGCGGATCGGAATCGGACCTGGGGGGTCGGATCGGATCGGATCGGATCGGATGTCCGATCCGGATCGGACGCCATTTTGAATGCTTTTTCCCATAGCCAAGTATTGTTTTACAAAAACGCCTATAACTTTTTCATTTTTAAAGATAGAAGGATGAAACTTGGGCACATTATACACTGGTTAGGGATAGTTATCTGTGAGAAATTTCAGAAAGATTGGTGCATGCATTTTGTGGCAATTAATTGTTTAATAAATACCCAGAAATGCCTATAACTTTGTCATTTTTAAAGTTACAAACATGAAACTTTGCCACATTGTAGGTGGTACCTTGGGACCTATCTGTGAGAAATTTCAGAAACTTAGGTGCTTGCCTTGTGAGGCAATTAATTTTAGAAAAATGGGTAGTAGTGGGGTAAATACATTTACGCCTCCCATTTTTTTATTTTTGAAGATACAAACAGGAAACTTGGGCACATTACAGGTACCACTTGCCTTGATATGTGTGTGAAATTTCAGAAACATTGGAGCTTTCCTTGTGTGGCAATTAATTTTTGAAACAATGAGGAAAGAAACACCTATAACTTTGTCATTTTTAAAGTTACACACATGAAACTTTGCCACATTGTAGGTGGTACCTTGGGACCTATGTGTGTGAAATTTCAGAAACATAGGTGCTTGCCTTGTGTGGCAATTAATTTTTTAATAAATACCCAGGAATGCCTATAACTTTGTCATTTGTAAAGTTACACACATGAAACTTTGCCACATTGTAGGCGGTACCTTGGGACCCATGTGTGTAAAATTTCAGAAACGTAGGTGCTTGTATTGTGTGGCAATTAATTTTTGAAACAATGAGGGATTCATTGGACAGCACTTGCCCATAGGGATTCATTGGACAGTACTTGCCCATAGGGATTCATTGGACAGTACTTTCCTATAGGAAATCATTGGAAAGCACTTGCCCATAGAAAATCATTGGAAAGCACTTGCCCATTGAGAAATACAGTTATGCCTCCCACTTTTTTATTTTTGAAGATACAAACAGGAAACTTGGGCACATTGTAGACTGGTTAGGGATAGTTATCTGTGAGAAATTTCAGAAAGATTGGTGCATGCGTTTTGTGGCAATTAATTTTTTAATAAATACCCAGGAATGCCTATAACTTTGTCATTTTTAAAGTTACATACATGTAAAATTTCAGAATGATAGGTCCAGGCATGTGGTGGCAAGGTGTCTGCACACACCACTTTGAAGACTGTAGAAAATTTCTCCTGTAACGATCCCAGCGAGAGAGAGTGATCCTAGGCTCAGCCGTTCTGCTTGAGTGAAAGTATCAAAGCAGACACGAGCCAAGTGCTACTTTGTTTCTCCTTTTGTAATGGATACTAGCTCAGTTGCAGCCAAGCGTGCAAGGATCAAAGAGATGAGAGAAAGTGTTTCCTTCTTCTTCCCGGGAGGCGGGAGGGTGCAATTGACAGCCCCAGCCTCTGTGTAAAAAAGGTTAATAACTTTTAATCTAAAAAATTCGTAGCCACCACATGCCTGGACCTATCATTCTGAAATTTTACACACATATCAAGTGAAGTGTTCCCTGTAATGTGCCCATGTTTCCTGTTTGTATCTTTAAAAATAAAAAAATGGGAGGCGTAAATGTATTTACCCCACTACTACCCATTTTTCTAAAATTAATTGCCATACAAGGCAAGCACCTACGTTTTTGAAATTTTACACACATAGGTCCCAAGGTACCACCTACAATGTGGCAAAGTTTCATGTATGTAACTTTAAAAATGACAAAGTTATAGGCATTCCTGGGTATTTATTAAAAAATTAATTGCCACAAAACGCATGCACCAATCTTTCTGAAATTTCTCACAGATAACTATCCCTAACCAGTCTACAATGTGCCCAAGTTTCCTGTTTGTATCTTCAAAAATAAAAAAGTGGGAGGCATAACTGTATTTCTCAATGGGCAAGTGCTTTCCAATGATTTTCTATGGGCAAGTGCTTTCCAATGATTTCCTATAGGAAAGTACTGTCCAATGAATCCCTATGGGCAAGTACTGTCCAATGAATCCCTATGGGCAAGTGCTGTCCAATGAATCCCTCATTGTTTCAAAAATTAATTGCCACACAATACAAGCACCTACGTTTCTGAAATTTTACACACATGGGTCCCAAGGTACCGCCTACAATGTGGCAAAGTTTCATGTGTGTAACTTTACAAATGACAAAGTTATAGGCATTCCTGGGTATTTATTAAAAAATTAATTGCCACACAAGGCAAGCACCTATGTTTCTGAAATTTCACACACATAGGTCCCAAGGTACCACCTACAATGTGGCAAAGTTTCATGTGTGTAACTTTAAAAATGACAAAGTTATAGGTGTTTCTTTCCTCATTGTTTCAAAAATTAATTGCCACACAAGGCAAGCTCCAATGTTTCTGAAATTTCACACACATATCAAGGCAAGTGGTACCTGTAATGTGCCCAAGTTTCCTGTTTGTATCTTCAAAAATAAAAAAATGGGAGGCGTAAATGTATTTACCCCACTACTACCCATTTTTCTAAAATTAATTGCCACATAAGGCAAGCACCTAAGTTTCTGAAATTTCTCACAGATAGGTCCCAAGGTACCACCTACAATGTGGCAAAGTTTCATGTTTGTAACTTTAAAAATGACAAAGTTATAGGCATTTCTGGGTATTTATTAAACAATTAATTGCCACAAAATGCATGCACTAATCTTTCTGAAATTTCTCACAGATAACTATCCCTAACCAGTGTATAATGTGCCCAAGTTTCATCCTTCTATCTTTAAAAATGAAAAAGTTATAGGCGTTTTTGTAAAACAATACTTGGCTATGGGAAAAAGCATTCAAAATGGCGTCCGATCCGGATCGGACCTCGTCGGATTGGATCGGATCGGATCGGAGGTTGATCGGATCGGATCGGATTTTCCCGATTTTGGGGCGGATCGGATTCGGATCGTGGATCGGATCCGATCCGATGCACACCCCTAGTAATGAATAGTTTTAACTATGGAATTCACTTCCACAAGATGTAATGATGGCCACCAATTTGGATGGGTTTAAAAGGGGGTGGTGGATAAATTCCTGGAGGAGAAGGCTAACAATGGTTACTAGTCCTTTTGCCTCTATGCAACCTCCAGTATCAGAGGTAGGAAACTTATATACACGAGTTCCTGGGGAACATGGACAGGAGCAGCAAAAGTTCAGGAGGGCGAACTGATGAAAGCTCATTAAGTTCCATCCCTGGATAGGTTCCTCTGATGTCCCTATTGCAGATTATATATATATATATATATATATATATCCAAGGCATTGCACTTCCTCTCTGCAGATGGTGAGATCACATGGGTATCTAACTCATTACTTAAAGCTTTAGAGACAGTCATTTTTATGGCCATTTATTAAGCAATTAAAATTACCTCCATTGTACCTGTTAAGAAGCATTTTCATAAAACCATTTCTTTATGTGCAGAAATCAAGCTCAGGTACTTATCATTCTGTGCAGTTATTTTCCTCTAAGTAGAAGTTTATAAATACACATATCAAAGAATCTCTAAGCTATTCAAACTGTCACAATGCACAAGCAATTTACAATAAAGCCTGAGCCCTGTCTAATTATTGCTAATAAACACATTAACTTAATCCAAGCCCAGCGTGGAACAAAGATAACATTAAATTAATGAATCATCTGAAAGTGCTGTAAAATCAGATTGTCTGACACTTTAATGAGAGAGAGAGAGAGAGAGAGAGAGAGAGAGAGAGAGAATATACTGGAAACAGTGGGAAAAAACTGTATGTGATAAAGAGTAGATGTTTCTAAAAACGAAAGCACACTTCTCAATACCAAAATGGAAGAAGTGGAATTCCCACCCAATTCCCTCTTCGTCTTCAGTGCTGCTCCCTCCCTCCCCTCCCTGTAGACAGTATGGGCTTGCCGGTCATCATTAGGAGGCCAAGTAGGAATTTTTTACTCTTACCCTAATTTGGTTAAGAGTTTTTTCGCCTACTTCATACTGTAAGACAGCCGGGGTGTATTAAATAGGCAGATTGGTCTTAATTTGGTCGCTTTAATTTGGCGATAGGTGCGGGCATCCTTAGGGGCGTTTTCAAATGGTGAACATTCTCAGGAACCATTGAGCTAAAGGTAATACCTGAGGCCCACATCTGGGAGTCCCGCGGCACCAGATCGTGGGAATAAGGTTTTCCTTGAGGCCAACTCTACTCACACACTCGGAGCCCTGTGGCACGGGAGTTGTGACAAAGGAAGGCCTCCCAACCCCATATGGGGGAAGACTAAGGGGTGGCGAATGTCTGCTGCCACCTTGGTTCGCCCAATCCTAAGATTTGGCCTGGAGAGGCCAAGAGCGGGATGCCTGCATAGGTTTTACCTCCTTTTGCAGATCTTGAATAAAAGTGGCCCATTTTTATACCCATCTTACTTGTCTCGACTCTTTATTTGCACCCTACACCTCGCAATACATTCCCCCTTTTTATTAAGCACAATCTGGTGTACTATTTTATCTATTGGAGTACATCTGAAGGTGACATATGTTCATATGGTCCAGCTTATCCTGCCAGGAAGGTGAAAGGTTGTTGGGCTGACTGAAAGAAGTAGCAGGTTCTGCAAGAATTGAGCCCTTATCACCCTAAGTCTCACAATACCTACATCAGAACTTAAGAAGATCTTTCTGGATCAGACCAAAGGCCAAAGATTGAGCGTTCTCTGGGAAGTCACAAGCAGGACAGGAGGGCAATAGAATTCTACACCTGCAATGTGGCTTGTGTTTCAAAAGAAAATATGGATGAGAAATAAGAGCAGGGGTCATACAAGCAAAATCATCTGTTAAGTAAGTCAGACAGTACAAACCTGATTCAGATTTAAACTGGATCAACTGCACTGGCAGAGGTGGACTTCCCCACCCTTTCCTTCCCATTGCAGCCACTCCAGACTCTAAAAATGCTGTGCAGAGAGTCAGGAGACCTTGGCCTAATCTACACCTGCCAGTTATCACAGGGTCAGCTCAAGGTCGTTCCTGTGCATCCAAATGCTGCACAGCGTATCCCAGGGTCAACTGGGGATGACCTATCAGTTGTCTCGGGATAACTAGGACAACCCCGAGGACTGCAGACAGTGTGGCGTGGGCTCCCGGGTGTTCCTTCCTCTCCATGAGTAGTGGGACTCTTCAAATAGGCATGGAGCTGCACAGGGTGATACCATGCCCTTTGGGGTGGGGGAAGCAATTTTGCCATTGCTGGGATGGCTGCTGGCACTTTTCAGTGTCAAGTTTTTAGGTTAATTTTTTTAACCTTCCTTTTTGTGTAGGATCGGGGCTGCGCAATTCTGCGGCTGGCTCCTCCTCCTTCAAAATAAAAAAATAAAACCACGCCGCACCAGGATGTCCCTCTTGACTTCTGGGATGACACACTGGTGTATGGACCCAGGGGGACGATCCCGGTAGCAGAACCGCCCAGAGAGCTTCGGCTATAGGGTGGTATAAAAATGCAATAAATAAATAAATAAGCCTAGGATCCTCCTCCCCCTCCATCCCAGAATGCCTCTAGGTATAGATGAGGCCCTTAATGTGTGGGGTGAGCTGTGGTGTTTGGGGAGGGGTGTTCCCCCAGAAATCAAACAAAAGATCTGTCTGGAAGATCCCTTCATCTTGCGTAAGGTAGATCCAAAATCTAACCCCTGGTTTCTGGCAAGATAGAATGTGGAAAGGATGTTTTCCATGTTAGTCCTAACTGGGGCTGGCATGTTGTTTTTCTGTCTTCCCTGGGGTGCCCCTTTTCCTGGATGCTCTTTATTGTGATTTGTGAATTGGTTGCAGTTGACTCTTGGCTAATTACTTGTTTGTTGTTTCATTACAAATTTGGCGGAATAATTATCAATATAGCTGTGGGAAACACCCAGAGGCCATGATTGATGAGGTGCCCCAGAAGGCTATTTTAAATGGTATGGAAGACACCAAGACCAGAACAGCTCATGAGCAGGACTACCCCAGTCTACGAGTAAATGTATGATACAACCAATAGGGTTCCAAGAGATTCTAATGTGGAATCTACTCTGCATCTACCTGTTCCTGCAAGAACAACTGGTTGATTTGTCAGATGAAATGTCAGATTGAAATGGGTTGTACCAAGGGGGACATATTAGTTTTTTTTCTTCATTCGGTCACCTTGAGCATTTCAACAGGAATGAATAAACTTATTCACACAGACTTCTGTATTTTCTTCTCCCTATAAACAGCACAAGCTCTTTGGGTCTTTTGATAAGCCGTTTATTTCTCATACACTTTACGCTGCAATCCTACACTCATTTACTTGTGAGTAAGTCCCACTTAACTCAATGAACATACTTCTGAGCAGACATAAATGGGCTTGCACTTTTAATTGACTACACATGCATTTGGCAGAAGCTCCTTGAAACAGAACACATGTTTTAAGATTCAGAGCAAGAGATAACTGGGAGAAAGAACATGGGCTGCCAAAATGTCTTCACTTCATACCAGCTACCACTTGCTGCCCCATTGCATCTCCTGACAATGGTGAATTTACAAAGCAGTGACCTGTCATGTAATGAAAGATTAGGGTGAGAGTTACAACAGTGAGGAAAGGTCCCTGCTGTTAAGACAAAGAGCGGGAGACCCTGCTGTGTCTGGTGGAACCGAAGAACCCACAAAGAAAAGAATGCCTGATGGGGAGTCAATAGGAGAAAAAATTAATCGTCAGTGCTGAAGAGGCTTCAAGAGGTACCTTGGGGATACAGAAAGACGAGGGAGGGAGATGGAATCAGGATTGATTGGAGCATATTGTTTCAAAGAGGAAGCAATTCGGGAGACACAGCAGGCCCATTTATGCTCAATAGGTCATAAAGACACACAATAAGGAAATTGTTATGGCCTTTCTTAGCTGAATAGTGGATTAGCAACCAGCAGTAGCAAAAGGGATTTGCATAACAGCTTGCATTGATAGCCCATTTGTCACTTTATAGGGGTTCTACAAAATATTCACACTGTTGTTCAATAAATATTTACCCCTCATTTTTATTATTGTCTTTGTTGTTTGTGGTTTTGCTTGTTTATGGAGGTACCATGCAAGGTCCAAAATGTGCAGACTGTGGCCAGATGTACACCAAGCAGGATATAGTGGTATGAACATGGTATGAAAGTGGTATATAAAAGGCAGGAGCCACACTACTGCTTTATAGTGGTATTGAAATGCACTGACAACTGCTGGGGCCCATTGACACATACAATATCCTGCTATATCCTGCTTGGCGTGGCTCCTGCCTTTTATATGTGGCTTTCATACTGCTTTCATACCATTATATCTGTCTCCCTGCCTCATCTTTCTCTATCCCCAAGGTACCTCTTGAAGCCTCTTCAACACTGATGATTTATTTTCTCTCCTATTGACTCCCCATCAGGCATTCTTTTCTTTGTAGTTTTGTTTTGCTATAATTGCAAATATATATTTTTTAAATAACCCCCCCCCCTCTTTTCTCTGACTTTAACTGCAATCCTCACAGTAGCTTGGGGGTAGGGGGAATTTTCTCAGCAAGCCTACCCTATTGTAATGTAAAGTATTTTGGGGGATGTGGTCTTGAATGGGCAATTAAGACCCAACAAGTTTATAAAAGTCCTGTTCCTGGTAGAGATGAAAACTTCTAGAATTGGATCAACACAGCTGCCTGCATTTGTAACCTCTCCTTGGGATATTTCTATGGGACTGTCATGATGAGTGTCTACATTTCAAAATACCAGCAACTGGTGTACAGAGGCATACTGACTCTAGTGCTAGAGGAAATAATATAGTAGTTATAATAACTGCTAGCAACTGATAGAGATCTTCCATGAATATAACTAATCCCTTTAAAACCGTTCCATCACTACACCTTATGGTAACAAGTTCCATAGATTACTCTATATTTTGTAAGAAGAAAAACATCCTTTTGTCTGTCCAGAACCTCCCACCATTTTGTTTCAATGGATGATCCTGGGTTACTTTTTCCATACCATGCATAATGTTATGCATCTCTATCATGCAATCACTCTCTGTTTTTCTAAGTACAAAACCCTGAAGGATTGTAAACTTATCTCATAGCGGAGTTGCTCCAGCCTCTGGATCAATTTAGTTGCCTTTTCCTAAACTTTCTCCTTTTTGAAATGCTGTGACCAGAACTATACACAGTATATTGCAAGTGTGGTTGCACTATGGATTTGTACAAGGGCAACCATTAGTCCCTTCCTAATGATCCCCAATTTGGAACCCTTTTCACAGTCACTGTGCACCAGTTCAATGTTTTCATCAAATTGTACGTCACAATGTTTTTAAATATTTTAAATATTTTGAAGTTGTACTATGTTTACTTATATTTTAATTTTGTGTATATATCTGTTTTTAACTACATGTTTTAATTTGTAAACCACCTTAATTCCCAGTATTGGGAAAAAGGCGGGATATAAATAAATATCATCATCATCTCAAGATCCCCAAATCACCATCATTTCAGATCTCATCACTGTATATATGAAGTTTGGATTTGTGTAAATGATGCAATCTCTTTCCACTTGCCTATTTTGAAACACATAATGCCCATTCCCCCAGATTTGAGAAATTCTTTTGGAGTTTCTCACTGTTCCTTTTGCTATAAACCGCCCTAAATAATCAGTTAACTTGGTCACCTCACCGATCACCCCAACTCAAGATCCTTTATAATAATAATAATTTATTTCTTACCTGCCTCTCCGTTTGGATCGAGATGGGGAACAACAATATGATAAAATACATAAAACTGATTAAAATATGACATACATTATTAAAACTGCATTAAAACATCCTAAAAACATCCTAAAAACATTCTAAAATTCCACTGGATATGCCTGTCGGAAGAGAACAGTCTTTATGGACAACTTAAAAAGCACAGATCTCAATACAGATTATTTAGGGGCCTCAGTGTTACATTTTTCCATTGGGAAAACTCTCCTTTTATTTCTATTCTGTTTTCAGTTCTCTAAACAGTTACCAATCCATAAGACACATTTTTACCTTCATCCCTTAGAGATGATTTAACCTAAACAAAAAGTTCCCAGCTCCTGTCAGTATCTCCCAGGATTCAGTTTAAAAGCTACTTTGCCACCTATTTGATGTTAAGAACCAACAGTCTAGTTCCTTTCTAGTTTAAGTGTAGCTTGTCTCTTTTGTACAGGACCAGCTTGTCCCAAAATGACCCTCAGTGCTTAACAAATCTAAATTTCCTCCCTATACCACCATTTCATTGATACATTAGGACTCCTCACCTTTACCTGCCTCGGTAGTCCTGTGATTGGAACAGGTGATATTTCAGGGAAAGCCACCTTGGAGGCCCTGGCTGTCAACTTCCTTCCTAGCAACTTAAATTTTGTTTCCAGGACTGCACAACCACATCTCCCCATATCACTGGTGACGGTGTGCACCACAACAATATTTAGACTTTGCATTTCGAGGTGTCCACTTTAAAATGTGAGTTGGGCCATGTCTACACCATGCAGTTATCCCAGGATTGTCTCTAGGTTATCCCTGTCCATCCAAATGACACACAGGGGACCCGGGGTCAACTGGGGATGACCTAGAGATGTCCCTGGGATAACTGCAACCATGGATGTCCCAGTTTTTCAGTGGTCCCGAAGCAACCCCAAGGATTGTGGCTGGTGTGGTGAGGGTTCCCAGGTTCTCAAATGGGCATGGAGCTGAATAGGGTGGCTCCATGCCCATGGGGGTGGGAGGCAGCAATTTTGTCATCCCTGGGATGGTGGGGGACATTGGACACAGGTTTTTTAAAAAACCTTCTTTTTCCCCAGATTGGGGCCACGTGACTGGCTCCTCTTAAAAAAAAAAAAAAGGCACCCGTGATGTCCCTCTTCCCTTTCAGGACATCGCACAGCCATATAGATGCTGGCGGAGGATCGTGGAAGCAGGTAAGTTCACAATCCTCCCCCTCCCTCCCACTGGACCCTTAGGTGTAGATGAGCCCTTATAAACCTAAAAAGAAAAGGAATGTGAAGCCAAACATTTTCTTGAAATTCTGTCTTGTGTTCATATTCCTGCTCCACTTTAAAAACAAGATAGGGCAGCTGCTTTACACAAAGGCATTTCAGACAAGTTTTTTCCCCTTGATATGTTGTAGTCATAAAATATGTGACATGCAACTGTCAAGACAAATTCAGTGAAACCATTCTCGATGGCTCAGAAACAATTGCTTCTTCAGCAAGAAATAAAATAAAAAATAAAACTTCCCAAAAATGAAACCAAAGGACACCCCCCTCACCCAAAACCAAAACACATTTGTCCCTTCTTGAGAAAAAGAGGTGAGCTATACACTGTCACTATGCAATGTTCTTTTCAATCTTTGGTTTATTCAACCTTACAAACCTCCAGTGTTCTTGACTGATAGATGGAAAACATTATGCTTTTTCAGGACGTGTGTGTGTGTGTTTTAACATCAGCCATAATGTTAATGCTTCTTGCTGCCAATCTGTAGTCCATACAATAGTACATACCATGATGCGGGAGAAAAAAATAGAAGAGTCTTAATGGGACTCTTCTGATAAAATAAATATTTGCTAAGCTATAGTTCAGTTGCTCTCTAGGCAGTAAAGGAGCATAAGAAAACTTCCATACATCTGCACAGTGTGTATTAGAACTGGCCTTCATTACTTGCAACCGACTTAATTGAATTCAACCACCCATCCATGGATTGCAGCTTCCAAGAATCCCCCCCCCACACACACACACACACCTTTCTGGAAGGCCAAAATGTCAAGGTTTAAAAGTTCATAAGTTGTAGAGAGCTACAAGACTTGCAGTTATGTTTATGAACTCTGATGAAACTAAAATAATCAATTAGGGATCAACTTGAATGGAATCATAACATTCTTAGTGCAACACCTTCCATAAATTCTAGTCAGATATATTAGGCCTTTTGTTTTGTTTTTTAAAGGAAAATCGGACTAGATGGAGCAAATAAAGAAAGCTATGTAGTTGTCCTTCAACCATCTATCCTACATAAATAGTGTCATTAATCGCATATGTGCGGGTATTTTTATTGCATATAAGTTACCAGTGGCTGCTATTTATTTATTTTATTGTTTGGTTTTTAATTGTACTTTTGATTTTTTGTAAGATTGCTTTAATTAAGTTGTTTGTGTTGTTGTTGTTGTTGTTGTTATTATTATTATTAATAATAATAATAATTTCTATACCATCCTATAGCTGAAGCTCTCTGGGAGGTTTTTGTTTTAATCCTGGTTTTATTATTGTTAACCACCCTGACTGCCACTTTTTTTGTGGAAATGCAGGAGATATTTATCATCTGTTTATCAATCAATATAATGAAGGTACAAATGAATCAAGACAAACAGAAAATATACAAGAAATCCCATCAGAAAGGATGTAAAATTCAACATGCCAAAATTGTTGCCAGATTACTGAGATGGGAAAGAAAGCGGATCATTTGTTTTTCTTAACTTCCCTCAGAATTCCGTGAAAAATAACGAGCCCGATTATTTTGTGTCATTGTCATCTGTAACAATCTGCTAACCTTGAGTTCTGCTTCAAAACTCTCACATCTCTTCAGGTGAGTTCATGTATCATTACAGGTTGCAACTTGCGAAAATCATAGTATGTGTTGGTGGGAAAGGGAGGGAATTACAAACCCACATTTTTTAAAAAAAGTAATGTATTGTGAACCCAGGCCAGTGTTATTGAGAACTGTTACCAATGAGGAGGCTGAAGGAGTAAAGTTTTTAAAGAGCCCAGTTTTAAAGACCATAGTTACATACCACTATACTTATTAAGTTAATTTGTTGAGAATAGTTCACAAAGATGTACATGTCGATGCACCTGCTGGAGTCTTCCAGCATCTTCGCTTGATCACACAAGGAAGGAGAGCAGCAGGTAAGCTTGGGGCACCTAAAGCATCAGATAGAATGACAGTTGAATGCAAACATGAACATGAACACAAAAGCTTGCTCGCATAACACCTGTACTTATGGCTTGGATGGAGAAAGTAGTCAAAGTGTCAGCAATTAATGAATTGCACTGTAAAGAAAGGTTTCATAACCTGTGTCTTAATTTGACTATACTCCAGTTAGGTGTTACCTACCTTTCAAATTATTGTTTCTGGTATTGGACTCTACCGGTTACCAGAGCCATTTCCTTATGTCGCAGAGAACATGGCAGGATCTACACTACTGCTGTAAAATGGTTTAGAACAATAGTGACAACTGTTGGGGCCCAGGACACACTCCATATACAGGTGTAGATCTGGCCCATATGTGTTATATCATTGGTCTAGGATAGCAAGGCACAGCTTTTGTTGTGGTGTTCTATCTCTCTGAGTGAAAGAATGGAGCTACCTTATAAGTCAGCTCCTTTGTATATCATAAGATGGTTAGAGGTCTGGTCCCAGCTACTACAAGCACACACTGGTGACAAGGTAATACTAATTCAAAATTTGATGTCATCAAAGGCCCCAGGCTGGTGAGACTGGAATAGGAATGACTCATTAGAAAGTCTGTGTTGTATACAAACATATACAATTTGATGCAGGAGAAGCAGCATCAGCACTCACTCCTGCATTTGGGCCTTCAGTCCCTGGGCCTCCACAGAAGCTTTCAGGACAACTATCCTGTGAGAAAGAGCAGCAGTACTTCACTCCAAGGCTCAGGGGCCACTGGGGGCTCCTGTGAAGAACAGGGGCCATGTTATTATTTCTGGTCTCCCCAAAAGAATGCCATCAGCTCAGGTTTAGCTAACATGTACACAGTAGTATGTTATCTCAAGCTGTTGGAGCCAGGCCTGAGACTCATGGTCATAGTTAATTGGGGAGAAACTGATTCGGAGGTAAAGCGAGACCTGCCGGGGACAGGGCTAGGAGGAGCAGCTCACTCCATGATTGGTGGAGACTGATCAGCCGAGTCAGCCAGGGCTGGGGGATAAGAAGAAAGGGGTTGAATATGGTGTTTCCCTGGGGGTCCTTGGCTGCCTCTACACGAGAGGTTTAAAGCTCTTTCAAGTCTCATTAAAATTTTTACCTCTACATGAGCGGAGCGCAAATCAGGAGTTGAGGCACGTTATCTATCCGATTATGCGCATTATCGAATGCGAGTTAAATAGCGAGTTTTATTTTGCTGTGGCCGTTAAAGCGCATTTTGACTATGTGAACAAGCGATTCTCCACATTAACTACTTCTAAAGCACATTTCAAACAACCGGTAAGGCCACCAGTTGTGTGCTCAATTACCTCCTGCGTACAGTCATTTACCATAAAGCGCTTCCGAGAAGATGCGCATAATCGGAGAACCAGGTGTCAAACCGAATTCTTGTAGAGGGGGTCCTTGCTGAATGAAAAATGTTGCTGTCACTGACTGACTGGTGGGGAGGCCCTATACATGGTAAAGTATAGGTCAGGTCAGCAAGTTTTTGTTATTTTGCTTGGGTGTAATTGGTGGAGGCTCTCTGTTTTATTGTATTTTATTGTATTGGTGCTCTTATTCCTTTTATCCTTTTGAACCCCATTCCATTCATTTTACCTTCCCTACTTTCCTCCCCTTAATAAACTGCTTTAAAGCTTCAAAGCTGGTTTGTTTACTTCAAGGTAACTCCTGATGCTAAGTCCAGTGTTTGCTGGTTGAAGATGGGTGGCTGGGTGGCCGGTTGGGGATTCACCTGGCCTACCTCCTTGCAGGGAAACTGTATTGAATATGCTCTTCCTTCACAAGTCTCAGCTGCCTCAACTGCTTCTCTCTCTCTCTCTCTCTCTCTCTCTCTCTCTCTCTCTCTCTCTCTGTGGAGTAGTTTCTCACTCTCAGCAGGGGCTCTCTAGCTTTGCCTTCTTGCTTGCTTTAGTGGTGGCCCAGTTGCTGTGACCTGAGCTAGCAGAGGAGGCTTCTAATGGGCTACGGTGTTTACCGCTCTCTCTGCCCCATCACTGGACACTTTGTACCAACCTTGTACCAAACAAGCTGCACTGCATGATTGGGGTATTAGCTCACAAATATGTATTTACCAAATAGTAGATGTGCAGTGTATACCTCACTTTAGATTATCCTTGGAACAAACATCATTGTTGCCTTCACTACCAAAGATGAGTATAATCAGCTGCAGTTCTGTCTCTGATATTAAACATTATTCCAGAGATGATTTTTTTTTCTCCCATTGTGTCACAACATCATTTCTTTTCTTGAAGACATCCCTGTATTGTTGTTGTTGTTTTGCTTTGTTTTAAGAACATGCAGCAGTGAGAGACTGATGGGTTCTGGGAGTAAAATGGCCCACTTGTATGCTACCACTGGCAGTAAAATGGATTTGATAGGCAGTGACATTCCAAAACCTCCATACAGAAACTGGATTTGAGTCATGCCAATCATTTGCTGTTCAGCCATTCTAAATGCGCCAACAGCAAATGGTGACATCTATCTATTCTAGCACAGAAATTATAGCATCAGTATGACTGTTCCTTCTAGATAAAGGTGAAACTGTACATCACAAAAGGTGCACATTGGAAGCAGAAGAAAACCGGATCACATCATCAGCGACACCAATTCACAATGTGAATATCCACAGGGGAGAAATATAATGAGGACCCACATGAATGACATCCTTCTACACAGCTACATCAACAACAAAAGCTCCTGCCATAGAAACAGACTTTGGGAGAACATTAGAAAGAAAGAAAAATGCTGCCACAATACACATATCAAATTAATTCTGAGGTGTAAAGAAAGAAAATGAGTTTTCTAGATATTATGCCAAAGGGCTTTTATCATACTGCTGAGCATGAATGGGCAAGTATGGTTTTGACCAATGCCAGACATGTTATAGTTTTAGAAGTTGTGCTGGCATGGAAATGCCACTTTTGTGTGTGCAGGAAATTCCAGGGAAAAACTGACATTATACTTGTTGTGGCATTAGTTACTTGATTATATAATACTTATATAATATAAAACTTTATAAACAATGCATAAAATGTAACTCATACAGTAATGTCTATTGCTATAACACTTCTAATTGATACTGTTTTTTACACTACCAAGGGCTCTGGGAGAGGGTGACTCAAGAAGGCCATCTTTACACACCTATAAGGTTTAGCTTGCGGGAAGGGAGAAGGAGTGAGGGATCACTTCTGCAGGGCAAGCCTGGATTAAAATGCAATCCAGCTGCCTGCAGGACCATTAGCATCAGTTTTACAGACTGTCACTGCATAAATCATTCATATATATATATATATATATATATGTATATATATATAATTTAACCTTGAATAAAAGTAGCCCTACTGCACCCAAGCATCCGTGTCTGCAACTTCCTTCCTTATCTGGGTGCAAATTTGAAATAGGGATAGCCAATATCAACCGGCCCCACCCAACAATGAATATCAATGCACAGAAGCAGCTTTATGAACTCAGAACTGGTGTACATAAAGATGCACATCTGCATCTACATCTAGTTATCTACATCATCATTGTGATGCTGTGAGGATGCCCTGTGATGATCCTCAGTAAATTGAACAGAGATATCTTTTGGTGCATCAAAAAAAGCCTGTTGTATCATGTACCAAATTTAGAACTTAAGTATAATACTGTGTATTCGGTAGGGGTGTGCACGGGCCCCCCGGATCGGATGAGGACTGGATCGGGACCTCCAATTTTGTTCCGGATCAGATCGGAACAAAATTGGAGGTCCCCTGGATCAGATCGGACCCGATCCCAATCCGAAAATCAGATGTCCGATTTTTGGATCGGCCGCTATTTTTCCCCATAGACTTGCATTGGGGGAAAGAAAGCTTTCCCCCAATGCAAGTCTATGGGGAAAAATGGCGGCGGGGTGAGTGGGGGCCTAACTCCCCCTCCCTATCCACCCTCACGCTTCTTACCTGCAGGGGCCTTCTGCTCCCGTCCGCTTGTGCCCATTGGCGTCAGTGGATGGCAGCAGATGACCCCGGCAGATAAGCCCCCTCCTCCCCTTCATGCTCCTTACTTGACACGGCCATCCGCTGCCGCCCGCTGGTGCCCACAGATGGCAGTGGACGGCCCCGGCAGGTAAGCCTCCTCCTCCCCCTCGTGCTCCTTACCTGCCAGGGCCATCCGTGGACGGCCCCGGCAGGTGAGGGGTGCGAGTGGGGGGAGGGGGTCCGATCCTCCGATCCAACCCGATCTGGATCGGGTCCTTTTCGGATCATATCATATTGGATCGGCCGATCCAGGTGCTGGGGATCAGATCAGATAATTTTATCCGATTTCCTCTGGATCGGGTCCAGATCGTGGATCGGACCAATCCATTGCACACCCCTAGTATTCGAGATTTGTTGATTTTAGTGGAATTTACACATGTCTAGGTTTAACGGGATTGTATTTGTTATCTTTTAGTGCTATATCTCACTAAGGATACCTAAATATTTCTCTAAACATCTTTGTTTCATCTACCTCTTGGACCCATTTTTATCTTTCGTGATGCTGATTCCACTGTGCCTTCACAACATTTAAAACAGATTCCCAGTTCTCTGGGGCAGACTGAGACAGCTAAAACATACTTTGCCAGTTGCCCATCACAATAGGGCAAATTGATCTACATGGTTGGAAATGTTATTGATTAATTATCACTATAAATAATTGGGTGTTTTTGAAGCAGATATGTTCAGCATCATTGTATATTGACAAAATGTTCCAATGATAGATAGCATACATGTTAGGTAAGGCTCCTTATCTAACATAATAGTTTTTATTAGCTTGTGTATTTTATGGTGCAAAATTAATATTCAGGTCACAGAGAACTGCTGTACGCCCAAGAGATTAATATTTGAATCCCTGGCTGATAGCCAATGGGAGTGTTCCATGGGCATTATCTTTCTACAACACATTTAATACTTCCGTGGAAGAAGTTCATTCAACCAAGCATTGTGTGTACAAGGGAGTCTTAAATAACAAGAATGTAAAATTGTTGGCCTGAGAATTCTCTGCCTTTGTAAGAGCCCTTCCAATTAACCAGCCGTCGCTATTATGGGATGGTTCTAAACTGCCTGCAGTTCCCATTACTATAGAAGTCCAGCACATCAGTACCTTAATAAGCTAAAATAATTCACAACCAGATGTCATTCTTGAGTCCATGCTTAATATATTTTTATGACAATCATAGTAATGCATTTGGTCAATTACTAAATATCTAAACAGGGGCATTAAAAAAAATATCCCCAAAGCCACAAAGCACTGAATAAGCTTTCAGTTTTCACAAAACTGTTCTTTAGTCTCTATATTAAGCAATAAATAAGAGATGGTGAGTCCTATAAGACTGTCTTTGGTTTGGTCTAAGATTTTTCTAGGATTTCCAGGGGTGGGTGGGAAGTAGGGAAAACCCAGGGACACAAATTCCAAACCAAGGGGTCTATGCCATGGTTGACTCAGATCTTAGGATGATCATATAAAATGGAGGACAGGGCTCCTGTATCTTTAACAGTTGTATAGAAAAGGGAATTTCAGCAGGTGACATTTGTATGCATGCAGAACCTGGTGAAATTCCCTCTTCATCACAACAGTTAAAGGTATCTGGTCACTCTAAAATAGCTCCTGCAGCTTTAACTGTTGTGATGAAGAGGGAATTTCATCAGGTGCTGCATGCATACAAACACCTGCTTAAAATTCCTTTTCTATACAACTGTTAAAGATACAGGAGCACTGTTCTCCTTTTTATGTGGACACCCTACTTGATCCAGGCCAGGATACCTCTTCAGATGAAGAGCATGCTGTGGAAGACCATGTGGAATCCCCTGATATTTGTGCTACCCCAGCAACTGTAAGGAAGCTATACTAGGCCATTCAACAGTGGTGGAACCTGAGGAATCCATTTTCAGGGGCCCTGAGGAATGTGTCTCTTCCATGGTGCCAGAAGCAGCAGCTGCGTAACCGCCTAGCCTGAGAGACTGCTGGTACCAGAAGGTGCAGACACAGTCTGCTAATTGGAGATGACATGCGTGCCTCAAGTCTCAAAACAGCCAGGTTCCTCAAGAGTAAAGGCCTACTCAATAGCAAGGGTCTCCTCAGAAGTAGGGAGGCTCTGAAGCTTAGACTAATGGTTTGCAGCTGTGATAGGCCTTCAGTTGAGGCCTGCTAGCTGCTGGAACAACATTCTTGTTTCAGCTCCCAGTACCCTGAAACTTTGCTTCTTCTTGATCTTTTGTGCTGCTGACCCCTGCTTTTGACCTGCCCTTTTGTTGGCTGAATAAAACTGTGCTCTGACCTTTTGTCTGCCTGCTGACTTTGCTAAGTGGATTTGCCCCATAATTGGCTTCAGGATTGAGCTTGACCCATTCAGAGTAGGATAGCCCAGAAGGATGTCACCAACCCATCGCCACCCCTCTTTCCTTTTATTCAGTGGTGGTAGCAGGAGCAAAGGAACATGGAGAGAAAAGCAGAGGCATTCTTCTCCTTTTTCCTCCACAATAGTCATTGGGACAACTACTACTCCCATTGTCCCCTGAAACCTGTCCCATTATTAGCAGGCAGAATGGTCAATAGGTGGGAGAGGAGCAAGGAAAAACCCTTCCCTCTTTTTTCCTTTTGCTACTCTCATGATGCCACCACAGATGTAAGGGAAAACACTTTCATCTATTTTATCTATAAACCTATCTGTTTCCCCCCCCCCCATATGATGATAGCAGTTACATCACACTGTGTGTTATTATTTAAAACATTTTATTGCATTTTATATTTTAGCTGTTTTTAAATGGCATTTTAAGTTGTTGTTTTTTAAGCTGGTTGCAGTCTGCCCAGAGAAGATTAGTTATTGGGCAAATTAGAAATAAATAAATATTTCAGCAACTTCATTTTTTCCTCTAAATCTACATTTCTTTAAACATAGTTTTAAAGGTATTTAATGATGTTGATGTCCTATAAGGCCCCCTCCAACTCCATGATTTTACTAGAGTATTGCACCATGCTACGTATGCAGCCATTAAAAAAACTGATTGCTGAAAAAGCTCTTAGCAATACCCAGATTTACTGAAATGAATAATAGTATGAAGTAGGAGAGAAAAGATTTGACAGTCCCTTGGTATCACTAATTGATTAGTTGTCTGATGTCAGATCCAAAATGTAAACTCTAATTGGAATAATGATGGCACTGTTGAAAACAACATAAGCTCTTAATTCGGCTGCTCTTAGAATGATTCTTCAAACAATGAATGATTCGTCTCTGGTATTTGTTCTGAGAAACTGTTATCATCATTAAATAGCCTCAAATATTGTCTACACTATGATACTGGCATGCTCATTTTAATTGGTTAATTTGTCACACAAAAAGACAGAGAGTCATTCAATTGAAAGGATTAAGCTAAATCAGGAACATTTCTATGGGTTCACCATTCTAAAGGTTTACCTTAAGACAATCTTCCTCAACCTGGTACCCTCCAGATGTTTTACACTCTAACTCTGAGCATTTCTGACTATTGGTCCTGCTGTTTGGGATTGATAGGAGTTGACCTCTGAAACATCTGGAGGGCACCTGGTTTGGGAAGGTTGCTATACAATTAAGCCTTACTGGTATCTTATGCATTTTTAAAAAAATGTTCAATTGAAGAGAACAGAGAAGCATCTCTACCTATCAAGTGGAAAGTATGTGTATGGGATGTATGTCCAGAAATGTTTACCTGCTTCCAGAAGAGTTATAAATTTGAAATTTGGCACGCTGATAGGTCTGGTTGTACAAAGTACCAGAGAAATTTAAAAACACAAAATTTTGGTTTTAAGTATTTTTAAAGAATTTAATAAAAAACTCAGGCTTATGCCTACAACTCCCAGCATGCCTTGAGTGGAACTCCCAGAATGCCTTGGATGGGAGGTCAAACTTAACAGCCTTTGGTGGCCATTGTGAGTGCATGGATGGGTGGCCGCTGCATCCCTTTAACATCCCAGACTCCTAAAGTCAGTCTCAAGTGGTCAACACAATTTCACATGAAAGGAAAATACCCACATACATGGGTCCATTTGTGGTGCCTCTTCCCATCTGGTATGTGTACTTTTAAAATCATAACTAGATGCAACAGTGTGACTTTGAGAGGCTGAACTCTGAATATGCTCAAAGGCATCCCATCCTGATATTGCTGTTTTCTGAGAGTCTGGGGGAAGTCTGTGAGCAGCCTTAACTCTTGGGAGGGGGGAAGCATTCTGTGCATGCCCAGAAACAGATCCAATGAAGGGAGTAAGTGCCTAGCCTGGCCCTGGCCCTTCAGTACAGGCTCCTGATAGAGCACCTGGTGGATGAGAAGTGCGGGCTGAGACAGTCCCAGCAGGACTTTGCTGGAGCTACTTACCTCCCCTCCTCAGTGATGTTACTCCTAGATGCTCTATCAATGAGCAGCATCAGCAATGAGAGGAGAGGAGCGCCTCTCAGAGGACTCAGGCTGAGAGGTGTAGTACTGGCATGTAGAGTGGCCAATTTTAAATAAAGCATGGCTTAGTAAACCAGGTCACTGCTTCTCAATCCTAACTCACTAACTGTCTTTGTTCTTCTTCTACCTGACTTTCTCCAACTGCCACTAACCCTGCCCACCATTCCATTCTAGCCTCAGCTATCAGTCATTCCTCCAGTCACTCTTCTGTTTCAATGGTATAGTCAGGCTTTTACAAAAAAATCATAAATTGTATTCAGTAATTCCTGCATCTGTCTTGGAATATTGTGGTTTAGTTATGACGGGGGGGGAGGGAAATGCAGCATAAAAAATCTCATCAAGCTAAAAGGACTTGGGGAAAAATAAAATATTCACTTAGTTATTAATGCAGTCACTAGACCAGCCTACCTGGGAAAAAGAAATCCACAAGCAGGGTGCCACAACTAAGAAGGCCCACTATCCAATTGTCTCCCACCACAGCTCAGATGGTGTTCAAAGATTAACATGTTATTCAGGGACTTAGGCTTATTCCTACAGCTCCCAGCATGCCTTGAGTGGGAGCGAAGATTTATCGGGCTTTGGTGGCCATCATCTGGTAGTGGTTCGCCATCCTGGGCCTGAAGTGAGAGCACCTGGGGCTGGCTGCCTTGGTCGCTAGGTACCATTGGGAGTGGGAGGGAAGGCGAGAGCAACTCCCAGCCAGTTGCTGATGGCAATGCCTGAGCTAACCATCAGTCAGTCAGCCGGCCTGCTCCATCACAGTCTACCTGTGCACAGTCTACGGGCACTGATTGCACAGTGCAGTGCAGTGTCGACTGGCTCAGCCAGACTTCACTTCTCATTAGTCTCAGTGGCAGGATTCCACTGAGTCAGGCACTCTGGCGAAAGGCAAGCTTGGAGTTGTAGTTTTTGTTTTCTGTGGGGACAAGGAAAATCATGGCAGCAGCTTTGGCCGAGAGAGAGAGAGAGAGAGAGAGAGAGAGAGAGAGAAGAAACAAATTTAATTTGTTTTAAAGTTACCTCACGGGCCTAGCATCAACCTACCTTGCAGGGTTGTCGTGAGGGTGAGGGTGGGGAAAAAGAAACAAATATAATTTGATTTAAAATTAATTCACAGGCCTAGCACAGGCCTACTACTTTAAGATGATTATGTCACAGACATATCTTAGGGGGCCGAAGCAATGCTGGGTATAATATATATATATATATTATACCCAGCATTGCTTCGGCCCCCTAAGATATGGGGGGCCGAAGCGATGTATATATGCCAGAGTGCCTTAGTAAATCTCTCACAAGTTGTATAGGTGTATCATTCATTCATCCTAGGTATAATGTTATATTGCAACTTGTCACATTAGAAGGCTTTCTGTGTAGACATAAACATTTTATCTGTAATAGTATATTAAGTCAATTTTGCAGCATATGGTTCCCATGTTTCTTCTTGTTGTGTTTACCAGAGTTGTTGCAGAGTTTTATGATGTTTGTTATTAGGAGGAACTATATATATATATATATATATATATATATATATATATATCAAAGATTTTGGGCAGCTACTTCATGTATTTTAGTGAGGCCAAACAACAGCAGAAGTATCGGTGGTAATCAGACCACTCCTGAAAAAGCCTAACCTGGACCTGGAAGATGTTAACAACTATAGGCCGGTGGTGAACATTCCTTTCCTGGGCAAGGTGCTTGAGCAGGTGGTTGCAGGACAACTCCAGACACTCTTGAATGAAACGGATTATCTAGATCCATTTCAATCGGGTTTCAGGCCTGGCTTTGGAACAGAAACTGCCTTGGTTGCCCTGTGGGATGACCTTTGCCGGGAGAGGGACAGGGGGAGTGCGACCCTGTTGGTTCTCTTGGACTTCTCAGCGGCTTTCGATACCATCGACCATTTTATCCTTCTGGATAGGTTGTCTGGGCTGGGAGTTGGAGGCACTGCGCTGCAGTGGTTCCGCTCCTACTTGGATGGCCATTTTCAGAAGGTGGTGCTGGGGGATTATTGTTCTGTGCCAAGGCATTTAAGCCATGGGGTTCCACAGGGCTCTATTTTATCCCCTATGCTGTTTAACATATACATGAAGCCGCTGGGAGAGGTTATCCGGAGATGTGGGCTGAGATGTCATCAATATGCGGATGACACCCAGCTCTATCTCTCCTTTTCATCAAACCCAGGTGAGGCAGTGGCTGTTCTGAATCAGTGCCTGGGCATGGTAATGGACTGGATGAGGGCTAACAAACTGAGACTCAATCCAGACAAGACGGAGGTACTGTTAGCAGGTGGTTCGTCTGTCCGGCGAGGTGATGTTCACCCTGTTCTGGAGGGGGTTGTACTCCCCCTAAAGGATCAGGTCCATAGTTTGGGGGTGCTCTTGGATCCAGAACTGTCACTTGAGGCACAGGTGAACTCGGTGGCAAAGAGCACCTTTTACCAGCTTAGGCTGATATACCAACTGCGCCCTTATCTGGACAGAGATAGCCTAGCTATAGTTATCCATGCTCTCATAACCTCTCGTTTGGATTACTGCAATGCGTTATACATGGGGCTGCCTTTGAAAACGGTCCGGAAACTTCAGCTGTACAAAACAGGGCAGCACATTTGCTAACAGGGACTGGCCAACGAGATCACATTACGCCAGTCCTTTTCCAACTTCACTGGCTGCCGATCCAGGTCCGGGCCCAATTCAAAGTGCTGGTACTAACATTTAAAGCCCTAAACGGCTTGGGGCCAGGTTATCTAAAGGAACGCCTCCTCCCATATGTCCCTGCCCGGACCCTAAGATCATCTACAGGGTCCTTCTCCGTGAGCCCCTGCCAAAGGAAGTGAGGCAGGTGGCCACTAGGAGGAGGGCTTTCTCCGCAGTGGCACCCTGGCTGTGGAATGAGCTCCCCAGAGAGGTTCGCCTGGCGCCTGCTTTGCACTCTTTTCATCACCAGGTGAAGACCTTTTTATTCTCCCAGTATTATAACAAATTAACTCAATTTGAATCCTTGCTGTTTTAAATTTGTATTTTAATCTGTATTAATTCCTGCTGCTTGGTTGTATTCTGGTTGTGTTTTTATATTGTATGTTATTTTGTGTTTTTAGATTGTGGCTTGATTTATATTTTTTTAAATGATTTCATGGTTTTAATTTTTGTGAACTGCCCAGAGAGCTTTGGCTATGGGGCGATATAAAAATGCAATAAATAAATAAATATGTAGAGATTAAAAAGAAATGTTGCATCTTTAAAATTCATGGCCCAGCACACCTAGCAACATCTCTAGAAATCACAACATAAATATTTCAACAAAGGCACTTTCATGTAAATTAGGTACAGGCAGATTTCATCACAAGTGGAATCCAAGTCAGATAGTAACTTTATGGCACAAACACATGTCTTAGTAGGCAGTCAAACTATAGTGGGACAACCCCCTATAACCGTCTCTCTATAAACATCTATAATGTGAAAATTATTTTTTTCTTTTTTTCTTTTGTCATCTTGCCAGTGTAGGTAACTTTATCAGGAATTTAAATCCCTTCCAGAAAAACTGTAAGGGATGCTTTTTGCAAAAGGCACCAAATGTAACAAAAAACAACTATGTGGGAGTCCATTTTGCTTCTGATAAGTGATTAATATAGTTTGTTTGAAAAACAGATTTCTGTATAGTTATTCCCATATTTTGCTTAATACTAGGTGCCTGTATTGGATGTCCTTTTATAATTAACAGGTTTCAGGATGAGGGGTTATTATTTGGCCGAGACACAGCAATTTCCCCATCTTAATTGTCACATAACTTCAGGCTTCTGAGATCTACCTGTTATTATTATTATTATTATTAGTAGTAGTAGTAGTAGTAATAGAATCACAAGGTCCATTAGCTGCAAAATAGTGGTTCAGGGCAGACATACACCTGTTAGTATTGAGAAATAGGGTGCATCTGAGCACAAATCCCAGACTAAGAATTTGCTTTCACTATTGGAACTGAACTCACAGTCCCCTTCCTCCAGTTCTTTATTTCAGCAACCTATTGAGAAGGGGTGAGGAAAGCCCTGTTGTCATTGCTGTTGTTCAACAACTTGCAGTCAGAAACCTTTGCAGATCCACTACAAATCATCCAGACAGCTGCCAGTCAATCCCAATCTATTTTCGGCCCACTCCTACACTAAAAGCACAAGTAGCAGGAAAACCCAGGCCTCTCCCCTCTCTTCCTCCTTGCAACTATGATGAAATGAGAAGTATTGACTCCCTCATAATTTAAAAAAAGAGCATTAAAACTTAACTCCAGTTCTCTGTTACATCCAAACAACGAGAACTCTGTTTAGTTTGAACTATGGTTCATTAACAAACCAGGATCAAGTCACAGTTTTATCCTGATTTATTCGAAGAAACCAGACTTTCAGCTAACCAGGTTTCACCCCAGTTTGCATGTAATGACAAATTCTGATTAGTTTAGAAACAGAAGCTGATGTTTCCAACATCCTTGCAACTGTGCTGGAGGAAGAAAGCAGGGAGGGAATGTATAAGCCCAGCATTCATTGATGGTTGTGCATTTAGTGTTAAGCATTATGTGTGAAATGGGCCACTGAGCTGCTCACTACTACATGTTCATATTATTTCCATGTCTGTTATGCAAGGCTGTTACTCCTCTACCTTGAGGCTTTGCCAAGTGGCCGAATTAAAGGACATTTTTTATATAACAAGATACAAATCGTTTAAAAAAGAATAACCACCAAATTCAGCAGTGGTGGCAGGAGGGTGGCTCATGGGGAGATGAGGTTGGTGGAAAACAACCTCTGGACCCCATGAAGCAGTCCACTTTTGACGTAGAAGATTTAGAGTAAGTTCCAGCTAACAGAAGCAGGTCACAGTCAGGCTTCAGGGAAGCTCCTGAGGAAAGTGGATGTTACTGACCCAGCTGAGTGACCTTAACTGGGTCTTTATGTCAACAGGACCCTATGGTTGCCAGAGACCTGGCCTCCACAAGGAGCTGTAAGGGATGTAAAGGGGAAGGGAGAAAATCCAAGTCTATGGCCATTTTCCCCAACCACTGAAATGATTTAAACAACAACAACAACAAAAACCATAGCAAGTCCTATTTTGATGTTCTTTCTTCACATGGTTACAGTCCTATGTAGTAGAAGTGGGGACCTGCTTTCAGCCCCTGCCCTGAACATTCTACCTAGTCAGCTCCACCAGCCCACTGTCCATGCATTGAGGGAAGGTCTGAAGAAGGCAGCCTGTGCTAGGTGTATACATTTATTTATTTGTTTGTTTTTATTTATTATTATTAAAATAAGCCTAACGTGTCCCATATAAAAATATCTCAGGGTGAGATTCAATCAGTAAAAAAACCTGAAAATCATAAAACCATAGCTGACATCCACACACCAGTATAACATCAACATCAACCCAAGCTATGATTATTGAGGCTTGGGTGAAGAAGAGCCAGGTCCTGAGGTGGTGCTGAAATGGAGCCAGCATTGGCACTAGCCAGGCCTCCATGGAGAGAGCAATCCATAACCAGGACACCACAGCCAGGAAGGCCTTCTCTCACGTCTCCATGTAATGGGCCATCCCCAACAGTGGGATGTAGAGGAAGGCTCCCCCACAGGCACAATCAGGGTTGTACATTGTGCAGGAAAGCTACACACAAAGAACAGGCTGCCCTCTTCAGACCTCCCTGCCAATGTATGGTGGGAACTGGAGCACATGATAGTAGGAGAAGAATCACTGAGCACAGACCCCCTCCCTTCATGCCACCGTAATCACATAAGTGGCTGACAATCAATAAGGCTACAGACCAGGGGAGTTGAATTTCAGGCCATGGGGCAAATCTGGCCAGACTGGGATTCCACAGAAGGCCATGCCTCCATCCCTATTTCACCCAAATACCAATCATTTTGTGGTTTCCTTGGTTTTCCATGATTTATTCCTCTTCTAAAAGGTTGAAATACCTTTCCTAAGGCGTAGTGACTGGCTGTAAGGGCTTTAAGCTAAAATATGTGGGTGGTTTAGGGTTCCCCATTTTGCCTTTGATCCCACCTACCATTGGAATACAGCCCTGAGAGCTTTACCAAAATTGAATTCAGGCCTTAGGCTGACAGAAGTTCAGCAGCTTTGGTACATGGACACACCATATGCTAAAATAAATCAGGTTCACAAAGTGAATGAAATGCAGTTTCTTTTAATTCTGCCCACATATATATCTCCAATGTGATCTTTTCTAGAAGTCAACTACAAAGTCCTATGAGGAGAGACTGAAAAAACTGGGTATGTTCAGCCTTGAGAAGAGAAGACTGAGGGGAGACATGATAGCCCTCTTCAAGTACTTGAAAGGTTGTTACACAGCGGAGGGCCAGGATCTCTTCTCAATCATCCCAGAGTGCAGGATGCGGAATAATAGGCTCAAATTACAGGAAGCCAGATTCCGGCTGGACATTAGAAAAAACTTCCTGACTGTTAGAGCAGTACAGCACTGGAACCAATTACCTAGGGAGATCATGGGCTCTCCTACACTAGAAGCTTTAAAGAGGCAGCTAGACAGCCATCTGTCAGGTATGCTTTAATGTGGATTCCTCCATTGCGCTGGGCTTGATGGCCTTATAGGCTCCTTCCAGCTCAACTATACTAGAATACTATGGTTTTATACAAAAATGAGAACTATCCAAAGAAGAAGAAGAAGAAGAAGAAGAAGAAGAAGAAGAAGAAGAAGAACAACAACAACAACAACAACAACAACAACAACAGGGACCTTATGATGGGCATTCAGTGATGCATCCACTTTAAAAGCTGCCAAGAAACTGTCTGCATTGCTCAGGAAATATTCTAGTGTAGCTGCTGTAAAAGATTATTTGTTGTTCATACGGAAAACAAATGCTGAGCCCAAAAGGCCCCATTGAAATAAAAAGGGGAAGTCCATCATGCTGTATTCTGGAAATTAGGAAGCAGTGTAAAAGCAGTTGGAAGCACATGCTTTGATAAATGTGGGGACATTAGAAAGCAATTGAAAAGGTCTCTACAAAAAGTTTAATGTACCAAATTCTATATAAACAAGCATTTGTAGTGGTGACTATTTCCTTGCTCACTCCTACAAAATGCCCTCTGCCGCATCAAAGCAGATGGTAACTAAAGAGCATTTTCTACACTACCAATTGTTCTTAACAACATCCCCTGTCAGTTTCTTTGCCAGAAAGTTAATTATAGCTTTTTGTTAAAGTAGTGGCTTCCAGAGAATTGGAAATATGGCTGCTATATATCCTGAACCTTTAAACTAATTATTTAGCTACTTTTCATTTTAAAGGTTTTTCATTTCAGTTAAACCACCCGGGCAAATCATACTAAGAAGATAGGAAGTTGCCTTATACTGAGTCAGACCATTGGTCTGTTTAGCTCAGTATTTGTGACACTATCTGGCCATGCTTATGCTGGGCCGAAACCTGCCCCTTATTTTGGGGAACATGTTCTCTCCCTGCAAAAGAGGCATTGTTATTTTTTTCTGCCTCTTTCTCGCGGGGAGGGGGGGGGATTTGGAGAATATACTTCTTGGGGATGGGGACAGGATTTCCACATACCCTTTTTAAGTGGAGCTGATTGCTGAGGGGCTTTGTTCCTATTTTTTAGTTTTTTAAAAAAACAAAAACAAAACATCCCCTTCCTCCAGCATTTGGATGAGCCCAACAGTAGGGTGACCAGATAAAATCCAGGTCAGGGCTCATGTAACTTTAACAGTTGTAGAGAAAAGGGAATTTCAGCCAGTGTCATTTGTATGCAATTAGTTCCTGGTGAAATTCCCTCTTCATCACAACAGTTAAAGTTGCAGGGGCCCTGCCTTCTTTTGTATATGGTCACTCTAGTATAGTGCATGCAACTTTAACTGTTGTGATGAAGAGGGAATTTCACCAGGAATTAATTGCATACAAATGACACTGGCTGAAATTCCCTTTTCTCTACAACTGTTAAAGTTACATGAGCCCTGACTTGGATTTTATCTGGTCACCCTACCAAAAGTTCTTAGCATATGCCTATTGGAGACCTCTCCCTCTTCAATAAGCATCCAATAGGCACTCCTGGACTCCTGAAAATGATGGGGCGTTTTTTAAAAAAAGATAGAAAGAAAGAAGACTCTCAACAACTAGCTATATTTTAAAAGGTATGTGCAAAAACATTTCCCGTCCCCATGGAGAAAATCTTTCAAAATTCTCACCTCTTCCAGCCTCTTTCACCTGAGTTTTCATTTTTCCCCCCACCCCCCATAAAATGTTGAAAATGGAATGGTCAAAATTGTTGCTCCAGCACAAGGCAACACCTCTCCAAGGTCTCTTAGGATTCTCTCCTAGCTCTGCCTGGAAATGCCAGGACATTCAACTGTGAACCTTCTGCATATAAGGCATGTGCTGTACCACTGAGCTATGGCCCCTCCCACTAAGCTAAACACAGAACTGAAAGACAGTATTGGGAAAGGGCAGAAAATCAGCATAACAATTTACCACAGTGGATAAAACCAATTCAGCCTAAACAGTTTTGTCTGGAGTGGAAAAGAGTTGGTGCCATGCCAGCCTCCTCGGAGAAACCATTCTCTCAAATGAGGTGTTGAATCTGAAAAAAACAAAAACAAATTATCTCTGGTGACCACCTACCTAATTTAAGATGATAGGGCAACCCAGAGGAAAGCCTCCATTGAGGAACACAATGACTCAGTAGGTAAAAGCAACCCTTTAAGTATCCTTGTCCCTTCCAACCCACTTAGGGTTCCACAGAAGGGATAGGTGAATTTGTCAAGTTTGATCTTTTCGGGAGAATTCAAGTATGGAATCACTCACTCAAATCTTTACAATCCCATCATGTTAATGCTATCTCCCTCTCACACATTTATATTAGGGGTGTGCATGCCAAAAAATATAGTTGTTTATCATTATCGTCATTTCGGACCAAAAAAAATATAGTCTCCATTCATATCGTAGGTCAACTGCATCATCTTCATGATAATTATCATGAAAAAATGATATTTTTTGCAGCCCTACTTTTAAAGAAAAAAATGCCTATAACTTCTGTATTTTGGTCACAGTGCTTATGGGGTATGCCTAAGTATGTGTATGAAATTTGAGATGTTGCTACACATATGTGCCAAATTTGAGATCGATCCCTCCAACCCTCGATTTTATATGAATTTATTAAAGATCGTTTCAGTTCTGACAGATCAGAATGACAGCTCACCACGTGCAATCATTCAGACCTGTCAGAATGGAAACGATCTTTAAGAAATTCATATAAAATCAAGGGTTGGAGGGATTGATCTCACATTTCATACACATACTTAGGCATACCCCATAAGCACTGTGACCAAGTTTCAAGCCTCTAACTTTTAAAATACAGAAGTTATAGGTATATTTATATGACAGTCCGATAAAACAATAAAATCACCCGAAAATTATCGTCTCCGATGATTATTGTAGGTTTTTCTATCATATCGTCATTGTTAAACACATGCACGATAACAACTTTACCATATCGTTATCATACATTTTAACGATACAATACACATCCCTTATTTATATCTCGTCAGACACACCATGATATTTGTTGTGCTGTTTCAGATAGTGTGGAATAAAAAGCTGGAAAAAACACTATGAAAGTGGTATATGGAATGTGTAATGTGTCCCAACAGTTATCAGTGCACTTCAATGCCACTATAAAACAGATCTAGCCCTGGATTGGGTCCTCATTAGATTGCTAGTCCTTTTCTCCCCTGCACAGAAATGTGTATGTTTTTCCCCAAAAAAGTCTGCATTTTTAAATGTATGCATTTAAGAAATTCACACATTTCTTAAATGCATACATTTAAAAAGCATACATATTTCTTAAATGTATACATTTTAATATACATTTTTCCACTGAGGAAAGTGGTTTTGTGCACAAATTGCAAAATATATGATTTTTGAGAGGCACACATTCTATTACCACCACCCTCCCCAAATATTTGCATCTGTATGCATTGTTTTGTGATGTAGGTTGCCAACATTGGCATCCAGGGCCTAATCCACACTAGCCATTTATCCCGGGGCCAGCTCAAGGTCATCCCTGTGTATCCAAATGATTCACAGGGGATCCTTGAGTCAACCAGGGATGACCTCCTAGGGTAAATGGCACTCCACTTATCCCAATTTTTCCTGTGGTCCCAGGACAACCCTGAGATACGTGGGCAGTGTGCCACTCACTTCCGGGTCCTTCCCGTGAGTAGTGATGCTCCTCAAATGGGCATGGAGCTGTACGGGGGTGCTCTGAGCCCATCAAGGGTAGGGGGCAGCATTTTCACCATCCTTTGGCACAGGATCACACTCGTGCAATTGCGCAAAACTCTCCCTTCTTAAAAAAAACCCAAAAAAATAACCACCTCCACACCAAAAATATCCCTCTTGACTTCTGGGATTATGCACTGGTGTTTAAATACATTGGGATGATCCCAAAAGCAAGTAAGCCTCAGTTCCTCCCCCCCCCCCCCCAAGTCACTAAAGGCCTCCAGGTGTAGATGAGGCCTAGTTCACTTTTTATTTGGTCTCAAGTAAGGGTGGATTCAGGCAATTAGAGTAACATGGTAGCTTAAATAGATCTGCACCAGATTCAAACAAAGTCTTAATGCTGAACAGAATTGGGCTACTTCTGTCCAATTCTATTGGGTCCTAATCCTAGGGTACATTTTGTCATGAGATCCAACCACTGTCCTTTGTGGGACAGCAAGGATGTGACCATGAGATGGGCATGCTTCCAGAGCCACCATGCTTCACTATGAAAAAAGCCTTAAATTGGTTTTCATGCATCAAAACTCCCTAACCCCTACACCTCACCTTCTGAAACTTTGCAAGCAATCATTCTGAAATTTGGCCGGTTTGATCCACTCAGAAGGGCAACTGTCCTTGCAATCTTCATAGATTTCTGTCAAGAAAAAAATTAAAAAGTTATTGGCAATTCCCTTTAAATAAAATCAAAATATAAAGAAATGTAGCAGAAAAAACACTGCATCTATTTTTCTCACTTGGTTCTGAGAGTTCTTCTGCCAGCTCCTTTATTATTCTAGGATGCAGCTCATCGGGCCCTGAAGATTTGAACCTGTTTAAATAAATTAGGTGTTCTTTGACCATTTGTTTATCAATCTCAAGCTGCAATCCTGTCCCTTCAGTTTGTACTTCACTTTTGCCAGGGGGTCATAGATCCGCTTTTGGGAGAAGACTGAGCCAAAGTAGGAATTGAGCACTTTGGCCTTTTCTTTGTCATCTGTTATCAATTTGCCATCCTCATTAAGCATTTCTCTCTTCTGTCTTTTACAATACACATACCTGAAGAAAGCTACTGAGAGACAGGCCAGGAAGCCTGTTTCTCAGTAGATTCTGAGCACCGGAGGGAAGCAGACGCCCCAGCCGGTAAGGAGCGCGGGGCGGGTGGCGCGGCGCGGGGGGGGCAGCGCGGTGCAGTGCGGGTGGGGGGGCGGCGCGGCGCGGCGCGGGGGGGGGCGGCGGGGGGCGGTGGGGGGGCGGCGCGGTGGGGGGTTGTTTTGTGTGGGTGGGGTGGCGGGGGGGGTCCGGGATTTTGATCGTCAAAATCTGGTCACCCTATATATATATATATATATATATATGGACAAGGGATAGAAACGTCTCAACCCACAACCAAATGAAATAAATCCCAAAGATATATACAGACTCTGATTATACAACTAAATCACCCCATTCTGTTGTATTCTGAAACTGCAGAGATTACCACAATGCTTGGATTCCGTAAGAAAAATCTGTTTCTCTTTGCCTCTCAAGGTTTCCTAGAAATTGGCATTGAATCTATGTCCAATCAACTGTTCAAGGCTTTGGGGTCATGACTGTTAAGGCACAGCAGGATGCGGCAAAATTTAACGTAGCACGCATAACAGAGCCGGTTGGATTCTTCTCTCCAGATGATTTGCAAGATCTTTTTAAAGAGCTCTCTCGAACGCTCCTAGAACATCTCAGCACTATATATATATTTCATTACTTTCCTGCTGTTTCTGCAATGTTTTCAAAGTGTCAGTGCACTCAAAACAAAAACCACACACACAGACAAAAAGACATTCAAAAATGAAATAGTGCGGAGGGATGGCTGTTTTAGGCAAAATCAAAATAGTTTTCAATTAATTGTAGAATCAATTCTTAAAGGATCCCCAACAATCATTTCTAGTATTCACAAATGCCTACAGGCTAAAGACCGTTTTCAGGTTGTTTCTATTAATGACTATTTTCATCCTTACGGCTTTTGCATTATTTATATTGTCTAATCCATAAATCCTCCTCCCCTTCAACACCAAATGGGGTCAGAAATGGGAAGTTGCATTACATGACAAGATAAATAATATCTGGTTGGTATTTATTTATTCTTACTGACTGTACACTCAGGTCCTTGGTAGTTTATATTTGCCATAGGCTTAGTCTCTGTGCTTAGTGGGGTGGACCATCAGTGGCATAAGCTTTATTCATTATGGAACACTGCTTCAAAGCACCACAAATCCCCACAAAAAGGGGGAAAGGTAAAGGCTTTAATCCACAGAATTGTCAGTTATCATTGTGTTTCTTCTACTGGATACAGCAGGAGAGTCAACGTACAAAGGTGGCAAGACCTGCACAGTATGCTGAGGCTCCTTTTTTATTTTGGTGGGGCAGCTCATTTTTGGAAGAAATACTTCTAAGCATGCTGAATGCTTACTGTTGTTTTGAAAAAGATGCCTACCAAACTTTGTTCTGGTAGCTTTAACGACACAGGATCATTTAGTCCATTTATTCTTTAATGTAAAATATCCTGTGCCTAAAGAATCCCAGAGAAAAGCCTTTCCTGTGTTTTATTGAAAACCTGCAAGAAACAGGAGATTCCAGCCTTCTTAGGTAGGTCTATGAGAATTTTCTAACTGAGTCCCAAGATCCATCAAGCCCAGCGTGCTACTCTGACAATAGGCAGCCATAATGTTCATTAGAAAGTGTGTTGTGTATGTGGAAGGGATATGTACGTGGTGCAATGTATTATCCCTGGAGTTGCAGCTCTTGAAAAGTTAATATGGGAGATCAGCATTTCCTCTGTACTATTCAGAGTAATGCATATTTTGACTAGATGGAAAAGAGAGAAGTGCTTCTGTATCTATAACAGAAAGAAAAGGGGGTTTCACAGCTTAATATCCTGACTTGTTGGTTTTGATTTTTTTCTTTAAATTTTACCAGATAGTTGCTCTCTCCCCACTCTCTGTAAGTCTGGGTTGGGGGGGGGGAGACCTGGTCTCCAAGAGAGATTAGCAAAACACGGACCAGATCAAAATGAACTTTATGGCATTTGCCATTCCTAGCCCACTGCTTCACTACCCCAGTGGGCATGAGCTGCTACTTGGAAAACCAGATTTCTGCCTGGTGCCCGCTTACCGCATGGCTCCGTGCCCATCAGGGGAGAGGATTTGCAGTAATTTTGCCACCCCTGGGATGGCAGGGAGTGTTGGGGCCCGATCTTGGGGGGATTATTTTCTTTAAAAAACGTACATTTGCAATGGAGTGGGGCCTTGCTCTTGTGCAACCACCCCCACTGCTTCCACCAACAAAAATGGCAGCCGCAACATCCCTTCCTTCAGGGACATTGAGCGCCACGTGTGTACACTGGGGGAGGCTCTCACGATCAGGATGTCACAAGAGCCTCCCCCTCCCTCCTGGAATGCCGGGAGGTGTAGAAAGCCTCAGAGAGGCCATATCTACATGATGAATTTTTCCCCGGGTCATCCCTGGGGCAGGCAGGGATGACTCCTACATTTCCCCAGGAGAGCTGGTTCCCCAGTTATCCCAGTTTTCACCACAGTCCCAGGACCATCCTGAGGACTGTGGGAGGTGTGCCGTGTGCCCCCGGGGCCTGAAACAGTCATGGAGATGCATGGTGTGGCTCCATGCCCATGGGGTTGGGGGTAGCAATGTCACCATCCCCAGGATGGCGGGAGGGGGGTTGGGGCATGGTTTTTTGGGGGGTACCTTTTGTTGGATTGAGGCCACGTGGCTCCTCTTCTATAAAAATAAATAAATGGCGGCCGCAACGTCCCTCTTCTCCTCTGTGACGTCGTGCTGCCAACTAAGTCCATGATCCTCCCCCCTCCCTCTACACTCTTAGGTGTAGAAAGGGCCAGAGACTATAGATATAGAATAATTGCCTCTGATTCCACTGAAGTGTTTCTGGCAGATCTGGAAGAGAGGCAAAGCCATACAAAAACACATGAACTTGTCTTATACTGGGTCAGACCATTGGTCTACCTAGCTGGTCCCTTTTAGGTATAAATGCTAGATATTGGGCCTTAGGCCATCTACATGGAAAGCAGCAGGCTAGTTAGTAGGCTGACCAGATAAAATCCAGGTCAGGGCTCATGTAACTTTAACAGTTGTAGAGAAAAGGGAATTTCAGCCAGTGTCATTTGTATGCAATTAGTTCCTGGTGAAATTCCCTCTTCATCACAACAGTTAAAGGTGCAGGGGCCCTGCCTTCTTTTGTATATGGTCACTCTAGTATAGTGCATGCACCTTTAACTGTTGTTTTATCTGGTCAGCCTACTATTTAGGAAGCTGAGGCTAAGACTCCTCTTTCCCAAATAGAGTCAACAGCCTGAAATCTATGTTTGAAGCAGCCCTGACCCAAATGTTTAAACATTAAAACCAAGTTAGGTATGAATAAAGAGGGACTTCAACAGATAGACTGTTTCCTTTTCTGCACAGCTATTAATAGCAAAGGACCCCAGCTACAGTATGTTAAGTTGCTCTACATATTACGGTTGAAAATGGAACATCCATCACATGCAGCTGATTTTCGAGCAAATTCAACATGGTGTCTATAATAGCCTGACCATATGAAAAGGAGGACAGGGCTCATGTAACTTTAACAGTTGCAGAGAAAAGGGAATTTCAGCTGGCATCATTTGTATGCAATTAGTACCTGGTGAAATCCCCTCTTCATCACAGCAATTAAAGTTGTATGCACTATACTAGAGTGACCAGATACAAAAGAGGGCAGGGCCCCTGCAGCTTTAATTGTTGTGATGAAGAGGGAATTTCACCAGGTACGAATTGCATACAAATGACGCAGGCTGAAATTCCCTTTTCTCTACAACTGTTAAAGTTACATGAGCCCTGTCCTCCTTTTCATATGGTCAGCCTAGTCTATAATGTGTGGACTAACCCATACTTCTTTCCTAATGAAAATCTTTCTGATAAGAGGACACTGTTCAGAGGATCAAATGCAGCATTCCCTACTTCTACGTGTGACTATACCCCACTTATCTATGGATGTGGCCAGTGGAAATGCATTGTCCGCATCCATTCTGTTAATGATTCCTTTAAATGTGTGTTCATGTCACCTCCCCTCTATGGAAACAGCCTAATTTACATTAGCATATTGTTTGTTAAAGAACTAGAAGAAGAAAATGGGGTTAGGGGACAGTCAGTGCATTTTAAAAAAAGGCAAAATCAAAAGCTCTGAGTTATGAAGAAGATGGTTTAAAGGTCTAAAGTTTCTCATCTGAGATCATCTCCTTGAAATCATCTCCATCAGCTTCCCACACACACCAATTTTGGTTTTATAACACCCCTTGCTGTGCTACTCTTGGCAGGGAATTTGCCCATCTTGCAGAGCTGGGCATGAATAATTCATTTAAGTGTCATGCTGATTCTCAAATGGTTGGCATATACCTTTCTTTCTTTCTTTCTGTCTTTTTTCCCCATGCGGGAGGAAGAGTTTAATAAGGTTCTTTCTAAACAACCCAAAATATAGTGTTATGTGAGCTTAATGTGACACTCTTCTTTAAAAGGTTCTGTGCAATAACAGATTTAATGAAGGGAACAACTGAAACATATGGTTCCCTCTTCTCATTTATTGGATACATTTCAGTGTGGAGAGAAAGATGGGGCATCTTAGAAATGGGGGCAGAGTTTGGTATCACTCATATCTTCCTGCTTTTTTCTCCCCCCCCCCCCAAAGTTAAACGCTGAAATAGTTTATGGATTTAATGAGTTGACTTTTGTTACTTCATAGGAGAAAGGCAACAAAGAAATTATTTTCTGTGGCATTAAAATGGTTCCTGATAAGCCAAAATATCAATTAAAAAACAAACAAACAAACAGAACAAATCTTAGGGCAGCTTTTCTGAAGCTAGAGTTTCCAGTTGGACTATAATTCCCATCATGCTCCGAGAACATGAACAATGGTCAGGGATTATGGGATTTATAGTTCTACAACTTCTAGGGAACTTAGATTAGGAAAGGGTGCCCTATAGTAGGAATGTTGAATCTCTTTTAGCCTGAGGTCAGAATTCAGTTTCAGGGAGGCACTCAGGGGCCACATTCCAGGGGTGGGTGGGACCAAAAGCAAAAGGGCAGGGCCAAAACACCCTCAAAATGCTGAGCCTTAGGAGAGACATTTCAAAAATTTTAAATGGGGGGGGGGAGACACCATGAAAAAATTGGGAAACCACCAAACAACCAGTGGTTAAGGATAGGCTGACCATATGAAAAGGAGGACAGGGCTCCTGTAACTTTAACAGTTGTAGATAAAAGGGAATTTCAGCCGGTGTCATTTGTATGCAATTAGTTCCTGGTGAAATTCCCTCTTCACCACAACAGTTAAAGTTGCAGGGGCCCTGCCTTCTTTTGTATATGGTCACTCTAGTATAGTGCCTACACCTTTAACTGTTGTAATGAAGAGGGAATTGCACCAGGAACTAATTGCATACAACTGACACTGGCTGAAATTCCCTTTTATCTACAACTGTTAAAGTTATATGAGCCCTGTCCTCCTTTTCATATGGTCAGCCTAGTTAAGGATGTTGCGAGTGCCCAAACCTCACTGCTAAAATTGTGCATTTCCCCCTTCTGCATCATTGGCAGCCACCATTGACATAACGGAGAATCACGCAATTTCTGGAGATTGGGGATACTTGGCTCAACTATACCACAAGTGAGAGGGATCTTAGAGTTGTTGTAGATCACAAGATGAATATGTGCTAACAGTGTGATACGGCTGGAAAAAAAGCAAATGCTATTTTGGGCTGCATTAATATAGTATAGCTATACACTATATTATATAGCTACACATATGTGCCAAATTTGAGATCGATCCCTCCAACCCTCGATTTTATATGAATTTATTAAAGATCATTTCAGTTCTGACAGATCAGAATGACAGCTCGCCACGTGCGTTCATTCATACCCACACAAAACGACAACATCAACTACATACTAAAAGAGGACCATATACAAAGTTAAGGTGGTTCTAGGATTTTCCCCCTGCAAAGATATATAACCGTCTTTGTTCTGGTCACTAAACAAACAAACAGTTTTCCCCCCTCCTTTACCTTAACCCTTCTCAATCATTGAATCCGCAGATAAACAGTTCATTTTTTTCTTTTCCCTTCAAATAGTCTATAAGAGATTTCCATTCATAAAGCCAGATGTTGACTTTTCCCTTATAAATGACGTAAGTTTCACCATCTCAGCTAGCTCCATAACTTTCAAAATCCATTCATCCATTGTGGGTAGCGCTGGACCTTTCCATTTTTGTGCATATAGCAATCTCGCTGCTGTCATCATATATAAAAATAAAGTCCCACAATTCCTTTTCATCTGACTGTCCATTAGTCCCAAAAGAAAGTATTCTGGCTTCAATAGTAAATTAATCTATAAGATTTTTTTGCATTAAAGAATGAATTTGTATCCAAAATGCTTTTGCTTTCTTACAAGTCCACCATAGATTATAAAAAGTTCCTTCTTGTTCTTCACATTTCGAACACATTCCAGAAACTCCCTTATACATTTTAGTTAATTTCGAAGGGGACATATACCATCTATACATTATCTTATAAAAATTCTCTTTGTGTCTGACACTTAAAGTAAACTTTAGATCTTTTGACCACATATTTTCCCATTGTTCCATTGACATTATATCCAAAGTTTTGTGCCCATTTTATCATACATTCTTTCACTTGTTCTTCATCCATCTCAAATTTCAACAATAACTTATAAACTTTTGAGATAACATGTTCATCATTTGTACAGAGCACCCTTTCAAATTCAGACTTGTTTGCTCAAATCCACATGTTCTTCCATCTAATTTAAACCTTTTCACAATTTGCAAGTACGTAAACCATTGACACATATGTTCTTCTTTAATTAACTCCTCTCTTGATTTTAACTTATATTCACCTTGTACCCTTTCTAATACATCATTATGTCAACCACTTATATGTACTTGGTAATTCTCTTCTATGATAGGCTTCCTGTGCTGATAGCCACATCGGTATTTTCTGGCAAAGCCTGGGTTTATATTTATTCCATATTCTCAATATCGCCCATCGCACATAATAGTTATTGAATTCTACATTAACCTTGGCTCTGTCATACCACAAGTAACCATGCCACCCAAATCGTAATTCATGACCTTCCAAGTCCAGAAGCCTTCTGTTTTTTAATGACAACCATTCCTTCATCCATAACAAACAGCAGGCAAAGAAATACAACTTCAAATTTGGGAGCCTCAAACCTCCCCTTTCTTTCGCATCCTGTAATATTTTTTGTTTAACTCTTGGTTTTTTTGTTTGCCATATAAATTGTGCTACATCTCTCTGCCACTGCTTGAATGGTAATTATGATGATACAATAGGTATTGTCTGAAATAAAAACAACATTCTTGGTAGCACATTCATCTTAATTATCACAGTTCTACCGAGATATGACAATTGAACCTTATCCCACCTTGTTAAATCTTTTTTTATTTCATTCCATACTTTAACATAATTGTTATTGAGCAACATACAGTTCTTATCTGCCAAAGTGATTCCTAAATACTTCACCTTCGTTTCAATCTTAAAACCTGTTTTTCTATCAACTTTATTTGTTCTAAGGGTCCCATATTCTTAGTCAACATCTTAGTCTTCTGTTTGTTAGCCTTAAATCCAGCTACTGCCCCAAATTCTTTCAATTTAGACATCAAGGTTTCAATTCCCTTTAGTGGCTCTTTTAAGGTAAACACTAGGTTGTCCGCAAAGGCTCCTCATTTGTAAGATTCTTTTTTTAATCTTTACCCCTCCATTTTTTTCCTCTTTCCTGATATCTCTGTTAAGTACTTCCAGAGCCAAACTAAACAACAATGGCGACAATGGGCAACCTTGCCTTACCCCTATTTGTATTCCACATGATTTTGACAAATCCCCATTAATAATTATTTGTGCGTTTTGTGAAGTATAAATTGATCTAATCCATTTTATAAAATTTGCTCCAAAGTCCATTTCTTCTAACACTTTAAATAAAAATTTCCAATTAAGGTTGTCAAATGCTTTCTCTGCATCTAGAAATATCAGTGCCGCTTGCTTTTCAGGATGTTTTTCCAGATACTCCAAAATATTTAAAATAGTTCTAACATTGTCTCTCATCTGTCTATTGGGCAGAAAGCCACTTTGGTCTTCGTGTATAAATTCCAGTTAAAAAAAAATAATTAAGCCTTTCTGCTAAAATCATTGTGAACAACTTATAATAATTATTCAATAATGATATTGGTCAATAATTTTTCATCATTGTCAAATCTTGTCCCTCTTTAGGAATTAATGTGATATATGCCACATTTCAAGTCTCAGGAATCCTTCCAGAACTCAAAATAGAATTCATTGTATTTTTTAATGGTTGTAAGAGTTCCATTTCAAAAATTTTATAGTATGTAGCTGGGAGTCCATCTGGTCCTAGTGTTTTCCCCGATTTGATCTTTCTTATTGCCTCCACCATTTCTCCAGTTGTTATCTCTCTGTTCATTATTTGTTTCTGTTCTTCCATAATTTTTGGTAATTTTTGCTTTTTAATATATTCCTCTACCTTTTCTGGTTGAACCTCATGTCCTTTATATAAATTAAAATAGTATTGTATATTTTTTTGTATAGTTATCGTCTGTTAATTTCGCCTTCCCTTCTTGTATTTTTATAATCGTCTTTTTTTGTCTTTCTCTTTGCAATTTATAGGCCAACCATTTTCCTGGTTTATTTGCGCATTTAAAGTATCTTCGTTTCACATAATTTAATTTAATTTCCATTTCTCTAGTTGTTAACATCAATAATTGTTGCTATAGGATTTTAATTTGTTGAACAATGCTTTTTTTTCTTTCCTGGGGTTTTCTTTAATTCCTTTTCCCTCTCTCCTATCTCTTCCAAAACTTTCTGCATCTTTTCCTCTCTCCTCCTCCTGAATTGACTATTTTGCTATATAAAATAACCTCTAATGAATGCTTTACCTGTGTCCCATACCACTCTCATGTCCATACTCTTATTTGAGTTTATTTCAAAAAAATCTTTTAATTTTTCTTTGCCTTTCTCCACAACCTCTTCATGTTGTAATAAAGATTCATTTAATCTCCATCTAAACCCTTTATTTTTTTCTTTTGTATACCATACATATAGGGTTATGATCTGAAACGGACTTTGGTAGAATCTCTATTTTATATACTTTGGTAGCCATCTCCCTAATTGTTAAAACCATATCAATCCTTGAAAAAGATCTATGCCTCTCCAAAAAAAGGTATATTCCCTTGCATTTCCATTTTTCTGTCTCCATATATCCACCAGCACCAAATGGTTGATCAAATAATAATAAAAAAACTCTTTGGCAATTTGCTGATGCTTTTTAATATTTTTCTCCAAGATTTTATCCACTTGCGGTGAAATTACTCTATTCCAATCATCCAACAAACACCAATTATCAAAAGTTATCCAAGATACTATCCCTCATTTGTTTTGTAAAATTCCGCTTTGAATTCATTAGGTGCATAAACTCTCAACACCATTATAGTTACTCTGTTTAAATCAATTTTCACTCCCACAAAACGACTTTGTTCATCCAACAGTACTAACTCTGGTTTCAAATGTGATTTAATATACAACACAACACAATTTTTTTAACATTTGCCGAAATAAATTATTCCCCCTAACTTTTGTTGACCAAATATTTTTTAATCTTTTTTCCTGATATGCATCTCTTGTAAACAAATAATGTCCAATTTTAGCTTTTTCAGATGGTAAAATATTTTTTCCTCTTTTGTGAGGTATTTTGCTCCATTTATATTTCATGTTAAAGAATTGTAATCCATAATGAGATTAATTAGAGAGTTCCTTTTAAATTTTTTCCATGAAATCCATTGCTTTTTGCACTGAATTCAACTTAAACCTTTCTTGTCTGAAGGTAAAAATCGCACCTTCAGGAATTTCCCATCGGAACACAATCTGGTTTTGCTTTAACTAGGCTGACCATATGAAAAGGAGGACAGGGCTCATATAACTTTAACAGTTGTAGAGAAAAGGGAATTTCAGCAGGTGCCATTTGTATGCAATTAGTTCCTGGTGAAATTCCCTCTTCATCACAACAGTTAAAGTTGCAGGGGCCCTGCCTTCTTTTGGATATGGTCACTCTAGTATAGTGCCTGCAACTTTAACTGTTGTGATGACAAGGGAATTTCACCAGGAATTAATTGCATACAACTGACACCAGCTGAAATTCCCTTTTATCTACAACTGTTAAAGTTACATGAGCCCTGTCCTCCTTTTCATATGGTCAGCCTACTTTAACGCTGTTGTCAAAAATGCATAATCCCTCCATTTACATAATATTCTATTCGGTATCTCTTTAAAGATAATAATCGCAGTATCATCCATCTTTATTTTAGTTACATAATGTTGTTGTAGGATCTGGTCCCTTGTCTTCTTTCTGACGAAGTTCACTACTGTATTCCTTGGCACACCTCTGGTTGTAGCAAATGTTGAATTGACACTGTACACTCTATCGATTTCCATCTCCATCACATCCTCTTCGCAGTCCAAAACAGTTGCTAAACCTTTTATTATTTTCTCTCTGATATCCCCTTGCATCTCTGGGATTTTGCTAAATCTTAATGAGTATTCCATTTGCTTTAATTCCCACATCGATAATATGTCTGCTCCTTTCTCATGTTCTGTAAACAGGACTTCTGTTTTGGTCTCCAGTGTTTCCACTTTATCTGAAATTTATTTGAGCTCCTTCCCAATCTTTATCATATTGTTATCTATTTTTTTTATTTCCTTTTCAGTCTCCCCAAATTTTTCCTCCATCTTGTTCTGAAGCTAATTTCCCCAATCATCCATCTTTTTACTCAAATCCTCACAAACTTTCTGTAGTTGCTCAGAGGCAGTCATTCTTTCAAAAGACAAATCCACCGAGCTTTTTCTGGCTCCTTTCTTAATATCTCCAGTTCAGCATTTGCATATCTGTTTGTATATACAAGCACCCTTCCAACTTCACCTGTTCCACTCAGAGAAAATGCAAACAAGAATGTAGAAGGAAAAAAAAGAAAAGAAACACAGCAGAACTTTTCTCCAGCATTATATAGTCTCAAACAAACAGGCAAAATAGAAAAAAAAGATCACAAGAAACCCCTCATCACACATTCCACCTTAGCCCTTATATATATTTAATATGAAGATGTTATTCCTGCGGTTCCCTCCCAACTTACCCAGTTCTTTCTCTTCTTATTTATAATCCAAGGTAAGGTGTTCTCACCATTATTTACAAGCTGGCTCTTCTTTGCAGGGTGAAATCCTCTCTCCTCCTGTCCAAATTCTCCAGTGTCCTCTTAAATCGAAGCAGGCAGGTCTTTTATCTCCAAATGAGACTTTGGGGCAGCTCTGAGCATTTGAACACCTTAAATCTCCGATCTGTCTTCTTTGGAGTCGTCCTAATGCAGCATCCACTGCATCCAGCTGGCCCCACCGAAAACTAATGAGAAAATAAAGGCTATCTCTGGGTCATCCCTTATTTCAAGGGAGAAATTCCTGCTGGGAAACTCCTCTCCAGCAGGTAAACTCACCCCGTCCCTCTGCACACACAACACAGACGCATCAGACCACCGTTACTTCTTCCAGGAAGTCTCCTAAAAAAAATCTGGGCGCCACACTTCAAGAAGGATGCAGACAAGCTGGAGGGGGTTCAGAGGAGGGCAATGAGGATGATCAGGGGTCTGGAA
The DNA here is from genome assembly GCA_029215795.1 of Anniella stebbinsi. NCBI lineage: Eukaryota > Metazoa > Chordata > Lepidosauria > Squamata > Anniellidae > Anniella > Anniella stebbinsi. The sequence goes on along the minus strand of JARDYH010000005.1, from coordinate 139,501,061 downwards.
ACAAAGCTCTATGAGGAGAGACTGAAAGAACTTAGCATGTTTTTCCTTGAGAAGAGAAGACTGAGGGGAAACATGATAGCACTCTTCAAGTACTTGAAAGATTGCCACACAGAGGAGGGCCAGGATCTCTTCTTGATCAACCCAGAGTGCAGAACACGAAATAATAGGCTCAAGTTACAGGAAGCCAGATTCTGGCTGGACATCAGGAAAAACTTCCCCACTGTTAGAGCAGTATGACAATGTAACCAATTACCTATGGAGGTCATGGGCTCTCCCACACTAGAGGCATTCAAGAGGCCACTAGACAACCACCTGTCAGGTGTGCTTTAAGGTGGATTCCAGCATTGAGCAGGTGGTTGGACTCAATGGCCTTACAAGCCCCTTCCAACTGTACTATTCTATGATTCTATGGCTCAGTATCCTATGCTGACTTGAGGATCAAAATCCATGCTTTTACAGATGCTTGCATCAGTGACATAGGCCTTTATTTTTGAAGGTACATGGTAATGGCAGTAATCCATCAAGGGGCTCTGAGCTGGTGACTGCAGGAGCTGAGTATGTAGTTAAAGCTCACTCCTGACAAGGGACCCTGAATTCCAATCTCCATCACTCCCACAGTGACATCTCAGGAAAGGGGGGCTTTGCCTAAAGCACCCTTTCCAGAAATTTTGGACTGAGTCCCCATCATGCCCAGTGGTAAGGAAAGCTTGGAGTTGTAGTCCAAAACATCTGGAGGGTTCTAGTTGGGATAGGCTGGTCTAGATCTACACCAGTTCAGCATGGAAACAAGGACCAGTTGCCACTGGGAGAAATGTAAGCCCTTGAGGTAGCTTTATAATCTTATCTGTGGAAAGCCGCCCTTCTTGCTACTTCTAGCATTCCTTTGCTCTGATTTAGGCAGGGGTATACAGATGCAGTCAGAGTCTCCTAATGTTGTTTGCCAACAACAGACCTGTTTCCTCCTCCTCCTCCTCCTCCTCCTCCTCCTCCTCCTCCTCCTCCTCTTTCTTTCTTTTGCCAGATCTAAACCAAGCAGGATATAGCAGTATGAAAGCGGCATAAAAGTGGTATATAAAAGGCAGGAGCCACACTACTGCTTTATAGCAGTATTGAAGTGCACTGACAACTGTTGGGGCCCATTGACACATACCATATACCACTATATCCTACTTGGTATAGATCTGGCCTTTCTTTCTTTCTTTCTTTCTTTCTTTCTTTCTTTCAACAGAGCTAAAGGAGAGAACGTCCATGTTTGTTAATGAACAAATACTTCACTGTGGCTTTTCTCGGGGCATTCCACAAGAGATTCCTGTCCTCTCATGGCATGGGTGGGCAGCTGGTGCCCCTCCAGAGATTTTTGGACAGGAATTCCTATCCTCCTTCCACCATTGGCTATGCTGGCTAAGGCTGATGGGAGTGACACAAGTGGCTCACCCCTGACTTAGGTCCAAACAACACCTTTCTCAATTGCAAATTACTTTCAAGAACATACACAGCAGGGAAGGGGCAACGGTCAAAATTTCCCCCAGCAGCCATTTTGTCACCGAAACTTGCTTTTATTACTTGCTTTTATTACTCTCCTTGTTACAAAAAATGTGCTTACATTATAAATAGGGTTCTAGAAATGCAGGGGTGGGAGTGGGTTGGCAGAGAAGCAGCTTAGAATCATAGAATCATAGAACAGTAGAATTAGAAGGGGTCTACAGTAGGCTGACCATATGAAAAGGAGGACAGGGCTCATGTAACTTTAACAGTTGTAGAGAAAAGGGAATTTCAGCTGATGTCAGTTGTATGCAATTAATTCCTGGTGAAATTCCCTCTTCATCACAACAGTTAAAGTTGCAGGCACTATACTAGAGTGACCATATCCAAAAGAAGGCAGGGCCCCTGCAACTTTAACTGTTGTGATGAAGAGGGAATTTCACCAGGAACTAATTGCATACAAATGGCACCTGCTGAAATTCCCTTTTCTCTACAACTGTTAAAGTTATATGAGCCCTGTCCTCCTTTTCATATGGTCAGCCTAGTCTACAGGGCCATCAAGTCCAACCCCCTGCTCAATGCAGGAATCCAGCTTGAAGGGAAGCAGTTGCCAGAGGAAAAATGGAAGACAGAGCTGAAACCCAAAGTGGGCGGAGGCACACCTTCTCCCTCTCTCTCTCTCTCTCTCTCTCATACCACCCCTTCCTCTTCTTCCCCAGCCATTGCACTGCTGGGGGAAGGACATAAGAACATAAGAAGAGCCATGCCGGATTAGATCAAGGGTCCATCTAGTCCAGCTCTCTGCTCACACAGTGGCCAGTCAGCTGTCAGACAGGAACCAACAAATAGCACATGGGTGCAACAGCACATTCCCACCCATGTCCCCCAGCAACTGGTATATATAGTCTTATTGCCTTGGATACTGAAGGTAGCCCATAGCCATCTGGACTAGTAGCCCTTGATAGCTTTCTCCTCCAGGAATTTATCCAACCCCCTTTTAAAGGCATCCAAATTGGTTGTCGTCACTACATCTTGTGGTTATACTTGCCATAGGTCTGAATTGATCACTTGCAAAGGGCTTTTGAAAACTAGGCCGATGGCCACACATGGTGGCTCAACCTGATATCTAGAATTGCACTGTCAGTCTGGATCCTACCTGGTGTAAGGATATAGCCCATTGTGCTACTGACTTCCCAAAGCATCCATATTTATTTAGCAAGGAGAATGACTCTGACAGGCTTGAAGGCTCCTTCCATCATTACTGCAGTTTTCCCCTTCACTCCACGGGCTCTTCCAGGGAATGGATTTTCAGAATATCTGGCTTTTATGCAGGTTTGTTGTATAAATCGAAGAGACTTAATTCATAATAATGATCTAAAGAACTTGAGCTTTTTCAGAAGTCTGCCCCCCCTTTTTTTCCTCTAGTTGCCATTTAGATTAAATCAATGTAGTGATTGGTTTCGCTGTAGACTTTAGAAGCACACTTATTGTGCTTTACTGAAAGACATGTGTGTGGGGGGAGGAGGAGGTGACAGGTGATTAATGCCGCTTGCTTTGGCATTTTTAATAAATACAGTGTATGTCAACCCTGTCTGTGTGAGAAGGAAAAATAGCTCCACATTTCATCCCACATCTTCCTTCAGGGGATGCTGTCTTGAAAATTGCTATAATAGGGAGGATTATAGGTTTTGACTTCTTTGGCAGGTTTTTCCCAAAAAGGAATTCAATTTCCATATAGCATTTATAAGGAATGAGAAGAAGGATGCAATGCATCTCAAATACAAAACAGAGCTTGCATATCTGACGTATCCAGTGGCAATGAAATGTTTTAACTTTACCAGTATGTGTTCGGACTGTAAAAGCTATTTCTTAATGTCAACTTAGAGCTATGGGTCACATTACCATTTTGACCATGCTTGTCTTGTTGAGAAGTCACCATAGTTTTGGGCATGACACAGCCCTCAGGCACTTGTGCAGCTTAGAAGATGTGTCAGAAGTGATTAGTTGTGCTCTTGGTCACTGGTGGATCAATAGCATTCACAAGACCCCTTAACAATGCCCCCCCAAAAGTCAGCCATGATATTCATTTCATTTCATTTATTACCGCTCTATACCATCTCATAGCTCTCTGGGTGGTTTACAAAGATTAAAAACCATTAAAAACACATTTTAAAATCATTTACATCCAGGAACTATTTAAAATCTCATCACATGCTGTGAAATGCTTTAGAGAAGAAGAAGGACTCAACTTTGCATTGAAAAGATAATGATGTTGGTGCAAAACAGCTCTCATCAGGAAGATCACTGGGGGGGGGGGTCACCACCAAGAAGACCCTTTCCCTCTTTGCTGCCTTCCGAGCCTCCCTCAGATGAGACATCTGGAGGACAGCTTTATGCTGAACATAGTGTATGGGTAGGTTCATGCCGAGAGAGGTACCCCATCAGGAAATGTTGTCCCAAGCCACCTTGAATCGGGCTTGGAAACATACAGGCAGCCAGTGCAAATGGGCCTGAATCAGTATTTGGACTTATCCCTATTATCAATGTGGCCACCACATTTGCATGAGCTGAATATTATAAGAAATGACCATAGCACCATGTTAGAACACCTGTTCTGTATGCTGAAGCTACCTGGTTCAAATCCCAGCATCCTCAGTTAAAAGGATCAGGTAGCAGATGATGGAAAAGACCTCTGCCTAAAACACTGAAGTTGGCTTATTGGACCATTGGTTTGTCTAACTCAGTGGCTGAATTCAGATGACACAATAAGCAACTGGGGAGGGGGAAACAATCGTCAGTTGTATTGACTATCATGTCATCTGAATGCTGCCGTAGTCAACTCAGCACTGATCCTAATCCACACCAGAGTTGATTATTTATTACCATGTTGTGTGGGGAGTACCCCCTAGATGAACAACTGTAAAGTTGATTGTTACCCCACCATTGACTATTGTGTTGTCTGAATTCAGCCAGTGAGTCAGTATTCTTTACACTAGGGGTGGGCAACTTTGGGAGGTATGGGCCATTTTCACCCATCTGGAAAAAATGGTGAAATGGTGTCCAGAACACTATGGAATGCCCCAAAGGTCAAATCTAGCTTGTTTGCTAGATTTGCCAGCTTGACACTTTAAGACTCCATAGCTGCTATGGAACCCTAAAAACATCAAATTTAGCTTACAAATAAGCTTGATTTGATTTTTTTGGTGCTCTGAAGTGGTCTGGATGTCATTCTATTGGTAATTTTTTAAAGGTTTTTTCATGCTATGGGAGTCACTGAGGGGGGTGCAGGGGACACACTGGGGTAGCAGGGTCTCATATTGCCCACCTGTGATCCACGCTGAATCACAGGTGGCCTCTTCAGGGTTGCTGGAAAGAGTCTTGCCTGCAAACATAGACCTATCTGGATATGCCAGGGACTGAATCTCAGTCCTTTATTTGCTTATGACCCTTACGAGATAACTAAAGGGCTAAAGTAACACACATACATTGCAAACAGAGCTTTTTCATTCCTTTTGGTAATTAAAGGATGACATTCAACCAACTTCTGAGCATGTGCAAAGATTGTAAAGTTTGGCTGCTTTGTCATGCCAGTCATGGAAACCAAGTTGGGGCAGAAAATATGAATGAAATTACAATAAATCCTGGTTTAAATTAAGAAAGTTTTAAAGTTCAATGCATCACAGTCATGTTCACTATACCCTTGGGAATTACAAACCCACTAGATACAACTTACTCTGTACAGTAAGAATACTTGAATGGATGTCACACAGAGGAGGGCCAGGATCTCTTCTCGATCAACCCAGAATGCAGGACACGGAATAACGGGCTCAAGTTACAGGAAGCCAGATTCCGGCTGGACATCAGGAAAAACTTCTTGACTGTTAGAGCAATACGACAATGGAACCAATTACCTGGGGAGGTGGTGGGCTCTCCCACATTACAGGCATTCAAGAGGCAGCTGGACAACCATCTGTGAGGGATGCTTTAAGGTAGATTCCTGCATTGAGCAGGGGGTTGGACTCGGTGGCCTTATAGGCCCCTTCCAACTCTACTATTCCATGATTCTATGATTCTATGATTGAATCCATCTTTGCTAATGTCCCTCCTTTCTGACATGAGAGCAAGTACTGATTTCAACAGTTTAAACAAAGTCTTCCATTTCTTCAGCTCTTGGGGCCCGAATCCATGTTTGTGAAGTCAACAGGCAATATGAAAAATCAATTGTGACATTTGCATGTCAGGTTATTCTCCAATCACCTCCTGATTCTAACTATTTCTCTTGCCATTCAAACGGCTTGAAGAAATATCTGCAAGGTGAACTCTTCCAGCATTTCCTGCAGCTCCTCGCAGACTTTATTCCCTCTTCCTGCCCCTCCTCCCCCGCCAGAATGAGAGCCGTCTGGCTTACTGGGTTGTCTGATTTGTTTCATGTCGATATGGATTCTCACTTTGGCTCTCTTTTCCCTCTTCTCCTTTTTCTCATTCTCTCAACACTTCTGTAATGTGAGTGCAGAGACAGATCACTGCCAGCCCTGCCCCAGGCTCACCCAGCATATTCCTGCAGAAAAGCAAAATTCATGCTCTAAATGAGCTGGCTCACACCATACAATCTGCTCACTCTCGGCATTATATGTGTTTCAGCACCTTTATTGGCTGAGTCCAAAGTTATAAAAGTTTGCATTTCAGAGTGGTTCAGTGGGGAAAAGGAGCCTGTTCTGTGAGCTATGCCATGTCTGTGTCTATGATGGAGCTATGTCTCCTCCATCATTGTTGCTAGAATTAAAAAAAAGAAGAAAAATAAATAGGTAAGGAGTCAAGTGAGAGCCTCCTCCGTCTTCTGTGGCCATCACCTGAAACAGGGCTGCAGAACCATGAGCCAGGGATCACAATCTGGTTCCTTGGATTAGTATACTGCCTTCTGCTGGCCTCAGCTCCTTTCCCCAACTATTGATCCTTGGGTGGTTTCCCCAATTTTATAGGCTTTTTTAACCCATTCTACAAGGTTGAATTGCCTCTCCTAAGAGTTCCTGGCAGGGGAACTAAGAGAAAATCTGCTGGAATGTTGTCTCTGGCCATGCCCACCTGAAAGAGAAACAAGTGATGAAGACATGGGGAGTGAGAAGAGAGAGCTGTTTGAAGCCTTGGAGACTTGTGGCTCAACCCTGGGCCTTCTGTAGCAAGATACCTGGGGAGCAGCGGGAAGAGGGCAAATTTCAGCCAAGACCCCATCTAAATCCACATTAATTGACCAGAAGGTCAGAGGAAGAGGAACCACTCCACTCATTTGCTGCTTGAAGGGCAGGACAAAATGGCAGCCCCTCCCCATTCCACTCTCTGAAGCTGACTGGATGGGCAGTTGCATCTAACAGCTTTGGGTCCCAGGACAGGCTGTTTGAGCAACAGAGTTCTGTCCCTTAACATCTCACCACTGTTCTCCCTCCCAAAGCATCTGCTCCGTGTGGTGCCTGCCTTATGGTAGGGCCAGATCTGGTGAACGAGAGAGTCAACAGGCATTGTAATGGCTGCTTCTGGATTGGCTTACTTAGGCCTCATGTTGATCCTTCTCTATCCACTCACTTTGCTTAGTTGCTCACTTGCTCACTTTGGGGCCTAGCTGGCTGGCAGAGAAGCAGACGATGGGGACATGGAATGTTTTTGCATGCTGGAGGAGGGGTAATTTATAGGGCAAGAAGTACAAAAGGGATTGGGGGTTCTGCCTCATCTTACAGTGGAAATTTTGTCATTTGGGAATTTGCCATTGGAAGTTTATTTTATCCTTGCCCAATGGGGCTGGGTGCAGCTTCAGCTCCCAGTAGCATGCACTATCCCCCTCTGTCCCCTTTTGAAGGCGTACATTAAAAAGGAAGTAATAACCTACTTTGAGTTAGTGCCTCAGCATCACTTTATGGTTGGCTGGGGGAGTGTGTGGAGAGAGAGAGAGAGAGAGAGAGCAGAGGTTAAGTTTGGTTGTAAAAGGAGTGAAGCAGGCAGGTGCTTCCTTAGAGGTGATAACCTGTCTGCCCCTCTGGGAATCTGTCTGAGAATGGTAAAGAACAGTATCCATTAAATCTTGCTTGACCCACTTAGGGAAGCAATGGAGTATTGTATATGTGCATTGGGAGGCAGGAGGAATGATTATTGATTTCCAATTCCATCTTCATGTTTTAATCAGTTTTATGTATTTTATCATGTTGTTGTTCCCCACCTCGATCCAGACGGAGAGGCGGGTAAGAAATAAATTGTTATTATTATTATTATTATTATTATTATTAATATGCTTCTGGTTTTTACTCACACCTGTGGTAATTAATGAGGGTCCATCACTTCGAAGGGACTATAGTCCGGTGGTAGAGCACATGCTTTGCACCCACAAGGTCCCACGTTCAATCCCCAGTATCTCTAGTAGGGCTAGGAAAGAATCCTGCTTGAAACACTGGAGATCCATTGCTGGTCAATGTCAACAATACTGGACTAGAAGGATTAATGGTTATGACGCAGTGTAAGACAGCATTCTATGTTCCTATGAGTATGAGGGTGTGGAAGTCAGCAAGAGTCTTGCAGGAATGTGCATTTTTCAGTAGACTTAGATGTTTCATGGCAGAGGATCCCATCTAGCTTGGGAGTCGGACAGGATCTGAAATGTTATTGACTGCAGGACAAACTAGTCTTGGTCAACGTCAGTAATGCCACTTTACATTTACCTTATGGTTTTAAGTTTTGTGAACTGCCCAGAAAGCTTCGGCTATTGGGCAGTATATAAAACAAACAAGTAAATAAATAAGGCCCATTTATTGAAGTTTATCTGGCTCAGTATTGAGCAAGTGGCCTAGGAGAGCTGAGGTTCATCATCAAAGGCAGGTCATTGGTTTGTCCCATGGAATCATGAAGGCAAAATGGGTGGAGAAACCCCCCCCCCTCCACTGCTCTGATACCAGCATATTGTAGCTTCAACTCTTCCTAACACTAATGAAGGCCATGTCTACACTATACTTTTTTCCTGGGGTCATCCCTGGGTCATCCCTGTGGGTCCAAATGATACACAGGGGATCCCAGGAGCAGGCAGTGACGACCCCTCCATTTTCCCGGGAAAACTGGTTCCCCTGTTATCCTGATTTTCCCTGTGGTCCTGGGATCATCTCGAGAACCGCAGGAGGTGTGGCCACCGCTCCTGCCTCCTCGTGAGTAGCATGGCCTTCAAAGCAGGCATGAAGCCACACAGGGTGGCTCCGTGCCCATGGGGGGTGGGGGGAAACAATTTTGCCATCCCTGAGATGGCAGGGGGGTTGGGGTGTGTTGTTGTTTAAAAAAACATGTGTGTGATGAACTGCAATTGCGTGACTGGCCTCTCTTCTTAAAAAAAAAGGTGGTTGCAGTGACCCTCTTGCCTTCCAGGACATCGTGCGGCTGTCTAGACATTGGGGGATGATCCCGGAAGTAGGAAATCCCAGGATCCTCTCCCCTGCGTCCCAGAAGGCCCTTAGGTGTAAAAAGGGCCTAAATCTTAGAAGAGGCATTATAACTCCATTTACAGTTTTCAAAATGTTTTCAAAGTGTTGTATCCTGCTTGGTGTAGATAGGCGCTGTGACTCAAAATCAACCTTCAAGCTTTTGCCTGTGCATTCCGATGATTTTAATCTGTACGGATTTACATTTGAAGGTGAATTTTATTTTGACAGGGCTCTTCTGATGAGATTTTTCCATTTCCTTTTCAGCTTTTGAATGTCTTCGTTCCTTTTTCAAATGGTGCTAGAGGGAGCGGATGGAAAGGGCAGCAGCGACAACCTGTTTTGATCATTCCCAATTTGTTCAGAAAGGCTGGACTCCAGTATGTAATTTTAGAAGTATTTCAGAGGCCAAGTGAGGAGTTGGAAGCCTGGTGGTTCCTTTAGGGCAAAGTAAAATGGGAGTCCCAGCAGGAAGCTCAACTTTCTGGTTATTGAATTAGACACGGTGGCAGGGATGTCTAAGCAACGAAGCTAAGCAGATTGGGGACATGAAGGGAACAAGGAATTTCCATGGGGCATGTTAGGGCAGTATCCAACTGTGTCCAACTGTCTCAGTCCGTTAGCGCACAAGACATTGTGTTAGTGGAAACTAGGCTCTGAACTATCACAAGAGAAGAATTCAACTAGACATGTGCAGGAACCCCCAGGATCAGATCAGGACCCGGATCGGGACCTCCAACTGCCCCCCCGGACTGATTTGGGCCCGATCTGAAAATGGGACGTCCGATTTTTGAATCGGCCGCCATTTTTGTTTTCCCCATAGACTTGCAATGGGGGAAAGAAAGCTTTCCCCAATGCAAGTCTATGGGGAAAACATGGTGGCAGGTGGCTGAGTGGGGGCCTAACTGCCCCCTCCCCCGTGATCCTTACCTGGCAGGGCTGGCGCCCACTGATAAAAATAGACAACCCCGCCAGGTAAGTCCTCCCACTCCTTACCTGGTAGGGCATTCTCCTCCTTCCTTTGCTGGCTCTAAACTACTGCGAACTAGGCCTCACGGCCTAGTTTACAGTAGAGCACAGTAGTTTAGAGCCGGCAACGGAAGGAGGAGGACGGCCCACCAGGTAAGCCCTCCCCCATGATCCTTACCTGGCAGGGCTGTCCACTTCCATCAGCAGGTGCCCGCTGGCACCCACCAATGGAGGCGGCGGCAGGTGCCAATGGCCGCCCGCCAATCCTTCAATTTTTTCAGAACCAGATCGGGTCCTTCCGGACTGGATTGGACAATCCGAGGGGTGATAGGAAATTGGATAATTGTATCCGATTTCCCCTGGATCAGTTCCAGATTGTGGATTGGACCTGATCCAGTGCACACCCCTAAATTCAACTAAAGTTGTTTGCACAAGTATGGTTGTGCAAGCAGTTGTGCATTATGCTTGCGCAATCCAGTGTGCAACCAGTATGCAAGCAGTTGAACATGACTCTTGTGGAACCTGTCATGCAACTGCTTGCAGAACTCCTTGCACAACACTAAAAGGCAATAGTTTACACAACAGAAAGATTCAGTGAGGCTCCGCTAATGCTATTTGAGTTTGTAGAATGACACCATTGGATACTGCCCTTATTTTTTTCATGTGGAATTGTAAGAACATAAAAACGTAAGAAGATCAGACAGAAGGTCCATCTAGTCCAGCACACTGTTCACACAGTGGCCAACCAGCTGTTGGCCAGGGACCAACAAAGCAGGACATGGTGCAACAGCACCCTCCCACCCATTTTTCCGAGTAACTGGTGCATATAGGCTTACTATCTGAGATACTGGGGGTAGCAGTTCTAAGGTGGGCCTCAGGTTGGCTACTGTGGCCTTTCATCTGATCCAGGTGGGCAGCTACAACCTCCTGACCTTATCAACATACAGAATATTTTCTTACAGAGCTTCATGTCCTTTAAGCAGCTGCTGGTCATGCTTTCCTGCCCATTAGGAAGTCCCACTGAACTCAAGTGGGCTTTACTTCCATCTTAACAAGCTTAACTTCAGGCTGCAAGAGCCATTCTTATCCCTCTTTCACATCTTCTTCCCCAGATGGCTGTTGACACATATTGTACTTGAATGAACTTCACTTCTGAAGATGTCTTTCTCCTTTTTCTGAGGTTAACAGTATGAGTGCTGACTCAGTTCTACTGAAAACATATTTCCCCCTCCACCCGTTCGCTTCTGAGAGGTAATATTTAAGCACAAATTTTCAGCTGTCAGGGTATGTCTTAACGGAAAAAGACAGATCAGTTTGGTAGTGCAGATTAGATATGTATGGCTAGCAGATTTTTTTTTATTAACATTGGCCTATATATAATTGTATAAGAACATCTGGGTAACAGGAAATATGGTTGCTGTGTTCCAAACCACTGAGCCATAAATTTATTGCTTTTTAGTTGATCTTGGCACATCAGTTATTGTGTGTTATGTAGGGATGTGCACTGACCCCCCGGATCGGATCGGATAGCGGATCGGAATCGGACCTGGGGGGTTGGATCGGATCGGATCGGAGGATGGTCGGATCGGATCGGACCGGATGTCCGATCCGGATCGGACGCCATTTTGAATGCTTTTTCCCATAGCCAAGTATTGTTTTACAAAAACGCCTATAACTTTTTCATTTTTAACGATAGAAGGATGAAACTTGGGCACATTATACACTGGTTAGGGACAGTTATCTGTGAGAAACTTCAGAAAGATTGGTGCATGCGTTTTGTGGCAATTAATTTTTTAATAAATACCCAGGAATGCCTATAACTTTGTCATTTTTAAAGTTACACACATGAAACTTTGCCACATTGTAGGTGGTACGTTGGGACCTATGTGTGTGAAATTTCAGAAACGTAGGTGCTTGTCTTGTGTGGCAATTAATTTTTAGAAAAATGGGTAGTAGTGGGGTAAATACATTTACGCCTCCCATTTTTTTATTTTTGAAGATACAAACAGGAAACTTGGGCACATTACAGGTACCACTTGCCTTGATATGTGTGTGAAATTTCAGAAACATTGGCGCTTGCCTTGTGTGGCAATTAATTTTTGAAACAATGAGGAAAGAAACACCTATAACTTTGTCATTTTTAAAGTTACACACATGAAACTTTGCCACATTGTAGGTGGTACCTTGGGACCTACGTGTGTGAAATTTCAGAAACATAGGTGCTGTTTCAGAAACATAGGTGCTGTTTCAGAAACATGTGGTGGCAAGGTGTCTGCACACACCACTTTGAAGACTGTAGAAAATTTCTCCTGTAACGATCCTAGCGAGAGAGAGTGATCCTAGGCTCAGCCGTTCTGCTTGAGTAAAAAGTGAAAGTATCAAAGCAGACACAAGCCAAGTGCTACTTTGTTTCTCCTTTTGTAATGGATACTAGCTCAGTTGCAGCCAAGCGTGCAAGGATCAAAGAGATGAGAGAAAGTGTTTCCTTCTTCTTCCCGGGAGTCGGGAGGGTGCAATTGACAGCCCCAGCCTCTGTGGAAAAACGTTTATAACTTTTAATCTAAAAAATTCATAGCCACCAAATGCCTGGACCCAGCTTTCTGAAATTTTACACACATATCAAGTGAAGTGTTCCCTGTAATGTGCCCATGTTTCCTGTTTGTATCTTTAAAAATAAAAAAATGGGAGGTGTAAATGTATTTACCCCACTACTACCCATTTTTCTAAAATTAATTGCCATACAAGGCAAGCACCTACGTTTTTGAAATTTTACACACATAGGTCCCAAGGTACCACCTACAATGTGGCAAAGTTTCATGTATGCAACTTTAAAAATGACAAAGTTATAGGCATTCCTGGGTATTTATTAAAAAATTAATTGCCACAAAACGCATGCACCAATCTTTCTGAAATTTCTCACAGATAACTATCCCTAACCAGTGTACAATGTGCCCAAGTTTCCTGTTTGTATCTTCAAAAGTAAAAAAGTGGGAGGCATAACTGCATTTCTCAATGGGAAAGTGCTTTCCAATGATTTCCTATGGGCAAGTGCTTTCCAATGATTTCCTATGGGCAAGTACTGTCCAATGATTCCCTATGGGCAAGTACTGTCCAATGAATCCCTCATTGTTTCAAAAATTAATTGCCACACAATACAAGCACCTACGTTTCTGAAATTTCACACACATAGGTCCCAAGGTACCGCCTACAATGTGGCAAAGTTTCATGTGTGTAACTTTACAAATGACAAAGTTATAGGCATTCCTGGGTATTTATTAAAAAATTAATTGCCACACAAGGCAAGCACCTATGTTTATGAAATTTCACACACGTAGGTCCCAAGGTACCACCTACAATGTGGCAAAGTTTCATGTGTGTAACTTTAAAAATGACAAAGTTATAGGTGTTTCTTTCCTCATTGTTTCAAAAATTAATTGCCACACAAGGCAAGCTCCAATGTTTCTGAATTTCACACACATATCAAGGCACGTGGTACCTGTAATGTGCCCAAGTTTCCTGTTTGTATCTTCAAAAATAAAAAAATGGAAGGCATAAATGTATTTACCCCACTACTACCCATTTTTCTAAAAATTAATTGCCACACAAGACAAGCACCTACGTTTCTGAAATTTCACACACATAGGTCCCAACGTACCACCTACAATGTGGCAAAGTTTCATGTGTGTAACTTTAAAAATGACAAAGTTATAGGCATTCCTGGGTATTTATTAAAAAATTAATTGCCACAAAACGCATGCACCAATCTTTCTGAAATTTCTAACAGATAACTGTCCCTAACCAGTGTATAATGTGCCCAAGTTTCATCCTTCTATCTTTAAAAATGAAAAAGTTATAGGCGTTTTTGTAAAACAATACTTGGCTATGGGAAAAAGCATTCAAAATGGCGTCCGATCCGGATCGGACCTCGTCGGATCGGATCGGATCGGATCGGAGGTTGATCGGATCGGATCGGATCGGATTTTCCCGATTTTGGGGCGGATCGGATTCGGATCGTGGATCGGATCCGATCCGATGCACACCCCTAGTGTTATGTGCATAAGGAAACAGTGCAATCTCATATATGTCTACTCAGAAGCAAGCCTCAATGAGTCAAATGGGTCTTAGTCCCAGGTCAGTGTATACAGGATTGCAGGCTTATTCTCTCTGAAACCAAGGGCTCATCTACACCTAAGGGTGTAGAGGGAGGGAGGGGGGAGGATCGCAGACTTACTTAAACAGAAGTAAGAACTCAGAAGTAAGCATAGGGTTGCAGAGCACTTCTTTCCAGTTTGCTGTTTTAGACTTTTTTAAAAAAAGCTTTTATATGTGTTTACTCAGAAGTAAGTCTTTCTCTGTTCAATGGGGTTTACTCAAAGGTAAGCATGCATCGGATTTTAGTATGACTTGAATGTAAATGAAGTTGAAGTCAATGGGATTTACTCTTGAGTAAGAGAATGGCAGATCTCTATTTTCTGAACTGGAGATGCACAGCTTCACATAATCAAAGTAAAGGAAAATTGATCCTTCACAAATGCAAACAGGTGGAATTTCGCACTAGAGGACTATCAGGAAAAGAGTTTAAGGGGGGAATTAAAAAAAATCTAAAGAATCAAGGGATGAACCAATCTAATTCAAACTTGGCATGCCAAAACCTCTACTCAAGAGCACTCAAGGTCTCAAGTTTCATCTCTTTATTTTTAAAAATTACACAGTTGTAATTTTTGGTTAAGTTCCATTTTTAAAAATCCTAAAAATCAAGGCATGAACTGATCTGATTCAAACTTGGCTTGGCTAAACCTCTCCTTAAGAGTTAAAGTATTAGTATTAACATTCTGATCAGACCCTGAAAACAACATGTATTATATGAACGTATATAAATTCACTTCCTAACAAATATATCCATCTTCTGTATGTACTTTTTTAGATGCAATACAGATTTTCAAGAGCATCTAGATTGTAAGAAAGTGAAAGAGATGTTCTAAATAAAAGCATGACTTTGGATAATGGAAATACTCATGAATATCCTGAACACTTACTAAATTCTTTGTACTTTTCATCTAAAATTTAAAAAATTATATACCAATGCAAATTGCAAGGGATGTTAGATTGGTGATATGTAGGGCTGGGCAGGGACACCCAACCCACTTAGGTGGCCTGTTCGGAGCTTTTGAATCAGCCCCAGTCTGTCTTGGCCTACTTCAGATCTGGTTCGACTCACTTCCCATCCGATACAAACTGAGATCTGGATATCCAAAGTGGGTTGGATGTTGTGGTTTCCTGGGTGCCTGCCGAGCAGCTGGACTCCTCCTCCTAGCCCAAACCTGCCATGACACTGCCCACTGCCCGCCAAGCCCTGCGAGCAGCCAGGACTTGCCTGACTCATCTGCTCATGCCTGGAAGCTGTCTGTCTTCCATGAGAGCTGCCATTTTTAAGGAAGATGGGGCCTCTGAATTGTTGTAGAAGTAATGTTATGCACAACAGTGGCCGGAAAAGGCCATTTCCAGAAAGGTCTGCTTTGGTTTGGGATTCCGATCCGAAACAGAAATGGTGCACAGTCCTGGTGATATGTGTATGAGACTTGGGCCATTTCTACACCGACCTTTTTTCCTGGGGCTGCCCCATCCCAAGACCTTGGGAGGTATGGGCGGCCATCCTGCTTGGTGTCCACTTACTCACGAGTAAGTGCAGCACCAGAAACGTGCACAGAGCTGTGCAGGGTGGCTCTGTGCCCATGGGGGCGGGGAGGAAGCAAGTCCGCCATCTCCAGGATGGTGGGGGGGGAGCTTCTTACCTTCTCCACTGCACTCCCGGCTCCTTCTGCTCCTTTAAAAGAACAACAACAAAATGGTGCCCACAATGAACGTGACGTCTTGGGATGTCACACTTCTGGTATGGATGCCCAGGGATGATCCCAGAAGCAGGTAAGTCCGGGATCGTTCCCCTTCCCTCCCTTTATACCCATGGGTGTAGAAAGGGCCTTTATTGATTTATTATTACATTTACATTTATATACCCCCCCCCCATAACCGAAGCTCTCTGGGCGGTTTACAAAGATTTGGTTTTCAGCAGTATAATAATTGGGGCAAAAGTGGTTTATGATGTATTGTGGCACATATAACATCATGACCCAAGACACATCCGCCAGAAACACAAAGGCAGAGTGGGTGTTTTAAAGGAGATTTTTAAAACTCCTCCTTTAAAATAACATTTATAACCCAAAAGCCATCACATTTTCTATTGAAGAAAGATTGCATATCATCAAAACAATAAGGAGGGGATAATCCCTACTGAAACAATGCTTTACAAGGAGAGTGATTCAACTCAAGAAATGTGCCAGTATTGATTGCATTATTGCCTAAACCAGATCCATTTTGCTTTGGGAGAAAATACTATTTCTAGTTGTGCCAACAGCGAAAAATTAGAAATCCTTGATTTTCAGCCAAGGTTGTTATAATTTATGCAATTGTTTCTATCTTTCATTTCTAAATAACAATGGGAAGATAATGTACTGCACGTACCTTCCTCCCTTTCTTTTTAAGAGCATTGATAAATGTGCTATCTCTGACTATGAACCTGATCTCTGTCAGCTTGTACTAGAAAATTCAAGCACAAAGCCTTTCAGAATTTGCCTGAATATAAGAAATAAACAGTAGAGGGCACTGATCCAACACTGAACTGAATAGTAAACTCTCCATTCCACTTTCTCTCAAATGTAGTCCAGGATGATCCTAAACTATTCTGGTTATATCAGTCATTTGCTTCTTCTATCCATCCATATTAATTGCTAGAGCAGACACAACCTTTCCAATAGGTTAGAGTAACACTCAGAAACATTACTGAAGTGTGTCCAAACTTCATGGAGATCAGAAAATTAATTGCAAGGCTTTGTGGGAATTTAGAAGTTTTGAACACAGTTGTTTGATTGCATTTTTTAAAGACAACATCCAACTTATTCTAGGACAGACACATTTTCCAGAGAAAAGATTAACTCTCATATCCCAACCACCTGTTACATTGTACAGAAGTAGAGTTGCCAGGTAACCACACAGAGGTCCGTGCTGTATCTTCAAATTTCTCAATGTAGCAGGAGATGAGACACTTGCTGCTTCTCCTTCCCATTCTCCCAATACCAGCACTCGGTCCTGGAGTTCTACACATTGCCGCAAGCCCTGTTGTCTAAACTATGCCACCCCCTACTTTGGGAAATGCCTGTACTCTTGCTTATTACTAGGGGTGTGCATGCCAAAAAATATTGTCGTTTATCGTTAGCATCATTTCGGACCAAAAAAATTATCATCTTCATTCATATCATAGGTGAACTGTATCATCTTCACATACTTAGACATACCCCATAAGCACTGTGACCAAATTTCAAGCCTCTAACTTTTAAAATACAGTAGGTATATTTCTATGGCAGTCCGATAAAACGATAAAATCATCCAAAAATTATCGTCTCCGATGATTATCGTAGGTTTTTCTATCGTATCATCATCGTTAAACACATGCACGATAACGACTTTATCGTATCGTTATCGTACATTTTAACGATACGATACACATCCCTACTTATTACAGCATGTGGTGTTAGGAATCCATGCTTTCCCTGTATCTCTGCATTTGCTGCATACTATGCCTGTGGTCGCCTATTCCTAAACTTAACAGAAAAGAAAAAGGGGCAAGCGTCCTGAATTGTTCCTTCCTTTCACTACTTTCAAGAAATAATGGACATCAGGCTTTTATTATACAAATTTTTATATAAGACGTAGTTAGACTGAAGTAAATCCCATTGATTTTCATGAGTAACTACATTGAGATGGAGGCTGAATGACCCACCCACCAGGTTCTCTATGCATTGCACCAATCATTTCCCACTGGAAGCTCCTCCTGCCAGTGCTTCCATTGAGGAAGCACAGTGCAAGGTATGAGTAGGCAAAGCCATCCCAGCTGAGATGCTTGCTGGAGGAACGTGGCTTCATGGTTCACAGGCAGGAAAAAATCATGGCCACCAAAGCTGCCGCAACCAAGGCACAGGGTGGAGAAGAGCTCCTCTATCCCAACACCTCTGTTCAGGTGGCTTCAACTGTGCCACACTCTCCCCCATTGAGGACAGTGCAGGGTGGGTGAATGGCACACTAAGGAAACATAGGAACATAGGAAGCTGCCTTCTACTGAGTCAGTATATTGGTCCATCTAGCCCAGTACTAAGCTAAAGCGAAAAAAGAAAAAGGAAAAAAAAACCCAGTTTTGTGTCAGTTTCTGAACTTCAGCAACTGAGCTGATGAGAAAATGAAGATGTTTTAGCTTTTTCTATGTTATGTATTTTACTCTTTTTATTTCTTTTTATTGTATATCTCTGTGGTGGTGAAGAGGGAATTTCACCAGGTGCTGCATGCATACAAATGACACCTGCTGAAATTCACTTTTCAATAGAACTTTAAAAAATACAGGAGCCTTGTCCTCCTTTTCATATGGTCACCCTATGAAGTATTGTGCAATAGAGCTGTTCTTTCATTTAGGCAAAATGCAAGTCGGTTTGGAATCCAGGAGTTTGTAGGAGCAAGAGAGGAAACAAAATAAAGGCAAAGGTCCCTTAAATTAGGCTGGTTTTCTAGAAGGCCATAACCGAATGGAAAATGACTGGGTCACATCCTCGCCATACATATATATATATATATATATATATATATGCTTCATTGCATTACCTTCAATGGGAGCATGTCAATTTACTTCTGACATGGTTCTGGCCCAAAATATATAATATGAGCCTCAGTGGAATTTAAGACCTTTAAGGTTAAAGAAAATGGATTCTATAAAACTTAACCTAAAATATGTATTATTTCTCAGAGGATACAATTGTAACAAGCTTTACCTGATGGCAAAATCTAATTATCTTAGTAAAGGTTGTACGCAAGTAATTTCTCTTTTCATGTCAAAGCAAACTGCAGTAAGAAGTGCATGGGAAGTTTGTTATTCTGATTTTAAAAATACACAGCTTTCCCTGCAGTATCTTTTTTAATTTGTTTTGTTAGTAAGCAAACAAAAGCGAGATCATTATAACATCAAGAACTAGGTAAGAGCTTTGCGTATACTTTTTTAAAAATGTATATCTTCGGAACTATAGGAGAAAAGCTACAAATAGAATAGAACCCCAAAGATTTTAATCCTATGTACACCTATGGTTTCTAGAAGGATGTCCCAAGTGCTGTTGGATGCTACACATGTAGAGAGGGAGGTCCATCTCCAGAAGTTTTTCCCTAGATGGTAGTAGACCTTTCCATCACCATGGCTGTCCCACTGGCAGTGCTCCACCTGTTCCAGATAAAAAAAACAGAGTTTGGTGGCATGTAGGGAGCAACTGAGAATCCATAGGATCTTAGACCCCCTGGCATGCCCTCAAACGGGACTAAAACTATATAGGAAGCTACTTCACACCAAGTCAGACCCTTGAACCATTGAAGTCAATGTGGCAGAATCTCTCTCGGGTCTTAAACAGGAGTCTTTCCAGGCCTACAAGGCAATGCCAAAGATTAGGGTGACCGTATGGAAAGGAGGACGGGGCTCGTGTATCTTTTAACAGTTGGATAGAAAAGGGGATTTCAGCAGGTGTCATTCGTATGCATGAAGCACCTGATGAAATTCCCTCTTCATCACAATGGAAAAAGCTGCAGGAGCCTTGCCCTCTTTTGTATCTGGTCACTCTAGTATAGCTCCAGGTGCTGCATGCAAATGACACCTGCTGAAATATCCTTTTCTATCCAGCTGTTAAAGATACAGGAGCCCTGTCCTCCTTTCCATATGGTCACCTTACCAGGGATTGAACCTGAGACCTTGTTCATGCAAAGCAATTGCTCTTCCCCCCTACCTTCTACCCTGCTTAGAGCAATCCAGCAGTGTTTATGAAGTGGTGGTGTCGTGCCCCACCCCCATGCCACAGACTTCCCTCATCGCTTCCCTAGGATTGGCTTGCCTGACCACAATCCTATGCACATTCACCTGGTAATAAAGCCTCCTTGATCACAGTGAGACTTACTACTGAGTGAACATACATTTCTACCCTTCCTTTCCAATATGACCTGCTTTATTTTTGTTGTTGTTTGTTATTTGTTCTTAATATAAGCAAGTATGTTGCTTTTGGCTTGGCTCATTTATTTTTTTAAATCTATTCGCATGTAATAAGCTAGGGTGGCCATATGAAAAGGGGGACAGGGCACTTTTATCTTTAACAGTGACATAGAAAAGGGAATTTCAGCAGTTGTAATTTGTATGCATGAAGAACCTGATGAAATTTCCTCTTCATCACAACAGTTAAAGCTACAGGAGTCCTGTCCTCTTTTACATCTGGTCAATATAGCAGGGTTCCTGCAGCTTTAACTGTTGTGATGAAGAGGGAATTTCACCAGGTGCTGCATGCATACAAATGAACCCTGCAGAAATTCCATTTTCTATGCAACTGTTAAAGATACAGGAGTCCTGTCCTTAGGCTGACCATATGAAAAGGAGGACAGGGCTCACATAACTTTAACAGTTGTAGAGAAAAGGGAATTTCAGCCAGTGTCATTTGTATGCAATTAGTTCCTGGTGAAATTCCCTCTTCATCACAACAGTTAAAGTTGCAGGCACTATACTAGAGTGACCATATACAAAAGAAGGCAGGGCCCCTGCAACTGTCCAGCTACGTCCCTATCTGGACAGGGATAACCTGGCTTCAGTTGTCCATGTTCTGGTAACCTCCAAGTTAGATTACTGCAATGCACTCTACGTGGAGCTGCCTTTGAAGGTGGTTCGGAAGCTGTAGCTTGTGCAAAATGCAGCGGCCAGATTGATAACTAGAACCAGTAGGTTCGAACATATAAGACCTACTCTGGCCCGCTTGCATTGGCTGCCTGTATGTTTCCGAGCCCGGATCAAGGTGCTGGTTTTAACTTATAAAGCCTTACACGGCTTGGGACCACAATACCTGATGGAACGCCTTTCCCGACATGAACCTACCCGAACACTACGTTCAACATCTAAGGCCCTCCTCCAAGTGCCTCCTCCAAGGGAAGCTTGGAGGTCGGCAACAAGAGAGAGGGCCTTCTCTGTGGTGGCCCCCCAATTGTGGAACGATCTCCCCGACAAGGCCCGCCTGGCGCCAACATTGTTATCTTTTCGGCGCCAGGTCAAGACTTTCCTCTTCTCTCAGGCATTTGGCAATATCTGAGCAGCCTGGGTTTGTTTTGTTTTGTTTTTGTAGCTTTTGAAATGTTGTAGTGGTTTTTAAATGTACAGATTGTGCGTATATTGTATGTTTTTGCTGTTTTAATTTTTGTATATTGTTTTTTAATTGTTTTTAATCCTATGTAAACCGCTCAGAGAGCTTCGGCTATGGGGCGGTATACAAATGTAATAAATAAATAAATAAATAAAACTTTAACTGTTGTGATGAAGAGGGAATTTCACCAGGAACTAATTGCATACAAATGACATTGGCTGAAATTCTCTTTTCTTTACAACTGTTAAAGCTACATGAGCCCTGTCCTCCTTTTCATATGGTCAGCCTACCTGTCCTCCTTTCCATATGGTCACCCCACATGATACAAATTCAGTACAAGTTAGTAAGTCAAATCTATTCAGTACAGCAAACAATACACACACCATATAGGAAACTATAGGAGACAATTTGGACTGCCAGAAACATCCTTCCATGCCTGGTGGGAATGCCTAGAGGCCTACCTATTCCAGGATAAATATCCCAATCCCAAAGTGGTAAAGACTTACATTTGGCCACTGAAAAAGATTTCATAAGAAGCCGCTTTATACCAGATCAGCCAATTGATTCGTCTAGCTCAGTATTGTCTACACCAGGAGTGTCAAACCTCTTTCAACTGGGAGGACAAATTCAGTCTCAGGAACAGTGACAAAGGCAAAAGTGGTACTGCCAAAAATACCAAAAAATACTGGCATGTGTTCACTTAAAGCTTCTCCTGTGAGCCAAGCCATGGTTCCCCCCCCAAACCATGGCGACGTTGCGTGTGTTCTTAATCTGTGTAAATAGAAATCTGCGCAAACTGCAACTGCCATGTGCATAATTTATGAAAATTTCAGGTGCAATTTGTGCAAATTTCTATGTACAGAAATGTTTTAAAAATAAAAATCTGCAAACTGGTCCAATGTGATATAAATTGAGTTGGGCGGGCCAAGTTGATGAATGCTCAGCAAGATCCACCCTTGGATGGATTCCTCTGACATCCCTACTTGCAAATGTCTGTGGTCAAAGGAAAGGAGGTTCAGCCAGGGAAAGGGGCACTTGCCACCTGGGGAATGCCAGAGAACTGGATTAGGAACCCAGGCAGAGTAAATTTGGTCCACACCCAGATTTTGGCCCACAGGCTTGCAGGAGCTCTTTTCCAGCCCAACATGGAATGACATGGATTGAACATGGGCCCTTTTGCATGCCAAGCATATGCTGTAACACTGAGCTATACCCCTCAATTCCACTGGATCTTCAGGGGAAAAATCACCTATTATACCCACATAACCCCATTTTCCCTGTTTATTTTTAACAACCAAAATAGCATAGGCAAATGAACTGTAACATTGTCTCCACCTGGCCACATTACATACAAGGAATCATGATTGTAATCCAAGCAAGACGGAAATTCTCTTGGTTGCAAACAAACGGCAGATTTGGACATGAGGGGTCATCTTCTTCTAGATGGGGCTGCTTAAGGAGCAGGTTCACAGTTGGCCAAGTGCTAACTTGGCCTTTCCTGGAGATTTTGTCATAGTCACCCATGATCCTGGTCACAGCTAGATTAGATAATTGTGCTGCTTAATAAAATGTGTCCAGAACCATTAGGAATGCATCAGCTAGTCTATGTTTTTTACCTTATCACACCAATACTATACCAATTTGTTTGGGTTCTGATTGGTCATGGCCATTTCAAAGTGGTAGTTCTGATTTCTTAAATGGTTTGGCACCTAGGTATCTAATAGGGCTGTGCATTGCTTATGATCTGAATCCCAAATCCAAAGCAAATCGGGGTGATTCGAACCTCCCTAAAACAGATCCGAAGCAGATCGGGGGAGGTCTGAATCAATCCGAACCAAATCAGTTTGGTCTGAATTGATTCAAATCAATTTGGCGATTCAGACACCATTTTAACTGTTTTTCCCCTTAGGGTTGCATTGGGGGAAAGAAACACCTATAACTTTTTTATTTGTAAAGATAGAAACATGAAACTTGAGCACATTGCAGATGGCCTGGAGCTACTCATGTGCGGCAAATTCCAGACACAGAGGTGCAGGTGTTTTGTGGCTATGAATTTTTGAAAAATGATCATTTCGCCCATGTGGTAGCCATTTGGACTGGATTGCCTGGAAAATTGCATTTTTAAAAAATCCTTGCAAGTAAACACCTGCACCTATGTTTCTGAAATTTGTCACACATGAGTAGCTCCAGGCCATCTGCAAGGTCCCCAACTTCCATGTTTCTCTCTTTAAAAATGAAAAAGTTATAGGAGTTTATTTCTCCCAATGCAAGTCTATGGGGAAAATGAGTCATCCGAATCTCGATTTGGAGGTCAGAATCTCAATTTGGATTTGGATCCAAAGTGAATCGGGGGAGGTCTGAATTGACCAGAAGTTAATCAGGCCTGATTCGGAAGTGACAAATTGGGATCTGAAGCAAATTGGGTGGTCCGTGCACAGCCCTAATATTTACAGGCCTATCTCCACTTTTATTAACTTGCCCCATACATTTTGGTTTTAGGTGTAAGACCCGCTCCATGTTCCACCATCACCTGAGGTTCCAGTTGTAGAACTTTTTATCATGTAAGGTTCAGCTGGTCCCTTACTTAGTGTCTTTTGGTGCTTGTTGAAATTAGTCTTTTTAGATGGTACATGAAGTTCAAAATATCTTAGAAGATGCTACCCTTGATCTTTCAGAATAACTTGTGATCTTTCTTTGAAAAATGATTATTTCATGATAATCCTCTAGAGTTTTTCCTGATGACTGGTTTGGACTGCAGGTTAGAGAGAAATGTATCCCAGGATCACTAGCCAATGGTACCAGTAACAAAGGCTGCAATCCAATGCTTACTTATTGGGGAATAAGCCTCAATACAGTGGGCCTTACTTCAGAGTGAACATGCATAGGATTGTGCTGTAAATCCCTATTGCATTTCTGTACTTGTTTTCAAATACTAACTTCTCTGTACAAAGATTGTTCCTAGAATTATGGTGGTAGGGAAGCATGGCAGCAGCCAGAACTCTACTGTTTCTACCTCCACCCAACCCAATACAGGCAGTTTAAGAAGACTGAAGAATGAGAGAGAGTATGCTATACCACCACGGTATAAACTCTTTTGAGCTCCACCACCTGAAATCATACCCCAGCATGGTGGATATCCCAAAATGTTCCCTGAAAAAAAAAAACTGAAAAACTGGCAATTTCAGGGGCTTCACCACAGTCCTTGTAATATAGTCCTATCCTGAACACAGGGAGACCTGGGAGTGGGGTTGGGTGGGCATCCATGAGCCTCTTCAAGCAGTGGAGAGAGAAGAGTTCTTTCCACAATATAAACATTCCATCATGCCTTATAATGTAGAAATGATTTACAGTTATGCTCAGATTACTATCTCTGAGACTGAACTCTCAGCTTCAAACTTCTTCCTGCATATGTAGTCAGGGCTGGCACTACCATGAAGCAGGCGCACCAGGTGGTAGAATATAGGAAGAGTGACAAATTTAGGGTGAACATATGGAAAGGAGGACAGGGCACCTGTATCTTTAAAAGTTGTATAGAAAAGAGAATTTCAGCAGGTGTGATCTATATGAATGCAGCATGTAGTGAAATTCCCTCTTCATCACAACAGTTAAAGTTGCAGGAGCCCTTCCCTCAGGACCAGATACAGAAGAGGGCAGGGCTCTTGCAGCTTTAACTGTTAAAGGTGCATACACTATATTAGAGTGACCATACAAGGAGCCAGCAGGGCCAAGCAGCAGCCATTGACTCGCTCCGTCTGCTTGCACACTCATGCCTGCCGGCTGGCCGACCCACCACTCCTAGGCTGACCAGATAAAATCCAGGTCAGGGCTCATGTAACTTTAACAGTTGTAGAGGAAAGGGAATTTCAGCCAGTGTCATTTGTATGCAATTAGTTCCTGGTGAAATTCCCTCTTCATCACAACAGTTAAAGGTGCATACGCTATACTAGAGTGACCATATACAAAAGAAGGTAGGGCCCCTGCAACTTTAACAGTTGTGATGAAGAGGGAATTTCACCAGGAACTAATTGCATACAAATGACACTGGCTGAAATTCCCTTTTCTCTACAACTGTTAAAGTGACATGAGCCCTGACCTGGATTTTATCTGGTCAGCCTAACCACTCCTGCCTTGTCCTTGTCTCGGGGCTTCTGGAACATGTCAGCCGAAGTGCCATGAGAAGAACAGGACTTCTTACGAGAGTTCTAGCCCTCTCACAATACTTCAGCTGATGTTTTCCAGAAGCTCTGCAGCTTGGGGACGTGGCTCACTTCTTGTGCCTGTGCGCTCCCACCTGCCTTGTCCCCATGCACAGGACTTATGGAAGATGTTGGCCAAAGTAGCACAAGAGGCCTGGAACTCTTTCAAGTCATTGTATTGCTGGCTTCTCCCAGGTGCCTTGCAGCTGCTGCACAAGGTGGGATGGGTGGGAGGCAAGAGAACAGGAGCAGCCAGCTGAGTTAACTGGCCAAAAAGCAGGGCAGGTGGGCAGGTGGATGAGAGGTGGCAGTAGCACAGCCACTACCACGAGAAGAAAAAGAAGCGAGGAGGCAGCCAGCAGTTCACTTCAGATGGCAACATGCCTTGGGCTGGGCTGTCTGTAGTTAACCGATATCCACGGCAAGCTTTAATCCTTCATCTCTAAATAAATAAATAAATAAACAAATAAACAAACAAATAAACATCTATATCAAAGTGTGCCGCAGAAATGTGGAATAGACCATCCCAGACTTAATTTCAGACAAGGAATATTAAGGCAAGGCAAGCAGAACAAGAAGAAATATTTTGTGGGTGGGCTGGGGCAGGGGAACTTTATATAAAACATGATTTAGTAATAATAATAAAAAAAGTCCTATTGCAATTCTCCCCTTAAACTTCACACTCCATTCCTGGTGCACTGACCAAAAATAGGGATTTGTTGATTTGTGACTGCATAGTCTGAAACAAATTGATTCCGATTATGATCCCCTCTACTTTAAATTGTGCCATTGTTTAGAATCGAGTTGAATGACAGACTCCTCGTTTATCTCTCCTAGACTAACACTGTAGGGAATGTGTTTGAAGCATTAGCCAGGCATTGATTTGTCAACCTTGACCTTCCGCCACATTATCTCACTGCAAAACTGACACTCTTCATTTCTCAAAACCAGAGTTCCTTTCAGAGCCTTCCGTGCCCAGATTACACTTCTGTTTCTGTGAAAGATAGATGGACAGCTATCAATAACTGGTATAAATGAAAGAGCACCTTAAATCCTTTCAAGCGAGTGCTGTTCAGTGGGTAGAAAGCCGAAGCTCAGAGGCCTGGGTTTAAGTTCCGCCAGCACTATGGATTCAGTTTGCGACCTTAGGCAACTTACTAGCTCGTTGGCCATTTCTACACTAGGCTGTTTGCCTGGGATGGCCCCCTGCTGGTCCCTGTGCACCGATGGTGTGTATTAAGTTCTTCCGGGATCACCCTTCCTCCCTCCCTGTGTGCCGATGGTGTGTATTAAGTACTTCCAGGATTGCCCTCCCTCCCTCTACACCCCTATGGTGTAGAAAGGGCCTTAGTCTCAGTTCCCTCTTCATCAGTGGGAAATATTAGTTATCTGCTTTGAAGGAGATAACTAATATTTAACTTGATAACTTGATAACTTGAATTTTGATTTCCATGTTTGATAAGGAAGGATCTTTTGTTGGACTGCTAAGCAAAAAAAAAAAAAGATTTCTTTTCATGTAGTACAATCCCTGGGGCACCATCCAATGGTGTCATTGCGCAAGCTGCCTCTGCTTCCATTGCATAAGTGGAACCCATCACTTGTGCAATGGAGAATTAACATTTCCTATGGGAAACCCTGAAATGTGCAGAAATACTTGTTTCAGGATCAGGAGAGGTCAGTGGAGCTCTCTTTTTTTTGAGCTCCGCTAACTTACCCCATTCCAGAAACAAGCATTTCCACTCATTTCTGGTTGCTCATGGAAGCACTAAATTTCATTTGTCCAAATGGTGGGTTTTGCTTGGGGAGCGGAATTGGTGAGGGTGCAGAGCCCAGTTGGATACTGCCCTTGGATACTATGTTTAAGTGGTTTCACTAAAAAATGCTGTTTAACCAATTGAGTAACCAAGAAACCTGCATATATGGCAGAATTCCTTATTAATTGTGGAGTTCTATACACATTTATCTGGGATTAAACCCATTGAACACAGATGGTTGGATCCAGGTTTAGTCATGCTTAGAAATCAATAGGACTTAAGTTACTCATCGTGACTATCTTGTTCCATTGTTTACAACAGGTCTACCCTAAGCATGATTAAATCTGAATCCAACCCAGTGGGAATTCCTTCCAATGCATGGATAAGTTGAGCTGCACCCAAAAGAATTGAGTTTATCTTCTACAGTTGTGTCAAGTTCTTATGGACATGAAAGGCAAGTTGGTTTGATTAAGCACTGCAGTGTGTCCCTAAATTACTTAGACTGAAAACTTGCAGGACAACTAAATCACTGTTGTGTTAGTATTTTTCCAGTGGCCAGCAGTGTGCTTCACATTTGTGATGGACATCCAGGGTACAAAAGGGTCATCTTCTCTAGGAAGAAACATTCCTTCATAAATGTCTCTCTTTTTATGATGCTTTATTTCTCACTGTGTGCCAAACTGACAAAAGATAATGAGATATGATGATAACTGATCCTTTCTGACTTGTACATAGAGGGAGGGAAGGAAGGAAGGAAGGAAGGAAAGAAATCAGACTTGAGCAATCTAGAGTTTGATTCATATAGAGGATGTCTTGCACATTTAGGGAAGTTTCTAAAGGAGAGTCACATTTTCATGAATGTAGGATATTGCATGCTTTTTTCCTTCTTTCGATTCTGTCAATCTGCTTTGTTTACCATGTATAGAGGTGAAAGCAGTTCTACTGAAATCTCTTGAATAGGCTGAGGGTGCCAGTGGTGCTGGTGGAAATTACAGAAAAGGTTAAGGACAAGGAAAAAAATCATTCAGTTTGTGTTTTAATGCAAACTTACCATGGTTTGCACTTTCAAACCTATATTTGAACTGAAACTCAGTTCACCTTCAAAATTTGCCCTTTGCTAAATTTGAAAATGGAGTTCTGCAGTTAAAAATGTGTACAAAAAGGCATATATTAGTACACATAACATTCAAAAATTCATTAAATGAATTAGGTATGGTGTGGATAATATGGATAGGGAGACGTTCTTGGTGGGAGATTCAGGACAGATAAAATGAAGTACTTCTTCATACAGTGCATAGTCAAACTATGGAATTCACTATCACAATATGTAGTGATGGTCACCAATTTGCATGGCTTTAAAAGGGGATTAGATAAATTCCTGGAGGAGAAGGCTATCAATGGCTACTGGTCCTGATGGCTGTGTGCTACCTCCAGTATTAGAGGCAGTAAGCCTATATACACCAGTTGCAGGGGGACATGGGTAGGAGGATGCTATTGCACCATGTCCTGCTTTGCAGGTCCCTGGTCAACAGCTGGTTGACCACTGTGTGAACAGAATGCTGTACTAGAAGGTCTCTTAGTCTGATCCAGCAGGGCTGTTCTTATGTTCTTAAACAACACATACAGAAAATGTGTATTTTAGGCAAAATTACATGCAGAAATATAAGTATTAGAAGAAATGTGTACCAAAATGTGTATGGAATTTCATACAAGGTTTTTAAAAATTGCAAACTAAAAGATTGGGATGAACTGAATGTAAGATTGGGAAAATCAGGAACTAAGAGAAACCGAAATTGACATTTTTTTCCAACCCTAGAATGGATATAGATTAGAAAGAACAGGGGGAGAAATTTAAAAAGAAAAGTATGACTAATGCTATCAAGATATTAGGGAATCCTGAATAACATGCTTGACAGCTGGTTTATAGCAAAGTCAAAGCTTCATGAGCTCTAAAATGTTACTTTCAGAGTGACCTTTCTGTAACTGTCTGAAGGCATATAAGTTGCCTTTCTTTTCATCAACTAGCATTCCCCATCGATTGTTAAATGCTTACATACCTCTAAACCATAATCCCACTACTGATGATAACTCTGATGCCTCTTACTATCTCATATATCTAGGGGTGGGTGAATCCTCTGACGCTCCTGATGTTTCCAAGCGTCTCCCCTCACTTGCAAAATGGGAACATATCTTGAGCGGCTCAGTACATTCACCACTGCTTGATCACCCTGAAGCCATCTCCAACCCCACAAAACACCCCCTCCCAAGAAATGCAACTGGTGGGAAATAGTGTGAGGCTTTCTGCACAATGTCCTGCTGGCCACACTTCATGGAATTCCTTGGAGCAACATAATGTCAGAGAGAGCCTTGCACCTAACTTAGAAAAAAGCAAACAAATGAGTTAGGGGAGAGTTGGCGGAGGTGTACAAAATTATGCCTGGTGTGGAGAATGTGGATAAGGAGACATTTTTCTCCCTCTCTCATAATGCTAGAACCTAGGATTATCCCATGAAGCTGATTGGTGGGAGATTCAGGACAGACAAAAGGAAGTACTTCACACAGCACATAGTTAAACTATGGAATTAACTATCACAAGATGTGGTGATGGCCACCAATTTGGATGACTTTAAAAGGTGGTTGGATAAATTCCTGGAGGTGAAGGCTATCAATGGCTACTAGTCCTGATGGCTAAGTGCAACCTCCAGTATGAGAGGTAGTAAGACTATGTGCACCAGTTGCTGGGGAATATGGGTGGAAGGTTGCTGTTGCACTCATGTCCTGCTTGTGGCTTTCCTGGGAGCACCTGGTTGTTGACTGTGTGAACAGAATGCTGGACTAAATGACCTTTGATCTGATCTAGCATGGCCCTTTTTATGTTCTTAATTGGGGCCATCCCTCTCTGTTTTATTGCAATTATAATTCTATTACTTTTAATATTTTTAATATTTTATTGCAGTTGATATTTTATGTATTTTATTGTTGTAATCAGCCTTGTGAGGGCTTCTGCCCTGAAAGGCGTCCAAGAAATGTTTGAAATAAATTCTCTCTCTCTCTCTCTCTCTCTCTCCCAGGCACAAGCAAAAAATATGGCACAAGGAGCAGCACAAGGGGGGGGGGGACTGCGGATCTTTAAACACCTTGCTAAGTGAAGTAAGTTGGCAAAGTCTCCCCTCCCCCAAGAAATCACTAGAAAATTGGTGCCTGTTTTTGCAGAAGAGCTCCCATTGGTACCCATAAGGCTTATCTACTACCACTAACTGTCATTTGGGGGCAGTTTGGGAGGGTAATTTGGGAGGATTCATGGAGAGGATAGCACTAAACCCCCCCCCCAACTAGTGCACTGAAATCCTGAGCTTGATTGACCCCACATTTGCTTTTGAGTTGAACACACACACACGAGACCTGCATGCTACATGTATAATGTATTATTATTATTATTATTATTATTATTATTATTATTATAATGCCCCATAGCTAGAGCTCTCTGGGCAGTTTACAGCAATTAGTAAAAATGAAAATAATAGAACTAGTTTAATAAAAAAAATAGATTTTTTAAAATAAAAAAACATAAACAGATAGAAAAAATTAAATAAACAATGTTTTTCCTAACAGAACTGTTCTAAACAGCAGACACAGATGCCTCATCATATTCCATTAAATACCTGGGAGTAGAGAGTGGTCTTTACCTGGTGCTGAATAGGTGACAGTGGCTGTTTCTACACCTGGCATTTCACCTGGGATGGCCCCCGGCTGGTCCCTGTGAGTCCAAATGACGCACATGGACTCCTGGGGGTGGGGGCAGGTGGGCACAGGATTTTCCACAAAGAAGAGATCCCTGGAAAATCCCAATTCTTCTGCGGTCCCGGGATTTTCCGAGTCCGCGGAAGATGTGGCCGCTTACCCCAGTGCTGCCGCGCTTATTTGGAAGTAAGTGCGGCAGCAAAAATGGGCATGGAGCCGCACCTGCCCATCAGGGGAGGGGGAAGCATGTCCGCCATCACCAGGATGGTGAGGTGGAGGGCCCCCAATCGCATATATATATATATATATATATATACTTACCTCAGTACAGGATAGCTCCTGTGCTCTCCTCGGGGCGCAAAATGGTGCCCGCAGCAGCGCAATGGCCCGGGAGGAACCTGGGACATTGCGCCCATGATGTAAATTGAAGACGATGTTCCCAGAAGCAGGTACTTCTGGGATTGCCCGCCCTCCGATCCTCAACACCCCATTGTATAGAAAGGGCCAGTGTTGGCACCGGGCAGGCCTCAGTGAGGAGCTTATTCCATAGTCAGGGGGCACCCTTGAAAGGCTATTTCCCTTTTTGCCACCTTCTGAACCTCCCTTGGTGGTGGCACTTGGAGGGAGGCCCCAGATGGCTCCAAGGCATGTAAGGCTTTATGGGTTACAACCAACACATTGAATTGGGCTCAGAAACATACAGCTAAAGCAAGTAGGCCAGAATTGGTCTTATATATTCAGACCTTCTGGTCCCAGTTAATAATCTGGCAGTTAATAATGTAATGTGTTGCTTGACCCTTTGTCAGCTTTAAAAGGGAATTACACCAGTTCATGGACCTATTGATGGCTTCTAGTCATAATGGCTATATACTACCTCGAGAATCAGAGGGAATGTGGCTCTGAACATCCGTTGCTGGGGAACAACAGCAGGAGGGAGCTATTGCCCTCATGTCCCACCTAAGGGCTTTCTAAAGGGATCTGGTTAGCCACTCTGGGAGTCAGGATAGTGGGATGATCCAACTCTTCTTTTGTTTTAAGTTCAGGTTCAACCAAAGGGGTGCAACAGAACTATGACTATTAGTCATCCAGAAGAGCAGAAACTAGGGAGTCAGTTGGGCAGGGGTGCAGGCACTCAGAACTGAACTTGCTGCAACAAGGCCTGGCACCAAGCTAAACCTTTATATCTACCCTTTCTTGACTACTCATCCCAGACTTCACTCCTTCTCAGATGAGCAGAGATGTTTAAAGAAACAGTCATCATGCCTGGACTTTGCACTGTGCTGCTGCTCTGTTATGTCTAGCCAGGTGTGAGATGTTTGCCAGGCAGGGTGTATGTTTGGGTGACCATATGAAAAGGAGGACAGGGCTCCTGTATCTTTAACAGTTGTATAGAAAAGGGAATTTCAGCAGGTGTCATTTGTATGCATACAGCACCTGGTGAAATCCCCTGTTCATCACAATAGCTAAAGCTGCAGGAGCCCTGCCCTATTTCACATCTGGTCAAGAGGGCAGGGCTCTTGCAGCTTTAGCAGTTGTGATGAAGAGGGGATTTCACCAGGTGCTGCATGCATACAAATGACACCTGCTGAAATTCTCTTTTCTAGGCAACTGTTAAAGATACAAGAGCTCTGTCCTCCTTTCCATATGGTCACCCTAGTTAGAAATTAAGAGTTCCTTGGAGGAGAAAACTCTCAGGGTGTTTTTGTCTTGGAAGGGATTCTGTCTTAGAGGGCTCCAGACTAGTAGGCACTGGACTAGTGTGAGAGTCATTTCCGCAGCTTACACTTCTTGACTTTCAGGTCCTCTTCATTTGAACTAGTGGAGCCATTACACACATGTTATATGGTTCTCTTCCAACTTTTGTTTTTGGCCCTCTTCATTGCAGTTATTGTTGTGATCAAATAGGGCTGGATGGCAGGCATTAAGAAACCAAAATAGAATCTAGTCAAAAGTAAATTTGCAAAGCAAACCTGTCTGTTCACATTTTCTAATTGCTTAAGTCTGTAAAATGAAAATGCCATCATTTCTTCTGTCAATATGGATGCAAATACTTGTATATCACCAGTCAAACCCTCAGAACACAAAATTTATTTGATAAAGCCTATTAAAAACAGAAGGCATTAAACAGAACTATTTCAAGCAGAATTTATATACCAGGGAGCGGCACGGGCTTGAATATTCACATTACAGCTCATTGAAAAGGCAATGGACTATGCGACAAGATTGACAACAAAGAGAAAAATGATGAGGAAAATTGCCTTACTTATCTGCTAGAGCGCTCTTGACTGCCAAGTGTAATTTTATATTCATTATATTAAAAATGCCATTAATGTTAGTATTTGTGTATCATAATCATACAAAGAATAAAGAGTTCGCTGAAATGCTCTCCATTTTTAAACACGACATTACAGTTGTATGTTTTTCAGGCATCATCAATTGCCATAATTTTTACTACTGCAAGCAAACAGAATCTGTTGTTACATTTTCTGGAAAGGTCAGTTTTTGTGCCATGTTCCTCTGCCGCAACAATTTAGAGTTTAAATAAAGACAGAGGTATAATGTATATATTTCTAGGCAATGACTTGATTGTATCACATAAGTCTTAAGCAATAAAGTTCAAAAATACGGTTTCACCATTTAAAATTTCTTGCTACGTTGGATCACTTAAACATTACACAGCACAATTGGGTAAAGGGCCCTATCCGACGGGCTGATTCTTTTCTACCCCACCCGATTCCATTGCACAAGTGGTGAGCCTTGCCAACTGTGTTGTACAAGCAGGATCCACCACTTGTGCAAGCAAGATTTAGCACTTCCAAAGAGAACCTCCAAAATGAGCAGAAACATTCATTTTTGGAAGGGGGCAGGTAAGTAGATCTCCCTTATGCAAGCTCCACCAACCTGCCTTCTTCCAGAAACAAGCATTTCCACTCATTGCCCCAGAAATGCCAGAGCACTATTTTAACAAGCAGTACGGGGTACTTACATAATGCAATCGGTGGAGCAGAAGAGAATCGGTGGGGGTTGAAGCACCCTGGGATTCTGCAAGAAGGTGCATCATGAAAGTGGCACGCATCATACATTGCTCCTCTAGTTCAGGAAAGGTTGGATGAACTTTTTTTAAAAAAAATTCAATCCCTTAAACTGAACACAATTGCAATAACTCTTATGTGTTTTTACATGAACGTAATATATTTATGTAACACACACACATACACTTAAATGTATGTGATATGTATATAATATGCTTTATATATATTATGTAAATTACATACATATATTATATTACATACATGTGATATAAATGTACGCAATATATTTATGATTTGCACTTCCCACTGTCTGGAGGGATATACACTAAAATACCATTAAATAAAAAGTCACATCATTAAACAAAGTAACATGGCCATAAAATTAAATCCAAGCGCTACAATTAAATTTAGAGAGTGAGATAACACTTCAAAAGCCTGATGGAATACAACAGCCTTTAATGCCTCCCTGAAACATAGTAACAAGGAAACAAAACTTACTTCCCCTAGGAGAGCATTCGACAATTGGGGTCCTCATACTGAAAAGGCTGTGTCCTGAGTACCCACCAGCCTCTTAACATAATGCATGGGAAAGGTTTAGTGTTTAGGGCTCTCTTCTCCTTACTTCATTGGTTATTCTCACAGCTCTATCTTTCATCCTGGTCTCCATTTTCCTTTTAAAAAAAAAACTATTTTAGATGCACATTCATCTTAATTCTGGATCTGACCATGGTGTCCCTTATCTGTAGCCATTTCAATCACATTTGTGCTTGCATAGCTAGTTTTTCATACAGTAGATTGTTTCCTTTTCCTACCACCCTGGGCTGAAGGCAGTGATAGTTTGAAAGTTCTACTCCAGTCTTCATCATATTGCTTTCAGTTTCTTTTCCCTACTCCTTCATTTTCCCCCTTTCTCTGTTGAAAAATGGCTATTGCATCTCTTTGTCTTGTACACCTTTCGTTTCTGTGGCTGGGCAATGTTATCTCTTGGTCCTGTTTCCTCTTTGTTCCTCTTTGACTTGGATGTGTTTTGCTCCAATCCATTGTTCTTGTCTAATCCCAGATCCTGACCTTGCTTAAGCACAACTCTGTCTCTGATCTCTTTGCCTCTGGAGTCTCCTTTGATCGTAACAAGCTTCCTCCTGATCTCCTCTGCCATCTTCTGTTCATGCTGTGACTTCCTAATATCAGTAATATGTGTTGCTTCCACATACCACCTGTGTTTTGATGCTGATGCATTGCCTTTCCACACTCAAGTGGAAGCAAAATTAAAATGGAGGTTCCTTGCAGCCTGTATTATCCTATATTCTAATACCAAACTCATTCTCAACAGCCTATCCTGATGTAGCCAAAGCAGCAGCTGAACAGGGAGAAGATTCTGATCCTTCAATCACACACACTCCGGCAATATGACACAGGACATCCAAATGGGTGAGATTTCTTTATTGTCGGAAATCCCAAGGCAAAAGCTTAATGGCAAAAGCTTAATGGAGACACTGTTCAGAAATCATGTAGCTGATAACAATATGTCATAGGCTCAATAAGTAATTCCACAACCATACAAAGCTAAGAACTATAAAAGTATCAGAGATCCAGACAATTTGGTTTCCTATTTTAATCTCTATGGCTGAGAATACAGGGGAAGGGCTTAAATGATTCCTGTGTGAAGCCTTCCCAGGCAATCAAAGACAAGGGTTTCCAAATACAGGGGAAGGGAGTCAGAAGATGCCAGTGTAATCCATCCAAGGCAAGGGTTCCAGAAAAAGAGCAGAGCTTTAGTCCAAATTTGCAATCTTCATCGAAACCTATGCACTACACAGGTTAAGCCCTTTCAAATCCAAGAGTCAAATCAGATTCAAGAGTCAATTCAGAGTGATCCCACACATCCAGAGATTTCAATCACCATAGTGTTCACTTTGGTCTCCATGCTCCATGGGCCCAGGCGTAGAAATGTCCGGGATTCAGGATCTGTCCAAGCCATCTGGAAACTCTAGGCTATCAATAATGAAGACATATAATTCATAGCAAACAATAATTCAAGTTCTATGAAAAAGATAGCAGTACTTTTCATGGCAGGTTCTTAACAATACAAAGTTCAAAGAGAAAAGAATCCAAATTGGATGGAGAGTCCATGTGAAGAGTGCCTCAAAAGGCTCAGATGGGAGTAAGTAGAAATGGAGAGGATTTGGGACACTGAAGACAAGAATGTGTCTAGCAAAGGTGGCTGTGAAACACCTCCTCCTAAACTCTTAACTGACAAGGGCCTTTGGCCTATCATTGAGCCCCCTGCTCAAACAGGCAATCTCTGTTCTGCCCTTCAGAGTTGATGCTTCAGCCTGTGTGACACCTTTGAAAATTCCACACTTCTTCTGTCAGATATTCCTATGGAGAAGTTGCTAGATTCCTTTTTGCCAAGGCCAAACCAGCAGTTGGACAGGGATTTACTCCCTCTGCTTTCCTTTGAGAATGCTGACAGAGATAACCTCACACAGATGGTGACATTCCATAGGTTGAATAGGCCCAGACCCTTCCAGGCCACAATTCTGACTATAAACTATAAAGCCCACTGCAGCACAAAAGCTGGGCCCCCAACATTATCCATCAAAAAGAGGGAGATATCTGCAGATTTGGGGGAACACCATGGTTTGCAAAAGCATAAAATAAGTTTAAGGAGGGGAGTCTAAAGGAGGGGCTAAGTGGAGATCATTATACGCCTTAGCAAACTGATCACTTGTTGGTGGTAACGGAATGGAACAGGGCATAGGTGGAAGGAAAACCAAATACAAGCATTCAGCATAATATAACAACTGGTAGTGTTATATTATGCTTGCAGCAAATGTAGGGTGACCAGATTTTGAGAATCAAAATCCTGGACCCCCCCTCCACCCCACCCACCCAAAACAACCCCCCACCGTGCGCCCGCGCCGCCCCCCCCGCCGCCCCCCCACCCTGTGCACCCGCGCCACGGCGCCCCCCCAACCGTTCCGCGCCGCCCCCCACACGTTCCACGGTGCCCCCCCACCCGTTCCACACCGCCCCCCCACCTGCGCCCCGCCCCCCGCCCCCCGCTCCTTACCTGCTGGGGCGTCCGCTTCCCTCCGGTGCTCGGAATCTACTGAGAAACAAGCTTCCGGCGCGCTGCTGAGGGACAGGCTGCGAAGCCAGTTTCTCAGTAGATTCCGAGCACCGGAGGGAAGCCCCAGCAGGTAAGTGCCTCGCGCCCCCCCGCCCCGCCCCCCGCCCCCCGCCCGCATGCCTTGCGCCGCCGCCCGCCCCACCCCGCGCCCCCCCCGCACCCCTGCCCCCCCGCCGCCCCCCCGCCATGCACACCCACGCCGCCCCACGCCCCGCGCACCCGTGCCTCACCCCCCCACCCGCGCCGCCCGCCCCGCGCTCCTTACCTGCTGGTGCGTCCCTCTGGTGCTCGGAATCTACTGAGAAACAGGCTTCCTGGCCTGTCTCTCAATAGCACGCCGGGTGATGACGTCATCACCCGGCGCGCTACTGAGGGACAGGCTGCGAAGCCTGTTTCTCAGTAGATTCCGAGAACCGGAGGGACGCCCCAGCAGGTAAGTGCCCCACACCACCTGCTCGCCTCCCGCCACCGCCGCGTGACCCCCCCACCACCCCGGTTTGCGGGGGCAGCCTTGGCATTTTTACAACTAGGGAGATGTATGATAGCAGATGATCTCAAGCGAGGCTTTATCCCTAAGTTGTCCCTGGTAGCCCTGGACTTTAGTACATGATATTTCAAGTGAATTCGAGAATTATGGCCTCCCTCTCATTAAGGTGAGGTGGGCTTAACTAAACACCAAACACCATTTGTGGGCAATTGAAAGTTGGCCTGGCAACAGATGGGCTGCCCAACAGCTGTAATGTCTGGTCTTGCTCTGAATAGAGGTAAGCTGTTTACAGGAGGCACGCCAAGTCTTCCTGCGCATATGCTCTGACATCCTTTGTAAAGTTATAACTCTTGTCTTCGAAGATGACAGGTGGTACCCACTTGGGCAGTAGCCCAGAATTGGGCAGCGGCCCAGAATTGTGATGCGATTATGTATGACTCACAAAGACGAGTAATCAAGTAGCGGCCCCTTATTCTGTCATCAAGACACTATGAATTTAACAAAATTTCAGCTCTGGTCAGTTAATAAGGTTGCCCTGTAGGCCCTAGTTTTGGATGCTTATAAATTTGGTACACATTTTTTATGTATCGGCGCAGCATTCATAGAGGCATTTATAGGCTTTTCCTCATAACAGATCCAAACGGTTTGCAGATAGAGGTCTAAGGCATTCCAGTCTTACCTTAGTCAGCTGCAAAATAGAAGAGAAATTTATATTACATACTAACATATCCATGTTTATTTTAGATTGAAATGCGGGCCATGCCCAGGTGCAAGTGATCATCAGTGGGCACAGCAGGATCTTCTGGGCCGGACAAAGGGCTTCCAGATCCAGCTTTGGAACACAGTGCGGACTGAGACAGCAAGCGAATATACAATGGCTGGGCAGACATGGCATGTGTTGGGAGCATCTACTCCCTACCTTACTTCATCTGAGTTCAGTTGGTTTCCCCCTGGGCGGCGATGATTTGGGTCTGCTCAAAGGCAGAGCCCTTATCTTGCAAGTGATAGCCGATTTTGAGACAATTCGGCCGCGTTGGCCTGGCATTGTGATCTTTTGGTCCTGTATGTTGCCACGGATCAATTGGAAAGTGGGCAATGATCATCAAGCCCTGGAAAGTGTGCGTAAGAAAGAAATAATCAAATGATTCATTTGAGCGGCAATGATTTGGGTCTACTGAAAGGTAGAGCCCTAATATAACAAACGGTAGCTGTCTTGGAAACAATTCGGCAGCGTTGGCCAGGCATGGCGATCATATGATCTTGTTTGTTGTCATGGATCGATCAGAGATCGGGCAATGATCATCAGGCCCTGGATAGGGTGCGTTACAAAGTAAACAATCAAAATTTTAAAGATCTGTTTAAGCACGGAGATCACAGTATTCAACACCCTGCGATGGTGCTTGCGTGGAGGGAGCTATTGCTGCCTAATGGCGTGCATTTATCAGATATTGGCAACAATATAATTTTACATGATCTGCAGAGGGGTTTAAATGAAGTTAGGAAGTCTAGGTGGGGGGGAGCGACTAAACAAGTGCTTTGTCGCTCCCTGTGGCAGGTAGATGCGGGCATCTGGAACGTCATAGGGTTGCTGAGCATTCACAGGCACTGTTTCGGTGATTAGTAATACCTGAGGGCCCCCAGCTGTGAGTTTTATGGCCTCAGCTGGCGGGATAAGGATTACCTTTAAGGCCAACCTTCCTCACCTACTCAGAGCTGTACGGCGCGAGGGGAGGTCGACATCGGAAGGCCTTCCTACCCCATAAGGGGCAGTCTGGGTTGTGACTAGCTAAGTCCTATACTAGAAGAAGGGAAGGAGGGTGGGAGCCAAAACAACCAAAGAGGCCGGATGGAGGACGGGCCTGGCCTTTATAGGCTCAGCGCTGCCTCACATGGCCAACATGTGCCTACACGTGAGGCCTTTATTCCCCTCCTCCCCACTGCAAAGGCCGATTTTCCTGCTCAAGCTGTGCTGGCTGAGTGGGTAATGGACTAACTGAACAATTTTAATATGCTGTTTTTATTAGGGATGTGCACTGACCCCCCGGATCGGATTGGATAGCGGATCGGAATCGGACCTGGGGGGTCGGATCGGATCGGATCGGATCGGAGGCTGGTCGGATCGGATCGGACCAGATGTCCGATCCGGATCGGACGCCATTTTGAATGCTTTTCCCCATAGCCAAGTATTGTTTTACAAAAACGCCTATAACTTTTTCATTTTTAAAGATAGAAGGATGAAACTTGGGGACATTGTAGACTGGTTAGGGATAGTTATCTGTGAGAAATTTCAGAAAGATTGGTGCATGCGTTTTGTGGCAATTAATTTTTTAATAAATACCCAGGAATGCTTATAACTTTGTCATTTTTAAAGTTACAAACATGAAACTTTGCCACATTGTAGGAGGTACCTTGGGACCTATGTGTGTGAAATTTCAGAAACATAGGTGCTTGCCTTGTGTGGCAATTAATTTTAGAAAAATAGGTAGTAGTGGGGTAAATACAGTTACGCCTCCCATTTTTTTATTTTTTAAGATACAAACAGGAAACTTGGGCACATTACAGGTACCACTTGCCTTGATATGTGAGTGAAATTTCAGAAACATTGGAGCTTTCCTTGTGTGGCAATTAATTTTTGAAACAATGAGGAAAGAAACACCTATAACTTTGTCATTTTTAAAGTTACACACATGAAACTTTGCCACATTGTAGGTGGTACCTTGGGACCCATGTGTATGAAATTTCGGAAACGTAGGTGCTTGCCTTGTGTGGCAATTAATTTTTTAATAAATACCCAGGAATGCCTATAACTTTGTCATTTGTAAAGTTACACACATGAAACTTTGCCACATTGTAGGTGGTACCTTGGGACCTATGTGTGTGAAATTTCAAAAACGTAGGTGCTTGCCTTGTATGGCAATTAATTTTAGAAAAATGGGTAGTAGTGGGGTAAATACAGTTACGCCTCCCATTTTTTTATTTTTTAAGATACAAACAGGAAACATGGGCACATTACAGGGAACACTTCACTTGATAGGTGTGTAAAATTTCAGACAGCTGGGTCCAGGCATGTGGTGGCAATTAATTTTTGAAACAATGAGGAAAGAAACGCCTATAACTTTTTTATTTTAAAAGTTAGAAGTCTGAACATTGCTCACTTTGTAGATGGGTTAGGGGTAGATATGTGTCAGAAATTTCAGAATGATAGGTCCAGGCATTTGATGGCTATGGAATTTTTAAATTACATGTTTCAAAAAAATTTCTACAGAGGCCAGGTCTTCCCCTCCCGCTTCCCGCGAAGAAAAGGAAACACTGTCTCGTCTCGATCCCTTTGATCCTTGCTAGTATCCATTACAGGGCTCGTGTCTGCTTGAGTAAAAAAGTGAAAGTAGGAAAGCAGACACGAGCCCTGTAATGGATACTAGCAAGGATCAAAGGGATCGAGACGAGACAGTGTTTCCTTTTCTTCGCGGGAAGCGGGAGGGGGAGGAAAGGAAGACCTGGCCTCTGTGGAACATTTTTTGAAACATTTAATCTAAAAATTCCATAGCCATCAAATGCCTGGACCTATCATTCTGAAATTTCTGACACATATCTACCCCTAACCCATCTACAAAGTGAGCAATGTTCAGACTTCTAACTTTTAAAATAAAAAAGTTATAGGCGTTTCTTTCCTCATTGTTTCAAAAATTAATTGCCACCACATGCCTGGACCCAGCTTTCGGAAATTTTACACACCTATCAAGTGAAGTGTTCCCTGTAATGTGCCCATGTTTCCTGTTTGTATCTTAAAAAATAAAAAAATGGGAGGCGTAACTGTATTTACCCCACTACTACCCATTTTTCTAAAATTAATTGCCATACAAGGCAAGCACCTACGTTTTTGAAATTTAGCACACATAGGTCCCAAGGTACCTCCTACAATGTGGCAAAGTTTCATGTGTGTAACTTTAAAAATGACAAAGTTATGGGCATTCCTGGGTATTTATTAAAAAATTAATTGCCACAAAACGCATGCACCAATCTTTCTGAAATTTCTCACAGATAACTATCCCTAACCAGTCTACAATGTGCCCAAGTTTCCTGTTTGTATCTTCAAAAATAAAAATGTGGGAGGCATAACTGTATTTCTCAGTGGGAAAGTGCAATGCAATGATTCCCTATGGGAAAGTGCAATGCAATGATTCCCTATGGGAAAGTACTGTCCAATGAATCCTTATGGGCAAGTGCTGTCCAATGAATCCCTCATTGTTTCAAAAATTAATTGCCACACCAGGCAAGCACCAATGTTTCTGAAATTTTACACACATATCAAGTGAAGTGTTCCCTGTAATGTGCCCAAGTTTCCTGTTTGTATCTTCAAAACTAAAAAAATGGGAGGCGTAACTGTATTTACCCCACTACTACCCATTTTTCTAAAATTAATTGCCACACAAGGCAAGCACCTATGTTTCTGAAATTTTACACACATAGGTCCCAAGGTACCACCTACAATGTGGCAAAGTTTCATGTGTGTAACTTTAAAAATGACAAAGTTATAGGTGTTTCTTTCCTCATTGTTTCAAAACTTAATTGCCACACAAGGCAAGCTCCAATGTTTCTGAAATTTCACTCACATATCAAGGCAAGTGGTATCTGTAATGTGCCCAAGTTTCCTGTTTGTATCTTAAAAAATAAAAAAATGGGAGGCGTAACTGTATTTACCCCACTACTACCCATTTTTCTAAAATTAATTGCCACACAAGGCAAGCACCTATGTTTCTGAAATTTCACACACATAGGTCCCAAGGTACCTCCTACAATGTGGCAAAGTTTCATGTTTGTAACTTTAAAAATGACAAAGTTATAAGCATTCCTGGGTATTTATTAAAAAATTAATTGCCACAAAACGCATGCACCAATCTTTCTGAAATTTCTCACAGATAACTATCCCTAACCAGTCTACAATGTCCCCAAGTTTCATCCTTCTATCTTTAAAAATGAAAAAGTTATAGGCGTTTTTGTAAAACAATACTTGGCTATGGGAAAAAGCATTCAAAATGGCGTCCGATCCGGATCGGACCTCATCGGATCGGATCGGATCGGATCGGAGGTTGGTCGGATCGGATCGGATCGGATCGGATTTTCCCGATTTTGGGTCGGATCGGATTCGGATCGTGGATCGGATCCGATCCGATGCACACCCCTAGTTTTTATATTTTTTACTGTTTTAGTGTTTTATTCCGATGTTCACCATTCGATAATCTATTTTAGATATGAAGCAATATGTAAATATTGTAAATAAATAAATAAACATTTTGCCTTATTTAGGTATAATTCAGCCAAAGTTAAGCAACTTTAAGTAGCCCTGTCTTCAATGGGAAACAGAAGTGCATGCTTAAATGTCTCCCATTGAATTCAGTGGCACTTAAAGGTGCTTAACTTTTGCTGGTTCACACTCTCTGTGCTTAACAATCCTAGAAGAACACAATGACTGCCTTTTAAGATACAGTATAAGTCATTCATCTCTTCTTGGTTCCAAAAAGAATCACAACATAAATATTTCTTTTAAATTAACCTTGAAGGATTCAAGCCTCTAGAAAGTATTTCTGCTGGGTAGCTTATATTACAGAAAATACATCATAAAAATGACACGACTTTTATTCTATATTAGTGGAATACTTCATCTGTACTACTGTAATATACTACCACTCCTGTGTTGGTTTCATGATGGATTGCTTGGTGAAATAAGGTCAGCCATCAAAGCCTCATTCCGGAGCCAGAGACTTTGAAAAGTTTTCTTGAGATAAGAGGAGAGCTCTTTTCTTTCCTAAATAATTCATTTTTAAACTGTATTTTCTATGCTTATTTCAAAGCAACACCTATTTACATCTTACAAACTTATAAACTTACAAACACAGTATACAAAGAAAAAAAGAACACACCAAAAACAAACAAAAAAGAAACCCGAAGACAAGACACTGAAATACAAAATTAAGATTGACTTCTGATTTTCTCCATGTCAAAATTATGTAATCATATCTTATCTTACTCCATAGTCACAACAACCAAACTTCCCCTCCTTCTTTAATTTTACAAAATTATCATCTTAATCTTTGAATCCACAGATAAATACATCATTTTTATTGCCTCTGCAGAAAGTCAATAAGAGATTTCCATTCCATTTAAAATATAGATGTTGATTTCTCTTTGATTATTGATGTCAGCTTTGCCATTTTCGCCAACTCCACCATCTTCACCAGCTATTCCTCCATTGTGGGCACTATTGGTCCTTTCCACTTTTGCACGTACAACAGTCTCGCTGCTGTTATATATAGGAACAAAGTCCTGTAGTTCCTTTTCAACTGATCCTCCATTAGTCCCAAAAGGAAATATTCCGGTTTCAGCTGTATATTGATCTTTAATATCTTCTGAATTAAAGAATGTATTTGTATCCAAAAGTTTTTAGCTTTTTTTTACATGTCCACCAGCAATTTCCCGAGACACCTTAATACATTTTAGATAATTTCAAAGGAGACATATACCACCTATACAATTTTAATAAAAAATTCTTTAAAACTAGTACATAGTGTAAATTTTAGATCTTTTAACCACATACATTCCCACTGTTCTATTAATATATTATATCCAAAATTTTGATTCCATTTTATCATACAATCCTTCACTTGCTCTTCTTATTCCATCTCATATTTCAATAACACTTTATATTTTTTTGCAATAACATGTTCGTCATTCGTACACAATACCCTTTCAAATTCTGACTTGCTTGTTCAAAATCCCAGATTTTCTTATCTACTTTAAACCTTTCAGACATTTGTAAATATGCAAACCATTGACATACATAGCCTTCATTCTGCAACTGATCTCTTGACTTTAGTTTGTATTCACCTTGCTTTAGTTCTAATTAATGGAGGCACAGCCGTGCCTCCATTGTT
This sequence comes from Anniella stebbinsi, assembly GCA_029215795.1. Taxonomy (NCBI): domain Eukaryota; kingdom Metazoa; phylum Chordata; class Lepidosauria; order Squamata; family Anniellidae; genus Anniella; species Anniella stebbinsi. The sequence continues at coordinate 139,456,638 of JARDYH010000005.1, read as the reverse complement.
AAGGGCCATCAGTAAAAAACACATTCCCCCATGTTAAAGTGATAATTGGGGGGGTTATTCTAACAGCCATAAAATTGAAAATGTTTCATCAACCTTTCTGAAATTTATAGGTGCCAGAAAGAAATGTTTGTTTTACATTACCTGAAAATTTCAAGAAGATTGGTGAAAGATTGAGGGAAGGAGAGCAGTTTAAGGTAGAAAAGGAATATAAACCTCTCTCCCTGCTTTTGTAAAATTTAATTCCTGGTTGAGACTTTTTGAGCTCTCAATTTGCATAATTTCTAGAGCCTTATTAAGTAATCCAGTGGTGGGTAGGCTGACCATATGAAAAGGAGGACAGGGCTCCTGTATCTTTAACAGTTTCATAGAAAAGGGAATTTCAGCAGGTGTCATTTGTATATATGCAGAACCTGGGGAAATTCTCTCTTCATCACAAAGTTAAAGCTGCAGAAGCCCTGCCCTCTTTTGTACATGGTCAAGAGACAGGGCTCCTGCAGCTTTAACTGTTGTGATGAAGAGGGAATTTCACAAGGTTATGTATGCATACAAACAACACCTGCTGAAATTCCCTGTCCTTTGCAACTGTTAAAGATACAGGAGCCCTGTCCTCCTTTTCATATGGTCACCCTAGTGGTGGGGTCTTCTTCTTCCTTGACTGTAGTTGATGGAAAGCTTTTTGTTTTTTTTAAATTCCCTTCGGTTTACTTTTAAGGACTATTTTAACCTCTCATTCAAGTCAATGAGGCAGCCATCTTCCCTCATAACGCGACACTGACACACGCTCAGTAGCGTCGCTCTCCCCCCTCCCTCCTGCCTTAGAATGTGGGGTGGGTGAGTGAAATGGCCACTGCCTCTATAGCACAGACCTTTTGAGTGAAGAAGAAGAAGAAGAGTTTCTCTTTTCTCTTCTGGAACATGCATTCCTTTGGCTCTGAGAGTATTTGGGTCTATCATCATAAGGCCAGTTTGCTCTTTTGCTCCCTGGTGAAGCAGGGTGTGGCTCCTCTGGATCCATGACAATCTGATCTTCAGATCTCTCCTGGGAATAGGTGGCTATACCTTTCTTTCTATCCCCCCCACCCCATACACACACAGTGCTCCTTCCCTCTTTTCTAAGAGTTTGGTCCATACTGCTATAAGTTGAAAGCTTCAAACACTTCATTTAATTAGTTTGGGCCAGTGTTAAGTTTTAAGTACAACGTTGAAAGCTTTCAAAGTGCTTCTGGGCCTACAACATTGGTTTCGGCCTAGTCACCCTGTTTTTCTAATAAGGTTTAGAAACAGTTGAGCTGTCGTTTATTTTGCATAGTGTACACACATAGATTTTCTTTCTAATCCTTGCAGTCTACACTGGCTCCCTCCTTGATGTGTTTTTGGATGCAGACAAACCCTTTTTTTGTTCCAGCAGGCCTTTGGCAAATCATCTGGACCTCTGTCTATACCTTTGACTTTTAAATTGTTATGTATTTAAAATGTTTTAAATGTTTTAATATTGAAAAGTATTTAATTATATTTTTAACTTTTGTATATTTAGGCTGACCATATGAAAAGGAGGACAGGGCTCATGTAACTTTAACAGTTGTAGAGAAAAGGGAATTTCAGCCAGTGTCATTTGTATGCAGTTAGTTCCTGGTGAAATTCCCTCTTCATCACAACAGTTAAAGTTGCAGGCACTATACTAGAGTGACCATATACAAAAGAAGGCAGGGCCCATGCAACTTTAACTGTTGTGATGACGAGGGAATTTCACCAGGAACTAATTGCATACAAATAACACTGGCTGAAATCCCCTTTTCTCTACAACTGTTAAAGTTACATGAGCCCTGTCCTCCTTTTCATATGGTATATAGTATATTCCTATTTATAGGTTTTAGCTGTATATGTTTTAGTTTTGTAAGGCTGCCCTGAGGCCCAGCATTGGGCAAAAAGCAGGATATTTCAGATTTCACTTCTGCATCTGATGTTCTTTTGCATTTACTTTTTTTTTATAAACCATTCATATCTTAAGACTTCTTGTGTGGCATGTTTTCATTGGTTTAACAAGTTAAAAGGGGTATTCACTGTTTTCATGCTTATGTTATAAAATCTATTTTCAACAGGCCTAGTAACTTCAAAAGTAACAGAGTTCAGGAAAATCCTCAATCTCTTTGCTATCAGAAGCACTGAGTAAGGGACCCCTAGAGATAATTTAGACTGACCCCAACCACAAAACACTATTCCCCCTTCTGAAGAGATCTGGACCACAGACTACTAAAGACAAACAAAGTAGCAGGCCATAATAACAGTTCTCATGTGGCCATTTGCCTTATGAGGCAGGTACTCTGCGGGCTACCAAATGGAGGGACTAACAAGCCATAAAGTTGCCTGGCTGGGTCTGCCAGAAATCCACCCTCAACACTCCTGGAAGGTCCATGTTCTATAGCACCTGCTGTCAGATGAACTTGAGGGAATCCCTCCCTCCACCCCTGGGTTTAATTTACTGGCTTCCCCTGGCTGGACCTTGCAGGAAACTATAGGGACAGACAGAGCAGGCATTCATAGCACACATAGAATTCTAAGACTGGCAAATCTAAAAGCAAGTGTGTTGCTTTTCAAGAACCAAGGAAATTCAATGGGTCTTACTTTTGAGTAAATATCTAGGGATGGAAATGCAGCCTGTGCAAGAACTGAGTAGGGTGACCATATTTGGGAAACCAAAAAAGAGGACACCAAGTGGGTGGCAGGAAAATGGCTTTCTGGGGCCACCTTAAAGTCCCCAATTGGAGCGGAGGAGGGGAAAGCATGTCATTCTCACCCCACCCCACCGCTCCAATCAGGCCTTTTTCTATAATGTCTGGGAATGACACGTTTTTCCTTTTAAGACCTTGATTGGAGCAGTGGGAGAGAATGACACACCTCCAGAAAGCATGTCATTCCCCCCCTGCCACGCTAGTGGTGGCCTTAAAAGGGAAAGTGTGTAATTCCAGGTCATTATAGACTATTGCATAAAATCCCCCCTGACACTGAGGATAGAACAAAAACCAGGAGAAATCTGGGGAAATCATGACAGTTTTTTTTAAAATTTATTATTGCATTTATATCACACCTTTTTTTCTGCCAAGAAACCCAAGGTGGCATACATAATCCTCCTCCTCTCCATTTTATCCTCACAACAGCAACCCTGTGAGGTGGGTTGGGCTGAGAGTCTGCAACTGGCCCAAAGTCACCCAATGGGTTTCCATGGCTAAGTGGAGAGTAGAACCCAGATCTCCCAGCTCCCAGTCCAACACTTTAGCCATTAGGCCACACCTTAATGGTCACCCTAGAATTGAGCCATGCCAAGTTGGAAGCAGATCGGTTCGTGCCTTGATTTTTAGGATAGTTTTTTAAAAAGTTTGACTTCAATTTTTTTTCTAAAATTCAAGGCATGAACCAATCTGCTTTCAACTTGGCATGGCTAAAGCCTTACTTAAGAGGTACCATGGTGCCAAGTTTCATCTCTTCATCTTTACTTTTTATTTTATTTTTAATGTACTGCTCAAGGCCCTAAACCCCAAAGAGGAATATTGGGTTTGAAGTTAAAAAAAAATCCTAAAACTCAAGGCATAAACAGATCTGCTTCCAACTTGGCATGGCTCAATCTCTACTTAAGAGCTACCATGCTGTCAAGTTTCATCCCTTTATCTTTAAAAATGATGGAATTGTAAGCATTTTAGTTAATTAAAAAAATTAAATTGAAGTTTTAAACGTTTCAAAAAATCAAAGGATGAACGGATCTGCTTCCAACTTGGCATGGCTAAATCCCTACTTCAGAGCTACCATGGTGCCAAGTTTCATCTCTTTATCTTTAATTTCATTTTTTAAACTTGTACTGCTCAAGGTCCTGGACTCCAAAGAAATTTCTGTTTGAACTTTAAAACATTCCTAAAAATCAAGGCATGAACAGATCTGCTTCGTACTTGGCATAGCTATATCCTTACTTAAGAACTACCATGATGCCAGGTTTCATCTCTTTATCTTTAAAAATGAGGGAGATGCAAGCATTTTGGTTGATTTCTTAATGTTAAAAGTGAGTTCAACACATAACACTAGCTTTGATTTTATATATTGGATGTCAAGGTGGTATAACATCCTGGCTGATGCTGGCTTGGTTGTCAAGTGTATAATATCCAGTCATCCGTTACACAAAGCCATGAAATTCATTAAACAAAAAACCTACGGTTTACAAAAACAATGTTAAGTCTCTACAGTTTCCAACAAACCACCAAAAAGCAGGGAAACTGGGAGTTAAGGCTCCCAAGCCTTAACACCACATCCTCCCTAAGGAGGCAGAAAGTGCAAGTGAAATTCTCATTCTCCCAAAGCAGATAAACTATGAGGACAGGGTGGAGAATATGATATGCAGAGGTGACTGTGGGGTTGTGGAAAACTGATCACGAACAACTTAGGGCCACCTACTTCTCTTTTTTTGTTTAGAGCAGCCCTTCCCCAACCTGGTGCCCTCCAAAGGTGTTGGACTACAACTCCCATCATTGCAAGTCAATATGTCCCATGGTCAGGAATGCTGGGACTTGTCATCTCAAACACCTGGAGGGCAGCAGGATGGGGAATGCTGTTCCATACCCTTACCAAATACAAGGTCTGCCCAATACTTTTCTCTCACACACATCTCGCATATAGCAGCACTCTTGATAACAAAAGGGGCACTATTCATTACAGATCTAGAACCAGAGCATGTGCCAGGCACTTCCAACTTTTGGTCAATATCCTGCCTTTCAAAGAACCAATGTTTTTTTTCTTAAAATGTATTTATAAAAAATATACTGTTTACTCCCCACAATCCCTGCACAATACATCATCTCATCAAAGCAACAGCGGAGCAGAAGAGGTTTAGTTTGGCTGTCTTGAACACCTTTCAGATGAGATTAGTTTGCAATCCTATACCTCTTGGGAGAAATCCCTAGTGAATTCAGTGGCACTGGCTTCTGAGAAGACATGTATAGGAGTCAACCTTCTCCAGCCTGGTGCTCCCCAGATGTGTTGCACTGTAACTCCTATGTTATATGTTATGGGGAAGACAAAAATCAATTCATACTTAATTTTAAAATAATACTTACGCATGAAAGTATTAGGTGGTAGCTCTGCCTTTGATCTCACACTGCTGAACAAGTAAGAGAAATCCTTTATCTGATATTCAAGAAACAGACATCCTATGCCATGTGTTGAAAACTAATGTTGATGTCTGAAGGGCTATCTGGATTAGGTGTTCAAGATTCATTCATTGTTGTTTCATTTGGTTTTGGCAGTTTATTTAAAGTGATGCAGCTCTTTTGTAGTTCCTTGATTGATCACATATCTTAATGCTGGAAAACATCATACTTTAGTACAGATGTGGGCACAAAATAGATCTATCCTGATGATTTGGACATCAACTCGCAGCATTCCTGATAACTGCCCATGCTGATAGGGGCTTTTACAAGTTGAATTCCAAAACATCTGAAGATCTACATTCTGCCTTAACTTGTTCTTGAACAACATTCCCCAACCTGGTGCCTGTCAGATGTGTTGGGTTGCAACTCTCAACATAAGGAGATGCTCTAAGAAATGAGAAGTAGCTTGTCCTATGTTGTTCATCATCATTTCCCACAACCCCACAGTCACCTCTGAAAATCAAATTGCATATCTAGATTTTTGAGATGACAAGTCCCAGCATTCTTGACCCTTGGACATACTGACTTGCAATGATGGGAGTTGTAGTCCAACACCTTTGGAGGGCACCAGGTTGGGGAAGGGCTGCTCTAAACAAAAAAAGAGAAGTAGGTGGCCCTAAGTTGTTCGTGATCAGTTTTCCACAACCCCACAGTCACCTCTGCATATCATATTCTCCACCCTGTCCTCATGGTTTATCTGCTTTGGGAGAATGAGAATTTCACTTGCACTTTCTGCCTCCTTAGGGAGGATGTGGCGTTAAGGCTTGGGAGCCTTAGCTCCCAATTTCCCTGCTTTTTGGTGGTTGGTTGGAAACTGTAGAGCCTTAACATTGTTTTTGTAAACCGTAGGTTTTTTGTTTAATGAATATATCCCTATATGTCAACCAATTATCCCTACTTATCATTTATCTTCTATAATGTGCCTCCTGTGCTGATATCCACAGAGGTATTTTTGGACAGATGGCACATCATATATAGTGGTTATTAAATTCTACATTGACTTTAACTTTATCATACCACAAATATCCATGCCATCCGTATCTCAACTCATGTCCTTCTAGTTCCAGTAACTTTTTATTTTTCAACAAAATCTACTTTTTCATCCATACCAGACAACAGGCAGAAAAATACAGTTTTAAGTCTGGTAAACCTAGACCTCTTTCCTTCGCATCTTGTAATATTTTATATTTCACTCTTGGCTTTTTTGCTTTCCATACAAATTTAGCTACATCTTTCTGCCATTGTTTAAATGGTAACTCCGAGGTCACAATTAGTATTGTCTGGAACAAAAGCATCATTCTTGGTAAAACATTCATCTTGATCATAGCTATTCTTCCCAACAGTGACAGTTGAACCTTGTCCCACCTTGCTAAATCCTTTTTAATCTCATCCCACACCTTGACATAATTGTTATGAAACAGCATACAATTCCTATTTGTTAGGGTAATACCCAGGTATTTTACCATTTTTCTATTTTAAAACCTGTTTTTTCTGTCAGTTTTTTTTTTTTTGCTATTGAAAATTCATATTTTCGTTAACATCTTTGTCTTCTGCTTATTCACCTTTAACCCTGCAACCACACCAAATTCCATCAATTTACTCATCAAAATTTCAATTTCCTTTAAAGGGTCTTTTAATGTAAAGACTAAATCATCTGCAAAGGCTTTCAACTTATATGACTCTGTTTTAATCTTTACCCCTTCAATTCTTTCATCTTGCCTTATATCCCTATTCAATACTTCCAACACCAGAATAAATAACAGCAGTGACAATGGGAAACCTTGTCTTGTTCCTCTTTGTAGTTCACATGGTTTTGTCAAATCTCCATCGATTATTATTTGTGCATTTTGTAAGGTGTAAATTGATTTGACCCATTTTATAAAGTTTACTCCAAAACTCATTTCTTCCAGTATCTTAACTAAAAAAAATCCAGTTAAGATTGTCGAAGGCAATCTAAAGAATTCATTCGACAATCTAAAGAATTCATTTTAAAATAAAACAAATTGCTGTAATGTAAGGCTTTCTCATTCCCCGCATGCACACACACACACACACACACACACTTATGTAACCATGTCATTAAAAACAACTGATAAAGCCCTGGGCAATAAAATAATGTAAAGTATTGATGAGTTGAGATAACACATTCATTCGAACCATCCCAAATGGTTGGATAACAGGCAACTGACACTGCCATCCAACATCTACTCAGAGCAACTCCAACTATGTTCAATGGGACTTATGAAGGAGTAGAACCCAAATAAATTATAATTAAAAATCACATAAGATGTTCGGTGTTAAAACCCTTCTACAACACAAACAAATAGTTTGTTTAATGCTTCAGAAAGATGCCCAGGTATGGGTTTTGGTGAGCCTCCAAAGAAGGAGCTGAGGACTTTATTTATTTATTTATTTATTGCATTTTTATACCGCCCCATAGCCAAAGCTCTCTGGGCAGTTCACAAAAATTAAAACATGAAATCATTTTAAAAATATAAAACAAGCCACAATCTAAAAACACAAAATAACATACAATATAAAAACACAACCAGAATAAAACCAAGCAGCAGGAATTAATACAGATTAATTTAAAACAGCAAGGATTAAAATTGAGTTAATTTAACTGTTAAAATACTGGGAGAATAAAAAGGTCTTCACCTGGCGATGAAAAGAGTACAAAGTAGGTGCCAGGCGAACCTCTCAGGGGAGCTCATTCCACAGCCGGGTGCCACAGCGGAGAAAGCCCTCCTCCTAGTGGCCACCTGCCTCATTTCCTTTGGCAGGGGCTCATGGAGAAGGACCCCTGTAGATGATCTTAGGGTCCGGGCAGGTACATATGGGAGGAGGTGTTCATTTAGATAACCTGGCCCCAAGCCGTTTAGGGCTTTAAATGTTAGTACCAGCACTTTGAATTGGGTCCGGACCTGGATCGGCAGCCAGTGAAGTTGGAAAAGGACTGGCATAATATGGTCTCATTGGCCAGTCCCCGTTAACAATCTGGCTGCCCTGTTTTGTACCAGCTGAAGTTTCCGGACTGTTTTCAAAGGCAGCCCCACATATAACGCATTGCAGGAATCCAAACGAGAGGTTATGAGAGCATGGATAACTGTAGCTAGGCTATCTCTGTCCAGATAAGGGTGCAGTTGGTATATCAGCCTAAGCTGGTAAAAGGTTGTTGGGTGTCAGATGCTTCGTAGACAATTCACAGGGCTGGCCCTGTGAATTGTAGACTGAAGACTTGGCAATTTGTCATGAGAAAATGTATCTCTGCTTCTCTGGTATGTGCTTATCTCAAATGGTAGGCCGAAGGCCTTGAACGTTCTCTGGGAATTAAACTATGCTTTGCAAAGGTGGGGGCTATCTTCCTCACACTGTGGCGTCATCAGAAGAGGTTGAACCGTGCCGCCCTGTTAGCACGTGAGTTTAGATTACAGGCCTGAAGCCCTGTCTATCAAAGTAGCTTAAAATTTGCCCAGCCTCCACACTATATTGCCTTTGTCCTGAGAGTAATTCCGTTGCTAGGAATTATCTCGTCTATCCTCTTGCTGTTCTGCTACTGCTGTGAGTTACTATTCTGATTTAGAATTGTGAGATGCACTCTATACATGTTCTGTTAATGTTTGGACTTGTTACTTCTAAAGAACTTTGCCATGAGAAGTGCACTGTGGCTTTTCATAGATTTGGACTTGAGATTACTGTTCTGGATTCATGTTCTATAGCTTGCTGTCTCTCTCCATGGAGCCAAAGTTACGGGCAGAGGGAGGCAGAAGCTGATCGTTGCTGTTCTGAAACTCGTGTGTGTGTGAGACCTGTGAGAGGACCTTCCTCAGAGCTAAAGCTACGTGAATTGGGAAGGCTCCCTAGGTCGAAGAGGTTCATTTCCTGGCTTCTGGCTTCCGTGGTCAGCTCAGCGTTCCCTGACAGGCTGAGTGAAGATTTAGTTGCCAGTTGACCGTTATACTACTGTTAGGAGGCCTAATCCTAGAGTCTCTCTATGTTCCAGAGGATTCCAGTGCAGCGTGGCCGCTCCTGCCCTCTAAGGACTAGAGTTAATCTCTAAATGTCAGTCCCTGAGTGAGTGCTGTTCTCATTAAGCCGTTCTACCTGAAAGCTGTGTGGTCCGTCTTCAGCTTCAAGTGTGTGTTTGCAGAAATGAAACCGTTATGCTTTGAATCTCCGTGTGATTACAATAAAAGAAATCTCACTGTTATTGTTGTGTATCAGTGTACCTGAAGTCGTGAGCAAGAACTTTAGAGAGTTAGCCAGAGTCACGACAGTATAATTCCTAGCCACAAAGCCAAGACCTGCTGTGTCCAGAAATCTCCCGCTGGAGTTCTCCCTCAAATTCAAAAAGACCTGCAAGTAATTCTCTTCAATACCGAGACTGTAAATTCTTCAAAAGAGTAAGTAGATCTCCCTGTTCCTTGGATTTTACAAACCTTTGCCTGCATTCCTGCAAGAAAATTTATGATCAGCCTGAAAGATTCACACACACCCCTCCACCGCATCGTTTTTGCTAATTAAGATCTATCTGCGAATTGTACTTTCGTTTTCCTCGCCAATACAAGCCGCTTCAAAAAAGAGAAGAGAGGGGGAGAGTAAAAATTTAAAAAAAAAAAAAAAAACCACCTGTCATCAACTTTCGTTTTTCAGAAAATTTAGAACTCTTTTTTTTTCTCTCATCCTTGCTAAAGACACTGTTCATTTGATTTGAAACTTAGAATTTTGCTGTTATCTGCCTTGTCATTTCTACAGTGATTTTATTCTGTATTATGTACCACATGTTTTGCTCTAATTCTGCCTTTTTAATGTTTCTTACCATGTACAAAATATTTTTAAAATGTCATTGTTGATTTTTAGAGCTTAAATCAAGATGTTCTGTGTAGAAAGTTTTTTCTCCCTGCTTGGAGGCTTTTCTCTTTTCCCTTAGCTGTCTCCGTTGCGCGCCGGAGAGAGTTGAGAGGAAGAGTATAGATTTTCCAAGTTGGGAGGACATTTTGGGGAGGGGAAGATGTTGGGTGTCAGATGCTTCATAGACAATTCACAGGGCTGGCCCTGTGAATTGTAGACTGAAGACTTGGCAATTTATCATGAGAAAATGTATCTCTGCTTCTCTGGTATGTGCTTATCTCAAATGGTAGGCCGAAGGCCTTGAACGTTCTCTGGGAATTAAACTATGCTTTGCAAAGGTGGGGGCTATCTTCCTCACACTGTGGCGTCATCAGAAGAGGTTGAACCGTGCCGCCCTGTTAGCACGTGAGTTTAGATTACAGGCCTGAAGCCCTGTCTATCAAAGTAGCTTAAAATTTGCCCAGCCTCCACACTATATTGCCTTTGTCCTGAGAGTAATTCCGTTGCTAGGAATTATCTCGTCTATCCTCTTGCTGCTCTGCTACTGCTGTGAGTTACTATTCTGATTTAGAATTGTGAGATGCACTCTATACATGTTCTGTTAATGTTTGGACTTGTTACTTCTAAAGAACTTTGCCATGAGAAGTGCACTGTGGCTTTTCATAGATTTGGACTTGAGATTACTGTTCTGGATTCGTGTTCTATAGCTTGCTGTCTCTCTCCATGGAGCCAAAGTTACGGGCAGAGGGAGGCAGAAGCTGATCGTTGCTGTTCTGAAACTCGTGTGTGTGTGAGACCTGTGAGAGGACCTTCCTCAGAGCTAAAGCTACGTGAATTGGGAAGGCTCCCTAGGTCGAAGAGGTTCATTTCCTGGCTTCTGGCTTCCGTGGTCAGCTCAGCGTTCCCTGACAGGCTGAGTGAAGATTTAGTTGCCAGTTGACCGTTATACTACTGTTAGGAGGCCTAATCCTAGAGTCTCTCTATGTTCCAGAGGATTCCAGTGCAGCGTGGCCGCTCCTGCCCTCTAAGGACTAGAGTTAATCTCTAAATGTCAGTCCCTGAGTGAGTGCTGTTCTCATTAAGCCGTTCTACCTGAAAGCTGTGTGGTCCGTCTTCAGCTTCAAGTGTGTGTTTGCAGAAATGAAACCGTTATGCTTTGAATCTCCGTGTGATTACAATAAAAGAAATCTCACTGTTATTGTTGTGTATCAGTGTACCTGAAGTCGTGAGCAAGAACTTTAGAGAGTTAGCCAGAGTCACGACAAAGGTGCTCTTTGCCAACGAGTTCACCTGTGCCTCAAGGGACAGTTCTGGATCCAAGAGCACCCCCAAACTATGGACCCGATCCTTTAGGGGGAGTGCAACCCCCTCCAGAACAGGGTGAACATCACCTCGCCGGACAGATGAACCACCTGCTAACAGTACCTCCGTCTTGTCTGGATTGAGTCTCAGTTTGTTAGCCCTCATCCATTTCATTACTGTGCTCAGGCACTGATTCAGAACAGATGTGAATGCAGATGTGTCTTCATTAAATTAATCTTACATTCTGATTTCATGCATTGTTAATATTATTAAGGGCTAATTCATCATAAGGGCTGATTCATAAAATCAGGAAAACACTGATGTCTGTGGGAAGTAACTATTGGTTGCTACACACAGAGTGAAGAAGCATGAGAAACAGTCATGCCAGCATAAGGGTAGGTGTGAGATAGACAAGAAGAGGAATTTCCATGTCCTACAGGAAACAGGAAGCCATCACACAGTCCTCAGCAGTCATCTACTGTGCTTCCATTGATCCATCCTGATCATGCTTAGGCAGAAAGGAAGGCATTCTGTATTGCCAGCGGAAGTTTCTGAACATTCATCAATGCAGCACTTGAGTACCATGTAAATATGACCACACTCTACAAGTCAAGAGAAGAAGTCTAGAGAACCAGAATGACTGAACATGTGAATGCACTGATCACAGGAACTATTAACATATGTTGTTTTCTAATAGAACACTTACAGCACAATCCTATGGATGTTTGGACAGAAAAAAGCCCTACAACTCACAGCATTGTTGGCTGGGGGATGCTGGGAGTTGTAAGACTTTTTCTGTCTAAACATCCATAGGATTGCAACCATAGAAATGTATGGGTGGGGATGGGCGAACAATTTATTTGGTACAACTTTTTATGCGAATTTACCAGATTTGTACCTGATGAACTAATTAGACAACCAGAAAGAGTTGTGCACAGAAATGGCACTTTCCTGAATTTAACACTACAGTTCCCGATTCAGAAAAGTGCACACAAAAATTCACACTGCAGGGAAAAGTGTGCACAAAAAAAACATATGCTGTGGAAGAGTGGGCACAATAGTGACAATAACACTATTTGCTTTATTATAGGGAAAATAGCTGCAAAACTGGATACATTGGCAAAAGGTGCTCAGAATTAGGGGCGTACACTGGATCGGCTCCGATGCACGATCTGGAGCCGATCCAGGGGAAATCGGATGCAATTATCTGATTTCCGATCACCCCTCTGGATCGTCCGATCTTTTCCGAACCGGTCTGGAAGGACCCGATCCGGTTCGGAAAAAATCGGAGGATCGGCGGGCGCCGATGGAAGCGGACAGTGGGGGGGGGGACTTACCAGGGAGGGCTGTCCGTTTCCATCAGCGGGCGCCAGCGAGCACCTGCTGATGGAAGTGGACAGCCTGGCCAGGTGAGGACCGCGGGGGGGGGGGGGTTACCTGGGGGGGCATCCTCCTAATTCTGTTGCCGGTAAACTACTGCAACCTGGTCCTCACGGCCTAGTTTACAGGAGAGCATCACCTGGCGCTCTCCTGTAAATTAGGCCGCGAGGCCTAGTTCGCAGTAATTTACCAGCAACAGACAGAGGAGGACGCCCGACCATGTAAGGAGTGGGAGGTGGCTTACCTGGGGAAGATGTCTGCTTCCATCGGCGGGTGCCAGTGGGCACCCGCCAATGGAAGCAGACAGCGGGGAGGGGGGCTTACCTGGGAGGGCTGTCCACTTCCATCGGTGGGCACCAGCGGGCGCCTGCCAATGGAAGCAGACAGCCCGGCCAGATGGGGATCATGGGGGAGGGGTTTACCTGGGACGGCATCCTCCTCCTTCCGTTGCCGGTAAACTACTGTGACCTGGGCCTTGCAGCTTAGTTTACAGGAGAGCGCCTGGTGACGATGTCATCACCTGGCACTCTCCTGTAAACTAGGTCGCGAGGCCTAGTTTGCAGTAGTTTACCGGCAACAGACAGAGGAGGACGCCCCGCCAGTTAAGGAGCGGGAGGTGGCTTACTAAGGGGGGCTGTCCGCTTCCATCGGTGGGTGCCAGCGGGCGCCCGCCGATAAAAGCAGACAGCGGGGGGGGGCTTACCTGGGAGGGTTGTCCGCTTCCATCGGTGGGCACCAGCGGGCACCTGCCGATGGAAGCAGACAGCCCAGCCAGGTGAGGATCGCGGGAGGGAGGCTTACCTGGGGGGGCTGTCTGCTTCCATCGGCAGGTACCAGCGGGCGCCCGCCGATGAAAGCAAACAGCCCGGCCAGGTGAGGATACTGGGGGGGGAGGAGGGAGGGAGGGAGGGGTTCCACTTACCTGCCGAGGCATTTTCTTTCTTCACCTGCCAGAGATCTACTGAGAACTAGGCTTCATGGCCTAGTCCTAAGTAGAGCTCCAGGTGGTCATTGGACTGAGGACTAGGCCGTGAAGCCTAGTTCTCAGTAGATCTCTGGCAGGTGAAGGAAGAGGACGCCCCGGCAGGTAAGGAGAACCGTGAGGGGGGGCTTACCTGGAGGGGCTGTCCGCTTCCATCGTGGAGGATCATGGGGGGAGGAGGGAGGGAGGGGGGTCCACTTACCTGTTGGGTGTCTTCTTTCTTCACCTACCGGAGATCTACTGAGAACTAGGCTTCGCGGCCTAGTCCCCAGTAGAGCGCCAGGTGATGACATCATCACCTGGCGCTCTACTGAGGACTAGGCTGTGAATTCTAGTTCTCAGTAGATCTCTGGCAGCAGATGGCAGAGGACAGCCCTGGTAGGTAAGGAGAACCCGCCGCCATTTTTTCCCCATAGACTTGCTTTGGGGGAAAGCTTTGGGGGAAAACAAAAATGGCGGCCGATCCAAAAATCGGATGTCCGATTTTTGGATCGGGATCAGGCCCGATCTGGTCTGAGGGGCCTCTGATTTTGTCCGATCCGATCTGGGACAAAATTGGAGGTCCCAATCCGGGTCCTGAACCGATCCGGGGGGTCCCTGCACATCCCTACTCAGAATGCATGTGTTTGCAGAAAGTGTGCACAAAATGAATATTCATTTTCATGCAGACTTTTAAAAATAAAATCTGTCCATTAATGAGCCATTGGCCCAAATTGAACTTGAGTTTGGAAAAATGAAAAAAAAAATGAATGGAACCAAAATTGTTGGATTTGGCCGTCTTTATTTACAAATCACAAAAATCAAGAAAGGTGGCAGAATAGGGGCAGGATGAGGAGATTCACTTAAATTGCATCCTCTGTGCCTTTTGGCCAGCATCAATCAAGTTATGTCAGCTTAAACTCACCCTCCTGAAATAGCCAAGCAATCATAAATGGGAATGCAACTGACAGGCGGCACAGCTGGATCGACGTGGCCATCTTGCCCCAAATAGCTATTTTGTGCACAGTCAAAAACACTGCAGACATGCAAGATTGAAGTGGAAAGCTGTATTTTCATGAAACCTTCCTGCTGCCCCCAAAGCATGGTTGCTCAATGGGTTGCACAGTTACCAGCTCTGCACAGTTACTGGCTCCTGGATTCAACCTTTGAATATTGAGATCCAAACTCCAAACAGTTGAATATCAATAGTGCAAGTGGTGGCTTTGTTTCTTGGTAGGCTTGCCTGACAGAGATATAAGAAAATCCATTCTTTGTTTCTATTAGGACAAGGTTTTTCACTGTAGCTCATGGAATCAAGAATATGCCATTTCTGTTTTAGTCAAGGGCACAATTTCAAAGGGGGTGCTGTGTGGATTGGGTGAGGGGAGAGGCCATCTGTGAAGAGATTAGAGGTGCAAGATTCATAGCAAGGTTCTAAGGCCCATTTTTCAATATTACACTACTAAATAAGTGATATATGTTTTAATGACATTTTATTTATTTATGTACTATATTCGGCAGACATCGAATAACTATCTTCACTGGGCAACATACAGGAAATATAAAAATCAATTTAAAATCTAAAAGCCAACAAAAATACAAGTCAACAGAGCAGTAACAATCATTATACAACAGCAAGAAAACTACTCTTGCAGCCATAGTCTGGATTAATGTAGTTTCTTGAACATGTCTGCTCAACACATGGATTTCGGGTGGAGTGAATGCAGCAACATCCAAGGTGGAACCTGCCCCCTCCTAAGGATTATTTACTCATTTATTTATTGTATTTTTATACCTCCCAATAGCCAAAGTTCTCTGGGCATTTTACAAAAAAAGGATGTACAGATTTTGGCTTGTGTCTACTCCATGAGCGCTCGGGAAGCCCTCACGCAGTCCACCCCAAAGAGCCAGGCTGCACAAGCCTCTGCCAAGCACCTGCAAGGCTCGCGAATCCCCTGCAAGCCCTCAGCAACTGCCTGCCCTTTTCCCCCTCTGTGCTAATGGTGACAACTGCCCACCATTAGTGTAGACAGGGGGAAATGTGCCACTTTTAGACCTACAAATCGTGGGTTTCTTGCCCCACTGTGCCAATGGATGTCTTTAAGGCCTTATCAATGCAAGGTCCCCATTGGCTCAAGAGGGGGACACACAATTTATGGAGCCTCTGGAAAGTGTGCATGTCCCCCAGCCATGCTAATGGCTGTCACCACTAGTGTTGCTGGGGGAACTGTACACTTTCTGGTTGCTCTGGATAGTGCACTTTCCTAGGGTGGACCCATGTGTGTGCACTTACAGGTTCTTGTGGGCACTCGGGTATGGGTCCAGTCTTAGACCAGGCACATCTGGTTGGGTCCGTGAGGACTGGACCCAAGGGGGTATCCACTGCCCTTATGGACCCAACCAAGCTCTTGCAGCATCCCTAGTTAAATCCGTTCAGTCAGTGTTTCATGGATTGTCAGGCATTTTTCATTCCATCATCCACTCATTCGCAAAACTGGATTATTATTATTTTAGAGATGTACGAGAGTATCATTCCATTTGTAGAAGTGTGCTGTAGTGCAAGTGTGAATTCACACAAATTCCCACCCAAAAGTGAAACATACACACACACAAATGATCTGTAAGTCTGTGGAATCCACGCAGCTCAAAAGCAGCAGTGGAGCTCATTGAAATCTGAACTCAGTAGAATCCATTACAGATTTCTCTGACATCCCAACCTACTCACCCTACTCAACCTTCTGCCTGTGTGGTGCAAACCTCTCACCTACTGCAACTGGTTGGGGCATGTTGGTTGGGGCATGCTGGGATGTGTAGGGCTTTTTTTCTGTCTAAACTTGCATAGGGTTGCAGCCTTATTGTACTTGTAGAACATACTGAAGAGGGCTTTCGCTGAGCAGAGATAGCGGTACTTACCAGCGACATTGTCCCTCTTCTTTCTCAAATATCATTGCTACCAGAACTAGCGGGAGCTCCACCTTCTAAGGCTTTTCTGAAACAAAACAAAAACAAAAGCCTCCTTCTTGGGAAAATATCAAAGATTTTCTGTGCTAGCATGTTGAAAATCTGTCTGCAACACAAGTAATTAGCCACATTTTATGCACCGTCTCTTTGCATCTCTTTAATGGACCACATGTTATTGTATGGAAGGTGACAATGTATTCCAAAACTACCTTTCACATGTCTGTTTAGGAATCTGTTCATAATTATGCAAAGAACTGAATTTCCACACATGAATTCATGAAATCCTTTTCCTAGTATGCCTTATCTTTATTCTGCACTTAGCGTTTAAATCTAAGCAGTTCTTTTATCAAGAACTGTACTATCTGTCAGGTACTCTGAATTAGAGATCATATCAAAAGTTTCATCTTGTTGCTTCAAGGTAGCAATATTCCCAACAGCTCTGTCCATTGGGTTAAGTCATAATGGCATGTAGTGAGGGAACCACCTGTGGATTTGTTATCTTGAGAGAGTTTGGGCAGCTCCAGCATTCACAGTCAAAGTAAGGCATCATTAATTGGGCTGAATGATCTCAGCACTGTTCCTGTTCTACAGCACCCCCTCCCTCTGAGGGCTTAGGAGCAGTCCTGTCCTAGCTTGGGTTTGGTTGCAAAAGAACTTCTTTGAGTTGTCAGGGGCAGGAAGATAAAAGGGGAGATTGAGGCCAGATGTACACTTTGGCCCTTTCTACACCTAAGGGTGTAGAGGGAAGGAGGGGGGAGGATAGCAGACTTACCTACTTCCACGATCCTCGCTGGGTGTCCAAACAGGAAGTGTGATGTCCCAGAAGGGAACAGGGATGTCACGCCCATCACACCTGCCATTTTGTTGGGATTTCTTTTTTCAAAGGAGCAAAGCAGGGAGTGCAGTGGAACAGGTAAGGGGAAGCCGCCCCGTGCATGTCCCCCGCCATCCTGGGGATGGCGGAATTGCTTCTCCCCACCCCCATGGGAACAGAGCCACCCTGTGTGGCTGCGTGCCCATTTCAGGTCCCGGGATGGTGGGAAAACTGGGATATCCACAGTTTTTGCTATCCCAGGGTTTTCCCGAGGTCGTCCCTGGGTCATCCCCGGTTGCCTCCGGGATACCCTGTGCATCATTTAGATACACAGGGACACCCCAGGGATGATCCTGGAAAGAAGTGCTGGTGTAGACATGGCCCTAGTGTCAAATCAATACAAATGTGGATTAAAAATCAGGAAATAACACTATGAAAGTGATATATAGAATGCGGATTGTGCCCCAACAGTTATCAGTGCACTTCAATACCTCAATTAAGCAGTAGTGTAGCTCTAATCTGAGAACTGCCCAGTCATCTCCATCTACCTGTGCCGACTTGCTTCAGGCTTGTCAATTCCTGAATCCTGGTTGAGGAGGCCTTGTCCTGTTGGAGACCCTTACTTCACTAATGTACAGGATAGGTCAGCTATTGTTTTGTTATTTTGCGTTGTTGGGCATTTTGTGTACTTTGCTACTGTGTGATGTTTCAGGATTGGGGTGTAAAATAGAGTGTATGAATTTGAACCCTTATTTTAATAGTCTTGAGTGGCTTATCCCTTATCACTTTTGATGTACAAATAAAATAAAATAAAATAACATCACACAATATATATATATATTGTGTGTGAATGTATATATACACACACACTAACCATAGATTTCTTTCCTTAAGGACAGGAAATAGCTTTTTATATTATTTAGATAAACCCAAGTAAATATTTATATGAAGGGATTTTGATCCGTTTCTTTTCTGAACTGTGCCTTTTTTTTTTCAAAAACAGCCCTAATTAAAAAATATTATTGAAGAGTTACTGAAAGTATTTCAATTAGACAATACCTCGTGAACTATTTAAGGACAATCTAGACTGGTGGACTTCACTGTTAGCAGGTCTATGCACCCATATCAACAATACTGGACAGATACCGAAAGGCTGGAATCTCCGCATAATTGTACCAATATTTAAGAAAGGTAATTGACAGGAGCCAAGTAACTACAGACCAATTAGTCTGATCTATATTCCAGCCAAAATCTATGCCAAGTTTCTTTTGTCAAAACTAGAGGATTGGGCAAAACCCCATATTAGTTGAAGAGCAGGCTGGTTTCAGAAAAGGAAGATCTACCATGGACATTTGTTATATTTTACATCACCTGATAACTACGTACTCAGCAAAAGGTGGACAACTCTTTGCTGCTTTTATTGATTTAAGCGCAGCCTTTGATTCAATAAATAGAAAACATCTTTGGGCCAAAATGTTAAACACAAATATAGATTTGAGACTCTTGTGTTTAATTAAAGCTCTTTATACAGAAACATCTATGAAGGTCAGAACAGGATCAAGTCTAGCTCTTGCAGACCTGATTCTGACACATAAGGGTGTGCGGCAAGGTTGTATTTTAGCTCAATTTGTTTTTAATTTTTATATAAACGATATTGTTGTATTTCTGCTTCATCAGAATTACCACATGCCTAAAATTCTGAACAGAGCAGTAAACATTCTGCTCTATATGGATATGATTTTACTCTCAACTTCACAAGTTGGTTTGAGAAAATTGTTAAAACAGTTCATCTCTTTCTGTTCAGAAAATGATTAAGTTATCAACAATGCTAAATCTAAAACAACAGCCTTTGGTAAAAATAAATAAAAATAAAAAATGCATAGATGGCTTATTAATTCTAAAAAGCTAGAACAGGTAAGATCATATTGCTATCGTGGCATAACTTTTTCAGCAAAAGGATCTTGGAAGTTACAAATAAAGAAAAATGAACTGAAATCAGTTGCCTGTGTGCAATCCCTAATCCGTCTGCTGAATTTCAGATACCCTGGGTCAAAATGCCCAATTTTGAATATTAACAAAGCAAAGATGATCCCAATGCTAACATTTGGTGCAGAAATTTGGGGGTATGCAGATTTAACCAAAATTGAAAGAGTTCAAAATCGCTTTCTTCGTATGGTCTTAGGGGTCTCAAAATCCACCCCAATTTATTTAGTCAGAGCTGAACTAGGGATTAGGGGTGTGCACGGACCCCCCGGATCGGGACCGGATCGGGACCTCCAATTTTGTTCCGGACCCAATCCCGATCCAAAAATCAGATGATTTTCGGATCGGCCGCCATTTTCCCCCACAGACTTGCATTGGGGGAAAGAAAGCTTTGTCCCAATGCAAGTCTATGGGGAAAAATGGCGGTAGGGGGTGAGTGGGGGTCTAACTCCCCCCTCCCTGTCCCTCCCCCCCTCGCGCTTCTTACCTGCAGGGGCCTTCTGCTCCCATCCGGGAGCGCTGCCTCCTCCTCCTCCTCCGTGCTCGGCTCCTCCGTGCGCACCCCCTTTTTCTCCCCCTGGGATGGGTGGGTAGGTGGGAGCTGCCTCCTCCCCCTCCATCCCTCCATAAAGTAAAGAAGCCCTCCAGTGCCCATGCCTTTCCCCCAGCCATTGCCTACTGGAGCCCCTTTTCCCATCCCTGAACAAAGCCCCCAGACCCAACTTGACAGCATCAGCTCTTCTAGGGGAAGGGGGGAGCAGAAGACCGGCTGTCAACTCAAGAATACCGTCAGGAGCTGGGGGGACCTGGACAGGTTTCCGACGGGTTTAGAAGCTATGCTTCTAAAATTCATCGCACATGTGAACCAAAGTGGTATGTCTAATGTGGAGAAATTTCAGAAACATAGCTTCAAGCGTGTAGTGGCAAGGTATTTTTGAAACAATGAGGAAAGAAACGCCTATAACTTTTTTATTTTAAAAGTTAGAAGTTTGAAAGTTGCTCACTTTGTAGATGGATTAGGGGTAGTTGTCTGTCAGAAATGTCAGAATGATAGGTCCAGGCATTTGGTGGCTACAATTTTTTTAGATTAAAAGTTACAACAACACGGAGTTTTGATAGATTAAAAAGGGAGGGGGAGGCGGGGGAGGGGGGTTGCAATTGACAGCCCAAGCCTCTGTGGAAAAACTTTTGTAACTTTTAATCGAAAAAATTCGTAGCCACCAAATGCCTGGACCTAACTTTCTGAAATTTCTGACAGACAACTACCCCTAACCCATCTACAAAGTGAGCAAGTTTCATGTGTGTAACTTTAAAAATGAAAAAGTTATAGGTGTTTCTTTCCTCATTGTTTCAAAAATTAATTGCCACACAAGGCAAGCACCTATGTTTCTGAAATTTCACACACTTAGGTCCCAAGGTACCACCTACAATGTGGCAAAGTGTCATGTGTGTAACTTTAAAAATGATGAAGTTATAGGCATTCCTGGTTATTTATTAAAAAATTAATTGCCACAAAATGCATGCACCAATCTTTCTGAGATTTCTCACAGATAACTATCCCTAGCCAGTCTACAATGTGCCCAAGTTTCATCCTTCTATCATTGAAAATGAAAAAGTTATAGGCATTTCTGTAAAACAATACTTTGCTATGGGAAAAAGCATTCAAAATGGCGTCTGATCCGCCGATCCGATCCGATCCGGATCGGACCTCGGCGGATCGGATCGGATTGGATTTTTTCGATTTTGGGGCGGATCGGATTTGGATCGTGGATCAGATCCGATCTGATGCACACCCCTAGTTTAAACCGTTAATCAACATTGTTTACAGAGAGAAATTGCATGAGAAATACAGTCTGCTATAAAAAGACAACCACAATTCAGTCCCACTCCCAAATATATTTAGATTACAGGCAAACATGAGAACATAGAAAGCAGCCATATACTAAGCCACAGCACTGTTTCATCTAGCTCGGTGCTGTGACAGCCTTTTGACTGAATAATCAATCAATAAATCAATCTGTTCACAGGAGTGTGAACTGCATAGTTTTCCAGAATGAGATGGTGGCTCTACCAAAACCCACCTCAGGAGAACCAAACTGGATGTGAAATGCTTTTTAAAAATAAATTGCAAACATGGGGTGTGTGAGAACTGGATTGGTATCCTGATGTATAGTATAACACTCTCTAAACCTTTCCCCCAACTGAGGTCCCTATCAGGATTACCCCCCTGCAATTTGCATTGTAAACAAATCACACCTGCTGAAATTTCCTTTTCTATGTAACTGTTAAAGATACAGGAGCCTTGTTCTCCTTTCCATATGGTCACCCTAACCAAGCATCTGCATCATTTAAATTTCCCATAATGACTCACTTCCTGTGTGAAATTAAAATGGGAGCTCCCCCCCAATGCAAATAACAAGTGCAGGAGGCCCAATCCAGAACTGGGACCATAGTGGGGAGCATAGGATTAAAGCCCCTCTATATCCCATGCCATGATCCTGGTCCATTAACAGAATCATGTTTCATTTGATCTACACACTAAAATGACCCTAAATCTACACCCAAAAGTGATCAGTCGAGGGGGGCTTTTAAAAAAGTCACTGCCCATAACAATAGCCTCAATAAGGTGAAGTGTTCCTCTGGAGAGTCTCTCTATATGGAGACAGCCCCTGTCACCATGACACTGCAAAACCCAGTTGAACCTGTTTGTGTAACCAGCCTTACCAAACCATAAAGACCTATTGCAGGATTCCTACACCACGGCAAAATGGCTTTGTCTACGACTGTGTACTGAAGGCCCATGATGAATGTTTCAGATTAATCCCCTATCACTTGCTAATGGCAATCATCATGTGGATGGCGTGATTGCATGAATTCACCCAAAAGGTATTGAGCAGACGAAATGGATGGGATGGGATGCAGATGCCATTGTGAGGTCATGTTACATTTGATAGATACGCGAAGCAATAAAGAGGCATCTATCTGCCTGTCACCCTGTATCAGGAAAGTGTACATTTTTGCAGGTCTGTCCTACCATCTGTAAAACAAATGTTGACAGGGAGTATTGTTTGATTGAGGCCTTAAGAGCAGCATTGGAAACCTCCATCCATCTGTCTGATGCAAATATGTATCACTGGCTGGATTTCTTTTCAGCCAAAGTGCTGTAGGCTGTCACTGCCATGTATCCCTTCCTTTTTGTCTACAGCTACCATGTGCAGTGCAATATGTTTGCAACAAAGACATCCTGAACCCCCAGAGCATCAGTGTGTCGAATAGAGCAAGGGTCGAAGTTTGAAAAAAACAACAACCAAACTGGGGAGAAAGAAAGAAGAAAAGAAGCCAAGGAACTCCATCTTCTATCTCTAATTGAACACATGGGTAGCCTCAGGCATTTATCATCTGAATTAAAGAGACAGGTGTTACGCTGTCAAACTTCGTGGTTATAATCAGAATGATGCATGCATGGCACATTTGTAAGAGAAATCAAGTAAAAGAACATTAAAGGCCCAGTCATACTCCTGCTAAATTTAGCTAGAGCCCTTCTATTGATTTCAATAGAAATTTGATTCAGAGCCTAGCAACATTCCCACTTTACAGGTTATGCAACTGAGATGCAGAATCAATGGCATTTCATGTTAGCCATCTATTAAAAATCAATAAATGTCACCTAAAACATTTACAGTTATTATGGTTGTATTAAAATCAAGATTTCATCCGTTGTATTAAAATTAATAAAATAAAGTTTAATATTTTATTTTCCTTTTATTTTCTCTCTCTTTTTATTTTTTTAAAAAGAGCCTTTTACTTGTTACTGTTTGGGCAGCATCAAACGCCGCTGTTCCGCTTATGGAGTTGACCTACTTAGTTGGATACTGCCCATTCTTCTGAGTGCTGGGAACAATGTAGTTCATTATAAACAATTGAATAAAGTCTGTGTCCTTTCCTTTATATCTCCACAAGGTGTTTTTTTTTTTAAGGCTAATGTTTTCAATTAAAATGCAACTAAAAATGGATTATCATTTCTTGCCTCCCCTGGTACTCGAATATCTAGAGACAGCCAGGAGGGGAGTTTTTGTATGTATGTATGTATGTATGTATGTATGTATTTGGGGTGTGCAACGGATTGGGTCCGATCCATGATCCGGACCCAATCCAGGGGAAATCGGATAAAATTATCTGATCTGATCACCTCCCATGGATCGGCCGATCCATTCTGATCTGATCCGAAAAACACCTGATCTGGATCAGATTGGATTGGAGGATCGGACCCCCTCCCCCCCTGTGGTTGTAACCAGCCCAGGCCATCTGCTGCCATCCGCTGCTGCCCATGGGCACCAGTGGATGGCCCTAGCAGGTAAGAACCGCGAGGGGGGGCTTACCTGTCGGGGCTGTCCGCTGCTGTCCACTGCCGCCTGCGGGCACCAGCAGACAGCAGCGGACGGCCCCGACAGGTAAGCGTGGGGTGCTTACCTCCCGGGGCCATCTACTGGTGCCCGCTGGTGCCAGAGGATGGCCCCAGGAGGTAAGAACCACGAAGGGGGAGAAGGGAGGAGGCCCACTTACCTACCGGTGAGTCCTCTTCCTTCACCTGCTGGAGATCTACAGAGAACTAGGCCACGAAGCCTAGTTCTCAGTAGATCTCTGACAGGTGAAGGAAGAGGACGCCCAGGCAGGTAAGGAGGAGCGTGGGGGGGGCTTTCCTGCTGGGCCCATCTGTTGCCATCCGCTGCCACCCGGTCCAGCAGGTAAGGAGGACCGCGAGGGAGGCTTACCTGCTGGGACTGTCCATTGCTGTCTGCTGCCACCCAGGCACAAGTGGACGGCAGCGGGTGGCCCCAGGACATAAGCGTGGGGGGGCTTACCTGCCGGGGCCATCTGCTGCCATCTGCTGCCACCTGGGTGGCAGCGGATGGCAGTGGACGGGCCCGGCAGGTAAGGAGGACCGCAAGGGGAGGGCTTACCTGCCAGGGCCATCCACTGCCATCTGCTGGTGCCCACGGGTGCCAGCGGACACCAGCGGACAGCCCCGGGAGGTAAGCACGGGAGGGGCTTACCTGCTGGGGCTGTCTGCTGCCATCCGCTGCCACCCGGGCATGGGGGGGCTTACCTGCCGGGGCCGTCCGCTGCCATCTGCTGCCACCTGGGCGGCAGAGGATGGCAGCGGACGGGCACGGCAGGTAAGGAAGACCACGAGGAGGAGGAGGGAGGGGGGCACTTACCTGCCGGGGCATCTTCTTCCTTCACCTGTTGGAGATATACTGAGAACTAGGCTTCGCAGCCTAGTTCTCAGTAGAGCGCCAGGTGATGATATCATTACCTGGATCTACTGAGAACTAGACCGCGAAGCCTAGTTCTCAGTAGATCTCTGGCAGGTGAAGGAAGAGGACAGCCCAGCAGGTAAGGAGGAACGCGAGGTTTTTTTTTTACCTGCTGGGGTTGTCCGCTGCCGTCGGACGGCAGCGGATGGCCCCGGGAGATAACCGCGGGGTTTGAGGGACAGGGAGGAGGGAGTTAGGCCCCCACTCACCCACCCGCCACCATTTTTTCCCCAAAGACTTGCATGACAAATGGCGGCCGATCCAAAAATCGGATGTGTGTTTTTTGGATTGGGATCAGGCCCGATCTGGTCCAGGGGGCCTCTGATTTTGTCTGATCCAATCCGGAACAAAATTGGAGGTCCTGATCTGGGTCCGATCCAATCCAGGGGGTCCCTGCACATCCCTAGTATGTATGTACATCAAGGAGTTGTCATGGTGCCCTTTCTTGGCTCAGGATGTGGACTTTGCCATTTGAATGTCTGCCTGATGCTGATGCTGCTGATGCTGCTGCCTTGAAGATCCTACCTGCGAGGAGTGCGTGCCGCCCTTCTCGAGCAAGCTATGGGACTTGTGCTTTTCCCCAAGGGGAAGCTCCCAGCCAGTCCCCAACATTGCCTTTACAACAACACGGAGTTTTGACAGATAAAAAAGGGAGGGGGAGATGGGGGAGGGGGGTGCAATTGACAGCCCAAGCCTCTGTGGAAAAACTTTTATAACTTTTAATCTAAAAAAATCATAGCCACCAAATGCCTGGACCTATCATTCTGAAATTTCTGACAGACAACTACCACTAATCCATCTACAAAGTGAGCAACTTTCAAACTTCTAACTTTTAAAATAAAAAAGTTATAGGTGTTTCTTTCCTCATAGTTTCAAAAATTAATTGCCACACAAGGCAAGCACCTATGTTTCTGAAATTTCACACACATATCAAGCCAAGTGTTACTTATAATGTGCCCAAGTTTCCTGTTTGTATCTATAAAAATTAAAAATCGGAGGCATAACTGTATTTACCCCACTACTACCCATTTTTCTAAAATTAATTGCCACACGAGGCAAGCACCTATGTTTCTCAAATTTCACACACACAGGTCCCAAGGTACCACCTACAAGGTGGCAAAGTTTCATGTGTGTAACTTTAAAAATGACAAAGTTATAGGCATTCCTGGTTATTTATTAAAAAATTAATTGCCACAAAATGCATGTACCAATCTTTCTGAAATTTCTCACAGATAACTATCCCTAACCATTCTACAATGTCCCCAAGTCTCATCCATCTATCATTAAAAATGAAAAAGTTATAGGAGTTTTTGTAAAACAATACTTTGCTATGGGAAAAAGCATTCAAAATGGCGTCCGATCCGCCGATCCGATCCGGATCGGACCTCATTGGATCGGATCGGATCGGAGGGTTGGTCGGATCAGATCGGATCAGATTTTTCCAATTTTGGGGCGGATCGGATTCGGATCGTGGATCCGATCCGATCCGATGCACACCCCTAGATAGTAGGCACTCCTGGCTGTCGCATCTATCTGAGCTGTCATTTGGAGCGATGGATCCAGGAGTACCCCCAAGCTGCAAACACAGCCTTTCAGGGGGAGTGTAACCCCATGCAGAACTGGTTGACACACCTCCAACCCCAGGTTGTGGCCCTTGACAGTAAGCACCTCCGTCTTGTCTGGATTCAGCTTCAGTTTGTTTTTCCTCATCCAGCCCATTACCACCTCCAAGCATTTATTCAGAGGAGACACACTATCCTTAGCTGACGCTGTTGTCGAAGGCACAGAAAAATATATTTGGGTGTCATCAGCGTACTGATAGCACCCCACCCCATGCCTCCGGATGATTTCTCCCAGCTGTTTCATGTAGATGTTAAACAGCATTGGGGATAGGATGGTGCCTTGTGGTACACCACATAGCAGCTCCTTCTTTGAGGAGCAACTATCCCCAAGCATCACTATCTGGAACCTGCACAAGAGGTAGGACTGGAACCACTGAAGCACAGTGCCCCGAGTCCCAATCCTTTCAGGTGTTCCAGAAGGATACCATGGTCAATGGTATTGAAAGACGCTGAAAGGTCCAGAAGTACCAGCGGGGACAGTGTAGATCATCCACTAAGGTGACCATAGCAGTCTCAACTCCATATCCTCCCCTGAAGCTGGTTTGAAATGGGTCTAGAAAATCTGGAAGGCCACTGCCCTCTCAATCACCTTGCCCAGAAATGGAATATTCGATACTGGTCTGTAATTATTAAGGTCCAGGGGATCCAGGGAGGGCTCTTTTTAGAAGCAGCCGTACTACCACTTGTTTTAAACAAGATGGAAAACTCCCCTCCCTGAGAGATGCATTAATAATATGTTGTAGATGTGATCAAGCTGCATCTCCTCCCTGGACAACCAGCCAAGAAGGACAGGGATTGAGAGGGCAAGTCGTCCTCCTCATTTGTCCAAGCAGCTTGTCCACATCCTCGGTACTCACCAACTGAAACTGATCCAGTGTAATCCTACTCATGGAGTTGCTGGACACTCCATTATCAGCCTCTGCTATAACGACGGCATCTAAGTCGGCTCTTATCCAAGAGATTTTATCTGTGAAGTGATCATTAAAGGCATCACAGCGAACTACCGAAGGCTCTAAGATCAAGTTCACCACCCTGAACAGTTCTGCTGGACATGAATTCGCAGACGCAATGCATGCAGAGAAGAAAGCTTTCTTCACTGCATGTATTGCCACCCCATAGGAAGGAAGATGTTCTCTATGTCATGTCTTATCGGATATAAGTTGAATTTTCTGCCATCGGCACTCCAGTCATCATCCTTTCCGCTTCAACTCCCTGAGATCCTCTGTATACCAGGGCACCCTGTTAGAAGCGGGTTGGAGAGGACGTTTGGGGGCGATCATGTTGATAGCCCTAGTTAGGTCTTGATTCTATCTATTGACCAGGGCTTCTACAGGATCATCAACGACACCAGCCATAGAACCCTCCAAGACCTTCTGGAATCCAGAAGGATCCATCAGCCTTCGAGGGTGGACCATCTTAATAGGTCCGCCACCCCTGCAGGGGTGGGTAGTAGCCGTGATACTAACCCTGACCAGAAAATGGTCCGTCCATGACAATGTAGAGGTATTTGTTACCTCCACCCACAGATCTGTCTGTTCAGAACTGAAGATAGCATCAAGGGTGTGACCTGCTGAATGCGTAGGTCCAGAGACCAATTGGGATAGGCCCATGGTTGTCATGGATGCCATGAACTCCTGAGCTGCACCTGACAAACCGGCCCCGAATGGGATGTTGAAGTCGGCCAGGACCAAAAGCCTGGGTGAATCCAACACCAGCTCCGAGACCAGTTCCGCGAACTCAGCCAGGGAGTCTGATATGCAGTGGGATGGCCGGTACACTAACAAAATCCCTAGTCCATCCCTGGTCTTCAGACTCAGGTACACACATTCGATATGATTCAATTCCCGGACAGGATGTCTGGTCAGATGAAGATTGCTTTTGTAGACCACAGCTACTCCACCCCCTGCTCACTAACACAGTACCGCAGCTGGGAAGGCCTGAGCCCATGTTGGGCCACTGTCATCTCCCAGCCAGGTTTCTGAGATTGATGTGAACAAAATATTCTCTTAATAATGAAAACTGCTTCATGTCGGTATAATGTTTATTATCGGTACTGGGTATTGTTAACTGACCTGTTATTATGTTGTATTCTCATTTGAACTTTTGATATGCTTTATATGAAGTTTAATTGAGTTGTTAATGTCATACTGTAATATATTATTACAAGTATGCTGATTGGGTTGGATCTAACTTCATTGTTGTACCCACAGAATGGATACTGCAGGTGGAACAGGATGTTAATAGCCTCTCCTCTACCCTACAGTTAACCCCTACGTGCCTCCCAAATCTCCTCCAGGGTTCCCCAATCCTCCAGAGCAGTTTTGGGGAGTGCATGGGGGCTCCAGGGAAGAGGAGTTGATGGGGAGACCTGTTCTGACAGCAGTGTCCATTCCATGGGTACAACAATTTATTTGGAACCAACACAATGTATTTAGATTGTCTATACTGTAAACAGCTTGAATAGAATATATTGTGGTATACAAATAAATTGGCTATGACTAAATTGATTATGATTCTTAGCACTCACATTGGCTCAGTTCAGATGACACATTAGGCAACGGAGGAGGGGGGAACAATCGTCAGTTGTGTTGCTTATTGTGTCATCTGGAGGGCAGCACACAGTGCACACACAACTGACAGTATGTTAATCAGGCACTTTAAACAACGGAGCGAAACAATGGGCTTGCACGTTGTCTAGCCCGAAGCCCCATTGTTTAAAGTGTCGTCCGAATTCAGCCCCCCCTCTCTCTGTGGACTATTCCGTTTTGGAATAGAGTTCTGCTGCCTAGAGAAGCCAAAAAACCCCGGCCGCTCTATGCAGCAGGCAGAACTCACGGTGCATGCTGGGATACAGATGGGGGACACACGGAGGAGAAGCTGCAACCAAAATGGCCACCGCACGTTCGTAGCAGCCAGGGTGTTTGCCGGTTCTGAGCAGTGCCGGCTGCAGTGTGTCGTCTGTGGAGCTCCTCCTGCCTAACGCACGGTCAGTACGTTATTTACCCCTCCATTGCTTAATATGTCGTCCGAACTGAGCCATTGTTCCTCTAGTTCTGCCTTTTTCTTTATCTGTGCTCTATCTGTAAGAGATCCCCCTCCGAATGCATCTTGTTTCTTGATCCCATAGCTACCAATGCATAAACAGCCATGAAAAAAATTATCTGGACAACCATGCCATAAATAATGCCAGTTTTTTAAGTCTGGTTTCCCCACTTTCTATTTCTATTATTAATTATTGCTACTTCTACTACTGC
The DNA here is from genome assembly GCA_029215795.1 of Anniella stebbinsi. NCBI lineage: Eukaryota > Metazoa > Chordata > Lepidosauria > Squamata > Anniellidae > Anniella > Anniella stebbinsi. The sequence goes on along the minus strand of JARDYH010000005.1, from coordinate 139,427,003 downwards.
ATAGCAGCTATCAGACTTTACCACATGAAACTTATGAGGTAAAAGTACTGAAAGACCATATTTGAAGTGAATTAGCCCTTTATCATCTTTCATCCAAAGACAATCTATAGTCACAAATGAAAATATTATTGTAAGGTGCAAAGTTTCTGACTTTCCTTAGCAGGTGGATATCTCCAGCTATCCTCATAACAAACTGGTCTGTTTGTTATGAGGAAATAGCATTAGAAAGTTAGGCAAAAGTCAAGGACAACAATGTATGTCATGTGCATGCCTGTTCCCTCTGGCATTCACACATGCTGGCAAACTGACACAAGACACTCACTTCAGTGAAACTTCTTTTATTGAAGAACTTCCATGGTAAAAAGCTTAATGGTTACACACTCCAAAACACTTAAAGCTGATTGATGGTCAGAAAGCTTTAGGGTCCAATCCTGATATGATCCTTCAGGCACTCACAGGGTGGGGGAGGATTCTTAAAAGGCTTAACAAATCATCCCAAGGGAGCTTCTCCAAACACTGCAAAGGCTGGTAACTTAGGGGACCAGCATATGCAGTCCCCTGTGTTACCTAGGCCTACAAGATCACGGGAAGGGTAAAATCTCAGGCACAGGAGTCCCGTACTTCTGCTTCACACCAGCAACTCCCTGCCACCTGAGTCTGGCAGGGAAAAATAACTCACAGTCAAACCCAGACTGCTGAACACTGACCTGATCAGGAAAACACACAACCCACAGCAAATGCAAGTTCAAGTCTATGAAAAGCCTCACAGTACTTTTCATAGCACAGTCCTTAGAAATCCAAAGTCCAAATAGAAGAGAGTCCATGTGCAGAGTGCTTCCAAAGTCCCAAATGGAGATGGATCCAAACTGAGAGGGATGTCAGGCCTTGTGTTGAAAGATAAACCTGACAAAGCTCTTTCACTTTGCCCCCACCTCCGCTTGTAAACAGAGGCATGGCCTGTTCAAAGCCACTTGACAGATATGACCTGTGGCCTGTAAATCATGCCCATGTGCCAACAGAGCAGCACTGCTCAACCCACTAAGATGATGCTACAATCTGAGTGACTCCTTCAACAAGTGGGGCCCCCACCTTTCAGGTTCCCAGGGAAACCTTTAGAGCTTCAAGGCCATGACAGGGAGTGAGAGAGCTACTCCAATGAGAAAAATCTGACTGAGATAAATTGGCAGAAACATTGACATTCTAAACAAGTTCTCATTAAATCTATTTACAACCCTGCAAGGCCTCTCTGGCCTTGCATGAGAGCTATACTTGACAATATATTACAAAAGAAATACATTTTTATTATCACATATAAACATAATCAAGCACTCATAAACAGAACTGCTATGTTTAAACTATAGGATTTTAACACATTATTTGTCAAATATCTTTATTCTGAGACAAAGAGAAATAAATCTAATCACTAATTTAATTGGAATCCAATTGCCAGGTCTAGGGATGGGCAAACTCTTCTGAGTTCTGTTTGCACTTTACTCACCAGTTGCCCAACTCCAGTGTGCATGTGGGGTGAACTGCTAGATGGTCTGAGGACACCCAGTGAGAGCTCGCATCTTTTTTTCTTTCTTTTTCATTTGTGTGTGTGTGTACACAAGCTGCAATTTGCGCAAATTTGTGGCTAGAATATTTATGGAAATCGTGATTTGTGCAAAATCATGGCCATAAATTAGGGTGACTATATGAAAAGGAAGACAAGGTTCCTGTATCTTTAACAGTTGGATAGAAAAGGAAATTTCAGTAACTGTCATTTGTATGCATGCAGCACCTGGTGAAGTTTCCTCTTCATCACAGCAGTTTAACATCACAACAGTAGCTTTGCCTAGCGTGACCAGATACAAAAAAGGGCAAGACTCCTGCAGCTTTAACTGTTGTGATGAAGAGTGAATTTCACCAGGTGCTGCATGTATACAAATGACACCTGCTGAAATTCCCTTTTCTATACAACTATTAAAGATATAGGAGCCCTGTCCTTCTTTTCATTTGATCACCCTAGCACAATTTCTGTAAAAATGCAGGCATACAGGACCATTTACCATCTATGATTTCCACAAATATTACCAACCATGAATGTTCAGGAATTGCAATTTGTGCAAATCACATATGCACAAATAAGGATTTGTAAAAATTAATAAGAAAGTGGGAAAGTGTGAGCTTGCTTGACTCGGTGCATGGAGAGTTGAACAAATTCAGGGATCCACAAACTCATGATTGGGGGGCTGAGCTGGAAAAAAAAATCACCAGGCTCCACCCTTAAACAGAATTCCTCCAACACCCCGATTTTCAGCTTTGCAGTCTTCTTCAGTGGCATATCAATGACAATTAGGCCACAATCCTAAATGCACAGATTCTGTACATTTGGACAAAAAGTTGGTCTAATTGGAATTCTTAAAGGGCAATTGCATTTCTGGGCAGATGGATACATAAAATTTCAATTATATAAGCATATATTAATATGTGCCATATTGAAATTGCCACATGGATATTGTACTCACCTGAAAAGATCACTGTGTACATGCCCTTTTTTTTTGGTAATGCTATTTACTTCCTGATATACACATTGGGAATAGTCCTATGTGGATGTTCCTAGTTTGTATTAGTGGAGGGGCTGTGTTCCACTCCTGACCCCTGCCTCCAGCATCTGTCCAATCATGTGAGATAGTGGCATCAACCTGCTATGCTTATTCAAGACACATTGGCTTAGTCTGGACAACACTTTAGGCAACAGAGGGGGGAAGAGGCAACCATCAGTTGTGTTGCTTATTGTGTCATGTGTCAGGTGACACACAATGCACACACAACTGACGGTATGTTATAAAGCAATGGGGAAAAACAACTGGCTGCTCTGTTGTTTTTCGGAACCCCATTGCTAATTATGAGGGCACAACTTTCAGCCACGTGATGGGGAGGGGCAACATGTTGTGTGGAGGGCACTCCAAAAATAGCATTACGTCCGTTGCCTCTTCCCCTCTCTGTTGCCTAATGTGTCGTTCGAACTAAGCCATCTTCTAGCCGACAAAAGTCAGTGAGCAGGCATCTTTCAGCTACCTCTAGAAATACCAAATGACTGTCATTGACAATTAGTAACCAATCAAGGACATAAATAATGGAACTCTCTCCACTTGCTACAATACAATTGCATTTCTATTGCAGAATATTCTTTCATTTGTTCATGTTTGCCATATGTAGTCATTAAAAGGTACCAATTTGCATTGCTTCCCTTCCTTAGGGATTTTTTTTTTGTTAGCTCAACTGAAATGTTGTATTTGCCATAACATATAACTCACAATCACTCTTATAACTCACACGTTATAACTTAGAGCTCTAGAACAGGCATTTCCAAATGTTTTAATATTCACTGCAGCATGGAAGCATTACAGTGGTGCTATACTGCTGTGGTAAATGTCCAAGCAGCAGCTAGCAGTAATGGCCTCAGTAGGATTGGTGGGTTTTTCCAGTTGAGTGACCATCAATAAGAAGCTATTCTCAGAACAATTCAAATGATTGTTACTGTATAATGATGAAATGTTACCTTCCCAAAATAACTCCATTTCGGGTTATTACATCAGGTATTTGGTGGGTAGATATGTTTGCTTAACAAACTGCTATGTGCAAAACATGGTTTGTACAAATAGAATTTCTAGCCTCAGATAACTAGATTTTGGTCTAATATTTTGAAGCCGAAACCGTACAGATTTACATATAATCATGAGCCCAACTGCAATTTTATTAAATCAACTTCAGAGTAACTAATATTTTTATGAATACTGCTTCAGTCCAAATATTATCTTAAATGGTTCTTTTTCTCCATCATTAAAAACACACACTCACCTTCAAGCACAATCCTATGGGGATAGCTGTAAGCCTCTGAATGCGGAGGCTTACAGCCAACCAAAGCATAGTGGGAGGTGCAGCAGAGGCAATCTTTGCCTCTGCGCTCCCCCTGCTCTGTATTTTCACTAGATGGGCTTTTTCACCCATTTAGCGGAGGTGTTGGAAAGAGGGAGGGAAAGAGGCTGGAGAGATGTTCAAACATTCATCCTTGGCAGGATCTACACTACTGCTTTAAAACAGTTTATAACAATAGTGGCAACTGTTGGGGCCCAGGACACACACTCCCTATACAGTTTTCAAATTGTTTTCAATGTGTCATATCCTGCTTGGTGTAGATCTGGCCCATGATAGCAAGAAAGGGTTTATCATGGCTTTCCTTGCCTTTAAAAAAAATGTAGAGCATTCAAACATGTGATGTGCTGAAACGACAGAGGATAATAATGTAAGCTAAGAGTTTATTTGTTCTTGGGGCTTTTAAAACAGTTGTTGGGTACAATAGTAAGAGTCACTTCAGGATGCAGAGCTAATTTACAGCTCTGGGTGCATCAGAGAGCCTTGGGTGCAAATAAGGGTCACAAGGGGGTGAATGTTGCCCAGCAACCAGGTGGAGCCAAATAACCTTCCTTTTTAACCTGTGTGCATGTGTGTGAAAGAGAGAGAGAATGTATGTATGTATGTAAAAAAACTAGCATTTTCACCTTGGTTATTTTATTCTGACTGAAGCTGGTCTGATTTGCCCTGATGTTTTTTATATTGCTTAGCCAAGGGGCTATCTGTTATGACTCAGTAAAATTTGCTAAACCCTTCACTTTCTGGATTCAGTCTGCTTTATGCAGCCACTTTCTACTAGGATATTGCTTTATACCAGGGACAGATCTACACCAAGCAGGATGTAGCAGTATGAAAGTGGTGTATAAAAGGCAGCAGCCACACCAAGCAGGATATAGTGGTATATGGCATGTGCCAATGGGACCCAACAGTTTTCGGTGCACTTCAATACCGCTATAAAGCAGTAGTGTGGCTCCTGCCTTTTATATACCACTTTCATACCACTTTCATGGTGCTATATCCTGCTTGGTGTAGATCTAGCAGGTCAAGCCATTTTTTTTATTTAGCCCAGTATTGTCTACTATGAGTGGCATACCATTTACTGCCTGGTCCATTTCCAAAGTTAGAATGACATGGATTGAACCCGAACCTACTGCATACAAAGATGTATTCTGCCTCTGACCTCTGAACCTTCCCCTGGTCCTAACTGACATCTGAACTGGTACAGTCAAGGAATAACTGCATCAAGTGCTATCTTTGCATGTCTGAATTGGCCCTCCAAATTGAAGTCCCTCCATATACAGCCTTTGCTTCCCTTATACATTACCCTGGCAGCCTCAAACTCTTTCCTCGTTATTTCTCCCTATTTTGTTGAGAGAGACACATCTGTTTTTTAGGGATGTTGGAGAAATTCACAACAGAATCAAATGAGTTGAGATTTCTATGAATCTGAACTGCGGAGCCCACAGCGGAATGGCTTTTCCCAAGTTATACAGACTCCACGTTTTTATGCAAATTTAATCATAGAAAAATATGTAGAATTAAAACGAAAGCACCACTCAAAAATGCATTTTTTTTCCATAGGCCAAAGCATGGAAATACACATGGGGGATGCTTTATGTGTTTTCACAGCCATGAATTTGCACAAATGAGCCGACAATGGAACAACAGGCAACTGACAATCCACGAAATGCAGAGAGAATGGATTTTATAAAATTCACACATCCCTATCTGTTTTATTTGTTTATTATTTATTTATTACATATTTATACTACCCAACAACCTAGGCTTTCTGGGCAGTTTACAATTAAAACCATAGTGTACAAAAATCAAGATTAAAACTTTAAAAATGTCATATAAAACTATAATAAGTTACAATCCAGGGAAAACTTGTCTAAAAAGATATGTTTTCAGGAGGCACTTGAAGGATATTACATTTGCTGCCTCCCAAACCGCACGAGGGAGGGTTTTCCAGAGGGTGGGTGACACTATAGAGAAGGCCCGTCATTGAGGTTCTTCATGAAAACATTTTGTTCATCTTGGAATTATGAGCAGGGCCTTCTCTGAGGATCGTAAATGTCGTCTGGGGTGTATATATTTTGGCTTCATGTATATGTTTTGGCTTTATGTTGTGATCAATTATATCTTCTCAGAATCCCAAATGTGGAAAACATTTTGGAAGAAAAGGTTAGTTTCGTACATTGTGGAATTGTCAGTTTGTAGAAGAATTTTGAGTCAGTCTTTGGTATTATTTCTGATGTGGTTCAATGTTAGCATTCTTTTCTCTTTTCAATGACTCAAAAACACATACTTTATGTAAAGAGGATGTTCATGTTAGTCACAGCACGTCTTCAGATTGCCAAACTTTGGAAAAACAGTGTGTACTATTTATGGCTGGTACAGTAGAAATTAGTAAGCAGAGCTTGTGGAAAAGTAGACCTATCATAAAAGGTTTGTTAGAGGACTAGCAAAGCAAGATCTATTTATAGGAATATGGTTCCTGTACCTATATTTTATAAGTAAAAGGATAAATGGTCTTTGACCTCCAAAGGGAGCTAGAGACAATATGTGAAGCAATCTAATCAATAAGTTAAGCACTTTTAGTTCCTGTTTATTTCAACAGGAGACATTACAGCATTTTCTGAATCATGCCCATAGTCATTTCCATGTTTTTTTTTCTTTTTTCAGTTGACCCAAAACACAACCTGGATCAGAGTAGCCATTTCAAATAAATATATTTTGGATTAGTTTTCATCGTGATAGAGATCCTGTGAAATTATGACAATGATTGGATCTAGATCACAAGACTACTGTGGAAAGGCTCCTTGTGAAAAGGTGTTTCTTTCTCCTATTACTTGTAAACTACATGCGAACCCAAGTATCATTCATGGAGTCCATGCACTGCCCCTTATTCAATAGACCCAACTGAAAAATTCTGCTTCTGTTTGGAGATCACATGAGAAGAAAAATCTTTAAGTAGCACTACAACTCTCTTGAGTTAGGGTGCTACTTTTTCTGAGTTACTGCCATTGAGAATCTTTATTCATTTTGAGAGGATTTATTTCCAATCTATGAAACACCAAAATTCTGAATATTTGCAATCAAGCAATACATCAATATCTGGAAAGCATTCAGGACAATTTCTTTCAGGAATTAAATATGAGTTCTGTTGAATTAATGATCAGATGGGAAGGGGTAACTATTCATGTAATATTCATGGTATAGTGTTGCTAATTCTTTCAACTTTACTGCAGATAAAATAATAATGACCCTCTCTTGTGTCTTCAAATTTGATAAAGGAATGCAGGTATTAATCACTAGTTATATTTTGTTTGGCAAAAATCATTAGAATGAATAAAATTTGTGTGTGGGAAATGGGGGGGGGGTAAAACAAGAACATTGGGAATAAAACATACTGTATTCATGTTGCATATGCTTATAAAATAATTTAATATTTAGACATCAAGGGAACAATATAGGCTATTAATGGTAATAGCTCCAGGTTGATATTGACATAACTGACAGCTAACATATCAGTATGAAAAGTATCATTTTAGAAATATATGTTCTTATATGTGCGTATGCCAGCTTTCCCCATTGTGCTATCAGGATATTTTTGGCCTCAAATCCCATCAGCCCCATGGTGGCTGGGGCTGATGGGAAAAGTAATCTAAAATATCTGGAGGGCATTGGATTCTGAAAGGCTGGAGTAAACAAAAGTTAGATGTTTATGTCTGAACGTTTCTAATTATACTTTCTATAAAATAACTTTAACAGTAGTGTTATCCCACTGCATTAGTTGAATCCAATTTTTATTTCTACCAGCAGGACTCAGGAGTATCCCATTAATGGAGTCCTGCTCAGGGGACACTCCCACTGGTGGAATGGGTGGGGGGAATTGATGATTCCCTTGCCCCTTACAGCCATGTATGCTCCTAAAAATGTGCTCCAGAGACTTGGAGTAACCTCCAGAGCAGATTTTTGGAGGACATAAACAGCTGCAAGGGAGTTGGGAATTGGCAAAAAATTGCTGACCTCATTCTGACAGTGGGATCCCTCAATGGGATCAAACACAAAGCCTAGATCCAACCTTATATTTGTGTTACTTAGAGGGGATACTTGGTATTTCTTTCAGGATGCATATCTTTGATTATTTCCAGGGATGCTATTTTCATTCCAATTTGCAGCCCATTACAAATGGCTTACAACCAAAATGGTATAAATAGAGTGCTTAACTAGGCACAGGTTTTCTTCTTGAATATCTTCAGCTAAACCTGAATAGAGATCTACTTTTTGACATGTTTTTTCAACACTCCAAATAAAAAATATTTACCTATTCATTAACACTGCCATTATTTGCTCTCAGTGACATCCTCACACAGCAAAATCTGATTGGTATGCAGTGCTCTAACAACATTTTGTTCTCTGCAACCTCACTGGGTGGGATCATACATGTGACTAATCTGGAAAAAAGAAGGAGCACAGGGGAAAGCTGCAGCAATTCAGCAGCAGCCAATGTTCAAAACTGTTTACCCAGCTATGGCATAGCTGGTTCACAGGTAACAACAGTATATGGGGACATTTTCTAGTCTAATCTCTTTGCTACATTTGTGATTCCCCCCCCCCCCGGACCCCTGAGTGAAACATTTGTGCTAGTGCATCAATCTTTTGGATTCTCATGGTTGCCAGTTTTCCAATCTTAAATTTGGTTCATCCTAGATATATAAAAAATCACATGGAAATTTGTATGTTTTTTTGTGCACATCTTTTAAGATACAGTTTTTGTATGCAGTTTTGCCTAATATACAAGCAATAATCCAAATGTAATGCATTTGTGAACATTATTTTCATTCATACACATTTTTGTGTGCCCTAATATTCACAGTTTTGTACACTGTTTTTTGATTGGAGAACTTGCAAAATTCAGAGAAGTGCAAATTTTGAGTTTCGGTTGATGTATTGTGTTGAAAGTGAGAAATTGGGTAAGTTTGCATTAAAATACAAAATGAATAAATTTCTCTCCCATTCCCATCATTACCATTCTGATGATTTTATGAGATATTCTGCAGCCCAGCACTGGTTTATTTGTTTGTGCACTGTATCACAGATCTATGATTTACTTATTCATTCCAGTTTTATCCTGCCCCAGCTCCAAAGAGCTTGTGACGGCCTTCCCCTGTCCCCATTTTAACTTTACAACAAGCCCATAAAGTAAGGCTGTAAGTGCCCCAATGACCCTGTTCAGATGATACACTAAGCCATGGTGGTTAGCATTTTGAGCTAAACGTTATGGCTTAGCGTGTCATGTGAACCATGACATAGTGTGTCATGTGAACCATTCCTAACCATGGTGGCTACATAACCATTATTGAAACATGCTCACTAACCATTGCTGAAAAGGGGTTAGAGATCTAAACATGGCTTAGTGTGTTGTCTGAACAGGGCTAAAGTCTCTCTGAGAGCTACAACAGTAGTCTGATTAGGGATTTGAAGCTGGGTCTTCCCACCTCTTGTCCAACATACTGTCTGCTATCTCAATATCTAACACAGTGCTTTAGGATTGGTATTTAAGATTCCATTGTCTGTTCCTAAGAGAATGATTACATATTTGCATTATTGAAGAGTAGCCCTCTGACAACCATTGGCAGGACATAATTAAATACTAAACTTGAAGATTTTCTCTTGTTTCAATCTCCCTTGTTTCCAACTATAATGAAACTATGTATATGCAGATCCACATGTCAGATATATTATTCAATTACTGGTGTACTTAATGTTATTAACTGTCTTCTTCCACTACATAAACAAGCCAAATATATAAAGGGAACATATACTTACTTGTATAAAACCCCTGACTTCTCTTTAGAGAGCGAAAAGATTATTAATATCATGGGATGTCTCCGTAACGTTGGAGAAATGGGGACATGTTCTGATCGTAGCTATATGCCCATCTGTACAAAATGACTTCCATCAGATTTACACCACTAGGAATGACATCAGCATCTTTCCCAGAGGAACTTGTTAGAGGTTGGAAACATCTCCGATGATTATATTTTATGCCATTAAAAATAAAATATGCAAATGTATCCAATTAAATGGATGTCCATTTTGCAATTAATTTGAAGACCTTAGCCAGTTTTTCTCTCTGGAGAACTACAGAGATTTTTGCTTTTTTGCTTTGAAAAGTAACAAGAAACCTCATTTCAACCAGATCCCTGAATTACACTATGGAAGCACACAATGGCCATGTCTACATCGGGGATTTTTCCTGGGGTCGTCCTTGGGTCATCCCTGTGCATCCACATGATGTACAGGAGTTCCCAGGAGCAGGCAGGGATGACCCCTCCATTTTCCTGGGATAACTGGTTTCTGAGTTATCCCAATTTTCCCCATGGTCCCTGGACAATCCTGAGGACCATGGGTAGTGTGGGCGCCCATCTCAACTTCTTCCCTCTCTCCTGTGAGTAGTGGGGGTCAGCAAGAGGGAAGGAGCTGAGCCGGGGGGGGCAGGGGCATCGGGGGTGGGGGAGAGTGGGGGTGGGGCATTTTTTAAAACTTACTTTTTTGGAGGAGAACAATTGCGCTCCCAGCTCCTGTGGCTTTAAAAAAAATGGTGGGTGCCACATCCCTCTTCTCTTCTAGGACATTATGCTTCTGTTTAGAAGCTGGGAGATGATCCCAGAAGCAGGTAAGTCCAGAATTTACCCCTCCCTCTACACCCAAAGTCAGTATTCAATGGAGCTTGAATATACTTGCATTTTGTACGAATGTAGTTGCGAATTCCCTACCACGGAAGCAACTTCATAGTTGTACAGGAATTTGCTTTCCTTGAACTATGAGATTCTTTCCTGCAAAGACAATTTAGGAGATTTATGCTTTGAAGGGACCACGAAGAAGAAATGCAGGTCGCTTACCTGTAGCTGTGGTTTCTTTGCACAACAAAAAATTACAATAATATAAAATAGATTATTTATTTATTTATTATATTTGTATACCGCCCCATAGCCGAAGCTCTCTGGGCGGTTTACATAGGATTAAAAACAATTAAAAACAATATACAAAAATTAAAACAGCAAAAACATACAACATACACACAATCTGTACATTTAAAAACCACTTCAACACTTCAAAAAACTACAAAAACAAAACAAAACAAAACAAACCCAGGCTCCTCAGATATTGCCAAATGCCTGAGAGAAGAGGAAAGTCTTGACCTGGCGCTGAAAAGATAACAATGTTGGCGCCAGGCAGGCCTCGTCGGGGAGATCGTTCCCCGGGAGGAGGCACTTGGAGGAGGGCCTTAGATGTTGAACGTAGTGTTCAGGTAGATTAGTTTAAGGAATTGAAAAAGAAGAAATCTAATACATTTTGCATTTTCTTCTCTCATGGTGCACAACTCAGTGGACTCCTTAGTGTCTTCCCAGGTTGTTGTGGTTTCCAGAATTTGTAGAGAACTTTCAGCTTCTGTTCTCTGTCAATTTCATATTTCTAGCACTGCAACCACAATATTGTGGATAGAATCTAATAGTGCCATTCCATTCATTGGCAGCTTTTGATCCAGCAGATCCTCTGGAAGAAGGTGTCATTTTTGCCATTTACTTCTATCTCCTGACCCACTAACCAAATATGGTCCTCCAAAGGTTGAGGGACCCCAACCCCAGTACAGTGTGGAAAGTGGTGCAGGGGACTGCAGGGTGAAGGGGAAGCAGTGAAAATGCATTCCTCCTCTTCTGCTAACAGATGCATGCGCTGGATCGAAAGCCATTGTGTGAGCAGAACGGTGCCACTGGTTATCCAACCATATGGTCAAACTGCATGTTACTAGCAGCTATACTCCCCCCCTTTTTTTACTCAAACGTAAGCATAATGGATCCAATCCAGATCAGGACCCTAGTCTGAGGGATGTGGGGGAGACATTTTAACCTTTTCTTCCTGCACTCTTAGTCTGGATCAGACTCCCACACCTGCAATTTACATTTCCAAAAAGTGATACCTTTGATTCAATAGATTACTTTTTGAAAATGTAAATTGAAGGTGTGTCCCTCTCCCACAAAACACAATTTAGATTGGGACCACAGCTGAGGACAAATATTTAAAGCCCCCCCCCCCCAATATGCTAGGGTCCATCAGGGCTAGATCTACACTAATTATTTTTATCAGTATTGTAGTGAACTGATAAATGTTGTGTCACATCAGGCATTCTGTATTCCACTTTTCTAGCATTATTTCCTGCTTTTTATTCCATATTTCTATTATATGATAATCTCTAATTATGATATAATTAGAGATATAATTAAGATAATATAAAACATATACATAAAACAATAAAAACCTCAGAACCCATTAAACATCTTATTATCATATGCTGTCAAATGCCTGAAAGTAGAGGAAGGTCTTAAACTGGCACCAGAAGGACTGATTGCTTTTCCCTATCTACTAAAACTCATTGGAATCAGACTAGAGATTCTTGAAGAATCCTCCCTTTGTGAATTCTGAAATAAAATGACCTGATCCACACCGCCTGAACTAACATGCAGACCAGCATATAGCTGGCTATCAAATATTGCATTTAAAAAAAAAATTCAGTGCAGTTCCTGGCTCAAAAGAGCATCAGGTGAATTGAAAAATGCATATTTCTTGATCAAATTCTTTTACAGTGCAATCCTACACATATCTACCCAGGAGTAATCCTCACTGATTTCAGTAGAAATACTCCCAGGTGTGTATAAGATTGCAGCTTTAGAAAAACATATTTTAAGAAAAAAGTTCCAAAATATTTATTTAATTACAAACCTAAATGTATTTATCATCTTCATCATCATCATCACAGATAAATGCAGAAATGGCATAGTATGAACTTAAAGTGTGATCTGTCCATGCCTAGATCAGAAAACCCATTAAAAATAATAACGAAAGATGCAATGAATGCCAGGAAGGCTGTATCTCCCCCATCTAATTGTGGTACCATATCTCTATCATTTGGTGAACATATGCCTCCCTGCCCCTCTTTCTCTGAAGTTATTTGAAGGTTGTATTCTCATTGTCTCATGGAATGTCACCTTGAATCCCTTCTGAGAGAAATAGTATTTCCAAATTAAATAAACAAGAAGTCTCCCAGTACTTATGATGGCTTTGGAGGGTTTCCTCTTTCCAGTAGCAAAGATCTGGAAGGCACTTCATGGCTATCAACACATACGAGCAATGACTTTCCCCCTATCCAGTAGAGGAGGAGAAGAAGACTGGAAGGCAGCTCTTTCAGCACAGCTACTCAGAGCTGTCTTAGGCTGCCTCTACAAGAGAGGTTTAAAGCTCTTTCAAGGCGCTTTAAAAAAATTACCTCTACAAGGAGGGAGCGCAAATCGGGCGTAGAGGCGCGCTATCCCTCCGATTGTGCGCATTATCGAATGCGCATTAAATAGCGAGTATTATTTTGCGGCGGGATGTGAAGCCGGCGCCCTGCCTTCCGAGTGCTGCTGCTGCTGCTGCTGGCTCCCCCGCTCGGCTCCTGGCTCCGCTCCTACCGGGCTCCCGCTGATCTCTCGCTCTCGCTCTCTGTCTTCCAGCTCCCTTTTCCCTTTTTCTTGCCCTGTTCCCCCCCCCCCTGCTCCGTTTCATTCAATCGCCCCATCAGTTCCTTCGCTCTCCAGCATAACAACTCGCAGGGACCTGCCTTAAAGAGACAGGTGCCCGCCCGCCCGCCCTACCTCCCCCCTCCCCCCTCCCCCTCCCCTGCCTGCCTCTCGTGCAGAGGTATTAGGCATAAATGCGCTTCAGCGATGAAGCGCATAATCACTTAACCAGGCGCAAAAGCGAATCCTTGTGGAGGGGACCTTAGGTACTGATGGCCTCTACAGCAACTGGGAGATCTCTTTCCATGAAATACCTATTTAAGAGGTATCATATAAACACAAGCTGTCCAACCTGGGGTCATCCAATGATGCCAAGTGGTTGGAGGTTCGGGTCAGGTAAACAAAAGTACTTCAGACAGTGCATAGTTAACTATAGAATAGGCTACTACAAGAAATAGTGATGGCTGCCAACTTGGATGGCTTTAAAATAGGATAAGAGAAATTCATGGAGGATAAGACTATGAATAGTTACTAGTCATAATAGCTATATATTACTTCTAGTACTGGAGACAATGTGCCTCTGAATACCAGTTGTTAAGGAATATGATCAGCTCATGTTCTGTACTATGGGCTTCCTATAAGTATCTGGTTGGCCACTGTGGGGAGTGAATGCTGGCTTAGATAGGCATTTGGTGTGATCCAGTATTGCTCTTCTCATGTTTTATGGGAATCTTCTCTAATAAATCTAACTATATATGAACATGAAGGCAAATAGCCTGCCACAAACTGGTAGGAGGGAAAAAGGCAGAGGGAGGATCTATAATGAACACAAAGGCAAATAGCCTGTTATGAATTGGTATCCCATGAATTCCATAGATGGAGAATAATTCTGAGCCATTATTCTTTTGTTTATAAAAAGGTCAGAGCAGAAATCCTGAATAGCTTCTATTGTTACCTGCAGCTATGAAAGTTCTTTAGCTCAACAGGAATTCATACTCTGCGATATCTAAGAAATGAGTACCTGCATAGGAGAGCTGACAGACTTTTCTTCTTCTCCCGGGAAACCATTCATACTATCAGCCAGCAAACTTTGATGCTGCATTCTGGATTATGCTGTTTTCTTTTCTTATTTTACATATTTTTCCCCTGAGGCTTTATTCAGAATGCTAGAGCAAAACAACTCTGAACTTAAAGAGCAATAGTGGGACAACTCTAAGCTTTTCTTTGATGAGAAAATGCAGATTGTTTAGGACACCACAAATCATATAGAGAGGCCTCTTTTCCCCTCTTCTTCCTGACATATTTATTTTCAACATTATTTTTAATGTTCAACATATCCTCTTGGCCAACCCAGTTCAAAGGGGTTTCTTTGGTTTCACTGTCCCAGTTTCCATTCAAAGTAGCTATGGTGGCAACCTGTTGCTGGTATTGAAGATTTCAGAGATTCTGTCCATCATGACTCAGAATAAGGCTATTACTATTGTTAAGCCTATTCCCTGGAAGTCTCTGCTACTATAAATTAGGCAGGCACCAACTTTTCTTGTTTTTTGACACCTACTGAAAACATTCCTTTTGTAACAGACATTCCCAGGAAAGTAATCTTGTCCTCTGTATTGACATCAGTCATTGTACATTGCTTAGAAATTTCTTTAATGGAAGCAATTGGTAACAGTTTCAAAATGGCCCTTTTTCATCTCCCAGCCTCTCTCGAGAATAAACTTGAGCGTTTTCTTGCTATGTAGAGAGATGGGGTGGGGAAGTCTCTGGAGAGTTGGGAAGGAAAAAGGTGCCCCTTTTACTTCTCCTTTCTTGAAACCTCCCTATATAGCAAAAAAGGGAGAAATTGAGAGATGGTGGCCAGATCTACATAAAGCAGAATACAACACTTTGAAAGTGGTTTGAAAATGGTGTATGGCATGTGTCATGGACCCCAACAGTTGTCAGTGTACATCAATACCATTGTAAAGCAGTAGTGTTGATCCTGCCAGTATTCTTTTTTATTATTATTTCTCTGTATGGCCTGGAGCTTCATAGTGAACAATTAGTGAACAATTAACTGCTTGCTGAACAACCTTGATGGACAGATATTCCATGCCTTAGAATGTGTCCAAGCCATTGTTATATGATGTGCTCTCATTAGACCCGTGTACAAACTTGCACACGTTCTAATGAGACCTACATACCCACTTATAAGGAATATTTTATAAGGAATCTTTAGACATTGGCAATACAACGTCTGTGGCTAAGTAAGGCAATTATTTTAATAAAAGATGACTTCACACATGTTAATGACTGTCTTAAAGACAGGTGCCTTAGCTGGAGTTCAACAACAGGAGCAGAATAGCATGTGTAGGACCAGGTATCACTCTTGCCATTTCGCATTCATATTCTGCTCAATTTTACTCCCACCTTTGCCTCTGGGGAATGCATTTTAGGTCTATTAGGAACTGAATTACCTGATCTAGCTTTACGTGATGGCTCTTAGCCCCATTTCTGTGCCTTTGTGGGGAATGAAGATACCTTGGTTTTTTGGCTGCTTCAAAATGGAGTCAGTACTAATCACTCACAAGAGAGCTACTTTGTAACACCTTCTACCAGGTTCGGAGTTAATGCCAATTTGGCAGGCAGAGTTGCAAGGGACAGGTTGTTGTTGTTATTATTATCATTATTTTGTTCTTTGAGTTTTGATTATATTTCAAATATTTCTTTCTCTATCCAGCAGAAACAGTTTTGGGGATTTCAAAACAATAATGTTGCTTTTAGAGCTAGCACTGCCTGATTTGGGCTTTCTTTTGCATATTTTTTCATACTTATTCAACTGTACATCTGCAATGCAGATATTACTACAATCATGCTGTCCATGTTTTCTCTAAAAGAAAACACTGTAAAAGGTTGTCCAAAACTTTCTGCTGCTCAGGAAAGAAGAAACTCATAATAATACTAATATCATCATCATCATCATCAACAACAACAACAACAACAACAACAACAACAAGAAAAGGGAAATTATAGCAGATAATTTTTGATTTGGAATATTTGAAATGATTTCATATGACAAGACAATGTTATCCACAGTGGCAGTGCATTTGCCTGTTAATTCAGGCCATCACCTCTGATGAATTTGGATGTGATGACTGAACAATGACAGGATAGTATAAAGGCATATACACAGAGAAATATGCACTCAAGCTTTCCACAAGTATGAGTTGTATTGGCTTCATGTTTACATATAAAGCACACACGAGTTTGACTCCAATGTTAGTCCTATTTAGAGTACACCAATTGAAGTGAATGGGACTTAAGTTAGACTAACATTGGATACAACCAAAGGTCCTGAAACAAGAGCCTGGCTAGTGTTCATCAGTTACTCATGATTTAACCTAATAACCCTGACTCCACCAATGGACTTGTATACAATGTTGCCAAGACGGAACTGCACCATAATAAGTAAATATGCACTTTTCTTCCATATTCAAATGTTTAGGGGAACACCAGACTGAGGAAGCACAGTTTGACAGTCATGGCTTATAGTCCTTGCTATTCCTTTCCTATCATCTATGAATAAATCTAGGGTTTTTTTTGTTTTTTTCCCAGACTTGCCCATCTACTGAGAGAGTGGCAGGCCATAAATGAACTAATAGTGTAATCCTATGTATGTTAAGACAGAAAAAAGTCTTACAATTCCCAACATCCCTCTTGCCAGCCATGCTGGCTGGGGAATGCTGGGAATTGTATGATTTTTTCCTGGTTTCCCGATTTTTCCCTTCTTCGGTCCCACCACTATCACAGGCATGCCTGGTGGAAACATGGGAGAGGGCTTCTTGGTAGCTGCCCTGAGGCTCTGGAACTCCTTTCCCAGGGAAGCTAGACTGGCTTCCTCCCTGGTGTGCTTCCAGAAGCAGGCTATTGTTTCTTGTTCCGGCTGGCCTTTGGGGAATAGTCTGGACCTCTGCTTATGCATTGTTTATATATTAGGTTTATTAAATTATGTTTTAAAATATTTTAATATTGTTTTAATAATTTTATTAATGTTTTAAAATATTTTAATATTGCAGCATATATATATAATAATAATAATAATTATTATTATTATTATTATTATTTATAACCCGCCTCTCCCTAAGGATTGAGGCGGGGAACACAATGCAAATACAAACAAACAAAATTTAAAAATTTAAAACAAGAGAAACACATCATTCATCCGGATAGGCCTGCCGGAAGAGAACAGTCTTCATGACTCCCTTGAATTTAATTATATTTTTATTTTTTGTATATCTCTGTCTGTATTAACTGTACATATTTTAATTTGTAAAGCTGCCTTGAGTCCCCAATATTGGGAAAAAGGTGGGATATAAACAAATAATAATAATAATAAGGTTGGCCACTGTAGGGAACAGACTGGACTAGATATGGCTTTGGTCTGACTCAACTGGATAGTTCTTATGTTCTTATGAGAGTTCTGAAGCCTTTTGGTAGATATGTAAAAGTTGGCAGGCTTGGGGGAGAGGAAGACTCCCCTAGGCTCTGCCAGCAGCAGGAAAACTAGTCAAAGTGCATCCCAGTGAGGTAAAGGAAAAGTAATTAGATGGCATCAAAACCTCTTTCTCTGACGAAAGCTCAACACACTCAGGATTAAGGCAAGATACTCCCTGGAGACAAAAATGGGGTCAGAACAATTGGATATATATATATATATATATATATATATATACACACACACACACCCAAACCAAGTCTCCAGTATTTTTATCTCACCCCCAAAACAAACATGTAACATTGCACTAGGGCTCCACAGAACAATATAATGCCAAGATAGTATCCATATTGTGCAAGATGCATATTGTATATTGTATAGCTAAGCTTGGTATTGCATTGGAAATGAATGTGGATTTGTCTTTTGCTCTTTTCTTAATTCTATTCCACAAAACAGATTAAGAGCTTCTGCATGAAGAAAAAGTGCCTTCTGGAGGCCTGGATGTCACGTTAAACTTCAGAAGCCTGACAATTCCCATTGCACTTTTTAATAAAGTGTGACATATAGCTTTGGAGCAATCTGTCTTTGCGCAAGAGAAGCAATATTACACATTATGTCAAAAAAGGCTGAATGGCTCTTGTCAGCATAAAGATTTTGCTTTCAGTGCCTCTGCTACTATCGCCACAAACATTGGGAATTGGCTGATAATTGGGGGTTTATTTTGCAGGGAACTATAGAACATTATTTGTTACAAATTATATATGGGGGCAGAACAGAAAGAGAGGGAGAGATGCACTGAAATGACTTACTACAATAGGGTTAGGATTTGAGTGGCTCTTTTCCTGTTCTTTTTGCTTTTCAAAGGATAGCCACGTTTGTTTCCCAGCCTGTCAAAATTTTAAACTGCTTTAAGCTCATATCAATATCTATAAGCTGCCTGCTGGGGTAAGATTTCAAAAAGATCAGCCAAGCTGACAGGTGCCATTTTGCAAACACCTCCGAAGCTCTCTCATGGCTTTCCAGCCTCTGTGTATACATAGAAGGCTTTAGTTTAAAGTATCAAAGAAAGATTGGGGAGCTTTAAAAAAAATTGCAACTATGATCCGGCTGGTGTAAAGGGAGGAAGTGTTGTTGTTTTTAATCAAGTCCTATCATCACCTGGTGTTTTTTATTCTTCCCAAGGCTTCAAGAAGAAAGTGCTTTCAAAAAAAAAATGTACGCCAGCAACTAAGTATTCACAAATGAAGAACTCACTATTATAAACTAAGGTTCACCACCTAAAACAATGCAATTTTTTGTTTTGTTTTGCAAGTTAGGAAGAAATTAAAATATACCTGGGTTGGCCTGCCTTAGAGCGAGTTCTCACCAGGCTATAACAGATTACAGAGAATGTCTAGATAATAGGAAAGCAGCGGTGCTCTAATTGTATGCCATAGCTACAAGCGTGATGCTGTTTGTGTAACAAAACAGGTGTTTACTATGCATTTAGAGACTTCCCAGTAGCAGTATTTCAGTTCAGCCATCTCCGTACACAAGCCTTAAGTCCAAAGCCAAACGCAAGGTACAGTGATGTTCCATGTCTGTGTAGGCAAAAGCAGCGTTTGAACGCAGATATGCAGTCATGACAGCACCGTGAAAATCTGTTAGTATTCTACTCTTTACCCAGCTATTTCTTGAGTGTCTTTAAAAGCTGGGCAAGAAGAATGCCTGTGGGGTGTGAAGATGTTTGACAATTCCGATTGCACTTTTTAATAAAGCCTGACATGCAACTTTAGAGCAATCTGTCTCCGTTCAACAGTAGTGATATTATATGTTACATCAATGAGCACTGAATGATTCTTGTCACCGGAAAGATTTTCATCCTGACACCTGCAGTCCTAGAAAACACTTCTTGGGAATCGACTGATGTTGAGAAACATTTCCTATGAGAAGAGGGTGTTTATTAAGTGAAAACCTTTTGCACTTCTGTGGAACTCTTAATGGTTATCTTTTTTCTTCTTCTTTCATCTTATGGCACCTTGAACTGATTCATGAACTGATTCAGTTTTTGGGTGGTTTAAAATTCCAAAATAATCTTCTTTTTCTAATGCTACTTGCCATGAAAAGGGGGGGGGGGTCATTGGAATCACTGGCCCTTTCCGCACCACCTATTTCTCCCGTGGCTGCCCCTGCCTGTTTGTGGAGAGTCCACATGATGCACAGAGCATCCTGCAAGCAGGCAGGGGCCAGCCCTTCTTTTTCCCAGGAGTTCAGAGAACGCTATTATCCTGCTTTGTTCCCTGCTCCTGGGAGTGTAGCGAGATGGGCGTCTGGTGTGGTCGCCCATCCTGGGTGCAGCCACGTTTACCTGTGAGTAAGCGAAGCTGCACCGATGGCCACGGAGCCGCTCCTAGGCCATCAGGAGGGACAGCAAAATTGCCATCCCCAGGATGGCAGGGGGGAGGGGGGCGCAATCACACGGCGGTTTTTAAATATATATATATATATATATATATACTTACATTTGTGCAGGAGTGCTTGTGCGTACCTCTGCGGATCTTTAAAAAAAATGGCCAGCGCGAGTTGCAAAGGCCTGGTAGAAGTCTGGGCCGTTGCATTCTGGTGTGGCCTCATCGCGGCGAACTTGGAAGTGGCTACTCCTCCCCTATGGTCCGGAAAGGGCCACTGTTGAGGTGGGAAGGATGAAACCTCCCCTCCCCACATGCTGTGGTCAGAATGAAAATTGCTCTCTTGTACTCAATTTTTAAAAACCAAACATACAAATCTAAGTGTGGTGTCATGCGCTGAGTGCTCTCTGGTAGCAGTTTTTCAGTAGAATCAGGGCCCACCAAAACACATTAATCAGTTATGCAAGGTACTTTTTTCTTTTTTCTTTTAAGAGTATCACCATCAGAAAACATCTCATTTTCTCACTGCCTCCAAACTGGAGCCATCAAATGCGTTCAGATGATCAGTAGGGGAAACAATGCAATTTGGGTTGTTTCCCCTGCCCCTGTGTGTGTTGTTTGAACACAGTGTGTCAACTGAACCTAGAGCACAGTGTGGCGGGGGTGACTTATCACCCATTCCACAATCCCTACTGCAAGCTATGATTTGTAGGGTAAGTGTAAAGTCACCCCTGCCGTGCCACACACTGGGTTCAGATGACATGGCAATCTGTGACACAGTGTGGGTAATAAGGGAAATGCCAGTCATACAACTGGAAGGTGCCAGGGCAGAGGAACCAATCCATACTGTGTTATTTCCCATGCTGATTGTCCGAACCCAACCACTTTCTCTTAGCAGTAATATAATAATAATATAATAATATATTTATTTTTTACCCACCTCTCCCTCCGGATCAAGGCAGGGAACAACATCAAACACGAATGATATAAAATATTGTTTTGTCATTTCAACTAATCCCTGAATGAATCACTTTTAGGGACATGTGAATCAGCAAAACCTGAGTTTGTCTCCAAATTTCATGTCAAACCATGTGCAAACCAGATTGCAAACTTTTTTCTTTTCTTTTCACATGAAAATCCATGTGTATTTTTCTAAGTATTTGCCCAAATGCACACATCAATTGGGCACATTTTTAAAATATATGCATACTTGCCCCACTGATTAAAGCATCTTTGTGCACTTTTTTCCCAAAAGTACGGACATTTTTATGCATTTTTAATGTATACATTTTTGAATATGTTTTCTTTGTATTTTTTGCACATTGCATTGGAAGTTTAGAATGTATGGATTATGGATAGAGATTGAGGGCTCCTCTAAACAAGCAATTTATTGCACACTCATGATTGGACACTCATGGAAGTGTTCGGCTCAATTGCCTGATGTCATCAAAAACCAGGACGTCTCTCGTGAATTGTTTATAAATCCCAGATAAAAACAATCACTTTTAAAGTGGTAATAACCAGAAAACAGCAAGTCCTTCGGCCACTAGATGGCACTGTCTGAGTAGAACTCAATGGAACTGAATGGAGGGGAAGTATTCAATTCAAACTCATTGTTGCCCTCTCCTCCCATGTAATGCAGCCTATAACAATCGTGCCAAAGAACCAGGAAGCAGAAAATCCCCGTGTAAACAACATGACTTCTCTTAATGTAGAGATTCTCTGAGTCTGGGTCTGCATTTTGTTCTGGGAGTTGCAAATCACATAAATTCTGGTCCAAAATCAAGTCAAAGAAATTTGTCATACGTTTAAAATATTAGTTGAGGGCCACAAGTTAAATGCAACCTCTAGGTTTAGTGGCAGCAATAATCTAAATATCAAGGAGTAATAGGTAAGGAAGGGATGTTGCCTTCTGTGACCTCCTGTGTGGATTTCTTGGAAGCATCTCACTGGCAAAGGATGCTAGACTCGAAGGTCTTTGATCTCTGATCCAAAATTGCTCTTTTAGTCTAACAGTTTGAAGAAGCTAATTGAAATATTGACACCTTTATTCAGAATGTCTGCATGCAGGGATGATTTGGGGACTACTGTGACCTGGTCCCCAATGGATATTTAACCCCACTCTTCATAAAATTAACTTCTGACTCATCTCAGGAAGTGTCTGTTTTATGTCAATAGCCAGACAAAAACTAAGCCACTTGTCCTGCTTGTGGGTCTCTGGTTGACAGCTGGTTGGCCACTGTGTGAACAGAGTGCTCGAACAGTAGGACCCTTGGTCTGATTCAATAGGGCTCTTCTCATGTTCTTATGTTCTTGTCATCTCTTTGACTCTATCTTGTCTCATGAGTAAGTCTTCTTCAAACATGTTTTCTGTATTTATAATGTAAGGAGATCCTTTTTGTTACTTTATCTGATTACATTTCTGTTTTTCTATGATATTTTATAAGTCTGTTCTTATATGGACACTGACCCCAAGATGCCCCAAGTGTACCTATTGCTTAGATACATTCTTTCTTTTTATCAGTAAAGCATACTAAAGAGTCAATCATCAATTACTAATGGTTTCACATCTGGGAAGCCTCGAAGATAAGACAAGACTAATTACTCTTGTACCATTAAGCCAATTTCCAAATTTTGCAGAAGGTTGCAAAGTACTGCAAATATAGAAGATTTGTCCGATTTGCCACAAAATTATATTACAGTGAGTTTTTTTATAGGAATGGTGTGTAGGGCTGGTGGTGGAATGGAGTATGGTAGCAAACTAATAAAGCTGGTTGGGACTCTGGAAGTACACTTTCTTTAAAGGTAAGGTAATGGGGCACTGCTATGGGCAGCTCCTATATCGCTTTACATCATTGGTGGTCCTGGATGACAGGGAGAAGCTGTGGATGAGTTTGGGGGTGGGAGATGTGTAGTGGACTATGTGAAGAGTTTGCTATTGTTGTTGTTGTTGTTATTATTATTATTATCATCCACTTCCTACTGTAGCAGCAAACATAATATGACTATGCTGAGATTAGCAACGAAAACAGAAGAACATTTCAGCAATTTTCTCCTTTTGTTACTACTTCTCCAGCCTGCACTGTATACAGTGGGTAATAAGCTTAAGAGCGATATAAAATAACAGTGTCTTTTCTAGAAGGTGAAGAGATGTATGTCAGTGTAAAAAAAATGACTACTTACATTCTCTTTGGTGGATAATTTAGGATTATTCTTTCTCCATTTTGTATGCGATCAAATCGATTGTAACTAGGGATGTGCACTGGATCGGACCCGATCCACGATCCGAGTCCGGTCCAGTGGGAAATCGGATAAATTATCCGATTTCCGATCCCGCAGCTGGATCGGCCGATCCAATCCGAACCGGTCCGAAAAAGCTCCGAACCGGTTCGGCGGATCGGCGGATCGGCGGGCGCCCACTGGCGCCCACCGCCGCTTCCATTGGCGGGCGCCAGCGGGCGCCCGCCGATGAAAGTGGACAGCGGGGGGGGGGAGGAGGGGGGCACTTACCTTCTCGGCCCGGTGGCTCCCGTCCGGCGCCGGCGCCTACTACTACTAGCAGGCTCCGCGGCCTGCTCTAGGGTGGCGCGCCGGGTGATGTCATCACCCGGCGCGCTACTCTAGAGCAGGCCGCGGAGCCTGCTGGTAGTAGTAGGCGCCGGCGCCGGACGGGAGCCACCGGGCCGGGAAGGTAAGGAGGGGGTGCGTGGAGGGGAGGAGGGGGCGCGCGGAGGGGGGAGGGGGGCCCTTACCTTTCCGGCCCGGCGGCTCCCGTCCGGCGCCGGCGCCTACTATTCCCAGCAGGCTCCGCGGCCTGCTCTAGGATGGCGCGCCGGGTGATGTCATCACCCGGCGCGCTACTCTAGAGCAGGCCGCGGAGCCTGCTGGAAGTAGTAGGCGCCGGCGCCGGACGGGAGCCGCCGGGCCGGAAAGGTAAGGAGGGGGTGCGTGGAGGGGAGGAGGGGGCGCGCGGAGGGGGGAGGGGGGCCCTTACCTTTCCGGCCCGGCGGCTTCCGTCCGGCGCCGGCGCCTACTATTCCCAGCAGGCTCCGCGGCCTGCTCTAGGATGGCGCGCCGGGTGATGTCATCACCCGGCGCGCTACTCTAGAGCAGGCCGCGGAGCCTGCTGGAAGTAGTAGGCGCCGGCGCCGGACGGGAGCCGCCGGGCCGGAAAGGTAAGGAGGGGGTGCGTGGAGGGGAGGAGGGGGCGCGCGGAGGGGGGAGGGGGGCCCTTACCTTTCCGGCCCGGCGGCTCCCGTCCGGCGCCGGCGCCTACTATTCCCAGCAGGCTCCGCGGCCTGCTCTAGGATGGCGCGCCGGGTGATGTCATCACCCGGCGCACTACTCTAGAGCAGGCCGCGGAGCCTGCTGGAAGTAGTAGGCGCCGGCGCCGGACGGGAGCCGCCGGGCCGGAAAGGTAAGGAGGGGGTGCGTGGAGGGGAGGAGGGGGCGCGCGGAGGGGGGAGGGGGGAGGAGGGGGCGCGCGGAGGGGGGAGGGGGGAGGGGGGCCCTTACCTGCCCGGCCCGGCGGCTCCCGTCCGGCGCCGGCGCCTACTACTACCAGCAGGCTCCGCGGCCTGCTCCAGGGTGGCGCGCCGGGTGATGTCATCACCCGGCGCGCAACTCGAGAGTAGGCCGCGGAGCCCGCTGGTAGTAGCCGCCGGCGCCGGACGTGCCGAGAAGGTAAGTGGCGGGGAAGGGGGCTTACCCCCCCCCCCGGAGCCGTCCGCTTCTATCCGCTGGCGCCCGCGGGCGCCAGCGGATGGAAGCAGGCGGCCCCAGGGGGGGTAGGGAGCGCGGGGGAGGGGGTTTACCTGCCGGGGCCGTCCACAGCGGACGGCCCCGGGGGGGGGGAGGGAGTTAGGCCCCCCCTTACCCACCCGCCGCCATTTTTTCCTCATAGACTTGCATTGCAATGCAAGTCTATGGGGAAAAAAATGGCGGCCGATCCAAAAATTTCCGATTTTTGGATCGGGATCGGACTCGATCCGGTCCGGGGGGCCTCCGATTTTGTCCGAACCGGTCCGGGACAAAATTGGAGGTCCCGATCCGGGTCCCGATCCGATCCGGGGGGTCCGTGCACACCCCTAATTGTAACCTCCCTCAACCTTTGTTACCTTGGTAATTGAAAGCGACAGGTTAAATGCTAATACAATTGATAGGGGTGAACAACTGGTCAAGGAACAACCTGAGCTGACTACTTAATATATTTAAGAATTGCAGAAATATGCAGGTCAGGTCTAATTTTGACAGGGAATGGTTCACTGCAAGGGTTTATGTTTCCCTGGGTAGCCATTAACTGACTCGTATTCGAGTAACTACCTCATTGCGTAGGGTGGAAAAAATCAAGTTCATCTTAATGGGGGGAGGAAAAGAGCCAAGTTCTTGATATGCTCATTTTTAACTGCCATTTTCCCATTGGATATAGGATAGGATTATAGAATTCAATAAAAAAGAGTCTATAATAGGCTAGTGCTCCAAGGCAGCACTCTAATTTCTGCATAAATACAGAATGTAGGACATGTAAAAACCAGACGTTGTAGTAGTGGAGCTTATCATTGGTCTCTCTGTGTAAAGGATTCTATCTGGGAGTCATTTCACATATGCATGTTCATCATGACATGACTGCACCATTAATTGATGGCTTGAGTGTGTAAATGAGCAATGATAGAACAAATCTCAGAAACAGAATTTCATGTCTGAAAGAAGAAGTGGGGACCCATGCAAAATATTGCTATGTATCCCCAACCCTGAGCATGAGTTCTTTAGCCAGTTATTTGAGACTTGTAGGGGGAAAAAACTGTTTTCCACATTTCCCATGTTCCTGCTGTGCTGTAGGGAGGAGAGGAGTTATTTTTAACTCCATGGTGTGTATCTTACTAGTCTTAATGCATCCCTCTAGGATATTCTAAGTTGCCAATTCCATTCCTCTTTTCCATTCCCCTACCATTTTTTCAATGGACACCTTCAACATTCCATAGCTCACCTACCTTCAACCATAGACTTCACTGGTAGACTCACTACTAGATTGGAACACCCTTTATGACTTGTACTTCCATTAGATTTTTTTTCTTCCTCCAAGAGAGAAATGAAGATTCCAGACAGGTAAAAGGGAGAGAAATTGAGGTCTTGGACCAGATTCAAGCTGGATCAACTGCACTGATCGCAGGCCCTTTAGTCTCTGAAAATGCTGCACAGAGAATCTGAATGGGGTGAGCTGTGGTGCATGGAAAGATGGGGGAATCCCCCAAAATCAGATAGAATGATGACCTGATACAAATAAATGTATAGACTTCATTGTATAACAGTTTTTGTAGTTATATGGTTGATCTATGTGGTTGAGTGCACTGCACTCCTATAGGATATTGTTTTCAACCACTGCCTCCTGCTGTATTGTTTGGATTCAACATTGTCATTCCATGAACAGAAGGTTCAGGGAAGGAGTCTTGCAACAGCTACTAATGCTGACAGTGGTGTCAGCAGTTGTGATAGGGCTGATGTGCTATGACATATTCTGGCTCCTAGGCATACTTGGGATTTCAGGGTTCTCCAGTGCTGGCCCACCTTACCAATATGAGATTGTGCAACCCCTGTAATTGTCTAATTCTAATTGTTCTCTTGACCTAAGTCATTAAGGTAGGTGTCCCCAACCTTTTTGGACCCATGGGCACATTTGGGAAATTGAGAAACTCCTATAGGTGCCACTATAAAATGGCTCTCATGGAGGATGTGGCAAGTCACATAAATGGTTGCCGTAGAGGCCTAGCTAGTCAAAATAGCTGTGAAAAGAAAAATAGCAATGCTGGAGTTTGGGAGGGAGACAGAAATAGCAAAACAAAGGAATAGAAAGAGCAAAATTAGAGACAAGGAGGGGAGAAACAGCAAGGTAAAGAGTGTGTGTAGGGGAAATAGTGAGGCTAGAGGCTGGGACTGGAGAGGAAGAGCAAAATAAATGGGTGGGTGGGAGAGAAAGAGCAAGGCTATAAATTAAGAAGTGAAAGAAATAAGAAATCTGGGGATGGGCAAAGGAGAGAAATAGCAAAGAAATGGGTTGGGCAGAGAGAAGTAGCAAGGCTAGAGGCTGGGAGTGGAGAGACAGAGAAAGAGCAAAGGTTTTTATGGACAGAAGAAGACAGGGGCCAGGAAGCAACTCTTTCCTTCTTTTCTTGTTGAACAGCTGATCAATGGCAAGTTCATGAGCAGGAAGGAGAACCTGGTGCCATAAATGTTTTTCAAGTTTGTAAATTAAAAATAATTTTTGAAGGGGGAAGGGAGTGGAGAGATACATACTACAAAATTAACATAGCAAGTAGTTTGACCCTAAAACATTCACTATAGGCAACATCACTGTTGAGGTTCTCATCAACACAGCAAGATGCCTTCTTTCCATTCCATTCTGAAAATATGAACAGATTGTGACAGATTGTGATGTATGCAAGCTGCATTAAAATGAAATATAAGTACTCTTAGTTTTATTTTCAAGAATTCAATACTAAATAAAAAAAGTTCCTTGAGTCTCCCCATCTCCACACACACACACACTGTAGGTTGGCAAAACACGATGTCCCAACTATAGTATAAGTCATACAAATGTCACATTTAATGCTGAACTATTGGTAGCTCCCTTGAACATTGGTTTTCTGAAGTGAGAATCTAAGCAACTAGCAGTCAGTCTTCAGGCAACTGAAATGACTGACAGAATGAAAAATCAGAGAAGAGGCTGAAAGAGATGTGCTTCTTCAGTCTAATAGGGGGTTGAAAGAAAGTATGATTGCACTCCATTAATATATTAGAGGTGCTAACACAGTAGAGAGTAGAAAATTATCTGAATTAAAGACTATGGGTAGAAGTGTAATAGCTATAAATTGTTAATTAATATGCATAGGAGGGAAATCAGGCAGTTTCTAACGATTAAAGGAGTAAAGTTCAGAAATAGCCTCCTGAATGACAGGATCAAATAACCATGCTGATTTGAAAATAGTATTGAATAAATGTACAGTGAAGGATGTGTGTGATTGTTAAACTAGACTCAGAGTTTTAAGGGATTACAACCAGAATGATACAATTAAAACAAATTTTTGTGTTTATATTGTTGTTGTTCCCCGCCTCGATCCGGAGGGAGAGGCGGGTTACAAATAAATATTATTATTATTATTATTATTATTATTATTATTATAAAACTGCCACCAAATTTTGCCAAAAATTCAGCTTGGATTTGGAGGGATATGCTAGGGAAGAACTCATTGAGTGATATTGCTTGCCTCGCATCAAAGCAAAACATTCTAAGTCACCAAGATTGGTATTCCAAATACAGATGTTGCTGAGTTCAGTAATTCTTTGGCTAAGAATACAGCAAACGTTGATGACAGATAATGCTAGCATCAAAAATGAGTACAGTGTTACAATCTTCCCGCCTTTTATGCGGATGCTGCTCCAGCAGTGGCAGGGAGCAAACAACACAGGTGTCTGTACATGTGTGTGTCCAATGGTATTGCAGTGATCCAGGTGTTAGGGAGGAGAAGGGAAAAGAGATACAACCAGCTGCAGCCACCAGAGACATAGCAGCTACCAGGAGGTAAGGGAGGAGAGGGTTGGGGAGCTTAGGTGAGTTAGTGAACACTTGATGATATCACCAGGAGGACAATGAGGCCCTATTTCACTCATAACTGGAATTGGAAAAAACTGAAAATTTTCCTGACTTTTTCTTAGGAAAATAGTTCAGTTCGCCAAGCACAGTTACAAACTGAATCCAGGAGAACCGCCCATCACTTATTCCAAGCCCGGAAATGATTAACTTTGGTGTTATCATTACATGCAGCACTAACAATGGTGAGCAGAGGGTCTTAACAAGTACACCTGATACTTATCTCCTGCCCACAGTGCTGCTGTTCTTATAATAGAGCAAAGCATGTTGCTGCCATGATGTGAAGATTGAGAAATGGAAAACAAGATTCATGGAGAAAAATAACCATCAGGCACTAGGAATCGGCAGACAGAACACTGAGAGGAATGTGGCTGGGTGGGATCGATAATGCTGCTGACCAAATGAAATGGACAAGTTCTCTAAATGAGGCTGCTGACCCTTGTACTACTCTATCTGATTGGCTATGGCATTGCAGTGCTTCATAGTTCGGGATGGGTGAATCTGTCAATTTCAGTTTTGCCCAGTTTCTCATTTTACCAGCCATAGTTCATTTGGGCCCATTTCTACATTGGTTTTTTGTCCAAAAACGTCTGCATGAGCATACCGAGTTTCGTGCACATTTCCCCTAAATTGTATATTTTTGTACACACTTTTCCTAGCATGCACACTTTTTGCAAGTGATTTCCCCCTAATATAATCCAATCACATGAATACTTTCCCCTAATATAGGCATCTTTGTGTTCACCTTTCCTTTACATACCCATTTTTCTGTGCATTTTTTTAGTTGCCAGCTGCACTGCAAAATTCTGAAAAATGTATATTATACTGTGTCCTCAAAAATGTATATAATACTGTAAACTGTGTGCTACAGTTCTCATATGCTGTAGGTTCAGGAGGCGCAAACTGGATAATTTTGTATAAAAATTTGGACTGAATTTCTCTTCCATTCCTACTTAGAGGTGTGTGCATTCGCAACTCGTTCCCTACAAGGTGATCACAGGGATAACATGCATGTTGAGAAGTGCTATTCTGCCATTCTACATCCCAGTGCCAGTATGAGTGCTATGTATGGGGCAAGGCATAGAAAATGAAAGAGGGCAGAATGTGGGCTGGACCCCTGGGAGACCCACCATGAGTCCGTCTTCTGCCTATGGTTGTGCAATTAAAGAGTTGCAGAGCGTGGAGTGGAATGTTTGAGTCCTGGCCTCAACGTTTGTATCTAAAACTATCCCAAACTCATGCTTTGTCGTGTAGCCATTACCTCAACATCAGGAGTCAAAACCAGGAGTCAAACATCCATGTCCAATTTTATATTGCAGGATACCTTCCTTCTGAGTTAAAAAAACAGCTCTGGGTGCTGTTGCCCGTGCACTTCCTTCTCAGTGTGGCTTTCGACACTACAAAAAACTTGTCCCCACCATATGGACACTGAGGAGCAAATGACACTGAGGAATGGGCTCCAATTGGGACAATGGCACTTCAGGGCAGGAGTGTTTAAGGGCCCCTCACCCACTTTCTCTGAAAGTCCACCCTACAGCAGGGTGGAGGGATGGGGTTAAAAAAAGAAAATAAGTTTTCATTGGAATCAATGGGAGACATATTTCTTTTTTAAAAAAAATAACATTACCACCCCCAGCATGGTGTGTATGTGGAATTTCAAGAAAAAGGGGTTGGAAGAAAGGTTCAACCCTCGTCTCCCAAAGGGCCCTGATCTAGATTGGAACCACACACACTGACATGAAGGTAAGGAAAGATATGCCAACACAATTAGTAGAATGTTCAGTTTGGCCCTGATCTGACTATGTTGGCTGCAATGTTCTGATGATTGCAGCCATGCCCTTGGGACTTAGGGAAGTGTGAATCTGTTTAGGTCCAGGGGATGTCCGTCGCGAGGAAATCCAACCCTCTTGGAACTTGACAGATTTCCCTAGAGCCCCCAGCCTGGCTTCCAGATTTTGTCTACTTTTTTCCCTTTAAAAACAGCAAGATGTGTAAATTGAATAAGCCATTTGCATGTCTTAGTGTATTTTATGCAAACTACGGCCATAAAGTGCTTAGTTATCCATAAATTGCAACTGCAATTTATGCATAATTAATAATAATCATAATTATTATTATTATTATTATTATTATTATTATTATTATTATTATTTCTAGCCCGCCTCTCCCTTCGGATCGAGACGGGGAACAGCAACAATATAAAACACAAAAATCACAACAGTTAAAATCTTAAAAGCAAAAGAAAAATACAACATTTTTTACGCAATATGTGTAAAAAGAAATGCTGATTACAGCTGTAATTTGCCCATGATATGCATATGGCTTCCGTAATTTACGTATCTTGCCATTTTTGAAGGGCAAAATTTAGATGAAACCTGTAAGGAGCACACAGCCCTTCTGTTCTCCTTGCCGGTGCCAACACCAGCAGAGAGAGCCAGTCTGCTGCGGATTTTGGAGGTTGTATTCTTAGGAATCCAACCTCATTTCAATCCATTGAAGATTTCTCCAGCATCCCTATTGGGACCCTTTGAGTTTTCCAAGCATGTGTGCTACCTTATAGTCTGTGGACTTGGCAGGGGATTAAAACTACTTGCACAGTGGAATTTCCCCTTTCTCTCCTTGCCTTTCTTTCCTGGCACCACATGTACTCTGGAGAGTCCTTCAACCCTCTGAATAGATATGTGGGGTGCATGGGGGTCTTCAGGGGGAGCGGGGAATCTGTTTTGCCAGCAGTTTTCATTCTACTGGTAGACAGCCAGCATTGGACATCTTTCCTTGGCTTGAGCTGGTTGCTTGACAAAAGTGTGGTTTATTTGAAGGCTGTCTGGAGCACTGTGGAGCTTGCTCTTTTAGACTTCAGTTGCTCCTGATCGATGAGCCATGCTGGCCATCACACTTGTAGCTTCCCTGTATGACGAATATGGGTCTGTCATTAGTGAGCAACCTCATGATTGGTGTTGCTCAGTATTTGTCTCCAAAAGATGACTCTGTTGTTTCTGCAATATTGGCTTTTATTTCTACAGCCATTGTTGTATTGTCTCTCTGCTGTTGGTTGAGCACAGGATCCATTTTTTTTTTTGGCAGCACTAGGGTGGTTACATGGCATAACAGGGCCAAAGGCTCAATGTCCATGTCACTTGGAACAATAGCAATAAAATGTTCATCAGAAAAATGAAAAGGTGTCTTCACATGATCAACTTGTTAAGGACTAATAGGGAGCTACCACCAAGAAGGTCCTCTTCCTTGTTGCCATCCTCTGAGGCTCCCTTCGAGGAGACACTTGGAGGAGGGCCTCAGATGTTGATTGTAATGTTCAGGTGGGTTTGTATTGGGAGAGGCACTCCATCAAGTATTGCAGTTCTGACCCACGTTAGGACTGAATAGGTTACAATCAGTACCATGAATTTTGCTTGATGTACTTCCCTTGATATCACAGGCTATAGTCTTACCACTACTGAACTTTAAAGAGAAGAAAAATCAAAGATGTTTTGGCATTTTCAAATACTGTTGTTTCAGGTCTACTTATGTTCTCATTCTGAACTTTGCAGTTTAGATTCTGAGCTATTCTTATGTGCCCTACAAATGATGGCAAGAGTATGAAGGCTATTTTATCTCCCAGCAAATATGTCAGAACTCTGCAAACATCTGGCTTCAGTATCATCTCATAAGTATGGTATGACTGGAATTGATTACACTGTCACCTTTGAATTTTCACAACAAATAACACAATTTTCACAACAAGTAATAAGTATTGCTTTCAGCTCACAAAACAATATGCTTGAATGCCAAAACAGAGCTGTAGCCTGACTTCTTCTTTCTTTTATCTTTTTTTGAGGGCGGGTAGGGGATATTTATTTGCCTGATAAAATGTATTAATTTAAATACCTCCTTTGTAAGGTTCAAGCCTCCTTGTTGCAACCCAAAATTAAAAGCAAATAACACATTAGAAAGTAGTCCCAATCAGCAAACTCAGGTACATTATTCTAAGCAGTGGTAAAATCTATTCCCAACGACCTGGTCACACAGCACTGGGGCAGTCAGTAAAAAGAAAAAAGTCAACTCTACTGATCTTTATGTCCTCAAATATTTCTAAATGATTGGGTTTTATACAACTGTCTAAAAGTCTAGGAAGAAGGTACACAATTGCACTTCTTTTGAGAGGACATTACACAGCTTTGAGCCAATACTGAAAAGGACCTGTTATCTGTTATGTGTAACTTCACTTTGTCTATTGAGGAACTGTTATTTACTTTACTGTTTCTTTAACCATTTATAGACATCTTACCATATCTGAAGGAATATCTCAAAGTGGTTTACAATATAATATGAGGAAACCAAAACAGATATTAAAATCCAAAACAGCAGCTCTGCTCAGCTTTGAAAATCGAAGCAGAGCTCCGTTGAGGGACTGCTTTGCTCTGATTTCAAAGCAGCTTGGTTGCTCTGATTCATCAGGTTATCTGTCAGATCTTCACTCCATTTTCAGATCACCACTCTCTTCACAGCAATTAAAATCATAAAAAAATGCATAAAACACAATAGTAAAACTAGGGGTGTGCACGCCCAAAATTATCGTATTGTATCGTTATCGGAAATCACTTAAATTTTTTTGGATCCAATTGTATCAGAAGGTTATAGTATTGAATCCTATTGGACATCCAATATTTAATTTGGAGCCCCATTTTGCCCTATAGATTAGTTTTTTGAGACAGAAAGGGTAGAAGTTCAGTATTTTAAAAGTTACAGACTTGAAACTTGGCCACAGTGCTTATGGGGTATGCCTGAGTATGTGTATTAAATTTCAAAACAATCCCTCCAACCGTGTATTTTAAATAAATGTTTAAAACATTGTTTAACTTCGGACAGCTCAGACTGACAGCTCGCCATGTGCATTCAGAGATCTGTCAAAAAAGGTGCACGATGTTTAAAAAATTCATATAAAATACAGGGGTGGAGGGATTGTTCTGAAATTTGGCACATGTGTGTAGCAACATGTGCTAGACATGTGTATTAAAATTCAAATCAATCCTTCCAACCCTCAATTTTATATGCATTTTTTAAACATTGTGCAACTTCATTGACAGCTGGTTGACTGGGCCACTGAGCTGTCAAAATAATTGTTGTCTGGTTTTTTTCCCCATAGGCTTGCATTGGGGGAAATGCATGCATAACTTTTTCATTTGAAATGCTAATGACATGAAACTGGGGGAGCCAGGACTAGCAAGATCCAATCTGGAATGTCCAAAAAGTTTCATGTCTCTATCTTTTCAAATTAAAAAGTTATAGGGGTCCCCCAAAAGCCCCACCCCACCCCGCTGTAACTTATTTTTAAAGATAAAAAACTTGAAACTTGTGGGACATTGAAGATGGCTTCTGGCTAGTCATGTGTGAAAAAAAATTAGAGCAATTGCTCAAACCCTCAATTTTATATGAATTTCTTAAAGTTTGTGCTAGTTCTGACAGCTGGTTAACCGGGCCTCCCTGTTGCTTTCGTACAACGATCTTTAAGAAATTCATATAAAATTGAGGGTTTGAGCAATTGCTCTGATTTTTCTCACACATGACTAGCCAGAACCCATCTTCAATGTCCCACAAGTTTCAAGTTTTTATCTTTAAAAGTGAAGAAGTTACAGCGGGGGGTGGGGCTTTTGGGGGACCCACTATAGCTTTTTAATTTGAAAAGATAGAGACATGAAACTTTTTGGACATTGCAGATTGGATCTTGCTAGTCCTGGTTCCCCAAGTTTCATGTCATTATCATTTCAAATAAAAAAGTTATGCACACGTTTCCCCCAATTCAAGCCTATGGGGAAAAAACCAGACAACAAGTATTTTGACAGCACGGCGGCCCAGTCAATTAGCTATCAGTAAAGTTGCACGATGTTTAAAATATTAATATAAAATCGAGGGTTGGAGGGATTGATCTGAAATTTAATACACATGTCTAGCATATGTTGCTACACAAATGTGCCAAATTTCAGAACAATCCCTCCACCCCTGTATTTTATATGAATTTTTTAAACATCATTCACCTTTTTTGACAGACCTCTGAATGCACGTGGCGAGCTGTTATTCTGAGCTGTCAGAAGTTAAATGATTTTTAAAAAATTCATATAAAATACACGGCTGGAGGGAGTGTTCTGAAATTTAATACACATACATAGGCATATCCCATAAGCACTGTGACCAAGTTTCAGGTCTGTAACTTTAATGGAGGCCTGATAATCTGATAAAATCCGATATTATTGGACCGAATTTTTTTTTGGATCTGATAATTTTGGAGGGAGTTCTATCATATCGTTATTGTTAATTGGATGTCTGATAACGCCATTATCATATCGTTATCAGACATCAGAATGATACGATACACATCCCTAATTAAAACTACAGTATAAAACCTCCTTTTAGAAGCCATGTAAACAAACTATTCTCTTTTTCTGTTCTTCTTGCAGCTTCTACTCCATTCCTTTTTGTTATCTTTCATCTCCCCCTTCCTCTTTCAGTTTGACTGTCCTTGGCTATTTTCTTGCCCCTCCCTACTCATTCTTCAATTATTTCCCTCTTCTTTCTTCCTTTCTGCTTTCATTCTCTTTACTAAAGTCTCCCCATTTACCATCTCAAATTTCCCTCACTGTGCACTTTTGTGGAAAATCTAATATGCCAGTGGGGTTTCTTGGGACTTGTAGTCCTTTTCTCTACAACAAAGCATCAAGTCATCCTTCTGCTGAACTACATCTCCTACAATGCTTCATAGAACATAACACTGGTGCCATGCATTGCCTTCTGGGAAGCACAATACCAGCTCGCCACCCCATGCCCAGCTGTTGATGGAATCACAGAGTGTGACAGGACTACAGTTCCCATTGTGCCTCGAGCTGTCACACACAATGGCAGCTCATCTGCTCCTAACTGTGGCTGGCTGGACTGCAGCATGGCTTGCTCAGCAGCATCCTGGCTTGCTCAGCAGCATCCTGGGATGTTGTCCCCCCCTCCCTCCTACCCTCACACCCTCAGGCGAACTGAGAAACTGGTGCCATGGGTGGGGAGGAGGAGATCCTGTGCATCACCAAGCGCCTCAACATGATGGTCATCAAGAAAAACTTGGTGAGTGACTCTGCCACAAGCCTGACAGACAGTCAAAAACAAGCCTTAGAAGAAACCTTAAAAATCTGTCAGATACCTTAGAAGCTTCGATGGGGCTTCACTCTGCTCCAAAGGTATCTGATGGTTTAAAAAACATCCCTGTGCTCTGCAAATATGAAGCACTGATGGAGCTCCATCAATCCTTTGGATTTGCAGAGTGGAGTGCACAGCCCTAAAAACAACATGATAATATATACAACTGATGAGGTTTTAAAGGGTTAAAAAAAACCCTCAAAACACAAGAATTCACAAACTGGGCACCATAATCAGTTAGGGAAAGTGGAGATGAAGAGATGCCTAAAGTATGCCACCACTTGTGCCTTCCAAATATAGGCTGACCATATGAAAAGGAGGACAGGGGTCATGTAACTTTAACAGTTGCAAAGAAAAGGGAATTTCAGTCAGCGTAATTTGCATGCAATTTATACCTGGTGAAATCCCCTCTTCATTACAACAGTTAAAGCTGCAGGGGCCCTGCCCTCTTTTGTATCTGGGCACTCTAGTATAGTGCATGCAACTTTAATTGTTTTGATGAAGAAGGGATTTCACCAGGTACTAATTGCATACAAATGACGAGGGCTGAAATTCCCTTTTCTCTGCAACTGTTAAAGTTACATGACCCCTGTCCTCCTTTTCATATGGTCAGCCTATCCAAATACCAGGAGTGAGGAGAGTCTACAAGGTGTGTGCCAACATGGAGAAGGGCCACTTCTAGGTTGCTAAAAGAAGTTCAATCAGCAAGGCCTCCTCTGGTGGTTTTAGCAATTGCATGGGTCTATATCGGGAAAGGAAATCCACCAGGTAAGCTAGTCCTAAGGTGTTCATGGCTTCATATTTGTTTGCTTGTTTGAACTACTTACATATCACTTGATATAATAAGAAATACATAAAATAAAATATAAAAACTAGGGGTGTGCACGGACCCCCCGGATCGGATCGGGACCCGGATCGGGACCTCCAATTTTGTCCCGGACCGGTTCGGACAAAATCGGAGGCCCCCCGGACCGGATCGAGTCCGATCCCGATCCAAAAATCGGAAATTTTTGGATCGGCCGCCATTTTTTTCCCCATAGACTTGCATTGCAATGCAAGTCTATGAGGAAAAAATGGCGGCGGGTGGGTAAGGGGGGGCCTAACTCCCTCCCCCCCCCCGGGGCCGTCCGCTGTGGACGGCCCCGGCAGGTAAACCCCCTCCCCCGCGCTCCCTACCCCCCCTGGGGCCGCCTGCTTCCATCCGCTGGCGCCCGCGGGCGCCAGCGGATAGAAGCGGACGGCTCCGGGGGGGGGGTAAGCCCCCTTCCCCGCCACTTACCTTCTCGGCACGTCCGGTGCCGGCGGCTACTACCAGCGGGCTCCGCGGCCTACTCTCGAGTTGCGCGCCGGGTGATGA
The DNA here is from genome assembly GCA_029215795.1 of Anniella stebbinsi. Lineage (NCBI taxonomy): Eukaryota > Metazoa > Chordata > Lepidosauria > Squamata > Anniellidae > Anniella > Anniella stebbinsi. The sequence continues at coordinate 139,389,499 of JARDYH010000005.1, read as the reverse complement.
CATCACCCGGCGCGCCACCCTGGAGCAGGCCGCGGAGCCTGCTGGTAGTAGTAGGCGCCGGCGCCGGACGGGAGCCGCCGGGCCGGGCAGGTAAGGGCCCCCCTCCCCCCTCCCCCCTCCGCGCGCCCCCTCCTCCCCCCTCCCCCCTCCGCGCGCCCCCTCCTCCCCTCCACGCACCCCCTCCTTACCTTTCCGGCCCGGCGGCTCCCGTCCGGCGCCGGCGCCTACTACTTCCAGCAGGCTCCGCGGCCTGCTCTAGAGTAGTGCGCCGGGTGATGACATCACCCGGCGCGCCATCCTAGAGCAGGCCGCGGAGCCTGCTGGGAATAGTAGGCGCCGGCGCCGGACGGGAGCCGCCGGGCCGGAAAGGTAAGGGCCCCCCTCCCCCCTCCGCGCGCCCCCTCCTCCCCTCCACGCACCCCCTCCTTACCTTTCCGGCCCGGCGGCTCCCGTCCGGCGCCGGCGCCTACTACTTCCAGCAGGCTCCGCGGCCTGCTCTAGAGTAGCGCGCCGGGTGATGACATCACCCGGCGCGCCATCCTAGAGCAGGCCGCGGAGCCTGCTGGGAATAGTAGGCGCCGGCGCCGGACGGGAGCCGCCGGGCCGGAAAGGTAAGGGCCCCCCTCCCCCCTCCGCGCGCCCCCTCCTCCCCTCCACGCACCCCCTCCTTACCTTTCCGGCCCGGCGGCTCCCGTCCGGCGCCGGCGCCTACTACTTCCAGCAGGCTCCGCGGCCTGCTCTAGAGTAGCGCGCCGGGTGATGACATCACCCGGCGCGCCATCCTAGAGCAGGCCGCGGAGCCTGCTGGGAATAGTAGGCGCCGGCGCCGGACGGGAGCCGCCGGGCCGGAAAGGTAAGGGCCCCCCTCCCCCCTCCGCGCGCCCCCTCCTCCCCTCCACGCACCCCCTCCTTACCTTTCCGGCCCGGTGGCTCCCGTCCGGCGCCGGCGCCTACTACTACCAGCAGGCTCCGCGGCCTGCTCTAGAGTAGCGCGCCGGGTGATGACATCACCCGGCGCGCCACCCTAGAGCAGGCCGCGGAGCCTGCTGGGAATAGTAGGCGCCGGCGCCGGACGGGAGCCGCCGGGCCGGAAAGGTAAGGGCCCCCCTCCCCCCTCCCCCCTCCGCGCGCCCCCTCCTCCCCTCCACGCACCCCCTCCTTACCTTCCCGGCCCGGTGGCTCCCGTCCGGCGCCGGCGCCTACTACTACCAGCAGGCTCCGCGGCCTGCTCTAGAGTAGCGCGCCGGGTGATGACATCACCCGGCGCGCCACCCTAGAGCAGGCCGCGGAGCCTGCTAGTAGTAGTAGGCGCCGGCGCCGGACGGGAGCCACCGGGCCGAGAAGGTAAGTGCCCCCCTCCTCCCCCCCCCCGCTGTCCACTTTCATCGGCGGGCGCCCGCTGGCGCCCGCCAATGGAAGCGGCGGTGGGCGCCAGTGGGCGCCCGCCGATCCGCCGATCCGCCGAACCGGTTCGGAGCTTTTTCGGACCGGTTCGGATTGGATCGGCCGATCCAGCTGCGGGATCGGAAATCGGATAATTTATCCGATTTCCCACTGGACCGGACTCGGATCGTGGATCGGGTCCGATCCAGTGCACATCCCTAATAAAAACAATATAAAATAATAGCAATATAAAATAATACATGCATTAAAACTTTACAAAAGTGGTAAAAAAGAGCAGTGTGATTTATATACACCTTGCATTGTGCTTTAAAGTTAGATTATTGTTGTTGTTTTATTTTAATTGTTTTAGTACAACAGTATGGTTTTTTATATACTTGTTTTATTACTATTGCAAGCTGCTCTGTGCTCCTTTTGGAAGAAGAGCAGAAGTATAAAAATCTAAATAAATGCATCAGTACATTCATAAGAGAACTCTTCTTCACAGCCATCGCCTCATGGCTGCTATTCCTCCCTGCACCCACAGTGACTCTTGGAAACTCTGCATGGGATTTCCCTCGGCACATTGTCCCTAGAATGATGCTATATAACAACATAGCATTGTTCAAGAAGGTATTATGGGAAAATGGCAACCACCAGAAGGCTGCCATTGAGAAAATAAAAACATGCCAACACCACAAAACTTTCAAACAATTACCCCAAATTCCCTCCCATTTGCCACTGTGAATGTGCATGGGGGCATTGAACAATACTTCCTATAATACAATTACAGTGTGCCATCATTTTTCTCTCTTTTTTTATAAATACTGAAGAATTTACATGCATATTAGTTCATATATATATATATATATGAGCTAGGCCTTAGAAATTCTCTATTTTGGAAATGTTTATATTGAGCCAGTGCAAATAAATAGTATCTTGATAAATATTCATCTATACACTTCAGCAGTTTCATTCATAAATGCTTGACTTAATAACTACCAAATAGCTACAGGCCCAGGCCTTGAAGGGATCAAATTTTGGTAATAATGACCCCATATTTTACCTCTCTTGAAGAGGATTATGAATGTGACACTGACATTTATCTACTCTGGTACTGATATAGCAATACACAAGCAATGTATATTGCACTGTGAAGATGTTAATAAACTGTTTGAAATATTACGCTCTTGCTAAGGATGAAGCAAGCTGAAAAAAGCTGCACTCTTTTCAGTCAATAAAGAAGCCTGACATATAATTTAGAGCAATCTGTTAGGGACTTCATGGCACTTCATGTGGAAATATTTGGATATTTTTGTGCCCTCGCTCTCCATTAGCTTCAAGTGCCCTCAACACTGTCATCCAGTAGCCAAATTTTAATGGCTATACAGTACCATGCAATCAGCCCATTCACTATATCACCTCTGTCTGGAATCACCCATGTGATTTGCCCTTACTCTGTTTTCCTCATTTGCCTTCCATGTCATCATCAATTGATATCGTATAGCCAAATTTGATTGGATATGTAGCACTGTGATTTTAGAACAAGGCTGTGATGTCATGAATGGGCTATTAATCAGCATATACAGTGGTTAACCAGCTTCTGGGCTGTATTACTTCTGGGAAAGTAGGTGAGAACTCATATGACTGAAAAGGTCTCCCTTCTTATTTAAAACTAGCATATCAGAGGGAATGTTAAGCTGAACCTCTTCTTTCTGATTCCGTTTTCTATATGCAAGGTTTTTTAAAGAAATAGGAGAATATTCTATCAGCAATCTGAATTGATACTGTCCAGAAACGAGCTGAGCAAAAATCTCTCTCCAATTCACTTCCCTATTTCCCATGTGAGTTTTTGCATGTATATGCAGACCTAAACTTCTTACCATATTTTATCTATAGCTGTTTTAAAAGGTGTCTTTGTCTAAACATAAAATAAAATTTAACAATGAATGATATGTACACTTCCCAATAAGGTGTGGCATGGGATCCATGCATCTTTATGTTTTAGCAAATTTGCATGGTTGAAAAAATCTAGATTGTAACAGCTAGGTATAGGTAACTAAATAAATATAACACTGGATAGTTCATATATAAGAAATGAGGATTTTTTTTAACAGAGGGAAAGCAGAATGGAAAGCACTATTGCCAATGAACCCAGTGTTTCAAAGGAGGCCATTTCCAACCAACAGAAAGGGCACAGCAGGAAATAATTAAATTTGAGTGATCAAGGGGCTTGATTCTAATTTGGTGGCAATACGTTCATTAGCTGTGAACAGATTTGTGGATAAATCAGCCAGTCGCTTGCAGCATGTCTTAGATGGAGATTAACTGAATTAGCAAAGGCAAATGAATTCTGATGCTGCCCCAATCCTGACTCAATCACACAATTTTATGTTATTTCCACATAAAGGAGAAATGGCACTATGTTACACACACACACACTGAATTTTTAAGTGTGACTTTTAATATTGTTCTCATTTCTAAATGTAAGCTTTGTTGTTGTTTGAATGGGAGGAGTGAGCATTTAGGTGCACATTTATTTATTTATTTATTTTTAAAAAGCATGCACCCAAATGCTGTGACCTTTTTGTTGGGCACAGCAGTGTGTCCCCTCATTGACTAAAGTGTGGAAATATGTATTTTGTTTTTCAAAAAGGCCATTTTTAAAGTGTGCATTTTCCTAATTTAAGCATTTTGCAAACACAATCACAACCTTGAGAATATGAACTCACCCATGTGTTTGGCAATGCGAACAGGGCACGTTCTGATGTTTAACAAACTGAGTATAAATTCTCATACATCCCTAATCACGTTGCTATTCAACCATGTTTTCCATGCTGGCCATTTCATTTATTAAGTTGTCCCATACCAGTCTAGCTGAAGTTGACAAATGTGCAGAACTAGAAGAACCCTATTGACATGATCTTTTTTCAAACACAATCAACAGACAAGGAGAGGGAGTGCTTCAGCCCTGCCCTCCTCCTTGCATTTCCATCACCTTGTAATCATAGAGGGTGATGTTTGGAACAGGAGAGCCTCTGGAATCCATGGAAGCTTTCCATACAATCCAGGATACTGGACAATCAGGGTCCTGGATTGTATGGAGAGCTTCCATGTAGGATCTCCTGTTCAGACTGTTATCCTCCGCATATACAGGGTGACAGAAATGCATGATAAGGGGTGGACTAGAATGCTTCCTCTCCTCACATGTTGATACTACTAGAAAAAAGAGTGCCTGAATACAGCTAAGGCAACAATCCTATTCATATGGCCATTTTGTGTACAATAGGTGTAGCAGGAGAAGAGCACCACTATTAAGAACATAAGAAGAGCCATGCTGGATCAAGCCAAGGGTTAATCTAGTCCAGCATTCTTTTCACACAGTAGCCATCCAGCTGAACACTGAAATCACATAAGCAAGACATGGGTGCTACAGCACCCTCCTTATCATGTTCCCCAGCAACTGGTGTATATAGGCATATTGCCTCTGATACTGGAGGTAGCACATAGCCATCAGGGCTAGTAGCCCTTGATAGACTTCTCCTCCAGGAATTTATCCAACCCCCTTTTAAAGCCATCCAAATTGGTGGCCATCACTACATCATGCGGGAACAAATTCCATAGTTTGACTATGTGCTGTGAAGAAGTACTTCCAGAATCTCCCACTAATCAGCCTCATGGGATGACACCTGATTCTCCTAGAACCATCTCTGTCATTTGAGGCGCAGGTGGCCTCAGTGGCATGGAGTGCCTTCTACCAACTTCGGTTGGTGGCCCAGCTATGTCCCTATCTGGACAGGGATAACCTGGCTTCAGTTGTCCATGCTCTGGTAACCTCCAAGTTAGATTACTGCAATGCACTCTACGTGGGGCTGCCTTTGACGGTGGTTCGGAAGCTGCAGCTTGTACAAAATGCAGCGGCCAGATTGATAACTGGAACCAGTAGGTTCGAACATATAAGACCTACTCTGGCCCACTTGCATTGGCTGCCTGTATGTTTCCGAGCCCGGTTCAAGGTGCTGGTTTTAACCTATAAAGCCTTACACGGCTTGGGACCACAATACCTGATGGAACGCCTTTCCCGACATGAACCTACCCGAACACTACGTTCAACATCTAAGGCCCTCCTCCGAGTGCCTTCTCCGAGGGAAGCTCGGAGGTCAGCAACAAGAGAGAGGGCCTTCTCTGTGGTGGCTCCCCAATTGTGGAACGATCTCCCCGACGAGGCCCGCCTGGCACCAACATTGTTATCTTTTCGGCGCCAGGTCAAGACTTTCCTCTTCTCTCAGGCATTTGGCAATATCTGAGGAGCCTGGGTTTGTTTTGTTTTGTTTTTGTAGTTTTTGAAGTGTTGAAGTGGTTTTTAAATGTACAGATTGTGTGTATGTTTTTGTTGTTTTAATTTTTGTATATTGTTTTTAATTGTTTTTAATCCTATGTAAACCGCCCAGAGAGCTTCGGCTATGGGGCGGTATACAAATGTAATAAATAAATAAATAAATAAATAAATATTATGAAAGAAGGAGCCTTGTCCCCAGTCTTCATGTATGCAGTAGGGTCTTCTGAAGACAAGCTACATGTGGAAAAGTACATGATATCAAGTGCCTTATTTTCAGTCATGTTGCCCTAACTCCAGAATGCTTTTCCCTTGGATCGTAGCATGAAATCTATTGCGAAGAATGCAACAGGGCACTTATACCCCTGCAGTTCTTTGCTGCCTTGCTGATTCCATTCTGTCCACGTTGGGTCCTGCCAGTTGCATTGTATGACCAGGACCCAACATTTACACAGGGGAGATTTAGCACTTCCTAGGGGAAGGCCTGAAACAAGCAGAAACACTCATTTCTGGAAAGATGCAGGTTGGCGGAGCTCTTATGTGAGCTCCACCAACTACCCCCTTGAAGAAATAAGTGTTTTTATCCATTTCAGTTTTTATTCATTTCAATTTGACCTAGAAGTGCTTGCACAATGGAATCAGTGGGGCAGAAGAAAATGGATATGTGCCCAACGTTTTTTAGCATCACATGAAGACTTTCAATTCATAGTTTTTAAAGCTGTGAAGTTCTATGAAATTGATTCTATATTGTTGTACCTGGCTTTCTTTTTCTACTTGTTACTGTCTTTTATCCTGTTTTTATTGAACTGTATTGAGTAAGGTTTTTTTACTATTGTTTATTATTTATTTGAAGCCTGTATACCCCAACTGGAAGAGCTGTAATACAACAAGACATTTTTGGTCTTCTTGTCATAACCAGATGGAATAGAAGCGTAGTACAAGAGGATGAGACAAACATGCTGATGTTTCAGTGTCCTGTTCTGTGGGTACCTAAGGGTCACAAGGGAAGATGGCAGCATCTGATGGAGTCAGATTGAGGGAGGTAAAATCTAGGCAAGGTAGGAAAATCAACTCCTGACAAGCAAAATCATGGCAGAATTCTCCTTATGCAGAAAGCACATGAAAACAGGATATTGGACAGCACTAAGTGAGCATTGTTGGATGAAGCTCTCATACTCAGATAAAAACAGGGATATTGATCAGCTCCAAGTGATCCCTGCAGGATGAAGCTCTCTCCTACTAGGCAAGTATAAGATGATATTGTGTCAACCATGAGCCTTGAATGAATCACTGACCGTCCTTCCCTAAGACCATTCTGAGACTCATTCTCATCTAGGGATGTATGAGAATTCCATTTTGGGGGTGAAATTTCAATGGCTTTTTCCAGTTTGGCCCTGGCAGATTTCATTCTGTTTCCTCCCACTGGTGTCAACTTGATCTGTATTAAGTCGGACCAAGGAAGACAAAAATAGGGTACAAGTTGAATAAGAACCGAAAAATGAATAAATGCTACAGAGCATACAACTGTACAAAACTATATAATAATGAGTGACAAACTAGTACAATAGAAAATAACTATATGGCAATGTACAAAGTAAGCAGAAATAGGCTGAGTGTTGCACAGGTAATTGAACAGAAAACACACATGCTAGAAATTCAGCATAACACAAAAGCATAAATAATAAGGTTTTGCAGATGGGCAAAAGTTTTGCAGGAACTCGGTTTAGTCCTGTTTTGCCATGTCTGGCTTCTTCAGAACAAATACATGGATTCTGTTTGGTTGTTAATAGCATAAATTTGCACAAATGGGATCTTTTTGGGGGGGGAGATCTTGAAATTTGTGCAAATAGGATTATAATTTTTTTAAAAAAAAAAAAAATTAATCAACGATCTTGCACAAGTATGCATGATTGCAAGTTTGCCCATGTACTATGTAGCCCTGCACTGGCATATTCTACTCTTGTCAATATCCTTATCAGTTTCATATTCTCCACACACTACTTTGTTAGCCAGGCAGAGCCATATCCCATACTTGCCAAGTTCTGAGCCAACAGGAATGGTCCTCCTTTCCTTTTCTGCCCCTTCTGCAGCCTAATGGAATAGCAGGTGGATGACAGCTGGCAAAACCTGATAAAGCCCAACTTCTCAGTAGGGCTTCTGTCGACCTTGCTTTCCTACTCTGCCCTGCCCCCTGCTGCAGTCTCGTGTTCAAATAAATCTGATACAGATTTCAACATTTAATTTCATTGGGCGCTAAGTTCAGTTGTGATTAACTTGTCCCAATGAACCTTTGTTCAATTATCATTGGGCTCATCTACACCTAAGGGCATAGAGGGTGGAGGAAGGATCACAGACTTACCTGCTTCCGCTATCCTCCCCCAGCATCTAGACTGTTGTGCGATATCTCAGAAGGGAAGACGGATGTTGCGAGTGCCATTTTTTTCCTGAAGAGGCCGCGTGGCCCCGATCCTGGGAAAAGGAGGTTTTTTTTTTTTTAAAAAAAGTGCCTACCCCCACCATCCTATGGATGGTGAAATTGATGGGGGCACCACCATGGGCATGGAGCCACCCCGTTTGGCTCCGTACCCATTTCAGGAACCGAAAGTGTATGGCACACCAGCCGCAGTCCTCTGGAAAGTCCTGGGACCATGGAAAAAACAGGATATCCCCAGTTTCCATTATCCTGGGGTCATCCCCAGGTCATCCCCGGTTGATCCCGGGATCCCCTGTGTATCATAGGATGCACAGGGATGACTCCGGGATAAAGGCCTGATGTAGACATGGCCATTGTCTGGGTTGAATCCATAATTTTTATTTTTGACTATGCTTTCTATTTTAAAAAAATAACTTTGAAGTAAAGTTATATAGAACTCTGTATAAATTGTATTGCACTACTTCACTCAGTCAGGCTGCAATGTTGGATACCTCCCAGACATCTGACAGCACCCTGAGCTTGTTATGTAAAACACTTTACATGTAGATGGTGCAGTTTAAAAGACAGATTTGGCACCAGCAGTACTAAATTGTCACAAACTTTAGCAGAACCTCATTATAGTGGGTTAATGAGTCCTACAGATGATCCGCACATTATGTCAATTGCCAGAATAAGAAATATAACCACTGAATTAAGAATAATGAAAATAGCAAGTTCACCACAGATGCTTTATTTCTCTACTTTGGTAAAGTGCAAGTAATTGCAAATAGGTTTACTAGTTTATTCCACTTACTTTACATGATCCAGATGCCCCTGCATGCATCTGAATGTTACATAGATGTGCACATGTAGGTATGTCAGAGAAATCCCAGATGGATTCAAATGACTATGGTTTTCTATGAATTTGACCCCCGGATTCCACAGCAGTTCTGCATCTTCCAAGTTGTGCATATTCTGCACGCTTGTGTACCATATTTGTGGACCATAACTTCACCAAGCCTGCACATAGTTTTAATTGTTTTAATTGGGTTTTACTGTTTTAAATTCTATACTGTTTTTAGATTATTAATTATTTAATTTGTTTTTAGCTGTGTATACTTAATTTAATATTGTTTGTCTAATTTTATCTGTATGCCACCCTCAGATCCTTAATAATATTATTATTATTATTATTATTAATAATAATAATAATAATAACAACAATAATAATAGTTATACAGGATCAAGTTATAGCAACCCAGAACTATCAAAAATACATCATAAAAGATAACAGTGTAACAACAGTCGTTTGCAGGAAATGCCATCAGTTCCAACAAACAATAGACCATATAACAGGAGGTTGTAAAATTCTGGCAGGAATGGACTATACGGACAGACACAATACAGCTGCAAACATAATTCACCAACAACTGGCCATCAAATTCAACCTTATCAAACAACCTACACTATACTATACATATTCACCAAAAAAAATCCTGGAAAATGCAGATCATAAAATATACTGGGACGGAACAATTCATACTGACAAGACAATACCCTGCAAAAGACCAGACATAACGGTCATAGAAAAAAAGGGAAAAAAAACATACCTCATCGACATAGCAATACCGAATGACAAAAATGTTGTTGAAAAGGAAGAAGAAAAGAGAAACAAATATACACCACTGGCCATGGAAGTTAAAGAACTATGGCCTCAGGAAAAGGCCACAATTATTCCGTTAGTCACCTCAGTCACCGGCATCACATCAAAAAACTCTATAGAACTAGTGATGTGCAGGGACCCCCCGGATCAGATCAGGACCCAGATCGGGACCTCCGACATTGTCCTGGATTGGTTCAGACATAATCGGAGGTCCCTCGGATCAGATCGGACCTGATCCCGATCCGAAAACCAGATGTCCGATTTTCGGATTGAATGCCATTTTTGGTGTTTTCCCCATAGACTTGCACTGGGGGAAAGAAAGCTTTTCCCCAATGCAAGTCTATGGGGAAAACATGGCGATGCATGGGTGAGTGGGGGCCTAACTCCCCCCTCCTGTCCCTCCCCCTCACTCGCGCTCCTTACCTGCGGGGGCGGCCGCTTCCCTACGGTGCTTTGATCTACTGAGAAACAGGCTTCGCAGCCTGTCCCTCAGTAGCGTGCCAGGTGATGACATAATCACCTGGCGCGCTACCAAGGGACAGGCCGCAAAGCCTGTTTCTCACTAGATTCGAGCACCGGAGGGAAGCGGCCGTCCTGGCAGGTAAGTGGGCCCCCCTCCCCCTCCCCCTCATGCTCCATATCTGCTGGGGCGGCTACTTCCCTCCAGTGCTAGAATCTACTGAGAAACAGGCTTTGAGGCCTGTCCCTCAGTAGCGCACCAGGTGATGACATAATCACCTGGCGCGTTACCAAGGGACAAGCTGCGAAGCCTGTCTCTCAGTAGATAGGAGTACCAGAGGGAAGCAGCCGCCCCGGCAGGTAAGTGGGGGGCCCTCCCCCTCCCCCTCACGCTCCTTACCTGCTTGGGCGGCCGCTTCTCTCTGGTGCTCCGATCTACTGAAAAATAGGCTTCATGGCCTAATTCTCAGTAGAGCGCCGGGTGATGACATCATCACCTGGCACTCTACTGAGAACTAGGCTGTGAAGTCTGTTTCTCAGTAGATCGGAGTACTGGAGGGAAGCAGCCACCCCGGTAGGTAAGTGGGGGGGCCCTCCCCCTCATGCTTCTTACCTGCCAGGGCTGTCCGCTGCCCCCCGCTGCCCCCTTTTACTGAGAAACAGGCTTCGCAGCCTGCATCTCAGTAGCGCGCCGGGTGACGTCATCACCCAGCATGCTACTGAAAGGCAGGCTGCGAAGGCTGTTTCTCAGTAGAAGAGGGCAGCGGACAGCAGCGGACGGCCCCAGCTGGTAAGGAGCACGAGGGAGAGGAGGAGGTCCGATCCTCTGATTTTATCTGAACTGGATTGGGTCCTTCCGGACTGGTTCGGATGAGATTGGACGATCCAGAAGCCAGGATCGTAATCAGATAATTTTATCCGATTTCGGTCGGATCGGCTTCGGATCGTGGATCGGACCCGATCCAATGCACACCCCTAATAGAAACCTTCAGAAACTGGTCCTACTAAAATACATCCACACCAACATCCAGAAAGCAGTCATACTTAAAACATGCTCAATTGTCAGGAAATTCCTGAATCTGTAAAATACAGCATGACTTGGCAAAGCCCATCATATCTGGATAGAAAAACCGCCATGAGCGAGAAAGAGATGAAATAATAATAATAATAATAATAATAATTTAACTTTCTGGAATTGTACACAAATTTAGTTGCATAAAATATATAAAAAATCTGAAAAAATGCTAATATATATAACATAATATAAGACACACAAGGTTCGATACATCTCTGATCTTTCTTCAGCTTCTGCAGCGTAGCACTCTTTTTTGTGTAGCCTGCTCATTTATTGTATGCTGAGCTAAAGAATAATTAAAATGTTACATGCCAATGAAAGTTACATAAAGTGCAGCAGGCTTTTTTTTTTTTTTGCAAACTTTTCCGAAGGACACAAAAAAATCTGATTCCATGAATGAGTAGGCAATGGACCGAAAGACACCTGATAATCTGCACAATGCAGACAGAATGGAAAAAACGAAATCTGAACATCGCTATGCACATGTGTGGCAAATGATCTGCAATGTAAGCTTTTAAAGAACCTATCAACCCAAGAGAGAAGAGAAAGAGACAAGATTTAAGAGATTACTGATGCTCTCAAAGTTGGTAATGGTGTTGACTGTCTGCTTGTGACCTTTTTGGTTCTCTGGGACTTCTCAGTGGCTTCCGGTACCATAGCTGATATACTTCTGGATAGGCCATCTGAGCTGGGATGTGGAGGCTCTGTATTCCAGTGGATCCACTCCTACTTGGATGACTGACTCCAAAAGGTGGTGCTGGGGGATTATTGCTCTGACTCATAGATATTGTGCTATGGGATTGCCCAGGGCTCTATTTTATGGTTTTTAAGGTCTTCATGTAACTGATGTGAGAGGTTTTCTTTGATGTAGACTGAGGTGTACCAATATGTGGATGATTCCCAGCTCTAGCTATCCTCTTCATCTAACATCGGTGAAGCAGTTGTTGTTCTGAACCAGTGCTTGAGCAGGGTATTGGACTGGACAGGGGCCAATATATGATACTCAATCCAGACAAGATGGAGATACATGTTGTGGGTAGTCCATCTGTCCAGTTAAGTGGCATTCAACCTGTTCTTGGGGGAGTGTAGTCCCCCTAAAGGAACAGTTCATAGTTTGGCTCCAGGCACAGGTAAGCTCAGTGGCTCAGAGCACTTTTATTAGCTTATGACTCTGGACAGAGATAGCCTTGTAACAGGCCCAATCTACACCTAGCAGGATATAGCACTATGAAAGTGGTATGAAAGTGGTATATAAGAGGCAGGAGCCACACTACTGCTTTATAGCGGTATTGAAGTGCACTGACAACTGTTGGGGCCATAGACAACTGGTGTGTATAGTTGTCTATAGTGCTATATCCTACTTGGTGTAGATCTGGCCTTAGTCACATACAAGACTTTTCACTGTGACTTTCTTCAGAACATGGAGGGCTTCTGGAAGGGCCTTGAGTCTTTCCCTCAGAATGGCCATACTTCACCTGTCTAGAATATCTAGTAATAAATTGAGCACAAAATAAAAAGCCAAGAAGGATTTTAGATGGAATAATTGCATGTGGGAGGTAAGATATATATACATTTATAAATCAAGTCAACAGTTCAAACACAGGTGAATTAATGGGTGGCAAAATAACTGGTGACATATTCTTCAACAAAAGTGGTGAAATATGAATGGATTCAATATTTTTAGGCAAGCTATAATTCAGTATAATGCACATTCAGAACTTGATAGCATAAGAAATACCATCTGGGGACTTTTGTATCCTACCTCTGTTACTTTTAAACTCAAAGACCAAAATTCAAACACTTCTAATACTGATTTATCATGGCACAATAGCCAAATAAACAGCTGGTGAAAGATTATTCATTGAAACTGTTGGCATGACTAATGGCTCAGGACATGGAACTGTCTGGACAACTGGCCTTCATTAAAGGTTATATAAAAGGATCGTTTTTCTTTCTAAATTAACAATTCCAAAATGTTGGCAATGTAATCTTTATATAAAAAACGATAGTAGTAAAAAAAAAAAAAAAAACCAAGAACACTACAATGATAGAATACATCTCTCTCTCTCTCTCTTTCTCCTTCCCTCCCTATGCAAGCATTTACCTGCCCATGTGTAGGGCTGAAGTGGGGAGCTGTTTGTGGGCATCCACATAAACTCCACCCCCAATATTTCTGCTTACAGAATTATTATTATTATTATTATTATTATTATTATTATTATATTTATTTCTATCCAACCTTTTCCCAATAATGGGACTAAAGGCAGCTTACAAATTAAAACATGTACAGTTAAAACAAATAGCGACATACAAAATTAAAAATATAACTAAATATAGTACAATTGTAAAATATTTAAAACATTTTAAAACATTTTAAATACACATAAATAAAAATCTGAACTATAAGCAATACATCCACAAAGGTCTGAATTACTCCCCAAAGGCCTGCTGAAACAGAAAAGTTTTAGCCTGCCTCCGAAAGCACACCAAGAAATTTCCAATCATGGGAGTTCTGTAGCACACTTAGCTGAATGTAGTTAGTTACAGAGCCCTTTTCAGGACTTTGTGTTCAACATGCAAAAATTGACAAAAGAGCCAGACATGTGGATATATTGGAGGTGGGGCTTCTGTGTCCACCTAAGCACTACATGCAGGCAGGTAAATGCTTGCATTGGGCTTCTCTCTCTCTCTCTCTCTCTCTCTCTCACACACACACACACACACACACACATATCAACTGAGAAAATGGGAGTTTGGATACTTCAAACAACAATTAACAAATTAAATACAAGCACCAGACCTATAGGTTACCTCCCTCGCCCCCTCCTGACCCTGTCCAAGCCCCCCCCCACACACACTTCTTGACTTGGATAAATGTCACCTTATTAGGACAGGTTAACTCCTCAAGATACCTGGTTTAGGAGAATCTTGCCTCTGCATAGAAGGCTAAAATCTCAGTAGTAAAGCACACGCTTTGTATGCAGAAGGTCAAAAACCTCTGCCTGAGATTCTGGAGAACAGCTGCCAATCACAGCAGACAATACTGAGTTAAATGGACAAATAGTCTGATCTGGTATAAGGCTGTTTCTACTGGCCCGATTTCATTCAAACCCACCAGAGTTTCATTCATTTGAATGAGTGGGTCATTCAAACCCACGCTTTCCTGGAAGCTGCCATTCTTTTCTTTCACCACTCCTCAAGCTGAATTCACTCAAATTATGCTTAGTCTCCATTTTATATAGAACCTGTCCTTAACACCAAGCCACATTCGTGTCAAACTGTAGCAAATAGTTGAAAATATCTTACAGCTTAAACACTTTTGCAGAGCAACAAGAATGAAATCAGGAAGGTAAAACAACAATAACAACAATGATGCCAAATCTATCTGTGCCAATGGGGGGAAAACTCATTCAGAGCTTGAAAAACATTAGCAGCTGTTATGCTTTCCCTTGGCTTGGTTGAAATAGGATTGATGGGATGGGCCATTCTAAACTTTACATAGACCTGCAGCATTCTAGCTTTCAAACACAGAAGTGGGATGAGCAGGTGAATAACACCTCACTCAGCAATGAAGTTTAGCTGAAAAACCGAGGCCTCCTGTCTGTGTACATTCCTTTCAGGTCCCAAATGAGATCATCACCAAATAAGCCCTCTTCCTCGTGTGCCTGAGGAAGCACCTTATAATAACATGATTTCATTATTCAAAGGTTTCTACAAATGCCACAACTGATATTGGCGTTCCTTATGGATGCAGGGTTAGGAATAACGTTAGCCTTGAAGTAAATTTCAGGAAAGTAAACAGAGCTTCTAAAATATCTGTCACAACAATAATGAAGTGGAAGTAGATGGCGTTTCAGAATTGCTAATGCTAACCTCCATCAAGTGAAGACAGGGGGAGATCATTTGCAGCAAAGTCAAGAGAAGAATTATGGAATGAAAAACAACTGGAGTAAATCAACAGGAATGCCAAATAGGATTCCGAAAGGAAGATATAGGCTTCTTTTTAATTTACCAATAAACAAACAAGCCCCAATATCATATCCTATTCTCTTAGGGGTGAAAGTAAAAAGAGGTTTCCTTTGGACCATTATTCATGCACCAACCATTTTCTAATTATATATTTTACTATGGGGGAGAGTAATACAGAAATGTTGATTGCTTTTCATGGAAGAGATAGTATCTATACACCATGCACATATTTTTTTGTAGTTTATTCTATATTACTTTGATCTTTTTTGTGGGAGTAAGTGTTCCCATGCCAACAGTTGTGCCAACAAACATTTCCCTCCCTTTTTATAATATGGAAAACAGTCATCAAGGATGCTTCATGACCGTACATCCTTACAGATGATGCAAACAGGGTACTTGAGACAGAACAATACCTCTTTCAAAATTCAGGAACAAGGATAGATATGATTGTATATGACTTCTGAACATGCCATTGTTCTGTTTGGAGCACCCTCTTTGTATATATAAAATGGTCTTGGCATTCAAGGTCTTGGTACAGGTTGGTAACTGAAGGAGCTTGTTTGATATCCAGTACTATCTGGTGGCTACTAGCTACTGCATACATTTCTAGTTCTTGGTTGAGGGCTCAATAAAACAGTTTTGTAGTTTTAGATGTAGCTTGAGTTTCATGGCTGGCTGACCAGATAGACTCTCGAGCCTTCCAAGGGAGTGCCTCAGGATTCTCTTGGAAGCCTATATACTCCAGTTGCTGGAGAACATGGGCAGGAGGATTCTGTTGCACTGCGTCCTCCTGGTTGACAGCTGGTTGGTCACTGTGTGAACAGAGTGCTAGATTAGATGGAACATTGGTCGGATGATCCAGCATGGCTGTTCTTATGTTCTTATATTCTGAATGCTGTTATTTCTGGAAGAAATGGTGCTTCTCTATGGAATAGGGCAGGATCTACACTACTGCTTTCAAACAGTTTACAACAACAGTGACAACTGTTGGGGCCTAGGACACACTCCATATACGGTTTCAAACCATTTTCAAAGTGTCATATCCTGGCCTAGCTCTCTGGCAAGGTGTCTTTCTATTCTCTCATGCTCAACATGTAGTTTTACTAAACAGGCACTAAAAGAACATCTTATAATTTTTTCTCTATACACCCTCCCGGGGGAGGCAAAACTGGTGCCACCCCTTCTCCTGATGGGTATGGAGCTGCGCAGTCCAGCTCCATGCCAATTGGTGCTGCCACGCTTACTTAAGAGTAAGCACAGCAGCACCCAGGACAGGCGGCCACATCTTCCTCGGTCCCAGGAAGTTCCCGGGACTGTAGAAAATTCAGGATTTTCCAGGGTTCCCTTATTCCTGGAAAATCCCATGGCCAACCCCCCCCCCACCCCCGGGAGTCACAGGGACCAGCCAGGGACCAACCCAGGTGAAACGCCTGGTGTGGAAGGGGCCTAAAGAGCCAAACGAAATGTAATGATACCTAATGGGACCCATTGGAGATGGGGTGGGTTAACCCCCACACAGCGGGGTGGGGGTGGAATTTCAGCACAAAAATGGGAGGACAAGCATAAATCTCACCTCCCAATTGTCATGGTCCTGATCCAAATTGAGGACATGCATTTACACTTACTTTGCTATGTGTGATTCAAAGGATGTCTAGTTTGGCCCTGAATTAAAGACTGACAATGAAGCACATGAGACTCAGTTCAACCCAAACCGACTTTCTCCTCCATTGCAGTTAATGAGAGCTTGTGAAGTGGGTGCTGACTCTGGCCATTTACAGCCCCTGCTACTCCTTTTTATCTCCCACCAGAAGAATATCATGAATCTCTCATCCTCAGTTACCACTCAGCGGGGGCAATTTATTCCTGCCCTCTACCTGGAAGTTCAGAAGGGGGAGCTGTTGCTACTGCTACAGCCTATAACAGGCTAACATGTAACTACTAACCATAGCCACTAGGGATGGAGGAATCTGGCAATTTCAGTTTCTTTTAGGGTGAGGGTTTTTTCCAATCTTAAACTTAGTTCACCTTGAAATTTGAGAAGTTTGCATGAAAATTCATAAGCTTTTGTGCATGTTTCTTTGAATGCACACATTTGCATATGATTTTTTTGCTAGCAACATTTTTACCAGTGACTTTCTTAATACAATATATATATTAGGGGTGTGCACGGACCCCCCCCCCCCCGGATCAGATCAGGACCGGATTGGGACCTCCAATTTTGTTCCAGATCAGGTCGGAACAAAACCGGAGATCCCCTGGATCGGTTCGGACCCAATCCCGATCCGAAAATCAGATGTCTGCTTTTCGGATCAGCTGCCATTTTTCCCCATAGACTTGCATTGGGGGAAAGAAAGCCTTCCCCCAATGCAAGTCTATGGGAAAAAATGGCAGAAGGGGAGTGAGTGGTGGCCTAACTCCCCCCTCCCTGTCCCTCCCCCCCTTGCGCAACCTGCAGGGGCCTTCTGCTCCCGTCCGCTGGCGCCCGCGGGTGCCAGTGGACGGCAGCAGATGACCCCGGCAGATAAGCCCCCTCCTCCCCTTCATGCTCCTTACTTGCCGGGGCCATCCGCTGTCGTCCGCGGGCACCAGCAGGTAAGTGGGAGCCGCCTCCCTCCTCCCCCTCGTGATCCTCCTTACCTGCAGGCCTGTCTGCTGCCATTTGCTGCTGCCTGGGTGGCAGTGGATAGCAGCGGAGGGCCCCCAGCAGGTAAGCCCCCCTGGCGATCCTCCTGACCTGTGGGGTCATCCGCCGCCTTCACCTGCCATAGATCTACTGAGCACTAGGCTTCGCAGCCTAGTCCTCAGTAGAGCACCAGGTGATGCTCTATATAGTGAAGAAAGGCTACCTTCTGGTTGGGGTGGCCTGCCTTGCAAGAGTGGCTTACCTTATTGAGGAGTGAGAGAGATGCTGTGAAACTTTGAGTTCCTCATTCCCAGCTCGAGACACCTGGGTCTCTTACCATTATCTTTGGAAGAGTTGCCAAGGCCTGGTTCAAAGGCCAGAGTTAATTGGTCATGAGCTACAAGACTCCAGCTGTGGGAAATAGAGAGGGGGCCAAGTGGCCTGAGATGGGCCGCTAGGGATTGGTTCTTAGGGGTCACGGTACCAGTTGCCCAGAAAAGGGATAAAGAAGATACCAACTGGGCAGTGGCCATCTTCTTCGGGACTGGTGTGCGGAATGGAGCTATCCCTTTATGCAGTGAAGATACACTGTGCCTCTTGTTAGAATTTGTTATTTTCAGCCTGGCTCAGTCCAGGGAAGACTTGTCACCTTTGGGTGTGATGGATAGTGGGTTAATGGTTTTATTGTTTTAAGGCTTTGCTGCTAATTTTTACCTCACACTCCTTTCTCTCCCCCCCCCCCATTGCCCTCTCTCCCTCCCCTTCTCTCTTAGCTGGCTTTTTACGATTGATTGCCTGACTGAGGCCCTAAAATCTTAGAGAATAAATAAGTGCTTCAGTCCTTAAGTGTGTGTGTTTGTTTCCTGAGGTTGACTGGAGCCCTTTGGGCAGGGAACCAGGAGGCAGGTGTGTGGGTTCACTCAGGGAAGAGTTGTGCACCTGCCTGGGGAGGAAAGAGTTACTTTCCTACACACACACACACACACACATATATATGCTTTTTCTTAAAATTGGAGAACATGGTAGCAAACTTTGGAGAAGTGAATTAAAAAAATTAACCAACTTTTGGTTTGTATAGTGGTGCATGAAATTAGGTAGCTTCACATTAAAATGCAAACTCTGAATGAATTTCTCTACCTTACCACCCACCAAGCACAGAGCTGAGAATGGATTCACATTTTTGTACTTGAATATAATTGCTTTAAGGCCTGTGTTTGTGATTTTCATGTAATGGCCGAGCTGGGTCCATACTATGTGGACCAACTCACATATGCCTACCATGCCCGAATGTGTGAACTGCCCAACACACATTACAGAGCAGAATGTTGGTCCTTTCCCTGCAGATTTGCATTGGGTAGGGGCTAGAGATGAGCATGAAAGGGGAAATATTATAATAGAAAGGGACTATACAAACAATCTTGAATATTAAATAAGTATTATTTTATTCTCTTTTTACAGAGGCCACAGCTTGGCACCCATTTTGGAAAACCAGCTCTGTTTTCCCCCACCCCTTCATTTCCACACTGGTTTCCAGTCTTAATTTTTCTTATCAAATGGATTTGCCTTTTGGCCAATGGGGGAGATAACATGGCCACACTTTACCAGTAACAGCTCAGCTCTGATAGCACCAGAGGAAATTGTTGTCCCAGGGTTTAGCTTGGGTGCTTACAAGGATATTAGATTTGGACCCTCTTCCCACGAGTAAAAGCAGACCCTTATACTGGGGCTGCTCAGACAACATGCTAACTCACACTCAGTGACTGAGTGTGGGTTGTTGTTGAACAGTGGGTTTTTTTGTTGAACCATGGGTTAGTGTGTTATTTGAACGTTGCTTATTACCCATGCAGTGTGGCTTGTTAACCACCCTGAACAACCCAACAATAAAGCATGGGTCCTCAAGGTGGGTAGTTCAAGAAAAATAAGCCACACTGCATGGTTAGCAAGCCACCCTACAGACATTCAGACAACATGCTAAGTCACAGTTCAACAAACAACACACACTCAACCACTGAGTGTGATTTAGTGTGTTATCTGAACAGCCCCACTTCCTAACAAACAGTAAAAGATCCTGATTGTCAAGAATGCCAATTTCAGCTGAAGCAAAGACTGGCAATATATTGGTAGGCATCTCATATACCTTCAGATTGCAAAGATCAATATGTTCTGCTAGCTTGAAAATGTGGCTCTTGTATGCCTCTACAGGGAATACAATCAGAGGGAATGTTTGCAGAACAATATTTCTAATGTTAGCATGAAAACATCATGAAGCTCAAATTAAACTAAGCTCCCCCAGCACCCATTTTGCAGCTGAAGCATAACATGAGTGATGATTTTATGCCAATATTATGAAACTAAATTGCTTTCCTGTGCCCTGGGGGGGGGGGGGACCACCAAGCATGTATAACAAGCAAGGTACTTTGGACACACCCCTAGAGTCCTGAATACTCCCCTCAAAGTGGTTGGATAATGATAAACTAGATTGTTTAAATGTTGCAGAGGACTTACAAGACAACAATTGTTGCTATGTTGCTACAGTAAGTGGTTCATGTAGGCAGAACTAATATTTGTGCTAAGTATACATTTTGCCCTCTTTAAAAAAATACACTGTTCATGTGTTATGGAAAGCATTCACATATCAGTCAGTGCTTACGAAGCCTCTATTTCTTCACATTGATGCAGTAGTTCCAAAGGAGAGCCAAAGGTCTATTTTTTTAAAAAAAAAAATGGTTGCTGCTGAAATTAGAGGTGTGCTTCAGATTTGGAAGAATCTCAAATTAATTGGGCTGGTTTGGACAGATTCAGGAGATGTTTGAATAAAATTGGAGCGCCTCTAAAGTAGACCAAATCCAAATCTGAACTCTTGTGAATATTCAAGATTTAAAGAGATTCAGAGATTGAGATACTTCATATACCCAAAACGAGATATTTATCCCCAAGCTCTCCCTGTAAGGAAAACACAAGGCTTGGAGAAGCAGGGTGCGGTTTTGTGACTGACAGTTCTAGCTTCTAATCATAGTGGATGGTTGTACCAGGGCTCTCCAATCCCAGTGCTTTGGGGGCAGGGATGCTGACGTAATATATTACAGGACTGTTTCAATTTTCAGTGCAGTTCGCTATGTCCCCCCCCCCCCCCCAGGTAAGAATTGCTGACAAAAATATAGGGAAAAAAAACAAATAAGTGCATTTTTTGGGGGATACCCCAGCTCTTGAACACAGCTCCCTACACATATTCATCTGTAAATTGGCAGACCTGATCCCCTCAGAAGGGGCAACTATCATTGCGAATTTCATCCAATTCTGTCAAGAAATAAAAAATGTTACCAGCAGTTTCCTTTTCTAACAAAATCAAAATGAAAAAGCAGGCAACACAAACTCCATTTGACATAAAGTTGTCAGATATGACCCCCTCATAAGCAACTACTTCACCTGTAAATTACATCAAATTCTGAAAATATTAAAAGGTTCTACCCATTTGTTGGTTTCCAATGACAGTCAATGGGAAGCATGAACATTTGGATTTTGAAATCACGATTTGGATTTGGAACCAAATTGAAGTGGTCTCTGAATCAGTCCAAGTGGATTTGGATTGTTTTCAGAACCATCAAACCAGGCTCTGAACCAAATCTTGTGGTCAGTGCACATCTCTAGCCAAAATGGCAGCTTCTGTCAAACTGATCTGAATTTGACTAAGTTCAATAATGCATGTTAACAGGGAATAAAAGCCATTTTCCAAGCTTTGGTTCCAAAAGAAGGGACTGACCAATATTACTCATTTGAGCAGGAGTCTTATCGATTTCACAGTGCTTTCCCCACTCTCTCTGTTCATAGAGTCATCAAGTTGGAAGGGGCCATTTCCAATCCCTTGCTATGAATCTTCTGACATCATTGGCTCTGTTGTTTGCTTCCCACACCTTCACAACACCTGTCACAACTGTCTTGATTCCTGAATGTTCTCCAGCTATATGTGTTATATTTAATGATACTGAGCATGCTGTTTCATGCATACTAATTTTAGCAAATATGTCAAGCTGGAAAACTGACAGAACCAGACTCATATAGGGCTAATCAATTTACAGCTGTCAGGAAATGACCCAAAATCACAACAATGTATTTTCAAATAGTCTCCAATAGTTGTCATGGAAACAAAGGGAGTGGGTGAAATAAAAGGAATGACACTGGATAACACGGCATAATCACTTCAATGTGAAAGTACAAATATTGTGTGCTATAAAATACCGGTCAACAGAACCACTTCACGTGAGGAAATGTGGGC
The DNA here is from genome assembly GCA_029215795.1 of Anniella stebbinsi. NCBI lineage: Eukaryota > Metazoa > Chordata > Lepidosauria > Squamata > Anniellidae > Anniella > Anniella stebbinsi. The sequence continues at coordinate 139,367,308 of JARDYH010000005.1, read as the reverse complement.
TGCATAAGCCCACTATGTATATTGATGTTTTAAATGCATGCATTGCTCTGGCCTGTGTTAATGGATATTAGCTGGATGTTAGTTATTTCTCACTGATTGTGCAATATTTACACAAATTAATATGGCTACTATTTCAAACATGAGCTAACCTCCACTGGATGTTAGAGAAAATATGAACTCAGTTTCACCTTTGTTGTTCTTATTGAACTCATGCCTGTTCTCATTTTGGATAGTCTTGGTTAAGCATTCTTGTTCAAGCGTTTTGTGCCTTTTTGCACTTTGTAAAGTTCTTGTGGTCTGTGAAACATGTTGCCTAATCTTTACTCTCTCTTTTTTTGGAACTTGAAGGAAATCTGTTGTTTAGAAGAATAAAGAAACAAGATAAATATATTATTCCCAGGTTGTATCTGGAAATGTGGGTAACATTTCCAGAGTGCTGAGCTTATGTTCTTGTTCTGCTAACCACCATGTATCAGTTAATCAGGAACTATATAAATATTAGGGGAAGAGCATAAAGATTTCAGGATGAGAACCCCCTGTCTTTAGAGATGGAAGTACTCACCTCAGTTTATTTCATCCACCGCTTGCAGGAACCCCGCCACCTGCGCACCCCTGATTGCATGTGATGGACGCTCCACAAGCACTCGGCTGCCCATTCCTTCTGCAGGCTGCCATTTTGCATAACAATTGTGCCCCCCCTTTTTTTTTACATAAAGTAGGGTGACCAGCTGAAAAGGAAGACAGGGCTCTTGTAACTTGAACAGTTGCATAGAAAAGGTTATTTCAGCAGGTGAAATTCCCTCTTCACCACAACAGTTAAAGGCGCAGGAGCCCTGCCCTCATTCATAGAGTGGCCCACAAAAGCAGGAAATTCAGATCAATGAAAACACAGTTTAAAAAGGAATCACGTCAGAAAGCATCTCTGTGTAGATGGGCCCTGAGTGTTATCCAAATTCTAGGGGTATGAATCTCTCTCCTGGAGATGAATGTGACAATCCATTCCTATTGTTTCCAACCTTTTTGGATTAGGTTGTATATTTGTGATAGCTGGCTTCTCCCTATCTGAGGAAGATGAAGGAAATTCATTAAGGACAGTCTAAACTGACATGGGTGAAAGGGGAGGAAATGCCACCAAGAATCTGCCTTGCTGGGCAGAAAAGAAAGTAATATCAAGTTCAGCTCTGTATGTGAGAGATGGAATTACATTTGGACAGTGATTTATGATTGATGTTTTCTCAGCTCAAGATAAGAACATGATTCTTTGTTGTTGTACATGACAGATCTGATAGTGTGATCACTGCATTCAAATACAAGAGATATGGAAATTTAGGGCTGTCTCTGTTAATATTACAATCTGGCAATCCAAAGTCTACCAAACAAGCATATTAATGAAACATACCTCATCCCTTATAGATAGTTTTTGTGCCTGAACAGCTGGAGGATTTCACTTTCCCCATAATATAACTGCTAATAATGCAGGTATGAAAAGGTTCAACATTAGTTGCTAACATCCTTAAGAACAATAAAGTGTGAGATATATAAAGACGTCTAAGAGCGAGGAAACCAGAGAAACCAAAAGAAAAACAAGACTTATCTACAGAGCAAGACAACCGGTTTATAAGTGGTAAGAGAGCTTATACATTGCAAGGAACACTTGAATCCCCCCAGAAGTAATTAGAAGGTGCTCCAGAAATGGAGCTTTTAAAAGATGGCTTTCACAAGGACTAAGTTGCCTTTCTTTTTTCTACTCCATGAATCATACTGTCTTTCCCCCCTGGTAGATTTCGGATTCCTCCCACTCCTTCCCTTTGCAATGCAATTATATCTAATTCTAGGGTGACCAGATTTTGGAAACCAAAATCCAGGTCCAAATTGGCCTCCCAAAGGAAGAAAGCTATCTAAGCGCAATCCTATGCGTGTCTACTCAGAAATAAATTCGATTGAATTAAATAGGACTTATTCCCAGGTAAGTAGGTATAGGATTGCACCCTAAAGTACTTAAGCATCTGCAAATAAATAATAGGCAAAGAACAATTTAAGCAATTAAACAGAAAAATGACACTAAATTACATTTCTCCACTAGTGCTCAAAAGCTAGAGGAGAATTCAAAACGCTCGAACAAGAATGCTTAACCAAGACTATCCAAAATAAGACTTACCCCCACCCCAATTGCCCAAGTAGCTACCATAGAATATTAATATTAAAAGATATTGTTTAACCCCAAAGTAGCCATCTACTACGTGTTCAGGTGGTGGCTCTAGCAGAATATGGACTCTTCGTGTTTGGTGTCACTAGCTGACAAGATCAAAATGAACTGTAAATAACAACAACAATGATAATAATGTTGATTTTCTTAGACATATTTAAAAGGCAACACCCCCCTCCCACACACACAGCCCAAATTAAAGGCATGATCCAATGAAAGTTAAGTACTTTTAAGGTTGCAATTCCATGCATGCCTACTTGGGAGTAAGACTCATTGAACACAGTGGGACTTATGTCTGAGCAAACATGCATAGGGTTTTACAATCTCATTGGTTTCAATGGGAAAACATTAAATGCCTGTTTTTCCCTGCACATTTACCTAGGAGCAAGTCCCACTACAGACAATGGGACTTACTGCATGTCTACTCATAAGTTCCACTGAGTTCTATGGAAATTATTTCTAATTAAACATGCATAAGTTTAGGTAGCTAAAAGTATTTATAGTAACTGGATTGTGCCCTTACATGTATATTTTTTGTTTTTGTTTTTAAAATCCAAATGAAAATCTCCTTTACTGTATTTTATTCAGTTAAAATGAAAGTTTGCTTTTGTGCTTTGTTGCAAAGTAATGTTTCTGTAGTTTTCTTTCTTTTTAATTGAGAAATATTTTTCTACACACATAACACAACTGTATACAAGGAAAGCTACTTCACGTTTTTGCGAAGTGGAATTTTAAATTAAAACATCCACAACTATAAATCCAGACATCTTAAATTCACTGCAATTTACTTCCAAGTAACAGATTTGAGGCTTGCAACCCAAATCCAAGGAAAGGATTATTTTTTTCAGGAAGGACTTTTCTTTTACCCCTCCCTCCTTTCCGTTCCATTCCGTTCCTTTCCCCTCCCCCTCCCCCCAACTTATCCACCCACCCACCCCTTACAAAACTCTCTTTCTTCCCCCACAAACAACCTAGGGGCTCCAACGCTTACCCCAAAGCTCTGGCCACAAAGTCCTTCGCAGTGCATGGGATTCTCATGCAGCCTGAGAAGAGCATGTGCACTTTTCCCTGCTGCTGTTGTTCTTTATCTACACAGCCTCAGCAGGCACAAGAAGGGTGAATCATGGTGAGTGACTCATCTGAGCCAGTGGAGCAGCAGCGGTGCTCTGGAAAAGGCAGCAAATGGATCCGTTTTTTTCTCTGCTGCTGCTGCTCCTCTGAGCAGGTTCAAGGCACTATTTTGGGGGTCTCAATTTCTCAGACTCTGAATCCGGGATTTATGACCAACCGGCCAGGATATTTTGGAATTGATTGGAATCCAGGACAATCCCCCCGGGGGCCCAGTCGGCCCAAATCACCCCAGTTTTCCCGGTTAGGACCGGGAAATCCCGGGCAATCTGGTCACCATATCTAATTCATTATAATAAATGTATAAATATACTAAGATGTTTTGAAGATTGGGGAATATGGCAACTCTTTGGGTGAGATGGGAGATTTAATAAACAGAGAAGTTTACAATGTTTTCAGTGTCATGTAAGTCTTCGCATGATGGGTGGATGTGAACATTTAGCTTCAGGGACATCATGTAGAAAGGAAGTCATCATGGAGTGGACCCCTTGAGTCTACTTGAGAAGTGACCTGGAAATTCAAGCATTGAATGTGTGTAAAAATAAGCTTCCTTCAGAACTTTGGTTCCATATCATAGGACTAATGCATGGGGGGAACACCTCCTGCCCTCACCCCCAACATGTTCTGCTACTCCTGCCCTGAACATTACATAATGATGAGTTGAACATGCATAAGTTTTGTAAATGTCCAGGTTCAATACATGGGCATCAGGAGCAGAGTCAGAAGGCATGGTCCTACTCCCCTTCCACACATTAGCTGTATATGTGGAGGCAAACTCCTGAAGTAGGGCTTAAATTACTGTATCATTTCTCACTCTTTGCTTCTCATTAGTTATTACCAACCTAAACAAAGTGTTACTTTTTCTGCTATTCTGCTACATAACCTCTAGGTGGCACTGTGGTATAGTTCAATGTCTTAATTAGGGATGGATGAATCAGAATTTTCACTCAGTGTCAATTTCCCAGTCATAAACTCATTCTGTCCAATTTTTTAACCGTCTGAAATGTTTTTTTTAAAAAATCGTTAAAATTTGCATTTATTTTCATTCACAATTTCTCTTAACATATATATTTTGTCCACAATTTCCCCTGATATGCCTATGTTTGCATGCAGTGTTCACAAACTTGCACAGTTCCTAAATGTGCTTTCTTTGCATGTACTTTTTGAACTGAGAAATGCATCATAAAATTTGGAGAATCCTACAATCCAACAAATAACTGTGTCCCAATCTGCATATTAGTCTGGCAAGAGCAAATTACTCAGTTCAATTAAAAGTGGGACAAAACAGAATTCTCCCCCATTCCTACCCATAATTCATCCAAAAGTGGCTGTAATCCATTAGTTTGGGGGTCTTATATCTCTCTGTCCCCCAGCCAGCCTCTTTGCATTCTGCTCACCACCCGCCCACCTGCCTCTTTAATTAATGTAGACTTTGACCCATTTTGAATGGGGGCTAGGTAAGAATTCTTTTAAAACACCTCCTGATTGGTTCTTGGGGATGAGTTATTTCACCTACCTTGCACTGATTTGTTTATGGAATTTCAGAATGTTGGCTTGGGTTGTACTGTTAAATAGGTAGGTCACCATGCGAGGTTGGCAGGGTTGTTTGAGAGAATGAGCATTTGGCAGTATCTGGTGATCATCCAGAGGAACCTTTATGGTGATAGGTTGTTTCACCATCTTCTCCTTTGGGGCCTGGGAATGGAAAAGGGGAACAGCCTTTGAGGCCTGACTTGAACCCACTGTAAGTCCCAGAGCTTGGGTAATGGAGAACTGGAAGGGCCTCTTTCCTTAGATCCATAGGCTAGATGGACTCAAGCCAGTATTTATGGCTTTTATTTGGAGCCGAGGTAGCTTGCCCAGAAGCTCAGTGCAAGAGCAGGTCTTTATGGGACTTCTACTTCAGTGCATTCCCACACAGTTTTGTAGACCATGGTTGCATACTAGATGTTTGGGAGAAAATAAATAAATAAATAAATAAATAAATAAATGGTAGCTTTAGTTTTACCCCAGATCTGTGCCTCATCTCTTTATTCTGGATATATGTGCTTGCAAGTGATGTGAGCACTGTGAGTTGTTTTGGCTGGGAAGGGTGAAACCAGCTTACCATCAAACTCATTGGAAGAGTTGTATTTGAACTACATTTCCGCTGGATCAACTGTGAGCCTATCCACATTGCCCTTAAAACAACTTATATTCTGTTTAAAAACATGTTTTTTTAAGTCTTTTCATTACGTGGTAGGACACACTGAGCAGTACTTATGTTTCATAGTGACTGTTTCCTCTGTTCTCAAAGTGTTCACTGGTGTACAGGGTTGACTGTAATTACCCCTTGACTCTTCTTCTTTTGTTTTTGTTTTGCAGGCTGCTTGACCCGCCCACTTCTGTCTTCATAACTCAAGCAGCCTACAAAACAAAAACTAAAGAAGAGTCAAGGAATTAACCCTGTAATACACCAGTGAACACTTTGAGGACGGAGGAAGCAGTCACTATGACACGTAGGTACAGCTCAGTGTGCCCTACCACGTAATGAAACAACTTAAAAAAACACATTTTTAAACAGAATATAAGTCATTTTAAGGGCAATGTGGATAGGCTCTGTGCTGACAGAAGTGGACTTCCCCATACCCTCCATCCCACAGTGGACCTCTCCAGCTCCCTGGAGAGACAGGAGACTCTGCTGAATGAGGTGGGCTGTGGTATGTGGCGGAGAGGGGAGATCCCCAAAGATCAATGAAGAGACATTCTTCATCTCATGAAAAGCAGTCCCTGGATCCAACCCTGGATCCAAATATGCAAACCTATACACATAAGTCCCACTAAACTCCATGGGTTTTACTTCTGAGCAGATGTGCATAAGATTGCACTGTGTGAGTTGTAACATGGGGTTCTCTCCAACTTTTAATTGCTGACATTTAAAAGATAGCAAATCAATCAGTTCAGCCACTATTGAAAGAAAATAAGATAGAAAGAGAACTGGTGTGTGTGTGTGGGGGGAGGAAACAGGTCTTGCCTTTATTCCCATTAGATATCAGTTCATAAACCTAATATGAATCAGTTCATAAACCCTGATAAATGCAATATTAAAGTTTTTTCTTAATTTTTTGTTGACAAGGGGAATAAACAAAATGTCTTTTTCTATGAATATTTTACCTTTCTCCCTAAAATATAATTTATTTAAGGAGACTCATATCAAAAATAAAGATTTCATTTGCAACATCCATGTACCACAAACAGATTCCCTTTTTGAAAAGATAACTTTACCAAAAGTGGCAATTATTACTGTCCTAGGAAAAGGATCCTTGTCATTAGAATTCAGGACAATAATCTCACATTCAACTTAGCAGTTCTGATTTTTGTTTTTGTTGTTGTTTGTTTGTTTTGTTGCCGAAAGAGAAATGGTGGTGTTGAGGAAAATACTGAACCTTAAGAAGGCTGGTTGAAGGTAGTGAAAAGAATATTAAAACCACCAAGAAATCAGGAAACTCAAACTAGATGTCAGACATGCATTCATATAAATGCTGGAATAAAGCAGCCTTTAACAACTGGGGGGCAAACAAAAAGGGAAGAGCCCAATTAAGAATATAAGAAGAACCATGCTGGATCAGATCAAAGTCCATCTAGTCCAGCATTCTGTTCACACAGTGACCAAATAGCTGCCTGTGGGAAACTGACAAATAGGACAAAAGTGAAACAACATCCTCCCACCCATGTTCCCCAACAACTGGCATACTACCTTTGATACTGAAGGTAGCACATAGCCTCAAGACTATATCTTGTAGAACTGAGAGAATTCCACAGTTTAACTTTGCACAGTGTGAAGAAGTTCATCCTTTTATCTGTCCTGAATCTCTCACCAATCAGATTCATCAGACGAACCCCAGTTCTACTATTTTGAGAGACTGAGAAAAATATCTCCTCATCCACTTTCTCCACACCATGCATAATTTTGTACACATCTAACATGTCTCTCCTTACTCATCTACTCATCTATCATGTCTCCCAGCTGTTGTACAAAAAACAAAACAAGGTGCTAGCCTTAATAAAAAAAACACAAACAAGGAATGACCAAAAAGTTAAGGTTTACAAATTTTTTTAAAAATATATTTTATATAAATATGTCCACAATCAAATAGAGCAATTGATATACACATTCAAATTTCTCATCAGTGATAATCAAGTAAATTGCTCTATAAAAATTAATGAAGGAGGCAGGCCAAACGCGTTCTGACGTTTTCAGTCTTCTTCAGTGGCCTGTAATTACCGGCACAAGCTGATGCTGTAATACAAATATTTAAAGATGTAATTATCTAGACACGGGGGCTGCCTGACAATATCCTGAAAGTAGGACGAATTGTATCACTCCCCCAGACTAGCAAAGCCTACAGCAAGTGCTCGCAAAACAAACCTGACCTCCATTTCCCAAAGTCAAATGCCATGGTGAATCATTGGTGGGAGTTTATTCACTGCTGAGAAGGACCTCTCCCGTGTGGAAACCCACCTAATATCTCTCACTGGTGGGCAGGTGAGAAGAGCCTCTCTTTTTGTTCTTAAATAGCAGGCAGGTGATATGGGTGAATGGCCCTATTTATGGCTGCCGCTTGCTCAAAATTGAGATTTACGGACAAGTCCTCATTTTGATCAATTTATTTGTTCCCAAAAGGGGCATGGTAACCAATATAGCTTTCCAGGACTGGTCTGACATGATCTCTAATTGGGTGGAAAAAGTTTTTATAGGAATATATAGTGAAAGCCATTCCATTTGTGCTTCATGGAATGTCAGGCATCTTTCATTCCATTGTCTGCTCATTGATTGGAACAATTTTTTTTAAAAAAAATTAAAGGGATGTATGAGAATTTTGTTTCACTTGTGTTCATGCACATTACCACAAGTGCACTGTTGGTGCAAATCTCCCTCAAAGTAAAAACAAACAACAACAACAACAAACAAACAAACAAGTCTAGAAGTCTAGGATCTGCATGACTCAGAAGAAGCCAGTGCACTGTGGAATCCACAGGTCGGTTTCATAGAAATCAATTGAAGCTGTTGAGGATTTCACCAACATCTCTAACCTTCCATGACTGGAATTCTGTCCACCAAAAACAGATCCTGGATTCAATGCATAGTCTGGGAAAAAACAACCACTGCTGGTAAAAAAAAATGCATTAATTATTATACTGCATTTCAATTAAACAGATTATCACCTGATCTTGCCAGGAGACACAAAGAGAAGAAATTGCTCCATGATTCTGTTCTTGAGTTCCATATTTGAAATAGAAACTGCAGTGACCCTTTTCATTTCTGTGTCAAGTTCTATTGTAGGCTTTTCATGCTAATTTAGAAACTAATATTGCTGGCCAATTTACTTAGCAGACTCACTTCTAAAGTGTCCCACTGTGCTTTGCAATGTACCCAGGGCAAACCCTATGAACTCTTTTCCAATTGATTAGCCTGATTGTGTTCAGCTGAAACCTCTGTTCATGCCCTTGCAAGCACATTTTGGTTCCTTCTTGTATTTGCATTCACTTCTCCATCATGCCAGATTCTATATGAGGGTCCTTTAGAAATCTCCAGTATAAGCTGTACCCAGACTTTTTTCCCCTGTTCCCAATAGTGCAGTCCTTTCTTTGAAATTTGTTTCCCTGTCAACTGTGGGTAGACAGCTACTGTTTTAGAAATGTTGCTGTGCGTTGAAGCCTCATTCCAGTTAATGTACCATATGGCCCAAATTAAATTAACTTTAAATGCAACAATTCAGAAAGTTTATATACCACCATGGAAGTTTTCTTTTTCTTCCTGAAACACCTTCTAAGTATTCACTGTGTTTCTGGTATAGCATCCTATTTCAAAAGCTGGTACTTTGACAATTTGTACACAAGCACAATTGGAAAATATAACCTGCACAAGTTATCTTTTTGAACAGGAAGAGGAGAGTGATGTGGTTATAGTGGACAAAAATTTCAAGACTATTAATTTGACTCAGCCCTTCTTGGCTGATTCAGGATACAATCCTATGCATATTTAGACATGGCTGGCTGGGGACTGCTGGGAGTTGTAGACCTGAGCTCAACTGTAGTTTTAACCTTTAAAAACCCCAATGGCTTAAGACCTGGCTACTAATGAACTGCCTGTCTTGTTATCAACCTGTCTGGTTATTAAGCTCTGCAGGAAAAGTCCTGTTGAGGGCCCCATTGTCTGCAGATACCCATTGGTCAGGCACATGTAAAACAGCTTTCTACTATGTCACTCAAACTGTGGAATATGTTTCCCCAGGAATTACGATTAGCCCCTACTCTCTTCATTGAGGAGGAATCATCCCATCTCCTTGTGACAATCCCACTGCTACTAACTCCAAAATGGACAAACCCCACATAGCTTATTCTTACTATTCACTGCCTCTGCTGTAATAAATCTTCAATCCCCTTATTTAACATACTGCTTTTATCTAAGGTAAAATTAGGTGCGAGTCAAACAGATCAAAGATACAACAACAGTAAACAACTAGCATTAAATAGTATTTTATTAAAAACAAACAAAATAAAACAAGTGTATTATTTATGATTGCTATTATTTAAGGGTTTTATATTGTTAGAGTTAGCACTGGTCAGATTATAGAAGTTCCAGTTCCTAACCAAACCTAAACCAATTCCTATATCAAGCTCCACCCCACTCACAGGCCCAGCAGTTAGGGCTCAATAAGCAGTCTTCTTTCATCAGGCTTCACCTGAAGTCTTCAGTTTGTTCAGCAGCTGCTCTGTCTTCAAACCACTACCACTAGCTGACACTCAGGCTAAGCTCTTTCATCCAAAGGCTGCTTCAGGAGTCTTCCTGTCCCCATTTACACACCTATTTCATCGTCTGCCTCAGCTCATGTTTTGTCAGCTCTAAGATTAGCTTCCTGGTCTTGCAGCTGCTCTTGTTCCTGGGTAATGTCTTCCTCAGGCTCCTAGTCTCTCACAAAGACACCTCCTGATGAACTCTCCAGACAAACACCCCAAGATGCCTCTCAACAGCTCCTTATATTTGCTCCTAGCAGGACCCTCCAGTCAATCAGCTTTGATATGGCCAACATTCCATCACACTGCCTCTATTCAAACTCAGGACCAACAGGTATCTTTAGAATATTTAGCTATCCTCCAATCAGATGGTATCAGTTTTGATCCAATCTTCCTATATATAAGACAGAAACTTTGTCTTGCATTTCCCTTTCAGTGCTAACACTAATTGCCCCTCTGGTACAAAACTCTAGTAAAAGGCACACATTTTCCCTCATAATATTTACCCCTTTGTCTTCAGTCATTGAAACAAAACATAACTGTTGAACATATTACACTTTTACCTCACAAAAAGTCAGTTTCTTCACAGGCTTGAAGACATCTTTTGAATTTAGCCTTTTTAATTATGTAGTTTTAATGCTTTCATGTTTTATTGCTTTCAATATTCTGTTTTTTCCCTATTGTTTTAAGGTTTTATTGTGTTAAATTGTTGTGCACTGTCTTGGTTGACTTTTTAGCAAATCAGGTGATATATAAATGTTAATAAATAGATAGGTAATAATTTTAAAATAAAGTGTCTAAAAAATCACATTCACTTGGTGAATGTCTATGCTCATAAAAGTACAGCTGAGTTTATGATTCATAAAAGAGCATGGAATAATATTGAAGTAAGCTCAAGAAGAAAATACTATTACTTTTTCTGGGAAAATGCTGCCATAAACCAATTGCAAAACAACTCAAAGTGACCTTCTAATGTTGCTGGATTTCAAGGGTATTGTAATATGAATGGAAAAGAAATGGTGGGTATGTCCAAAATCTGTCAATGTGGCTCTGTAGTACGTGTTTGCTTTCTCTTCAAAGTTGGAAGAGGTTGTGTGGGTAGTGCTTCTGTGAATCTGTCAAAAGGAATGTTCAGAAGCAATAGCTGCTAGTTTTGACTTATCTCTGAAGAGTGTCACTCAAGCTGTCATAAAAGTGCTGCTTACTGCACACCAAATATTGATTTCACTATAACTGACTTAGGTAGAAAGTGTTTCTGTAAGCAATGTACTTTTAAACAAAACGTCAACATTGATTCACTTATTGGCAAGCTGGATCCTCTGAGAAGAGAAGAAAGAGGATCTAAACAATGATTTTATGAAGAGTTGCAAAGGAAATGGCTCATTCTTTCCTCTCAGGTCAAGGAAGATGTTTAAAGTGTTCATCTTACAGCAGCTAATTCATAGTTACTATTGTTTATATTCTTAATATTCACCTAAATCTGTATGCAGGGCTGGGCCTACAATTAAACAGCAAGTGGGCGCAGGCGGCGGTGCAGGCTAGGAAGAGTAGTGAATTGTTCCACCCTTCCCACCCAACAGATGTGCCACTGTTTGGTCAGCCATTCGCTTCCACCCACCACAGCCTCCCTCTCTAGCTGCCTGCTTGCATGGCCAGTCAGTCAACAGCTTGTGGCCACTGGGCATTGCCTCCTCCTCCCTCCCTTGGCCAGTGGCTCCAACCTTCTGTCCCAGCCATGGGACTCCTGGCCTGGAGACTCAGGCAAAATACCGCAAGACTTCTTGCATTAGTTTGGCAGAGTCTCCCAGCCAGCCGATGGAGGGAGGAGGAGCCACTACCCCTGCAAGTGCAGGGAGTGGGGAGCTGCAAGTCCCCACCTTGGTGAGAGAGGGGAGAGCTAGGAGTTGCTGCTGCTACCATGTGAGAGCAGGGAAGGGGAAGCACAGGGAGAAGAAGTGGGGTAGGGCGGCAGCAGCAGTGGCTCACTTGAGGCGGCAACTTCAGTTGGGCTGGGTAGGGTGACCATCTGCCTGGATTTGTCCAGACATGCCCAGGAAATGGGGAGCGCGTGGTGGGGGGTTTGTTTTGGGTGGGTGGGGTGGCGGGGGGGGGTCCGGGATTTTTATCCTCAAAATCTGGTCACCCTAGGGCTGGGCCGTCTGTGTGTCATTATGCATGTGTACTGGCTTCAGCAGGGTTTAACTGTGAGGCTTAGAACTGGAGCATGTGAAGTAATAAAAGGAAATGGCAACGTGTACATCATCCACTACTGAATATCTGCAGCAAGACCTCACATATCAAGGTCATCAGGTCAGACAGTAGGTCAGCCTTGCATGCACCACTTGGCAGCATGAGGAAAGGATAGAAAAAGAATTGCCCAAAGAGCTTCGGTTATCGGCAGTACAGAAATATAATAAATAAATAAATCATAAGATAAAAATCATAATAGTAAGGCAAGAGCTGATGTCTGAATAGTGCTCCAAGACTTTTCAAAGAATTGCCTCTGATTTGGGAGGGATGATGGGATACTATTTGGACTTTGTTCCAGGCAGAAAAAACTCCTTTCAGAAGGTATGGCTTCTTGGCAGGCTTGAGTATGACTTCTAACAGCGAATCACTGACTGGACATACAGCATATTTGGTGTCAGAGATACAAGGCAATTATGCCGTAATGGCTGATTGATGGGTTATGGAAATTGTTTTGAAGAAGAGAGGTATGGCCTTGTGTGACAAGAAGTTCCAAGATGATAGAAGTCTTCACTTTTGTCTAATTCCATGACATAACTTGCCACCATGGACTTTCTCTGTGGTCTTTTCCCCCCACTCTTTCCAATGGAGTGGCCTCAGGGAGGAATGTGCAGTAACTACATAGGGAGGCATGGAAAGTTAAACCATGCAGAAGTATGTGTGGTAATTATAGGGGGTAGTGAAATGACGCAGCACCACATGGTTCCCAGTCATGTGGCAGCCCCAGTTACAGTAGTTTGCCTAACCCTCTGTTCTCTTTAGTTTCTCTAACCACCACCCCTCCTCATGCATGTGAGTAGGTCCTAATTCTCTTTTCCATGCAAGAATGTTGCATCCTTCTCAACTGGCTGATTTTTTTTCTAAAAGTCTCTAAGAAAGGAGATTCTACAACCCCTCAGGAGACATTTTCTATGCAAGCTTTATGTTCTCTCTCTCTCTCTCTCTCTCTCTTTTTGCAATATTATAAACAAATCCATTTTCTTTTTGAGAATGAGCGACCTGTAAGAAACTCCATGTCATGAAGCTGGGTCAGCATACAACTCAATAAACCACCGGTGTGTGTTATTTCATGTTGATCTAGTTTCCAGGCCTTCAAGGTCAGACCTGAATTCTTGCCAAATTAGACTGAATAATTTCAGCTGGGCTGCTCTGAGAGCTTCCAATCCCCCCTCCTATCCTGAAGGTCTGAAGAAATTATTCACCCTGCTAGGAATTGGCTAAGGAGACTCCCCTCACATTTGTAAGGGGCCTATGGGTATGACGCTAGAGGGGCTAATGTTAACCTTTGTCATCATTCTTATCTTTTTCATTGTTGTCTTCATACTTCACTTGCTTTCAGGCTTGTGGTTGTCTGGATCCCTTATTGAGCCCTGTCCTACTGGAAGACCCATACTTATCATATAGGATAAGACTATGTATTGCTTTGTTATTTTTACCTGGGTTTCTCAAGGTTGTTCTGATTTTTGTATGCCTATTATTCCTCTTTCCCCCTTCTTTATTGTAAATATACTTAACACTTATTTCAATGTTTGTGTGTGTGCTTCCTTCCAAGTAAACCTTAGTACTAAATTCAGAGCTTTCTGCTGCTACTGTTTAAACTTTTAAGCTTAGGGCTTGAAATAGAAGGTACTGGCTTGGCCCATTATTTTTAAAGACCTAGGAATGTTCTGTAAGGTATGAGAGTCTCCTGGTCCAGATTGAGATGGATGTAAGGAGTGCTGACAGCCTATTTCTATAATCGTTCATTCCTGCCTGCACTGCTGTGAGTTAGGGTACCCCCATCTATCCCCTCACTGTGATGACAATGATGATATGGCCATTTCTATACACTTTCTGTTCCCCCCCTTTCTCAGCCTGCGATTTACTCTTTTTCTAAGAAAAAACAATAGCACCTCATTTTTATCCGTGGAGAATTTGCATAATATGTTAATTCTGATATGCATCCAGACATCTGGATGGCATTTTAATATCTCATTTGCATTCAGACAAGGAGAAGCCACACAGATGGTGAAGAAAATCTGAAGTGCATTGTTTTAAACAAATATGGCATCCAGGAAATCAAACATGATTCAAGGTAGGCATTAAAGGCTTCCTTGTTCTGTGCAAGTGTGTGAGACAGACTGTGTTAGAAAGAAGGCAAGGCATTTTGTGTCCATTCTGGACACAATCTAGTGCACAGTTATGAGCAGAAGAAGTGAGAGGCCAGGGCACACCAGGACACTGTGAGGCCAAGTAAGATCCAACCCGCAAGCTCAAAGCAGTGGACAAATAAAATGCAAGAACATGAGATCATGCGTCAATGAAAGCAAAATGAACAAACAAAAATAGAACAGTCAAATAAAATAGTAGACTAAACAGAACCTTAAACCACATAAATTATCCTAAACTGCACATCTAGGCAGGGATCCCCATAGGATCTTAGCCTGGTGGGCTATAGAGAAAGAACAGGATTAACCCCCCCTATTAGATTCCTTCTTAGGAATTAAATTCCTTATTATTAAATCCCTGCTTAGATTGACCCTATAGCCATTTCAAAGCCAACAACCACTTTGGATTTTATGGAGCCCCTACGGTTTTGGCATTTAAGGAAGTGATGGTGAGAAGAAGGAGCAGGAGATGCCATTAATTGCTTCCTCAATGGCTCCCTGCCTATCAAGCAAGCAAGTGGTAGCACCGATGAGGAGGAGGAGGAGGAGACAGTTGGTATCAATGGCGGTGAGAAGGAAGGCTCACTTAGGCAGGATCTACACTATTGCTTTATAGTGGTATTGAAGTGCACTGACAACTGTTGGGGCCCATTGACACATTCTTTACATTTTCACACCACTTTCATAGTGTTAAATCCTGCTTGGTGTAGATCTGGCCTGAGGGAGGGAGCCCGTTGAGGGCATCTTGCCCAACAGCACTCAAAAACTTGGAAGAAGTACTAGATACATCCTCTGGAAATTATTCTCATGGATTGTCATTCTTAGCCATGCATTCATAATCAGTATAGCCTTGGCAAAGGGGAAGAAACTATAAAACTAAAAACAGGAACTCAGGAAGAGATATCAGGAAATCAACATAGAACAGAAAGATATAATAAAATCACTGAAATAACCTCTACAGAATATTATCTCCTGTTCATTCTGAGTGGCATTCATATGGCTTTGGTCTAAACCATACATAAGAGTATATCTGTAGATCAATTAAAGGACTGCGATGTTGTGGTGGTTTAATCAAGATTGTGGAGGAAAAGACCTAACTATCTACTCTGCTCTTTCAAACAAACAACAATTGATACTTTCCAGATCTCTGTTACTTTTTCATTATTTGCAATACAGGAAAACATTACTGGCAGTATTGCTATTATAATGCATAGATTACCATACCAAAGATGATACTTTTTGTTTACAAATAATTTCTGAGCAGGAAACTTGCATTATGAAAAGAGAACTAGTCACAGGAATTATTTCAGAAATTGTTATTCCAATGCAGGAGTTGTATTTAATTTAAGAGAACATTTTCCAAAGTTTGTCCATTTTCCTTTAGCAACTAATACCTCTCCCTGTCTGTCCTTCATGTGTATGCCATCTGCCTGTTATTTGTCGGCGCTTTCCATACACCTTCTGTTAGAAAGCCATCTGCTTCTCTCTTTTAAAGTTCTATGTGCAACACACATTCTTTTATCTACTTTACAAATCTTTGCATATGTCAACATTTTAATTACACAGTGGCATATTACAATGTCATTGACTCAGTGGAGGGGGGTGTCTGTGTGAACAATTGTGCCTGGGAAAGTTTAGGGAGAGCTCACCATGAATTTTATGGCTCTTTGATATATTGTGTTTATGAAATTTACAACAACTTTGTCACGAGAAGGAGCCAGATGATGCATGAAGTCAATAATTGTGCTAAGTGATTGATGTCTACATAATCCCAAAAGCACTGTGGCTTTATTAAAATACAATAGTAATATTAATTCATATGAAAATTTGGCTCAGCAAGCTGCTATTGCATTTAAATTTTATATACTCTAACAATATGATCTTCCTGATGCCAGTCTAAAAAGGGGATAGATTATTTCTAGGCCAGTGAAAGTGAAACTATTATGTGAATATATAGCAAATATGTAACAAACAGATGAGTGGGAGCATACAGTGTATACTGAACATTACATAGAATACTTGGAAATTTGGCACTACTTCAACATGACTATTAGAAATAAACATTTACATAAGCAAATGGGAAATGTTAGAAAATTCTCGCATTTTTGTCCAAACTTGATGCATATCGATAATATATATTTAACTCCTTTGCTGAGGGAATTGCACTGGCTACCTGTTGGCTACAGGGCCAGGTTTAAGATTTTGGTACTAGTTTACAAAGACCTAAACAACTTGGGACCAAGATACCTGAGAAAGCACCTCCTCCCCTACCAAACTGCCCGATCACTGAGGTCGTCGGAGGGCATGCTCCTGATGGTTCCACATGCACCTATAGCCCGATTGGAATCCACCAGGAGAAGAGCTTTTAGTGTAGTGGCCCCTTTTCTGTGGAACTCTCTGCTCCTGGAGATCAGGCAGGCACCAACACAAGGCTGCTTCCAGTGCCTCCTGAAAACGACTCTGTTCGAGAAGCCTTCCTCAACTGACTAGTCACTGTTTTTCTGGTTCCTTTGTTTTTAAATTGAAGAATTTTGATTTGCTTTTCAAATCTTCTTTCTTTTATTTTGGTACATTTTTATAAAAACTGAACTGCCATGAAAATCTCACCCATCCACACCAACCAAATTCAATAAGCAAAGCTACTCCACCACAGAGAGGCTCGTAATGTACCTGCCTGCCCTAAAGATGAAGAGCCTGTCAGAAAAAAGAAGAAGAAGAGGTGGCAACTGTAACCAAGTATTTATGGTTGATTACACAGAGATTTACATAAAGCACTCAAAGCCCTGGACATGGATTGATGAATCTGTCCATTTCAGTTCCTCCTGTATTTGATTTCATTTAGAACTGCACTGGCTGCCTGTTAGCTACTGAGCCACATAAAAGGTTATGTTATTGTCCTATGAAGCCCTAAACAACTTGGGACCAGGATACCTAGCAGACTACCTTCCCTTATATACACCCAGATGGCATTTATAAACTTCAGAGGAGGTCTTATGACACCCTGCTTGTGGAATATCCTCCCCTTGAAGGCCCTACTGGCACCGACGCTGGCTTCATTTCAGCACCAAATTAAAACATGGCTTTTTATCAAAGCATTTGAGGGCTAAATTCTCCATGGTTGTACATAGTTTTAATGGGTTTTAATTGTTTTGTTGCTTTTAAAAAATATATATCATTTTTAATTTGTTACCAATTTTTTTAGCTATGTAAATTATTTGTTTATATTGTTCTCATTTTACTTGAGAGCCCAGTGACAATAGGGTGGTATACAAATGTTTTAATAAAATAAAATAAATAAAGAATTCTGAAACGAATGAAATGTTGCCTTGATGGCAGGCCTTCTCTGTAGCGGCACCCACTAGCTGGAAAACCCTTCAGCTGGGTTTTCAGGAGGCAGAAAATGTAACAACTTTTAAATATCCCCTGAAAACATGATGTTTTAAAGAGGATTTCCATGGAATGTAACTTATTTTAGTTTTATATGGCATTTTAACTTTTAAAGTTTTAAATTTGTTCTGATTTGTTGTATTTTATCATTTTAATTGTGAACTGCCCAGACAGCCTTGGCCACTGGGCAGCATAAAAATGAATAAATAAATAAATAAATAAAATAATTTTATTTAACCTTTCAATGACCCCTTCCTTTCATTTTTCATATCATCCACTGGCACACAGATCTGTCCCTATGTTTTTCCCCTTTATAGTACTGTATAATGTGTATGAACATTTCTTTTGTTGAAATACTAGAGGTGTTCACTGAAGGCAGAATTTGGTTTGAACCCTGCTTTGGCACTTAGGAAAAAGCCCTGATTCACCTCCAAAGTTAGAGGGCACCAATTGGGGCCCAAATAAAAAACTTGCTTCAGGAATCCAAACCACTGAAAACTTTTTTTTGGGGGGGGGTGACAGAATTTGATTAAATTTGCAGGCATAGGAGCTGCTTCTATCTGGATGAAACTTGCAAAATTTTGGACAAATAGGTGCACAACTTTCTGCAAGTAGTCTTAACAGTTTCAAAGGATTATAGGTCTATAACTTTTGTGTTTCTTGGTAGACTGAGATGACATTTGCAGGCCTAGTTGACCTTTGAGGGGATGATGAAGCCTGATGGATTTTAGAAAGATAAGCTTGGAGATTATATATAATCTGCTTACTCACTCCCATTGGGGTTTATTTTTAAGAAATGAAGAGTCAACTGGGAAAAAAATCAGAAGAATAAGTGCAGGGAGAGTTGTGCAAGGGAAGTCTTTAAAATGGGGGGGGGGGTTGATTCCCTTCTCCACTGTGGCTTTAGGCAGTTTTTATGAAAATGTCATACACCATAGAGGTGTCCCTGCTATGAAACTTGCAAACTTTCAGAGGGATAGGTGCAGGTGTTAGGATGAAGGAAAAACAGTTTTTTAGGGTGTTTTGATTTCTACTCAATTAACAGCACTAAAGTCGCAGAAAAGTGAAGTGCTTCATTCTCGATGGGGTGGATGGGTAGATGACACTGTATTGAGAAAATGCATGGACGTGTACATGCACACACTGTATAGTGCGAGGGGGACCATTGAAATTTAGCATGTCTTTACAAGGATTGCAATTGTTCCGCACTTTGCTGTGTGACCATCTGGCTTGGTGCCTGCTTCTAAAGCTCTCAGAGCACCCTCTTGCTCCACCATTTCAGGCAGAGGCCTTCTTCATCTCAGAGCAAGTGGTCTTGCTCACCAGTTAACTTTGCATTAAGAGCAGGTGTGCAACTGTGCATCTAACCCCCTTCTTGTAAAGCCCTTAGAGCACTCCTTCTGCCTACATTCTTTCAGGTGGAGAGAGGGTGTCATTCTCACTCTTAGGCCTCATCTACACCAAGCAGGATATTGCACTATGAAAGTGGTATGAAAGTGGTATATAAAAGGCAGGAGCCACACTACTGCTTTATAGTGGTATTGAAGTGCACTGACAACCGCTGGGGCCCATTGACATATACCTTATACTGCTTTCATACTGCTATATCCTGCTTGGTGTGGCTTCTGCCTTTTATATGCCACTTTCATATCACTTTCATAGTGCTATATCCTGCTTGGTGTAGATGAGGCCTTAGTTTCAAAGGAAGAAGCTTTGCTAATCACTACTATTTAAGCAGGGGGAAAAGTGGCATGCCCATCTCTCCCTGGCCAGATCTACACCTTGTTTCAAATCAAGGTAATCCCATCATGGAAACCCTTTATCCCTCTTGCCATTTATACATCGTAGGATACACAATGAAATTTGTGGAAGTATTTTGGATAATGTGGAATAAAAAGCAGGAAATAACACGATGAAAGAGGTATATAGAATGTGTAATGTGCCCCAACAGTTATCAATGCACTTCAATAAAAGCAGTAGTGTAGATCTAGCCTCTCTCTTTCTCCCTTTCTACACCATAGGAGTGTAGAAGGAGGGAGGGCTATCCCGGAAGTACCTAATACACACCATTGGTGCACAGGGACCAGCTGGGGGCCATCCCAGGCAAAATACCTGGTTTGGAAAGGGCCTTTGTCTCTCTGTCTCTGTCTCTCTGTCTCTCTGTCTCTCTGTCTCTCTGTCTCTGTCTCTCTGTCTCTCTGTCTCTGTCTCTGTCTCTCTCTCTCTCTCTCTCTCTCTCACACACACACACACAGAAACAGTGAGACTCCATGGTTGCCTGGAGCTTGTGAATTCCTGTCACAGCTATTATTACTTTGGCCACTTCACCACTGCAGCCTTATTTGTAAGGATAGTGGTGACTCATGAAGGCTCTGGAGACAGGGATGAATATTGGAACTATGTGATCCTTAGATGTCACTACTGCTATGTTTATTTATTTATTTATTTTATTACATTTGTATACTGCCCCATAGCTGAAGCTCTCTGAGCGTTTCACATAAGATGTTGCTCTTAAAATGATAGATGTTGACCTTAGGGGGTAGACAAGTACACACATCCCCACTCCAATGTGTGATATTTAGCAACCAGGGCCAGGCAGCACCAGATGTTTTTGGTCCCTGGGACAGGGCATCTCTTCATCCGGTAAACTGGAGAATTGGCAGCACTTCCCAAAGCTCCTCTTTTAAAATGATGGGACTTTCCAAAGTAGTTCTGAGATATGCTACTGAGGTTTGTTTAAAGAAAAAATGCCATCATATCCATGTTGGACAACCATATATAGGAAAATACCTAAAGTGGCAATTTGGACCTGGGCCAATGTATGTATCAGTGAGGTATTAATATACATAGATCATTCAAGAAGATGCAAGCCTTTGGACAAGAGTTTGGTCAGTGTGGTATAGTGGCTAAAGTGTTGGACTGGGAATCAGGCGATCTGGGTTCTAGTCCTCACTCGGTCATGGAAACCCACCGGGTGAATTCGGGCCAGTCACAGACTCTCAGTTCAACCTACCTCACAGGGGTTGTTGTGTGAGGATAAAAGGTGGGATATAAATGCAACAATAAACAAAATAAATAAATATTGCAGTCAGGCACAAGCTTTAGCAGGAAGGTGATGCCCTGCCCTACCTGTATGGGCAGCAAACTTCCTTTTTAAAGTAAAGATATTTACTTCTTGGGCGAGCTTGTTTGGTTGTGGGCACTCAGAGAAATTCCATCCACCTGCTTGTGTGTGTGTGTGTGGGGGGGTGGCAATGTCAGCAGCAGCCATCTGCTAAAAGGGCAGCAGTGGGTACTGGCACCTCCCAGTTAGTGCTAGTTCTCGAGTAAAGCCATTCCGAGAAGCCTGGAGCATTGTTGCTGCTGCTGCTGCCTCTAACACACAGCCACAACATGTGATGAAAACACAGAAACAGCCTATGGTATGTTCCTTTGACATCTTTTCCCAAACAGTGTTTGAAAGTAAAGAGAAATGAAAAACCAAAAGGAGGAGAGCATCCAAATCAGGACAAAAAAAAAACACACCCAGGAACATAAGAAATCTTTAAATCAATACAAAGCACATGGCAGAATACAAAGAACATGGCAGAAGTTCACCCAATTTTTTACCCGGTGCTTCCATGCCCAAGGGTCACCATCCCTGTGGACACTGTTGCTGCTGTAAATACTAGGGGTGTGCATCGGATCCGATCCACGATCCGAATCCGATCCGCCCCAAAATCGGAAAAATCCGATCCGATCTGATCCGACCAACCCTCCGATCTGATCCGATCCGCCGAGGTCCGATCCAGATCGGATCGGATCGGCGGATTGGACGCCATTTTGAATGCTTTTTCCCATAGCAAAGTATTGTTTTACAAAAATGCCTATAACTTTTTCATTTTTAATGATAGAAGGATGAAACTTGGGCACATTGTAGACTGGTTAGGGAGAGTTATCTGTGAGAAATTTCAGAAAGATTGGTGCATGCGTTTTGTGGCAATTAATTTTTGAAACAATGAGGAAAGAAACACCTATAACACACATGAAACTTTGCCACATTGTAGGTGGTACCTTGGGACCTATGTGTGTGAAATTTCAGAAACATAGGTGCTTGCCTTGTGTGGCAATTAATTTTAGAAAAATGGGTAGTAGAGGGGTAAATACAGTTATGCCTCCCATTTTTTATTTTTAAAGATACAAACAGGAAACTTGGGCACATTACAGGTAACACTTGGCTTGATATGTGTGTGAAATTTCAGAAACATAGGTGCTTGCCTTGTGTGGCAATTAATTTTTGAAACAATGAGGAAAGAAATGCCTATAACTTTTTTATTTTAAAAGTTAGAAGTTTGAAAGTTGCTCACTTTGTAGATGGATTAGGGGTAGTTGTCTGTCAGAAATTTCAGAAAATTAGGTCCAGGCATTTGGTGGCTACGAATTTTTTAGATTAAAAGTTATAAAAGTTTTTCCACAGAGGCTTGGGCTGTCAATTGCACCCCCTCCCTGCCTCCCCTCCCTTTTTTATCTGTCAAAACTCGGAGCCCAAGTTTCATCCTTCTGTCATTAAAAATGAAAAAGTTATAGGCGTTTTTGTAAAACAATACTTTGCTATGGGAAAAAGCATTCAAAATGGCGTCTGATCCGGATCGGACATCCGATCCGCAGATCGGGATCGGGATCGGGTCCAATCCGATCCGACCCCCCAGGTCCGATTCCGATCCGCTATCCGATCCAATCCGGGGGGTCAGTGCACATCCCTAGTAAATACCCCCTCAAAGTCACAGAATTCAAAAATCCATCTGATCAACAAAGATATTTCCTCAAACATTTCACCACCTGCAATAGTACTTTTGTCATCTATGCCATCCAGTGTAAATGCCCAAAGTTTTATATAAGCAAAACAATTAGACCTCTGAGAGTATAGGAGAGTACCTCAGCAACTTAAAGAACAACAAATCAGGTGCTCCTTTAGTAGGGGTGTGCACGCCCAAAATTATCATATCGTATCGGAAATCACTTTTTTTTAAAAAAAAATCGGATTGGATTATATTGGCGGTTAATCGTATTGTATTGGCTATGGGGCGGTATATAAATGGAATAAAATAAATAAATAAATTCTCAGAAATACGATATTTGTTTCGGATCCCTATTTTGCCCTATAGAGTTGCTTTTGGAGACAGAAAGGCCTATAACTTCTGTATTTTCAAAGTTAGAGAATTGAAACTTGGTCACAGTGCTTATGGGGTATGCCTAAGTATGTGTATGAAATTTCAGAACAATCCCTCCAACTGTGTATTTTATATGAATTTTTGAAAGGTCATGCACCTTTTCTAACAGACCTCTGAATGCACGTGGCGAGCTGTTATTCTGAGCTGTCAGAAGTTAAACGATGTTTTAAAAATTCATACAAAATACACGGTTGGAGGGATTGTTCTGAAATTTCATACACATACTTAGGCATACCCCATAAGCACTGTGACCAAATTTCAAGTCTCTAACTTGAAAATACAGAAGTTATAGTTTATTTATATGATGGTCCAGTTTTCCGAAAAAAATCCGGTATAATTGGGCTGAAAATTTTCGGATTGGATATTTATCGGAGGTTTTTTTTATTGTATTGTTATCGTTAATCAGATGTCCAATAATGACCTTATCGTATTGTTATCGGACATTTTAATGATACGATACACATCCCTATCCTTTAGGAGATCACTTTTCAGCACAACATCATTCTTTTGCAGACTTAAAGTTTGGGGCTCCAGAGAAACTGTATAGACAAGGCAATGACCTGTTATTAAGAAAGGAAATAGAATGGATCCTGAGGTTAAAAACTCTGAATCCCAGTGGCTTGAACTTAGATCTTGAAATTTTGCCACTCCTGTGACTCAGCAATTACCTGCAGTGACTCCCATATAACAGCAATAAGGATAGCAATAATTACATATTTTGAGAGCTTTTATTTATCACTGCTACATGCAAGCACCTGGAAGAGCCCCAAAAAATGGGAAAAATGAGGGAAAAATGAATTAAAATATAAGGAGGGCCCTGGATTGATTATTTTTCCCAGTCACCAGTAATTATCATAGGAGACTATCATCCTGTTAGGGGCATTTCTGCAGACATCTCTTCTCAAATAAGAATCTGTATATTATACTGGTGTTAAAAAAATGTTTTTATATTATTTATACAAGTTTTAATGTGTAATGTGGCCCACCCAGTCTCCCAATGCAGATCATTAATAAAATGTGGCCCAAATTTGACACCATCTATATTTGTCTCATTCTCTTTATTTCCCCCTGTCCCCCGCAAACAGAATTGCTCCAGGAACACCCATTTACTTTTTCCCATTTATGTGAATAGATGTTGTTCTTATAGGGAAAAGTAAAATGGTGCACTTGGAATGGAGAGCATGACTGAAGTAAAGACATAGCATGCCTTCCATCCCTGACAGTGGGTGGCCTGGCTCTCAGTGAGGGTGATTCTGCAAGACTGCATGATGTGCCTGTGTGCATAAAATGACTGTGTGTGTTTATGTGTGTGTGAGAGAGAAAGAGAGAGAGAGAGAGAAAGAGAGAAAGGGAGGGAATGTATACCCCCACCTTTTCAATGCATTTGCATTATTCAAGGCAGCTAACAACAACTAAAAACAAAATGATCCTATAAAAGAAATAAAGGAGCAGCAGAAAAATGAAAATAAGCTCAGCAGATGAAACAGTCTAAAAGAAATAATCCACCCTGCAAGATAAAAGCTTGCCAGAACAAGTGGTTTTTAATGAGCTGGTGGAATACAACAAGAGAGGGGCCAAACTGGTCTCATGGGGTAAGGTGTGCTCTCCCTCATTCTGGGTGTTGCCACGGAAAAGGCCCTCTGCCTTGGGTGTGACTATGGGTGTGAAATTGGCAAGGTTCATGCCAAACTTGAGGAGGAACTAAACTCTCAGCCACCCCCACTTTTCAGCAAACATGCCACAAACAGCGTTTTTGCAATGTATCTCCCCCAGTAGAGTTTGATTTGAGTAGACAAAAAACTCAGGAAGAAGGACCAGTGTGGGTTAGGCTGTAACAAGGAAAGCAATAAAAGGTATCATAAACTTCAGTTTTCATTGAAGTCAAAGGGAAGAGGATGACCAAGTTCATCTCTCTGAGAGTGGCATGAACATCAAAGGCAGGGTGCTATTGCAGCAAATGAAAGATACATTTACCAACATCCAAGAAAAAAAAGATGGCTTAATGAGAAGGATGTTTCACAGTAAGGAACTACTAGCTATGTGTTGAGTGAATGAATACAGAAATATGTCATGTTTAAATTAGAACACTCAAAGAGGATGACAAAAAGGAAGAACATAACTCTAACCATCATTAATGCTAAACTGACAAACAGCCAAGAGAATGCTAATGAATTGTTTTGCTTCAATGAGGTAAATGTATTTATTTATTTATTTTATTCCATTTATGTACCGCCCCATAGCTGAAGCTCTCTGGGCGGTTCAAAAAAAATTAAAAACATTGACCATTAAAAACACTGATATACAAAATTTAAAACCATAAAAAGCATAAAGACAAGTTATTATTACAATATCCTTTAAAAACAGCAATTCTGGGACAAAGCACAACAACAACAACACAAAACCCTCATCATATGCTGTTAAATGCCTGGGAGAAGAGGAAAGTCTTGACCTGGCACTGAAAAGATAACAATGTTGGCATCAGGCGAGCCTCATCGGGGAGATCATTCCATAATTAGGGGGCCACCACTGAAAAAGCCCTCTCCCTTGTTGCCACCCTCTGTGCTTCCCTCGGAGTAGGCAACCTGAGGAGCACCTTAGATGTGGACCATAATGTACGGGTAGGTTCGTGTCGGGAGAGGCGTTCCATCAGGTATTGTGGTCCCAAGCTGTGTAAGGCTGTGTAGGTTAGAACACAGGCTTGGAAACATATAGGCAGCCAATGCAAGTGGGCCAGAGTAGGTCTAATATGCTCAAACCTTCTGGTTCCTGTTATCAATCTGGCCGCTGCATTTTGCACAAGCTGCAGCTTCTGAACCATCTTCAAAGGCAGCCCCACGTAGAGTGCATTGCAGTAATCCAATTTGGAGATTACCAGAGTGTAGACAACTGAAGCCAGGTTATCCCTGTCCAGATAGGGGCGTAGCTGGGCCACCAACCGAAGTTGATAGTAGCACCAAGGCCACCTGAGCCTCAAGTGACAGAGATGGTTCTAGGAGAACTCCCAAGTGACGAACCTGCTCCTTCAAGGGGAGTGCAACCCCATCCAGAACAGGTTGAAGACCCTCCATCCGGTCAGCAGAACAACCCACTAACAACATCTCAGCCTTCACAACGTGCCTGGGCTTGTCCGGGTGGGTGGAGGCCATTGTGGGGGGTGGGAAGGAGAGGCAGCATGGAAGCTTGCCATTTGTAGCTTCAAATGGCGCCACTGTGGTAGGGAGGGGTGATAATAGTATAAATTATGCTCACCCCTTCCTTCGGCATCTTCTTTTTCGCAGCTTCCCCCTTCCCTCCCTATAGGCAGTGTGGATTTGCTGGTTGCATTTTATGGGGACAAGTAGGAATTTTTTGCTCATAAACACATTTATGTCTATGAGTTTTTCACTTACTTCACACTGCAAGACAGGCTGAGAGTATTAAATAGGTAGATATAATTTATAATATTTTGGTAACAACACAAATCTGACAGGTAGGCATGGGAATCTGGTGCAGGATTCACAGGCACTATTATGGTGATTGATAATGTCTGTGGGCTCCCAGCTGTGAGTTTTATAGCCTCAGCTGGTGTGATAAGGGTTACCTTTGAGGCCAACCTTTCTCATCCACCCAGATCCATACGGAGTGGAGAGGGGTGACACTGAAAGGTCTCCCTACCCTAAAAGGGGCAGCCTGTGTAGTGGTGAATGGTTGGCGCCACTTAACAGGTGGTGAATGGCTCGCTCAACAAAGATAGATGCCTGCTTAGGTTTACCCAATCTGTAGATCTTTAATAAAGTGGCCCTATTTAAATCCATATACTGTGTCTCGTTTCTTCTTGTCTCCAGCCTCCATTACTGCAATGGCTTGATTTTCACATACTAACAATCTAGAGTATGGGTTGAGTAGGGGTTGAGTAGGGGTTGAGTAGGGGTTGTCATTGAATTGTGGGTTACTGTTATGTGTAAACCCTGCACTATTGTTTAACTATGGTTGGTTAACCATGAACAACCCAGGAAGATAATAATAATAATAATAATAATAATAATAAATAAATTTATTTCTTACCCGCCTTTCCCTCAGGATCAAGGCGGGGAACCCATGGATTGTTGTTGGGTTGTGAACTCTGGGTTATTTATGGTTAACAACCCAAAATTAATTCATAGTAAAGGCTCACATGTAATGACAGCCCACAATTCAATGGTAACCCATACTCAGCCTGTACTCTGAGTTGTCATTATGTGTGAACCAGGTTTTGTAAAGCTATACTAAGAGGATGAGAACAAAATGGATGAGGAATAAAAAGAACACTTGGAATAGAATTGTCTGGTCAATTTGCTGTTTCATTTTACTCAATTGTCTTATTGGAAGAATAAGGGAAGATGAAGCAGAAGGGCCCGAAGAAGTGGCAATGTCACAGCAGCGGTGGTGGCAGCAGTGGCAGCAAGCTTTTTTTGGCAAACAATATGTACAAGTGTTAATTGTGAAGTGGAGGGTGGAAATAAAGAGACGAGACACATAAATGGAATTAAATATGGGCCACATTTATTAATAGATCTGCAGAAGGGGTGAAGGCCTAAGCAGGCATCTTTTCTTTGGCTTATCTTCAGGCCAATGTTAGGATCGGGAGAACCATTCATCGGCCGCAAAGTGGTGCCTGCCCTTTCGCCACTCCATGGTCTTGCCCCTTTTGGGGTAGGGAGGCCTTCCGGTGTCATCCCTCCCATGCCGCAAGGCTCCAAGTGGGTGAGGAGAGTTGGCCTCAAAGGTAACCCTTATCCCAACACCTGGTGCCACAAGACTCCCAGGTGTGGGCCTCAGCCATTACCCATCACCGTAACGGTGCCTGTGAATGCAGACCAATACCTGAAAACTCACTCTAGATGGCTGCACCTACTGCCAAAATTAATGTGACCAATTGTTTGTTGAATTAACCTAATTAATACATCCCATCTGCCTTTCAGTGTGAAGTAGGCGAAAAAAACTCCTAGCCAAATTAGGCTTTAGAACAGAAAAATCCTACTTGGCCTCCTAATGACGAATGATAAATCCACACTGTAAACAGGAAGGGGAGGGAGGGAGCGACACAATGAAAGAAGGTATTGGGAGGGACCAACCTAGGCCCATATAGCCACCCAGTCCCTGCCCTGTGTCACCATATGGAGGCCACCAATGGCAAGCCTCCACATCTCGTCTCCTCCACCCCCACTCGCAATTTGCCTCCCCTGCCCAACAGGCTGAGCGTGGGGATATGCATTACTCCATAAATAATACATTATGTCAGGGCAAGAGAGAGAGAGAGGCGGGGGGAGGGAGACAGGTTCAGAAGAGATGGGACAGGATTTTTTCAGTAGGGATGGATGGATCTATCAATTTTGATTTCTCTCCATTTTTCTTTTTTCCAGAGTTAAGTTTGACTCATCATGCACTTTGATGGACAACAGGAAAAACTTCCTGACTGTTAGAGCAGTATGACAATGGAACCAATTACCTAGGGAGGTGGTGGGCTCTCCCACACTAGAGGCATTCAAGAGGCAGCTGGACAGCCATCTGTCAGGGATGCTTTAAGGTGGATTCCTGCACTGAGCAGAGGGTTGGACTTGAAGGCTTTAAAGGCCCCTTCCGACTTTACTATTCTATGATTCTATTTTTTGTTGCTGTTGTTTAAAGTTCACATGAAAATCCATAGGCATCTTTGTGCACATTTCTCCTAATGCCTGCATTTTTGTATGCATTTTTGCAAGTACATTTCTTAATATAGTGCATTTCTAAACATTATTTTCCCTCATATACAGTGGTATATTCATAGGTATATTCCCTAATATACACAGGAAGGCCGTACTGTACTTCAGGGGTACAGATGGCAAAGCTTCTGCGATGATTTAACCCAGACTCCTGGGAAAAGGAGCCAAGAGCCAAATGAACAGTACACAGTTATCCCTGCTTGAGAGCACTGTTGCTGACAATAAGGAGTATGGAAGGCAGGTGCATGTTCTTCAGGGGCATCCCTGAGCTGAAAGTGAGAAATCAACATCTCCAGAGGGAACTAAAATAATGTGTATAAAATCAAGAGACCAAACCCTGTGTGCATGGACTGACAAACCATAAAACCTTGTCCAGTGCTATCAGCATTCTCATAATTCCATTGATTAAGCATACAATTAAATAATTCCCATGGAAATCAATGCAATATAAAGTAGTGCTGAGTTGAACTACTCTTGCTCATCCTCATCACTCCTTTTCCAGGTTGTGAACTTGGGGGAGAGGATTTGGCAATACCATGAGGGGCTCTGTGAAGTTTGCCCCTTTTACCAGTAATATTAGTGCTGCTGACTTCCATTTTTCTCTAGAAGAGTGATGAAAGGTAGCATTGGCTTCACTCCAATTTTGCTTCAGATATCATCACATAACCAAATAGACTTCATATTATTATCACATTTGTTCCTGCCCTCACTGATGACTTTCGCTAAAAAAATAGAATGATGAAATGGTACCGAGCAGCACCGGGGAGTGTGAGGGCTAGGGCCTCACAGTCCAAAAAATAGATCATGGCAAGCACATCCATGCTGAGTGACAGTCGGGAGTGTATTGGTAACTAAATGTTGAAGTACAAGAGCTTATCTTGTAGCCACAACCCGAAGGGGAATCCTAGTCATGCTCCCCATAGTCATATATTAGAGCTATATACTGACTACAAAATTTGTCTAGGACCCAATTCAGTGGTTCAGAAGCCACCGACTTTAACTCAGGTACAAAACCTGACTTCAGACTTGGAAATCCTAGGTTTTGTGCCTCCCCATTGATTATCTTGAAAAATAAAAAATAGGTCCAGCACCTTGCATACCTCCTTTAGACTTCTGGCTGGTTCCGACTGAAACACAGAATGGATTCAGAGCCCCACCAAAATGGGAGCCACCAGCCTCCACTGATTCAGCTGCTGCTTGGTTATTTTTCTCATTGTCTGGCTTCCCATGTGCCTATCTGCAATAAACAATAGCAAAGCCCAAAAGCCTTATGATCACTTCATTCACTTGCTGGAGCAAGGAGGGTCAGACAATTACTCTGGCACTCCAACAGATTAATTCCTTACCTGTGCTCTGAAACAAGGCTGCAGCTGTTCCCTCCTGAATTCCTCCCTCCTCTGCACTACTGGTGGGGGCAGTTTGGGTGAACCCTTCCCTTCTCCACCCCCCCAACACACACTTTGAGGCTGCATTTTTCATCTTAAGGTTTTTTTTTTTCTTTCCCCCAGTGCTTACAGAAGCATCCATACTTCTGGATCATACCTATTACAGCTATTGAAATTCTTCTACTGAACAGACACTAGCTCCGGATGGTGGTGGGAAAACCCACTGAAATGAAGAATGGAGAATGGCATCTTTTATTTGAGCTGACAAATTCTATTATTATTCAGGCTTTGTCGCTACCACCCGCTCTGACATGGAGAAGAACTTTGAATGATCAGGTACGAGAGCAATTCAAACACAAGTCAGAGATGCTCTAAATGATCCGCAGGATGACCAGAAAAATCAGCCTACCAAGCAAAGAAGAGGGGGTAAAGTGGGGGAAGCCCCACAAAACAGGAAGATGGCAAATTGAGTTAAATGAATAGTGAAATCATATGTGGCAGCAAGGCAGCCAGGCTTGTAGTGGCAAATATTTAACAAATAAAACAAATTACTGAAAGGGGAAAGCTTGTGATAGTTCTCCTTGCCCCAAGAGTCATTGCTATTTTGAAAGCAAAATAAACGAGGCAACTAAAATTAGGCACCTGAGTAGCTCTGAAAACTGATTGCTAAGGGACTAGCTCCTTGCCATGTCTATTATTTCTGGGTGCTTTTGTTGATTGCGATGATTTGCTTGGTGAGTGTCTCAGTTCAGTCCCCAGCATGTCCAGTATCACTACTAGGAAAGAGTTGTGCTTAAAGACCCAGGTAGTAATTATCAGTTTGGATAGAACAGCTCAACCGAAGCAACTCACCACCTATTTATTGAAGTCTGCTAGGCGGTTGAGACACAGCAGCCCTGTTGCGCTGTTCAGGTCAGACAGCAAAGGGCAGGTCCTTTACTGAGCCTTCTTGCATGGTTGGCATTCAGTTTGGTTGGCACAAGTTGTGTGCAAGCCTGGAGTCTACCACACTGGGCTAGAGGGATCCAACTCACTGTAAAGTACTTTAATACAGTATTTGAAATTACTTATTATACGTTAGTCAGAAACGGATGACAGACTAAAGCTGCCTGTTCACTGTACACTTGGTGGCAAGGCCAGGTTTGTTCCTGTGTAACTGTAAGACAGCCCTTGTAAGAAGATGCCTTTTTACTAAAGACTCCATTGTCCTAGGCTGAATTCGGACAACATATTAAGCAATGGAGGGGTAAATAGCATACTGACCAGGAGTTAAGGAGGCGGAGCTCTCCACACGACACAATAAGCAATGCAACTGACGGTTGTTTCCCAAACCCTCCATTGCTTAATATGTCGTCCAAATTCAGCCCTAGTCTTGGCAATGCTGGTGATCACAAATCCCAGTTCTCCAGCTTCTCTGGCAGTGTTCCATCATAATTCTGTGACTGAGATCCCAAGCGATGGAGATTGACCTTAAGCCTTATATATGCAATTATATATCCTGTCACTGGACTCTTGTAGAACAGATGCAGAGATTGTGGTGATAAGGGGCAGTTATGGTAGGTGTTTCATATGTGTGTGGTTGCAAGAGGAATTCTCCTCTTGAAGGCTTCCTACCATTATCTCTGATTTCAGACTGGGTGGATTCTCGCAATCTATTTATTTATTTGTTACATTTATATTCCACCTTTCCTCCAATCTGCCTAAGATCATGTACATGATCTCTCCATTTTCTCTCCTCTCCATTTTCTACTAACAACAACACTGTTTGGTAGGTTAGGCTGATTTTTAGGGACTGTCCAAAGTCACCCAATGAACTTCATGGTAGGAATGTCATGGGAATCTAAGAGAGGGCAGAACCTGCCTACTCCTCCCTGATTGGCCTCCTGGATCCTGCTTGCTGAGCCACCACTATGTATTGGACCTGTTTGCATGAGCGTCCCCTTAGCAAGCCACCATTTTGGGTAAAAATGGCAGCTCAGGGTGTTCTGGTTATGTAACGTTACATAAATGGTGGCTGTAAAGGGGCCATTTATGCAACATTACAGGCATAAACGGACAATTTACACCTGTAATGTAGCATAAATAGCCTTTATGGCCACCATTTATGCAACATTACATTTCCAGGAAACCCTGAGCTGCCATTTTTACAAAAAAAATGGTGGCCCCACTAAGGGGATGGGGAGCCCCAAGGTGCTCATTGCATGCTTACAGTTATGTAGAGCAGGTGGTAGCAGAGGCTTGGTGAGCACCTGACAAGAATGGATGGCAGTGAGTCTGTCCATCCCTACTTCATAGCCAACTGGAGACAAGAACTCTGTTTTCTCACATTATTTGCCCAGGGAAAAGGCATCTGCAAGGGCCCTGCAGCAGGTTAGGTTACCCAACAAGCAGCAACAAGAGCACTGGCTCTGTAGCCCAGGGAGAGAAGCAGAGAACTGTAGCCAAGGGCTCTCCAGGCAAAAAAGTGTGTTTGCCTGGTTGTTTAAAGTTGCTGCCATTAAGGGACTCCAGTGCCCCATATTCTAGCAGGGTGTATTGAAAACACTGGTGTGCTCTGTTTATGTGGCTATCAATAAATGGGGATGGTTCCAAAAACCAGGGCAATGAGCTGCCTTCTCTCCAATCAGCGCAACAGAAAGAAAGCTGGGATCCTGCTGGCTGTCACAGTGCAATCTTTGCTTTCAATGGGCTTTCTTTCCTTCCTGGGTGGGCAGGGGGGATCTCCTACAGGAAGAAGCCTTGAAAGAGAAGGTGCATGCACTGATAGTGACTGCAGCTGCCCTGGGGACTTGGAATTGCTGGCTAAGTGGTTTAAAGGAAGAACACACAGCACACACCTCACCTGGTCCCTCAACAGCTTCTCATAAAGTAAGTACCTAACCACCCTGTCACAGATAATTTCTCTGAAATTTTCCACCATTTGCTAACAAAAAATCAGGGAAAAAATATTTTTGCTTCTCCTTCCTAGGAAAAAAAGATAGCAAAAAATACACCCTGGAAAATCCAGGAAAATCCAGGAAGAAGTTCAAAACTAGATGATATAAGAACCCTAAGCCCATCCTGGTTACTGTTCAATGTTTTCATTTCTTATGACATTAAACAGTGGCGCTAAAGGATAACCGATGATAATCAGAGCAACTGAGGGATGACTGGGATCACAAGAGACAAGGCATGCTGTAGTTGTAAAGTGTCACTAATTACTTTTCACCAGCAAATGGTTTTGCTTATCAACTTCATTAGTTCAATGGCAGCCTAAGGAATTCCCAGGAAATTTAATACATTTTGATCAGGTTCCTGGATAAATATTCAACAAACATATACTGGGCTATCCACATTATTTCTCAGAAGCAAGCCACAGTAAATGTAGCAAAGAAATCCAAATATTAAATGTGCGATGTTCAAGGTTTATTTTATCACTCATGTATACAATGTGCACTGATTATTACACAAAATAACCATATTGCAATTATATGCTACGTGTACGTATTGAAATTATCACCAATTGAAGGTCACAGAAGCAGAATGTAATTATCCACGTGTAGCCTATTTTGCCTGTGCTTTTGGATCTATTTATCAGCAAACAAATATAAATGGCTTGTGAACTATACAGGAGAGCAATTCTTAAATCCTTCTCTAAGTGCTTAGCAATCTTAGCAAATTGGCATGAAGGAAAATTTTATTTACATAGTACATAGCAGTGTTCCTGGTTGTGTGTATGTGCTGTGTAAACTGTAAAGAAAAGCAATGATTTGGATTCAGATCGACTCATACTTAGAGTAGACCCATTGATTTTACTAGATCTACTCTAGGCGTGACTGGATCTGGATCCAACCCAATATAAAATTACACAGAAAGTCAATGTTTCTAGAGTCAACAGTATCAAATAGACAAGCATTCTTGTTGGCTGTTTCTAGCTTTCTCCTACTAGCACTCTCTGCTCCTGGAAGTCTGCCAAACTTCTATTCCAAATTTTGACTGCTAATTGGTTGGTGTTGGCTTGGAAGCTAGTGAAAGATAGCATTTTTGGTACTCATAAAAATAATCTGTTTCCCCCCTGTAAACTGCATTATTAGGGAAACAAATGAATACCTAACTGTGCCGTACAATGGCTCATTTTAAAACTACAGAATTCAGCATGCATTTGTACATGACACTAACACTTAAACTGCAAAATAATTAGACTCCCCTTCAGTTTCTAAGTTTCTCAGCGAATTTATTTTCCATACATATTTAATGAAATATACAATAAGTCTTTCCTACTCCAAAGATAATGCTTTCCCCTATTCTTGCAGCTGTAGTCAAGTTTCATAAATAAAAGCTTAATTAAAACAATGTTCAGTGCAAAACCCCTGGCTCTGCCTTTTATGCCCATGTTTTCTATCACCACCATGGATTACAAAATTTAAGTACCAAACACCAACCCCACCATTAAAATTAGTACCACAAAACAGTAACGCTACAGTTTAAGAAAGATTATGTATCTTGGAGGATCTGCAGAAGCTGTTAGTTACTCCTGGTTGCCATAATTGCTTCTACACAGCATGTTTGCATGGGTCTAAGGCCACTGGAACATGACATAAAAAAACTACAGAGACACTAGGAAATCAACAGTTATTATGGAATCACATTAACTGGACTCATGTGCAGCCTCCTCCATGACAGTGATGAGTCTCAATTAAAAACAGGAACTTCAAGTGCTCAAGAACTTCAACATACCCTGCTGGGTCCAATGTCATTGTTGCACCCACAGAACAAATATAACTGGCGAAACAGGACTTCTCTATCTTCACCTCCACCCTTCAGCCTCATGAACCCCTCCAATTCTGCCCAAAAGGATTGGGGAGCCCACCTGAGCAGATTGGGAAAGTATGTGTGGAGGGCTGCAGGGAAAAGGAGAGAAGGCAGAAGTTCCATCCCACCGGTGGTATCCATTCTGTGGGTGCAACAACCAAGTTGGGTCAATTTCTTCAAATCTGGCACACCTAAGAGATAATGAGCATCAGAATGAAAGTGAGCGTGAGAGAAAAAGAGTCAGGAGTCACATCTTTTCTGTCCAAATTAAGGGTACATTGAAACCATTTCCCCTTTTGTGAGCATTTGTACCAATGTTGAAGAGGAGCTCCTCTTTATTGGAAATGTATTTTTCTGGATGACTTTTTAAATCACTCCTTGTGAACACATTTGCTTGTTATTTTATATTGCTTTCTATTGTGCTCTTTCTTAGTTGCCTTCACATATCTGCAGTGTCTTCATCCTGTTCATTGCAATGATCCCTGGCAGGGTGGGATCATCTATATAACCAATATAGGGAATGATTGGCTTCACTTGCAATTGCCTACATTTATTCTCAATCATATCACTGGTAACTATTCCTTTTACACACACTGAAGACACTTCACTGATTCCTGTATTCATTTTGTGTCTTGTATTCACTCTGGAAAAGATGAACACTTAGTTTAAAATCCATGTAACTCCTCCTCACTCTTTTTCTTATAGCTTCAAAATTATGAATCAAAGAGAAACCTGAGAATTATGTCAAGAACAATACAGACACCACTGGACACCTAGGGTTGTATCCAATGGTGTCATAAAGACCAAAGCTATAAAGACTGATCTCTTCTGGCAGGCCTACCCAGATGAATTTTAAGTGTTTTATTGGTGTTTTACTGGTATTTTAATGATTTATTGGTTTTATGTGCTTTTAATCAGTTTGTGTATGTTATGCTTGATGTTGTTCCCCACTTAGATCCGGAGGGAGAGGTGGGAAATAAATAAATTATTATTATTATTATTATTATTATTATTATTATTATTATTGCACTAGTGGAAGGAAAGCCACTGGTAGAACTAATTCTCCCTTCCCTTTTGCAACTCCCTGTGCCCCCCAATCTTTGGGGGGGGCTTGCAGAGGGAGGAGAGGATGAAGGAATCCTGTTGCATGAGTGGAATCCTGTTGCAAAAGAAGACTTCTGCTCACATGACAAGTGAATCTAACATATTCTGAATCCTTCTCCATTTCCTCCAGGTGGCCTCTCCTGCTAGAGAATTAGTTTGATCCCATGCACAGAAGTTCAACAATACAGATGTTCATTGATGCCTTCAAATGCAATAGACAAAAGAGCTCCTTTCATAAAACAGGAAGGAGGTACCACCTTATGCAGCAACTTGGAGACAATTTAAGAACTAGTAACAGTTAGTGAGCATAGCCAACATGTTGGAACTAATACGTAATTCAAATGTTAACTCAGCCATGAGCTCACAGACACCTCACTGGGACTGGCCAGACAGCACACTAGGCCATGGTTAGGCAGCTAACCCTTTTGCAGCAAATGGTTAATGAACGTGATTAAACCGTGGTTATGTAGCCACCATGGTAAGGAATGGTTCATAAGACATGCTAAGTCATGGTTCACATGACATGCTAAGCCTGAACATTTAGCTCAAACTGCTTAACCACTGTGGCTTAACGTGTTGTCTGAACAGGGTCACTGTTTCTTAAAGTATCATATGAGGAGCACATGTGACTATGCACAGTGAGCTCTTCATTATCATCAAACATCCACTAATTAGCTATTTGGTGGGAAAGAGGGAGAAGAGCAACTGAATCCTGCTCCCACTTCCAAAGAACTGTTGTTCAGAATTATAACTTTAGAAGGAGTACCACGCACATTGGTGCAGCTGTTAGTCCAAATGAGGACTATATGAGTAAGATTTGTTTATGCCTTGGGCTCAACATCCAGCTACAGGTACAAACATGGAAATGTTCTTTTGCATGTATAGAGCTCCTGATTGGATTAGGACATCTAACTGTAAGATGATGATGATGTACTGGCCCACCTTACTGGCCCACCTTAGAGTTCTGAAATAGTCATGCCTGTGAAACACTGCGAGCCTTTTGCATGTAGCTCAATATAAAATACTGCTGCTTTTTATTATTTTACCCATTTTTCCCAATCTGATTTTCAAGAACTAGCATCAAATTGATTTTTCACATTCAATTTCCCTAAATTTGTTTCATCTCAAGTTCAAAGAGAGGCTTGTAGCAATTTCCAGTTTGACTTCCCAGTGATGACATGTGCCCCCATGAGATCCCATTTGACAGCACAGTGGAGTGTGATGATGACTCGAAAGGAGCTCCAAGGGAAGCCAGCAGGGCAAGCTAGCTACAAAGTTGCAGCCTGTTCATTTCCTGCCTTTCACATTCCTTTGCAAATACCGATTCAGGCTACATGTATTAATGAAGAGTCACTGGCGCATGAACGAATTCCTATGTCTGTAATTTTGTCTCTGCAAATTGGTGTTTAATTGTCTGCATGAAGAAAAAAAAACAGAGGGTGTTACACTGTAGCTAAAGATGAACTCGCTGATACTCATCAAAGACAACAAGTAAATGCTGTTTTTATTACCCATGATGGATCTTGCCTTGGTGTGCTGGTTAAAGATAAGAAATTGAATTGTCCTAAGGGTTTGAGATATACATGATCATTCTTAATTTAAATTGTTGAAATTTGTCTAAGAAAACATTCCCACACCTTTCTCCAGAAGAGCGTACATGATCCAAAAGCCATTATCTTTTCTGTGGCACATGGTCCCTAAAGGGCTTGTTTGCAAACTAAGGAGAGCTTCAGTCTTTCTCTGGGAAGGCCAAAGGACATCTAATCAAATTAACCTGGCTGTAGTCACCCTCTTTCTTAGAGAAAACAAGTGATAAACCCACCATAAAAGCACCGATTCCACTTCCACATTGCTCTTTGCATGGCTGTGTTATGTGGGGTTTGTAAGCTTCAGGAATTTTATTTCAGCCACTAGAGCAATTGAATATCATACCTCTCCTTATTATCAGCATACACAGTTATTTCTTGGCTTACTCTTCCAAGGTCTACTCTATTCGGAGGTAATCCTGTTGCACCTTTTCAGTGATTGTAAGGAAATCAGATAGGAGTTCAGTCCTACTCAACCATTAACATTCTTTCTGTAACAACACTTTAAAAAATGGAAGTGGAGAATGAATCAATAAGAGGACAAGGGGGAGGTTGTACGCTGTGCAGTAATATTTAATAGTTTGGTGAAAAGGCTATGCATATGATATTTTTCACAGGAACTTTTGTGATTTAGGAGATGAAGTTCTACTTTCCTGGAGTTGCTTTAATATACAGGAAACTAACCCTGGAGTCTTCAGCTCTTTAAAGGTTCATAGATGGTGGTGTATGAATTCTCTTTTACGAAGTGAAAGAGCTTTCCTGACAAGTAGATAGGCTGAGAAAGAACTGCTGGCCCAAAGCCCAACGTCTCTCAGTGGCTCATGGCTGAGGGTCGCCAACAGTGTTGTCATTTTGCTGACTGCCATCCCTAATTTTCCAGATCAGGCAGTAATTTTATCTGTGGGAATAAAATGAAGTTTGCTTCTGCTGCTGCCCTGATGTTAAACACATTTACTTGGGAATAAGCACCATTTTGTTGTAGAAAAGGATAATCTGTGTAAAAAGTAAATGTAATAAAATCAATGTACATGCCTTGCTGACCAGCCCATGATTCTGTTTCGGGATCTCGTGGGTGCCGAACTGGGAGTCTGACGGATGTCTCCGCATCTGCCCTCCCCCACAGACCCAGTTGGTTGCCTGTGGCATGTTCGTGTACCAGCGGGTCGAGCGCCTGCAAATCCGTGCCCTTCTTTGTCTTCTTTTTTGGGATGCATATCCTCTTTCCTGGCCACCCTACTTGTTGGTCATCGCATCTAGGGCTGTCCAGCTGTGAATGAATGGGACAATCAGTTGCCCCCCTCAACACACTTTTAAGGTGACTTGGGAAGGACAAGCACAGATCATTTGCCAGACTGAACTGGCACTTGGAGTCAGGGTGGAATCACCTATGGCTTGCCAGGTAGACAGCCACCTGAAATGGTTGCTGTACTGAAGAACCGTGTTAGTTTGTTGCTGCTCCAAGGCTCTGGAACTCCCTTCCTAAGGAAGCCAGACTAGCTCCCTCTGTGTTGCACTTCCAGAGGCAGGCAAAAACTTTTTTTAAAATTCCAGCAGGCTTTTTGAAATATGCTGGATCTATGTTACTGTATGGTTTTGTTTTGTTTTTAAAAATTGTTACTGTTTTTGAATTTTTAAAATGTTTTAATTTTACTGTGGTTTAATTCTATTTTAACTTTTGTAAGCTTATATTTATATGTTTTAATTGTACATGTTTTAACTTTGTGAACCACTTTGAGTCCCAGCCCTGGGAAAGAGGCGGGATATTATTATTATTATTAACTCATGCTTATGATCATTGCTAGGGGTGTTGGGGAAATATGTAATGGATTTAAATGATTTTGGATTTCTGTGAATCCAACCTGCAGATTCTGCAGTGGACCAACATTTTCCAAGTCATGAAGATTCCAGGGCTTGTGAACTTCTTTTCTTTTTCTATTTTTAATGTTTGAGAGGTATTGTGCACACTTTCACTTATACACAATTATGCTAGTGGAACAAAAATCTCATGCATCCTTAAAAATAGTTGATTCCATCAATAAGTGCATGATGGAATGAAAGCCGGCTGACAATCTGCAGAACAGATAGACTGGATTTAACAGAAACCATGAATCCCTGTTCACTGCAGATCTTGTTAAGTTAATACAGTTCATGTTCATTTTTCCTGTTCAGTGTCTTGTGTACTGCTCTGCTAAACCTGCACCCCATTTTGCAAAACTATTCAACTCCTATATTTCCTTCCTCATTTGCTGGGGATGGGGGAATGGGGTTGGTAACATGGGTGGGGGGCAGGGGGCATTTTGAACATATTATTAATTCTAAAAGATGACTGGTGCCTCTTTCTTGCTGAAACAGCCTTTTTAAAGCCCTGCATTCTTAGAGCAGCGTGAGGCTCTTTCTTGACAAGCTCTCAGCCCAGCCGTCTCTCCCAGGCCGTCGCAACTTGCGCCCGCCATTTTGTTTTTGTGATGAAGAAGAGCAAGGAGTGCTCCTGCACAACAGGTTAGTTCTTTAAAAAAAAAAAAAAAAAACACCTCCCCCCACCATTCTGGGGATAGCGAAATTGGGTCCCCCCTCCTTTTGGCCTCAGGATTGCCCATATAGCTGGAGCATCTCAGAGGGGAAGGGGAAGAAGCTGGAGAGGCCTCAGGATAGCTCATATACTGGCTTATCAGTCTTCTCCACTCCCTGCCCATCAAAACACCCCCTTTCCAAGATCATGTTCTCAGCCTCAGAGAGGCAGACAGCTCAATCCTTTCCACACTGGTGGGGAGTGGAAATGGGCAAGGGCAGAGGCAGAGCTCTGATTCTCAGCTCTGAAGACACAACATTGTCTCTAACCTCAGATCTGGGAAACTGAACTATCCTGTAGTTCCTCAGATGCTGTTTAGGGGCCATAGAATCATTTCCTAAGTGTGCAAACTTGTGTATGTTTAGACAGAAAGAAGTCTTACGACTACACAAAAGCATGCTGGCTGGGGAATGCTGGAAGTTGTGGGACATTTTTCTATCTAAAGATGCCTATGACAGCACCCTTAATAATTTGTGGTTGCCCACTCCACTAAGTTACAAGGATGTGGACTGAAAATATTCATGGGAATGTGAAGACTTTATTCAAACAACTTATCTCTTGATTTATTAATTATTGATTTACAACACATTCCTATGTGTGTTAATTTGGAAATAAGCCCCACTGTATTCAGTGGGAATTACACCCTGTTGTGTATGCATAAGTTTCAGACTTACAGTGCAATTGCATGCATATCTACTCAGAAGTAGTTCCATTCAGTTCAATGGAACTTACCCCTTAGTAAGTGTGTATAGTATTGCAGCCTTAGTGTATGAATCATACCCAGTATTGTCAACACTTCTGAAAATCTGCTTGATGTATTTGGCCTCATGCATTGTTTAGGTGTATATTTTTGGCCATATATTTTTCTTTTTGCTTTGCCTTTTTACTCTCTAATCTGAAATGAATAATAATTAAAGTGATGGATGGTGCTAAAAAGACATGAAGGTGAGTGATTGAAAAATTACAGCCACTACTTTCCATTTGTATCCACTTTTGCAAACAACAGGGAAATATAACAATGCTTCTTAGATTGGCCCAAATAGTAAAAATATGAACCAATACCAAAAATAATCCAAATCGTATTATTGTCTGCAAACTCAAACCATCATTCATCCTGATGAAGAAAAATAAAATCAATGAAATGAAACTTTTTCCCCATTTTGTTTTGGGCTTTTACTTTAAATCCATTAAAGACCATAATTTTTTAACCTATACATGCCCATTAGGAATAAATGACAAACATTCATCAAATATGGATGTCTAAAGCTGGACACCAGTTCTGTATCTGAAGCCAAATACTGCAAAATATTATTAATGGATATGGTGCCATGAATAGTTACTGTGCACACTAGTGCAGAAAAACAAAACTGTCTTTGTGTAGGAGCAAAGGTAATGTGAAAATCAATTCTCAGTGTGTAGGTGAGTCAGAGTATCTGGAAGAAACTTTGGATAAAATTCACCAGAATGCAAGCAAGTGCCTTTGAACATGATTGTAAATCTGTCCCTCTTTGCCACCCCTACTGGATAATCTGCAATAGATTGGATGCCTTTTTGGCAAGGAACCAGGACAACTGGGAGAGGGAAAGTGGGGGCATGGATGGATAAAGGCATCCCAATACTGTGGTTGTTATAGGTGGGGGATAAAGAAGGACAGCAGGCAAGGATGTGAAAGAGTGTGATGGTAGACTAGTGGGTAAGATGCTGCTGCTGGCAATTAACATATAAAAAATTATTTGGGCAGTTGTGTGCTCTAATACATATTCAGGGAATGAGAGAGTCACAAGTTAATGGGGTGGTAGGTAGTTAGGTTGGTTGATAAATGATAGGTAGATAGAAGATAGATAGACAGATACAAATCTTATCTGTCTATCTATCTATCTATTGGGGATGTCTATCTATCTATCTATCTATCTATCTATCTATCTATCTATATCTATCTATTGGGGTGGAGTTTGCCAAGCTTTCATCAGCTCCACATCCTGGACTTTGGCTCACTTGCCCATGAACATGCCTGACTTAAGTTGGGCTTGTTCGTGGTTTTCCGGTTTGTTTATGTAGATAGCAATTTGTGCAAATTTCGGCTATGAATGGAACAAATTTTGTAATTTGCACAGATTGTGGCTGCAATGTTTGCAAATATAGCCAAAATTTGCACAAATTGATATTTACATTAAAAAAAAATGATAAAGTTCCCTGGGTTTGGAGAAGAAACCCCCAGCTTGGCTCAGAAATGCATGCCAGATTGAGGGCACTGTTGAAATGTGGTGAGGCCAGAAAGGCCAGATTTCCTGGTGATGACACCTCAATAGACATCTATCTATCATCTATCTATCTATCTATCATCTATCTACGTATGGTATCTACATATTACTTTCCTATCACTCTCTTTCTTCCTCTGCATACATAGTGGAGAAGGAAACCTCTGACATTCCCATTCCCAATAGCAGCATCTTGTCTACCACTCTGCCATCAGTCTCCTGGTCCCCCTGCAAGATTAGGAATGCATCCATCTTGTCTCTCAAAGGATACTGCAGGTTGAGATGGGATTTTGTAGCATTCTAGCACAAGGATTTAAACAGAGTTGCTAAGAATTCGGGCTTGATTGCCTAACATTTTGCATTCAACTTGGCCTTCTCCACAGTATCTGGTGTCAGCCTATATGAAGACTGTTT
This sequence comes from Anniella stebbinsi, assembly GCA_029215795.1. NCBI lineage: Eukaryota > Metazoa > Chordata > Lepidosauria > Squamata > Anniellidae > Anniella > Anniella stebbinsi. The sequence continues at coordinate 139,324,379 of JARDYH010000005.1, read as the reverse complement.
TCTCCTTGTATCAAAAGGAGAAATGGAAGGTGGAGAAATGGAAAAAATGGAACACTGGGACTCCCAGGCCAAGTGAGTTGACTAAGAGCGAGTTTGTATAACCAGTTTATGTGACTGTTTTTCAGGAACTGGTTTCTGTTTAAACTTGCATTAAAACACACACACAAAAACACATACATTTCTTATGTTTCTTAATGTTTGTTGGCTCTTGGAATGGAGAAAAAAAATTCACACATTTCTTCATTTTAAAAAATGAAGAAATGTGTGAATTTTGGTAAATCCTGATCAAAAACTGATTGAAACAAAAATCTCACCCATTGCACCAGCCAGATCTAAGTACAGCTATTGCCAATATGAAGAAGACCATGATGTACCTGCCTGCAATGTAGCTGTTAAAGATGAGGAGCCTGTTAAAAAACAAAATATGATGAAGACACAGGGATTCAAACCCAGACTTTTATGAGTTAAGTACTTAAATCCCTTCACAAGGATGGACAAATTTGTCAATTTTGGTTTCCCTCACATTCAGAATATTTTATTATTTTATTTATTTGTTTATTTATTTATTAAAACATTTGAATCTCACCCTATATCACAAAGATCTCAGGGAGGCATGCAGATAAAATTATACAAACAATATAAAACAATAAATATACATAGCTAAAAACAAATTAAAACTTAATAAGCTAAACCCAGTACAGATTTTAAAAATAGTAAAACCAATTAAAACAATTAAAACTATGGGCAGGCTTGGTGAATTTAGCCATCAAAGGCTTTGATAAAAATCCATGTCTTAACTTGACACTGAAATTAAGCCAGTTCCAGTGCCAGTCAGGCCTCTAAGGGGAGGGAATTCCACAGCTGGGGTGCCACAACAGAGAAAGCCCTCTCCGATGTCCCACTACAATGTATGTTTCATGCTGGTGGGATGCAGAGGAGGGCTGCTCCAACAGATTTCAAGTCTTGGGCAGACATATATAGGGAGAAATGCTTTCTCAGGTATCAAGGTCCAAAGCCTTTTAGGGCTTTAAATATCTTTACCAACACCTTGAATTCTGACCAGAATCATATAGGCAGCCAATACAATTCTTTTTAGACTAGTGTTAAATGGTCTTTATAGGATGTTCCAGTCAGCAGTCTAGCTGCTGCAGTTTGGACCAGCCCCAACTTCCAAGCTGTCTTCAAGGGAAGCCCCCCATAGAGTTCATTGTAGTAGTCTAATTGAGAAGTTACCAGTGCATGGACTACTGTGGCAAGGTTATACCTGACCAGGAAAGGCCATAGTTGACAGATCAGCCAAAGCTGACCCTAAGTACTCCCGGCCATGGAATCCACCTAGGCCTCCAGTGAAAAGGATGGATTTAGGAGTACTCCCAAGCTACTCACCTGCTCCTTTAGAGGGAGTGCAACCCCATCCAAAACAGGTCGCTTACCCAATTCCCAGACTCAGGAACCACCAATCCACAGAGCTGTCATCTTATAAGGATTCAGCTTCAGTTTATTAGCCCTCACCTAGCCCATTACAGCCTCCAGGAACTGGTCCAGCACCTTCACTGCCCCAGTTGTCTCCAACAAGAAGGAGAAATAGAGCTGAGTATCATCAGCATACTGATAGCACCCAACCTCCTAACCTCTAATGACATCTCCAGAGGCTTTATGTAGATGTTGAACAGTATGGGGATAAAATAGAGCCCTGTGGCACCCACAGCTTAATAGCCGTGGGGTGGAACAGGAATCCCACAATACCACTCTCTGGAATCGGCCCTGCAAGTAGGAGCAGAACCACTGTAAACACAGTGCCATCTACTCCCATCTTGCAAAGCCAATCCAGTAAGATAAAATGATCAAAGCTATCACAAGCTGCCGAGAGATCCTGGAAGTTTAACAGGGTAGCACTCCCCCTATCTTTCACCTGGAGAAGGTCGTCGGTCAGAGCAACCAAGGCTGTTTCAAGTGCCGTACCCTGGCCTGAAACCAGACTGAAATGAGTTCAGATAATCAGAATACTATGGTTGTAGTGAAAATGCCAACCCAATGTGTGGCTGTGTAGGAAGGCAAACTCCATGTCAGATATAAATAGAAAACAGCCAGGTTCATACTCCCTTATATGACTTCTAGTCACCACACCTAAAAAAAAGACATTGTAGAATTTGAAAAATTGCAGAAAAGGGCAACTAAAATGATCAAGGGGTTGGAACAACTCCCACATGAGGGAAGGCTGCAACAGCTAAGCTTGGAAAAAAGACAAGTGAGGGGAGACATGGTAGAGGAGTGCAAAATGATGCCTGGTGTGGAGAAAGGTGATAGGGAGACATTTTTCTCCCTTTCTCATAATACTAGAACCTGGAGTCATCCCATGAAGCTGATTGGTGGGAGATTCAGGACAGATAAAAGGAAGGACTTCTTCACACAGCGCTTAGTTCAACTATGGAATTTGCTACCATAAGATGTAGTGATGGCCACCAATATGGATGGCTTTAAAAGGGGGGTAGATAAATTCTTGGAAGAGAAGGCTATCAATGGATATTAGTCCTGATGGCTATACACTACCTCCAGTATAAGAGGCAGTATACTAGGGAAAATGGGCAGGAAGGTGCTGTTGCACTCATGTCCTACTTGTGAGTTTCTTGTCGACAGCTAGTTGGCCAATGTGAGAACATAATGCTAGACTAGATGGACCCTTATTCTTATCCAGCATAAGAACATTCTTCTTATGTTCCTATGCCATGAATATGAAAATTTATGAATTTTGGTTAATTTTCATCCAAAATTTCACCCTTAAAAAGAAAAAGTTTAATGAGATGCCTATACCATTGAGAAGAACATTTGTAGTAATTCATACCCTCCCCCCCCCCCATATTTCCTTTGGACATCGTCAGCTGGGGCTTAGTCTTGATAGATGTTCTACGATGAGAAACCTACAATACCAATACTTGTCCCTGTCTCTAACAGAAATATTTGTGGAACACTTCTATAGAAATCAATGCCGTTAAGTGACTCAGGATGCAGATCATTAATGTGGAGAAAGCATGGAGGAGTCAAAGAAAACAAGCCTCTTTAAACTGACTTGCATATTTAATGCTCAGGGAAGCTAAGTTGCTGCTACCCATTCCAGCAATAAGGATAACAAATTACCTTTAATGTGCTAAGAAATACATAGATAGATACATCAGTTCATTAAGAAAGTGTATCCATCTTCGCTTGCATGGTGAAAATGAGAATGATTTCCCACCTCATTAAGTTAGTAAATGAAAGAACCGAGAGTCAACTGCATGTGACTGGATTTGTTTAATTGACACAACCATACCACAAAAGGCAAAATGGAGATGCTTTATCCATCAAATCAAGAAAGCCTGGAAAAGCAGGGGGCTGAAGATTTTACATTTCCATTATAAAATTACAGAAGCACTTAACACGTTAGGAAATATTTATAGAGATATGTGCTGGAAGTTCTGAAACTTAGCCCTGACTTGGCAAATTCTGATTCTGGCTTAGAATGAAATATCATTGACAGCTTCCCCTGAATATAGCCTCCAGAAATTGTCTCTATTAAAGAAAATGTGCCATACTTTCTTAGTGTCTTTGGTACTGGGAGGCAATTATTTTAACAGAAGCATAGGTCAGCAACCAGGGGAAATGTACTGTACAGGGTGACATTATAATAATTACATAGTTTGAAGTTAACATGTTATCTTCACCACATGCTAAAATACAGTGGCCAATCTGACTAGTAGAGTAGAGAGGCGGAGCCAGCAGTCACAGGAGGTGGAGCAAAGGGGGAGCATCAGAGGCAAAGCAGTCTTTTGAATCTCAAACACCCAACAACCCATACCATAAAAAGGGGAAATTTTAAGATTGAATATGCAAAGGAGGGGTGGGTAAATCACACAGACACACAGAAATACTACTTGGGACTAGGGATGTGCATTGTATCAGATCCGATATCCGAATCTGAATAAAATCGGAGGTTATCGGACATCCGATACCGATTCCGATATGAAAATTTGGATATCTATTTTTTCCGATCCGATATTTTTGTCTCCAATTTTAATCAGAAAAAAAAGAAATTTTGGACGACATTTTGAATGCTCTTTCCCATAGCCTAGTATTGTGTTACAAAACTGCCTCTAACTTTTTTATTTTTAAAGATAGAAGGATGAAACTTGGCCAAGTTGCAGACAGGTTAGAGTTACGTCTAGGGATGTGCACTGGATCGGACCCGATCCACGATCCGAGTCCGGTCCAGTGGGAAATCGGATAAATTATCCGATTTCCGATCCCGCAGCTGGATCGGCCGATCCAATCCGAACCGGTCCGAAAAAGCTCCGAACCGGTTCGGCGGATCGGCGGATCGGCGGGCGCCCACTGGCGCCCACCGCCGCTTCCATTGGCGGGCGCCAGCGGGCGCCCGCCGATGAAAGTGGACAGCGGGGGGGGGAGGAGGGGGGCACTTACCTTCTCGGCCCGGTGGCTCCCGTCCGGCGCCGGCGCCTACTACTACTAGCAGGCTCCGCGGCCTGCTCTAGGGTGGCGCGCCGGGTGATGTCATCACCCGGCGCGCTACTCTAGAGCAGGCCGCGGAGCCTGCTGGTAGTAGTAGGCGCCGGCGCCGGACGGGAGCCACCGGGCCGGGAAGGTAAGGAGGGGGTGCATGGAGGGGAGGAGGGGGAGGGGGGCCCTTACCTTTCCGGCCCGGCGGCTCCCGTCCGGCGCCGGCGCCTACTACTCCCAGCAGGCTCCGCGGCCTGCTCTAGGATGGCGCGCCGGGTGATGTCATCACCCAGCGCGCTACTCTAGAGCAGGCCGCGGAGCCTGCTGGAAGTAGTAGGCGCCGGCGCCGGACGGGAGCCGCCGGGCCGGAAAGGTAAGGAGGGGGTGCGTGGAGGGGAGGAGGGGGCGTGCGGAGGGGGGAGGGGGGCCCTTACCTGCCCGGCCCGGCGGCTCCCGTCCGGCGCCGGCGCCTACTACTCCCAGCAGGCTCCGCGGCCTGCTCTAGGATGGCGCGCCGGGTGATGTCATCACCCGGCGCGCTACTCTAGAGCAGGCCGCGGAGCCTGCTGGAAGTAGTAGGCGCCGGCGCCGGACGGGAGCCACCGGGCCGGGAAGGTAAGGAGGGGGTGCGTGGAGGGGAGGAGGGGGCGCGTGGAGGGGAGGAGGGGGCGCGCGGAGGGGGGAGGGGGGAGGGGGGCCCTTACCTGCCCGGCCCGGCGGCTCCCGTCCGGCGCCGGCGCCTACTACTACCAGCAGGCTCCGCGGCCTGCTCCAGGGTGGCGCGCCGGGTGATGTCATCACCCGGCGCGCTACTCGAGAGTAGGCCGCGGAGCCCGCTGGTAGTAGCCGCCGGCGCCGGACGGGCCGAGAAGGTAAGTGGCGGGGAAGGGGGCTTACCCCCCCCCCGGAGCCGTCCGCTTCTATCCGCTGGCGCCCGCGGGCGCCAGCGGATGGAAGCAGGCGGCCCCAGGGGGGGTAGGGAGCGCGGGGGAGGGGGTTTACCTGCCGGGGCCGTCCACAGCGGACGGCCCCGGGGGGGGGAGGGAGTTAGGCCCCCCCTTACCCACCCGCCGCCATTTTTTCCTCATAGACTTGCATTGCAATGCAAGTCTATGGGGAAAAAAATGGCGGCCGATCCAAAAATGTACGATTTTTGGGTCGGGATCGGACTCGATCCGGTCCGGGGGGCCTCCGATTTTGTCCGAACCGGTCCGGGACAAAATTGGAGGTCCCGATCCGGGTCCCGATCCGATCCGGGGGGTCCGTGCACACCCCTAGTTACGTCTCTGTGAGAAATTTCAGAAATATAGCTCCAAGCATTTTGTGGCTATGCATTTTTTTTACAAATGAACCAGGAATGCCTATAACTTTCCTATTTTTAAATATCCATACATGAAACTTTGCCACATTGCAGAAGGTATGTTGGGACTCATGTGTGTGAAATTTCAGAACCATAGGTGCTTGCCTTGTGTAGCAATTTTTTAAAAAAAGAATGGGTAGTAATGGGGGAAAGACAATTATGGCTTCAACTTTTTTATTTTTAAAGATCCAAACATGAAATTTGTCCACATAAAAGGTACCACTTTGGTTGACATGTGTGAGCAATTTCAGAAGCATAGCTTCAAGTATGTAGTGGCAAGGTATTTTGGGAGAAATGAGGAGAGAAACCCATTTAACTTTTTTTATTATTTTCAAAGATAAAAGCATAAAACTTGCCCACATGGCAGATGAGAAGGAGGTACTTATCTGTGAGAAATTTCAGAAAGATAGGTCCAGGCATTTTGTGGCTATGAATTTTTTACTTTGAACGATCCAAAAGTTCAAAAACAGAGGCTTTCCATTTTGGCAGCTGTCAACCCCCCCCCCCTCCCGCCTCCCCCCCCCCCCCCGTTAGCTGTCAAACCAACTGTACTGGAAGTTTTGGAAGTTTTAAAGTAAAAAATTCACAAGACCCCTCCTCCACTATTGTCTTTTTCCCCTCTCTCCTCAGCACTGCCACCACCTATGGGGAAACTGCTGCTTTACAAGGCCATCCGACTGTGCGGTTTCTTATTGTTAGCAAATGTTTGTATTTCAGGGCTTAAGATCTCTCTCCCACTATAATTCAGAGTTCTACATGCTGACCCTTTTCCAATGCCACCAATTCTTTGAGAATACTTTAAAACTTCCTACTAGCCTGGTATATGAGGGTTAGGCATGAGATGGGCATTAACAGAAGACAATATGAACCATTCAACAAGTGAATTTATAAAAAGAATATTTTGTACATAAGAAAGTACTAATATTTACTTTGGGGTTTTTTTGAAAGGCTGCTTGCTGATACTTCTTAGACTCAAGAGACACTGTTGCTAATACAAGCTTCTTAATGACTTCTTTTACCTCAGGCCAAATTCCCTGAACCTCTAACCCAGCCAAATATACTCACAGCAAGTCCTAGCTCTTGGGTACCATCTTCCAGTGACTTCCCAAATTCCTGCTGTTGTATTTTTGGATGCTTGGACAGTATATATGGTTTTTACTGCCTGTGTGTTACCTTCCTCTTCCAAGATCTTAGGGCAGCCTCCTGGCATAACACAGCCATCTGCTCCCTACTCCTTAACTTCTCCAGCCATGTACAGCTTTCCCACAAAGAAGGAAGAGCTTAATATTCAGGGCAAGCCTCTTGACTTCTCTTCAGCTTTCTCTTAGTCCTTCTATTACATCATCTACTGAACAGTAGACCTCCCATACAGATTACAGACTCCCTAAATCCCTCAACTGTCAACTCCTTAAGTTTCATTTCCCAACCACTCCTTTCCACTTGGCTAGAATTTCTAGCCAATCAAAATTGAATTTACCTGATCCAGGTCCATCTAAAAATGTTCAAAACAATTGTCTCTCTCTTCCCCTTCATAATGTCACCAAGCAATGAGCACACAGACCTTTGACAGTAACAAAACAAGGCTTTGGGCTTACTCAGATACATAAAAGCCTCTCAGAGGCCACATAAAATAAACATTATAGAACAAGAACAGTTATGTAGTCACACCTTGGAAGAGCACAGGGAGAGGGAAAATGGCCGTGGATGTGTGTGGGGAAGGGAGGAGAGGGGAAAGGTCAGGATTTGTAGGATCCTATAACCTCTTGATCATCTTCACTGCCTACCACTGCTCACTATGACCTCTCTGTCATCATCACTGTCCATCACTATGTCAGCTTGATGGGCTCAGAGGCTAGTCTAGTGGACTTGGTTTGTTTTAGGAGGAATGGGAAGCAAAATTGCCTGTTTCATTCCTCCAATCCTTCCTGGATCTTGAAAGCAAAGCATAGGATAAACATAAGGCTCCGATCTCAAGGTAATATGCAACCTGCCAATTCTTCTGTATGGACCAAGATGGACTTCCAATAATCAATGATTTTAGGATATGTCCAACAGATGTAGCACTTGCTTGTTTTCATGGATTTCTATGAGCAAAAAGAGTCCTCATGACATGGCCAGTGGCCACCCATTTTTACATCCTGCCTAGCACAGTAAGTAGCTGTTTCTTTATCTCTGCAATATAATTATTTCATGCCTTAGAAAAATAGTAAAAATACAAAACTTAGACTTGTTCTGCAGTGTGGTAATTTTAAAAACATTCTCTTTGGTGTTTGTAGGGTTTTTTCTTTTTTAAAAATTTAAAGAATTAATGTGCTATAAAATTGGTTTAAAAGGGAGATATGCTGACAGGAACTTTAAGTGTCTCTTTAAGGATTGCATTTTATTGTTTATAAAGCCTCTAAGCAAAGGCAAGCATAAATAAAATATTAGGGGTGTGCACGGACCCCCCGGATCGGATCGGGACCCGGATCGGGACCTCCAATTTTGTCCCGGACCGGTTCGGACAAAATCGGAGGCCCCCCGGACCGGATCGAGTCCGATCCCGACCCAAAAATCGTACATTTTTGGATCGGCCGCCATTTTTTTCCCCATAGACTTGCATTGCAATGCAAGTCTATGAGGAAAAAATGGCGGCGGGTGGGTAAGGGGGGGCCTAACTCCCTCCCCCCCCCGGGGCCGTCCGCTGTGGACGGCCCCGGCAGGTAAACCCCCTCCCCCGCGCTCCCTACCCCCCCTGGGGCCGCCTGCTTCCATCCGCTGGCGCCCGCGGGCGCCAGCGGATAGAAGCGGACGGCTCCGGGGGGGGGGTAAGCCCCCTTCCCCGCCACTTACCTTCTCGGCACGTCCGGCGCCGGCGGCTACTACCAGCGGGCTCCGCGGCCTACTCTCAAGTAGCGCGCCGGGTGATGACATCACCCGGCGCGCCACCCTGGAGCAGGCCGCGGAGCCTGCTGGTAGTAGTAGGCGCCGGCGCCGGACGGGAGCCGCCGGGCCGGGCAGGTAAGGGCCCCCCTCCCCCCTCCCCCCTCCGCGCGCCCCCTCCTCCCCTCCACGCACCCCCTCCTTACCTTTCCGGCCCGGCGGCTCCCGTCCGGCGCCGGCGCCTACTACTTCCAGCAGGCTCCGCGGCCTGCTCTAGAGTAGCGCGCCGGGTGATGACATCACCCGGCGCGCCATCCTAGAGCAGGCCGCGGAGCCTGCTGGGAGTAGTAGGCGCCGGCGCCGGACGGGAGCCGCCGGGCCGGAAAGGTAAGGGCCCCCCTCCCCCCTCCGCGCGCCCCCTCCTCCCCTCCACGCACCCCCTCCTTACCTTTCCGGCCCGGCGGCTCCCGTCCGGCGCCGGCGCCTACTACTTCCAGCAGGCTCCGCGGCCTGCTCTAGAGTAGCGCACCGGGTGATGACATCACCCGGCGCGCCATCCTAGAGCAGGCCGCGGAGCCTGCTGGGAATAGTAGGCGCCGGCGCCGGACGGGAGCCGCCGGGCCGGAAAGGTAAGGGCCCCCCTCCCCCCTCCGCGCGCCCCCTCCTCCCCTCCACGCACCCCCTCCTTACCTTTCCGGCCCGGCGGCTCCCGTCCGGCGCCGGCGCCTACTACTTCCAGCAGGCTCCGCGGCCTGCTCTAGAGTAGCGCGCCGGGTGATGACATCACCCGGCGCGCCATCCTAGAGCAGGCCGCGGAGCCTGCTGGGAATAGTAGGCGCCGGCGCCGGACGGGAGCCGCCGGGCCGGAAAGGTAAGGGCCCCCCTCCCCCCTCCGCGCGCCCCCTCCTCCCCTCCACGCACCCCCTCCTTACCTTCCCGGCCCGGTGGCTCCCGTCCGGCGCCGGCGCCTACTACTACCAGCAGGCTCCGCGGCCTGCTCTAGAGTAGCGCGCCGGGTGATGACATCACCCGGCGCGCCACCCTAGAGCAGGCCGCGGAGCCTGCTAGTAGTAGTAGGCTCCGGCGCCGGACGGGAGCCACCGGGCCGAGAAGGTAAGTGCCCCCCTCCTCCCCCCCCCCGCTGTCCACTTTCATCGGCGGGCGCCCGCTGGCGCCCGCCAATGGAAGCGGCGGTGGGCGCCAGTGGGCGCCCGCCGATCCGCCGATCCGCCGAACCGGTTCGGAGCTTTTTCGGACCGGTTCGGATTGGATCGGCCGATCCAGCTGCGGGATCGGAAATCGGATAATTTATCCGATTTCCCACTGGACCGGACTCGGATCGTGGATCGGGTCCGATCCAGTGCACATCCCTATAAAATATAACCATGGGATGCTAATTCACCTTCCTTTCTTTAATTCATGAAATACAATGGTGTGCTACACATTATCCTCCAGCTTTACATTTATTTCTAAGCCTTTTGACTATTCAAATGTAAGAAAGATTCCTTCTGCCATCCTGCCTGCAATTCCATAATATGATTTGCTCAGAGTTCTGACCTTGGATGATAATGACATGCTCCTACAAGAGCAACTTTCTTTCCTAACTAGCACTATTCATTTCACAATAACAAACCATATCCATTTTATGTGATGAGTTGAAAGAATTCATAGACGCATTGAAGGGCCGAGGTGGCAAATGGTATTACATCCTTGAAGCATTATGAAAGTGCTCATCCAGATGCAAAATACATTCCTCTAAAAACATTTAGCTCCTTTTTCTTGGCTTCTATGTTTTCATGGACATGAGTCTCAGTCTCACTTCATTCAGTAGAATAAAGTCAAAGTATTCTGATACAAAGGAAGCAAATCAACAGATTTGTTTATTATGCTATTGAAAGCAGAACATGATGTACCACTACTGGTCCTTCAATTTCCACACTAGTCTTTCTTCCCCCTTCTATAGAAATATGAATTTTGAGGTGTATCATATGTGGATGTGTTAGAGATGGGTAAGGATTTCATTCCATTATTTTGTCATTGTTGTTTGGTTAGAACTAGTACTGTGCCAAATCCTGCCCCCTATTTTTGGGAACTTTCTCTCTCCCTGAAAAAGAGGCAATTTTTTTTCTGCCTCTTTCACAGGGAGGGGGAGAATTTCAGAGAATTTACTCCTTGGAGAGGGAGAAAACATTTCCACATACTTTTTAAAAATGTAGCCAGTTGCTGACTGGGCTTCTTTCTATTTTTTTTTAAACAACAACAACAACACTCTCAGCACTTGCAGGAGCCAGGCAGTTCTTAATGAATGCCTATTGGAGATCATGTGACCTCACCCTCTTCAATAGGCATTCAGAAAGAACTCCTGGGCTCCTGTAAGTGCTTGGAGTAGTTAAATAAATATAAAAAATAACAAGAAGACTCCTCAAAACTACCTACACTTTGAAAAGGTATGTGGAAACCCTGTTTTCCTCTGCAAGGAGAAAATTCTCTGAACTTCTCACCTCTCCCAGCCTCTTTTGCCAGAGTTTTCATCCCCCCTCCCCTACACACAAAATGCCAAAAATGGAATAATCAAATTTTTGGCACAACACTAATTAGAACCCACCAATATCAAATTTCTTAATAAATGGGATAGAAAGACATGACACGAAGAAAGTCCAAATGTAGGAAAAAGAGAAACTGACAGATTTTTCCATTCACACAGATGGCTTTGAGTGCTTAGCTCTTAAACGTCTGGTTTTGAATCCTTCTGTCTTCAACCATATTTGTAGTGCAGAATTAGGATTGTTACCTTTTTCTCCCCTTTGTTTATAGGCTCCTCATCTTTAAAAGCTTCATGGAAACAGGTACAACACAAACTATACTGGGGATACCTGTACCTGTTGAATTTGGTTGTTTCAGATGGATGGACTTACTAAAATTCACATTTTGTTTTCGTAAATGGGACAGAAAGAACTTGTGATTGAAAACAGTTGAATATGAATCTGGGAGAAAGCAAAACTGGCAGATCTGTCCATCCCTGGAAGGTGTGTGGCTTAATAGTCTACTCAGTTTCACTGTGGATGACCAAAACATTGCTATGTCGGATGTAAGTCATAGCATTGTCTGTAAGTTTTTCTCTTCACTCTAGAAAAAGAGAAAAGTCCAAGAAGTTTATAATGCCACTTTAATGTACTGGCTCTGTCAAGTATTTGAGTAAAAAATGGTGCTTTATTTTGAGAGAAGAAAATTTTACTGAACCACCTATCTTAAAAAAAATTCTTTCTGGTCTCATTTCTTTTACTTTCTGCTGTTTTGATGTCAATAAATTGTTCTTTTGTAGACTATCCAGGGAGCTTTGGCCAAGGGGTGGTATAGAAATGTAATAAATAATAATAGTAACATTGTTTATCAGGGCTTCTGTCATCTTCCTATTTTGATCCAGACACTGGATAATGGTACACACTGGCTGAATTCGGATGACACGTTTAACAACTGTGGGTTGTTGAAGCAACAACCCGTTGAGTTGTTAAATGTGTCATCTGAATTCAGCCACACAACGGAGCAACAACCCACAGTTGTTAAAGTAACAACCGAGATGAACAACACATTTGTGAGTTGTTGGGGGATTTGTCAATTGACAAATGTGTCATCCGAATTGGTGCGTTGTTGAAGCAACGATTGTGAGTTGTTGAGAACGGAAGATCAGAGAGCGGAGCGGCAAGAGAGGCAGAAAGCGGGCGGCCGCTCAAGCACGCTCACAACAGAGCCTCGGCTTCGCCGGCATAGCAACCAGGATGCCCGCCTCCCCCACCAGGCAGCTGGCACGGAGCTCAACAAGGGGCCAGCTCCTGCAAGCACTCATGCAGGGTGCCCAGTCAGCTACACAAACGGACAGGGAAGCGCACCAGAAGTGCACTATGGCAAAGGGGGGAGGGGGAGACAGAATAAGCAACAACCCCAGGTGCCCTGGAGCAAGGGGCAGCCCCCCACACCAAGAGGGAGAACAACACCCCATCCAAAGTAGACCCCGACTGCACCACCACCTCCACCCTCGCATCACCCAGAAGGACGAGGGCAGGGGAAGCAGCGACCAGAGAGACCCCCCTCATCCGCCCAACACGGCTGGACAGTGAGCCATTGCCGGGCCCCGAGACTCCTGTTGGGGTGCGTTGCGCCCGTGCAGAGGCGTCCCGGGTGCGTAAATGCATCAGTGCCTGAATCTGGCAGTGCTACCCCCACCCCCTGTGAGTGCCGGCTGTGGAGTTCCATCTCTGGACTGGCATCCCTCCCTGGTATGCTGCCCCTCTCCACCTCATCCCCTTGGCACGTTCCGTGCTTGGCTCCCTGGGGGTGTGGCCTTGGCTGTCCCTTCTTCACCGCTGTGCCTTCCAGCCGTTGCCTCCCTTCCCGGGGGCAACTGTCCTTTCCATAGGATCTGCCCTGGCATAGTGGTGCCCATGTGCCTTATTGCCTATGTCTGGTCTCCCTGCTGAATAAAGTTTTCTATGCCAACCCACTCTCGCCTTCTTTCTTGTGTGTGCGGAAGATGCTCTAGGAGGGAGGGGGGGTTGGGGGCTGGGGCGTGGGTGCCAACGTTGGAATTGCAGTGCTGGGCGCGGGGTGCGACTGTTGTATTGGTGCTGCCGTTCCTCCTGGCTGCCTCTTTGCCCGAGGCTGCTGAGTTCCACCCACTGACTGAGGCAGCCAATGGGGTTTGGGAGGCATGTCCTGCATCGGCTTCAATGGCGGCACCCATGGTTTTCGGCCGCAGTGCCTTCTGGGATACCTGCTGGAGGACTAACGGAGTTCGGTGAGCGGGGAAAATGGCGGCCGAGCTGTCAGTCAGAGCCGAGTAGGCAATTTGCAACCGGGGTGGTATCCGATTCCTTGCAGCGCCTGCTGCAGCGTGTTGTCTGTAGATCACCACCTTTTTCAACAACCGTCAGTAGGTAACTCAACAACCAAGGCTCACTGAATCCAACCTGACCTCACTAAGGGCAAATTAAGTCTATACAGAATGAAGGCTACACATGCTGGACATGTCAGACATATGGGGTGTCACATAATAAGCATGATGACATCATAGTGCTATGCTGTCAATCAGGTGTGGTTACACGCTGATGTTACTGGAAGCAAACGAAGCTTATTCAGATTGAGAGCAATTCTTCCTGCATAAGTGAATGCTTCCATTCTCTTTTGCTGCAGCCCCTCCCAATCCCATTCACTGCTGCCAGAAATATTTCCATTTTAATTCATCTATACACAAGAATACATGTGCTGCACACTATAGCCCTGTTTAAGAATCAGCAAGTTGAGCTGAACAACCATTTGATTGGGGTAATTAAATCCACAAACCCACTTCTCCTCCTGCTGAAGTTCACATCATCAATTTTGTAATGGCCATGTCCATGCCATTCCAGCAGCTGGATAATGGAAGAATCATATGTGTAGCATTGGCCCAGTCCCACAACCACCTAGACATCTATGCATATAATGTACATAGCCACTTAGAGCACAATCCTATGCATATTTAGAAGAAACTGGGGCATGCTGTGAGTTGTAGGACTTTTTGATCCTGTCCAGATGGCACACTAAGCCATGGTTAAACATTTTCAGCTAAACATTATGGCTTAGCGTGTCATGTGAACAATTCCTAACCATGGTGGCTACATAACCACAGTTATGGCTTAGCAGGTTGTCTGAACAGGCCCATTCTGTCTAAACATGCATTGGATTTCACCCTTAAACAGCCCAGGGTGATAGATATGGCTTCTGTAAAATTGTCGTTATTTTGGGATTACTTCAAGAGTTTATTTTTATTTCATTTTTAAAGTAGGAAATTGAACAAATGTTTTCCCCCCTATTTATGCTCATTAAAATCAAAGCTTTCTGTTTGACACAGATTGTTTTCTCGTGCCATATATGAATGCACCTGTCATACCTTGTTAACAGTCATGGAATAAAAGGTGACAGAAACTGTAGGGTCCCAAGAAGTCAAGCATTTCTTGGGAAGGATGAGTCAAATGCCATACTGTACTAAAGTAAACCAATTAAAAAAATAAAATAAAATATAGTTGCATATCTAATTAAGGATATGGTTTGTTGAGAACATTTCCTTTGCAGGCTCCATTAGAATGAATAAACATTACCCTAGAACATGGGCATGCTCTTATGCAACTTCAATTTGTTTAGGTTTATGAAGGAAAAAATGTTTGGCATGCTGTACTCTAAACCTGTTTAAAATAATTACAATGGGAGGAAGCAGATGTGCCCCATTTTCATCCATTTTCTCTTCTCCCTCCTTCCCTCTACCCTACTGTCCAATGCAAATGAACCAGCTATGGATTTTAGCATGATCATAAGACTGTCAGACTTGATTCCATATTTCAAAAATGTTTAAATTATCTCCCTAGACAAAACCTTTTCTTCTATGAAATTATCTTTTCCCCCTTCCAAATCAACACCTAATTAATGTACCTCATGGCTAAAATGTAAAACATGCCTCATTACTCATTTAAAGACCCAGGGAATTGGAGTCATGCTTCTTCATCTTTTGATAGCAAACCAGCATAGAAATCTAGTTTATATTTCATCCATTTTCTCAATATTAAATATTGGCAGTGCATGCAACAGGCAATTACTGTTTTGGGGTGAGGGAGTGAAACATAAGAGGAAAAACATGCAGGTTTATTTTGTATTTTTTCTGAGATGACAGGTCCAACAATGTATGCATGTATGTATGCATGCATGTATGTATTATGGTGGCCTCATCTGCACAGAATGCTCAGGGATCATTTCTAATGCAAATCTGTCCTGTTCTTCTTCTGTCTAAGCTCCTGTGTCTCCGTGACAGAACATGCCATGATAACAGTCGTGGATTTTGTGACAACCCCCCTTCCCCTTAAATGACGAAGAAGACAAAGAAGCCCAAATGAAACTAGGATCACAATTTCATGTACTTAACCAGAGGACAGCAAATGGACAACCCTAGCCTGGTCTCAAGCATGCAGCCAGTCCATTGTCTGTCCCCACCTTTAGGTATTGAGGAATGCCCTTTTAAGTCCCAATTCCTTGAGTCCCAAGAATTGAGTCTATTTGGTTCCCAGTCCTGTGTCCCATAATCCTATGAGGTGGGTCTTGGACATCCCCCTTTTACCTTAAATGTACCTCAGGGTGCTCACCAATAATGAACTCCCTAGGTTCCCAACCCACACTGCCCACCCATTGTGACTAACCTACCTACTTTAGAACAGCACCCCGAATAAAAGCCAATTGTTGCCTAGGCAACAATTAAAATGGACCCCCTACCTTCCCCAAAGCAGTTATACAAATACCATATTTTCTCTTGCAGAAATTTTCATTCACAGAAAAAGAAAAAGGAAACTTCTCCCCCTCTTGCACAAAATAAAATAATTTTCTTTACTCTCTTTTTCCCTTTTATGCTTTTTCTCTTTCTTCTTTCTTTTAAACAATTTTTTTTACTCCTTTTATAAAATAAATTTTATAAAAGGAGTAAATTTTTTACTCCTTTTATAAAATAAATTACAAATGCAAATTACATTTATTTCATTATTTAGCATACCTAATTCCCTACCCTCACAACTCCTCTTCCCATATCCACCTTTCTTATTTTCTATTTTTTATGACAATGTCAAACATTATTCTTATACATTCTTATCCCACTTAGAAAAATCAAACCTCTCTCTTTTCTAAACAAACTTCTTACTTTTTACTTTACTTTTTTATCTTCCACTCTTTTTTTCCTTTTTTCTCACAACAACATTAAGATTATTCTTATTTTTATTATAAGTGCATATTAAAGTTTCCATAATTTTAACCCACTTAAAAAGAAAAATAATGAAAAAAAAAAACCCAAGAAAGAATTTTAAAAAAAACAGCTTCATTCTCAGTTCACAACCAAGTCCAGGTCAGATGCCTTCCCCCTCCCCCAGCAGACTTCAAAGTACTTTTCACTAGGGGTGTGCACAGACCTCCCGGATCGGATCGGGACCCAGATCGGGACCTCCAATTTTGTCCCGGATCAGAACGGACAAAATCGGAGGCCCCCGGACTGGATTGTGTCTGATCCCAATCCAAAAATTGGACATCTGATTTTTGGATCGGCCACCATTTTTGTTTTCCCCATAGACTTGCATTGGGGGAAAGAAAGCTTTCCCCCAATGCAAGTCTATGAGGAAAAAATGGCGGTGGGTGGGTGAGGGGGGCCTAACTCCCTCCTCCCCCCTCGAGGTTCTTACCTCCCGGGGCCGTCCGCTGTGGATGGCCCTGGCAGGTAAGCCCCCTCATCCTCCTCCTGCTTACCTTCCAGGGCCGTGCGCTCCCGTCCGCCACTGGCCGCTACTGCGAACAGGCTTCGCAGCCTGCCCCTTGGTAGCATACCAGGTGATGTCATCTACTGGCACACTACCTAGGGGCAGGCCACGAAGCCTGCTCGCAGTAGCGGCTAGTGGCGGACGGGACCGGATGTCCCCAGAAGGTAAGCCCACTGCCCCTGCTGTCCGCTTCCATCAGCGGGCGCCCACTGGCACCCGCTGATGGAAGCAGTGGCAGGTGCCAGTGGGCGCCCGCCATTCCTCCGATCCATACAATCTGGATCGGGTCCTTTCCGGATCAGATCGGATTGGATTGAATGATCCAGCGGGGTGATCGGAAATCGGATCATTGTATCTGATTTCCCCTGGATCAGATCCGGATCGTGGATCAGACCCGATCCAGTGCACACCCCTACTTTTCACCCCGTTTCAAAAGGAAAATCTTTTTTTGATCGTTCTGCCAGCCCTTTGGGGTTTCGCCCTGCAAACGCCTTATATCCTCTGACTGTCGGAGAGATCGCTCTCTGCTTTAACTTTGCATTCAAAGCTTTCCTTTATTCTCTGTTGATCGCTGGTACAACTTTTTCATGCCTTAATCCGTCACTGAGTTCTTTCAAGATCACCCTTGGAAATTCTTTTCCTCTGTTATCCAAAACGCCTTTAACCTCATTAAATCTTTGTTTTGTATTAAAATGCAAGTTTTCCCTTTCTTGCACCTTCTGTCCTTCTGCCATCTTTATCCCTCATAGTTTACACTCCAATCTTTTTGCGATGTCATCCATTTTATCACATAGTCTTTGGACACAGTTTTGCATACATAATGGTAATTCCTGGAATACTTTCATGCACTCCTTCGATTTTCTTTTAATGTTTCTCATTATAAAAACCTAGCACTGTTTCCCGCTTTCACTGGAGTTCCTCTCAAAGGGAAAAGGCAAATAGTTATATTTCCCCACATCTCTTTCTTCCTTTCTTATTGCTTTTCTTCTCCCTTTTTCTTCTAAGTTCATATGTAAATTACACAACTGTGATCCCCTTCGTAATTTCAAAGCTTTCTTTCTTTAAAAAAAAAGGTCTTTAAGATGACTCACTCACAGGATACCGCAAGAGATCATTTTCTTTTTCCTTGCAAGACAATTGTTATTCTAACTGATTTTGCTGCAGCAGATGTACCCTTTTCCCTCTAGATGTTACCCATTTTTGGGGAATGAAGGCTGGCCGGTCTCATGCCTTATCGGGTCTGGAACGGCTCATGAGCGATGGACGCCATCACCTCCACCCTGACATGCTGTCCTTCCAATTAAATTTCCATTCGACTACGTTACCTCATCAAAGGGTTTAGGAGATACTTTATGGCATGCTCTTTGTATTCCCCTGTTATCTGGGGAAATTAACTCCGTCTGGGAGACCCCAGACGGCAGCCAAGCCTTCCAGTTTTGCAGAGCTTAAAGCTCGTGGCTCCGACCTACCATGCCTTCACTGGAAGTCCATAATAATTTCATTTTCAATCACTTTGTACCAGTATGAAACGTGGCTCTAAGGCGAGCCTTGGGCGAGGTGGCTCTGGGTCTAGGAGAGATGCTGTTGCTGCTGGGGGCAATTCTGGGGTGGCTGTCTCTCCCTCTCACACATTTTATTTCTTTTTTAAAGACACTGCTCCAGCCAATGTTTCCAGTCTGGAGGGACTGCTTTAGTGAGGGGCTGCAAAGCAAAAGCATCCCTCTCACACATTTTATTTCTTTTTTAAAGACAATGCTCCATCCAATGTTTCCAGTCTGGAGGGACAGCTGTAGTGAGCCTTGAGAGATTCCTGTATTATTATTTTTCGTCACTACATCCCTGGGTGTGCTCCTCATGGAGTCTGTTAGTGAGGGACTGCAGAAGCATCTCCCTCACACATTTCCTTTTTTTTTTTTTTTTTTTTTTTGAGACTCTGGTCCAAGCAATGTGCCTACCTCTACCCAGAACATGACTTTTTATTTATTTGCCAAAGTGCCTACCTCTACCCCGAACGTGACTTTTTATTTATTTGCCAAAGTGTCTACTTCTACCCCGAACGTGACTTTTATTTGGCAATGTGCCTACTTCTACCCCGAACGTGACTTTTATTTGGCAATGTGCCTACTTCTACCACAAACAGGACTTTTATTTGGCAATGTGCCTACTTCTACCCCGAACGTGACTTTTATTTGGCAATGTGCCTACTTCTACCCCGAACGTGACTTTTATTTGGCAATGTGCCTACTTCTACCACAAACAGGACTTTTATTTGGCAATGTGCCTACTTCTACCCCGAACGTGACTTTTATTTGGCAATGTGCCTACTTCTACCACAAACAGGACTTTTATTTGGCAATGTGCCTACTTCTACCCTGAACGGGACTTTTATTTGGCAATGTGCTCACCTCTACCCAGAACGTGACTTATATTAATTTGCCAATGTGCCCACCTCTACCCAGAATGTGACTTATATTAATTTGCCAATGTGCCCACCTCTACCCAGTACGTGACTTATATTAATTTGCCAATGTGCCTACCTAGAACATGACTTATATTAATTTGCCAATGTGCCTACCTAGAACGTGACTTTTATTTGCCACTGCTCCAGCCAATGTGTGCAGCTCTGGCATGAAGAAATGCCTGCTTGAGGATGGTGGGCAGACTGGGTCATTTTAATTTTCAAGCACGATGAGGTCAAGGCAGTGCATGAGGGTTGTTTTGATGGGATCCTCCAGGTTTCCTCACTACCTGGGGTATCTCCTGGCCCAATGAGGCCCAGCCTGCTAAGGCTGGCTAAAATAACTGTAACACCTGTGCTATTCCCCTACCACCCAATCCTTTTATTATTTCATTTGCACTTAGACATGCATGGCCTAATCTAGAGACAAGGCAGCAGTTCTACTGCAGTGGAATGCGTCCACTCTCTGTCACGCATGCATAGGCATGGATAATGATAATATGCTTTTAAGTTTTTTAAGTTTTAGTGGGATCCTGCAGGTTTCCTCACTTCTGGGGTATCTCCTGGCCCAATGAGGCCCTGCCTGGCTAAGGCTGACTAAAATAAATATAACTGTAATGCTCATGCTATTCTCTACCCCCCCCCCCCAATCCTTTTATTATTTCATTTGTACTTAGACATGCATGGCCTAATCTAGAGTCAAGGCAGCAGTTCTACTGCAGAGGAATGCATCCACTCTCACTGTGCCATGCATACATAGTTGCAGATAATAATAATATGCTTTTAAGTTTTTTTAGTTTTAGTGGGATCCTCCAGGTTTCCTCACTACCTGGGGTATCTCCTGGCCCAATGAGGCCCTGCCTGCTAAGGCTGACTCTAATATAAATGTAACACCCATGCTATTCCCCTACCCCCCCCCAATCCTTTTAATTTGTAGACATGTGTGGCCTAATCAATGAGACAAGGCAGCAGCAGTTCATCATCTTCTGATTAACACATTTTACTTTTATGATTGCATATGGAAGGCACTGCCTAGTTTATTCATAGGTTTTGAAAGTTCATTGTATTCATATATACCTATAAGTCTCAGCAGCAGCAGCATGGAGTGCATTACCGGAAACAGTGCATGTTGTTAAGAGCTTAGTAACGCCTGCAGCTGTGCATCTGAAATTGGGCACAGATGAGTCCCCTCAAGGCCATCTGTGAGATGCCCATGAGTACTGGACGACGTCTCTTGAAAAAGGACCACATTTCAGCCACCTGAAACAATGTATTTGAAAGCTTACTTCTGAGTAAGTCTTGCACCGATTGTTCTAAAATTTGGCACACAAGACTAGCAACACTCAGTCTGCACTGTGACCAAGTTTCAAACCTATAACTTGGGAAATTAAGAAGTTTTAGGTCTTTCTGACTCAAAAATCAACTCTAGAGCCTCTAAGGCAAAATGAAAAAATTATATAATATCGGATTTCTGATATGGTTCACCTATGATATAATCGGAGACAATAATGTTTTTGGTCTGAAATTCTGATAACGATACAATACGATATTTTCAGGTGTGCACATCCCTAGTGCATACTCTCTGTTGTATGTTTGCCTGGTTCAAAATTTTGTATATATTTTTTAATGTTTTAATCTTTTGTAAACTGTTCAGAGAGCTTCGGCAATGGAGCAGTCTAAAAATGTAACAAATCATCATCATCTTCATCTTTGCGTCAGCCTCCACTGAGTTTGCCAAGCACTCACACATGAATATATCACGCCTTAAGGCCTAGGTACAACCTGAATTGGAGCATCAGTTTGAAAGTCACATGGCTTTCTTCAGCTATGAAAGAAAAGCCACATTGCTGAGTCTGTCCTTAACATAAACCTGCAGCCCGATAACCAGCCATACTTCGGAAGTTTTCTAGGGAGATGCAGTTTTTTCTGCACCAGCACTTTTTATTTTATGCTTATCTGTTTGTCTCCTGCAATATGTGGCACAGTTGAAAGGATTTTCTGCAGGACTATTTTAAGCTTCAAGGTATGAAAGTTGCTCAAAAATCGACTATTCTTATTACCCTCCAGAAAGAACATCTGTGAAAACTCTGATTGCATTTTATTCTTACAGTCTTGCTGCTATACCTATAAACTGAAATTATGGCTGGTTTGGTTTCTTTTAAGCACACTTTATTGGTTATCTGCAAAAATAGAAGATAGGGGAGGCTAGGTAATTTCTGGAGGATTCTTTTCAAATGACAACAAAGAGAAAATGCTTTCCATCTGCTGCAACACCACTAAAGGTGGAAATGTGGTTATTTTTACTTCTGAGTTTTCCCTGGAAATGTGTTAAGAATGCACAGCAATAATTACAATTTAAATAATCCATCTAAAATAGGATCTGTATGTTCCCCTCTTATAGGAGACTGAAAATGTTTGGATTTGTGTTCATAGAAGCAAGAGAAGTCAGAACTCCATATACTGATGTGTGTTTCTATAGAAGTTAAAATCAATAAAGGTTTTATTTTTGAAATATTGTTGTCACAATCCAGCAATTTCTTACAGGTCAGAGGGCTGTGTGTCCACCATGCTGTCCCTCAAATTAAAGAAACTGGGAAGCTGGCTCACACAGTCTATGAATGAAAAAGATCTCTGAGCACAATACATGCCATAGACCATAGTGGGGAAGTCCTGGCTGCACATGTGAAATTTGGTTGTAATTTGCTAGATTAAAGGGGATCAGTTACAATTAGGGATGTGTGTCATATCGTTAGAATTTACAATAATGATATGATATGCTCTTTATCGTGCACATGAGTTACGCTAATGATACAATAGAAAAACATACGATAATCATCGGAGACGATAATTTTCGGTCGATTTTATCGTTTTATTGGACTGCCATATAAATATACCTATAACGTCTGTATTTTAAAAGTTAGAAGCTTGAAACTTGGTCACAGTGCTTATGAGGTATGCCTAAGTATGTGTATGAAATTTGAGATCAATCCCTCCAACCCTCGATTTTATATGAATTTTGTAAAGATCATTTCCGTTCTGACAAGTCTGGCGAGCTGTCATTCTGTTCTGTCAGAACGGAAACGATCTTTAATAAATTCATATAAAATCAAAAGTTGGAGGGATTGATCTCAAATTTGGCACATATGTGTAGCAACATGTGCTACACATATGTGCCAAATCTGAGATTGATCCCTCCAACTCTCGATTTTATATGAATTTATTAAAGATCATTTCCATTCTGACAGATCAGAATGACAGCTCCCCAGACCTGTCAGAATGGAAACGATCTTTAAAAAAATCATATAAAATCGAGGGTTGGTGGGATCAAGCTCAAATTTCATAGGCATACCCCATAAGTACTGTGATCAAGTTTCAAGCCTCTAACTTTTAAAATACAGAAGTTATAGGCATTTTTTCATTAAAAATAAGTCTGCCAAAAATATCATTTTGAACGATAATTATTATGAAGATGATATGGATCACCTACGATATGAATGAAGACAATAATTTTTTTGGTCCGAAATGTCGATAATGATAAAAAATGACATTTTTTGGCGTGCACACCCCTAGTTACAATCTAGGTACATCTAAACTGTAATGATATTATGACTGTGTAAAGTGAGACAAGTTTCTTTGTAAGGAACTTTTCTCCAGCTTTGCAGCTAAAGGTACTTGCCACATATATTTTATTTATTTAGTAAATTTATAAACCACCCTTTGGTACAAGATTCTTCGGATGGTGACCTGGGAGTGTTGCTTGTGACCCAGCTTGTTTTGGAGGGGATTGAATGAATCGCTTTAGCCATATGAATGATTTCAACAAGGAAACACAAATCTACATTCTGCAGCTGGCTGGCAAAGGGGAACCAGGAAGCCCAGGAAGCCTAGGCCCACTGTAACCTGGACCCAGGATTGACAACATGCAGCATTATTGGGTAGCTGCCAGCAGAGCCCACTGCTCATCCTTGACCTGAACCCCATTAAACCAGTACTCAAATTTAAATGTCTGTAGAAGCTGCCATTTAAATTTTCCACAATGGTCGGAAGTAACTAAGGCACTGTGGAAAAATCAAAATGTCACCTCCATTGGAGTGCTGCTGCCACAACGGTAGCACTGTTGGGAGTCAGGGGACACTTGATTTTGGTGCAAACTATTGGTGGTTTAAATACTAGCTCTTTCCGTCTGAATGTCTCTGGGTTCTGTTATGATTATATATTTGAAATGCAGAAATATTACAAAAATACCAGAACTCTCCAGTACTTCATCCTCACAAGAAAACATAATATGTAACAATTGACCTTTTTATCCTTTATCTTCCCTCAAAATTTGGTTGAAAGTTCTTCTTGGAGAAATTTCAGACTGGCCTTATATCTGGATAAACAGCTTGCCTATGATGAAGGAGCAGCAGTTTGCTTCCTGGCAGCCACCATTTTTCCCCAGAATGCTTCTTGTGGTGACACTACACGATGATGTAGCATTTATGTATTTATCATTGCATTTATATCCCACCCTTTTTCCTCCAAGGAACTAATGGTGGCCTGCAGCTACCAGGAAGAGCATCATACTGTCCATGTTCCACTTTTCCAAATCCCCCAGGCTTGAAAATTTGCCTAAATGCCTCTCCCATTTTGCCACCCAGGGCAAATTTCAATTAAGTCCTACATGCAACTGCAAGCTATTCTGTCACGTGGAACAAAAAGGGTGCAGCCAAGTACTTAAGGCACATTATTGCCAATGGTGAATATCTAAACACACAATTTTTAAAATTATAATTTCATTTTAAGGTTCATTTGTTACAAATTTATTTGTAATTTAATTTTAAGATTTGGGATAAAAATGGGATCATTCTTTTTCAAGAGGAACACTCATTGTCTATCATAGACAAAATGAGCTTCAATAAACTGTAATGAACTTTATTCAGATGCATGATAAACTAGATAAACTGGAAGGATGATAGATTTATATACAGAAACAGACTTCCTCCTCCCTCCTCCCTATGGTAGGCACTCCACCCAATGAATATGATGCACAGAGGATCAGGAGATGCTGGTGAATGGGGTGAGGGTGGGGGGAACAGAAATTCTTGGATAGAAGTACCTTCCCTTGCTGGCACCTTTTCATTCATGCAAGGCAGATCTTGGATGCAACCTCTTATTTTAGTCAGCACTGAAATGCGCTTCACATGTTGGAGGGCAATTTTGGGCACTTGCAGTGGTTTGATGCTATTCCTGTCAATGCTATACTCTTTCTTCTTCAATGCCCTCTCATGATTCAATCTTCTTTCCCCACAGGCTTATTTGATCACATTTGCTGTTGAAAGGCATCTGCTTATTGTCAATCATGTAACAATGGATGCTTTAAAATCCATTGTACTTACTTTGAACATAATGTGGGTAATCTCTACTAACTCGAAGAGCAAAGACAAGAAGAAAGGTGCTGACAAAAATAAACACTGATGAGAATCCATCGTCCTCTGCTAATTTTTCCTAGATTCCTGCACTATCCACTGCATCTCTGTGCCTCACACCCCAGGACTTTCCTAAGGGCCCCCAACCTCTACAAGAGGCTTTTTAGAACGTAGGTGTGGCCCTAGTTCAACCCATAACTTCATGTCTGCCTCTTGATTACTGAGATTGTCCACAATCCTCCTCCCTGCTGCAGCCTCCTATACTTAGTTGCAGAAAAGGGCAACTAAAATTATTAAAGGACTGGAGCATCTCTCCTATGAAGGAAGTTTACAATAGCTGGGATTGTTTAGCCTGGAAAAAAGAGGCTAAGGAGAGACCTGATAGGGGTGTACAAAATTATGCATGGTGTGGAGAATGTGGATAAGGAGATATTTATCTCCCTCCAGGAACTGGGGTCATCCCATGAAGCTAATTGGTGGGAGATTCAGGATAGATAAAAGGAAGTACTTTTTCACACTGTGCATTGTTAAATTATGGAATTCACTACTACAAGATGTGGTGATGGCTACCAATTTGCATGGCTTTAAAAGGAGGTTGGATAACTTTTTGGGGGAGAAGGCTATCAATGGCTACTAGTCATAATGTCTATGTGCTACCTTCATATCAGAGGCAATATGCCTATATACACCAGTTGCTGGGGAATATGGGAGGGTGGGTGCTGTTGCACCATGACCTGCTTGTGGGTCCCTGATCGGCAGCTGGTTGGCCACTTTGTGAACAGTGTGCTGGACTAGATGGACCCTTGGTCTGATCCAGCATGGCTATTCTTATGTTCTTATATTATCTCCTGTGCTGAATTGGAAGGCCCAGTTGAGATTTTCAGGGAGTGCTCCTTGAACATTTTCTCTGGGGATTGGCAAATCTGACAGTTTTTATTTTTTTTCCTGTATTTGAATTTTTAACATCTTCCTCTCCTGAATATAAAGAACTTTGTGAATTATGGTAACTTCTCATCAAAACTGAACTGAAAGGAAACTCTCACTCATCTGTACCACCAAAATCCACCGGGTACAGCTTTTCTCTGCATGGAAAGGACCCTGATGAAGCTGCATACCATATAGCTGTTAAAGTTGAAGAATCTATCAGAAAATAGGATGTAGCAATCCTAACTAAGCACTAGCAGAGCTGAATACACAGGTATTGAAACCCTGACTTTTAAGAGCTAAGAACTCAAAGTCCTGGCCTGGATAGACAAAACTCTCAGTTTGCTTTTCTCCACATTTAATCATTTTTAATTTCAGGTCTTTTGGTCATTAATATGCAGAACTTTGTTGATTTGGATCAATTCTTTTCAAAACTGAACTGAAACAACATTCTCACCCATCCTTAAGTTCCTCCTTTCCCTCTTCAATCAGTGGGATGTCCCATGAGTGGAAGGTCTTATGAATTCACTCCCCATATGGGAACTCTAGATCTATAATCATAAAAATAGAGGCCAGCATCCAGTGGTTCAAACCTGCATTTGCAAAACTATTTGGAACCTGCAGCAGCACCTCATGCCTAATAGGGTGGTGATTTGGAGGGTCCCTACCATTGTTGGGTAGCTGCATCTGCACTGCAATGATCTCACAGTCCCCTGCCTCCCAAGCCATTGCATGGTACCCATAGTCCTTTCCCCACCCTTGGTTATTGCTCAGCAGTGGCAACCATGTCCGGTAGATGTATATTTTGACTGGCTATTGCTTCTTCCTATCCTTCCCAAGCGTTTCCCTTTTCTTGTTGTTTTCAGTTGCAATAGTAAGAAAACACATTATCTGCAGTTGAATAAAACAACAGTTTTATAGATTCACAAAGAAAAAGAAGTGACAATTTGGTGTGAATGACAGATGTTTCACAATTAAGCTAATTGTGCAAGGGGAATTGCACACATGGGGAAGAATGTGCAGTAGTCCAGGATGTTTCATATGCTAAGGAACAGTACTATACCATGTATAAGAGCAACCATACCAACTTTTTGAATGGGAATAATGATAAGCTCATGCGTCATAGTGACCAATCAGTAATTTGAAAGAAGTATATGTTGTTGTTGTTGCTGCTATTGTTATTAAGCAGTATCCAATACTGATGATGTAGTAATGGGGCCTACTGCTAGCACAATAGGAACATAGTTGTTCCTGAAGTAATCCAAGATGAGCCAAAATGCTCATTTCTGGAAGGGCACCCATTAGCAGAGTTCTCAGAAGGGAGTTCTGCTGACCAGTTGCATTCCAAAAATGAGTGTCCTCTCTCATTTCCAGTGTTACTTTTAGAACCACTAATTGGGAGGTGAGGATGGAGGTTGAATAAAGACCCAGACACCAGAGTTTGGATTGAACTAGGGCCTCTTTATTAAACAATATGGTAGCTTCATCCCACCCTGGATCTGCAAATGAAAGTGCAAGAATTAATGTCCTTATCTCAAGCTACTTGCCTGCCCACAAGGGCAAGCCACTCTCCGAAGCAAGAGGTGAGGAAAACCCAGCTCCTTGCTTAGGTTACACTTTGCAAGGGTGGGGATACTGCCCTGTCTCACCCGCGCTCAATGTCATAAGACATCCAAGTAGGTGAATCTGGAGGGTGTCCAAAGGCATACCATATCCTGACACGGAGCCACATAACCCCCTAGCAGCAAGTCTTCCGGTTATGCCAATCACCAAAAGGTGCCATAGTGCTCACCATCCCTATTCTACTGCAGTCAATTCCCACCTCCAGCAGTCGAAAATGAAACAGGCCAGTGAGTGGCAGGGACGGCCTGATATAGGCACAGCCCTGCCCTGCCTCATGTGGCACACATGTTCCTACATGTGTTATGCCTTCCTTCTCCCCCTCCCCACTCCCAATAGTCCATTTCCTGCCCATTGGGCTAGGCGGTTACCAGATTTCCCTGTTGTGCACACCAGTTGCTGGGGAACATGGGGGGGGGGGAGGGTGCTGTTGCACCATGTCCTGCTTTTAGGTCCCTGATCGACAGCTGATTGGCTACTGTGTAAACAAAGTGCTAGAATAGATGAACCCTTGGTCTGATCCAGCATGGCTCTTTTGATGTTCTTAAACTGTTGGTGCTGTGAGCACCAAGGAACTATGGGAGGTGAAGCAGCACTATCGGACCTTGTCCATTTTGAGGACATTTGTCCTGCCTTTTTTCCATTTGTCATGCTTACATGGTCCACCTCCTCTCCATGTTTATCCTCATAACAACCCTGTCATGTAGATGAGGCTGAGAGTTAGCAGCTGGCCCAAAGTCACCCAGGGAGCTTCATGCTGATTCGGGACTAGAACCCAGTGGTGGTCCCAGTTTAATCACCACTCCACACCAGCTCTTCCCATCCCACCCACACAATCCTCTTCCCATTCCCAAACCACACAAAATTGCATATCTGCTTTTTACGATGAGTCTCCAAAGCATACAATGCTTGGAATATTCCTTGAAACACTTAGAAAGGATTTGTTTCTTTTATCTCATTTAGAGGGATTCAAGTGAACTTCTTTTCATTTGGCAAATGCTACAAAGCATTAACTCATATAGCCAGAATTTTATTCCCAAGATCCAGCTCTGTATGGAAGTTCTCATATGGCATTGTGTGTATTCCCCCTCCCCACAGAGAAGTAGCTCCTTTTATGGTGCTGAGTGGATTTCATAGACATCATAGCATGTGCATGTGACATACAGAACATACAGCCTTACTTCTGCTGCAGAAGTTATCATGATATGCCCGTGTTTCATTCAGCAAAAAGCAACAAACCAAATGTGGTTTTCTCTCCCATTTCAATAAGCATTATCTGGAAACAAAAGTTTTATTTAACTTTAAAAAAAATGGTTTTATTGTGATGTTTGGCTGTGGAGCTTTTGCTCCCCTGCTGTGAAATCTCTCTCCCTCTCCAGCAATGCGCTCTTGCAAACAGAAGCCATATCTTACGATTCCTAATAGCAACATACTTCAACCCCTACAGCTATTGTCATCAGAGACAACTAAAGACATCCCCTATGGGTCTTCAGATGTACTGTTATTGGTATTCTTACAGAAGGCTAGGTTTGCATGAAGATATCACGTCCCTTGTGGTTGGTTTCCTGTCTGCTGCAGCCTCAAAATCTTCACTCACTGGAACAAAGGTTTTACCAATTCCATTCAGACTCATGATTTGAACATGTTTTTGCATGCTTTCCTACATTGCCCAGCCTGTTTCTGCTTTTACTTCATTGACAGTACCTTGGTTTTTAAAAAGTGAGCCAACATTTGAATAAACACTAATGGTGTGATTCTCACCCCCATGGGATGGCATGATCATGGGGGGGGAGTGGCATTCATTTCTGGTCCCAGAAGGAAGCGAGTACATATAGTTGATGGGCAGATTTACATTGCCGCTTTACATGGCTGATGGAGGTGGGGCTTAGCTGGATTGCTTAAACCAGTCCCAGATCCATTCACTCACACAACTTGCTATCACCATCACCCATCCTTTCACCCTGAGGCAAGATCTGTACAGGCAATGCTGATTGCTTTAAGGCTAGATAGGTTATGTATCTTAATTGTGTTGTATATAGCTGAGCTGTAACTTTTTCAATTGACTTTAGAGTAGAGTAACTGTGTGGCCCTAATTCTGATTGGGACCAGCAAACACCAGCAGGGATGGGACCACAATACCTGACAGAACGTCTTTCCCGACATGAACCTACCTGAACACTATGTTCAACATCTAAGGTCCTCCTCTGAGTGCCTACTCTGAGGGAAGTTTGGAGGTCGGCAACAAGGGAGAGGGCCTTCTCTGTGGTGGCCCCCCAATTGTGGAACGATCTCCCCAATGAGGCCCGCCTAGCACCAACATTGTTATCTTTTCGGCACCAGGTCAAGACTTTCCTCTTCTCTCAGGCATTTAGCAATATCTGATGAGCCTGGGATTGTTTTGTTTTTAGGCTTATAGCTTTTTAAAGTTATTACAGTGGTTTAAAATGTATATGTATATTGTATCTTTTTGCTGTTTAAATTTTTGTATATTGTTTTACTTGTTTAATCTTATTTAAACTGCCCAGAGAGCTTTGGCTATGGG
The DNA here is from genome assembly GCA_029215795.1 of Anniella stebbinsi. Taxonomy (NCBI): domain Eukaryota; kingdom Metazoa; phylum Chordata; class Lepidosauria; order Squamata; family Anniellidae; genus Anniella; species Anniella stebbinsi. The sequence continues at coordinate 139,294,399 of JARDYH010000005.1, read as the reverse complement.
GTGGTATACAAATGTAACAAAATAAATAAATAAAAATATTTTCAAAGCCTCCATTGGAGGCTTTTTAAAATCATCATGCCTGGGGTGGGGAAGGTGAATTTCAGGAGCAAATGAGTCGGGGGGGGGGAGTTTGGTCCTCCCTCATCTATGTGTATTAATCCCAATATGGTGTGTGTGTGTGTGTGTGTGCTTCTCTGTTGCCAGATGTTCTGCCATTTGTTAGGTATGGATAGTGTGTTTGTTTGTTTGTTTGTTTTGGCTATTTATGCATAATAGAAACATTTCCATTTATTAGAAAAAGTTGGTCCCTACAGGAACCCAAAGGCAGATTCCAGATTAAAACAAAAGAAAACCCTACAAGGATACTAGCAATATAAATTCTTACAAGTTATTAAACTAGAAGCAAGAGGAAGGGCTCTGCTCATGAAAAGTCCCTCCACCCAATTTTTGGGAATCCCTCTCTCTCCCACACCACAGTTACCACAATGAATAGGATCTGATGACTCTCTGTGTAGCAATTTGAGGTGTCTCGAGGGGTTGCCATGGGAAGGAGTGAGCAGGGAATTCTAGTTCCACCAGCATAATTGCTCCAACTTAAATCTGGATCCAACCCAAGCTATTTGACACTTTTCTAAAACTCAGCCATGAGGGAGCCAACTAAACCTCTCTTGGGAGGGAGTTCTGTAATCTAAGTACCATAACTGAAAAGGACCTGTCTCAATAAAATATTATTCATTAAACAAAAAAACTACGGTTTACAAAAACAACGTTAAGGCTCCACAGTTTCCAACCAAGCACCAAAAAGCAGGGAAATTGGGAGTTAAGGCTCACAAGCCTTAATGCCACATCCTCCCTAAGGAGGCAGAAAGTGCAAGTGAAATTCTCATTCTGCCAAAGCAGATAAACCATGAGAACAGAATGGAGAATATAATATGCAGAGGTGACTGTGGGGTTGTGGAAAACTGATAACGAACAACTTAGGGCCACCTACTTCTCTTTTTTTGTTTAGAGCAGCCCTTCCCCAACCTGGTGCCCTCCAAAAGTGTTGGACTACAACTCCCATCATTGCAAGTCAGTATGTCCCATGTTGTTTTTGAAAACCATAGGTTTTTTGTTTAATGAATATACAGTCTACACATCTTTAGACTCAAAACCTCAGCCTGGGTTTGCTTCCTGAGCAGACATGCCTTGGATTGAATTGATATGAAAATTAATGATCAGCAGCCATAATGAAATGAACATACACACATGCAAAGCATGCAAGCAAGTTGTTAATTGTAGAGTTATAGTGCTGTAAAGGAGAGGGAATTCTCACTCACATCTCTCCCTCTCCGCCTTCTAAGGTTCCAGACTGTTTTTTTTAAAAGAAAGGCTACAATTTTCTACACACTTACCTGGGAGTAAGACCATTGCATTCAGTCAATGGAACTTACTTCTGAGAAGAGACTACAGCAATGTATTTGCTAGAGGAAGTAGCCATTGTAGCTGATGCAGGAGGGAGGGGGGAGACTCTACTGAGCGTGTGCCATAATCAAAATGGCCACCGGATTTCTTAAAGAGGCACAGCTTTAATTTAATAAAATCCACTTAAGCGAATTTTTAAAAAAGAAAAGCAGTTTCACCTACACTAGAACGGGAGGAAGTAGACCGTGCCATTGGATTAATGAAAAAGGCTCCCTGAAGGTAAGGACAGCTGCGCAAAAATGGTCGCAAGCCCTGAATTCAATTTTCAGTTTCAGATTCAGGGGATTCTTTAATCTTTTTACTTTAAACTGCTCTCCTTCCCTCAGTCTTTCACCAATCTTCTTGAAATTTTCAGGTAATATAAAACAAACATTTCTTTCTGGCACCTGTAAATTTCAGAGTGATTGGTGAAACATTTTGATTTTATGGCTGTTAGAATGACCCCTCCCCAATTATCACTTTAACATGGTGGAACGTGTTTTTTACTGACGGCCCTTAACAAGGGAGGCACTACCATGCCTCCCTTAATTTCTGACATGCTGGGATACACAACTTGGCTTTAGAACAGAGATGGGGGATCTTGTTAGGCTACAACTCCTATCATCCCTGATCATTAGCAATGCAGGCTGGAACTGATGGAGTTAGAGGTCCAACAGCATCTGGAGGACCACAAGTCATGTACCCCTGCCTTAGAAGAATGCAGTGGGCATGAGGTTCATGTGGGAGGAGGAGGTGGGGCTTTAGATAACATGGCTCCAAGACAGAACTTCACAGTAATCACCAGCACTTTGAATCACACCTTGAAATCAACTGGAAGCCATTGCAAATGTAAAAAAAAAAAACTGTCTGCTGCATTTAGCACCAGCTGGAGCCCTACTTAGAGTATGTTGCAGTAGCCCAGTCTGGATGTAACCATGTTGTGAGTGAAGGAAACCCATCTTGATCCCCCCCCCAAAAAAAAGAGGGGAAAATATGCAGTTTATCTGAGCTGGCACATCTGGGACGCCAAAGACTGTATCTTGCTATCCTAGAGTGCTTAGCTTAGCATGTATTCTTCATGTATTGTCCAGAGGGATGTGCTTTCAGCCACAGCATTTCAGCAGTAGCAGCAAAAAATAATTGTAGATGGACCTGTAACCATCAGAAAGACTGCAACTGTGGATAGAAACTCCCACTTAGTTAGACTAAAAACATGCTAGAGAATTCAGAAAACATGAGAATTCCCAAGATACCCACTAGGTGGCATTTCTGTATCTCTTCATCTAATTCATCTCTACACTTGTTGTATATATCAGATATGAGAAAATTCCTTAGTGGAATAAACTCAATATATTATTTTCAGAATATTTTGAAACTGTTATGTCTCCCTTTAGTGAGGATGATTTGAGGTTTTCTGTTGTTGTTGTTGTTGTTGTTGTTTTTAGAATATTTGAGTAAATGAATTATTGAATATAATTTCATGAATGCTACGTTTTAGTATTCTGTTCTGTTTCTTTTTGATAGAATTACATGGGATACAAGATCAGATCATCTTACAATTGCAGTTCTAGTATCTTTCCTGGATAGGCAGGCTAGAAATGATAGTAAATTAATGAATAAATGACAATTCTTTTATTTGGAGAAAAGTGTTTCTATCACATTTCTGTGGGAAATTTCATGTGGGAAAGGAACTTCAGTGTGCCTGAAGTGATGCAATCTTCATTCCCATTCAGTGTGATGTGGCCTTCAGAAGGTGTGCATGTTTGTTGCTGAGGGCTTTGGCTTCCATCATGGATGGGGTTCCAGTCCTGTATCATTTAGGGTGCTTCTTGCATCTGCACTTGGAAGTCCAGTTTTCAGTGATGGCCAGAGGTGCTTGCTGTAGAAGTGGGGCAAACAACAAGCAGACAACAGGCCACATATGACCCCCAATGCTGTCCCCTAAGTCCATTTTTAAATGGCATCAGTAGTGGCTAAAGAACACCCGCAATATTAAATTATATTGTTTGCAAGCTACTTTTGCCTAGGGCTGTGCACCCTCCCCCCGCCCCATTTGCATCAGAGGCCAATTTGGAGCTTCCAAATCAGCCTGATTTGACTCAGGGTGTCTCAGAACTGCCCCAGCCCACTTAGGATTCAGTTTTGAATCCAAAGAGGGGGTGTCTGTTGCACTTATGGCTGCCAAAGTTTACACCAGTAGATTTACAACAGGCCACAGCAGCTCTCCTGGAGGATAGGGGGCCCGCTGGCATAAGTGGAGGCTTCAGGTATGTCCCACAGACAGGCAGGAAAAGTGGCTAGCCATTGGGTTGATTTGGCCTGAAGTGCTTTGGTTGCTTTGGGCTGAGGCAGCCCAATCCAGTCCTAAACTGGATTCATGTCAAGTGGCTCGAATCAGACCACTTCGACTCAGATATGGGTTTTGAGACCAAGGCATGATACATCTGTACTTTTGACCCCTTTATCTCACTGCAGCTGGTATGTTTGACCCTACAGATGCTACAGATGCAAAAATGAAAATGGCCCACTGGACCTCCCAGAGTTGCTCACTCATGCAAATTTGCTGCAGAGATTGACTAAGGCAACTTGCCATTATTACCCTAGACTATTACATTGTACTCATGGAGGGTCTGACTTAAAACAATGAAATTAGGTAGTGACGAGAGTCCTAATGCAAGGAGACACATCTCTGGAAATTCTGGGGGGCAGGGATGGGGGTAAGATCCTAGGATGTTGCACAAGTTTAGGGAAGCTGCTGACAATTGGAAAACAAATGAGCCATGCTTGATGGCTAAGAGTGTGAAGGAAAGTGTTCCATTGGGTAGGTGTGTAATTTGTAGGGATGTGCAGTGGATCGGATCGGATCCACGATCCGGATCTGATCTGGCCAAAATCGGATAAAACAAAATGATTCCGATCGTATGAACCATCCGATCCGATCCAAAGGGACCTGATCTGGATCGGAAAAAATGGAGGATCGGACCTCCATTTTATGGCGTTTTAAACTGACAGTGGACTTAGAAAAATTATGTGCGGTAACTTTTTTTTATTTTAAGAGGTAGAAAATTGAAACTTCCTGACATAGGAGATTGGATGTGGCTACTCATGTGTGAAAAAGTCCAGAGAAATTGGTGCAAGACTTTAGTGGCAATGAGTGGTTTATTAGGGCGTTTTAAACTTACGTTGGACTTACAGCATATAATGTGCTGTGTAACCCTTTTATTTTAAAAGGTAGAAAGTTGAAACTCCCTGACATGGGAGATTGTTTGTGTCTACTCATGTATGAAAAATTCCAGAGAAATTGGTGCAAGTTTTTAGTGGCAATGAGTGGTTTATTTTAAACTTCCATAAAGGGGGGGAGGCTGTGTGTGTGTGTGTGTTTGACAGTTTGATCCACCAATTATGCTTTACACTACATCAATGCATCGTCCAATCCTTTTAAAGACTTCCTGCAGCCTCCAATCACAATGCTGGAGGAGGGCTTAGCAGAAACCCAGTATATATTCTCATTCTTTCCCTTGTGGCTCTCTGTGGGGTTTACTTAGTTGGAGTGGAAGGAGTGTGGTTTGGAGTTGGAATTGATATTGGATTTTGGTGGAGTTTGGAGGTTTCTGGTCTTTTTCTGCAGCTTTCCTTGTGCTCTCTCTCTCTCTTTTTCTCTCTTGCCTTTCCTTTCTCCTAGTTATTGTATAGCACGTCTGTTTGTTAGTTAGTTGTTTGTCTGACAAATATCTGTAGTTTGTCTCTGGGAGTGCGTGTGTGTTTTTTTTCTCTTTCTCTTTGAACCCCCCCCCCCCAATAATCATCGTCATCGTCATCGTCATCATCATCATCATCTATATTTTCTCTCTCTCTCTCTCTCTCTGTGTGTGTGTGTGTTTGTGTGTGCTTGTGAGTGTGTGTTGCTGGGCTTGTAGCCTGCAGCTACACAGCATACAAACAGTACTTGGCAAAGCAGCACATAGTACAGTGCAAAATGAAACGTGGCACAAAAAGGGGTGCTGCTAAGGCAGGGCTTGGGAGAGGTCACTCTGGGCCCAGTGTTGGCTGGCAACATCCCATCTGCACTTGTACAAAGTTTCATGATTCTGTCTTTTAAAATACCAAAGATACAGGCTTTCCCCCCTCCAAAATCAAGTCTAAAGGGACTAAAAGGCATCCAATCTGAAAATCGGACATCCAATTTTCGGATCAGAATCGGATCCGATCCAATCTGAAATACCTCCGACAACAATTCTGATTCTGATCTGATTTTTTGGACCGTGCACATCCCTAGTTATTTGCATACCTGTTTGATGGGGGGGGGGAATCAAGGCAAACATTGAAATATATGAACATTTTGCTCAGCCATGAGTGGGCAGACTTGGGCGAGACTATCTCTTGACTTAACCTCATGTCTTGTATGTTTTGACGGCTATCTGGAATTTCATGTAGTATTCTTGCACTCTATCCTGGGGGGTAAAAAACAATAATAATGATAACAACAACAACAACAATAATAATAAATAGTAATACATGATGATGATGATAGGACACTATGCCCAAATATGCATCAGTTTTCTCTAGATGTTAAATATCATATGGAATGGATCTTTGCTACATCCTGCAGACCAGTTCCATGGTTAGAGCAGCAGGAACCAAGAACCAACTTTTTTGATCCCTATTCTCTAAATATGGACAGCACTACTATATAACACTACTCCCCAGTGACCTAGAAGCTTAGTATGGTCTACAGTTTCAAACAGTTGATGAGAGCTCTAGCAGAATCAACAAAGTTGTGGTCCCCAAGTCAGTCTCTTGATATAGCTCACCCATCCACCATGGGTGAGCTATACCCATCACATTCATATAATATGGGGGGGGGGGAGAGAGAAAGAGAACAATTTAAATAGCTAAAAACAATTTCAATATTAATATTAATATATTTTTCAGTAATTTGCATATGACTACATTTGTGTACAATTCCAGAAAGTTTTTTTTAAAAAAATGTTCCTCAAGACTGCAGAATCCACATGACTTAGAAGATACATGCTGGTCCACTGTGGAATCCATGGTTCGAATTCATAGAAATCCATTCATTTGAATCTGTTTCAGATTTCTCCGACAACCCTACTTTATGGCAGTTGTGAGTTGGGCAAGTTGTAAAGCATTCACAAGACCACATTGCCTTGTGCCTAATGCAAATTTGATACTTTTAATCTAGGTATCCGCCATGCTTATTTAGATCATGTGAACTCAAATACAGCAGTATTTCCGTATAACCTTTATTAGTTTACAAATAAAAAAGAACTTTGAACTAATGACAGAAAGCAGTCCTATTTTAAAAAATAAAAATAAAAAATCACATGGTTCATGTGAACCATGCATTTTTGTTTATCATTGGCCAATGACTAATTCACTAAAACACCATTAAATGGATGGGTTAAAGTACACCAGAGATGTTCCATCAGTTGGAACATATGACAAGTCTTGCCTGAGACTTATAGTTATTTCCAGGTCCTCTGTTTCAGTAGAAACATTAAATATTTCCCTGAATTTCAAGGAGAAAATCACTTCTTTCCACCCTAAGTACAATAAATGATAGCACTGAATATAGAACCGATAAATGCTCTGAAGTATAGCTGAATAGATGGAGAGCTGTTTATTACTTGCACTCTTGGGGAAAATCAACAACACTCCTTCAAAGGCAGCAGTTAACCCCAGTAAAGCTAAACTATTTGCAGGTGTATAGATTTTAGGTAACTGTTGCAGTTGTCAATATTCTTCTTGCTAAGCTTGGTGGGTGTCTCAAACAATGAAGAGTTTAAGACATATATAAAGAAAGGTCAAAAAGAATTTACTTTAATTTTAGGAAACTGTGGATTGTTCAATTTTAGTGGAACCATGGGATATTTGAAGCCTGGAAGCACCCTGGGTAAAATGATGATTAGTACTCACCATGATTTTCACAGTAAACAGTTCTATAAGAGCAACAAAAACAATAAATAAATGTCAATTATAGCACACAATACTAGAGAATAGATACCTGAGTAATAGTGAATTTATGATTTATTAGCCTGTGTCAGTGGACAGTGTCAGATAGGGATTAGAGTTTCTGCTCTCTGACAGCACCATCATTAATGCAGATATGTTTCCAAGATGGCCAGTGCTGAGAACAGTTCTTTCCTAATTGGTTAAAGGGAGTTTTTTCTTCTCTCAATCTCCTAGGGGTGGGAAACCTCTGGACCTCCAGATATTGCTAGGATCCAACTCCCGGCAGCCCCAACCAGCATGGTCAATGATCAGGAATGATGGGAGCTGTAGTCTAACAACATCTGAACAGGCTGTTCATCCTTGTCATACAGTACAATCCTTACTCAGGAGTAAGTCCCATTGACTTCCTTGAGGCTTCTTTCCATGTAGGGATATACAGATTTGATAAAATCCATTCCGTTTGTATTTCCTGATTGCCAGGGTCCTTTCATTCCACTGTCCATTTATTTATGGAATTGTGTGTTTTTTCCCAATTTTGTGAATTTCCACAAATTTTTATTTGCACAATTTTACACTTGCAAATATGCACAAATTGCCACCAAATGCACAAATCTCCCAAAAATGTATATTTCAAGTGAGACATACTTACTTGACCAGACCTGGGCTTTCATCTGAGTAAACTCCCATTGGACAACTAGGAATATATGTAAGTACCCTTTTTAAAAATGTAAATTTCTATATCGCTCAATAGTCGAAGCTCACTGGGTGGTTCACAAAAATTAAAGCCACAAGTACAGCATATTACAATATAAAATATATAATCTTCCAAATTTGGGATTTGGAAAAAAGCTTTAAGTGACTAGCACTCATTAACTTATCTCAGATCCCAGTGAAACAGAGAGGACACTAAACAATCTGACAGGAAGTTCATGCCAAAAGAGTGTTTGAATAAAAGACCAAAAATTTGAGGAGCAGTCCTGTTGCTGATGTCCTTGAAGATTAATAAAAAAACCTGGGTGGGCGATTGGGGGGGGGGGAGACAGAGTTTAAGTTGAGATTAAAAAGCTTAGCACAGGAAAACATCAATACATATATGATGTATACCCCAATTCTAATTACATTTGTTGAAACATAGTCTCATGGAAATCAATGGGATGTGCATCCTCATAAGAAGTCCAGTCCAGAAAAAAATAATTAGGATTAAGTCCCATAAACTGAATGGAATTTAAGCACATAATGAGGCATTTATGTGCTTTGATTTCAATTAATAAATTTCCGAGAAGGAACATTATTGTGAAATCCTATTGTAATCAATAGGACTTAAGGCTGATTTACATGTAGGCCTCCTAAATGAGGGAAATATGTGTAATCCAAATCTTCAAATCACTTGTATAGGCTAACATAAAAAAAGGAGATGATTCTTTTGCCAATGAGGTAAATACAAGCAGCTGGTGTGTCTTGTTTGTCCAAAGTGTGGAAGCTGTGACAACTAGGGATGTGCACTGACCCCCCGGATTGGATCGGATTGTGGATCGGAATCGGACCTGGTGGACCGATTTGAATCGGAGGTTGGGCGGATTGGATCTGATCCGATAATCGAGTGTCCAATTTTCGGATCGGATGCCATTTTGAATGCATTTCCCCATTGCCTAGTATTGTGTTACAAAAATGCCTATAATTTTTTTCATTTTTAAAGATAGAAGGATACTTTGTAGATGGCTTAGGGGTAGTTATCTGTGAGAAATTTCAGAAAGATTGGGGCAGACATTTTGTGGCAATTAATTTTTTAATAAAGAACCAGGAATGCCTATAACTTTTTCATTTTTAAAGTTCCACACATGAAACTTTGCCACATTGCAGGTGGTACACTGGGACTCATGTGTGTGAAATTTCAGAAACATAGGTGCTTGCCTTGTGTGGCAATTAATTTTAGAAAAATGGGTAGTAGTGGGGTAAATACAGTTATGCCTTCAACTTTTTTATTTTTAAAGATACAAACAGGAAACTTGGGCACATTACAGGTACCACTTTGCTTGATATGTGTGTGAAATTTCAGAAAGATAGGTCCATGCATGTAGTGTCAAGGTATTTTTGAAACAATGAGGAAAGAAACACCTATAACTTTTTTATTTTAAAAGTTAGAAGTCTGAAAGTTGCTCACTTTCTAGATGGGTTAGGAATAGTTATCAGTGAGAAATTTCAGAATGATAGGTCCAGGCATTTTATGGCTATGGATTTTTTAGATTAAAAGTTACAAAAGTTTTTCCACAGAGGCTTGGGCTGTCAATTGCACCCCCCTCCCCCCCCCTCCCCCTCCCTCTTTTATCTGTCAAAACTCCGTGTTGTTGTCACTTTTAATCTAAAAAACTCATAGCCACCAAATGCCTGGACCTATCTTTCTGAAATTTCTGATGACAGATAACTACCACTAACCCATCTACAAAGTGAGCAACTTTTAGACTTCTAACTTTTAAAATAAAAAAGTTATAGGCATTCCCTTCCTCATTTTTCAAAAATACCTTGCCACTACATGCTTGAAGCTATGCTTCTGAAATTTATCACATATGTGAACCAAAGTGGTATGTCTAATGTGGAGAAATTTTAGAAGCATAGCTTCAAGCGTGTAGTGGCAAGGTATTTTTGAAAAATGAGGAAGAGAACGCCTATAACAAAGGGCCACGCTCAGGTCCTGTAGGAAAATGCCATTCCCTGCATCGGAGAGGTGAACTCCGTCTGCCCTGTATAAATCCCCTCTGGCAATTAGAATATCCGGGTGTGGGATAGTTACTCCTCGCTGGTCATGAAAGAATAACCTAAATTCCCTAGTAATATTTTAACTACCCTATTTACACTGCGGGCGTTCCAACCTTCACGCCATTGAACTCTAGGGAGCATGTTCGACCACACTATTCAAGTGTCCGGCCACTGGCTCCATATGAACTCAAAATCTAACTTAGCTTGTATAATCAAGGCCTTCCCCTTAGAAGGCCCAAGTCATTCCCACCCAAGTGTAACACCAACACCTTGGGCGCCAAGAGCACATTACCAGATCTGAACAGGAGGTGGAGGAGACCTCCCCAGGGCAAGCTGCACCTCCCCAACCACTGGACGGAGGCTGATGGACCGAGAACCAGCTGTGTGCCGGCAGCTGCTCGCGTCACCCTACGGCTGGCCCAGAACACCCACTGTGTTCATTGGCGAGGACCTTCCAGGTGCTGGTCTCCTCCTATGCTCTGCAGAAGACAAATATTTGTTTACCATATACTCCTGAGTGCCCATTTCCAAACATAAGCCTTGAAGGCACCTGGCCGTCATCTCACTATGGCGGGTATCTTAGCACTGCCCATCCCTATTGCGGCCACAGTAGATGCTGCACCAATCGTAAATGAATGGATGCCAAATGGTAATTTCCCAAACCCAGTGCCCTTAATGCCTTCTTTGCCATCATCCAGAACTGATATTTAGTTAATGGGGACTTGTTTAAATGATGGGAGAGGAAGCCAGGCTCGCTTCCCCTGAAAGCCAAGTAGCAGTTCAGGACTGCAACGGGGCAGAGCTCCCTAAGTGGGGCCTCCGCCAACGGAATGAATTAGCCTCCCTGATCAGTCTTAGACCTTTGCAGCCCTAGGACTACCTTGTCCTCCAATCTCTGCACATTTCCCCACTGCAGTGCTCCGTCTGCTTGATCTGACTTGGAGCATGCGAGCAATTCCCCGATTCTAAATGCATCAGAAGAGGCAGTAACAGCCAAGGCATGGAATAACGCCTGTTCAAATACTGAAAGCAGAGGGATACCCATTGTCTTTCAACCAATTAATAAGTCGGGGGGAATAGGCTGACGTGACTCAGGAGCAGGCAGGGCCAACCTAGCCCATCCCTCAAGCATCTTTCTTATGCTGAAGCCCTACGTGATGCCAGGCCACCCATTTGCCTTTAACATAAATGAGAGTCCAGCCAGCTTAATTCTGATGGTATGCGTGGACAGGCCAGTGCAGTGTAAAACCACACAGAACTCTATCAACTGCTCTATTGGAATAGGCCAGAGGATTGGAAGCTGCCGCCTGGCCCTGAAAACACCGAACTCCCTACCTGCTCTCTATTAAGCTGCATGTGTGCTGGGAGCCACCGATCTCATAATGGCTTATGCCACCTCACTTCTCCAAGACCTCACCTCTCCAAGACTCCAAAACTGGGCATGGGATCTGGGTGCAACCTGGCTGTGGAATCTGGACATCCTGAACCATTGTGCTAGCAGCCATAACTGTTTCTGGCTCACGGACTTGTGCTTCCGGCACTGGTTCCTTTGAAGTCATCACTTGCTCCACATGTGTTTCAAAATCCCCAACTGGGGCTATAGTTTCTCTCCTAGATCCCCAAGCACACTGGGCCAACTTCAGGCACCTGCATATCTGGCTGCAAGACCCGGTGTTGCCGACTTCATTATCCAGCCCAGGAATATGGTGGCCAAAATAGAGATTGCTTGATGGCTACCAGGTCTCATGGCCCTGTCAGCCCATTCCTGAGGTTCCTTAGAGGACAAAGAAGGAACGACGGAACAATGGCCAGCTGTCAGGCCAAAATGAACAAAGGCTAATAAGACTTTGGTCCAAAACCCAATCACTACTGCAAAAGGAAAGATCTCTAGGAATAACCAATCTTGACATTGTAGCTTCTATAGTATGCCAACCAGTGCTAATACCCATAAGGAATAAGCATGGCATCTTAATGGATTAAACCATGGGAACACTTTAAGATGTGCAAAGGGGGATAAGGGATAAGCCTAAAACATGGCTGGCCTTTACATCCCTAGCTTAGTTCTGGTCCCAATGCCCACTGATTCTAGGCTAAACATGTAGCACTAGGGCCCCTTAAGAAGGGCTCTAAACTATCAAAGAATGCCTTCCCTATATGAGTAATTGACAGAAGGGCCAAGCTACGAATTTACCTATTGACTTTTGGCATTACTCTATGGGCATCCCTACCCTCACACTTCCAGCACATAGGGAGCAAGTTATCTAGCTATCCAGATATCTCCCAAGTCTGCCCTAGCCTGTAAAGTTGAGGACTTCTGGTCTAGGAACCCTATGCCCCCCCCCAGGTGGGCACCATAGCTGCAGTGGGGCAGAAACCATTTATAGAGGAGATGCCACTACAGCATGCCTAGCTTGCCATCCCACTAGGATGGAGGCCAACTGACCCAGACCAACCTGTGAGACAACAGTTGCTCGTGTTGTTCTCAAGCTGGCCCAGATGCTTTGCTGCCTCAGCAGATTAGGATCCACATGGTCTGTAGTGCGTTCACCAATCTCCCTTGACTAGGACAGGCCATAAGGCCTAAAACTCCTCTCTTTAGTTCTGAAAAACTAAATTCCCTATTTACTCAGTGGTATGCCGCCATGGGTCACGGGTCATTGCTTGTCCCAGATCCCCAGGCACACCAGGTGTAGGATCTTGGTACTGTCTGGCCGCAAGGGCCAACTATGTGAACATGGACGTCTGGCTGTTTGACAGGTGACGCCAACTTCAGAAAGCTGCCCAAATATGACAGGCAAAATGGAGTGTAATTGAGGGCAACCAGGACTTATGGCCCTGACCAGCCCCATCCTGAAGTTCCCCAGGTGACACGGAGGCAACTACATGAGTCTTGGCAAGATGGCAGGCCAAGTTAAACAAAGGCTAATGATATTTTTTTGGCCTGAGCCTGATCACTACTGCAAAAGGAAACAAATCTCAGTATCACCACTTCCGACCCAGGTGGAGATCTAAAAGTTTATGTAGCAATAAGGGTGTCTGGCCCCACTAAGTGATACTCCTCCTCTCCACTTTATCCTCACAGCAACCTTGTGAGATAAGATATGCAAAAAACAAAACCAGCAACTGGCCCAAAGCCAGGCAGTGAGCTTTATACATAGCAGTGTGGATACTAGAACGCAAATCTCCTGAGTCCCAATCTAATGATCTAACTGCTAACCAAACTGTCTCTGTTATTTATTATTTGGGGGTAGCCTTATACTGAGGAAGACCAATGGTCCACCTGGCCCTTCATAGTTAACACTGGAAGGAGCAGCTCATCATGGCCTCAGTCCCCCGAGGAAGCAGTCCCCAATCAAATAATAATAATAATAATAATAATAATAATAATAATAATTTATTTCTTACCCGCCTCTCCACTTGGATCGAGGCAGGGAACAAAATATAATAAAATACATAAAACTGATTAAAACATGACATACATTATTAAAACTGCATTAAAACATTCTAACCACTGCACCACACTGTCCATTACTATGTTTTGTTTATTATTGGAAGGTAGCCTTATACTGAGTTAGACCAATGGTCTGCCCAGCCCTTTTATTCTTAAGATTGTTTTGTTGTTAAGACTGAATTGCTAACTCTGAAAAAATAAATTAAAAAAAAAGGCAGTAGCTCATCATGGTCTCAGTCCACCCAAGCTAACATTCCAACCACTCCACTCCACTGTTTTTCATTTATTATTGAGAAGCAGCCTTATACTGAGTCAGACCAACATTCCACCCAGCCCTTTGATTGTTAATACCGAAAAGGCAGTAGCTCATCATGGCCTGTCTACCCAATCTAACATTCCAACCACTACACTGCACTGTCTCTCATTTATTTATTATTGGGAGACAGCCTTATACTGAGTCAGACGAATGATCCACCCAGCCATTTTATTGTAAATGCTGCAGCTCTCTATAGCCCCAGTCCACGCAGAAAAGCCTGGCCCACCCTGCTGACAAGCACAGAGAGGTGTGGCCGCTGCAGAGACCCAGCCTCCTAGATCCTAAACGCAGCCCCACGTAAAATGGCTCCTGCCTACCAATATCCCTTTGCTCCCCAAAATGGCTGATAGGCCAACTGGGCCCATGCTGCAGCCTGCCAATCCCCAGGGCTCTTAAAGTGGGGCCTACTGAGTAGAGGCCTGGCTATAGCCCCGGCACTCCAGCAGATTCTGCCTCCCAGCCCCACACTGGACGCTGAGGGTAAGAAATTGGGAATGATCCAGCCGGATCATGCTTCCCCAAGCTGGTGCCCGCGGGCATCCTCAGCAGCTTCTTGAGAGGGGGGGAGGCATTTCAAGTGTGGCAATCCAACCCACAAGAGGGGAGTGGAAAAGAAAGCCCCCCAGAAGCAATACTACCACCTATACCACTCCACCCAACCCCAGAAAAAACAAATGCTTGAGCAGTAGGTAATCCCAGCCATGCCCCTACTCATGAGTAATGAACACTACTGTAGTCTTTGTATGCAGCACCCTCAGCTCCAGGGGGAGGACTATGGGCAGGCAAGCCATTCTTTTAAAAAAAAACACCATCCCTCCAACTCCAAACCGTTGGGGCGGGAAGCCTCCTAGCCCCAGCTCTCCCAATGAGTTTGCACTCGCACCTCATGGTTGCAAACTGTCTCCTCGCTCCCTGAAGCAAAACCAAACCTCCGAGCAGAAATAAGCATGTGGCTGCGAGTAAACACCTTGTGGCCGCACGCTCCCTCCCTGCTCTGTCGCCACCCTCAGTGCAAGAACAGCAGAGGAATTACAAGGAGGGCGACTGAAAGGGTGGAAGCTCCTCCAACCTTGCCCTCCAATCTCCAAACCCTTGGGGCTGGGAAGCCACCCAGCCCCAGCTCCGTTGCCTGGCCAGAAAAAAAAGAGGCCAGATGGCTGCGCAGGGTGAGGCTATATAGGCTTGGCTCCGCCCCCACGCTAGGCTATATGCATGTCAAGCATGCATATAGTCTTCTTTCGTCTCTTCCTCCCACCCACAAAATCCGACCCCTCCCAAGCCGTTCCGGCTGGGCGGGGATCGGGCTTGTTAGATAGATGTGAATTGAAAGAACCTAAATGCTTGTCCCCTGCAGTTGTTGCTCTATATCCCTCTCTCCCAACATTTGCCAGTGCAAAAAACAACAACAAGTGTACAGCAATGACTAATACTTGGCTCTGGCATTATTGATCAGTAAGAGGGGGCATTTCAATGGGGTGAAGAGTGACTCAACACATTAAAGCCACATAAGGCTTGAAATTGGCCAAGAGTTTAAATATATCTCTCACCATTGACAAAGGATTCCCCCTCCCCCAACTTCCTATTCCACTGTTATTGATTCTTTTTAACCTTTATTTTCTCTTGAAAAACAGTAAAGGCACATTTAACCCACTTGTAAAATACATCTTCCCTCTTTGCAAATGCTTCTTTTCAATGGGATTTGGCTTATTGTGTATTCAAGAACTGTAAGGAACTTTTGTCTCTTTAAGGATTGATAATATTAAATAACTGTTACATGATAAAACATATTCTCATATCCATCTCTGCTTCTTGTTATCAAAGCAAACATTTACATTTTAAATGTGCTCTACAGGACATGTGAAGGATGAAAAGGGAGAGAGATCTCCATTGATAACCATTGTTTCATGTTCCACCCAGGCATTTTATTTGTTAGTTACTGCTAATTGAATGCACATTATCAAAGGAAAACATCTGCTAGAAACATTCCTGCCCATCAGTTAAGTAAATAAAGGTAATAACATGTTATGTAATTATCTTATTACTCAGATGATAAAAGCTTAGCTTATTGCCATACTTTCTCTTTGTTTCTGTTCTAAGCCACATTAGAAGGTGGAAAGATTGCAGGGAGGGGCCATAGCTCAGTGTGATAGAGCACACACTTTGCATGCAGAAGGTCCCAGGTTCGATCCCCAGCTTCTGCAGGTAGGGCGAGGAAAGAATCCTGCCTAAAACCCAACAGAGACGCAGTTGCCAGTAAATGGGCTGGGCTAGAGAGACCAATGGTCTTGACACATTATAAAGACCAGTTCCAGTTCATCAGATACACTGCTGGCATTTTAGTACTACATCTGGGATGTCAGAGAAATCCACAATGGATTTAAATGAGTTTGGATTTCTATGAATGCTCCCTGCATATTCCATGGTGGACCAACGTTTTCCAAAACATGTGGAATCCACATATTTGTGGACAGAACTTTTAAAAAAAAAATCTGGGGGGATTCAGCACAAGTGTGCAGTCGCACAAGTGAACACTTGTGCAAATGAAACACAATGATTGTATGTCCTGAAAAAAATTGATTCCATCAGTGAGTGGATGACAGAACAAAAGACACCTGATCATCTGCGAAACGCAGATGGAATGGATTTAACAAACTCTGTACATTGCTGGACCAGATACATGAGTTTGGTAGGGATGCTTTAGGAATTTCAATTATGTGAAACTCCATGTTGAAACTATTTGGCTAAGCAAGATGGCAGGGGTGTGTCCACATGGTATTATTGCTGAAATTAGAATCCCAAACCATCAAAATTGTTGTGGCACCCAGATAAGAGCCAGAAGGCTGACTGAATGGGGTAACTTCCAATCAAACCTCCTTCCCATATGTCCAGACACCACATACTGCCTAAAAAATGATATAAATAGAACTGAAAGATATTTACTTGGTGTTTCTTCTTTGACAGATGAAACTTGATCCTGATTGGCTAGCTTCTCCCTCCCTCATGTTCCATCCAAATGGGGAGAGAATGAAGCAAATCTGCCCACAAGCAGCAGCCAGGGGAAATAGATTGTGGACAGATTTGAGCTGATCATGCATTCATGGGGCCCACATGCAGGGAATCATGTGATCTTTAAGGGATAAGATCATTGTTCAAAAGCAAATATCTGAAATAGCCCTTGTGTTCTTAACTGTGATGAATTGCTTTGCTGATGTGTATAGCAGTATATAACCTTCAAGAGTGAGGAAGGTCAGGAGACTGTGGGGTCATGTCAGCCACAGAAAGCATCATGGAAGATGTGATAATGCTGGAGCTTTGCACCATGACAGAATTAATTTTGACAAATTGCATTGTGGTTATTTTGGAAGGCATGGAATGAGGAATTGCTACTTGAAGAAAAACCAGCACTTCTTCCCCACAGTCCATCTATAAACTCTGGACACTTGTTAGTTAGCAGACAAAGCTCAAGCATGCCAAACATCTTGCTGGATTAGAATAGGCTGACCATATGAAAAGGAGGACAAGGCTCATGTAACTGTAACAATTGTAGAGAAAAGGGAATTTCAGCCAGTGTCATTTGTATGCAATTAGTTCCTGGTGAAATCCCCTCTTCATCACAACAGTTAAAGTTGCAGGGGCCCTGCCTTCTTTTGTATATGGTCACTCTAGTATAGTGCATGCAACTTTAACTGTTGTGATGAAGAGGGAATTTCACCAGAAACTAATTGCATACAAATGACACTGTCTGAAATTCCCTTTTCTCTACAACCATTAAAGTTACATGAGCCCTGTCCTCCTTTTCATATGGTCAGCCTAGATTAGCACCTAGAATTGATTTTGTATGCGCAGGGTATTTAAAGCCCTGGGCCAGGGAAAACAGCCCGAACAGCCTGTAATTGTGAAAATGGTTGTATAGAGATTTATGTCACAGAATTCTCTGGTTCAATGATGATGAACTCAGGCTTTTCAAAGAGAGAATACTGTTCTTGAAGCACCATGGAGTCTCTAAGGAGCTCCCTTTAAAATGAGTAAGACCAGTGGTTCACATAAGGCACGATCCTATGCATTTTTAGATGGGAAAAAAGTCCTACATCTCCCAGCTTATCCAGCCAGCATGACTGGCTGGTCATTGCTGAGAATTGTAGGACTTTCCCCCCATCTAAACAAGCATAGGATTGCACCCTTGGCCTATTCTGTTCAATATGTAGAAACTGGCAAGAGTGACTACATTTTTAAAATCAAAATGTTCCAATCTTGATATCTAGGAATAGGCTGACCATATGAAAAGGTGGACAGGGCTCATGTAACTTTAACAGTTGTTGAGAAAAGGGAATTTCAGCCAGTGTCATTTGTATGCAAGTAGTTCCTGGTGAAATTCCCTCTTCATCACAACAGTGAAAGTTGCAGGGACTATACTAGATTGACCAGATACAAAAGAAGGCAGAGCCCCTGCAACTTTCACTGTTGTGATGAAGAGGGAATTTCACCAGGAACTACTACTTGCATACAAATGACACTGGCTGAAATTCCCTTTTCTCTACAACTGTTAATAATAATAATAATAATAATAATAATAACAAATTATTTCTTACCCGCCTCTCCGTCTGGATCGAGGCGGGGAACAACAACATGATAAAATAAAGTTACATGAGCCCTGTCTTCCTTTTCATATGGTCAGCCTATCTAGGAATCCTACTGTATAGGTGGCTGGGTTCCATGCTGGATTCTTATACAAGCAGATTATTAGGGTACAGTCCTATAACTTCTGTCCTCAATGCTCATAAGCCTCTGCATCTGAAGGCTTACGAGCATCAAGTGCAGAGTGCAGGAGAGATGAAGGTAATCTTCGCCTCCACTGCTCCTCCCACACTGCATTTTTTGCTAGACAGGCTTTTTTTGCCCATCTAACTCAGGCATTCCAGAGGGGGTGAAAAGAGGCTGGAGAGGCCTTGGGATAGTTCGTATTCCAGCCTCTCCAGCCCCTTTCTCACCTCCCACTGGAACACCCCCTTTACCCCCTCTCTGAGGTTGAGTTCCCAACCTCAGAGAACTGTGCTGGCTGTGATTGGGAGGGGTGGAGTGTGTATTCCAGATCTGACATCAGAGAGTTTTCTGTGACCTCAGAGCCAGGAAAATGAAATATCCTATACTCCCCCCAGACACTGTCTAGGGGCCATAGGATTGCTACCTTAGTGCACATATTAGAGCTGTGCAGAGCCTTTTAGAGCAGCTCAAAGTGGGCAATTTGTGAGGTGAGGAGTAACAAAAAATCACAGTCTGATGAGGACAAATTTTCAGTAGTAGGTAGGAGTTAGCTTACCCTAATTATCATTGGAGGTGATTGAGAGTTCTTTCTCACCATTTTCCTACAGTTTAGAAGTATTTTATGGTAATTTTGAATAAGGTCTAGAAGACATTTTTTTAGACATACAGATATTCTATAAGGAAATGTGTCAAAGTTGAAGTTATATTTAGTTTTGTATTAAATATTTAGTTTTGTATTAAAATTGATTCTAATTCAGTATTTCTTTCAACAGAGAATGAGAGAGAATCATGGCAACTTTTTAAGGAGATTCCATAGCATATGTGACCTTTCTCGCAATTGGTCTTGGGAGTGAAATTTCATCATATCAGTGTCCAAAGTTGCAATTAGTGGGCATCTCAGTCATAAACCAGTGAATAAGCCAATTTTTAGGTTTCTAAATTGATTTTAAATAGCTTGACATATTTTCAGCTTCGTTCAACTTATTACTTTTTTTTTGGCATGCGTGTTCATTTTAATAACTCATTCTTCCCTTAAATTACCAAATTTTTTCAATGCTGTGTTTTTAATTCTCAGTACACAGAATCAATCTCATTATATTCTCAAACACGGTACTTTGACTCATTGGTCCTCTTACTGAGAAAATAAATCAATGAGTATTTAACTAATACAACTGGATCTTTCTTCTGCCATTGGCAAAATTTGGGAGAGGCTATGTATAGACTAAAATTTCATTTCTCTGTATATATAAAGCTACTTTACATTGTCAAATCACATTAATTTACCTCAGAGTTCAGTAAGCTATATAAAACACAGAGGGAGTAATATTTCTTTTTCATACAATCCATGCACTAAACAAATAAACAACTAATAAATAAATAATATATAAAAATAAACAAATCAATAATAAACAGCGAGGAAATATACAATATTTATTCAGCTAGTACAATAGCCTCTAGTATCTCATATCTTTACATTTAGATTTTTACCTGAAACAAAATGGAAACTCTTTAGGGCTGTTGAGATCATTCTCCCCATGTAGTCAATGAATGAATGAGAGATAAATTGGAATGCACACACTAGCCATGCCCCCTGTTGGCTATGCATTCAGCATTTCTGTGAAAGGGGACCTACAGATATACAGATATACACATGCAGAGCTCCTCCTTGGGAACAGGAACAGGGTCCTCCTTGCTCATGTGCATCTTTAGTTGCCAAGGCTCACAGGGATGTGGTGCTGTAAGTTTTTGATTGGCAGGTTTGCTGATATCCCC
The DNA here is from genome assembly GCA_029215795.1 of Anniella stebbinsi. Classification (NCBI taxonomy): domain Eukaryota; kingdom Metazoa; phylum Chordata; class Lepidosauria; order Squamata; family Anniellidae; genus Anniella; species Anniella stebbinsi. The sequence goes on along the minus strand of JARDYH010000005.1, from coordinate 139,273,928 downwards.
CTCCCCCATATTCCATATTCCCTCAGAGCGTAGTTGCAATCTTTACATAGCTGAAGGGAAAATGGATTTTCCCATCCAAAGTATATTGTTGTGAGATCTCCCTGTCATAATGCAAAGTATTCTGAGGTGGTGATGAAAATTGATAGAACTGGTTTGTTGTTATTTATTTATTGCATTTCTAGCCTGCCTTTTTCCTACTCAAAGGCATACATAATCCTCCTCCCCATTTTATCCTTACAACAGCAACTCTGTGAGGTAAATTAGGCTGAGAGTCAAAGGCATCCAATGAGCTTCCATGGCTGAGTAGGGACAAGAACCAGAATCTCACAACTCTCCCAGTGCAGCACTCTAACCTCTACACCACACTGGCTCCCACTACACCACACTGAATCAGAGAGAGCCATTGTGATGTAGTGGCTACAGTGTCGGACTGAGATTTGGGAGATCTGGGTACTAGTCCTCACTTGGCCATGGATGCTCATTGGATGCCTTTGGGCCAGTCACAGATTCTCAGCCCAACCTACCTCACAGGGTTCTTGTTGTGAGGATAAAATGGAGAAGAGGAAGAGGATTATGTAGGCTGCTTTGGGTTCTTTCGAAGAAAAAATGTGGGATATTTATATAATAAATAAATAAATGCAGCTGCCTGCATTTTTTGGACTCTGTTTGGGCATGTGGTTATGGGGACTGCCATGATTAACCTGTACTTCAAAATTTACCACTATACCACCCAGTTTGGAGAGATCTTTCTACAGTTCTTCACAAGATGTAGAGGGGAAAGTGAGAGACTGCACCTGTTAGACCTATGCCTGATGTTCTCACTGGCTGCTGGCCCTACCTCACTGATATCCATGCATTCAGCACAATGTCTCCAGAGGTGCAATGGTATACATACAGCTGTGCGCATGTAGGTGCTCCATATGAGTGGGGAAACTGGCACCATTTTCAGATGTCCCACTGTGAACACATCAGAAATAGGACCAATGGGGTATGAAAATGTTGGACCCAGGCCCATGGATGCAAATTGTCATTCACTTCATGTGTTTCACATGCAGGGCAGGTATGAGTGAAACGGACTTTGTGTCAACTGCAAACTTGGCTACTCACCCTTTATGAATACTAAATAGCACTGGACCTAATTTTGGGGAAAGGCCTCTGCTTACTGTACTCCATTGTGAAAACACTAACTCTCCTTTTATGTATTGGGTTTATGTAGGCTATAAGAAGAACAAGTAAATTCAGGGTGGCACACACAGCCTTAGAACAACTTGGCTCCTTTGGAAATTGCCTCTTCCACTGCAATATATTCAATGAAAAGAGATATTTGGCTGGGGACAGACAAGGTTACTGTTTTTAAGAGAGCTGAAGGTCATATGATTGCCCAAATTTCTTTTGCTTCACACTTGCACAAACACCTTTTTTCAGATTTTTGTAGACATGTTTGGCCATGGGATAATCAAATATACATCATGGTCAGTGGTGCATTTATCATACCATTTTCAACCTGCCCAGTCTTAAAAACTAATGCTATAGTTACGTTAGGGTGACCAGATAAAATCCAGGTCAGGGCTCCTGTAACTTTAACAGTTGTAGAGAAAAGGGAATTTCAGCCAGTGTCATTTGTATGCAATTAGTTCCTGGTGAAATTCCCTCTTCATCACAACAGTTAAAGGTGCAGGGGCCCTGCCTTCTTTTGTCTATAGTCACTGTAGTATAGTGCCTGCAACTTTAACTGTTGTGATGAAGAAGGAATTTCACCAGGGACTAATTGCATACAAATGACACTGGCTGAAATTCCCTTTGCTCTACAACTGTTAAAGTTACATGAGCCCTGACCTGGATTTTATCTGGTCAGCCTAAGTTACGTACATTATGAGGAGTTTAGGGTAGGGGTGGCAGTTTGGGAATGGGCCATTTCTGTGAAATCTCATGTTTATGGAACACTCTCCCCAAGGAAGCTCAGTTGGCACCAACACTATCTTTTTTGACACCAGGCAAAGATATATTTATTTTCCCAGGCAGTTTGAACATTAGATATGATTCAACTGTTGTGGATGGCTTTTGTGTTGTTCCTTCTAGATCATTGGTGGAGAAGGAGGAGAGATTTGTGTGTATTTTGGATGAAGACTTTTATTATTGTATTGTTTATAGATTATATTTAATGGGGCAGTGTCCAATTGACTTCTAGTACAATGACAATAGCACTGGCACAACAGGATTCCCCAAAACCCCATAATGCTAGCTAATACTATTAGTACTGCACCAAAGGTCCCTCATTCACACTAGTGTAACATATTTTGTGTTAGTGCTAGTGCCTGATTGAATATTTATTTATTTATTTTATTTCTAACCCACCTCTCCATCCAGATCGAGGCGGGGAACAACAATAAATATAAATACAAGAATCATAAAATAGATAAAACATTAAAACAAATAAAAACAAATACATTATTAAAAAACATACTGCTCACAGTGTTTATTTTTAGTTGCACTATTGTGTTGATTATGGTTTACATTATTTTTTGGTTTCCCTGTTATATTAACTATTAATTTCTGTATTTGTATGAGTGTAAGTCACTTCAAGTCTTTTGTTTTAGTGGTGGGAAGCCAAAAACGAATGAACTAACGAATGAATGAATAAAAGGCTGGACTATGATGGACTATGATGCCAGCATCAAACCTGAAGTTTCTTGGTGTTGGTTGCACATCTGAAAGATGCTTTTCTGATGAGGAGTCAAATGTTGAACTAGTTAACAATGGTTGTTGTTTCACTTCTATGACATTCAAGCTTCATATGTCTAATCAAATTGATGGAAAAGAGTTTACTTCTCCTCCTGATGTATGAGACATGAAATGAATTTCATGCACAATTAAAACCCTGCCGTTCTTTGATTTGTCATAATTTATAAGCCATTTCCAGAAGCTGTGTGGTAATTGCCCTGTACTGCCATTGTCTAAAAAAGCTCATTGGAGAAAACAAGAAAAAAGTTTAAGTAATGTCACATTAGACATATCAGCCCCTAAGCACCTTTCATTGGTAACATTTAACAGCTTCTGTACTTTTACAATGAGTTAGATGCACCCAGCACTGACACTTCACACATTAACAGGCCATAAATAACATATAAAAGTCTATTAACCTAGTGACAAGTGATTAGAAGTGTCTGTATTTGGGAAGTAGAAATGTATCTTAAAAGCCTGCCCTTCTGTGTGCTGAGCAAAGCAATTTCTTCCTATATTCAGGAAGCAGTGGGGGTTTTATATAGGAGATTCTCAGAAGGGACTTCATGGATCTCATTTTTAATTCCTATTTTATAGGAAAGACAAGAAAGAACTGAGTGTCATTAAACCAGTACTGATATATTTTATGTGCCCAATCATAATGCACATGAATTTTGCTCATAGAGTATATTTTAGAGCCACTAGGGGATCTCTGTGAATTCAATTTTGTTTTAATAATATAGGACCTCATTTTCCTCATTTATGCTATTTTAGTTGCTGTGGGAAAGGTATTAAGAGTGGAAAGAAATGGCCGTCTGGAATGAGATTACAGCAACACAATAAATTTTAAAGCCCCTGATTCCAGTTTTATGTTTATTCTTTCAAGTAGGAAGCCCAGAAGAAAACTTTGTGACAGAACCTCCATAAATGTTTTATATACTACATTGTTTTTGAATTTTAATCTTACTATCAGGGGCACTAGTCAACAAGTAGTATTTTCTGAAGGGAAAACAGCAGTAAAATATCACGCATATTGGCTGTTCAGAATGACAAAACAAGCAGTAACCATTGCTCTTTAAAGAATCATGAGTGCAGTAGCTGAAAGTTAGCTCATCTTTGGATTTCACCTTGAGGGAGCAATATTTTCACACTAGGGTTTGGATTCTTAAACTATTCTATGCAAATTAATAAATAATTCCATGCAAATTAATAAATAAATACTGTATTCCTTTCTTTCATGTTAAACAGTATTTGGCTTGCACCCCACTGCCACAACCCCTACCGACACACCAATAATTTTTGCACCTCATTATAAAAACATAATTAATGGATTGTTCTGGTTAGCAGGGAGGACTCTTTGCCCTGCCTATGTAATTATTCCTGTATATCTAGTTATTAAGGTAACTACCACAAATGCTTTTTAAAATACATTATATCAAATTAATCTAGAATATACCCAGGAGGAGGCCCTGTAAATCTTCCTTCCACCAGCACTAAAAAAAATCCATAACCCCTCAACCTAAAACTTAAAGTGGAGTCTCTTAACATCAAAAGGCAAATGGACATAGACCAAGGCCCACTCCTTGACCACAGCTTCTGGGCAGGTTTATGTTAGAGGAAACAGTCCTTCAATTTAAAGTCCCACAGTGGAATTGAAGGTAAGTAATTTCATATTCAGTTCTGCCTAGAAACAACTTTGTATCCAATTCAGCTGATGTAATATCTGCATTTTGTGAACAAACAACTGGCCTTATACCACCTGTCTAGCTGCTCCAGTTGTAGTCATTTTCCAAGTGCAGCTCCACATGAGTGCATTAAAGCAGACCACTATGAATTAAGTAACCTGACCATGTAGAACTAAGGCCTTTTTCACACCAGGCATTTCGCCTGGGTTGGACCCCAGCTGGTCCCTCTGGGTCTAAATGACGCACAGGGACTCCCAGGGGTGGGGGTTGGTCACATGATTTTCCAGGTTTAAGGGAAACCTAAAAAAAACCAATTTTTTCACGGTCCCGGGAAGTTCCCAGGACCGCAGAAGATGTGGCTGCCCATCCCGGGTGCTGCCGCGCTTATTCCCGGTAAGCGTGGCAGCAAACTGGGCATGGGGTGGCACCAAACTGGGCATGGGGTGGCACCAGTTTCGGCACCCCCAGAAAGGCAGGTAGGGGGGGCACGAGAGGTTTTTTTTAAAAAACCTACTATTCAGAAGAGTGTGCGCTTTCCGTGGATTAAAAAAAATGCCAGCCATGACTTGCGACAGCCCGGGAGCAGCCTGGGCCGTCGCACTTCTGATGAGACTTCAGAGCACCAATGCCAGAAGCAGATTCTTCCGGGATCACCCGCGCTGCGCCCGCTACACCCCTCTGGTAGAAAGGGCCTAAAGCTGACTATGTGTACTTCTTTACAGACATAATTCAATTGACAGAACCTTTCAGTTTAACCATTGTGACCTGGTTCACATGATCACCGTGATTTAAAGAAGCCGTGGTGGCTTGTTTAAGCCATGGCACATGGTGGGTGCCATTTGCCTAAATACCTGCCTGGGCATGGCTTTCATGTCATCTGAATCCAGACATCATGGCTTGTTTGAGAGGAAAAGAATCCTCAAATAATCCAGCAACGGGTCATGGGTTATTTGAGGGTTGTTTCTCCCTCAAACAAGCCATGCCGCCTGGGTTTGGACAACATGACAAGCAATATCCAGGTGGGTAATTAAGCAAATGGTGCCCACCATGTGCCATGGCTTAAACAAACCACTGTGGCTTCCTTAAGCCACGGTGATCATGCAAACTAGGTCTATGGATCTCAGGTTCCATCTTATTCAGTATAAACTTTTGTTTCATGTCTATTGGATGCCACAATGTCTCTTTCATAATGGTTTGTCTGAGTCAATTAATTGTTGGAGGTGTAACACAGCTAATACTGTTTTAAGCATATGTTTTGGCAGTGCTGAGTAGTTGCCTCTTTTTGGGAAGAGGTCATTATACAGATACATTTTGTACTGGAACCCTCCTTAATATTTACAGATATGCATGCTCTTTTAAATTATCTTCCTGCTTCCTGGAAGGTAGTGCAAATGGATTCTCTGAGCCCTTCTGACTGCTAAAAAAGAACAGTTATCACAACACTGGAAGAATAAATGTTCACCTTCTATAATTCAGTGAATTGCAGGTATACAACACTTTCAGCATTTGAATGGATGGAGTATCGATGCTACCTACAAATGGATACTTATTTGGACATTTGGTCTGCTTTTGTTTATGCATATTTCTTAGAAATCTGTATTTTCACACACACACTTTATATTTATGCACTGAAACTGATATATTTGCACTGGATAGCATCGATGACAAAAGTGGTGCTACAGGTGGTGAAATGTTTGAGGAAATATCTTTGCTGATCAGATGGATTTTTGAATTCTGTGGCTTTGAGGGTGTATTTACAGTAGCAGCAGTGTCCACAGGGATCGTGTCCCTTAGGCATGGAAGCACCTGGTAAACATTGGGTAAACTTCTACCGTGTTCTTTGTATTCACTCCTGATTAAAATATCTCTTATGCTCTTGGTTCTTTTAAAGGAGACCATAGTTTTTTCCTGGCACCCTGGGATATGTTGGACAATGTGCTAGTGTCTCCTTATGCTTCCTTGCAGATGCTTTCTTATATGGTCATAAATTAGACTACAGTTAATTCGTCCTGGGGCTGTTAAATTCTTTTTTGATAAAAGCCCTGATTGTGATTTTGCTTCAGCCTTTTTGAGGTCTTGTGAAATTAAGCATCGGGATACCCTCTTTCTTTTAATTGCACAACAGTGTCTGTGATTCCTGTCTGAAATCTGATGACTTGGAAAAGTTACGTTTAAGTCTTAGAAACTGTCCATATGGTAGATTATTTGTTAAAGCATAGGGGTGGGAACTATCGTATCTAAGATATCTAGAAACATCGGTGGGTTTTCTATAGATGGAGGTGATAAGATGTTCTCCCTCCTTTTTCACTTTTAGATCTAGGAAATGAATTTCTCTGGTGTTAAACTGGATGTCAAATTTAATATTGTCATTCTTAGAATTTATACACACTTAGAGCTCCATTTTGTCAGCCTGACTTGCAGGCAGCCTGTCTGTAAGAACCTGCCCACTTCTCCAATATTAGATCAGCCCATTCCCAACTCACAGGTTTAGGGTTAGGGTCACTTTGTTTTCACTCTGGCTTAGCTCACTTACTAAAGCCACACACTTAGTGGTGTTTTGTCAGCCTGACTTGCAGGCAGCCTGCCTGCCTGCCTGCCTGCAAGAACCTGCCCACTTCTCCAATATTATATCAGTCCGATCCTGCCTCACAGGGAGGGTTTGCTCCCAGCCAGGCAATGTGTGTATTACAGGTATCCTGTTCCTAACACTTTGAATGGAAAGAGTCTGAGGAGATCTGTCACTTTCAGAACAAATAAAAGAAAACCTAAGTAGGGGAGATTTGCACTTGAATGGATACTGTGAGGTGGCACATGCTGTTTGCTAAGTGGCTGCTTTCAGTGGATTGCCTGAAAAATCCTACTTTTAGCAGTAGATTACAGGAAAGCCACTGCACACATCTTTCTGAGATCAGGCACACAGGGGCATCTGAAGGGCTTCTGAAAGGTGTCTGACTTACATGTTTGTGTCTTAAAAAATGAAAAAGTTATAGCACTTTACTTTCCATGGTTTGCCTGAAAAATCCTATTTTTAGCAGTAGATTACAGAAAACCCCCTGCACAGATCTGCCTGAAATTTGACACACATGAGCAGCTCTATGTCATCTGTAAGGTGCTAACTTTCATGTTTCTATCTTAAAAAAATAAAAAAGTTATAGGTGTTTAATTTTTGCAATGCAAGTCTATGGAAAAATGACAAATCCGAATGACTTGGACATCTAAACCTCGATTCGGATTTGGATCCGAATTGAAGCGGATTGGGTCTGAATTGATCCGAAGCTAATTGGGCTAGATCTGGTAGGTCCGAATTGGCATCAGAAGCGAATTGGGGGTCCTGCACAGCCCTAATATTCACATCTGTGAAGCCACATTTTTCTTTCTTTCCTCCTTTCTTTTCATTTGTTGACTTTTTAAAATTAAAATAAGTTAAAAATAAGAGTTGTACTCTAAAACATCTGGAGGTCTCCAAGTTATTATTATTATTATTATTATTATTATTCTGCCCCATAGCTGAAGCTGTCTGGGCGGTTTACAAAAGATTAATAAAATAACAATGATATACAAGATTTTTAACCATAAAAACATACAACAGACAATATACACAAAGACAACGTAATCTAAACACAACTTTAGGTTTCGTTAACAGCTGTTAACGAAACCTAAAAAACTGATCCAGGATTGATTAAAATCTCATCACATTCTGCTAAATGACTGGGAAAAAAGAGAAATATCTTGACCAGGCACCGAGAAGATAGCAATGTCGGCACCAGGTGGGCTTCATCAGGGAGATGTTTCCATAACTGCTATCCTTGGTGAGGGTTTTGGGTATTTCTGATCTACATCCTCAAGACTGACAGCAGTTAAATTGCAAAGTGACGTTGTATTTACTGAAGAGTGTTGGTCACTTCAATTGTTCTGACATTTCTGTGAGAGACTGAAAGTACATGAGCTGAATGCTACAAGCCCCATCTACACAGAGAGAGAGAGAGAGAGACAGAGAGACAGAGAGACAGAGAGAGAGAGAGAGAGAGAGAGAGAGAGAGAGAGAGAGAGACTTTCAGGCAGCACAGCAAAGAACTGTATTACTCCCTTGAAAAGTTCTGATTCTTCTTAGCAAAGCCAATGGCTCATATGCTCAGAGACCCTTTATTATAATGCAAAGTAGTTTTGAGCCCTGTTCTTATCTATCTAATCTTTCCATAAGATGCAATCTTGATTTCGAAATGACTCTTAAGCTCCTTGTCCCTTTTTACTGAATAGCTAATCTGTTCTAAAATAATTTTATTTTTGAATTCCATCTACATCTATATTTAGCAGAGGAAGGAGAAAAAAGGTTCAATAGTCACTGGTGAGAGAAATATCCTTGCTATTAAATTTACTGTCTACCGAATGTTGAATCAGTATATTTGCCAAATTCTTTATCTTAAGGAATGAGTCAAAGAAATTGGATCCATCAAAAATACATAGAGTGTTATAGTTTAATCTTATGAGCCAAGGGGTCTACAGCTAAAGATTTAGGACAGAGTGCTGTGCTTACAATATTGAAATATAGGCAGGATCTACACTACTCCTTTATAATGGGAGTACAACAGTACATAGGGACAACTGTTGGGGCCCGTGACACATTCCAATATTGTTTTCAAACCATTTTCAAAGTTTTATATTCTGCTTGGTGTAGATCTGGCCATAATCTAGTTTGGCATTATTCTAGAATTAAAACTTGTCCCAGCAATGTAAATCTGTATGCATGAGCATTATTACACCAGCATCAGTCACTGGTGACCCCTGGCTCAAAATAGGGAATATTTTGCTTTCTGGTGAATATGTTGCATTTCCTTGGATCTAATCGGTAGATAGATTCCTCATATGCCTAAAAAGGGGGAACAGCTTCTAGCAGGATTGGAGTATTACATGTTTAGTAAGTTATACCACCATAAATAGATTACTATCTCTCTTCACTTTCTCCAGAAGACACACAACATCTATTTGAGATATGACACACTATCCTATTGCTGTGGAGAGCAAATAATGCTTCATTTGTGTGTCTCTAATAGTTGCCTACTTTCTCAGGCAGGACTCTTGGGCCATTAACAGCTGCAGAACAGACAGAAATCTGACACGTAAACTGTTAAAGTCTAGGCTGGGAAAAGCTTCACCTGACTAATTTCTATTGATTGTGCAGCTATTAGATAATCCCTGCCAAAAAGCTAAACTAAAATGTCAAGTGTTCAGGTTTGTGCATGCAGACATTTAGATGAAAAAAGATGGAGCCATCTTGATACATGCTGCTCCTGTTTCCCCCCCCCCCCTTTACACTTTCCCTAATAGCATCAGTACATTTCTATGGCTCCTGCCTTTGCCTGTTGCTTTCTCCAGTAGCTTGGAGTTTTTACTGTGACCATGTGTGTGCTTGTACAGCAATTGAAATGGCTGTTGCACATAAATATGGGAGTGCTTGCCTGTTTGGGAAGCAGGTTTCGGGCTTTCAAACTGAAAAAGATCCAAACATGGCTGTTCTCATTCTTATTATCCAAACCTTTTTTCACAGCTCCAGTATTCATCGGTGTGGCCTGGGTCAAACGTGCTTATCAGTTATATTTCCTTTCTGACGTTAAGGAGGGGAAAAGGAAACACAGTATTATCTAGGCTGACCATATGAAAAGGAGGACAGGGCTCCTGTAACTTTAACAGTTGTAGAGAAAAGGGAATTTGAGCCGGTGCCATTTGTATGCAATTAGTTCCTAGTGAAATTCCCTCTTCATCACAACAGTTAAAGGTGCAGGCACTATACTAAAGTGACCATATACAAAAGAAGGCAGGACCCCTGCAACTTTAACTGTTGTGATGAAGAGGGAATTTCACCAGCAACTAATTGCATACAAATGACTCTGGCTGAAATTCCCTTTTCTCTACAACTGTTAAAGTTACAGGAGCCCTGACCTCCTTTTCATATGGTCAGCCTAGTATTATCTGATAAAGGATAAATGATTTACAACAACAACAACAACATCGATGTCTGTTAACTGTTCTCATAGATTTCTGTTGGAAGAGCTTTCTGGCAAAATAAACAAATTGCACTGAGGGTGGGGGAATGACAATTTATGCAGGATTTTATGTTCCTGTCAAGAACTGTGAGCCCTCCCTTTGTGCCACAACAGAGAAGAAAGTGACACTGTAAGGGAGGACCAGTGGCAGTGAACACAATGCAGATGATGAATCAGATATTGAAGCTAAACTGCAAAGCCCTGGTTGGCACAAATCTTTCTCTTTTCCCCTCCCCTCAACATAATAATAATAATAATAATAATAATAATAATAACGATTTATTTCTTACCCGCCTCTCCGTCTAGATCGAGGTGGGGAACAACATGATAAAATACATAAAACTAATTAAAACATGACAAATATTATTAAAACTGCATTAAAACATCCTAAAACATCCTAAAAACTAGGGATGTGCACTGGATCGGACCCGATCCACGATCCGAGTCCGGTCCAGTGGGAAATCGGATAAATTATCCGATTTCCGATCCCGCAGCTGGATCGGCCGATCCAATCCGAACCGGTCCGAAAAAGCTCCGAACCGGTTCGGCGGATCGGCGGATCGGCGGGCGCCCACTGGCGCCCACCGCCGCTTCCATTGGCGGGCGCCAGCGGGCGCCCGCCGATGAAAGTGGACAGCGGGGGGGGGGAGGAGGGGGGCACTTACCTTCTCGGCCCGGTGGCTCCCGTCCGGCGCCGGCGCCTACTACTACTAGCAGGCTCCGCGGCCTGCTCTAGGGTGGCGCGCCGGGTGATGTCATCACCCGGCGCGCTACTCTAGAGCAGGCCGCGGAGCCTGCTGGTAGTAGTAGGCGCCGGCGCCGGACGGGAGCCACCGGGCCGGGAAGGTAAGGAGGGGGTGCGTGGAGGGGAGGAGGGGGCGCGCGGAGGGGGGAGGGGGGAGGGGGGCCCTTACCTTTCCGGCCCGGCGGCTCCCGTCCGGCGCCGGCGCCTACTATTCCCAGCAGGCTCCGCGGCCTGCTCTAGGGTGGCGCGCCGGGTGATGTCATCACCCGGTGCGCTACTCTAGAGCAGGCCGCGGAGCCTGCTGGTAGTAGTAGGCGCCGGCGCCGGACGGGAGCCGCCGGGCCGGAAAGGTAAGGAGGGGGTGCGTGGAGGGGAGGAGGGGGCGCGCGGAGGGGGGAGGGGGGCCCTTACCTTTCCGGCCCGGCGGCTCCCGTCCGGCGCCGGCGCCTACTATTCCCAGCAGGCTCCGCGGCCTGCTCTAGGATGGCGCGCCGGGTGATGTCATCACCCGGCGCGCTACTCTAGAGCAGGCCGCGGAGCCTGCTGGAAGTAGTAGGCGCCGGCGCCGGACGGGAGCCGCCGGGCCGGAAAGGTAAGGAGGGGGTGCGTGGAGGGGAGGAGGGGGCGCGCGGAGGGGGGAGGGGGGCCCTTACCTTTCCGGCCCGGCGGCTCCCGTCCGGCGCCGGCGCCTACTATTCCCAGCAGGCTCCGCGGCCTGCTCTAGGATGGCGCGCCGGGTGATGTCATCACCCGGCGCACTACTCTAGAGCAGGCCGCGGAGCCTGCTGGAAGTAGTAGGCGCCGGCGCCGGACGGGAGCCGCCGGGCCGGAAAGGTAAGGAGGGGGTGCGTGGAGGGGAGGAGGGGGCGCGCGGAGGGGGGAGGGGGGCCCTTACCTTTCCGGCCCGGCGGCTCCCGTCCGGCGCCGGCGCCTACTATTCCCAGCAGGCTCCGCGGCCTGCTCTAGGATGGCGCGCCGGGTGATGTCATCACCCGGCGCGCTACTCTAGAGCAGGCCGCGGAGCCTGCTGGAAGTAGTAGGCGCCGGCGCCGGACGGGAGCCGCCGGGCCGGAAAGGTAAGGAGGGGGTGCGTGGAGGGGAGGAGGGGGCGCGCGGAGGGGGGAGGGGGGAGGGGGGAGGGGGGCCCTTACCTGCCCGGCCCGGCGGCTCCCGTCCGGCGCCGGCGCCTACTACTACCAGCAGGCTCCGCGGCCTGCTCCAGGGTGGCGCGCCGGGTGATGTCATCACCCGGCGCGCTACTCGAGAGTAGGCCGCGGAGCCCGCTGGTAGTAGCCGCCGGCGCCGGACGTGCCGAGAAGGTAAGTGGCGGGGAAGGGGGCTTACCCCCCCCCCGGAGCCGTCCGCTTCTATCCGCTGGCGCCCGCGGGCGCCAGCGGATGGAAGCAGGCGGCCCCAGGGGGGGTAGGGAGCGCGGGGGAGGGGGTTTACCTGCCGGGGCCGTCCACAGCGGACGGCCCCGGGGGGGGGGAGGGAGTTAGGCCCCCCCTTACCCACCCGCCGCCATTTTTTCCTCATAGACTTGCATTGCAATGCAAGTCTATGGGGAAAAAAATGGCGGCCGATCCAAAAATTTCCGATTTTTGGATCGGGATCGGACTCGATCCGGTCCGGGGGGCCTCCGATTTTGTCCGAACCGGTCCGGGACAAAATTGGAGGTCCCGATCCGGGTCCCGATCCGATCCGGGGGGTCCGTGCACACCCCTACTAAAAACATTCTAAAAATTACACTGGATATGCCTGCCGGAAGAGATGTTTTTCTTTGTAAACATAGCCAAGAGCCTTTTCTTTATTGTGACAAAATGGAACTCCCTAATAACTTTATAATCCTCTCCCTGTATATTTAGGTGAAAAAGGGAGGAACATAATCATTGGAGCAGAGTTTAAGCTGTATCTGCCTGCAGAAATAATTTGGGGTTGAAAACAGTGTGGCCTCATCATTGGGCTCTTGCCTTATGCATTGGTACTACAAGTATGATGGAATGCGGACATGAACAGTAGTATCCAGGGATGTGTTAATTTTGTTAAATCCAGTGTTTCACAGAGTGGCAGGTATCTTTCATCCACTCATTGATGAAATCAGGTGTTTTTTTTAGGGATGTAATGCCCAAGGTATACTCTAGGAACCTAAATTACCCCATATACTAAGCTTTTTGTGGAGCCACATTGGTTTCTTCTGTTGTCTTCTGTCTTTTTTCCTTGTTGGAATTGTTTGTAATTGGGCCTTTAAAGTTTCTTTTTTTTAAAAAAACTCCCACTCCTTTTCTCATTAGGGTCAGTTGCCATGGGACCTTACTTATCTTAGTTCTGAGTTTATTAAAATCGGCTTTCCTGAAATCCAGAGTACACGTATGGCTACACTCAGCTTTTACTTCCTTTAAAATCAAGAACTCAAGTATGATGTGGTCACTTTCCTCCAGAATTCCCATAACTGCCACTTTATCCACTAAGTCATCCCTATTGGTCAAGGATAGCCATTCCTCTAGTTCCTTCCTCTACTTTCTGTAGGAGAAAGTTATCAGCCACACATGTCAGGAATTTCTTGCAGGCAGAATATGTCTCCCAACAGATATTGGGGTAATTGAAGTCCCCCATTATTACTACATTGGATTTCCTTGAAACACTGGCAATTTGCTTTTTAAAAGTTTCATCCTCGTCTTCTCCTTGGTTGGGTGGTTGGTAGTAGACTCCAACTATCTTTCCACAATACCTAACCAGATGCGTCAGGAAGTTTTCAAGTAAGGCATGAAAGTTATCAACATTGGAAGTCTCCAAAAACTCCAAATAAACAGCAACGGGTTGATAAAATTTGGAAGACTGTGATTATGTACAAATGTACACACTGGTGCAGGTAGAAGGGAATCTTAATTTTAAGGGAAATATAAAGGGTAGTATTCAATGGGGCCCATGCATGTGTGGCCAGCACCAATGCCCTGGTTTGTGCATGCACAACCCCACCAGCCCAGGTCTGCGCATGGCCTCTACTGCATGCCGCTGCAATATCGTGCTTCCAGGGGCAAGCACCAACTCATGTGAAAATGTACATTTCCAGAAGAGGTGCAACCTGCCCCTTCTGGAAATGAGCGATTTCACTTGTGTGGGGACTTGCTCCCAGAAGTTTGGTATCATGGCTGTGCATGAACCTGGGCTGGCTGGGCTGTGCACACATGGACTGAGATTCAGCAGGGCTGGCTGTGCACACACATGACCCCTATTGGATACTACCTTAATGCACCATAGTTTCCATTTATTTCCTATGTGGAAGCTCTTCAAATTTTGATAAAATTCCAACAAAGTAGAGTTGCCTGTACTTTTTTACTGACTAATACCTGCACAAACGCACACACAATAACACACACATACACACATGCCTCATATATGCTACCTAATTTGTATTTTCATTCTTCATTTGATACGAGAATTTCTTAGTGTGTTTTGCTCCTGCTGTCCACATGCATTTCAGAGATAGATGAAGAATTATAGTTAGTGAGTTTCTTTATACCTTTAGTGATCTTGTGATATTATATTATGTATGTTCTTCTTTGTTGCCTGTAAAATTTTAAATTTCTTTCAAAATAAAATAACGTCTCATGGGGGAAAAGGTATAATGACATTTTTGACAAGTATTAAGGTTCTTAGATATCTGAGGATAGGTGACTATTTAATGTAGCTGAAATGATCATAATGCCACCGAGTGGATAAAAGCCAAACACTGTCACCACCTGCCACACTTTTCATCACTCCTTTTGCAGCTTCCCGTCTCTACTATCTGTCTGTCACTTCACAACATAGCAGCCAACACTCCAGGAACTCCACACATGCCACCTAGACTTTCTCAGCATCTGTCTCAACTTCTTCCAGAAAATGTCACCTATTTATCATGCTCACTTCCAAGACCATGCTGCTATTTTATTTTGGGTTATAATTCGTGCTCAGCAATCTGGTTCTGTTCTCAACTCGCTGAGCTGGCAATCAATTCCCTGCTGTTATTAGGGTCGAAAGCTAAAACACCCAAAATGGAACTATTAATATATTACAAGTAAGTACTAAATCTGTTAAGTGGGGACTGACAGATCACATTAAAACATGTGCCCTTAAGCACACTGGAGCACTGCAAGTGACTTGTGATACATGATGTCATTATTGACCTCTGAGTTGTGCAATTTGTCAGAGAAGGGGAAATAGGGGTTTTACTTCTATTTTTTTCCTATTGTAGGTGACCCCCCTACCACTAAAGAAGAGACTTTCCAGCAATATTACATAACCAATAATAACAAAGACCAAATTCCTGTATACAATTACCTGGGGAATTGAATACCCTGGGGCTTACATCTGAGTAAATTGCAGAGAACTGAGTTCCTCTCATACTTTATTTGAAAAAAATAATTGAGAAAATGTGGCAGCTTACATAGATTATTCCATTCATAAGGTTCATAAATATGTCCTCCTATTTTTGCTGAAGAAATATTTGTGAGCTAGTGCTCTCTAAGGAGAGAATGAATCCATTATTTTATTTTATTTTTTTCTAGTAGAAAATATTCCCAAATTGAATGGACAAACTCAGGAATTTAGAATTCTTAATGTTCAAATTAGTACCATATACTTAAGTTGGCTGATTGGGAACAAAACCTTTGTAGACATTAAAATATTGCCACATCACACCTTCATTCTCTACTGGTATTGCTTAATCAGAGTTTCAGGGCTTGTTGGGAGAATCAAAGAGGAGTTTGCCATGGGTGGTGCTTCCTCCACCTGATTCATTTCTGTCTATTGAGTTTCATAATTCCTTTGGAATTGTCTGCTACCTTCTTTCCTCCTTCCTTTTTCTTCTTGTTGTTTCTCATGCTTTCAAACACTGCTCTGCAGTTTTCACCTGTTTCATTAGCAACTTAGTTCATATCCATTAGACCAAGAGTAGGCAACCTTTTTGATCTGTGGGCGCATTTGGCAATTTGAGAAACTGTCATGGGCACTATCACAAAATGGTTTCCATGAAGGAGAAATGAACTGTTCAAATGACTGTGAACAAAGTAGAGCTAGGCTCTGAGCCACAATATCCTTAACAATTTCTTTGAACCCACACTTTTCAGCATCCAGCAATATCCAATGATGTCATTCTACAAACTCAAAAAGTGCTAGTGAAGCTATTTCCTCCTCTTTTTTTCTTGGTGGCTGGTCACACTGCAGAAAAAAGCACCAGTCTGCAGTGGCCTGTCTGGGCTTCTGTTGAGTCACCATCATGTCAACAACTAGGGGTGTGCACTGGATCGGGTCCAATCTACGATCCGAATCCGATCCAGGGGAAATCGGATACAATTATCCGATTTCCGATCTCACCGCTGGATCATTCGATCCAATCCGATCTGATCCGGAAAGGTCCCGATCCAGATCGGATGGATCGGAAGATCGGCGGGCGCCCGCTGGCACCTGCCGCCACTTCCATTGGCGGGTGTCAGCGGGTGCCCACCGATGGAAGCGGACAACGGGGGCAGGGGGCAGCGGACAGGAGCGGACATCCCCGGAAGGTAAGCAGGGGGGAGGTGGAAGGGCGGCCCATGGCGCACTTACCTTCCGTGGCCATCCACTCCCATCCACCGCTGGCCGTTACTGCGAGCAGGCTTCGCGGCCTGCCCCTAGGTAGCGTGCCAGGTGATGACATCACCCAACGCACTACTCAGGAGCAGGCTGCGAAGCCTGCTCGCAGTAGCAGCCAGCAGCGGACGGGAGCAGACGGCCACGGAAGGTAAGCAGGCGGGAGGGGAGAGGGGGGAGGGGGGCCCGCGGCACACTTATCTTCCATGGCCATCTGCTCTCGTCTGCCGCTGGCCGCTAGTGCGAGCAGGCTTCGCGGCCTGCCCCTAAGTAGCGCGCCAGGTGATCATCACCTGATGATCAGGTGAAGATCACCTGGTGCACTACATCGGGGCAAGCCGCGAATGGATATGTGATCAATCAACAAACTACAACAGAGCTGCATCACTTTAAATAAACTGTCTAAACCAAATGAAGCAACAATGAATGAAACTTGAATACCTAATCCAGATAGTCCTTCAGATGTCAACATTAGTTTTCAACACATAGCATAGGATGTCTGTTTATTGAATATCATATATGGTATTGGGGGACCAACATAGAGGATTTCTCTTATGTGTTCAGCAGTGTGAGATCAAACGTAGAGCTACCACCTAATACTTTCATGTGTAAGTATTATTTTAAAATTAATGACCAAATGATTTTTGTCTTCCCTACAACACATAACATGGGAGTTACAGTGCAACACAGTGAAATTCCCTCTTCATCGCAACAGTGAAAGTTGCAGGGGCCCTGCCTTCTTTTGTATATGGTCACTCTAGTATAGCGCATGCACCTTTAACAGTTGTGATGAAGAGGGAATATCACCAGGAACTAATTGCATACAAATGACTCTGGCTGAAATTCCCTTTTCTCTACAACTGTTAAAGTTACATGAGCCCTGACGTGGATTTTATCTGGTCATCCTAGAAAAGCCCACCCCTTTTTAGAATTTAAGAGCAAGTATTTATATATTATTACCCAGCCTTTACTCCCCCAAAAATGATTTCTAAAGACTATGTAATAAGAACACTTTTAACACTAAAGAGTTAAACTGTTTGGAAATAATGAAACCATTGGGGATTTTTCTTTCTTTCAATTTTCTCTGTAAGATTCCCAGTTCTTTCATTCTTTATTAAAATTATTGATGTAAAGTATATTTTACTGGTAGACATTTATGCTCAGTTTTCCAACATGTCAGTAGAGTCACCATTGTGCACTCCTAACAGTTTGGGTTTTGTTCTATTGGGTCCTGTTTCTGACACTGTAGCAATCATTTAATGTAGCTCTAATCTATTCAGACAATAATTAAAAATTTACTAACAGAGTTTACTTTTAAAAGTTTTAAACTATAATGATAATTTTACGAGCATAGTAAGTTATATATATCAGACAGCAACTTTAGGAACAGAAAGGCTACATTATGTTCCTAAAGCAGCCCTCCCCAACCTGGTGCCCTCCAAATCTTTTGGATTACAGTAGGCTGACCATATAAAAAGGAGGACAGGGCTCATGTAACTTTAACAGTTTAGAGAAAAGGGAATTTCAGCCAGTGTCATTTGTATGCAATTAGTTCCTGGTGAAATTCCTTCTTTATCGCAACAGTTAAAGTTGTAGGTACCATACTAGAGTGACCATATACAAAATAAGTCAGGGCCCCTGCAACTTTCACTGTTGCGATGAAGAGGGAATTTCACCAGGAACTAATTGCATACAAATGACACTGGCTGAAATTCCCTTTTCTCTACAACTGTTAAAGTTACATGAGCCCTGACCTGGATTTTATCTGCTCACCCTATTAAACCATTCTCTCACAAAATGCCATGGCCTCTAAATACACAGAGCTTCCTGTGAGAAATTACAACAAAATCCACACACACCTTCAAGCTGCACACACACACACAAAGGAAGCAAGCAAGTTGTTAATTGTAAAATGGATAGTTGTGCTGATCAGGAAATGCTTTTGCTTCAGCCCCCCACTACTGCAGTTTTTAAAAGGCTGCAATCCTCTACACACTTATCTTGGAGTAAAACCCACTGCATCCAATGGAACTTACTCCTGGGTAGACACTGTTTACATCTTTGCTAGAGATGGTGGCCATTTTCTCTCTAGCTGATGCAGGAGGGAGGAGGAGGGAGAGAGAGAGGGTGAAATGTGGCCACCATGTGTCTGTTATAATTGGGTGATGAAAAATATAAATAAAAAATCAACAGAAGGAAATTTTTAAAAAAGAAAAGCAGTTCCACCAACTCTAAGGTAAAAGGAAAAAGACATCATTGGAATTTTAATTATTTAGCCTCTGCCAGTTCATAAGGAGAGGTGAGTACAAATGGTTGCCAATACACAACTCAGTAATCATAGTTAGTCTGAGAGCTCCCCCACCCCTTTTCTACTTTAAACTGCCCTCCTTTCCTCAATCTTTCACCAATCTTCTTGACATTTTCAGGTTATGTAAGACCAACATTTCTTTCTGGCACTTGTAAATTTCAGGAAGATGGGTGAAACATTTTCAATTTTATGAATGTTAGAATGACCCTCCCCCCCCCCCCCATGACCCATTTAACATGGTGGAATGACTAATTCACTGAGCGACCTTAACAACAGACTCATGACTGTGAGTCTGTTAATTAACCAAATGCCTTCGGTAAAGAGCCATATATTTATATACTGCCTAAAACATTAAAGTGTCTGAGCCTCATGAACCTCTATTGGGAGAAGATTCCATAAGGTGAGCAAAAGCATCATGAAGGCCCTAGACCACGGGTTGGTTCCAGATTCAAGCTGGATCAATTGCGTTTGCAGATGTGGACTCCCACCCCAGAGCAGTCCCTCCAGCTCCCTGGAAATGTTACTGGCAGTCAAGAGACTGCAGATTGGGGTGAGATGTGATGTGTGTGTGGGGGGGGGATGGTGTCCCCAAATATCAAGTGAATGGGGCCTTTCTTCTTAAAGAAGTTCCCTTCCTCTTGAGGAAGGCAGCTCCTGGAACTTGGATCCAACTACTAACTTCATGACGCCTGGGGACTTGCAGTAGACCCTCAAGGATGGATGGAGCTTGTGGGGAAGAACATACGAAAATGGTGTCCTTAAGTTAGCCAGGTACTACCTAGGCTGACCATAGGAAAAGGAGGACAGGGCTCATGTAAGAAAAAAGGGAATTTCAGCCAGTGTCATTTGTATGCAATTAGTTCCTGATGAAATTCCCTCTTCATCACAACAGTTAAAGTTGCATGCACTATACTAGAGTGACCATATACAAAAGAAGGCAGGGCCCCTGCAACTTTAACTGTTGGGATGAAGAGGGAATTTCATCAGGAACTAATTGCATACAAATGACACTGGCTGACATTCCCTTTTCTCTACAACTGTTAAAGTTACATGAGTAGGGTGACCAGATTATGAGAATCAAAATCCCGGACCCCCCCCGCCACCCCCCCACCCAAAACAACCCCCCACCATGTGCCCGCGCGGCCCCCCCACCCCGCGCACCCGCCCGCCCCGCACTCCTTACCCATGTAGACAGCTCTTGGTTTATCCTACTGGTCATTTATTGTATGAAGTGGGTATTAGTAATTTGGTTTGGTTCTTTAATCTTTTAGTTTTTGGACTTCTTTTTGTAATCTGCTGAGAGAGAGAGAGAGAGAGAGAGAGAGAGAGAGAGAGAGAAATGGAGTATAAATTCTTTAAAAAATGAACAAACAACTTAACTAAACTACCCAGCAAGAACCCTCAGTCATCATCCACTGAAACTTGGTTACTAAATAAATCCTGGAAAGGTAAAATACTACTACTAAAGCCCCATTTATCTACCCAGCTGTCAAGTGAGACCCAGTGTGGTGTAGTGGTTAGAGTGTTGGACTGGGAGTCAGGAGATCCAGATTCTAGTCCCCACTTGGCCATTGGCATTGACATTGGGCCAGTCAGAGACTCTCATCCAAGCCTACCTCACAGGCTTGTTGTGAGGATAAAATGGAGAGAAGGAGGATTATGTACGCCACTTTGGATTTCCTTGGAGAAAAAAAAGGTGAGCTATTTATTTATTTATTTATTATAAATAAATAAATAAAATGTGGCCAAATAAACACATTTAGGGTACAAATCTATGCATATTTAGAGATAAAATGTCCTACAACTTCCAGCTTCCCTCCAGCCAGTCATGCTGGCTGGAGCATGCCGGGCATTGTAGGATTTGTTTCTGTCTAATCATGCATAGGATTGCACCCTAATAGGCTACACCCTCACCTCCCAAAGTGGGTATTTATTCAATAGATATTTAGGGCTGTCAGCTTCATTGCAGCCTTAGTCATTCAAACTAGTGGTTGTAGCTTCATTTGAGGTCTGATTTGTTTGCTTTTTAAGAAAAAGTCTTACGAAATAATCATTAGTCCTGTGCTTTAAAAATCAAAACTTGCTGAGTGTTAGAAGTACCACGACATGCTCTAATTTTTTACTATTCATTTTGACAATGGACCCTAGGGGAGAATAAGGTTGTACATTAAGCAGTTGTAAGGAGCTATAAATCTTCTTTGATTGGATAGCCACTTCTCACTGCCCTTAAGTAGTGGCAAAACAAATGTAAATTGCTTTTGGACCTCATTTGGGTAAGAGATATTAGGCTGACTTCCCTGCTGAATGAAGCTCAAGAGAGAATGTGGCTCCATGAAAAGAGTGAGATGGATGTTTCTCAGTCTGATGTGGGCTTTGCCCTTTTGCATGTGAAGCCCATAAATGAAGCAGTGGAGAAATCTAGGCCAAAATCATTAGCATTCTTACTGAAGATGGGTTGACACCACCAAAGGCTCAATTAGGTTGTTTTTCCATGCTGTGGTTCTGCGCAACTGAATTAAATAAAGGGGGAACCATTTGACATTTATGATGGGTGAGTCTCCCTAGGTTTGCATCAGATTGGCTCAGAAAAAAATAAGTCATCATACCGCAAATATTAGGCAATCTGAATCAAATTTGGAACTAAGATCCAAATTTAAATCCCACCCCAGGGGAAAAATGTTATTTATTTTTATTTGATGATTTGTTTAAATTTGTTTTTAATTCTCAGTGGGCCACCTGGTGCACTGTAGATGGGAAGGCAGGATATAAACCCCTTTATAAATGAACAACACAAATAAGAACATAAGAAGTGTCATGATGAATCAGACCGAGGCTCCATCTAGACCAGTACTCTGTTCACACAGTGGCCAAACAGCTGTTGACTAGGGACCAACAAAGCAGGACATAGTGCAACAGCATCCTCCCACCCATGTTCCCCAGCAACTGGTGCACACAGGATTACTGCATCAGATACCAGAGGTAGCACAATACCATCAGGGCCAGTAGCCAATGATAGCCTTCTCCTCCAGAAATAATAATAATTATAATAATAATAATAATAATAATAATGGGTAATCCCACAAGGGATTACATGGGCATGGCACACCCGCGGACCCTATCCAACCACCACTAGTCAGGGCTAACCACCCTGCTAGTGTGAAAAAATGGTTCCAGAAAGAAGAAAAAAAGCCTCAAATGGGCAGCGTTAAGGCCGAGAACGCTGCACGAATCTCACAGTCAGCCAATACAGAAACAAACAGGCAATGAACAAGCAATGAACAGACAATGAACAGGCAATGAACAAACAGGCAATGAACAAACTCCCCCAGACGTGTTTTGCCTGTTCCACAGACAACCACCAAGGCGGGACACCCAGGACAACGCATAGCTTGGTCGGATGAAATGAACCATAACGTTATGCGCTGTTACTACAAAAGCACACAACTCGAAACAATAGCATCAGGATACCAAACAGAACTTCACAGACTATTCATGGAAATCTACCCCCACCTAATGGATGCTGTAACAGAACAAAGACTAATAGATAAAAAAAAAGTTATAATCAATAACAAAAGGCTAACAGAACATGAAATTCAAAAAAAATCTAAGAAGAAATAGCACATCAGAACACCAACATGAAAAGCACAGATGCACCAAAAACAAGCACATGAACATCCATAGAAGAAACAGCAGCCCTAGACACAACAACCCCACCAGAGGATTTGCGGACAATGCCACAACCCAAAACACACAACAACACAACAAACATGAACATAGAGCAGCAACTGATGGAAGAAATTGAGACAAATGGAAAGAAACTGACCCAACGAAAAGAAACTCACTACCTAGACTGAAGTTTAACAAGGACCCGCAGAAACACATAAACATAATGAATAGTAAACTCATGGTATACATTAACAGTGATAGCAACCTAGAAGAAATACACACAGTCATCTATGCAGCAGCCACAGCAGTCCTCATCTGTAACAAACAAGAACTCCCCACAAACAACCACACATGTAGAAGACTGGAAACCAAACAAAAATGGCAAATCAGAATTGAAAACAAAATTGAAAAGCTACAAAAGGATATAGGAAGAATGATGCAATACATAAATCTCCATGGCCCGATGAATTGCATCCTAGAGTAACAAAGGAGCTGGCAGAAGAACTCTCAGAACCACTGTCTATTATCTTTGTGAAATCATGGATGGTGGGTGATGTGCTGGACAACTGGAGAAGGACTAATGTTGTCAATATCTTCAAAAAGGACAAAAAGGAGGAACCTGGGAACTACAGACCAGTCAACCTGAGATCCATCCCAGGGAAAATTTTGGAGCAGATTATAAAGAAGTCAATCTGTAATCACTTTGAAAACAATGCAGAGATTATTAGAAGCCAGCATGGATTTGTCAAAAACAAATTCTGCTAGACTAATCTGATCTCATTTTTGGATTGGGTAACCTCCCTTGTGGACTGTGGGAATGCTGTGGACATAATATATCTTGACTTCAGCAACACTGAAGTCAAGCTGCGTGACATTCTGATTAGCAAACTAGCTAAAAGTGGGCTAGATAGAATAACTATTATGTGTATCCACAGTTGGCTACAAAATCGAACTCAAAGGGTGCTTATCAATGGTACCTTCTCAAACTGGGGAAAAGTAATGAGCAGGGTACTGCAGGGCTCAGTCCTGGGCTCAGTGCTTTTCAACATTTTTATTAATGACTTGGGAGGTGCAGGGAATGTTTCCAAAAATTGCAGATGACACAAAATTGGGTGGGATAGCTAATGCCCTGAAATGCAGAAACAACCTTCAAAGTGATCTTGATAGGCTGGAGCACTGGGCTGAAAACAACACAATGAAATTTAATAGGGATAAATAAGTTCTACACCTAGGAAAAAGAAACCAAATGCACAGTTACAAGATGGGGGATACTTGGCTAATCAATATGACAAGTGACAAGGATCTTGGAATTGTAGATCACAAGCTGAATATGAGTCAACAGTATGATGCAGCTGCGAAAAAAGCAAATGCTATTTTGGGATGCATTAATATAAGTAAAGCTTCTAAATCACATGAGGTATTGGTTCCCCTCTATTCGGCACTAGTTAAGCCCCATCTTGAGTATTGCGTCCAGTTCTGGACACCACACTTTAAGAAGGATACAGACAAGCTGGAGAGAGTTCAGAGGAGGGTAGCGAGGTCTGGAAATAAATCCCCATGAGGAGAGACTAAAAGAACTGGACATGTTTAGCCTGGAGAAGAGAAGTCTGATGGGAGGCATGATAGCACTCTTCAAATACTTGAAAGGTTGTCACACAGAGGAGGGCCAGGATCATTTCTCGATCATCCCAGAATGCAGGACATGGAATAATGGGCTCAAGTTACAGGAAGCCAGATCCTGGCTGGACATCAGGGAAAAAAATCCTGATTGCTAGAGCAGTATGACAATGGAAACAATTCCTTGGGGAGGTTGTGGGCTCTCCCACACTAGAGACCTTCAAGAGGCAGCTGGCAGCCATCTGTGAGGGATGCTTTAAGGTGGATTCCTGCATTGAGCAGGGAGGTAGACTCGATGGCCTTATAGGCCCCTTCCAACTCTACTATTCTATGATTCTGTGAATAGGCAGCCCATATTTTGCACAAACTAAATTCTTCAGCCTATATAGAATTTGCATACATTGTTCTGTTTCTGTTATCAATGAGAGAGACAAATGCTATGCAGAACGTTAAAGCCCTCTCTCTGATCAGGAGAGAAATTACCTCTAGACTTAGGATGATTGCCATTACTCAGATGTTTTGAGTATGTGAAAAGGTTACACACTATTGATACTGTACTGATAAGACAGAACTATTAGCAATAATCAGTTATGACAAGTAAATATTAAATCCACTATAAACGGCAATGGATCTCTTATTTCTTGTTGCTTTGGTCATGGCTATTATATCACGCCTCTCAGTTTCCCAAGCTATTTGGCTGGCCACTGTGTTGTCAGCTCACCTCCATTTTTTCTTCATGTTCCATTTTCCCCCTTTCAGCTCATCATAATATTTAAAATTGCTAAGCTGTTAAAGGTTTGACAACCTGAACAAGGGTGCCTGACTACCAAAGGCAGCCTGCCATGTTCTATTGACTTGGAAAAGGCAATATCCTAATCCTAAGTGCCTTGGGCAATGTAACTCTTGGACTCAAGTAGCCCTAAGATGATGCTCCACTATCCAGACCAAAGTCCCTAATATTACCCATGCTGTACTCTTTTAGTCTGAAAATCATGCCAGTATCTGGGCCAACTCTGAAACCTACCTGTCTTCTGGCAGGACCAGAACCAGGGTGGCATAGGGAAGAATTTCTTCTACCAAAGCCTTCTCCAGTCTGATGCCCTCAACTGTGGTGGACCACAGATCCCATCATCCCCAGCCAGTATGGCTAGTCCTGTCTGAGGAGTATAAGAGTTCTAGTCCAACACATCCTGAGGGCACCAGTTTGGGGAAGTCTGCTTTAGCACCAGTCTACATTCCATCATGGTTCCTGAAGGGATTATCCCTGAATGTTTAGAGATGCACGAATTGACCCTACAAAGCAATTCTTTGGTTCTGATAATAACACAAGAAGAGTCATGCTGAGTCAGGCCGAAGGTCTATCTTGTCCAACTTTCTGTTCACACAATAGTCAACCTGCTGCCTGTGGGAAACCCACAAGTAGTAGGTGTCTGCAGCAGTATCTTCTTGCTTATGTTTCCCAGCAACTGGTACACAGAGGTATACTGCCTTTGATACTGGAGGTAATATATACCTATCCTGACTAGTAGCCACCGATAGCCTTATCTTCCATGAATATGTCAACCCATGAATATGTCCATCACAGGATGTAGTGGCCATCACTACATCCTGTGGTAACAATTTCCATAGTTTGACGATGTGCTGTGTGAAGAAGTATGCTCTCTAGCCTCTGAGATTTTATCAATCATTGCTAACACACTTTCAAACCTTTCTTCACAGGTCTTAAAATCTAGAAACCTGGTGTGTGTGTGTGTGTGTGTGTGTGTGCATGTGTGTGCGTGTGTGTGTGTGTGAGAGAGAGAGAGAGAGAGAGTGAAAGAAGGGGGGGAACAAAAAAAGAAAGAAAAGACGAGGAAAAACAGAATGAAAGATAGGATTCCTATACTGCCCAGGTCACTGCTCAGTGTCCGTTTCTATGCTTGCACAATTAAATGCCAAAATTGCAGGATGCATATAGTCCTCACTATAAACGAAACAAACCAAAGGGAATGACCATTGAGTGGGCTGTACTGAGATTTGCAAGGCACTATTAACAAGGCTTTGTCTAGATATCAAAAAAGAGCATGCAATTTTCTATGCTTTTCTTTTTAATAAAACTGTCAGAGCTCACATATCACAAATATGAATGCCCCTGCTAGATAATTATCTGGCTATGTAGGTTCTGACTAATCTGTATATCATGCAGGGTGAATGGCTGCTGAGAAGACAGCATGCACGCAAAGATAGATAGATAGATAGATAGATAGATAGATAGATAGATAGATAGATAGATAGATAGATAGAGATAGATTTAGTAACATATGCTGTAACTTTATTATCTTTTCTGTTATCTTTTCTTTTCTTCAATTTTATTGCTAGGGAAATCTGTATGAAAATAAGGCCTTACTTCCAGAGGATTTCACCAGTTCCAGGTGCTTACTCTCTGCACAAATTCATAATCCCCTGCTTGTCATCACCATCAACATCTTTGCTGAAGCCAACTACAGTGTCGGAAACAGAGGATTATGACTTCACACTGGAAATAAGCATCTGGAACCAGCAAATTCCTAAGGAACAAAGATCCTGTTGCCATGCAAATGGTGTAAGGAATAAAAAGTCAAAGACGTCAAAGACCATCAAAGCATCCTCAGAAAAGCTATATGAGGTCCCCTCTACAAGGATTCACTTTTGCGCCTGGTTAGGCGATTATGCGCATAATCGCTGAAGCGCATTTATGCCTAATCCCTCTGCATGAGAGGCGGAGAGAGGCGGCGAAGCGCATTAACAGATGTCCAAAATGCGCTTTACAAGTAGTTAATGTGCATAAGCGCTTATTCACACAGTCAAAATGCGCTTTAACGGACGGAGCAAAATAAAACTCGCGATTTAACGGCCATTCGATAATGCGCATAATCGGGGAGATAACGCGCCTCTACGCCCGATTTGCGCTTCGTTCTTGTAGAGGTAATTTTTTAATGCGCCTTGAAAGAGCTTTAAATGCCTCTTGTAGAGGCACCCTGAAATATAGGGAAGAATTTTCTTTGAAAGAGAATGGTTTCAAACCTTTCTATGAGCAAGCAAGGCATCAAGGATATTCATACTATTTCAGGCCTGCTGAAGAGAATGATTTTCACTAATCTTTGGGCAGGCTGTTCCTCAGTGCACTTGTGATAGTTCAAGTTAGCTTGTTTACAGAACATCTTTGGAAGTTTCTCAGTTTTAACATGCAGAAACCAATATTTTTTTGATGTAGTATTTTACCAAATCCACATCTACACTTGTGTGCACTGATAAAACTAGGGGAAGCAGAGGAATCTTTCTGTGAATCTTGCATGAAGATTGTATGAAGTTTACTGTGGTATTTTAGCAAGGCGTACAGCTAGCACACTTGTAAGTATCACTAAACACCACACAGAACGAATCTTCGGCCCTTTCTACACCACAGAGTGTAGAAGGCAGGAGGAAGGGTGAACCTGGAAGTACCTACCTGCCTCCAGGATCGTCACCCTAATGCACACCAGAAGTGTGATCACCCAGCTTCCTCCTGGGTTATTGGACGTCACGGACGCCATTTTGGGGGGGGGGGCCCGAGGAGAGTGCACGAGCGCTCCTCCGCAAACAGTAAGTTTGTTTTTTAAAAAAACAACCCTGTGTGCGATCAGGCCCTCCCCCACCCTGCCATCCTGGGGATGGCAAAATTGGTGTCACCCCTCCCCTGATGGGCTCTGTGCCCATTTGTGCTGCTACGCTTACTCGTGAGTAAGTGCAGCACACCCCAGGCTGGGAGGCCACATCTCCCGCATTCCTGGGAACTTCCCGGGACTGCAAAAGATTCGGGGTTCTCCAGGGATCCCTTATCCCTGTTAAATACCATGACCTCTACCCCAGCCCTGTGCATTATTTGGACTCACAGGGGGCTATCCCAGGCCACAAGCCTGGTGTAGAAAAGGCCTTCATCTAATTGTGTTGATTGTTGTTGGGTTTTTGTTATTGTTGTTGTTGTTGTTTGCAGTGCTTTCTCAATGTACATCTGGGTAGGTGGAGAGTTTAGAGGAATGGAAGTTATAGAAAGCTGCATGCATGGAATTAATTTGAGAAGTTTTCCCAGTTCAATTGTGATTCAGGATGAGTGAAACTCAGAGCAGAAGGTTCATCATATGCTGAGAAGCACCTTTCTTTTGGGCAATATTTTTTTGCTCTCACAAACACATCTATGCTGTTTGGATGCTGTTCTTGGTCTCATTGGCTCCCACAGGCTTTTATTGCTATTGGCCGTAGCAATCCACATTATTTTGTTGATGATGTCACAATGCTGCAGATGATGTTTATTTATAATAGTTTTACCTGCCTCTCATGGATACTTGTCATGAAAACCACCAGTGTAAACAGGATTAAAAACCCAAGGACAATTCTCCTCCCATCTATATCCATCCTGACTAGGGATGTGCAGATATTGTTCAATCCATTCTGTCTCAGTTCCATGGATTGTCAGGAATCTTTCATTCTGTTGTCTGGTCATTAATGGAATTGCATGACGATGCCATTCCTTTGCAAGTGCAAATGGAAGTATGCATCAATTAATGTGCATTAATTAATGCACTAATGTGCACATGCACACCTGTGGGGGGAAAATGACAAAAAAATCGTCATTTATCGTTATCGTCATTTCGGACCAAAAATTTTTTTGTCTTCATTCATATCGTAGGTGAACCGTATCGTCTTCACGATAATTATCATGAAAAAATGATATTTTTTGCAGCCCTATTTTTAAAGAAAAAATGCCTATAACTTCTGTATTTTAAAAGTTAGAGGCTTGAAACTTGGTCACAGTGCTTCTTGGGTATGCCTAAGTATGTGTATGAAATTTGAGATTGATCCCTCCAACCCTCGATTTTATATGAATTTATTAAAGATCATTTCTGTTCTGACAGGTCTGAATGAACACACGTGGCGAGCTGTCATTCTGATCTGTCAGAACTGAAATGATCTTTAATAAATTCATATAAAATCGAGGGTTGGAGGGATCGATCTCAAATTTCATACACATACTTAGGCATACCCCATAAGCACTGTGACCAAGTTTCAAGCCTCTAACTTTTAAAATACAAAAGTTATATGTATATTTATATGACAGTCCGATAAAACAATAAAATCACCCGAAAATTATCGTCTCCGATGATTATCGTAGGTTTTTCTATCGTATCGTCATTGTTAAACCCATGTACGATAACAACCTTATTGTATCATTATCGTACATTTTAATGATACGATACACATCCCTAGTGGAAATGCACATTTGCAAACAAATGGAAATGTGCAAATCCCACCCCAAAATGTAAAAAGATGGTCCTCAAAGTTGTACTCCTCAAAACCAACCAAACAAACAAACAAACAAACAGTCTGCTGCAGAACCACAGGTCAGAATCATAGAAATCCAAACTCATTTGAATCCATTGTGGATTTCTCTGACATCCCTGACCCTTACTCCCTATAACTTTGGTTAAATCATTCACGATCTTTCCAAACTTTGTTTTTGCACCTTTGCTCAGTTATTCTTTAGGACAGTGCCACTTCTGACACCATGTCCTTTCAGTAAACGGGTTGGCACTTAAATGAAAGGAATTAACAATTTATCTCCACTGGAAAGGCTGACTGTAGAACAATCCATGTAAGCAGTTTTACAAGCTTGTATTCCCTGTTTACCAGCCTACAAATACATGTTATTTTCCTTTATAATCACACAATTTGCCTCAGGAACTTGTTTACGATGCCAGTCTCTTTTCTCACTTTGGCATTTGCTCATTAACTGCCCACTTCCCCCCACAGAACATATTTATAGGTGGTGTTAACATCATCAACATACTCTCATGAATGAAAATAGGATCATTCGATTCTGCAAGATCTGAATTAAACACTATTAATGCCAAGGGGAAGAATAACTCTGAAAATGAATCAAGCATTTCTTGGTTTCTATTTCCCCCAAAAAAACTAGATTATGAGTGTGCTGTGTATTGGGGTATGCAAGTACAAATAATTAAATAGCAAATACAAGTACTAAGTCTATGCTGCATTTGCTCTATGATTATTCAGGACACAATTTCATCAGAATGGGTTTTAGCAGAGAGACTCTCTTGCTGATCTGACAGAGGAGGAGAAGCTTAACCTGTCTCTAGTCTGTATCTGCTGCATTTCTGTATGTCCTCATTACAGTAATTACTTCCATAGTGACTGAGGAATTTATCTTTTGCTTTTCCTATTACTTTTAAGCTTAATGTAATGGAGTGCTGGTAGTAGTCTGGTCAGACAAAATGTCATTATTGCTATTACTACGCTAAAAATCAATTCCCATTTTTTCTATTATTCTATTCGTTATCATTATTTACATTTATTACATTAGTTTATCACCTTTCCTCAAGGTGTCACCAGGAGATCCACTTATAACAACTAACAACATGATGTGAGAGGGAAACATTTGGTCCCAAATAGAGATAAAGCTAGATGGTTTGGGTCATTCAGAAGAAATAAGCCTACATGGGTTTGAGAACTTCACACCCTGGAAACTGGCTCTAATTAAACTGCAGTATAGGGATATGGGAAGCAAGCAGGGAGTATGCAGGAAAATACAGAGGAAAATACAAGGAATTATGCATTCACAGTCCTGTTGGCAAATTTAGACCCCAGAATGGACCTATTTTTAAGATACACTTCTACATAACATTTCAGTGTGCCAAGCCCCATACCCAACGCACACAGCTCTAATGTTGAAAGATTGCTGCTGTCCCCCATATGAACCTGCCTAGTTTTTAGGATCTTTGGGAGAGGCCCTTTCCTCGGTCTCACAACCATCAGAGGTATATTCGCAGTAGGTCTTCTTGCTGGCCACTCCTGGGTTCTGGAATGGCCTGCCACTAGGCAAATGCATTTTTTTTGTTATTCAGGCAGGCCTTTGGACTGTAAATTTGTCTGCTGTAACAAGGGCTTAAACAGGTTGGGTGCTGACTAGAATATTCTGTGTTTATATTGTTGTGTTTTTGATCAATTTGTTTTCATCTGAATTTTAGTTATCCACTTTGAGCATCGTTTTTAGTGTAATGGTGGGATATAGATTAGATAATAATAATAATAATAATAATAATAATAATAATAATAATAATAATAATAAATGGTGGGGAACAACATCAATACAAACAATATAAAATACATAAAACTGATTAAAAGGATATAAAATTAATTAGGAGTGTACATGCCAAAAAATATCATTTTTTTATCATTATCGTCATTTCAGACCCAAAAAAATATTGTCTTCATTCATATCGTAGGTGATCCGTATCGTCTTCACGATAATTATCATGACAAAATGATATTTTTGGCAGAAAGAAAAAATGCCTATAACTTCTGTATTTTAAAAGTTAGAGGCTTGAAACTTGGTCACAGTGCTTCTGGGGTATGCCTAAGTATGTGTATGAAATTTGAGATCGATCCCTCCAACCCTTATTTTATATTAATTTTTTAAAGATCATTTCAGTTCTGACAGGTCTGGCGAGCTGTCATTCTGATCTGTCAGAACGGAAACGATCTTTAATAAATTCATATAAAATCAAGAGTTGGAGGGATCGATCTCAAATTTGGCACATATGTGTAGTACATGTTGCTACATATATGTGCCAAATTTGAGATCAAGCCCTCCAACCCTCAATTTTATATGAATTTATTTAAGATCGTTTCCTTTCTGACAGATCAGAATGACAGCTCGCCATGTGCGTTCATTCTGATCTGTCAGAATGGAAAGAATCTTTCATAAGTTGACAGATCTCTCTGGCAGGTCATTCCTCAGTCTGGGATAGATAGATGATAGATAATACTAGAAAAGTGGTATATGGAATATGTAATGTGCTCAAGCAGTTTCAGTGCACTTCAATACTGAAAAAAAGTAGTGCTGTGTGAAAAATTATCCCATGAATTTGACCATTCTCGTTCAATTTGACAGAATAGAATTTGCTTTGGGGGAAAAAATTAAGAGGAGATGAAATTTTGGAGAAATTCTCATGGGTTTAGTTCAGGGTTCTTGTGTTTCCTTACTTATGAGATCACTGAGGACTGTGTGTGAGTGGCCTGTCTTTCATTATACAGTCATCTCTCTTACAGCCTGTAGCCTCCTTGGCTTCCTGCACTTCCCACCCAGGGGAAGACATCATGAATTTATCCCTCCCATAGGGCCTTGTCAGATTAGGAAGTGCAGGTAGCATGGGAGGCCGTAGAGCAATCGTGCAATAGATATAAAAATTACAGTACTCCTCAGCTATCTCACAGCGATTAGGTAAGGTAAAAAACACCACCAACACACATTCCCTGAGGTTGAGGCAGAAAAATGGGGAAAGAAAACTTTCAGGAAGAATTTTCTTTTCTTAACCCCTAGAAATAAAAGGATATTTTCCAGAATTTTCTCCACATTTTCTTCACTATTATTTTTTGTGGTGGCTACATTCCCTCCTCTCAATGCCCTGGAGTGATGCTGGGTATATGGAGCATTGTGGATGATGCAAAATGGGGGCCAGGCTGCCAGCACAGTTGCTGTTGCCACTTGCAGTGGCAGTGCAAAAAAAAAAACCCTTAGGAAAAAAGAAAGAAGCTTGCCAATGGTGATGCTGACCTCTGAGAAATTGTTGGAGAATTTCTTCTCCCTCTGGAGAAATTTGGTGGAATTTCTCTACACACAAATAGCATGGGGAATTTTGAGAGGAAACTTGTACATAGCTCTAATAAAAAGCACTAGTGTACATCCAGCTCAGATACCAATGGAAAGGCCCAAAGTAGGACACGAGGGCAATAGTTCCCCATCAACTATTATTCAGAGGCATGATGCCTCTGATCCTGGAGGTATCATGTAGCCATCATGACTTATGGCATTGATAACCTAATCCTTCATGAATTTGTCTAATCCACTTCTAAAGCTCTCAAAGTTGGTGGCCATTACCACATCCTGTGGAAGTGAATTCTATCGTTTTAAAATTTGCCATGTTAAGAAGTGTTTCTTTTTGTGTGTTCTGACTCTCACCATTCAGCTTCATTGAATGACACTGAGTTCTAGTATTATGAGTGAGGGATGAAAAATGTCTCTGTCCATTTTCTCCACACCATATATCTTTTTATACACCCACACAACCTGACTTCACCTTTTTTCCCCCTCAATGAAATAGCCCCAAATCTTGCAATCTTTCCTTTTAGGGAGTTGTTCCAGTCGCTTTATAATGATGGATGACCTTTTCTACACCTTTTCCAGTTCTACATATTCTTTTGGAAATGTGGTGACCAGAAATGTACACAGTATTCCAAGTGTGGCCACAGCATAGATATATACATAACACCATTACAGTATTAACAGTTTTATTTTCTATCCCTTTCCTAATGATCCCAAATATAAGAACATAAGAAGTGCCATGCTGAATCAGAACAAGGGTCCACCTAGTCCAGCACTCTGTTCACACAGTGACCAACCAGCTGTCAACCAGGGACCCATGAGCAGGATATGGTGCAACAGCACCCTCCCTCCCATGTTCCCCAGCAAATGGTGTATATAGGCTTACTGCCTCCGATACTGGAGGTAGCACAATGCCATCAGGACTAGTAGCCCTTGATAGAATTCACCTTTTTCACAGTAGCCACTCACTCAACTTTTTCATTGAGCTATCCACCATGACCCCAAAATCCATGCATCATTTTACCCTTGATTCAAAGGAACAGCATTTGCCATTTATGCCCATTCACCCAGTTTGGGGAGAACGTTTTGAAATTCTTCATAATCCCTTTTGTACTTACAACACAGAATAATTTGGTGTCATCTGCAAATCTGGCCACGAGTTAAAAAGACCCAATCCTAATATAAAAACTTTGGGCAGGGGGAATCACTTCTTACATACCTCCAATATGGGAACTGTTCTTCTACTTCTACTCGTTGCTTCCTGTTCCTTAACCAGTTACTGTTCTGTAAGAGGACCCATTCTCTCATAAGATCCTATGACTGTTAAGTTTGTTGATGAGCAAAAGTTTTGACAAGCAAAAGTTTTTTTTCAAAATCATAGTATACAGCGTCTACCAGATCTCACTATCCACATGCGTCTTGACACTCTCAAAGAACTCTAAATGGATAGTGAGACAGGATTTACTTTTTCAAAAGCCACGCTCACTCTTTCAGAAGAGTAAACGTGTGGTTGATTATTTTATACTTAATAAGACTTTCTAAAAATTTATGCATAACAGAAATTGAGCTAACTTCTTTGTATTTTTCTGCAACCCCATTGGATGCAGTAACTCTGGTGTTACATTGGCCACTTTCCAATTCTCAGATGCAGCAGCCAATCCTAGGGACATCTTACATACTTTTATTAGAAGATCAGCAATTTCACACAGAATCATAGAATAGTAGAGTAAGGCCATCAAGTCCAACCCCCTGCCCAATGCAGGAATACACCTTAAACCACCTTAAAGAACTAAACCATTTTAGTTCTTTAAGAACCTTCAGGTAAATAGAAAATCTGACCAAGTCATTCATTACATTTTAATCAATAAGGTCTAGAACTTCATTTCTTTTGTCATTACTATTTTTTCTCAATTCATTAGACTCCCTCAAAGTATCAGTTCAGATACCTGGTTCAGTTAGTATTAGTCAATAAGACCTAGATTCTTGCCATAGACTCTAGAATTTCATCTTCTGACACCTCTATTTGCCTAAATGGCTTAATCAGGTATGAGAATGTGCCCTGTATCTTCTGCATTTAAGATGGTCACAAATCAATTCGGCTTTTCTGAAAACTCCTTATTCTTTTTTAGCACACCATTAGTGCCCTTATTGTCCAACAACCTCCCTAGCCAGTTTCCTGCTTCTGATGTATTTAAATAATTGTCTATTGTTGGTCTTAGAGTTTTTAGCAATATGCTCCTCAAATACTTTTAACCCAAGTTTGTTTGTTTTTTCCAACCAAAGTAATGTTTTGCTTCAGCAAATTTTCCTTCCAACGGACTATTTCCAGTGCTTCTCCTCTCTTCTTTTCTCTCCTCATATTGGTGCTGCCTTCCATTTTTCCATCTCTTATAGCACAGGTAATGTCACAGAAGGTGGCAAACTGCCCTATATTTCATGCTAATTCATGCACAGTCTAAGGGTGAATTTGTACATAGTGTAAGATAATAAAGGCATCCAGACTTTCAAAGAATTGCATTTGATATGAGAAATGACTTCACCTCAACCTCAAGGAAGATAATTACAGAAAGAACACACTGCTTCATGTTGTTTACAAATTTCAAAACAAATGTAATAGTGTACATTCATTATTTATTATCTCCATACTTCAGCTCTCAATGTTCACACTGGTTTCAGAAGCTTCTGTAATGATTACTGACAGTAACAATGCAATTGCCGGTGGCAATTATAATTGGTATTTTTGAGGTCATTTCTATGTCAACTATTTGACATAGGATTACTTCATGCTTTCCTGATTTGAGTTTTTTAGGGAGCTCCCCTACCCCCAGTTATGAGAGTCCAAAACATAATTTTTGATCCTTCTGTGGTCATTATTTGAAGCCTATCTTTGAATCTTTTAATAGTCGCAGCATGGTTAGGCTCTTTACATGCTTGTGTGACATATATAAAAATCTTCCTTCTAAAAGCTTTTTAGTCACAGAAAACTAGATAGTATTGGGAGAAAGCTCTAATCAGAAGTGGTGACAATGATCCTCCATGTTCATATTTACAGGCATTTGCTTCAAATCCGGAGTAGCTTACATTTGATCTCCTGCGCCCCTGTGTTTTAAGTATTTCAAAGATTTCCTTCTGTATATTGAACCATCTTGTCAAAAACGCTTTAATTATATTTCTCAAGGTATTTGTGCTGTCCTTGCCTATGATTTCAGCTCATCATATTTTCAACTGTGTGACACATGCATTCTTCCTTCCTTTGATCTAAGGTAGTTTAAGAGGTGATGGCGATAAAATGAACATGGTTAATGTAGGTGTCAAAATCACCAGGTTAGAGGTTTCCCAATTATGTTACAAATGTAAGTAAATGGGGGAAATAAGACTGGGTTTAAATTAAATGTGAACACTGCATTTAGAGAGAGGGCTGTGACCCAATTAGACAAAGCAGAACAATTCAAAAGTGAAAGATAGGATCTTTCCTTCCATAAGAAAATATAGGACATTTAATGTGTCCATCTGACCGTTCTTCTGTCTCCTTGCTGGTCTAAGATGTCTGTCTTCCAATGTGTCCTGGGTCAATTTATCAGGAGCCATTGGAAATATAAGGATGATGCCTAGAAGGCATTTGTTTTTGCCAGCCATCCCTTACCACCACCAACAGAAATGTAATTTGCTCATCAGGTTACAAATTCCTACATCCAATCTCAGGCAAAAGTTCTCTATTTTTAGAGAGTAAGAGACATAGACGTCACTCCATTCCTTTCCCTCCAATCTTTCCTTCAGAACATTGTAGTGACTGGAGACAAAGGCCTGGTCTACACTTGCAGAAGCATGAGCTGACAGAATCTTGACATGAGAGAGTGGACTACATTCATATATATGCAAGTAAAAAAATAGCACATGGGGGTGGAGAGGTCTAGCCCAGCCTGCTCCCTGCTATTATCATTTTCTACTGTGCATGGTTTTCACTCAGGTGAGTAATCAAAAATCCTTTTCCAGTCTGTAAAGGCACAGCTCATTCTACCACTTCTCTATTTTACCATCTCAGTCTGCTGCATGAGTTGACCAGGCCACAAACTGAGGGCCAAAGGAGAGGGAAACCAGTTGTCTGTCAGACAAATGGAGAAAGCTCTATTTTAGCCTTGTTTTCTATAATCCTTGAAATTAACTTTATTTTCAGACTCAGTCTATTTAGAGCTAGACGGATTTCTAGATGGCACCAGTTTGTAGAATCATTCCTTTGGGTTAATCTCACAGTTACTAGTTATGTATGAACGTTCTCTAACACCACCTGGAGACACTGAATAAACAATGGACAAAATTCCTTTCTTATGCTGCTGATTTCTGCACATTTACTAAGTTTTCTTGGAGGATCATGTTTATTATATGGACAACTTACAAAATTATGGTAAGATTATGCTAAAGTATGCACATTTCCCACTGTTTCTTACCCAGAGAATGTATAAAGCACTGTTGAGATATGCACTTTCTCCAAGACATGTTGGAGATTATGCACATTGTCTGTAGAATTCACACAATTCCCTGTTCATGAACAGATTATGTGCACATTCTCCATGAGGTGTGGTGAATGTGTGCATTCACCTTTCAACTCACAATACCTCCAACGTAAATACAAATAGCTGCCAAAGACCACATCTCCTGCCAATCAGCTGCCCCAGGCTGTATCCTGACTTCCACCTCCTTCAAATGCCACATGCAGTCACACACAATATACATTTCTTCACATATAGACCTTTCCCCACCCTGCCCGCTGGGATGGGGAGAGGAGATTGCGGGCGAGGATGGGGAGAGGTGACGTGGGGGGCCACCATAGGCTGGCCCAGGGTGGTGCCACCGGAGATAGGAGGGGTCTGTGGCTATTTAAGGGGGACCAGGACCCCTCCAAATCTCCGCTGTGTGCTGCGCAGCTCGCAGCGAAGCAGAGCTGAACAGCACTGACGAGAAGCGGAGGAGGAAGAAGAGAGACTTACCAGAGAAGCGTCTGGAGGCTTCAAGAGGAGTCAGCTGGGCAACACAGCGAGCGGGAAGGAGCAGCTTGAAGAGGCTTCCCGCTGCGCTTCCGCGGCAGCTGGCCGCTCGGCGGCGGCCGCTCGAGGCGGCTAGAGAGACGGCGGTGCTGCTACGGCGCCAGTAGCACCACAGCGTGTGTGCAGGGCCTTGGAAGCGGCCGAAGAGTCCGCTGAGAAGGAAGCCACCGGATATCCCGCCCCCTCCACATACAGCGCGGCTGCAGCTAGAGGCAGGGAACTGCCGAAGATCAGCAGGAGGGCTGCCCTGAAAAGAAGCCGGCTGCAGAGGAGGACCCCGGCGGCGGCGAGATCAGCAACAAAGCGCTTGCCCTGCTG
The DNA here is from genome assembly GCA_029215795.1 of Anniella stebbinsi. Lineage (NCBI taxonomy): Eukaryota > Metazoa > Chordata > Lepidosauria > Squamata > Anniellidae > Anniella > Anniella stebbinsi. The sequence continues at coordinate 139,235,498 of JARDYH010000005.1, read as the reverse complement.
CTGGGAGCTGCACAAGGCAGCGCAATCCGGCTGGAGACAGGGGCAATCAGGCGGCAAGAAGGAAGGAGCAACTCCATAAGAGCCTTCTGCGACAGGACAGCGGCAACGGAAGGCGGCTGCTACGGATTATTTCACCCCCAGGCTGTGCCTTTCAGGTTTTGGGTAGCTGGGGGGGGGGGGGCGTTAATAGGCTGTTCCTAGCCAATTTAAACGTTGCTGGGGAACATCTGAAATACAGCAGGCGGGAAATTTTCCTTGGGGAGGGGGGTTTGGAGACCCCCCCTTTGGTTCTTATTCATAATACCTAATTTACTCATACATACCTGTTTTCTAAGTGGGAATTTAGAATAGTGTTAACTATACAGGGGAGTGGCTGAGACTCAGGGTTCTCTGCCTTGTTGTATAGCTCAGCAGGGTCAGCCCTGGTCAGGTTTTGGATGGGAGACTGCACTGGATAAAGCAGCTTTATGGGCTATTTGTTTTAGCAGTTGATATTTGTTATTGGGACCCGGGCCTACGCCTCAAGGTGAGCTGCAGTCACATTATACCACACCGGTGTCGCATGCAGCAGGGTTTGTTCCCGCTCAATGGGGCTTCTCACCATGGTTCACCAACATGGGAATGCAAACAGGTAACATAGCTCAGCCATTTTGGTCACCACACACACTCATTCCCCCAAGCATTCCTACTGCCAGCCTTTCGCATTATGCCCATTCACCCTGAAGTTTTTAATTTATTAGGCTTTTTGCTTCCAAGGGCAATTCTATGTGGATCGTGCCCTACCCATGGGATGCTCTTTTCCTGCGCAATGTTTTAGGCGTTCAGCTCCTTTTGGAGTGGGCCCTCAAATGGAGGGCAGGAGCGCGAGATGTCATTAATTATCTTGATGGCTTCCTGTTTTCTGCCCGGCAGGAAGTCCGCATTGCAAGTACATGATGTCAAAATTCCACACATTATGCGAGGAGTTTAGGGTACCTCTGGCTCATGGGAACACGGAGGGCCCATCTTCTGTGCTTAAGTTTTTTGGGCATCGATTTGGATCCTAACTCGCAATGCTGTCATTTGCCAATGGATAAACTAGGTATATTGTGCAGTAAACTTCTGAACATTTTAGGCAATAAAAGGTGTCGTAGAGGAAATTGTAAGAAGTACTGGGTCATCTTAATTTCGCCTGCAGGGTCATCGCCCCTGGAAGGGCCTTTTTACGACACCTTTGTTGGGCTATGTCAGGCTTGCGCAAGCCGCATCATCGCATTAGGGTTTCACAGGCCATGCGAGCCGATATTGCTGTATGGCTAGATTTTCTGGAATATTTCAACAGGGTATCATTTTGGAAGCAAGAACTTTTGGTAAAAGCAGACTTACAGGTACATTTTGACGCATCAGGTTCATGGGGTTTTGGGGTTATCTGGGGAAAGAGATGGTGTGCTGAATAATGGCCTGGAAAATGGTGGTCCGACGGCACATGCCGGCACCTTACATTCCTTGAATTATTCCCTATAGTTGTGGCAGCACATGTGTGGGTGCATGATTTAGCCAACTCCACTGTATTGTTCTGGTGTGACAACCAGGCCACAGTATAGGTAATCAATTCCCTTTCCTCTCATAATCCCCGCGTCATGAACTTGGTAAGAGCCTTTACTCTTCACTGTCTTAAGTTTGACATTCTTTTTCGGGCAAAGCATATTCCGGGGCTGAATAACGATATAGGAGATGCTGTGTCCCGACATCAGGTGCAGAGGTTTCGGGAATTGGCTCCTGGGCCCTCCCAAAGCCGGAGAACATGCCTCCATCCCTTTGGCTCCTTGGAAGGAGGAGAGAGAGCAGGCTATTTGGGCTGTCCTTGGCGCCTAGCACCAGGGCTGCTTATCGAAACGCAGGTATGGAATTTCAGGCATTCCACGGCAAATCAGCTGCAACTTCTGTGGCCCATCCCGGTGGAGCAAGTGCTTCAATTTGTGTACATGCCACATGTAAAGGTTTGTCAACACGCACCATTTCTCATAAGTTGGCAGCTTTAGCTTTTATGGAAAGGCCCGTGGCATGGAGGATAGTACCTCGGATTTCCGGGTACGGAGGGCCCTTAGGGGCTGGGCAAAAACTTCACTTCGTACCCCTGATGCTAGGCTGCCATTATCCTCAGATATCTTACTCAGGCTACGGGCACAGTGGCCGCTACTTTGCCACTCCCGTTATGAATCAGGTTTATTCCACGCAGCAGCATTAACAACCTTTTTGGGGCATTTCGGATATTTGAGGTTTTGGCCTCATCTAAGCTGGATACGTCGTTACGGGCGTTGCAATTCTCTGATTTGCATTTCAAGGGCACAGAGGCCCGTTTGCTTCTGCGATACTCAAAAACTGATCAGAAGGTTTGGGTCGTTGGATTTCTTTATTTCCATCTACCAACGCTGACTTATGCCCTCTGCAGACTTTATCAGATTTTGTAACTCTGCGTGGCCACAATGCGGCCACAATGCACGCCCCTCACAAAATACCAATTTTGGGCAATTGCTAGGAGGGCCCTTGATCAAATGGGTCTGCGCGCTGCTATGTTTGGTACCCATTCATTTCGCATCGGTGCGGCGTCCACAGCGGCAGCTTTGGGATTTTCTCCTCCACAGATACAGGCGCTAGGCAGATGGCGATCCTCGGCGTTTAAAACTTACGTGGGACACGTAAACGCTTGCTATACGCAGCAGATGCTAATGCTTTCATGTTTATTCTAGATCTGCCAGTGGCTTCTGCACCCGTGCGGGTTTCCGTATGTGGCCACAGTATGGTCTTCTGGGCCAGCAAGCATGCAGCCAACTCCAGCTTTGGATCGCAGCTCGGCTTGAGTCAGCACGCAACCATTCGTTGGCTCGGGAAACGTGGTATGCGGTGGGATGAGCTCATCCCTACCTTGCTGCAGCGGCATTCTGCTCGGTTTCCCCCACAGGTCTTGCTTATTCATTTAGGGGGGAACGACTTGGGCTTAATGAAGGGCAAGGCCCTCATTTTGCAAGCTTTGGCTGATTTTCAGCATATATGACAGGCTGGCCCGGCATACGGATTATATGGTCATGCATCTTGCTTCGGATGAACTGGCGGGTGTCCAGTCATCCCCTTGCTATTTGCACCTTGCCTCGGGTGAACTGGCGGGTGTCCAGTCATCCCCTTGTTATTTGCACCTTGCCTCGGGTGAACTGGCGGGTGTCCAGTCATCCCCTTGCTATTTGCACCTTGCCTCGGATGAACTGGCGGGTGTCCAGTCATCCCCTTGCTATTTGCATCTTGCCTCGGATGAACTGGCGGGTGTCCAGTCATCCCCTTGCTATTTGCACCTTGCCTCGGATGAACTGGCGGGTGTCCAGTCATCCCCTTGCTATTTGCACCTTGCCTCGGATGAACTGGCGGGTGTCCAGTCATCCCCTTGCTATTTGCATCTTGCCTCGGATGAACTGGCGGGTGTCCAGTCATCCCCTTGCTATTGGAAAGGCAAGAAAGCGGGTTAATACTGAGAGGTTTAAGGCCCTAGCGCAGCATGGGGACTTTAGTATTCAACATCCTAACATTAGCCATTTTCGGAGGGAGCTCTATAGGCGCGACGGGGTTCACCTGTCTCCGCCTGGTAACCAGTTATTTTTAGCAGATATTCAGGAAGGGCTACGTAATGTTCTGCTTCCGGGGGGAGGGGGGGGAGACTGTGTAATGGTTTTGTCTCCCCCTGTGGCGGTAGGAGCGGGCATTTGATATGTTTTTAATGGTGAGCATTCACGGGCACTATTCAAGTGATTGGTAACGCCTGAGGGCCAACCACTGAGAGCCCTGTGGCATCAGTTGGGGGGATAAGGCTTACCTTTGGGGCCAACCCATCTCGTCTACTCGGAGCCCTGCGGCACGAGTGGAGACGACACCGGAAGGCCACCCCCACCTCAGATTGGGGAAGCTCGGGGGGCGGCGAAAAAGCAGGCGCCACTTCCCGGGCTGTGAATGTCTCGCCCGACCCCTTCAATGGCCTGGCTGGCCATGCAAAATGCCCGCTTAGGTTACCTCCCCCCTTTATGCTTGCTTTTCTTGTAAATAAATAAAGTGGCCCTTGTTTAAATCCCAACTCTGTGTCGCCTCTTCATTTCTCATCCTTCGCTCCGCAAAACCTTTACACCTGACAGCACTTCCTGGAATGCTCATATGACACTGTGTCATTGCTGGTCACATGGACATTCCAAGAGATGCAGCCAGGCTGCAAGCCTGATTGAGAAGAATCAGTATTAAGAGCCTGACAGAAATGCTGCTGGACTGAAAGGGTGTCTGTGAAGGTTGAAGAGACCCACACCACAGTGAGCTCATGCAGGTGCAGTGTTTTCAGAGTAAAAACAAAATAGGTAAAAGATAGATGCCTCAGTTTTGCAGACCATGCAGGTACATGCAATCAGTCTTGATTTGAATAACAAAGTTCATTACGTAGCTCTCCAAGCTCTGTACATATGCAGGCATTGTGAAAATAATAAATTCTGTTAACAAAATACCAAATTTCGCATTTCAGCAGCATCGCTACTTATTCCCTTGAAAAAAGTGAGTTCACTTGGGAAGGGGAGGATTGCTAAGTAAGGCTTGGACTGGGTTCTTCCACTCTTGGTCTTTACAAGGGTTCTCAGAAAACTTTCTGGGAGGTGCTGAGTTTTCCATGAAAGCTTGGGGAAAACCTGACCCAAGTTAGTTATAAGGCAAGTTTGGGGAAAATGATATTCTTCAATATCAGTTGGCCCTTTTAGGTCAAATTGTGCAACTGAATCTGCTTGTTAAAAGCAAAGATGTCCTTGTCAAATATATATCTTTCATGCAATTTGGGAGAAGCAGCCATAGTTCCTTTTTTTCAAAAATAAAATAAATAGTGAGCCTGGTCAGGTCTGGACATGTGCTGTGTGTGAACCTTTATACAGAAAATCTCCTATACTAAAGAGACTGGAGTCCCAGAGAGGTTTAGACTGTGGCCAATTACTACACATTGTTTTAATTTTGTCATGAATATATGGCCTTTTAGAATTGCACGACACAGCATTTGAAGAAGAATCAAGATCTACATCTAAGCCCGGGAAAGCCCAAACAACACTTTCGCATATCTAAATATGTAGTATGTATTTTCGGATGCATTTCCAATTGTATGACAGAATGTGAACTTCTTATCCTGCTGAAAAATTATAGAGTGACTTAAATACCCATCCTGGAATTTGTCTAACATGTTAGCACTAAAATACTCGTACTTTTATGAAATGCTATGGGAATTTTAATGGCAGCCAATACCCAGATCTCAATTTAGCATCTCATTCAGAGGACAAACATTTTTTTAAAAAAAAAAAGTTTTATTGTAGTATTTATTGCCTTAATGGATTCAAATTATGAGCATCATTTAAAAAGAAGCAGCAGCAGCAAACACCCTCTGTGGTCTTACATTTTTAGATCCCTTGTTCAACGACAAGATGAAGCCTTGATTCTATTTTGCTTGTAAGACACAAATTAATTACTGTCCAAAATCATAAAGTACAATGCCAGCTTGACTGTTGGGATAAAACAGAACAAAACAAGGAGTTTCAAATTGCCATGTGAGATTATAGATTGGCACTGGTCAATTCATTTATTCATATCATTAAGAGAAAATGCATTCTGCAGTTACCTTCATTGTGAAGAGCAAATCCCTCATTAATTATAGGCTTATTTCTGTAGAACACTAGTAAAATTGGTAAAGTCAAATAGAATAATGATAGACATCAAGAACTATACAGCATCTGCCTCCTGGGAATGCATTCACCCATTAGCTAATGCAGAAAACCACACTTGAACTTTCCAAGATGTTGAAAAGTAGGACTGAGAGGGAAAGGTACATACACATGTTGCCATAATTAGAAGCAAGAAGAGAATCAAGCCAGCAATTATTGGTACTATCTATGTCACTTCTAGGTTATCTGATGGTTGCTAAGCACCAGTCCTATCTACTCCACTCATCCTGATCAGACATAATAGGTGTCTCAGCGAAACAGATTATTGGAGTAAAACCACTAGAGTTAAAAGTAATCTAAAACTAGTCCAGAAATGTGTAGTCCTTCATTTCAAATTCAAGGTAAGAATGTTTCTAAAGTTTACAAGGCCCATATATTAAATCTGAATTAGAAAGTTTGTGATACCTCAAACCTATCATAAATCTTTGATTTACCAGTTTAAAAATGCAAGTAGTTACACACACACACACACACACACACACTACAGAATCTCAGCAATTAATTCTATAGGATTACTTTTGTTGAAAATACTTACAACTAGTTCCAACAGTTCCAACTCTTCTTTCTTTCTTTCTTTCTTTCTTCTTGGACTCTGGCCTTTCCCCCTTCCTTATATATTGTCCTCCTCCTCCTTTTTCTCCTTCTTTCTGCTTCTCCGCATTTCTGTCTTTTGTTTTAATCTTCTAAAATTACATTTTTCTCTCCCCAACCAATCAGTTTCCTGTTCATTTTTATAAAGTTGGTTTCTGTTTCTGTTTCCTGAGTTAAAACTTACTCCTCTCTTCCTCTAAACTTCCTGAGCACAACATCCTGACCTCTACTTTCTAAATAAACTTTGGACTTCGAAAGCATTAACCTGTTGGCAGAAACTGACTGGCATATACACAGAAAAAATGACTTAACACAATAATATCCTAAACCAAACTAACTATAAAAATGGAGGACGGTTTTGTTCTTTCACAATTGGAATTAGCGCTTAATTAGAAACAGTTCCTTATATGTTAGGAGACTGAATGAGGTTCAAATTCAACAACATCTAAGCTATCAAATGGCAAGAGTAGACGGCCTGTTAGGAAATAAAGGCATTAAAGAAAACTTGGGCAGTAGATGAGGGAGCCTAGCAGAACACTAGCATGGAGCCCAGGGGAGAACTAGAAAGGACTCCAGGGTTTCAGAGATAAGTTTGGGACATGTAGCTTGACAGGACAGAAGGCCAATAATATGAGCAATTCACAGTGTGGCTGCACAAAAGATGAAGCCACTTGTGTGAAATAGGTCTCCACGTAATGTGTTATTTCAATCGTATGATCGGAAAATATGAGAAAAAACACTAGCACCACCACAGTCATCTGACATTCCAGAAGGTGCCAGCATAGGGTGACCAGATTTTGAGGATCAAAATCACGGACCCCCCCCCCGCCACCCCACCCACCCAAAACAACCCCCCCACGCAGCCCCCCCGCGCCGCCGCCCCCGCGCTGCCCGCACGCACGCCCCGCGCCGCCTGCCCCACGCTCCTTACCGGCTGGGGCGTCTGCTTCCCTCCAGTGCTCAGAATCTACTGAGAAACAGGCTTCCTGGCCTGTCTCTCAGTACCGCACCGGGTGATGACGTCATCACCCGGCACGCTACTGAGGGACAGGCCGCGAAGCCTGTTTCTCAGTAGATTCCAAGCACCGGAGGGAAGCAGACGCCCCAGCAGGTAAGTGCCTCGCGCTGCCGCCCACCCCACGCAGGCTGCCCGCCCCACCCGTGCCGCGCCGCGCCACGCCGTCCCCCCCTCCTCGCAGGAGGAGAACGAGCTGTTTCCCGGAGGTTGCCCCCCTGGGGCCCGGTCGGCCCGGTTTGGCCCATTTTTCCCGTTTAGGACCGGGAAACCCCGGGGGGTCTGGTCAGCCTATGCCAGCACCCAATCCTAGATAGATGCAGAACTCTCTTGAGAAATGTCACTACTAGTCTTACCAAAACTTTTGTCTTGAAAATGTGCACATATTTTACCTAAGCAGGAACCTCCAAATTTGCTTCACATTTCTCTTTATGTGGAATCTGACAATGAGCCTATCTACACTACTGCTTTAAAATGGTTTTAAATAGTTTAAAACAATTTATACCAGTTTTGAGAACTGTTGGGGCCCAGGACACACTTCATATACAGTTTTCAAAACGTTTTCAAACTGTTTTATCCTGCATGTGTAGATAGGCTCAATATCTCATGGTTTTGCCAGCTGCCCAATGAGAACTTTGACTGAGCTTAACTGGAAGCCATGGCTCCCCTTGTAGTTTGGCACATGGCTCATCTGAAGATGAAACCTCAAATTTCCTTTTGGCAAAATGTGACACCAGCTCTACCAACACTTGTGTATTGTTGTCTTCTCAATGTACATGCCATTCACTAAAGAAAAAGATGATTATTATTATTATTATTATTTCTAAATTGCACAGGCAAATCCCATACAAACAAACACCAAGTTAGCTTTTAACGCAACCACCTGATTCAACTATCTGCTGGAGCCAAAAAGTAATTGGAAAGGTAGACATCTAGCCATGAATAAGAGCCAGAGAGTGCATTAATGCTTTGTATGGTTGTGTCATCAGTGGAGATACAAAGCACTGTTTTATCAAAACTGCAGCCTATTGTTTCATTCACTATCTAGTATTGCCAGACTACAGTTAATGTTCAAAGACGTCAGGCAAAGGTACCACCCGCTAGAGAGTGCACAGACTGAAGAGAGATGTATTTACTTGACTAGAAGGGCTTTTGGTTTGTTTATGCAGCAAAATACAATCTCTTCTAATTGTTACCCTTTCCTACCATGACATTTAACATTCATTCCTAAAATCTGAAAATGCCACCTGTTCTGGGGATATCTAGTACTGCAAGATAAAAATATATTCAGTAGCATTTCAGTCCTTGAAAAACAAACACTCCCTGCTATGATATCAGCAGACTATGAAGGGTTTGGAATGCTAGTATATTAGCATTTCAAAGACCAATTACAATTGGATAATCCTTTCTCAGAAAAAAATAACTTTGATGGTGCATTTTTTATTGAACAAGTCAAGAATTTGCTGAAATTTGGATTCTCTATGAGCAATTAGCCTACTTCCAGCTTTTTGTTAGGTTGGTCCCAAGCCTGTATAACTTTGGCCTAATTCACATGTGTGTAATAACAATTATTAGTTTCTTTTTAGAGTAGACTTGCAGGGGGAAGATGTGTTTTCTTGAGTCACTGAGGACAGGCACTCTATCTCTTGTTGAACATGTGGTATGAATGATTGCACCTCTGCAGAAAAATTTTTTGCCCTGGGAATATAACATAACTTTTGTTCCAGTTCATGTAAATTGAATACATTTTGCCCACAAGGCAGATTTCTGGGTTTCCTGTAGGTCAGACTATTGCCCTGAAAGAAGCTGCTGGCCAACCAATCAGAAACTGCATGTTGTCTTTAAGACAAGCCTGAAAGGTTCAAGAAATGCTTTCAAGGCTCATCCCAAGGGTCGAGAAATGTCCTAGATGAGCCTTCCCCAACTTGGTGCCCTGCAGATGTTTTGGACTATGACTGTCAGCATTCCTGACCATTGGCCATGTTGTTTTGGGTTGGTGCAAGCTGAAGTCCAAAACATCTAGAAGAAACCAGGTTGAGGAAGGCTGGCCTAACTCCCTCAGCTTTTAGACTAGCAAAAGGGCTGTACAGTCCTCTTTGCTTTCTACTGTATGTTTCTTTAGGGCTTGCTCAGGAACTGGGCAGCTCTTAGATTGAAAAATTATTCACAAAATAGCCACCCCATCACTTTTTTTTTTTTACATAGCTTGCCTATTTCCCCCCTCTGCCTGCCCTCACGAGGTTCTAACTTGTTTTAAAGGGTGTGATTCATACAAAATCAAACCTGCATCATGAAATGTGACGTAGTCCCCCAGCATCTATATTGCCGAAAGTCAGAGTAGCTTTTCTATATCTACCAGGACCAAAAAATCAACATTGTTTCCCTTATTCAGATGATCAGGTAAATGGTGAAACTGAGCCTGGGCCAAAGTGGCAAAGATGGACTGGTGGTCCCCACATGGGCAAAGTCTGAGATGCCAAATGCCAAACTTCCATCTAGGGCAGCAGCAAAGGGGTTGTAGGATGGGTGAAAATGCACTGCGCCCATGCCACATGCTGGGTTCAGATGACAAGCAACCCACGATACAACATGGTTAATTAGGGTAAACCCAGTTGCATGACTGATACGTCATTGTTTTCCCTTGAATATTCCCTGTGTCTTGGCAAATACCTTCACTTGGAATCTTAAGTACCTGAAAGCCAGGGAAGTGAAATGCAAAGTGTGAATCCAGGAGCAAGGGGAAAACACATACATGCCTTACATCTTGTCTTATCAGAAACATATATTTTCAGACAACAGTAAGCCTTTCATGAGCTATGAAGTGTGGATCCACTGCATTTTCAACAAAAATCTCCTTGGGCCCTTTGTGAATGTACTGTTGTGCAAGACATAACAGTTTCATTGTGCAGCGCAAATTCTGCTCCAGCAAGTGGCTTTCAATAAGAAAACAAAAATGGCGGACGATCCAAAAATCGGATATCCAATTTTTGGATCGGGATCAGGCCCAATCCGGTCCAAGGGGCCTCTGATTTTGTCCGATCTGATCCGGGACAAAATTGGAGTTCCTGATCCGGGTCCCGATCCAATCCGGGGGGTCTGTGCACACCCCTAGTTTCAACTCAGGGCGACATTTATTAAGATCTGCAAAAGGAAGACTGGGCGGGCCCTCTCTACGCCATATAACTAATAGGCGTTCAACGGGCAAAACATTCTAAGCCTGCAGAGTGGCGGCACATTGCTCGCCACCCCCAGGCCTACCCCTTTTGGGGAGGGGAGACCTTCCTGTGTTGCTCCCCCCCCCCGGGCTGTGAGTCAGCCCCCCCGGGCTGTAAGTCAGCCTCACAGGTAAGCCCTATCCCCCTCTGGGGCCACATAACCATCAGCAGTAATGCCTCAGGAATTACCTGTCACTACTCAATGGTGCCACAGAATGATTACCATCCCTGATTTCTAAACGTGCCCGCCCCTAATGCCAAAGGATATTGACAAACCTCTGTTTAGTCAATCCCCTCCTACCTGTGCAGAATAACCTCACGCAAGGCCTTTTGCAGCTCTTGTAGAAGCCAATATCAGTCAATTGGACCACATCTTGCCTATATAGCTCCCTCCTTGTCTGTAATATCTGAGGGTGAACAATGATCCCATCGCCGTGTGACTGCAAGGCGATGCCGATCCCTCGGTTCACCTTTTTTCACACCCTGTCCAGGGCCCACGGATAATAATAATAATAATAATAATAATAATATTTATTTGTAGCCCGCCTCTCCCTCCGGATCGAGGCGGGGAACAACAACAATATAAAACATAAAAATCACAACAGTTAATTTTTTTAAAAAAAAAAACAAGAGAAAAATACAACATTAAAAACATCTTAAAATTCATCTGGATAGGCCTGTCGGAAGAGGACAGTCTTCATGACTCTCTTAAATTCATGAAGACTGTCAATTTGTCTAACCTCCTCCGACAGACCATTCCATAGTCTGGGAGCGATGGAAGAGAAGGTCCTCTGGGTAACACCCTCCAGCCTAGTTCTGACTGGCTTGAGTAAGTTCTTCCCAGAGGACCTAAGTGTGCGGGGCGGATTGTACGGGAGAAGGCGATCCCGTAGGTAACCTGGACCCAAACCATGTAGGGCTTTAAAGGTAATAACCAACACTTTATACTTCGCCCGGAAACTGATTGGCAGCCAGTGAAGCGATTTTAAAACTGGTGTAATGTGATCACCCCTAGGTGTACCGGTGACCAACCTGGCTGCCATATTTTGAACAAGTTGAAGTTTCCGGACTAGGCACAAAGGTAGCCCTATGTACAGCGCATTGCAGAAGTCGAGCCTCGAAGTTACCAGTGCGTGCACTACCGTCTTTAAGTCTTCCAACTCTAGGAAGGGGCGCAGCTGGCGTATCAGCCGAAGCTGATAGTAGGCACTCCTGGCCGTCGCATCAATCTGAGCTGTCATCTGGAGCGACGGATCCAGGAGTACCCCCAAGCTGCGAACACAATCTTGCAGGGGGGGTGTAACCCCATCCAGAACTGGTTGACACACCTCCAGACCCAGGTTGGGGCCTTTGACAGCAAGCACCTCCATCTTGTCTGGATTCAGCTTCAAGTTTGTTTTTCCTCATCCAGCCCATTACCGCCTCCAAGCATTCATTCAGAGGAGACACACTATCCTTAGCTGACGATGTTGTCGAAGGCATAGAGAAATATATTTGGGTGTCATCAGCGTATTGATAGCACCCTGCCCCATGCCTCCGGATGATCTCTCCCAGCGGTTTCATGTAAATGTTAAACAGCATTGGGGAAAGGATGGCACCTTGTGGTACACCACATAGCAGCTCCTTTTTTGAAGAGCAGCTATCCCCAAGCATCACCATCTGGAGCCTGCCCGAGAGATAGGATCGGAACCACTGAAGCACAGTGCCCCTGATTCCCAATTCCCCCAGGCGCTCCAGAAGGATACCATGGTCGATGGTATCGAAAGCCGCTGAGAGGTCCAAAAGTACCAGCAGGGACACACTCCCCCTGTCGATACTAAGGCGTAGATCATCTACTAAGGCAACCAAAGCGGTCTCAACTCCGTATCCTGCTCTGAAGCCGGTTTGAAATGGGTCTAGAAAATCAGTGTCATCCAAGACTGCCTGGAGTTGAAAAGCAACTGCTCTCTCGATCACCTTGCCCAAAAATGGAAGATTTGATACAAAGATTTGTATCATGCCTCCATTCCCTTCTGGGAATCAACTCAAGGTCGTTTCCTCCCAGATGTACCACCAGCACCTGCAGGGGACAACACACAATACCTTGTTGGAACAATGTGGGTAGGAGCGAACTGATCTCAGATTCCAGCTATCCCTCTGGATATTTCTGGGACTCAGGCAGGACCACATTATCACCATTATCGCTTGCAAGTCGGCAAAAGCCAAGAGAACAGGAGTTTTGCCTTTGCCACCAGGTCATTCCTCATAGGTGTAACACCAATACCTACTGAAGACAACACACCAGACCTTGCTGGAATAACATGGGCAGGAGGCACTCAACAGCTTGCTGCCTCTGCCCAAACTACTGGGTGTTGGAACTGGCAGAGTCCTAGCTGTGATCCAGGGAGCCCACCATCTGGTCTAGCCCACCATGCATGCCCACAAATGAGCAGCTGCACTGGTTTACCTACATTCTAGCAATCTAAGAAAAGAAGAGAACATGAGTTCGGATTCCAGCCATCCCTTCAGACCTTTCTGGGAATCAGGCAGGACCACGGTATTGCCATTCTCGCTTGCAAATTGGCCAAAACCAGCAGAAAAAGAACTTTGATTTTGCACCACCGGGTCATTCCCCCAGATGCCTAAACACCAAACCTACTACAGTCCATGCACCAGACCTTGCTAGCACAACTTGTGCAGGAGGCTCTCGACAGTATTCCAAATCTGCCAAACTACTGAGTCTTAACTGTGATCTGGGGGGGGGGGCTCCATCCAGCCCTGCCAATGATACTGTGCCCACAAATGAGCCATTGCACTGGTTTACATACATTCCAGCGATCTGATGAAGGTAACGTGAATGCCAGAACTAAGAATTCATTGCACTCCTGCTGCCCTGAAAATAGCCGGACATAGGAATGGAAAGCCTTGAGAAACTGCCTGCCTGTTGTCTGAACTTTGTGGCTGCAAGCACATAGAGGCATCCTTATAAGCACCCTGATATCTAAGGTATCTATAACAAAATGGGAGGCTCCCAAGACTAACAGTAGCAAAGCTAGGCTTGTGACAGCCCAGAATTGATCTTTAGGTTCTGGACCTCCGTCACAGTGACACTAGAGGGAGAGATCTTCTGACCCCCGAGTAGCCTGGAAAGCCTGTAACACCTTCCTGGGGCAAAATTGTGGGCCTAAGTGGTAAATGTAGACAATCCATGTACAAAGCTCCTCTAGTCTGTCCTAATCCATCAAAATTTAATGCACACTGCATGTGGAGAGAAGGAATTGGTGTGTTATAGCTGGGCTCCACTATAGACATTGTCTTAGGGAGACACCCCCACAGAGAGGGCTCTAATTGTCCAAAGGCAGTCAGATGCAGCATAAAATCAGGTAGCCTTGGAGAGAGTGCCACACACGGCAAGCTATATTCCAGATAAACTGTTGAAACAGTGGATGCCTAGCATTGGATACTACAGGCGATTCCCACACCCACCCTAACAGGGTGCAGAAGGCCATGCAACTTGAAGGTTCTGACTAGGGCCGACATCTCTTGTAAATTGAGACCAGACTCTCAAATTACCACATATGACAGTAGCAACATAAACCCGGGGAAGTGGCTACCTAACGTCTGCATTGCAATGCAAAGCTACTTCAGGAAGGCCCACCTGCAGCTACTACTCTGCAGACAACATGCGGTGCACAAAACCTCATGTAGGACATATAGTGTGGCTTTGTGTAAATAGAGGATCAAGCTGAACATGTCTTGACTATCACCAGTGTGTTACTGGCGTTCAGTGCAATGCCCAGGCATGAATATCAGTATCAGTGAAGGGCCCGCTGTCTTCTAATGAGCTAGTAAAACATCCCAACTCATGGGCCCATAATGTGAGGCCTGCATTAACTAAGTACATAAACGGTACCCCCCCAGCCCAGATAACAGGAATCATAATAGTATAGCAGCCTAGATTAAGAATTAACTTGTATGCATACTGCACCTTCCTAAGAACTATCCAGAATGTGACTCTCTCCAGTTAAGTATTGGGGGCTATGTGAACATGGCCTGGAACTCTACCCACCATGACCTCATCTTCTGTTACTGCTATACTCATCTGTTATTTGCCCCATATAGACTTGTGATTGAAAAATTGAGGATGTGCTTTCCCCCTTTGAGTGTGGTTCAAAAGCCTACAAAAGCTTTGCCCTGAGAACAGGGCATCCTCAGGCTGTAAGTACCACCTGAACCATAGTAGTAGTCCCCTGACTTAATGGCTCCATGATAATCTTGGCTAAGTCCCCTCCATCACTAGTTTCAACTGCCTGCTCCACACCTACCCTTTGGGTGGAGGGGGGAATTCTTTAGCTAAATGTGCCCACTGTCATATCTGACCCCAAAAGGAGGCCTGACTGGAGTTGTGCACTGTACCTGTGTATCCTGACCTTATTATCCCAAACGGAGGGGGAATCAAAAGGCCATCCTCATGGGAAATACTTTCCATAGGCCAACACAGCCCTACTCCATACTCTGCGTATGCCCTATAATTATTAGGTGTGTGCATCGGATCAGATCCAATCCACAATCTGGAGCTGATCCGACCAAAATTGGATAAAATTATCTGATTCTGATCCCGGCTTCTGAATCGTCCAATCTGATCTGAATCGGTCCGAAAGGACCCGATCCAGTTCAGATAAGATCGGAGGATCGGACCTCCTCCTCCCCCTCGCACTCCTTACCTGCCGGGGCTGTCCGCTGCCGTCTGCTGCTGCCTGCTGCCGCCTGCAGGCGGCAGCAGACAGTAGTGGACGGCCCCGGCAGGTAAGAAGCATGAGAGGGAGGAGGGGAAGAGCCCCACTTACCTACTAGGGTGCCCGTTTCCATCCGTTGCTGTGATCTACTGAGAAACAGGCTTCGCGGCCTAGTTCTCAGTAGAGCGCCGGGTGTGTCATCACCCGGCACTCTACTGAGAACTAGGCCACAAAGCCTGTTTCTCAGTAGATCGCAGCAGCGGATGGAAGCGAGCACCCCAGCAGGTAAGGAGCATGAGGGGAAAGGAGGACGAGGGCCCCACTTACTTGCCGGGATGCCCGCTTCCCTCCGCTGCTTCAATCTACTAAGAAACAGGCTTCGCGGCCTGCCTCTCAGTAGCATGCTGGGTGATGACATCATCACCTGGCGCGCTACTGAGAGGCAGGCCGTGAAGCCTGTTTCTCAGTAGATTGGAGCAGCGGACGGCAGCAGACAGTAAGGAGCGTGAGTGGGGGGGAGGGACAGGGAGTGGGGAGTTAGGTCCCCACTCATCCACCCACCGCCATGTTTTCCATATAGGCTTGCATTGGGGGAAAGCTTTTTTCCCCCCAATGCATGCCTATGGCGAAAACTCCAAAAATGGCGGCCGATCCAAAAATCGAACGTCCGATTTTCAGATTGGGATCAGGTCTGATCTGATCCGAGGGACCTCTGATTTTGTCCGAACTGATCCAGGACAACATCAGAGGTCCCGATCTGGGTCCCGATCCAATCCGGGTGGTCAATGCACATCCCTAATAATTATGTTGAAATGATTAATCAGGATCGAAACTCATTTTAAAAATTCCTGCTGTATGTCACCAATATTAGCTATCCTGACAGCCAACTTCCTGCACCTGATGTTGTATATGCTTATGCTGTGGTAGCATTTCCAGCTGTCCATCGACACCCAGGCAACTGGTGCCTAATGTGCCACAAGCATGGCCCCAAGCACTGTAAACCCAAAAGATGGGTCACCACTTGGTATGTAGATGTGCACAGCTTCTGTCACCCTAGGCTGTGGGGCTAACTCTTGTTCTAGGATGGACGTCCCAGGCAAGGCAGTGGGGGCTCTCTAAACACAAATGGCCCATCACAGCCCTAGATAATGGTGCTTGGCAGTTAGTGTTAGTGGCATATGCTGTTAGCTGATCTCCTGAGACAGTGCAGGGGTGGCAAGCCCCTGACCCTACTCAACCTCGTCCTGTGTCCCTGGCCTGCCTGGTTCTCCACATAAATGGAATATGCCACCTTCTGTAGATGGCTGGTCTGTCACCAATGAAGCAGCTTGAGTGAAGTGGATCTCTCAATGGCATCCAGGCAAGCTAAAACAGACAAGCCAATTAGCATCTGCCTCCTAATAGCCCTGGGGCAGGCATATTTGCTTTCCTGAGGTGCTGTGCTGAAAAGTGGATATGGGTCACCCAGGCGGTCTCCAATCTCAGCACTGACCATGTTTATACCTCTTCAGTACCAGCTGGTATCCCCACAATATGCACCCAGATATACTGTGGCCACGTACCCCTTCCCATTTCCCCCCTTGCCCTTTCACGGGGGGCATAGTTGTATACAATAAAATGTGAGGGGCGGAAATTACACCAGAGGCGAAGGTTAACTAGCCAATAACTAGCCCACTCTCTACAACTCTCCTGGAGGGCTAGGACATGGAATAATGAGCTCCAGGCATTCCAGAGGCAGTTGAACAACCATGCATCAGTTATGTTTCAAGGTGGATCCCTGCATCGAGCAGGGGGTTGGACTAGCTGGCCTTACAAGCCCCTTCCAACTCTACTATTCTATGGTACAACCAAGGAGATTTAAACTAGGGGTGCGCACGCCAAAAAATATCGTATTTTATCGTTATCGTCATTTTGGACCAAAAAAATTATCATCTCCGATAATATTGTAGGTGATCCGTATCATCTTCACAATAATTATTGTTAAAAAATGATATTTTTGGCAGACCTATTTTTAAAGAAAAAATGCCTATAACTTCTGTATTTTAAAAGTTAGAGGCTTGAAACTTGGTCACAGTGCTTATAGGATATGCCTAAGTATGTATATGGAATTTGAGATTGATCCCTACAACCCTTGATTTTATATGAATTTTTTAAAGATAATTTCCGTTCTGACAGGTCTGACTGAATGCACATGGTGAGCTGTCATTTTGAACTGTCAGAACTGAAATGATCTTTAATAAATTCATATAAAATCAAGGGTTGGAGGGATCGATCTCAAATTTGGCACGTACTTAGGCATACCCTATAAGCACTGTGATCAAGTTTCAAGCCTCTAACTTTTAAAATACAGAAGTTATAGGTATATTTATATGGCAGTCCGATAAAACAATAAAATCGCCCGAAAATTATCATCTCCAATGATTATCGTAGGTTTTTGTATCGTATCATTATCGTTAAACATATGCACGATAACTACCCTATCGTATCGTTATTGTACATTTTAACGATACGATACACATCCCTAATTTAAACTCTCATACTCTGGGTCTTTGGCCAAGGTTTCCCTACTTTTCTGAGGCATTATTTAAACGTGCTCGGGAATTAAGCCCAAATTACAGTCACTAAATATCTAGACAAGGAAACCCCCCAATTAAAAAATCTTAGAAGTTGATTAATATCAGCAACTGCATAAAACACCTAATGTTTATAAAATAGGTGGAGCCCAGATCCCAAAAGACCCAATCCAATACTCTAACCACTAACCAAAATTCAATTTAACAGAACAATGAAATGTATTATAAGGAAGAAAGCTGGAAATATACCCAGTTCAACAGAAACTCATAGCAGTCACCCATCCACACTCTGTTCAGGCCTGCACCTGCTTAGTTTCAGTTAGATGACTTAATCTGTTGTCCTTCAGCCATCTCCCTCCCTCTAGAAAACACCCACACTCAGGGGCTAAAACCAAGCCAGCCAGGCAGCCTGAATAGACCCTTTAAATCCTATTGCCCCCAAACCTGGAAGCTCCCGAACATCTGTATTTGTCAGCCACACTCTTGCCTCCTGCCTCTCCAAACCATTCAGGAAAGGCAGTCCATAATGCCAAAGTATGAACACCCAAAACTCTCACTCTAAATGGCTGTGGAGTAAGACAGCAGTCAAATCGCCTGCAGTTTATGTATTCAATACAATCTTAGTGCCCCCCTTGACTCTAAACCATCCAAATGACAGCTGCTGCTCCCCACAGATGGGCCTCAAGCTTTTAGTGTCCTGAGCCTCAAAGCCCCAGGCACCCCACTGCCAAACCTGAAGCCCAGCCGGGCACAAACGGTGCAAGATAACGTTGCTGCTGCTCGTGCTGGCCACTTCCTCCTCAAGCTCAACCGGACCCTAGAAAGTGGGAAAGCAGTAAAGGGAGCATGAGCTGCCCTGGTCCGCGACGACAGCCCCACAGCAGAAACCTGTGAGGCTGGGAGATGAGGCAGAAGGAGCACAAAGCTGTTCCACTCCGCATCCCTCCCGCTCACCGCCGAGTGAGCAAATGAAAACGCTGAGGAGAAGCCGAGGCCCATGTGGCTCACTCAACGTCCTAGCTCTGTAGCCTTCTGCAGCCACGATCCGAAGAGGCCAGAGGCACTACCTTGCCTACTCCAATGGGAGCGAGGCACATCTGTTCTTCCTCCTGCACCTGCAATGGCCTCCCTGCGGCCACATGATGGGACGCAGGGGAAAGGCATTTCTTTAATGCCCCCCCAAATGCGTATTTATATACGAATTACTATTTCACAGCAAACGTTGAGATGTGCATGACTTATTTTCCATTTTTATTAGTTTAATTATTACTATTATTTTTAATATTTAAATTTTTCAATATTTTGATATTTTTATTGCATTTATTAATTTGGTTGTTATAATTGCAAACTGCTCCAAGGGCATCTTTTACTTGGGTGGTATATAAATTTAATAAATAAATAAATCCTTGTTAAAAGTGCTTAACCGCAGCTGACTCTTGCCAATTGAGATTTGCAGCGGTGACTTCTGTTACCAGGATCTTATCCTCATTAGGTTTCGGTAGGATGTAGTAAGAACAGACTTTCATCACTCTGCTTTTTGAGTAATTCTGAGGCTATGACACTGGCATTAGAAGCCAGATTCATATAAATTCATTTTCTGCCATAGAAGGACAGCCTTGGAATTAGAAATGAAAGGGGCTAGAGAATAGCATTCAGTTTTCATGTAACAAAACAGTTTCTTCCATTAGAGGTTAAAATGTGCATTTTAGATTTTGGAAACAGAACTAAATCACTCATTGCAAAACTAGAGTGTTGGTGATAAATTTGCCGAGATAAACCAAAAAGTATTTTTTAAAAAAATTGAGGGTATCTAGTTATTATTGACATTTAATATAGCATTCTATGTAGAAATGCTGAATTTGGTTAAATTAAAATTTTAAACATAAGCAAAATGGGTTTCAACACTAAGGGTACCTCTAGATGGACACTTTCCGTCAATATGGCTTCACACTGGCGGCAGTTGTGTTACATGATGCTGCTGCCAGTGCAAAGCCATCTGGGGGCAAAGGCCCTTTGCTCCACTCTAAAAAAGTTGGGCATTTAGCCTGACTTTTTTCAGAGCGGAGCAGGCTGGGCAGGGAAGGGAGTGGAGCAGTGAGCCATAAGCTTGCTGCACCACCTCCACTGTCCTCCCCCACAATTTTTTTTTTTTTAAAAAAGTACCACTTACTTTAGAGTAGATGTGCTGTTGCTCCAGCTACCCCTCCAGCTGATGCTGGGTAGGTGCGGGCTTGGCAGCGGAGACAGGAAAATCCACCATGGTGCTCCTGCCATGAAGACTGGCGGCAGGAGCGTCAATGTGCAGCGCGCCAACTGCCGGCGCAATGCAATACAGCCGCAGTGAAGAGGTGGCCTAATTTGAATTAACTCTGGTCATTAAAATGGTTGGTAATTAGGGATGTAGGAGAAATTCATGTCATTTCATTTTTAACAGTATTTACCCAGTTTGCACCTTCTAGACAGGGCCATGCAGAGGGGGGGCAGTGGGGCTAGTTGGCCCGGGGCCCACGATTTTGAGGGGGCACTCTGACAAGGAGGTCCCCCCTAGCTTACTCTACTGCTTCTGTAGCGTAAGCAGACCATCGAGAAGCGAGGAGCCCGCCTTGTGGAAACAGCGCAGAAGCTGTCTGTTGTGAATACCACGGTCAGACTACAAGCTCCAGAGGGCCATGCAGCATGCGGGGTGGGGATATATGTGCCTTGAGTTGTTGTAGAACAGGTTTCATTTGAAGCTGTTTTGTAGAACGGACATGTTGGTGGGCATGCCCCCTTGGGGCGGCCATGTTGTCCTCCTTTTTTGAAATGGGGGTGGGGCACACACTTCCCATCTGGCCTGGGCATATGACCAGCTCTGCACGGCCCTGCTTCTGGACCGATCATGGACTCAGACAAATTCTGTGGTCAAAGTCTGTACACTTCTGAGCTTTCAATGGGATTCATGGGCCCCCAGAATTGTTTTTGACTGTGTGCATAAATTTGAAAAAATGTGCATGAAAATGCATACTTTTGATATGATATGCTTTAAGCAAAGGGGAAAGAATGGGTACATTTCAAAGATGCATATGACATTTATACATTTGGAAAAATACACACAAAATACACTTGGATTGAAAGAAAAGCAAACAAACCTCACAATCTGATATGGACTCGAGTCAGAACAAGCTTAAAAATGGATTTTGGGGATCTTGGCAAGCTTGAGTTTACTGATACACACATCCATAGAATAGATAAATAGTGTCAGTGAACCTTGGTCTAAATGGGAATTGCCAAAAGCAAGCATCGTAAATGACTAGTTTCCAGGTAAGGGTAATTTATAGAATTAAAATGTTCATGTACTATTAATAACCTTGGTCTGCCTAAGTATTAGGCCATTTTATTGTAATTAACCAATGTAAAAGGGCTCCCCCCGCATCAATTAAAGTAATTGCTTTTCATAGTAGGTGTAGATTGGATATTGATCTTTTGTAATTCTGCTCAATTACATTAGCAAATTACATCTAATTGCATGCCTATCACCTCATTGCTCATTTATCAGCAACATCAGAAAGAATATAGATCATGCTCTACTGAAGTTTCCTTTGTGATATTTGAAATGTTATCTTTAACACCAGTGGTTAACTATTGCTATCTATCAAAATATCGCACTCCTGTAGCCTGAACTACAACTATAAATAGATGATAGATGATGGTTGAATAGATAAAAAATGGAAAGATAGATAGATATCAAAATATAACGAGACAACTATAAGATTGTATAATGAAGTATGATGTAAGTAATATGCATATAGCCACTGATGTCAAAAGATGGATGTTCTATATTACATATTAAATATATGACTTAACAAATTGCCATTAACTATCAAGAAATAAAATAAATGCATTTAGGTGTTCAAAATTTCCAATGTATATAAATTCCACTAAAAACAATTATAATGCTTAACTAATACATGATATATTGGCTGTTGGGCAGTATATCAGTGTAATAAATAAATACATATAGTATTTCATGAAGTACTGTGATATATGCAGTGTCTAAAATGCTGTCAAGTATGGTCTACTGTTGACAAATAACCTGAATTCATTTGAAAGTCTGTCCTTGGCCCAAAAAAAGCAGGATTCCTGACTCCCCAGGGATCCCAGTCTATACTCCAATTTTGATGGTGGTTTCTTAATCATAAAGCCACACTGTGCAGCATTCAAGGCCTTCCGGGCAAAGTATAAAGTGTTGGTTATTACTTTTAAAGCCCTACATGGTTTGGGTCCAGGTTACCTGTGGGATCGCCTTCTCCCATACAATCCGTCCCGCATGCTCAGGTCCTCTGGGAAGAACTTACTGCAGTCGGCCAAGACTAGGCTGACAACCGTTACCCAGAGGACCTTCTCTTCTGCCGCTCCAAGACTGTGGAATGACCTGCCGGAGGAGACTTGTCAACTTAACAGTCTTTTAGAATTTAAGAAAGCTATAAAGCCTGTTCCCTTCCAGCAGGCATATCCAGTGGAATTTTAGAATGTTTTAAGGATGTTTTTAGAATGTTTTAGGATGTTTTAATGCAGTTTTAATAATATGTGTCATGTTTTAATTAGTTTTATGTATTTTATTATGTTGTTGTTCCCTGCCTCGATCCAGACGGAGAGGCGGGTAAGAAATAAATTATTATTATTATTATTATTATTATTATTATTATTATTATTATTCAGCAGGATGCCAGAGTCAATATATAATGACTGGATAAGCCAAGTATTCTTCCCTGGATCACAAACAATTATAATCTTACTGAACAGCCATCCTAGTCTCATCGGTTAAGTTAGTAGAGTATAGTGAATATCAAAGTGGGCCATTCACACCGTGACCATGTGAAAGCAAGGCACAAATGTGGTGATGATTCTGACTTGAAAATAAAGTACATAAATTCATCAATTTGTTACTAGGGATGTGTATCATATTGTTCCAATGTCCGATAACGATCCAATAAGGTCATTATCAGACATCCGATTAATGATAACGATACTTTCCTAAGGAGGCTCTATCTGATTGGATCTGAAATCCATTTGTCTGATAACTATTGGACATTTCGGATATTCGGACCACCAGTTTAGGGCCGGCCCTCCCTTCCCCCCAACTCAAGCTCCTTACCTGCGACCTTCCCCGCTGCCATCTGCTGCTGTCTGCTGCCGTCCGCTGCTTCTGGACTACTGAGAACTAGGCTTTGCAGCCTTGTTCTCAGTAGAGCGACGACACGACACATTGTCGCTCTACTGAGAACTAGGCCACAAGCCTAGTTCTCAGTAGTCCAGAAGCAGCTGAGGGCAGCAGAAGGCAGCAGGGAAGGCTGCAGGTAAGTGGGGCCCCCTGGGAACACCTGGGGACCCCTCCCTCCCTTTCCTCCCCCACTCACGCTCCTTACCTGCGGCCTCATACTACTGCTAAACAGGCTTTCTGGCTGGTTTGTTAGTATAGAGCCACACTGAGTGATGACGACATCACTCGGCGTTTCTCTGTACTGACGAACAGGCCGGAAAGCCTGTTTAGCAGTAGTACGGGGTGGCAGCAGCGGGGGCGGCAGTGGTGGTGGTGGTGGTGCGGCGGCGGTGGCGGCAATGGTGGATAAGGAGCAAGAATGGGGGGATCGCGAGTGGAGGAAGGGTGAGAGTTCTGGCCCAGTGTTTTTCCCCATAGACTTGCATTGGGGGAAAGCTTTCTTTCCCCCAATGCAAACCTATGGGGAAAACACCATTATTGGATTGGAACTTCCGATATGTGTGTATCTTTTCAGTATATTGTCTGTGTGTGGGGGAGTGACTGATGAAATGGAAACTCTGGCAAAGGAGGCTGGGGAGGTGAGAATTTTAATTAACATTCTCCTTAGGAAGAGAACAGGATTTCCCCCTACCTTTTTAAGTGTTGGTGATGGATCTTCTTTCTATATTATTATTATTGTATCCCTTTCTCGCGCATGGTGTTTTTCTAGACTTACATGACGGGTTTTGCCAAGTCATGCTATCTTTTACAGATTCAGGAATTTCCTGACAATTGAGCACGTTTTAAGTATGACTGCTTTCCGGATGTTGGTGTGGATGTATTTTGGTAGGCACAGTTTCTGAAGGTTTTCTGTATAATTTTTTGATATGATGCTGGTGACTGATGTGACTAATGGGATAATTGTGACCTTTTCATGTTGCCATAGTTTTTTTACTTCCATTGCCAGTGGTGTATATTTGTCTCTCTTTTCTTCTTCCTTTTCAACAACATTTTTGTCATTTTGCTGTCGATGAGGTATGTGTGTCTTTCTTTTTCGTCTATGATCATCATGTCTGGCTGGTTGCAATGTATTGTCTTGTCAGTAAGAATTGTTCTTTCCCAGTATATTTTATGATCTGCATTTTCCAAGATTGTTTCAGGTGAGTATGTATAGTATGGTGTAGGTTGTTTGACAAGGTAGAATTTGATGGCCAGTTGTTGGTGAATTATTTTTGCAGCTGTATTGTGTCAGTCTGTATAGTCCTTTCCTGCCAGAATTTTACATCCCACTGTTATATGGTCTATTGTTTCTTGGAATTTATGGCATTTCCTGCATAGGTCTGTTGTTATACTGTAATCTTTTATAATGCATTTTTGGTAGTTCTTGGTGGCTATAACTTGATCCTGTATAAGCTATTCATTAAACAAAAAACCTACGGTTTACAAAAACAACATTAAGGCTCTACAGTTTCCAACCAAGTACCAAAAAGCAGGAAAATTGGGAGTTAAGGCAACCTGTGTGTAAGGCGTAATTAGGAAAAGAATCCTAACTCTTGAATACTAATATGAAAAATAGTAGGTTCTCTGATTTGCACTTGATGTATGTGGATTCTTTAATCTTACTACAGTAAAAATAAAATATTTTAGTATTAGATTCATGACTGTATTAGCAGTAGGTTAGTTGGGAAACAAATGTATTAGGAAGTGCAAAAAGTGAGCGTATTGCATCATTTGTGACAGACTTCTCTATTCATACATAGTTTATGGTATGTAGTAAGTAAAGAACAAACCTAAGGATGCCTTTCTGTGTGTATATATGAGAGAGACAGGCACACAGACATAGACAGACAGTAAGCCAGACTTCACATATACACTGACAGGATTTGAGTTAACTATCTGTGACTGACCAAGAAAGAGGTTGGGGTGGGGGAGGTGGTCAGCTCGATGAAAATGTTGATCCGGCTGCTGTGAAAAAGGCAATTTCCATATAAGGCATAATTAGGAAAAGAATCTTAATTCTTGAACACTAATATGAAAAATGGTAGGTTCTCTGATTTGCACTTGTTGTATGTGAATTCTTTAATCTTACTTACTTACTATAGTAATACACTTACTATACTGTTAGATTCATGACTGTATTAGTGATAAGTTAGTTGGCAAACAAATGTATTAGGATTTGTGAAAAGTGAGTGTATTGCATCATTTGTGACAGACTTCTCTATTCACACATAGTTTATGATATATAGTAAGTAAAGAACAAACCCAAGGATGCCTTTCTGTGTGTATATATGAAAGACAGGCACACGGACATAGACAGACAGTGGGCCAGGCCTAGATTTCCAGCCTAACCTAACTTACAGGGTTGTTGTGAGGGTAAAAGTAGCACATGCCATACACCCAAACA
The DNA here is from genome assembly GCA_029215795.1 of Anniella stebbinsi. Classification (NCBI taxonomy): domain Eukaryota; kingdom Metazoa; phylum Chordata; class Lepidosauria; order Squamata; family Anniellidae; genus Anniella; species Anniella stebbinsi. The sequence goes on along the minus strand of JARDYH010000005.1, from coordinate 139,209,987 downwards.
TTACCAAACATTTATTTTACATTTCTGTGGAAGTGAGCAGGAGAAGAAACTCACTAGATGGTTTTGGGCCAGTCATAGACTGTTAGCCTAACCTACCCCATGGGTTTTTGTGGGGGGAGATATGGCACTTGAAAGAATGATCAGTCTAGGGCTTTCCCCTTCCTCCTTACTAGAGAAGCTTCTTTGCAACTGATCAACTAAATGGAGTCTGAACATCCTCTTATATCACTACATCTGACCCACTACCAAGAATAGCCATGTGCGTGTTTAGAAATATTGCTCAATTTAATTTTAATCTATCCAAGTTTGGATTTTTATTTTTATTTTTTTGCTCTAAAAATAGCCTGTGGTCAATGAATCGTATATTAAGCGTATCAAAGATGTTGGTACAGGAGAAAAGAATACACAATAGTTTTGTTCAACCTGATAAAAAAATATTAGAAAAGCTAAGAGAATTCAGAATGTCACTGACTCTTCTACCCTACAGGGTTGTTGTGCTGATAAAATGGGGGAGGATCATGTAAGCCACCTTAGGTTCCTTGCAAGAGGAAAAAAAGACTACTAAATGTATTACTACTTCTACTAATTATTATTATTAATTATAATAACAATGAAGGAATAAAAATTCTTTAAAAATCAAATACATTGATTTTTTTTAAAAAAAAAAGAAGGAAAAAGAGGGGGGAGCTTAACCCCTTCTCTCATAAAAAGCCTTGGTCCCTAAATACACAGAGCTCCCAGAGAGAAGTACAACCAAATCCACACACCCCTTCAAGCTAGTGCATGGAAAATGAGACTCATTGCACTCAGTGGAACTTACTTCTGAGTAGACATGCCTTGGATTGAATTGATATGAAAATTAATTATCAGCAGCCATAATCAAATGAACATACACACATGCAAAGCATGTAAGCAAGTTGTTAAGTGTAGAGTTATTGTGCTATAAAGGAGAGGGAATTCTCACTCACATCTCTCCCTCTCCGCCTTCCAAGATTCCAGACTGTTTTTTTTTTTAATAAAGGCTACAATCTTCTACACACTTACCTGGGAGTAAGACCATTACATTCAGTCAATGGAACTTCTGAGAAGAGACTACAGCAATGTATTTGCTAGAGGAAGCATCCATTGTAGCTGACGCAGGAGGGAGGGGGAGTGAGACTCTACTGAGCATGTGCTGTAATCAAAATGGCCACCGGATTTTTAAAGAGGCAGTTTTAATTTAACAAAATCAACTTAAATGAATTTAAATGAATTAAAAAAAAAAGAAAAGTAGTTCCACCTACACTAGAACTAGGGTTGCCATATTCTGGAAACACAAAACCGGGACAATTTTTTTTGGGGGGGGGCTAGGATTTTTAAAAAACTGAACAATATGTAAAGGTCTAGGGAAAGGAAGAAAGCTATCTAAGCTTTAGTTATCTAACAGTACAATCCTATGCGTGTCTACTCAGAAATAAATTCTATTGAGTTAAATAGGACTTATTCCCAGGTAAGTATGTATAGGATTGCAGCCTAAAGTACTTAAGCATCTGCAAATAAATAATAAGCAAAGAACAATTTAAGCAATCAAACAGAAAAATGACACTAGATTACATTTCTCCACTAGTTCTCAAAAGCTAGAGGAGAATTCAATATGGAGACTTATACCCACCCCAATTGCCTAAGTAGCTACTACAGCATATTAATATTAAAAGATATAATTTAACTAGGGTGACCAGATAAAATCCAGGTCAGGGCTCATGTAACTTCAACAGTTGTAGAGAAAAGGGAATTTCAGCCAGTGTCATTTGTATGCAATTAGTTTCTGGTGAAATTCCCTCTTCATCACAACTGTTAAAGTTGCAGGGGCCCTGCTTTCTTTGTGTATGGTCACTCTAGTATAGTGCATGCACCTTTAACTGTTGTGATGAAGAGGGAATATCATCAGGAACTAATTGCATACAAATGACACTGGCTGAAATTCCCTTTTCTCTACAACTGTTAAAGTTACATGAGCCCTGACCTGGATTTTATCTGGTCACCCTAAATTTAACCCCAAAGTAGCCATCTACTTCGTGTTCAAGTAGTGGCTCTAGCAGAATACGGACAGTTCGGTGCCACTGGCTGACAAGATCAAAATGAATTGTGAATAACAACAATAATAATGTTGATTTTCTTAGACATATTTAAAAGGCAACACCCCCCCTCCCACACACACAGCCCAAATTAAATTTAAGGCATAATCCAATGAAAGTTAAGTACTTTTAAGGTTGCAATTCCATGCATGCCTACTTGGGAGTAAGACTCATTGAACACAGTGGGGCTTATGTCTGAGCAAACATGCATAGGGTTCTACGATCTCATTGGCTTCAATGGGAGTATGTTAAATGCCTGTTTTTCCCTGCACATTTACCTAGGAGCAAGCCCCACTGCAGACAATGGGACTTACTGCATGTCTACTCAGAAGTAAGTTCCAGTGAGTTCTATGGAAATTATTTCTAATTAAACGTTCTACGATCTCATTGGTTTCAATGGGAGAATGTTAAATGCCTGCTTTTTCCTGCACATTAGGTTTGCTATATTCTGCATTCACAAAACCAGGACAAATTTTATTTATTTATATTTGCATTTAAAATACATGTTTTTCTATCTAAACATGCATAGGATTGTGCCCTAAAGAACAAAAACAAAGTCAGCCATGTTGACCATAAGGGGAAAAGATTGAAAACCATATAACATAATACTTTCATTAGGCCAACTCAAAAATCACAAAAATGTACAAGTTTTTGAGATCTTCAGATCTCTTCATCAGGCAGGATGTGACAAAAAGCAGGGTGGTGGTGGTAATATGAATGGTAGTGGGGGGGGGTAACTGGATGTTATAGTCAGGATGTATGTGCTGTTAATCATAAAATGATATAGAATCATAAAATAGTAGAGTTGGAAGGGGCCTACAAGGCCATCGAGTCCAACCCCCTGCTCAGTGCATGGAAGAGGAGGGTGTGCAGATGTTCAGCTTGGCCTCTGCCTGGTGATGTGATGGCTTCAGTGCCCACAGGACTACAGAGAGCACAAAAATAGACAATTGTTGTCTCTCCGTTTTTGAAAATATAAAATCCATCTACCTATTAACTCAAAACAGTTACCATACAGGCCCTTGGCACCCCTAACTTGGGTGTAAGCCCCATGGAATTAACAAGCAAACCTGCATAAAATCCGGCTACCTGAATGGTATTGTGGCATATGCTTTTGTGGACACTAGAATGCTTAAGTTCCCAAAAGCTTATACCAACATAAATCTATTAGGGCACAATCCTATGCATGTTTAGACAGAAAAAAGTTCTACAACTCCCAGTATGCCCTAGCCAGTCATGCTGGCTGGTGGAAGCTAGGAGATGTAGGACTTTTTTTTATCTCAACATGCACAGGATTGCACCTTTTGTTTTTAGAAGTACAACCCTATGCACACCTACTCATAAATAAGTGCCTTTGAGTTTAATGGGTTTTACTCCCAAGTATGTGTAGCCTAAGATGCCACAAGAGCCTTGTTATTGTGAAGATTAACAGGTTTATTTTTGTTGCTGTTTAGCTACGACAAACTATGGGAGGGCTATCCATCTGGGAGGGGGGGAAGGGAGGAGGGAAATGCCTTTTAAACATGTGGGTTAAAAAAGGAGGCGCGCATTGCCCCAGAGCGAAGGAAGGAAGGAAAAAACTCAACAAACCTTAAGTCCTTGGCTGAACCGAGGGAGGAGGAGGCGGGAATCTCATGCCAAACCTCTGGACGAGGTGTGCGGGAACCCAGCATGCACCTATTGCTTTGGGAAAAGGCGGCTGTGGAAGAAGGCGTGCTGGTTGCGGCCATGGCTCCTCCTCATGAGTCGGGTGGCTGAGAAAGTCATGCACCGTCCCTGCCTCCGTAGGGGGGAGGAGAAGGAGGAGGAGGAATAACTCAGGTGCTTCTCTTTGTCTGGGTCCTAGTGCCCCAGTGCTTTCTGCTCTCCTCTCTCTCTCTCTCTGTCTTGCCCAGCCGGACCAGGAATCCGGGATTTGTGATTGACCGGCCAGGACATTTCAGAATGTCTTGGAATCTGTGACATTCCAGGTTTTCCAGGACGTATGGCAACCCTAACTAGAACGGGAGGAAGTAGACCCTGCCACTGGATTAATTAATAAGGCTCCCAGAAGGTTAGGAGAGCTGTGCAAAAATACTCGCAAACCCTCAGTTCAATTTTCAGTTTCGGATTCAGGGGATTCTTTAATCTTTTTACTTTAAACTGCTCTCTTTCCCTCAGTCTTCCACCAATCTTCTTGAAATTTTCAGGTAATGTAAAACAAACTTTTCTTTCTGGCACCTGTAAATTTCAGAAAGATTGGTGAAACATTGTCAATTTTATGACTGTTAGAATGACCCCCCCATTATCACTTTAACATGGTGGAACGTGTTTTATACTGATGGCCCTTAACAAGGGAGGCACTACTTGCCTCCCTTAATTAAGAATTGTTCTGTTTCTAAAAATAGCTCACCCTTCTTAGCCATTCGTACGATTGTTCTTTGTTTATTTGTGGGTTCTGTATTATGTTGTAGTGCTTCCTATGGAGTGCTTTTTGTGCCCATTTTTCTTTTTTCTCTGTGAGTGTGAGTGGTCGTGTTTGGTACTCGTTTTGTAGTGCTAGGTTGAGTGGGATGCAACTTTTATCTGCTTTTACTATGGCTTTATGAATGGGGGTGTTTTTAGTGGGGAAGAATTCTCTGAGTGATCATTTTATCTGTTTAGCATGCATTGTGTTAATGTCTAGCAGACCTCTTCCTCCTTCTTTCCTGCTGATTGTTGTTCTTTCAATGCAGGAGTTGGGATGGAGCATGCAGTGTTTTGTGAGTTCGGTGTGATTGAGTCTGTTTATTTCTTCGAGTTCAGTGTGTGACCAGTGTATGATTCCAAATGAGTATGGCCTCCTCCACACGAGACATTTAATGAGCCTTAGAGGCTCATTATAAATTTTACCTCCACACCAGCGGAGCGCAAAACGGGCGTACAGGCGCGTTATCTCCCCGATAATGCGCATTTTCGAATGCGCGTTAAATAGCGACTTTTATTTTTCTCCGGCCGTTAAAGCGCATTATCGCGGTGTGAACAAGCGATTATGCGTGTTAACGTCTTCTAAAGCGCTTTTTGGACATGAATTAATGCGCTTCGCCGCCTCTCGCCGCCTCCCGTGCAGAGGGATTAGGCGTAAATGCGCCTCCGCGATAATGCGCATAATCCCGGAACCGGGCGCAAAAGCGCATCCTTGTGGAGGGGGCCTATGTGTGGATGGGTATTGCTTAGGTGTTGATGGCTTCAAAAATGCTTTTCAAGTTGAATTTAGATTTTAGGATATGTGATAGGCTAGTTTTATATTGCATTCTTAGTTGAGTTTTACTATGGAGTGATTATTTTTGTGTTTTGTTGGAATCCTAATAATTTGTATGTTTCATTTTCTTCCATGTTATCTAATACTTCATTATTTAATGTTTCTGATGTTTCTTCTTCTTTCCATTTTCATCTTTCTATGTGTAGCATCTTGCATTTTCCTATCCTGAATTCCATTTCCATGTCTGTTGTCAGTTCCTCAGTTCCTTTTACCTGTGTCAAGGTTGAAGCATAGATTTTGATGTCATCCATATACAGAAGGTGATTGATTCTATGCTTTGCTTGTTTTTGGTGTTTTATGTCAATGCCATATGTGGTGTTGTTAAGGGTGTTGGATAGTGGATTGAGACACAGGCAAAACCATAGAGCGCTGAATGCATCACTTTGGAATATGCCACGTTTGATTTTGATTTTTTTTCTATCTGTATATGATCCTTGTCAGTTGTTAGATGTATTGTCGTTCTCCATGTCTCCATGATTCTTGTCAGAAAGTTTTGGGTTGAGGGATGTATTTTGCATATTTTGAGTACTTTTTTTCAGCCAGCTGTGTGGGACGGAGTTGACAGCCCTATTATTGTCTATGTAGCAAGTGTGGAGGTTTCTTTTCTGTTTTTCTGTCTGCTTCATGATGACACTATCTATTATTAACTGTTCTTTGCATCCTTTTTGTTCTTCTGTGAGTATATTATATTGGGTGAGGTGTGTATTTAATTTGTTTTTAAATGTTTAATTATGTGTATTTAAATTTTAAAAAATGTTTTAAATATCTTAAAATTGTACTATGTTTAATTATATTTTTAATTTTTGTATATCGCTATTTGTTTTAACTGTACATGTTTTAATTTGTAAGCTGCCTTGAGTCCCATTATTGGGAAAACGGCAGGATATAAATAAATAAATATTATAATAATAATAATAATAATGTGTTTCAATTATCTGTGTGATTGTGGCGGTTATACTGTTGTAGAGTGTTGGAAGGGATGTTATGGTCTGTAGTTAGCGGGGTTTTGGGTATCTGGAGTTTTTGGTTTAATGTAGGTTTTGCCTTCAGTAAGGAATAGAGGGAATAGGTGTGGGTGTTCTATGACTGTGTTGATCTGTTGAGTGAGGTTTTTGTTTGTTGATGTAAGCTGTTTGTACCAGAAGTTTTGTATTTGGTCTGGGCCAGGTACTTTCCAGTTGTGTGCCCTTTGTACTGTTTCCTTCAGTTCCTCTAGAGTTATTGTATACTCCGTTTGCTGAGGTAATTGTCTCTGTCTTTCTTCTTCTTGCATTATCCAGTTTGTGCTTTCTTTGTGGTGTACTGGTTCTGACCAGATATTTTTCCAGAATATGGTTATTTCTTCTTTAATTGGGGGTGCAATGTTGTTTTCTTTTTTCTTGCTTATTCTTAGGTATAATAATTTCTCGTTTCTTTTAAAGAGAGTATTTTGGGCTTTTCTTTCATTTGATGATGATGATGATTTTAAAAAATGCCCCCCTCTGCACTTGCCCAGGAGTCTTCTCCAGCCTGGCAGCTCTTTCTGAATTCCCAGGAGACCATGTGACCACAACTTCTCCTACAGGTATTGAGGAAAGGCTCCCAGGCTGCAGAAGCTCTGGAAAGCAAGAACAAATGGGAGTTGTTGTTTTTCTAAAGCTCCAAAAGTCCCATTTGTTCTTGCTTTGCAACAGGCCGGGACTCTTTGCAAAGCTTCTGCAGCTGGGAATTCTTCCTGAATGCCTATAGGAGTTCAAGAAATGCTGCCAGGCTGGAGAAACCTCTCTGTAAAGAGTCATCTGCTGGGGGCATTTTTCAAGTAAATAAAATAAAATAGAAAGATGTTTCAGCCACCTCCCAAACTTAAAAGGTTATGAGGAAACCCTGTCCCCCTCCCCTAGGTGAAAATTCTCCAAAGTTCTCACCCGTCCTGTGAAATAGGCAGGGTGAAAATGCCTTTTTTTTGTAGGGAGGGGGAAATGCCTGAAAATAGGCAGGATTAGGCACAGCATTAAAAAAAGATGCTGCTGCAGACCCTGAGAGTAGCTCCCAGGGTGAGGAGTCAAACTGGGCTAGATGGACAGAGTCTGACCTGGGGCTCTAGGTCTGAGGCAGCTTCCCATCTCCATAGAAGCCTTCTTCAGGCAACATGTTGATGTTCCATTTTCCTTCTGTGTCTTTCTGTTGCTGTTGTTCTTAGACTGAAAGCCTAAAGGCAGGGGACTGCCTTGTATATATTAATCTGTAAACCACTCTGGGAGCCTTTCTAGCAGAAGAATGGGGTATAAATGCTTTAAATAAATAAATAAATCTTGATTGATTCTTTGGCTTAGACATTATTACATTATCGAGAGAGTTTCTAGGTTTGCACGGCAACAGACAGCGCAATGATATTTTCTCTGAGAAATCTCACAACAGAGAAATCTCAAAATGCTCTTAACCTTGTCTAAGCATTCAATAGCTTTAGTGAACATCCCGTGTCATAAAACCAGACAATACGTTTCCACCACAATGAGACAGGAGGAAAGAAATGTTTGATTTGTAACTCTTTTGATCTATTTGTTGCATACTCATTCATGAAATCAGGTTGGCAGCAATCAAAACATCAAGTTCCTTATATTTTGGAGGTTGCCAATCTATGATTACCAGTAAAATTAAATTTAGGGAGCCATCATATGGCTCCCAGACATTGTCTGAAGGGGCAATGGATAGTGGGGACCCCCCTGAGGTCAGAGAGAGCACTGCAGCCTAGGAAAGGGGAGTCAGAGATCCAACCCCTTCCCCACTTTTTTAGGTTTATAAGATAAATAAAGCAAACTAATTGGTATAGTTTCTATTCAGAGTACTTTCATACTCCTTGGTAAAACTGACACAAAACTATGTGCCAAGTTGAATTGGGGTAAGGATTTTCATATGGAAAAACACACATCTGCACAAACACACACACACACCTTTGAATAATCATGTTGAAGTGACAAAACAGAAAGAGCAAACTTGTAGTACCTGGCATTTTTGTTTCTTTTTCTTTGCCTCTCTCTTTAATTTTCAGTGGGAAAAAAACACAAATGAAGAGTAAGAGGATTTAAAAAAAAGAAAGACAAAAACTACCCTAGTCTTAAAGTTCAAAAACACCCGAGTTTTCCAGATATACAATAGTATCAGAAATAAAAACATACCTCATTATTTCACCAGAAAAGTGTGCGCTATTCTTTCAAAATCAGACAAATGGAGACGTGCACATTTTTAAAGGCCTACTTGGTAGGCCTCGGTGTCAAATTTAACAATACGTACCAGAGCACAGGTAGCATGCATCTAATGAGGACAAGAGAATGAATTGCATGTATATTTATAGCAGCATTTGGAACAAAATGTCTCATATTCTTTTATACTTGAAGAAGGTAAAGCATTGAAGGTTGTTTCCAGAAAATAAGGTTGCAATCTTATTACGAGCACTTACTTGAGGATAAGCCCTACTGTATACAGCAAGGTGTGGTTCTGAGTCAACATGCTTAGGATTGCACTGTCAGAATTACAAAATGCTGAAGTCAATCTTACCTTTTCCAGTTTTGAAGTTTAAATGAGAGCTGTGCACAAGAAGCCTCTTGAAATTCTCCACCCTCTTTGTGGTCAGAGAAATTTCACAGAATTTATCCAAGGGAAGGAGAAATTTGCCAACAATTTCTCACAGTTAAGCATCACCATTGGCAAGGGTTGTAGAACAAATTCTTTCTTTTTTGTCTATTTTTTTGGGTGGGGGGTGGGGGGTTCTGCACTGCCACTACAAGTGGCATTAACATCAACTGTCTTGGCAGCCTGGCCCCCATTTTGCATCCTCCACAATACCTCATATACCTAGCATCATTTTAGGGCATGGCAGGGTGGGGAAGGGGATGTAGCCACCACAGAAAAATAATGGTGAAGAAAATTTGGAGTATCCTTTTATTTCTAGGCACAGGCATGCACAAGGGGTGTGTTGAGTGTGCCCAGGCACACCCTAATGTCTCAAGCAATAAGTGCTGAACTGAGGGGGGCATTGAGTAGGGAACCAGAGGAGGAGCCAGATGCAGCAGAAATGGCCCTCCAGCTGCCTTCAGGCTGCTTCGCTATCGCTGCCCCTAACAGTGCGCCATTGCTTCCAGCAGCAGGAGGGAAAAGGAATCATGCTGCTGGAAGCTTCTCTACCAGGAGCCACACTTCAAAGAGGCCAGGAGGAGTGCCTCCAAAGGCTAATATCACCTCATAAGCCTCTCCTCCAGCTGGTGTCGCCACAAAGCCCCACCAATGCCCCACCTGCAACGGCCCTCCCACGGTCAGGCAAGCTGAACACAGAGTAGGCCTCAGTGTCTACAGTTCTTAATAAATAAATGAATAAAAATAATGCCCTTTATGATTGAGTATTCAATAAATATTCACTATATATATATATATATATATATATATATCCCAGGTGTCGTATTTATGACTCTTAGTATAGGAAGCCTGCCAACTCCCTTATCTAAGAATGTCTGGGGAAAATGCCAGGCCTTTAACAGTTTAAAGGGTTTATTTGCAATTCCAAAATCCAATTACCAATAGCCAAGGTCACACCAAAAGTTCAGTCCGTCCGAATGTCAAGCCGAGGGTCAAACCAAGTATTAGAGCAGTCCAAAGTCCAGAGCCAAAATAGTCAAGCCGGTTGTTCAGTCCACAGGTTCCGATTCAGGAGTATGCCAGGTGTCAAGAGCCGAAGACAACGGTTGTTCTCAACAGATCTTAGCTTCTGCCTTCTTTCTCCTTTATAGTTGCTTGAGCCTGTTCACAGCTGCTTGCAATTCCTTCGTTATCTTACTTAAGGCTTGCATCAGCTGTGCTCTGTTTTCTCAGTCTCATGCTTCGCCTTGTGGGCTTAGCTTTCTCCGCCCGTTTGAGCTGCCGCCTTTGCTGGGGAGTTACTGGACAAACTCCTTCAGGCCCCGAGTCTTCCTCATTAGAAACAGGGGGTGGGAGAGGGTGGCTTTCCTGGGGCTCTTCAGAGGAATCTCCCTGCTGTTCCTCCTCCTCCGGTAAGTCCTGGGGAATGGGTAAAGTTGCAGTCTCTGCCACTTCTTCCTCCTCAGAGGAAGATTCTTCAGACTGCCTCATGACACCAGGGTGCACACCCTATTGAAATGTGCTGTGCACACCTATGTTTCTAGGGTATAAGAAAAAAAATCTTGATTTTCCTGAGAAATATGTATTCTGAGAAATTTTGGTTCAGCTTTATTATTATTATTATTATTATTTACATTTCTATACTGCCCCATGGTCAAAGCCCTCTGGGCGGTTTATGTATTTATTTATTTATTTATTTATTTACAGGGTTTACAGGGTTCTGCACAGCACCTTTTCTAGGGTCTTCCAAATATTACATTTCTTAAGATACATCTTGTCTCAAATGCAAGTGCTGGCAACACTGTTCCTTCATGGGGATGAAAAGTCCATCTAGCAAAAAATACAGGGTGGGAGGATGGGGAGATGAAGATCATCTCTGCTGCTCCTCCCACTCTGCATAGGATGACTGTAAGCCTCTGTGTTTGGGGATTTATGCTCATTGACTGTGCAATCAATAGGCCTGTGCTTTTATAGTTCAATTTTTACTTACAAGTTTATTCTGGTTTCAATGGGACTTACTTCCCTGTGAGTCTACAGAGGACTGCAGTCTTAGTGTGCATTGGAAGGAGTTCTACAACTCTATTATCCAGAATTCTGATTTGCTTTTACACAGTTTTTCTCCCTTAGGGGGCTTTAATTACCCTTGGAGCACATGAAAAGCACAATTAAAAATTCTAATCCTCTCAATTAATTTATATATATTTAATCTCAGAGGCACAGTGCTAATATAACCAATTTTATAATCCAAATGATTTATTTTGCCTGTTGATTGCAAGAGGTAAAAAAAACTAAGCAGGGATTTCCCCAGGAATTAATAACTTTCCTCCCTCATTATCTCATATTTCTATGAAATTTTTTTACCAGATAAAGATGATCAGCTAGAAACACAGTTTATTGACACTGAATTTAATTATTAAATCAGCAGGCAGAAGTCATATTAATAGATGGATGTAAATTTCAGGCTTAGAATGTTAAAAGATAAAAGTCATGAAGATAAAATATTGTCGTTTATAGGGATGCTACAGTAATCCAAAAGGTTCAGTTTCTGACACATATATTTTGTTGTTCTTCTGGTGCAGCTGGTTATCCTACAACTCACTGATATTCTATTTTCTCTGATTTACTTCCCCATCAGTAACAATATTGCTATAGGTTTCTAATCAGATTTCTGTGAATAGGGCTATCACTGAGTGTTGCTCTTAGGGTGATCATATTTTGGAAACCAAAAAGGAGGAAACATGGTTGGCCCCCAAGGGGACATTCCCCCCAGCATGTCTGCCCCCAGGGGGCATATCCAGCATGAAGGAGGTATGCCCACCTGAACATAGCCTTGGTCACATGTCTGATTTTAGAGCTCACAATTAAGACAAATCTGTTCTACGCAACATCTTAATGTTAAAATCACTGAAATAACAAGTGAGACATCCAAAGTATCTGAAATTAACTTCATTCACTCCTACTATTGTAGCTTTTGCTGTACTTTGTTGCTATACTCTGCGTGATACATTCTCCCCTTCCCTCAAATATATTTTCTGATTGTATTCTCACTCCGCTGCAAGCTGCTGCATAACAGGGTTTGCTGCTGGCCAGCCAGCTGACTGGCTTTTTAATTTTTTTTTAATTTTAAAGTTCAATTTTGTTTTGAAACCTGCTAAAAATCAACAGATGAACAGATCTGCTTGAAACGTGGCATGGCTAAAGCCCTACTTAAGATCCATCATGATGCCAAGTTTCATCTCCTTATCTTTTAAAATGTTTTTTAAAGAAATTAAAACCTCAATTTTTTAAAAATAAATCCTAAAAATCAATGGATGAATGGATCTGCTTCAAATTTGGCATGGTTAAAATTCTACATAAGGGCTATCATGTTGCCAAGTTTCATCCCTTTATCTGTAAGCATTTTTGTTAATTCCCATTGACTATAAAGTAGAGCTGCCCTTTGGATGGGGGGATGATGGGAAAATCTGGCTTTTGCTTCAAATGTCATAATTTCCCCCCTTTCTGGATATGTTTCCCAAAATCCTGATATGTCCTGATTTTTCCTGACATATAGTCACCCTACGTAGCCAATACATGGACTAGACAGGACAAAGGAGAGCTGATAGCTGACTATGTTCCAGTTATGTGTCTCAATGGGAGATTAAGGAGAAATTACTTATCTGGATCTCCCCCCACCCTGAGCCTCTGTATTCAGCAGGAGGGGCAAGGTGTCTGTGAGTGAAAAGAACAACAGAATGAAGTTTGGGTCAAGTCAGGCAGAAGTGAAAAAAAGCACATTGTGGCACTTTTTTTATGAAAATGAATGTCAGCCTAGAAGTATCAATAAGTAAGAAACCTGCAAAGATCCAAAAGGATAGATGCAATGGTTTATGGGGAAATGGAGTCCTCTGCTTTTGGGGGGAACAATTCCCTTCACCCTACACCATTTTTTTTTGTCTGAAAATGGCACACATAATAGAGGTGTCCCAAGGCAAGAAACCTGAAAAGTTTTGGAAGGATAAGTGCAGGGGATAGGAAGTTATGATTTGATTGAGGCTTCTTCTTTTTTCAGTAAAGTGGTGATGTTGGAAAGAAAGATTTTTCACTGCATAAAAATGTTTGAGAGAAGAATTGATTTAATTTCTCTGTAGGGGCAAAAAGGATTTTGATGTCATGAACAAACTGAATTTGAAGCCACCCTGCCTCAAACACAGAACTATTTGTTTGTAGCAGAACAAGGAAGCTAATAAACACCATTTGTAAATCACAATCCCTCTTGGAAAGCCCTTGTTAAAATATGCTGTCAGTCTTTCAACCATACTCCCCTCCCCATTAACATTTACAGAAAAACAAAAGAAAAGGTGCCCTTTTTTCAGACACACCATCTGCATTTCTGAATTCTGAATTGCACACAGAGCTTCATATGGGGTCTAGTTTTAATTCTGGACACTTCAAGGGGAAGCCCTCTTTGCCCTGAGAAGCACCAGAAATGGTCTGAAGGGACCCAATTTGGCTTGGGCTTTGGCCAAATCTGATGCACAATCCTAAAAAATGGTATATATACTAGGGGTGTGCACTGGATTGGGTCTGATCCATGATCTGGATCCAATCCAGGGGAAATCGAATACAATTATCCAATTTTGGATCTCACCGCTGGATCGTTCGATCCAATCCGATCTGGAAAGGTCCCGATCCAGATCGGATGGATTGGGGGATTGGCGGGCACCCGCTGGCACCCACCGCCATTTCCATTGGCGGGCGCCAGCGGGCACCCGCCGATGGAAGCAGACAACGGGGGCAGGGGGCTTACCTTCCGGGATGTCCACTGCCTTCCGCCGCTGGACGCAACTGCAAACAGGCTTCGTGGCCTGCCCCTAGGTAGTGTGCCAGGTGATGGGTACCAACAGGGACACACTCCCCCTGTCAATACCCAGGCGTAGATCATCCGCTAAGGCGACCATAGCAGTCTCAACTCCGTATCCCGCCCTGAAGCCAGTTTGAAATGGGTCTAGAAAATCAGTGTCATCCAAGACTACCTGGAGTTGAAAGGCAACCGCCCTCTCGATCACCTTGCCCAAGAATGGAAGGTTTGATACAGGTCTGTAGTTATTAAAGTCCAGGGGATCCAGGGAGGGCTTCTTTAGAAGCGGCCGTACCACCGCTTCTTTTAAACACGATGGAAAACTCCCCTCCCTGAGAGATGCATTAATAATATATTGTAATTGCGATCTAACCACATCTCCTCCCTGGATGACCAGCCATGAAGGACAGGGATTGAGAGGGCAAGTCGTCCCCCTCACTCGTCCAAGCAGCTTGTCCACGTCCTCGGTACTCACCAACTGAAACCGATCCAGTATAATTCTACTCGCGGAGTCACTGGACACTCCATCGTCAGCCTCTGCTATAACGACGGCATCTAAGTCGGCTCTTATCCGAGAGATTTTATCTGCGAAATGATCATTAAAGGCATCGCAGCGAACCACCGAAGGCTCTAAAATCGGATTCAGGGGGGAAGGTGCCCGGGTTAGACCCCTCACCACCCTGAACAGTTCCGCTGGACGCGAATTCGCAGACGCAATGCGCGCAGAGAAGAAAGCTTTCTTCGCTGCACGTATTGCCACCCCATAGGAACGAAGATGTTCTCTATGCCGTGTCTTGTCGGATAGAAGTCGAGTTTTCCGCCATCGGCGCTCCAGTCGTCGTCCTTTCCGCTTCAACTCCCTGAGGTCTTCCGTATACCAGGGTGCCCTGTTAGAAGCGGGTCGGAGAGGACGTTTGTGGGCGATCGTGTCGATAGCCCTAGTTAGGTCTCGATTCCATCTATCAACCAGGGCTTCTACAGGATCGTCGACGATACCAGCCATAAAACCCTCCAAGGGTTTCTGGAATCCAACAGGATCCGTCAGCCTTCGAGGGCGGACCATCTTAATAGGTCCACCACCCCTGCAGGGGTGGGTGGTAGCCGTGATACTAACCCTAACCAGAAAATGGTCTGTCCATGACAACACGGAGGTATTCGTTACCTCCGCCCACAGATCCGTCTGTTCGAAACTGAAAACAGCATCGAGGGTATGACCCGCTGAATGTGTGGGTCCAGAGACCAATTGGGATAGGCCCATGGTTGTCATGGATGCCACGAACTCCCGAGCTCCACCTGACAAACCAGTCTCGAATGGGATGTTGAAATCGCCCAGGACCAAAAGCCTGGGCGAATCCAACACCAGCTCCGAGACCAGTTCCGTGAGCTCAGCCAGGGAGTCTGATAGGCAGCGGGGTGGCCGGTACACCAACAGAATCCCTAGTCTATCCCTGGTCTTCAGACTCAGGTACACACACTCGATGTAATTCAGTTCACGAACAGGAAGTCTGGTCAGGTTAAGATTATCCCTGTAGACCACAGCTACTCCGCCCCCCCGCCCACTTTCCCTCACTTGCTCACTAACACAGTAGCCAGTAATACAGATTACTGATCATTTCTCATAGGCCATGTCTACACCATCTGTTTATCCTGGGGTCAGTGTGAGATCATCTCTTTGCATCCAAACGATGCACATGGGATCCTGGGGTCAACTGAGGATGACCTCTCACTTTCCTCAGGATAAAATGGATGGCACTTATCCCATTTTTTCCCATGGTTCTGGGCAACCCCGAGGACCATGGGTGGTGTGGTGCATGCTCCTGAGTCCTCCCTCCTCCCTGTGAGTAGCAGGGCCTCAGGAAATGGGCACAGAGCTGTCTGGGGGGCTCCATGCCCATCAGGGGGCAGCATTTTCACCATACTTTGGATGGTTCTCAGGATGTTGGGGTGCCAAGTTTCCTGGTGTTTTTTTTTAAAAAACTTACCTTGGTGCTGGATCACACCAGCACAATTGTGTAAAGTCTTCTCTTTAAAAAAAGAATATCACGCTGCACCCGAACGTCCCTCTTTCCTTCTGGGACATTGCGCTGGCGTGTGCTTGCCGGGGGACAATCCCGGAAGCGGGAAAACCTGGGATCCTCACCCCACTCCCAGATAGCCAGTAAGTGTAGATGAGCCTATAGACTGCTTCCCTTACATAACTTCAGTATCCCTCCAGATTTGTGTTAAATGTATGTTTTGCTGTGACTTGCGATGAGGAAGGGTTGGATTATGTATGCCTCTTTAATATGAGCAGCACAGCAGAGACACATAGCTTTTTTATTTTAAAAGAACGAGTGATACAAAGATTAGAAAGAGAATGACAATGGCACATTAAAATTACTTCAAACGTTTGCATTTTTTTCTTTGAGGAACAGTCTGCAATAGAAGTCTGCCACTTTGTGCTCAAATCTTCACACTTCATTTAATTTTAAAACAACCCCATGTGAAAAGAGGAAAATCCTGAGGGTATAATCCACATTTTATACATTTCATTGGAATGGCACTTGCTATGTGACATAAAACATTCGTTTCTAGGCTTCCCAGTACGAATACATCTTATCAGGCTATTGGAGAAGGAATGAAACACCTGGCTCATTATGGCATGTGGTTGGAGGGGAAAGAATGTGCTAAAACAAGTGAGCCCTGCAAAGTGAGCTTTACAAAGTGTAGAGCTACACGTTGCAGAGCAAATTTGCCTTGTCAGATATTCTCCTTCTTCAGTTCTTTGGTCATTTCAAGTCTCTTCTCAGATTTATCTGTAGCATTTCCCTTTTCATCACTGTGTCTAGAAATGTCCTTGGTGTCACCTTCAAAGATCATGATATTGTTTCACTGTGTGAAGGAATGAAAATGTTAGGATATTTTGTCTTTGTTTTTAGTTGTAAAATGGATGCTTTCTGTTGAGAAGCTCTTCTAGCCAGGAGGGTTCTAAAGGTCATAGGAAGTAGGAGAGGAGATACAAAATAAGGGGGAAGCAAACCTTCTTGCTATGGGAACTAGAAATTTAACAACATTTCTCTGCCGTTCTGATTGGCAAAGAGATTGGGAGGGGAGTTGGAAAAGTGTATATAAGTGAAGCTGGCAAATAGGCAAAGAAGCACGTGAAGAGAGGTAAAACAGTAAGAAATCAAAAGAAAGAGCCCATGGCAGAGAGTATTGCAGAGGGTCTAGATTCAGGCAGCATCAGGGAGGGGGGCTGAAATAAAAGGTGTACTGCCAATGAACTAAAATGTTGTTGTTGTTGTTGTTGTTGATGATGATGTTTAGTATTGGCAAAGTAGCAAAACAGTCTAAAAAGATTTAAATGGTTACATTTTCCCATGTTTCTTTCATGTCCTAATTGTTCTTATGCTTAATTGCTAAAATTGTTTTAAAGGGGGTGTCTAGAAATATTATTACAATAACTATTGATTGCTGCTTTAAAAAAACCTTTAGTAAAGTCTAAAAGTGTTGTTTCTTTAGCCTTTAGTCTAGTGCCTTGATTTTCACTGCATGCCTAATTGTTTTACCACACTATCCAGAATAATAAGTTGGCTCAGTCAGTAAAAAAAGTCCATAGGAGAGTCACAAAGAATAATAGGCTGTTTTAGTGGAGGCAGCAAGGAAAAATTAAGATGGTGGCAGCTGGAAAGACCACAGGAAGGGCTAAGTTAATTTGCTCCATTGCAGCTTCCTCTTTAAACTACAGCCTATGTTTTCACAGTAATGTCTGACTACGTCACTATCCCAGTTCATGCTTAATCAAGAAATAGCCATGTATGTTTGTTTGAGCTCTAATTAAGCCAGAAAGTTTTTAATTAACCATGGTTTCCCATTTCATCTGAACCAAGAAACCATCGTTCACTGCTTCAGAAAAAGCCAAGACATTAATTTCAAAACTGTAGCTTAATATCTTGGCTTGTTCTAAAGCTGGTAACTATAATTTCCTGGTTCAGATAAAACAAGAAATTATGGTTAATTAGAGGCTTGCTGACTTATCTGTGCCTCATGTCAAGGGGAGTAGTAATGGAATTGAGCGTACAGGCAAAAGGCTTTGATATATCCTTAATTAGATGAGATATGATCATTTGAACATGACCATAGTCTTCATAGTTTTATAATCACCAAGCGATATTAGAACTTCTTACAGAACATTTGAACTTACTATGTACCACAAGCAACTGGCATTTTATTTAACAAGAGCTTCTCAGAGAAAAAAACATGTAAGCAACTGATTGCTAGAAACATATAAACTGGAAATTTAAAGCACAGTGTCTCAGGCACTTCCTAGTATGGCAAACCAAGAGGGCCAATGCAATATGGAATTGTTCACCTCTTGGTTAAGAGATGCATATGCCTTCTATACCAACTTTTTCTCTTCAGCTCTTCCGGAACCTCTCTCCCTCCTGCCAACACAAACTGGAATCCAAAATGGAACATGCAGCTCACTAACTTACCTTGCCCTGGATTTTTAGGAAATTGCTAGGTTTTAGGCTGACCAGGTGGCTCGGGATTTCCCGGTCCTAACCGGGAATCCAGGGGCAAACCGGCCCAACCGGGGGGCGGGGGGGGCAAACCGGGGTGGCGGGGGGTCACGCGGCAGTGGCAGCAAGCAAGGAGCGGCGGTAGACCCGGCGGCGGAGGAGGCCGGGAAGCGGCCGCCCCAGCAGGTAAGCACGAAGGGGGGCACTTACCTGCTGGGGCGGCCACTTCCCGGGCTCCTCCTCCGCCTTCGCCGCCGCTGCTGGGCTCGTAAGGCCAGAGGCCGTGCGGAAGAGGCAGGAGAGGGCCGGATCCGGAAGTGATGTAACCGTCACTTCCGGATCCGGCCCTCTCCCGCCTCTTCCGCACGGATGACCCTGCGCGGCTGCGCGGGCGACGGAGGACCCAGCGCGGCCGCGCAGGCGAAGGAGGAACCCGGCGGTAGGTCCAGGCTGGGTTTTTTTTGGGGGGATGGCGGGGGGGTTGTTTTGGGTGGGGGGGGTGGGGGGGACCAGGATTTTGATTTTTAAAATCTGGTCACCCTACTAGGTTTGCTTTATTGGGTTTGCTGAGGAAACTATTGAAAAAAAACTGTCTTTTTATGTCTTATTATGAAATGATGTCTTATTATGAAATGCAAATGCAAAACATTTAATGATAAATAATTAACTTTTCAACATGTAATCAAGTAAAATGTAGCAATTGTGTTAAAGGGAAAATCCAGGCTTACATGCAGATTCACTATGAATTCTGAATAAATGGCTTAAAAAATAAGATTGAAGTTGACCGGGATGGTATCCAAAGAGAAAATACTGAGTTATTGCTTGGGCCAAACAATTATTTGGCTAATGAACAGGTATGAGATTATGTTATTCCAGGTCAAAAGTGTTCTAAAAAAAATTGCTGATCAATTAATGAGAAAAAATATTGTGTAAGGTATACACATAAAAAAACCTTGACAAATTTTGAGTGAGGGGTTATCTTAAAGGTATCATTCAAAATTGGTCTTACCTAGCCTCAAAGGTGGACATGTAAGCCATTTTTATTAATTCTGTTTTTTTTAGGAATGTTTAATAACAATGAAATAAGACTATGAGCCCTGATTTATGGGACGGTAGATAATATTAGCTATGAGGTAACTTCTACACAGAAAAAGTACTAAATGTGCTGATTTTAGAATGCAAGAGCTTCTTATTAGAAATTCACCAGGCTGTAAACCTGTCAGCCAAATAGCCTATTCAGCACTGAATGAGGAACTTGGTACTTGAAATCTATCCTTTTACGCTATTAGGACTAGAAGTCTTAAGAACAAGAAATGTTTAGGAAATTCTACTTCCTGTTAAGTTATTAAGATCTAAGAATACTTAGCAAAGCTCTGTTCAAGAACCAAAAAAACAAAACAAAAAAAAAACCCCAAAACATTTTATGCAAGTTATATTTTTAAAAAAACAATTTGATGTGGTGCGTGTCTCCTCTGAATGAATGCTTGGAGGCAGTAATGGGCTGGATGAGGAAAAACAAACTGAAGCTGAATCCAGACAAGACGGAGGGGCTTGCTGTCAAAGGCCACAACCTGGGTTTAGAGGTGTGTCAACCAGTTCTGGATGGGGTTACACTCTCCCTGAAAGACTGTGTTCGCAGCTTGGGGGTGCTCCTGGATCCGTCACTCCAAATGACAGCCCAGATAGATGCGATGGCCAGGAGTGCCTACTATCAGCTACGGCTGATACGCCAGCTGCGTCCCTTCCTAGAGTTGGAAGACCTAAAGACGGTAGTGTACATGCTGGTAACTTCGAGGCTCGACTTCTGCAATGTGCTGTACATAGGGCTACCTCTGTGCCTAGTCTGGAAACTTCAACTAGTTCAAAATATGGTAGCCAGGTTGGTCACCGGTACACCACATTACACCAGCTTTAAAATCGCTCCACTGGCTGCCAATTAGTTTCCGGGCAAAGTACAAAGTGTTGGTCATTACCTTTAAAGCCCTACATGGTTTGGGTCCAAATTACCTGCAGGATCACCTTTTCCTATATAATCTGCTTCACACACTCAGGTCCTCTGGGAATAATATACTTCAATCAGCCAGAACTAGGCTGACGAGTGTTACCCAGAGGACCTTCTCTTCTGCCACTCCCAGACTGTGGAATGGCCTGCCGGAGAAGACTCATCAACTTAACAGTCTTTTAGAATTTAAGAAAGCTATAAAGACTAATCTCTTCTAGCAGGCATATCCAGTGGGATTTTAGAATGTTTTAGGATGTTTTTTATGATGTTTTATTGCTCTTTTAATAATGTGTACCGTGTTTTTAATCAGTTTTATGTATTTTATCATATTTTATATTTACTGTTCCCCGCCTCGATCCAAACGGAGAGGCGGGTAAGAAATCATATTATTATTATTATTATTATTATTATGCTATAAGTATATTTCTAATAAAAATGAAAGATGGATCCATAATTTTTCTCCCTATATTAATTCTTGTTAGTACAAAACCAAAATTGAATCCACTTAAAACATGTTTTGGTACATGCTTTGTTTGAAGTGATGGGTAGTTAACTGGCAGCCCATAGGCTTCCTAAATACTGGAACTATAGTTTGAAAACACTCAGCAAAGGCCACATCTGTAACAACCTTGCAGACTTTTCCCTCTCTCGTTTCCACCCACTCCTTGTCTAATTTTAGGTTGTACATTCTAGGCTGAAGTGACTGTCTCTGCCATTGCTCTGAAAAGTGCACAGCAATGACACTGTATAAATAATAAATAAGTTTAAAAAACTTCTGATCCATCATCCTAGATAAGGAAAAGAGTTGGATCATTAAGATCAGCAACAGGGTAGCTGTGCTACTTATGCACAAAATAGAACCTCTTGCCATTTTTGTGATGCATTAAAACTCTACACTGCACTCAACAGTCAAACATTCCTTGAGTTTCCAGTAGGGCCTATATCCTGTCCTATAAAATAAATATGTGCACGTTTGATGAGGACTATGCATACCTAGACAGGCCCAGGAAAGAGGCAGGAAGGAGTTTCTCTATATAAAGGATACCAGGAAATACAGGAATAGGACCCTAAAGATATGGGCACCCCAAAGCTACCCCAATAGGAGGGCTATATAGGCACATTCCATCATGGTGCCATGGAAACCTAGCAAATATAGTAGTACCTAGGAGGAAAAGTTCAGCAAGTGAGTCAAGGAGCTGGAGGTGGGGGAAGAAAGAGATTAGGAATAATTTGGAGGAAGGGGAAAGACCACAGAAGAGAGTTAAATAGGTAACTCACATTGAAATTCAGTGAGGGAGCCAAATTTGACACAATCAGAAATGCATTAATCTGTAAGGAATATATACCCCTTTCATAATTCAAAGAATTGTAGAAGGAAATTGTCTCAGGAAAAAAAATGCCTTCTTTTGTGTGGCAACCCCAGTCTGTCATGATTGTGTCAGTAGACAAAAGGAGGGGAACATGCTTTTTCACCCATCCTATCTGTTGGCCTCAGTTCCATTTGCCTGGATGGTAACTCACTACAGCCTCTCTGCTCCTGGCTGAAACAGAGGGAAGAGTGACAGTGGATGTCCCTGAGCTAGGGCTGTGTCAGGGATCTGGACATTGTGAACATAGCAAGATGGTAAAAGAAGGAAAGTCATTCTCCTCTTTGTTTTGCCATCTTTCCCTATGCAACATTTGTCAAGCTATCCACTTGTAGAGTTTTAAAGTCAAACAAGACAATGCAAGTGACTTCTTCACAGTGTGCATCATTGAACTATGGGATTTCCTACCACAAGATGTAGTGGTGGCTAGTAACTTGGATGGCTTTAAAAGGGGATTAGACAAATTTACCAGGATAAGGCTATCAGTGGCTACTAGCCATGATGGCTAGATATTGCTTCCATCAGGGGCAGTATACCTCTGTATGCCAGTTGGTGGGAAGTAAGCAAGAGGGTGCTGTTCTACTCATGTCCTGCTTGTGGGCTTCTCATCAAAGCATCTGGTTGTCCAGTGTAGGAACAGAATGCCAGACTAGATAGGTCTCTGATTTGATATAGCATGGCTTTACTTCTTAACAGAGGTACTACACATTTAAGAAAAAAGCATGTTGCATATTCAGACAATGTCAAATCCAGTCTGGTCCTCAAACAGTTCAACTTATCATTATTGACATGATATGACAAATTTGATTACTAAAAAAAAAAGTGCCAAACTTTGAATACTTAATGAAGTTTACTTCAGAATTTCAATGCCCTTCATTTGGGTTGCAACACTATGCACTCTTACCTTGGACTTATGTTTGAATAAATAAGGATACAATTGCATTGTTGGACACATAAAATATACTCATCAAGAAAAAAATAGAAGAGTCAATAGGGGGATTGGGTTGAAAGTCATGTACAGCTTACTAAAAATTTACACCTTCACAACCAATAAGAGTTTTGTAACCTTCCACCTGGGCGATTTAAAGATTTAAGACAGAGAAATGCCATCCCAGAAGAGAAAGAGGTATTGATTTTCAGCTTGCCCTTAACTCAACCCTCTTTTTGGTGGCAGTAACAGCAGCCTTTTCAAAGGGAACAAAAATTGTCTAAGGTTGCAATCTTGTAGATATGCAGACTTGCCTGGGAGTAAGTCCCATTGATTTCAACGGGGCTTACTTCTGAGCAAATATCGATTAAACTTTAAGAACATTTTTTAAAATCCTGATACATACGATGTAATGAAGTAAAGGATACGTTAGGACTGGTATATTTTGTGACAAATCCTATATCAAGGGGAAAAAAACAGAAAGCAGCTACAGTACAAAACAAAAGTCAACTGACTAAAAGTTGTTCAATGTTTTCCCCCTTATACAAAGCAGGAAAAATATGTTTTTCTCTAGAAAGCCATAAGGATCCAAAGTTTTGGTAAAATGGCAGTTATGAGGGGTAAAAATCTATGACAACAGTTGCTGACTTATTTAAAAAGTAGTTGAACATTCTTTTATTCATCTTATGTGGCATATTTAACATTTGAGATAACCATTGTTTCTCTCCAAAAGACAGAATAATAATAATAAAGACTAATCACCCTTACATTTTTTACTCTCTCTATTTAAGCCTTAGTTTCTCCTCAAATTTCTTAGGTATCTCACTTGAACAGAAATACCAAAATTAGAAGAAAGGCATATCCTTATCATCCACCAGCTCTGAAATGTACTGGTACACAAAAATATTTGATCATCTAAAGCCTTGCCAGTTTAAGACTGAGGTAAGGCTGTCTCATGTTGGCTCAAGCCTGACAAAGCCAAGGAACTAAATGCTAAAACTAATGCCTTACTGACTTGCCCCATGTCACAAATTGTACTTCCTTACAGGTTAACCTCCACGCACCCACATTTTTCCTTGGTCTTTCAGGCTGAAATCCAGATGGGGCGAATGGAGTGCCTGGGACCAGCACAGATGCCGCATATTGCCTTGGGCTATCTCTAGACCAGCCATTTATCCCAAGGTCATCTCTAGGTTGTCCCTGTGTGTCCAAATGATGCACAGGGGATCCCGGGGTCAACTGGTGATGACCTAGAAATGACTCCAGGATAACTGAAACTGGGGATGTCCCGGTTTTTCCGTGGTCCCAGGATAACCCTGAGGACTGAGGCTGGTGAGACATGGCCTCCCAGGTCCTCAAACGGGCATGGAGTGGCTCCGTGCCCATGGGGGTGGGGCGGGGGCAGCAATTTTGCCATCCCTGGGGTGGCGGGGGGGGGTTGGACGTGGGGTTTGGCGGGGTTGTACTTTTTCACTGCGCGCTGCTCCTCTTTTCAAAAAAGGATGGTGGCTGGAATGTCACGCTGCCGTAGAGACTCTAGGGGAAGATTGCGGAAGCACGTAAGTCCCCGATCCTCCCCCTCCCTCCCACTGCACCCTTAGGTGTAGATGAGCCCCAGGTCTTTTTCTCACCACATTAGGCATCTGAGCTTTACTGTTTTACTAGAGGAATCTCCCTGTGAGTTGACCCTTGCCAGTTTGTTGCTGGTTAGCAAGCACAATTTTCTGTTATATTGTAAGCTGTTTAGGGAGGAGTGTATTCTTGAAAGGTGGCTAAGAAATGCATAAAATAAAATATTTCCCTCTCCTCCCTAAAAAAAACACATTGTGGCATGTGAGGTGGAGTGTGGTCTAGCACAAACCAGTCAGGATCTTGGGTACCGTGGACCCCTATCTCCCCTTACAAAACATTACTTAATTGGGTCAGGGGGCTTCAAGAATGGACATGGAAAGGATTCCACTACATCCCATCCCTGAAGTGGAGACATTAGTTTAAAGATGTAGCTAGCAGTTATGCTTTCCTTTCATTTTTACTTTAGAATAGGTTAGGCTGACCAGATAAAATCCAGGTCAGGGCTCATGTAACTTTAACAGTTGTAGAGAAAAGGGAATTTCAGCCAGTGTCATTTGTATGCAATTAGTTCCTGGTGAAATTCCCTCTTCCTCACAACAGTTAAAGAATGCAGGCACTATACTAGAGTGACCAGATACAAAAGAAGGCAGGGGCCCTGCAACTTGAACTGTTGTGATGAAGAGGGAATCTCACCAGGAACTAATTGCATACAAATGACACTGGCTGAAATTCCCTTTTCTCTATAACTGTTAAAGTTACATGAGCCTTGACATGGATTTTATCTGGTCACCCCAGAATAGGTGCTGGGCCTCCAATCTGGCTCATGACCCTAGAATGGGCAGTTCGAGGGCTCTAACCCTTCACACACACACACACACACACACTGTGGCCTCTTCACCCTGTACTTGTATTTTCAATTGTAATATAGTTTTGGATAGGGTGCCCATCTGCCTGGATTTGTCCGGACATGCCCGGAAAAAGGAGGGCAAATCCAAATCAGGGGGAGGAACCCATTTTGGGGGGCCAAATCCAGAAATTTACCCCCCCCCCCAAAAAGCCTGTTTCCGGTACTTACAGTTTTGGTCTTCTGAGGCCTGCCGAAGCCATTTCTGGGTTCCTAGAGGGTCGTCGCTATGGCAATGGCCCTCTAGGAATTCGGAGATGGCTTCAGCAGGCCTCTGCAGGCCCGTTTTTAGGACTTTCGGTTTCGGCCTTCTGAGGCCTTCCAAAGCCATTTCCGGGTTCCTAGAGGGTCATCGCTATGGCGATGGCCCTCTAGGAATCCGGAGATGGCTTCAGCAGGCCTCTGCAGGGCCATTTTTAGGACTTCCTGTTTCAGCCTTCTGAGGCCTTCCGAAGCCATTTCCGGGTTCCTAGAGGGGCCGTCACCTCTAGGAATCTGGAAATGGCTTCGGCCGGCCTGGGCGGGCCCATTTGGGGCACCTCTGAGGCCTGCCCCTGGTGGGTCATCCTCATCCACACTTACCAAAACTCAGTCGGCAAACCCCTTCCAGCTCCCGCTTGACGATCCTGGGCCTCTTCTTGGACAGTGCAGGCAGAGGACAAAAAGCAGGCAGAGCAGCAGGTAGGACAGTTTTATCCTGGGAGTTACAAGGTTCTGAGAATTTTTCCAAAACAGCCCTCCACCTGTTAGGATCTCTCCTCTCCCAGGTCTCATCCTGTACTTTTCTAATCCCCTTCTCTGCAACCCCTTGCTACCACTAAGAATATTTTCAAGGTGAATGTAAAAATCCCCATAATTTGCCCAGAGAAATGGGGGAGGGGGGGAGCAAGCATAGGAGCAGCCTTGGGAGAGGTATGTTTGT
Organism: Anniella stebbinsi; assembly: GCA_029215795.1. Classification (NCBI taxonomy): domain Eukaryota; kingdom Metazoa; phylum Chordata; class Lepidosauria; order Squamata; family Anniellidae; genus Anniella; species Anniella stebbinsi. Next base: position 139,183,947 of record JARDYH010000005.1, on the reverse strand, counting down.
GTGAGTGTATTTATGTGATGGGTGCATGGGGTGCATGTTCATTTGTCTATGAATGGATGTGTGTGCGGGTGTTTTGGGGTAGGTGATCCTGAGAGAGTTTACTTGTTTGCAGTGTGTGAGTGTATTTATCTGATGGGTGCATGCTCATTTGTCTATGAATGGATGTGTGCGTGTGTGTTTTGTGGTGGGTGATTCTGAGAGAGTTTGGTGTTTGTGTGCATGTTGAGAGTGTGTGGGGAGCTATAGTTTTGTATGTGAGAGTTGGGGGAATGATATGGAGTTGATATTCCTATTTACGGGAAATAAATTTGAATGAATTTTCTAAGAATTCATTTAGAGATGGTTTGAGCAAATTGGTTTAGCTGTCTGGAAAACAGGTGTTGTGCTGGAACAGAAAACTGGTTTCAAAGCAGTACCTTTATCCGGTTACCTCACCCATTTTCTTTTCTTTGATTTTTTTGTTGGAGGAGAACATTGTAATATATTGATGTATGAATTGACTTATTAGCAATATTTATTTACTGCTTCTTATTTGAATAAATCATGAAACTTTTAAAAAAGAATATAAAAATGTGCAATGGTATCATATTAGAAGTTCATTTGAACATACAGTAGCTCATGGCTGTGTGAAAAGCAAAGTAAATGGATGCAATTTCAATGGGCTTTTTAAATATCATGAATACATAATTTCTTATCCATCTCTATTGGAGGATGATTGTTACTGGCCATGGTGTTTTTACTTCATCTATGTGATATTTGCTGGTGCTAGCATTTGTTTTATCCTTTTAGTAACTGAACAAAAACAGACGATTCTTGTTAAATACATATCCTCCTCCAAGCTGGTTCTCTCCAGATGTGTTGGATAAAATTCCCAATGCCCAGTCGGCATGACCAGATAGGAATCACAGTCAAAGACATTTGGAGAGGATCAGGTTGGGGAAGGCTGAAATACACAGAGTTCTAAGTTTTTTTTAAAAAAAGTCATATTCCTCCTCAGTTTATTAATCTTCACAAGATCATATCTAGCTGAGCTGGAGTCTAGATCCACATTGTGTTAGAAATGCCCATTCTGTTTCAGAAAAGGAAAATACAATCTGGACAGTTGAAGACAAATTTCTTTATTGCAAAAACAGCCTTTTGCAAAAGGGGTGTGGCTATGCAAGCTTGGCACACACCGAAAGTCATAAATCACACAACGTATATTCCCTGTCATCCGGCCGGCCTCTAACAGGTTGCATCCTATCCCGTACGCCTAATTATAATATTCAAATCCCCACATCCTCCCCTTTCCTCTATATTTTCCCCACCCACACATGTTTCCTGCAAACAATCTTAGCGAAGCTTGACCTGTTGTTCCTAGTCTCCTTCTGTTTCCACTTCCGACCACAATCCACCTGCACTTCACTTGCATTAGCTAAGTTCCATCTACTAAATATAGTCTTATGACAAAAACCACCAGTGAACCCATGTCCCGTGCCTTTACGCTTCAAAGGTCACAGACACCTGGTTATTTTGCTCTATTGCCTATGTCTACTTTTAGATAATGTGCTTCTGCTTTTTGCTTAATACTGTGCATTTGGCAACCTCCTAAATTAAAATTGCTTTAGCTGATTAATTATTGGATTACATATATGTGCCTAGGTTTTATATGTGCCTACTGGATTATATATTTTTGCTTAGCCCTATATGTTCCCAAATGAAAAAGCAACATTTCCTACAATTGTATATTGTATCTTCTATATATTTTCTCAATTAATTCCCAAAACCCGTGTGAGACTGTTAATGATTTTTCCATTTAATTCACTAATTTTTTGGATCTAACTATTTAGCTCTTGCGCCAATGTGCATGGTGGGTGGGGTGGGTGGAGAAGGGTTTTTCACTTCTCCTGTAATTGCTAGTTATTTTATATCGTCCACCTGAAGTTTCTGAAGTCTGAAAGCCCAAAGTAAAATTGTTAAAATTCCTAAAGACATTTCTATCAAAGTCCATTGGAGTTCTACTGATGAAAATTCTGACCAGCAAAATATCTCAACCTATGCCAATATGAGTAAGATTTCCCAAAACCTTTGCTGGGTCTCTCTTTTCCTCTTCCTTTTCTGTAACGTTTTTGTCATTAGGTATTGCTATGTCAATGAGGTAGTTGTGTTTTTCTTTTATATGTATGACTGTTGTGTCTGATCGCTTGCAAAGTATTGTCTTGTCCCAGAATTGTTCTGTCCCAGCATAGCATGGCTTGGCTTGACTTGTTTGAGTGTGTTTGGATCTCCTAGGCTCTAAAAGCATCTTTCTGGAAAGCACCTGCTGGTTGCATGATCGAGGAGGCCAGGTTCTGTGAGTGCATAGTTGTCCTTGACAGGAGGGCCTTGCACTTGCTAGAGTAAGGTGAATAGATGTGAAGAGGCTGCAATCCTACATTCATTTATCTGGGAGTAAGCTTTATTGAAATCAACAAGAGTTATTTCTAAAGTTTCTTTGGGCAGTTTTCTTTGGGTCCCTGACTGGGATTTCTATTCTCTACACACTGAGGCAGTGTAAATTCAGGATATACTTGGATAAAAGGAGGGAAAGGTCCTTGTCTAGCATTGTGATAATGGGCATCTGTTCTGGCCTTTCTTTGTATTGCTACTGACCATGGTTTTGTTTACATGGCTAATGAACCTGAGATATAATGACAAATTTTTAGATTAGTTTCTCACTAATAAACCAGTAGTTGAAACAAGCTAAGAGGTGAGAAGTGACTACAACAAGCCTTTAGTCCATTTTGTTCCATGGCTAATGTTTGCAGGGTAATCGTATTTTATACTCTTCCTGCAATGCTAGGTTGCTAGTTTGTTGTACTAGATTTTTCTGCACTTGTCAACTGCTTCATTTGTTCAGTGGTAGCAATGCTGAATCTGTGAGTATGGATAAGAGAAATGTTATGGTAGGCTGACCATATGAAAAGGAGGACAGGGCTCATGTAACTTTAACAGTTGTAGAGAAAAGGGAATTTCAGCCAGTGTCATTTGTATGCAATTAGTTCCTGGTGAAATTCCCTCTTCATCACAACAGTTAAAGGTGCAGGCACTATACTAGAATGACCATATACAAAAGAGGGCAGTGCCCCTGCATCTTTAATGGTTGTGATGAAGAGGGAATTTCACCAGGAACTAATTGCATACGAATGACACTGGCTGAAATTCCCTTTTCTCTAAAACTGTTAAAGTTACATGAGCCCTGTCCTCCTTTTCATATGGTCAGCCTAGTTATGGGGAAAGAGTGTTAAATGTTAGGAAAGTTGGGACTATGGTCATCCAGTGAAGGATTTGCAGTCAGAAAACATATTTGAGGGAAGGGGAAACAATCACACAGAGCATAGCAAAAGTTTCAAAGTACAGCAAAAGCTACAAAAGTAGGAGTGAGTAAAGTTAATTTCAGATACATTGAATGTCTCACTTGTTCTTTATTTTAGTGATTTTAACATGAAGATATTGTGTAGAACAGGTTTGTCTTAATTGTATGCTGTGAAATCAGACATGTGACCAAGGCCATGTTTGGGAGGGCACGCCCCCTTGGGGGCTGGACATGTTGGTGGGCACGCCCCCTTGGAGGACGGCCACGTTGGTGGGCATGCCCCCTTGGGGCGGCCATGTTGTCCTCCTTTTTGTTTTCCAAAATATGGTCACCCTAGTTTTGGAGTGCTGCTTTGCAATAGAAATCGCAGGCATGGCTGCCCAATCCAGATTAGGCCCACAGTAGGGGAAAAGGTTAAAATTTTCCTAACTTTGACACTAGGGGCTGGATTTCTGTAATGCAGAGTACATGGAGCTGTCTTCAAAAACAGTCTGGTAACATCTGCCAGTCCAATTCAGGGCAGTGAGTGTTAACAGGGACTGGCCAATGTGATCATATTATACCAGTACTTTTCCATCTGCACTGGCTGCTAGTCCATTTCTAAGCCTGATTCAAAGTGCTGGTGTTAATGTTCGAAGCCCTAGATGGCTACCTGAAAGATTGTCTCCTCCGAGAAGTACTACCTAGGCACTACAATCATCTTTAGTGATCTTCCTTTGGGAGTCCCTGCCAAAGGAAGTAAGGTGGGGGTTGCCACCAAGAAGAGGGCCTTTTCTGCTGTGGCTCCCTGGTTGTGGAATGAGCTTCCCAGGTAGGTTCACCTTGCATTGTGCTCTTTCCTGTACCAAGTGAAGACATTTTTTTTAAATTTCCCTGGCAATTTAGTCTTTTAGCTGTGTTGTATGAAAGCTGTCATTGCATTTTAAAACTCTGCATTGCTGCTAGGTTTTGTTTTGCGTTGTCCTTTTATACTGTAGTTTTATAGTTTATATTGTATTTTATGATGTATTTTGTGGTTTAACTGTTGTGTAGGGTGACCAGATAAAATCCAGGTCAGGGCTCATGTAACTTTAAGAGTTGTAGAGAAAAGGGAATTTCAGCCAGTGTCATTTGTATGCAGTTAGTTCCTAGTGACATTCCCTCTTCATCACAACTGTTAAAGTTGCAGGGGCCGTGCCTTCTTTTGTATATGGTCACTCTAGTATAGTGCCTGCAACTTTCACTGTTGTGATGAAGAGGGAATTTCACCAGGAACTAATTGCATACAAATGACACTGGCTGAAATTCCCTTTTCTCTACAACTGTTAAAGTTACATGAGCCCTGACCTGGATTTTATCTGGTCAGCCTACTGTTGTGAACTGCCCAGAGAGCTTTGCCTATTGGGTGGTATAGAAATGTAATAAAGAAATGAATAGGATCCTGGTCTGAATTGGGCTGCCTGCACCTACTGTAGAGTAAAAACAAAAGAAAGATGTAGCGGCTAGCTGCATCTTTAAAATAATATCTGGTCTGGCCTTAATGTAGTAACAAGGCAGTGCTTTGACTGACCCTTTCATCAATTGAAGGGCTTTGTGAATTCCATAACTACAGTAGGCCTCAAGTTCTTCAATCTTCAACTCCATGTGACATTCTCTGGAATCCACAGTGAGACTTGAAGTAGCAGAGGTGAGGTGGGGTGTAACCTGAAGATGAAATAGGTGAATGACTAGTGTCATGTCAGATAGTGGTATTAAATTTCCTCTAGTGAAGTCACTAAATCAAGTGTATGACTTTCTGTGACTAGAGTGGTTGATCTGCTGGGTCAAAAATAAATGATAGGCTTTCAGGTGAGGGGGATCAGAGGTGATTTCAAGGTGGACTTTACAGTTTACCCAGAACTGAAATCCTAATGTATTTCCAAGTCAGCTTGACAGGGGTGATAAAATATCCATGCAAGAGCCATAACTTCTTTCAGGTTGACTGATACTGAATAGTAATGCCCAAATGTAAGGTATTGTAGTAGCTGAAAAGAGGCAATAAAAATATCAGAGAATTTTTTAAGGAATAATTAGGAGTAAACAATGGCATGGATACTAAGATCAGCAGCTTGCCACTGACATCAATAAAAGCTAAAGTACCTGTACAAGCAAGTCTTCTTTAAGACGGAGCCCTTTAATCCCATAAGTCCAAACAATTCTCGTGATAAATAAAACCTTTCCACAATTGTGACCTGATCCTATGACTTCCATTGCTCAAACACAAACAGAGATAGGTGCTTTTGCAAGGTAAATATCAGACAGGCAGCTGTTGCCCTAGCAACAGCAAATAGCAAAGAACTTTTCTCTTTTAAACAATTGAAAGTTTTGTAGTAACTGAGGGCAAACTCAAAGTAAGAGTCCTTCAATTCTAACATAATGTATTAGGGAGAAATTACTGTAATTATCACAGTAGTCCACTACTTGCTTGCAAATTAGATCAGTAATGTTATCCTTTTATTGGGGGGGGGGGGAGAGATTTATAAAATTAAAGCATCTTGTTTTCTGCCAAACATTTTACAACCCACCCACCCCCAACACACATGGAATATCTCCCCATGACTGAACTGGCTGTATCTGTAGGGTGACCATATGAAAAAGAGGCCAGGACTCCTGTAACTTAAACAGTTGTGTAGAAAAGGGAATTTCAGCAGGTGTCATTTGTATGCAAGCAGCACCTGGTGAAATTTCATCTTTATCACAACAGTTGAAACTCCAGGAGCTATACTAGAGTGGCCACATACAACAGAGGGCACAACAGAGGACACGGCTCCTGCAGCTTTAACTACTGTGATGAAGTGGGAATTTCACCAGGTGCTGCATGCATACAAACGACACCTGCTGAATTCCCCTTTCAATACAACTGTTAAAAATACAGGAGCCCTGTCCTTCTTTTCATATGGTCACCTTAACTGTAAACCTATGCACATCTGTTTGTTAGCTGCACTGAGAACAGTGGGATTTTTTTTTGCCCCAATGAAGATGCATCTGCAGTGCATGGTACAGTGGCAACATTTCACTCCGTGTATTTTTGTTGGCTTTTATACATTATAACTGAATGTACAGAATGGTTTCTAAAGGGCAGAAAGTTACTACCAAGTGACTTTACCCCACACCCAGGTAGGGATGTCAGAGAAATCCATTTTGAGAGTGGAGATCAGTGAGTTTTCACCAGCTGAACCCCAGGATTCTAGCACTCAAATCCCTGAGCTGGCTTGACTTGGTGTATGCCAAGTCGGGCAAGCTCACAGTTTCTCTCCTTTTTCTTTTTCCTGAGAGCCTCAATTTTGCACAACAAATGCAGGTATTACAGAAATTGCAATTTGCACAAAATCGTGGCCATAGCCAGTTTGTACAAATTCTCTGCCCCAGAATTCTCTGATAACAGCGAACATCCACAGTGCATTCGGTCTTCCAGTGCAGGGATTGGGCACTTCTAAACCAATAGAATCATATCAGGGCGGAGACATGCCCAATAGGAGCTTCTAACATCCCTGAAATTATCTAACTGTTTTTCAGGCGTCAATGCTGTGTGTGTATGTGTATGTGTGTCTCATTGAATATCTCCATATTTGAAAGACACTGAGTGTGGTGAGGGTATATTGGCATTTGTGACTAACCAATAGCTATTAGCCACACTTGTTTTCCTATCCCCCCCTCCAATCACAGTGTTTTGTCCTCCTTGCCTGTTGCCATTCTAGTGAGAGAGAAACACCTGAGAGAGAGAGAGAGAGAGAGAGAGAGAGAGAGATCTGCAGCCAGCCAGGCAGCCACTGTCTCTTGGTCCATTATTTTCTAAGCTCTTTCTCCTTCTTAAAACCATTAAAACTCCTAGTGTGCTGTGTTTCTGTAGTCTACTCCCTCCTCACTGAAAAATCGTTTTTTAAAAATCCAATCCGGCTAGTGTGTGTGTTTGGTTTATTATTTCTGTTATTAGCATTGGCTGGCTGGGCTTCTAGTCCGGGGGGGGGGGAGGCTCCTCATCTCCCTCCTCCTCCTCCTCCTCCTCCTCCTCCAAGCCTTGTACTACCTCCTCACATATAGGGAGAAGCTGTTGTTGCCTTGACTTGCTCCAACGTGCCTGACAGTGCTGGGAAGGGTTGCCTCACCTCCTCCTTCTGGCTGAGGACCTTCTGGCAGCTAGCAAACAGACCCCAAACAGGACACAGTGGTATTCAGTCATCCCTACACCCCAGGATCAATAATTAAGCTAGGCTGACCAGATAAAATCCAGGTCAGGGCTCATGTAACTTTAGCAGTTGTAGAGAAAAGGGAATTTCAGCCAGTGTCATTTGTATGCAATTATTCCCTCTTCATCACAAGAGTTAAAGGTGCATGCATTATACTAGAGTGACCAGATACAAAAGAAGGCAGGGCCCCTGCAACTTTAACTGTTGTAATGAAGAGGAAATTTCACCAGGAACTAATTGCATACAAATGACACTGGCTGAAATTCCCTTTTCTCTACAACTGTTAAAGTTACATGAGTCCTGACCTGGATTTTATCTATCACCCTAATTAAGCAACCACAACCATTAATGTCATCATTGAATCCTTCATTTCAAGATTTATTTTTAAGTGAGCCAGGAGATAGATTAGATAGATAGATAGATAGATAGATAGATAGATAGATAGATAGATATTGTAACTGTTTTGGGGTTCTCTCATTTTATATATATATATATATATATATATATATAGGAACTCCACGGTGCTTAAATGAAAGTAATCACAGATGATAATATTCCCTTCCTTTGATAATCATGGAGTTGTCTTGGATGGCAGGTGAAAGACACAAAAGAAAAAAAATTGAGGGGGAGGGGTGAAGCAATGAGTCAAAGGATAACTTCCTCAAATAACAGCTGCTACTTTCTTGCCATTGCAAGAGGCAACACAGAAGCTTCTAGAGGGTTTTCATCATAAATCTATTCTGCTTCTAACACATAGACTATAAGAAAAGAATCATTTAGCAGGATCTGAAGCAGAGCTTGAATGAGGTGAAGCAAGTGTATGGCAAATTTCTGAAAAATTCATTGGCCCTTCTACACTTACACTGTGCCCTCTGGCCAATAGCTGTAAGTTCTCAAGGTTTCAGAGAACAGTTCCTATGCACTGTAGTTACAGTCAAAGTGTTTACGAAAAAGAAGAAAAGGAATTTTCAATCTATACATCTAAGATTGTTTAAAAATGTTCCTCTTTCTGTTTGTTCCAGGTTTTGCCCCAAACTACAGGATACTTTAATAATAAATGCATGCTTTGTTTACTGAATTGGCAGCCTTGTATCTGCCCATTTCAGTCTTTTCATCCAACTATATTTGGCCCATTGATCAAACATGTTGCCTCTAGCTTCTTAACTCTCTGCTCCCCTTAGAGGTGTGCAGTGGAAACATAAAAACACCACCTGCAGTGAATTATACTTAGGATTATTTTGGAGAGCATTCAGATTACTATAAAAATCACTGTGCATCAAGGGCATAAGCAGTTTCTAGGAGGTACACTAATTCTATTATTATTATTTATTTATTTATTACCCGCCTCACCCTCCAGATCAAGGCAGGGAACAACATCAAACATAAAATACACAAAACCGATTAAAAGCACATAAAACCAAGACATCATTAAAATACCAATAAAATACCAATAAAACACTTAAAATTCATCTGGGTAGGCCTGCCAAAAGAGATCGGTCTTTATAGTTCTTTTAAATTCTTGAAGACTGGTGAGTTGGTGGATCTCTCCTGGCAGGTCATTCCACAATCTGGGAGCAGCAGAAGAGAAGGTCCTCTGGGTAACAGTCCTCAGCCTAGTTTTGGCTGACTGTAGTAAATTCTTCCCAGAGAACCTGAGCGTGCGGGGCGGATTGTGTATAACTGCACAATCCTATGCGTGTCTACTCAGAAGTAATTCCACTGAATTCAATGGAGTTTTCTCATAAGTAAATATACCTAGGATTGCAGCCTCAATCTATGTATAACTTGGTTGTTTCGAATTAGTCTCTCCTACCAAACAGAATGGGTGATTCCCTCTCCCAGTGTAGCCATCTGCCACCATCAAAATTTGTTCCCAGGATTGAATGTATGAGAAATTCATTTACATTGATTTTCTTATCAGGATTTTACCAATTTGCATCTTCTGTACCAAACACGGACTCAGATACAATCTCTGGTTGAAGTCCATACATTTCCGTACTTACAATATGATTCGCAGACCCAACACCTGCATTTGGCAGTGTGCGTACATTTTAAAACTGTGCATGAAAAAGTTCCATACTTTTGAAAACCATGCAGAAATACATTTAATCAATGGGAAAGGGGGAAAAGTTATATTTCAAAGATGCACACAATTTATGGGTCCGTTTCGAAACAGATACACACAGGTATTCATGCGGGAACAAACTAGGCATGTGCATTATATCAGATCCGATATCCGATTCTGATTAAAATTGGAGAAATTCGGACATCTGATACTGATTCCGATTCAAAAATTTGGAAATCCATTTTTTTCCGACCCAATATTTTGGTCTCTGATTTTAATTGGAAAAATTTGGAAAATCGGACGTCATTTTGAATGAGTTTTTCCATTGCCTATTTTTGTGTTACAAAAACATCTATAACTTTTTTATTTTTACAAGTAGAAGGATGAAACTTGGCCACATTGCAGATGGGTTTGAGATACTTCTCTGTGAGAAATTTCAGAAAGATAGCTTGAGGCATTTTGTGGCTATGCATTTTTTAGTAACAAACCAGGAATGCCTATAACCCTTTTTATTTTAAAGATCCACACATGAAACTTTGCCACATTGCAGATGGGATGTTGGGACTCGTGTGTGAAATTACAGAACCATAGGTGCTTGCTTTGTGTGGCAATTAATTTTTGAAAAATGGATAGCAGTGGGGTAAAGACAGTTATGGCTTCAACTTTTTTATTTTTAAAGATCCAAACATGAACTTGTCCACATTAAAGGTACCACTTTCCCATAGCCTACTATTGTGTTACAAAAACTCCTATAACTTTTTTATTTTTACAAATAGGATGAAACTTGTCTACATTGCAGATGGGTTTGAGGTACTTATCTGTGAGAAATTTCAGAAAGATAGCTCCAGGCATTTTGTGGCTATTAATTTTTTACTTTAAAAGTTCAAAATGTTCAAAAACAGAGGCTTTGACAGCTAACGGGGGGAAGGTGGGAGAGTGGGGGGGCTGTTTGACAGCTGTCAAACCCACCGTTTTGGAACTTTTAAAGTAAAAAATTCATAGCCACTACACACCTGCACCTATGTTTCTGAAATTTCTCACACTTAAGTTCCTCAAACCCATCTGCAATGTGGCCAAGTTTCATGCTTCTATCTTTTAAAATAAAAAAGTTAAATAGGTTTCTCTCCTCATTTCTCCCAAAATACCTTGCCACTACATGCTTGAAGCTATTATTGTGAAATTGCTCACACATGTCAACCAAAGTTAGGCTGTGAACATATGAAAAGGAGGACAGGGCTCATGTAACTTTAACAGTCGTAGAGAAAAGGGGATTTCAGCCGGTGTCTTTTGTATGCAATTAGTTCCTGGTGAAATTCCCTCTTCATCACAACAGTTAAAGTTGCAGGGGCCCTTCTTTTGTATATGGTCACTCTAGTATAGTGCCTGCAACTTTAACTGTTGTGATGAAGAGGGAATTTCACCAGGGACTAATTGCATACAAATGACACTGGCAGAAATTCCCTTTTCTCTACGACTGTTAAAGTTACATGAGCCCTGTCCTCCTTTTCATATGGTCAGCCTAACCAAAGTGGTACCTTTAATGTGAACAAGTTTCATGTTTGGATCTTTAAAAATAAAAAAAGTTAAAGGCATAACTGTCTTTACCTCCCTGCTACCCATTTTTCAAAAATTAATTGCCACTCAAAGCAAGCACCTATGGTTCTGAAATTTCACACACAGAAGTCCCAACATACCTTCTGCAATGTGGTAAAGTTTCATGTGTGGTTCTTTAAAAATAAAAAAAGTTATAGGCATTTTTGGTTTGTTTGTAAAAAATGCATAGCCACAAAATGCCTAGAGCTATCTGTCTGAAATTTCTCACAGAGAAGTACCTCAAACACATCTGCAATGTAGCCAAGTTTCATCCTATTTGTAAAAATTAAAAAGTTATAGGAGTTTTTGTAACACAATAGTAGGCTATGGGAAAACTCATTCAAAATGGCGACCAATTCAAAAATTGGAGGTCCAATTTTCATATCAGAATTGGATCCGATATGATACGCCGGACCTCCAGTTTTTCCAATTCAATTTTTCTTTAATCTTAAGTTCCGATCCCGATTCCGATCCAATTTTTTACATCCCTACCTCCCCCCCCCCCCAAAAAAAAGTTTACAATCTGATGTGGAATTGAATTGGAGTGAGCTACGAGATAGACTTCAGAGAACTTCAGTGGGTTCCAGTTTTGCTGATATGCACATCCTGAGAGCACTCACTGGAGCAGGTTTTGGGGAAACACAGTGTGTTGCCGGGGGAGGAGAGGAGGGGAAAGTTTGGTTGTGTAAATGCAAGTCTGCACAAATAACATTGAATTTTACCCACTGTTTTCAGGAAGCATGTGTATTTTTTTTTACTACAGCTGGATATCCAGTTCTTTATAGTGATGGGCAAACTTACCCCAATAGAAATCACAATTTGCTCACCAAGTTCCAAATTCCTCTGTCCAATCTTAGATGAACCTTCTCCATTATTCTGAGAACATGCTTTGTGCATACAAACTGCTACTGAAACATAGCTCTCTTCCTTTCCTGCCCACCAGCAGTCCCAGGCTGCATCACTCCCCTCTCAACCTCCTCTTCCTTGCAACATTGTGTGTGTACATGTGTGTTTATAGCAAGTGCAGCTGTCTTCACAGATATCAGCTGATTCCGACAGGCACTTCCTGAAATGATCATGTGATCATGCCATGGTGCATCACATGGGAATTCGTGGAAGTGCCTGTCAGGCTGAAGCACTATCTATGAAGAGAGCACATGTGAACACAGAAGGGCATGTAACATGGGCATTCCAGGAAGTGCTGCCTTGGCTGAAAGGATTGAAACAAAAGTCATGAGGATCATGCAGGCACTCATAATTAATCTCAATTTCAATAACAAAGTTCATTGGATAACCATCCAAGCTTGGTACACATATGGGGACCTAAATTCAAGTTTCACTGGCATCACTCATTCTGTTATCAGTTATACATATCTGATTGCACTTTTGCATGTGCTGGTTACATGCATCCAGTCCTCTGTCAGCAACACAACTCCAGCCTAAACAAAGTCACAACGACATTTAATACAGAAAGTGTGGCACATCCAGTACAAAACCCATAACAACAGCACATGTTCTGCCACCTATCACAGTGCCATGCCTGGATGACAACAACCTTAGCACTATGCAGAGAAGGAACAGTCAAGTTGTCTCAGTGTTACACCTATGTGTTCTGTAGCAGTATTTACTGCCCAATCCTATGCATGCTTACTTAAAATAAGATTCACTAATGTCAATAGAATTTACTCTACTGAAATTCTTACACTCCAGTAAGCTTGCATGGACTTGCTGCCTTAAACTGTTCCCATCAACCTAAACCATTGTTTCCCTTCCAAACCATGGAACTGTCACCTCTTATCCCAGACATAGAGCTTTAAAGATTTCACTAGAGGAAAAAGCAAAGCAGCCATAGTGGCAGCTGCTCATTAATTTCATGATCCTATCATATGCTGTTCAGATTACCTGGAGAGGCCTGCTTGTCACACATGGCAGATGACAGTATATATAAAGTGAACAATTCAGAGCAGCCGTGGTTGCTTTGTCTTCTCCTGCATTGGGAGATTGAAAGGTACACTTTGTGCCTGGGGTAAGAGGTTCCACATAATCCTAAATGCCAGATTTATAGTATGTTTGCTTCTGCGTAGGGATGGGCAGAATTGCCAAGTATGATCCCACTGAGGTTTGTTTGTTGCTTGTTTATTTAATTCCACAAATTTCTTCATAAACAGGATGGAAATAATTTGAGAATGGTTTATTAAATTAAATGTGAAAGAAAGCAAAGCTGACAGATTCATCCTTCCAGGCAGAGGGTTGTGGGTGCTTAGCTCTCAAAAGTCTGGCTTTGAGCCTCTATGTATTTAAATGTGTTTGTGGTGATGAATCTCTTTTTCTGACACACTCCATGGTCCTCTCCATGCTGGGAAAAGCTGTACCTATTGCATTTGTTGAGGTGGGTGAAAATTTCATTTGGTTCGTTTAGATTTTGATGAGAACTTTCCAGAATTCACAAATTTCTTTATACATGGGATGGAAAGAATTTGAGACATTAAGGGACCAATCCTATGTCCCCTAGACAGCAGCTGAAGGACATGGGATTGTTTGGTTTCCTGGCTTTGAGCTCCTCCTCCCTGCCCTTGTAGCTGGAGCAGAGAGAACCACACCAGTTACCTCTCCACACTCACAACATGGAACATGGAGATGGGGAAAAGGTGGCATTTGCAAAGGTGGGAAGGGGAGGAGACTGGGGATGTGGGGCCTATGAGGTATCTCCAGCTATACTCAACCTCCTTCCTTCCCACTTCCTGAAGCCTCTGCTAGACGTGAAAAATCTCCCATCTAGCAAAAGTGCAGAGCATGAGGCGCCTCAGGCTCAGCATTGGATACACATCAGTCTCCAAGTTCAGAGGCTTACAAGTAGCCAGGGCGCATCCCATAGGGTTGTGCCCTAAAAACATAAATATGGATAAAAGCAAAACTGATAGTTTTGTCCATCCCAACTTGGAAGCTTAATCCTTTTCTTATATACTAGCCGCAAACTCACTCTCCAAGCGTGGGTCTTTATGTAGGGTGACCATATGAAAAGGAGGACAGGGCTCATGTAACTTTAACAGTTGTAGAGAAAAGGGCATTTCAGCCAGTGTCATTTGTATGCAATTAGTTCCTGGTGAAATTCCCTCTTCATCAGAACAGTTAAAGGTGCAGGCACTATACTAGAGTGACCAGATACAAAAGAAGGCAGGGCCCCTGCAACTTTAACTGTTGTGATGAAGAGGGAATTTCACCAGGAACTAATTGCATACAAATGACACTGGCTAAAATTTCTTTTTCTCTATGACTGTTAAAGTTACATGAGCCCTGTCCTCCTTTTCATATGGTCAGCCTATCTTTATGTAGCCTAGGTACCAGCATCTATGCACAAGAGGGAAGTATCAGTGCTAGACATGGGGAAACTTCAAAGTGTACTGAAGTACAACAACCTTTCAGGAAGACTCTGGGGCAGTGGGGAAGTCCAAAACAGCTCACTGAAGACTGAGCATGCTCAGTGGCTGTGGAAGGCTCATTGCTGCTGTGGGGGAAATGGAAAATTGGGAGGAGCAGAATGGAATATTCTGAAAGCTGGTTGGAAGTTTACACAGCAACACTCCACACCACAACATCACATAGCAGGCTGCATTTGTTGTTGCTAATGCCAAGATCCCTAGCTGAGCATGATGGCTGGCCTGTACTAATGTAATGATATAAGCACAAAAAGGAAAAGAGAGAGAAAGAGAGAGAGAGAGAATCAGTTTTTTTTCTTTATTTTGAAGTAGCATGCTTCATTGGCAATAATTTCAGAAACCTGAGGAACTTTTCAGGAACTTTTACCAAAAAAAAATCAAGATCCCTTACAGGGAAACTATAAGTAAGGTCAGGGTTCACAATTTCCCTTGGACTATTTTTCAGGAATATGCCTCACTTCTGGTGGATACTCATTAATCACAATAAGCTAGACATGATGTAAAGTGTCATGACAGGTGGGAAATAAGATGTATACCTTCCTGTGGAGCATTTCTTGTCTTAGATGGATATGTTCCAAATCTCCACAGAAAATATGGACATGTAAAGTGGGAGTCCATAACAATGAAAATCCACACCACTGGTATATGGATGGAGCAGCAGTCCTGCTTCTAGTTATCACGTTATTTTAATTTTAAATTTGTTTTATACAGTGCAGAACACAAGTTTTACTCCATTCTAAGTATAGACTGAATAATCTCATCTTTCACCAAGTCTCATGAAACCTCTCTAAAACTATAATCCTGGGAATAAGCCTCATTGGGACTTACCTTAGAGTAGACTTGTATAAGATTGTATTCTAAGGCCACAATAGTATGGGTTGCACCTTCGCTGCTAGTAAGTCCCTGAACCCGAAGACTTTTGAGCATCCTATATGGGGTGGAAGGAGCAGCAGCAGTGATCTTCACCTCCCTGTTCTCCCACCTTGCATTTTCGCTAGACAGGCTTTTGGGCCCATCTAGCAAAAGCATTTTGGAGGGGGAGGGAAGGAGGCTAGAGAGGCCCCAAGATAGCTCATAGCCTGGCCTCTCCAGTCCCCTCCCTTCTCTGCCTGCTGAAATGTCCCTTTTTCCTTTTTCCAAGGTTGGGTTCCCAAATTTGGAAAGGCAGCTTTCCAGGCTGGCTGCATGGGGGGCATGGTGTGGGAACTCCAATTCCCAGCTCTGAGATCAGACAACTGTCTCTGAACTTGGAGCTGGGAATCCAAAATATCCTATGACCCCTTAGAAGCAGTCTAGAGCCCATAGGATTGCTCCCTACATTTCAGTAATAAAAAACCTAGCTAAGCCTGCAGTCCTATACACACTTACTTGGGAGTAAGTCCCCTTGAACTCAAACATACTTACTTCTGAGTAGGCATCTAAAATCTTTAACTTGAGCTCCTCAAAGTTCTCCAATTCCTTCCTTGAAGCTCATCCTGACTTGTGTTCACAACAGATTGCAAGCTTTTCTTTTAGTTTGCACAAAACAAATGTGTGCATTTCTCTGCTCATTTTTCCTAATTTACGCATCCATTATGCACATTTTTCAGAAGTACTCCATTTTCTCCCATTAATTAAAGTATTTGTGCACATTTTTTGTCAAAAGTACACACTTTTCCCATCTGTACATTTGTAATGTATGCATTTTAACACTATTTTCTTTGGTCTGTGAATCACATTGCAGTAGGCTGACCATATGAAAAGGAGGACAGGGCTCATGTAACTTTAAGAGTTGTAGAGAAAAGGGAATTTCAGCCAGTGTCATTTGTATGCAATTAGTTCCTGGTGAAATTCCCTCTTCATCACAACAGTTAAAGTTGCAGGGGGGCTGCCTTCTTTTGTATATGGTCACTCTAGTATAGTGCCTGCACTTTTAACTGTTGTGATGAAGAGGCAATTTCACCAGGGACTAATTGTATACAAATGACACTGGTTGAAATTCCCTTTTCTCTACAACTGTTACAGGTACATGAGCCCTGTCCTCCTTTTCATATGGTCAGCTAACATTGCAGGCTCCAAAATGTGCATTGTTTAGCTGTAGATTGTGTTGAGTCTGTGTTTATGAGAACTGCATAAATCTGGGTCTAACATTAACTGAAACAAATTTCCATTAGGGATGTGCACTGGATCGGACCCGATCCACGATCCGAGTCCGGTCCAGTGGGAAATCGGATAAATTATCCGATTTCCGATCCCGCAGCTGGATCGGCCGATCCAATCCGAACCGGTCCGAAAAGGCTCCGAACCGGTTCGGCGGATGGGCGGATCGGCGGGCGCCCACTGGCGCCCACCGCAGCTTCCATTGGCGGGCGCCAGCGGGCACCCGCCGATGAAAGTGGACAGCGGGGGGGGAGGAGGGGGGCGCTTACCTTCTCGGCCCGTCCGCTCCCGTCTGGCACTAGCAGCTACTACCAGCGGGCTCCGCGGCCTGCTCCAGGGTGGCGCGCCGGGTGATGTCATCACCCGGCGCGCTACTCTAGAGCAGGCCGTGGAGCCCGCTGGTAGTAGCCGCCGGCGCCGGACGGGAGCGGACGGGCCGAGAAGGTAAGCAGGGGGTGCGTGGAGGGGACGAGGGGGTGCGCGGAGGGGGGAGGGGGGCCCTTACCTTCCCGGCCCGGCCGCTCCCATCCGGCGCCGGCGACTACTACTACCAGCAGGCTCCGCGGCCTGCTCTAGGGTGGCGCGCCGGGTGATGTCATCACCCGGCGCGCTACTCTAGAGCAGGCCGCGGAGCCCGCTGGTGGTAGCCGCCGGCACCGGACGGGAGCGGACGGGCCGAGAAGGTAAGCAGGGGGTGCGTGGAGGGGAGGAGGGGGCGCGTGGAGGGGGGGAGGGGGGCCCTTACCTTCCTGGCCCGGCCGCTCCTGTCCGGCGCCGGCGACTACTACTACCAGCAGGCTCCGCGGCCTGCTCTAGGGTGGCGCGCCGGGTGATGTCATCACCCGGCGCGCTACTCTAGAGCAGGCCGCGGAGCCTGCTGGTAGTAGCCGCCTGCCCCGGACGGGAGCGGACGGGCCGAGAAGGTAAGCAGGGGGTGCGTGGAGGGGAGGAGGGGGCGCGCGGAGGGGGGGAGGGGGGCCCTTACCTTCCCGGCCCGGCCGCTCCCGTCCGGCGCCGGCGACTACTACTACCAGCGGGCTCCGCGGCCTGCTCTAGGGTGGCGCGCCGGGTGATGTCATCACCCGGCGCGCTACTCTAGAGCAGGCCGCGGAGCCCGCTGGTAGTAGCCGCCGGCCCTGGACGGGAGCGGACGGGCCGAGAAGGTAAGCAGGGGGAGCGTGGAGGGGAGGAGGGGGCGCGCGGAGGGGGGGAGGGGGCCCTTACCTTCCCGGCCCGGCCGCTCCCGTCCGGCGCCGGCAACTACTACTACCAGCAGGCTCCGCGGCCTGCTCTAGGGTGGCGCGCCGGGTGATGTCATCACCCGGCGTGCTACTCGAGAGTAGGCCGCGGAGCTCGCTGGTAGTAGCCGCCAGCGCCGGACGGGAGCGGACGGGCCAAGAAGGTAAGCAGTGGCGGGGAAGGGGGCTTACCCCCCCCGGAGCCGTCCGCTTCTATCCGCTGGCGCCCGCGGGCGCCAGCGGATGGAAGCGGACGGCCCCAGGGGGGGTAGGGAGTGCGGGGGAGGGGGCTTACCTGCCGGGGCCATCCACAGCGGACGGCCCCGGGGGGGGAGGGAGTTAGGCCCCCCTCACCCGGCGCGCTACTCTAGAGCAGGCCGCGGAGCCCGCTGGTAGTAGCCGCTGGCCCCGGACGGGAGCGGACGGGCCGAGAAGGTAAGCAGGGGGTGCGTGGAGGGGAGGAGGGGGCGTGCGGAGGGGGGGAGGGGGGCCCTTACCTTCCCGGCCCGGCCGCTCCCGTCCGGCGCCGGCGACTACTACTATCAGCGGGCTCCGCGGCCTGCTCTAGGGTGGCGCGCCGGGTGATGTCATCACCCGGCGCGCTACTCTAGAGCAGGCCGCGGAGCCCGCTGGTAGTAGCCGCCGGCCCCGGACGGGCCGAGAAGGTAAGCAGGGGGTGCGTGGAGGGGAGGAGGGGGCGCGCGGAGGGGGGGAGGGGGCCTTTACCTTCCCGGCCCGGCCGCTCCTGTCCGGCGCCGGCGACTACTACTACCAGCAGGCTCCGCGGCCTGCTCTAGGGTGGCGCGCCGGGTGATGTCATCACCCGGCGCGCTACTCGAGAGTAGGCCGCGGAGCTCGCTGGTAGTAGCCGCCAGCGCCGGACGGGAGCGGACGGGCCAAGAAGGTAAGCAGTGGCGGGGAAGGGGGCTTACCCCCCCCGGAGCCGTCCGCTTCTATCCGCTGGCGCCCGCGGGCGCCAGCGGATGGAAGCGGACTGCCCCAGGGGGGGTAGGGAGCGCGGGGGAGGGGGCTTACCTGCCGGGGCCATCCACAGCGGACGGCCCCGGGGGGGGAGGGAGTTAGGCCCCCCTCACCCGGCGCGCTACTCTAGAGCAGGCCGCAGAGCCCGCTGGTAGTAGCCGCTGGCCCCGGACGGGAGCGGACGGGCCGAGAAGGTAAGCAGGGGGTGCGTGGAGGGGAGGAGGGGGCGCGCGGAGGGGGGGAGGGGGGCCCTTACCTTCCCGGCCCGGCCGCTCCCGTCCGGCGCCGGCGACTACTACTACCAGCGGGCTCCGCGGCCTGCTCTAGGGTGGCGCGCCGGGTGATGTCATCACCCGGCGCGCTACTCTAGAGCAGGCCGCGGAGCCCGCTGGTAGTAGCCACCGGCCCCGGACGGGAGCGGACGGGCCGAGAAGGTAAGCAGGGGGTGCGTGGAGGGGAGCAGGGGGTGCGTGGAGGGGAGGAGGGGGCGCGCAGAGGGGGGGAGGGGGCCCTTACCTTCCCGGCCCGGCCGCTCCCTTCCGGCGCCGGCGACTACTACTACCAGCAGGCTCCGCGGCCTGCTCTAGGGTGGCGCGCCGGGTGATGTCATCACCCGGCACGCTACTCGAGAGTAGGCTGCGGAGCTCGCTGGTAGTAGCCGCCAGCGCCGGACGGGAGCGGACGGGCCAAGAAGGTAAGCAGTGGCGGGGAAGGGGGCTTACCCCCCCCGGAGCCGTCCGCTTCTATCCGCTGGCGCCCGCGGGCGCCAGCGGATGGAAGCGGACGGCCCCAGGGGGGGTAGGGAGCGCGGGGGAGGGGGCTTACCTGCCGGGGCCATCCACAGCGGACGGCCCCGGGGGGGGAGGGAGTTAGGCCCCCCCTCACCCACCCGCCGCCATTTTTTCCTCCTAGACTTGCATTGGGAAAAAAATGGCGGCCGATCCAAAAATTTACGATTTTTGGGTCGGGATCGGACTCGATCCGGTCCGGGGGGCCTCCGATTTTGTCCGAACCGGTCCGTGACAAAATTGGAGGTCCCGATCCGGGTCCCGATCCGATCCGGGGGGTCCGTGCACACCCCTAATTTCCATACATCCCTACATCTGAGTAGGCATGCATAGGATTGCATTGCAATACACATCCTTCTACGTGTAATTTAGAAAATTGTACAAAAAATGAATTTGATTGCCACTGGCTGTTGAAACAGCAACATTCCAAGATAAATTGTGGAAATGATTTAATACTGCAAGGATTTAAGAGGTGTCTGGCAAATTGGGAAAGAAAACACTTACTTTCAGTGAATGCTTGGCCAGTGTAACGAATTAAGTATGCTAGACTTACATGAAATGCCAGAAGGCATTTAATGGACAGTAATAATGGATAGAGAAAAGGCAGCCTTCTATTATTATATCTGGCACAGTTGGGCTCAGTTGCCATTTCCAGAAGATCCTCCTTTTTTACTTCTGCCTGTTTCTTCTATCGCTTTCTGATGTGTCAGCCCCCACATTCTGCAAAAAAGACACAAAAAAGACCGTTAACATTTAATAGGAAGATCTCTCTTACTACAAGACATAGTGATAGCCACTGTGATGTTCAACTGTTTGTAAATATATTGCAAAGTTTATTGGTTGTGATATGTATTTGTTTATATCTTTAAAAAGGTTAAGAATAATAAAAGATAAAGTAAATAACTAGGCCAAAATGTACTTACTGTTTGTGGTTAAAAGTCTAGGTAAGTATAGAGTGATTGGCTGGCTGTGGGAGAGTGCCTGGATTGGCTGGCTGTGTGCCTGAATGGAAGGTGAATGGTGATTAGCTGGTTGGTTGGAGTGCCTGGATTAGCTGGCTGTGTAAGAGTGGGAGGAGCTAGAAAGTGAGTGGAGTGTATATATGTGTCTGACAGAGAGAAGTTGACAGGAGAAGGTTGATTGGGGGGTGGGGGAGAAGATTTGAGGGGGATTTTTGAGAGATGTTGAGAGGGATTTGAGAGTATTGAACACTGAAACCTTGTAACTGCTATGCAATTGAACTGGTACCCATTAAGCTTGTTGACATGCAATTTCTTATTAATAAATTCTTGTTAATTCTATCTACTGGTGTGGTCTGTGGGTGTACCTGAGAAGGTTCTGGTGGCAGCGGAACAAAGAAGTTATCTGGAGGCCAGGTTGCTGGGCTGTGGTGCTGTGGGGCCTAAATAGTAAAGGTGAGACAGGGGCAGCAGCAGCAAGTGGTGGAGGATAACCTCACAGCCACCAGTTAGGATGGCTTTAAGAAGGGGTTAGCCAAATTCTAACAATGGGTACCAGTTGTGATTATCATGTGGTACCTCCAGTATCAGAGGCAGTAAGCCTATATACACCTGTTTCTGGGGAACATGGGAGGAGGGTGCTATTGCACTCAGGTCCTGCTTGTGGGTTCCCAATTAACAGCTGATCGGCCACTGGGTGAACAGGATGCTGGACTAGGTGGACCCTTGGTCTGATCTAGGATGGCTTTTCTTATGTTCACATATGTCAGCATGGATGGAGAGACCTTTCCTATGCTATTCAAATGTGCGGATATTGGGGAAGCAATTCGGCCATGGGTGCTGGGGGTGGGTGCACCCTACACTGCATTGCAAGCCCCTTGCACATTCTTTCAATGTGTGTGTGTGTGTGTGTGTGTGTGTGTGTGTGTGAGAGAGAGAGAGAGAGAGAGAGAGAGAGAAAATGATGAGACTTCAGGTGAAACACCCTTTTGAAGTACGTAATTTTAAAGAGGTGTGTACCTAATCCAGGTGTTTGTAGCACTCAGGCAAGTGCCTGTATCCACTCCACCACCTAGGACAGTTCTGGGGCTGCATGCCAATTCAGACCATGCAGTCCAGATAGGTGACCTGCCTTAAGATATGTGTCCTGTTGCATGTTTGATTTATATCCACAGTTCATGGTTCTATGCTCAGTTCTTCTCCTTTGTGTCAAAGCACAAATGTGTAAACATTTTTGCAGAAAGGTGCATTGTTTAACCATTTTCTTCATCTGTTCACCTCCACAATCATTAAAATATCCAGCCATGTATATTCATATTTAATGTAGGGCTGTTGCTTTTTCTTTTTCTTGTAGGGTTCCTTAATACCACATGTACATGTTTATTTGTTCTTTAAAGGAGAAAAATGATAACAGATGATCCTGCAGCAAAGCTGAGTAAACAAAATGAGAGCAGTACCTCACATTTGTTTTCCTGTGTATTGTTATCTGTACAGTTCCATATTTTTTAAAAAAGCTAAGAGACATGAATGAATGGCTTATATTGATGGAATAAAAGCCATTCCAATAAAATCTAGCCCAATGGAAACTGATCCAATAAAAGCTATCAGCTTATCCGTGTTGTATCTCTTTTTTTTCTTTTAGACCAACATCACAACAAATCTCTGTTTAAAAGGCTAGGGTTGGGGATTGAAAAGAACTCCAAGTTGATAGCTGTCTGCAATTTGATGAATGAATAGAAATACCCTAGATATTAGTCGATTTATGAGTAAAAAAAAAGAATGGGAAACCAACATTAACTGAATTTATGAGTTAGGTGGGAAACAGAATTGCTCATAAAATATTCTCAGTAAAACAAAAAGGGGAGGTTGGGTCTGCATCACACCAAGAAGCAACATTTCCCTTCAATTCAACTGATGTTTTATTTTCATTTTCTGAGTACTCTGAATAGTATTTTCCTGTGTGCTTGAGGCTTCCATTCAGGGCCAAACTGAATGTTCTGCTAATTCCAAATGGATTTTTTAAACCCCCATACTGGGGGGCGGTTTAGAGTTTTGGGATGAAAACAGGAGTGGGAAATTTAACTCCCCCCTCCTGAATCACCACAGTTTTGATCCAAATTGTGGCCACACATGCGTAGACTCAAATAAGCAAACCAACCACCTATTAGCAGAAGGGTTACCTTGGCCCTCAGGGTCAATTGCCAGTGCAAAACTATCTCATGCACAGAACAGGACCTGGATTTCCTGTACTGCAGGGACACCATAATCTGCCCTGTCAATCTTGAATAAACCTATATCAGGGGTAGACAACATGGTGACTCCCACAAGCTGCAATCAGCATGGCCAGCAATGGCCAGTGATTATGGGAGTTGTAGTCCAATACATCTGGAAGGCACCAGGATGCTTAGGTTGGTTTAGAATTGAGGGGAAAGATCATAATGTGCCTCCAATGCAGGAATTCTAGGGGGGAGTCTTCATACAAATGAAAATCACTTTCAGCTTTTCTACGGTTTTCTCTGAAATTGGCTTTGGTTGCTCAGCGGCACCCTAAGCTGAAAAAAGCAGACTAAACCCCTCCCAAACCAAGGGCTTTCACAGGTCACAATGCACGCTAGAATCCACCAGGGTTGGATAAAGTCCAGCCAATCAAAATGAACATCATCAATGAGAGGGTTGGTCCCTGCCCCTGCTTTCCCCAGCTCAGGGGCAAGAAATGTATTGGATATCAGAGGCATTCAGGGAAATGGCATAGAGCCCCTTTTTTTTCTTTTCTTTTTTTGCTACATCCCAACAACAAATGTGCTTGCTAGTCTTTCTCCACAGAAACAAGACTCCTCACATTGCTAAAGTGCTAGAGCGTTAAAGCAGTGAATCTTTAACATATCCTATCTGGATCAGAGTGTATAGCCACACCCCCTTTTGTGCATGTTTACTTGGAAGTAAGAAATAAATCTTGCTCCCCTGAAGTGGATCTTTAATGTAAGTTTAACTCCCAGCTCTGAGAATTTTAACTATAACTCCCAACTCCAGCATCACACTAAAGTACTATTATGATATAGCATGATAGAGATATAGTGATATATTGCTATAGTGATATAATGCCATCGTTCTGTAGTGTTACTGTGACACAAGTTCAGAAACCAGCAGGAAGAAAGTGGGAGGAACCTGCAGTTGTGGTTTATCACAGTAGTTCTAGTACAACAGAGCACAGAGTAATACTAAAGAAAAGATTCAAGGGAGCAGGAAAGGGAGCAAGCAAGGTAGTAATTAGTAATTATGGCCTCAAAGCTCTCTGGAGAAATGGCTCTAGCATGGGAAGCCTTACCTCTTTCCAAAGCCCGTGAGTACAAAACGTGGGAAGATATGGAGGGAAAACAAAAGGGCAGGCAACACTCCTTGACTACTCTTTCACCAGGTCAGAACAGCAGGGCTAGATCTACACTACTGCTTTATAGTGGTATTGAAGTACACTGATAACTCTTGGGGCACATTACACATGCCATATACTGCTTTCATAGTGTTGTTTCCTGCTTTTTATTCCACATTCATAATGATTTGACACAAGGTGTAGATCTGGCGCTGTCACAGACACACCCCATAGGTAAGCCCACCATGCTGAATTTAATTTGGAGGGATGGGACACACAGAGCAGAACTGTAACAGATCCAGTTCTTAAGGGAGGAACTCGCCCTGAAATGACTGCAAAAATGTGCCTTTTCAGGAGGGATGCTGCACGGTTGCTGCACTTTGGCCACAGTCACAAACGATCTTGATGTGCTCTCCCACAGCACTAAATCAGCCATGTAGATTGGCTTTAGGTTGCCTACCTTGGGCCTATACAGTAGAGTTGTGTACGGTGGAATGGACTCCCCTGATTGCTTGCTATTGCTATGGTCTCTCTGCCCTCTGAACTAGGGATGTGCACTGGATCGGGTCCGATCCACGATCCGAATCTGATCCAGGGGGAAACGGATAAAATTATCCGATTTATCCAATTTCCGATTCACCGCTGGATCGGCCGATCCAATCCGATCTGGAAAGGTTCCGATCCAGATCGGATGGATCGGCGGATCGGTGGCGCCGGCTGGTGCCCACCGCCGCTTGTATTGGCGGGCGCCAGCGGGCGCCCGCCGATGGAAACAGACAGCGGGGGGGGGGCTTCCCTAGCAGGGCTGTCTGCTTCCATCGGCGGGTGCCAGCAGGTGCCCGCCGATGGAAGCGGACAATGGGGGCAGGGGGCGTTGGAGGGAGCAGATGGCCATGAAAGGTAAGCAGGGGGCAGGGGGGAGGGGAGGCACAGTGGGCGCGCGGCGCGCTTAC
Source organism: Anniella stebbinsi (assembly GCA_029215795.1). Taxonomy (NCBI): domain Eukaryota; kingdom Metazoa; phylum Chordata; class Lepidosauria; order Squamata; family Anniellidae; genus Anniella; species Anniella stebbinsi. The sequence continues at coordinate 139,158,888 of JARDYH010000005.1, read as the reverse complement.
CTTCTGTGGCCGTCCGCTCCCGTCCGCCGCTGGCTGCTACTGTGAGTAGGCTTCGCGGCCTGCCCCTAGGTAGTGCGCCAGGTGATCAGGTGGTGATCACCTGGTGCGCTACCTAGGGGCAGGCCGCGAAGCCCGCTCACAGTAGCAGCCAGCGGCGGATGGGAGCGGATGTCTCCCGAAGGTAAGCAGGGGGAGGGGGAGGGGGCTTACCCCCCCAGGGCCGTCCACATCCATCCGCTGGCGCCCGCGGGCACCAGTGGATGGAAGCGGACGGCCCTGGGGCAGTAAGGAGCGCGGGGGAGGGGGCTTACCTGCCGGGGCCATCCACAGTGGATGGCCCCGGGGGGGAGGGAGTTAGGCCCCCCCTCACCCACCCGCCACCATTTTTTCCTCATAGACTTGCATTGGAGGAAAGCTTTCTTTCCCCCAATGCAAGTCTATGGGGGGAAAAATGGCAGCCATCCAAAAATCGGATGTCCAATGTTTGGATCGGGATTGGACCCGATCCAGTCTGGGGGCCTCTGATTTTGTTCGATCCAATCCAGGACAAAATTGGAGGTCCCAATCCGGGTCCCAATCCGATCCAGGGGGTCCGTGTACACTCCTACTCTGAACCACTTTTCTATTGCAATAGCTGAGAAGAATACAGTTGGGGGATTGTGGCATGGGTGGAAGTCACAATAGGGAACCTGGAACTGTTGCCTTTGCTAATGCAACCAATCAAATGTGAGTGAGCACACGAAGAGCAAAGAATAAAGTGAAGATGAAAGTATTGAATGACCACATTTAAAACAATACATATGCTGAAGGGAAAGGAAAAGGGAGGAAAAGCAGAATGTGAAACAGTTTTAAATTACAGTTTAGATGATAGGTTGGATCCAGCATCTCCCTTTTTTGTGAATAGCCCAAAAAGCTATAGATATATAATAAATGAAATAAATGAAATCTTCCAAGTGAGGAAAGGCTCCGCTCACAGATTTTTTGGGATCCTCCCTCCCCCTGCACCACAGTTCATTCCAGTCAGCAGGGTCTCCTGACTGTATGTGCAGCATTTTCAGGGGCTGGAGGGGCTACTGTGGAAGAAGCGGGACAGGGATAGCCAGAACAGGTAATCCATCTCAAATCTGGATCTGACCTGATAGTTTTAGGTACCTGTGATACTGAGGTTCCATTGAAAACCAGAACTGTGGAAAGGATACCAGGTATTGGATCCAACCGTCACACAGAAATCAAGCATGTCAGACTACATCCATATGTGCAAAAGAAACCTAAAAAGCTACTACCATTTAATATGTGGAATTATTCTTAGGGGATGGGCAAATCAGATGATACACAATGTACGTAGTTTAGATATTTATTACATGTCTATACTGCCCAATAGTCATAGGCTGAATGTGTGGAGGAGGAGCAGAGTTGTGTTAACTATTCCTGACCTCCAGGCAAAATCCAGGCAAATCCAGGGTCCACAATGGTGTGGAGAAAACGTACGTATGCATAATTTGTAAGAGCCAAGGAAAGAAGAGCTAGAAGGAAAATGACTTATGGAAGGAAGAGAGGAATAGGCCAAATGAATGAGGGGAATTCTCAGGGAAGAAGTCAGTGAGAAGGAAAATGAGGTAATGGTGGGGGCACAGAGGCAAACTGTACTTATTCAAGAGCTCTGAAGGTGAAGAACCACAAATAGATTTGTAATAACCAGAAAAATAATTTGCTGGAGGCCTCTGGTTATTTTTACCCAACTGCAGCAAATTACTATCACCAGTTAGGTTGAGTGCATGTGGGTTAAATAAAAATCAATTTCCACTAAGGAAAAAGTCAATTTAGGTGGAAAGGAAGAGGAATTCTTTTTCATTATCTGGGCATTCATGAATAGACATGTAGAGCCAAGCTATAAATGGCATAGGACGATGTCTCATATTTTCACTAAAAACCTATGTGGGGGCGGGGGGGGGGGCTCTGATTCCTGTTGGATCCATAACACTGTGATGGGTAGGAATTAGTGGTTCCTCTCATACTGTTTGGCAATGCAGAGGACACAGCTGACCCGATCCCACCACCACCACCCATGTCTCAGCTGCATTTAGTGAAAGGACAGGATACCAAGACTTGTTCACCAGCAGTGACCAGTGAGGCTGTTTACTAGGTAAAACTGAAAACAGCTGTTGCATTGTGATAGAGGAGGAAAGGGATTTTCCATCCTCCCATTTAGGTCATGGGTGGGCAGCTGTGGAGGGTTGGGCCCCTGCATTTGACTGCATTCCTCTTCTGCCTCAGCCACAACTGGAAGTGGCTGCAGGGCTAAATTCCCAGTGATTCTACTGGGAAACCAGGTGCATGGAGAGCATGTGTCTTGCTGCCCAGCAGAACTGTAGTGTTTGGCAGGCTGTGGGGAGCATGATACACCAGAGATACAGGACACGGACTTCCCACATGCCTTATTCCCAGTAGAATCACTGGGAATCTGGCAGCACAGTGTTGGTGAGGGCTGTGCCACATAGACAGGTGACACTGCAAAACTTCCCCTGGGGGCTGCATGTTACCCACTAGGTGCTAGTAGGCAATAGTAGAGGTGGGTGTCACAGGAAGCACTATGCAGTGGTGTAAATATATGGAAGCTGAGTGGATAGGTACTCTGGAACAGGTGCAGATTGATATTGGGACTGTTGAGATGACACACTAAGGTATGTTTAGGTCACTACCCTTTTGCAGCAAATGGTTGGTGAGTGTGTTAAAACCATGGTTATGTAGCCACCATGCAATAAATAAATAAATAAATAAATAGGAATAGTGGTGAGGGCTGTACCATGGCTAAGTCACAGTTCACATGACACACTAAGCCATAATTTTTAGCTCAAAATGCTTAACCACCATGTCTTAGCATGTTGTCTGAACAGGATTAATGTCATAGGGGTGGCTATCCACTCAGGAAACATGTGCTTGCATGGTGCTGGCTATGGACTCCACCCTCCCCCCCCCCCCACTTCCTTATGGCAGGAATTCTTTCACCACTCTAAGCAATGTGCAACAGTCGCTAGTGGTCTTGCCCTGTGAATCATCTCACTAGCCACCATTGGTGATCATGGATTCCCACAGCACATATATTCTCATCTTAACTTGTTTAAAGTTGATATATAAGTGAGAGGCTAACACTTCTTTCGTTCAGTCCCAGCTGGCTATGAGCTCAAATGACCAGAGTCCAGAGAGGAGTGATGGCTGCATTACTCTAAGGGAGATATATGGGCAACACATTGTGATGCGTGTGCCAAGAGCCAGACTGAGAGGTAGAGACAGGACCTCCTTAAATTCTATGCCAATCAATCTCCAGTGGTAGTAGCAAATGTTCCCCAACTTTGCTTAGATTTATTGGCTTGCTGGTGGGCAGGGAGGAGGCACACCATAATCACCATGATACAGTATCAGATATATATTCACAGAAACATTTTCTTCTGAAACTGACTTCTGTTGGTTGTTGAATAGTTTTTTCATTTTTACTTTTTAGTAATGAAGGTATTTTGAAATTGTTTGATCTATCTATCTATCTATCTATCTATCTATCATCTATCTATATGAGTTGACATTGATTCTTTGTTTTGCTTCCAAATGGAATTTGATTTTGAAATGCTCAAATTTCCCAAGAGATGTCAACTTAATTTTCAGAGCAGCTGGCTATCCTGTGGTGCAGAATACGTAGCTGAAACAGAATAATAGAAATGCCATAAAGAAACTGATAACAGATGATGGCTTCTTTTCACACTTCCTTCTCTCTCTCTTCTCACTGGAAGATTGGCCCACAAAATAGATCTAGATGAAGCAGTTTTCGTATAATCCAACTTATCATATGAAATCCAAATGGCTACACTTTTTAAAAAAATGCCCTATAAAAGAAATCAATTTTCCATACAAGGCCTGCCTTCTGAATGGCAGCGTATGCAAAAATCCTGGAAACTGACGACCCTTTGACCTTCTCTGTCAAACGCGCTTGTTTGAGTAAATTAATCATCAGCCTGTCTCAGCTTGATGAGTCATTACACTTACCACAGTGAAGAAGCAATTTGCTTTGATATCGTATATTATTTATTCACGACATAATAGGAAGGAAGAAACATGAGATGAAGTGGAATGCAGGTGTCGTTCCGTGATAAAAATAGAAAAGTGACTTACCTAACTGGAATGTACTTTATTGAGAACAAAAATACTACTGCTAAGGTATTAGAACTGTGCAAATTGAATTTTCTTGGATGCACAGTTGATTAAAAAGTGCTGGGAAATACGACTGAAGAAGTTGGAGATGAATATTTTGTTAGGACAAGGACCCACACTTTTGTCACAAAGGCACACAAACAAGCCAGGCTGGCATCAGCAATCAGCATTGTTGGGCAACTGCTAAGGCTTGTGCCCTGCAAAGGGGCCCACAGCTGAGAACCCCCTGGTTTTGCTGCTCCTTCTTTTTGCTGTTGCTGCTCTCTACTTACTCGCCTGTTCTCTCCCTGGCAAGAGATCAGCTAGCAACAATAGCAGTAAGGAAGATGAAGGCCCACTAAATGAAATGGGGCCTACACTGATGGAATCTTCTCTGAGGGCTCTCCAACAACTGGATATGGGACTAAAAGAAGATAAGAAAAGAACCCATGCCTTCTTCCCTAGAGGCTTTTGCTTAAGGAACAGTTATTAATTAATGACATGATCCTATCATAGCAGGAATGTAGCAGATTTCCTTTTGTAATGGAATATGCATGCTCCAAATCTGCAGCTGTTTATGCATCATTCAGGAGTGGGGGTATTCTCTCATTGTGGTGCCAATGTGGAATTTCCCTCCAATGCAAATCCCAACTTCAGAAAATGGATTTTCCTCAGGAAGCAAGCAGGGGAGGAAAAAGTTAAATTTCCCCACCACACTTGCTGTGACCTCAATAATTATTAGCCTCTCATACAAGTGATGTATTAAAAAAAAAAGAAAAAGAGCCCTGCACATTAAAGGCAAATATGCATTTAATATCATGTCTAGTTTGGTCCTCGGACAATGAAAAATAATGTTGACAGCTTCATAATAAACCAACATATGAATGTTGTCACTTTGAAATATTGTATTGTTTGATAGTTGCTAATAACTTTAATAATTTTATGTCTAAGCTTTCTACAATAAATAGCTCTCAAGAGACATGATCAGTGACAGAGGTCAACAGGATCAAGCACTTGAAGGGGAGAGCCCTATTAAATGGTCTACTGGCTGGCATATAATATAGCTCTCCATGCCTATAATCGGCCCATGCTTCTACCATAAGAGTGTACCCCAGCCCACACTGTTCAATGACAGGGCAAGATCTCTGAGTCATTCTTCAATCATCCTATGTCTCTCTGTGCCTCTCCCCAGGCCCTAAACATTCAACTCCAAAGCCATGTTGCCTGAAGGGCCTCAAAAAGCTGGAGCCAAGCTCTCTCAGAGATATCAATGCTTTATGAATTCGTGAACAAAACCCAGAGAGTTTATTGCTACTTTATCTAGGAATATTTTGTGGACATGAAAAAAATACTAATTGTGCTAACGTAACAGTTTTTTTTTTAAAAAAAGAAAAACATTAAAAAACCTTTCTGAGGAAAATGAAATGTCAGTTCACAAAGGACTGTAAGGGCCCAATCCTATGCATGTTTAGAGAGAAGCTGGTTAAAATGTTAAGGCCCTGATGTAGAGGACTTTATTTGGCACCACTTCAAAGGTCACATGTAATATTTAAATCTCTTTACCATTAAACATCAACAGTGATCCAAAACTAGGGCTACCACAAATATGGACAACTATCAGCTCAGAATCATGTGAATATCATGTGTGTCCTAAAGCGGCAAGAGACTTGAGAATATTATAGGTGGACCCATGGGGGGAAAACAGAATAAGTGGATGTACAAGCTGATGTGCATTTAAGCTGTTGTACATATGACACATAAAGATTATTTAAATCTGTATTATTCTGCATGAAGTGTTTGTACATGCTTTTAAATGAAGGACATGATATGCAATTAAATCAGTTATGAACAACAATAGGCATTCAATGTAATTTACATCTGAATTGTGAACTGCTTATTTGCTCCCAAACACATACTTATATGCTCATTGAATTAGAGTGTAAAAATGTCACTAACTGGAAGGGTTAATCAGGACCTAAGTGCAGGCTGCTAAATAAAAGATCGGTGTCAACAACCTAGTGATGGTATTGTGAGAATGTTATATAAGACATACATGGATACTCTGGCCTGCACCCGAATTTCATTGTACTTAACTATGCATTCCCCTGAGTCAGTGGTGCAGCTAAGTAATTTTAGGCCCTGGACGTATAGGGGCCACCTTGAGATGGCCTTGTGTATTGCTTCAGTTGTGAAGGACACAGCTAACATTTCTTTTTGCCACTGCCATTCCAGGCTTTACAACTGTTTCTATGTCCCTGATATGCCAAACAAGAACAACATTGTTTGCCAATAAACAAATACTCTGAGCATGTGCACTTTTGCATGTTAAACTCACTTACATCATAGTACTATCATGACTATTGGAACAAAATGGTGTTTGCTTCTGCTAACCACATTGCCTACCACTCTCTGGTTAGTCATGTGTCCCCCCCTTGCTTGAGGTGCCCTTGACTTTGGCCCCAAAGCCAATCCTAGAGCCTATCTACACTACTGCTTTAAAACGGTTTATAACAGTTTTAAACCGGTCAATAACCATTATTAACCGGTTTAAAACTGTTATAAACCGTTTTAAAGCAGTAGTGTAGATAGGCTCCTAGCTGTACCATTGCCCTTAGTTCTTTACTTCCTCTAGCCCAGAAGAGATCACATGGAAATCTGCACTCGGTGTAGCACCTGAGGAGCATTGGTCAGTGTGTGTGTTTGGGATGATGATGGTGGTAATCAAGGCTCTTGGTCAGTGGACATTTGATGGAATGGTTGGCAAGACCCATATTATCTTGCCTACTATGGGCAGATACTTATACTAAATTTAAAGACACAATCATACGATGCAGGTGATAAGGGTTGAAGTTTGGGTTCTTGTACAAACGAGTTGTCCAATGCTACTCAGGAGTTCTGTCTCACTGACTTTAAGTATCACCCTGGCACCTTGCTTCCAGCTCTCCATTTTGCCTTTAGATGTTAACTAAGCTGCAGTTTAGGGACAGCCAAGACAAAAAAAAAAGCTATAATTTGTATTTCCTGATTTCTCTAATGAATTTGTTAATCAGTAGCAGGATTCTCATCAGGTATCCATAACAGCATGATACCTCCGGATCATGCAAATGCCTTTCCCATCACCTAGTCCCTATCATAATCAAGCAATCCAGGGCACATCCTGAATTGGCTAGTTGAAAGCCTTCATGACAGAAAACTCCATGGATACCATTTTTTTTCTTGGGAAAAACTCCCTGAAGCAACTGATCCTGTAAGAATAAAAACCTACAACTAGAATTCCACACCTTAGTCCTACGCAGGAGGAGATGAACACCTACATAGGACTAATATCTACCCAATATATCAGCATTTGAATAAGAAAAGATACTTGAAAGACCAGTTTAGAAGGTCAAGGATTAATAAGACCACAGTTAATTAGAGGAAAGCATGAAAAGGGATAAAGTGAAGAAATTCTAATCAGCAGCTAGTTCAGATGGCTCAAGGCAATTTTAGCTATGATTCATGAGCATAAATGTTCAATTTGGCAAACCAAACTCCTATTCAGCTATATGATGCTTATGTATATATGGGGGCGGGGGACACTGTGTATAGGTGAGAGCTCTGCAGTCAATACAATTCCTCAAGGTAAATTTAGCAATAATCACCAGCATAAAAGCTTATTTTAGTAAAGTAGACTGTGGTTCAATTATAAAAAGCTCCTGTGTATTTGGAAAAGGACCGATGAAAATTGTATGTGTCAGTGTTGTGTGATCAATTTATTAACATTTGCATGCACACATATGTTTTGCAGTATGAACCTGAGACCATACCTAAGGTCACATTCCTCATTCACAGACTCATAATTATGCAATTATACTCCACAGCCCATCTTGTTTAGTTTGCCTCTACTCCTTAGAAGGGATGGAACATGAAGATATGTCTAGACTCACTGTCTTGCTATTTCCCATTTGGGTAGACCTGGGCAGTGGGCAATATCTACACTGCTGCTTATGGTTTATAACGGTATTGACAACTGCTTGGGCCCATGACACATTCCATATACCATTTTGAAAACACTTTCAAAGTGTTATATCCTGCTTGACCAGCTCAAGGTGCCTCTGGGAGGCCTGGTATCCAGCTCATATTTAGCTTATTGGGTTGGCCACCTCTGATTGCTAGTACACCAGTTGTCCACATGGCTCCAGGAATCATGGGGGCTGTCTATACATGGGGAAAGCCCCACTGTGACTGTGGATCTGCACTGCATCAGTTAGACAACACAGGTGCAGGTTTGCAGCCACTACGAGGCGTCCCTGTGATACTGCATTTTGAAAAAGTGGGGATTTACCCTGACTTTTTTCAAATGGATAACATCACTCTGTGGCCAATCTGGAGTCAACCCAGGGGCGGAGCCTGGTGGAAGGAGACCAGCGATTGATCTCCTTCCTCCAGGAAGAGGGCAGGGGAGACTCTGGGAACTGGAGGGTCACCCAGAGACTCCGTGCATCAGGATTACCCAAAGCTGCCCTAGGAGAGGGAAAGTGCGGAGTTCACGAGGGAGACAACACCACCCCAGCATTGTGAAGAGCAACTGAACCCTAAGAGTGATCTAAAAACTCCCATCTCTCTTTGTCTCTGTCTGTGTTTAAAATCAAACTAGATTCAAGCTGTGTCTCTGCCCCTTGTACTAGAATGTCACCTTCTGAAGGCTGCAAAGAAATTTCAGGTAATTAAGGAAAACGTTCCTAATGATAATTCCTAACAGTTATATTGCCAAGTCCCTGACTACTCATCAGTGCTTGATGATAGGCCCTTTATGTGTTTATGTGTAATACATTCACCAAATTTGACTGACACATTCCAGGCCAACTTCATTAAGATCCCCAAAACCATACTTAAGATAACACATTCCAAATACTTTCATCTCATCCTTACACATTTCCCCCCCACACCAAATTGCTTCTAAAATAACTATAAAGCAGCACAGTAAGGATCAGCTACTTCGTAAGCCAATAACATAAGGACAACATGGGGCATTTTTGCTGGTCCCAGGCACACACCCTCCCTATTTGGATTTGGGCCTGAAAGACCAAGGAAAACTGTGACATTGCACAATATCACCACTTATAATGAAGGACAAGTCCCAGCATTCCTGACCATTGGACATACTGACTTGCAATGGTAGGAGTTGTAGTCCAACACCTTTGGAGGGCAGCAGGTTGGAGAAGGGCTGCTCTAAACAAAAAAGAGAGAGAAGTAGGTGGCCCAAAGTTGTTTGTCATGAGTTTTCCACAACCCCACAGTCACCTCTGCATATCATATTCTCCATCCTGTCCTCATGGTTTATCTGCTTTGGAAGAATGAGAATTTCACTTGCACTTTCTGCCTCCTTAGGGAGGATGTGGCATTAAGGTTTAGGAGCCTTAACTCCCAATTTCCCTGCATTTTGGTGCTTGGTTGGAAACTGTACAGCCTTAACATTGTTTTTGTAAACTGTAGGTTTTTTGTTTTATATATATATATATATATATATATATAAACTGTATATATATATATATATATATATATATAAACTCCCTATGGAAGTTTTCAATCACAGACACATATTTTCTATCACTGCAACCCCTTTCCTAATACCTCACAACTTTCCATAGTTCTCAAACTCACATGTAAGTTCTCTTTTCCCAAATTTGTCCTAAGTTTAACATTAGTTCCTGTTTGTTTCTCATCCCAAACCACAGGATAACTTGTAATAATGAACTCCATTTTACATCTCAAACTCTACATCAGACTCCATTTCTATATCAAACTTCATTTCTTGAGTAGAATAACCTCCCTTCTGGAATGCATCAGGTACCTGATGATTCTGTGCTTTAAAAAAATATTAAAAACTTACTTGTGTACCCTGTCATTTTGCAACCATTAACTTGTGTTGTTGTATTTTTATAATAGTGTATTGTTTTATAATTTGCTGTAAACTACATTAGGGTTTTTAAAATGAGAGGTTAAATATTTTTAATTAATTAATTAAAATAACCTTTCTTATGTGACTTCTACTGCCTCATAGTTTCTGAAACATACTTTCTTCAAACCAGGCAAGCGAAATGCAACCACCTCATACTTTTGATTAATTCCATATTGACATCTTTGCTAATCTATGGGCCTTTCTGCACCATACTGGCATAGAGGGAGGGAGGGGGGACAATCCCAGAAGTACCTGCTTCTGGGATCATGGCTGTAATCCACATAGAAAGTGTGATGACCCAGTTTCCTCCCGGGCCATCACACAGTCATGGCCACCATTTTTTCCTGAGGATCTGTGAAGAGCGCACTTGCGCTCCAATAGAAAGGTAAGGGTTCTTTTTTTAAAAAAAATAAAAACCCGATATTGCCCTCACCCCGCCATCCTGGGGGATGGTGGACTTGCTTCCTGTCCTCCCTTGATGGGCACAGAGCCACACAGCATGGATCCATGCCCATTTCTGGTGCCCACTTACTTGCAAGTAAGCAGGCACCAGGCAAGATGGGTGCCCACATCTCCCGCAGTCCCAGGACGTTCCCGGGACCATAGGAATAATCGGGTTTTCCCAGGGATCCTTTATCCCAGGGAAAACCCGTACCCATCCCCCCTGCCCCCGGGAGTCCCTGTGCATCATTTGCATGCACAGGGACCATCCAGGGACAGTCCCAGGTAAAAAGGCCAGTGTAGAAACGACCTATGTCTTTTGTGCAAAGAAACCTATAGATGATGATGATGATTTCACTTTATAATGAACCTACATAAGTACTCTAGGCGGCATATAGAGTTAAAACAGTTTAGCAACAACATCAACAAACCTACAATAAAAAATGCAGCCTAGAGGCAGTATATAAGAATCATCAAAGAGAAATAAGAATTCAGATTAGCATGAAGAGTTACTCCATGGGCAGTTGTAGAGCATTGCTCTGCCCCATAACATCCCACATATCTTTTCACTCCAAGGCACATCCTTCTACACTATCCTCACCAGCAGCCACAATCTCCTCCTCCTCCTCAGGCCACTTGTATATTCCTGGGAATATAGCCATGTGTGGGGGATGAAAGAGAATAAGCTTAAGGATGATTATAGGGAAGAAAAGCAGGGAAGAACCTGTAGTGGAATGAATGGCCCCACCATTGCGCTTCCATACCCAACAGGGCAGAGAAACATCCTGGTATGGAAACTGCCAGAGGGAATGCAGTGAAGGGCTTTCCTCTCCTTGAAACATTTGATGATGCTCTCACTGGTAGGGGAGGTGAGTGCCAGGTATAGTTTGGGGGGGGATGGGAAGGCAATGTGAAGAGAGGCCAGCATGGGAGCTGAAAATTCTTCTCTTGCTTGGATTTTGAGGTAGGTTTTAGGAGTCTCCTGAAGTTCTTATCCAAGCCTGGCTCAGGAAAACTTCACTGACAGACTTAGCCATGACAAAGTCATGAAAGCTGCCTTTAGGGAATGAATGTTTTATTTACATACTTAGAGGTATGGCAAGGTGGCCATTTTTCACAAGGGCTGCACCTTCTATGGAGAGCTAAATTTGTATACCGGCTTTGAAAATGGTTTCTATCTTTGGAACCTGTTTTCAAATCTCCAGTTTAGTACCGTAATACTTATCTTTGCAACCATGTCATCAAGGGATGTTGCTGCTCTTAAAAGTGTGAATTAAAAACAACAATAACCTCTTCAGTCTTCTTTTGTCCACGCAGTACTGTAGCCATGAATAATGCTTCTCACCATTAATATGATTGTAGCTCTCAGCCTCTAAAAAAATGGGTTTTATTCCTTTTGTGAAGATCCTTAGTCTCTTTTGCAAAAAGTGAGGTGGGAAAACCCCTATGTTCTCCTTCCAATTGTTAGTCCTATTGAGATTGGTAGCAGTTTGAGCTTCATGGGCAATAAAAGTGAGCCTTGAAGATGAGTTCAGGTTATCTTAAATATAACATTTTGACCACTTTTGACATTACAGTCACATTTATAAAATACCCAGTTGCAGAATGGATTTTCTCCTTAGTTTATATGACCAAGAACTAAAGTTCTAAACAGCCATCTTCACACCATTCATGCAAGCCACCCATGCAAGCGCCAGCATCTGAATTTGCCTTAAAATGTGCCCTTTCAAATTTTGCTTTCAAATATTTCACTTTGAAAACCAGGAAGAAATTGTGCATCTCCTTGGCAGGATCCACACTCCTGCTTTATAAGGATACTGAAGTGCACTGACAACACTTGGGTTCCATGACACAGGAGCGCATCAGACGGAGGGAAATAGAGTCTCCTTACCATCACTCTTGCTTCCTACTGCTGTTCCGCTATAGAGATGAGAAGAATCACACAGCAGAGAAAGGGGAAACAAGCTGCAACCATGTGGCCCTTTCGGTGTAGTGGGACAGCACCTCTAGTGGGCGTTATATAGCGAAACTTCTCTGCACATGGCAGGAAATGGAGACCAAGTTCATTATAACTCAGAAGAGTTGCATTTTGTTTGGACTATTTTACTACGAAAAAATGGCAGAAGGAGCGGGAAACCATTGGGAGGCGTGCAGGATGCAGATGGCGATGTGAGAGGAACCGCAAAAATCTGTGAGTGCCCAGTAAAGAGCATGCCCAGTAAGGAGCATCTGATGACACTCACATTCCATATACTGTTTTCAAACTGCTTTGGGCTATATCCTACTTGGTGTAGATCAGGCTGATTTCCTTTTAAAACTACTCCCACCAGATCTCTAAGTGTATTTCATGAGAGTATTTGAAAAATTGATTTCTACCCATTCAAAAACTACAGTGTTCTTTTTATTCAATCTCAAGTATTTTCAGCAATAGATGAACATCCCCCATAGGAATGTGATAAGTGAAGTCTACTCCAACCTGATTAAAACACATGAATTAGTTAATTAAATGTGTTTTAAATTATTTGGATAAAAATCACATGATGATCCAGTGCTGTATTAGTATCTTGTGTTGTCTGTCTTCGCATGGGTGCCCTTGCCCCTTTTGTTCCATGCACAGGAGCCTCACTTATTCGGTTGCACAAGCAGCATCCACTGCTTGTGCAATGGGGATTTAGTGCTTCTGTGGGCAAATCCCAAAATGAGCAGAAATGCTCACTTCTGGCAAAGGGCATGTCAGTGGGACTCACTTATGCAGGCTCTACAGGCCTGCCCCATTCCAGAAATGGGCATTTCCACACTTTATCCTTGGGAGCACTAAATCTCCATTCTGCAAGCGATGGGCCCTACTTGTGGAGCAGAATTGCTGAGGCTGGCCTCATGCAAGCAGTCATCATTGGATTCTGCCCGATGATTGGAATATCTCTCCTCAGCCCCTTCCAAATGGTGACAGACAGAGCTCGCAGTTGGCCCTTAACACTGATGCAAGTACACATGGTAATGTACAGGTGCTGGGAATAATGGGAAATGCAGTACTCATGGTTCCCAATAACCTGTATTAAGTTCCCATCAGGACCATGATGAAATGTAGCTTTCCAGAGAAACTGAGATAAAGTAAAAATGACAGATTCATCCAGCCCTAGGTAATAAATTCCACCCAGTTGGATACCAAAATCTGTTGTTGTTGTTTCCTGGATTCAAAGTCAACCCTGTAGTGTGTATAAGTACTTGTGATTTAGCTCTGATATAATTGGCTAATGCTAGTACCTAGTTCTCTCTCTCTCTCTCTCTCTCTCTGGCCGGAACTACACGTTGTCCTCGATGCGCCCTCCCTGCGCCTCAAGCTGCTTTGGAGCGCTGCACTTCATCTAGTGTGGCTCAAGCCTCGGAGGCTCTGCTCATGTTCTCGCCGCCACCGCCACCGCCGCCGCCACCGCCTTTTCATCCCGGCCAGTCCCAGGGAGGGAGGAGGGAAGGTTGTAAACAAAAGCTAGCAATTGGAAATCCCTCTCCCAATCACTGGCTTTTGTTTACAATCCTCCCCCTCCCTCCTCCCTCTCCGGGACCGGCCTGGATGAAAAGGCGGCGGGCGCGGCAACGCGGACGCGGGCAGAACCTCCGAGGCTTGAGCCACACTAGGCGGGGTGAAGCGCTCCGAAGCGGCTTGTGGTGCAGGGAGGGCGCATCAAGGACGACGTGTAGATCCTGCCTCTCTCTCTCTCTCTAGCCCTTTCCACACCAGGCTGTTTGCCTGGGATAGCCCCAAGCTGATCCCTGTGCTACGATGGTGTGTATTAGGTACTTCCAGGATTTCCCTCCCTCCCTCTACACCCCTATGGTGTAGAAAGGGCCTTTCTTTAAAATAGGCAAAGAAAAGAAGAACACAACACAACAATTCAATAAGATTGCTAAGAGCATAATCCAATGAATGTTTGTTCAAAAGTAAATCCAAGGGTATTCAGCAGAACTCCCTCCTAAGAAAGTGTACATAGGTATTGTATCCTAATGCCATATCTATACCAAGCAGGATATAGCACTATGAAAGTGGTATATAAAAAGCAGGAGCCACACCAAGCAGGATGTAGCAATATGAAAGCAGTATGAAAGTGGTATATGGTATGTGTTAATGGGCCCCAACAGTTGTCAGTGCACTTAAATACTGTTATAAAGCACTAGCGTGGCACCTGCCTTTTATATATTGCTTTCAGATCCCTTTTGTAGTCCTATATCTTGCTTGGTGTAGATTGGGCCCTGATAAGGGAAAGAGGAAATTGATGGTTTACAGTTCTTAGTATAACATGGGTAAACTTGTGGAGCAATTATGGTGAACAACAGCTTAAGAAGCTTACTAATTATTGAGAAAGTTTGAATGTACATATTAAATACTCAAATCATAGTCAGTAAAAAAAATGCATCAAAGGCAAAATGCAGAAGTAATAATTACAAATATTTCACCTGACTCTTCTTTCATCCCTGTTCTTTTCCATTTAAAAAATACACACGTGCATTTCACAATTTATAGAAAATGTACAGTTAAAATTTTAGGCAAAATATAAGCTTTGTGCAGCATCCATGAATATCCCTGGATTACCAACTTGAAGCTCTCTCCTTCCCCTGCTGAATTTAGTCACTGGAGCTTGAGAGGAGAGATTTTGATCAAACACTCTTCCACCCCACCACGCTGGCAGCTGCTACTCTGATCAAATTTGCAGTTGCCAGTGCCTGTACGCCAGTAACCAACAACAACCCCCACTCTGACACACACACACACACATTCAGTCACAGATCTCCTGCACGGCATGTAATTTGGCCCTCAGATAAAATCAATATTGTCTTCTCGTTTCCATTTCTATATTGTTGTGAGTGAAGCCAAATATTATGTGTGGAAAATACAAAATCACCCACTCTTCACACGTTTGTTTTAGGTTATTATCCATCATGACATTTCAGACCTAACACGTATCACTAGAGGGAGCTAATAGCCTTTCAAGCAACAAAAAGCAATTGCACTGGGGGAAATCTATTACGGAATAAATAAACCAACTGCTCACTTTTCTGTTTCTTCTCTGTGCCCCTCCCCTTGTTATTATGGAAACCACTTTCTGGTGGGCCTTTACTAAGATTTCATTGATATATGACTGCCTCTTTTCTGTAGCTTGCATGCAGCAGAACTAGGGATTGGAGAATGAGTGAATCTCAAATGTGTTGAGGTTCTCCAAGTTCTACCTCAACATTCGGTCCACCTCATTAACCATTCCTGAATGTGAGCTTAAGTTGTTGTTTGAATGCTGATCAGCTCCATCTTTCCTTTCCATCCCAATCTGAGGAGGCTGTTCTGTATTTGAAACTGTATTTGATGTTGGTAATGGAATGGATGAGGGCAAACAAATTGAAGCTTAATCCAGAAAAGACAAAGGTGCTTTTGGTCAGTGGAAAGGCAGATCAGGGAATTAGGATTCAACCTGTACTGGATGGGGTTGCACTCCCCCTGAAGACTTAGGCCCTTTCATCTCAAGACGGGTGTAGAGGGCAGAAGGGGTGGCAGTCCCGGAAGTGCCTGCTTCCGGGATCGTCACGTTAACCCACACTGAATTGTGCAATGACCCAGCTTCCTACTGGTTCGTCACATGACGCACCCGCCATTTTGGGGGGGGCTTGAGGAGAGCACACAAGCACTCCTATGAAAACAGTAAGTGTTAAAAAAAAACCTGTGTGTGGTTGGGCCCCCACCCCACCATCCTGGGGATGGCAGACTTGCCCCCTCCCCTGATGGGTGTGGAGCCACACAGTCTAGGACCAGTTACAGAGAGCATATGATTTCCTTATGCTAAACTGGTCTGTTTCTGGGCAGAATTCAAAATGCTCATTATGACCTATAAAGCCTGGCTTGGGTCCAGGCTGCCTGAAAGACTGCCTTCTCCCAAATGACCCTGCCCAGTTCTTAAGATCTTCAGTGTCCACTCTCAAGCTGTTGCTCTCTTTCCCATAGTAAGGCTAGATTTGCTTGCTGTCTGCTGTACATATGCCCATACCCAAATTATATACCCATGTTCACTATTGTCATAGAATGATGGACTACATTGCTAGCAATCCCCTCCCCTCAAGTATGCTCTACTAATTGTTGTTTTAGTCAGCACCAGAGTGAGAATGCAGCCTAAGATCCGTCATACTGATGATTCACTCAATCATCCTTTGCTGCCAATAAAAAAGATATGTAAACAGAGCATTAACATTAATAGCATACATAAATATATTACATGAATAATTGAGATCCACCTAATGTAGAAAAACTTTAAAGTTATAGTCCATTCATTTCTGAAATATAGTAGAGCTGCATGTCCCCCACATTACTAATAGATGGGATCCTTACAATTAATATCATTGGAGTGTGTGAGGAATTATATTGCATGTGATTATGAGCTTCATTTGTACATTTTGCAACAGTGGGTCATTTATTTTTCCCAATAAAAGGTGGGGGGAAGCAAACAGTGGCTGGCTAAACAAATTTTAAAAAATGAAATCACTTATTTGAACGTGATATGATTTAAATTATTTAGTAGGACTAATGAAAACCTTAATGAATTTCAAGACTTAATGGGCTAAGGGCTTGCCCAGGATTGTGTTTGCTTGTCTCTTGCTCTTTGGTAAAGTCCAAGTCATTCTGCCAAGGGATTGGATTAATGGCTGTTTTCCTTGGCTTTTATGGGCATGTATCAATTTCAATTAGAGCTCTTTCCATTATGAATTTACCACCACCACCAGGTTTGAAAGGTTCTGTCAGAGACTGAAATAACAAGACGTCTGCCCATGTAATTTATTCCTCACAGGGATGCTTGAGAAATTCAGTTGTTGCAAATTTTAAAATCTGTACCCTTTGATCACAATTTACCATCACTGGGCTTTGTACTTCTCAAATATTCCAGTGCAATTCTTGACTTAAACACGGATCAAAACGTATTTTAAAATGTGTGTTTTCAGAGAAAAGAAGATTTAAAATGTATCTTCAAAGGTGAATTTAAATGTAGATTTATTTATTTTCTTAAATGCAGATTAATTTCAAAACAGGTTGGAATGGAGTTATAGGTCAACACATGCAATCCAGTCTACCAGACGTAGACCGAGTCATCCATTTCTAATTCCTTATTTTATAGGTAATCACAGTATACAGGGGCAGCAAAGACATACTCTTAATAATATTGCAAGTTATATTCCAGCCACATTAGGAACTAGTAAACAATATTACACTACATCATGAAAATTGAGAAGTATTTAATATTTCCTGAATAGTTCAAATCCACCATATGTAAAGCCAGATACAAAGGCAGTAAGTAGATGAAATGGGAGGATCTACTATGGGCCTGAAAGAATTTTAATGAAAAGATAGATGAGAAAACCTTGCAAGCCATCTGGAATGCACACACACACACACACACACACACACCCTTTTAAAAACATTTCCAGTCAGGATCTGGGGAAACTTGCTAAAGATGAAGTACGGACACAGCTAAAAATAAGTAGAATCTATACTGAGGCTAAGCCTAACTGCTGAGGAGAATGCAAAATTCTGGGAATCTTCTATCATACCTGGTGGGAATGTGAAATGGTGCACAGGTTTGGGGCTGATATTTTCCAGGAATGTAGTAAAATACCAAAGACTATAGACTGTAAACTGGCTCTGTTAAATGCTTTAAAGATGATAATGAAACCCTCCCTGGAAAATAAATGATGACATTTTTATTGTTGGCAGCATGACAGGTTATAGCTAAAACCTGGAAATCTTCAGAATCTTACAATAGAAATGTGGCATCTCTCTCTCTCTCTCTCTCTCTCTCTCTCTCTTGTATCAGCAGAAAATTAATGGGAACAGCAATCCTATGGCCCCTGGGAGGGTATCCCAGGGACCATAAGGTGGTGCATATTTTCCTCCCTGAGGCTGTAGACATAGCAGTGACCCCAAGCACAGATTCTCCAAAGCATTATGCTGACTTCTCTTTGGGGGTTTCAATAATTAACTTGATCAAGTTCTGGGGCAGGACAGTGGGAAGGGAAGGGAGGGGGAAGGAGTGGCTGTGCATCCACTGTATCCATAAGCTTCTCCATTCCCCCCCCCCCACACACACACACACCAAGAACTAGGTCACCTAGATGGACCAAGAGCCTCGCCTAGTTGAAACGGTTAAAAAGCAGGAAAGGGAGGTGAAAAGGCTTCCTTCATTCCTAACGTTCCAGTTGCCAGGGTTTAGGATAGATGGAAGCCTCTCATAATAAGACTCTAAGATTATGAGAAGAGCCATGCTGGATCAGACCAAGGGCCCCTCTGATCTAGCATTCTGTTCACACAGTGGCCAACCTGCTGTTGATGGGAAGCCCTCAAGTAGGACATGAGTGCAACAGCACCCTCTTGCCCAGGTTCCCCAGCAACTGGTGTGCATATGCATATTGGCTCTGACACTGGATAAATTACATAGGGTGGAATATATTGATTGCTGCAGCATATTTGTAATATGTTGATATAAACCTGCAATTTACTTAAATGTACTCCATCAGATAAGATTAACTGTATCTGATCATATCCATATCAAATGAAAAAATTCCAAAGATGGATTCTTAGAAAAGTTGTTTTCCCTCTATAAATTGAAATACTGACTCTTTGAGTTTTGTTGGTTGGTTGGTTGGTGATGATCACACTTTCCAACATCAAGTAGCAGTTGCAAGTGTAAGGGGGAAATTATTATTATTATTATTATTATTATTAACCCGCCTCTCCCTCCAGATGGAGGCGGGGAACAACAATAAATATAAAATACAAAGACCACAAAAAAGATGAGATATTAAAAACAATTAAAAACCAATACATCATTAAAAACATCTTAAAATTCAACTGGATAGGCCTGCCGGAAGAGAGCAGTCTTCATGGCTCTCTTAAATACATGAAGACTGCTAATTTATCTAATCTCCTCCGGCAGACCATTCCACAGTCTGGGAACGGTAGAAGAGAAGGTCCTCTGGGTAACACTCATCAGCCTAGTTCTGGCAGATTTGAGTAAGTTCTTCCCAGAGGACCTGAGTGTGTGGGGCGGATTATACAGGAGAAGGCGATCCCGCAGGTGACCTGGACCCAAACCATGTAGGGCTTTAAAGGTAATAACCAACACTTTATACTTCGCCCAGAAACTGATTGGCAGCCAATGAAGTGATTTTAAAACTGGTGTAATGTGGTCACCCCTAGATGTACTGGTGACATGTTTAGCCTTGAGAAAAGAAGACTGAAGGGAGGCATGATAGCACACTTCAAGTACTTGAAAGACTGTCACAAAGAGGAGGGCCAGGATCTCTTCTCGATCATCCCAGAGTGCAAGACATGGAATAATGGGCTCAAGTTACAGGACATGGAATAATAATGGAGTGCAGGACATGGAATAATGGGCTCAAGTTATAGGAAGCCAGATTCCGGCTGGACATCAGGAAAATCTTCCTGACTGTTAGAGCAGTACGACAATGGAACCAATTCTCTAGGGAGGTTGTGGGCTCTCCCACACTAGAGGCATTCAAGAGGCAGCTAGACAGCCATCTGTCAGGGATGCTTAAGGTGGATTCCTGCACTGAGCAGGGGGTTGGACTTGATGGCCTTATAGGCCCCTTCCAACTCCACTATTCTATGATTCTATGAAGGGGAAAGCTGTGTGAATATTTATTCTAATGCAGGTATCTATATTGTAAGTATATTGGGTGAGCCACCATAGCCCTGACAAAAAGCGCCCCAGTGACCACTACTCCCTAAGACCAAATCCTTATAAATGTGGAAAGGCAGCCCCCACTAGGGCCTCAAAACTCCAAGCCTTGAGGTGAGTTAGCCCCAAAGGTGATCTGTAACATATCCACGGGGTTTCATAGTCCTGAGCTGCAAGCCTCAGGCATCATCTATCTCTGTAAAGGTGCCTCAAGATGCTCACTAATCCTTACCCCCAACTAAAAGTGTCCATACATACCTGCCAAATCAAATGGGACTGAATTTACCAGCACACAAATCAAGTAACCAAATTAACATACAACCTTAAACATAACTAACTCACCATTGTGTACAGTGCAGGGTAGGCAAAAAGACCTGATACCAAGCACCAATCAAGCGCTAGGCCAAAAATTCCTACTCAGCCCCATGAAGTGACCAGCCAAGATTACACTGATTATAGAGAGGGAGAGGGAGAGAGCTGGAGAAAGAAAAAGGCCAAGGATGGGACCCTGGAAGTTAATCTCACCCTGCAATCTCCACCCTGGATTGACACTACCACATACATCTGAACATGGTGTGTAGTGGTGTTTTGTCCCTCCCTGCCACCCTCCCACAATCTCACCCCACACCAAGGCAAGCCAGGTATGGGAAAAGGTCTTTCCTTCTGTGGCAGAATTTCCAAGGCTTTATGAAGGTGTGAACCAAACTTTTACAAACAGCCAAGGCCTGATTAGATTTCTTGAGTGATGTTCAAGCTCTTGCTCTGAGGCTTTCCTTGTTTCTGTTACCATTACCAACAAATGTGGAAATACTGGCACACCCACACACACTATCACCACCGGGTGCCCTAAGCAATATTAGCAATGTTATCAATGGAAACTTCTCGAAGCAGGACACGTTGTCTCATTGTGAGACAGCTCCCTTGCCATCTTGCTGCAATTTCCATTTATAGCTGCAGTGTTAGCAAGAAAGGCTGCCAGATAGGGATGAATGAATCTGACCATTTTAGTATCTCTCAGTTTCTCATTTTTCCAAATTTTCTATTTGTCCTGAAATATGAGATTTTAAAAAAAGTTCTCATGAAAATTTGCATGCATTTTCCCACACATTTCTCCTAATTCATGCACTTTTGTGCACAATTGTACCTAACACACACATTTTTGCAAGCAATTTTCCTATTGTACTGTATTAGCATACAAAATTGCCTTCGTGCAATTTTGTATGCAGTGTGAATTTTGAAGGATAATTGAGTTTCAGTTCATGTACCGGTTCAAATGTGTGAAATTAGGTAAATGCTCCTTAAAATGTGACTGAATGGATTTCTTCACCATCGCTACTGACATGCTCATGGATAATACTCATGTTCCCGAGTTACCTAGAATGAGGGACGTATTCACCTTCTATCTATGTTTCCCTAACCTTGGTGCATGGCCTGGCTGACTTTTATGTTTCAATGTCCTTTCCCATATTTGAACCGGGATTTGACTGCATCAAGCACAGCAATAAAGTAGAGATCAGAGCAGCTCCCTCTTCTTACAGTCATAGCAGGAGCAAATCAGAATCGTCCTGTTAACACGGATGTATATTGTTTATCTTTGTTATGCTTGTTTCAACAAATCTCATGTATTAAACACAATATAATTTATAAGAAGAGCTCAAATTGGAATGATGTAGGGACAAATTACAAATGATACCAGGAAAAACTGTGATTGACCACTTCTTTTTTCCTCACTGGAGTTGTGAAAGCAATTGGGGGGAGGGCATTATATATATATATATATATATATATATATATATATATATTTAAAGCACCATGAAGAAAGCGTGAAGAACACACTCTCCTCCAGTGCCACTGTTGCAATTAAAGTCACAACTGACAAGCCTCCCCAAAATGTTAGGAATTGATATTGTGGATCACTCTGCACCATGTGTTGCTTAGCCCTTAGTTCCTCTGGATCTGAATGGAAAGAAATGTCAATATAATTGGATGTCATGCTGATGCTAAAGAACAAATGTCTGCCAAAAACAGCCTCTGCCAATAAGGCACTTTAGAAATTAAGATGAACTGTGGGTGACATGTTAGGGAGGCGGAACCAAAATGGGAACATTCCAGAGCAAGTCCAGAAGCGCTTCTGGGTACCAGTTGGATTAGGATTGGTGCTACTTGAATCTTGTGGACACACTCTGACCAACAACCACTTCATTGTTGTCATATGGATGTTAGTAATACATGTAGCAGTGAAGCCCATGTTGCTATTCATTACCTGCTATTGTTCATTGTCTGCATTACTGCTGTGCATGTGTATATTTTTCACCCAAAATGCCCTCTGTTATGTTAGAAAGACAGTGATGTATGAAAACTGGATAAATTGCACTTTTATTGTATTCTTTGATGCTGTATTTTATTTTCTAGTAAATTTTGCAACCTACATCTGTACATTTCCAAAGGATAATATCAGCATTTCTCTTAAAAGCTGATACAGTGTTTCTATTGACAAAGTCTATGGAAAACACTCCATGATTTTCTGTTATATTTGTAGTCTTCACCTGTCGGATAAGGCACCCAGGAGATGGCATTGATTTTTTTCTTATAAAAGACAAAAATAAGATATTTCTACTTCTTCGTATGCTTTGTATCCAACTACATTGTATCATACTGACAGATAATGCAGCAGCTTATACAAGTGAAACCAACTGCCTCATAATGCTTTTACCAGCGGCTTCTGGAATAGATTTTGTTGTCAAGATTTTTATGAGTGTCAAAAAAAGTTACTATTGCACTAAAATGCTTCAAATTCTCTCTTCTTCTTGCTTAAATAAGTTTTACAAGGGTAGCCATGTTTGTCTCCTGTAGCAAAAACTGCATATGACACCTTAACAATTCATACATTTATTGCAAACGAGGCAGTAGTCTTCTGCATGCAAAAATCTGTAATGTGTGTATTAGTCTCTTCGGGTTCTAATAGACTATGAATTTTTTTCATTTCAATAAGGTGATTTTAAAGGGTTAAAATGCAGGTGCTTTTTTCCTCTGTAATCTACCAAATGCCATAAATTGCACTACACTTACAGTAATGCTCTATACGCGAGATTGCCCTCGATAAATGCATGGAAGCTTTCATTCGTGAAACACTTGGAGCATGCACTTAGATGGAATGGGATTGCCATTGCCAGTAGCATATTACTCCAGTCTCCAGTGGCTACATTGGATTTCTGTTGTCTTCCAGGCAATTAAGCACTAAATGGTTTGGGCCAGAGTTCATAGGTGTTATGGTCCCATTCCTTCAGGAACACACTTTGACATTCTGGCAATAAGGCATTGCCGCCTTCTTTAAATGGTGATTTCTTGGATTGACCAAACTCACACTCTTAGAACCAGATCACATGTGCATGTTCATCATTTTTGGCTACATTATCAACTGATGACTTCATATATTTAAAGAGTCACCACAGTTAGAACATCAAATGTCAACTGACATTCAACTGATATTGTTTACACATAGAGCTAAGAGTCATCAAGGGGTGACTGAGACACTTGATTTTAAGGAACCTGATTACTTCATGTATTGCTCTTCTGACTTGTATGTCCCAGCTGTGGGCTTTCAGGTCTTTTTCAGGGAAAACCAAAGAAACAATAAGTCAGATTCAAGGTTTGCTTACAAGGAGAGTTTTTTATCCAGTAATTTACAGCATGTTCAGGTATACTAATAAAGGTGCACTAGGCTGCGTGGCTTCTGCACAAAACCATTGACCAGCCTGGACCCCTATCTGGGTGTGAGAGCACTTATATAGCAAGTTAGGCAAGTGATTGATTATTGGGAACAATAATAAAGCACTCTTTCTCAGCATAGAATAATATGACCCTAATTGGCATTACTGATAAGTAAGACACTTTTGGCATAAACAAATGCAATCTTTTTGGCACAGGAAAACTTACTAATTGGCACAGCTGATTGATGGGGTGTCTTTGACATAACCTCTTCTTCAGAATGTAAGCTTGTTAGTAGATTTTGATAAGGTACCTGGCTTGTTAGACCTTGCAGATAAGATGCCAGGTGCCTCATGAGCTCACTGTTTTACATTCACCATGCTTTGACCCATCTTTTCTGATCAGTCAGAAAGATGCTTACAGAGCAATACAGAGAATAGCAGGTTGAGAAGCAGAAGCATCATACATCTTCCCATAAACCTTTGCAACTAACCATGGCCTGCAGGCCTTACATTCCTCCACAAAGGAGCTATTATCTATTTAGCTTTATCCATAAGCAAAAGCTTCTGTGACTCTAATGAAACCTATGACAGAGTCAATGGTGTATGTCTGTAATTACAGTCTGCTCTACACAATTGCCTTAAGCTGTAGTGCCTTGATAAATCCTGTTGAGGAAAAAATATTGTGCAAATCACCCACCACATTTACTATTACGTGACCTTACATGATAGCCATGATGAAAGTGAATAAGTGTTCAAACATCCCCATCATACCAGTTTATATGGGGGGTAAAAACTACACCAGTGTATTGTAGCTGATATTTCTCAAATTTCAAGAAAGAGAATGAGATGTGTGGAGATCCTCGGTCAATTGTCAGTTTCAGGAGCCCTAAAAAGCATCCTAACAATTTCCCCATATTTCAACTGCTGTAACCAAGTACAATGAAAAATTAGAAATCAGCTTCACTGCCCCCTTTGTTTTGCTGCATTTCATTTCTTATCAATTTATCATATATATATATATATATATATAGGGAGGCACGGCAGTGCCTCCCTTGTTAAGGGCCGTCAGTAAAAAACACGTTCCACCATGTTAAAGTGATAATTGGGGAGGGGTCATTCTAAAAGCCATAAAATCAAAAATGTTTCACCAATCTCTCTGAAATTTACAGTTGCCAGAAAGAAATGTTTGTTTTTCATTACCTGAAAATTTCAAGAAGATTGGTGAAAGACTGAGGGAAGGAGAGCAGTTTAAAGTAAAAAGATTAAAGAATCCCCTGAATCCGAAACCAAAAATCAAACTCAGGGGTTGCGAGTATTTTTGCACAGCTGTCCTTACCTTTGGGGAGCCTAATTAATTAATCCAATGGCAGGGTCTACTTCCTCCCATTCTAGTGTAGGTGGAACTGCTTTTCTTTTTTTAAAATTCGCTTAAATGGATTTTATTAAATTAAAACTGTGCCTCTTTAAAAATCCGGTGGCCATTTTGATTATGGCACACACTCAGTAGAGTCTCTCCCCCCTCCCTCCTGTGTTAGCTACAATGGATGCTTGCTCTAGCAAATACATTGCAGTAGTCTCTTCTCAGAAGTAAGTTCCATTGACTGAATGCAATGGTCTTACTCCCAGGTAAGTGTGTAGAAGATTGTAGCCTTTATTTTAAAAAAACAGTCTGGAACCTTGGAAGGCGGAGAGGGAGAGATGTGAGTGAGAATTCCCTCTCCTTTACAGCACTATAACTCTACAATTAACAACTTGCTTGCATGCTTTGCATGTGTGTATGTTCATTTGATTATGGCTGCTGATCATTAATTTTCATATCAATTCAATCCAAGGCATGTCTACTCAGAAGTAAGTTCCACTGAGTGCAATGAGTCTCATTGTTTTAGCAAGACTAAATAATTTGGTATCATCACCAAACGTGGCTACGTCACTGCTCACTTCCACCCTCATTCTAATATTATGAGAAAGGGAGAAACTGCCTCCCTTTCCACTTTCTTCACAACATGCATTTAGGAGTGAGCAGTGAGATGGCCAAATTTGCTGCTGACCTCAAAATATTTAGGGTTTTTAAAATGAAGTGAGATTACCAAGAGCTCCAAAAGAATCTCTCCATAGTGGGAAAATGGGCATCAAAATGGCAACAACAGTTCTACAGAAGCAATTGTAAAGTGATGCACACTGGAGCAAAGCATCCCAACATCACATATACACTGATGGGATCTGAGCCTGCAGTGACTACACAAGAAAAAAAAAACTTGGGAATGTGGTTGACAGCTCAATGAAAATGTCAACCCAGTGTGTGACAGCTGTAAAGACAGCAAACTCCATGTTAGGCATTATAAGAAAAGTAATTGAGAATAAAACTGCCGGTCACATACTGCCTTTATACAAATCTATGGTGTGACCACACTTAGAATACTGTGTACAGTTCTGGTTAACTATAGAATTTAGTATCACAAGATGTTGTGCTGGCCACCGTGTTGGATGGCTTGTCCTCCTTTCCATGTGGTCACCCTATAACATGACACTATTCCCCCTTCTGAAGAGGTCTGGACCTCAGACTACTAAAGACAAAGTGGCAGACCATAATAACAGTGTTCATATGCCCATTGCTTTATGAGGCTTCTGCAGGCTACCAAACAGAGAACTATCAGGCCATAAAGTTGCCTAAATGGGTCTGCCAGAAACCTGGCCTCACTGTTCCTGTTAGGTCCATTTCCTACAACAAATGCTCTCAGCTGAACTTGATGGAATCCCATCCTTCATCCCTTGGTTTAATTTACTGACCTCCCCTGGCTGGGCCTTGCAGGGAACAATAGGGTAGATGGAGCAAGCATACATAGCACGTGCAGAGTGCTGAGAGTGGCAAATCTAAAAGAAAATACGTTGCTTTTAAAGAACCAAGGAAATTCAATGGGTCTTTTAAGTAAATATCTATGGATGGAAATGCAGCCCATGCAGGCTTGACACTTGACCACAAACATGATCACAATCTGCTACTTTAAGATGCAAACAGGAAGAAAAAGCATGTAGCATAAAATGAGCTAAAATAATTAATATAGTAAACTGTAACTTACTCTAATTTAGGATATTTTCCTGTATCATCTTGTGTGCTTTCAGAATTAATCAGGGAGTTTTTAGTCCAGTAGAATTTTTTTTCAGGTTCTCTCCAAATGCAGACACAAAACATGAAATGCTTCTTTTCATGAGTCAGTCATACAAAGCTTTTATTTCTGGACATTGGCTATTGAAATATTCAAATGAGTCCCCTCAGATTTCAAGTGAGAGAGCATAACTTCTGGGGTTCATTTATTATTTTGAAAGTGGGTGCAACACATATCACTAGCTTTGATTTTATATTGGATGTCAAAATGGTGTAACATCCTAGCTGATGCTGGCAGCTTGTCAACTGTATAATATCCAGTCATCCGTTACACAAAGCCATGAAATTCATTAAACAAAAAACCTACAGTTTACAAAAACAACGTTAAGGCTCCACAGTTTCCAACCAAGCACCAAAAAGCAGGGAAATTGGGAGTTAAGGCTCTCAAGCCTTAACGCCACATCCTCCCTAAGGAGGCAGAAAGTGCAAGTGAAATTCTCATTCTCCCAAAGCAGATAAACCATGAGGACATGATGGAGAATATGATATGCAGAGGTGACTGTGGGGTTGTGGAAAATTGATAACGAACAACTTAGGGCCACCTACTTCTCTTTTTTTGTTTAGAGCAGCCCTTCCCCAACCTGGTGCCCCCCAAAGGTGTTGGACTACAACTCCCATCATTGCAAGTCAGTATGTCCCATGGTCAGGAATGCTGGGACTTGTCATATCAAAAATCTAGATATTCAATTTGATATGCAGAGGTGACTGTGGGGTTGTGGGAAATGATGATGAACAACTTAGGACCAGCTTCTTCTCATTTCTTAGAGCATCTCCTTATGTTGGGAGTTGCAACCCAACACATCTGACAGGCACCAGGTTGGTGAATGTTGTTCAAGGACAAGGGAAGGCAGAATGTAGATCTCCAGATGTTTTGGAATTCAACTTGTAAAAGCCCCTATCAGCATGGGCAGTTGTCAGGAATGCCGCGAGTTGATGTCCAAAACATCAGGATAGATCTATTTTCTGCCCACATCTGTACTAAAGTATGATGTTTTCCAGCATTAAGATATGTGATCAATCAAGGAACTACAAAAGAGCTGCATCATTTTAAATAAACTGTATAAACCAAATGAAACAACAATGAATACCTAATCCAGATAGCCCTTCAGACGTCAACATTAGTTTTCAACACATGGCATAGGATGTCTGTTTCTTGAATATCAGATAAAGGATTTCTCTTACTTGTTCAGCAGTGTGAGATCAAAGGCAGAGCTACCACCTAATACTTTCATGCATCAGTATTATTTTAAAATTAAGTATGAAATGATTTTTGTCTTCCCCATAACACATAACATGAGAGTTAAAGTGCAACACATCTGGGGAGCACCAAGCTGGAGAAGGTTGACTCCTATACTTGTCTTCTCAGAAGCCAGTGCCACTGAATTCACTAGGGCTTACTCCCAAGAGGTATAGGATTGCAAACTAATCTAATCTGAAAGGTGTTCAAGACAGCCAAACTAAACCTCTTCTGCTCCTCTGTTGCTTTGATGAGATGATGTATTGTGGAGGGATTGTGTGGAGTGAACAGTATATTTTGTTTAAATACATTTTTAAGAAAAAAGACATTTGTTATTTGAAGGGCAGGATATTGACCAAAAGTTGGACGTGCCTGGCACATGCTCTGGTTCTAGATCTGTAATGAATAGTTCCACTTTTGTTATCAAGCGTGCTGCTATATGCGAGATGTGTTTGAGAGATGTGTTTGAGATCCTGTATTTGGTAAGGATATGGAACAGCATTCCCCATCTTGTTGCCCTCCAGGTGTTTGAGATGACAAGTCCCAGCATTCCTGACCATGGGACATACTGACTTGCAATGATGGAAGTTGTAGTCCAACACCTTTGGAGGGCACCAGGTTGGGGAAGGGCTGCTTTAAACAAAAAAAGAGAAGTCGGTGGCCCTAAGTTGTTCGTTATCAGTTTTCCACAACCCCACAGTCACCTCTGCATAACAAAGGCTGCCTCTACAAAAGGCATTTAAAGCTCTTTCAAGGTGCATTAAAAAATTTACCTCTACAAGAACGGAGCGCAAATCGGGCGTAGAAACGCGTTTTCTCTCCAATTATGCGCATTATCGAATGCGCGTTAAATAGCGAGTTTTATTTTGCTCCGGCTGTTAAAGCACATTTTGACTATGTGAACAAGCAATTTTCCGCATTAACTACTTGTAAAACGCATTTGAAACAACCGGTAAGGTCACCTGTTGAGTGCTCAATTACCTCCTGCGTACAAGCATTTACGATAAAGCGCTTCCGAGAAGATGCGCATAATCGGAGGAACTGGTGTCAAACGGAATCCATCTAGAGGGGGTCATATTCTCCATCCTGTCCTCATGGTTTATCTGCTTTGGGAGAATGAGAATTTCACTTGCACTTTCTGCCTCCTTAGGGAGGATGTGGCGTTAAAGCTTGGGAGCCTTAACTCCCAATTTCCCTGCTTTTTGGTGCTTGGTTGGAAACTGTGGAGCCTTAACGTTGTTTTTGTAAACCGTAGGGTTTTTGTTTAATGAATATATATATATATATATATATATTATCTTGACCAGAAAACTGAAAGTATGGAACCATAAAATGCTGCTTGAGTTGGAGTAACTGGGAATAAAACTGAGAGCTCCATCACACCAGCATTTTATCACACCTTCATCCTGCCTTGTTTATCATTGTGCCCCTCGACACTCACATGACATCGTCCCTGTTCTGCAATCATCTTGCCTCTTCCCCTCCATTTTCTGTGTTTTTTTAGGGTGGGAAAAGTGCAGTATTTTTTCTTCTCATGGGATAAAACCGTTCTTTTTTCCCCATGTATTGCTATCCTTGCACTATGTCAGAATGACCTGTGTGTTCCGCTGCTCCAACCCCACTCTCATTGCTCTCTCATTGCAATTTCTCCTCCTCAAAAAGCAGAAACTGTGCTAAATCATTAAAACAGTAGACAAGAAAACCGGAGCGAGGGGGAAAGTGCCCATGTCCATCACAATGTCCATCAACCACAAGAACCAATGAACTGGAGGGGAAAAGTGGTGGGGTGGGGCGAGTGCAGTGGCGATACCAGTGTCTTGATGCAAGCCCACCCCAGGCTTCTGCTCATGAACTTTAGGCAAACTGACACACTCCAAAACGGTAAGCCCTTTTTTATTGTGAAATCACACGGAATTCAAGCATAACGGTTGCATTTCTGCATACACACACTTGAAGCTGAAGACGGACCAGATAGCTTTCAGGTACAACGGCTTAATGTGAACAGCAATCACTCAGGGGGAGACATTTAGAGTTGGCCCCTGTCCCATGTGGTCAGCAGCGGCCACACACACTGACTCATCAGGAACACGAGCAAAACTCAAAGGAGAAACCCCAGCACAGAAGTGCATGCAGTCTGACAGTACACATATCCATCTTGTACCAAACCATACTCAGCCTGCCAGGAACACTGAGCTGATCACATAAGCAAGATGTCAGGGGACAAACCTCTTCGACCTAGGAAACCTCCCTTGCTCGTAACTTTGGCTCTGAGGAAGGCTCTCTCGTAGGTCACACACGCACACACAATTCCAGAACAGCAACGATCAGCCTCGGAAACTTTCTCTGTGCCCGCACTTTGGCTCCATGCAGGGAAAGCAGGTTATAGAACACGAATCCAGAAGAGTAATCTGCAAGTCCAAATCTATAAAAAGCCTCAGAGCACTTTTCATGGCATAGTTCTTAAAAATTCCAAGTCCAAATAGCAACAGAACATGTACAGAGTACATCCAACGTCTCCAAACCAGATAGAATCCCAAACACGAAGAGTGTCATGGCAAGCGTAGAACAGATGGTAACTGTAGAACAGTTGAACAGATGTTGGGGATAGCTGCTCTTTAAAAAAAGGAGCTGCTATGTGGTGTACCACAAGGTGCCATCCTTTCCCCAATGCTGTTTAACATTTACATGAAACCGCTGGGAGAGATCATCCGGAGGCATGGGGCAGGGTGCTATCAATACACTGATGACACCCAAATAAATTTCTCTATGTCTTCGATAACATCGTCAGCTAAGGATAGTGTGTCTCCTCTGAATGAATGCTTGGAGGCGGTAATGGGCTGGATGAGGAAAAACAAACTGAAGCTGAATCCAGACAAGACGGAGGTGCTTGCTGTCAAAGGCCCCAACCTGGGTCTGGAGGTGTGTCAACCAGTTCTGGATGGGGTTACACCCCCCCCTGAAAGATTGTGTTCGCAGCTTGGGGGTACTCCTGGATCCGTCGCTCCAGATGACAGCTCAGATTGATGTGACGGCCAGGAGTGCCTACTATCAGCTTCGGCTGATACGCCAGCTGCGCCCCTTCCTAGAATTGGAAGACCTAAAGATGGTAGTGCATGCGCTGGTAACTTCGAGGCTCGACTTCTGCAATGCGCTGTACATAGGGCTACCTTTGTGCCTAGTCTGGAAACTTCAACTTGTTCAAAATATGGCAGCCAGGTTGGTCACCGGTACACCTAGGGGTGATCACATCACACCAGTCTTAAAATCGCTTCATTGGCTGCCAATCAGTTTCCGGGCGAAGTATAAAGTGTTGGTTATTACCTTTAAAGCCCTACATGGTTTGGGTCCAGGGTACCTGCAGGATCGCCTTCTCCCGTACAATCCGCCCCGCACACTTAGGTCCTCTGGGAGGAACTTACTCAAGTCAGCCAGAACTAGGCTGGCGAGTGTTACCCAGAGGACCTTCTCTTCCATCGCTCCCAGACTATGGAATGGTCTGTCGGAGGATGTTAGACAAATTGGCAGTCTTCATGAATTTAAGAGAGTCATGAAGACTGTCCTCTTCTGACAGGCCTATCCAGATGAATTTTAAGATGTTTTAAATGTTGCATTTTTCTCTTGCTTTTTAAATTTTAACTGTTGTGATTTTTGTGTTTTATATTGTTGCTGTTCCCCGCCCCGATCCGGAGGGAGAGGCGGGTTAAAAATAATAATAATAATAATAATAATTATTATTATTATTATTATTATTATGTATTCCTAGCAAAGGGCCTCCCTTTTGCTCGTTCCACTATATAGGATGGAGGCTGGCTAATTCCAAGCCACTTTGACAGACAGGTCTTCAGGCTTGTAATCTAAACTCATGTGCAAACAGGGAGGCACAGTTCAACCTCCTCTTGATGACGACACTATGTGAGAGACAGCTTGCAAGATCGCCCCCACCTTTTGTAAACATACATTTGTTCTCAAGGAACCTCAAGGCCTCAGCTAGCAGCCACAGATAAGCACAGAACAGAGACAGACTTTCTCACAACAAGCTTTCAACTCACAATTCACTAGGCCAGCCTAGTGAATTGTCCATTAAGCACCTGACATCTGACAATCAGGAAGCATGAGCCGGCACAGGTCAAAGGGTAAACAAGGCAAAATAACACAACAACGCTCACACTTGAAAGTGACCAGCACTTGATGCGCTAATGAAACAAAGGTGGAAATCAGAGATGCATACCAGGGAAACAAATAGGTGTGATGGAGCTGTGAGAGTGGTGGCAAAAAGGAAAAAAGCTAAAGTCAAAGACTGGTTTTTAAAAAGCATATTTTGTATCTGAGATACTCCCCCCCCCCGACTCACCGTAGGAAGACTTTTAATGCTTTAAAACAAACTCATTGTATGTGGAAGAAATTATCTGAGGAACTATTCATTTCACAGTTTACTGGTTGATAATAGAAATAACGGTAACATTATATTGGAAATTCTTAATACATCTTGAAATGTGCCAGAGAATGTCAATAATGGCTTGTGGGGTTTTCTATGTTTACATCCATGGCATAGTTAAGAACATAAGAAGATCAGACCACAGGCCTCACTATTCCAGTTTCCTGTTTCCCACAGTGGTCAACCAGGTGCCTGTGGAACGCCCCAAAGCAGTAGGGCCTATGAGCGCATTAACGCTCTCTTCCTGTTCTCCAAAGAATGGTGTTCAGAGGCATGGAGTCTCTGATCCTGGAGGTATTGTACAGCCATCATGATTAGGAGTGACTGAGAGACTTACCCTCCATGAGTTTGTCCAGTCCCCTTCTATCTAAACTAGTGGGCATCATAGCACTTTCTGGAGCAAACTCCACAAATTAGTTACATGGTGTGGGAAGAAAGACTTCCTTTACTCTATCCTGAATCTCTTGCCAATCAGCTTCATTGACTGACCCAAAGCTGTAGTATTATGAGAGAGAGAGAGAGAGAGAGAGAGAGGGAGGGAACAACGATGCATGTGACAGAGGATAGGTGTAATACACACAAACTGCCCTATTCCAGTTAATAATCTACTGCCCTTATTTTGGCCCAACTGCATTTTCTAAGCCATTTTAAAGGCAGCTGCATGTACAAGGAATTGCAGTAGAACAAATGGGAAGTTCCCATGGGCTATCTCCACCCAGTTAAAGTCACAACTGGTGTATCAGCCAAAGCTTATAAAATAGATGGATTGAATGGATTATTTTTGGTTTGTGTGAGTTTCCTGTATGTTCATTCATAGATCTATTCCATCTCATTTCCATGTTAATCTCTGTGTGTGATTTGGGAAAAGCAGGATCTGAACAAAAATCATACACATTTAATTAATGAATTAGAAACATTTATATCCTGCTCTTCATCCCTAAGGAGACCAGAGTGGTATACACTAAAAATAGCAACCAACAAAACTCATAGAAACCAAAATATCTAGGAGAGCTCAAAAGAAAAGATTTAATTGCAATAAGGGAGCCATATTGATCTCCCAGGGGACTTCCAAAGACAGACCAAACAAAATCTTTGAGCATCCTTACCAATAAACAGCAAAATTTACTCAATTAGGCACATGCAACCGGGCACAAGAATCCTCTCCTCCCCACAGCAGCCCTTCTACCCTCTGAAAATGTTACACAGAAAGATCGAGGGCCCCAGCTGAATGGGGTGAACTGTGGTGGTGGGGGGGTCATCCCCCCAAATTAGGGGGCGTCTTTCAGAGCCTTTTTCTCCATGAAACACAAATCTTGAATTCAACCTACATTGTATATGTGCTAGAGACAGGAGAACCAGGGATGTGTTAGTTCACTGAAATTCTCTAAAATACATTTTTTAAATTTTATTTTTTATTTTTATTTACAATATTTATATAATGCTCCCCATTCAAGAATTTTGGAGTGGTGGACAAATAGAATAAAGAATAAAAACAGAATAGAAACACATTAAACATACTTTTTTAAAAAAAGAATCAAAATGCAAGTGAAACCATGGCTGGTCATTAAGGGAAGGCGTCCAGGAACAACTACATTTTCAGGAGGTGCCAGAAGGAATACAAAGTTGGTGCCTGCCTGACCTCCAGAGGCAGGGAATTCCATAGAATGGGGGCAACCACACTGAAGGCTGTTCCTCTTGTTACAAAGTAGCTCTCTTGTGAGTGAGCAGTACCGACTCCATTTTGAATCAGCCAAAAAGCCAAGGCATCTTCTTTCCCAACAAAGGCACAGGAATAGGGCTAAGATAGGCTGACCATCTGAAAATGAGGACAGGGCTCATATAACTTTAACAGTTGTAGAGAAAAGGGAATTTTAGCAGGTGTCATTTGTATGCAATTAGTTCCTGGTGAAATTCCCTCTTCATCACAAGTGTTAAAGGTGCAGGCACTATACTAGAGTGACCAGATACAAAAGAAGGCAGGGCTCTGCAACTTTAACTGGTGTGATGAAGAGGGAATTTCACCAGGAACTAATTGCATACAAATGACACTGGCTGAAATTCCCTTTTCTCTACAACTGTTAAAGTTATATGAGCCCTGTCCTCCTTTTCAGATGGTCAGCCTAGAGCCATCACATAAAGCGAGATCAGGCAATTCAGTTCCTAATAAACCTCCTAAAATGTATTTCTCAGAGGTAAAGGTGGGAGTAAAATTAATCAGAATATGAATGCTGGATGGCAAAAGTGATATCTGGTCCTGCACTTGGTCCTGCACATGCTAATTAGTATCATTGGTCATTAGTATCTATGGTCACTTTTGGTTAAAAGAATGTTTCTGGCAGGTACGGCCATCATCCCCAAATACCATCTTTTGTTATGGGTTTCCCCTATGGCAAGTAGCTCCACTTCCAATGCTTATTGGTAGTGATGTCACTGCTGTTCTCTAGATTGTATAAAAACCTTCAGGTTTTTAGAATCAGCGTCCCCACCCACCTCCTTCTTAGAAACATGGGGCCATGCTGCTGAAATTGCTGAGCCTCTCCTCCCAGAGGAAAGGCTCCTGCTCCTTCCTTCCTCTCCACTGAGACCAGGAGCTGCATGCACGCTAGTTGCTATCTTCAGGAAAAGGCTTCAGTCCAGGGAAAGGTATATCACTTTTAGAGATTCCCTCCTTTCTTTCCCCTACTGTCTGTGTGTGTATGCTCTAGGGCCCTTTCCACACCAGCCATTTTCCAAGGGGCTGCCCCTGCCTG
This sequence comes from Anniella stebbinsi, assembly GCA_029215795.1. Taxonomy (NCBI): domain Eukaryota; kingdom Metazoa; phylum Chordata; class Lepidosauria; order Squamata; family Anniellidae; genus Anniella; species Anniella stebbinsi. The sequence continues at coordinate 139,123,304 of JARDYH010000005.1, read as the reverse complement.
CTCATGGAGAGTCCGCATGATGCACAGAACATCCCGCAAGCAGGCACGGGCCAGCCCTCCATTTTCCCGGGAGTTCAGGGAACTCTATTATTCCAGTTTGTTCCCTGCTCCTGGGAGGGCAGCGAGATGGGCAGCTGGTGTGGCTGCCTATCCCAGGTGCAGCTGTGCTTACCCGCGAGTAAGCACGGCTGCAGCGCTGGCCATGGAGCCGCACCATGTGGCTCCAAAGCCATCAGGAGGGGGAACGGCGAAATCACCATCCCCAGGATGACGGGGGAGGGGCCGCGATCGCGTGTGGGTTTTTTAAAAAACAAACTAACTTTTTGTGCACAAACACTCGTGTGCTCCTCCGTGGATCTTTTTTTTTAAAAAAAATGGCCGGCACAAGTTGCGGCGGCCCAGGAGAAGCCGGTCCGCTTCATTGTGGTGCGGCCTCATCGCACCGAATCTGGAAGTGGCTACTTCTGGGTTTCCCTGCTTCCTGCCCTCTCCGCCCCTATGGTGAGGAAAGGCCTAAAACTCAAGAATACTCCTTTCACAGTCTTGAAACTACTTTTAAGCTTCCATTTGCTCAGCTAATTTCCCCAAAACTAGCTTGTGCATTTGAATCTGCCTATGCCTCAATAAATGTGCCATTGTGGTGTTATCCTCTTCAATAGTGTGGATTACTTTGAGTAAGAATCGCCTTAGCCACAGACGCTCTGTTGCCAATGCCTAAAGATTCCTTATAAGTGCGTATGTAAGTCTCATTAGAATGTGTGCAATTTTGTACACAGGTCTAATGAGAGCACATCACATAACACCCTGGTGGACTCCCATCGGACAAGAGGTCTATGTGGAACCACCAGGACCATGCCCTCAGATGACCTCAGTGACCAAGCAGGTTGATGGAGAAGAAGGCACTCTCTCAGGTATCCTAGTCCCAAGTTGTTTAGGGCTTTGTACACTAGAACAAGAACCTTAAACCTGGCCCAGTAGCGAACAGTTAGGCAGTGCAGTTCCTTCAGCACATGTGTTGCATGCTGGAAAGAGGCAGCTCCTGGCAACAGCCAAGCTGCTACATTCTGCACTAGCTCCAGCTTCTAGAGCAGCTTTAAGGGCATCTCCACATATAACACATCGCAGTAATCCAGTCTTGAGGTTACTAATGCCTGTGCCACTATGGCCAAGCTACCCCTGTCCAGGATAGGCCATAGCCGGCAAAACTGGTAAAAGGCATTCCAAGCCGCCATGGCCACTTGGGCCTCCAGTGACAGAGTTGGATCTAAGAGTAACCCCAAACTATGAACCTGATCTTTCAGAGGAAATGCAGCAGCACCCAGAATAGGCAACAATCCTTTTTCTTGGACTTGGGAGCCTATCTCCTGGATCCAGAAACTATTTTGAAGTTCAGTTTGGCTCTTTCCCATTTTAATTCGCAATATGTTTTTGACTTTGTACAAATGGGAAAAGTCTACACTTTCTCCCCATTCATTAAAACATGAAAATCTGTTGTTGTTGTTGTTGTTGTTGTTGTTGTTGTTGTTGTTGTTGTTTTAAAGCAAACCCCCAAATACGCATTTTTAAAAATGTGATCAAAAGTTCAGGAATGAGCAAACTTCAAAAAAAAAAAAAAAAGCACTCCAGTTTGCTTTCAGGTTTGCAAATAGGGCAAGTTGAGATAGTTTCTCAACTGAAATGAAATTCCCGTACATCCCCAATAAGCTTCTCTGCATGTGTGTTCAGGAAGACAGATAAGTGTATTTGTGTGTGAGATTTCTATTCATTCATTTATTACATTTCTATACTGCCCAATAGCTGAAGCTGTCTGGCCCATTCACAACAATATATTAAATTATATGCAATGATTCTATACACACTGGTCTTATAGTATTTCGAAGATGGATGTGCTATCTTTATTAGGGCTGTGCACGGATCCGATTCTAGATCCCAAATCCAGAGTGGATTGGGCTGATCTGAACAGGATCAGATCAGGCCCAGATTGGGCCAGATCAGATTCGTGATCTGGATCTGATTTGGATCCAGTCACAGCAATCCCTCCCGCTCTCCCTCTCCCTCCCCCCACTCTCACTGATTATCTTCTGCCTCCTCCATGCAGTCCCCCATCGTCCTCTCTCCTCACTATGTGCTGCTGCATTTCCCACTTGCGTCACATGATGATGTCACCTGATGCGACTGGGAAATGCAGCAGCACACAGCGAGGAGAGAGGACGATGGCAGGACGACATGGAGGAGGCAGTAGGTAAGCAGGGAGAGTGGTGGGAGGGAGAAGGAGAGTGGGGTGAGTGGGAGGGAATGCTATGCACAGATCCAGATCTGACAGATCGGGATCCAGATCTGACAGATCGGGATCCAGATCTGACAGATCGGGATCCAGATCAGATTGGGGGGGGGGGTCCATGCACAGCCCTATTCTTTATCCAGGTAGCATTGCAAGTAGCACTGAGATTTAAAATAAATATAAAATAGAGGCCTGAATGAGGAGGAGCAGTAGAGGTGATTTGTCTTGAAGATTTCTTCAGAATCCATTTTACTTTCCAAAGGCATTTTCCTTGTGGCCTTGTATGGTGTGCTAGCAATCATGGAAATAACTAACTGGTGTGATGGAGCATAAACCATCACACTTGCAAAGTTTGTTAGCCATGGAAATTTACAACTGTTTCACTCACAGAGCTGTATATTTCACATTATAGTGTGCCATATTACATTATTAAACTATAAATTTTCATGGCTAACAAACGTTGCAGGTGTGGTGTTAAATGCTCAATTGCACCAGTTAATTATTTGCATGATATTTTTAACACTTAGTAAGAGGCTGTGAAAACGATGCAGAGCCAATGAAAGTGTTTAAGTTCTTTAGAGGCAAAAAGGGGATATATGAGAAAACATGATGACCTAGAAAAACTTTGGGTTGGTGGTTGAGTTTATTTGATGGAATTTGTAGACGGTGTTGGTTTATGCACTTGCCTCTCTTTTCCTCTTCATAGCTACCATGCTGGTTTCTGGCCCTTGTCCATGTACATTGATATACTTGCATCATCACATTTAACTTATATAATGTGATGCTATCTCCCTTGTGAATAAGGTGACATTTTATCAATGGAAAATCCTTAAGCCAATAATGTAAGAGCTACACAAGAGCACAAATGCATTAAAATGGAAACCGCAAAGCAGACAACAGAGTTGGCTCTCAACAGTGCTAAGAATCCTTGAGTTTCTCCAAAGGTCAGTTCACATAGCATGCACATCACTTGATAATTCACAGCCGAATGTAAAGCATTTGAGTTTCATTGCATTTCAGATGTTGCACTCAACACGTAATTAAGATCATGTGAACTAGGCCCAAAAGATTAAGCAAGGTGGTTGTCATAAGAGCAGAATACTGCTGCCAACGTAACATGTCCACCTGTGGGCCATGGGCTAATTGGAATAGATAGATACCCATAACACAGGTGTGATGTAAATTAAATGGGCACATTTAACTATAGGGTGCCTGTATAGTTAAGATGAGTTGCAAAATGGGCATTGGTCAACTCAGAGGAAGAGTATTCCAGCAATCAGTAAGGATCAGATAATTTAAAAGACAATAATATCAGTACAACATGGTGCATCTTTGCTGGATTGGACCTGAAAGAACCAGGAAAAGTGTGAGTAGATGGAAGGTAAGTTGTACACAAATACAATTTGTGACATTGCACAATATCATTATTGGTCATGGAGAATGTCAGTTATGTTGAGGAAAATTCCAAGTCTAAATGGATTGGTTAAAAGTTTTGTGTCCACAAGGACAGAACAGCCAGCTGAAAGCAATAAGTTAGAAAAGAGTTTTTTCTAGACTGGAAATTGGAAAGGTCATCCTGATAGTGAGAAAGTTTTTTATTAGGATGAGGTAATTAATTTGGGCTGGACTGGAGTCAGAAAAGTATAAAAGTGAGCCTTAATTTAATGGCTGTGTGGAGAGTTGGGCGTATGTATTTTGGAACGGAAAATTGCGGATGAGAGAATTGCTGGAGGACTGTATATATCTGGATGAAACCTGTTGTACTTTTGTATATATTGGACCACAAGTAAACAACCTGTATTATACACAGGAACAGTGTGTGAGTATTTGTTCAGCTCCTGGATTGCTACTGGACTTATTGATTACACAAACGCTCGCAGTGTTTGTCTCCTTTACGCTTCCCCCCTAACAGGCTTAGCTTCTCATTTCCTGGCTTTATGGAGCTTGAGACAGTAAGACATAGCCCCTGGTTTTAAACTAGTAGCCTATATATATATATATATATATATATATATATATAATTAAATATAATGTATCGTGTGTCTCCTGCCAAAATCCAGTGACATAATGGCATTTATATGCTTTATTTATTTTTATTTTGCCTACAGCATTTAAATAACACTCCACATCAAAACAGATTCCAGACTGGTGAACAATGAAAGATAAAATGAATAAAACACTAAATGAAAACATGAAGAATAAAATATATATTTTTTAAAAAATAATAATAATTTAAAACAGAATACCAGTAAAAACTATGCCTGGTTAATTAAGGAAGCTTCTTGAAAGAAAGATGACTTCCACATGTGCTGTAAACAACACAATTTTGGCACAGTGCAAGCTCCACCACTTCCCTGGAGCAGAATACAACATGGCTGCCCTCACACCTGCATTGTGGAGGATGAAAAATGGGTGCCAGACAGCGAACGCTGTTGATGCTGTTGCCACTTACAGTGGCAGCACACACACACACACACCTTAGGATAAAAGAAAGAAGTTGTGCTACAACCCCTGCCATTAGTGAACCCTACTCTTGAGAAACTGAAAATGTTAGTGAATTTCTCTTCACCCTGGAGAAATTCAGTGAAATTTCTCTGCCCACAAATAAAGTAGAAATTTTGAGAAGCCATTTGTGCACAGCATTAATAAGAACTGCCCCCTTCACACCCATGTAGCTTGTCCTTGACAACAATGTATTTGCCACAACAATGTGTGTGTATTTAGAATGTCTTTTCCTTCCCTGTTTCATCATGGTTAGGGTGACCATATTGAAAGGAGGACAGGGCTCATGTATCTTTAACAGTTATATAGAAAAGGGAACTTCACCAGCTGCTGCATGCATACAAATGACACCTGCTGAAATTCCCTTTTCTATGCAACTGTTAAAGATACAGGAGCCCTGTCCTACTTTCCATATGGTCACCCTAATCATGACAGAGGTAGTGCAAATAATTCAGGAAAAGATTGTAACATTTGCCTGACGCTGTAACCCTATGCCTTTTTCTACTCCGAAGTAAGTTCCATTCAGTTCAATGGGCCCTACCACCTGGTTAGTATGTATAGGATTGCAGCCCTAGGTAGTCACCAACTTGCTTTACATATGACGTTTTAGGGAACCTCATAGTCTAGAGAAGGATGGGAGAAAATGGTATCTGAGTCTCATCGGAAAGAGCTGCCTTTTAGAAACAAAAATGTAGAAGGTCTTTTGAAATCTACCTGATGTAAATGTCTGATGTTTGCATGCTCATTTTGAATTCATGACACATTACTTAGTCTACATTAGCCTAATGCAGAATAATATTAATGAGGAACCCAAAGTGTAATGTTCTTGCAAGAATGCTGACAGAAGTAAGGCTGAGCTTTAAATGGGGATTGCTTGCTTTAGCATTATCTCCATTGCAGTTAAACATGTTCTACATTTTCTGGGCAAATATCACTTGGAATTAATTGAATGGAAAGCGGGATGTTCAGAAATGCATCTTCAGAGTTGGTGAGGTATGACTTTTTAATCAAACTGAGTCACTGTAAACATAAATTAGCTCTTGTTCTTCCTGCTGACTTGAAAAGAAAAAAAATGAGCAAGAGAAGTGGATGAACTCTTTTGGGTTCTGAGCTTTTCTAGGGTGACCAGATAAAATCCAGGTCAGGGCTCATGTAACTTTAACAGTTGTAGAGAAAAGGGAATTTCAGCCAGTGTCTTTTGTATGCAATTAGTCCCTGGTGAAATTCCCTCTTCACCACAACAGTTAAAGGTGCAGGCACTATACTAGAGTGACCATATACAGAAGAAGGCAGGGCCTCTGCACCTTTAACTGTTGTGATGAAGAGGGAATTTCACCAGGAACTAATTGCATACAAATGACACTGGCTGAAATTCCCTTTTCTCTACAACTGTTAAAGTTACAGGAGCCCTAACCTGGATTTTATCTGGGCAGCCTACAATTTCAGGAATTATGCTTGATGATATGTCAGATGGAATTGTTCTGTTCTGGGCCTTTTAATAAAAGCTCGTTCTTTTTGGTTGATTTTTTTTTTTTTTTACTGACGAGGTGTCAGAAAAAAAGAGTTGGCAACCCAAATTCAGCAAGCACAGTCATCGAATGCTCAAAAATTCAACTCAGACTTTAAAGAGCCCTTCATGGACAAATCTATTTTGGTTTCTCCTCCATTTGAATTTGTAAATCTCAATTTCATTCTGTCCCATGTGCAAAGAAGTTTGGTAAGTTTTTATAAAAAACAAACTGGAATGAAATTTCCACCCATTGCTCCTGCTGATAGAAAAATAAGGCAAAGAACATGCAGGTTTCATACATTTCAGAGACATCCATCCGGACTGCTGATGACCAATAGTTGTTGAAAGCTGAATAATAACATGACTTTATAGAACAGCACACCTAGTTTCAGCAAGGAGTATGGTCAGTCAATTGATGGGATTCATGGGCTCCATAGGACCCACTGGGTATAATGTCAGGTTTTTGTTTTTCAAAACATGTTATTGGGCAGCACTGAAATGGCCACAATTTACTTCCACCAATATGGCTCTGTGCTACATCAGGATGGACCCAGAGACATAAGGAGAAAATATGATGGTATCTCTATAGGGCTTCTTGGTACATCTCCTTTCAACCTGAGTCCTTGAAAGGGGACTGGTAGATTCTGCCAGCCCAGCAGAATTCCACCTGGCAATAAATAAATAAATAAATAAATAATCTCCCTTTCACCAGGCTACAGGTTGTTTCTGCCTCCTGCTACTTACTATGCCAACCAGTAAGCTTGCAAGGAGGAGGTCTATTTCCCCAGCAGTTGAAGTCCATACATTTCCATGCTTGCAGTGTGATTCATGGACCAACCCCCACACAAAAAAACCCTATTTGACAGCATGCATACATTTGAAAAATGCACCAAAAATGTGTACTTTTGAAATATTTGCATAAATGTGCTTTTATCAATGGGAGTAGAATGCATATATTTCAAAGATGTGCAGAACTGAAATTTATTTTAATTACAGCATAAAAGTGTGAGTCTTCTAATCTATTCCATATCACAAGATTTGGAAAGGAGGCTGTCAAAGATACAAACTAACAACTAAGGGAGCAATCCTATGCTAGCCTGGGCATGCCGGAAGCTATGGGGCTTTTTTCTGTCTAAACATGCATAGGATTGCTCCCTAAGTCACCTTCAAGCTCCATCCCCCACCTTCCCTGAGGCTTGATCTCATAAAAGTGCTGAGATTGTAGAATGGACTTTACCACCAGGGACTGCAAGAGGAAAGGTTCATATTGAAAACATCCCTCTACATTAAAATAACAGCCAGCTTTCTTTTAAGTAGAAAAATAGCACAACAAGAAGGTATTTAATTTAGGGTGACGATATGAAAAGGAGGACAAGGCTCCAGTGTCTTTAACAATTGTATAGAAAAGGGAATTTCAGCAGGTATCATTTGTATGCATGCAGCACCTGGTGAAATCCCTTCTTCATCACAACAGTTGATGACCTGTCTTTTTATGTATCTGGTCAAGAGGGCAGAACTCCTGCAGCTTTAACTATTGTGATGAAGAGGGAATTTCAGCAGGTGCTGCATGCATACAGATGATACCTGCTGAAATTCCCTTTTCTATATACCTGTTAAAGATACAGGAGCCCTGTCCTCCTTTTCATATCGTCACCAGATATTTAATTCCATTTAAACATACCATTTAAGTATGGGTTACTTTACCACCTCAGCATTCTACTCTACATGTAGATCAGACCCACATTTAGTCACTTTGGATGCTACAGCTTCAGTTGACAACTGTGCACATCAGGCTGGCAGGCTGGGTATTTCACAGGTGTGCCTGCTGCTGATACCTGTCCTGGGCTTTTCATTGTTGTTGTTTTTTTGGGGGGGGGGCTCTGGTGAGCATGACAATAGCTTGGTGTGCCTTGATGTAGCTTCACTCTGGGATATAGTGGGAGGTTTAAAGAACAGTTCCAAGCCATTCTCTGCTGCTGCCTCCCACTGCTACTCCTATAAGCCTTTCAGACTCATGACATAGTAAAGAGTCTTCCAGAGGGTATTAAGTTGAAGGATCCCTCAGACATGCAGCCAGCCTCTTTGGCATAAGAAAGCGGTAAGAGTAATGGAAGAGGGCCAGGGTAGAGTTGTGTAGGAGGATGGAAGTTACCTGTGGGAATAGAACTAATGATGAAGGCAGAGAAACCCTCAAAGCAATGCATATTTTAATGTAAATAGCCAGAAATCAATGGTTTCAAAACTGTGGACTTTGTATAGTTCAATTAAAGAGATTTCAGCTTCAGTGTGTGGCATGTATAACACAATCATATTTTGAAGTAAATAATGTTCCCAAAGGACAATCCCGCTATCACACTGAGACAGAACTACGGGGAGAGATAGTCTCATTATGAAGAAAGGGGTCATATCCTCAGCTGAGGTAAACAAACTCTGCTCCATTAACTTGCATACCGAAGTTAAACTGCAGCTGTCCAAGTGGCATAATCAACAATGGCATAAATTGCACTTGGCAATGGCCGAAGTAAATGTGCCTCTCACTCTGCTTGTTACTCTAAGCTTAATTTCCTCATGGTCACCTTGTGCCCTCTCCACCTATGTGTTGAAATTTCCTGTGGAATGAAAAGGCCATTTTTTTAACAGCTGAGGTTCATATCGCGTTTTCTTCCAGGTTGCACTGAATGTATTATTGCAATATTGAGCACTTGTTGTAGAAATAGCACCTTGGAGAGTATAATTATGAATGAACCCAGATTGCCACCAAAGGTCTTCATTGCCCCACACAGGTAGAGTTACAGTTGGCTTCCCTCAATAGCTGAGTGTTTTAATCCAAAAGGTGGCAGTTTCTGCTAATGAAACTGAATGTGTTAGCCTTAAGCCTCCCCACCGCTGCAAGAAAAAAAAGGAAAAAAATGGCATAAGGGAGAAAGAAAGTTTGAAATACTTTGCATTGTGCTAGCAGTGGCATTTCTAGCTGAAAAAACATGATGCATTCTCCCTTTTTTTTAATCCACTAAAAATATCCATTCTTCCCTTCATGTTGTGGTAACTTTAAGAACAGCAACCAAATCTAGAACACACTAAAACCTGCTAAGAGAATTGAAAGGTCTCACTAGAGCATATAATCCAACCACCTGCCCAAACCACCTGTTCTAGCTCTAATTTGTTTTAACTTTATAATAGCGTTTATGTTTCCTGCATGTGTTTTATTGTCTCACTCTTTTATTTTATGTATTTTAACATGTTTTTATTCTTCTAAGTGTCCCTGAGAACTTGTTTATAGGTGGCATAACAATACTTAAAATAAAAGGTGGGGCCAAGTTTGAATTTGCACTTTTGCACCCACCCTCCATTTTATTACTCTTTTCTGATTAAATCATCTAAGCCTGTCTAGTCTAAACCAATACCCATGTCCCAAGTGTGAATCAGATATAATATCTTCTATCTTTCAAGGGCTGGAGTTTTATGCATTTTAGGCTGATTCGGGTGGTGAGCTGAATCACTTTGCTTAACTTTAGGAGGTGGCTGAGGCTTTCTTTTCAGTGCATTAAAAAAAGAAGGGGGACATGTTAACTAAGGTAAGCTAATCATATGTATATCTATATGCACATAGCTTATTTCATAGAATCCAAGAACCCTAGAATAGTAGACCTAGAAGGGGCCTATAAGGCCATCCAGTCCAATCCCCTGCTTAATGCAGGAATCTACCTTCAAGCATACCTGACAGATGGCTGTCCAGCTGCCTCTTGAAGGCCTCCAGTGTGGGAGAGCCCACAATCTCCCTAGGTCATTGGTTCCATTGCCGTACTGCTCTAACAGTTAGGAAATGTTTCCTGATATTCAGCTGGGATCTGGCTTCCTGTAACTTGATCCCATTATTCCATGTCCTGCACTCTGGGATGATCGAGAAGAAATCCTGGCCCTCCTCCATGTGACAGCCTTTCAAGTACTTGAAGAGTGCTGTCATGTCTCCCCTCAGTCTTCTCTTCTCAAGGCTAAATATGCTCAATTCTTTCAGTTTGTTCCAGACCTGATCATCTTCATTGCCCTCCTCTGAACTGCCTCCAGCTTGTCTGCATCCTTCTTGAAGTGTGGTGCCAAGAACTGGACACAGTACTCAAGATGAGGCCTAACCAATGCCGAATAGAGGGGAACTAGTACCTCATACGATTTGGAAGTTTATGCTTGCCAAATTGAGTAATTTTGGTTTTCCAGTGGAATTTTAAAAATGGGTTAGAATTTTATATTCGACCCCAAGAGAAAGACTCATAACCAATGGTTGGTTGTTGGATTTTCTCCTGCTTGGGCAAGGTACTAGGCAAGGATGCCCTCTCTCCCCACTGATATTTGATTTATGATTGGAACCCCTGGATTGTGCAATTAGACAGAGTTCTAGGGGGTTGTACATGCTGACTTAGAATTAAAAATTATTCTTTATGCTGATTATCTTTTATTGTTTATTTCTAAACTCCAGGCATCTATTCTTGCTTTGAAGGCTCTGATAAATACCTGATCTGTCTGGTTACTCAATTAACTGGTCAAAGTCTGAATTGATGCTGATTGGAGATAGCATATCTTCTACTGTGTTAGCTAATGGACAATTTTGATGGTGTCCTGACTTTATTACTTATCTGGGAATGCTTATTCCCAGAGATATATCCAATTGATTAAAATAAATTCGAATAAGTTAATCAAGGTGATTGTATGTGATATAGATAGATGGGCACCATTAAAATTGAGTTTGTGGGGTAAAGTCAATGCACTTAAGATGAATATTGTACCTCAAATTCTCTATGTTATTCATGGGATTCCTTAACTTATACCTGGCAAATATTTTCAACAACTTAATACTTTGTTTCGTAAATGGGGAGGGGGCTCTTCCCCACCTCAAATATCTTTGAAACGCATGCAAATTCTGATTAAAGAAGGCGGGTTTGGATTTCCAGACCTCACTTCGTATCATTGGGCCTATCTATTGACTTGTACTAAGATTTGGACTTCTCCAGTTTGCTTAGATATGCAATCTCTATGGTTAGAACCACTTCTAAATGAATGGCACTCAGTTCTCGACATGTTAGATTAAATAATCCTCCCCCTACAATCTTGGCTGCTAGAGAGATATGGTGCTTAGTGTCGCGTCAATTGCAGTTTGACCCATTTTCTCATGCAAAATTGACTTTATGGGGAAATCCAGATTTAAAAATTGGAGAAAAATATTTTTGTGGAGGACATGGACAGATAAGGTAATTTTTACTTTGGATCAATGAATAGGTTCAGATGATTTTTTTTTTTTTCATTTTCTGATTTGTGTGTTAAATATAATTTACCTACTACGGCTGAATGGCAATACTTACAATTGCAACACTTGCTGAAATCTAGGTTTGGGCTGGCTGCTTTTACAGCCTCAGAGCCTCCATTACTGTTAGAAATACTTGTAGTAGCTGAGCAAACTTGTTGATCCACAACTCATATGTATAAATATTTAGTAGTAGTAAATAAATACGAAACTCATAGTTTAAGACAGGATTGGAATCAAGAATTGGAGTGTCCTATTTTGCCCAACCAATTGATCGTTGCCTTAGATACTGTATCTGAAGTTTCTATGGATCTTAGGCTACATCTTATTCAGCAAAAAACCCTCTTTTGGGTCTACTGGACTCCACAATGCCTTTTCAACAAGGGTGTATCTAATTTACATAATTGTTGGAGATGTAATGCACCCAATGCTTCTTTAATTCATATGTTTTGGCAATGCTCAGTAGTGTCCTCCTTTTTGGAGGAGGTTAAAATTAGGATAAATCTTGTCCTGAATCAATATTTAATATGGAAGGATGTACATGCCCTTCTAAACTACCTGTCAGTTTCTTGGAAGCTAACACAGGGTCAGCACAAATGGATTTTTAGAGCCCTTATGACAGCTAAAAGACTTATACTATCATATTGGAAGGATAAATGCTCACTTCCCATAATGCAATGGATTGAGGACTTAATAACCTTATCAACATTTGAACGGGTGATATACAGGCACAACTTGCAAATGGATAAATATATGGCTATATGGTCTGGTTTTTTTGAAACCTATGTATAATTCTCTCCCTTTTTTAACATTCAATGAAAAATGATATCTGTATATGTAATGTTTTTTTCCACAGTTTGTTTTTGTTTTTCTTGCTTTGTTTCTTTGATATTCATAATAAAAAGGGGAATAAAAAAAAAGATGAGGCCTAACCAGTGCCGAATAGAGGGGAACCAGTGTGATTTGGAAGATATACTTCTATTAATGCAGCCCAACATGCATTTCAACGTCTAGATTGTTCCTCTGGATTAGAATGAGTATCCCTAACAAAAGAATTTATTAAATAAAATTATTTTGCTATAATCCAAAGAGTTTAGTATACAAATCTTTTTCAAGGGGCTTAAGCACACTATTCAATCTGTGTTGTATTGGGACGTGGAGTTTTAATTTTCTTTCCAATTTCACCTCCTAATTCTGAGAATAGATAGAGGTTTCTTTTCCAAAAAGGTTTAAATCATAATCATCATCACAGTCTTTTTTAGTTTTGTTTTGTCTTGCCACATCTTGTAGACTAGAGGTCAACTGAGGAAGCAAGGAATCAACAAACCTAGGCAAACAAAACTTCTAAAGCTCTAATGTTTGTGCAAATCCTCTATAATTAATCTGACAAACAAGGATAACAGGTCTATAAGATGATGACATTTTAATTTCTTGTAAGGATTTATTCACAAATATCTAGTCACTGCATCATAAAATTAAGCATGCATAGGCTGACCATATGAAAAGGAGGACAGGGCTCATGTAACTTTAACAGTTGTAAAGAAAAGGGAATTTCAGCCAGTGTCATTTGTATGCAATTAGTTCCTGGTGAAATTCCCTCTTCATCACAACAGTTAAAGTTGCAGGGGCCCTGCCTTCTTTTGTATATGGTCACTCTAGTATAGTGCCTACAAATTTAACTGTTGTGATGAAGAGAGAATTTCATCAGGAACTAATTGCATACAAATGACACTGGCTGAAATTCCCTTTTCTCTACAACTGTTAAAGTTACAGGAGCCCTGTCCTCCTTTTCATATGGTCAGCCTAAGCATGCAAATCTGTAGTAGTTATAATAGTGATGATGATGCCAATGACTATGTGCTCTATAAAAGTCTATTTGTAATTATGTGTGTATGAGTGGTGTTGTTGGGGGTTTGCCACCAAAAAATATTTGGCAGCTTAATACCTCCCCTATTGCAAACATAATTTTGATTTCAGCATCTAAGTTTTAATGCAGAAATATATCTGTATTGTATAGGCTGTATTGTATTGTATTGTATATTTCAGCCATTTCATATGGTCAGCCTAGTATTGTAGCTGCAATGAAAGTTCTCCAGCTATTAACAAAGGACAAAGTAGCATCGAGTGGAGAAACTTTATAGCCACTTCTCATGGACATTTCTACATCAATATCATTAGAAGTCCAAGTGGAGCATCCAAGTAGAGGCTAGTAGCATCTACTATAGGATAACCAGATAAAATCCAGGTCAGGGCTCATGTAACTTTAACAGTTGTAGAGAAAAAGCAATTTCAGCCGGTGTCATTTGTATGCAATTAGTTCCTGGTGAAATTCCCTCTTTTTCACAACAGTTAAAATTGCAGGCACTATACTAGAGTGACCATATACAAAAGAAGGCAGGACCCCTGCAACTTTAACTGTTGTGATGAAGAGGATCTGTACTGGGAGCTAGTCTGCTACCAAGCTAGGCTTACAATGTTCATATTAGTAAAAGCCCTATACTTCCAGGGCATACTGCCACCATACCAACCTCCCAGGCCAATATGATCTTCAGGGGAGGCTCTGTTGTCCATGCTCTGCCCTATAGATTTCTTTTTGGTGATGAAATGGAAATGGGCCTTCCCTGCAGTGGGGCCCACCGCATGGAATGGTCTAGGCTGACCATCTGAAAAGGAGGACAGGGCTCATATAACTTTAACAGTTGTAGAGGAAAGGGAATTTCAGCAGGTGTCATTTGTATGCAATTAGTTCCTGTGAAATTCCCTCTTCATCACAACTGTTAAAAGTGCAGGCACTATACTAGAGTGACCATATACAAAAGAAGGCAGAGCCCCTGCAACTTTAACTGTTGTGATGAAGAGGGAATATCACCAGGAACTAATTGCATACAAATGACACTGGTTGAAATTCCCTTTTCTCTACAACTGTTAAAGTTATATGAGCCCTGTCCTCCTTTTCAGATGGTCAGCCTAGAATGGTCTCCCCTGTGAGGTGTCTCAGGCCTCAATGTTGGTGTGTCCTTGGCAATTACTGAAATCATATTTGCTTACTTTGGCTTTCCCACAGGCATAATCTCTGTTTTCACCAGCCTCATGAGATCTGTGTGTGTGTGTGTGCATTTATTCTTTTGTAAGCCACTTCAGGATGGGTTTCAAATGAGAAGTAATGTACAAATACTGTTAATAAATAAATGCCGAGGAAAGAAAAAGATGGGCATAGGGGGAAGCAGTGTACCTGGACAAGCAGTGCACCTGTAGAAGAAGCAGTACAAGATCCAAACTGGTCATTTCCCAATTAATCAGAGCTTGGTTTTTAATCTTCAATCAAGCCTTTAAGCAGTTACTCACACATTGCTGATCAATTAATGTTTGAAGTTATAGAGAAAATACCAGCTGGGGGAGTTGACATTTTAGAAGAGGAATCTCATGTCATCTCGAATTGACAGAGCATATCCGATTTGGGGAGGCAGATTACTCACACAGAGAACGTTAATCTGCCAGGGAAAATCGTATTTGCAGAAAGCAAATGCTAGACTACTACCAACATCAAACAAAATGAGAGATCCAAGGCCTCTTCTCATTATAATGTAAAACATCAGAAAATGTTCACTCAATTTATATTTCACACAGATCAAGGTTCACTAATGTATCTGCTTGACAAGACTAGCAAATTGCTAAACTATGCTGACCTTACTGCCACCAACCATTGTATGTGAAAGAGAACTTTTTTTACAAAAAAGCATGAGGATAAATTTCCCTTTCACAAGATTACCTTCATTTAAATGTTCACTAAATTATGTAATTAGGTTCAGGCAATATTCTCAAATGTTTAATTTAGCAGTTGTCCTACAGCCTATTAATTATGTCATCTGGTAAATTTCTGTCCTTTCAAGTGCTTTCATGAAAGCACTGGTGAAATCAGAAATATGTCTGCTTCATTTTATAGAAATAAAAAGCTTTGATTTTGTGACAAGACCTGTTTGACTCTGTCCTGCTGCGCTATGGCAATTTGCTAACTATCTAGGACCTGGCTATATGGGCTCTAACACCACACGCCTCTCCATATCTATTCAAAAGTAAGCCCCATTGAGTCCATGCAACTTACTCCCATGTAAGTGTATATATAGGATTTCAGATAGCCTTTTTAGGAATGGTGTCGCAGGGGTATCTGGCCCTTTTTAGATTCGCCAGATTTCTCCTGAGCCCCTGGCATGGCTTGCATTTACTGAAATCCAGGATTTTTTCTACCCTACCCCCTAAAATCAGCATTTACACTAATTCCAGCTGCAATTTGTGTAACTCACACAAATCTCAGCCATAACTTGCATAATTTGTGTAAATTGAAACTGTAAATATGCATTTCTGATTCCCAGTTGTTTAACATTCTTTGCCAATTACAGATGACACAAAGCTAGGAGGGATAGCTTACGCCATAGACCACAGAATCAAAGTTCAAAACTATCTTGACAGGCTAGAATGCTGGGCTAAAATCAACAAGATTAAATTCAACAGAAATTAATTTAAAATTCTGCAATAACAATAATAATAATAATAATAATAATAATAATAATTCAATATATTTATGTACCACTGATCATATTGGTATATAAATCTATTGAATAGTAGATCCAATGTAGGGTGGGAAGACAGCATCTGCCATCTTTTGCTCCAGCCACTCTGAATTTATGCTAGATGGGTGATTTTGCCCATCTAGCAGTGGTGCCTCAGAAGGAAAGGGAAGGGGGCTGGGGTGGCCACAGGAAATGGCATACCACAGCCACCCCAGTCTCTTTCCCTCCTGCCCCCCAGGAATGACCCCTTTTCCCAATCTCTATGCTCTGTTTTCCAAGCCCCTGTCTAGGGGCTATAGGATTGCTCTCTAAAGCCGATATAACTTAGGGGGACCAGATAAAATCCAGGTCAGGGCTCATGTAACTTTAACAGTTGTAGAGAAAAGGGAATTTCAGCCAGTGTCATTTGTATGCAATTAGTTCCTGGTGAAATTCCCTCTTCATCACAACAGTTAAAGTTGCAGGGTCCCTGCCTTCTTTTGTATATGGTCACTCTAGTATAGTGCATGCACCTTTAACTATTGTGATGAAAAGGGAATTTCACCAGGAACTAATTGCATACAAATGACACTGGCTGAAATTCCCTTTTCTCTACAACTGTTAAAGTTACATGAGCTGTGACCTGGATTTTATCTTGTCACCCTAATATAACACCATAAATACTGGGCAGCACATTCATTCAGGGAAGGCCTGGGTGATATTACAGAATATCCAGAATACTTGGTGATACCCTGAAAATGTTGAAGTATGGAGTAAATCACAAGTGTGGGATGAGATTCTGGTAGTCAGTGTTGGTGAGGTACTCCCTGCTGTCTTCCACTTTATCTTACTTAGTGGAGTTGGAATGGAAGATGGCTGGAAAACTCAATATATGTCATGAATGCTGGGGGCTGTCTATATATGCCAAAGCCCACAGAGGCTGTGAATCTGCACTGCATCAGTTATATGACACAGCCACAGAATCACAGTCCACCATGGGGCTTTCCCAAGAAGCTGCGCAGAAAATTGTATTGTTATGTTCAGCTGAGTGGAGGAAAAGCTCACAAATCAGTCAATCTATATCTCTCCAGCAAATATGATACAGATGATGTAGCACCTTTCATTCTAAACTGTCTTACAGACTTAAATTGATACTTACTGATTGCCTCATCTCAAATGCATTGCCTGTGGCTTGTACAAGATGGACGACATATTACTTGATTGAGTAATGCCAGACATCAGTACTATTTGACCTAACGCAATTTGTTTTGGGTAGCCTAATCGTATGAATTGCCTTTAGATGCCACAAAAAAAGCAGTTGCTTGCAAAAGTGGATGTTTGATCTTATAGTTGGTAAACAGTACACACTTCAATTATTCCTTCTGAGCAGTGGCAGTGCACTATGCAACATAGCAGAACTATCACAGGTTTTACTTATGATATTTTTTGTTCTGTAGCAGTTCCTACCTTTTGGTAGACATTCTTTATTTTAGAATAGCCATTATTTTTTATCTTTGACATACTAAAGAAAAGTTATAAATAAAAAATGGTATCCAAGTACCTCTTACAGCTTACGGCTTTATTTTATTATTATTTATATAGTGTTTATAGTGTTTACAGTATTTGAAGTGCTAAGTGCACGTAAATGACATCAAATTGTGGAAATGGAAAAAGAATTACACTTTAATGGTAATTGAAGGGAGATCACTTTTGTAGCTAGTACCCAAAAGAGAGAAAGTAAGCTTACAGACATTTGCTTTTTGCCACCCTAGCTCACTGCAGACAGCACATTCAAAAACCCAGCCACTGGGCTCAGCTTGGTGTCCCGCTCAGCTTGGCAGCCAGGGCGACCGCCGCCTCGCCCACTCCTAAGGCCGGTCCTGTTTACTAGAGATGGTTCCTCTTCTTTCTTTTATTTTGTTAATTGTTCTTGGTAAATCACTGCATACACTTAGTCCAAATTTTACTTTGGGGGATGCCTCATTAATTTTTTTGTCAGTGTCATTCTTCAGTGTAGATTTGGAGATCCTTTTTTTTCCCTCCTGAAGTCCAGATTCCTTCTGAGGAAATCTGTGTAGTGGTAACTAGGGATGTGCACTGGATCGGGTCCAATCCATGATCCGAATCCGATCCAGGGGGAAATCGGATAAAATTATCTGATTTATCTGATTTCCGATCTCACCGCTGGATCGGCCGATCCAATCCGATCTGATCTGGAAAGGTTCCAATCCAGATCGGATGGATCGGCGGATCAGCGAGCATTCACTGGCGGTGGCTGCTGCTTCTATTGGCGGGCGCCAGCAGGTGCCCGCCGATGGAAATGGACAGCGGGGGGGCTTCCCTAGCGGGGCTGTCCACTTCCATCGGCGGGTGCCAGCGGTGAGGGGCCATCCGATTCCATCCACTGGCACCCGCGGACACCAGCGGATGGTAGCGGACGGCCCCGGAGGGGGGGTAAGGAGCACGGGGGAGGGTGCTTACCTGCCGGGGCCGTCCAAATCAGACGGCCCTGGGGGGGAGGGAGTTAGGCCCCCCTCACCCACCCTCCGCCATTTTTTCCTCATAGACTTGCATTGGGGGAAAGCTTTATTTCCCCCAATGCAAGTCTAGGGGGGGGGGAATGGCGGCTGATCCAAATATCAGAAGTTCTGATGTTTGGATCGGGATTGGACCCGATCTGGTCTGGGGCCCCGCCGATTTTGTCCAATCCGATCCGGGACAAAATTAGAAGTACCGATCCGGGTCCCAATCCGATCCAGGAGGTCCGTGCACACCCCTAGTGGAAACACAGAACTGCTATTTTGAGGAGTTAGTGGTGCACGGAGTTCTCATGTCTAGACTTCTGGATGTCCCTGTTGCTTTCAGTAGTTAGCAATGGTTCTTCTCATTATTCCCCATGAGTTAGTTATCCATCTGAGATGGTACAGCATGAGAGGCTAATAGATAAACCTCTGGCAAGATCTCAAAGTTAGTGTGTTGTTAGCCAGAATAGCTGGGATCTAGCTGCATGTTATTAGAGCAGCTAGATCCTTTCACTTTCCATGAGTGTTCAAACATTTTTGAAGTCAGTGGAGCAGAGCTTCAGAATAGGGGAAAGGTTAATGTCAGCATAATAGTATATACAAATCTCTGAGACATGCCCAGGGTGAAGAATTTTGAAGCAGGCTGATCCTGAAAGGAGCTGCTGTTTGGAGTCACAATCCTTGCGACAGAGTCACCATCATATTTTGATTCTGGGATCACCTTGGTCCTGACAGCTATAGGGATGTAAGCTTATGATCTTGCTTTGAAGTAGATTGCTGGAATTATTGTGTCTTGCTTTCTTCTTTAATTACTCTGATAATTTACTTTTGCTAAATAAATTGTTAGCCTTCACCCATTTTAGTGTGTTCATTGTATTCTAGATCCTAAAAAGACCCATTTCCTATTGGCAACACAATCAGTCAGGGGCTGCAGTGGTCCAGAGCCAAAAGTGGGCTGAGTCCCCACTCTCTCTCTCTCTCTCTCTCTCTCTCTCACCAATATACATACCCATTCCTCCTTTTGTCTCTCTAGTCTAACCCCCTTCTCCCCCTCTCTCTTTCTCCCCTTTCCTCCACCACTGCCTCCTCTCCTCAGCCCCACCTCTCTGAAATAATAAAGCTGGGGTGGGTGGGTGAGAAAGCATCCATAAGCTGTCTTAAAAGTATAGCTGCTGCACAGAGGGTCACAGCATACAGAGAGGGGAAGATGAACTCTTCCCAACCTTCTGTGATACCTCCAATTTTTGCACGTGTGTCAGGTTTAAATCTACCTTCCATTGGCACCAATTTCCCAATTGTTCTGGGGTGGGGTGGCAGGATGATGAGAGGATTCTGTGGGCTGCCTAAGGAGGCTCTGCTGGTCACATTTGCCCCATGTCTCACTGCTCCTCACTCATGCCTTATGGTTCAGTTTCCTCCCCAAGGTTTCTAGAAGTGAAATAACTGAGCTGGATGTGGGTAATTGCATCTTCTCTCTGGTACATATGTATAGAATGCATTCATTCATTTATTCATTAATTTCATTAAACTTCATATACTACCTTTTTGCTAAAAGTAATCCGTTACAGGTGCTTGGACACTTTCACATATAGTAGCTCTTGAGGTATCTTTTGGACTGATGGAATATTATGAGACAATTATGTTTTCCCACTATCTCCATTAAACCAGAACAACAAGCACCATCTTCACTTTTTAAAATCAGTGAAAAGCAGACTGTGGCAGAGTCTCTACCTATAAAGTGGAAAGTATATGTGTTTCATGTATGCCTGGAAATGTTTACCCACTTCCAGGTGAGTTCGAAACTTGAAATTTGACATGGTGATGTCGGTTGTCAGGTGCTTCATGGACAATTCACTAGGCTGGCCTAGTGAATTGTGAGTTGAAAGTTTGGCAATTGTTGTCAGAAAGCCTGTCTCTGTTCTGTGCTTATCTGTGGCTGCTAGCCGAGGCCTTGAGTTCCTTGAGAACGAATGTATGTTTAGAAAAGGTGGGGGCTATCTTGCAAGCTGTCTCTCACATAGTGTCGTCATCAAGAGGAGGTTGAACTGTGCCGCCCTGTTGGCCCATGAGTTTGGATTACAGGCCTGAAGTCCTGTCTGTCAAAGTGGCTTGGAATTAGCCAGCCTCCATCCTATATAGTGGAATGAGCAAAGGGGAGGCCCTTTGCTAGGAAACATCTGTTCGACTGTTCGCCTGTTCTACGCTTGCCATGAAACTCCTCGTGTTTGGGATTCTATCTGGTTTGGAGATGTTGGATGCACTCTGTACATGTTCTGTTGCTATTTGGACTTGGAATTTCTAAGAACTATGCCATGAAAAGTGCTCTGAGGCTTTTTATAGATTTGGACTTGCAGATTACTATTCAGGATTCGTGTTCTATAACCTGCTTTCCCCGCATGGAGCCAAAGTACGGGCACAGGGAAAGTTTCCGAGGCTGATCGTTGATGTTCTGGAATTGTGTGTGTGACCTGCGAGAGAGCCTTCCTCAGAGCCAAAGTTACGAGCAAGGGAGGTTTCCTAGGTTGAAGAGGTTCGTCCCCTGACATCTTGCTTACGTGATCAGCTCAGTGTTCCTGGTAGGCTGAGTCTGGTTTGGTACAAGATGGATCTGTGTACTGTCAGACTTCATGCACTTCTGTGCTGGGGGTTTTCCTTCAGTTTTGCTCGTGTTCCTGATGAGTCAGTGTGTGTGGCTGCTGCTGACCACATGGGACAGGGGCCAACTCTAAATGTCTCCCCCTGAGTGATTGCTGTTCACATTAAGCCATTGTACCTGAAAGCTATCTGGTCCGTCTTCAGCTTCAAGTGTGTGTATACAGAAATGAAACCGTTATGCTTGAATTCCGTGTGATTTCACAATAAAAAAGGGCTCATCGTTTTGGAGTGTGTCAGTTTGTCTAAAGTTTGTGAACAGAAGCCTGGGGTGGGCTTGCGTCATGACAGGTGATAGGACTGGCTGTACAATGTACCAGAAACATCTGAAAACATGATTTTTGAGGGTTTAAGTATTTTTAAAGAATTTAATAAAAACCTAGGTTTACGCCTACAACTTCCAGCATGTCTTGGGCAGAACCCCCAGCATGACCTGCATGGGAGGCCAGACTTACCAGCCTTTGGTGGCCATTGTGAGTGCATGGATGGGTGGCTACTGCATGCCTTTCACTTCTAAGGTCAGTTTCGTGTACTCAACCCAATTCGACATAAAAGGGAACAATGCACATAAATGGGCTGTGTCCATTTGTGGTGCCTCCTCCCACCTGGAATGTGTACTTTTAAAATCATAACTAGATACAACAGTGTGACTCTAAGAGGCCGAACTTTGAATATGCTCAAAGGCATCCTGTCCTGATATTGGTTCTTTCTGAGAATTTGTGGTAAGTGCATGTGTAAGTGAACCCTGAAGAAGGAGGGAGGGAGGGGAAGCACTCTGTACATGCCCAGGAAAAGGTGGCAAGTGCCCAGCCCAGCCCTGGCTCTTCAGTACAGGCTCCTGATGGAGCACCTGGTGGATGAGAAGTGCTGGCCGAGACAGTCTCAGTAGGACTTGGCTGGAGCTGGTCATGTCCACTGACAGATGCTCCCCTCCCCTCCTCAGTGATGCTACTCCTAGATGCTCTATTGATGAGCAGCATTGGCAATGAGAGGAGAGAAGCACCCCACTGAGGATTCAGGCACCTGTGGGCCCTGAAAGGCATGCTGGGAGGTGTAGTACTGGCATGTAGAGTGGCTAATTTTAAATAAAGCATGGGTTAGTAAGCCAGGTCACTATGTGCAAACCGGGTCACTATCTCTCAGTCCTAACTCAACTTCCATTTTTCTGATCTTTCACTAACTATCTTTGTTCTCCTTCTACCTGACTTTCTCCAACTGCCACTAACCCCACCCACCATTTCATTCTAGCCTCAGCTATATCAGTCATTTCACCATTCACACTTCTGTTTCAATGTATAGACAGGCTTTTACATAGAAAATTATGAACTTTATTCAGTAATTCCTGCATCTTTCTTGGAACAAAAAACTAACACAGCATAAAAAAAATCAAGTTAAAAGGCCTTGGGGTGAGTGGGAAATATTCACTTGGCACTGGAAAGCCATTAATGTAGTCACTAGGCCAGCCTGCCTGGGGAAAAAGAAATCCACAAGCAGGATGCCACAACTAATAAGGCCCACTCTCCAGTTGTCTCCTACCACAGCTCAGATTGTTTTCAAAGACTAAATATACATTATTCAGGTACCTAGGCTTATGCCTACAACTCCCAGTATGCCTTGGGCAGGAGGGAAGACTTATCAGGCTTTGGCAGCCATTATCTGGTAGTGACTTGCCCTCCTGGACCTGAAGTGAGAGCACCTGGGGCCAGCTGCCTCAGTTGTTTGGCCCCATCGAGAGGAGACTCAACAGAAGGACTCCCATTGGGCAAGTCAGGCACCATGGTGAAAGGCATGCCAGGAGTTTTCATTTTTGTTTTCTGTGGGGACAAGGAAAATCATGGTGGCAGCCCTGACCATGCATTGAAGATGTGAGAGAGAAAAGAAACAAATTTTATTTGTTATAAAGTTACCTCACAGGCCTAGCATCAGCCTACCTTGCAGGGTTGTCATGAGGGTGAGAGAGGGGGAAAAAAGAAACTAATGTAATTTGATTAAAAGTTAACTCACCGGCCTAGCACCAGCCTACTACTTTAATATGATTACCTCACAGACTTCTATCTTAGGGGGCCTGAGCAACGCCGAGTAGATCAGCTAGTAAGAGAATATAGCATCTATACATCAGGCCAAGCAACTTTCAGCAATGCATCCTAGACTGGTCAGGGCTCCGACAGTGTGAGAACAGGGGTGTTGCAAGAACTGTCCACATTTGTGAAGGCTGTGAAAACAGACAAAGACTTCTCACTGTGCCCTGCTTGAGCTACAATTCACTTACTAGCAGGGAACTGTCACACAGCATTAACAGCAGCATGCTGATCCCAACTCTGGAGCTGACAGACCATTGTAAAGAGTTGCCAAACAGCAGCAACTGCCTTCCTGAGAACCTAAAAATATCAAGTGTGTGTGTGTGTGTGTGTGTGTGTACACATATATATCAAAAGAGTTGACTGAATTTTGCTATTTCAATGTCATGTTTTCTCTTCTTTTATCCAAGTAATGTTACTACCCAGACCCTGATCCACACCCACTCTGTCACTCCTTCGCTCCTCTGCTGTGCCTGTGTGTTTCTACTGAAGCCTGCCTCTTCCCATTAGATATGAGTCCCTATCATTAGACAGAGTGAGTTAGATGCCTCAGGCAGCAGATGAGATGAGCCAGGGAGGCAAGGTGATGGAGGACAAAGTTCTGTGTACCAGTTTGCCCACCCTGCACCCCTTAAGCTAGCCTGCTGCCCTCAGGTGCAGTGGAGGATGCTGTCCTATGGAAGTAATACTCAACTGCTAGTCCACTTGGCTTTTGAATGTGGATTGGGGGATGCACCATATTCTCATTCACTTAGAGATGTCAGAGAAATCTGCAATAGAATCAAATGAGTTTGGATAATTATGAATCCACCCATGGATTCCACAGCGGAGCATCTTTTCCCCAGTTGGGGTAATTTTGTGGACTTGTGGACCATTTTTATAATTTGCTTGAATGTTGCAATGTTGCTTTTTTAAAAAAAAGAAATATATATGAAAATGTACATTTCCGCCATAGGCTAAAGCATGAATAAGCACATTTGGGGGGGATTTTTGCATTTCGGGGGATACAAATTTGCATGAATTTGGAAACTCAACAACGGATTATGGAATAAAAGGCACCTGACAATCGGCAAAACACAGACGGAAAAGAGTTGGCACAATCTGTACATCTCTACCTTTATGTCTTGAAGCATCTCCCCATTCCTTACTTTCTGCCCAGAAATTCGCCTTCCTCTTCAAGATAAAAGGCACACTTCAGTTTGAGTTTGTAACCACAGCTACACATTTCATAACTGAAAATGCAAATTAATTAAAATGTGATGTTTCTACCCCATATCTAATTTAATATTGATAACATTTGGGGGGATAAATGCAGAACGAAAGATTCCACTGCCATTTTCATACCCATATAGTCTAACATTTAGTGGGGGGGGGGGGAAGCTTGATGCTGCAAAATGATATTTCCTTCCATTCAAAATGAATTATCAATATTATAAAAGTAGTAAATTCAACAAATGCCCACAACTATGTATTGCTGTGGGATACACTATGCAGAAAAGTTTCTCATGCCAGCTCAATTGTTTGTTAAAAAACAAATGATAAATCGGAAAACCTTCAACTATCGTTTTAAGGGTCTGACCTGAATGTTTTCCAGAGATAAAATGAATCAAGTGCTTTTAGGATGTTGCATTTCTGGAACCTAAATTGTGCTCTTTTCAGTTCCAGGCATCTTATTTTCCCAGGCATTTTAGTCTTTCAGTTTCTGTTGTTACTGTATTTTAAATCATTGCACTGCCTCTAGGTTTTATTTGGTTATTATTTTTATTTCATATTGTAGTTTTATTTATTTTCATACTGTAGTTTTAAATTTTAAAATTTGTATATTGCATTTTATCATGTTGTATTTTATAGTTTTAATTGTTGTAAGCCACCCAGAGAGCTTTGACTATTGGGTGGTACAAAACTGTAATAAATAAATAAAATCCCCACCAATATCACACACATTGAGTTATTTGTTTGCCAGATGTATGGGTTTAAAAATTTGAAAACTGTTGCATGGATGGAGAGTGGAAATAATGAGACGAGACACATGTATGGATTTTAAATAGGGCCACATTTATTCAAAATCTGCAAGGGGTGAAACCTAAGGAGGCATCCTCTCTTGGCCAATAATTATGGCCATAATTATAAGGGCAAGACATTCATAGCCTGGAAGTTGGAGGGTAGGATCCAACACCTCTCAGGCTTCCCCGTTGGGATAGGTAGGCCTTCTGGTGCCCCCTTCCCCCCGGTTGCAAAACTCCAAGTGAGTGAGGAGAGTTGGCCTCAAAGTTAACCCTTATCTTGCCAGCTGGTGCCACAAGACTCCCAGCTGGGAGCCTCAGGCATTACCTATCACCACAATGTGCCTCTGAATGCTCACCAACCCTATAGTCGCTCTGGATGCCCGTGCATTCCTGCCCCAAAATGTGACCAAATTATTGAATGCCAATTAACCTATTAATACTTCTCACGTGTCTTACAGTGTGGAGTAGGTGAAAAAAACCTCACAACCTAAATAGATGAGCAAAAAATTCCTATTCGGCTCCCATAAAGGACGAGCAGCGAAGCCACACTGTCTACAGGGAGGGACGGAGTCGTGTGAAGAAGAGGATGCTGGAAGTGGTGAGAGCAAATAAGAATTCTCGGTGTCCCCTCCCAGCCCCAGTGGCACCACCAGCACACCTCGTCTCGCCCACCCCCACCAGCAACAGCCTCCCCATGCAAAGGCATTTAATGAAGCAAGGCTGGAGAAATTCATGGATGCATACAAACTAAAATGTGGTTCTCCCATGAATGAGATTAAAAGAACAAATGGAAGCAGCATGTCACCATGCAATTCTGTCATCTGACAAAAAATACTACGGACAAATTTTATTTGTGGAATCTGGAACCAAGCTACACAAAGTGGACCTCTGCTGTCCAGACCACAGAATCATGGATGGAATATTGAAAATCAGAAGTGCACACCCGAATGATTTGATGGGGATCAATTGCCCCCATCTCTTGAAATCTTCCAGTATGTAGATGATGAGACCACAGTGCCATCTCATGAAGATGATGAAACAGACATCCACATCCACACTGGTGAATGAAATAACAGAGAGCCTATCTATACTACTGCTTTAAAACGGTTTATAACAGTTTTAAACCAGTTAATAACCATTAGCTGGTTTAAAACTGTTATAAACCATTTTAAACCAGTAGTGTAGATAGGCTCACAGACTACAGTAAGGAGGAAGATTAATAGTTTTTAAAATTAATTTTGGATGCTTTGTTGACTCTATACCATTACCTTATGAAGTAACCTAATGACTGGGAAACGATAGGTGGTTTGGCGTTGAAGTAGGAGAAGGTAAGAGAGAGTTTTTGTTGGCATTTTGAAGGGTTGTATGTTAATTGTTTTAAATGTCATAGCTGATAAAAAAGGGAAGGATCCTGTAGAAAAAAATAATCCTTTATTTTGAATTTTACTGCTATGATAGTTCATAATTTCAGAACTGATGTGCAAATTTCCAATTCTGTGCAGTGGGAATTGCTACAGCTCCGCCCATACTGAATGGTCTGATTTGGCAGTGTCTACAAAGTGGCACCAGTTTCAGCCATGTACTTTATGACATAATTCAAGGCACCCATTATCCCTTTTTGGATGGTATGAAAGGGGATAAGCCCCAACAAAGTCAGTCAGATTGCACACGCTGGAATCACATACACTGTTCCCCAAGAGATACTGCTTGTTTCATTGATGTACCTTATGACATAATTATTGTCCCTGGAATTGGGTTTGGGGGGGCTGCCATCCCCTAAACACCCCAGCAGTTGCTCATAAGACTGGCAGATTTTGAAATACCACAACTTTTGTAAGATGTCTAGATAGTCTAGCCTTTTGCACCTTATGACATAAGTATTTTGATATAGGCTCTTGGACTATTGTACTTTTCTACATTTGAGAACATACAAGACTCCAGGACAGAGCTGCTTAGAAGACACACACACCTCAGCTTTGGGGTATTGTGATGTGATATAGGATGTCATAGATGTGGAAATCTCCTGGAAATGTATTTTCACATCAGATAGGGAACAAAAACAGCCATCAATTGTTGTCACCTTTTAGAATATTTATAACAGTTTGCTTGCATGTGTTGTTTGTTTGTTTTTTCTTAACAGGTGCAATGGAAAACAATTCTTGATTCAGCACTTTCTTTGATTCCTCACTACACAGTGATTGATCATAGCAATTTCTTCCCCATAAACAGAATCCTCCAGATAAGCTTGTTTCAGGTACCCAGGGCTATAAATGCACTACAGACCAAAAACTAATATTTTGCTTGCAATGTCAAGCTGATGGTCACCAGGGCCCCAAACAGTTGTAATCATGAAAAAAGAACTCTTTAAAGGGTCTTGATTTGATCAGCTCCAAAGAGGAAGAAAGAGAGTGCTGCCTAAGTTGGTTTTAGCTGGGCGAGGACATCAGTCTTTTCATTTTGTACATTTGGAGAAAGCTGACATCAGCAACAAGAAAAAGATATCAGTGGAACTCACATTCTAGAGTTCACATAAGGATGCACAGTTATGGGGAAATATATGCACACACAATTCAAATAAGGAGAATTTGAAGAAGGATTGAAAGGAGAAAAGTAGCTTGAAAGGCCCAGCTGTGTTCAGGAAATCATTTTTCAAAAGACTTGAACACAGTATGATCCAATGGTAGGTTTAACAACTGCTGGTTACTAGTGGATAGAGAAGATAAGAAGATTAGCCCAGAACTGTTTACCTGCCAGAGAATCAATAGTTTCCTTGAATAGGTCCACCATCCCAACACTCTAGCAGAAGATTCATATTATATGCCTTTTCCCACTAGCTAAACTAAGAGAGGGGCTCAGTATGGCTTTGGAAACCATAAACTTGCCATTCCCTGCCCAGTAACAGGTGCCCTTTATGAGTAGGTATCAAGAGAAGGTTTTTTAAAGGGACTCAGACAATAGCAAATGAAGGAACCCATGAAGATGGAAGAGTCACTGCAAGATGAAACAGAAAAAGCAGTGATATAACAAGTTTTTATATACACAGTCAGCTGAATCACTGGAGACTTAGGAAGGACATACAAACTACTTCTTCAAGCAGCACATAGTTATATTATGGAATTTGATACTGCAAGCTGTGATGATCATCATTTAGATGGCTCTAAAAGGGGATTAGATAAATGCATGGAGGAGAAGGCTATCAAGATTACTTGTCAGGATGGCTATACACTACCTCCCAAATCAGAGGAACAAGTAGAGAACAATAGCAGGTGAGGGCTATTTCTTATGTGTCTTGCTTGAGGGATTCCCAGAAATATCTGATTGGCCTTTGTGGCAAGCAGGATCCTGGACTAGATTGTGCTTTGGTCTGATTCAGAAGAGCTCTTCTTATGCTCTTAATTTACTTTGGGCATCTGTTATGTCCTGTGCTAAGGGCAAACAACTCCCTGAGGAGGACTCAAATTCAGGTGGCTTACTGGTCCCACTTCATGGGGCTTCTTTAGTATCACCTTGTATACCTTTCCAGACTGAAGATGTAGCTTTTCCATCAACCTCTGTCAATGACTCCCCTGCAGACTCCCCTGGAGCTTCCCCTATCCCTCATCCATGCAGGAGGATGAGACAGCAAAAGCAGCCATGGCCCTTTAAGAATTGCAGTCAGCATCCCACAGGGATTGAGCCACTGGAATACCAAGCTCTGCCTGCCTTTGAAAGGCCTCAGTTGAGTGTAGGCCTTTTCTGAGACAATTATCTTTTTCTAGTTCAGCTGAGTTTACCAGCAGCTGTCCATGGTCCTGTTTGCTGCTTGTTCAAACCTGCCAAGTCTAAGCCACTAATGAACTGGCTTACCTTGACCTGACAGACTTTAACCTGACTGAACTTAACCTGATATACTTGACTAGAGCTGACTGACAGTGACCTGACTCACTCAACCTTATCTACTGACCAGATCTGATTTACTTTACCCAGTTCTGTCTGATGCAGCCTGCCTCTTCCCTCACGGGTTCCGAGCACTGGCAATCAGAAAAGCATCAGTGGAACTGTATAAAGTATTTTACACATTCTTTTATTTGCATCATTATGTGTTATTTCTTGTAAGCAACACAGATCTTTCTGAGGAAACAGTCCTGCATATACAAAACATCACGTAACACCTTTTTATGACCACTAGTCAATTAGTGTTTTAGTGTTTCAGTCATAGTGAAACAGAAATAATGGATATGTATATCTGCAGGGAAAGATTTCTGTTCTGTCTGGCTTTACGTTTTATTTTGTTTTATTTGTTTGTTATTGTTTCCTATTTTATTGTATTGTATTTATATATTGTGTAAATAGTTTTTTATCCACACTTGTGTATACCACCAATGAAGGGAAGCCAAGGAATATTTTAAATAGACAAATAAATAAACAGTTTGCCATGCCTTGGAAAAACCACACAGAGGCCTGAATCTGCATGAAATAAATTGGGGGGAAAGGAAATGTTATCAAGGGGCTGACAGTGGATGGGCTTTTGTATTGCAGAAGAAGAGAAATAGAAATAAGGTGATATAAAGGAGAAAACAGAGAGAAGGGTGGGGGAGATACTTAACATCTAATTGATGTAGAAAGCAAAAAGAACCATGACCAAAGTTTTCAACTTTATGATTGTAACAATAGGAGGGTGGGGGGAAGAAGAAATTTTAGTGTACTTACAAAAAGTTCAGGCAGCAACTATCTTGTACTCGACATGCAGCTTGGCCCTATGCATATTTACCTAGGAATAAGGTCTACTGAGTTCAATAGCACTCATTCCATGTGTGATTAGGAGCATTGTAGCCTATGAATCGGAAAATGCAAGGGATGATATTCTTGGAGAATAGCTTGTATTCAGCGTCGATGGTAAACAAACAAAGGAGAGATTACTCAGGCTGTACTGGGCTGCTCTATGTTTCTATCCATGTGACTTCAATCACTTTTGCAAGAGGTCCTGTGGGAGTTGGTCTTGGAGCAACAGTAACATACATTACAGATGGAGCTAAGGTTTTCATAAACTGAGCGGAAGAACAGGATCTAGTCTATATATGCTGTCATTCCTTATACCATCATCACCGTTTCAGGAAGGAATGTTAGTGATACTCCACCTGAGCAGTTCTGCAAGGCTGGTTTGCACAGGGAGTGATGATTTCTTCCCTGCAATTCCACTAGCCAACTGCACCCGTTATTTCTCATTAAGTATATTGAGCTTTAAAACTTTAAAATCAATGTGAAAAGACATCACTGCAAAGCAAATAAATTCCCTTCCAGTACTTTGCCTTTGTTTCCTCACTTCTAGCTCCAGCAACTTTGATTCTTAGTAACCTTGAAGATTAAAAAAAAAACCGGGAGGAAAGTGCTAATGATTTTCCTGTCTCTCCCAGCTGGTGTTGGCAACTATTTTACTACTCGGCAGGAAACACTAAAGTCTAAATGCACGTACAAGCTCCTCAGCAAGAGTACAACACCCCACATTCCAATCTAACCATTCAAACGGCAAGACATATAATAGAATAGTATCTATTATGAATGAATAATTGAACTGCTTCTGTGGTGAGACCTCTTAAGATCTATGCGGTTGAATATTTTTAAGGCACTTCTGAAAGTTATCCCAATTGGAGACCATCTCCCAAACAGAGGTTGGACAGGTCTTCCTCAGATGCCTTAATTGCTCACTTCACATCTTTACTTAATACTAATTTGTGCTATATATTTGGTGAAGGAATTATGCCAAGAAACAGGTAGCCTTTACTAACTGGGTTTAAGGGCCTCACGGAAGGGTTGTTCAAGCAGCGACTGAAAACAAAATCATTTTGGATAAATTTGTCAGCATGTTGGTAGCAACCATAATCCTGATGATCATTAAACTGTTACTTTCAAAACTCTGATAGCTGGATACATTTCATGAAATTGAATAACTGCTGAATAAAATATGTCAGTTTTTCAACTGAAACTCTTTTGAGAATGCAGTAGTTTTGTGAAGTAGTTGATTTTGGCCATAGGATTACATTGGCTAGTGAACTTGCATCTAAATATGAGATACATTGTCAATTAACGTATTAGATAATGTTTGGGCTAACATGTCCTCCTCCCTACCACTAAATCTGAAACTACTAATCACAGCCAACCATGTGATTAGTAATATCAAATTATGCATCCTTCTGGGCCATATACAGCCCAGGAAGACCAAATAAGCCTCTCCTCCTTTCCTCTCCTGAATCCTGGCCTCTCCTCATCCTACCTTGTGGTGAACAACCTGTCTCTCAGTCAGTGTCCCTTTTTTTCTCTCCTATTCTATTCAATAAAATTGGTGTCTTGAGGATGATGAGAGTGAGTGAGACCAGCAGGCAGGCCTGTGTATGCACTAGCTTGGATAGTCCATAGGAGCTTTTTGAATGATGCTGTTGCTTCCATAATCCATGATTAGGCCTCTAAGCTCACATGGTGTGTGTGTGTGTGTGTGTGTGTGTGTGTGTCTGCATTCCTGCCTGCCTGCCTGCCTGCAACAAGAAGGTAGAAACTCTCTGGAAGAGAACCTTGCCATGTCCTCAGCTCAGTGCGTAGCCATCTCAGCGGGACAGAAAGGAGAAAAACTGCCCAACATCTTAATCAGCATGTTGCAAGAGCAAGAGAACATGTGTATGTGTGTTTGAGAAAGAAAAACAAAACAAAAAATGAATGCGTGAATGAGGTCTGTGCTTTTTTGTGTGAGAGAGGGTGAGAAGGGAGGAATAGAGAAAGAATGAATCAATAATGAATTGGGTATGTGTCTCTGCATGTGTATGATGGATGGAAGAATCAATGGATGGATAGATGGATTTGTGAGAAAGTGAGAGTGAATGGATGAGTGGATGGTGAAGGGGGAAAGTGTGAGAGAAAAGGATGTTCACATCCACTTTTCACTTTGATGTCACCTACCTTTGCCTTGACTCTGCTCACTGCCAATCCATACCTCACAATCACTTCTCCCGGAGGGAATGTGGCTCTTAACTTTCAAAAGTTCCCCACCCCTGCATTCCTAAATCAGCAGTGAAGTCAAGCCAAACAAGAATATAGTACAGCTTATCACATCCAAGATGCAACCACCAGTATCTCTACTACTGTAACATGCACATGAAATATTACCAACAATGCCTAGTGATAGGGATTGGTCTTACTGAGCTACTTTTTCCCATTGCCCTGGTCCAGTCTCAGCTCCCAAACACTGTGCCCTATCCTAACCTGGCATCAGAAGAAAGAAGTGCATTATTATTGGCAGATTCCAGCGCTGGACAGAACTTGCAATCTTGATCTCACTAAGAATTTCAGATATCCAAATTCAAACTTGTTCCATCATTTTTGTGCAAAACATTCTACTTGTCAAACCATGTGATTGACACCTCCCGATAATTTATTTATGTCCTTCAGACACAGCCTCCGAACTATGTGGGATCCATCCACAGAAGGGCAGTTCCAATGTGGCCTGAGATCTATGGAAAGGCCACCAAGAGAGACATTGTAACAGGATCCTGTGTCTTCAGCCATTTGTCACAGAAGTGGGTTTGTATCCAACTATTGAAATAAATGGGACTTAAGATAATCATGACTAACATAGCTACTATTCTTTTCAATAGGTCTACTCTATGTAGGACTAATGCTGGGTAAGCCCAAGATGTTTTGATTTCAAAAGGGTGGATAGAAGTGAAATACCTTATATTTCTTAATTAAAAAGATAATTGTCAGTAAACTATAGTGAGAAAAGAAATGAAGGCTCATTAACTTTAAGGGGAAATTGAATTTAAAATCAACACAATTATCAGCAGAATAGGTTCATTAATTAGCTTATATTGTGAAAGAGTTCCACCCCAAATCTTCTATTTCAAGGCTTGAACCTAATTTTGCAAGCATTGGAAGCTTAGTTTCAAGTATGACAGTCAGAATATGACTAGTGGACCAGTCCTGTGAGCCACTGTGCAAGACGTGAGCAGGCAGCATATCTCAGGGAGACAGTCACAGGTTCTCCCACTAAGGAGACAGTCCCAGTTCTCCTAATGCAGCATCTCAGGTAGCAAAGGTTAGTCAAGACCTCTATCTGTCTGAGCCTTTGGAGAACCACTATCAGCCAGAGTAGACAGCTGTGTCATAGATGCACCAAATGATCTGATTCAATGTGAAGCATGATGAAATTTACATTTTAAAGGCATGCTACTACCACAAAGCTTTCTCCACTGGTGCAAGCATACAAAGACAATCATCACTGAATTACAGCTGGTAGGTATTAGAACTGTGCACCACCTCATGGCCGAATTGTGAAACTGAACCAAAGCAGGATTATTCGGCCCACTTCGGTCCAAAACCAGATCATTGCAAGCGCCCAGGAACCTGCAATGGCTCATCCACTTCAGAGTATCTGGCTGTCACTTTGGATCTGGATCCAAAGCAGATTGGCCTGGACCCAAAGCACCCCGATTCGAATCAGGGCCAATCTGAAATCTCCAAATCAGCCTCCAAAGTGAATCGGGGGAGGGAGCTGTGCACAGCCCTAGTAGGTATTCAGCTGGGGTGACTTTTACACTTACTACAGGTGCTGTTCAGGGAAAGGAGTCAAGTCAAAGTAAAATGAGAGTACAAAAGGGCAAGTGGGTATTAAGGGATGGTCACATACACATATTTCTATTTGATTAGGCAGATCATTTTTAGAAACTTCTGGATCAAAATCTACACTGACATTTGGTGCTGAAGTAAGTTTGTATGTGTCATGGGAATAGTGACTTCTTGTATCTGACTGATAAGAATGTAGGCTCTTTACCAGAATGAGTAATGGTAGCAAGATAGGGTTCAGGAATTACTATAGCTCCAAAATATAGTAGTAACATAGTAGTAACTCCAACCTGAGATGAATCTAAAAGTTGCAACTACACTTTGGTCAGGAAACTAAAGATCTTCTCTGTAAAAATTTAGGCAGATAATCAACACACAACCAGTCAATTGAAACAATCATTTTCACTTTAACCTGGTAACTGTAGTGAAATAGTGTGTTAGCCCATGTTTTTGTGTTTTAGTTTTAACAGTTTTTTATCGTTTCACATTGTATTTTAATGTTGTAGTTGTGTGTGAGCAACCCAGTGGGCTTGTTTACAGGACAGCTATATACAATAAATGTAGTAAATTTGCCACCCAAAGATGGGGGGGGGGTGAAATGGGGAGAGGCAATTCTATTTGTCCTACTTTAAAAGAAGAGATCATTGGCTTCTATATTTTGCTTGCCTGCCATCAGTGCTACAGTATTTTAGCAGCATTACGTCAACGAACAATCGATCAACCTGTTTTCCTGTGAGTTCAAGATAAATTCCCATACTAGAATGACTGCTGAGCCTTAAACAATTGAGCCTCCTTAATCCTGAATAATTTGTAGCCGATTATAAATTTTAATTCGAAAGAAAATGTGAAGCATCAAAGATCAAAATCCAGCAACTCACAGAAGGACCTCATTTTTTTAAAAGAAGTAATGTTTTAAAGAAGAGAGAGCTCTTTACCAATGAGCATGTGCTCACAAAATAATCATCACTTATCCATTGTAGAGAACGACTTTGAAGTGGCATCATTCTGAAGTAGAAGGTGCCAACTCCAAGGAAATTGGGGGTGGGGGCGGAATCATTTGGAGGTGTTCCAGATGACATATGATTATTCTAATCAACTGTTCTCGAGTAAAAAAATTGTGTGCATAACTAATGAGATAACCCTGTTAGATAAAAGAGCTTTTTTTAATGGTTCAAGTGAAACCTTAGCTGTCTTTGATGAGAACATATAAGTGTGGTGGAAACCAACTGTTCTAATCCATGAAATCACAGCAAATATAAAACTATATAATAAAATGTTGATGTCCTTATCTCACAGGAGCGCCCACTGCAAAGTCGTGACAAAAATATTAGATTTGGTTCCAAACTTCTGTTAATATTTTTATTATTAAATTTATATCTCACCCCTTTCCCTCCTATAAGGAGACTAAGACAATTTACGTGGTCCTTCTCCTCTCCATTTTATCTACACAACAACCCTGTCAGGTAGGTTAGGCTGACAGTCAGTGACTGGCCCAAGGTCACTCAAGTGAGCTTCACAGCCAAGTGAGGACTGGAATGCAGATTCCCCAAGTCCAAGTCCAGTACTCTAACCACTACACAACAATAGCATTCAAAGGGATTTCCCCCTGGAATGTATTTGGCAAGAAATATTATTACCTACAGTCTTTGTTTACTCTTGTTCTATCACTGTTTTATTGACATAATTTGTGGAGTGGCCAACTGCATAAGCCGAAGCTCTGAAAGAGGTATGACTTGCTTATAGTAAAAATGCTGATTACCTGGAACTGTGGCATACCATCTTACATCAGAAATATACCTACTGCGAATGATGTCAAGTCACAGCATGTTGGCAGGATGCTTGAGTTACTGTGATGCCTGTGGTTATCTGGTAATGCAATAACAATCCATCACTGAAATGATACAGGCCTCCTTTTGTAAGCTAGAAAAACTAACAAGACCTTTCCAAAAACAATGCAAGGAATTACTATATGCTTTCCTTAAAGAAGAGGGAGAACCTTAGGTTAAAAAAAAAACTGACTTAAAATAGAAAACAAGCAGAAAGCTTAAGCACAAATTCTACAGCCCCCTTAAAAGCAAATCTCTCCACTATGTTTTATCTTGTGGAGGCATTTGATGGGAAAACCTACTAAAGGCAATGAAACACAAACAATGTACCTTGGAAATATATTTTATACTTTTTGAAAAACTTTACTTATTGAGATAGCACTGTTACAGAGCAATCCTGTGGTCCCTGAAAGATGTTCCAGAGACCATAGGATATGACAGATTCTCCCTTCTGAGGCCATAAACTCTACGACCTCAGAAGAGAGAATCCAAAATTGAGCTATTCCCCTGAACCTGCCCCCTCTCAGCTTCCACAGAAACAGCTCCTCCAAGGTTGCCTCAAGAAGGGGGGTGAGATGGTGAGCAGGAAGGGGAGAGACCAGGAATGGGGAGAGATTCACTCTGGTATGGAGGACCATTGCTCCCCTCCTTTTCATTTATTTTTGGACAGTTCATAAGGAAGGATAGGTGTACAATATCTCACTCATTTTCAGTCCCCCTAATCCTTCTCTTTCTCCTCCTCCTCTAGATCTCCACTTTGGCTCCTTTCCTTTTCCTCCAAATGCTGAAGCTGCGTTTGGCTTGCTCCCACTTCATCTCTCTCTCTCTCTCTCTCTCTCATTTCCCCTTCAGTAATTGACCTCGAAATTTTACCTTTTAATTAACTGCTTCAATAAAATTGACTTTCCTGGGTAGGGGAAATCTCGTTTTGTTGCTATTGCTCCCTCCTGGTCACCTGATGAAGGCCTCTTTACCACATATGCTAAAGTTTCTAAAGCTATGCATGTTCTGCTCAGGTGTATTGTTGACAACTGTGCTAATTTCCTAGGCCTGCTCTTTTGGATTGACAGCAGCCTGTTTTCCTGCTGAACAGAGACTGGACTCAAGAGGCAAAGGGGATACACTATCACTAGAACTAAATTGTCACATAAAGACTTATTGCCTGCACATAGAAAAGTAAAATTCAGATGTGCTTAGAGATATGAGTCCAGAGCAAGGATGGTATTTTGGTCTTGAATGCCTGTTGTTGTCATTGTTGTTGTTGTTGTTGTTGTTAGAAAGGCAGGCTATAAATCAATCAGACAAACAAACAAACAAGATCCTGCTTCTGGCGTTTCTCCCAAGAAGCTCTTCTTCTTTCACCCAATGCTACTTCTCCCTTTTGGCACTGGGTTGCTAGCTATTGTCTTTGGACACAGTTCCAGGTTCTGGCTGGTATCTGACCCATTGTGAGAATGAAAGAAAGAACAGTCATTCCGCTAGTTTCTCGTAATTGGGGCTCTACCACCCATGTTTGAGGAGGAGATGTTATGAATTTGTTGTGTATACAATCTTTATGATATTGTTGCCTCATATTTTGGAGTTGTCTGTCCAGTGCAGATATTTTATTTTATTTTATTGGTAGAGTTCAGATCGTTCTGCAGTTATGGCACTAAGAACCAGTAATATCCTTCCCCATGAAACTGCTGGAACGTATAAGAACATTAGAATTAATTAGAATCTTCTGAAATCTAGTTTTGTCAAAGAAACAACAGCCATGTGGCTTCTAGCTGAAATGAAGGCTGCTATTATCTACTCTCTTCTAATAATGACTATTGAAAGATCAGCTTGACTGATGGCTTTTGATTAAATTCAAGTCAGACTATCGGCTAATTACTTAATAAGACACTAGTATTTCTAGCTGCCCTTCTGTTTTTAATTGAAGTCAATGAGTCACAGACTGTTTCCATTGGTGACAATCAATTAGCTCATATGTACAGTACATGTTTCAGTTTTTTTTCTATTGATGCCAAGGCCATTTTGATGCTCTTCCATTTTATCTAATAAATTTTCTTGTCGCCCACAATGATACTGCTGGACATTCCAGAGCATGTTTCATCAAGACATATTGAACAGAACAAATTAAGATGCTTATTCATGGAATTCACTCTTGTCCTTCAGCAGGTTTCTACAATACATTATGTTCACAAATATCTACTTAGTCTTATCACCCATTCAAAGTTCTTTCTTGAATAGTCAAGAAAGTTTTACACTCAGAGCAAAAGCATTTTGGATTCCATGCATTCTCGTTCTTGAACAAGAGTGGAGAAATCATTCAGATTTAATCCTTCTATTAGTGTTTGACATGTCTCTTGAAAGAATAGCCACAAGAAGATAGTGCATTCTAATTTACTGCATTATGCTTTGCGAAGAATCCTTGATCCACATCTACTCCACAAAGACTTAGTGAGCATTAAGAAATGTAGACTACATACTCATAGAAAGCTGTATAGTTTAGCAGCTTTATCTATACAACATACATAGAAATCGTGATTGCACAAAGGAATTTCATTGTATATATTAGATATAAACAATATTTTAAAAATATTCTTCATAGAATTCTAAATATTGTTTTCCAGTCTGTTTTCTTTTAATATTCCACAGTAGATGCTTAAATTTGTTGTAATGAATCTCTTTGCCAAAAGTTTCATGAAAAGAATTTTAAAAAACCCGTGAACTGAAGCCTTTTCCCTTCAGCTATTCACCTTAATCAACTAAACAATCTTAAGCATAGTAGCACCGAGTATAATGTATCCGGAAATATAATGGGGGATAACTGTCTTTTAAAAGATAGAACTGCCTTAAGAGATAGCATTAGCAGGAAATGGAACACAAAGATCTTAACATACTCCTATTTATTTTCCACTGTGGCATCTATCATTTTTTTTCTTTTTTCTACTATATTCATCTACTATATACCTACTATATTCATCATATAAGATTTTGAATCTACATTTGTTCTCCATGCTTCTTATTATTTGAAGGTTATGAGGCACCCAAGAGATTCCTTCTTTTAAAATGTAGGAACCACCAAATTGGCCTAGACAATTCCCTAGAGATGTCTGTTAAATTTAGTTAATGATGATGATGATGATGATAATAATAATAATAATAATACCAAATCAATTGATTTCAGCATAAGCCTCCCACTGAAGGGCTCCTTCAATCTGTGAGGGTTTTGATCCAGCAGAGGAATCCTGCTGGTGGAATAAGGAAGGAAGTGATCAGATATACTCAGTCAATTACTCACCAGAATGTGTGACAATAATTGTCCAATTAGTGCCCAAACAATTGGGTATTTCTCACCTTCAAATACCTCCATAGTGAAATATCTGTTCTTTACATTAACCTCATTTAGGAATGGAAACAAACAGGAAAGTCTGAGGATGAAGCTTCCAAAAAGAAGAGTGAGAAACATTCTGTATAAAATTGGTGCACATGAAAATAGAATGTAAAGCAGTGAGGCAGTGGGAAAAAAATGGGAAGGGGTAATATTTGGATCCTTCATGGGGAATGTCAAAGACCTGCAATGCCCTGTTCCATGAGTGGAAGGGAAAACTGGCAAAATAGTGTACCTCCATTCCCACAACTGCCCTTTTCTTCCTGTTGCCTTTTCTGTTACCACCATGTGAAAATGCTTTTTCTCTGTCTGCCTCAACCAAAATAGGGTCTCTGGGTCTTAAGCATCTACTTTGGGAAGTGTGGCTATTATATATGAGGTGGGTAACCAAAAAAGAAAAGAGACCACAACCAAAATTGAAAATTTTCTGAAGAACGTTGAAAGGAAAATGTTTTAAAATCTGAATAGACACACACACACACACACACACACACACACCATACAACTACACAAAACCATATAAGCAAGAGGGTAATAGAAAAACCAGAGATAAATGCATCCAGTTAGCCTAACTAGACTGTGGCTAGATCTACACTACTGCTTTATAGTGGTATTGAAGTGAACTGATAACTGTTGGGGCAAAATCCACATTCTTTGTACCACTTTCATAATGTTATATAATGCTTTTTATACCACATTTGTAATGATTTGACACAAGAGGCTTTTCTATACCTGCCATTTATCCCGGGGTGAACAAGGGACGAGCACTCAGTTCTCCCGGGATAACTGAGACTGCTTTTTCCCATTTTTCCCGCTGTCTCGGGACCATCCCGAGCTCTCCCTCCCAGGGGGCCTCCCTCTTCCCCATGAGTAGCAGGGCTCAGGAAACAGGCACAGAGCTGGGGGGGAGTTCAGGGGGGAAGGCAAGAACAGTTTCACCATCTTTGGGATGGCGCTTGGTATCTTCCAGCACCGAGGTTCTTGTATTCTTTATATATAAAGAAACCATTCCTTTGCACAGGATTGCACCCATGTAATTGCACAAATGTCTCCTCTTTTTTTAAAAAACAACAACAACAATGGCACCCCGGAATGTCCCTCTTTACTTCCAGGACAGCTCTCTGATATTATAATAATTATAAATAATAATAATATGTAGCCCCTGAGGGACGATCCTGGAAGTGGAAAACACCATGACCGTCCCACCCTACTCCCCAAAGGGTTGCAGGTGTAGATGAGCCCAAGGTGTAGATCTGGCCTGTGTCTGTATTTTATCCATGTCCCTTATCTAAGCAATGTCTTATTGTCATTGGTTCAGCTCTCTCAAACAGTTATCAAGTTCCAGCAGCTCAGGATCTTTCTTTCCACCATGACTCTGGCCTCTCTTCTTCTTCTTCTTCTTCTTCTTCTTCTTCTTCTTCTTCTTCTTCTTCTTCTTCTTCTCTTTCTTTCTTTCTTTCTTTCTTTGCCTGAAGCTTTTATCTCTTTATTTTTATTTTTTATTTTGTCTCTTCCTAAACCCAATGGACCAGGAGGGGGATTTCTTTTTTGATTTCTGCTAACTAGCTTTCTGTTTCCCAACTTTAAACTTTTTTCTCTCTCTCTCCTTCTCTTCCTCTGACCTTCTGTTGAACTTTATAATCTCCTGCTGCTTTGAGCACAATTTCCTGGCCTCTATATTCTAACTAAAAGGACAGTTCTGTTCTTTCAAAGTGAATATTACTTGTCCATAGGCAGGACCTTTGAGGCATCTTCTAAGCAGGACACATTGCTGAACATACTGGGTGAACTGTGGTGCTCTTCAAACACTATTTTCAATTCTTTCTGCTCCTGTGCATTTTCAGAAATACTATATAATATAATATTTTACTTATTTACAACATTTAATAGACCAGTGTGTGAAAGAAAGAGGGAGAACTTTTAGACCAACTAAATGTGCCAGTGGAGGTGCATGAATGCATCTCTATTTCTTTAAATTGTTTGTAAGTAGCAGCTTTCAGGTGTTGATTTTCATCAGGAGAATGGCTTGATGGGAAAAGGTTAATTCCCTTTATTGTCCTTCACCTGCCCCATATCATGGTACCAGTATAGATCATGTACTTCCCATAGTTGCTATTTGCCAAGAGAGAAGGAAGGAAAATAGAGAGACCAGGAGAATGACCAGGACGGCCACCAAATGTAGCACGCCTGGCTTACCACATTTTGAAGTAATTGATGTAATACATGCTACTTTCTAAAGACAGCTCCCCATCCCAAACCCCACCATAAACCCATGACATCCAGAATCTAAAATTACCAAACTGCACCATCACAACTCCATTGTAACCAGAGATGGAAAAAAGAAGCAGACACAAGAGCTTTGGATGAACTTGGGCCATTTTATGTAATTAATATAAAACACATCAAAACATGATTTGCAAGGTGACAGTGTGGGAAACTGACCCTAAAGTTTCTGCAGGCCATTGATGCAAGCAAGACTCCATTCTTTTCCTCAAGCCATACCTAATGTGTGCAAGGGGTTGTCTTCCAGAGTCATCCTCTCCTTGTGCCCCACTGCTCCAGAAAAGGGGAATCAGGTTAGCCAAAAGGCTATCCATATCTTGGGGTCCACAGCTCTGGATGGCAGGCCTCAGGAATAGCTAATAACTATAAGGTGCCTGAGATCTTTCTTACCTGTCAGTGTGACCAATTAATTGAATAAATGCACCCACCCTAACCCCAAGGTGTCAATCAAGAGGAGACAAAACACACTGCCCACCTGGCCAATTCATAGGCGGGTAAAAACTTCTTCATTGGTCCCAATAAAGGGGCAAATGACAATTCCTGCACTAGTTATTTTAAAGGAAGGTGGGTGCCAAAAATAGGAAGAAGCCTGGCATGAGATGGATTGGGCTTATAAAGTCCTTAGCTCCACTCCTTAATGCTGGCATGGCATTCATACACACACACATACTCAGCATGTCCGCACCTCCTCTGCCCCAGCTACAACTGTGTCCCTTGCCCACATCTATTCTGTCCCAGGAGGGAGGAACAGAGTTTGGCCCTAAGTATTTTCCCCAATTCCATTCACTACGACCACTTGCTTACCTTTATAGTTCTATTTGATAGAAGGTATGACACTTGACATGATTTTTTTAAAAAAATAAATAAATAATACAGCTTAAGTTTATATATGTAGCTTTAGACTTAGGTGCTGGTTCACGTCACTATTGACAATAGATGATCCAGCTTTCAAGAAGATGTCTTGCCTATATGGCAGTCCCAGATGCCCATGCAAACAAACAAACAAACAAAACCCCTGCACCACTTTAAGTGAGTACATCTTACTAAGCACTGCATGTCAAATTCTTTTCTTCCAGCCATGACAAAAATAAAACAATAAAGATCTTGTTAATAGCTCTGCCTTGAAGGGAGTGAAGAAACAATTACCTTGAGAAAAATAAGGCTCAAAACAAGTAAGCAACTACTTTCACATCATGAACTAGAGAAATAATAGCAATGTGGGCTTCCCACCACCCCACCCCTAAACGTTCTATTTACATAAAGAGTTGTCAGATCAGCATTTTACACTGTTATTTACAGGTAAATAGAATCTGTTGATAGTGCCACCTACAATGAAGCACTACACTGCTGATGTATTAATATCCCTAGCCCCTCGGCATTCATCCACTGTATCCATCATTTTATTTTGTCTGCTACTTATTGCATTCGGGCAGATTGTTTATGCAACTCAACTGTTTATCACACTGGTAATCTCCATGTCTATTTATAAAGGTATATCCAGTAAAGATTTCTGATGTGTTAGCTTCCCCCAGGCTTGAAAAGAAAAACACATACAGTAAGCTTAAAATAGCTGACTTTAATCCACCAGTCATTTCAGACCCTGTTACAACCCTAACCAGGGATACTCTGGGGTGCAATACCTACTACAACCCATGATCTTCTAAAATGTCCTCTTCCTTTACCTCTGCAGGCCTTGATTTCTCCACTAACACACCTATACATGATTGTCCAAACACCTTTCCTCTTCCCTTCATTCCATCATTTCCCTTGCTTCTGTTGCTGCTCTACTGGCAGGCAGGCAGGCAGGAGGCAGGCAGGCAGGGAATACCCTCATTTCTCTTGCCTCTAGCACCTGGTGATCACTAAACAGTTGACCAGGCACCAGTAGACCTAAGTAATGTAGCACCTATAGTTACTTATCTTCATGTTTTTAACACATTGAAGGATTATCCCTTGATACTAGTATTGAGTGTCAGACCATGACATTACCCCTGCAGTGAAAGGTCCATCCATTGGGCTGATGAACAACTCGGATATTGCCATACAAATTAAACACAAATGAACACAACACTTTAGCTCACAGGCTGTATCAAAGCAAAGAACTGAAAAGGAGGACCATACTTGGCATCGATTGCAAACTATGGAGAATGAAAGGAGACATGGAAGTGGTTTGAAAAGATAACGGGTTAGAGCCAGTCTTAGTCAGACTTAGAGTAGACCCATAGAAATGAATGGGACTAAAGTCCATTGATTTCAATGGGTCTACTCTATTTATTTGTTCGTAGCCACACTGGAAACCCTTGTGGCTTTCTAATGTGGCTGACTGCTCAGTGCTTAAAAACTGAGAGAGGCATTTTGATTTTGCTTTGTTGTTATTAAAAGTAGGGGTGTGCACGGACCCCCCGGATCGGATCGGGACCTGGATCGGGACCTCCAATATTGTCACGGACCGGTTCGGACAAAATCGGAGGCCCCCCGGACCGGATCGAGTCCGATCCCGACCCAAAAATCGTAAATTTTTGGATCGGCCGCCATTTTTTCCC
The DNA here is from genome assembly GCA_029215795.1 of Anniella stebbinsi. Classification (NCBI taxonomy): domain Eukaryota; kingdom Metazoa; phylum Chordata; class Lepidosauria; order Squamata; family Anniellidae; genus Anniella; species Anniella stebbinsi. The sequence continues at coordinate 139,079,293 of JARDYH010000005.1, read as the reverse complement.
CCATAGACTTGCATTGCAATGCAAGTCTATGAGGAAAAAGTGGCGGCGGGTGGGTGAGGGGGGACGGCCCTGGCTGTGGACGGCCCTGGCAGGTAAGCCCCCTCCCCCGCGCTCCCTCCCCCCCCTGGGGCCGGCCCTGGACGGCTGTGGACGGCCCTGGACTGGCTGTGGACGGCCCTGGCAGGTAAGCCCCCTCCCCCGCGCTCCCTCCCCCCCCTGGGGCCGTCCGCTTCCATCCGCTGGCGCCCGCGGGCGCCAGCGGATAGAAGCGGACGGCTCTGGGGGGGGTAAGCCCCCTTCCCCGCCACTGCTTACCTTCTCGGCGCGTCTGCTCCCGTCCGGCGCCGGCGGCTACTACCAGTGGGCTCCGCGGCCTACTCTCGAGTAGCGCGCCGGGTGATGACATCACCCGGCACGCCACCCTGGAGTAGGCCGCGGAGCCTGCTGGTACTAGTCGCCGGCGCCGGCGGGAGCGGCCGGGCCGGGAAGGTAAGGGCCCCCTCCCCCCCTCCACGCCCCCCCTCCTCCCCTCCACGCACCCCCTGCTTACCTTCTCGGCCCGTCCGCTCCCGTCCGAGGCCAGCGGCTACTACCAGCGGGCTCCGCGGCCTACTCTCGAGTAGCGCGCCGGGTGATGACATCACCCGGCACGCCACCCTGGAGTAGGCCGCGGAGCCCGCTGGTAGTAGTCGCCGGCGCCGGACGGGAGCGGCCGGGCCGGGAAGGTAAGGGCCCCCTCCCCCCCTCCGCGCGCCCCCTCCTCCCCTCCACGCACCCCCTGCTTACCTTCTCGGCCCGTCCGCTCCCGTCCGAGGCCAGCGGCTACTACCAGCGGGCTCCGCGGCCTACTCTCGAGTAGCGCGCCGGGTGATGACATCACCCGGCACGCCACCCTGGAGTAGTCTGCGGAGCCCGCTGGTAGTAGTCACCGGCCCCGGACGGGAGCGAACGGGCCGGGAAGGTAAGGGCCCCCCTCCTCCCCCCCGCTGTCCACTTTCATCGGCGGGCGCCCGCCGATCCGCCGATCCGCCGAACCGGTTCGGAGCCTTTTCGGACCGGTTCGGATTGGATCGGCCAATCCAGCTGTCAGATCGGAAATCGGATAATTTATCCGATTTCCCACTGGACCGGACTCAGATCGTGGATCGGGTCCGATCCAGTGCACATCCCTAATTAAAAGTCCTTTTAACAACAACAACAACAACAACTTTTTGCTTTCAAGCACTGAGCAGGCAGCCAAGTCCTATCTACATCTCTAGGGGTCTTTCCAAGAAGCTTATGCAACCACAGAGCTCAAGCAGACATACCGAATGGGGGATGGGGGGTAAAAGAAAGAGCACATATGAAGCCCTCAGCCACCTCCTTACAGTAAGGTAAGCACTGAAGATTTGCACCCAGAGAATTCCTCCAAAATTCTCAGCACCCCATGAAAGAGGCAGAAAAACAACTGCCTCTTTCGTCTGGAAATGAAGAGGTTGCAAAAAGGCAGGTAGGGTTAAGAACATAAGAACATAAGAAGAGCCCTGCTGGATCAGACCAAGGGTTTATCTGGTCCAGCACTCTGTCCCCACAGTGGCCAACCAGCTGTTGACCAGGGACCCACAAGCAGGACACAGTGCAACAACACCCTCCCACCCATCTCCCCCAGCAACTGATGAATATAGGCTTACTGCACATCACTATTTATCCAATCAAAATTCATCTTCATTTTTCGACTCTTGCTTACCTACTTTCTAGAATGCAGAAGATCTGAAAACTATTCTTTAACATGTTTATAACTATTCTAATCTGGAATTGCTTTGAGGATTAATGTAAGAGATGCTCTGAATGGCACAGTCTGGTTTTGCCCTGCCATTCAACATGTTGTGTTATATGAAAAGCCTTTCCCTCCTCCCCTTTGGGAGTTCTTTGTGGCACCACTAGGCTATGTTGGAGAACCTAAGATCAAATCTGATGCTCGATACATTTTGTAAATAAAGTTTAGAATTCTCTCAGGTGTTCTGGGCAGATCAAAGGCAATGCTAAGCTTTGACATACCCTGCTGTTTAACAACATCTCACCAGTTAAAAACATCTGTGGAAAGATGGCAGAGAAGTGGGTGCATCTAATGTTTCAAACACAGTGTCCTAATAATAACTACAGCATTTATTTTGGCTAAAGACCGATGTGTATTTTTGAGTCTATCAGCTGGAGTCCACCTATGATGTCAAAAGCCTTGGCATTACAGTTTATCTGTGCATTAATGGCACTTGCTGTAGATGTGGCAAAATAGCTTCATGTCAAGTCAGCTATCCTTCACCACTGACAATATGGGTTCAGCAGAGAAACAGACTCTAGGTAATTACATGTCAACCAACCCAACAGATGCTATTCTTCACTGAAGCTCCAAACATGTCAGTGTGTCTAGTGTAATGGGAATGATACTATTTTATGCTACAAGCATTAACGAGTCATGTCCAAATTGGTTCTTAGATCTGCAGCACCTGATACTAGATTTCTATAGCTGCCTGAGGCAGAGTACTTGTCTACTGCACTACTGTAGTATGCCTTGGTAAGAGGGAGGCAGAGGAATGAGAAGTAGCCAGGGTTGTCCAAGTCCACATAGTGTTGTGAGAAAGGGGTTTGCAAAGTAGGATCAAAGGGGGCTCAGCCTTGCCCACCTTCTGCTGCAAACCAGGCTGGTCTTGCTGCAGTCCTGAGAGTTGCCTCCACCACTTGTACTTGTTCCAAGAGTGAGAAACATACCTTTGGGGGCTAGGTAATGGCAGAGTGATGCTAGGTAATGCTAAGTAATGGCAGAGGAACTGGCATTCTCAAGACCTTTTCACACTTGGTGTAGGGACTGGGATTGGGACTAAGTCTCCAAATCCCCAGCAAAAATCTCCTCAATGCCCCCCACAAAGCAACAGTTTCTTGCTGCAGATTCTGAGGCACATTGTGCCAGTTCTGAAGATGAAAAAACAACAACTCTGCTCTGTCAGGCCCTGAGAGTACCCATTTCTGCCTCCACCATTTTCTTGTCCTGATCCAAAGGTATGAAGCTGGTGGAGGTAGGGCATTTTGCAACTGTTCTTTTATGAGAGGGGTGCAGAACCACTGTCACCTTGAGGGCCAAATTCCATTTTGGAGAAATCCTAGTGGTGGGCTGGGCCAAAGGAAATAGGGGTGAAGCCAAGAATATTAGAAAAGCCTGCATATTTTAATTTAAAGCTCCTGCTAATAGCTAAACTTCACAAAAGTGGAAAAACCAACAACATATTGGCAGTTTATGGAAAGGAGGTGCCAGGGAAATTGGGGTAGGGCCTTCTGGAGGATCCAGCAGGCCAGTCTGGGAACTCCTGAATGCTGGTTCTGCACCCATTTCATGAGTATCCCATTGGAATGCTCACAAAGTTTTGAGACTTTTGGGATCAAGCATTGTTAGTAGTTAGGGTCATGGAGGTTCTTCTGCCCAAATCTGAATGATATTTATTCGCAGAATCATAGAACAGTATAGCCTATGAGGCTATCGAGTCCAATCCCCTTACTCAATGCAGGAATCCACATTACTTGCAAAATTCAGTAATTCACCTGGTGGGGCTGCTTAAACTAATTTAGAGTTGTAGAAAGGGACTTCAAGAGATGTACAGGCATGGGGGGGAGAAGGCAATACCCCCCAATGCCCAAAAGAATCAATGCCATGCTTACTTTTAATAATATTTTGTACAGTGGAATTGCTAGTTGTGTAGGAATGTGATAAGTCTTAGTTGGGACACAAACACAAAAAAATTGTCAATGCACTCTGGAGAAGTAGAGGACAAAATGATTCTGAAATCTTAAGAGTGCCCTCAACCACATGTTCATGCCCCATGGGAAAGGTTATCTCTTTCTTTATAAGACGGATGAAATGTGCCACAGGACATAGTGGGGGAGGGGGCTATGCTATACACCCCGTGTAATAAAACTAAATTAGTCGGGTTTCAAAAGTTAACAGGTGGATAGCTTGGAGGCAATATTATTAATGGCACACCACTGATAGCCAGAGCTAAACAAGGCTATTGCAAGTAATGAGTCTGCCTGCAAAGCAAAGTGGATATTTGCAGAGGTAATGAAAACTGTGCTTCCCAAATTAAGGTGTTAGTAAGCAGCAAAAGAACTCAGCTGCAGCTAATTAAAAGTGCACATTGAGTCAGAATGGAACACAAAGGTAAACAAATGGTAGGAAACACACGTTGGGTAATATATGGCAGCAACCCCAACACAACTGAGAAGCATTTGACTAAGGGTCTCACTACCATGTATACTATCAAAGTTTTCTGTGCTTATGTAAACATCTACCATTTAGATAGCTAAACAGATAGATATAGATACAATATTGTAGCCTGCTATGGTCAAGACAGCATATTCAACAATTTTTCATGAATAAAAGGCATGCTATGCTGTTCCATACTTTCAGTAAGTTTGAATAGCAGGTCAATGTGACTAAAATCAGAGCCAACCTATTGTAGAGCTGTTTGGAGTAGGACTGTGGAGACATACATTCAAAACCCACTTGGTCATGGAGTTCACTGTGTGATCTTGGCTAAGCATGGTGCCAAAGCCTATGCAACCTCTCAAGGATGTTGTAAGGTAGGGTGACCAGATAAAATCCAGGTCAGGGCTCATGTAACTTTAACAGTTGTAAAGAAAAGGGAATTTCAGCCAGTGTCATTTGTATGCAATTAGTTCCTGGGGAAATTCCCTCTTCATCACAACAGTTAAAGTTCCAGGGGCCCTGCCTTCTTTTGTATATGGTCACTCTTAGTGCCTGCACCTTTAACTGTTGTGATGAAGAGGGAATTTCACCAGGAACTAATTGCATACAAATGACTCTGGCTGAAATTCCCTTTTCTCTACAACTGTTAAAGTTATATGAGCCCTGACCTGGATTTTATCTGGTCAGCCTACCCTGACCTGGATTTTATATGGTCAGCCTATTGTAAGGAAAGTGTTCTAGAGGAATCTGATTGGCTGCATCATCTCCATGTCATGAAGCTTCTAAAGGCCTGGGTCATTCACAGTTGGAAACAGAATGATGCACTAGATGGACCTTGGTTTGAGAGAACCTTAACTTTTCAGTCTTGGAAATGAATGGGTTAGGTAATCAGGGCAAAAGAGAAAATGGAGTAAAGGGACCCAAGAAGAAGGGGAGGATGCCTCAAGGATGAGAAAATACATGTTTAAGAGAATTATTTCTCAGAGGTAGTGCAAAATGCAACACTCCAGTCTGTGTCCCCCAAATATACTTTTGAAAAAATATTCCTCATTTTCAATGAATAGAATGCATAGAGCATGAAATATTATGATTTGTAGATTTTCTTCAAAATGCATTAGGCCAAATAGTATTTTGTACCCCTTAAGGCAGTGATACGAAACATGTGGCTAGCTAGGAATGGAAGAGAAATTCATACCTCCTTTTGCATTTTTGAACCAAACACTGTTAGCTTTCAAAATTCACACTTCTCTGAATTTTGCAGTGGAGTTCTGAAATAAAAAAAATGCATACAAAATGTGTATATTAGGGTAATTAACATGCAAAAATGCAATATATTAGGAAAAATGCTTGCAAAAATGTACATATTAGAGGAGGGAAACCCATGTGTCAAGAGAAATGTCCACAAAAATGTTAATGAATTTTCATACAAACTTTTAAAATCAAAAATGTCAATGTTTGTAGATGAACTGAACTTAAGACGGGAAACATTCTCAAAGTTTGAGACAAATTGAAAAGATTGGGGGAAATGAGAGACTGAGAGAGAAAAATGAGAAGCCCACATTAATAGATTCATCCATCCCTACCTGGGGCTGCCCAGATGTTGTTGAACTTCAACTCCAATCAATGGTCAGGGTTGGCCACAGGTCCACTACTGCCTTAAGCTTTTATCCCTTTTTTGTCTGTGGCTGGCAGGCACTGACTGGAGAAAACCAATGTCCCCACTTCCAATGCTTTTCTGGAGCAGGGGCCACAAGATTGGGGATGTACTCTGTGAACTTAGAAGTGGGCGCAGACCTCTAGCAGCTGTCCTCTGTCAGTCAAGCATGAGTGGCTTTATCCCCCTTGGCATTATCCCCCCTCCCCCCGGCTTTATTCCCCCTGCCTAGCACGCTCTCTCAAATTCTGAGCCGCATCACTGGTCCCTAGATGAATCAGCAGTTTGGGAGGTCGGAATTACACAAACCTCTTTGCTTGTTTGGCAAGCCTGGCTTCTTCTGTACAATCTGGTTCCAATTCTCTATTAATATGACTTTGTAACACAATAGAATAGGGTTGTTGAGCAATAACCAAATCCCATTTTCAATAATCCTCTTAAGGAACTGAAGCTTCACTTCTCAATGCATTATGCCAACACAAACCCATTTTCTGCAATGGATACCATAGATGTAAAATGCATAGCACTCCAGCTGTCCTCTTCACAGTTTACTGAGCAGAGAACTGCTTAGTGAGGGCAGCTTCTTATGCTGCTAAAAATTATAACCGTTTGTCATAGATGACAAGCAATAAGGATACTGTTCACGTTTCCCACCTCTTATATCGAACAAATTCATTTGTACGAACCATTGTTTGGCTTAATTTCAACTCAGGTTGACAAGAAAAGCCATTCTATGTGATGAACCTGTTATCTATATCTAGCCCAGTAACTCAGTAACTAGGCCATCCATGGCAACACTGTGAGCAGTGGAGATATGCACTGCTTCATTCAGTCCGCTCACACTCCCATTACTGATTTTTTATTGGCAGGGTCTGCTTATAGGGATTTTTTTTTGAAAAAATTGAATTTGTACTTATTGATTTTTCTTGGATTCACTTTGAATGGTTTTTATCTTGTATGCTGCCTTGAGCTGGTTCCAACCATACAAAACAGCTTATTATTATTGTTGTTGTTGTTGTTAGTAGGGGTGTGCACGGACCCCCCGGATCGGATCGGGACCCGGATCGGGACCTCCAATTTTGTCCCGGACCGGTTCGGACAAAATCGGAGGCCCCCCGGACCGGATCGAGTCCGATCCCGATCCAAAAATCGGAAATTTTTGGATCGGCCGCCATTTTTTTCCCCATAGACTTGCATTGCAATGCAAGTCTATGAGGAAAAAATGGCGGCGGGTGGGTAAGGGGGGGCCTAACTCCCTCCCCCCCCCGGGGCCGTCCGCTGTGGACGGCCCCGGCAGGTAAACCCCCTCCCCCGCGCTCCCTACCCCCCCTGGGGCCGCCTGCTTCCATCCGCTGGCGCCCGCGGGCGCCAGCGGATAGAAGCGGACGGCTCCGGGGGGGGGTAAGCCCCCTTCCCCGCCACTTACCTTCTCGGCACGTCCGGCGCCGGCGGCTACTACCAGCGGGCTCCGCGGCCTACTCTCGAGTAGCGCGCCGGGTGATGACATCACCCGGCGCGCCACCCTGGAGCAGGCCGCGGAGCCTGCTGGTAGTAGTAGGCGCCGGCGCCGGACGGGAGCCGCCGGGCCGGGCAGGTAAGGGCCCCCCTCCCCCCTCCCCCCTCCGCGCGCCCCCTCCTCCCCCCTCCCCCCTCCGCGCGCCCCCTCCTCCCCTCCACGCACCCCCTCCTTACCTTTCCGGCCCGGCGGCTCCCGTCCGGCGCCGGCGCCTACTACTTCCAGCAGGCTCCGCGGCCTGCTCTAGAGTAGTGCGCCGGGTGATGACATCACCCGGCGCGCCATCCTAGAGCAGGCCGCGGAGCCTGCTGGGAATAGTAGGCGCCGGCGCCGGACGGGAGCCGCCGGGCCGGAAAGGTAAGGGCCCCCCTCCCCCCTCCGCGCGCCCCCTCCTCCCCTCCACGCACCCCCTCCTTACCTTTCCGGCCCGGCGGCTCCCGTCCGGCGCCGGCGCCTACTACTTCCAGCAGGCTCCGCGGCCTGCTCTAGAGTAGCGCGCCGGGTGATGACATCACCCGGCGCGCCATCCTAGAGCAGGCCGCGGAGCCTGCTGGGAATAGTAGGCGCCGGCGCCGGACGGGAGCCGCCGGGCCGGAAAGGTAAGGGCCCCCCTCCCCCCTCCGCGCGCCCCCTCCTCCCCTCCACGCACCCCCTCCTTACCTTTCCGGCCCGGCGGCTCCCGTCCGGCGCCGGCGCCTACTACTTCCAGCAGGCTCCGCGGCCTGCTCTAGAGTAGCGCGCCGGGTGATGACATCACCCGGCGCGCCATCCTAGAGCAGGCCGCGGAGCCTGCTGGGAATAGTAGGCGCCGGCGCCGGACGGGAGCCGCCGGGCCGGAAAGGTAAGGGCCCCCCTCCCCCCTCCGCGCGCCCCCTCCTCCCCTCCACGCACCCCCTCCTTACCTTTCCGGCCCGGCGGCTCCCGTCCGGCGCCGGCGCCTACTACTTCCAGCAGGCTCCGCGGCCTGCTCTAGAGTAGCGCGCCGGGTGATGACATCACCCGGCGCGCCATCCTAGAGCAGGCCGCGGAGCCTGCTGGGAATAGTAGGCGCCGGCGCCGGACGGGAGCCGCCGGGCCGGAAAGGTAAGGGCCCCCCTCCCCCCTCCCCCCTCCGCGCGCCCCCTCCTCCCCTCCACGCACCCCCTCCTTACCTTCCCGGCCCGGTGGCTCCCGTCCGGCGCCGGCGCCTACTACTACCAGCAGGCTCCGCGGCCTGCTCTAGAGTAGCGCGCCGGGTGATGACATCACCCGGCGCGCCACCCTAGAGCAGGCCGCGGAGCCTGCTAGTAGTAGTAGGCGCCGGCGCCGGACGGGAGCCACCGGGCCGAGAAGGTAAGTGCCCCCCTCCTCCCCCCCCCGCTGTCCACTTTCATCGGCGGGCGCCCGCTGGCGCCCGCCAATGGAAGCGGCGGTGGGCGCCAGTGGGCGCCCGCCGATCCGCCGATCCGCCGAACCGGTTCGGAGCTTTTTCGGACCGGTTCGGATTGGATCGGCCGATCCAGCTGCGGGATCGGAAATCGGATAATTTATCCGATTTCCCACTGGACCGGACTCGGATCGTGGATCGGGTCCGATCCAGTGCACATCCCTAGTTGTTAGGGAATACCCATCCCTGTCTCTCTGCAATTGATGTAGCACTGTTGTAAGCAACAATTAGCACAATGGCAATAGTGTATGTTGCAGTGACAGGTTTATTTATTTATTTATAATATTTATATATACTGCTCCCCATTCAAAGATTTTGGAGAAGTGAACAACAGATGGAATAAAATAATAAAGACAGAACAAAAACACCATAATAAAAATTATATTTTAAAAAGAATACTTTCCCCAGAAAACTCCATCACTCCAGCATATGCTATTGGCATTGTGCTAGAGTTTGTTTATGTCAGCACTATGCCAATTGCGTAAGTGGAGTGGCAGTATTGGATACTGCCCATAGTAACAATATGGCAAAGAAGCCTCTTTGTACTTCTTTTGGCTCACACAGTACTACTCTCTGAGACCATATTTTCTGATACATTGCTTCATTCTATAGTCATGTGAACAGAACATAAAAATGCTTTGCTAGGTCATATCAAAAGCCCACCTTATCCAGCAGTTTATCTTCAGCACTGGACAGCTACTTGCAATCGATCAGCCTCCTCCAATCTGGTGCCCTCAAGATGTTTGGGACTTTAACTCCCATAGGTCTGTGCTAGCATGGGTAATGGTCAGGGATTCTGTAACTCATAGTCCAAAACAGCTGGAGGGCACCATATTGGGGAAGGCTGCAATAGATGATGCTAGTGGAATCATTAATGTGGTGAGTGACTCTTACATATAACAACTCTCTCTGAAGCCAACATCAAATTGGCTTCAGACAGAGTTTCCCCTATTGCTGCTATTACATGAGAACTGGCCTTGTGTCATGGCCCCTTTTCTGAGGAGGAATGTGACTTACCTGACATGTATGGCTAGAAACTTTCTCCTACAGAAAGTGGAGGAAGGGACAGGAGGATCAGCTGTCCTTGACTTGATACTGACTTAGTGGATAAAGTGGCAGTTGTGGAAACTCTGGGGGAAAGTGACCACGTCATACTTGAGTTCTTGATTTTAAAGGAAGTAAAATCTGAGTGTAGCCATATGCTTACTCTGGATGTTAAGAAAGCTGATTTTAATAAACTCATAACTATGATAAGTAAGGTTCCATGACAGAAAATGAGAAAAGGAGTCCAAGATGGGTGAGAGATTTTTTTTTTTTTTAAGAAATTTTAAAGGCACAATTACAAACAATTCCAGCAAAGAAAAAAGATAGAAACCAGCAGGGGGGAAATGTGGCTCCACAAAAAGCTTAGAGATGACATGAAAATAAAAAGGATACAAATAGGAAGTGGAAGGAAAGCCAAGCTACAAAAGAAGAGTACAGACACAGAAGTACAGGAATGGCATCAGGAAAGCTAAAGCTGTGAATGATCTGAGGCTAGTGAGGGATACTAAAAGCAACAAAAAAGCTTTCTTCAGGTACATCCATAGTAAAAGACATAGGAAAGAAATGGTGGTTCAACTACTCAGTGAGGATGGCAAATTGATAACAGATGACAAAGAAAAGGCTGAATTGCTCAATTCCTACTTTAGCTCAGTCTTCTCCCAAAAGCGGTCTATGAACCCCACCCCTGGAAAAACTGAAATACAAGCTGAAGGGGCAGGATTGCAGCTTGCAATTGATAAACATATGGTCAAGGAACACCTAATTTCTTTGAATGAGTTCAAATCTCCAGGGCCTGATGAACTGCAACCTAGAGTAAGAAAGGAGCTGGAAGAAGAACTCTCAGAAGCACTGTCTATTAATTTTGTGAAATCATGGATGATTGATGAAGTGCTCGAGGACTGGAGGAGGGCTAATGATGTCCCTATCTTCAAAAAGGGCAAAAAGGAGGGACCTGGCAGTTAGTCTGGCATCCATCCCTGGGAAAATCTTGGAACAGATTATAAAGAAGTCAATCTGTAAGCACCTTGAAAACAATGTAGTAATTCCTAGAAGCTGGCATGGATTTGTCAAGCACAAATCCTGTCAGATTAATCTGATTGGGTAACCTCTCTTGTGGACTGTGGGAATGCTGTGGACATAATATATCTTGACTTCAGCAAAGCTTTTGACAAAGTGCCCCATGACATTCTGATTCACAAACTAGTGAAAAGTGGGCTAGATGGAACAACTATTAGGTGGACCCACAGTTGGCTACTAAATCAGACTCAAAGAGTGCTTATCAATGGTACCTTCTCAAACTCAGGGAAGCTAATGAGTGGAGTACCACAAAGCTCAGTCCTGGGCCCAATGCTCTTCAACATTTTAATTAATGATTTGGATGAGGAGGTGCAGGGAATGCTTTTCAAATTTGCAGATGACACAAAACTGGGTGGGATACTAGTACCTTGGAAGACAGAAACAAACTTCAAAGTGATCTTGATAGGCTGGAGCGCTGGGCTGAAAACAACAGAATGAAATTTAATAGCGATAAATGCCAAGTTCTACACCTAGGAAAAAGAAACCAACTGCACAGTTACAAGATGGAGGATATTTGGCTCAGCAATATGACAAGCAAGAAGGATCTTGGAATTGTTGTAGATCACAAGCTGAATATGAGCCAACAGTGAATATGAGCCAACAGTGTGATGTGGTTGCAAAAAAAGCAAATGCTATTTTGGGCTGCATTAATAGAAGCATAGCTTTCAAATTGTGTTAAGTACTGCTTCCCCTCTATTCAGCACTGGTTAGACCCCATTTTGAGTATTATGTCCAGTCCTGGGCACCACACTTCAGGAAGGGTGCAGACAAGCTGGAAGGGGTTCAGAAGAGGGCAATGAGGATGATCAGGGATCTGGAAACAAAGCCCTATGAGGAGAGACTGAAATAACTGGGCATGTTTAGCTTTGAGAAGAGGAGACATGATAGCACTCTTCAAGTATTGAAAGGTTATCACACAGAGGAGGGTGAGGATCTCTTCTTGATCATCCCAGAGTGCAGGACACAGAATAATTTCATCATTTCCCATAACCCCACAGTCACCTCTGCATATCAAACTGCATATCCAGATGTTTGAGATGATAAATCCCAGCATTCCTGACCATGGGACATACTGACTTGCAATAATGGGAGTTGTATTTGAACACCTTTGGAAGGCAGCAGGTTGGGAAAGGGCTGCTCTAACAAAAAAAAGAGAAGTAGGTTGCCCTAAGTTGTTTGTCATCAGTTTTCCACTGCCCCACAGTCACCTCTGCATATCATATTCTCCATCCTGTCCTCGTGGTTTATCTGCTTTGGGAGAATGAGAATTTCACTTGCACTTTCTGCCTCCTTAGGGAGGATGTGGTGTTAAGGCTTGGGAGCCTTAACTCCCAATTTCCCTGCTTTTTGTTGCTTGGTTGAAAACTGTAGAGTCTTAATGTTGTTTTTGAAAACCATCGGTTTTTTGTTTAAAGTCTACACATCTTTAGACTCAAAACCTCAGCAGGTTTGCTTCCTGCTAATTAGCTAAGTAAATTACCTGTTTGTTGGAAGATTGGCAGATAATCTTAATGTGACAATAACCAACTTGCCGTAAAATCATTCACCACACCTTGTTTTTACTTAGCCTTCCCTCATTAATTGTGCAAGACTTAGTGATTGTTGATGAGACAGGAATTCCTTGATGTGATGGAGAAAGGCTTCTGTACAATATAAAACCTTATCACATTAAGAAGGAGATAAAATGATCACTCACACTGATGTCTTTTGAGTAATTTAACTGAGATTACATTAAGCTCATGTAACTGATCTTTAAGTTACGCCTAAGGATAATTAGAATCACCTCGGATTCATATCAAACTGCTTTCCTAAATAACAAAAACTTTGGAAGAACTCAGGTATGCCAGTACATTTTTAGTATCATATCCAAAGGCCAGGCTTGCTATTTCAGGTTTCAGAATGGTGGCGCAAAACTACGTTGAGATATAACATACAGAGCAAGATTCAGTGCCTGCCCTTAGATGTATTGAACAATACACCCTGTTTGTTCACTGTCATTTTGACAGTTTGCTATAACCAGAGCTATAGTTATTGCTCTGGAGCAGGGGTGTTGAACCTCTTTTAGACAAAGGGTCAAATTCAATTTTGGGGAAGCTTTCAGGAGCCACATTCCAGTGGGAAGTGAGGCCACAAAATTTCCCAAAACATGAGCATATTTTACTCCCAGTAAGTAATCCTTTGGAGAGGCATTTCAAACTTTTAGAATGCCAGGAAATGTGCAAACATCAGGAGCTCACCAAAAAATTGGTGATCAAGAATGGGACCAAGGGAAAGGGGTGTGGCCATATGAGCAACCAGGAGGATGAGACTAGGACTCCAGGATGACCTGATTTGGCCCATGGGTCTAAGGTTCAACAACCCTGCTCTTGAGAAATTGCCATATGTGATCATACATACATACGTTAAATTATAGAGGGATCCAGACTCAATCATGCTTAATCATTACTAATTTAAGCCCCATTGCTTTCGATGGATCTACTCCAAGTATGACTAAGTCTGGGTACAACTGATAATCTTCCCATATTACCATCACCTTTGTCTTCCTTCGATTGGCTTTCCTATGACAAATGTTAAACTAAGTTGTGGGGGCAGGGACTGATTTTGTTGTCATAATCTTAAAAATGCAAGGGCAGGGGTCCCATTTCAGGTTGAGGGCAAATTGAATTTCTCAGGGGCCGCATTCCTATGGTGGGGAAGGCAGAAGGCAGTGAGTGTGGATCGAAACAAACAAACAAAAGAGGTGGGACCAAAACAAAAAATACATAAAATGTCATAGAAAGATAGTTATGTGTCATCTGAAGCAGGTGAGGCTGGTACTAGTCTTGGATCAGTGCCTAGACTCAGTAATGGGCTGGATAAGGCAAAAAAACTGAAATTCAACCCTGGCATAGCAGAAGCCCATGGGTGAGTGGTTCCTGAGTCCCAGAGAAAAGCTCATTGCCTGTTTTGGATGGGTTACAGTATCTTTGAAAGATCAGGTTTGTAGTCTGGGGGTACACCTAGATCCATCACTATCACTGGGGTCCCAAAGGGCTATGGTGGCTCAGAGTACCTTTTTCCAGCTCTAGTTGGCTCGACAATTAAAGCCTCTCCTGTACAGGGATAGCCTGGCCACAGCTATTCCCACAAGACTGGATTAATGTAATGTGCTCTATGTGGAACTGACACAGGTTCAGAAGCTGGAGCTAGTGTAGAATACAGCAGCTCAGCTGTTGTCAGGAGTTTCCCCTTTTCAGCATGCAACTCCTTTGCTGATCCAATCCGAGGTCAGAGACAGCACTCCAACCTCTGAGCTGGGAATCAAAGCTCCACCTCCTCCTCCTCCCTTCACAACCAGTATTGAAAGATCTGTGTTGACTACTTTCTGAGATTGAGAACTCGACTTTGGAAAAAGGGCTGCTATGGTGGCCCAGAGAGGCCAGGATAAAAGTTACCCTGAGGCCTCTCCAGGCTCTTTCCCTCCTCTTCTGAAGCACTGCAGCTAGATGAGCAAAAAGCCCATCTGCAAGAAATGCAAAGTGGGAGGACAGGAAAGCCTTGCATAGGATGCTTATGAACTTGGGGGCTCACAATCAGAGATGTGAAATTTAGATGAAATATCAGGAATATATTTAAATACATATTCATGCATGCTTATTTTGTGCTGATTTTTGAAAATGCACATAACTGAGGAAATGAGATGGAATAGACTTCAGAATGAACATCTGTGAATTGACACATATCAAAATAGACTGATCTGTGTCTGTTCCTACTTGGGATGTGCATCATATCGGATCCGATGTCCGATAGCATTTAAAATCGGAGGAAATCGGGCATCCAATTCATGATTCCGATACAGTCCACCAGAGCTCCGTTTTTTTCCAATACTATTTTTTGTTGTCCGATTTTAATCGGATAAAATCAGAGCATCATACACCATTTTGAATGATTTTCCCCATAACCTAGTATTGTTGTAAACAAATGGCTATAACTTTTTTATTTTAAAAGATAGAAGATGAAATTTGGCCACATTGCAGATGGGTTTGAGGTAGTTATGTGTGAGAAATTTCAGAAACATAGGTTCAGGCATTTTGTGGCTGTTGTGTTTTGAGAAATGAACCAGGAATGCCTATATCTTTTTTATTTTTAAAGATCCACACATGAAACTTGGCCACATTGCAGATGGTATGTTGGTACTCATGTATGTGAAATTTCAGAAACATAGGTGCTTACCTTTGGTGGCAATTAATTTTTGAAAAATGGGTTGTAGTTCCATAAGTTTCAAAACAGAGGGGGGAGAAGGCAGGGAGGGGGGGTTGTTTGACAGCTGTCAAACCCACCATTTTGGAACTTTTGGAACTTTTAAAGTAAAAAATTCATAGCCACTACACACCTGCGCCTATGATTCTGAAATTTCTCATACATAAGTACCACAAACCCATCTGCAATGTGGCCAAGTTTCATGCTTCTATCTTTAAAAATAAAAGTTATAGGCATTTGTTTACAACAATACAAGGCTATGGGGAAAATCATTCAAAATGGCATCCGATTCTAAAATCGGAGGTCCAATTTTCGTATTGGAATCGGATCTGAAGCGATACGGGGCAAGTCCGATATGATTCAGGACCATATTGGAAGTTCCGATTCCGATGTGATTTTCGTGGCTGTGCACATCCCTAGTTCCTACCTCTTAACTCTGATACAACAATATGTTGGCCAATGGAGAGCACTGATGCAAGAGTCTCTTGCAAGACCTTATGAGGTCTCAGTTTCAATGCCAACAGACAAACTAATATGAGGACCCATCACAAATCTTATTCAAACACCAGTTTATAGGATCAGACTGTAAGATTCCCTCAATGGATCAGATTCCCTTCAAAGACATCTTTTTATTACAGCTATTATTATTTCTAACGTTATAGGTTTAATATTGTAAAATTATCACCATGTAATTGCAGTATGCATAGTAATATTTATTGCTGAAAATTTATGTGCATAAGAAAGTATGACAGATGTACCCAGAAGTATTAAATGTAGACATCAGATCCACACTGTAGATTTAATTTACTTTCACCTACTTATAATAATATTTGGAATAATTAGCTACAACTGAGCCTGAAGGACTCATATAGCATTTAACTAGCAAAATTTTACAAGCATTGCACGCTAACTGTTATACATGTCATAGCAATGTTTAATCACACCATCCTATGCATAAAATTCTTCAGAAAGTATTCTTAATTGGCGATTCAATTATATCCAAAATGATATGTCAGGAAATAATTTGGGCTACAGTAATTGTGCCTAGGATTGCAGCTTTGAAGTCTATAGAATTAGGAAAAAGATCACATCTGATAAGGTTTTTATTTATTAATATTATTGATTAATATTGCTTGTTAAAACAAAATCTAAGCATTTTAGTTGCCAAATTATTAAAAATCACATTTAAAATGATTAAAATTACAGCTGCAAAAATATATAACAAAAAAACAAACAAAAACCAATTTCAAGAAAACAATAGAAAACAAATCAAATAGAGCAACATCATGGTATCAATTCCAAGTCAGGGAAGCACATCTCATGTTCTGCTTGCTAAATCACATGGAAAAGGGGAGTTTGGAGGGTGGGCGCTGTGATGTTATCTTCGACTACTTGCTGCTGCTGCTCTTCTCTCTCTTTTACTATTTAGGCTCCACAGCACTACTGCTCAGCAACTTGGCTTCTAGATAACTTCTTTGTTCTGCTGCGACTAATACCTTCTCAGGTACACTCACAGACCACACCAGAAGATGGAATTAACAAGAATTTATTAATAAGAAATTGCATGTCAACAAGCTTAATAAGTACTTCAATTCCGTATTGGTTACAAGGTTCCAATGCTTATTGGTTTCAGTCAGAACTCTTATACGTTTATAAACTGTTCTTCATTTAATCTATGCTCTAAAATCTTCTCTCAATCAAACACTATTCTCATCTAATAATCTTGCTTTAGACTCTCTCTCTCTCTCTCTCTCTCTCTCTCTCTGAATACTCTCAATTCTCTCAAATCTCCCCCCAATCAACCCTGTCAGCTCTCTATGTCAGACACATATATACACTCTACTCGCTCTCTAGCTCCTCCCACTTTTACACAACCAAACAATCCAGGCACTCTAAACAACTAAATCAGCACTCACTTTCCACTCGGGCACACAGCCAGCCAATCCAGGCACTCCATACTTACTTAGACGTTTAACTACAAACAGTAAGTATATTTGGCTTAGTTATTTACTTTACTTGTTATTGTTCTTACTTCTTTTTAAAGATATAAACAAATGCATATTACAAACAATAAACTTTGAAATATATTTACAACTACAAACAGTAGAACATCACAGGCACCACTACGGAGCAGGCCTGCTTTCTGGCTGTCACGTGGCAACATCCCATTGGTCATGGAATGACCATCAAGGACTCATCTGAGGATCTTAACGGTCAGCTCGGTGCACATAGGGGAAGGGAGTCTGCTAGGTACTCTGGTCCAGAGTGGCTTAGGACTTTGTAGGTTAGCAAATGATTTTGGAAAATGTCTTTGTAGTTAACAGGCAGCCAGTGCAGTTCTTTTAACACAGGTGTAATATGTATATGGTTGGGTATCCAACTAATTTCCTAGAGGCCGCATTCTGCACTAGCTGCAGCTTTGAAACTATATGCAAAGGCAACCCCACATAGAGGACATTATATTAGTCTATAGGAGTAATAATAAGTTTTGTGTAGCCCCAGCACTACAGGATCAGGTGAGCATTGACCTTAAAATAGTTAAGAACATAAGAAGAGTCATGCTGGATCAGACCAAGGGCCCAGCTAGTCCAGCACTCTGTTCACACAGTGACCAAGGACCCACAAGAAGGACATGGTGCAACAGCACCCTCCCACCCATATTCCCCAGCAAATGGTGTATATGGGATTACTACATCTGATACTGGAAGTTAGTATTGAACCCATCAGAGTTCACATTTACATGAGGGGGGGAGCCCTATGCACATACATCCATATATGAGTGGGGAGTGCTTCAGACTAATGCCAATTGGTGCCTAGGTTGTGAAGCTAGCCAGGTGTGTTCTAGAGAGCCCCATCATGTGTTTAATACACATACATACTCTATGCCTGAATAGGGCTACAGTTTCTGTTACACTCAAACCAGCATCAAACATATTTTACTATCTTGGTTTGGAGATTTTAAATAAAGATCAGTTTGTTGGTTCAAATGTACTGACAATGTTTACTGGAGCAAATTGCTGGTTGACATTAGAGATTGGGAACAAACTATTTTAGTTCATATTTTGATGTAAACATATCTAATTCATACTTCCTAAATCAATACATGAATCAAAATTCAATTATACTTCAATCTTTTCTGAATTTTGTACTCCAATCAAACAAAATATACAAAAGTGTGTATATTAAGGGAAATGCATAAAATGGGTATATTAGTGAAAGCAATGTACAAAAGCGAATTATATTAGGGGAAATTCCAAAAAAAAGTGTAAAATCAGGTATAAAAATAAGCACATTAGGAGAAATGTACATGATATCTTTACACATTTTTGTGCTGATTTCTTTATTTCTTTTTAAATACAAACTGTTGTGGAAACAGAACAAAATTAAACTTAATGTTGGATAAATGGGAAACTGAAACTGAAATAGATAGATTTGTCAATGCCTAGTTGATACAGATGGTGTAGACCCTAGTCCATCTATAACTGACTGTTTTAAGATGGGTATTGTACATTCCCATCCAGATTAAAGGTACATCCAGCCTGTTCAGTGGAGCCCAGTTGAGAATGCAGTTGATGATGTATTCTTATTCCATTCTGAGATCTCCATTTCTCAATTAGGGTGCTTTTGTTTATATGCAAAATTTATTTAGGAGCAAGACATTAATAGATAAATGGCACCATACCTTTGGGGAGATTTTACGTGGTGGCCATGATCATCTCATTACAGCCACACAATGAAGGAAGAAAAGAACACAAAGAAAAAATAAAAATAATTCTGGCTATATTATTGATTATTCTAGTTTGATCTGTTACCTTCTCTACTGCAAATAGGTCCTACACTTTTTATTTCATACCACTGGGTTTTAGCAAGCAATAAAGACTTCCATTTTAAAGATAAAGGCAATTTTGCAGCCTTGGGTACTATCAAGAACAATTGTTTATGCAATGAAAGCAATGGATAATTATCAATCTTATTTAAAGGGATCAGTACTGGGTCTTCAGGGAGAACTATGTCAATAGTATTCTCAGTTTATTTTATTAATGCTATTTTAACATGGGATGGTGATTTTGTTTTCTTTTTGAACTTGGAACTTTCAAACATTGCTGATAGATCATTTATATGGGATTTTTATGGTGAAAAATGTTTCACCATTTTTATTATTCTCATCCTCAACTAAGTTTTGTGAGGTGCATCACTGTTGTTCCTATATTAACAAATAGAGAACTCAAGGGAAGTTGTGGAGTTAGTTGTGATGAAAGAAACGTAGAACTATTTTTCCAGAATACTGGAAACTTGATGTTCAGCAGAGCAGTGCAAGAACAGCACAGTGTGGTAATCATAATGAG
Source organism: Anniella stebbinsi (assembly GCA_029215795.1). NCBI lineage: Eukaryota > Metazoa > Chordata > Lepidosauria > Squamata > Anniellidae > Anniella > Anniella stebbinsi. The sequence continues at coordinate 139,059,757 of JARDYH010000005.1, read as the reverse complement.
AAGAGCACCTTTTGTAGTTGGGGAATGGAAATGAATCAGAAGGAAAGTCCTGCAAGGAAGAGGTTTTAACTAGTAGAAAACACAAAGATGACAGAAGAATCAAAGGAAGAGGCCAGCCTACCAAGACTTCCCCTTTTAAACAGTGTTCCTCTATGTGATATGTCAACTGACAATGGTGAAGCCTGTGCTGGTTGAAAGGCAACCCTTCCCAGGTTAGAAACTGCTCTAAAATGTTTTGTGCAACCCCAGTTTAAAAGAAAAGTGACCACACTGTAGGTGAGGATTTAGGTACTGATAAGGAATTGTCCAAAGCAAGGGAGTTCATCAACTACAAAATTTGGTTTGGATCCCAATTTGGCAGCTTACAAAAGATCATAGAGATGAAGTCCCATACATAATTCTTCAAATGTTTCAAGGCGAGTCCTTGTGCCTGGTGTATTTTGGTGTGATGTAGAGACCACCTTGTTTGCAAAAACAAACATACAAACAACAGCTACAAAACCCTAAAAAACCCAAAAACATAAAAAGAAGAACAGGAGTTGGTTTGTGGCTGCTTGACAGGGAAAATGAGCAATAAACACAGGTCTGTACCAATTCCACCCAACCCACTTTTCAGCACCCATATTCTTCATTTTTCATCATAACTGATTGAAATTTTCAAACATAGTTGTCCCATGTGCAGCCCCAGTCAAATTGTTTGGAATAGCTCTGATTATATGATTTGGGAAAAACTGAATGCAGATTTCTATTTCCACCCAAATATATGTATTCTATTCTCCTCAAGACGATATGGGACTAGGGCTGCACATATACTCACTGTTTGTTCCTGGATGAGACCTTTTGGAGAATGAATATGCAGCACCATTCAGAAGTTAGGTGGAGGTCTCTGTATATTCCCTTGAGGAAGATGAGTGTCAGTATGCTTTCGTAGGGATTAGCGAATTAATGAGGCTCAATAATGTCAAGGTTCTCCACGTTGCACCTTGAAGCTTCGTCCGCCTCATTCCTAAATGTAAATTTGTTGTTGCTGTTGTTCAAATGGGAAAAGTGTATGTAAGGATGCACATTTTAGTAAGATCATGTACACAAATGTGTACTCCCCCCCCACATTGACAAAAGAATGATTTTTTTTCAAAATGTGCATTTTGAAAGTGCACATGATTCCAATGAATGCATTTCACAAGCACAACTGCAAACTCAGGAATATGCAAACTTTGCCCAAAATATGCACTCATGTTCCGTGTGTAAACAAGGCAAATTCTGATGTTTAATGCAATGAAATTAAATTCTCACACATACCATCTATCTAGGTTGCTGGAAGGCCTTTTGAAATTGTTAGCAGTTCAGACATTCTAGGGCTGGACGTGCCACCAAGCCCACAGCATCTCATTTCCCTTTCCCCTACCTGCCTACAGAGCTCTTGTTCATTTAAGAGGAAAGAAATGATTCCCTTTTGCCAAATGTCAGAGAGTCAGCAATAATTGTAAGAATGAAAATGACAGAGCCAGATCTCTGTTCGGCCATCCTTACACACCATAGTCACAGGTTCCTTCCTCCTTTTCTTATAAATTGTACTTCACTAGCATCATTCTCTCTTCTTCCTCCAACCCACCACAGAAGCAAGACTTTGCCAGAGGAAGCTGTCACTGCACAACATTGCCATTTCAAAGTGTTAGCAACTATGTTAGAGTATAACTGTGGCACAGGGTGAATGGCAGCCTTTACGAATTCTGTGCCTACAGCATCGTGGATGGTTAATAAAGCTAGAGTGATGGAAGTTACAGCTGCTGTAAGCCCATGGCTTTTCAAACCAGGACACCCTTAGTTTATGAATTACTAAGCCTATTTATTTATTATTTATTTCTTTAAAAGTCTAGAGGGAATTGCTGTTTTTGTCCTCTTCCTTGTGGCTTTTCTGCGCTTTTTCTGCAACTTTTATTTTAACCTTCTCTTCCTTTTCATTGCCTTTCAAGAAAGTTTCCCCTCAGGGAGGGATGCCACTCAGGTGAAGTTCAAAAGCATCACAACTGGCTTGTCTCGCTCACGGCCTTTCATAATAATCGAGTGCTGCAGCTAGTTTGGGGGAAAGAGGGAGACATCATTTTTAACAAAACAAAACAAAAATAAGGATGATTTTTACGGTTAACACTCTGCTCGCTTTTATTGCCGGAGCTGTTGTCAGAGTCGCTTCTGACGTGTATGGCACAGAAATGTGCATAGGTCTTCTCATTTCATTCCTTTGAAACATTGTGCTCTTGGATAAAACGTCTGCAGCCTCCTTCTCCCTGTGATAGGCACTAAGTGCACACGCCCTTTGGCTTCCTCCTGTAGTTAATCCTAGTGATGGAATTGCTACTGTCCTTGAAGGAAAAAAGGTAGCTGAAAGCCTTTAAATAGGAACATGAGCAGAAAGAAAACTTGAAGCCACAGATCAGGATAAAGAGAATAAAGTGGCCAGCTAATAAATGAGTGGATTTTGTTTTCTATGGTCTATTGTCCAGCCATAAAGTAGAGGCACCCCATCTGAACTATGCAGGATTCAACTCAGACTTAATAAGTATTTCTTAGAACTAAATTCTGGAAGAGTTAGTCAGTTTTAGGGATGTTCGAGAAATGTGGTTCAGTTTGCTTTTGATCAGGATTTTAGCAGTTCACTCCTCCTGAACCAAACACGGACTCAGATGCAATCTGAAATCAACATCTGTACATTTCCAAACTTGCAATGTTATTCACAAACCAAAAACTGTATTTGTTTGACAGCACATGTACATTTCAAAAGTGAGTACGAACACGTTTTAACCATGGGAGAAGAATGTACACATTTAAAAAATGATCACAATTTATGCATACATTTGGGAAAATGCACATGGAAATACACATAGATTTTTATGCTAAAAGAAAAAAAGTGCTTGCAACCAGATATGGACTCAGATCAGAATGAGCTTCGAGATGCAATTCGGAGAACTTCAGCAAGCTTGCATTTTTGTGGTTCACACATCCCTAGCTCACTTGCAGCAAAAGCAACAAAGTTCCTTACGACATAGGGACAGGTGACGCTGTCAGTTTCACTTTCTTATGTGTTTGAATTGTTTAAATCTCAAGTTCTTTCTCAAAAATGAAGAACTTTCCAAATGTTGGTAATTTGTGATAAAAAACGAACTGAAATGAAATTCTCACCCATACCAGCCAAATAACAATAGGTACAGCTATTCCAAGCATGGAGAGGACCATGATGTATTTGCCTGCCATTTAGCTATTAAAGATGAGAAGCCTGTCAGAAAAAAAGAGGTGCTGGCCCGAATACAGCACTACAAACATGATTGAATGTACAGGGACTCAGACCTAGACTTTAAAGAGTTAATGTCCTGCTCTAAACTTGAGTCCTCACTCTTTGCTAAGCAAATACAGGGACATACATAATAGCATAGTCAATTTAGCAGGCACATGATCAAGTGCAGTTTCATTAGACATGTAGGGAGTTTCCAGAGTGAGGTCTGAGCACAACCAAGGTCAAATGCCAGGATACAGTCTGGAAGCAGAGTCTGGTAGGAGTCAGTAGCACAGAGGCCCAAACACAAGCAAAGTCAGGGGAGGGTGACCAGATAAAATCCAGGTCAGGGCTCATGTAACTTTAACAGTTGTAGAGAAAAGGGAATTTCAGCCAGTGTCATTTGTATGCAGTTAGTTCCTGGGAAATTCCTTCTTCATTACAACAGTTACAGTTGCAGGGGCCCTGCCTTCTTTTGTATATGGTCACTCTAGTATAGTGCCTGCACATTTAACTGTTGTGATGAAGAGGGAATTTCACCAGGAACTAATTGCATACAAATGACACTGGCTGAAATTCCCTTTTCTCTACAACTGTTAAAGTTACAGGAGCCCTGACCTGGATTTTATCTGGTCACCCTAGTCAGTGGGGACGGGACGACAAAGGCTACAGCTGAAGATTAGATGTTGTTTCCACCTGCTCTCAAGTTAGTGCTCCAGATGTAGCTAGAGCTACCAGAGCCCCACCCAGGGCTCAGTTTCATTACACTACAGGCCTTGCTCCTGAGGAGTCCTCTTTGGTAGATCAGCACTTTTTCTTAAAGGGGTCCTACCTCTTGAGGTGATGGCACTCTTGGGGGCCAGATAGTCACTTGACATCCCTCTGTGCCTCAGGAGCTGAGTTTTCTGCCTCTTGGGGAGGCAGATCTAAAGGCCAGGACCATCATGGGTAGAACTGCAGTCCCTAGAGGCAACCTATTCCTTGGGGACATATGGCTCCGAAGCTTCAAGTTTTCCTCTGGTGAGGAATCCCCCAAGAAAGTCATGATAGGTAAGCACTTAGAGCAATGGCCCTGGATGGCTTAATCTGTCCATGTTAAAAAAAAAATCCCCACATTCACATATTTTAAAATTTCAAGTTCTTTTTGTCACAAATCTGGTGAATTTTGTTGAATTCTTATCAAAACCAACTTGAAACAAAATTCTCACCATCCCTACTTTATGGTGCCTTAAAAGAAACTCCCCTAAAAACCTCTCCAGTGGTGAGGAACCACTGACTCATGAGCCACACTGAGCTCAGAATGGTCTCCCAAGACCTTGCCCTCTCTCCTTGTTCTCAACACCCTCTTTTCCATTCCTTGTTCTCACACACTCTGATTTGGCATGGACAGTTCCACCTAGCTCGAAGTGCTACCACAGTGAGATGACTGATCTGTGCTTGACCTCGCCTGCTCACAAAAGGTGTGCTGATGAAGCACCTGACCATCATATGCCAGAGCAACTGGCCCTAGAAAGGGGTGGCCCTCTTATGAGGCAGAGTGAATCCCTTGCTTCAGGTGGCAGAGCAGCAAATTGCATGCTCCCTGCCCCATAAGGAGGACCAACCACTACTGTGTGCTACCAGACCACCCATCCCTTTGCCACCATCAATACCACATCTCCCACCCTGTCCCTACCCCATTGCTGCTTCTATGAGTGGTGGATGACTTCTCTGAAGAGCCACATCAACTGGAAAAAACAGCTAGCACAGTTCTTCAGGAGACTGGCCAGACCTAGGGCGACCATATGAAAAGGAGGACAGGGCTCCTATATCTTTAACAGTTGCATAGAAAAGGGGATTTCAGCAGGTGTCCTCTTCATCACAACAGTGAAAGCTGCAGGAGCCCTGCACTCTTTTGTATCTGGTCAAAAGAGCAAGGCCCCTGCTGCTTTAATTGTTGTTGTGATGAAGAGAGAATTTCACCAGGTGCTGCATGCATACAATTAACACTTGCAAATATTCCCTTTTCTATGTGACTGTCCTCCTTTTCATATGGTCACTCTAACCAGGCCCAAATACCTGGCTCTGAGGAGTCCTTCCTTAGAGCCATGCATTGTGAGAGGGGTGTCCCTAGTGCAGGTGATCTCCCAAGACATCCTCCCACAATGCCTGGCTCTGAGGAAGGACCCCTCAGAGCCAGGCATTTCGGCCAGGCTAGTTCTTCGAAGACCTGCGCCAGCTCCTCTTCTGGCCAAGGTAGTTTTTACCCTTTTGCAGCAAATGGTTAGTGGATGAATTTCACCCATGATTATGTAGCCACCATGGTTAGAAATGGGTCATATGCCTTAGTGTGTTATCTGAACAGGGTCAGAGAAACACTAGTACACAAGCAGCAGAGCTGAGCTCTAAGGCTGCTTGCATGCCAGCTCCAATTGGCTGGTGATTCCCACTCTGTCTCCTCCTCCATCCCTGCCAAAAGCAATGTTACCCTTGAAGAGTTCATTAAAGGGAGACTGAAGCAGGAGCTCTAACAACGTAGTAAGCCCCAATCCTGTAACGGTTCCCACACTTTCCTTGAAAGAAAAGAAACCTTTTTAATTGACTGTTTGCTTTAATATGAGTGTAAAATGTTCTGAGAAGTTGCTTGCACCTGAAAGTGCTATAGGATTGTTGTTGCTGTTCTGAAATAAATATATGTAAGATAGATGGTGAAAGGGAAGATATGGAGCCAGAGAGGAACGTGAAGGTAAAGAGCAATCTTCTTCCTGAAATTCACCAAAGTTCGAGCTTAAGCCAACCTTGAGCTCTGCTTCTAGGCATCTGATTGCACCTGGTGGGCTTTTTGTTTTAGTTGCTTTAGCAGGACAAGATATTTTATTGTTAACTGGTTTAGCTTTTTAAAATTTCTCAGTGTTTAAACTTCTGTCATAAGACACATTGAATCTTTTTTTGCCTTTTTCTTTTTTTGAGAAAGGTGTTTGAAAATTAATTATTACTATTTTTGAAAATCACCTTTCAGTGTACTGCAAGATCCAGTGTGGTGTAGTGTTGGACTGGTACTGGGGAGACCCGGGCTCTAGTCCCCACCCTGCCATGAAGCCCACTGAGTGACTTTGGGCCAGTCACCTACTCACAGGGCTGTTGGAAGAGTGAAATGGAGATTTGGGGGGGGGCAGCATCCATACCACCTTGAGCTCCTTAGAGAAAATGCAGAACATAAATGTAACAAATAACAAACAGCATTATTTTCTGCTTTGACAAGCTGTTTTGTGGCCAAGGACAAGAACAGGTTGCTATGTTATTGCATTTTCAGTGATGGAATCTTTATATTTGAAATGACTCACCATAGTTTATGTTGGCTTTTTGTTTTGAAGATCGTTGCCAGCCTAAGCTACCATTCATAGGACCACATTGGCAACCTTCAAGGATGGGGAAACTGGCTTACCTTCTCACTCAGTATGAAAATCTAAATACGGTTTCAATTATTCCTCCTTGAGTCTATTTGGTGGTGGGTATTTTTTATATAAAAGAACCTGAATCTGAAGAGTTTGGGGAATAGATGAGTCATTGTACTTTTTTTTTTTTAGTAACGGCTAAGAGAGCTAATCCCCATACCGCAATCATATATCATTCCCTTTCATTCCTTTGCAAGTGGTTGGCTGAGTGATGTTTTGAAGCATTTGAATGCGAGACCTCATCAATATTTCCAGTGTGTCTAATAGCATTTAACTATTGTGTATTTATACATCTGCAACCACTTCTGGTTGTGTAGAGTGGCTTTACCGGGTACTTCTGCCACCCTTGACTGATGGAAAATGTTTGCTTCAGCTGCAATGTAAAGTCAGGGTTCCTTAGAACAATAGCTAATGATAAACAGCATAGTCTTATGAAATTTTTATTTAGCTGGGTTCTGTTTTATGTTTCCTTTGTTGGAGGAACATGTTCAAGGCTACTTCCAGAAAAAGAAAAATGTAGAGAGACAAGATATTGAATTTTATGGTGATCTATTTTTATTTTAAGTGGTGTGTGTGAATGTGTGTGTGTGTGTGTGTGTGTGTGCACTCTGAAGTCTAGTACTTCAAATGCAGACCACAATGCTACTGTTCTTTTGTAGCTAAATGTGGGAGACATAATATCTCTGCTCTCATCTTACCTTTGCTTGTGTCTGATGTAGGTATAATGTCTTACATTTACTGGATGCTGTACAAGGGGTGAAACATGGGAGGTTGTGGCTCTTTCCTGACTTGCAATGCTTATCTCTGACAATTAGTTTTGCTGAAAACTATCTTTGTTGTTTTATCATCATGACCGGAAGACAGCTTACTGCCTGTAACATCCCATCTAATTTTTGTTTTCTGTACATAATGTGGTTTACAATCCCCCTTTTAGGCCACTACAGACATGGTTTTGAAGATTTCATTAATAGCGCAGCACAGATGTTTTCAGCATAACCAGGAAACATGTAGATATGGAATGGTTGGAAGGGAAGAAAATGAAATGGAAAGCGGATGCAAGATCTTAATTTTCTGCTGTGCCATGGGGAACCTATGGGGATAGTGGCAGCAAGTGAGGCAAAACAGCCAGTTGCTTCTGTGTTGTGACATGGAAAAGAGGGGTTCATTTCTCAAATCACTCAGAAGCAGTGGTAGCACAGCCAGTACTGTACAAATGACCACAGCTGGATGGGCAGTCATCCTTCCAAACATCAGGACTCTACATCAATACCAGGATGACTGACCAAGCCACTGCAGTTACATATTTCTTGCCTCCACTGCTACCTTTTGGTGCAAAAAGGTGTGATTGGATTTCTCTCCTCCCCTTTCAGTTGCTTCACAGTGCTGGGCCACTCCCACCCACCCGCCTACCCACCTGGGAAAGCTGACACAAGGCTGGCCATGAGTGCATTGGACTCACCTCCCTCTCCCTCCCCACCCTCCCCGGTCTCCACCTGCACCACAAGTTACCTGCTACTGGACCACCACCGAGACTTACCTGTAAATTGTGTCCTCCTTCCAGAGAACAGAGCCATAGATTATAGTTAAGATCCTGGTGGCTCTCTGTTTTTCCTATATCTATGGCTGCAAACTACAGCGAGCAGTAAGAGGAATGGCCCTTTAGGGCTGCCATAGGTTGCATCCATATATATAGAAAAAACAGAGAGCTGCTGTGATCTTAACTATAAAATGTGGCTCGGCTCTCTAGGAGGAGGATGCAATGAGCAGTTAAGTCCCAGTACCAGTGGCTCTTGGATTGGGGGGAGAGGGAAGGGGAGAGGGGACTGCGAATGGGGTGCAAGGGGGCTGTGAGTTGGGAATAGGGAGTCAGGAGGCACCCAGGAATCTGCAAGGCTGAGTCAATTCAAGGGGTATCTCTCTTCAGCTTTGGTGCCAAGGTAAGGCGGGCACCCCCTGAAGCACCCTAGGTCAAATCAGGGCCATTTAGGAGGCTCCAAAATGGCATCCAAGGTGAGACAGCTAAAGATTCTAAAGATACGTATTGGTCCTGAATTTGAACAGACGTGCTGTGATGGAATGTTGGCTGCAGCAAAGATTATTTGACATTGAGAGGCATCTGGTAGGATTTCTCTGGGGAGATTTGTCTGGAGGAGGTTTTTCCATGAGAGTTCATCTGGAAGTGTCACCAGGGGGTATTGACAACAGATAAGTGTCTTCAGGATTGAGAGCACGAGGAAGACAGCAGCAGCAGTTGGAATCTGGCAAGGCAGAAGGCACTCCAAAAGCAGCCTTCAGGAATAGCTGAAGCCTGGGCACAGTTGGTGGAGGTCTGAAGCCAAAGTAGCTGCTGGACCGAATTGAAGACTTCAAAGGAAGTCTGATAAACCATCATCAAAAGTCCCAAGTGGAAGTTCAACCATACTCGAATATGAAACCCTCACTTGATAGGGGACTTGGGTAACTTTGGTTAGGAACTGTTAAAAAAAAAAAAAAAAAGCTTGACAGACGTCTGAGATGGAAATTCTCCCTTTTCTCCTTCCTGAAGTCTTCCGAGGAGACTGTTGCAACCTTGGAAGAGTAGCCTCCATGTTGATTTCCATGGTGGCTGCAAGTGGAAATAGCCCAATTGTGGATTCCCCCCCCCCAAGGTCATAGGAATGTCTGCAGCCTGGGGGGGGGGTGGATCCGACATATCCTATGGTTTCAGGGATGCTCTCCCAGGGGCTATAGGGTTGCTCTGTTAATATCAGTGTTACAGCAGTGTGTATTTTTTTTAAGGTTTACTTACTAGTTCTGGGGAAGAAGTGCTGAGGTGCTCTGCTCATTGTTTGGCAGAGGTTTGTGTGAGCAGGAAATATTTTATTTATAAACCATTTTCAGAATGTGCTGTGCTTTCTTGTCAATAAGAAACACTGAGAGAGAGAGAAAATTATTTGTTTCTCTGCTGTGGGCTAAGTAACTGGATAAACTTATTTATTTCCATCTCTACTGTTTTAGTATAGTATTGGCTTCTCTTTGTAAAAATCCAAAACACTACTTTGATGTAAGCACTTTTAAAATAACTTAATTGCAAGGCAGATGGTGAGAAGCTGAAAATCTGTGTGAAGGTGAAAAATTGCTTAAGGAATGCTCCTGCCCCATAGCGAGAACTTCTATTTGTAGGTGGTAGCTGCGGTTTCCATATCTGCGATTAGTCCTTAATATAGAAGGAGTAACGTAGTGGAGCTGACAAAAACATGTCATCACAGCATGAGGAGCAGAACAAAGTGCCAGCATTTCCATCAAATCAATCCCTCTTCTTCAGAATTGCTCAGTAATAACCACGAGCAAATAACTTCAATCAGCAGGCTACAAGCATGAGATATTCATGTTTTTAGGAGCTCTTCGGGAAAAAAAATTGTGTTTGCTAGAGAAGAAAAATTATTTATATCTCCTAAATTGGGGCATGATTTCAAAACATTTAACCCAGGTGGAATATTTTTTTTGAGGCTGACTAGCCTTATATATGAAAAGTATTATTGTACTTAAAGTGGAATGCTCCATCCTGATGTCCTCTTTTCTGGTGTGCTGCGGAGTTTTCAGCAGTGGCCTGCATATCAAACTGAACCACCAGGGGCATTAGATTAAGCTGGGGCAGTCACTCAGTAACCCATAATACTCCTGGTTTACAAAATCACATGAGATTTCAGGGCCAAGCGGTGATAAACATATTCCCAGGAGGGCCTTCTCTGCTGTGGCATCCCAGCTGTGGAATGAGCTCCTGGCACCTACATTATATACTCTTTTGGATGCCAGGTGAAGACCTTTTTTATTTTCTTAGTATTTTAACGGTTCTCAGCTTAACTTTTAACTTTGCTGTTTAAATTCACATTTTAAATCTTTTTAAAATTAATTAATGCATGGCTGCTTGGTTTTATCCTGGTTGTACTTTTATCCTGTCTTTTATATTATGTTTTTATACTGTTGCTTGTTTTATATTTTGAATGGTTTTCGTGATTTTAATTTTTGTAACCCACCCAGAGAACTTTGGCTATTGGGCGGTATAGAAATGCAATGAATGAATGAATAAATAAATAAATAAATACATCTGAGGGCCAAACTAGACATTACATGAAATGTGCCAATGGCAGCTTCCAGAACTGGCCCATGACATGTTGCTGCCTGAGGCAGAGCAGCAAATTATGTCCCTCCTACCAAGCCAAGGTGTGTCCCCACTGTCAAGTGCATGGGATTACAGGTTAGTCAAGTTATTTTGGCAACTAAGGCAGAAAATCTCTTCCTCCACCACCCTGGCAGTAAAAGTACAATAATAATGACACCCCAGATCAATACCTAAGGTGGCTTCCTTACTCTACTTCTTTCCTCTAGAGGGAAATAGCAGTGTGTGTGTAGGGGGGGGGGCTATTGCACTGGGGGAAATGGATAACCGTCCTTTCACTACAGCCAATCCTGATTCCTCATGGATCTATTTCTTAAAAGAAGAAAGAAAATCACACATCATTTATTATCTAATTCAGGAGTCCCTAATGTGGCAGCTATCGGTGTCATGGCACCTGTGGAGACCTCCAACAGTGTCTACAAACCTATCCACTCTCTGTCCCTTTCAAATATATATATATATATATATATATATATATATATATATATATCTTGAGTAATATTAAAGTGCTAAGTTCTCCTTCCTGTTCCTGACCCTGGCACTGCTCAGCTGTTCAACAGGTAGAAAGAGAAGGAATGAGTTGCTTCTTGGCCCAACCCAATCTTCTTCTGTCCTCACAGATGATTCCTCTTTGCCTTCTCTCTCTCTCCACTCCCAGCCTCTAGTCTTGCTATTTCTCTCCCCCAATCCTTTCCCTATTTCTCTCACTTCCCTGGCCTTAGCCTTCTTCTTTCTCCCTTCGTAGCCCCTGCCCCTAGCCTTGGTCTTTCTCTCCCACTCATCGTCCTTACCTTGCTGTTTCTCTCCACCCCTAACCTTGCTCTTTCTCTCCTCTTTGCCCTTTTGACTTGCTATTTCCCCCTTGTTCCCAGCCGTTTGCCTCAACATTTCTCCCCTCTCCACCACCTCGCAGCAGCCATTATGTGACTATCCACATCCTCCAATGGAGCTCTTTTGTGGGTGGAGCCCACAGCAGTTTCTCAAATTCCCAAATGTGTCCACAGATCCAAAAAGTTTGGGCACCCCTGATCTAATTTGTCAGTGTGCTACTTGTCATTCAGGAGATTTAGCCTGATGCGGAGCCTTCTCTTGAGGAGAGTACCAGACACTTCCTGTAGAACCTGCAGAATTCTTAAAATTCAGTTGCTTACATAGTACAATATTCCAGGTGAGTGAATACTCTAAGCACTTCATTGTCTCAGTCATGTTTATACAACTTCCCTGTAAAGATGGCCAGTATTAATGACCCATATTTTGGATAGAGACTCCAAAAATAGTTCCTTGCTGAAGGCCATCCAATAATTCCATGGCTAAGATGTATCCTTTTTATGTATTTATCTTACTTTCACCCTCACATGATTTAGTCCCATAGAACCCAATGGGACTGACTTCAGACTAGACATACAGAGGATTCTGCTAGAAAATAAAGATAAAGCCTAAGGAATTTCTATTTCTGCCTAGAGTATGAATATAAAGCTACTGGTATGGCAGAGTGTTTTTCAGTTGATTTAGAACATGAACAGTACAATTCTGCTATAGCTGTTTAAAGAAAAAAGTCATTTTTATATATCAAACTTCTTGAACCTTCATTTATAAATATTTGCAGTCCCATATGAGATATAAAAAAGGATGTTGTGTTCTTGTAGAATGTTTCTGTAACTCTGTTTGGACCCTTGAATTATGTATGGAGAGGGGAGAAAAACTTGTAACAGCATTATAAAAGATATTTAGTATCATTTATAATCCAAGGTAGTACATACTGTCCCATCTTTTGCAGCACAGAGTGGTAAAGGCTGCAATCCTATACACCTTAGCTCGAACGAAGTCCAATTGAACTCTGTGGGATTTACATTAGAGCAGACATGCATAGAATTGCACTGGAAGTGAAAAGCTATGAAATATTGCAAGCGTTGAGGGGGGAGTAGATTTAGATCTGTAATAAAAGAACAGAAATGGATTCTTGGCTGCCAGCATTTTTACAAATTTGTGCATGCCCATTTGCGGTAACAAGATGGGAGATTCTTTTTGACTACCCCTGTTCCCCCATTCACCTGCAATAGACATTTTGATGTACACATACATTATTTAACATTATTGAAAGGGGAGCATGCCAAGCCGCTGCAGAAACATGACTGTATCTAAATCAGGTCCTCAGTGTCCATAGGAATCTATTTGCTGGTGATCAGTCATAGGCTTGGCTCCACATTTGGTTAAATATTCATCAGATATTTAAACAGGACTGTATCTTCTTGTAGGACAAAGGAAAGCCAGTGTCTGCATCAGACGTATAAATTATCTATCATCATGACTTTATATATATTTTACAAAAGGTGACGGGGAAGACAGGAAATTGGATGTCGGTGCCTTGCTGTCACTGTTCTTTATCACGTCTCCTCAGAAAGTGACTTTTGAGATTGTTGCCCCGGTGAAAAGTCCATGAAGTTCAGAAGTGTTCATTGGAAAATTTACATCATGCGCTTATTACCAGCACTGTCGGCACTACAATGTCCTGCTGTAAGTGTGTATGTATGTTTTGTTTCGAACTGAATACAAAAGGTGGACCTCCAATTACTCAACTAGATTTTTGGTGTAGTAGATTCTAATTCAGTATAGAAATGGACCAATTAACAAAATTAACAATAGATGAACAAAATTAACAATAGATGAACAAAATTAACAATAGATACAATATTCTAATGGTGTTATCTGCACCACACAAAAGGTGGATGGTTGCAAAACATTAAGGTGAGTGTGCTACCCACATGATCAAGTTATTGATATGCATGCTCTTGCAATGTGGGAGTTGCACCCATGCAAAAGCAGGTCCTAAGATGATTAGACCACATGTCAGTGTGTATGTATTCCATTGATGTCTCCCCCATTCATTTCAGTGTCTGCACTCTTCTGCAAAAGGGACCAACCCCATGGAATGCTCTACACCAGGTTTCCCCAACCTGGTGCCCTCCAAATGTGTTGGACAATAGCTCCCACCATACCCAAGCTAGAGGCATGTCCGTCTGGGGTATGCTGGGAGCTGTAATTCAACACATCTGGTGGGCCCCATGTTGGGGAAGGTTGCCCTCAACTATAGTCCATGCTGGTCCATAGATAGCCAAAGCACACAGAGAAATGGAATATTCTCACAAGATTGAGAATGGAATTGGATGGAACACTGAGACAGATGTACAGAAAGGTAAGCCTGAATGTGGGGTCAAGTGTAGGCTGTGGCCTAGTGGTTCTCCACATCTTTTAGCCTATAACTTCTATCATCCCTCACTACTGGTTATAGTGGCTAGAGCTGATGGTAGTTGTTGGCTGGAGAGCTACAAGTTGCACACCCTTGGCCACCTAAGCCAAATTGTCAGAAGGGAGAGCTGAAGATGTGGTGCATCAGGCAGAAAGATAGGCTAGCATAGAGTAAAGTTGAAATTGTGAGGGAAACAAACAGACTGATTGACAGGAAAAGACATCTGGAGCAAAGCTAGTCAGCACCCACAAATTGGTTCTTGTTTAGACAAAATTAACTTTTTAGGCCAGATCAGGAGAAGTTAGTGGGCTGTCATGGGAGAGAGGCCAAGCATTGTGGGACCTGGGAGCAGGTAAATACAGCCTCTTGTACACTCATTCTGACCTGAAGTGACTCATTGCAAGAAGTGGATCCCAGTTCCAATCCTGACAGGATCTGAAGTGGATGGAAGGTCTCTTGCCCACAGCCTTCCCCAATCTGGTGCCCTCCAAATGTGATGGACTATAACTCCCAGTATTCCTGTCAATGTATTGGTCATGCTGTTTGGAGCTGATGGGAGATGAGGTCCAAAATGTCTGGAGGACACTAGGATGGGAAAGACTTCTTGCTTGCATGTGCATATCAGCACTTCTGTTCACATGGGAGGCTGCACAATCAGGGCTACAACTTGCATGCATTTAAAATCCAGATAAATTGTGTGTGGAAATGCAATGTTCAAGCAGTTACATGAAAGACAATATTTTTGTTTCATATATGAGAGTACAGAAACTTAAGACATGGACAACTTTGGCAGCCCTCCAAAGAGATTTCCCCCAACCATCCAAGTGCCCCTTGGAAACAGATTGTTGAATGACCAAGGGAATTGCATAGAAAGCTGCCATATAGCAGGATAGATGATTTGTCCAGCTAGCATAGTATTATCTACTCAGACATGGCAGTGGCTCTCAGGTCACAAGACCTTTCCCAACACCTACTACCAGCAGTTCATTTTTAGGTGGAGATGCCAAGAATTTAAGCCCTTCCCCATACAAAGCATGTGCTCCATCACTGAGCTATGGGGCCTAGAGCAAGGGATGCTTGAAGAACTCAGTCTTTTTGCACGTTCTGACCTATTCCACACCTCCTGGACTAACGTGTAAATGGGAAAAGAGCTAAGCTACTTATTGGATTTTGCACTTCTCTAAATGTGATGTTGTTTGGCTCAAAAGTATCAACCTGCATTTTAAAATGTGAATTTTGAGATAAACTATGTTTAGAAATGTTTCTTTGAAAGAGAATACATATTTTATTAATACGTATATTTAATACATATTAAATATACGTATTTAAATGCAAATTTTCATGATTTTTTTTTTAAGGGGGGTATAAAAGTTGCAGATCAATGGACAAATTGGGACAGAACAGGCTTAAGAACAAACACATGTGAAATGGTTTGGAAATAAGATTGTTCTAGCCATCCTATATGGAGATTATAAACTCTGCCATATGCCCCAAGTTCACTGTTTCCAGGAGAGCATGTTCCTCTACGATTTTCATGTGTCCACTCACAGAGCACCTTGGATCAAACCATTTCCCCATTGTTTTACTTGGAAATATCACGAAAGCTTCAGCTTAGCTTCCCAAGATCAGAGCAAATCAACCTGAGGTTTCCCACCCAAAAGTCCTCTGTTGTCATGGACATTGAAGTGGTCTTTGCCAACTATAGCTAGCATGGGACCTTCAGAGGTTGTAAATACCCAAACTGCTGCTGTGCCTGATATAATCAAACCTCACTGCACAACTATTTATTGGCTAATCAAAGTCCATAGAAGTAAATGTTACTGTGTAGAAAGCTCAGTAAATCTCAAACTTAGCACCATCTTTTGACTAGGGGTGTGCATCGGATCGGATCCGATCCACGATCCGAATCCGATCCGCCCCAAAATCGGGAAAATCCGATCACTTGATATGTGTGTAAAATTTCAGAAAGCTGGGTCCAGGCATTTGGTGGCTACGAATTTTTTAGATTAAAAGTTATAAACGTTTTTCCACAGAGGCTGGGGCTGTCAATTGCACCCTCCCGCCTCCCGGGAAGAAGAAGGAAACACTTTCTCTCATCTCTTTGATCCTTGCAGGCTTGGCTGCAACTGAGCTAGTATCCATTACAAAAGGAGAAACAAAGTAGCACTTGGCTCGTGTCTGCTTTGATACTTTCACTTTTTACTCAAGCAGAACGGCTGAGCCTAGGATCACTCTCTCTCGCTAGGATCGTTACAGGAGAAATTTTCTACAGTCTTCAAAGTGGTGTGTGCAGACACCTTGCCACCACATGCCTGGACCTATCATTCTGAAATTTTACACACATATCAAGTGAAGTGTTCCCTGTAATGTGCCCATGTTTCCTGTTTGTATCTTTAAAAATAAAAAAATGGGAGGCGTAAATGTATTTACCCCACTACTACCCATTTTTCTAAAATTAATTGCCATACAAGGCAAGCACCTACGTTTTTGACATTTTAAACACATAGGTCCCAAGGTACCACCTACAATGTGGCAAAGTTTCATGTATGCAACTTTAAAAATGACAAAGTTATAGGCATTCCTGGGTATTTATTAAAAAATTAATTGCCACAAAACGCATGCACCAATCTTTCTGAAATTTCTCACAGATAACTATCCCTAACAAGTCTACAATGTGCCCAAGTTTCCTGTTTGTATCTTCAAAAATAAAAAAGTGGGAGGCATAACTGTATTTCTCAATGGGAAAGTGCTTTCCAATGATTTCCTATGGGCAAGTGCTTTCCAATGATTTCCTATGGGCAAGTACTGTCCAATGATTCCCTATGGGCAAGTACTGTCCAATGAATCCCTATGGGCAAGTGCTGTCCAATGAATCCCTCATTGTTTCAAAAATTAATTGCCACACAATACAAGCACCTATGTTTCTGAAATTTCACACACATAGGTCCCAAGGTACCGCCTACAATGTGGCAAAGTTTCATGTGTGTAACTTTACAAATGACAAAGTTATAGGCATTCCTGGGTATTTATTAAAAAATTAATTGCCACACAAGGCAAGCACCTATGTTTCTGAAATTTCACACACATAGGTCCCAAGGAACCACCTACAATGTGGCAAAGTTTCATGTGTGTAACTTTAAAAATGACAAAGTTATAGGTGTTTCTTTCCTCATTGTTTCAAAAATTAATTGCCACACAAGGCAAGCTCCAATGTTTCTGAAATTTTACACACATATCAAGGCAAGTGGTACCTGTAATGTGCCCATGTTTCCTGTTTGTATCTTTAAAAATAAAAAAATGGGAGGCATAAATGTATTTACCCCACTACTACCCATTTTTCTAAAATTAATTGCCATACAAGGCAAGCACCTACATTTTTGACATTTTAAACACATAGGTCCCAAGGTACCACCTACAATGTGGCAAAGTTTCATGTATGCAACTTTAAAAATGACAAAGTTATAGGCATTCCTGGGTATTTATTAAAAAATTAATTGCCACAAAACGCATGCACCAATCTTTCTGAAATTTCTCACAGATAACTATCCCTAACAAGTCTACAATGTGCCCAAGTTTCCTGTTTGTATCTTCAAAAATAAAAAAGTGGGAGGCATAACTGTATTTCTCAATGGGAAAGTGCTTTCCAATGATTTCCTATGGGCAAGTGCTTTCCAATGATTTCCTATGGGCAAGTACTGTCCAATGATTCCCTATGGGCAAGTACTGTCCAATGAATCCCTATGGGCAAGTGCTGTCCAATGAATCCCTCATTGTTTCAAAAATTAATTGCCACACAATACAAGCACCTATGTTTCTGAAATTTCACACACATAGGTCCCAAGGTACCGCCTACAATGTGGCAAAGTTTCATGTGTGTAACTTTACAAATGACAAAGTTATAGGCATTCCTGGGTATTTATTAAAAAATTAATTGCCACACAAGGCAAGCACCTATGTTTCTGAAATTTCACACACATAGGTCCCAAGGAACCACCTACAATGTGGCAAAGTTTCATGTGTGTAACTTTAAAAATGACAAAGTTATAGGTGTTTCTTTCCTCATTGTTTCAAAAATTAATTGCCACACAAGGCAAGCTCCAATGTTTCTGAAATTTTACACACATATCAAGGCAAGTGGTACCTGTAATGTGCCCATGTTTCCTGTTTGTATCTTCAAAAATAAAAAAATGGGAGGCGTAAATGTATTTACCCCACTACTACCCATTTTTCTAAAAATTAATTGCCACACAAGACAAGCACCTACGTGTCTGAAATTTCACACACATAGGTCCCAAGGAACCACCTACAATGTGGCAAAGTTTCATGTGTGTAACTTTAAAAATGACAAAGTTATAGGTGTTTCTTTCCTCATTGTTTCAAAAATTAATTGCCACACAAGGCAAGCTCCAATGTTTCTGAAATTTTACACACATATCAAGGCAAGTGGTACCTGTAATGTGCCCATGTTTCCTGTTTGTATCTTCAAAAATAAAAAAATGGGAGGCGTAAATGTATTTACCCCACTACTACCCATTTTTCTAAAAATTAATTGCCACACAAGACAAGCACCTACGTGTCTGAAATTTCACACACATAGGTCCCAAGGTACCGCCTACAATGTGGCAAAGTTTCATGTGTGTAACTTTAAAAATGACAAAGTTATAGGCATTCCTGGGTATTTATTAAAAAATTAATTGCCACAAAACGCATGCACCAATCTTTCTAAAATTTCTCACAGATAACTGTCCCTAACCAGTGTATAATGTGCCCAAGTTTCATCCTTCTATCTTTAAAAATGAAAAAGTTATAGGTGTTTTTGTAAAACAATACTTGGCTATGGGAAAAAGCATTCAAAATGGCGTCCGATCCGGATCGGACATCCGGTCCGATCCGACCATCCTCCGATCCGATCCGATCCGACCCCCCAGGTCCGATTCCGATCCGCTATCCAATCCGATCCGGGGGGTCAGTGCACATCCCTACTTTTGACAATCAAGCAGGAGGGACTAGTTTTCCTCTGGTACAGCTTGGAAGTTCCCTTCCAGGTCCACCATTTTGTATCTCAAAACTCTTAAACACCCAAGCCTATAGTTACCTAGCATGCCAAAATTCCCCAGAGTTCTTCTCCTGAATTTCTGCGTGTCCCAATCTTGCACTAGTTTTTTTATTCATTTTACTGCTTAGACCTGCTGCCTATTTAGGTTTAGGAGCTCCCAGACTAAATGATCATAGTCTTACCCACACTTGGCTCTTCTATGTTCTGGGTTAGCATGCTAGCTGGACTATGCTCTACTGGACTGACATCACCTTGTTGGCCTAGACCAACATTTGAGCTCCAGCATTAATATTTCATTAGGACTTTTTTCCCATGAACATGTGCGCCACCCTGAGATCCCGGTGATGATAGGGCAGGATACAAATGTGTTAATAAATAAATTTTAATAAATAAATAAGTTTTCTGCTGATGGTGACACATGTCCTGAGTGGTCACATTACTATGTGTGGTTTCCAGCTTTGAGTTCAGTCAATAAAAAATAAAAAATCATTGTGGATACCTACAATATTTCCATCTGTAAATAGTAGGGGTGTGCATGGACCAAAAAATCGGATCGGAACTGGAACCAATTCCTCGGATCGGAGGCTTCCTGGTTTGGATCAGATCTGATTCCGATCCAAAAATTGGATGTCTGATTTTCAGATCGGACACCATTTTAGGTGTTTTCGCCATAGGCTTACATTGGGGGAAAGCTTTCCCCCAATGCAAGCCTATGGCGAAAACATGGGGGTGAGTGAGTGGGGACCTAACTCCCCCTCCCTCCCTCCCTGTCCCTCCCCCCACTCACGCTCCTTACCTGCTAGGGCCATCCGCTGCTGTCCGCTGGTCCCTTCTACTGAGAAACAGGCTTCATGTCCTGCCTCTCATTAGTGTGCTAGGTGATGATGTCACCCAGCGTGCAACTGAGAGGCAGGCTGCGAAGCCTGTTTCTCAGTAGAATGAACCAGCAGATGGTAGCAGATGGCTCTGGCAGGTAAGTGGGGACCTCCCTCCCCCTCCTCCCCTCACTCATGCTCCTTACCTGCCGGCATCCCGCGCTGCTGTTTGCTGCTGCCGTACTACTGATAAGCAGGCCTTGTGGCCTATTTATCAGTAGTATGGAAGCAGCGGACGGCAGCGTAGGATGCTGGCAGGTAACGGGGACCTCCCCCCTCATGCTCCTTACCTGCTGCCTCCTCGCTGCCGTCCACTGCCGCCCGCAGCTTCAGTACTACTGAGAAACAGGCCTTGAGGCCTGTTCCACAGTAAAGCGAGGGCACGCCAAGTGATGACATCACCCGGCGCGCTGGCACTCTATTGTAGAACAGGCTGTAAGGCCTGTTTCTCAGTAGTATGGAAGCAGTGGGCGGCAGTGGACGGCAGCAAGGAGGCAGCAGGTAAGGAGTGCGAGTGGGGGGAGGGGGGAGGAGATCCGAGGTCCGATCCTCTGATCTTTTCCAATCCGGATCGGGTCCTTTCAGATCGGATCAGATTAGATCAGATGATCCAGCTGCGAGAGATCAGAATCGGATAATTGTATCCGATTTTGCCCGGATCGGGTCTGGATCATGGATCGGACCCAATCCGCTGCACACCCCTAGTAAATAGCACTTTAACAATAGCAACTAACTTCCCATTTAATCAAGTAATTAATCAACCAGCATTTCTCCTTATGTCTGACCTTCATTAAGGTCATCCCATTCACCCTTGATACAATTTGATGACCAATGCTGATTCACTTTTACAAACTGCTTGGGAGGCGGAGGGAGGGAGATACTAGCTAATGTATTTGTGGGATACAGTTAGGCATTTGTTCAATACTCTGACCATGAAAACCTCTTAATTCAGCAAGCATATCAGTGGCATAAATGAGGTCAAGTCTTGAATATCGGACAATTTTTGACAATCCCGTTTCTTTGCAGTGCTCAAAGAAAGGGTTTCAGAACTCAGACAGAATTATCATTGCTTGAGGGACATGTAGGACCAAAGGTCATTTTAAAGGCTGACAGAGTGATGTTAAACCCTTGATAATGCAGCCATTCACAGGTGGTATACCTGCAAATATAGCGGCTTTTGGAAATGTAGTGCCATTTATAACTCCTTTATGTTTCAGTCCTTTATGCTGAGATCTAAATATATTTACCTGGGAGAAGCAGCACTAATAGCAATTTAACTGTTTATCTGTAAGCCATAACAAAAAAACAGAAGGAACATTTAGAGTAGATCAACAAACTTAATTACTTGGTCATCAGCACAAACGGGTACATTGAAGGTTATCTATTTTTCACTATCAAACCATGGAAAATATATACATTCACTAAGTGCAACAAAATTCTGATTGAACTGAAATTCAGACAAATATTTTTCATGTGGATCCTTATAAAGAGGACATCGGGTGACATAATGGACAATATCCTCAGTGATGGTTTCATGAAGCACACATGAATGCTGTTTCAATGGTAATTTTCTATAACAGCCTTTTCATAGAATCAAAGAACCATAGAATCATAGAATAGTAGAGTTGTAAAGGGCCTATAAGGCCATCGAGTCCAACCCCCAGCTCAATGCAGGAATCCCCCTAAAAGCATACTTGACAGATGGCTGTCCAGCTGCCTCTTGAATGCCTCTAGTGTGGAAGAGCCCACGACCTCTGTAGGTAACTGGCATAAGAAAGCAGAGGGCATAACATTAGCTTTCATTCTGTAAAATCACTAATCCCATTGAACTCATTGGTACTTACTTCTGAGTAGCCATGCATAGGATTGCACTGTTCTAGACATGGGATTTTAATATAAGAAAGAGCAAGGTTGAGCAAAGGGCAAAACAAAGAAAACAATGTATTTTTAAAGAAATTGCAGTGCTCATTTGCATTTTGCATACATCTATATTTCTACAGCAGGGCCATCAACAATAGGAAAACTCTTTTCATTAGGCAGATCCATTTGTGAGCAAAAATGTTTATACCCAGCACAGCCTTTCTCAATTTGATGCCTCCAGGGGTTGGATCCAAATTCCTTGTTGGTCCTGTGGAACAGATACTGCAGGTGGAATGTGACTTCTGCATCTTCTCCTGCCCCCTGCATCCCAACCAGGGTTTCCTCCAAATCTCTTCCACAGGGTCCCCCAGCCTTCTGTGGGAGATTTGCAGGATGTGCAAAGGGCTGCAGGGAGAAGAGGATACACAAGTCCCATCCCATCAGCAGGATCTATTCTGTGGTGCAACGAGACAGTTGATTCCAACCCCAGATGCTTTGGCCTACAATATCCATCAGTCCCAGCCAGCACAGCCAATGGTCCTAGTCCAAAACATCTGGAGGGCACCAGATTGGGGAACATTTTCCTAGTAAATGGAGACCTAATTTTATAACCACTGTGTTTCAAGGTATAAAAATCAGTGAGCCAACCAGAGAATCAGGAAACAGTCTGTAGCCTCTTCATCACAAAATGTATACATTTTAGCCTGATATTGCTTATTTTTGCTGAAGCCAAAAATATAAATCTCTAGAATGGACACATTAAAAAGTTATTGTTATGATAGATGTCCCAGGATATATATATATGTAGATAATATCTTCTGGAATACTAGAGTCAGAACATGCTAGTTTGGTAGATGTTTATGGCCTTTGAAAGCATATTTCTGGACAGCAGTACTTTATCAAGACAAGTGGAACCAGTAAAAATTCAAATAATAGACCTGTCAAGATTCTAATTACTTGTTATGTATCTCATGGACCATCTTTCTGCTGATAAAAACAAGTCATCTGTAAAATTCATAGAACTTACTGTAGTATTTGGAACCCATGTTTTGTGCTGCATGAACACTAACACTCAGAGAGCAACTTTTGCTCTGTGAACTTTAATGTCTAGAAAATCCTATCCTACAGCAGGGGATCAAGAATTAACCAGCCGAGGATCTGGAAAACCAGCAGGGATCTAGATTTAAGCCAAAAATACATTCTAAATTTTGAAGCTCAAAATATAAAATCTAGAACTGGAACAAGCTGGGCCACCATAAAACTGCATGTATTTGATTGTATGGTTTGCTTTGAGTGGTGGGTTTGTTTGTATTTTTAAAGAGTTTTACATTTCATGAGGAGCATTTTTACAGAAGAATGCAGGCTGAGCAAACAGGATGTTTACCAAATATGCTTTCACCATTAGGAGTGGCTGAGAATCATAGTAAATGAGGTTCCATGTGTGTGGGGGGAGGTCAAGAGCCCACAGCAGCCTCTGACCACTTATGGTAGACCAAGCTGGGTATGGTCCTTCATGACAGAAGCCTCTATCGGCAGACGTACTTCAAGTGGATTTGTTATTTATTTGGAAAGTAATTAATTAGTCTACCTGAGTTTGGACAACAGTTGTCCTTTAATATGATATCTTGTTCATGTACAGGATATTTTGTGCCTGCTCAATATCAAGGTGCTTCTTGAGTTTGGAATTGTGTAGTATGGCATGAAATCATGTGTCACCATGTTAGGTGCCCCCTCCCTGATTGGTTGTTTTGTGTGGCCAGCCTGCATGATGATGTCATAGATTTACTTGCTGATAACAGGTATATGGAAGGAAGAAGATGGATTTGCAAGAGCCCTTTTCCTCAGAGTCAGATGACAACAGCAACAATGAGGGAAGCAGTGGTAGATGCACCAGATCATTCAAGAATTATACCCATTCAACACATGCACAGAAATGGCATTATTTAGATGCAGACTGTGCATGTTCTAGAGCACATGATCAATTCTGAATGCAATAGTGAATTTGTAAACCATCAATCCAAATTCATTACGAAGTGAGCATTATGAATAGTTGAGTTTAGACCAATGAGCTGTCTAATTACAAAATGTGATGGCATCCCTAGGCACAAAGCCAAAGCGATGGCAAACCAGTTGTAGAAGTAGCATGATTGGAACAACAGATTTAACTTCAAGCATTTTGCCCTTTAGGCTGTGGTGGCCCAGTGCACTGGTATGGTAAAATGCTATCAACACTTTCTAGTCTTTCCCACATTCCAGAAAAACGGAACATGGATGTATCACAATAGCTGACTGAATGGGTTATTCCACATTGACTATGAAACTAGAAAATCACCTATCCTCTTTCTTTCTTTTAATGTTCCAATGAAATTGCAGTAAGTCTTCTCTGAGAATCTGCCAGTGAAATCTCTGCAGGGAATTTATTCCTTCAGATGGTAACAAAATATACACTACCCAAGTGGACAGATTCTTACCAAGAATCCCCCATATATATATATATATATATATATATCCCCCCATATATATATATATATATATATATGTCAAATGCCACAAACAATTAGGAATTTTACCAGCATCTAGGTTCTATGAGATTTCCCTGAGAATCCTGGTTATTATTGCAACAAAACAAAACAAACAAAAAACACACCACCTATATTAAATTTGACTTATTCTAACAAACAATGGTTTTATGAAGGTAATAAAAAGCAGTAAACATGCAATATAATCTGAAACAGATAGAGCATGGGTAACAACAATCCCGTTCTAAAACCCTGGAGAACTGCTGTCAGCCCCCCTCCACAAGATTTCAGTTTGATGCCTGGTTCCCCGATTATGCGCATCTTCTCTCAATCGCTTTTACCCCATAATAGCTATACATGGGAGGTGTTGAAGCGCATTACGGGCTGTATGAAAGGCATTTTAAAGTTTTTGACATGCTGAGAATCACATGCAAATGTTGCTGAAAGTAATGCACTTTGTCCCAGAGAAACTCCCCAAACCAGTTCCCTCCCTTTATTCTCTCCGCCCACCAGAATCTCCCACCTTTGGTTTCCTAGGTTACCTGAAAGGAATGAGCTGATTAACATGTTTGGCTACATGTCTTCCCCCCTCCTTTACCCGATTGCCATGACCTCCTCAGGAGTAAATGGGAATGTGCCACACACACACACACACACACACACCAAAACAGACAGGGGGATGCTGCTTCATTCCTTCCCCCTCCACTTCCCAGCGAGCTCAACAATTGTAAAACACACACACACACACACACACACACACACACACACACACCTCAGCTCAGGAACCCAGCAAGAAGCGAGGGGAAGTTATGTCTGCTGTTGGCTAATTATGCGCACATCCGCACATCCTTCCTACCCCCTTTACTTCTCATAAAACCACCTCCATCTGGTCCCGTGTCTCTATGTTAAAAATATTTCATCAGGGTACTTCAAAGAAACTTTATTTTTGGTTCATGTTGGGTCACCTCTTCTTGGAGCTTCCATCCAGAGAGACGGAGTACAAGGAGGAAGTTGCCAGGAGGAGAGAGGAAAGGAAACTCAGCGAAGGGGCAGTTCTATGCCCCCTGATCATTAATGCGCCTCCTCAGAAAGTTGTTTACATGGACATAAGGCGCTCTTACTCCCGCCGTAAATTAAAACTCGCTAATTAACGCGCATTCGAAAATGCGAATAATCGGAAAGAAAACGTGCTTGAGCCCCTGATTTGCGCTCCGCTCTTGTAGAGATAAATTTCCTAATGCACCTTGAAAGAGCTTTAAATCGCTCTTGTAGAGGCACCCTCAGTCAGTGTCGACAGTAATGGGCTAGATGGCCTGGTCTGACTTAGAGTCACTACAGGGCAGCTTCCTGTGTTCCTGGGGAAAGATTTGAAGGCAGTGGACTTCAATCAAGGCTTTCATTGTATCTTATATTCTCCATCGTTTGCCACACACAGAGAGACAGACACATGGACACTCATCTACAACAACTGGAACTAGGGCTGTCACCTGGAGCTAGGGGTGTCAGAGAAATCATAATGGATACAAACGAGTTTGGATTTTTGAGGATTTAAACAAGAAATGAAAAAAGAAATCCCACTCCTCTTTTCAGCAGCCTTGCAGGTGTGAGCCTGTCAGGGCTTTGGATTCTTTGGAGGTTTTGACATTGGAGCTCCCTGCTGCAAACAGTAGGATTGCTCTGTTAGACATGAATAGAAACAATGGTTTCCTGTCTGCTACAGGTGTTAATTAACATCGCAAAGCTTGGATGCTTGCGTTGGTGTAACAAATTACTGCTGTTGTTGTGAAGGATCATTTTACTTAAGTTTTGCATAGAACTGTCACGGACTACTTTTTGCATTTCATTGCCATTTGGCTGTAGCATTCTCCCTGCTCCTCTCCACACAGTGTGTGTGTGTGTGTGTGTGTGTGTGTGTGTGTGTGTGTGTGTAAACATGTGTGTTTGTGTATGTGTCTTCCAGCTGAGGATAACTCTCCATGAATCTGATGTAAACTGTAGTCCACAAAATTTATGTTACAATAAATCCGCTAGTCTTTAAGGTGCCAGGAGATGCTAAGTATTTACAGGTACATGGAATCTGAAAGTGGAATGTGTCACAATACAAATTATCAGCCCAGAAAGAGGTGGGGGAGAGAGGAAAGGGAGGGAGGAATAGATCAAAACTCAAAGCAAAATCCATCCAGCCACAAGAATCCCCCTATTTTCCCCCCATGGATGGGAAAGCCAGCCAACTCTGCATGTATTCCAGTATTGTTAGCCAGTGTCCTGGCATGTTGGATTTTTTTTAAGGAAGTGACATCTGGGATGAAGGGGTGATTAATTGCTTTCCCACTCATTATGGAAAATGGGAGGGACTCTTGTAGATAAGTGGGTGCAATGGCCAGTTTGCTTTTCCAGTCCAAATTGCTGCCTCCCCAACATAGCTTAAGTCACAGTAACTCTCATTTTGAGCTTCATCAGACAGGTGTTTTATAGCATGCTCCTTACTGCCCACTCGCGGATTTTTGCAGGTCCTTTTCATGATGCTGTCTGCCTCCCATGCAACTCCTGCTCCTTCTTGTGATTTTTCCATCACAAGAAAGACCCGGAAAACCTGATTTTTTTGGGCTGTAACAAACCTTGCCACCATTTCCCTCTGTGTGCAGGAGAAGCAGCTGGATAAAAACACCCACTGAATGGGTCACGTGGTTGTTGCTTGCTTCCTCTTTCTTCCCCGTGTGAAGAAAGAAGAAGCTGTTCATCTCTATTGTGAGACAGCAGAAGGAGGAAAAACAACGGTAGGGAAATGTGATTTCCCATCTGTCTGATGACACTTTTTATTTCAATTTGCCATTCTAGGGCCAGATCTACACCAAGCAGGAAATACCACTATGAAAGCTCCATGAAAGTGGTATATGGTATGTGTCAATGGGCCCCAACAGTTGTCAGTGCACTTCAGTACTGCTATAAAGCAGTAGTGTTGCTCCTGCCTCTTATATACCTCTTTCATACAGCTTTCATAATGCTATACCCTTTTTGGTGTAGATCTGGCCTAAAACTCTCTCCCTGTCCAAATCCAGTACTCGTTTGCATGTAGATGCCTTATTGCTCTACATGCAGCCACATACACATTGCACTTTGGCTAATCACCACAGTAGGACAACCCTTATTCTTGCCTTTTTCTAGCTCTGTGGTGATACTTTGCTTTATTTCTCCACAGAGAGCCAGGAATGCAAAATGCTAAATTGAATGAACCACATATAGTCTGCCCTTTGACTTATAGACCTCCAACCTTACATTACAGTGTACAAGGAAGAATACCAGTGCATGTTCCAAAATAGTTAGGGATAAAGTACTTGTATAACGTTTAGGAACTCTCTCTCTCTCTCTAAGGGATGTGTATTGTATCATTACAATGCCTGATAATGATCTGATAATGGCTTTATCGGACATATTGGGCCCGATAACGATACGATATTCCCCCGATATTATCGAATCTGATAATTATCGATCTGATAATTATCAGATTTTATCGAAAATATCGGACAGCCAGTTTTTGAAAGTGTGCTCCCGTGCAGATTGTCTATTGGTAGTCATGTGTATTAAATTTCAGAGCAATTGCTCAAACCTTTGATTTTATATGATTTTTTAAAAGTTTTGACAACTGGTTGACCAGGCTGCCCTATTTCAATTGATTTCAAAATACCACGATCTTTAAAAAAATCATATAAAATTGAGGGTTTGGGTAATTGCTCTGAATTTTTTTCACACATGACTAGCCAGATCCCATCTTCAATGTCCCACAAGTTTCAAGTTTTTATCTTTAAAAATGAAGTAGTTACAGCAGGGGGTGGGACATTTGGGGGGGCCCTATAACTTTTTAATTTGAAAAGAAAGATACTTGAAACTTTTTGGATATTGCAGATTGGCTCTTGCTAGTCCTGGTTCCATAAGTTTCATGTCATTATCATTTTACATAAAAAAAGTTATAGATGCATTTCCCCCCAATGCAAGCCTATGGGGGGAAAACAGACAATAAGTCTTTTGACAGCAGGGCGGACAGGTCAACCAGCTGTCAAAAGTAGAACACTCTTTTAAAAAAATCATATAAAATATAGGGTTGGAGGGATTGATCTGAAAATTAATACATATGACTAGCAATAGACAATCTGCACTGGGGACAAACTTTCAAGTTGCAAACTTTTAAAATAATGAAGTTACAGGGGGGTTAGGGTCCCCTATAACTTTTTTTAAAAAGATACAGACATGCAACTTGGGGAGCCAGGACTAGCAACATCCCATCTGCAAAGTCCAAAAAGTTACATGTCTCTTATCTTTTAAAATAAAAAAAAATACACTCATTTATAATGTCTAAAAGTCAAGCATATGGCGAAAATGGTGCCATACGATATTAATCAGAAGACCAATAATTATTGTAATGCCGATTACGATACGATATTAAAACTTACAATAATATCAGATCCGATAATTTTAAATATTGTAAAATCCGAAAACGATACGATATTTTCGGTCCGTGCACATCCCATATATATATATATATATATATATAGTATCAGGATCAGAGATTTAAAAATGCCATGTAAATGTATTAAGGCCGAGAAAAAAGAAGTGTCAAATAACAGAAAGAAGAATGTAATAAGGAATTTCCATGCATAAGAAAGGAAAGGACTGATTAAGTAAGGTAAGTAAGGCTTTCAGGTAAGTGTGCATAGGATTGCAGTGATACACTTCTTATAATAGATAATTGGGTTGGATCTAACCTTCATGCAAGTGGAGGTCTGCTCACTCAACGGGACTTTCCCACTCTCTTTTCCTCCTTGCAGCTCCCCCTGTGTGCCCCAAATTTGTTCCAGAGTGTCCTAGTACAACCCTCTGGAGCAGATTTGGGGGCATGTGGGGGCTTGAGATGGAGGAGTAAACATGTACATCCAGGAGGGAACCATTGGATACAATCCTTTGTCTTAATTCTTACTGCACCCTTGGAGAGCCAAATACATATTACATGCAAGGGTATCTAAAAAATCTCAAACTGTCGGAATAGGACTTTGTATACATCCTTCTAATCTCATCTATTTCCTTCCTATAAACCTACTTTTAAAAGGTGTGATTTGGAGTGGGAAATCAGTGGAAGTGATTTGCAAATTAAGCTGCCTACTTGTTCCCCTCATTTGTTCAGTGTTTAGAAGTGGCTTCTCTGACTTCCTGTTCCTCTGACTTCTTCTCTGAACACTTCTGCTGCTGCTTTTGGTAATCTCAGCCATCAGAATAGGACTTTGTATACAGAATACTAAGAAAACAGTCCTTCTGTTATAAGCCCATCCATAGGCTGATTGTGAATTGTGTGAACGCTTAAGTACTTCATTTTGTTCATCAACCCTTTTTAAGAGAAAAAAAATGTTTCTGTTCATCAAGCCTGATGCACGAGTCTTTTTTGTGAATGATGCCAAGAAAGAATGACTCATTTTACTCCATTCACTCCCTCCATTCTACTTATGATTTTATAAATTTCTATTTTGTTCCTCTCCTCCGTCTTACTGATTCTATTCTAAGAGCTCAACATGTTCTTTATAAAAAAGATCATCCTATCTACCGTGATTTCCTCTTTTTGTATTGTCTACAGTGTTACTCACATTCACATGAATTCACATTACTCACATGAATAGGGAAATTGTAGTAATAGGGAAGTGGAGCCAGGCATTCAGCCTAGTCCCCAAAGATCCACCACTTCTTCCATCCCTGCCACCATTGTTGCCCCTTTGAGCATAACATCTGAAGTGGGGAGGATCCTGTCTTGTGAAGGCTCCTCACATTATTTAGAACCCAGATGCAGGGTTCTATATCATCCAGGACCCTCCATGACTTCAGGAGCTCCACACCACCACTTCAGAAGTTATACTGAACATGGCAACAATGACAGTGGGGGTGAGAGGTGTGATACAACTTTGGAAGTGGGGCTAAACATGTTGTCCCACATCCCCTTTCACCGTGGGTGAAGGAACAGGACAGCAATCGAATTCTGAAAATAGTTTAATTTGTGTATTTTTAATTTCTTTGCTGTGTTTGCTAAAACCAAAAGGTCAGGCAGGCAAAGAGAGGCAGGTGCCAGTAGATTCACAGAGCAAGGGACAGGACAGGATGTTCAGCTACAGGTCAGGAGCTTTTCCCAGCTCTTTGGTGCTGAAAAATCTGCTCTGAAGGAGGAAAACTAGGTTTCGGTTTTGCAAGCAGTTTCGTTTGTGCAAAAATGTGTGCAAAGAGCTCATCAGAAGAAATTTAGGGTAAAAATAAGCCCTCCTAAGAGTTACGAAAGAGCAGTCTAGCTTGAACATATAGAAACATGAAGCCAAAATGGCAGTTCTTAAAAGAAGAAGGGAGCAAGAAAAGGTTGGTAGGCTAGAAGGATGAAAGAAAAATAGTCAAGAAAGAACGCTGATTGGGAGAGCTGAGAATTCTGACAATAAGATATTGCTGCAAAGAACTTCAGGATAATATGGCTTCAGTCTAGTCATTTAACCCTGGTTATTTTCTTATCCCTTTGATCTTATGGTTTGGTTTTATACAGGTGTATTGTAACCATTCAGATGTGTGTGTGTTTTCTAATAACAATGATACTTATTCAGTAAATTTTGTGGTCTCTTTTCTTGTTGGGTTACTGACACCACATTTAGAAGCCAAACTCCATACTACTAAATGTATTTACAAGAGACACAGAGGGTTCTTAGGGCTTTTGGTGGGGGTAGCTGGGGAAAATAAAGGCATTCCTTTTGACCTGGTCTTCCTTTCACACATAGATAAGGATATAGCTGGTCTTTTGCCCTATCCATATGATAAATGTGTGAATGGGCTAGCAAGCTCTTTGACATCTCTTTTCAGATTAGTCGTGCATATTATGGTATTATTATTATTTTATTTATTTATTTATTTATTTATATCCCACTTTTTTCCAATAATGAGACTCAAGGCAGCTTACAAATTAAAACATGTACAGTTAAAACAAATAGTGATATACACAAATTAAAAATATAATTAAACATAGTACAATTTTAAAATATTTAAAACATTTAAAAATATTTTAAATACACATGATTAAAAATCCAAACTATAAGCAGTACATCCACAAAGGTATGACTTACTCCCCAAAGGACTTCTGAAACAGAAAAGTTTTTGCTTGCTTCCGAAAGCACACCAAGGAGGGAGCTAGTCTAGCTTCCCTGGGAAGGGAGTTCCAGAGCCCCAGGACAGCCACCAAGAAAGCCCGCTCCCTCGTTCCCACCAGACATACCTGTGATGGTGGTGGGCAGATAGAAGGGCCTCCTCTGAAGACCTCAGGGGATGGGCAGGCTCATAAGGGAGAATACGGTCTTTCAGATATCCTGGACCCGAGCCATATAGGGCTTTGTAGGTCATAACCAGCACTTTGAATTGTGCCTGGAAACAAACTGGGAGCCAGTGGAGCTATTTTAACAGGGGAATTGTATGCTCCCTGTAACCAGCCCTGATCAACAATCTAGCTGCAGCTCTTTGAATCAGCTGAAGTTTCTAAACACTCTTCAAAGGCAGCCTCACGTAGAGCACATTACAGTAATCCAAACGGGATGTAACTAAGGCATGTGTCACCATGGCCAGGTCCAACATCTCAAAGAACATGCACAGCTGACGCACAAGCTTTAACTGTGCAAATGCATTCCTGGCCACCGCCGAAACCTGGGCATCCAGACTCAAGGCTGAATCCAGGAGTTCACCCAAGCTGCGAGCCTGTGTCTTCAAGGGGAGTGTAACCCCATCCAACACAAGCTGAATCCCTATTCCTTGATCTGTCTCTCGACTAACCAAGAGCACCTCTGTCTTGTCTGGATTAAGCTTCAATTTGTTTGCCCTCATCCAGTCCATTGTTGCCAACAGACACTGGCTTAGGACCAAAACAGCTTCCTTGGAATTGGGTGGAAAGGAGAAGTAGAGTTGGGTGTCATCAGCGTACTGGTGGCACCGCACCCCAAAACTCCGGACAACCTCTCCAAATGGTATCATGTAAATGTTAAATAGCATGGGGGACAAAACGAAACCCTGAAGGACTCCATAGGCCAACGGCCAAGGAGTCAAACAGAATTCCCCCTGCATCACCTTCTGGGTCCTCCCTTCCAGGAAGGAATGGAGCCACTGTAAAACAGTGCCTCCAAGACCCATCCCAGCAAGGTGGCCCAGAAGGATACCATGGTCGATGGTCTCGAACGCCGCTGAGAGGTCCAGCAGAACTAACAGGGATACGCTCACCCTGTCCAGTTCCCAGTGTAGGTCAACCATCAAGAAGACCAAAGCTGTTTCTGTCCCACAACCAGGTCTGAAGCCGGATTGAAATGGATCTAAATAATCCATCTCATCCAGGAGTCCCTGGAATTGGGAGGCCACCAAGCATTCCAATACCTTGCCCAGAAATGGGATATTGGAGACTGGCAGGTAATTGTCTAATACATCGGGGTTCAAGGAGGGCTTTTTCAACATAGGTCATACTACTGTCTCCTTCAGGCAGGATGGGACCCTGCCTTGACAGAGAGAGGCATTAACCACTCCTCTCACCCACTCGGCCAGTCCCCCTCTGGCTGCCTTTATGAGCCAGGAAGGGCAAGGATCTAACATACATGTGGTGGCTCTTACGTTTCCAAGGATCCTGTCCACATCATCAGACTGTGCAAATTGAAAAGTATCCAATATTTATGAATGTTTTATCCAGTCTCTTTCACTTTCCTATGCAGCTGAGCTCAAGTGAGGTGAAAAAGGCAGCATTAATTTGATTGTTTGTCATTCAGAACATACCAGGTTACGGTAGACCTGTAAGTTTGCTTCCATCAAGCCTAAACAACGTTTGACCCTCTAAGTCAGGAGTGGGCAAGTCTTGGCCCTACAGATGGTTTGGACTGCAACTCCCATCAGTCTTAGCCAATATAGCCATTGGTGAGGGATGATGGGAGTTGTAAACCAAAACATGTGGAGAGACTTAAGTTTCCCTGCTCTAAACTAGGGATGGACAGACTCACCTCCATTGCACCATGTGCTAGTCACCAACCTCCCACCAGCCTCCAGCCCCTCTTTGATTTACTGAATGAGCCACGATGTGGTCCACAGGCAACTGACAAGCACTCAACCCCTCACTATTTTGTGAAAATGTTGCATAATGTTACATAAATGGCCCTTTACTGCCACCATTAAAACAACAGTACATTTATGAATAAACAATGTCACAAGTTTTTCACAAAATGGTGACTTAGTGAGGGGTCGGGTGATGGCTGGGTGGTCACAGACTGCCCAGGCAGCTTGGCGAATGGGGGTCCAGTAAGTGTGGTGCCATCCATGGACTGAGGTCCAGGAGGCCAAGTGGGGAGGGAGTCCACCAGACTCCATTCCCCTCTCAGACTCCCGTGACATCCCTACTCTAAACCTAATGATGCTCAGCAGCCAGGTTGAGTGGGGGCTTGCTCAACTTGGCTTTGTGCCTCTCACAGACAGGGACAACCCTGCATTTAGCAAAATGGTATCACCATGACAAAGAGAGAGTTGCAGGCAGGAACTGAGGTCTAAATGCTTCAGTAAGTCTTTTTAAAGTATTGGCCTTAGAAAGGGCCCTCCACTTCAGTGAGCAAAATGTCTTGCTGACATAAGTAGAAGGGCCATAGCTCAATGAAAGAGCATCTGTTTTGCATGCAGGTTCGACCCCCGGCTTCTCCAGGTAGGGCTGGAAAAACTCCTGCCTGAAACCCTGGGGAACCACTGCCAGTCAGTGTTGACAATACTGAGCTAGATGGACCAAGGGTCTGACTCAGTGTAAGGCAGTTCCTATACTCCTTGGGCCAGTACTGCTGAGAGGCTTCAGAACTGATGGAGGCACCATGCACCATCATGTTTTGAGGGCTTGGTCTGGTCAGTTACCAGTTGAGATTCCTGGCTTATACATAGCTGAAGGAAGCTGGGGTGTTTCTTGATGCATGCTTTGCACCTTCATGAAAGCTCACTCGCCAGGTAGATGATCTTAATACTATAAAGTATTATCTATTTGAGTAGACAATATATTTTCCAGCAGCACAGCTGTGGTGAGAACTTCATTCTTTTTTCTCCTTCCCCTCCCCACACAATGGAAGTGAAAATGATGAAAGCTATTCACCAAGGGTTCTTCAAGAACAATATGATTCCATATGTAAACTTCCTCTTTGTCTCAGCTGCAGCTGCAGATCTGTCAAGCACCGTACTCACAAAAGACTACATTATGCATCCTTAATGGAATTCTATACAGTTTTTCAGCACAGCATGGTATTAATCATTAAGCTGGACAGCTTGGCTATCCAAAGCTTGTATCTCACTAACTTGTGTGGTATAATAGATCTAATTCCTTGAGCACAAGAATGAGAACGAGACATTTCCACCTGCTTTCTGATTAAAGCAAATTTAACAGTTTTCTAGGGTTGCCAAGTTTCCCCCTGTAATGTATCCTTGTATTTAACTTCCTGCTGATTCAATTGGGTAAGGATTCAAAAGTGGTAGCCCCACCTCAAGCACACACAGGGCCTGGTCAGACAACATGCTAAACCATGGTTAGGGTGTTCAACCTTTTGCAGCAAATGGTGAGTGAATGTGTTTAAACTGTGGTTATGTAGCCACCAGGGTTAGGAATGGTTCACATGCCACATCAATTCATGGTTCACATGACATGCAAAGCCATAATGTTTAGCTCAAAATGCTTAACCACCGTGGCTGAGTGTGTCATCTGAACAGGGTCATTCACACACACATACTGATTGACTGAAAGGGATCTTGGAGGGGGCTTGGTTCTCAGTACTATGGTCTTGGAGTATAGCCCTCAGGTGACAACATCACATTTCTAAAAACATGGGTTTCTTGTGGGCAAAGAAACACATTAGAAGTTTTAACACAAGCAGTGGAACTTTTCACTGGTGCTGCTAAATGTGGTGGTAAAAAAAAATCATTGGAATATTTATTTTAACTAATGTATTTAGGAATTTTGGACTGTAACCCACTAGAACTACCCAATGCCAGGATATGACTCTGATAGGGAGGTGTGAATTGACAAAACTTGAGCTCACTGAGGTTCTCCAAATTTCACCTCAAAACTTGTTCCAACTCATTTTCAAATCAAATTGTGAGCTTTGTGGTTGTTCTTTTTTTACATGAAAATTTGCACACATTTTTGGGAGTATTTTTCCAGATGGGCAATTTGGGCAGTATCCTGTGCTGCCACAGCAACAGTATCAGCTCCACTGTGCTTGTGGAATGGAGTGCTAGTACAACAGGAACTAGTGATTCCTAAATGGAAGTTAATAACAATGCTCATTTTCAAAATGGGGCAGGACAGCAGAATTCCCTTCTGGGAGCTTCTCTGACTGCTGACACATCCTGTTCCAGAACTGACTGTTGCTGCTTGTTTCCATTTTTTTTTTCAGGAACCACTAGCTCCAATTGCCCAAGCAGTACATTTTGCTAGTGTGAAGGAAATATAGGATGCTGCCCAGCAATTGTGCACATTTTTGAAATGTACATATTTTCCTCATTGATTAAAGTATGCTTGTGTGCATCTTTCAAAGGACACATTATATGCACATTTTTCAACAGTATGCATTTGTGAAACACTTTTTGTTATTGTTATTGCTCTGTGAATCACACTGCAAGCTCAGACCCCCTCTACAAGAATTCGGTTTGACACCTGGTTCTCCGATTATGCACATCTTCTCGGAAGCGCTTTCTGGTAAATGACTGTACACGGGAGGTGATTGAGCACTCAACTGGTGGCCTTACCAGTTGTTTGAAATGCACTTTACAAGTAGTTAATGCAGAGAATCACTTGTTTACATAGTCAAAATGCGCTTTAACACCGCAGCAAAATAAAACTCGCTATTTAACGCGCATTCGATAATGCACATAATCGAATAGATAACGCGCCTCAACTCCCGATTTGCGCTCTGCACATGTAGAGGTAAAAATTTTAATGAGACTTGAAAGAGCTTTAAACCTCTTGTGTAGAGGAAGCCTCAGATATATACAAGTTTTAATTCATTAAACAAAAAAACCCTATGATTTACAAAAACAATGTTAAGGCTCTACAGTTTCCAACCAAAAAGCAGGGAAATTGGGAGTGAAGGCTCACAAGCCTTAACGCCATATCCTCCCTAAGGAGGCAGAAAGTGCAAGTGAAATTCTCATTCTCCCAAAGCAGATAAACCATGAGGACAGGGTGGAGAATATGATATGCAGAGGTGACTTTGGGGTTATGGAAAATGCATGAGGAACAACTTAGGGCCACCTACTTCTCTTTTTTTTTTGTTTAGAGCAGCCCTTCCCCAACCTGGTGCCCTCCAAAGGTGTTGGACTACAACTCCCACCATTGCAAATCAGTATGTCCCATGGTCAGGAATGCTGGGACTTGTCATCTCAAACATCTGGATATGCAATTTGATATGCAGAGGTAACTGTGGGGTTGTGGGAAATGATGATGAACACCTTAGAACAACCTACTTCTCTTTTTTAAGAGCATCTCCTCATGTTGAGAGTTCCAACCCGACACATCTGACAGGCACAAGGTTGGGGAATGTTGTTCAAGAACAAGGGTAGGCAGAATGTAGATCTCCAGATGTTTTGGAATTCAACTTGTAAAAGTTCCTATCAACATGGGCAGTTATCAGGAATGCCATTAGTTGATGTCCAAAACATCAGGATAGATCTATTTTCTGCCCACATCTGTTCCAAAGTATGATGTTTTCCAGCATTAAGATATGTGATCAATCAAGGAAATAGAAAAGAGCTGCATCATTTTAAATAAACTGTCTAAACCAAATGAAACAATAATGAATGAATCTTGAATACCTAATCCAGATAGCTCTTCAGATGTCAACATTAGTTTTCAACACATGGCATTAGACGCCTGTTTCTTGAATATCAGATATAGGATTTCTCTTACTTGTTCAGCAGTGTGAGATCAAAGGCAGAGCTACCACCTAATACTTTCATGCATCAGTATTATTTTAAAATTAAGTATGAAATTATTTTTGTCTTCCCCATAACACATAACATGGGAGTTACAGTGCAACACATCTGGAGAGCACCAGGCTGGAGAAAGTTGATTCCTATACAAGTATTCTCAGAAGCCAGTGCCACTGAATTCACTAGGGCTTACTCCTAAAAGGTACAGGATTGCAATCTAATCTCATCTGAAAGGTGTTCAAGACAACCAAACTAAACCTCTTCTGCTCCTCTGTCGCTTTGATGAGATGATGCATTGTGGGGGGTTGTGGGGAGTGAACAGAATATTTTGTATAAATACATTTTAAGGGGGGAAAATGGTTCTTTGAAGGGCAGGATATTGATCAAAAGTTGGAAGTGCCTGGCACATGCTCTGGTTCTAGATCTGTCATGAATAGTGCCCCTTTTTTATTATTAAGCATGCTGCTATATGCAAGATGTGTGTGAGAGAAAAGTATTGGGCAGACCCTGTATTTGGTAAGGATATAGAACAGCATTCCTCATCCTGCTGCCCTCCAGGTGTTTGAGATGACAAGTCCCAGCATTCCTGACCAAGGAACATACTGACTTGCAATGATGGGAGTTGTAATCCAACACCTTTGGAGGGCAGCAGGTTGGGGAAGGGCTGCTCTAAACAAAAAAAGAGAAGTAGGTGGCCCTAAGTTGCTCATCATCAGTTTTCCACAAACCCACAGTCACCTCTGCATATCATATTCTCCACCCTGTCCTCATGGTTTATCTGCTTTGGGAGAATGAGAATTTCACTTGCACTTTCTGCCTCCTTAGGGAGGATGTGGGGTTAAGGCTTGTGAGCCTTAACTCCCAATTTCCCTGCTTTTTGGTGCTTGGTTGGAAACTGTAGAGCCTTAACATTGTTTTTGTAAACCGTAGGTTTTTTGTTTAATGAATTTCATGGCTTTGTGTAAAGGATGACTGGATGTTATACAGTTGACAACCAAGCCAGCATCAGCCAGGATGTTACACCATCTTGACAT
This sequence comes from Anniella stebbinsi, assembly GCA_029215795.1. Classification (NCBI taxonomy): domain Eukaryota; kingdom Metazoa; phylum Chordata; class Lepidosauria; order Squamata; family Anniellidae; genus Anniella; species Anniella stebbinsi. Next base: position 139,021,324 of record JARDYH010000005.1, on the reverse strand, counting down.
CCAATATAAAATCAAAGCTAGTGTTATGTGTTGAACTCACTTTTACAATTAATAAATCAACCAAAATGGTTGCATCGCCCTCATTTTTAAAGATAAAGATATGAAATCTGGCATCATGGTAACTCTTAAGTAGGGATGTAGTTATGTCAAGTTTGATGCAGATCTATTCATGCCTTGAATTTTATGATTTTTTTTAAGTTCAAACAGAAATCTCTTTGGGGTCTAGGACCTTAAGCAGTACAAGTTTAAAAAATGAAATTAAAAATAAGGAGATAAAACTTGGCACCATGGTAACTCTGAAGTAGGGATTTATCCATGCCAAGCTGGAAGCAGATCTGTTCATCCCTTGATTTTTAGGAATTTTTTAAACTTCAATTTAATTTTTTGAATTAACTAAAATGCTTACAATTCCATCATTTTTAAAGATAAATGGATGAAAATTAACAGCATGGTAGCTCTTAAGTAGGGATTGAGCCGTGCCAAGTTGGAAGCAGATCTGTTTATGCCTTGAGTTTTAGGAATTTTTAAAACTTCAAACCCAATACTCCTCTTTGGAGTCTAGGACCTTTAAAAAAAGAAAGAAAATGAAATTATGGATGAAGAGATGAAACTTGGCACCATGGTACCTCTTCAGTAAGGCTTTAGCCATGCCAAGTTGGAAGCAGATTGGTTCATGCCTTTAATTTTAGATATTTTTTTTGTAGTCAAACTTTTTAAAAAATCCTAAAAATCAAGGCATGAACGGATCTGCTTCCAACCTGGCATGGCTTAATTCTAGGGTGACCACTAGGGTGTGACGTAGTGGCTAAGGTGTTGGACTGGGAGCTGAGAGATCCGGGTTCTACTCCCCACTTGGCCATGGAAACCCACTGGGTGACTTTGGGCCAGTCGCAGACTCTCAGCCCAACCCACCTCACAGGGTTGCTGTTGTGAGGATAAAATGGAGAGGAGGAGGATTATGCACGCTGCCTTGGGTTTCTTGGAGGAAGAAAAGTGGGATAGAAATGCAATAATAAATAAAAATTTAAAAGAACTCTCAGGATTTCCCCAGATTTGTCCTGGTTTTTGTTCTATCCTCGGTGTCAGGGGGGATTTTATGCAATAGTCTATAATGACATGGAATTACACACTTTCCCCTTTAAGGCCACCATTAGCGCAGCGGGGGGGGGAATGACATGCTTTCTGGAGGTGTGTCATTCTCCCCCTCTGCTCCAATCAAGGCCTTAAAGGGGAAAGTGTGTCATTCCCAGACATTATAGAAAAGGGCCTGATTGGAGCAGTGGGGTGGGGGTGAGAATGACATGCTTTCCCCTCCTCCGCTCCAATTGGGGACTTTAAGGTGGCCCCCAGAAAGCCATTTTCCTGCCCCTCACTAGGTGTCCTCTTTTTTGGTTTCCCAAATATGGTCACCCTACTCAATTCTTGCACAACCTGCATTTCCATCCCTAGATATTTACTCAAAAGTAAGAACCTTTGAATTTCCTTGGTTCTTGAAAATCAACACACTTGCTTTTAGATTTGCCAGTCTCAGCATTCTATGTGTGCTATGAATGCCTGCTCTGTCTGTCCCTATAGTTTCCTGCAAGGTCCAGCCAGGGGAAGCCAGTAAATTAAACCCATGGGTGGACGGTGGGATTCTCTCAAGTTCATCTGACAGCAGGTGCTATAGAACATGAAAACAAAAAAAGAAAGTTAAGGAGAAAATATGTAATAAATTTTAATACTAATAAAATATATTTATCACAAAAAAACACTATTCAAGATATATATGTATAATAACAAAGTAAAAACAAGGCTCTTATGATTCTGGCCAAACGCGTTTCGACAAAAGTGTCTTCTTCAGTGGCCCAATCACTAAACTGTTTGAGTACCAGGCAGAAGTTTTTGACAACGGGGCTGATTTAAATATTTCCTAAATAATGGGATTGTATCACTTCCCAAATTGGTGTGTATAGTACACCAAATGTAATTCACTGGCTTTACTGCTTGTAAATGGTAAGGTATTTTCTCCTTAACTTTCTTTTTTTGTTTTGAGGATTTTGGTTAAGGTTAGCACCTTGTTGTTTGTGTGGCTATAGAACATGGACCTTCCAGGAATGTTGAGGCTGGATTTCTGGCAGACCCATCCAGGCAACTTTATAGCCTGTTAATCCCTCCATTTGGGAGCCCGCAGAGCACGTGCCTCATAAGGCAAATGGCCATATGAGAAGTGTTATTATGGCCTGCTACTTTCTTTGTCTTTAGTAGTCTGGGGTCCAGATCTCTTCAGAAGGGGGGATAGTGTTATGTGGTTGGGGTCAGTCTAAATTATCTCCAGGGGTCCCTTACTTAATGTCTCTGATGGCAAAGAGATTGAGGATTTTCCCCAGCTCTGTTACTCTTGAAGTTACTAGGCCTGTTGAAAATAGGTTTTATAACATAAGCAGGAAAACAGTGAATACCCCTTTTAACTTGTTAAACCAATGAAAACATGCCACACAAGAAGTCTTAAGATATGAATGGTTTAGAAAAGTAAATGCAAAAGAACATCAGATACAGAAGTGAAATCTGAAACATTACTACTACTAGTAGTAGTAGTAGTATCCTGCCTTTTGCCCAATGCTGGGTCTCAGGGCAGCCTTTCAAAATTAAAACATATACAGCTAAAGCCTACAAATAGAAATATACAAAAGTTAAAATATAATTAAATGCTTTTCAATATTAAAGCATTGAAAACATTTAAAATACATAACAATTTAAAATTCAAAAAAGGGTTTGCCTGCCTCCAAAAACACATCCAGGAGGGAGCCAGTGTAAACTGCAAGGATTAGAAAGAAAATACATGTGTACACTATGCAAAATACACAGCAGTTTAACTGTTTCTAAACCTTATTAGAAAAACAGTTTGACTAGGCCAAAACCAATGTTGTAGGCCTAGAAACACTTTGAAAGGTTTCAAAATTGCACTTAAAACTTAACACTGGCCCAAACTAATTAAATGAAGTGTTTGAAGCTTTCAACTTTATAGCAGTGTGGACCAAACTCTTAGAAAAGAGGGAAGTAGCACTGTGTATGTTTGGGGATGGGGGATGGAAAGGAATGTATAGCTCCCTATTCCCAGGAGAGATCTGAAGATAAGGTTATCATGGATCCAGAGGAACCACACCCTGCTTCACCAGGGAGCAAAAAAGCAAACTGGCCTTATGAAAATAGCTCAAAATACTCTCAAAGCCAAAGGAAAGCATATTCCAGAAGATAAAAGAGAACTCTTCTTCTCTCAAGATGTCTGTGCTATAGAGGCAGCAGCCATCCCCCCCACAAACATTTTAAGGCAGGAGGGAGGGGGAGAGTGATGCTACTGAGCATGTCTCACACTATGAGGGAAGAAGGCCTCTGCATTGACTTGAGTAAGGTGTAAAAATATTCCTTAAAATCAAATGAAGGGATTTTTTAAAAAAAAAATGAAAAGCTTTCCACCAACTACAGTGAAGGAGGAAGAAGACCCTGCCACTGGATTAATTAATAAGGATCTAGAAATTATGCAAATCCTGAGCACAAATCTCACCAACTCAAATTCATTATACAACATCAGGGAGACAGGTTTGTTTCCCTTTTCTATCTGAAACTGCCATCCTTCCCTCAGTCTTTCACCAATCTTCTTGAAATTTTCAGGTAATTTAAAATCAACATTTCTTTCTGGCACAAGTAAATTTCAGGAATATTGGTGAAACATTTTCAATTTTATGAATGTTAGAATGACCCCCCCTCCAATTATCACTAACATGTTGGAATGTGTTTTTTACTGATGGCTCTTAACAAGGGAATCACTACCATGATTCCCTTAATAACAGATAGCATTTTGGTCAACACATTGGGTGCAGAAAGGTGAAAAACAGAAAAATGCTGGTAAAAATGGCATGGAAATGAATTTCTTATGGGTCAGGGTCTGCAGTCTAGGTTTGGATCAAGGGATATTTAAGCCCCATAACAACATGAAAGAGGACTCATTCCATTTAGAATCTCCAGTGCAAGCCATGTTGCCACAAGTTGTAAAGCTAGGGTGAACACCAGTGTTTTAAAACCCTAGGTAAAGACATTCTAAGACCAGAATGCTACACTTTCAGAGATTCTCATATGCAAGCTACAACTCCATCTAAGGTACTCACTCCAAAAGGGCGTTGCTCTTCTCCTATATCACACTGTCAAATCCTTCCCCTACACAGATACACAGACATGCAGCTTACATGATGTGGGACAGTCGCTCTCCCCAATCTAGTGCTCTTCATATGTTTTGAACTACAGCTCCCAACATTCATGACCATTAGCCATACTTGGGGGGCTAATGGGAATTAAAGTCAAAAACACTGGACTGGGGAAGGCTGGTGCATGATATTAATCTGAACATGAAGTAGGTATTTCGATAGCTACCTGCTAACTGCCCAAATACTTCCTGTAGTTCTTTCTGAGGGCCAAAACAGACATTACTTTCAATCCATATCGAGTGGCTATATCTCCTCCCCCCATTTTTACTCTGAAATAGTGCTGGGGACCTAAACCAGATCTTAAAATGCCCCTGTGATGAAATGATATTTTATTTTATTGTTTGTATATATATTTGAATGTTTGGTTGTGGGCTTGATTTCCTTTAACAAATCCTTTTTGTTACAGGCAATGGTAAGTAAGTGGGAGGGTGGAGTTAGAATGTTGAGCTGTTTGAATGGTGTCCTCTGATTGGCTGTTTCATTTTCAGTTGAGAGAGAGTATAACTCTGATGGTAGGATTAGGGAATCTGGGCTATAGATTTGAGAGGTGGTTAGTTTTCCCTGGGAGGTAGAGGAAGGTACATTTATTTTAACACCACACTGTATTACTATGTATCATTTTCCTTATTAATTTTTCAGTGTTGTTTTGTTATTTTAAAACCATGCCTTTTTGGGGTCTTATTTGTTGCTGAAGGTTTATGATACACATTCACACTCTCATACACAAAAAGGTTTAAAGTTTCCTCTTAAAAGGAAGATAGTGGTGGCAGCAAAATAGAGGTTGTTGACAGCATCACTAGCATCACAGAGGGTGAAAGCCCGCTTACCCCACATGCTAGGGTTCTAGTTCAAAGGTCCCATTGATTGAAATGTGCTTTTATACATTTTTTAAAAAGAACACATTTTTTCACTCACATTTTTCAACAGTACATACTCATAGTAATTCAGTGCCTACTCTATAATAAACGTTTAAAGACATAGCTAAAGATTTAAAATTAAGGTCAATTTTGACCCTTAGTATGTCTGAAGTCAAGCAGTTCTGAAGATTTGAACAGTGCAACCCTATACATAGATTGTGTCTAAGGGGACTTCCTCTTTCGTTATGTATGTGTGTTTAGAACTGCAACTGAAATTCCCTATTAAAGGCCTATCTGGGGCTCTTGTCAGCACTGATGTTTGTCTAAAGAGGAAAACATCCCATAGCATCAGCAGTAGTCTACAAAGTTGAAAAAATAAATATTAGTCTTCTTTTCCATGAATTTAAACAACTACTTCCCAAATTCATAATATAGAATGATATTAATTGCTTATCTCTTGTGACTGGCCTGGGAAGACAGTGTGGCCAACTGGTCATAGCAGGGGGTGATCACACGGGCTGCATATTTTCAGACATACATTTGCATTAGAGAAGATGAACAGAGTTTCAAATACCTTCCTACATTACAACTGAGAAGGACATAGCTGAACATGAAGAGCATCTCTTCTCTAATATACAACTTACATTTTCATTATTTTTGGCAAGTTAACTATACTATGCAGGCAGAAGCAAAAAGTACATAGATACCTAAGTATTCTGCTATGACAACTTCACACAAATTAATTGAGCTATGGTTTTCCCCTGAGGTCAATTATTGGAGTTTGATGTTCTCTTAATGAAAGCTCTTTGGTAAACAGAATGAATTACACTGTCTCAAGATTCCTCTTTTTCTGGAATCTTTAGATTGTTCCTGCAGGAATAATATTAATAAATTAATTATTAGAAGACTATATATAGCCTCAAGAATTACAAATGAGTTTTTAACAGCAATATACACCAGGTAATGTATGTTGTATATTATTTAAAATAGCAGTAATGTTAAGTTAGATTATCAGCACTTAGACAGGATTCAGAGAAATTAAAATGTCCAGTGACATTCTTCATTTGAGATATTTCAGGTTTTCTATTGAAGATGATTCAACTGAACAGAAAGAAATATTGCATGAAATTCACAGAAGTAGTCCAAAGATGTGACACCTTGGCCATTATGAAATCATCCAAGGCATCTGCAAACCTTCCATAAGACATAACATGATCTAAAAGCTACTGCATGTCCTCAACTGGCTTGTAATCTCAAACATCAAATGGTTGAGGTTTCACAGGCTTATCAAGAGGAAAACAGCTGGAAACTGGATTTTATACAATGAGAAATAGCACAAAACATTATACATTGAACATACTGTGAGAACCAATGCTGTATAATAGTTAGAATGTCAGACTAGGAAATGGTATATACCTCATTTCAGATCTCCACTCATCCATGAAGCTCACTGTATGATCTTGGGCCTATCACTCTTTCTCAGCCTAATCCTACTCACAAGGACATTGTCAGGAGAAAATGTAAGGGGAGAACCATTGTGCAGTGGAGGCTATAGGCTCCAACGTCAGTGGGGTGGTGAATCTGCTCCAGATTTCAGACAGAACAAAGAACCTTGGATAACTCTCTAGAGTTCTAATTGGTTCTGACTGGAACCTGGAACAGATTTACAACTCCATTGACACCAGAGCCACCAGCCTCTACTGCAATTATGACATTCCATAGGGTCCCCCAGAAAGTCTTCTCCTGACTGTGGCATCACTAGGAAACCAATCATAACTGGGCTTCTACATGCCCCACCTTTGTCACCAAATGTAAACCCACAATAACATAAACCTTGGGTAGTGCAGTAGGCTTCCCTAATAATCTGGCTATGAGACTCATGGCAGGGATGTGCAGTGAGATACTGGTGTTTGGAATCCCCTTGGGTCAAACTACACCAGCTCTAAACAAACGATTTCATTTATTAAGAAAATATAAAAAGCATAGTGTTGCAGTCAAATCAAATAAACAAGAAAGGTTGTTCTAACTATTGAACTTGCACTAATTTACCCAAACAGATAATAAACTAATGTTGTCCTGCAACCAAAAGAGGCAAAAATGCATGGGTGGCACTCATCTGTGGAATGCACTTCCCAGAAATTACTTTTCCACACAGCACATCTCCATGCTATCACAAGATGTAGTGATGGCCACCAATTTCAATGGCTTTAAAAGAGGGTTAGACAAATTCCGGGAGGAGAAGGCTATCAATAGCTATTAGTCCTGATGGTTGTATGCTATCCCCAATATCAGAGGCAGTATGCCTATGTACACCAGTTGTTGGAGAACATGGGCAGGTGGGTCCTGCTTGGCGGTTTCCCGTGGGTAGTTGGGTTTTCCATGGGCAGGTGTGTGAACAGAATGCTGGACTGGATGGATCCTTGGTCTGATCTAGCAGGAATCTTTTTATGCTGTTATGAAATGCACACCTTGTACTTGTGTTATGGTCCTTCCGGTGCCAGATGAAGATTTTATTTGTTTATCCTCTCAGGCGTGTTATGAACTGTTCTTATTGCTTCAAGTACTTTATTTTGCTGCTGTCTTCATTTTGGTTTTAATGTATGAGCTTTGTTTTTAATGGAGTGTAAGCTACCCAGAGAGACCTTCCCAATTTAGGCCAACTGAATACACTTTCCACATTACTTGGTCAAGCATTTGTACAGTTTTGCCTTTGAAATTTATATAGTGGCCTACTATGCATCTGGATGTTGGCAGGAGTAAATTAAAGTTCATCCCTGATTACCCACTCAGGAAGGCAGAGAGGAAGGATGACAGGAAGACAGAAAGGACTGGGTTGAAATAAAGGTTGAACTTCCTGGGCTGGTTCCAGATTTATTCCTTAAGGAAGGCTTTTGCCAAAGAATGATAGCACATCAGGCCTTTTGCATCCAGCTCTCCAATACATGATAGCCAAACATAAGATGAATTTATAATGAATTGAAGTTTTTGGACTAGAGGGGATTTGTTTTCATGGATTAATATCTCCTCCACTGCAAGAATCAGAGATTAAGCAAACAACAATCCTTAATTAAACTGCCCCTCTATTCACGAACAGGAGGAAAAACATCACACTATGGAATATAAAAGGTTAGCTACGTATCTTCATTAAAATTCTCAAATGAAGATCTCATTCAATAGTTATTAGTTTTAATTAAATCTCCCTCCAAAAGAGAGGTCAATGCAACTGTAAGAAATAAGTTATCTTCATAACGAAGTTTGATATAATTTTAAAAATATAATCTCCCTCTTTGAATATTGCATGTGAAATATTTGAATATTGATTACAGCAATTTGTACACCTGTCAGAAAATATACAAAATCAGGTTCTCAACTTAGAATATTTCTGTACAAAACATCTGCTAAGTGATTCTTTTCTACATATGAGATTAATTTCATTAATTTGGGCTATCTCTAGAAAGGGATACAGTTCTGCATATTTGCTAGTTGAAAATGCAGCTATCTAAATGAACAGCCTTCCCAAAGAAGCATGCAGAAAAGATTTTATGTTTTAATTTTACCTCCACTTACTCAGCACAGTGGGGGGGGATCCATATATGGGTTTATTGTTGTTGAGATATCAAAATAACTACATTTTCTACAGTAAAACCCAAACTATAAAATTTCAGTTACTGGTATTGCAGATGTGTCCATAATAAGTGGGTTTTATGTGCTGTTTCCTTGGAGAAAGACCAAGTGCGAGAGTAAGCAAGATTCAGTGGGCTCTTTGTAGCTCTTCCGGACCAAACACAGTCTGGATCTACACCAAGCAGGATATGACACTTTGAAAACAGTTTGAAAACTGTATGTGGAGTGTGTCCTGGACCCCAATAGTTGTCACTACTGTTATAAACCATTTTAAAGAGTAGTGTAGATCCTGCCACAGTCTCAGATACAAATCTACAAATTTCCAAGCTTGCAATGTAATTTGAGCCTCCCTTAAAAAACAAACAAACGTTCTACAGCATGTGTACATTTGAAAAATGTTCATGAAAAGATGGATACTTCTGCAAAGTTTGCACAAATACACTTTAAACAACAGAAGATATGCATAATTGGTGCATACATTTTGGGGGGAAATATGCCCAGAAACATGCATGGATTTTCATGCAAAAAGAAAAACAAACAAAGCTTGCAACCTGGGACAGACTTAAGTCACAATGAGGTTCCAGATGGAATTCGGAGAACTCCAGCGAGCTTGGGTTTTGCTGGTTTGCACATCCCTAGGCTCAGTGGATGCACATCCCCTTCCCTGGAGGGGCCAAAAATGTTTGCAATGCTGGGCCAAATGAGAGTCCCAAGTTCTGAAGCCCCCAAAGGCACAGCTTTAGACTGAATATAGCCGTCAAGTGCCTAGATAGACTGGCCTGGAAGACCTGGCTTCCCTGATCACTAGCCCAAGCTTGCTTACCTAGCAGCCCTAAAAGCTAAGCCTATGGGTCATGCCAATATGCATAAACTAAGTAGGGAATCCCCCCATCTCAGGTCCTCCCAGTCTGAGGATGCTGTAGGGAAAGAGGATGGAGAGTGACTCACCTTGGTTCTCTTCCAGAGGACATGGGGCACAGAGGGGTTCTGCCGTCAGCTGCCATATTTCCTGCCATGCTGTCATCCCTATCCACTAACCATTCCACAGGCCCACTCATTTTCCAGGCCCAAATATCTGATATTAACTCAGCAGGATTTCCAAGTAGCAAACTATTTTAGCAACACACTAACTCAACCCCTAAGTGTGGGAACCTTGACCGTAAGCTGAGAGCTGGCTGAGTACCTCTTCCACTAACCATTTTATATGGGAAACCTCACACTGGCTCCAAGCACCAGGTCAGTCTATTAACTGCTCTGTGATTCTCTTCTCTTGCTCACCTGCAAGTTATGCTGAAAAGTCATCTGACTCACCTGATTGGACAGATCAAGATGCAATTACATCACCAGGATTCAAAGGTGCAATGACATTACCAAGCCTTAGATCAAGGCCCGGGGGACAAATCTGGCCATCCTGGAGTCCCAATTCAGCCCTCAGGAATATTCCAGGTGGCCATGTCCTATTTCCCTGTTCCTACCCCCTTCCCACAACCACTGGTCCTTGGGTAATTTTCCCACTTTTGTGCAGTTTCCCCCCATCCTAAAAGGTTGAAATGCCTCTCCTAAGGCTCAGTTACTGGCAGCAGAAGCACTAAGCCAAAATAAGCTGATGTTTGGCATATTTTGCACCATTTTGCTTTTGGCTGTGGTTTCTTTTGTCTTCAGCCATACCCACCACTGGAATGTGGTTCCTGGAAGTTGGCCCTTTGGCTAAAAGAGGTACTGCACCCATGTCTTACAGCCAATGCCATCACCTGGTTCCCACCCCATATCTCTTCATGCATTGGTAGGCCAGTTGGATACATACCCCTTCATCATAAAGATGATGCCGGATGCCTACAAGAAATATGCTTGATTTTTTAAAATGAATATTTTAAAATGGTGTTTTCCATTTTTGGAGTGTATATTGAAATATATTTTTTCATGCATTTTTAGTTTTAGATTCTCCCTAAGGAAGGACATTTAGTATTCCGATATGTGTCAGGCTTCAATAAATTTGGGCACTTCTGAGAAACTTCATTTGTTGCCTCTGCCTGACTCCCTCTCTATCCTCACGAAACCCATATCCCCTCTTCCAATTCGCCCACCACCCATCTGGATGCTGTGTGCTGTTTTCCTGATGTGGCATGGGAGAGGGGCAAACTCAACCCCACCCATAACCTGTATCCATAGAAGTGTCATTGCCGCGGTCTAAACAATGTACAACAGTGACCAGATCTGCCTTCTCTAAGAAGAGACATAGTTGGCCCACTAGCAGAAGCTCTTCAAAAGCTTAGTGAAATGAAAATGTGTTTGCATAAGTGTGTGTGTGTATGTGTGTCTGCTTTGTTCATATATCTGCAACTAAACTGTTTTTACATTATGCATATTACTGTATTTCTAAGGATTTTTAATCTTTGTGAAACACCCAGAGATGGTATAGAAATGCAATAACTGAACTGTTATAAAAGAAAAGGAATGAAAACCACCCTGATCAAAGCCACCACCTAACCACCCAAGCTGTGTCTGGTAGCACTTCCAAGCCACACACCTTATCATTCAGAGGAAATACCTTACAGTCCAGTCTAGGTTGAATTCTCATCACTGGATCAGCTTAGCTTTCCTTTCTTGTCTGGATTCAATCTCAGCTACGTGACCCATATCTGTGAGCACATCATAGCTAGGGATATCCTGAGTGCCTGAAAGAGGCTGGGAGTCCAAGGGACTTCCCCTGCATCTCCCCCCCCCCCCGATCCAGTTGGATGCATGTGACACAAAGCTCTGGTGAGTGCTTGACAGCTGTTGCACCTTTGCTCTTGCGTAAACAGGGCTGTTACAGCTGCACAATGGAGGATCCAGAAATTGCGTACTTCTCCCTGCTGCATTAATGGCAGCCGTAAAGGCCCCATTGACATGGGGGAGATGTGCAATTTCGGCAGCAGGGGTGGATGGCTGCCAAGTGCTCCTCAGGCCAAGCTGAGCCCCAATAGATGCTCATATGGTCTGACAAGTGGACATGGACATTGGTGGCAGGGTGGGCATCTGACAGGGCAGACGCAGGTGAGTTTGCCTATCCCTAATCATACCTCACAATCAGTAGTTAAGAGTTTTTCCTACATCCCTGGAACTTGGTGGAAAAGAGCTACCAAAGCTGAATTTACCCACATAAAAAAAATGAAACCATATGAAGATATTAACACTCACAGGTTTACAGATTGTCTTGTATAAAGTCTAGTTCTGATGGCAACATGATTTCCCCGGACAGATTGTTAGTCACAATGTGAATAAAACACATTCCAGAAATGCTAGGAGATGCACACAAATGTTGGGAACACATACAAAATGAAAAACCCATTTCATAATGATCTGAGTTTTTTCTAATATATTACCCTTGCTCGCTGCTGCACAGGTAACTTCAGTCCCCCACCCCACCCTCGGAGCCTTTATTCCTTACTTACACCTTCAATCCTCTTCCTTGGTCTGTGTCCCGCAGCTGCTCTGCACAGCCTCTCCATGTTCGGACTGCTGTGTGCAGACATATCGTGGCTCAGTCCTCTGGTGTATGAAAATTGGAATCATTAATGCTTTCAGGGGAAATTCTGTTTCCTCCTCCCCCTCCCCTCTATCTCCGCCATTTGTTGGCCACTGTGCTCCCTTGTTTCATTTCCTAATTCTCCAACCTGTGTCTCCCTAATCAACAATTATCTGCTTCCCTGCACTTGTGATCCAGATGGGGAGAAAGCAAACAGCTGCCCCAGTGACTATATTACCGGTGATAGATCCTGTCTCGCTGCAGTTTGTGCATAGCATTAAAGGCGTATTAATTTTTTCCCATCAGGATTTCCCTCCCCAATGATAGAAATCAAAGACACAATCATTTGATGGCTTTTTCCTCAGGAAGATGAATAGCACCTTGTTTATCTCCGTGTGTGGCTATCCGTGCTCTGATTTATTTATTTATTTCAAGCATTTTTAGCTTGCTCTTCAGGCAAAATGTCTCCCAGGGTGGCTTACATAAAATCGATAAAAACAAGACAGCCTCTGCCTGCAGGTTTATAACCAAAATCTGTTCCAAAATATCATATATGCTTTTTAAAAAAACCCTTCAAATTAGTTACAAAGAACAAAATAAATAAAATCAAAACCACACGTATCTGCATATTTTGCTGGAGTATGCTCAACCTGCCTACTTCATTCCGAAACCAATGTGTGCAACTTTGTAGCAAATATGTAAAAAACTGGCTATGTTTCATGCTTTAAATTGCTCATGTAGAACAGGTCCCAGTCAAATTGTCTTAGCTGGCTCCAATGCTTCTCCTGTTGTCCCCAGAAATGTTGTCCCTATCCGTAAATCTGAGGCATTTCATCACTCTTAGAAGATATGCTATCCTCTTTTACAGTATTAGAACCTGTCCACATGAGATGTGTCATCCTTTTTTAGTGATATGTGATACTGGGAGTTCGCTTGCCAATTATTCATAATAGTTCTTCATGATGGTTCTTCCCCCCTTCCTATTTTCTGATCCTTTATCACATATCTTCTGAGAAGCATACTTACTTGGAATGTAATGCCCGCTGGATCAGACCAAGGGTCCATCTCATCCAACATTCTGTTCACACAGTGAACAACCAGCTGCCCATGGGAAACCCACAAGCAGGACATGAGTGCAACAGCATCCCCCCACCCATGTTCCCCAGCAACAGGTGTACATACTCATAGTGCCTCTGATATGGAAGGTAGCAATGAGACTAGTATCCACTGATAGACTTCTCCGCCTCCACTTTACCCTTTGGTGCAGAGAACTCTAGTGAAAGCAGGCATCCCAAAGGAGAAGAGCTACAGAGTGAGCCTTTATAAGATTGCTCTGCTTTTCCCTGCAGCCTCTTTGACTCTGGACTTCATCCTGTGAACCCATCCTTTCAAGAAGTATGAGATTAGTTACCCTCGGGGTCTGAGAAGAAATTTAGGAAGAGGCATTCCAGGATCAGCTGAAGTGATCTCCTCTTTGCTTGTTTGGCCTATTTCATAATCTCTCTTACTACAGTAAAATGATGGCTAAATTTGTCTGATTGGCTGTTTTCACGGATCACATCAAGAAGGGAGAGTGGGTTGAGAGAAAATTTATTGGAATAGGATAATCTAGTGAGCACCCAGAAGCACTGTCAAATAGGGACTCCTGCTGGTTGTCCAACTCCAGCGTACATACGGGGCAAGCCACCATATGGTGTTTCCATTTCCTTTTCCTTTTTCCCCATTTTTTCCCAACAAACTACAATTTGTAGACAAATTCACGGCTGGGAATATTTATGGAAAGCATGATTTGTGCAAAATAATGGCCATAAATAGTCAATTTGCATACAAATGCAGAGTAAAATTCCATGTATCCCTGCATTTTTGCACAATTGCGCTATTTACAGCTGTGGTTTTGCACAAATAGTGATTTCTGTAAATATTCTCAGCAACGAATTTGTGTAATTGATGATTTGCACAAATTGTGATTTGCACACACCCAAAAGCGCCAAAACTGCTAGCTTTCCCGACTCAGTGCGCCGAGTAGAGACAGCTCAGGTATTCACGAGCTGGGATACGGGGGGGGGGGGGCAGCTGGCAAAATCTTGCCAAGGTCCACCCCCAAACTGGATTCTTCTGACAACCCTACTGTTATGGTGAATTTCTGCCATCCCTGACTGCCCCTAATTGCCAACCGACTCAATGGGATTAGTAGGGAAGATTGCCCTTGGGCCCTGGAGGCTTTCTTCTTCAAACACTGACCAGTCTGGTTGAGGGGGAGCAAACTGGAACAGCTTACTGGAACCTTGGCTTGCCTTAAGGGTGACCTGGTCCAATAAGCTTGGATCAATACAACAATGGAGTGAGAGTGGTGTCACCCCTTGTGGAGATAGCTTGAACTTTCCTTCAGCTGCCTCCATATACTTATGATGCCTACATAGGGCATAGTTTGTTGCTTCTCATTACAGTTCCTTGTGTTATCAATAAAGATACAGATTTAAAGCCATTTTCATGGACTCATGTCTTCATTCTTGAATGGATGGGCAAATGTGTCATGCTCCGCAGAAGGAGATCCACAATTCCATGAATGTTTCACACAACACAACCATGAATGTCCCAAGCCACACTGCACCTCCCATCCCTGTATATACAGGCATCCTTTTAAACCTTGAAGCCTAAGGGCTTCCTCCAGCCCTCTTTCATCATTCAGCCTTCCTACAAAGAAGCTGTAATGGCATAATGGCTATCCTGTACACCTTTGGCATGAGAGCTGTGCAGTAGAAGGCAGGCAGGCAGGCTGCATTTGAATGAGATGAAGTCCACACTCCACCAAGTCTCAACATACAAACAATCGATAGGTGCTATCCTATCCCAAATATTAAGAATCCTGTGAATTTTGGTAAATTCTTATCAAAAAGGAACTGAGACAAAAAATCCTCTTCCATCTGCACCAGCCAAATTCAATAGGTACTGTATATTCTCAGCACGATGAGGCCCATAATGCACCTGAGTGCCATATAGCTGTTAAAGATGAGGAGTTTGTCAGAAAAAGGAGGTGGCAGTCCTACTTAAGCGCTAACACGGTTGAACACAAAGTGATTCAAACCACTATACTTTTTAGAGCTAAGCACTTCAAGTCTATGGATGGATAAATCTGTCAGTTTTTGTTTCTCCCTAATTCAATTTTTAAAAATAAATAAATAAGTAAATCTCAAATCCTTTTTGTCCCAAATATGGAGAACCTAGTGAATGTTGGTAAGTTATTATCCCAGCTGAACTGAAACAACATTTTCACCCATTTCTACCATGCACCAGTAGAAAATGCCAAGTGTCCTTACTCCCTCTATCTTCCTTTCTCTGCCCTAAAAGCCAAAGTGAGTTGTACATCAGGGGAGTTTATAAAAGTTCTTTGTCAGAAAGAAAAAGTCCTTTTCTTTATTTATGTTTAAAGTCTGTGTGCATGTGTCCTGATGAAATGAAGCCAGTAAATACTGCCCTGCAATAACAGATTGCTGAGAATATCCTTTTTCTTCTGCATGTGTATTTGTAATAAATGGAACAATCAGACCCCTATGGTTTGATAAAGCAAGACTGTCCTGGCTGCCAGGTGAAACTGAGATTGAGTCCTCAAGGCAAAGGGAATAAGTAGCGGAGCTTTTCAAACAACGCCACGGGTGCTCAACACAGCTGAGAGCATGACTCAGTTCTTTTTCAGAAGCTCAGATATGGTTCTGGCATTGCCCCATTTCCTGAACTTGATTGCCATGCACGCTGCAAACCTGTTCAGAAAGAAAGGGGGCAGTTAAATTTATTATTTTATTCTATTGGAAGGAATCAATTGTCTGCCATCATTACATTTCCAAACGTAGGCATTCTAGCTGGGTGTTTTTGATTCACAGGGGAGATGGAAGCAAAACAGCATACAAGTGCAAGCTATGTGCACGCCAAAAAATATCATCGTTTATCGTTATCGTCATTTCAGACCAAAAAAATTATCATCTTCATTCATATCATAGGTGAACCGTATCGTCTTCATGATAATTATCGTGAAAAAACGATATTTTTGCAGCCCTATTTTTAAAGCAAAAAAATGCCTATAACTTCTGTATTTTAAAAGTTAGAGGCTTGAAACTTGGTCACAGTTTGCTACACATATGTGCCAAATTTGAGATCGATACCTCCAACTCTCGATTTTATATGATTTTTTAAAAGATCCTGTAACTTTTTGACAGGTCTGAATGAATGCACGTGGCGAGCTGTCATTCTGACCTGTCAGAACTTAATGATCTTTAATAAATTTATATGAAATCGAGGGTTGGAGGGATCTATCTCAAATTTCATACACATACTTAGGCATACCCCATAAGCACTGTGACCAAGTTTCAAGCCTCTAACTTTTAAAATACAGAAGTTATAAGTATATTTATATGGCAGTCCAATAAAATGAAAAGATCATCCAAAAATTATCATCTCCGATGATTATCGTAGGTTTTTCTATCGTATCGTTATCGTTAAACACATGCACGATAATGACCTTAGTGTATCGTTATTGTACATTTGAACGATACGATACACATCCCTAATCTATGCTAAGAACCAACCTCAGTACTAAAGGCAGTGCAGGTTCCAGATCTTTGAGGGCCGTGGGGCAAGACACTTTCAATGGGCCCCTCCCTCCCTCAATCTATCTTCTCATCACCATTGTTACGAGCTTCTATTGCTCCTCATCCTCTTTCTCATCATCTCTACCACTTGCTTGCTTGACAGGGAGAGTACCAGTGACCAAGTAGGCAGTGCAGTCTCCTCACCGCCACCACCATCACCACCACCATCACCATTGTCTGGGCCATAGCAAGAGGCAGGTGAACAAGCAGGCTGCAATTATGAAGATGAGCAAGTCCAGGGGGTTCTTTTCTGTGGGCCTCTGCAGGGATGTGGGCCACTGGCAGGTGTCTACCCTTGATAGCCATGACTACTCTTGATGCTGGCCCTGGTCAAGAGAGTATAATCTACCAGGCTTAGAATGAGAAAGAGAAAGGCAGCAGAAGGAAGAGGGATAAAAAGTGAGAGACAATACAATTTACCCTCTCTCCTGCCACCACTATTATCACCGCAGCTGGAGCAGCAGAAATCCAGTGAGAGGGAGAAGTATTTCTCCAATATTGTCCATTGCTGCTCTCCTTGAAAACCAGGCAAGCACATGAGTTGCTAAGATTACTATTCTAAGATCATGCTACCACCATCTCCACAGCTAGAGGCAGTCATGCTACCATTATCACAGTATTTCAAGGACATCATCCCAGAAACTGCAGTTGAGACATTATCTTTCCAATGCTGCTGGAGTCCACCTTTACACAATAAAGCAAAGGCAATTTAAATACTAGAGGAGTTCCCCAGCATGGAGAGCTGCCACCTAATTTAACCCTCAGTGAGCTCCAGACTGCTGCTGCAGCAACGTTTGAGATTATCCTGTTTGAGGATTCGCATTATGGCCTGACCTCTCCTGAGCTCCACTTGGTGCTCTCCAAGGTCCCACTTGTGTCTGAAGAACTCCTGACTGATATTATGATGGTGCTTGAACTTCTGACAGATGACACACACATGCTCACTGCCATTAACAGTATATAGGGAATGAGAAGCTGTCAAACTGCTCCCCCTGACTCCCAATTCCAGCAAAGTGATCTCTGGCATCTGTAATTTCAGTCTTTTGAAAATAGCTATGATTTATTTCCTCCTGGTTTTTAAAGAGGGAGATCTTCTTGACTCCAGTTTTGATGCATAGGTTTTTAAATAATATTTCTTCTGCACATAAGGGGGTGGGGGCAATTGTCTCAATTTGTTTTAATGTGCCAGTCAGGATAAATCTTCAAAGACCACAGCAAGTTCTTATATCTTTGGTAAATGAACCAATTTTACCCTCCTGCTCCCTTTTGCTCCCTGTTGATTAACCATTTCCAGCTGATGCAACGAAGTGCCATCCAGCACCCCACATTTATGGCCAATCTGATGTCCTTGTAGGCTTTGCCTCCACACAGCACAGATGGAGGACATTGATCTGATGGGCATTTAGCAAGCTCACAGAGTGCATCATTCTAGGTTCATTGTAATTGCCATGCTCCATTCTTCTAGTTTTCTCTCCCATAAGGAAAATCAATCGAAGTAGTGACCCACTTATCTGATATCTTCACTCCTAGGAAACCTTGGCCATAAATGAAGAAAGGAAGGAAGAAAACCTCTGAGAAAACTAAAAAAGACAGCGACAGCTTTGTCACCTTGTTGATTGCTAATAAAAACACAACTTGTTAACGTACATGATATGAATGAGAAATCGACTTCACGATAGCCACAAAGCTATCCTGAGGGCACTAAAAAAAGGCTCGCTAAGAATGTTATAATTGTCTTCATGCCTAAAGCTTGCTTGGTAATAAATTGCAGCTGTACAGGCACTTGAAGCAGAAGCCACATTCGATATAACACCCACAGCTGTTTTAAAAATAACTAAAATAAAAAAAAGCTTCTCTGATTATTTCGATGAAGACTTTTAGAACTTCCTTGCCCAATTATCTCCAATCAGGCCCGAGAGTTCATTTCTAGGGTTAAAGAGCTTGCAGTTTCATTATAGATAAGCTCAGGGATATTGATTTGAGTGGGCCTCTCTTTTTCCCCCTCCTTTCAGTTGGAACTAGCTATCTGTGGAGGGCAGAAAGTTTTCAAATACTGTGGCTCAGTGACAGGATTGTAATAGCAAAAGAGGGCAATGCAGATCAAGTGAAAACGTTGGAAGACCATTTTATTAGGCACTTTGGGCATTATTCATCCCCTTTGCTAAGGATTTCTTTCTTTCTTTTTTCAGATTTGGTCAGGCGTGCACAATTTATGTGACCCATAAAGCCAAAAGCAGCCTGCTGCCAACCATGATGGGACCTAATGTGTGTGGGGTTTTTTAAAACATGTTTTAAGGGCTTAATCCATGTTTCGTGTTTTCTGCCTGCCTGATTCTGTAAAAACAGCAACACAGAGATACATGCACACACACTCAACACAGGACTGTTGTTGAGCACCTGCTAGAACAAAAAACATGGCTGGTTGGTCTATGTGAGAGCAGCATGGTGTAGTGTTAGAGTGCTAGACTGGGACTCGGGAGATCTGGGTTCTAGTTCCTACTTGGTCCTGAAGCTCACTGGGTGACTTTGGACCAGTCACTGACTCTCACCCTAACCTACCTCACAGTGTTGTTATGAAGATAAAATGGAGAGAAGAAGGACCATGTAAGTCACCGTGGGTTCCTTGCAAGAGGAAAAGAGGCGGGATATAAATGTAATATGAAGGTAATAAAATTTCCAGGTTGTTGGATCTCATTCCTGTCACTATAGTGTCTGGGCTGCCCTGGGGCTGCAGAACTGAAGGAACCTCTTCTGTCAGCCAGGGGACTGAGAGGAGCCAAGAAGAGGCTGCACACCCAGCCTTTGAGGAAGAACATCACAGCAATGGAAAGACCAGGCTGGCACCATCTATTGGCCAACAAAGGAGCAGCTGAGGGGAGCGTCCTTCTCCCTTCATTGTCCCAAAGAACGTTCAGCCTCCAGCTGGCATTTACTCTGGGATTGCAGAGCTGAAGACAAACATATACTGGCCTCTGCCACTGGTCCAAGGAAGCAGAGCTGGTGGGTCAGTTGCTGAACCCCTAGCCAAGCAAGACCATAAGCAAGGAAGAGCAGCCTGGCCCCAACTGGACATAAGTGCCTGTTTACAATTCATGGCTTGGTTCTGGCATTGTCAACCTGACCTCCCTCCTCTGCCTTTTCCCTCCATTCCATGGCCCCTTACCTTGTGTGTCTTGTCCTTTTAAGTTCCAAGCAAGGCCTGTCTTCCATTCCTTTTATTGCCATGAGCTGCCTCGGGAGACAATAGTTTCTGAAATGGGTATTCAAAATAAAATAAAATAAAATGGATGAATGTTTTAGATCTCCTTTTTTTCTTTTAAAAGAACATCTTGTTTATGTGAATTGCTTCTGATCAAATGTCTGAGGCCTATTGTTACTGTGAAGAGGGAGATCAAACATACTACCTTAAAAGTGACATGTGTCAGCATATATTTGATTTAAATGTGAAGCAACAGTGTGCAGTTTAGTACTTCCAGGTCTGCACCAATTCAGAATAGAGTGGGGATTACTAGTGTTTGAATGATCATATGCGTATGTTTTGAAGAAAGTCTCCCTTGGGAATAAAGAACTGGTGGGGGCTCGACCTGCAAGTTTGCCAAGCCCTGCTCATCTGGCCCTATTCTGGGGAGCCAGGCTTGCCAAGCATTAGGAAAGTGCACTGTGTCTCCCCCCCACGCCAATTGGTGCGGGGGGGGGACACTATTTCCCCAAGACTGGGGAAATAGTGTATTTTTCCCCTCCATTCTAATGGGGGCCACCACCATTAGAGTGGAGGTGGGAAATACATGATTTACCCAGTCTTGGGGAAATCGTGTTCCTTCCCCACTGAGGGGCACCTTAAAGGCCCTGTTAATAGTGCCTTTAAGGCCATCGGTGCGGTGGAGGAAGAAAATGTGCAATTTCCTCAGCCTTGGGGAAATTGTATATTTTCCCCTGCTATGTTAATGGCAGCTGCCATTAACACAGCAGGGCAAAAGGCAAAGGCCGCAGGTCTGTCCTTGGTGTTGGGCACATCCTCCTGGGCCAATAAGGGCCAGACGCAGAGGTGTCTGCTGCTGTCATGAGCCCAGTCTAGACCAGGAATCCTGTGAGCCATAGTTGCCCAGAGGTTTCTGGGAAATGGCTGCCTCTGCTTCTCACAGCACAGCCTGCTAGTTTGCTGAATTGCATCTTGCTAATTGCTGGGAAAATGGATCAAAGACGTCTCACACCTACACTTAATCTGTCTGGCCTAACAAGCCGGACAGAGTAATAGCGAGCTTACATTCCAAAGCGGTCTTGTCAAGAAACAGGGCCATCAACCAGCCAGTTCCCGGGAAGATGTGCTTGTTTATGTTTAGGGTGACCATATTTGGGAAACCAAAAAAGAGGACAACCTGTGGGCAGGGCAGGAAAGTGACTTTTCAGGGCCTCTGGAAAAAGCGTCATCCCCCACCCCGCCACCTTAAAGGCCCCAATTGGAGTGGAGGAGGGGAAAGTGTGTCATTTCTGCCCCCCCCCACTCCAATCAGGGCATTTCTCCGGGAATGACACAGTTTCCCATTTAAGGTCCTGATTGGAGCAGTGGAAGGGAAATGATGCACCTCCAGAAAGCACATAATTCCCTCCCAAAATGCTAATGGTGGCCTTAAAGGGGAAAGTGTGTCTTTCCAGGACAATATAGAAAATCACAGAAAATCCCCTCTGACATCCAGAATAGAACAAAAACCAAGACAAATCTGGGGAAATCCTGACAGTTGGTCACCCTATTTATGTTAGTAAGGTAACTGCTTCACTGTAGTCTATGCAGAGAATGCAGTTCTGTTTATGTATATTACTTGTACCTATGCCAAGCGCAGAACAGTATAACCATTGCTTTTTGCCCCACCCAGGGGTTCCAGACTGGATGATCGTCTTTCAGGAGCCTTCACAGCCCTGGCTCCATCGCAGTTACTTGGGGTAATGCTTGCATGCTGATATTTACTTCAATAAACCAATATCTCCTTATTAGTAAACCATTTGAGTCTTTCTGAGCATGCTGTTTCCATGGTGATCTTAAAGAACAAGCGGCCAGGGGCCTACAGCTGGGGCCCTGGGATGTTACAAGCCCAGGCGGATTTTTGCCCCAATGCTAAACCTTCCTGAACATGGAAAGCTAGCAGGTCAGGGGAAAGAGTTTTATTCTAGCCTTTTACCTGACATGCTAGACGTTCAAGTCCTAGGAGACCATTCCACGAGTGAGCATTCAACATGAGCTGTGCTGCCTTCAGTATAAAGTAGTAAAATATTAAGCTTACTGTATGATTTGGCTGAATGTCTAGCATGGACTGGAAGTTCTATTGAAGTTCGAAGTTTGAACTTGCAATGCTCTCCTCGAAGAAAAATTGGTAGCAATTGTGGCTTATCTACCTGCCCAGCTCTGTCAAGCCCACAAACCACTCCCTTAAAATCACTCTGGGCATTGCAACATTAATGGCAGTGGCATCATAACTCCTGCTGCAATTAGGGAGGATTGACAGGAGAGACTGGATCAGTGGTGCACCAGGGCAGAACTTTGGAATAAATGTCCAGGCCCGATCAGCAGAATGATCCCGAAACTCCCCAAATATAGGCTGACCATCTGAAAAGGAGGACAGGGCTCCTGTAACTTTAACAGTTGTAGAGAAAAGGGAATTTCAGCCAGTGTCATTTGTATGCAATTAGTTCCTGATGAAATTCCCTCTTCATCACAACTGTTAAAGGTTCAGGGGCCCTGCCTTCTTTTGTATATGGTCACTCTAGTATAGTGCCTGCACCTTTAACTGTTGTGATGAAGAGGGAATTTCACCAGGAACTAATTGCATACAAATGACACTGGCTGAAATTCCCTTTTCTCTACAACTGTTAAAGTTACAGGACCCCTGTCCTCCTTTTCAGATGGTCAGCCTACCCAAATACATCAGGGCTGGCTTACCACAGTTTGTAGTAAGTGAAGAGCTACATATTGCCATCTAAAGAGGAGGTGTCTTGTAAAACCATGAAACCCAGAGTCTAAGGTCACCTAAGTGCTCCACTTAGGTAATCTCTTCCCCCTTCTCCTTTGTCTCTCTGTTCTTTATATATACTGCTGGCATGCCGGGAGAGAAGGCCCTATTGGATTTCTAGTTTTTCCAAAGAGCAAATACCATTGGAAAAGTCTTAATGACATTAATGGAACTTCTAGATAAGCATGCATAGGGGTGATCTGTTAGTTCTGTTGTAATTTAAATTGTTATTATGTTATGAGTGGCTTCCTCTTTGAATTTTAATATTTGTTTCTTTTGGTTTTTGTTACCAGCTATGAACCTATGGTGCAGAATATAGCCATAAATAAACCATAATCATATGAATGATCAATGTATGTCTACCATATATCTTTATTGTTGGTAGAAACAAGTTCTGCATGTATGAGTTTATGTCCCCACCAGAATATCTTATGACACAATAGAATAAATCTTTGAAAATTCATTTTTCTCTGAGATTTTTCAATGTGTATGTGTGGGGAGGATGATTTTCCTATCAGGCCTTTTTTCAAGCAAGCAGCTCCCCCTACAAAGACTACAGAGGTAGCATAATCTGTGAACTGTATCACCCCACTGTTGCCAATATGACTCAACTCTCTCTTACTGAAGAATGCTTCCCCATAGGCTCAGCCATTTGGAGAAAGATTAGACAAAAGTAATGAGGGAGGGAGGATTTATGGGGCTGTTTGGTTGTCATGACTGTTGTGTCTCTGAGCTTCCCATCTCTGAGGTTCCCCTATAAGGGTTGTGCATTCTCCAATCCCATTACTCTATGGTAGTCTCATTGACTCTAATAGGACTACCCTGGAGTTAATGAGTCGTAGACTGCTGCAATAAAGTATAGATGAAGTGGAACAAAGCTGTGTGAAATGCATGAGCCAAGAAAGACATTTGGGGCAGTTTATTTTGATTGTACGAACAGTATCTTGTGTTGATGTTGAAATAATTTGGTCAGTAACATATTTTATTATTTTACACACTATCAGGCTGTATGAGCAATTGTACCACTGGGCAGGCCTTTGGATTTCTAATTGTTATAATATTCTTGAAATACACACATCCTGGCAAAAGAACAAGAAAACTGGATAGTTCTAATTATTTATCATTTCTACAGCTTTTTAGTGCAGAATCATTGAATCATAGAGCTGGGAGGAACATTGGAGGTCATCTGGTCCAACCCATTGCTCAATGCAGGCTCTACCTGGCAGGATGAAGTTACAGCTGCAACAGATGTCTGTCTAGCCTCTGCGTAAATACCTTCACTGAAGAATAGGGATGTTAGTGTATTTCATTTGTGGGTTAAGCTTGGCTGATTTTTTTTCTGGCTCAGCCCTACAGTTTTCCTTCTGATTTCCCCTGATGTGGGCCAACGTGTTCAATAGATAGACAAACCAATATTCCATTGTTGATTTATTTCATCCTTGAAGCTCAGGGATGTGTGGACTAGAATCATGGGTCCCATAAGTGTCAGTTCAACACTTCAGACCATGAACATCAGCTTACAAAGTGAGTGACCTGGTCCCCTTTTCCTGACCTGTCACCATTAAAAAAAATGCTCAAATCACAATTCACGCAAAGTACATTTGGCACAAATTACAATTTGCACAAATGGTGGAACCCTCCCCCTCCAAAATGTGCAAAACTTTCCTGGAAACCAGACTGAATGAGAACACCATCTCCTGGTTATTCCACTGCCAAAGAGCTCTAACTCTTAGGAGTTTCTCTTAATGTTTTGCCAAAATCTACTTCCCTGCAACTTCCAGCTATTGGTTCTAGTCATGCCCTCTGGAACAACAGAGAATAACTCTGCTGCATCTTCTGCATATCAACCTTTCAAAAATTCGAAGACCACTATTGTGTTTTCCCTCAATCCTCTTTTTCCCAGCTAGACAAAGCCAAGCTTGTTCAGCTATTCCTCATAAGACTTGGTTTTCAGACCTCTCACAATCCTGGTTGCTGTTCTCTGGATCTGCTCAAGTTTGATAATAATAATAATAATAATAATAATAATAATAATAATAACGATTTATTTCTTACCCGCCTCTCCGTCTAGATCGAGGCGGGGTACAACAACATGATAAAATACATAAAACTAATTAAAACATGACAAATATTATTAAAACTGCATTAAAACATCCTAAAACATCCTAAAAGCATTCTAAAATTACACTGGATATGCCTGCCGGAAGAGAACAGTCTTTATAGCTTTCTTAAATTCTAAAAGACTGTTAAGTTGACGAGTCTCCTCCGGCAGGTCATTCCACAGTCTGGGAGCGGCAGAAGAGAAGGTCCTCTGGGTAACAGTTGTCAGCCTAGTCTTGGCCGACCGCAGTAAGTTCTTCCCAGAGGACCTGAGCGTGCGGGGCGGATTGTACGGGAGAAGGCGATCCCGCAGGTAACCTGGACCCAAACCATGTAGGGCTTTAAAGGTAATGACCAACACTTTATACTTCGCCCGGAAACTAATTGGCAGCCAGTGGAGCGATTTTAAAGCTGGCGTAATATGGTCACTCCTAGATGTACTGGTGACCAACCTGGCTGCCATATTTTGAACTAGTTGAAGTTTCCGGACTAGGCACAAAGGTAGCCCTATGTACAGCGCATTGCAGAAGTCGAGCCTCGAAGTTACCAGCGCGTGCACTACCATCTTTAGGTCTTCCAACTCTAGGAAGGGGCGCAGCTGGCATATCAGCCGAAGCTGATAGTAGGCACTCCTGGCCGTCGCATCTATCTGGGCTGTCATTTGGAGCGACGGATCCAGGAGCACCCCCAAGCTGCGAACACAGTCTTTCAGGGGAGTGTAACCCCATCCAGAACCAGTTGACACACCTCCAAACCCAGGTTGCGGCCTTTGACGGCAAGCACCTCCGTCTTGTCTGGATTCAGCTTCAGTTTGTTTTTCCTCATCCAGCCCATTACCGCCTCCAAGCATTCATTCAGAGGAGACACACTATCCTTAGCTGACGATATTGTCGAAGGCATAGAGAAATATATTTGGGTGTCATCAGCATACTGATAGCACCCCGCCCCATGCCTCCGGATGATCTCTCCCAACGGTTTCATATAAATGTTAAACAGCATTGGGGAAAGGATGGCACCTTGCGGTACGCCACACAGCAGCTCCTTCTTTGCAGAGCAGCTATCCCCAAGCATCACCATCTGGAACCTGCCCGAGAGGTAGGACCAAAACCACTGAAGCACAGTGCCCCCGAGTCCCAATTCCCTCAGGCGTTCCAGAAGGATACCATGGTCGATGGTATCGAATGCCGCTGAGAGGTCCAAAAGTACCAACAGGGACACACTCCCCCTGTCAATACCTAGGCGTAGATCATCCGCTAAGGCGACCATAGCAGTCTCAACTCCGTATCCAGCCCTGAAGCCAGTTTGAAATGGGTCTAGAAAATCAGTGTCATCCAAGACTACCTGGAGTTGAAAGGCAACCGCCCTTAAAATGTGCCACCCAGAACTGCAGGCAGCGCTCCAAATGCAACCTGACTAAAACAGAGTATTACGTCCCATGAACCGAACATCATGCTTCCATTAATCCAACATAAGATTACATTAGCTTTTGGGGCAGCTGCATTGCACAGCTAGGTCACATTCAGCTTGTGATCCACTAAGATACCTAGGTCTTTTTTACATGTGCTGCTGCTAAGCCAGATGTCTCCCATCCTGTACTCATGCTCTTTATTTTTTGGAACCTAAATACAAGGTTTTGCACTTATCTCTGTTGAATTGTATCTTGTTACTTTCAGTCTAGTGTTCCAGGCTGTCCAGAGCCTGTCAGCCAACACTGCAAATCAGATACACATGCAGGTCATTTATTAAAACGCTGATCAGTGCAGGGCCTGGGAAAGATCCTTGTCCACTTATGACCTCCCTCTAGAACATGGACATGAGCCAAATCTGGCCAATGGTGTTTTCCCTCAGGCTCTTCCCCGTTCAGGCACCACAATTTTTCCGATTGCACATAGTTTTCTGTAACCTAGTTATTCTGGATTTGCCCTTCCTCCCCTTCTCTTCCTCCTCTTCCTCATTCCCCAAGCTACCCTCTTTTCTTATCTGTTTTATTGCCCTCTCCAGAATTGTAAAACCTTTTTTGAACATTGTTCACTATTGTTTATATTTTATACTGCACAATGTCATATAATACAATATTGTTTTCAATAAAAAAGAAATTTAAAAAATCCAAGAGAGAGACACCTGGTGTTTTGTTTACTAGTTCCCAGATGCTTGGTCAACTCAAAGACATTACAAAAAACTTCCATGTCTGATGTCATGTTGATGAGTCATATTGCTTGAAAAAGCTATACATTCCATTCCATGTGCAAATACGTTACAACACATATGCAATCCAGCCATAAAAATCCATGCATGGCCATGCATGGATATTTATTATTATTCTCACAAATTTCCTTTGAAAAGCATTTCCTAACTTAGACAGATGATGAAATAGAAGTTAAAAGTTTTGTCTGAGAAAACAGGTAGATGGAGACAGAAGAAAGTGTCATCATTTTAGCACAATAAAAACATTGCACTTGTTGCGAATGTTGGTGGGAAAAGGCAATTTATCTTTAGAAAACTGTGGCTCTTACTGATTTTTAAGTCATCCTACATCATTAAACCTGCTGCTAATGAAGAATCCCAAAGGTACGCTACAATCAAATTCAATTATTATTATTGTTATTATGATTATAATTATGATTACCATCATCAAACGTTGATACAGTACTTGGTACACTCAGTACTTACCATTTAAAAAGTACAACCTTACTGATCCTCACAACTGGCCTGTGAGATACATTGCTATTCTACACCCTTTATGGATGGAAAACCTAAGATGAGTGAAAATACTTTGCCCAAAACTAACTGGAAAATGTATTGCTGAAGTGGGATTTGCCTTCCAAGGCTGCAGCCATTTTCACATGCAAAGCTTGTACAGGAGGGATGTGGAGTGAGAATAACAAACTGCCACTTGGATACATCTGTGAAAGTGTGCAGACCCATAGGGAAATAAATGATGGCAATCCTCATGGGCTTCCAAGCTAGGAGTGCATACTGGAATTCTTGAGAAGCTGCATAAAATTGGTTTTCATACAGGGATGGGCAGAAAGTTGATCTCCAGATCTTTTGGACTTCATCTTCCAGCATTCCTGGCCAATGGCCATGCTGGCAGGGTCTTCTGGGAATTGAAGTCCTAAACAGGAGACCTTCCTTCTGCCCATCCCTAGCCTATATTGTGGGCAGGAAGACACTGTTGAGGAAGAAACCTCATCTTCTCAAAGCAGCCAGAGAAAAGAGATCTACAGGAGGAGAATCCAAGTGGAGAAGCAACTCCCTCTATTAAGGGAGGCATGGCAGTGCCTCCCTTGTTAAGGGCCATCAGTATAAAACATGTTCCACCATGTTAAAGTGATAATAAGTTCCTGGTGAAATTCTCTCTTCATCAAACAGTTAAAGTTGCAGGGACCTTGCCTTCTTTTGTATATGGTCACTCTAGTATAGTGCCTGCAACTTTAAGTGTTGTGATGAAGAGGGAATTTCACCAGGGACTAATTGCATACAAATGACACTGGCTGAAATTCCCTTTTCTCTTCAACTGTTAAAGTTACAGGAGCCCTGTCCTCCTTTTCATATGGTCAGCCTAGCAGTGACTTAACAAGAAAAAAAAACCTTGGGAATGTGGTTGACAGCTCAATGAAAATGTCAACCCAGTGTGTGGCAGCTGTAAAGACAGGAAACTCCATGTTAGGCATTATTAGGCTGACCATATGAAAAGGAGGACAGGGCTCCTGTAACTTTAACAGTTGTAGAGAAAAGGGAATTTCAGCCAGTGTCATTTGTTGGCAATTAGTTCCTTGTGAAATTCCCTCTTCATCACAACCGTTAAAGTTGCAGGGGCCATGCCTTCTTTTGTATATGGTCACTCTAGTATAGTGCCTGCAACTTTAACGGTTGTGATGAAGAGGGAATTTCAGCAGGAACTAATTGCATACAAATGACACTGGCTGAAATTCCCTTTTCTCTACAACTGTTAAAGTTACAGGAGCCCTTCCTCCTTTGCATATGGTCAGCCTAGGCATTATAAGAAAAGTATTTGAGAATAAACCTGCCAGTATCATACTGCCTTTATACAAATCTATGGTGTGACCACACTTAGAATACTTTGTACAGTTCTGGTTAACTATAGAATTTAGTATCATAAGATGTTGTGCTGGCTACCATTTTGGATGGCCTGTCCTCCTTTCCATGTGGTCACCCTATGACATGACACTATTTCCCCTTCTGAAGAGGTCTGGACCTCAGACTACTAAAGACAAAGTGGCAGACCATAATAACAGTGTTCATATGCCCATTGCTTTATGAGGCTTTTACAGGCTACCAAACAGAGAACTGTCAGGCCATAAAGTTGCCTAAATGGGTCTGCCAGAAACCTGGCCTCACCGTTCCTGTTAGGTCCATGACTACAGCAAATGCTCTCAGCTGAACTAGATGGAATCCCATCCTTCATCCCTTGGTTTAATTTACTGCCGTCCCCTGGCTGGGCCTTGCAGGGAACAATAGGGTAGACAGAGCAGGCATACATAGCACACGCAGAGTGCTGAGAGTGGCAAATCTAAAAGCAAATATGTTGCTTTTAAAGAACCAAGGAAATTCAATGGGTCTTTTAAGTAAATATCTATGGATGGGAATGCAGCCCATGCAGGCTTGAAACTTGACCACAAACATGATAACAATCTGCTACCTTAAAATGCAAACAGGAAGAAAAAGCATGTAGCATAAAATGAGCTATAATAATTAATATAGTAAACTGTAACTTATTCTAATTTAGGATATTTTCCTGTATCATCTTGTGTGCTTCCAGAATTAATCAGGGAGTTTTTAGTCCAGTAGAACTTTTTTTCAGGTTCTCTCCAAATACAGACACAAAACATGAAAGTCAGTCATAGAAAGCTTTTATTTCTGGACATTGGCTATTGAAAAGTTCAAATGAAACCCCCTCAGATTTCAAATGAGAGAGCATAACTTCTGGGGTTCATTTATTATTTTGAAAAGTGGGTGCAACACATATCACTAGCTTTGATTTTTATTGGATGTCAAAATGGTGTAACGTCCTAGCTGATGCTGGCTGCTTGTCAACTGTATAATAACCAGTCATCATTTTCCACAACCCCACAGTCACCTCTGCATATCATATTGCATATCGAGATGTTTGAGATGACAAGTCCCAGCATTCCTGACCATGGGACATACTGACTTGCAATGTTGGGAGTTGTAGTCCAACACCTTTGGAGGGCAGCGGTTGGGGAAGGGCTGCTCTAAACAAAAAAAAGAGAAGTAGGTGGCCCTAAGTTGTTCGTCATCAGTTTTCCACAACCCCACAGTCACCTCTGCATATCATATTCTACACCCTGTCCTCATGGTTTATCTGCTTTGGGAGAATGAGGATTTCACTTGCACTTTCTGCCTCCTTAGGGAGGATGTGGCATTAAGGCTTGAGAGCCTTAACTCCCAATTTCCCTGGTTTTTGGTGCTTGGTTGGAAACTGTAGAGCCTTAACGTTGTTTTGTAAACAGTAGGTTTTTTGTTCAATGAATTAATAATAATACAGCAAGTAGAGATGGATGGACTCACCCACATCTAATTTGTCAGATGCTCGCCCTGCCACTGCCGTCCGCCACTGTACACAGTGCCATGTCAGTCTTTTTGAGGCTCAGCAAGCATCTAACAATATTGTGAGCCTGTCCAACCTCATCTGGAGTCTCCATTGTATGAAACAATGGAGGCTCCAGAAATTACATGTTTTCCCCCTTTGCGTAAATGGGATTTTTATGGCCACCCATGACTTCCGTAACAGAGAGTTCTTTCTCTGTCACCCTTCTGTTTCTCCACATCAGACAGCTTAAACAGGCATTTGCATTTCCTGTGTCTGAGTATATAAAAACTCATTTGACTTGCATGCACAGTCAGTATTTAAATGCTTCTGTTGTGCTTTCTGTTCTCCATTGGAAACATTCAGACATATGCACAGATGGTGTGAATAAGGTCTAAAGGTGTGTTTTTAACATGTGAAACTATGTCCAGTTTGTGTGTACATATAAAACCATAATAGCTCTAGTGATGAATGAGACATTTTGCTTCAATGTGAATTTCCAAAAGCTACACTTCCTGAACCCAAACACAAACCAGAACACAGTTTGCAGTCAAAATCCATACATTTCCAAAGTTTGCAGCTGGCATTCACAAAAAAGTGTAAATTTCAAGAAATGTATACCTTTTTGGGAAATAAGCACAAGCTCTACTATTCAGTGAAAAATCATTTGGAAAAATTCATATGTTTACAAACATTTGCACAAGAATGCACACTTTTTTAAAAAAAAAATGCACACAGAAATTCTTAAAGAAAAAATGTCCTCAAAATATTTGCAAATTTTTGTGCAGATTTTTTTTTAATGCAAACTGATGAGGAAAAAGGATGGAATAATCATGAAAGTGAACAAAAGAAAACTGACACGGAATCGACCTCGTCCAATCCGTCCATCCCTAACTAGCTCTAACAAATCATGATCTATCAGAGGTTAATGTTGCCTACAAATATGTGATGTGTGGTTATGTACATTTTTTTAAAAAATCCCAAACCCTTTGCAAGCAGAGAATTAGAAAATGATCTTATATTAGAACATGAGCTTTGGGCATTTTCACAACATTTTCTATTACATATTCTGAGCTACATCAGAAGAAACTCGAATACCCCCTATTCTACAGGTCCATACCTTCAAGAAGTCTGTTCTGCTTGACTGGAATAAGTCTGTTCTGCTTGCATAATATTAATTTCTTCCTGTGTCGTATTTACCAGTAGCAGCATATGTCATTTTGGGTCTGAAAGGCACACATGCTTAACGTGTTGCCAGTACTCCATTTCTTCTCCATATCTTATTGTTCATGCATGCATGCAATTGGATTTAATGGATTTAAATTGGGATTACATTAAAATGTTTAGTGAGCCAAAGGTTCAAAACAGGGCCTTCCTCTCTCTCTATCTCTCTCTCTCTCTCTTTTAAAAAGTGTTCTCAGAACTGCCATTTATTTATTTATTGTCCTTTTTGAATACAAATTATTTCCTTTATAAATGAGGGTCATCCTTTTGTATTGCCTGGCCATCACATTCCATTTTCATGGGGGAACACAGACAGGACTTGAATGTTTATTAGTCATCAGTAAGGATTCATTCCTGCATTCATTCATTTAGCTTTTTAACTTATCTCATTCCCAAAGATTGTGGACAAGATATTTAAAAGCATCCATAAATAACACCAACAGTATCCAATGCGACTTAACATTGTTCATGTAAATTACATTCTGCAAGTGTAAACAACCTCTAGTGCAACACCAACACTTCTATTGCTATTATTGCTATTAATATACTAGGGATGGCTGAGAATTTCATCTGGTTCATTTGATTAAAAACTCTAACAATTTTTTTAAAAATTGTTCACAAACAGGATGGAAGAAAAGAGTTTTAAAAAAAGAAGAAGTGAAACTGACATTAATCCATCCATGCAGAGTGTTTCGAGTGTTTAGCTCTTAAATGTCTGGATTTGAAGCCTTATGTATCCAACCATCGAAGTATCCAGTATCAGAGTCAGTAAGCCTATGTAGAGGCAGTAAGCCTGGGGAACATGGGTGGGAGGGTGCTGTTGCACTCATGCCCTGCTTGTGGATCCCTGGTCAATAGCTGGTTAGCCATTGTGTGAACAGAATGCTGGACTAGATGGAGCCTTGGTCTGATCCAGAATGGCTCTTCTTATGTTCTTAACCATATTTGTGGTGCTGAATAGGAATGGACAAATTTGTCAATTTGGGTTTCTCTCAGTTTCTAATTTTTTCAATCTTAAATTCAGTTTGAACTTTGAACATGTTTCCAATCTTAAAGTCAGTTTGTCATGAATTTTGAGAAATGTTTTGTTGACATAAAAAATTGTATGCAATTTATGTGCGTTCTCTCAAAATGCATGCTTTTTATATACAGCTTTGCTTAATAAACATATTTTGTTGTTTATTTTCACTAATATATGCCTTTTTCTGAGCACTTTCCCCTAACAGACACATTTTGTATGAATTTTAAATAATAATAACAATAATGGGGAACTCCATTGCCAAATTCAGAGAAGTGCAAATTTCAAAGGATAATTGAGTTTTAGTTTGTGTATTGGTTCAAAAGTACAACATTACGTAAGTTCATATTTCAATGCAATATAAATACACTTTCTCACCATTTGTAGTGGTGAATTAGGGTTGCTGACTCTTTTTTCTGACAGCTATATGATGAACAAATACAGTGGGGTCCTCTCCATGTTGGGAAGCTTTCTGCACAGCCGGGTAGCTTGAGCAGGTGGCAGCTTCTTGTGTGGGGTGGGGGAACAGCATGGAGATGCTGGACACACTTGCAGGCTGAGGTGTGGGCATCGCCAAGCCTACAAAGATAGGCACCACACGGTGCTCAGCGTCTTTCTGTTTTCTGGCTCCCACCCTCCCTCCCTTGTAACCAATATGGGATTAGCCAGCCACTCCCTTGGGGGGGAGTAGGAAATAGAATTTTACCTGCCATGGATTGACATTTTTTTGCCTACTACATACTGGAATTAATTGTTAGCAGTGGGTGGGTAAATAGGTTGTTTTGTGGGTCAGGGTTGTCCAAGAATTTTTAGCACATTAGAATAGGGTTGCTGAACTCTCTGGCACCTTTATGGTGATTGGAAAACCCAGAGGCCTGATCTTTGGGGGCTGTGTGCGGCTCTAGAGTCAAGTTATGGTTTGCCTTTGGGGACCTTTCTGTCTCATCTACTCGGAGCCGTGTGGCACCAGGCAGAAGTGATGCAGGATGGTCTCTCCCACACTTACACTTGAGAAGGGGGAGTGGGTTTTACCCAACTCCTGGCTTTGGCAGAATGGGTTGCCCATAAGGCAAGCTAGTTGCCTGAAGAAAGAACCTAATAGATTCCCACACTTTCATATGCATATGCAGGGAGGGGGTAGGTTCCCTTATTAAATAAACAGGCCCTAGTATATCCCAAGCTCTGGTGGCCATATCCTTATTTCCTTGGTTCCTTCTCCACTCACAATAGTTGTACCTCTTGAATTTGGCTGGTGCAGATGGGTGAGGATTTTGTTTGATACAATTTTTTGAACAAAACTTACAAAATTCACATATTTCATCACAAATTATAGCTTTAGCTATTGGGAGGTATAGAAAACCAATAAATATGTATAGGCATAAATGAAATGGAAAGAATGTGAGTTTGGTTTTTTTAAAGTCAAATGTGAGAGAAAACATATTTAACAGATTTGTCTATTTCTACTTTCTCTTAGCCCTCATTGTTTGAATGCAAGGCAAGAAAGACGTCAACATTAGTTGCTGGGATTTAGGGCCTGAGCTGCATATAAGTAGACCAACTTTGGATACACAGGGCAAATTCCTCCAAACAAGGCACAAAGACAGCTGATGCAACAAATCTGGTGGATCATTTCTCAGGAGATATATATATATATATATTATATATATATATATATATATGCGCTTTGAAGAAAGTTGACATAATGTTAAAGAAATTGCCATTGTTTCTTCGTGGTGTTTTGCCCATTTTTACACTTGACAAAGTTTTGTTGCTTCTCTTTTGGAGAGCCAAAGAAGTATGAGCAGGTGAAGGACAGTGGGATACCTCCTTAAAAAACTGTGAGGAACACCCAGGGCAGCCTTCAGAATGATATATGGATTGAGTGTGCTACTATGTTGTTTAGACATGAACAGTCATTTTGTAATGTGGGTTTTAAAAAATATATGGAACATAGTAGTTCTAGTTAAATATTTAAGGATGGTAGAATGTCATCTGATTTCAGATGAGTGCCTAGTGAGACGAATTGTATATGGTGAATGTTTGTAGGAACAGAGATCAAACAAATTCCTTACCATTCCGGTCATAAATTTACTATGCCAGTTAGTGACCCAGATTTGAAGAAGAAAATGAGCTTTTAATACCTGGCAGGAGCTCACATCTGTATGGGGTGGGGGGATGGTAAGAACATTTTATCTGTCATGCTGAGGGTGTGACAGACAGCTTTGAGCTCTCTCTTGTTCTCTCTTGCTCTTTCTTTCTCTCTCTCTCTCTCTCTCTCTCTCCCTCTCCTTGCTTTGCATAAAGGAAGCCAAGTCGAGAACTAATGTAATTTTCAAACGTGCAGGATTTCTGGGTGCATCTGTTCCAAGCTTTAGCAGGTTTTTTTTTTATTTTTGTCCTTGTGCCCTAACTGTGTGGGTCCTTGGTAACTGTGAAAAGCCATGCATTTCATAGTTAATCCCAGCGAAGAGACACGGAATGCTCTGCGGATAAAAGGCTTGTAGTCCCAGCTGGGGAAAGAGTTCCATTATCTCCCAGCTGCATAGACATTCTGCACGGTTTGCTTCTGCCTGGATGAGCAGTGTGGCTTTCTGAGAGCATGTAACAGTTTGGCGGAAAACTGTAAGGATCCTGAGACGTTTGGCTGTTAAGATCTGTAAGTACAACATTGGGCTGTCTGTTGCAATGTGAATCATACTGGAGGGAAAGCAACATTTTCTTTTGTCTCCCCCCACGGCTTGTAGGGATTTGCATTGGCATAAGAGATATAGAACAGAAAGGGAACTCACTGCCCTCCTGATAATGCTTTACTTCTAAGAATTGCTGGTGTGTCATTATATTTTCACAAAGATATTTATGTGTCTGCTATGTATTCATTGAATCCGTGTTCATGTGAGAGCAAAATCTTACGAGAAATGGAGCTGCTAACCAGATACAGGTACAGGCATATTTCTTAGTACCATCTGACAGGTATTTGGTGTGTGTGTGTTGTAGTTAATGGGCAATACAGAGGATGGCAGTGCTAATTTTGGCACTTGCACATGTCTTTGTACTGCATGTTCAAAAGGTAAGAGAGATCACTGGTGGTTCATCTTTTTTTCCAAATGTTCCGCCCTTTGCCAAACAATGAACATCTATCTTCAGCTGATTTCCAGGAATCTTGAGAAGGAAGTTTCTCCAGTTAGTGAGTGGGCAATGGATTTTTCCTGCCCCCCCCTTTAAATCATATTAGTAAAATTATATGATATTGAAGTTCTTTTGCAGAAGGATTACAATAATTACAGTTACATTTGTGTGATTTCATTTGTGTGTTATATCAACTGTAAATAATGATATATGCTACCATGAAAAGTTTGGAAAGCTTATAGTTCAAGAAACGAGTACTGAGTGATTGTAGGATACGTTGTGTGTGTACATGGAGGTGTTTTATGCACAAAGAACATAAAATGCTTGATAGAGGGACCAGGGCGGGGAAGTTCTGTGTGTGGTTTTTTTTTTAAAAAAAAAAGGCTTGTGTGATTTCAGACATTTGTTGCATCTTTAAATAGGCTCACTTTTCAAATGAAAAAAAAATAGCGTATATTGTTACTCTGCATTATTAAGGGTGTAATAAAATGTGAGCCATCAAAAGCCACTTTGGTTTTTCTGTATAAGGACATAATCTCATTGAACTTGAAAGTGCTGACCTGGTGCCAGTAATTGTTCATGTGCTGCTAAGAAACTCTGTTCATGTAGCAGAGAACTACATTTAACTTTCAGAAGCAGGCAGTCCAAAGGTGTGACATGTGCATGGGATGAAGATGGGAACTGTATATGCACCGAGTGAACTGCTAGGTTTTTGTTTTGTGTTGCTGCAGCAAATTTATTTAAAATTGCATTTCTTTCCATGTTACAACTTTATATAAAGGGTTGCCATTGGGGAATGATAACCTATTCATCCATTCATTCCTTTGTTTAACCATTTATTTGTTTAATCATTCATTCATTCATTCGGTCATGGAGAAGTGAAACTTGTCAATTTGCTGTCTTCTCCAAGATTCTTATCAGTTTCCCATCCTGCAGGATGATAAAGGAGAGAAACTAAAGCATTCCACGAGAGAGAGAGAGAGAGAGAGAGAGGGAGGGAGAGAGAGAATCCACCACTGAGCTGCCCACTTGGAATGCTGAGCATGAAGCCAACAAAGCCACTATAGATCTCCATCAGCAAGAGGTGGCTCATTGTGCTTTAGTGTTCAGTGACATTATTTGAGTGTTTCAGGACTGTCCTTCTACACAGTTAGTAGGAGGATTCTAAGGCAGTGTTCACACAAACAGAGGCCATTTCTTCACCAGCCTTTTGTAGTGGGCGTGCCGCTGGGTGCTCAGGGAGTCCCGGGGGCAGGATGGACAGGCACAGGTTCCTCCGGGATAAGGGATCCTGGGGGAAACCCGATTCTTCCCGCAATTCCGGGAATGTCCCGAGACTGTGGGAGATGTGACCGCCCATCCTGGCTGCTGCCATGCTTACTCGCGAGTAAGCGCGGCAGCAAAAATGGGCACTTAGCAGCACCATGCGGCTCCATGCCCATCAGGGGAAAGGGTGGCAGCAATTTCACCACTCCTTGAATGTCATGGAGGAGGGTGGGAGCCTGGTTTGGTTTTTTTTAAAAAAAAAAACCTTTTCGTTGGAGCTCTTCGCAGATCCGGGGCAAAAAAAAGGCAGGCACGATGTGCGACGGCCCGGAAGGAAGCACTTCCTCTGTGGATTAGCGCAACAATCCCAGAAGCAGGTACTTCCGGGATCGCCACCCCTCCCTCCCTCTACACCCTTATGGTGTAGAAAGGCCCATACACTTTTCAAATCACTATTTTAAAAATGTTCACCCCTACTTAGTAACACTTAAGGTCGTATCCAATGGTTGTGTAAGCAGAAAGAAACTTGCACAATTGATCATTTTTTCCCCTGTGTTCCCCTTGTCACTTCATAAAACCTTTATCAGATGGTCAAACGGCCTTCCTGAAGAGTTGGGCTGTGTTGTCTGGGGCTGTGGTGTAAGGGAGGAGTTGCTGACTCAAGGTACAGTACTGTCACAGGTTTTGGGCCTGTTTGGGGGCATTATTATTATTATTATTGCTCTCGGGGAAACATGCATGATAAAAACAAATAAAACAATACCAATGATAAAACACATGAAAAGAATTTAAAGTAGCAACAAAAATTTAAAAGAGAGAGAGAGAGAGATCTCAAAGCAGATAAAACATGGGAAATGTGAAAATTCAGCTTTAAATATATCATTAAAAATAAAACAAGCAGCATTTTTTTAAAAAAAAAATTTAAAGGCCTAGAAGAATAAATGGTCTTTACCTGGTGCCAACAAGTCAACCAAGTAGACACATAACAGATCTCTTTAGGAAGGACATTCCACAATTTGGGGGCCACCACAGTAAAGGCCTGCTCATGAATAGGCACCCACAAAATCTCAGTATATGTGGGCACTTCGAGCAGGGCCTCAGATGATGATCTCGGTGCATGTGCAGGAACATATGGGAAGCTCTTCATGGCCCCAAGCCATGAAGAGCTTTTTAGGTTAACACTATCATGTTGAATTGAGCCCAGAAGAAAAACTGGGAGCCAGGGAAGATGGTACAAAATTAGTAGGGTTGTGCAAGATCTGGCTTCAGCTTCGACAATTCGAAGTATGGAGGCCATTTTATGTTAGATCCATCATAAAATGGCAGAGATGCCATTTTCTCACACAGGTCTAGGCCCCTGTACAGAGAGAGATGGAAAAACGCAGGCAAGACAATGCTGTCCCACCCCTTGCCCCCCTTCTCATTTTGAGAAAGGCTGCTGGAGCCAGCCAGGTGACCACCGCTGAGGGAACTGACAAAAGGAGAGGGGGAGGAAGAGAAACAGGAGGAAAGATGAGGGCAAGACAACGCTGTCCTGCCCCTCGCCCCCCCTTCTTGTTCCGAGGGAGGCTGCCAGAGCCAGCCAGGTGACCAGCACTGAGGGGACTGACAACGGGAAAGGGGGAGAAATAGAAAGAGGAAGAAAGATGCGGGCAAGGCAATGCTGTCCTGACCCTCGCCCCCCTACCCTTCTTCTTTTGAGCAAGCTGACCGGTGACTGGAATGTGTCTGGGAGCGGCAATATGTGTTGTGCAGGGCAAAGTGAGTTATAGCGATAGCACGGTAAAGTGTCATTACAGGGGAAAGAGAGTTAGATATCTAACCCCTATATTACTTTCTGGTCGCCCGGCTATCCCGGGGATCTTGGAGAATGAACCAGGCCACCCACAGAACATCTCCTTGCTCATATGTAATGCCAGGTCAGTTAAAAATAAAACAAACATCATCCATGATCTTCTTCTAGATGAGAAGGCCAACCTGGTATGCTTCACAGAAACCTGGCTGGGAGATGACAGTGGCTCGACCTGGGCCCAGGCCCTCCCAGCTGGGTACTGTGTCAGTGAGCAGGTGAGGAAAAGTGGGCAGGGGGGGCGGAGTAGCTGTGGTCTACAAAGACAATCTTAACCTGACCAAACTTCCTGTTCATGAATTGAATCACATTGAGTGTGTGTACTTGAATCTGAAGACCAGGGTTAGACTAGGGATTCTGTTAGTGTACCGGCCACCCCGCTGCCTATCAGACTCCCTGGCCAAGCTCACGGAACTGGTCTCAGAGCTGGTGTAGGATTCACCCAGGCTTTTGGTCCTGGACGACTTCAACATCCCATTCAGGACCAGTTTGTCAGGTGCAGCTCGGGAGTTCATGATATCCATGACAAACATGGGCCTATCCCAATTGGTCTCTGGACCTACACATTTAGCAGGTCACACCCTCGATGCTGTTTTCAGTTCAGAACAGACAGATCTGTGGGCAGAGGTGCTAAATACCTCCACGTTGTCATGGACAGACCATTTTCTGGTCAGGATTAGTATCACGGCTACCACCCACCCCTGCCACCCAATTAAGATGGTCCACCCTCGAAAGCTGATGGATCTTCTTGGATTCCAGAAAACCTTAGAGGGTGCTATGGCTGGTATCATCAACGATCCTGTAGAAGCCCTGGTTAACAGTTGGAATCAAGATCTAACTAGGGCTATCGACACGATCGCCCCCAAACGTCCTCTCTGACCCACTCCTAATCAGGTACCTTGGTATACTGAAGATCTCAGGGAGTTGAAGCGGGAAGGACGATGACTGGAGCGCCGATGGCAGAAAACTTGTATCCGACCAGACATGACATAGAGCACATCTTCATTCCTATGGAGTGGCAATACGTGCAGCGAAGAAAGCTTTCTTCGATGCACGCATTGCATCTGCGAATTCACGTCAAGCAGAACTGTTCAGGGTGGTGAGGGGTCTAACTCAGGCACCTTCCCCCCTGAACCTGATTTTACAGCCTTCGGCAGTTCACTGTGGTGCCTTTAATGACCATTTTACAGATAAAATCTCTCAGATAAGAGCCGACTTAGATGCCATCATTATAGCAGAAGCTGACAATGGAGTGTCCAGCGACTCCACGAGTGGAATTACACTGGATCAGTTTCAGTTGGTGAGTACTGAGGATGTGGACAAGCTGCTTGGACAAGTGAGGAGGATGACTTGCCCTCTTGATCCCTGTCCATCTTGGCTGGTTGTCCAGGGAGGAGATGCAGTTTGATCACATCTACAACATATTATTAATGCATCTCTCAGGGAGGGGAGTTTTCCAACAAGTTTAAAAGAAGCAATAGTATGGCTTCTTCTAAAAAAGCCCTCTCTGGAACCTTTGGACCTTAATAACTATAGGCCAGTATCAAATCTTCCGTTTTTGGGCAAGGTGATCGAGAGGGCAGTTGCCTTCCAACTCCAAGCAGTTTTGGATGATACAGATTTTCTAGACCCATTTCAAACCGGCTTCAAAGCAGGATATGGAGTTGAGACCACTATGGTCGCGTTAGTGGATGATCTACACCTCAGTATTGACAGGGGGTGTGTGCCCCTGTTGGTACTCCTGGACCTCTCAGTGGCTTTCGATACCATTGACCATGGTATCCTTCTGGAATGCCTGAGGGGATTGGGAATCGGGGACACTGTGCTTCAGTGGTTTTGGTCCTATCTCTCAGGCAGGTTACAGATGGTGATGCTTGGGGATAGCTGCTCTTCAAAGAAGGAGCTGCTATGTGGTGTACCACAAGGTGCCATCCTTTCTCCAATGCTGTTTAACATTTATATGAAACCGCTGAGAGAGATCATCCAGAGGCATGGGGCGGGGTGCTATCAGTATGCTGATGACACCCAAATATATTTCTCTATGCCTAGACAACATTGTCAGCTAAGGATAGTGCGTCTCCTCTGAATGAATGTTTGGAGGCGGTAATGGGCTGGATGAGGAAAAACAAACTGAAGCTGAATCCAGACAAGACGGAGGTGCTTGCTGTCAAGGGCCACAACCTGGGGTTGGAGGTGTGTCAACCAGTTCTGGATGGGGTTACACCCCCACTGAAAGATTGTGTTCACAGCTTGGGGGTACTCCTGGATCCGTCTCTCCAAATAATAGCCCAGATAAATGTGACAGCCAGGAGTGCCTACTATCAGCTTTGGCTGATACGCCAGCTGTGCCCCTTCCTAGAGTTGGAAGACCTAAAGACAGTAGACTTCTGCATTGCACTGTACATAGAGCTACCTTTGTGCCTAGTCCGGAAACTTCAATTAGTTCAAAATATGGCAGCCAGGTTGGTCACCAGCACACCTAGGGGTGACCACATAACACCAATCTTAAAATCACTCCACTGGCTGCCAATCAGTTTCTTGGCGAAGTATAAAGTGTTGGTTATTACCTTTAAAGCCCTACATGATTTGGGTCCAGGTTACATGCAGAATCGCCTTCTCCCGTATAATCCGCCCCGCACACTCAGATCCTCTGGGAATAATTTACTCCAGTCAGCCAGAACTAGGCTGACGAGTGTTACCCTAAGGATCTTCTCTTCTGCTGATCCCAGACTGTGGAATGGTTTGCCGGAGGAGATTCGACAACTTAGCAGTCTTCTGGAATTTAAGAGAGCCATGAAGACTGCTCTCTTCTGGCAGGCCTACCCAGTTGAATTTTAAGATGTTTTTAATAATGTATTTGTTTTTCTCTGTTTTAATGGTTTATCTATTTTATGATTTTTATATTTATATTTATTGTTGTTCCCCACCTCGCTCTGGATGGAGAGGCAGTTAGAAATAAAATAAATAAAATGAATAAAATAAAAAATAAATAAAATAAATAAAATACCAGGACCTAGGAACAGAGGGCAAACGTGTCTGCGCCACTGCCATCACCACCTCCTCCTCTACATGATCACCTCCTACTTCTGGGTGCATTCACCAGAGTTGCATCCCCGCAAGATCACCACTGATCTCTGGGGGATGCGATGCTGATTTTGAGGGAGGTGGCACCAGCAATCTTGCAGGGATGTGATGCTGGCGATTGAGCCCAGAAGGAGCTGGTGATCATGCCCAGAAGACACCTGTGCCTCTAGTGACAAAACACCTGCAAGCTCTCAACTTGATCCTTTATGGAGAGTGCAAACTCTTCCTGGCCACTCACCCAGAAAGATTAAACTCTTGCAAGCAGTATCTTCATCTGGTCTGCATTGAATTTCAGTTTGCAGCTCCTCATGCTGTCTACTATCATGGCCTGGTACTGATCAAGCACTTCCACTGCCTCATCTGTATCTGATGAAAAAGAGAGGTAGAGATGTGTGTAGTCTAATTTTCTGAATGATCTCACTCAGCAGTTTCATGTAAGTGTTAAATGGCATGGAGGACAAAGCACAAAAGTTATGGGATTGAGCAGAAATCCCCCAGTACCACTTTTTTGGAAACAGCCATTGAAGTAGCCAACACAAAGCTGTATTACCCATACCAAACTCAGATAGTCTCTCCAGAAGGACAGCATGGTCAATGTTATCAAAAGCCATTCAGCGGTCTAGG
Organism: Anniella stebbinsi; assembly: GCA_029215795.1. Classification (NCBI taxonomy): domain Eukaryota; kingdom Metazoa; phylum Chordata; class Lepidosauria; order Squamata; family Anniellidae; genus Anniella; species Anniella stebbinsi. The sequence continues at coordinate 138,978,586 of JARDYH010000005.1, read as the reverse complement.
AGAATCAATAGGGTCACACTCCCCCTGTCTCTGACCCAGCAAATGTCATCCCGTGGGGCAACCAAAGCCATTTCTGTGCCAAAACCTGGCCTAAACCCCAAACTGAAATGGACTTAGGATCCTGCAGATCCACAACCTCCCTCTGACATGGCCCCTGGAATGCCCCATTTTGGCTCCCCTCACCCTCAGAACACTGCCAGCAGAGCAACAAGGAAGGGTGGAGTTTTCTGGGAACTATGGTAGCAGATGTGCTGTCCCACTGATGGGCCTCCCTCTCCACCAGCGGAGTGGCTCTTAGTAACGTATGAGAAATTGGTTTCAATTCAGTTTTGACCAGTATGTACCCAGTTTGCACCTCCTGGGACTGAACCTGGACCTGAACACAACCTGTGGTCAAAGTCCATACAGTTCTGAGCATATAATGCAATTTGTGGAACAACGCTCCCCCCCCGCCTCCATGTTTGAAAAACATGTAGATTTGAAAAATGTGTATGAAAAAGATGCATAGTTTTGAAATATGTGCACAAACATGTTTTAATTGAAGGGAGAAAACGTGCACAATTCAAAAATGTGCAAATTTGACAAGAATATTTGAAAAATACATATGAAAATATGCCTGAATTTTAGTACGGCGGGGGTGGGGAAAGGCTCACAGCCTGATAAAGTCATGAGTCAGAATGAGCTTCAAGGTTTTATTAGAAGAATCTTAATGAGGTCAAGTTTTGCTGATTCCCACATCTCCAGTTGCACTTCTGCTGCCTCCAAGGGTCCCTTGGTCATTGTCCTGGGGAGCATAGGATTGCTCCCCAAATTTATATAGGAGAAACGTCATTGATCATTTAGATAATGAACTTATTTTGCTTGCGTTTTGCTTAAATTGAAATAATTGCTTGGACTTTTCCTATCTTCTACCTATTTCTCTGGATGTTATGAATAGATTTGTTCATTTTTATATAAAAAAACCAATCAAACGTTTCAATTTTCCACATTTTGTCCACATTTTGTCCACATTTTGTCTACATTCCAGGTTTCCACGTTTTATACAAGTCTCAGTTCAAAGCACCTTTAGTTCCTTCTGTCTTGGGACCAATTTACACAAAGGAATGTCTTTTCTCCCCATACCTACCTGAACCTTGAGATCATCTGTGGAAGCCCTTGTCTGGGTGTCCTGCCAAGTGAGAGAGTGTTTTTTTTTTCTTTCCATGGTGGCACCCCTACTTTGAGCTGCTATCAGAGTCTTCCAAAGAGCCAATTTTCGAGGGTAGACAGTGAGAAGCGTCTCATCCCTGAATACTCCAATGACCTCTATTCATCTTCCATTCTTTACAGAGCCATCCTTGTCATTCCTTCTATTTCTGAAGTTCAGGAGTGAGTGCCAATCTTTATGTAGCCAAAATGGCAGTATGCATGCACAAGAGAAAACTGTCAACAAGCTTGGGGGAATCAGCTCTAAAGAGAGAACTAAGTATATTCAATACCCATGAGAGATTGAGACATTGGGGGGGAATGTGTGGGGGCAATCATCTGGTGGGCTGAACGTGTCTGGGTAGAGTATGGCTGGGGCAACAAGGGAGGCTTCAGAATCCTGCTGATCAGCTGGTAGGAGAAGCTAGATAAGAGAGAAGGCAAGGAGTGCAAAAGTGTTAAGGTAGTGAATGGAAGTGGGGAGAATGGCACCCTCTCTAGCTCCCAGGATGCTCCCTACCACCCCCAACGTACCTTTTTTTTCTGGGCAGCTGGACCTAGAGACATTCATGTGGAACCTAGAGACATTCATAGGAATGAAGACAGCACTAGTGCCTTACTTTGCAGCACAGAAGTGTCCCAGTTAAACTCTATTATTATTATTATTATTATTATTATTATTATTATTATTATTATTATTATTTGATGATGATGATGATGATGATGATGATGATGATATATGACAATAGTTTAAAAATCAGGGGAGGCTGGATGCCTTTTTCTTTTTTAATCTAGCATTTTTATATACTTAGGGACGCTGGAGGATACTAGTTGGGGGCAGAGCTCAACCAGCTTTCCTCGGCTTGGGCCCCTGGAATCTGTTCCATCTTCCACCAATGCAATGAGTCAGACCAGCTGGTGGAATTTCCATAAATTAACCGTAGCTTTAACATAGCTGTTGTAGCTTGAACATATATAATAACTTTTCTTGTATTATCCAAAACTGGCCGGTTGACTTGGACTAATTATAACAATGGGCAGATCTGTCAAGTCTGTATTTCTGGACTTCCCCTTTTCCCCATCGCTTCTGTGTCAGCTCTGGCCATATATTGTTGTGATTTTACATTAAAACATCTTCACAGTTCCGCATTTGTTTCTGGTTGGTACAGGTTGGAGAAATCCACAAAACAAAATCCAGTGGAGAAGATTTTCAGTATGAGCTCAGCTTTCAAGGATTAGACATTGTAGCTGTTTCCAATCACATTTGGATAAACTAAATGAGTATTAGCATCATTAATAAAAGTCTTGTTCCTTCTTGCTGGCCTATGGTTTCTAATTCCCTGACTAATAAATCAGTCAAATCCCATTCTCTCATGCTCTTTGTTAAATTATCTCTTCTTTACCCACGTGCTACTATTTCCTGTGTCCTCTTCTAGCAAACAATAATTCCAGCCTGATGAATAGCTTATCACATGAGTAGTCCTATATTGATAGTGTCACCCTCTTTCCACATATCGGGGGTGGGGAGAGGAGGATGACACTTTTTGTGGTTGTTGTTAGGGTTCTTTACATTTTCTTTAACAGAACACAAAACACAACAATGATAGAAAGTATAAGAGAACACAACATTGGGGGAAATAACACAAAATCAAAATCAATATTCACCTAAAACTGAGAAATCCAAGGGAGGATGGGAATCCATGGTGGCCAAACCACCATTTCATTTGCCCTGCTGGGCTCATGTGGGGAGCTGTGGGGAGATTTTCCTTTCCTCCTCTTCCTCCTCCTCCTCCTCCACTTTTTTCAGCCCATTGCTCCCTATATGAGGGAAATAAAGTACACCAGCTGCAGGGCTGGCTTAGTTCTCCAATTCCAAATATGAAGACATTTCCGAATTTTGAAAAATTCTTATTTAAAAATGTATCCCTACCACTCTGCTATAGGAATTCCAGCAGTAGAGGAGTAAAGGTGGCATCTTCCTGCTGCTGCATGGCAGAAGTTTCCACAGGAGGACTGCTCTCTCCATCATGGACCTCACACTTTGTGGGAGGAGGAGTTACATTACATACTATTGCCTCTGGGATGCTCTTCCAAAAACTACAGGATTTGCTGCCTAACTTGCTATTATAATAGGGGAAATTATGCAAATCAGTAGTTGTATGGAAAACTTTATCAGTAAATATTCAAAATATTAATAACGATGGCCTCTTCCATACTGGGTGTTATCGTTGTTTGGAGTCAGTGAACATTAGAAAGGAGAATCATTTCTCCCCCCCCCCCCCCGTGAAATATATGTGTAACAAGGTTGGCCATACATATGTGTGTACTACCCAAACTCAACCTCATCAAAGTTCTCTAAATACTACCAACCACTTTGCAATCTTTGTTGTTGTTTTCCTTTTGCATGCAAAAGTATGCATATTTTTGTGCATATTTTCTCAAATGAATCAATTGTCTGCATTTTTGAAATGTACATATCCTTCTCCAATTGATTAAAGCATGTTTGTGCACATCTTTCAAAAGTATGTTGTTCTGCACTTATTTCAAATCAACATATACTATCACACACATTTTTTTAAAAAAATGCACAATTCTCATTGCAAGCTCAGAACTTCAATCCACAGTATCTATTCAGTTTGGGAGGTATGAACTGGATAAAATGAACTGAAATGAATTTCTCATGTATCCCTAGCTGGCCATCTCCATCAATTGGAGTAAATTTGTGACAAAATCAGATGAAGTTACTCCTATTAGGGATGTGCATCGTATCAGATCTGATGTCCAATACCGATTAAAACTGGAGGAAATCAGGTATTGAATTCACAATTCCAATACAGTCCACTGGAGCTCCGATCTTTTCCGATACGATTTTTTGTTGTTCGATTTTAATCGGATAAAATCGGAGCATCAGATGCCATTTTGAATGATTTTCCCCATAGCCTAGTTTTGTTGTAAAAAAAAAAATGCCTATAACGTTTTTGTTTTTAAAGATAGAAGCATGAAACTTGGCCACATTGCAGATAGGTTTGAGGTACATATGTGTGAGAAATTTCAGAAACATACGTGCAGGCATTTTGTGGCTGTGATTAGGGGTGTGCACGCCAAAAAATATTATCGTTTATTGTTATCATCATTTCGGACCAAAAAAAATATCATCTTCATTCATATCGTAGGTGAACCGTATCGTCTTCATGATAATTATCGTGGAAAAAATGATATTTTTACAGCCCTATTTTTAAAGAACAAAATGCCTATAAGTTCTGTATTTAAAAAGTTAGAGGCTTGAAACTTGGTCACAGTGCTCATGGGGTATGCCTAAGTTTGTATATGAAATTTAAGATCGATCCTTCCAACCCTCGATTTTATATGAATTTTTTAAAAATTGTTTCCGTTCTGACAGGTCTGAATGAAGGCACGTGGCGAGCTGTCATTCTGATTTGTCAGAACTGAAACGATATTTAATAAATTCATACAAAATCAAAGGTTGGAGGGATCGATCTTAAATTTGGCACATATGTGTAGCAACATGTGTAGCAACATACAGGGGAAGTCTGATTTTATCCGATACGATTCAGGACCATATTGGATTCCAATACTATTTTCATGGCCGTACACATCCCTAGCCTATAATCTACTTCCATTACTTCCATTACTTCTATGGATTTAAATTTTATCTTTATTTCCTTCACACATCCTATGACACTCTAATCCCCTTCATCTCGCAGTCAGTTTGAATTTTCCATTAAATGCAAAACTGGAATAAATGTTTACAGATCTACAAAAAGATGGATTCATGTGACTATTTTTAACCACACAATGATATTTTTGTGACAATGTTATATAATGGATCAATTTTGTGTATCCAATTTTGTAAGTATTTTAGCACAAGTTCAAATCGTTGGTCAAACCATGTTGAAATGTCTATAAAGTCAAGATTCTAAACAGGAGTTGACCTAATTCACACTCCATCTTCCATCTGGTTGCCCTTGGGCTGGGGTCAATTAGAGGTAATACCATATAAAACATCTGTCCCAGTGCTACCTTCCCATGACCTTGAAGCTTGTTTTCTTGACTGACAAGATTGACTGTGATGCAATTTGAAAATGGAGAAAATAAAACTTTGGGTCCAACTAATTATATAAGCTGCATTCTAGGCCAATGTGCCATCTACAAAACCAATATTACAACATTCTGAAAGCAACTGAGGTCAACAGATGTCTTTTCCCATGATCTCACAATAAATGTGTGAATCTAATTCATTGAGTTGTACCCAATGTTGTGTGGGTGCAAGAACTTGAATGCAAGAGGAATTCACATCCCCCACCTCTCTACTGTAGATTTCTGTTCAGAAAGGGGCAATTGAAATGATCAAGGTGCTGGAGCATTTCCCCTATGAGGGAAGGTTACAGGTGGGATTGTACAGCTTGGAAAAAAAGGAGGCTAAGGAGAGACATGATAAAGGTGTACAAAATTATGTGTGGTGTTGAGAATGTGGATAGGGAGACATTTTTCTCTATCTCCCGTAATCCTAGAACCCAGTGTCATCCCATGAAGTTGATTGGTGGAGGTTCATGACAGATGAAAGGAAGTGTTTCTTCACACAGCACATAGTTAAACTACCGCAAGACATAGTGATGGCTACCAATTTGGAAAGGTGGTAGAATATATTACTGGAGGAGAAGGCTATCAATGGCTACTAGTTCTGATGGCTATGTGCTACCTCGAGTTTCAGAGGCACTAGGCCTATATACACCAGTTGCTGGGGAACATGGGTGAGAGGATGCTGTTGCACCATGACTTGTTTTGTCGGTCCCTTGTCGACAGCTGGTTGGCCACTGTGTGAACAGAATGCTGGACTAGGTGGACCCAGCATGGCACTTCTTATGTTCTAATGTTCCTCCACTGAGAGTCAAGGGCAGAAGCAGGGAACCTCTTTCAGCCCATGAGACAAATTCAATTTCAGAGAAGCTCTCGTGGACAGCATTCCAGTGGTGGGTGGGGCCAAAGGCCAAAGGCCCTATTGCTTGTTGCCATCCACTATATCTGAAATGGTGGGGCAGCCAAAGAAGGATATCTGACAGTAATCTCAGTGCATGGGTGGGCTCACCAAAATAGGCGATGCCTTGAGAACCCAGGTCCCAAGCTGATAATTCAAGCATTATTGTGTTAATGTTTGCTAATGTGAATTGGGCTCAAAAATGGCACAGAATCTAGTACAGTTGTTTAAGTTGTTTGGGGAAATATGCTTCCAATGCCCAGTCCCTGTTAGCAGGCTTGCACCTGTATTCCAAATCACTTTCAAATGCAGCCTTATAGAAATCATTCAGGCCTTGGACTTTTGCTATACTGTTACAATCACACTCTAGATACTTTTCCTGAGAAGATCCACTTAAGTCTCCTATTATATCTCTGGAAGGCTTTCCTCCTCTGTAGCACTTTTGAGCACAGTGGGCTTGTGTCTCACGGATCACGAAAAGCTGGTTAAAAGTCAGCTCTTGATTTTCCTTGGGTTTCTGTTTTGTTTGGGTTTTGCTTGTGAGGAGCAAAAGTGTTTGCTCAGGTACTACAAAATTAATTGCCCCACTAGAGCCATCAAAATAATGAAAGACTTAACACCTCACTTCATTTTTAATTGCCATAGAAAGCTATTCTCTCCGTCATGCTGCAGTGGTACATGGTGATTTACAAAGCACCCCTGCATCTGACAGGGCATATGCCAGATGGTTTGGGCAATAGCCAATCCAGGCCTTTAAAGGCCATGCAGGGCTTTAAAGCTTAAAACCAGCTTCTTGAGTCAGACCCAGAAACATATTTATTTCAAATGTTTATGCAACACCCTTCATTATGAAATCACAGGGCAGCAAAAAAACAATACTTTGCTGCCACTATTCAATCATCAACCTGCCGCCCAGCGGAGCTTTTCAGAGTTGTCTGGGGGCTTTTACATGCCGACCCCAAGGACATGGTAGAACCATCTGAGGCCCGCTGTAATACATTTGCTGGGCACTTCCAGAATAAAATCTCTGGCATCCGTCAAGACTTTGACTCCAGTGTTATAGCAGATGAATCTAGTGAGGTATCCAGAGCACAGGCTTGTCCTGTTTTCTTGGATGAGTTTCAGTTGGTGCAGCTCGAGGATGTTGACAAGGTGCTTGGACAGGTTCGTGCAACCACTTCCATATTGGATCCTTGCCCCTCTTGGCTAATAAAAGCTAGCAGGGATGGAACAACTGGCTGGGCCAGGGAAGTGATTAATGCCTCTTTGCAAGAGGGAGTGGTCCCAGGCCTCCTGAAAGAGGCGGCAGTGAGACCACTCCTAAAGAAATCTTCCCTGGACCCTGAAAATCTTAATAACTACAGGCCAGTAGCAAATGTTCCATTCCTGGGCAAGGTCCTGGAGCGGGTGGTTGCGAGCCAGCTCCAGGCACGCTTGGATGAGACTGATTATCTGGATCCATTTCAGTCGGGTTTCAGGCCTGGTTTTGGTACAGAAACAGCCTTGGTCGCCCTGTATGATGACCTATGTCGGGAGAAAGACAGGGGGAGTGTGACTCTGTTGATTCTCCTTGATCTCTCAGCGGCTTTCGATACCATCAACCATGGTATCCTTCTGGGACGACTGGCTGAGTTGGGAGTGGGAGGCACTGCATTGCAGTGGTTCCGCTCCTACTTGGTGGGTCGGCTCCAGAAGGTGGTGCTTGGGGAACATTGCTCGGCCCCGTGGATTCTCCAGTATGGGGTTCTGCAGGAGTCAGTCTTGTTCAACATCTACATGAAACCGTTGAGTGCAGTCATCCGGAGTTTTGGAGTGCATTGTCATCAGTATGCTGATGACACACAGCTCTATTTCTCCTTTTCATCTTCATCAGGTGAGGCTGTGGATGTGCTGAACCAGTGCCTGGCTGTGACAATGGACTGGATGAGGGCTAATAAACTGAAACTCAATCCAGACAAGACTGAGACGCTGTTAGTGGGTGGTTCCGTTGACCGGATGGAGGGTGTTCAACCTGTTCTGGATGGGGTTGCACTCCCCTTGAAGGAGCGGGTTCGTAGCTTGGGGGTTCTCCTAGAACCATCTCTGTCACTTGAGGCGCAGGTGGCCTCAGTGGCACGGAGTGCCTTCTACCAACTTCGGTTGGTGGCCCAGCTACGTCCCTGTCTGGACAGGGATAACCTGGCTTCAGGTGTCCCTGCTCTGGTAACCTCCAAGTTAGATTACTGCAATGCACTCTATGTGGGGCTGCCTTTGAAGGTGGTTCGGAAGCTGCAGCTTGTGCAAAATGCAGCAGCCAGATTGATAACTGGAACCAGTAGATTCGAACATATAAGACCTACTCTGGCCTGCTTGCATTGGCTGCCTGTATGTTTCCGAGCCCGGTTCAAGGTGCTGGTTTTAACCTATAAAGCCTTACATGGCTTGGGACCACAATACCTGATGGAACGCCTTTCCCGACATGAACCTACCCGAACACTACTTTCAACATCTAAGGCCCTCCTCCGAGTGCCTCCTCCAAGGGAGGCTCGGAGGTCAGCAACAAGAGAGAGGGCCTTCTCTGTGGTGGCTCCCCAATTGTGGAACGATCTCCCCGACAAGGCCCGCCTGGCGCCAACATTGTTATCTTTTCGGCGCCAGGTCAAGACTTTCCTCTTCTCTCAGGCATTTGGCAATATCTGAGGAGCCTGGGTTTGTTTTGTTTTGTTTTTGTAGTTTTTGAAGTGTTGATGTGGTTTTTAAATGTATAGTTTGTGTGTATGTTGTATGTTTTTGCTGTTTTAATTTTTGTATATTGTTTTTAATTGTTTTTAATCCTATGTAAACCGCCCAGAGAGCTTCGGCTATGGGGCGGTATACAAATGTAATAAATAAATAAATAATAAATAAATAAACTGGTAGGTTTGCCACTACCCATCAAGGCTGCCCTCCAGCAAGGAGAGAATTCCCAAAGCAGAGTGCCACAACAAAAAAGGCCCTCTCCCTGGTTGCCATCAATGTACCTGTGAAGGTGAAAGTACAATGAGGAGGACATGATCTGTAGATCTCAGCAAAGCATAATGATGTATAGCATGTTTATCAACCCCATTCAGAAGACGCACAGCTGCATTCAGCATCCACTAAAGCCTAAAGCAGTCCCACATAGAGCATAGAGCAGAAATCAAGCCTAGAAGTGACAAAGACATGGGTCAGCATGGCAAGGTCTCTCCTTTCTAAAAAGGGGGAGAACTTTCATGCCAAGTGGAGATGGTAAAAGGCAGTCTTAGCAACAGCACCAACTTGTTTCTCAAAGATAGGGATGCACAAATCTGCCAAACCCGAACTCACCAAAGTTTTCCAAATTCCATCTCAAAACTCATTCCAACACATGTTGCGAGTGTTGTTGTTACCTTTTTGCCTGAAAATCTGTGCATATTTTTCCAAAAGTGCATATCAATTCCAGATGTGTAGGGCCATTGCAGAAAAGGCCCTCTCTCATGTGGACACCAAACTAACTGCTCTCACAGGTGGGCAAGTGAGAAGGGACTCTTTCTTTCACATCTCTGTGTGAAAGAGAATGGCTGCATTCGGACAACACATTTTAATCAGTTTTATGTATTTTATCATGTTGTTGTTCCCCGCCTCGATCCAGACGGAGAGGCGGGTAAGAAATAAATTATTATTATTATTATTATTATTATTATTATTATTATTAAGCAACTGGGGGGGGGGACAATAATCAGTTGTGTTGCTTATTGTGTTGTGTGGAGGGTAACACGCCGCTCACAAACTATTGACGGTATGCTATTCCGTCCAAATAAGCAACTGAGAGAAACAACTGGCTTGCAAGTTATTTAGCTCGAAGTCAGTTGTTTAAAGTGTTGTGTGGAGGGGTAAGTGGGTTAATGGCATGTGGTGAGTGGGTTAAAACACAAGCCCATAGAGGCAGGTGGCAAGAGCAACCAAAGCAGTGGCTGCCACTCTGCTACAACTGGTGCAACTTGCGGAGGCTGCTGGGATAGAACTGGGAGGACCGAGGGAGGAGGGAGGGTGAGGAGAGGGGTGGGGGCTGTGTCAGTTAAATGCTGGGTTGACTATTAGTCCACTCAAAACCAGCCCCAACCACCCACAGTTGTGTAGGAATATGTTGTGTGGGGGGTACCCACAAAACAATAATAATAATAATAACGATTTATTTCTTACCCGCCTCTCCATCTAGATCGAGGCGGGGAACAACAGCATGATAAAATACATAAAACTAATTAAAACATGACAAATATTATTAAAACTGCATTAAAACATCCTAAAACATCATTAAAACATCCTAAAACATCCTAAAAACATTCTAAAAATTACACTGGATATGCCTGCCGGAAGAGAACAGTCTTTATAGCTTTCTTAAATTCTAAAAGACTGTTAAGTTGACGAGTCTCCTCCGGCAGGTCATTCCACAGTCTGGGAGCGGCAGAAGAGAAGGTCCTCTGGGTAACAGTTGTCAGCCTAGTCTTGGCCGACCGCAGTAAGTTCTTCCCAGAGGACCTGAGCGTGCGGGGCGGATTGTACGGGAGAAGGCGATCCCGCAGGTAACCTGGACCCAAACCATGTAGGGCTTTAAAGGTAATGACCAACACTTTATACTTCGCCCGGAAACTAATTGGCAGCCAGTGGAGCGATTTTAAAGCTGGAGTAATATGGTCACTCCTAGATGTACCGGTGACCAACCTGGCTGCCAAACAACCAACTGTGAGTTGGCTACTCAACCCACCATTGACTAATGTGTTGTCCGAATGCAGCCAATGTGTGTGCAAAGACATCAGCAATGTACATAGGCCTTTTATATGAGAATAACTTTGTTTTATCAGATTTGTACTATGTAATGAGAATAACTTTCCTATAATTGGGAAGAATAAAGTGCTACAGCCATGTTCAGGAAGAATGGGGTATATATTCTTATTCGATAATATTCATTCCTTTATATAAGATGGTTTTTAATAATGCTTTTCTGAAACCAGCCATGGTGGTGCATATGCCTGCAGGGTGTGTTTTTTTAAAGGGTCAAATTGAGGAAGATGGTCAGAAACACTGCCGGATCTATTCATTGTCCTTGGAAGCATTCTTGTTGGGTAAAAAGAAAAACAATAGTGAAGAGAAACAAAACTTATTTAGAAGTTATTATGCACAGAAGGAGCAGCAAAACTCAAAAGTTAATAAAGGCAGCCAACTTATTTTTGGTGGACTGCCAAACCACTCTTTTATTGAGATATGTTCACATTGTTCAATGTTTGAATATAGATGAAAGCCAAACAAGTCATTTCAGTCATTAATATGTGCTACTTCAGAAGTTGTTTATTCCTTTTATGTTCAATACACAATAGCCCAGTTCGAACATAATGACAACCAACAATTATTTAAAATTGTGAGCAGTGGAGGCTGCTGGCTCTGATTTCGGTGAGCCTATGAAATCCATTCTGGGTTTCAGTCAGAACCATCCAGAATTCTAAATGAGCTATCTAAAGTGTGGAACTCTATCCCCAGAATGGGTTCAGCACCTTGGAAAGCTCCTTTAGGCTGTAAAGGTTCTGACTGTAACCCAGGATGGATTTGCATATACACCAAAAAAGAAGCCACCATTCACCACTGGTTGTGGGTTGCTGTGAATGAAGCAGTGTGCTGATGCATGCTGTCTGACCTAAACAACCCACTTCCCTGTCCATCATTTTGTTCACCTGATGGAAATTCTAACTTGTCTCTCCCTAAGCCAGAGTCATAACTCACAGTTACCTATCTACACTGAAAGTTTAAATCAATCAATCAATCAATTCTTTATTAACAGTCAACAGACCATAAAACCATTAAGTTACAAAATTGTCAATTTTAACAAGTTTATAGAAATAACCTCAGATGACCATTTGTGATCTAACGCGTGAGGCAAGATATACATATTTCGAGACTTGGATTGTTATAGACTTATCCCTACCCTGGAGAAGGATAGTGATAAAAAATTATCTGGATCAGCCAGGAAGTTTCTGAATAATTGGTTACAGCAAATCATTCCTGATCCCATTATAAAAGTTACAATTAAAGAACACATGTACTGTTGTCTCTATCTCCAAGTTATTACAAGGACAGAATCTATTTCCTGCAGGTATTTTTTTTGTATCTTCCCTCCAGAAGTTTGGATGGGAGAGCATTCAACCTGTCCAAGGTGAATGCTTTCCTATATTTGGGAATAAAAAGCCAATCAAGATATGCCGTTCCTCCTTCACTAGGGTAATCGACTATACCTAACGTTGCCAAGGAACAGAGGCCTCTCGCAGACCCCCGCAGCTCTTGAAGATCAGTACCATCCAATCTCCGCTTGAGAGTTGATTTAATATTTTCCAAATCCAGCAGAAATAGATAAGGGGGGTAAAATCTCAGAGTGATAACCTTTTGCACTACTGCTTTGGTCCATAAAGATTCATAAGAATCCAAAAGAACCTGGGAAACCAAGGAGTTATGAGACAGGTTATAAAATTGTCGAAACCAGTATTGTAGAGTGTGATTCCAGGCCACACTTCCCAGTGATCTTAGTCCGATCTCCAGGTTTAGTACTGCACCGGACATGCATCTTGGGGCACCCAGTATCAATCTGACAAAAAGTGACTGAACCCGCTCCAGAGATATCTTGGAGAGTGGGAACCAAACTGGAGCCCCAAAAAGAACCTGAGAAACCAGCTTTGCCCTATATACCCTGATCGCAGCCGGTATATACTTGCCCCCCTTTTGGTAAAAAAAGTGGATAAGAGCCCCGATCGTCTGTTCAGCTCTTGCTTTAGCTTCTTGCCTTGTACACTCCATTTCATGTTCTCTTGAAACCATACTCCCAAGTACTTATAAAAACCCACCTGTTCAATTCTGCTGCCTCCTATGGTCCACTGATATCTAACACTAGACTTTGAAAAAACAAGCAATTTAGATTTCTGGTTACTAATGGTCAATCTATTCTTATCACAATATTCAGCAAATCCTTTAAGGAACCTCTTTAGTCCCAATCGAGTTTGGGAAATCAACACCGCATCATCGGCATAAAGAAGTATGTTTACTCTCGTTGATCCGATCTTTGGAGGATGCGATTGTATTACAGCCAATGAGTCTGGGACGTGGGCTAGGTATAAATTAAATAACATTGGTTCCAGCACACATCCTTGTCTGACACCACAAGTAGTAACAAACTCATTGGTGAGGTGGCCTGATTTACTACATCTAACCTGGGCAGTTGTACTATGATAGAGTGTTTTTATTTTAAAAAGTAATCTTGGTTCTATTGACAGTTGTTCTAATTTGTTCCATAATATGGGGCGTGAGATGGAATCAAAGGTTGCCTTTAAATCAATAAAAGTGGTAAATCATTTGCTTCCTTTTGGTGTTGTATATTTATTAGGGATGTGCACTGACCCCCCGGATCGGATCGGATAGCGGATCGGAATCGGACCTGGGGGGTCGGATCGGATCGGATCGGATCGGATCGTGTGTCGGATCGGATCGGATCCGATTCCGATCCGCGGATCGGATTTTCCGATCCGGATCGGACGCCATTTTGAATGCTTTTTCCTATAGCAAATTATTGTTTTACAAAAACGCCTATAACTTTTTCATTTTTAACGACAGAAGGATGAAACTTGGGCACATTGTACACTGGTTAGGGATAGGTATCTGTGAGAAATTTCAGAAAGATTGGTGCATGCAGTTTGTGGCAATTAATTTTTTAATAAATAACATGGAATGCCTATAACTCGGTCATTTTTAAAGTTACACACATGAAACTTTGCCACATTGTAGGTGGAACCTTGGGACCCACGTGTGTGAAATCCCAGAACCGTGGGTGCTTGCCTGGTGTGGCAATGAATTTTTGAAAAATGGGTAGTAGTGGGGTAAATGCAGTTATGCCTCCCATGTTTTTATTTTTAAAGATACAAACAGGACACTTCGGCACATTACAGGGAACACTTCCCTTGATATGTGTGTAAAATTTCAGACAGCTAGCTCCAGGCATGTGTTGGCAATGAATTGTTGAAAATTGGGTAGCAGTGGGGTAAAATACAGTTTTGCCTCCCATTTTTTTATTTTCAAAGATACAAACGGGAAACTTTGGCACATTGCAGGGAACACTTCACTTCAAATGTGTGTGAAATTTCCGGAAGCTAGGTGCAACATTTTAGTGGGAAACGAACGTTTATTCATGGCATTTCACATGGGATTTATGGGTTGGTTTTAAGAGCTACAAACCTCTAACTCGCTCACATGGCACAGGACCTATGCCCGCTCAAACGCTGGAAATTTAACAAACTTTGGTGCAATGCTTTAGTGGGAAAACAAAGGTTTATGCATGGCATTTCACATGGGATTTATGGGTTGGTTTTAAGAGCTACAAACCTCTAACTCGCTCACATGGCACAGGACCTATGCCCGCTCAAACGCTGGAAATTTAACAAACTTTGGTGCAATGCTTTAGTGGGAAAACAAAGGTTTATGCATGGCATTTCACATGGGATTTATGGGTTGGTTTTAAGAGCTACAAACCTCTAACTCGCTCACATGGCACAGGACCTATGCCCGCTCAAACGCTGGAAATTTAACAAACTTTGGTGCAATGCTTTAGTGGGAAAACAAAGGTTAAACTTTATTATTTTAAACCTTCAGGAAGGGGACATTGCCTGCCTGGTGTGGATTGGTAATGAGGGAAGAAAGTTTCACTTATTCATTTGTAAAATGTAAAGTGATTGTAAATTGCTTTAGGGACCCATACATTTACATGACAAGACAGGTGTTGGTTGCAGGAATGCTACCAAATGCACTAGTAGCTAATCCCAGGTAATAGCTATTCAGATCCTAGCTAATAGCTATTATTCAGATCCTAGCCTGGGAAGGGATCTTGCAGGATAAGTGATTGTTCTTTTCTTGTGTACTATGTAATTCTAAACCAGAAGGCTGCTTTGATGTAGAGCCAATCCACATGGTCTCTTGCAGCACCTAGTATTATTTATTTCTCCTTCCACAGCAGAATCTGGAAGGCGGGCAGGCAGGCTGGCATTTAATGGGCAAAGTCCAACAGCGGCATTGGGGACTGGGTGACATTCTCCTTGAGGGCGAATGCCAAGTCCCATGGCTTGTGCGAGGAGGGCGGCTTGCTCTCTTTGCAGGAAGGATCTGGGAGGCGGCAGGCGGCATCAGCAGCGGGCGGGCAGGCTGGCATTTAATGGGCAAAGTCCAACAGCGGCTTTGGGGACTGGGTGACATTCTCCTTGAGGGCGAATGCCAAGTCCCATGGCTTGTGCGAGGAGGGCGGCTTGCTCTCTTTGCAGGAAGGATCTGGAAGGCGGCAGGCGGCATCAGCAGCGGGCGGGCAGGCTGGCATTTAATGGGCAAAGTCCAACAGCGGCTTTGGGGACTGGGTGACATTCTCCTTGAGGGCGAATGCCAAGTCCCATGGCTTGTGCGAGGAGGGCGGCTTGCTCTCTTTGCAGGAAGGATCTGGGAGGCGGCAGGCGGCATCAGCAGCGGGCGGGCAGGCTGGCATTTAATGGGCAAAGTCCAACAGCGGCTTTGGGGACTGGGTGACATTCTCCTTGAGGGCGAATGCCAAGTCCCATGGCTTGTGCGAGGAGGGCGGCTTGCTCTCTTTGCAGGAAGGATCTGGAAGGCGGCAGGCGGCATCAGCAGCGGGCGGGCAGGCTGGCATTTAATGGGCAAAGTCTCTCCTTTCCCGGGCACTGTGGCAGTGAGAGTGCCATAGGCTGCAAAAGAAGAAGGGGGGGGAAAAAGAATGAATATTAGTTGACCACTTCAACACAACCAGCTCCCTTCCACCCAGGATTGCCCTTCCTGAGTGCCCACGCCAAAGCAGGCACACGGGGCTGCCTGCTCACTCGGAAGTTAGCAGGCAGACAGCCAACCTTCAGTTAGGTGGAAGGTGCCCCCCCCCATTCACAGAACACTTACCGTAGTCCTCCTGAGGGCGTTGTTGATAAGATGCCACTTCCAGGCGGGCAGTGACGGGCAGGTGGGCAGTCTGCATTACCGTCTCTCCTGGGCACTGTGGCAAAGAGTTCCATAGGCTGCAAAAGAAGAAGGGGGGGGGGAAGAATATGAGGAAAATGATACTTTTCCACCACTGGCTCCCTCCCACCCAAGACTGGCATGTGCCCGTCCTGAGTGCCCACGCCCCAGCAGGCACACGGGGCTGCCTGCTTGCTTACTCGTGGGTAAGCTCTCTGACAGGCTCTTACCAGAGTCGTGCGGGCGACGTGAATCGATGGGCCACCTCCATGCGGCCGTGGCTGGGGCAGATGGGCAGTCTGGATTCACGGGTACGCTTTGCGCAGTGGCGAAGAGTTCCATAGGCTGCAAAAGAAGGAGGGGGGGGGAAAAGAATTAACATGAGATAAATCATACTTTTCCACCATTGGCTCCCTCTCACCCAGGACTGGCATCTGCCCGGTCCTGAGTGCCCACGCCCCAGTAGGCACACGGGGCTGCCTGCTCACTCGGAAGTTAGCAGGCAGACAGCCAACCTTCAGTTAGGTGGAAGGTGCCCCCCCCATTCACAGAACACTTACCATAGTCCTGAGGGCGTTGAAGACTCGGTGAGATTCTCCTGGAGGACCCCTAGTCCCATGGCTTGTGCAAGAAAGGCGGCTGGCCCGCCTCGCAGGAACGATCTGGAAGGCGGCAGGCGGCATCAGCAGCGGGCGGGCAGGCTGGCATGTAATGGGCAAAGTCTCTCCTTTCCCGGGCACTGTGGCAGTGAGAGTGCCATAGGCTGCAAAAGAAGAGGAGGGGGATAATGAATATTACATAAATACTTTTATACTGCAAAAGAAGAAAGGAAAATAAATAAAGATTTGTATTAATTAATACATGCAAGTCCTAGTAACTAGTCTCCCACCGGCACACTTCTCTGGTTTGTGATGCAATCCTCTTTCTCCTGCACCCCTCCCTTTCTAAATCACTCTTCTGAGCCCATTGTTAGAGGGATTGGCTATCCTTTTGTGTCTGGCAGGACACAGCTTACCGGATCATTAGAGAATCACCATTTCTTTTGTCCTTGGGTTATTCATTCACTCCTAATAGCACCCTACGTTAGGCTGACCAGATCAAATCCAGGTCAGGGTTCCTAACTTCAGCAGTTGTAGAGAAAAGGGAATTTCTGCCAGTGTCATTTGTATGGAATTAGTTCCTGCTGAGATTCCCTCTTCATCACAACAGTTAAAGGTGCAGGGGCCCTGCCTTCTTTTCTATATGGCCACTCTGCCTGCACTCTTACCTGAGTCGTAGGGGCGACGTGAATCGAGGGGCCACCTCCATGCGGCCGTGGCTGGGGCAGATGGGCAGTCTGCTTGCTTACTCGGAAGTAAGATCTCACACTGCCCCACTTCTGGACACTCTCAGGTGTCCCTGCGTTGACTGCACACACTTACCTTATTCGTGCGGCCGATGTGGATCGGAGGACTCCAGTGGCACATAGGCTCCTCCAGGCAAAGTCACATTGGCACAGGGTCCTCCAGGCAAAGTCACAGTTTGGCACAGCTCCCTCCAGGCAAAGTCACATTGGCACAGGGTCCTCCAGGCAAAGTCACAGTTTGGCACAGCTCCCTCCAGGCAAAGTCCCAGTGGCACAGGCTCCTCCAGGCAAAGTCACATTGGCACAGGGTCCTCCAGGCAAAGTCACAGTTTGGCACAGCTCCCTCCAGGCAAAGTCCCAGTTTGGCACAGCTCCCTCCAGGCAAAGTCACATTGGCACAGGGTCCTCCAGGCAAAGTCACAGTTTGGCACAGCTCCCTCCAGGCAAAGTCCCAGTGGCACAGGCTCCTCCAGGCAAAGTCAC
Organism: Anniella stebbinsi; assembly: GCA_029215795.1. Classification (NCBI taxonomy): domain Eukaryota; kingdom Metazoa; phylum Chordata; class Lepidosauria; order Squamata; family Anniellidae; genus Anniella; species Anniella stebbinsi. The sequence continues at coordinate 138,960,563 of JARDYH010000005.1, read as the reverse complement.
ATTGGCACAGGGTCCTCCAGGCAAAGTCACAGTTTGGCACAGCTCCCTCCAGGCAAAGTCCCAGTTTGGCACAGCTCCCTCCAGGCAAAGTCACAGTTTGGCACAGCTCCCTCCAGGCAAAGTCACATTGGCACAGGGTCCTCCAGGCAAAGTCACAGTTTGGCACAGCTCCCTCCAGGCAAAGTCACATTGGCACAGGGTCCTCCAGGCAAAGTCACAGTTTGGCACAGCTCCCTCCAGGCAAAGTCCCAGTTTGGCACAGCTCCCTCCAGGCAAAGTCCCAGTTTGGCACAGCTCCCTCCAGGCAAAGTCACAGTTTGGCACAGCTCCCTCCAGGCAAAGTCCCAGTGGCACAGGCTCCTCCAGGCAAAGTCACATTGGCACAGGGTCCTCCAGGCAAAGTCACAGTTTGGCACAGCTCCCTCCAGGCAAAGTCCCAGTTTGGCACAGCTCCCTCCAGGCAAAGTCACAGTTTGGCACAGCTCCCTCCAGGCAAAGTCACATTGGCACAGGGTCCTCCAGGCAAAGTCACAGTTTGGCACAGCTCCCTCCAGGCAAAGTCACATTGGCACAGGGTCCTCCAGGCAAAGTCACAGTTTGGCACAGCTCCCTCCAGGCAAAGTCCCAGTTTGGCACAGCTCCCTCCAGGCAAAGTCCCAGTTTGGCACAGCTCCCTCCAGGCAAAGTCACAGTTTGGCACAGCTCCCTCCAGGCAAAGTCCCAGTGGCACAGGCTCCTCCAGGCAAAGTCACATTGGCACAGGGTCCTCCAGGCAAAGTCACAGTTTGGCACAGCTCCCTCCAGGCAAAGTCCCAGTTTGGCACAGCTCCCTCCAGGCAAAGTCACAGTTTGGCACAGCTCCCTCCAGGCAAAGTCCCAGTGGCAGAGGCAAAGTCCCAGTGGCAGAGGCAAAGTCCCACTGGCAGAGGCAAAGTCACAGCTGCATGGGCACCTCCAGGCAGGCAGGCGGGCGGGCAGGCAGAGGCGGGCATGATGCCAGGCGCTTGCACATTGCACAAGTAAGCAATAGAACCGTGAGACCAGCCCACGCATTCCGGCTACTTCACAATGGCGGCAACCTAGCAGGCAGGCAGGCAGGCAGGCAGGCAGGCAGAGGCAGAGGCAGAGGCGGGCATGATGCCAGGCGCTTGCACATTGCACAAGTAAGCAATAGAACCGTGAGACCAGCCCACGCATTCCGGCTACTTCACAATGGCGGCAACCTAGCAGGCGGGCAGGCAGGCAGGCAGGCAGGCAGGCAGAGGCAGAGGCAGAGGCGGGCATGATGCCAGGCGCTTGCACATTGCACAAGTAAGCAATAGAACCGTGAGACCAGCCCACGCATTCCGGCTACTTCACAATGGCGGCAACCTAGCAGGCAGGCAGGCGGGCAGGCAGGCAGGCAGGCAGAGGCAGAGGCAGAGGCGGGCATGATGCCAGGCGCTTGCACATTGCACAAGTAAGCAATAGAACCGTGAGACCAGCCCACGCATTCCGGCTACTTCACAATGGCGGCAACCTAGCAGGCGGGCAGGCAGGCAGGCAGGCAGAGGCAGAGGCAGAGGCGGGCATGATGCCAGGCGCTTGCACATTGCACAAGTAAGCAATAGAACCGTGAGACCAGCCCACGCATTCCGGCTACTTCACAATGGCGGCAACCTAGCAGGCGGGCAGGCAGGCAGGCAGGCAGGCAGGCAGAGGCAGAGGCAGAGGCGGGCATGATGCCAGGCGCTTGCACATTGCACAAGTAAGCAATAGAACCGTGAGACCAGCCCACGCATTCCGGCTACTTCACAATGGCGGCAACCTAGCAGGCGGGCAGGCGGGCAGGCAGGCAGGCAGGCAGAGGCAGAGGCAGAGGCGGGCATGATGCCAGGCGCTTGCACATTGCACAAGTAAGCAATAGAACCGTGAGACCAGCCCACGCATTCCGGCTACTTCACAATGGCGGCAACCTAGCAGGCGGGCAGGCAGGCAGGCAGAGGCAGAGGCAGAGGCGGGCATGATGCCAGGCGCTTGCGCATTGCACAAGTAAGCAATAGAACCGTGAGACCAGCCCACGCATTCCGGCTACTTCACAATGGCGGCAACCTAGCAGGCGGGCAGGCAGGCAGGCAGAGGCAGAGGCAGAGGCAGAGGCAGAGGCGGGCATGATGCCAGGCGCTTGCGCATTGCACAAGTAAGCAATAGAACCGTGAGACCAGCCCACGCATTCCGGCTACTTCACAATGGCGGCAACCTAGCAGGCGGGCAGGCGGGCAGGCAGAGGCAGAGGCAGAGGCAGAGGCAGAGGCGGGCATGATGCCAGGCGCTTGCGCATTGCACAAGTAAGCAATAGAACCGTGAGACCAGCCCACGCATTCCGGCTACTTCACAATGGCGGCAACCTAGCAGGCGGGCAGGCGGGCAGGCAGTTTTTTAAATCATATAGCCAAAATAAACACAACACACAGTGACAGCCCTGCAAGGCTGCCACATAAGTCCAAAAGACACAGTCAGAAACAGTGTGGGATGCTGCTTGTCATCCACTCAATGTAGGAGCCTGGAAGAGGAATCCTATCGCGTCCTTCGTTCATAGTCAGAGAGGTGCATGCGTTCCTTGGCGATAAAATTAAGCCTTCTTCTTATCCAAAGTTCTCATGAGCCTCTGACGTGGTCTTACAAGAAGAAATGCCCATGGAAGTGTGGGACCTTACAGAAGGCCTGGAGGGAGCCATCGGAGTCCAATTTCAGAGGCACACGTGCAAGCACATTGGTTCAAGTCAAACAACATAGAATGTGTGAGATGCTTGTGCATCCCCTCAATGTAAGAGGCTAGGAGAAGAAACTAGATCCCTTCGGGATCCATCGTTCAGAGTTGAGTTACTGAGCTGTAAACAACACAGCCAGTAAATTAAAGTAAAGAAAATTAATTAACCGAAAATAAGAATTAAAAAATCAAGGGCCTGCCGGTGCCTGCCCAAAGGTGTGGGATGGATGGGGGGTGCCTGCCAATTACTCCCCCGCGGGCATGAGGGTGGGGTATCCCAGCAGGGGCAGATTGACCTTGAGGAAGACCAGCTGCTCCACAATCTCAGCGTCCAAGCGAGAGCGGTGGGGTGTGACCACGTCGCCCGCCATGGAAAACACCCGCTCGCTTGGAACGCTGGACGGTGGGCAGCTGATTCTGTCCATGGCCACCCGCGCCAGATCAGGCCACATCTGGCGCCGAGATGACCAGTAGGCCAGGGGTTCGATGGAGCCGTCCTCCATCTGCTCCGCCAGGTAACGCTGCACTGCTGCTGCAGCGTCATCCTGGCGGCGGCTGGGTTGAGTGCCTCTATGCCCAACCGCAGCCTGCAAAGCCTTGTCCCAAAACCCCTGGCCTGTCCCCCTGCTGGGTGTGGTGGTGCTGGTGCCGCCGCTGCTGGTGGTGCTCAGCGGACTTAGCGCCTGGGCTTCGGTGGGCTCCTCCTCTGCCTGCCCAATCCTGGCATCCCGGGCCGCCCGAACGTCCGTCACCAGCATTTCCACCCAACCTGCCCGGGAAGTCTGCCCACATAACCCATCCTTGATGCGCGGGTCGCACATGGTGGCCAACATGTACTGCCTCTCGTTGTAGAGAGGCTGGACCCGGCGGGATAGGCTTTCCCTCAGCCTCGTCACCACTTCCCGCACCTCTGGCAGGAAGCGCCTGCCGGTGACGGCATCCCCGGCCTCCAGAAACTCGCCCATCTGATTCTGGAGATGCCTGGCCACGGGGAGCACCTGGCTGAGAAGGGCAGTGCTGCTGCTCAGGGTCTCGGTGGCCTCAAGGAATGGCTTGAGGACCACCAGAAGCTGGGACATGGCCTCCCACTGCTGCCTGGACAGTGGGGCCTGGATGCCAATGTCCCCGACCCTGAACATCTCGTGGACAACACGCTGTTGCTCCACCATACGCTCGAGCATGTGGTAGGTGGAGTTCCAACGTGTTGCCACGTCCTGCACTAGCCGGTGCTGCGGAAGTCCCAGCTCCTGCTGCTTCTCCCGCAGCAACCGACTGCCCTTCACGCTGTGGTGGAAATGCCCAGCCACCTTCCTGCAGCTCTCTAGGAGATTACAGATTTGGGGAGGGAGAGGGGCCTTGCTGCCTCCAAGGCCATCCCTGACGACCAGGTTGAAGACGTGCGCGATGCAGCGGATGCCCTCAAATCCGCCATCGCGCACCGCCTTCAGCATATTGGCTCCCCCGTCCGTGACCATGTAACCGCGGGTGTGCTGGTGCCCGCCCAGCCACCCTGCCACCATGCGGTTCATGGCCTCCGTAATCTCCTCCGCCGTGTGGGACTGGTCCATGACTGCGGTATGAAGGAGGGCCCAGCGGCAGCCCTCCTTCCCAGTCCCAGAAGTCCTGGGTGCTTCCTGCCCTGAGGCTCCCCACCAGTGAGCCGTCAGGGACAGGTAAGCGTGCACTCCTCCTTCGCTGGACCAGATGTCCGAAGTGAAGTGCACCTTCTGTGCCTCTGCCTGGCACAGACGACCCAGAACTAACTCCCTGCATGCCTGGTACAGGGAGGGCACCACACGCCTGCTCAGGGTGGTGCGACACGGCGGCTTGTAGTATGGAACCACAAGAGCCATCAGCCTCTTGAAGCCTGCGTTCTCGACGAGGCTGAATGGCTGGTCATCCAACGCCACCATCTCACCGATGCAATTGGTGATCTGGTTGGGCGCTGGAAAACGCCACCTTGTGGCTCCATACTTCCCCCACCCCATCTCTTCCATGGTGGCCTGGCGAAGCCTCTTGGGGATGGGAGGTCGAGAGCTGGCAGAAGTTGCAGGAGCCTTCTGCTTGCCCTTGCCGCTAGCACCAGTCTGCTGCGAGGTGCCCGCCTCGGTCCCAAGCAAAACAGACTGGTGGTGCCTCTGCATGTGGCGGGTGAGGTTCGTGGTGGTGAAGTGGCCTGGCATTTTTCCCCTGCTCACTGACATCTTGCAGTGGCGACAGACAGCAAAGCGGGAATCCACTGCCACCTCAAAGTGGTCCCACACCTTGCTTGCCTGTCGCTTCTGGGGTGACACAGACGGCCTGCCGGCGCCTTCGCTCTGTGGTGTCACCTCAGGAGCAAGGGAATGAGTGGAAGAGAGGACGGATTGTGGAGAGTAAGTCTCTGGTGCTGCCTGCTCTTCCTCTTGCCCCACATCAGAGTCCTCCTTCTCACTCTGAACCTCGCTGACTTCCACAAGATCTGGGAAAAGATCAGTCAGCGGGTTCACAGGCTCACCCACCAAAGAAGGAGCTGGATAATATAGTGCTCCTTCTTCATGCCCACTGCTGCTCCCAGCACCTGCCTCATGTTGCTGAAAGAGTGCCCTGCAGGCACTACTTTGAGTTGCCTCTGCCTGCTTCTGCTGCCCCAGTGGAGAACGCCTCAGTTTAACTGGGGGCGTGGAAGTAGGCTGCCTGCTGCTGGTCCCAGCAGCAGCAGCAGCAGCGCCATGCCCAGAGCGGCCTCTCCCAAATGCTGCCTTGGGAGCACCCCCCCTTTGAGTGCCACGCTTCATTTTATTTTTATTATTATTTATTTTTGTGTAAGTGTGTGCTTTGCTGACTTTTTTTGTGTTTGTAGCAGCAGGCTACACAGCCCAGCAACACACACTCACTCACAAGCGCGCACACACACACACACACACAGAGAAAGAGAGAGAGAGAGAGAGAGGATAGAAATATTTTTTTATGATTTTTTTGGGTTTTTTTCAGAAAGCGAAAGTAGAACAAACAAACACACTCACTGCAAAGACAAACTGAACTCACAGACAAACAAACGTGCTATCTAAGAAAGGAAAGGCAAGAGAGAAAGGAAAGCCAAGAGAGAGAACAAGAAAAGCTGAAGTAAAAGATCAGAAACTCCTCAAAACCACCTCCAAATACAATCAAATCAATACAGTCTCTCCAACACAGCTCCAAAACACTCCCTAATCTCCTCCACGTTCAACCCACAAAGAGCCAGAAGGGCAGGGCTGAGAGAATATATACTGGTGCCCTCCTCCAGCATTGCGATTGGAGGCTGAAGAAAGTCTTCACAGGATTGGGTGATTCAGTCATGTATTCTAAAGCACAATTGGTGGATCAAGCTGTCAAACACACACACACAAACACAGCCTCCCCCTCCCTTTCCTGAAGGTTTAAAATAATAAAGTTTAACCTTTGTTTTCCCACTAAAGCATTGCACCAAAGTTTGTTAAATTTCCAGCGTTTGAGCGGGCATAGGTCCTGTGCCATGTGAGCGAGTTAGAGGTTTGTAGCTCTTAAAACCAACCCATAAATCCCATGTGAAATGCCATGCATAAACCTTTGTTTTCCCACTAAAGCATTGCACCAAAGTTTGTTAAATTTCCAGCGTTTGAGCGGGCATAGGTCCTGTGCCATGTGAGCGAGTTAGAGGTTTGTAGCTCTTAAAACCAACCCATAAATCCCATGTGAAATGCCATGCATAAACCTTTGTTTTCCCACTAAAGCATTGCACCAAAGTTTGTTAAATTTCCAGCGTTTGAGCGGGCATAGGTCCTGTGCCATGTGAGCGAGTTAGAGGTTTGTAGCTCTTAAAACCAACCCATAAATCCCATGTGAAATGCCATGAATAAACGTTCGTTTCCCACTAAAATGTTGCACCTAGCTTCCGGAAATTTCACACACATTTGAAGTGAAGTGTTCCCTGCAATGTGCCAAAGTTTCCCGTTTGTATCTTTGAAAATAAAAAAATGGGAGGCAAAACTGTATTTTACCCCACTGCTACCCAATTTTCAACAATTCATTGCCAACACATGCCTGGAGCTAGCTGTCTGAAATTTTACACACATATCAAGGGAAGTGTTCCCTGTAATGTGCCGAAGTGTCCTGTTTGTATCTTTAAAAATAAAAACATGGGAGGCATAACTGCATTTACCCCACTACTACCCATTTTTCAAAAATTCATTGCCACACCAGGCAAGCACCCACGGTTCTGGGATTTCACACACGTGGGTCCCAAGGTTCCACCTACAATGTGGCAAAGTTTCATGTGTGTAACTTTAAAAATGACCGAGTTATAGGCATTCCATGTTATTTATTAAAAAATTAATTGCCACAAACTGCATGCACCAATCTTTCTGAAATTTCTCACAGATACCTATCCCTAACCAGTGTACAATGTGCCCAAGTTTCATCCTTCTGTCGTTAAAAATGAAAAAGTTATAGGCGTTTTTGTAAAACAACAATACTTTGCTATGGGAAAAACGCATTTAAAATGGCGTCCGATCCGCCGATCCGATCCGATCCGGATCGGACCTCGCCGGATCGGATCGGATCGGATCGGATGGTGTATCGGATCGGATCGGATTTTCCGATTTTTGGGGCGGATCGGATTCGGATCGTGGATCGGATCCGATCCGATGCACACCCCTAATATTTATGGGCCAAGTGAGTCAGAACAATACAATGATCATATGTAGAACATCCTATCTTGAACCCTATCTGTTCGCTGCTCAATATTGTTTTATCAGAAATCCAGTCATTAAGTTTAATCCTTAGGGTGTTGGCGTACAATTTTCCTACTACAGACAAGAGGCTTATAGGTCTATAGCTGTGTGGATCTGACCTCAAACCCTTTTTATATATAGGGACGACTACTGTCTTCTGCCAATCTTGGGAAACTTGGCCAGATTTATTTATGACTGTGAATAGAGTTGCTAACAGTGGAGCCCACCAACTAATATTATCTTTTAACATTTCTGGCAAAATTCCATCTGGGCCTGGGGATTTGCCTGGTTTTAACTTGTTTATCAAATCTTCTATGATGATGGGGTCTACTTCAGGCCAATCAGGGTTATCCTTAAGCAGTGTAGGGGCCTGATAAACCAATTGACCACCATCAAACACATGACGATAATGGTTTTCCCAGGTATCCGCTGATATACAGCAGTCCGGGGAGCCTCCCCTTATGTTAAATGCTCCTGAGACTATTTGCCAAAAAGTTTTGTTATTTTTGGTAGCTGAAGCACCAATTAGTAGTTGCCAACTCTCCCGGTCAGCCTGATTCTTTTTCTGGGACAAGATTTTCTTGTATTTTCTCTTTAAATTGTAATATTTATCCGGGAGTCGTCGTTCATTGTTTCTCCGATAGGAACTATAGCTATCGTTTAGTCTTTTCTTTAATTTTAGACACTCCTCATCAAACCAGTTGTTGTGGGGGATTCCTTGATTTCTTGAGGAAGTGGAAATAATCTCATCTATTTTCTCTAAATAATTCGAGAAACCAATCAATTCATTAAGGGCTTGTGCTGATTCTTTGTTCCATCTTTTCCTCGAGTTTACCATTAAAAACCTATTAGATAGGAGAGGGTCTCGAGCCACCAGCCGGGAAGATCCTGGAATTGTTAGATGTTAGAAATCTCTTTTATTTTTGTGTCTAGAGATGATGAAATCAGTAAACAAAGCCCCTGACTGTCTCTACCCTTGCCCTTGTTAAAAAGCGCTGGAAGGCAGGTTGATATATACCCATTCACATGGATCATGTCCCTACACCAAGTCTCTTGTAGAAAGACAATATCAAAATCCATTATATATTCAAGGGCACTTTCAGAGTTGTATTTGGAACTCCATCCTGCTATATTCCAGGATAGGAGTTTTAAAGGGGAGTTGCTTTCCTTAATCCTCAGTCAATCCAACTCTGTGATCCTATTCAATTGTCTGGGGCAGGTTCCTATGCTCTTTAATTTTTTTACCCTGATTTGGGGGATCACCCTTGGGGGTGGACCTTGTTCCATTGCCTGTCTCAAGATTTCCTAAAGTAACCTCTTGGCTACTATTTTTGTCATGGATGGAGGATTGAGCCACATTACTAGCATTAGTTATTATTACTTTTGGACACAGAGCAGGTTTGCCCTTCTCAGCGTAGGGCTGGTGACTAAGGTACCATTGATCCTCATCATTTTCTAACCCCTGCATCTCCGTAGTAATTGGATTTACCCCCAAATAGGGGCCCAGGGACTTATGCCCTGCCTTCGTAAGTGGGTTTTTATTGGGATAGGTTTTGAAGGTCAAGAAATTCCTGAGAAATGTAAGTTTGTTTAAGATCCCCTGCTTATCTCTTCCAGGGAGAGCATCAAAGTTGTCTATTAGCTTGAGTTCTTCTAGTGTGAAGTCCTTATTGCTTCCCAGTCCCTCACCAGAGTCCGAGCTGGCAGGGTATTCTCTTGATGTATCTGCGGTCTGGGGGGAAACAGAGACCACAGCCACGTCATTCAGATCAATCAAATCCACGACTGGTAGGGCTTTAGATGTCCTCCTGAAGTTATTTTCTCGGCCTAAGGAAAGCAGGGCGGGGGGGGGGGACTGTCCCTGAAATATCTGCTGACCAATATCCCTTCCAACCTCAACGCTTCTCTTTGTTCATAAACACATACAACTATACTGGGCAACCCCAGAGTTACGATGGCACGAGTGGCATAATAGTTGAAGAAAATATACTCTATGTGCAGTACTAAAGTTGGACATAGATGTAATTTGGTTGTGTACTCTACTACTGAAATTAGGTGAGCTATACGCTCACCTTGCGTCTGCTCACCAATGGGTTTTGGATAATTTGAAAACACCAAAACCTCCTTCACTAGGTATAGTTGCCTTCCTTTATCTCTTGCTTGGATGATCTCTACATCATCCAAAATGGGTAAATTTGGTGACAAAGAAGAACCTCCTACTAATATTGGTAGTATTTCCTTATGGGTTTTTCCTTCCCCTTCTACTTCCCCACATATATTATTTTGAATTGAATTATCTTGACATGGGTATTCCTCAGCACCACATAAGGCATCTTCGGGTCTTTTCCCATAGAGTCGAGTTGTCTTTTTTTCCCTTTGCCTTTTTGTCTTTACTGTCTTTGTTATCTTTTTTCTCCTCCTTCTCCTCTATTATAATTCATGTTTTGGGTTCTCTTTGTATTGGGGCAGTTTTTTAGATTTTGATCTTGATCGACCTTTAGTTATTTTCATCTTTGCAGTTCTTTTAGATCCTTCATTAACCTTCCATTTAGTTTTGCTGTTCTCACAAAGTCGTTTGGGTATAGGTAAATCCTTTCGCTCCTTATAGAGACTGAATGAGAGCTCTACCGCTTGTTCTGCTGGATTAGACTTAGGTTCTCTTAGTTGACAGGGAATTTTCTCTTTATGCCTCCCCATTACATAGGTTGTTAATGTAGTCAGTAGATCTTTACATTCCAGCAGAAACTTCTTAATTAAGGACATGTCTTTGGACCAATTCACAAACACATTCTTAAACATTTCCTGATAAAGTTGGAGCCATTGATCACCCAAGTTAGTGTCTTGGTTATTATCTTTGGGGATGGTTGGAGAGCTTTTTTGATGTAAAAATGGTGGCTCTGCAATTTCTCCCAAAGTCGGCCTGGTTGTTGTACTGTGGGAATAGCCATCAATTAAGATTGGTTCATTATTACACTTATTCCCTGGCCCCTCTGCCTCTGTCAGCTCTGCTGTTAAGCTTTTCCTTCTTTCTTCAGGGCCCTCTGTGTTTGTAGCTCTCATTATGCACTGGGGGCCCAGAGACCAATCAAGGACTGAATCACGAGCTGGTGATGGTCCTGGAGAGGGGCTGGGGGGCAGGTTTAGTATGCAGTAACTTTGCGATTTTTAGTTGTTTATTTGCTCTAACATATGTTGCCACATCCTCACAAATCGGCACTAGTCATTGATCTTTGTATCCTTCCCTTGTAAGCACCATTCTTGATCTTTGTATCTTACCTTGTCTTATTTTGTATGCACAAGGTTGTTATCCGTTTTGCTCCTATATCGAACCCAGCGACTCCTGCCTGAATATCCTTGATGGTGAGAAGGGAGTTGGGGAGTTGAGGAGTTCGTTACTTCAGTCTGTGTGTTGATAGTAGTGTTGATAGTAGCCCTCCTGCTATCCGTTAACTAGCTGAGACAGTAAGCGGGGGAGCAGCTGGATTCAGTCAGCTATCAGCAACAATGGTCAGCTGCATTTCCCCCGCGCATCCAACACCAAACTCTTTGGAGTTGTTCAATCTTCCCCACTTAGCAGAAATTCTTGGCATCTAGCCTTACCTATTAGTCAGCTACTGTCACTATAGTCGTTAGGGTGTCCCCACTTTTCTAATTAAGCACTGCTATCAGCCACAGACTGTTTCTTTTGCTTCCGTTGACTTGTTATTTGTTATTGTTTGTTTGTTATGTTGTATTATGCAATGCTTGGTTTCCCCTTCGTTTTGTTGTTCTCCCTTGTTCTTTCCTAAGTCTCTTTTTCCCTCTTCAGTTCTCTCTCCAAAATTTCCTTTCCAGCAGATAACATCCGTATGCCCAAAAACTCCAAGAAGACTCCAAAAAGGTCTTTTGAATTTTAAAACTAATTAAAAGCGAATTAAAGTGATTAAAACTAATTAAAAGACAATTTAAAATGTTAAAATTAGAGTTTGAGCTTTTACTTGCTGTTGCTGCTGCTGCCGCCGTTCTCCCGTTCGCGGCTGAACCGAAAGTTTAACTCTTGTTATTGTCAATTAGATAAGTCATTTATGATACATCATTGATTGTAGTTTGCACTTTGGTATGATTATTCAGTATGATATGGCCAAGGGCACAGATGTATGCTCATCAGAAGCTGACAAATATTGCAAGATATGTGCAGAGCTGCTTGGATCTCTATGCAGCTGTCCTTTGTGGTGAGCCACTGAATGGCAGATTGGAGCATCTATCAAGGCAGAAACGTATCCGCAGGTCTTGGGCTGACTCCATTCATGCTGGAGGTCCATCCATTGGACCTCCTGGATAGGAAGGAGTATAAAAGGGCTTCCTGTTCCAGTTGAGACATGTCTTCTTCAGCTTTGTATTTTCCCCAGTCCAGACTTCCGCCATCTTTGGTTTTCCCTCCTGGTTTGTTCTCCAGTCCTTACTTGTTTTCCAGTCCTAACTTAAGGCTTCATCCCCTGATTCTGATCTATGTCACAACTCCTGTTTAGGGACATATGAGAAATTTGTTTCAGTTCCTTTTTTATCAGGATTTACCCACTTTGCACCTTCCAGATCAAACATGGATTCGGATGCAATCTGCAGTAGAAGTCCGTACATTTCTGAGCTTGGAATGTAATTCTCAGACCAAAAAAGAGAAATCATGCATACTCTTTTCATGAAAATGTACATGGGAAAAATGCATTCTGTTGAAAATACACTTTAATGAGTGGTGGAAGAATGTGTACATTTCAAAGAAAAATATGCACTGGAATATGCAGGTATTTTGAGATAGAATTCCAAGAATTTCAGTGGGCTCTACATTTGCTGATTCACACATCCCTACTCCTGGATCATTTCAGCCCACTGCCTACAGCTTAGTCCTAACATCATATCACCTCTGAACACAACCGTTATCTTGTGAACTCAAGAAGTGCTTTGCAGGATCAAACAAAAGTTCCATCTAGTCAGCACTCTCTCTCCAACAACTATCTGTCAGACAATTTATCTGTGTATTGTTTTATTTCTCTAGGCTGGAACCTAACATTGCAGAAGCAGACACATGCAATCAGACTCATTTCTTCTCTTCCCCATGCATCCCTGTGTACCTTCCTCAAATCTGTTCTGGAGGGCCCCCAGCACTCTGGAGCAGATGTTGAGCATGCACTAGGGGCTCCAGAGGAAAATCACCCTTCCCTCCTTGGTCCACTGACAGAAGCCTTCCCTTTGGTGAGATAAGTTAATTGAATTCCACCCCTAAGCTGTAAACCACCTCGAATATTCTATAGAAAGGTGGAATATAATTTTGAAAATAAATAACAAACAAATTATTATTTACTTTTCACATTTATTCCTCACTTCAAGGAGCTCAGGACTGCTGATTTACTCTATTAAAGTTACTTTATTTTGTCCTCATAACAACTGTATGAGGTAAGTTAGGCTGAAAGTGTGTGACAGGCACAGGATTGCCTGGGTAGCTCTGCAGGAATTTGAACCCAGATCTCACTAGTCCAGCTTTCTAGCCACTGTACCACCTTGTTTGTTATCCTGAGATAGTTCAGATGCAAATTTCAGGAAACGGCAAAATATTCAGAGTCTCATGACATTTCCGACACCTTAAAACACTAAATAGTCTGGTCAGAACACACAGAGACATCCGGTTGTCCATTGTGGCAATAGGATGGTGGACTAGATGTATCTTTGGTCTAACCAATCAGAGCTTTTCTTACATTCTTATGTTCAATTCTGTTCACAACACTTTTACAGTATTGTGCAGCTACTTAATATATTACCTCTCCCTTTTAATTTTTTTTTTTAAAAAAACCATCCTGTTTGAAAGTAGGTAATTCTTGCCTTGTGAAACAATTTAAATAAATCCATACCTCATCTGCCATTTTACTAATAGGCTACAGATTGCTATTCACCATATAGTTTGTTACACAGTTTCTCTGTGGCTTTTGTGATTGAGATACTAACAGCCCAATCCCTAAACAGCTGTACTTAGGAATCCACTGAGTTCTGTGGGCCCTTATTCCCAGGTAAATGGGTTTAGAATCATAGCCTAAAGGTTCCTATTTTCTAAAGTTAGAGTTTATGTGACCAGAGCATAACAATGGAAAACCTTTCCTACACAGTGTGTTACAAATTAAATTACCCTTTAAGTAAATCATTAATCATGTTGCAGCAGTCTAATGAGACCAAAATAAAGAGAAAGAACTTGCTCGAACAACTTGATGCCACAGTGAATCATTATATGACTATACTGTTCATTGTTGTTGTTGTTTTCCTTCTGAGTAACCCTTTGGCAAAAAGAGAACATTTTACATTTAAGCCCTTAGACCAATATACATGTTACCATTGTGGTACTACATGTGCTTAAAAACTCATTTCACCATGGTCAGGCCCTGCACTGCATCCTAATGCTATTGAGTTTGAGCACATCATACCTCTTCTGCTTCATGTGATTATTTCTCACACCATCATCCATAACACTGAAGGAAGCATAGTGATGTTGTTTATTACTTAAATAATTGTCTTCAGCTGCACAAACCTACCCACGCTTTGAGGTAACCCTTGGAGACCCTGCTCATGGGCCCACCGGTGAGAGCAATTGGGATGGAGGGTATGAGGGACCAAGCCTTTTCGCCTGTGGCCCCACATTTGTAGTATTCTATCTGGTCTGTATATATATGGCCCATGTTATTGTAAGCTGCCTTGATAGGATTTGTATCCTGAACGGAGGCATATATACAAATCCTATCAAGGCAGCTTACAATAACATAGAAATAATAAAATCACCATAAACAATGCTAACAATTAATTTTTTAAAAAAAAATCTGGATCCATTCTTCCTTCAGAACAGCTGGTGGTAGATGGTCCTGGGGGTGAGGAGGAAGTTTACAGCTCAAAAAAAGGATCAGGTATCTGGTGTTATCCTCATCTAGGTAGTGAAGAAGCAAAGGTGCAAAAGCAGGAGAGCAAAAGCAGCAGAGACCCACAAATAGAAGAATAACATCTCAGGATGCTAGTTGTAAAAAAGAAAAAAAGCACAATCCTTAGAGTCACCAGTGAATTTCAGAAGGAAATATTTATTGAAAGAATTTCTACAGATATTTTTATAACCCCCTGAAGAAGGCCTTAAAAATATAAATAGGCTGAAACACATTGGGATTTTTTTCCCCAAATAAAATCTTTGTTTCAGCATCCTGAGACATTTCTTCTCCATTCATATCACCATCATCTGTTTCCTTCTCTCCTGGGTTGGCTCTGTGTGTGTGCGTGTGTGTGTGTGTTGGAGTGTGTGGAGCAAGTCCAGTTGGAGCAGGGTCTATGGTTTTCTTAATGTTATTATGCTGGGCTGCCATTGTTATTCTTTATTTTTATTGTTATTGGACTTTACCGTTTTATGGTGCTTTATTATGTTTTATATGATATTAGATATGTCTTGATTTTGATTGTGATCTGTGTTTACATATGTTGGAAGCTGCCTTGTGAGGACATGGTCTTTAAAAATATATTTTAAATAAATTAATTAAATTAAATAGCCAATCCACATCTCTGGAACATCTTGGAATGGGAGGCATGTATCAACTTTCAGCACAAGGTTCCCAGGGCAGCATAGATTTAAAAACAATGGCCAAAAATGACATTAAAAATAAATTGTAAACAGACTACGTAAAATACCCAAATATCTTACTAGTCAATATGCTTAAATGCCTAGGAATGTTTTTAAGTCTTCACCTAATGCAGAAATGACATCAGTAGTTTGTATTCCATGTTAGTTCTACTTAGAGTAGACCCACTGAAATGAATGAGATGTAAGTTAGACTAACATTGGGGCCAGATGAATTTCTCCAAAGGAGCATTCCAACTGTGTTGATATGTTCCCTAAAGCCACACCCAGTTATCCACCTAGCAGATGCATTTTGTAGTAATTGAACTTTCCAAAAAGTCTTCAAAGGCATTCCATTCAAAGAAATAATCCCATCTAGAGGTTGCCAGGGCATGGATACTGGTGGCCAGGTTATTTTTTGCTCAGGAAGGGTCACAGGTGGTGTACCAGCGTTATCTTTAAAAAGAACTGCATGGATGCTACTTAGACTTCCCCCCCCCCCCAAGATTTGGATAATTGTTTGCAAAACAGTGGCTCCAATTCAGAATTACATTTTATACAGCACATGGGATATTGCTTGAGTTGATGCTCATTTCCTTCTTGTGTGCATCTGATCCTGCATGGTCATTCTGCCATCCCTAAGGGGATCAGGTGTGAGTGATTTTCAACCTGACCATTTACTATGCTGATGGTTCTCATAATGTAACACAAAGCAATTGCACCCACATAGGTATCACTCCTTTCAAAAGATTTAAGTGCTTATTCTGTTCTAAGCTGCATTATCAATCTTTGTGTATTTTCTTTCTTCGACACTAGTTATCACCCTTTAGACGAGAAGTAAATGGAACTGTACTACAAACCAAGAAAAGACAGTGATTTCTAGGGAAATGTCTGCTTGGTGTCACTAGAACATTACAAAAGTGCTATGATGAACTCAAAGATCTAGTTATATGCTTCTTCTCAGCTGATCACAGACTGTGTATCTTCCTTAATAAAGCTGGCTGAATCAATAAAACAGATTTTGTGTTCATTCTGATATGTTGTTTTTGTTCCTTCCTCATGCGTTTTTATAAAGATGTATTTGTTGTACATATGGTTCATATCCTCCAATGGTCTCAATCTATGTTCAAGTTTGAAAAGATCCTCAGCTGTTCTTTTTTATGATCCAATTGATTCTGCATTGACTAGAAGAGTTAGCTGCAATAGATTAAGGATTTGTGTACAAATAGCTGAACAAAAATTTGAGAAGCTTTCAGATGATGAAATCTACCCCACCCACTGCCAAAAAAACAAAACAAATCAGGATAAAGGGACTTTATATTGTAGATTCTTGAGGTGTGTGCGGGGGGGGGGGGTCACACTATACTTTATGATTTAAAAACAAATGAACAGGCCAAATGGTGGCCATGATTATGATAACTAATATTAAATTACTTCTGTTCACAGCTGATCTTTAGTAGCACAGAGATAATGACATATGACCCTAGTTAATAGTAGGTTAAGGGTGCAGTCCTATGCATATTTAGACAGATGGCTAGCTGGGAGATGCTGGGAGTAGTAGGATTTTTGTCTGTCTAAGCATGCGTAAAATTGTGGCCTGAGTTAAACAGAAAAAAACCAGCCACTTTATTGCCCAACCCCTAAGATCTGACAATCTTAAGGGCGCTCTCTCTCTCTCTCTCTCTCTCTCTCTCACACACACACACACACACACACACACACCCATGCACATGAGGTTCCCCAAAAAGCAGTGTCAAATCCTGTTGGCCAACATTATCCTGACCTTTAGCAGCTGAACTCACCTATAAAAAGACACCAACACTCATGCACAGATGAGAACAATAGTTGTACCTGTAATGGCTAAATAAACAACTGTGAAAATATTTTAGCAGTAATGCTGAAAGGTGAAGCTTGTATTTGATTTAGAACACATTCATCTTCCTTGTCTTATTAAAATATTAGCTATAACCACATCAAATCCTTCAAACAAAACTTGGAACATTTTCGATTGAACAAACAGTTTAGAGCAGGCGAGCTACTAAGGTGGGGAATGTTTGCTTTCTGTATCGTTGTTGTCAAAAGCACCAAATTGCTTCTTGATTTAGGGTCCCTGTAAAATTGTGGAGACCGGTGTGTGGCTTGAATGAATCTATAAAACCGTTGTTCAGTTCATGGTGGATAATTTGAGGTTTTGAAACATCTCCCCGTTGTTGTTGCTGCTGTTGTATAACTACTATAGCCTTACGGGACGGCCACTGTTATAGGAAAAAGTACTGCAGGAAACCAATATCAAGGAGTTATTCAATACATAGTTACACAATTGCAGTTGATGGAATGTATGTTGTACTTGCAAGGTGAATAAGTAAAAAATGTATCCACCAATCTTTTGTTGATTTATTGAGGTGGTCAGTTATTCATGTGTATAGCATCACTACAGGGAGGGGGGGGAGAAGCCTTTCAATGGCATTTGAAACTATTTTAATATCAATAACAATATAGCTGAAAGTGGGTACATTTTCATGTTAAAACAAAAACAAGAAATACAAACATGCCAATCCTAAACACATTTGTGGAAGCATTTTCAGTTTCAGAGACTCCCAAATAAGTAGCTGTTTTGCTTGTAATATATTAACAGAAAACAACAAGAAAGACAGAAAACAAAAGCATATGTGAACCCCTTAGTTTGTGAACCCCTTAAGATTGTAACATATTTCCAAGATAAAATGCAATTAGATCTTAATCTAATCCTTAATTCTAGATATAGAACAATAGATAACCTGATTAAAAAATAACACACAAACATGATGCTTTTTCAACATTTATTTATCTGCAACTGATTCAACATTCAATATCTATGTGTGAAAAGTATGTGAGCCTTTTGATTCAGTACCTAATGGTACCCCCTTAAGCATCAATGAGTTCAAGTAAGTGTTTCTTATTACTGTTGATCAATGTCTCACATCAGTTTTGAGGAATTTGGGCCCATTCCCCCTTACAGAACTGTTTCAACCCAGTGACATTTGAAAGCTTCCTTCCATGAACAGCTCACTTGAGATCCTGCCACATTTTGATGGAATTTAGGTCTATACTTTGACTAGGCCATTCGAAAACATAGATTTTCTTCTTCTGGAGCAATTCATTTGTAGATCTGCTTGTATGTTTGGGATCATTGTCTTGCTACATGACCCACTTTCGGTTCACCTTCAGATCATTATATCCTCCTCAAGAATCTTCTTATACACTGCAAAATTCATAGTTGGCTATCCAGCTCCTGAAGCAGCAAAGCAAGCCCAAACCACCACATTCTCACCACCATACTTAAGGTGACCAGATAAAATCCAGGTCAGGGCTCATGTAACTTTAACAGTTGTAGAGAAAAGGGAATTTCAGCCAGTGTCATTTGTATGCAATTAGTTCCTGCTGAAATCCCCTCTTCATCACAACAGTTAAAGTTGCAGGGGCCCTGCCTTCTTTTGTATATGGTCACTCTAGTATAGTGCCTGCACCTTTAACTGTTGTGATGAAGAGGGAATTTCAGCAGGAACTAATTGCATACAAATGACACTGGCTGAAATTCCCTTTTCTCTACAACTGTTAAAGTTACATGAGCCCTGACCTGGATTTTATCTGGTCAGCCTAACCATACTTGATGGCTGTGATGAGGTTCTTTTGTTCAAACTCAGTGTTTGTTTTTTGCCAAACATAACATTTCTCATTGAGGCCAAGAAGTTGTACCTTTGACTCGCCTGTCAGAAAACATTGTTCCAGAAGTCTTGAGGATCACCTATGTGATCTTTAGTGGAATTCAGATGGGCAGCAATGTTCATTTTAAAGAGCAGTGGTTTCCTCCTGGCTATCATCCCATGAACTCCATTCTTGTTCAGTATTTTTTGGATAATTGAGCCATGAATACTCACATTAGCCAAGGTGAGAGTGACCTGCAGATCCTTGGATGTTACTCTGGGTTCTTTTTGACTCCCTGGATGTTATGCTTATTTATTCATGGAAAGATTTTGGTAGGACAGCTGCTCCTGGGTACAGTGACTGTGGTCTTGAGCCTTCTCTGTTTGTTTACTATCTGTCTAACAGTGGATTGAGGAGGCCCAAATCCTTAGAAATGGTTTTGTAACCCTTTCTAGTCTGGCAGGCAGCAATAACAACTTTTCTGAAGTCCTCAGAGATGTCTTTTAATCGTGGCATGATGTGTTTCCACACAACGGTATGGTGAAGTCCAAATTCACAAGGTTGCTGATCCTTTTATAGGGTAGCGCTTCCCAAAGTCACCCCTGAAGATCTACCTAATTACTTAAACACCTAATTATTCTCTTTAATTGAACTGATGCAACCTGGGCTTCACTTATTTTTGCTCATACCCTAACTCTTAAGTACTCATTGTTTGCCCAATTTATACATCATTTTATTTCACAAGACACAGAATTGGTTAATATAAACCCTACTGGACTTCAAGAAAAGGACTGATTTGGATTCATGAAGGCTATCATGGCAAAACTATGGAATCCCTGCAATTATCATTAGGGTTCACATTTTTTAATTACCACTGTATAACAACTGATTAAATTAGATTTTGTAATGGATCCACATCAAAGTGACACATGACAATTGCCCAAACCAAACATTGTATGTACAACTAGGGATGTGCAAGAACCCCTGGATCGGGACCTCCAATTTTGTCCTGGATCAGATCGGACAAAATAGGAGCCCCCCCCAGAACGGATCGGGTCTAATCCCGATCCAAAAATCAGACATCCGATTTTCAGATCAGCCGCCATTTTTCCCCCCATAGACTTGCACTGGGGGAAAGAAAGCTTTCCCCAATGCAAGTCTATGGGGAAAACATGGTGGTGGGTGGGTGAGTGGGGGCCCAACTCCCCCCTCCTCCCCTTGCGCTTCTAAACTGGCAGGGCCATCCATTGCGGACGGCCCTGGCAGGTAAGCCCCCCCAATCCTTACCTGGCGGGGCGTCCTCCTCCTTCCATTGCTGGCTCCAAACTACTCCAAGACATCATCACTGGCGCTCTACTGAAAACTAGGCCGCGAGGCCTAGTTTGCAGTAGTTTAGAGCCAGCAATGGAAGGAGGATGCCCAGCCAGGTAAGCCCCCCCCCCCCCGCGATCCTTTCCTGGTGTGGCTGTCTGCTTCCATCGGCGGGCACCCGTTGGTGCCCACCAATGAAAGCGGACAGACCTGTCAAATAACCCCCCCCCCGCTCCTTACCTCCTTACCCCCTGCTCCTTCCGTTGCTGGCTCCAAACTACTATGAACTAGGCCTCGTGGCCTAGTTTACAGTGGAGCGCCAGGTGATGGCCTAGTTTGCAGTAATTTAGAGTTGGAAACAGAAGGATAAAGACGCCCGGCCAGGTAAGCCCCCCCCAGCGATCCTTTCCTGGTGGGGCTGTCCACTTCCATCGGCGGGTGCCCACTGGCACTCACCAATGAAAGTGGACAGCCCTGCCAGGTAAGCACCCTCCACAATCCTTTCCTGGCGGGTTTCATGTTCACCAGGTCTTTTTCCGGGAAACCGGCCATCAGAGCTGTTATCAGTCCGTTCTGGGAATGCAGCCAACAGAAATGTTTTTAAGTTTGTTTTGAGCAAGGAGAAATTAACTCCTGCACAGCATGAAATGCTGAATCTTCCTAGCTCCTATAGGCAGAGATACAATGTCCAAAATCAGGTCCAAAATTCCAGGGAAAAAGCCAGAGAGCAAGGGTCCACGAGTCAAATCCAATTCCAAAGTCAAGGGTCATAGAGAGGGTCCATAAGTGAAGTCCAAATCCGGAGTCAAAAGCCAAAGCAGGAGTCTGTGAGCTAGAAGCAGGTAGTGTAGCTAGGCAGCTTGCACGTTGGTTGTTTCTAGCCTAGAAACGTCTTGCACTTTAAGGCTTTTTAAGCAGCTACTCAGCTGGCCTCACCCTTCCCCAGCTGTGGCTCATTACTTAGCTTTGGCTATTTAAGCTCAGCTTCTACTGTGCTGCGTCTCTGCAGTCGCAGACTTCTTCTTGCTGGTTGGACCTGCTCTGCACGCTTTAGACGCCTTCTTTGCTGAGGACTGGGTGGCTGACATTCTTCGCCTTCAGAAACTTCTTCAGTGGTGACAGGAGGTGGAGGAGGATAACTTTCCTGGGGCTTCTCTGCCCTCTCTGCTGCCTCTGATATACTCTGAGGCAAAGAATCTGCAGCCCTGGGTGAGTCAGCTTCATCCTCTGAGGAAGATTCCTCAGGAGGGACCATGACAGCGGGGCTGTCTGCTTTCATCGGTGGGCGCCAGCCCCATCAATGGAAGTGGCAGCAGGCACCAGTGGGCGCCCGCCAATCCTCCGATTTTTTCCAAACCGGATCGGGTACTTCCGGACCGGTTCGGGAAAGATCGAACGATCCAGCGGGGGGATCGGTAATTGGATAATTGTATCCGATTTCCCCTGGATCGGATCTAGATCATGGATTGGACCCCATCCATTGCACACTCCTATGTACAACTCCCCTGTCTTCTCACACAATATCTGGTAGAATGTCCTTCAGATCCTTGCATAAATACACTGGAGCCCAGATTAATCTTGATGCAGGACATCTTTAAAAAAACTACAATGTTAGCACATGAGAAGCTGGGCTCCTAGAATCCCAAATGCACAGATAGGTTGCACGTATTATTCTCACCTAACTCTACGAGAAACAACTTTGGAACGAACTTTGTCATTTTGAGCCAGCCCCACGGTTTGCTGGTTCCTGACCTTGGCAACCAATCCTACAGAGCACAGAAATTTTCAGCATGATGACAAGTGACAAAGAGGGAGCAATGTGCACTACATGCAGCTGCTGCTATGTATAGCAATGACATATTTTTGTAACTTCTAGTTGCCTCTTAAAGAACTCAGGCTGCTCTAACGTGTATAATGTCACATTTTTCTCAACTGAAAAAAAAATCACAATGACACATCTCCAAAAAAAACCAGCATGGCACAAGAATGTTATATGTTGCATTTTCTGTAAGTTCTGTGATACTTGTTGTAAAATTAGCTATACAAAGCTGTCTTTTTGACAAGAAGGTTTGTGACAAGTTGTTAAAAGAAGTCATTAACTTTAATAGTAATTGTGGGACCCTTAGCAGACTGGTAACGGGGCTAGGAATGTGAACAGTGAAAGGAGTAATTCATTCTGTGGCAATATCATGTTTTGTTTTTTTTAAAAAAAATTCTACTTAGCATTCATATATAACAACTCTAAGCATTATAGATTGTTGTTGTCCTTACACCAACAGTAAAAAATAGGTATTGTTTTTCCTATATTGCAGGGAGGGAAGGGAGATGGGACTGAAAGTGGATGAACCATAAAGCAGGGAATTCCTCATTCACAGATGAGGCTGCTCTCCAATGCTCACTTCCCTGAGAATAAGCCCCAGTAAGTTAATGAAATGTATAAGATTTTTGTCCTATGCTGCACTGGCTTACTATTACTAATTGAAGGTGCAAATGTACAGTCAAACAACTTTGTAGGTAAATTGCACACATGGTTTCTCAAGCACAGATACCCCACTGCAGAGGTGGGGACCACATGGCCTGCAATTCAGATGCAGCCATCAAACTTCAGCCTTTTCTATACCAGGCTGGTCCCTGTGTGCCAATGGTGTGTAATAGGTACTTCCGAGATTGCCCTCCCTACCTCCCTCCCTCCCTCCCTCCCTCCCTGTGTGCCGTTGATGTGTATTAGGTACTTCCGAGATCATCCTCCCTTCCTCCCTCTACACCCCTATGGTGTAGAAAGGGCCTCTCACTGTGTCCCTTCCCCCACCCCCAGGACCTTCATGCCTCTGCTGCCATAATGAGACAGAAGAAATGTCAGGAAGACACAAGCCAACCACAGAGTACAGTGCCTAGAGCATCATTCCTACAGATCTAGGTACCACACTTTCTGGCTGGATCGAGGAATCCAAGTGCAATCACTACCCAAATTCAAAATGCCGGGCACTCTAGGAACCATGCTCTGTGGTTGGATCACTATGCTCAACATCAAAGCTCCTCCTCCGGGTGCCTACTCCGAGGGAAGCTTGGAGAACGGTAACAAGGGAGACGGCCTTCTCTGTGATGGCCCCCCAATTATGGAATGTTCTCCCCGATGGGGCCCGCCAGATGGAAGCGGACGGCTCCGGGGGGGTAAGGAGCGCGGGGGAGGGGGCTTACCTGCCGGGGCCATCCACAGCAGGTGGCCCCAGGGGGGAGAAGGGAGTTAGGCCCCCCTCACCCACCCGCCACCATTTTTTCCTCATAGACTTGCATTGGGGTAAAGCTTTCTTTCACCCAATGCAAGTCTATGGGGAAAACAAAAATGGCGGCCAATCCAAAAATCGGATGTCCGATTTTTGGATCGGGATCAGACCCGATCCGGTCCAGGGGGGTTCCGATTTTGTCCGATCTGATCCGGGACAAAATTGGAGTTCCCAATCCGGGTCCCGATCCGATCTGGGGGGTCCGTGCACACCCCTAGTTTTAACTGACTTTGTGGCCAGGCTTAAAAGTTTATAATGTTTATAGATATTATTATTATTAATAATTATTATTATTATTATTATAATTATTGCACCTGGCATCCTTCCTGCCAGCTCTTCTACTATTCCTTCTGGCTCTTCTTTTTATCATCATGTGAGCAGTGTTGGTCTCAGAGATGGCACAAAAGTATAGGGGGAGGCTGCACCAAGGGAGATTGCACAGGGTATCATGGAAGACAAAGTACTACGGTAGAATACAAGGGAACAGAGTACCAGAGAAGGAAATGTGTGCTTGTTTGATAGCCTCACGCAGAGTGATTTAGCCTGGATATGATTAGTGCATGGGTAACTATGGCAATATCCAATTTCTGTAGATTTACTCACAGCTGGTGTACCACCCTAAACTGGTCAAAAGTGTTCCTAGCCACTGATGCCATCTGTGCTTCCACAGATAGCTTCAGGTCTGTTGGGTGTGTGTGTGTGTGCAAGCTATGAAATTGGTACTTCAGATTGTCCTTTCTGATCATCATAGGAGGCCTTGTTCCATATGACTTTATTTGGTTTGTTTTACTTCCTTTGCCTTCAGAGGCATGATTGGGACATGGAAGAGGGTGCCTGTTCAGTAGTAATGCATGCCCTTTCTCAGGAAGCTCAGCTGGCTGCCTGTCTTTTAGCTTTTAGGTTAATGGCTAAGCCAGGGTTATTTTGCCAGGCTTGCTTTACCAGGCTTGTTCTAACTTTGCACACTGCTTCTACACGTGGGTCAAAGTGATGAGCTGGTTTTCAATTCTCAGTTCTTTGTACTTTATTGTGATGGTATCAGTATGCTGATGACACCCAAATATATTTCTCTATGCCTTCGACAACAGCATCAGCTAAGGGTAGTGTGTCTCCTCTGAATGAATGCTTGGAGGCAGTAATGGGCTGGATGAGGAAAAACAAACTGAAGCTGAATCCAGACAAGACGGAGGTGCTTACTGTCAAGGGCCACAACCTGGGGTTGGAGGTGTGTCAACCAGTTCTGGATGGGGTTACACTCCCCCTGAAAGACTGTGTTCGCAGCTTGGGGGTGCTCCTGGATCCGTTGCTCCAAATGACAGCTCAGATAGATGCAACTGCCAGGAGTGCCTACTATCAGCTTCGGCTGATACGCCAGCTGCGCCCCTTCCTAGAGTTGGAAGACCTAAAATCAGTAGTGCACGTGCTGGTAACTTCGAGGCTCGACTTCTGCAATGCGCTGTACATAGGGCTATCTCTGTGCCTAGTCCGGAAACTTCAACTAGTTCAAAATATGGCAGCCAGGTTGGTCACCGGTACATCTAGGGGTGACCACATTACACCAGTTTTAAAATCTCTTCACTGGCTGCCAATCAGTTTCCGGGCGAAGTACAAAGTGTTGGTTATTACCTTTAAAGCCCTACATGGTTTGGGTCCAGGTTACCTATGGGATTGCCTTCTCCCATACAATCCGCCCCGCACACTCAGGTCCTCTGGGAAGAATTTATTACAGTCAACAAGAACTAGACTGACAACCGTTACCCAGAGGACCTTCTCTTCTGCCGCTCCCAGATTGTGGAATGACCTGCCGGGAGAGATTCACCAACTTACTAGTCTTCAGGAATTTAAAAGATCTATAAAGACTGATCTCTTCCGGCAGGCCTACCTAGATGAATTTTAAAGTGTTTTATTGGTGTTTTATTGGTGTTTTAATGATGTATTGGTTTTATCTGCTTTTAATCAGTTTTTGTATCTTGTGTTTGGTGTTGTTCCCCGCCTTGACCCATTGGGAGAGGCGGGTGATAAATATTATTATTATTATTATTATTATTATTATTATTATTATTATGTTGCAAGCTGCATTGAGGGCTCTTGTCACAAAAAAGGGTGTGTGTGTTAAATCCTCTAAATAAACACATTCATAAATAGTAGAAGAGCATTTGTCATCTTTTTAGTGGTGACAAGAAAAAGTGTGACCTGATGCAGCACCACACTCTACCTCACCTGAGGACCAACCCTGTGAAGTCGGGCTACTTGCACTGAAAGTACGTAATATTTGAAAGGCCTTTTCCTTTGAAATATTGAAGACAAACGTACTCTGGCCAGATCTACACCAAGTAGGATATAGCAGTATGAAAGTGGTATGAAAGCAGCACATAAAAGGCAGGAGCCACACCAAGCACAATATAGCAGTATATGATATGTGTCAATGGGCCCCAACAGTTGTCAGTGCACTTCAGTACCACTATAAAGCAGTAGTGTGGTGCCTGCCTTAAATAAATTGCTTTCATATTGCTATATCCTGCTTGGTGTAGGTCTGGCCTCTGCTTGAATTCTGGGGAACTAGTTGGTCTGAAAGGGTCTAGAGTGTAATGGAGTTTACCATGAGCGTGCTTTCAGGGAGATAGGTTTTTCAAAATGTGACAGATTTGGGATATATTCTGAATTCTGAAACTTTGGCACATTTTAAAATTGTCTTTGGAATAATTTTTAGTTTAGATGTAATTAGAGGGGGCTTCTTCTAAATACACTAAATACACTCTCTTTTTATGATTATTTACTTTTCCCCAAATGACAAAGAATCCTTTAGGAGCCAATCCTATATTGCCCTTAGACTTTGGAGGAATCTACACAGCCCTTTGGAACGTTTTAAATTGTATTTTAAAACGTTCCAAATAGGTGCGTTCTAAAACGTCTTAGGCCACATTACTGAGTACTCACGTTACAGGAGAAGAGTCTTCTGTCTTTAAAGCGGTGTGTGCGGTCACACGCTGTTCTGCCCTGTCTCTTTCTCTTTCGTTTTTTCAGTGAGTTTAGGGCAAGGCATTGTGGGGGTTGTAGTTCAGTTACACACTTCCTTCTTAGTTCCTCTGTCATTCCCTAGCGAGTATAGGGCTAAGAATTGTGGGTGTTGTAGTTCACTGGTCCACTTCCTCTTTCTTCCCCACCAATTAACTGCTAAGCATTTGGGCACCAGTAAAGGAAGCACTGCCCCCATGAAGCGCAAACGGTAAGGAAGGACACATTATTTTACTTAAAACGATTTATTAAAAGTGAAACCGTTGTATATAACTGAAGTGAGTTTTAAAAAACCTCAGATATACAACGTTATAGGGAGTGCGTCATGTGGCCCAAAGAGTTTTCATAACCCTTATAAAACGTCAAAAACCTCGTGTGTAGATCCGCCCTTTGTCTGAGGGGCCTTTGGATACTAGAGATTCCTGCCTCTGAGGTCAGAGACTGTGTTTTGTCCTCAAAATGGGGAGTTGGAGATCTGTTCTCTTGCCCCACCCCCTCACAGCCTGCATAGAAAGAACCACTCTAGCTGGTCCCAGAGGGTGGAAAACTGACCTTGAAGAGTGGGGAAAAGGTGTATTCCAGTGGGTGGGGAGGGGAGAAGACCAGAAAGGCCAGGCTATGAATTATCCTCATCCTCTTTCAGCCTCCTTCCCTCCTTCCTCCGAAGCACTGTCTAGCAAAACCTTCAATGATCAGAGGATGAGGAGGTGAATTTCACTTCCACTGCTTCTCCCATCCTTTCACTGAACTCAGTGTTTTGCAGTTGTACAGATTGCCATATGAACCTGATGAGGTAATATGAAAAATATTTCCTAAGAAGCTACCTTATCGCAAGTCAAAATACTTGTCCATCTAGCAGAGGCTTTGCATGCAGAGCATGTGTTTTGCTATAGAGCTGCTGTTCCTGCCCTGTGAATTTGTTTTACAGATGGCAAATCAAACATGAAAAAGGGCAATTTATTGTAATTATTTTCTAATCAACACCTCCAACCAATAGGTGGCACTGTTCCAAATTTTTTAGTGCTTAGCTAAGGTAAGGTTCCGTGTCTTGTCTTTTCCTTGTTCCGTCTTATCTTGTTTTGTCTTGGGAAAGTCCTTTCTTGTACAGAGCAATTCTTATCTGTTGGTTTAACTTCTAGATCTCTAATAAAGTCTATTCTTCTGCATAAGTATTACAGTATTCATGTTAGAATTTTGAATTCAGATTTCTAAGTTCAGTCCAACATGCTGGATGACTAGCCACTTGTCAAGGCATCCTAGCTAGAAAGAGAATGTGTACAGCTACCTAATATTATTTCTATTTGATTTAAAATTCCACGCATGGCTATTGACAGGCAATTAAAACTTTCTGAAGCTATATGAGAGCCACTGTTCAGTGCATAAATAGACTTATTTTTAGCCATGTTTTTGCTCATAGTATTTCCTGACAGTTCTCTGGAGAAAACTGAGTTTTAGAATTTATATTCATGTCGGAATTAAGGCTGCCAAGCTGAAGTTCTGGCTGTTAATAAGCTGGCAAATTTCCCATTTCTTGTCTGAGAAGCAAACTTGACCTGCCCACTTCTTCATTTCATTCTTTAAAAATGATTTACAAAGAAAAGAAGAGGGGGGAAGACCCTATGAGCCATGACTACAGGCATTAGGAATAACAGGTGGACTTTCTGATCCTTCTTCTAAAAGAAGTGTTCTCAGGATTCAGTTTACAAAAGACACCCCATTGATTAAAAACTCAGGAGAAATACTAAACCATTAGGAGAAATACTAAACCATTAGGAGAAATACTAAACCTAGTGGAGCCTGGCAGTTCCAAATTCAGTGGGGCTGTGATTCCATTCTGGGTTTCAGTCAGAACCAATCAGAATGCCTAAAAAAACCAAAAAGCTCGCCAAGGTGCTAGCCTAGCCAAGATAGGTTCAGCACCTTGGAATGCTCCTTTAGCATTCTGGCTGGCTCTGACTGAAACCCAGAATGGATACACAGCCTTACCAAAATTAGATTCACCAGCCTGCACTGACTAAACCATTTATTTATTTATTTATTTTCCTCTAAGAAATGTAAATGTTTCAGTGACAGAAGGGACCCCCAGAGGCCAGTTGCTAAAATGACTCAAAGTCCACAATAGGGGGGCTATTAAGGCATCCCCCAAAGAAGAACTGCATCACTAAAAAGAGGGCAACAGAGGATATGGATTTGCATAAAACTGTATGTGCTAATTTATGTATAAATATGCAAATTTAGAAATAATAGCTATAATTTAACTAGAAATACAAGACATCTTACCATAGTATGGAAGACTATGGATGAATTTGGACAACACGATAGTCAATAGTGGGGTAATGATCAACTTTACAGTTGTTCATCTAGGGGGTACTCCCCACACAACATGGTAATAAATAATCAACTGTGGTGTGAATTAGGATCAGCGCTGAGTTGACTATGGCAGCATTCGGATGACACGATAGTCAATACAACTGACGATTTCCCCCCCCCCCCAGTTGCTTGATGTGTTGTCCGAATTCAGCCTATGACTAGGTGACCTGAGTGAGCCCTGCTCAGTCTACTGTCCAGTTGCTAATTGTTCATAAACAACTTCAAGATCCCTGCTTCCACTTTTTTAGTGGTCCCTCATCTTTAAACTGGACTTGGCTGGTCAAATAGATGACTGTCCTCTGTAAAGTGGGAAACATGCCCATCCTAGGCCACAAGCATTTTTAGGGTGGTGTGTGTGTGTGTGTAACACATCACACACACACATCTCTCTGTGTGTATTTTTGAAAGGAAGGATGGAAATGTGTATGTGTGTGTGCATGTGTATGTGTCTGCATTCTACACACACATACACACACACACACACACACACACACACTCCTTGAAAAAGCAGCTCTAAGTGCAAAAAAAGGCAACTAAAATGATCAAGGGGCTGGATCAGCTCTCCTACAAGGGAAGGTTACAACAGCTGGGAATGTTTAGCTTGAGGGGGGAAAGGAGACTAAGGGGGAACATGAAAGAAGTGTACAAAATTATGCATGGTGTGGAGAATGTGGATAGG
Organism: Anniella stebbinsi; assembly: GCA_029215795.1. Lineage (NCBI taxonomy): Eukaryota > Metazoa > Chordata > Lepidosauria > Squamata > Anniellidae > Anniella > Anniella stebbinsi. The sequence goes on along the minus strand of JARDYH010000005.1, from coordinate 138,931,132 downwards.
GAAATATCTTTCTCCCTCTCTCATAATACTAGAACCCAGAATCATCCCATGAAGCTGATTCATGGATATTCAAGACAAATAAAAGGAAGTACTTCATACAGTGCATAGTTAAACTATGGAATTTGTTACTACAGATGTAGTGAATGCCACCAATTTGGATGGCTTTAAAAGAGGGTTAGACAAATTCCTGAAGGCTATCAAAGGCTACTAGTCCTGATGGCTATATGCTACCTCAAGTATCAGAGGTAGCAAACCTATGTACACCAGTTGCTGGGGAACATGGGCAGAAGGGTGGTGTTGCACTTGTGTCTTGTTTGTGGGTTCCCGGTCAACAGCTGGCTGGACAGTGTGTGAACAGAATGCTGGACTGGATGGTCCCTTGGTTTGATCCAGCATGACTCTTCTTATGCTCCTAAGAGTTTCTATTAGACTCAACACATATATTTTAAGAAGGAAAAACCTAAGAAAATTCATAGAGGACATCACACTGTGAAATTTATCATCACTCAAATCTTTTCCTAGTGTCAAGCCTCAGGCATACTAGGCTGAAATGATGACCTAACGTAGATAGGGAGCATTTTTATCAATTCTCACATCTAGAGCTCCATCACACCAGACATTTAGTGCACTCTCGCCATGCGTGGTGTGCAGATTTGCAGCACAGTACGCACATGACGCCGTGCCTGTCCTGCTCAAACCCCGCCTCTTCCCCAGCCTTTCTTAGAATGCTAAAAGTCTGGATTATTTTCCCTAAGCGCATTTAATGTCCCCTAAGTCTCCGTGTAGTTTTAAACAAACCGGGGGCTTGAATGGATTGTGTCAGGTCCTGGCAGGGGAAAGCAATCTCTCCCAGCAGCCAACTCCAAGCCTTAATATAAAACCCAAACCTTGCATTCCAGGTTCGAAAGCATTTTTTTTAAATCAAACAACACCTGAATCTCTCCAGAGACAGGATTGTACTTCAATGCCCCCAAAGAGCCAGGCTAAAGGGTTGTTCCATTTTTGCCCTGCAGAAAGGTGGTCTGGTTGAAGTACTCATCTGACAGGACCCGACTGGAGGGAGAAAGAGAAGGGGAGGGGTGGAGTGGAGTGGAGTGGATGAGCAAACGAGCAAAAGAGCAGCTATTCAGGGATCATAAGCTTGACACACTTCAGCCTCAGAGGCAAAAAAAAAAACTGCGGAGACAAACCGGGGGGGGGAGGGGATTAGGTGTGATGGAGATCCTAGTCTGAAGAAATCAGATTATTCTTTTAGCTTCACATATATCTTTAGTCAACGAGAAGTCTAATAATGATGAAATATTGGTCATGTAAGTCCAACATTTGGCATGAGTCAAGTTTTCTGCTCAAGAAAACACGTAGCAAATTTTGAAAGAAACAAAATATTTCAGAAGAATAGTGCAATTTCTCAGGGATGATTGCAGGCTTATGTGCACATTAAGAACTTAATCGGAGGCCCTTCTCCATGCGTCCTCTCTGATTGAAATATGGTGGACAGCTCCTCAGCAGTGGCATCCAAACTGTGTAAGTCCTTCCTTTGTAAGACTCACCTGACACACCTTTCTTCTGGCGCTTCAAAGCCATACTTTTCCAGTTGGCTTTTGGAAACTGATGACTTTGCTGTTTTCGATACCTTTAGGTTTTATTCAGTACCTGCAGATTTTATACTATTTATTATTGTTCTTGGGTGTGTCTTTTATAAAATTGGATTTTAATGAACTTTTTATAGCTGTTTTATGGGTTTTAGAATGAAAAGGTGCTATATGCAAAAATAAGTTCACCAGTAAATGGGTTATTCTTGTGCCATATTCTCTGTATTGTTAACATTTTGATTCAGAGCAATAATGCTTAACTAACAACCTTTGAATTGCTGTTGGCTATTGTTGAATGTACTGTGCTGGTGTTTTTTAAAAAAATCTAAAGGTGTGATCCATCCTAGCATGGATGCTTTCAGCGCTACCATATGGAGGAATCCAGCTTCCCTGTCACCTAGATGTGTGTTACTACTGCTGCAATCCTATAATGACTTGCCTGGGAGAAAGCCTCGGTGAACACAACTGAGTAGACACTGTAAAGCCACCTGTGGATGCTCCAGGAAGGGCAGGGAAAACAGGTCTTTGTTAAGCCCTAGGCCAATCTCTCATTGAGGCTGTGCCATACCCATGCTATGAACCCTGAATTCACTAATACTAAACGCTATTTTAGTTGCTTTTCATATTTTAGCCCTTATAATACATATGCAAAGTAGAATACCTAAGTGACATTTTGTATTTTGAGAGAATCATAATTAATATGCAAGAGAAATTGCACAAGCCAGAAAGATAATTTCAGGACTAAGAACAGCATGAGATTCTGCTAAGGGAAATCTATCCTGTGCCCAAAATGAAAATAAGGACTCTCAATAACTGTGAGATGCCTTCTGCACATTGTTCAAAACTGGAGATTTGTGAGTTATTGCAAGCTAATCCCCTTTAGCCATTAGCTCAGCACATGGCTGGAGGGCAGAATGCAAACGCTGGTGTGTTTTGCTGAATATGCTGCAAATCAAAGGGAATGGGATAACTGCCATGTAAAACACAATCTCCTTAGTCCTAGTTAGTCCTTACCTAAAGGACTGCATCTAAAAATAGCCACTGGAGACCAGCTTCTCTGCTGAGCCATACTCCCTTCCTACTAAATGCAACACAAGTCATGATAACGTCGTTTGTTTTCTCTGTAAAAATGTCACTATCTTTCAACTGCAGCACTGAAATGTTAATGTCATTTATAAATAGCTGCTTCTTGCTTATAGAATAACAATATCAACAACAATAACAACAACATTGTTATCTTTTCGGTGCCAGGTCAAGACTTTCCTCTTCTCTCAGGCATTTAGCAATGTCTGATGAGCCTGAGTCTGTTTTTTTTTCCGGCTTATAGCTTTTTAAGTTATCATAATGGTTTTAAATGAATTTGTATATTGTATGTTTTGCAGTTTTAATTTTTGAATATATTTTTAATGTTTTAATCTTATGTAAACAGCCCAGAGAGCTATGGCTATGGGGTGGTATACAAATGCAATAAATAAATAAATAATAACAATGATGATGATGATAAATATGTATTGGATTTGGCCAAAGCCCAAGCTGAATCGGGCCCCTTTGGCCTATTTCTGGCAACAATTCTAGTCACAATTTTGAAGACAACTGTGCTGCGGGAAGCATAAAAGGTGTTGTTCTTTTAAAAAATAAAATAGTAAGAACTTTAGAAAAACTCCTTTCTGGCTTCAATAGGACTGAGGAAAAAGTTATGCAGATCATGCAGGTGCTCATAATCAAGCTCAATTTAAATAATGAAGTTCACTGGATAGCCATCCAAGTGCAGTACACATGTGAGCATTACAAATATAGCGGATTTGACTTACGCACCACCTAATTCCAAGTTTTGCGAATATCACTACTTACTACTAGTTTAATTGCCCCTCCCCTTTCTCCCTAGCATTAGTTTCTGCTTCTTCTGATTTAGTTATTTTTCTTTAGTATAGTGTGTGTATTATATACATACTCTACATTTATTATTATTATTAATAATAATAATTAATTAACTTGTAGATTCATTTCCTGCTGAACTCATTTAGTTCCAACCTTTTAGTTCTTCCAGCTGTATTTGAATTTCTCCTTTGCAATTAAAATTAATTTTCCCCACTAATTTTCATTCCGTCTGCACTCCCACCCTTATTAAGGGAGGCACGGCAGTGCCTCCCTTGTTAAGGGCCGTCAGTAAAAAACACATTCCACCATGTTAAAGTGATAATTGGGGGGGGGAGTCATTCTATCAGCCATAAAATCGACAGTGTTTTACAAATCTTTCTGAAATTTGCAGGTGCCAGAAATAAATGTTTGTTTTACATTACCTGAAAATTTCAAGAAGATTGGTGAAAGATTAAGGGAAGGAGAGCAGTTTAAGATAGAAAAGGAACACAAACCTGTCTCCCTGCTTTTGTGAAATGACTTTCAGTTTGCGAGTATTTGTGCGCATGATTTCCAGAGGGATTATAGACTTACTGCTTTATCCATTGATGGTGTCTTCTTCTCCCTTCAGTCTAGTTGGTGGAATGCTTTTCCTTTTTTGAAAATTTGCTACTGTTGATTTTTAATGAATATTTATTCCTTTCGTTCAATCCATAGTGCAACGCATGCATACAGGGCACACAGAGCTTATTATCAGAAGGGAGGGGGGAAGGGGGAAACTGCCGTTCTTTGCAAAGAGAACATTCTTCCCTGCTCTGGCGACCAAGGCAGCTTGAGGCAAAGGTCTATGTTTTATTTTCAAGGTTCTGGGTTGTTTCTGAAGTGTGTGTGGGGGGGTGTTTTTCTGAAGTGGAGGAAATCTGCAGCCTGTGATCTAAGGGATGTTCTGCATCTGCAACCTGATCTGATGGGTGTTTACTCTAAAGTAAGCCTCCACCCAAAATGTGATTTCCTTCCATTGGAGTGGCCTGGGGGAAAGAGAACTCCGGGGTGGGAGGGCACAAGAAGCTGTAAATCCAGGAAGTAAATGCTGCAGAAACGGAGGAGGGAAAGCACAATCTAAAATCCCTGCTTTGATAAGCAAACTGATCTGATGGGTATTTGTTTACTCTGAAGTAAGTATCCACCCAAATTGAGCCTGGGGGAAGGAAAACTGGGGGAAGGAACGGGGTGGGCAGGCACAAGTGTAGTTTACTATATGTACAAAGTAATTTTAATAAACAAAAAAACCTCAACAAATCTCAAATTGCTTTTCCACAAGGCACAGATGTGACTTTATATACCCATCCAGTTTATGCTCATATGTATTTTTATTATCAAGACCAATGCTTTCCAACCTGTTTATAAATTATTTGGAACTAGGTGTGAGCAATGAGGTTTGCCATGTTTGCTGATGACACCAAATTATTTAGGGTTGTTCAAACAAAGAGGAATTGTGATATCCTCCAAAAGGATCTCTCCATTTTGGAACACAGGGCATCAAGATGGCACATGTAGTTCTGTCTAAGCAAATGTACATTGGGGCAAAAAAAACCCACCCCATCTTCCTGTTCACAGTTTAGTTTAAAGTGTAAAGTGTCACATCTCCGAGAACTCTTATTTCATAATGAGGGTTAGCAAACAATTCTACAGCATGGATTGGTGGGGTAGGGGTGGGAACTTGTTCCTGTATTCCAAAGCCTGCTTTTTGGTGTGCCTTTCTGAATATCACATCTTATTTTAATATAATTATCATTGTTATTATGGCTGTGTGGATTTTTTGCTCCCACTCATCATCTTAAAGTCACTTTATTCTCTGTGGAATGGGAGAATGTGGGTCAATAGGAGTAGTTTTGTGTGGTTGTTATTCCTGTGCATCCTTTGTTACATACTGACCATGTTCAGATGACACACTAAGCCACAGTGGTTAAGCATTTAGAGCTTAGTGTGTCATGTGAACCATGACTTAGAGTGTCTTGTGAACCATTCTTAACCATGGTGTCTAGATCACCATGGTTTAAACACGCTTACTGGCCATTTGCTGCAATATATATATATATATATATATATATATATTGTGAACATGAGAGTGAGGTTAATTGATACCACTAATCAATTTTCACAGCATTATCTGAAGTCCAGTAACATTTCTTTATCACGGAATTATAGAATAGTAGAGTTGGAAGGGGCCTATAAGGCCATCGAGTCCAACCCCCTGCTGAATGCAGGGATGATGATGATTATATTGTACTGAAAATGCTGTTGTGTAATGTCAAGTGAAAAGATAATACCCTGCAGGCAACATCACCCTCACTAATAGTGGTGATTGAAAACAGAAATTGAGCCAAAAATGGGAGCACTGAAAAACAGAGAGTTGTGTGGGTATATGGAGTGGGAGAGAGAAAGAGGGCAATTTCTGCTCATTGCTTTTTGGGGGAATGAAAGCTGCCTTAAAGACTACCACTCTCCATCTCTGTGTTTGTTCCCTATGCTCTGTGTATATGTTCATAAATCAATACATATTGCAAATATAATGGAAACCTAACTATGTTCTAAATTGTTGTGGGAGGGAATTTGTATGGATTGACCATAAAATTTACATGGAGTTTTCCCGGTGACCCACTCTTCTAGCAGGCTGGTCTATAATGCTTTGTCTGGCCTACACTGGAAAGCAAAAGACACTGCACAAATCTGCTGTCAACAAAATGTCATATAGGAAATGGAGAGAAGTTGGCAGGAGGGAGATGTGTGTGCATGTGTTTTTAAATGGGGGGGAGGAGGAATGACAGCAAATGAAGCAATGTCTCTAATGCCATGTTCTGATTCCTTCTTCAGTCACAATTCCATGAGTCTTCTGAGCTACCAAAATGCCCATTAGGTATTAGCATGTCTGCATTGATAGATTATTGAGTCATAATAGCATGACTCATTAATATACTGAATTAATATACTGAATCCCGTAAAACATAAATCTGCCTATGGGATTACCAGTCAGCCTTCCTCTTTTGGAGTATAGTTTAATGCTTTTCACAAGACACAGAAACAACTCTTCCTAATGCACTTTCCAGGAGTGTTTTAAGTTCACAATATGCCCAGGATCTACAATGTGTAAGATACTGTACAACTTTATGATGATCCTATGAAAAAGAGGACAGGACTTCTGTATCATTAACAGTTGTATAGAAAAGAGAATTTCAGCAGGTGTAATTTTTATACATGCAGCATCTGGTGAAGTACCCTCTTCATCACAACAGTTAACGTTGCAGGAGCCCTGCCCTCTGGACCACATAAAAAAGGGGGCAGGGCTCCTGCAGCTTTAACTGTTGTTATGAACAGAGAATTTCACCAGGTGCTGCATGCATAAAAATAACACCTGCTAAAATTATCTTTTCTATACAACTGTTAAAAATACAGAAGTCCTGTCCTTTTTTTCCATATGGTCACCATATACAACTTAAATTTGCCAGATATGTTAAGGAGATTGTGACAATGCAATTTGATATTGCACACAAAACATATTGCACTGGGTGCAATCTGGTGCAGTTCATTCTGTCTAAGCCAATAAACTTTAATGGCTTTCTTACAACGAAAGGTACAATCTTATGCATGTTTAGACAGAAAAAGTCCTACAACTCCCAGCATTCCACAGCCAGCAATGCTGTCTCATAAAGTTTTTCCCCGTCTAAACCTGCATTAGATTGTGCCCTAAATCTATTCACTCACAGCTAACTCTACATTGGGTAGAGTTCACTTAGTTCCATAGCTCTTACTTTTGAATAAATATCCACAGATGAAAATGCAGCCTGTGCAGCCTTGAAACTTGACCACAATCTGCTACTTTTAGATCGAAACGGGGGGGGGGGGGGGAAGCATGTAGCATAAAATGAGCTATACTAATTAACATAGTAAACTGTAACTTCTTGTAACATAGTATATTTTCCTGTATCATCTTGTGTGCTTCCAGAATTAATCAGGGATTTTTTATTTCAGTAGCACAATCTTTCAAGTTTTCTCCAAATACAGACACAAAACATGAAATGCTTCCTTTTCATGAGGCAGCCATAAAATATTATTATCTCTGGACACTGGCTATAGAAAAGTTCAAAGCATAACGTTAGCTTTGATTTTGAATTTATATTGGACATCAGCATATACTGGCTTGGTTGCCAACTGTATAATATCTGGACATCCATTACAAAAAGCCATGAAATTAATTAAACAAAAAACCTACAGTTTACAAAACCAACGTTAAGGCTCTACAGTTTCCAACCAAGCACCAAAAAGCAGGGAAATTGGGAGTTAAGGCTCCCAAGCCTTAATGCCACATCCTCCTTAAGGAGGCAGAAAGTGCAAGTGAAATTCTCATTCTCCCAAAGCAGATAAACCACGAGGACAGGATGGAGAATATGATATGCTGAGGTGACTGTGGCATTGTGGAAAACTGATGACAAACAACTTAGGGCCACCTATTTCTCTTTTTTTGTTTAGAGCAGCCCTTCCCCAACCTGGTGCCCTCCAAAGGTGTTGGACTACAACTCCCATCATTGCAAGTCAGTATGTCCCATGGTCAGGAATGCTGGGACTTGTCATTTCAAACATCTGGAGGGTAGCAGCATGGGGGAACGCCGTTCCATATCCTTACCAAATACAGGGTTCCCAATACTTTTCTCTGACACACATCTTACATATAGCAGCATGACTGATAACAAAAGGGGAACTATTTGTTGCAAATGTAGAACCAGAGCATGTGCCAGGCACTTTCAACTTTTGGTCAATATCCTGCCCTTCAAAGAACCAATGTTTTTTTAAAAAATGTGTTTATACAAAATATACTATTCAGTCCCCACAATCCCTCCACAGTACATCATCTCATCAAAGCGACAGAGGAGCAGAAAGGGTTTAGTTTGGCTGTCTTGAACTACTTTCAGATGAGATTAGTTTGCAATCCTGTACCACTTGGGGGTAAGCTGTAGTGAATTCAGTGGCACTGCCTTCTGAGAAGCCATGTATAGGATCCAAGTGTAAACCAACCTTGTCCAGTGTGCTGCTCTCCAGATGTGTTGCACTATAACTCCCATGTTATGGGGAAGACAAAAATAATTTGATCATTAATTTAAAAATCATACTTACACATGAAAGTATTAGGTGGTAGCTCTACCTTTGATCTCACACTGCTGAACACGTAAGAGAAATCTTCTGTGTTAGTCCCCCAAAACCATACATGATATTTAATAAACAGACATCCTATGCCATGTGTTGAAAACTAATGTTGACGTCTGAAGGACTATCTGGATTAGGTATTCAAGATCCATTCTTTTTTTAAAAAAAAATTGCAGCCAAAAGGCCAATAAAAAGAGATACAATTTATACAGAGCAATAGGAGCAATAGGATCTGCACTGTTTACATATCGTCATTACAAAGTACAATTACCTATAGACTTAATTGATTTCTACAGCTGATTACATTGTGCAAAAATTTGGCAACCTGGATGGTAATTTGCTGGTCTTTGGACTGTAACAGAAAGCTCACCATAACACGGTGGCTTTTCTCCCCGTGATCTCTGATAATTGGATAAATCAGGTCGATCCTAGTATTTCATTGTTGCTTCATTTGGTTTAGACAGTTTATTTAAAGTGATGCATCTCTGTTGTAGTTCATTCATTGATCGCATATCTTAATGCTGGAAAGCATCATACCTTAGAACAGATATGGGCAGAACATAGATCCACCTTGATGTTTTGGACATCAGCTCGCACCATTCCTGCTCACTGCCCATGCTATAGGGGCTTTTACAAGTTGAATTCCAAAACATCTTGAGATCTATATTCTTCCTGCCCTTGCTGTAGAACAGCATTCCCCAACCTGGTGCCCATCAGATGTGTTGGATTGCAACTCTCAAGATGCTCTAAAAAAAGAGAAGTAGGTGGTCCTAAGTTGTTCATCATCATTTCCCGCAACCCCACAGTCACCTCTGCATATCATATTGCATATCCAGGTGTTTGAGATGACAAGTCCCAGTATTCCTGACCATGTGACATACTGACTTGCAATGATGGGAATTGTAGTCCAACACCTTTGGAGGGCACCAGGTTGGGGAAGGGCTGCTCTAAACAAAAATAGAGAAGTAGGTGGCCCTAAGTTGTTCATCATCAGTTTTCCACAACCCCACAGTCACCTCTGTATATCATATTCTCCATCCTGTCCTCATGGTTTATCTGCTTTGGGAGAATGAGAATTTGCTTGCACTTTTTGCCTCCTTTGGGAGGATGTGGCGTTAAGGCTTGGGAGCCTTAACTCCCAATTTCCCTGCTTTTTGGTGCTTGGTTTATTTATTTATTTATTACATTTGTATACCGCCCCATAGCCAAAGCTCTCTGGGCGGTTTACATAGGATTAAAAACAATTAAAAACAATATACAAAAATTAAAACAGCAAAACATACAACATACACACAATCTGTACATTTAAAAACCACTTCAACACTTCAAAAAGCTACAAAAACAAAACAAAACAAACCCAGGCTCCTCAGATATTGCCAAATGCCTGAGAGAAGAGGAAAGTCTTGACCTGGTGCCGAAAAGATAACAATGTTGGCGCCAGGTGGGCCTCGTCGGGGAGATCATTCCACAATTGGGGAGCCACCACAGAGAAGGCCCTCTCTCTTGTTGCTGACCTCCGAGCTTCCCTCGGAGGAGGCACTCGGAGGAGGGCCTTAGATGTTGAACGTAGTGTTCAGGTAGGTTCATGTTGGGAAAGGCATTCCATCAGGTATTGTGGTCCCAAGCCGTGTAAGGCTTTATAGGTTAAAACCAGCACCTTGAACCGGACTCGGAAACATACAGGCAGCCAATGCAAACTGTAGAGCCTTAACGTTGGTTTTGTAAACCGTAGGTTTTTTGTTTAATTTAATATTTATCACTGTTTTTTGGTGCATGGCTGTCCATGTTCCAGTGTCAAGAATGGAAGGTAGGTGTTGTCCCCAAATTATCTGCAAGTGTGGTGCTTTATTCCTCCCCACAGGAGTGAACATCAACTTTCACTAATAGACTGCATAATTTAAAAGGTATACTTTGGAATATGATTGGAGTGTAGTTTAAATGTGCTCGCTCTCTCCTAGCCATTATGAATCAAGCCTGTTCTGTGTTCTGTATCATCTTGGGTTATGTTTCTTGTCCATGCTACAGTGTGACAGAATTTTAGGGATTCAGGCATTTGGAAATTGAATCCTCCTCACTCCCTCTCCATCCCCAACCTCCTTGAACAAACAAGGAAGGTCTGAGCAGAGACTTTATACCTGTTCAGCTGAATTGGGTTTCTGATTGTGTGGAGCCTTGTGACTGAGTTCAGCCCAATGTAGTTATAGCATCTCTTCAGAATTTCCCCATCAACATGGGGAAGTCAGAGGTGAGGAGGGTGGGGAGTGCACATCTCCTCATGCTTTGGATTTTCAACTGCTGGAATAGGATTGTCTTGTGCCATCAATATGCATTCTAGACTAGTTCATCTAGTTCATTCATGTTCAAAGATCACCTACAGGTAGTAATGGGAACTACCACCGGCACCCAACTTTAGAATGCTTAATCTGAGAAAGTAAACGACATCCATATATTCTTCAATGAAAATTCATCAAACTTTACATGAAGGATTTTAGTACAGCAAATATGTGGGGGTTGTTGTTGATGGGGGAGTGTTGTTACCAATTTGATGGCCTCACTATTGAGACATGCATCTCCATTTGCTTTTTTAATGGTATTTCACCAAAATTCGCCTGTGTCTGCTCAGCTTTACTAAATTAGGGTGACCAGATAAATTCCCTCTTCATCACAACAGTTAAAGTGCAGGCACTATACTAGAGTGACCATGTACAAAAGAAGGCAGGGCTCTGCAACTTTAACTGTTGTGATGAAGAGGGAATTTCACCAGGAACTAATTGCATACAAATGACACTGGCTGAAATTCCCTTTTCTCTACAACTGTTAAAGTTACATGAGCCCTGACCTGGATTTTATCTGGTCACCCTATACTAAATTGGAACCATTAAGAAGATTTTGAATGTTCTTTAAGGGAAAAAAAATAGAGATATGCCCCCTTTAAGTTGAAATGGAGTGTTTTGCTGTAAAATTCCCAGACTTTTTTTTTAAAGAACGCCTCCAAAGAAAGAAGTAATATTATACTAGTAGGATAATTATAATTCAAAGGGTAAATTTCCAGAAGCTCTGATCTCTGGATTGTACTGGATTAAGAGATGGTGAACTCTGGATTGTAAACTCTAAATTTTGGATTGCCAGTGGACTATAAGAGATTCTCTGTGGTTCTTTTTATGAAGCACTGATTTGAGGTTACATCCCAGGGGGTCCCAATACTGGTGGTTTAAGACTTACATCACTCTCAGTGCCTGGAAATAACCAGGGACAAAGAGTTTGTGGCATGTAATCTGTTGCTTAAACTACTGTAATACTGCCATCATGGCCAGAATTCATTTTATCTTTCTTCAATTGAGAAAAGTACAGCCAACATGGCTAAACACCAGCTATCACCACTGTGAAATGGTCATTAAGGTTATTCACATTACCCTAGGGAAGCTTTTGTGTGACAGCATGTGCCTATTTTTTTCCTTCAAAACAAGCAAACTCGGGTATATAATTACTGCATTTTGCTTCACTTCAGTCCCATCTGATTTCTGTAAGAGAGTTGCAACCCATCAGCCTATGGTCTAGCCCAATCATACTAAATCCTGCTTTGTATTTAATTGATACAAAAAAAAGTGGGGAAGAAAAAAGAAAATCCACTGATGGTGTTACAAGCAACAGCTAAGGCTGGCTTAAAGAACTAGTTCATGTGAGTGCTAAAATACAATTGCTGCTCAGATGAGGTAGTAGAGTCCAAGTTGCAATATAAAAGGATGGCTCCCTCTCCCCCATATTTATTCTTATAGATATTATAGGGCTAAAAAGATACCTCACTGTTTATATTTTGATATAAAGCCAATTCACACATCACAACTACCCAGGGATTGTTTAAGCCATGGGAAGTCATGAATTCCTGCCCACCTCCATCCCTGGGCTGTTCAATGTAATCTCTAAATGTGGAATTATGAGTTGTTAGGGGACGAACAGCCCAGATTTGTAACAAGGAATATCAATCAGAGAAATCCGCAATGGAATCAAATGAGTTTTGATTTTTATAGTTGCAACTCAGATCCTGCAGTGGAGTGGCTTTTCCTGGGCTGCCCAGATTCTGTGGACTTGTAGACAGTATTTTTATCTTTCTGGAATTTTACATAAATTTAGTCATTGAAAAATATATCAAATATAAAAATGCTGATCAAGAATGTCAATTTCCCCATAGCCTTAAGCATGAAAATATGCATGGGAGGTTATGCATTTTGGAGGGAAATTGTGCATTTTTTACAAGTGTGAATATATGCAGATGTGAATTTGGGCAATTTCAGGAAATTGGAAAAAATCCAATTCTGTCAATGAGTGGATGACAGAATGAAAGGCACCTGACAATCCATGAAATGCAGATGGAATTGATTTTACAAAATCTGTACATCTCTGTTTGTAAACCATGGTTTATTCTTGGTTTACAAGTCTCAGTTGTAACAACCCATAATTCTGTGTTTGGATGTCACACTGAACAACCCAGAGACAGAGCATCCCTAGGTTCTTTACCTCATCCAGAGTGGGTGGGTAAGGGGGTGGGATGGAACCAGCATGCTGGCTCTTTCCTGCTTGTTCATGATGACTATGAGCCCTGTTACGTGAACCGGGTCATAGAAATTTAGGGTGGTAATGTCAGTGCAATCTAAAGATGTCTTGCAGGAACAGAAAGGCACTTCCTTCAATTTCCCCATCCTGCTGCAGTCCTCAAAACGTATCACATACTACCCTTAATGCTCAGGAATTACTTTTGGAGGTGCAGGGGTCTGTAGCAGAAATAGGAAGAGCCGAGGGAAAGATCTTTCCCCCGAGCTTGACAGAGGCTCAATTCGGATGACATATTAAACAACGGAGGAGTAAATAATGTACTGACCATGCGTTAGGCAGGAGTAGATCCACAGATGACATGCTGCAGCCGGTGCTGCTCGGAACTGGCAAACGCCCCAGCTGCAAGGAATTTGCGGCGGCCATTTTGGTTGCAGCTTCTCCTCCGTGTGTCCCCCATTGTATCCCAGCATGCACCGTGAGTTCTGCCAGCTGCATAGAGCGGCTGGGGTTTTTTGGCTGCTCTAGGCAGCAGAACTCTATTCCAAAATGGAATAGTCCACGGAGAGAGGGGGGCTGAATTCGGACGACACTTTAAACAACGGGGCTTCGGGCTAAACAACATGCAAGCCCGTTGTTTCGCTCCATTGTTTAAAGTGCCTGATTAACGTACTGTCAGTTGTGTATGCGTTGTGTGCTGCCCTCCAGATGACACAATAAGCAATACAACTGACGATTGTTCCCCCCCTCCTCCGTTGCCTAATGTGTCGTCCGAACTGAGCCATTGTGTCATGGACATGGAAATTGTGTTTGGTTTCTTGGGATGCAGAATGTGTGTGTATGTGTGTGCTGTTGTTGTTTTTAAACTTGCAATATAAATATATGTCTCTGCATCCCTTCTTCTAACTTCCCAAGAGATCACATGTATCATTCCCCAGGTGCCATTTGCATTTTATCTAAATAATACGAATCCCTGTTAAAATGCCATGTTTTGAAACAAGGATCAATTGGGAAAATTAAGTGTGTACACTTGACTAATTAGCTGGCTTATTCTCATCTAGTTGCATATGCCTGGGGAATTGTTTAGCAGTAGCTGTTTTTGTTTAAAAGCAACCTTTCTTTCCCATGTGCATGGCATAGCTGATGCTTCTTCAGGTTCACCTTATTAACTTGACACAGGACAAAGAAAGTGATGTGAGAACATTCATACTTCCTTCTGACATGCTGATTGTGTCCATTGCCTGAAAAGCCATTGGAGTGGGTAACACTGGCCATATAATGAATTCCAATTACATGAAGAAAATTGTTATTGTGCCCAGGAGACATCATGTCATGCATCTTGTGTGTCAACTGTGAGAAATAGGAAGAGAGAGATGGGAGGGGGAATGTCAAGCATAAAATCAGCTCAAGAACTTGAGCGTTAGGAGATAACTTCCTACTTGTATACTTATAATGCCTTTTCAAGTAATTGCTCATGCCAAGAGAATATGAGATTACTGTTGCTGTTGTTTACTTATGATAAGTCTCTTCATTGTGGCTTATTAGAAAAGATTTTACTATTTGTTTGAAAAAAAATACTGTCCCAACATAGGAAATGGCTGTTTGTGTATTATTTTCTATAGACAAAAAAAAACTTAATTTAGCTTAATGCAGGCATTTGGATTCTGGGTATAGTAAAGATGCAACAAGAGGGATCACAGTACCTCAGCTCTCTCTCCATTTCCATTGTTGCCACCCTCTACACATCGAGAGCAAATTTCTGAAGTGGAACGCCTCCTCTGTTCATTGAGGCTTTCCATGTGATTTTCAGTGCTGATTTTACAACATTGGAAATTGTGTGGAGAGTAGGGTGACCAGATTTTGGAAACCAAAATCCAGGTCCAAAATGGCCGCCCAAAGGGGGCATGCCCACCAACATGTCCGGCCCCCAGGGGCGGGTCTAGCCCCAAGGGGCATGCCCACCCAAACATAGCCTTGGTCACATGTCTGATTTCACAGCACACAGTTAAGACAAACGTGCTACCTTAATATTAAAATCACAGAAATAAAGAACAAGTGAGACATTCAATGTCTCTGAAATTAACTTTGCTCAGTCCTACTTTTGTAGCTTTTGCTGTACTTTGAAGCTTTTGCTATACTCTGTGTGAAGGGTGGCCATATTTTGGAAACCAAAAAAGAGAACACCCCAACATGGCCAGCCCCTAAGAGGTTGCGCACACACAGACACAGGCCCTCCATCCACTGCTCCTACGGCCAAACAGTTCATTAGGCTTCAGCAGTTTAGATAGGATGTAAACAAGACCATGGCCAATAGCAATACAAAGAAAGGCCAGAACGGATACCCATGATCACAACGCTAGACAAGGATCTTTCCCTCCTTTTATCCAAATATCTCCTGAATTTGCACTGCCTCAGTGTGCAAAGAACAGAAATCCAATCAGGGACCCAAAGAAACCTGCCCAAAGAAACCTCAGAAACAAGTCCCATTGATTGCAATAAAGCTTACTCCCAGATAAATGAATATAGAATCGCAGTCTCTTCACATCTGTTCACCTTTCTCTAGCAAGTGCAAGCCCCTCCTGTCAAGGAGAACTATGCAGTCACCAGAGCCTGGCCTCATGGATCATGCAACCAGCAGGTGCTCTACAGAAAGATGCTTTCAAAGCCTAGGAGACCCAGACACACTCAGACAAGACAAGCCACACTATGCACTCACTGTTCTCTTCCAGCAGGCCTATCCAGTTGAATTTTAAGATGTTTTTAATGATGTATTGGTTTTTATTTGTTTTTAATATCTCATTCATTGTGGACTTTGTATTTTATATTTATTGTTGTTCCCCGCCTCGATCCGGAGGGAGAGGCGGGTTATAAATAAATTATTATTATTATTATTATTATTATTATTATAGTATCTTGCTGGGACAGGACAATTCCCAGCATGACCAGATACAAAAGAGAGCAGGGCTCCTGCAACTTTAAGTGTTAACCTTTCACCAGGTTTTGGGGGAGGGGGGAAATCCACAAAACCACACTGTAAAATAACCATAATCTCAAAGCCATACAGAAAAGCAATGTTTGGAACTGAGCTGAAAGTTGTGAGAGCATGTACCCCTTTGCATGTAGTAATAATAATCAACATCTGCATCAGTAGCAGCACAAAAGCAGTTTTGGAGCCATTTTTTTTTATTACAGCAACAAACCAATGGTGCTGTTCATGGTGGGGAATCCACCTACCTAGGGCAAAAATAAAAATTCATTCACACACACACACGTTCACCAAAGGCAAAATGATGATGATAATAATAATAATAATAATAATCCACAGCCAGCCAAGGCAAAATAACATTCATCAACATAATAAATCTACACACAGACATGCACACACACCCAAGGCAAAAAATAAAATAACATAAAATATACAACACCCATCCACGTACTCACTCAAGGCATCATAACAACAACAACAGCTTTAACTGTCATGATGAAGAGGGAATTCCACCAGGTGCTGCATGCATACAAATGACAGCTGCTGAAATTCCCTTTTCTCTACAACTGTTAAAGCTGTAGGAGCCCTGGCTTCCTTTTCATATGGTCACCCTGGACCATGGCCAGTTAGGATAACCAGATAAAATCCAGGTCAGGGCTCATGTAACTTTAACAGTTGTAGAGAAAAGGGAATTTCAGCCGGTGTCATTTGTATGCAATTAGTTCCTGGTGAAATTCCCTCTTCATCACAACAGTTAAAGGTGCATGCACTATACTAGAATGACCAGATACAAAAGAAAGCAGGGCCCCTGCAACTTTAACAGTTGTGACAAGAGGGAATTTCACCAGGAACTAATTGCATACGAACGACACTGGCTGAAATTCCCTTTTCTCTACCATTGTTAAAGTTACATGAGCCCTGACCTGGATTTTATCTGGTCACCCTACCATGCGGCCAACAAACAGACACCCCCGCCACCCCCCCACCCACCAAGCCACCCACCCACCAAAAAGCCCAGCCCAGACCTACCGGGTGCTCCACTGCCACTGCTGATCTCCGCCACCGCCGCATGACTCCCTGCAGCCCCCCTCACCCTTCTTGCCCTGCCCCTGGGCTCCCAGCAGGAGAAAGAAGAAGAGCCTGCTTTAAAATGCCCGCGCTGCTCCCCACCTGGCAGGAAACAAGTGCTCAGCGTTAGGGAGCGTCAACAAATTCCTTGTCTGGTAGCAAAAGCAGCTTTACTAAAGCTGCTTTAGCCACCCGACAAGGAATTTGTTGACGCTCCCTAACACTGAGCACTTGTTTCCTACCAAGTCCGGTAAATGGGGAGCAGGCTGCAAAGCCTGTTTCTCAGTACATTTGAGCACCGGAGGGAAGCGGCCACCCCAGCAGGTAAGTGGAGGGCCCTCCCGCCTCCTGCCTCGCGCTCCTTACCTGCAGGGGCAGCCGCTTCCCTCCGGTGCTCGAATCTACTGAGAAACAGGCTTCACAGCCTGTCCCTCAGTAGAATGCCGGGTGATGACGTCATCACCCGGCGTGTTACTGAGGGGCAGGCCGCGAAGCCTGTTTCTCAGTAGATTCCGAGCACTGGAGGGAAGCCCCAGCAGGTAAGTGCCTCGTGCCCCCCCCGCCCCCACGCCCCACGCACCCGTGACCCCCCCTGCCCCGTGCACCCGCGCTGCCACCCCACCTGCCCCGCGCCCCCGCGCCGCCCCCCCACCTGCCCCGCACCCCCGCACCCCCCCACCCGCCCCACGCACCCGCGCTGCCCACCCCACGCTCCTTACCTGCTGCTGCTGGGGCGTCCGCTTCCCTTCGGTGCTCTGAATCTACTGAGAAACAGGCTTCCTGGCCTGTCTCTCAGTAGTGCACCGGGTGATGACGTCATCACCCGGCGCACTACTGAGGGACAGGCCGCGAAGCCTGTTTCTCAGTAGATTCAGAGCACCAGAGGGACACCCCAGCAGGTAAGTGCCCCGCACCGCCCGCCCACCTCCCGCCACCACCGCGTGACCCCCCCCCGCCGCCCCGGTTTGCCCCCCCGCCCCCCGGTTGGCCCGGATCACCCCAGGTTTCCCGGTTAGGACCGGGAAACCCCGGGCCATCTGGTCACCCTAGAGCGTCCATGGATCTAGGAATACTCTCCCCTTTGTAACGTTACCCTTCACATGCACAGGGTGACAGACATACGTGAGTAATATACTCAGATTCTGAACACCTGCATCGGGCTTCTGTATTAACAATTTAGTATGCATTTTATACCAGTTGTATTTTATACCAGTTGTGCTTAACAGACAATCCCCCTGAGAGTATGGACAACATGGAAAGGATTTCTGTCTTCTACCTCACAAGACATCAAATTGCCTGCCTCGAAACCATCCCATTTTTCTCTCCTACTGAACAGTGAAGGATGTTTAGGGATTAAGTTCATTGCTGTTCCCTATCTTTCACTGCTGCTGTTATTCAGTGTAAGGTTGGAAGTTTGTTTGTTTGCCTAACACATTTCTTAACTGTCTTTCAAGACTGAAGGTTTGGTTGTTTGTTTTCAAAATATCTCTTTCAGGATGAGTCTCTTTATGTTATATGTATTGCCACACCCTAGCTGGATAAGACATCAAATCTAGGCATTGCACACTTGGTTGAAGTCAGATACTTAGTTCAACATCAATCAAGGACTTAGTAGTATCATGCAAAGAAAGCTTCACACATGGAAGGTAAAGAGACCATAAAACATCTGACATTGAATATGGTCCCAATCCCCATTTTTACACTGAATACTCATGATGAGAGGTCTGTCTCAGGAAACAGGAAACACACACACACACACACACACACATATATACATACATATATATATATATATATATATATATATACACATAGCTGAAAACTTTTGCAAATCCTATGTAATTAGACATCTCATTCGCAAGGAGCCAAAATAGTACTATCCACAAACAAGATGGAAGTATTAGCAGGCTTGGAAGAATCCCAAAGTTTGCAGAACCACAAACCTTCAGGAAAAGGTAATCTAAGGGAGGGAAGTAAAAGAAAGTAAAAACAGCCCTTTGTGGACTCACATGCTCAGTGGCCACAAAACTCCTAAGGCAGAATCTACACTACTGCTTTATAGTGATATTGATGTGCACTGACAAGTGTTGGGGCCCATTGACACCTCTACACCAAGCAAGATATAACACTATGAAAGTGGTATATGGCATGTGTCAATGGGCCCCAACAGATGACAGTGCACTTCAATAACGCTATAAAGCAGTAGTGTAGATCCTGCCTCCATATACCACTTTCATACCACTTTCATAGCACTATATCCTACCAGGTGTAGATCTGGCCTAAGTGTCTGTTGAGGGGGGGGGAGGACAAGTGGAATGGAAAACTGGTGGGAGAAGAGATGGAGGCCCTTTCCACACCAGGCGTTTTGCCTGGGATTGCCCCTGGGTGCTCCCTGTGAGTCCAAATGATGCACGGGAGTCCCTGGGGAGGGGGGTTTAGCCACAGGATTTTCCATGCTTAAGGGAAACCTGAAAAATCCCAATTCTTCTGTGGTCCCGGGAACTTCCTGGGACTGCGAGAGATGTGCCCGCCCATCCCAGGTGCAGCTGTGCTTACTCGCAAGTAAGCGAGGTTACAAAATGGGCACAGAGCCACACCACAGGGCTCTGTGCCCATCAGGGGGGTGGGTGGCACCAGTTTTGCCACCCCCAGGAGGACAGAGGGGGGTTGGGGGTCCGCATGAGTGAATTTTTTAAAAAAACAAAACCTTACATTTTTGGAGGAGCGCTTGTGCACTCTCTGTGGACCACAAAAAAAAAAAAAAAAAATGGCAGCCGGGACTTGCGATGGATTGGGAGCAGCCTGGGTCATCGTGCCTGCTGATGTATATTGAGAGCGCCAATTCCAGAAGTGGCTACTTCCAGGATCGCCCACATCACACCCTCTACACCCCTCTAGTGTAGAAAGGGCCAGAATGGAGTTACCTGGAAGATGTCATGACTGGTTAGCTGGAACCTTTAACAGGAGAATTCCACACTGCAATATTTTATTCAGGGCACTCTTGTTTTGTTGAAAATGTTCAAGTGAAATTTTCTGTTACTGTAACGTTCCCTTTACATAGCATTATCAACTTCATATGATGATTATTTCTTATGAATGCATCTCATGTGGTGACAGCTGGTGTTTATCACACCTCTAGTTCAAAGAATATTTTCCACTGACATGATAAGCATAAGCTGTCACATCTTAGGGACATGTTCCTAAGGTGTTTTTTTTTTAAAAAAAAGAACTAGATGAAAAGCAATGAAAGAAAAATGAATACCATCCATAGGAACATAGGATGCTGCCTTATACCGAGTCAGTATAAGGTTTATCTAGCTCATTATTATTAACATACATTGGCAGTGGCTTTCCAGGGTTTCAAGCAGGGTTCTTTCTGATCCCTATATGGAGATGCCTGGAATTAAACATGGGGTGGGACCTTATGCATGCAGAGCAGGTGCTCTTCCACTGAGCCATGACCCCTCCAGTGTCATGTAGTCAGGAAGACTCCTAAGATTTGCCAGGTGGGCAAGCATCCTCATGCAGCCTGACCAATCACAAAGCTTGTGTAGGCACACTCCAAGCTATTGTTTCCTAGCTCTTGCTTTGATATCAGATAAAGTGCACTGGGAAAGGGATGGAGTGGCAATTCACCTACTAGTTACATTACAGAAGAGTTGAATCAGTTAAGAAGGTTGAGGCTTCCAGTTCATTCCACTTGCTGAGTCTTCCATCTTCATACTGGGTGGTGTATGGGTGGGTGGTTTGGGGGAGGAGATGTCCTTCGTACTTGAGGCTCCTGATCAACTATGGAATCTGCACGTGAATGGACAGCAGAAGTGCAAAGTACCTTGATGAACAAGATGGGATTATCATCCCCAGATTCTTTACTTTAGTGTAAAGTAAACAAATATGGCAAGGCCAAGTCTTCAGCTCAGGTGTGGGGCTCTTTGGCTAGCCTCCATGATGACCATGACCATTTTCTGGGGGTGTGCACGCCCAAAATTATTGTATCGTATCATTATCGGAAATCACTTTTTAAAAAAAATAAATCGGATCGGATTATATCGTAGGTTAATCATATTGTCTTCACGATAATTATCGGAAATCCAATATTTATTTCGGAGCCCTATTTTGCCCTATAGAGTTGGAGGGGGGTTCCCCGAAATAATGCCTATAACTTCCGTATTTTCAAAGTTGCAGGCTTGAAACATTGTCACAATGCTTATGGGGTATGCCTATGTACGTGTATGAAATTTGAGATCGATCCCTCCAACCCTCGATTTTATATGAATTTATTAAAGAACATTTAAGTTCTAACAGGTCAGAATGACAGCTCGCCACGTACGTTCATTCAGACCTGTCAAAAAGTTGCACGATCTTTAAAAAATTCATATAAAATACAGGGGTGGAGGGATTGATCTGAAATTTGGCACAAATGTGCAGCAACATGTGCTAACATGTGTATGAAATTTGAGATCGATTTTATATGATTTTTTTTAAAGATCCTGCAACTTTATTGACACAGGTGGTTGACCAGGCCTCCCTGCTGTCATCTTGTTGTCTGTTTTTTTCCCCATAGACTTGTAATGAGGGAAACGTGTGCATAACTTTTTTATTTGAAATAATAATGACATGAAACTTGGGGAGCCAGGACTAGAAAGATCCAACTGCAATGTCCAAAATGTTTGTTGTCTCTGTCTTTTCAAATTAAAAAGTTAAAGGGGGTCCCTCAAAAGCCCCACTCCCCACTGTAACGTGTTCATTTTTAAAGATAAAAATGTGAAACTTGTGGGACATTGAAGATGGGACCTGGCTGGTCACTTGTGGGAAAAAAATCAGGGCAATTGCTCAAACCCTCGATTTTCTCTGAATTTTTTAAAGATCGTGCTCATTCTGAAAGCTGAGGCCTGGTCAACCAGCTCTTAATAAAGTTGCATGAACTTTAATAAATTCATATAAAATCGAGGGTTGGAGATATCGATCTCAAATTTCATACACATGTCTAGCATATGTTGCTACACATATATGCCAAATTTCAGATCAATCCCTCCACCCCTGTATTTTATATGATTTTTTTAAGACCGTGCAACTTTTTGACAGGTCTGAATGAACGCACGAGGTGAGCGGTCATTTTGACCTGTCAGAACTTAAACAAATTTAATAAATTCATATAAAATAAGGGTTCGATCTCAAATTTCATACACATACTTAGGCATACCCCATAAGCATTGTGACCAAGTTTCAAGCCTGCAACTTTGAAAATACAGAAGTTATAGGTTTATTTATATGTTGGTCCGGTAATCCGAAAAAAATCCGATATAATCGGGCTGAACATTTTCAGATCAGATATTTATCGGAGGTTTTTCTAATGTATCGTTATCATTAATCAGATGTCCGATAACGACCTTATCGTATCATTATTTGACATTTTAACTATACGATACACATCCCTACCATTTTCCAGATAATAAGTTACTCAAACTCATGAAATATATTTGACCTGATGCAATGCTCCACCATGGAAATAGATCATCTAATTACATGGGGTTACTGGGGATTCTTGGGGGTCGCACTGTTGTGTTTTTGTTTTTCCAGTCTTCTGAATCTGGACAGTTCAGTTGACATGACACTCCAAAGAATTCACAGAGAAGTATTTTCATTGTCCTGGTTTTGGTACTTGCCTAACAGGTACTGCATAGTTTCAGCAAGAAAAACCCAGAAATTAGTAGCATGAAGAAACTGTAGAGAAATAAGTGTTTCTGTTTTTCCCCTCTCAAGAGAAATTATGCAATACTTTGAAAAATGTGGAGGTGAGGGAGAAGGGGACCTGATAAATTGTCCCAGAGACACCGAAGCTGCCCTCTGCATTTACCCTATACTGTTAGAAGCATTTGCAATTCACACTGTTATGAGTATCTAGAAAGTTCAAGTATTCAAACTGCACAGAGACTGCCTCAGGGATTTTAAAAAAAGTTTGAAAAGAAAAATACTAGCTGAATACAATTGGCATTCATGAGGAAAGTCACATTAGCTGCCTGCAGATCAGGTGTTCAGGAGAGAATATAGAGATCAGATGCTGCCATATCCCAGGCTGGGACTTTTGCTAGTTACCATAATGCCAGGCAGCAAAGAAAGAGGGAGGAATCAGGGGCTAAACTCAGTTGTTACTGACAATGGATTTGGGGTGGGGGAGAAGGGAGCTGTAAAAAGAAAGCCCCTCACCTTCTTCCGACATACTTGAAGAAGGCCAAAATAAAGCATACATCTACCACATCTCCTATTGGGCTCTTTTTGAACAATTTAGCTTTACTGTCTTTGTGTTCTGATGCGTTACTTTCCCTGCTGTACAGCATCACTTCTTCTTGGGACCAAGCTGCATATTATATACAGATAAGTGAAACTGTAGCCTAACAGCCCTTCTTTGAGTTTTGAACTAGAGGCCTCCTTAACCTTTTAGCTATGGCTGGGGGAGAATTTCATTTCCGTTCTGTTTTGATAACAATTTTCAAAATGTGCAAAGTTTTCTAAATGTAGAAGAAAGGAACTGGAGATCATTAAAATAAAAGAATCTGGGAGAAAGAGAAACTGACAGATCCATCCATCCAGGCCAAGCACTTGAAGTGTTTAGCTCTTAAAAGTCTGGATCGCGCTGTGTTCAACCACCTAAATTAGAGTTGCCATCTCTTTTTTCTGGCAGGCTCCTCATCTCTAGCAGCTATGTGCAGGTAGATACAACATGAAGCTCTCTACATACTAGAAATAGCTCTGTCTACTGAATTTGCCCTGTGCAGACAAATGGGAATTTCAGTTCATGTTATATAAGAATTTACCAAAATCTCTACATTCTTCATATTACAGAGACTTGGGCTAGATCTACACTACTGCTTTATAGAGGTATTGAAGTGCACTGATAACTGATGGGGCACACTACATATTTCACCTACTGCTTTCATAATATTATTTCCTACTTTTTATTCCACATTATCCAAAATACCACAATAATGTCATTGTGTGTCCTACGAATTCTTAATGCACATGAGAGATATAGTGTTGCCATGATGGGATTGTAATGATTTGACACAAGGTGTAGATCTTGCCGAGGTGTAGATCTGGCCAAAGACTGTGAGATTTTTTTAAAAATTGAAAACAGGAGAAAGAGAAATTGATAGGATTGTCAAACCCTACTTTTAACCAGTCTTGCTTTTCTTCTCTAATTTTACTTATTTATTTATTTAATTAAAACATTTGTATCCAACCCTATATCACTGGGACCTCAGGGCAAAGTACAGATAAAATCAGAATGATGTAAAACTATATGCAACCTTGGAGAATTTAGCCTTCAAAGGCTTTAATATAAAGCCATATTTTAACTTGGTCCTGGAATGAAGCCAGTGTCAGCACCAGTCAGGCCTCCAAGAGGAAGGTATTCCACAACTGGAGTGCCACCACAGAAAAAGCCCTCTCCCATGTCCTACCATAATGTATGTCTCACATTGGCAGGACACAGAGGAGGGCTCCTCCCAAAGATCTCGAATCTCAGGCAGGCATGTATAGGGGAAACTGAGGTCCCAAGCCATTTAGGGCTTTAAATGTCATTGCCAGCACCTTGAATTCTGACTGGAAGCATTTTGGCAATCTTTTAATACAGGTGTTATATGGTCTTAATAGGATGTTCCAATGAGCAGTCTAGCTGCTGCATTTTGCAAGAGCAGCCCCACATAGAGTGTGTTGCAGTAGTCTATTCAAGATGTTACCAGTGCATAGACTACTGTGGCTAGGTTGTCCCTGTCCAGGAAAGGCCATAGCTGGTGGAGAAGCAGAAGTTGACCCCAAGTACCCTGGGCCACGGTGACAAAGATGGATTGAGGAGTACTCCCAAGCTATGCACCTGCTCCTTCAGAGGGAGCGCAACCCCATCCAGAACAGGTCGCTTACCCAATTCCCAGACTCGGGAAACATCAATCCACAGAGCGTCCAGCTTATCAGGATTCAGCTTCAGTTTCTTAGCCCTCATCCAGCCCATTACAGTCTTTGGGCATTGGTCCAGCACCTTCACTGCCCCAGCTGACTCTGACAAGAAGGAGAAGTAGAGCTGAGTATCATCAGCATACTGATGGATCCCAACCCTAAAACCCCTAATGACCACTTCCAGTGGCTTCATATAGATGTGGGGATAGCATGGAGGATAGAATAGAACCCTATGGCACCTCACAGCTTAATAGCCATGGGGTGGAACAGGAATCCCCCAATACCACTCTCTGGAATTGACCCTGCAAGTAGGAGTGGAACTACTGCAGCACAGTGCCCTTTACTCCCATCTTGCAGAGCTGATCCACTAAGATACCATAATCAATGGTATGAATAGCTGCTGAGAGATCCAGGAAGATCAACAGGGTAGCACTCCCCCTGTCTTTCACCCAGAGTAGGTCATCAATCAGAGCAACCAAGGCTATTTCAGTGCAGTGTCGTAGCCTGAAACCAGACTGAAATGGGTCCAGATAATCAGTTTCCTCCAAGAACAGCTGAAGTTGCCCTGCCACCACATGCTCAAGCATCTAATGCAGTTCCACAGCATAACAGCCATTTGCTCTTCCAAAAAACAAACAAACATCAAAGCTATTAATATTAAAAGTAAAGTACGAATCAACCCACCCATCCAGGTAATAGCATATTTGAAGAACCAACTGTTTATTTACTTCCAATCACATCTTGGGCTGACTCACAACAACAGTAAAGTACAATTTAAAAACTGACTCTAACTCTCAGTTTTTCCTTGGATGAACACCAGTCTCAGAACAAGTTCAATCCCAGCAATATTTAGCAGCTCATTCCCATAAGTGTGTGATCCCACATCTTAAAAAAGAAAAGATGATTAAAACTACAATGGATAAAAATTACACACTTCTAGGAATATTTGTTCTGTGTATGAGTTTGTGATTAGAATATCATGTGGGGGAATCCTTTAACAGCTATTTTTAAGATGACATACTAGTGTGAACTTTACTCCATTAAGAAAACAAATATATACAGAGTTGTACAGGAAATATGTATATTTCCCCCACATTTGACTCATTTCATCTGTCCAGCTAAAGAGAATGCCTTAACAATTACAATAAGCAATAGACATATTCAAAAATAGGATAAAGAGATGTGACAGCACCATTTATACTTCACCAGAATTAAAAACAGTCAAGGATTTCCAGTTTGAACCAGACTTTCTAGTACAAAGGGTGTTTGGGGAGTTTTTTGTTTTTAAATATCCTTGATTTAGTCTGACAGTAAATTATCATATGAAAGACAGTACTAGCAGCTTTAATGCTATCAAGCATTTATGTTTGCTGCTAAGGTCCCTGTGTCTGTCAGCATTTAATGAATAAAGTTATGCAGATGTCTAAGAAAACAAATCTATTTTTATTATTGTTTTCAATTTGCTGTGATTTTGGATTACTCAGTTCCTTTGATCGGAGTGGAAGAATTAAAAGCAACAACAACCACATTAATACATTACATGGTCTAAACTTTCAAATATATCCTGGAAGAACCATGTGCTATTTTATTGCAGAAAGTACATGCTTAATTTTAATAGGTATTTCTATAGTATCAGCAGATTTTTACATATTGAGTTTTGATTTTCTCAACATAAAAGTTTAGTTTTATGCACACAGGGTGTTAGAGCAATGATAATGAATGAAGGATAAAAGGCTATAAAGTCAATGTGTTCGCCTTAAAAGCAGATTTTGCTCTCATAAACCAGAGCTGAAAACAAATTTGCTTCAAACAGTTCTCCTCAGAACTGTCCTCTGAATTTGTCAATGGACATTCTCTGGATATTGTTTGATTAGATGAGCATTTAGGGCACAATTCTACAGGGTAACTGTGAGCCTTCAAACTCAGATGCTTACGGCCATCCAATGTAGAACAGGAGGAGTGATGGTGGTAATCATTGCTTCTGTGCTCTTCTAACTCTGTATTTTAGCTAGACACACATTTTTGCCCATCTATCTAAGATGTTGGGGAAGGAGAGGAAAGGAGGCTGGGGAGACCTCTGGATATGGCATAAGGCGGCTTCCCCAGTCTCCTCCCTTCCCCGCCCACTGACTCGCCCTCTTTCTCTTCACTGTGAAGTTGCTTTTGTGCACTTGGAGAGGCAGCTGGCACAGTTCTCTCCACGCCAGCTGCAAGGGGGAGGGGGCAGAGTGCTCAGACTCCTGGTCCAAGATCGGCATGGTATCTCCAACCTTGGATCCAGGAATTTGAACTATCATGTGCCTCCCCCCCAACTTTGTGTAGGATTGTTCATCCTGTGGATATTTGATGACTATTGTATAATACTTCCAATATCATTCTGTCCTTATATAAATCTATGGTGCGACCACACTTAAAATACTGTATAGAGTTCTGGACACCATACCTAAAAAAAAAAAAGTATTGTGAAGCTGGAAAAAGTGCAAAACTGGGAACTAAAATGATCAAAGGGCTGGAGCAACTCTTGTCTTGGTCTGATCCAGCATGACTCTTCTTATGTCCTTCTTGGATCCAATCCATCAACTATGTTGAAATTAAAGTACAGATGTCATGAGCGTCCAACTGGGTCCGTACGGGCAGCAGAGCCCCTGCGTCTGGCCCTCACAGACCCAGTCAGACATGCTTGACCCAAAGGTGGACCTCATCCATGCACTTTGAAGCCCCCTGCAAGTGCTCAGGAGCTTGTGCAGCCTGGCTTCCAGCATCACACCCTTTCCCCTCATTGTGTTAATGGTGACTGTCATTGATGCAGTGGGGGGATTGTGCATTATTTGGAAGCTCCCCTTTAAGGCCCCCACTGGATCAGTGGTGGGGAGAAAGCATGATTTCTGGAGCCTCCAGAAAGTGCACATTGCCCCCATCACATTTCCCCCATCACATTAATGGCAGCTGCCATTAACGGAGCCTTAAATTAAAACTCATTTTCAGCCTCTTCTCACATTGGGTTGGATTCAGTCTTCAATCCAATTGATTTTAGTGGAGCAACTCTGACTAAGTTTGGATCCTATCCACTATGTTGAGGCTCCATTCGTGGAAGGAATGTGCCATGTAATCACCTTGTTCACACATTTCAGTACAAAACTGGGAACGAAAATTCAGTAATTTCCATTATTTCTACTTCATCATCACCAGCTAACGTGTAACATTGGTCATTTGAGTAGTGACTCCTCTACAGTCCTTAAAAAGCAGGTGAAGCTAACAGTGATAGGCTAACCAGAATTTTGAATATTTATTTCATCTTTTTATGGGATTCTCTGCAGGATCTATGAAGGATACGTTGACAATGGAAGGTCTAGTGTGCTCCAGGCAGTGCTCAAAAAAGCATGGAAGGAAAGGGCCCCTTGTAGTTATTTGTTTTCTCTTCCTCTGAAGAACATCATTGATGGCATGAGTGGACAACTTCAGCTGGAAATGGAAGTGCCCGTGGTTCAATTGAACTTTCTGTATTGTCTCTCAGAGTTCTCATGTGAAGTTGAGATTCCATGGTCAGAACCTATTTTCCTCATTTTTCCCCTTCCCCAGTATTTCCCCCCTAACGTTACAGTTGTATGTAATTGTTCTAGGGTTGGATCCAGGATATATGTGGTTTCTGGGGATCCTCCCCACCCGTCATCACCACACACCCTATTCGGCAAAGTCTCCTCACTTTGTGTAACATTTTCAGGGGCCTTGCAGAGCTGCTCTGAAAAATAGGGAGCAGGAACTTCCATTCTGCTATCACAGTAGATCCCAGCTCAAATCTGGATAGAACCACAAGTGACACGGTTGCATTGTATTATTTTTATTGCTTGTTTTTGTATGGTCATTTTTGGTTATATCTACTGTTCACCACCCTGATATCCTCTGACAAGGTGAATTATAAAAATCAAAATAAATCAATGGATAATTATTAATATTAGTCCTTACTTTGTATTTTTTTAACTAGAACTATAATTGAATTTTATTTTATGCCTTTTATTGTTGAGATTATGTTAGTGACTCCCGGGTCTAAACTAGGTGACTGGACAAGAAAGTATTGAGTGAAATTCAATTTAATTACATGTAAAGTGATACAAACAGGTATTATTTTAAAAATCTTGGTGTGCTGATAGGCAAAAAAATTGGTTGTGTCTCTCCCAGGAATGAAATCTTGGAGTCAGAGAGGAAAGCTCACTGAGAATATCAACTCAGTGTCCCATGGCAGCAAAAAAAGACAAATTCAAGATTAAGAACTATTAAAATGTGTAATTAAATAAAATAATCCTACATGTCTGCTTGCCATTGACACTATCAACCTATCTTACTATTTTTACAGGCTATAAAGTAGTGTCAGGAAGATCTACGTGGTTTCTCTGATGATTGGATGGGAGGAATTTTTGACCTTGGAAAGTGGAGATGATGTTGCTATGGAAACTCGTATTTCTGCTACCACTCATGAGCTGTTTTACAGGTAAAGTGTTCAATTATTACTGCTTCGAAATTGATTGGTAAATATATAGGGCTATATTTCATTTCTTAAAGGCAATACAAATATCCTAACAGGACTAATTTACACAAACCATTTGGTTCAACACCTTGTCATTAAGATGTCAGTTCCAGTTAGAGCTTATTCCAAGGACCATTTGAGCCTAAAGGCAGCTACAGCTTTTAGGCTGGAACCCTATGTCCACCTCCCTTTCAACTCAGTGAGGCTTGCTTCTGAGTAGACATTTGTAGAATCACACTGCTAATGTACTTGTGCTGCCTTTCCCAAAGCTGTCACGGGCTCAGCTACTCATGAAAGCCACCCATGAACATGTGCTGGGTTGAGCCAGAGCAAACTTTTATTCATTTATGTGGTTAATTAATTAATATTCTGCCTTTCCATTAAAAAGTGCTCAGGGGAGATTTATGTATGTAGTGCTCAAGGTGGCTTTTTGTACATACACACACACACACAATCTCAGTAAATTCAGAATACAGTGAACCCAAGCTACATTGGACAAGAGAGAAGAGGTCTTTCTAAATATCTGTCTAATGCAAAGGTACAGAATCTCAGGCCTGGGGGGCACATCTGGACTTTTGGGAAACTCAGGGGTCCCAATCCGCCCTTCCAGGTTTCTCAGAAGACCATGCCTGCTTCTTCTAACTCTATCCCCTTCCATGTCTACTGATCGTTTGATGCTTTCCTAGCTGTTGTGAAACTTTTTTCCCCACTCTAAAAGGTTGAAATGCCTAAGTTAGTGGCAGTAACATAATATTATTGGAATTTATTTGTTTCTTGGTCACATCCCCTTTTCTATTCACCCTCACTTGGCACTGGAATGTAGCTCCTGAAAGCTTCTCCAAAATGGAATTCAGTCCTTGGGCTGAAAGTGGTTCTGCACCCCTGATCTAATGTATTTGGGTTATAATTGCCAAATATGTGATTGCTGTATTTGGGGTGAGGACAAACTCTTTGTCTGGCTGGACTGGGTAGTAGTCTTCTTGTTCTGCTGTTGACAGCATAGTTAGTTTGCAAGTTTTACACAGTTTTACAGAGACATAATAAATATTCCCCTTCTATATGTGCATTGATTAACAACTGACATTGTGAATCTCATGCCTCCCATTATCTTGAGTTGGATTGCCATGATGTTTTCTTATAGACTATATACTACATAAGAATTCTGCTTTAATTCAATTTGTGATTTGAGACATGGATGGATGGTCACTGATTATTTATCTCTAGTAGCAAAACACTACTTTCTGTCTCAAAATGGGGGGGGGGGGATAACCAGCCTATTAAAAAAGATATAATTGACAGAAATGAAGTTTAATCAAATACTTCACATATTATAAATGGACACATGAGTTACTTAGTGATTCATATAGGGATTTTAAAAGGATAGGTCTATCAGTGGCTACTACCCACAATTTTCAGCATGCATTGTCCATTTTCAGAGTCAATATTGGTCGACTAGATGCCTTAGATAGTTTGACTTAGATTAGACATGTTACTGAGCTTGTACTTCCTGGCGTTTTACGTATAAGCTCTGGAGAACCTTACCTCATCTACAAGGTGAGCACAACAGTCCCTGAATTCTTCTTTGGGTTGACTTTTAATCTGAGCTAGGAAATAATTCCCCTCCAGTTTCTGTTCCACCCAGCTAGCATACAAAATCCTTCCATCATACCCACCATGCTTCTCTCTCCCCCGCCCACCTATCCACCACCAATCAGCCAAGTCCTCTCCTTTCTTCCCTGGTGGCGGCTATCAGCCAGTTGCAAGCCATAGGGGGAAGGAAGAAATGGAAGTCTCTTCCCTCAGGCTCCTATTCCACAGTATCACAGCCTCCTGGCTGCAAGCTCCTAGGAAATGCAATTTCTCAAGAACCACTGGTACAGCAATGCAGCTTACGAGGTGCCAGAAAGGAAACAGGGGAGCAATATTTCCCCCCTCCCATCCACTTCTGGCAGTTTGTTCCTTCTCCTGGCAAATGGGATTGATGGAATCAGGGCAGGATTGTATATATTTATTATTACTTTATTTGAGACACTTATATTATGCCCTTCATAATATATATTTCAATGAAGTTTACAGTGCAAATTAAAAGCAATAAATATAATAAAATACAAATAAGTGCACATTTAAAAGGCACTACTAAAAAAAACCCTAAGAACAATAGTGTAAACAGCATAGCAAAACTATATAAAAGGTACTTAAGAATCCCAGGAGAATAGAATTTTTTCCCAGGTGTCTAAAAGATAATAGAGCAGCCACCAGGTATGCTTCTTTGAGTATAACTGGCACCCCATGGGTGAAAAATCTCTCTTTCAGGTTACCACCATCACTATCTTGGAGAAGGGCCTCAGAAGAAGATCTTAACATCTGGGCAGGTTGAAGGGGGCAGGGAGGGGAGTCAGTTTATTTCCAAAGTTGGATAGGCACAGTAGAATCTTTTCCCAGTTGGAGATCACAAAACATCCTTTCAAAATTCATGCGGCAGTATCCAATGCTGACGGTCTGCCAGTACCGATCTGCTTTGCTAACTTCTCCCATTCCAGAAGCTCTAGTTTGGGCTAGTTTCTGATGGTCCTATCAAGTGCTAGCTTCTCGATGCACTAGCATCTTTCCCAATGGCCATTGGTGCAAAGGCAGAGTTGGATATTGCCCATGGAGTTTAGGTCTAAAAGGGATATATATTGATAGTATTCTGGATGGTTAAATTCCAGTATTCAGGGCAGTATACAAAGGCTGGAACATGTAACAAGGATAGCCTGTTGCCTTTATGTCCTCATAAGCTTCTGACAAGCTTACCCTTTAGTTCTTTAGTCCTGTGCTGTTTGTATGCTCATAATGGAATACTGAGATGGGATACAGGAGCATGGAGCAAGTAGGCTCACAATTTATTAATGCCCAGGAGCTACACCTGTTAAGGTGTTTGCAGATGCCTTCCTAACTTGCCCTAACCCAAGGACCCACAGCTCCAGAAAGGTGAAAGAGGTTGGCCACAAATGGGACCTGCACCCCACCCCAAAGGGCAACTATCAGGAATCTCCTTCGAAGTGTCTCTGAGTGCTCAACAAATCCCTACTTCTCATGGCATTTCCTGTACACTCCTGCCAATTGTGACCATCCTATTTCCTATTTTAACATGCCCCCCAAAACAAATTGCTAGAGGGCAAAATGACCCCGAGTTATAGTATGGTATAAACAAACACAAACACCCTGCAAACTTCAGCCATTTTTAAAAAATAGAAGTACATCCGTATTTGGCTGGTCTGTAACCAGCTAACTTAATATTGTGCCCTAAAGGAAAGGCCAGATAGGGTAGACTTAAATAGCCTTCTACACTCTACCAAATGTCAGCATTTGCATAGTATGCATCTGCATGCCACATCTCATGTGCCCCACCTCAGCTCCAGGGCACATTCAAAGCTGCCCCCCATGTGCACACTTTCCCAGAAGGTAGGTGAGCCTGCTTCTCATGTATGAATGTAGGATAATAATAATAATAATAATAATAATAATAATAATAATATATTTATTTATTACCCGCCTCTCCCATGGTGGAAAATATCAATGGTGGAAAATATCCCATTGATTCTAAAGTTCTGTATTGTACAGTGAACAATTGAGATATGTAGTGATTTCTGCACTAATAGTGTGAATATGGTCCCTTTGCTCATTAATTCCACATTGACTTCTGCAGGTCACTATCTAGGCCCTGGGTGCATCCATTTGTCTGACATCTGCCTCTAACGAATGTACTGAACTTGTTATACTATACTTCATAAAAGTGGTCTCGTCTTAGTCATAATCTCATGGTGCAATTATGCTAATTATAGCAACTACAAGGGAGCCTTAAATTAAT
Source organism: Anniella stebbinsi (assembly GCA_029215795.1). Classification (NCBI taxonomy): domain Eukaryota; kingdom Metazoa; phylum Chordata; class Lepidosauria; order Squamata; family Anniellidae; genus Anniella; species Anniella stebbinsi. Next base: position 138,897,557 of record JARDYH010000005.1, on the reverse strand, counting down.
CATATGATTCATGACTCAGCAGCTGGGTTCCTGTGAATAATGAAACAGAAAATAGTGCAAAGTATAGTCTGGAGGAAAATAAAAGTAAATGAGGTTGTATTTTTTAAAGCAGAGTCTGGCTGCCTCAGAGTGAGACGTGAGATAGCAAGGCTCCCTCCAGTTCCTCAGCTGGATAACTTGCCCGGCTGCCTCAGAGGAGGTGCTGAGACAACATAAGCTCCTCCATTGCCTGGCTAGGAGTAAACCAATGGTTATTTGGTTCCTCTTCCTTTCCCAGAGTATTTTCTGCTGTGGCTATGGTATCTGGATTTGCTTATTTTATGTTTCCCTCCAAGTTCTCTCCAAGGCAGGATCTACACAACTGCTTTATAGTGGTATTGAAGTGCACTGACAATTGTTGGGGCCCAGGACACATCTACACCAAGCAAGAAATAACACTATGAAAGCAGTATGAAAGTGGTATATGACATGTCTCATGGGCCGCAACAGTTGTCAGTGCACTTCAATACCACTATAAAGCAGTAGTGTAGATCCTGCCTCCATATACCACTTTCATACCAATTTCATAGTGCTATATCCTGCTTGGTGTAGATCTGGCCCAACTTTACTTCCCTTGGGAAGGCATTCCAAAGTTGCCCCAGAATCACAGAATCATAGAATCATAGAATAGTAGAGTTGGAAGGGGCCTATAAGGGCATTGAGTCCAACCCCCTGCTCAATGCTGGAATCCACCTTAAAGCATACCTGACAGACGGTTGTCCAGTTGCTTCTTGAATGCCTCTTGTGTGGGAGAGCCCACAACCCCCCATGTTAATCGGTTCCATGGTTGTATTGTTTTGAAGTCTTTCCTGATGTCCAGCCGGAATCTGCCTTCCTGTAACTTGATCTCATTATTCTGTGTCCTGCACTCTGGGTTGATCGAGAAAAGATCCTGGAGCACCACTGTGTGACAACCTTTCAAGTACCTGAAGAGTGCTTTAATGTCTCCCCTCAATCTTCTTTTCTCCAGGCTAAACATGCCCAGTTCTTTCAGTATCTCCACATAGGGCTTTGTTTCCAGACCCCTGATCATCCTTGTTGCCCTCCTCTGAACACGCTCCAGCTTGTCTGCATCTTTCTTGAAGTGTGGTGCCCAGAACTGGATGCAATATTCAAGATGGGGCCTAACCAGAGCTGAATAGAGGGAAACCAGTACCTCACGCCCTCTCTTTTGTACATGCATAAAGCACTTTTCCTATAGATAGAACATTGAGAATGACCTCCTATTAAGATGGAAGATAACATTAAAAGTATCAGCTGCTATACTGTGAGATATAATAAGAACATAGGGCTTGTTTTTGAGTTTCATGAAGCTCTGAAGTTGTTTGAAACATCAATAATCATTCTTCAACCCATTTCTCACATGAACTATCACCTTTTTGGAATGAAGGACTTCGTTTATGTACAATTTCTGTGTGACTATGAAAATCTGTTTTAATGGATGACAATGTTCAGTTTCGGGTTTGATGTGGATATTGTATTTTCTGATTTTTTTTTGAATCCGTGCTTTTACTTTGTTTGATTTTGTTGTACTGTTCCTTTGAACATATTTGCAATTCAATCTAATTTAAAATAACAAACTACAATAACAAAGGATATAGGAGTCAAAGGATATCTTTCATATAACGCCTTCTCCAGTATAGCAAACTTCTTTTAGAGTATTGGAATTTCAGAATTCCATTTTCATTTATACTCCAACACTGGGTATGTTACAAAATGCATGACCTTTCTGGTGTTCCACTGCTCAAGAATATAGGATTTATGCATAAGTGTTGTGATAATGGTGCAAGACTGGCATTGGTGGCTTTTGCTAATGCTGGAACTCAATAGCTTCAGCTATTGAGCAGTAGGGATGTGCATACCCGAAAATATTGTATTTTATCATTATTGGAATTTCAGACCAAAAAAATTATCGTCTCTGATAATATCGTAGGTTAATCGTATCATCTTCACGATAATTATCGGAAATCCAAGATATAATTTGCAGCCCCATTGTGCCCAATAGAGCTGCATTTTTTTTAAAAAAATGCCTATAACTTCTGTATTTTAAAGGTTAGAGGCTTGAAACTTGGTCACAATGCATACGGGGTATTCCTAAGTATGTATATGAAATTTGAGCTTGATCCCTCCAACCCTCGATTTTATATTAATTTATTAAAGAACGCTTAAGTTTTGACAGGTCAAAAGTTGCACGATCTTTCAAAAATTCATTTAAAATACAGGGGTGGAGGGATTGATCTGAAATTTAGCACATACGTGTAGCAACATGTGCTAGACATGTGTCTGAAATTTGAGATTGATCCTTCCAACCCTCAATTTTATATGATTTTTTAAAAGATCCTGCAACTTTTTGACAGGTCTGAATGAATGCACGTTGCGAGCTGTCATTCTGACCTGTCAGAACTTAAACAATCTTTAATAAATTCATATAAAATCAAAGGTTGGAGAGATCGATCTCAAATTTCATACTCATACTTAGGCATACCCCATAAGCACTGTGACCAAGTTTCAAGCCTCTAACTTTTAAAATACAGAAGTTATATGTTTATTTATATGGCAGTCTGATCATCCAATTTAATTGGACTGAAAATTTTTGGATCGGATATTTATTGGAAGTTTTTCTATCATATCGTTATCATTAAATGTATGCACGATAAAGAGCATATCGTATCATTATTGTACATTTTAACGATTCGATACACATCCCTATTGAGCAGTAGAGAAATGTCACAAATAAATAAATAAGCCCACCCAGAATGATTCTAGATTTCCTCTGTGATTGGGATGAGGGGTAGGGCAGAGTAGGTCCCATCCAGTTATCTTTAGGGCTGGCAAATTTGTTTCCCTTTCCCATGCATATATATATATATATATATATATATATATATATTGTACTTGTTCTCCAAAATGTGAATAAAATGAACTGCAATGAAATTCTCTCAATCTGCACCAGCCAAATTCTATTGGTGCAGCTATTACTGGCACAGAGAGGACCATGTCTGCTTGTCCTATATGTGGTTAAAGATGACGAGCCTGTCAGAAAAAATAAGGTGGCTGCCCTAATTAAGCACTAACACGGTTGAATTCACATGGTTTGGGTTAGGTGGTATAGATTGCTCAGGTTGCTGCCATGCCCCAAGCCACAGAATTGGCCTCCTCACCGCTGCCCTCCCTGGTCTGGTCAAAAAAATATGCATTGTAGCATTATAAAGTACACCATTAGAGAAGAAAAATGCTTTTGATTCATGGAAAAGGGACATTATCAAAGACCTGGAATAATGAAGCAAAAGAAAAGTGCAATAAGTCTTCCAAGAATATTTTAATTCAATTAACAAGGCTAGATTCTTTTCTGAGAAATGCACATTGCATTAAACCAATGCCCTTTGTTCTTCTCTTTTTCTTGAAAAGTGATTATTTCTTATGTCTCAACAAGCCATTTTGCTGATGTCAAAAGGAATAAATAATGTGTACATGGGTAATGACATTATAAGGAAACACACTGGACTCCATCTTTCTTCCTTCCAATTTTCCGTTTCATAAAAAGCTAGTGCTATTTAAATGAGATAATCTGATGTAAACATATAACCAGAGGCAAGGAATATGATGAAGATAAAGTCTGAGATCATTATTTGACAATCTGAATATTTGTTATTAGGATTTGCTGGGCTGTTATTTACTCCACTATTGTTAAAATGGAAATGCTGCTTATATACTGCATAAGATAGGGGGGAAACATTTGGGGAATAAAGATTTCAGCAGAATCATATCTTATGTTATCAATAGAAAAATGGACATTGATTTTGAGAAGAAAATAGTCCACCTTCCATATTCCTTTTCCCAATCAGCTCCAGACAGGGGCCGGCCCTGCTATTAGGTAGTTGTCTCAGATAACAGATGTTGGCAGACAGCAGCAAGGTGATCAAGGAGAGAATTGTGTGTTTTGCAGCCTATTCTGCACCCCCTAAGTTAGCCTGATGCCTTCAAGTTCTCATCATTAGTGTTGAAGACAGATTCGTCTGCCAGTCCAGACAGCTTTTGTACATGGAATGGGATGGGGCACCATATTCTCCTTTGCCTCAGGCATCAAAATGTCTTGGGCCAGCCCTGACTCCAGGAACTCTGTTCATGTTGCTAGTTCTGTCACCTAAAGGAAGTCACTTATAACCTTTTGCAGCTTCCTTACATGAAGACATTCAGATCATTGGTCCACATAGCCCAATATTGTGTGCCTTGACTATCAGCATTTTCCATGTTCCTAGGCAAAAGTCTTCAGCTCTGCAACCTGAGATCCTATTGACTGGACAGAATAAAGGAATGGGTCCTTGCTGGAGAAATAGTACAAAAGAAGTGAGGGGAAAACTGTGGAATGAACACCAGCCCAGCTGTGGGCACTGCAGGCAAATGATCCAGGAGGAGAGGATCTTGTATATATTGACATAATAGCCCAAATTAGGGATGTATGAGAATTTCGTTTCTGATAATTCAAGACCAGAACTTGTCCTGTGTGCGAGCACATTATGTGGGCAAAGTTTGCACATTCCAAAGCTTACAGTGTTCATTAGTAAAATGTGTACTTTAGAAAGCTGTGCCCATTTGGAAAAATGTGCATTTTCCCACTTTAGTCAATGCAGGAAAAGTACACATTTGGGTATGTGCTTTAAAAAATGTGCACCCAAATGCATACATTTACCATTTGCAGTCAGGAACAGGAGTGAGGTAGACTGAGCTTTGAGGTAGAACTTGGAGAACCTCAACAAGCCCGAGCCTCACTGTTTCTCCCATCCCTAAAAATACTCCACCAACCATGACCAGTGACTATTTATGGCTCAGGAATAAAGGCTTCCTTGTAAGCAAGGTTCTACTTGTGAGCAGAAACAGTTCGAGGTTTTTGGTGCTCTAGGAAACCTGCCCTTAGCAGGCCCTCTCTGCTGGCACCTGCCCAGTGTTCCATGCCCTTTGACACAGACAGGCCATCTGTTGCCCACTTGTTCACCTGCCTGCCCACAGTGTTAATGGGGCATTTAAGGCCCCCATTGGCATGGGGGGATGCATGCTTTCTGGAGCCTCCAGAAACTGTGAATTTCCCCCCTCCACACTAATGGCAGCATTAGCATGGAAGCAGGGAAATGCACACTTTCCAGAGGCTCTGGAAAACATGCTTTCTCACCTCCCTCGGCCTGGTCCAATTAGGGCCTTAAAGGCCCTCTTAACACAAGATAGCTTTGCGTTAAGAGGGCCTTTGGAAAGTGTGTAATTCCCTCGGGCATGCTAATGGCAGCAGCCTTTAGCATGCCCGGGAGAATTGCACACTTTCTGGAGGCTCTGGAAAGTGGGCTTTCCCAGCATGGACCCTCGCCTGATCACTTGCATGTGCTCGTGGGTCCACCCTTGTGCCAGGCACATCCAGTTGGATTTGTGAGGGCTGGACACAAGGGTGTCTGCTGCCCTTGTCGACCAAACCAGACTTTTGCAGGAACCCTGCATTACATACTTCCCAAGACTAAACATGAAATGGAATGCACCTCACTAACAATATCCACACATTTCCAAAGGTTGCAATGTTTCATACAATCCCCCCACACACACATTTTAAATGTATGCATTATTTGTATGCGTTTCTTAAACATATGTATGTTTAAAATACATTTAATTGAGAAAAGCACTTTTGTGTGCATTTTTTCAAATGCACACATGTTTTGTGCATATATTTATTCTTTTATGTATAATGCCCTCTAATGAAAGGAGGGAGAAAATGCACTAGGCGAACTCTAAGATGGAAAGAAGCCACTTCATATTATATGAAGTGACACTGAGATGTCAAATAATTATTTGAATCTAGGGTAAGTTGGACCTTTCAGGTATATTTTATTAAATATATTAGATTGATCAATCAAATAACTTAATACTTAAGAATATACAAAAAGCAATTCTGGATCAAACCAAATGCGTATCTAATCCCGTATTCTGTTCACAGTGGTCAACTAGATGTTTATGGTACACTCACAACAGGACACGAATAAAACAGCACTCTCTTGCTCATGTTCGCCACAACTGGAATAAAAAGATATACTGGCTCCAGTACTGGAGGTAATATCTATCCATGGTGACTAGTAGCTATTGATCACCTTTTCCTCCATGAATTTTCTAATCCCTTTTTAAAGCCATCTAGATTGGTGGCCATCCCTACATCTTGTTATAATGAATGGGGGAAGATGTACTGTCCGAAATAAGTTGGGATCCATATGCTATTGCTGCATGGTGGAAAAGTCCAAGGATACCTATAATGGATGAACATGCACTGGAGAAAAGGAACAGGGAGGAAATCTTGATGATTCCTCCTTCCCCTTTCTATACCCTGCACCTCTTGAAAACTGTGGTGAACTGTGAAGACCCCCTCTCCTGGACATCATGAGAGGTGACGCAGAGTGATACAGGGGCAACTGGGAATTGGACACCATTGCCTCTCAATCCCCTTTCTCTCCTGAATTCTAGTGTTTTCCATTAACAGAAGAAGCCCTTCTGTTCACATAACGGCCAATCCACTCCCTTTTTGGTAGAAATATAACACTTAGAATTAAATAAATAGTTTGCTAGGTATCTTTTTATTAAATTGTTATTATATGTTTATTTTTAAGAAGATAATTTAGAACATAGCAAAATAATAATAGCAGCTTATCAAAACTCCACATTTTATGTATCTCTCTCCCTCTCCCTTCTTGTCTCCCTCCCAATATGTGTGTGTGTGTGTGTGTGTGTGTGTGTGTGTGTGTGTGTGTAAGAGAGAGAGAGAGAGAGAGAGAGAGAGAGAGAGAGAGAGAAGTCTGGACATCCATCTGTTGGGATTTCAACAGGACCTCTTGCCTTGAGGTAGCAAAACGGTTCAAATAGCTGACTGCTGGGCCAAATCCATCCATCTGAGAACAACAGCTGTCAAGATAGTGGTAAAATTGTTATAGAGAAAGGGTTGTCATTGGCAGTAATAGGGATGAAAGTTAGGCATGGCAGAGGATGCTTCCCACATCCTTTTAAAGTGTCCTTCCTGAAAATTAGTTGCTGACCAGAGCTCTAAGGCTGCAATCCTATAGAAACCTATGCAGGGATAAGTTCTATTGAACTCAGTGGAGATTACTTCTGAGAAGACATCTATACCTGCAGTGTAATGAAGCTTTCCATCTTGAAGTTTCATTGATTAAGACTCCAGAAACCTTTGCTTTTTGAACAGTGGAGCGTTTTTCTAAAATTCTCCATGGTGCGTAGATCAAATTCTGAAGTCTGTTTCCTTCACATATTTGAAGCACAGTTAGACATACATAACCACCAACCTTTTGAATTTTAGGGATTGCCAATCCATTTAAAATCACATTGCTGCATTGCACCAGCATCCCACCTGAGCTTTGCGCAAAGTTCATTTCAGAGGAAATTCCCTAATTTAATATGAGATTCCCTTTTGTCCACAAGGTGTACATGTGCAAAGAGAAGTTAGAGAACAGCTGGGTTTTGTGGATCAATTCTCTTTTTAATTTTGGGTTGAATTGATTTAGCTGTCAGAAAGATTGTAGATATATTTTTAAAAGTTAAGTGAGGCATCTCAGATATTTCTTGACCCCGACTTTGAACATATCTCTTTGAACATCTTCTGGGTAGGCAAAGACTTGCTCCATGGGTGACTTGTGTGTCTTCATTTCTATAGACTCTGATTTAAAGCCTCCCTAAAACTTTAATAATTATTATTTCATGACCTCTCCCATGAGTTCCTTTATGTAAGAGGAAATACATTTTTCTTCCATCTAGTGAATTTTTATTGGGTTCTCCTGTTTTTAAATATCAAATAATTTCACCTCTGCTTCGGAAAGCCTTATTAACTTGAAAAAATAACATTCTTCTGGCAGTTTAGAAATAATGTAATGTTTTCATTTGGGTGCATAATGGATTCAAAGAAAAATTCAATGCTGCTTTTATTATCTCTTTTATGAACCTGAAATGCACAGGTGATCAAATATTTAAAATACATGGCACAATCTTTATTGCTTTAAAGAGTAAAAATAAATTTAAATAATTAAATATGTGATCATCTTAAACTCTTTAGGTAATGCACAGTTTACTGGAAAAAAAATACCAACCACTGTGTTCATAATGAAACATTGGCTCAATTTGGACGACACAATAAACAACTGTTGTGGGGGAAACAATCGTCAGTTGTTTTGACTATTGTGTCATCCGAATGCTGCCATAGTCAACTCAGCGCTGATCCTAATCCACACCACAGTTGATTATTTATTACCATGTTGTGTGGAGAGTGCCCCCCTAGTTGAACAACCGTAAAGTTGATTATTACCCCACCATTGACTATCGTGTCGTCCAAACTGAGCCATTGACTTCTTCTTTCTAGAGTGCCTAAAATATCAACTATGTATGTATCTTCTCACCACCCCATAATATTTATTTATTTATTTATTTATTACATTTGTATACCGCCCCATAGCCGAAGCTCTCTGGGCGGTTTACATAGGATTAAAAACAATTAAAAACAATATACAAAAATTAAAACAGCAAAAACATACAACATACACACAATCTGTACATTTAAAAACCACTTCAACACTTCAAAAAAACAAAAACAAAAAAAAAAACAAAAAAAACAAAAAAAAAAACCTACAAAAACAAAACATAACTTCTAGTAGAACACCTTATTCATATCCTTATGTTATGACAGTCTGGAGGACCACTTTTCACATCACTGGTTCACATAAGCAAACTCCTAAGACAACTGTGGCACATTGAAGAATACAGAACATTAGGGCACAGCTAAACTATACCAGAGGGATTGAGGAGAACAATTCAAGGCTACTGTATTTTTTTGCCAGCAGTCACAAATTTAAAGCAAATTCCTATGTAGGAGGGCATCCCAGTGCCTATAGGATGATGCAGATTTCCCTCCCCAAGGCCAAAGAGAAAGCTATGAGCCCAGGGAGGAAAATCTGAGTGCAGATTTCCCTCCACCTCTGGCAGCCAGTGAAGAAAGCTGTGTAGCAGCTTCTCTTTTGAGGTCCCAATAATGGTCTTGGAGAAAAGGAGAAAACAAGGAGAGGGAAAATGGGTGGGAGGGGAGGTGGGAGGAGAGGCTGTGGAGCCTCTGTATCCATGAGCCTCATCATTCCCTTCCTTGTATGCCACTAGATAGGTCAGCTAGATAAGCCAAGAGGCCCATCTGGCTAAAAATATAAAAAGCAAGAATGGGAGGCAAAAGCATCTCGGTCATTGCTTCTGCCCTGTGTGCCAGGGTTTAGGATAGATGGAGGACTCCAATCCCTGAGCTTTCCATCTATAAAGTGTCAATCCCATAGGCCTGCACTCTCAGTGCAACTTCTAGTTTGCTGTTACCATACTTGCTCATGATAGATGTCTCTATGGACATCTGAAACTGATGTATCTGTGATCAATGAATAAGCCCTTCTGAAACAAGTAGGACTGGGGGGATTTAATAATAATAATAATAATAATAATTATTATTATTATTATTATTATTTATTTATTTATTTCTAACACGCCTCTCCCTTCGGATCGAGGCGGGGAACAACAATAAATATAAATACAAGGACCATAAAATAGATAAAACGTTAAAAACAAATAAGATTAATACATTATTAAAAACATTTTAAAGTTCAACTAGGTAGGCCTGCCAGAAGATATCAGTCTTCACAGCTCTCTTAAATTCCAGAAGACTACTAAGTTGTCGAATCTCCTCCGGCAGGCCATTCCACAGTCTGGGAGTGGCAGAAGAGTAGGTCCTCTGGGTAACACTCATCAGCCTAGTTCTGGCTAATTGAAGTAAATTCTCCCCAGAGGACCTGAGTGTGCAGGGCGGATTATACGGGACAAAGCGATCCCGCATGGACCCAAACCATGTAGAGCTTTGAAGGTAATAACCAACACTTTATACTTCACCTGGAAACTAATTGGCAACCAGTGGAGTGATTTAAGACTGGTGTAACGTTGTCACCCCTAGGTGTACCAGTGACCAACCTAGCTGCCATATTTTGAACTAGTGAAGTTTCCAGACTAGGCACAAAGGTAGCCCTATGTACAGCGCATTGCAGAAGTTGAGCCTCGAAGTTACCAGCATGTGCACTACCGTCTTTAGGTCTTCCAACTCTAGGAAGGGGCGCAGCTGGCGTATCAGCCGAAGCTGATAGTAGGCACTCTTGGCAGCTATCTGAGCTGTCATTTGAAGCAATGGATCCAGGATCACCCCCAAGCTGCGAACACAGTCTTTCAGGGGGAGTGTAACCCCATCCAGAACTGGTTGACACACCTCCAAACCCAGGTTGTGGTCTTTGACAGCAAGCATCTCCGTCTTGTCTGGAGGAACCCTTTCCCCTCTTTGGCTCTGATGCTACACTGCCCAGAAATGAGCATGTTTACCAAATACATAAGGGCACAGCTTGTGTAAGTTTAGGAGGTGCTGTCAATACTTTGGTCAATCTCTGGAATAGAGTTTGTTCTGGTGATCCTGTATTCTCTTCCCTGAGGTGGAACTCATAATATTCCCTGGTTTACTGGTGATGCAAGATGTGGGAAGATCACTTGAGCAGGAGTGGGTAAAGGTAGGAATGAGGAAATTAGCAAAACTACAGCCAGTGTGCTGTAGTGGTTAGAGTGTGGGACTGGGACTTGGGAGATTCAGGTTCTAATCCTGACTCAGTCATCAAGCTCAAGGGATGACTTTGGGTTTAGGCCAATCACTAACTCTCAGCCTAATCTTTCTCACAGGTTTGTTGTGAGGATAACATGGAGAGAACGAGGACCATGTAAGCCAACTTAGGGTTCCTGCAAGAGGGAAAATGGTGGGATATAATAATAAACAATAATAAATCTAACCTGTTCTCCAGCCTTCGTAATAATGATGGCTGGCCTGCAGACCCTTTAGATTTAGGGATACTTCAGCATTTAATTCCATCTGCACTTTTAAGTGAATCAATCTGATTCACACTTCCTGGAGAGTTGAGTGTCTTTATTTAGTGCTGGGCTCTCATTATGTGATGGGGATTGTGATGGTATACAAGCCACCCCAGTGCTCCACAGGATACCTGCCCACTCCAGTGGAGATGTTCTTGGGGTTGGGGTTGGAGCTGCAAGATAGTCCTGGGGAATTACAATACACGTGCCATGTTTCCCTTGTTTAGGGTAGCTCAGAACTTTTTGGCTGCCATGAACCTATCCCAAATAATTTCAGGCCTGCATATGTGTAGGCCATACTCTGGATCTGGTGTTCTGTACGGAGTTGCAACGCAGTTGACAATGGGTAGAGGAGCCAGTGGTGGTTTTATTATCGAGAGGGAGCAAGTACAGACCAATGAATCCAGAAGTCGTTCTGAAGATTTGGGGATGTTCATGCAAACTTAGATGGAGATCCTGTTCAAGTGATAGTCTGTATTAGAGATGTTGCAGATAGCTGGAGTAAGGTAGACGTTCATCTATCTGGCTCCATTTATGTGTAAATGTTGCATAAGCCACCATTTGCATAAAAAGCCCCTTTATGCAAAAGAACGAGCTGCTATTTTCTATGAAATGGTAGTTTGGCAATGGAAAAGGTGGCTGTGCAACAGTCACCCATGGACCAACCAGCAGCTCACACATGGCCATGCTGAACAGAGTCAGACAGCCGGCGGTGGAGGGTGTCCATTGAGCAGCTTACAAGGTGGACCTGGGTAAGTTTGCCCATCCCTAATCTCTACCTGGAACAAGGACATGATTAAGGCCATGGGCACAATCACTCCCAAGTATCCTTGATCAAATAATACAGCTATATCTACTTTTTGTTGAGCAGTTGAGGGCAGTGAAATAGGTTTGGTATCGAATGTACAGATGGCAGAAGCATCACTATGAGCATGACTGTGCACAGGTAAGATCTCATCTTAAGTCTTGCTCCTGGTGAAGGCAGCTAAGAACTTTTACTCTCTGCCATGACTGCATCTACACAAGGCCAACCAACTGGACGATTATGAATTGCACAGGAATACAGCTGGACAGGTGTTGAAGCTCATGAAAGGTCACTGTGGTCAATTTCCCTTGCATTTTATAGATAAAATAATGATGGCATCACTGAATTGGATGCAATCATTATGACAGGTTTTACTGTTATTTCATTAAAAATATTTTTAGGGTAAAAAAAAACCATTCAAGGCAACATACAAGGAAAAAACACACCAAAAGATACGGATAAGCAATAAATAAAATATAAAATACTATAAAACCATGAAGATGTGTGTGTGTAGTCCTGTTTTAATGGATACATTTTAGGCTGTGCAACTTAAAGATGTGGACCAACTACTTGGAAGTCTGAGATGCACCTTCTGGATGCTTGACTGTCACTGATAACCCAGGGGAAAGTTAATGATTTGGATATCAGGGAGGCAGTAAATGTTTCCTTGAGGAAGATGTGGACTGGCTGCTCTTGCAGAAACAGTAGTGTGACCCTTGTTACTGCAGGTTTTCTTATGCATCTATGTAGCTGTGTCCACCTTAGGCTTACATAATGTACTTGATGCTCCATTCTTTTTGTCTCTGTTTTGTAAACATTGCTTTGTGAGGGCTTGACCTTGAAAGCAACTAATAGATAATGGGAATAAATAAATGAATGAATAAATGAATAAAATAAAATAAATGACTACCACTGAAGCCTTGAAAATGAGAGAATAAAGTACATTGCTGATTGAGCTTCTATAGACATGGGGTGCTTTGTGACAAAAAAAGTGTAGGACTCTCGCCCCAGGATATTGTCAAGTGAATTTGGGAATGAAAACAAAACTGAGCTAAGCCTTAGAACACAAATAATTGCTGTCCTCAATAATTTCTGGAAATGTAAACATGTATTTAGAATATTTATTCAGCTAAAATCTCTTCCATTTCCTAATTAAGTGAGTCTCAGTGCTGTTTAGCTCAAAACAACTTGAATGCTCCCTTCGTTCCTTTGTAGTTACTGTTCAGGCTATTTGTTGCTCTTTATATACTTCAGTTATTATCATTTAAAGAGACTATTGAGTGTTGCTATGGCATGTGCTACCTTCAGTAGGAGATAAATCCTTGAAAAGTTGAAAGATAATTTATCAACAAACTCACCCTCAAGTCAGGTCAAAGAGCTCCCTCTGTGTTGTACCTTTTAGTGAAAACAGCATACTTGTTGTGATGGGAGTAATGATGAAATGTCCTTTGTGTGTGAGAAATGATATGCAGTCAGTTTCAGTAAAGGCAGTGTAAACACTGACAGCCATTTGCAGCAGGAATTCGACATTTCTTTCATACTGTGCTCCGTTTGGAGGGAGAAAATGTATTCTTTGAGCATCGATGAATACAACACCGACAAACAAAGACAGACAGTCCTTTGGTGATGCCCGTTTGCAACCAGACCCGGATTAGTGAAACAAGACACGTGTCATTGGGTTAACTGGGCAGAACTTTATATAGTGTTTACATAATTGCATCTACCATAATCATAACACTGTGAGATACTACTAATGCAGGAGGCACAACTATCACAACTATCCGGGTCCTAAGGTGAATCATACCTGGCCATGAGTTGGAGGTAGATTACCACTTCCCTCCTGGTGTGCCACACCTCGTTCAATGTTGAGGGAGTCCTTCCTGAGTCTGACATTCCTAGGTGGGTGAGGCAGGTGGTCTCCAAAGAGTTCCATATCCTCCCCAAGGGTCCCACATTCCTAAGTGGCAAGTCTTAGAAATCACCCATCACTTCAAAAATGCCTCAGAGTGTTTATACTTTCCCCGCAGCAGCCCTGCCATTGTGAATATTTAGGCAACCCTCTGGTACTAACTGCAAATCCTCACCAAGGTGACAGTGTACAGTAGGCAAAACAAACAGACAAACAAACAAACAACAACAACAACAACAACAACCCTGTCACCTTGTGCCAGTCTGCTCATAACAAAAAAAATCCTACTCAGCCCATATGTGACCAGCTAATGCTACACTATAAAGGTGAATAGGTAAGGTGCCAAACCTAGGCCACAGCAAAAGAGGGCTTGTTACCAGGGCATAACAGGTTTAAACAGCCCTCCTTGGCTTCACTCTTAGCCTGTGCTGGAACATCCACATGATGCCTTCAAAACGTGCCCTGCCCCTATAAAGGCTGGCCACTAAGCCACCCAGCCCGAACGTGGTTGGGTCATGGAGAAAATGTGCTTGTGTTACGAATGGAAAACTGGGAGAAAGGGGCAGAGGGCAGTGTCCAGCACTGACACTCTGCTCATTCTATTGATGTACCAGAAGGGTAAGTGACTTCTAGCAGCATGTCAATTGTGTAAGCAGCGTAATCAGTTTTCTGGGGATACCTGTCATGCCAGTTTATGCTATTGATGGACTTCTAGACATCTGTTACACTAGCAGTACATCAATAGTATAAGCAGAGTGGCAGTATTGGATACAGCCCTTAGAAACCAAAAATCCAAACATGCTTAGAAATGGGGGGCAAAACCAACATAACATAAAGGAAGGGATTGGTCTCTTGGCATCCCAGCACTGACAACCATGAATAAAATAGAAAGAGGCCTTCAACTTTCCACACCGCACTTAGTGTGAAGAGCTGTCTTTAGACTGCCACGTGTTCCAAGAGCAATTAGTGAAGAGATGACTGGTGTTGCAGCATCTGAGAAACGTGAGCCATGAGGCCAGCCATCATTGTACTTTCTGTGATGGCTGTGAAGGGGAGGGGGTGTCGAAGCTCTGATCTCCCTCTCCAAAGTCTGGGCACTGTCTCTGAGTTTGGATCAGGGAATCTGAACTGTCCAATGGTCCTGCAAATGGTCTCTAGGGGGCATAGGATTGCTCCCCAAACAATGTAAATCATTAAAGTGATATTTTGTAAATTAGGGAATACTAATAATTACTTTGGGGTTTTCAAAAGAATGGTTGTGGACTCTTCTAAAGGATTCAAGCGAAACTATAGATATCTTTTACCTCAGTCCAAATTTTCCTAAACCTCAACCAAGCCAAATACAAACACATCCAGATCCAGCTGTTGGGTATACCCTTTCTCTGACTTCCAAAGGTTCTCCTGATGTATTTCTGGCTGCTTGGACACCAGGGATGGCCCAAGACATTTTGCTGCATGATGCGGGGCCCCTCCCATTCCATGTACAAAAGCTGACTGGACTACCAGTGGAATCATTTTCAGCACTGATGATGGGACAGCATGCTCTATCATACATAAACCAGCAGCTTAGCTTAGAGAAGTGGTCTTCAACTGGTCCAGACCCGAGACCCACCTCAGACTTCCAACCTGCAACATGGGACTCACTTTCACAATTTTCTCCGTGCCCAACATGGCAGCAACAGCTTTGCCACGACCCATCTGGATTGATCTTGTGACCCACATTTGAGTTACGACCCACCAGGTGAAGACCACTGGCTTAGAGGGTGCAGGGCAAGCTTGTAGCACACAATTCTATCCTTCAGCATCTTGGTGCCACCTCCCAGCTGAAGCAATTGCTTCAGTCTGCCTAATGGTAGGGCCAGCCCTGTTGGACAGTTTATCTGAGTTTTTACTGCTTGTTTGTGTAATCTTCTTCTGGCAAGATCATAGTGCAGCCTCTTGGCATATCACAGCCTCTGGCTCCTTAGTCCTGATTTTCACCAGCCACAGATGGTTATCCCACAGAGAAGGAATAGCTATTCACTTTCTTCTCAGCTTTCTCCTAGTCCTTCTATAGGCCTCCTATAGTACCACACACCAAACAGCAAACAGCCATCTGTACTCTTTGTCTGACTCCCTCTTGACCTTTATAATCTCCTGCTCTTCTGAGGACAACTTCCTGACTTCTAGATTCTAATTAAACCTTTGATCCCTAAACAGCTAACTTTTTGCCTGAAACACATACATATATATATATATAGCTCCATAATATCATAAAATCAAACTCAATACAAAAATAAAGGACAGTTCAGTTCCTTCTCATATACACAAACTTCAAGGAGTCCCCTTGCACACATAACCTGGACCTTTCTGTCTGAATCTTTGGGAGATTATTTCCACAAGGTCACCTCTATAATTGCCCACAAAACAACAGGGAAGAAGTGTACACACACACACATGCACACACACATGCACCCCAAACTGTAAAGGGTGCCCTTGCACAAATATACCTGCCTCTATCTGTTGAAATTGCTTAATCCTTTCAGAATGGGCAACCATGCCTGCAAATGTCAGCCAATTTTGTCAAACAACAAACAAGTTATAGGTAGCTATTTTCATATATATAAATTTAAAGGCTGTCTGCACAAACCCCACTGCATCTAATTGTATGAAATTCAGCAGGCTATACCTGATACTATATCTGCAAGGTTTTATCTAATTATGTCAAGAAGTAAAAATGTTACAGCCATTTGTTGATTTTCCCCTTATAGTTAACAGAAAAGCAAGGTAGTGATTCTAATCCAAGGTGAAACCGGCATCTTCCAAAGCGTCCCTTGCCAAATGATCCCACTTTCAAAAATGTTTCCTGTAAGTGTCAAGTATGTCTTCAATGCACACCTCTACTAATTACTGAAGCCATTAATTATGTTCTAGTAGAGCATGCAGCTCATATTACATATTTTTCTTTCATGATAGAGTCTTATGGAGGTTAGTTATACCCTCAGGCTTCTACTTGCACTAAGATTTTTCTGAAAGTTTCAGATAAATGCTTTTGTCATTTTTGAATAGCTTTGAAACTGAATGCATCCACTCTTACAGCAGCTTATACATTGTGAGCCCGTTGTGAACCAGAATGGCTCGCAGAATAGCTGAAAGTACTACAACACAACAACAAAACAGAAGAGTTTCTTTTGAAAACTCACCAAGGCCACATATTTCTCTCCCGTGCTCATTTCAATGATCTTCAGGGAAGGGGCTGAACATGTTTGAATGGTTTCAGGTGGACAGAGAGCTTAGTGTGGAAGCTTCCTTTTTTTTTGTAAGTTTACTCTTTTTAAAATGGTGCCTTCCCTTTTCTTGTTTCTTTATTATTGCTGGATATTGGTCATACATTTGCTGATAGAAGGGGAAATTGTATGGGCTAGAAATAGGAAGAAGACTCATTCACTTATACTTGGTGAATGGTTGACTAAATGTTTGGAAACAGCAGAGATGGATAAACTGTCTGAAAGTATTCATAGAAGTCATGGGGACCAACATATAACCTGTATTGTAAATAAATAAAATGATTTTTATTATTTATTGAAATGATAATTGACAGCATATTAGATTAGACAGAAACCCTTTTTGTTGTTGTAAGATGATTTCTTGTTGTAAGAGATTCCTTAACCTGGTGCCCTCCAGATGTTTTGAACAACAACTCCCAGAATAATTGCTGTGTGCTTGCTAAACCATTTGACTGGGAACCATATGTCAATTCAACAACTGCGTGGGTGGTACCAATCACATCCAGTTGATACTTGCTGCTGTTTTTAAGCAGGATGCTGCTGCTTAAAACAAAACAAAAAATAATCTTATGTGGCTGCTTTAACAACATGGACAACTGGTAATCTGTTTTCATGCTAAGTCTTTTCTGGTTTCCTAAAAATCTCCCTGATCAAACCAGCCTTATCTTGAATCCAGATCATTCACCCTGGTTTAGCCTTTTCTTTTTTGGTCCTTAGTGCCTTCTGATCACTTCCACCATTCCTTATCTTGCTTCCCAGCTTTATATAGCCTTTGGGTGTATAATGAACTGGATCAGGCAATAGGCTTGTGTGCACTGCCTATTCTGTTTAGGGGATAAAATTAGATCCCCAAAATGTGCAAATTGCATTCCTGAATATTCAAATCCCAGCATCCAATTATAGACAACTTTTTCATCATGTCCATGTATAATACCATGTTTCAAAGGAACTGTTTGCATGCCTATAAGGAAACTGCTTACAGCAGCAGAGTTCCCTTTGTAATTTTCCCTGCCGCAGCTCCTGTGACCTGTAAGACATGCCTCTGTTTATTCTTTACTGACACTGGCCTTGTCAGATTTGTGGCAGTAAAAACTATACAGGCAGATTTGAAATCAATGAGTTTAAGCACATGGTGTTGGTTTGTGGCCAATATGTAGAGATTTCATTGCAAGCTAAACAGTTTCCTCCTGCTTCAAAGGAAGGGGCCTGAAGAAATCACCTTATTCAAGTGACAGTGCAACCAAATTTCTTGGTTCTGTGGAAGTGAAACTGAATAGCTTGATATAATGCTGGCCTCATTCAGATGTAACACTAATGCATAGTTTAGTGCTATGGGAATGAGCCAGAATGAGCATTGGGCTTGTACATTTCCACCTTCCCCATTCTTCTTCAAGCATGGCCAACTGTGAGGAGATTAGAAACATTTGCTTCCATTTGCAATTTGGTTTGACATTGTGCCCCTACTGAGAGCCCTCAGCTAGTTAGATCTGGTTTATCTGAGCTAGTTAGGTACGGTTTATCTAAACAAATAACATACTGTCAGTTGTGCGTCATGGGTGTCCCCCCATGACACAATAATCAATACAATGGATGGTTGACTCTCCCCCCACCCCCGTTGACTATCGTGTCATCCGAACCAGGCCACAGTAACTCCCATTGCTGTCAGCCAGCCAGTTACAGCAGAAGAGGAGACAGAAAGAGGACCTTGGCTGCCATCTTGACAAAAAGTCACCCCATAGATTTGGAGCCTAGACAGTTTCCAGTAAGGTGGGGGTGCTATTTCTGCTGAGCCTTCATGGATAGGTCCTTGTGGGAGGGGGCTGCTGCCCATGAGGTGGCCCTGATGGGGAAGCACCAAATGGGATGATCCTTTAGGGTTGCCACTTCGTAAATCCCAGCAGGGGTGAATGTGTCACC
This sequence comes from Anniella stebbinsi, assembly GCA_029215795.1. Lineage (NCBI taxonomy): Eukaryota > Metazoa > Chordata > Lepidosauria > Squamata > Anniellidae > Anniella > Anniella stebbinsi. The sequence goes on along the minus strand of JARDYH010000005.1, from coordinate 138,878,665 downwards.
TATTTTGGCTTCTGTGTGGGTTTGAAGAACATTTTTAGAATGGATATCATGAGGTGAGAGGTGGGGGAAAGAATTGAGAATGGAAAGCTGAAGTGAGAGCTGAAAGGAACAGGCAGGGCTGTGTGAATTTTAAGAATGTGAATTGAAATCTAGTGTGTACTTACACAAAGAGACATTCATCCCCTCTCTCTCTCTCTGTCTCTCTGTCTCTCTGTCTGTCTGTCTCTCTCTCTCTCTCCACCCTACTACACTTTTATTTTATCTCTGGTGCCAAATTGTGTATTGTGTATTGTGTATTCATGTACTATATGTCCTGCTTTTGAACAAACACTTTTTTAGGTTTATTGATGTCTGGTCTAGATACTGTAATTCTCAACTTCTACCTACACATTTTATTTCTGTTCCAGAGTCTGCTTTTATTGATGAGCATGGATTGGATAATTAGAACTGTTGTTATATCTGGATTATTGATAGTGGCTTGGATCCGAAGTTGTTCCTCTGCTCATGTAAGCAGGGGACAGTTTCTGCCAACTTCAATTGCAATTCCCCATGCTGTATCCTTCACCATTCCATTCCCAAGTGTTCCCTCAATATCTAGGAGCAGATTAGGGGGCTACAGTGGGAAGTGGATGGAGGGATCCAAACCAATATATTTACAGCAAATGGTTTATTTATTGAATTGACTGTTAATGGATTTCATTATTGAAATATTGCTTTTTGATATGATGTTACGATTTTTTAGCTGAAACTTGTTTTTCTCAGTTTTTTATTTTTTATTTTAACATTTTTATAGTGCCACCTTGCCATTTCTGGCATCGTGGCACTTAACAATTAAGAACCCTCAACCCATATTAAAATTTAAACCACCCCTCCCCCAAACTCTTGTAAAAGTAAGAACCCCTTACAGAGGCGTTTAAAACAATTGACGGTGGGAGCCTGTCTAATCTCCAGTGACAAATTGCTCCATAGTCGGGGGCCAACCACTTGAAAAGCCCTGCGCCCCGCACATTCCAAATTGTAGTGGGGGACAATCAGGTCTCCCTGCCCTTGAGAGTGGGTTTGCCAATGGTGGAACACAGGAGCAAGGCGAGCACTCAAGTAACCAGGGCCCAAGTAGTGCAGGGCTTTATACATAGTTAATAAAACTTTGCAGTGCACCCTAGCAACCACCGGCAGCCAGTGGAGCTCTTCAGAAGCCCCTTGACCAACCTGGCTGCCGTATTTTGTACAGCCTGTAGGCTCTGGATTTGCTTCAAGGGAAGCCCTGTATACAGCAAGCTGCAATAGTCAAGCCTGGAGGTGACCAGGGCATGAACTGCGATGGTAAGATCGGCCTCTGACAAGGACGGGCGAACTTGGCGGAGCATATGTAATTGGTAAAAACAGCTCCGGACAACAGCCCCCGCCTGTGATGTCATAGTTAGGGACTGGTCAAGAATGACACCCAGGTCTCGCTCCTTGGTCACAATCTTTGGTCGGATTCCTGAAAATGTAACATCTGCAAGCTCCTGCATTGAACCTGGCAGCTGCTGACCTCGACCAACAACCATCAACTCATTCTTCTCTGGATTAAACTTCAACTTGCTTCTGGATATCCAATTACAAATCTCAGCCAGGCACCGAGACAGGACAGCAACTACCCCACAGAGGTCTGAGTCCACTGAGATGTAAAGCTGGGTATCATTGGCATATATATGGTACCTCAGCCCGTGGGCTTTAATTAACTCTGCCAGCGGCCTCACATACACATTGAACATGAAAGGTGAGAGAATAGAACCCTGTTGAACTCCACAGGAGAGGGCTGTGGGGACAGATGAACAAGTGCCCATGGTAACCAACTGAGCCCTTCCATCCAGGTAGGACTGGAACCAGGCAAGATCCAGTCCCTCCAGTCCCACCTGGGTCCTCAACCATCTAATCAACAATTCATGGTCCACTGTGTCGAAGGCCACTGAGAGATCCAATAACAGTAAGATGGACAGATGGCAAATAAGATCATCACAGACTGCAGCAAGGGCAGTCTCCATGCTGTGACCTGGCCTGAAGCCAGATTGAAAAAAATATAGAAAATCTGAGTCATGGAGGAACGATTGGACTCCATCTCAGTCAAAGATACTAAGCCAAAGCAATCAAGTATAGGTTGTGTCCTGTGAGCTTCCAGCGGCAACTCTGCAGGTAGACCTGGAGGAAAGCCAGCCCTAATTCTGCTAGTCTTTCCAATAAAAAATTGGGCAAACTCATCACATCCATCAACTGTAGGTTCTGTTACAGTTGCTGCACAGTCGGGATTTATCAGGCTGTGCAGCACTGAAAAGAGGCTGGCCGGCTGGTTCTTTGTTGCATCTAAGCAAGAGAAGAAAGATTTCTTTGTCCTCATCACAGCCCTATGATATTGTTGGCGATACCGCACAAGGGATTCATGATCAACAAGGGAGCGGCTCTGCCTCCAGTGCCGCTCTAATCTATGCAGCCTCTGTTTCATCCCACACGACTCATCTGAAAACCAAGGCGAGTTGCGTGGGTGACCCTGAGCCAGCAGCCGCCTTGGGGCTAAATAATCAATGGTGGTGGTCAGCCAAATATTATAGCAGTCCACAGCTCATCCACTGAGTAATCAGTGCCCCACTGAGGTTTACAAGCCCTCAAAGCATGCTGGAAACCCTCTGGATCCAACTTACTTCTCAGACGGACCCAAACTTGAGGACCATCATTTCTTTGGGGGAGAAGAGGTGTCTTAAACACACACTGAAAGAGGTAATGATCCATCCATGACAAAGGGGTTAGATGACAATCCCCAATGGCCAACCCCAGACTGAAGATGTGATCGAGCATATGACCTCCAGTGTGAGTGCTTCCAACAACTTTCTGTGAGAACCCCAACGAGGTCATGGTCTCATGGAAAACTCTGGCCAACACATCACAGGCATCATCCACATGTACATTGAAGTCACCCAGGACCAACAGCCTGGGTGACTCCAAGATCAGGTCAGATAAAGCGCTGCAAATAAATTAAAAACCTTAAACCTAAGAAATTAATGGGCTTATAATTTTTCTGTGGTTTTTAAAAAAAATTAAATTGTCCATACCTTGTTGGGTTTCAAGGTATTGCTCCACATCACAGATTCTTTTTTCATTTTTACTAGAATTCTATCTTAATTTTTTTTTCCTGAAGATGAACATTTTTATCACTGCTTATATTGTTCCATGGTGTAAGTGTTTTATTCCTACATGATTGTTCACCCCAATGGAATTCTGTGGTTGTTTGAAGTGGACTGCCCACTGTGAGCCTTTCTTGTTTAAGTGTCTTGGCAAATGTATTGTTACCCTTCCACCAATGGAGTTGACTTATCCAATTTCTTTCTTTGAAGACTGCCTTTTCGGTTTCTGAGCATATCTCATTCTTTAGATTTCTAAGACTCTTGAACAATCATCATTATGTGAGATTGCTAAAACACTGGCGCTTTTTACTTTAGTAAGCATTGGATTAGCAGACTCCCCACTCGGGACGCCATGAGAAATTGAATAAGGCTGCTTGTAAAAGTGAACATCTCTGCTCAATGTTGCTCACAGGCACCGCTCCCCTTTCTCTGTGTTCATGATGCCTAGTGAGGCTGATGTTTCCTGCTTGCTGGCCAGCATGAACACGAATCTTTGCCACTCCCACCCCTCTGCCATAGGACACAATGGCTCCATTGAAACCTATGGAGAGGGGGAGGGGAAGAATCTTCAGCTCTAAAGACTCATCTGTTTTCACTGGCCTTCTTGTAGCATCTTGGACTGCTGTTTTTTATTGATAATATCTGTTTTTATTTGTAAAACCTGTTTTTCTGGTCTTTAAAACCATTTTATTCATTATCACTTTTTTAATGGAAATTCTATTGAAAATGTATCAAATTTACAAATGTTCACTGTATCTGTTTTGTGTGGTTTTTATTTTGTATACCACTTCGGAACGGCACATTCTTAAACATGTCCTAGCAATAATTTAAAATAAAAAATCCCCAGGATTAGAGGAAAGCCATTTTACCCCCCACCTCTATTAAAATGAACGGAACCATGCGTTCCTATCAGGGTGGATGCCTTGATTATTTCAATGAATATAAAATAAAGCACCCCACACATAGGCTCAGTTCACACAACACATTTCTCTACAAAGTGTGAAAACTCCTCTCAATGGTGGAGTTTGTAGGGGCTTCGCACCACACAACATGTTCTAACTCCATTGATGTGTGACTGCGGGCTCCTGTGGAGTTGAGTAAAAGTCAATGCAGCATTTGATTGACAGTTCCTTTGCCCTCTGTCCTCCCCCAGTCCTCCTGCTGCCATCTCATCAGCCATTGCTGCAAAAAAAAAAAAAAATGCAGGCAGCTCTCTTAGGGTGGCACTCCCTCCTATCGCCACTCTAGCCAAGGAACTCTTTAGACACTGGGGAAACTCCACTCAATGCAGCAGGAAACTCCATGGAGCCCCACAACATGCAACACAACTGTTGTGCAGGAATTCTCATCTGCACAGTGTGGATATTCAGGGTGTAGTGTTTTTCAAAATACCCTCCACTGTGGGGTGGAGTTTTCCCTCCAGATGACACATGGTGGTGTAACAACTCCACTATGAAGTTCTAAAACCACCATTGAGAAATGTGTTGTCTGAACCGAGCCATAGAGTTTAGAGGCATTCAAACACATATAGACACATGCTAGCTCTTTTATTTCTCCATTTTTTAAATTATTTTCTCTTTTTTTCATTTTCCATTTATTTGAATTGCAGTCATTGTACATTGTACATTTCCCATTCATTTTCCCATTGATTTCAATGGGACTCCTAGCCATCCTTCTGTTGCTGGTATGTTCTATGCCTTCCATCCAAATTGCATGGCATTTTCTTTCCTTCTATAATCCTGCCAGAGCAACGGATGTGCTGAATTTCAAACAGATTGGATAAAGCATTTCAATTCTATAGGCTATTTAAGAAGACCACATTTAATGGGAGAACAAGCTGCTCTTCTCCCAATTGTAACTTTGAGATTTTGCATCCAAATGTAAGGATGTTTGAAGAAACCCCCTCCTTTGGCAGAATGGATGAAGAGTCTCAATATTGTAGGCTCCTGTTTATTTCTGTCAATTTCACTGCTTTCTGTTTTTCCCCTTTCCTGCAAGCTTTCTTTTGGCCTGTAGAAACTGTTCCAGATTATTTCCATTTTTCATCCCAACAGAAATGATCAAAAAACCCAATCAAATGACTGGGGTGGGGGAGGGAACAAATTTTCATTCGTTGCTCATTTGTTTGAATTCCCATTTATTGATTGATTGATTGATTGATTTCATTTCTAACCCGCCTCTCCATCTAGATCGAGGTGGGGAACAACACTAAATATAAATATGAAAACAATAAAATAGATAAACCATTAAAACAGATAAAAACAAATACATTATTAAAAACATCTTAAAATTAAACTGGATAGGCCTGCCGGAAGAGAGCAGTCTTCATGGCTTTCTTAAATTCCAGAAGACTGCTAATTTGTCGAATGTCCTCCGGCAGGCCATTCCACAGCCTGGGAGTGGCAGAAGAGAAGGTCCTCTGGATAACACTCGTCAGCCTAATTCTGGCTGACTGGAGTAAATTCTTCCCAGAGGACCTGAGTGTGCGGGGCAGATTATACGGGAGAAGGCGATCCCGCAGGTAACCTGGACCCAAACCATGTAGGGCTTTAAAGGTAATAACCAACACTTTATACATCGCCTGGAAACTAATGGGCAGCCAGTGGAGTGATTTTAAGATTAGTGTTATGTGGTCACCCCTAGGTGTACCGGTGACCAACCTGGCTGCCATATTTTGAACTAATTGGAGTTTCCGGACTAGGCACAAAGGTAGCCCTATGTACAGCGCATTGCAGAAGTCGAGCCTCGAAGTTACCAGTGAGTGCACTACTTTAGGTCTTCCAACTTTAGGAAGGGGCGCAGCTGGTGTATCAGCCGAAGCTGATAGTAGGCACTCCTGGCCGCGGCGTCTATCTAAGCTGTCATTTGGAGCGACGGATCCAGGAGTACCCCCAAGCTGCGAACACAGTCTTTCAGGGGGGGGTGTAACCCCATCCAGAACTGGTTGACACACCTCCAAACCCAGGTTGTGGCCTTTGACAGCAAGCACCTCCGTCTTGTCTGGATTCAGCTTCAGTTTGTTTTTCCTCATCCAGCCCATTACCGCTGCCAAACATTCATTCAGAGGAGACACACTATCCTTAGCTGACGATGTTGTCGAAGGCACAGAGAAATATATTTGGGTGTCATCAGCATACTGATAGCACCCCGCCCCATGCCTCCGGATGATCTCTCCCAGCCATTTCATATAAATGTTAAACAGCATTGGGGAAAGGATGGCACCTTGTGGTACACCACATAGCAGCTCCTTCTTTGAAGAGCAGCTATCCCCAAGCATTACCATCTGGAACCTGCCCGAGAGATAGGACCGGAACCACTGAAGCACAGTACCCCCGATTCCCAATCCCCTCAGGCGTTCCAGAAGAATTCCATGGTCGATGGTATCGAAAGCCACTGAGATGTCCAGGAGTACCAACAGGGATACACTCCCCCTGTCAATACTCAGGCGTAGATCATCCACTAAGGCGACCATAGCAGTCTCAACTCCGTATCCTGCCCTGAAGCCGGTTTGAAATGGGTCTAGAAAATCTGTATCATCCAAAACTGCTTGGAGTTGGGAGGCAACTGCCCTCTCGATCACCTTGCCCAAAAACGGAAGATTTGATACTGGCCTGTAGTTATTAAGGTCCAGAGGGTCCAGGGAGGGCTTTTTTAGAAGCGGCCGTACTACCACCTCTTTTAAACATGTTGGAAAACTCCCCTCCCTAAGAGATGCATTAATAATACATTGTAGATGTGATCGAACTGCATCTCCTCCCTGGACAACAAGCCAAGAAGGACAGGGATCGAGAGGGCAAGTCGTCGTCCTCACTTGTCCAAGCAGCTTGTCCATGTCCTCAGTACTCACCAACTGAAACTGATCCAGTGTAATTCCACTCGCAGAGTTACTGGACACTCCATTGTCAGCTTCTGCTATAATCATGCCATCTAAGTCGGCTCTTATCCGAGAGATTTTATCTGTGAAATGGTCATTAAAGGCACCACAGTGAACTGCCGAAGGCTGTAAAATCGGGTTCAGGGGGGAAGGTGCCTGAGTTAGACCCCTCACCACCCTGAACAGTTCTGCTGGACGTGAATTCGCAGAAGCAATGCGTGCAGAGATGAAAGCTTTCTTCGCTGCACGTATTGCCACTCCATAGGAACGAAGATGTTCTCTATGTCGTGTCTTGTCAGATACAAGTCGAGTTTTCCGCCATCGTCGCTCCAGTCGTCGTCCTTCCCGCCGTCGTCCTTTGTTTTCATAAGTAAAATGAATGAAACTAATGGGGCTCATTTATTTTATTTTCTCTTTATTTTAGAAACAAATGCACACCACTGTTAGATTTACAATAGTAAGCCACTGTAACCTGATAACTGTAAAAGAAATCCAGGTTGATGCTTTGTGTTAGTGCTTGGTATTTCAAGAAGTGTTTCCATGGCTGCTGCTATATTATGCATTTATTATTGTACATTATGAAGTATGTATCTCTCAGAAATATTTGATAATGGTGCATACTTCTGCTATTGAGAACTATTACAATACCAGCGTGTTCTTCTGGGTAACACCAACATTCTGGGAAAAGTCTTCCAGATAAAATCCTCAGATGCGTGACCCTAAAGGATTTTAGGAGTAGTGCCCTCTTTCATTCCTTCCCTCTCTCCCTCAAGAACATGAGTGCATAAGAAGAGTCATGCTGGATCAGACCAAGGGTCCATCTAGACTAGGCTGACCAGATAAAATCCAGGTCAGGGCTCATGTAACTTTAACAGTTGTAGAGAAAAGGGAATTTCAGCCAGTGTCATTTGTATGCAATTAGTTCCTGGTGAAATTCCCTCTTCATCAACAGTTAAAGTTGTAGGGGCCCTGCCCTCTTTTGTATATGGTCACTCAAGTATAGTGCATGCACCTTTAACTGTTGTGATGAAGAGGGAATTTCACCAGGAACCAATTGCATACAAATGACCCTGGCTGAAATTCCCTTTTCTCTACAACTGTTAAAGTTACATGAGCCCTGACCTGGATTTTATCTGGTCAGCCTAATCTAGACAAGTACTGGCAAACCACCTTTCGACCAAGGATCCACAAGCAGGACACAGTACAACACCCTCCCACCAATATTCACCAGCACCTGGTGTTTAGAGGCTTACTGCCTCTGAAAATGATTCCTTCCTTCCTGGGGGGTGGGGAGCCTTGGATGTTAACAGGAGAAAGGAGGTAGGCTACTGAGAAGACAGAGTTTCATGCAGGAAAGAGTTCTTCCAATACTCGTAACAGTCACATATCTGCTATAACTTTAGTTATCCATATTCATCCATTTCTTTTCTATACTACCCAATAGTCAAAGCTCTCTGGGCAGTTCTCAAAATTTAAAAACCGAAAATACAAAACATAATATAAACAATATAGTATACTATAATATAATATATACAAAGCATAATATAAATAACAAAAAATATAAAAACTTTAAAATAGAAATTTTAAAGTAGCTAAAAAAAACACAACTGGCTATAATGAGATACCAGGACCTGATAAAACAAGGGAAATTGAAAACCTCATCATATGCCATCAAATACCTGGGAGTAGAGGACAGTCTTAACCTTAGGCTGACCATATGAAAAGGAGCACAGGGCTCCTGTAACTTTAACAGTTGTAGAGAAAAGGGAATTTCAGCCAGTGCCATTTGTATGCAATTAGTTCCTGGTGAAATTCCCTCTTCATCACAACAGTTGAAGTTGCAGGGGCCCTGCCTTCTTTTGTATATGGTCACTGTAGTACAGTGCCTGCAACTTTAACTGTTGTGATGAAGAGGGAATTTCACCAGGAACTAATTTCACCAGGAACTTAACCTGGAACCAAAAAGATGACAATATTGATGCCAGATGTACCTCAGTGGGGAGACCATTTCATAATGGAGGGGCTACCACTTAGAAAGCCCTCACCTGGTTGCCAGCTTCTGAGGATGGCAATCCTTGAAGGATATGTTAAGAGTCATACCACCAGGAATTACCCAGTAGCTCTGTGATCCGCCTGGCCAAGTTGGAACAAGAAGTAGGCTGCCAACCTGCAATTGTGGGAACAATGATAGCCCAGTGCACACCTCTTTTCCTCACCCCAGCATAAGCTCCTGGTACCCATAGCAAGGGATGCCAGTGACAGGAGTTACAAGGTGCATGGGAAGCATGGGGTAGATGGGCATGAGGGGCACTTCCCCCAATAGATCAGTAGAACAGCAGTCAAGAAACTGCCTTGAGGAAGCCAGGTGGGCCCTACACAAAGATGTACCTGTTTGAGGCCATCCCAGCAGACACAACCAAGGACAACTGGAAGCAGCAACCTTAAAGCAACATGTGGCCAGTTATTTTATCCTATAACTCCCATCATCCCTCACCATTGGCTATGGTGGCAAGGGCTCATGGGAGTTGTAGTTCAAAATATCTAGAGGGTCAGAAGTTATCCACCCCTGACTTACAAAAATCATATCATTTAGAGACTTCAGGGGGCAATGGCATCCCTGAAAAAATCATTTCAGTTCATTTTTGCCAAGAATGTGTTCAGTTTGTACCTCCTGGAACTGAATGCAGACCTGAATGCAATCCCATATATTTCCGTGCTTGCAATGCAATTCACACAACATTAACTGTGCATGAAAAATGCATACATTTGAAACATGTGCAAAAACATGCTTCAGTAAATGGGGAAAATGTGCAAATTTCCAGAATGTGCACAACAGATATGTAAACTGGAAAAATTTGCATGAAAATATGCACATGTTTCCATGCAACCCCACCCACTCCCAAAACTCACCATTTGGATGCCAGACAGATCGAGCTTTGAGGTGGAAATTGGAGAACATAGACAATTTTTGCTGATTTGCACATGCCTAAATATGAGGCAAGAGTTTCCTTGTCCCTGTTTTATGGGAAGTAGTGTGTGACAGGAAGCCAGGTGACTCCATGGTCAGCAGATGGCATCACTTTCCTATAGAAATGTGACAACATACTTTGAGGGTTGATTTTTATTTGATTTATTGGTTGTAAATCTATGTTAAGAAGTTTTATTCATTTAACTGAAATACATTTTAAGATAAAATAGAACACGTATTTCATGAAGAAATATGACAAATGTGCACCTAATGAAATACATAATGCAAAATGTTTTGGTTTAAGACCCATTTATGGAAGATATTGCTCAGCAGCAAAATCAAAAGAAAGGGGAAAGAGAAGCATATAATATAATGGTGGATAATTTGTGCCTTGCATGATTGGAGAAAGTTGCAAGATGTATGCTTTGAAAAAGGATCTGAAGGCTAACAGACGTGACAGAGCAGATGTGCTCAGGAAGGATATGTCCGAAATAAGGGAAGTGGGAGACAATGATAGGCAAAACAAGACATTCAGATAATTGAGAGAATTGTTAAATTAAGAGAGAGAGAGGGAGATAGGAAGCAAGAAAATAAACAGATATAGGAAATAAAAGGTAGGTTTCTGAGACGACATAAGGGAAAGGTTGAAAATGGGTAAACAAACAATGGATGAAGGTAAAAGTAAAGATTTAGGGGTGGTTGAAATGGTTTTAGAGTTCGACCAAAATGGTGAATTGGGCATTCCTATTTCAGGGGCGATTATTTGATCACTGAAAAGTTCTAGCAGTTTATGGGTTCATAGTGAGTGGGAGCTCTTACAACTCTGGGAAAAGCTTAAGACCCCCACTGAGCTGGGAGAAGCGGGTGAAATGTGAGAGGAGCAGATCTGCATAAGAACAAACAGTGCTTTGTTGGATCTGCTGCATTTGACATCTAGGCATGTTTGTAATATGGGGAATATATACATATGTTAAATTTAACAGTTACAGACTTTCTTTCCCACCAATTAGGGATGTGCACTGGATCGGACCCGATCCACGATCCGAGTCCGGTCCAGTGGGAAATCGGATAAATTATCCGATTTCCGATCCCGCAGCTGGATCGGCCGATCCAATCCGAACCGGTCCGAAAAAGCTCCGAACCGGTTCGGCGGATCGGCGGATCGGCGGGCGCCCGCTGGCGCCCACCGCCGCTTCCATTGGCGGGCGCCAGCGGGCGCCCGCCGATGAAAGTGGACAGCGGGGGGGGGAGGAGGGGGCGCTTACCTTCTCGGCCCGGTGGCTCCCGTCCGGCGCCGGCGCCTACTACTACTAGCAGGCTCCGCGGCCTGCTCTAGGGTGGCGCGCCGGGTGATGTCATCACCCGGCGCGCTACTCTAGAGCAGGCCGCGGAGCCTGCTGGTAGTAGTAGGCGCCGGCGCCGGACGGGAGCCACCGGGCCGGGAAGGTAAGGAGGGGGTGCGTGGAGGGGAGGAGGGGGCGCGCGGAGGGGGGAGGGGGGCCCTTACCTTTCCGGCCCGGCGGCTCCCGTCCGGCGCCGGCGCCTACTACTCCCAGCAGGCTCCGCGGCCTGCTCTAGGATGGCGCGCCGGGTGATGTCATCACCCGGCGCGCTACTCTAGAGTAGGCCGCGGAGCCTGCTGGAAGTAGTAGGCGCCGGCGCCGGACGGGAGCCGCCGGGCCGGAAAGGTAAGGAGGGGGTGCGTGGAGGGGAGGAGGGGGCGCGCGGAGGGGGGAGGGGGGCCCTTACCTTTCCGGCCCGGCGGCTCCCGTCCGGCGCCGGCGCCTACTACTCCCAGCAGGCTCCGCGGCCTGCTCTAGGATGGCGCGCCGGGTGATGTCATCACCCGGCGCGCTACTCTAGAGCAGGCCGCGGAGCCTGCTGGAAGTAGTAGGCGCCGGCGCCGGACGGGAGCCGCCGGGCCGGAAAGGTAAGGAGGGGGTGCGTGGAGGGGAGGAGGGGGCGCGCGGAGGGGGGAGGGGGGCCCTTACCTTTCCGGCCCGGCGGCTCCCGTCCGGCGCTGGCGCCTACTACTCCCAGCAGGCTCCGCGGCCTGCTCTAGGATGGCGCGCCGGGTGATGTCATCACCCGGCGCGCTACTCTAGAGTAGGCCGCGGAGCCTGCTGGAAGTAGTAGGCGCCGGCGCCGGACGGGAGCTGCCGGGCCGGAAAGGTAAGGAGGGGGTGCGTGGAGGGGAGGAGGGGGCGCGCGGAGGGGGGAGGGGGGCCCTTACCTTTCCGGCCCGGCGGCTCCCGTCCGGCGCCGGCGCCTACTACTCCCAGCAGGCTCCGCGGCCTGCTCTAGGATGGCGCGCCGGGTGATGTCATCACCCGGCGCGCTACTCTAGAGTAGGCCGCGGAGCCTGCTGGAAGTAGTAGGCGCCGGCGCCGGACGGGAGCCGCCGGGCCGGAAAGGTAAGGAGGGGGTGCGTGGAGGGGAGGAGGGGGCGCGCGGAGGGGGGAGGGGGGAGGGGGGCCCTTACCTGCCCGGCCCGGCGGCTCCCGTCCGGCGCCGGCGCCTACTACTACCAGCAGGCTCCGCGGCCTGCTCCAGGGTGGCGCGCCGGGTGATGTCATCACCCGGCGCGCTACTCGAGAGTAGGCCGCGGAGCCCGCTGGTAGTAGCCGCCGGCGCCGGACGGGCCGAGAAGGTAAGTGGCGGGGAAGGGGGCTTACCCCCCCCCCCGGAGCCGTCCGCTTCTATCCGCTGGCGCCCGCGGGCGCCAGCGGATGGAAGCGGGCGGCCCCAGGGGGGGTAGGGAGCGCGGGGGAGGGGGTTTACCTGCCGGGGCCGTCCACAGCGGACGGCCCCGGGGGGGGGAGGGAGTTAGGCCCCCCCTTACCCACCCGCCGCCATTTTGTCCTCATAGACTTGCATTGCAATGCAAGTCTATGGGGAAAAAAATGGCGGCCGATCCAAAAATTTACGATTTTTGGGTCGGGATCGGACTCGATCCGGTCCGGGGGGCCTCCGATTTTGTCCGAACCGGTCCGGGACAAAATTGGAGGTCCCGATCCGGGTCCCGATCCGATCCGGGGGGTCCGTGCACACCCCTACCACCAATAACTAAACTATGACTGATTTACTTAAGTGTCTCTTAATCCCTTCATGATTTGCTTACAGACCTATGTTACTGGCATATCGGTGTGCTTTGGCGTGCACCTGTGTTTATAAAAGTGTACACAGATTTTTTTGTTCTTCATATTTCATTTTGCTCCAGTTTGAATTAATTATGTTTGTTTAATTATTCTTGACTTTTTTGATTTTAAAATAAAACTTTATGGCACATTATTATTTGGAGATAACCTAATTCTTTTTTTAAAAAAAGCTTTAAGTGAAGAAATAACTCACAAATATGAATGATAGTAAAACAATAACAACCACCACTGTTTTTCATCGAATCTGCATGTTATGAACTTTCCAATGAAGTGTGTTTCATGAGAATTGATCAATGGGAAGGCAGTAAAAAATGGATGACCAACTAACTCCTGACATTGAATTATATATATAAGATTTTATTTACAGGATTCAGCAAAAATAGAGGATTCAATGACCATGTCCATAACACACAAAAACAGAATAATCCTAATTGTGATTCCACTTTAATGGCATTTCTGATTTGCTCTTCATGTCTGTGCTTGGACCACAAAATTCTGTAATAGAGACAAACAGGTAAGGATTTTTTTTTTTTGGTCAACTTCCATATTGCTTTTTCTTTGCCCATATTGCAACATTATCACTTTTGTTCTGATTCAGGAGTAGAAAAAAGCACATTTATAAATCATGGTCAAGGTCTCCTATAAAGTTCACATATACAGGCATTGTATAGTTTCTCTCTCCCAGTCAGGATTTTAAATCATGCGGTAGAGTGTAATTACATTTCACCAGTATAAATCTGCCCCAAATTCTACTTTGACATAATTTTGGTATTCCCATCATATCAGTTTGCAATTATATATCTTTTAACTGATGCACAATTTCATTTTTTATGTTACTTCAGAGGGATAGGATCACATTCGATCATATTAATTAACCTATTTTGCTAAAGGCATTTTCATATAATCTAACTGAGAAAATGAAGTTGTTTGGGATGTTTCTTGTGTGTCTAACACAGTTTTAGTAATCTATTAGGTGTTTTTAGTCAGTAACTTATCACCCTCATTTGTGATAAAACTAAGATATGGGAATCATGGCTGACCTAATTTAAGTCATCTGATGTATGTAAGCTTCAAATGTATACCCTTCAAAACATAACTATGTTTACATTACTGATGCCATTTGGAATGAATATTGCTTGCCCTAGGTATGCAGACAATTAGCATAACTAGGGCAAGCTCTGATAGCTACTGGAGAGAGGTGGATACCAACACGTATGTGATATGGATAATTTGAAAGTCCACAGCCAAAACTTTGCAGTCCCAATGCAGGTGAAAATGGTTGTGTGATGTTGGACCACAGTTCCAACTTATCTTTGTTCCAGCAATGGATTGGCATGGATTTCTAATATGGAAACCGCATAAGTGCTTCTGGGATTTAATACTGATGCCATTGGTCTCTTACAATGACAGTTCATTGCTTTGCTCTGGTTCAAGCAATAGTCTATCAGAGTTGCTTCCTGAACATACCAGACTGAATGGAAGGATGTACCTGTATTTATAGATGTTCCTTGAACTGACAATTTCGCCAGTACAAGTCTGTCCGGCTTTCCCTGTGCTAAAAATGGCAGGGCCTCATTCATGTGCTTCCTCATCCACCTAATGACATATTTTACAGAGATGTATGGTCTGTATTATATAATCATTGTTGTCATCACCACTAGATGGTTCATTAAAAATAGTTTTCTGAACTCTAGATGAATCTAACTAGGGGGGAAATTATTCTGTTGTGTGTGGGTGGGGAGATTTTATATACATAGTTCATTACAATGTGGACAGAAAGGGGTCAAAGTTAACTAAACCAAACACTGAAGATAATGCATCTGCCCTGTTAATAGAAGAATACACCCGAATAGACTCATTAATTTTGCAGCCTGTTGTGTCATGAATCTGTCACAAAAGTTTGGTGGCCCAGTTCTCAATGTGCTCAAAATGATTAATGGAGAAAGTAAACCAGCCTGGAGATTCCCTGTGTAGTAGCAAAGGAATGAAAGTGGTCTCTCTGGGCTGGGCCTGGTGGTGGCAGGTAGGGAGATTGTGCCACAGTGGCAGCAGAGAGGGAAGGTTGCACCATGGCAGTGGCAGGGAGGGGTGAGAACATGGTGGCTCCTGGCTCTCATGAGATCTCAGCACATGGCCAAGTGCTGAGTCATGTGCCAAGATCTCATGAGAGCCTCAGAGATCTGCAGCAATAGAGGGCCAGCGGCTGCTCTGAACAGTCCCATCAACTGCTTCTCACTGTGGCAAATGCCGTGAAGGGGAAAGTGGCTGGTGGACTCTCTAGGGCACCAATGGAGGTGGTGATGGGCTCTCCAGGCTGGAGCTGGATGGGCTAGGGGTGGAAGAGCAGCTTAATCCACCACTCAAATGCACTGGAGGTGGTGATGGCTCTCCAGGCTGGGGAGGGAGCTGGACTGGGGGAAAATCCACTCTTCTAGCTTTGCCACCTCATGCAGGCACCTCATCCTGCTTCATGGGTAGGCTAGCTCTGACAGCACAGGTTAAGTCTCTATTTCTTAATCTAGGCTGACCATATGAAAAGGAGGACAGGGCTCATGCAACTTCAACAGTTGTAGAGAAAAGGGAATTTCAACAGGTGTCATTTGTATGCAATTAGTTCCTGGTGAAATTCCCTCTTCATCACAACAGTTAAAGTTGCAGGCACTATACTAGAGTGACCAGATACAAAAGAAGGCAGGGCCCCTGCAACTTTCACTGTTGTGATGAAGAGGGAATTTCACCAGGAACTAATTGCATACAAATGACACTGGCTGAAATTCCCTTTTCTCTACAACTGTTAAAGTTACATGAGCCCTGTCCTCCTTTTCATATGGTCAGACTACTTAATCTGCCTTTTGACTAACCAGGAGCACCTCTTTTTTGTCTGGATTAAGCTTCAATTTGTTTATTCTCATCTAGTTCACTTCAATTTATTCATCTATATGTTAAAACTACTTATCGCTGCACAGAAGTACAGGAGGATGAGCCTGGTAGCTCCATCAATAGCATCTGGATTAAAATAAATGGGGCAAGGAATAAAAGGAACATTATATTCAGAGTCTACTACCAACCACCCAATCAAGGAGAAGATGAGGATGAAACTTTTGAGAAGCAAATTGCCAATGATTCAAGGAAGTGTCAATTGCCCCAATATCAGTTGGAAGACAAATTCTGCCAAAAGTGGCCCCTCCAAAAAAATCCTGACATGTGTGGCCGATAAATTTGTCCTACAGAAAGTAGAGGAAGGAACTAGAGATTGGTTATCCTTGACTTGATACTGACCAATAGCCATGACTTAGTGGATAAAGTAGCAGTTACGGGAGCTCTGGGGGTAAGTGACCACATCATACTTGAGTTCTTGATTTTAAAGGAAGCAAAAGCTGAGTGTAGCTATACACATACTCTGGATGTAAGGAAAGCTGGTTTTAATAAATTCAGAACTATAATAATAATATGGCTAAAGACTCCCAGGTGAAGATCTCTGGGTGTGTGTCCTAGTCTGTGACATTGTAGATCTTCTTTCCCAATGTTTGCAGAGAAAACAAAAGCACCACATGACTCGTAAGCTGTTGGACTGGTGTAGGGAAAGCTTGGTTCTCCCCACAGCAGCAATTTGAAGACAATCTGCAAATGGAAACCTGTTTCAAATGAGCTACTCTTTCTTGCTAGATGAGAATGCATCTCCTTTTCCTTTCCTTTCCTTCCTTTCTTGCAAACAACCATATTTTAGTGGGGGGGGGGGTTACAATCCAAACTTATAAACCAATCTAAATGTATAAAGAGTTCAACCTATACAATTATTGGTGTACAAACAATATACCTAGCTGAATAAAAGCTTCGGCTGAAATTTAAGGTTTTCAGACCATGCCTGCTACAACTATATTCATCCCGAGGAGTGTGTCTCACCCAGATTAAAATGGAATGCCAGGCAAATAATGACTTTCTCCAATTGCTTTGTATCTATTAATACTCTGCGTGAGCAATTTTGTTTGGTAAAATTGGTCTTGATAATTTATGCTATCTTTTTAATTATTTTTGAAATAAAGTATTTTTGTTTATGGTGACTCATGAAAGCAAAGCAGTCTATTAAGCAAAGCCATATTTGGATCTCTTTTTTCAACAAATGATTGATAACTTTGTGTTTTGCCTTTTGCTGCTTAATTAGCAGTACTGAAACAAAAACAAAAACCTTTAATTCCCAAATGTAGCAGATTTCTTAGATGTTTGCTTAATTGTATAAAAAGTGTGGATCTGAATTTTAAGGTGCTTCTAAACACAGTGCCAGTCTATGAGCATCATCATTCAGGTGGATTTTCACGTTTCCCTAGTGTTGCTATGGCCTCCTGTTGCTGTCCCACAATATCAACCATCTCTTTACATGGGGAGAGAAAGAGGAAGCAGCAACAACCACGTGGCCCATTCAGGGGCCCCTTTTTATCACACTGCTTTTCCCGCACACAGCAGGAAATGGTGGCACATCCCTTTAAAAAAAAAAAAAAAAGATGGATTAAAAGGGGTCTATTTTGCGATGGAAAAACGAGTGGAAGGAGATGCCATTGTCTAAAGGACGCGTGAACATCCATAAGTAGGCAGTAGCGAGCAAGCGATAAAATGCTAGTCTGATGATGCTCTATGTATCCTAAAAAGTAAATAGTACTCAGTTTTTAGGGTGGTAATTCTTCATTTCACCATATCATTTAACAAGTTATATTATAGGGACAGAAATGTTATTTCAAAAGAACTGCATTAATAAAGGGTATCATAGGCTTAATCCACACCAAGCTGGATATTGCACTATAAAAACAGTATGAAAGTGGTATAGAAAAGGCAGAAGCCACATTACTGCTTTATAGCAGTATTGAAGTGCACTGACAACTGTTGGGTCCCATTGACACATACTATATACCACTATCATAGTGCTATATCCTGCTTGGTGTGGCTCCTGCCTTTTATATACTGCTTTCATGCCACTTTCATAGTGCTATATCTTGCTTGGTGTATTAGGCCGGAGAGACACATTGTTCAGTTAGCAAGGCTTTTTGGATGTGATACTTTGGCCCTTTCTACACCACAGGGATGTAGAGGGAGGGAGGGCGATCCCAGAAGTACCTAATACACACCACCAGCACTCAGGAACCAACCGGGGGCCATCCCAGGCAAACAGTCTGGTGTAGAAATGGCCTTAGATTATGGGAATCCCTGGGCAGTATCTCCACCACTAGTGCAATGGGAAGTAGTTCCAGGAGCTGCTGGTTCCAGGAAATGCTTGTTTCTGAAACGCGGCAGGTCAACAGAACTTGCAGAAGGAACCTCTGCAGACCTGTCCCGATCAAGAAACAAGGATTTCTACTTATTTCCAGAGTTACTTTTAGAACTGCAAACTTTCTGCTACACAAGTAGTGAGTCCCACTTGATCAAGCAGGAGCATAGAGGCAGTATTGGATTCTGCCCTATACCTACACACGTTTTTAGGATTCGATAATAAATTACAACTGCGGGGTGTTGCTTGGCTAAGTTGTCCCTTGATGTAAATCATCTTCATTCAAATAACAGCTCATCCATCTGCATTTTCCCTCCCAAGTTGTGAACAGTTGTCACTGAACAGTGCAGATCATGTGAATATTAGTCTTGTGAATAACTCAGTGGGTGTTTTTTTGCAGGGCAATGCAAGTTAGGTATCTTCCAAAAATCATATTTAACCAAATTCACATTTGCCTGCCATTGGAATGCCTTTGTAACCACTTACAAGGCTGATGACTAAATGTAACATATGGATATCTAATCCAGCATTCTGTCTTCAGTAATGGCCAGCCAAATGCCCGTGCTTCCGATAGTGATGGAGCAGGTTGTTTGTCCCTAGCATGTGATACTCGGAGGTATGTTTCCTCTGAACATAAAGGGATGGTCACCTTGGGCTGTGCTTCATTCCTCCTCCCACTATGGCCCTGGCCTTTGGAGTGGCACAGGTGGGGGGTGGGGTGGATAAGCAAGGGTGAACAAAAGCCTCACTTTACTGCTTCAAAACTCTAACCCACAGATAAGCCATGATGGGGGCCTCTGTCCTTTTCCAAAGCCACCTAAGCTAATGCTCAGTACTTCACATTGTGGTAATAAATTCTATAAGTCAATTACATGTTGTCTGAAGATGTACCCATTAATCTTTGTTTGAAGATACATTTATTTGACCAAGTGTTCATTTTACTAGTATAGTTTGCTTTGTGGGCAATTTTCTGTTTGATTCCCCTTTCTCCTTCTGGCACATGAGAAGGTTGCTTAGGTATTTCAGTTATTTTTCAATAGGAAATTAACACAAACATCTGTATCTCATATCGATGGGATCATAAGAAGCATGCTATTACTCAAATAAATATTCATAGAACATTCTGACTCTATTAATCTTAAGGGTCTTGTGCTATGTTGTAAATTAATATCACTTGCATTTCTTTCCAATTATAGATTTGGAAACTGCAATCTTGCCTTTAATCTTTCTTGGTTTTACATTGCCCTAATTGCTTGAAATGATTTACTTTTCAAGTTTTCCACATCTAGTTGTCAATGATCCACAAGCAATCAGTGACATACTATCTGAAAAAAAATCTTTAATGTATCTTTGTACATTCTGAAGAGTTCTCTGGAACATTAGGTACACAATTAATTGTCTCCAAATCCGGGCTTACTCAAGGCGTCAAAAAGTAGTTGTCATACTGAACTCTCAAAACCACCAGAATCACTGAAAACATTAAATCTGTGCTGGCTTTGGTTACTGGACTGGCACAGTGGCAGATATAACTAACATCTGAGCATTTGGGTTACTTTGAAAATTGACACGAAAACAATTGTGTGTTTAATTTGAAATGGTGTATGTAATTGGGAGGGCTACCACTGGAAACAGTTAAGAGAAAAACTGCATCTTTTGATAAGAAATGTAGTGGTGGCTACTGTAAACAGTGAGTTGGATCCAGGTTAAGTGAGTTGAACTACGTTCACATTGAAATCAGTAAGGCTAAAGTTAAGTGATGACTAACTTGTCCCATTGATTGTAAAGGGGCCTAAATTCAACTGACTTTGTCTGGATCCAACCTAATAGTTGTGTTAAATTCTCCTTATCTATTATGTGTAATAAAACTTAGTATGTTTCTGCCCCTGCTCCAAACATGTGCCTGACTCTAGTCTGTACAAAGAATTGTATAACCTGGTGGCATCAGGACAGAAGGCCAAGTCAAATGTAATGGAAAATCATAATTTCCCACTATATCGATGTACTACACCAAGCCTCAGATTCATATGCTTTGCCCTTACCTTTCCTTTTTATTCACACACTTGAAGAAGAGATCAGAAACTTTCATTTCTTGTTTTAAAGAAGCAAGATAGGCAGCATTCTGTACTTTTGCTTTCTATTGTTCTTGCTCTTTCTATTGTTCCTTTTTCTTCATTCGGTAGATGAAGTAGAAATAATGGGTACATTCCAGGAGCAATCAGAGACAATAGTGTTTTAAATTATGCCTGGTGTGGAGAATGTGGATAAGAAGGATTTTTTCTCCCTCTCTTATAATATTAGAACCAGAGGTCATCCCATGAAGCTGATTGGTGGGAGTTTCAGGACTATAAAAGGAAGTACTTCTTCACATAGCACGTCGTTCAGCTATGGAATTCACTTCCACAAGATGTAGTGATGGCCACCAATTTGGATAGCTTTAAAAAGGGGTTAAACAAATTCCTGGAGGAGACAGTTATCAGTGGCTGCTCGTCTTTATGACTAAATGCTGCCTCCAGCATCAGAGACAGTATGTGGGGGAACATGGGTGGGAGAGTTGCACTTGTGTCTTGCTTGTGAGTTTCCTGTTGACAGCTGGCTGGCCACTCTATGACAGAATGTTGGGCTAGATGGACCCTTGGTCTGATCTAGCATGGCTCTTCTTATGTTCTTCAAGAAAGCTAGAGCTCAATCCAGGTGAGGATCTGGCATCCTTCATCTAAAATATATGGGTGAATGTTTTAATTATCATCTGTCACATATTACTAATAGAGATGGGTGAATCTGTCCATTTTGAGTTCTCCCAAATTCTTATTTTCCCAATATTTAGTTCATTTCCGCATCAGATTGCATTGCCTTTTGTTTTGTGTAAAAGTATTTTAAAGTTCACATGGAAATTCATATACATTTTGTACACATTTCTCCTGATATATGGATGTTTTTGTACGCTTTTGCCTAACATACACATTTATTTTTCAAGCAGCTTTTTGTGTGTGTGTTTTCCCCAATGTCACACTTTTTTGTGCACACTTTCCCCTGATATATGCATTTTTGTACACATTTTTTGTTGGGAGAACTGCATTGCAAAATCCAGAGAAGTGGGAATACTGAAGGACAACTGTGTCCGGCTTGCATTTTAATTCAGGGAGTGTGGATTTAGGTGAATACCAAAATGTAAATTGAACAAAATCTACTGCATCCCTAATTACTAAGCCTAGATGTAATTTACCTAGTAAAAAGTAGCACAAAGTGTTGGATTTATTTAACTGACAGGATGCTAAATGATATCGCTGTTATTATTTTTCTGTACTGCAGATTATTGAATTGAACCTTCAGTCAGCTTGGCAATAATGGCAGATGAATATTATGACAGTACAATACAGTAAATAGTATCAGCCATCAAATCTAGGACTCACTTATAACTCAAATCACAGTGAACAAAATGCTTGTGCAGTAGATTGGAAAAAGGTTCATTATTATTTATTTGTCTTGCCTAGGACTACAAGACTAATGAAATTTCATTGAAAAGAATGCATGTCAGGATTACTATACATCATAAAGACACATCCCCCTAACTTTGTGGTAGAGATTTGTCTCTGTAATTAGATGTCTGCTTCTGCAATAGTTTGGTGTCTGAAGGACATGGCCAAGTTCATGACATAAAACAAATCACCTGCACAAAAGAAAAGACTTTATCTTTCAGGCATTTTGTACAACCCTACTAAAGAATTGTGCAGTCAATGTAGTTATAGCTTGTAATTTCATTGTGGAGCAGAAATGTCACTTCAAGCTTCTTTATATGTGGTCTTATGAGATTCTTTTTTTGTAAAGGAAAAATATTGATATACCTATATCATTTTTTCTTGCCTCTCCTCTGTATGTGGAACATGCATATATGCTTGTCGATTGATGACGAGGCAGCCAAATTTTACATAAGAGACACCTATCAAAATCTTAATATGGATCAAGAGCCAAAAGAAACTCAGCAGATGCTAATGGCATTCCTCCTGAATAGCATCCTCCTTAGATTTTGCTATATAACCATTGCTCCTTGTTCATGGATGCTATGTTGTAAAAGGTGCAGAACAATTTGGATTTCTTAAAAGAGAAACAAGTTTAAAAAATGTGTCACTGGGGAGGCTTGTAGCACAATTACTGATATATTCCATCCCTTCCCTTTAGGCTCCACTACTGAACTACAGCCTTGAAATCTTCGCAGTTCCTTTGATGAGCTTCCTGAGCAGGAACCACCAGCTTAAAGTTTTCCTTTAGATTAAATTTTAGCAATATTGATGTGTTTAGTTGAAGAAATGGAGAGTAGGAATGAGATCACATCAACCACCCTTACTCTGAATATCTATAAACAGCTTACATGTGTGGATTCTGTTTAGACCTCCTACTGAACATGTGGATCTAGCAAAAAGAATAGTGGGTACAATTCCATTCTGCCTATCCATCCATGGACAGGGTGCAAATAGCGCTCTGGTAAATAGCACTTTAGCAACTCTACACAACATTTGAAGAGCTTCCCTTTGCTTTGCTATAACACACACTCTAATGATAATACAGGAAACCAGATGCAGTGGAACTTGTTTTATCAACTGCACATAAAAGAAAAATGTGCAGTCTACGCGAAAATGAAAGAATAACATAATTAAATCCTCTGTCAATTTATGATTATACAACAACACAAGCTTCCCAATATGCTAGTATCACTCTGTTAACTTTATAGTTGCTGAAGAAAATATCACATAAAACAAATATAGGAATATCATGTTTTCTCCAAAGTCTAGTTGGAATTACAGTTGTTAACACTGTTCAAAGTACTCAACCACAGTCGGAACTACTGCACGTGTTTTAGACCTAGTTCTCCCAACTGTGCTTCCCATCCGTGTGTGTGTGTGTGTGTGTAGTGAAGGCTGGTAGCTGCAATGTCAGTGGGTTCTTCACAATGTGGATAGCTCCTTTAGGGTCTAACAGGATCTACTTGAAACCCCTGAGCAGATTCACCATCCAGCTAACATTGAAGCCACCAGCCTCTACAATCAGTGTGTACGTGTGTTGCCTCTGTCTGCCTTGCATTCAACACCTCTGACTTTTGGTGACAGGCATGGCTGTACCTATTTATGGCAGTTATGTCTCCTTCCCAAGTGCACTTCCTAACTAAATGACACCCTGTCTAGCCACATGACTTTAAGCAATGCAGGAGACAGTGCTGTATGTCCAATGGGTAAGTAGGAATTGTTGGTCTGAATTTATTCACAGTAAGGAAACCTTTTCACCTATCCTCTCTTGTCTTATCAGTGGGGTTTCAAATAGCTTGAGGCCTTTCATATAGCTTGAGGCAGTGTAGGGATGGAGATATCTAGTGGACACCCAGAGACATTAGAGTGATAAAGGGAAGGATTAGCCACGACACCTTTGTCAGCTTGAGGAAAGCTCTCTTGGTCGCTGATGGTCTCTGCTATGCCCCCACTCAGAGGAAGAACTAATGTAGGGTGACCAGATAAAATCCAGGTCAGGGCTCATGTAACTTTAACAGTTGTAGAGAAAAGGGAATTTCAGCCAGTGTCATTTGTATGCAATTAGTTCCTGGTGAAATTCCCTCTTTATCACAACAGTTAAAGTTGCAGGGGACCTGCTTTCTTTTGTATATGGTCACTCTAGTATAGTACATGCACATTTAACTGTTGTGATGAAGAGAGAATTTCACCAGGAACTAATTGCATACAAATGACTCTGGCTGAAATTCCCTTTTCTCTACAACTGTTAAAGTTACATGAGCCCTGACCTGGATTTTATCTGGTCACCCTAATTTTCATAGTGTTATATCCTGCTTAGTGTAGATCTGGCCCCAGACATGCTGGTGTTGTTGATGTTGTTTTCATGTGCAAAACACACACATGCACACCAATAATGTGTGCAAAACCTAGAAAACCAACAAAACAGGATGTGGCCAGAGACAGTAGGCCTGGGGAAACCCCAGAAGGCCAGATTAGAACCCCAGGAAGGCTGGATTTGATCATTGGCCTGAGTTTCCCTATCCCTGTTTAAACCTCTGCTGAGCTGATAAGGTGGTTACATTTAATTTTATGTGTTTCCTTGGATTAGAGTGCAACAGTTGCAGGCTAGAAGGGAAAAAGGCAGCCTCAGACTTGAATTTCTTTTGGAATTAGAGAGTGGAGTGTAGCCCGACAATCTGGTTGTAGTAGGGTGACCATTCATCCAGAAAGCCCCAGACATGCCCGGAAAATTGGCGGAAAAATCATCTCCGGGGGGAAATCCCATAATTTACCGACAAATATGGAAATTTTGCCACAGCAGAGGTAGCAAAAGGCCCGTTTTGGCACTTCTGGGGACAGGCCTTTCTAGCCCTGCCCACAGCAGATCTGGGCTACTAGTGGGCCGTCGCCATGTCGATGTCTCATCAATAGCCTGAATCTGCCATGGGCGAGGCTTAAAAGGCCCATTCCTGGAACTGTCGAGATGGGCCATTTGCAGCATCTCCAAGCCGCCCACTTGCAGACCTGAGAACTATAGCAAGGTAAAGAGGTGTGGGGTAGGAGGTGTGGGGTAGGGGAGGAAAGGGATGTCCCCATGGGGGGACCCTTTAAGTGTCTTCCTCCCAGCAAGCCCCCCCCCGATTTCCTGCTTTTTCCCCCTATATAAACTCATTTGCAGAAATGAGGCTAGAACAACCCCAAAAAGTGGGAAATTGAGGGGTGTGGTGGCAAAAATGACACCTTGCCAAGCACTGCATTGCCCCACAGTGCTTTGCAAGGGGGTCATTTTTGCCCCCCCCCCAGATTTTACTGGGGGGAAGATTATTGAGTGCCAAGAAATCTCTATGAGCAATCTTCATAGAGATTCTTTGGAGCCTGATGAAGATTTCCCTTTAGAAAAACAGGGGGGGAAATGATCCCTTAGCCTCCATGATAATTGTTCATTCTTCTTTAAAAATATTTTAAAAAATTAACAGGGTTGCCATTGTTGTTATTATTATTATTATTATTATTATTATTATTCATCATCATCATCATCATCATCATCTCTCTTTTCTTGCTCATGATGGTTTTTCTAGATTAACACAAAAAAACCCACCACTTTCAATGTGATACTGGTGACTGTTGTGACTAATGGAATAATTGTAACTTTTTCCTGTTGCTATAGTTCTTTAACTTCCATAACCAATGGTGTATATTTTTCTCTCTTTTCCTCTTCCTTTTCTGCAACATTTTTGTCATTTGGTATTTCTCTGTCAATGAGGTAGGTTTGTTTTTCTTTTTCGATTGCAAAGTATTGTCTTGTCTCAGAATTGTGCAGTCCCAGCAAGGTAATATATGATTGTATAGGGTGACTTGGCTTGACTTGTTTGAGTGTGTCTGGATATTCTGGGCTCTGAAAGCATCTTTCTGGAGAGCACCTGCTGGTTGCAATCCTTTATTCATTTATCTGGGAGTAAGCTTTATCGAAATCAAAGGGACTTATTTCTGAGGTTTCTTTGAGAAGTTTTCTTTGGGTCCCTGATTGGGAACTCTGCACACTGAGGCAGTGTAAATTCAGGAAATATTTGGATAAAAGGAGGGAAAGATCCTTGTCTAGCATTGTGATAATGGGCATCCGTTCTGGCCTTTCTTTGTACTGCTACTGACCATGGTCTTGTTTACATGGCTAATGAACCAGTTTGTTGTACTAGATTTTTCTGCGTTTGTCAACTGCCTTATTTGTTCAGTGGTAGCAGTATGCTGAATCTGTGAGTATGGATATGAGAAAGGTGATGGGGAAAGAGTATTAAATGTTAGGAAAGGTGAGACTATGGACATCCAGTGAAGGATTTGCAGTCAGAAAATATATTTGAGGGAAGAGGAGACTGCATCACACATTGTATAGCTAGGGTGACCAGATAAAATCCAGGTCAGGGCTCATGTAACTTTAACAGTTGTAGAGAAAAGGGAATTTCAGCCAGTGTCATTTGTATGCAATTAGTTCCTGGTGAAATTCCCTCTTCATCACAACAGTTAAAGGTGCAGGGGCCCTGCCTTCTTTTGTACATGGTCACTCTAGTATAGTGCCTGCACCTTTAACTGTTGTGATGAAGAGGGAATTTCACCAGGAACTAATTGCATTCAAATGACATTGGCTGAAATTCCCTTTGCTCTACAACTGTTAAAGTTACATGAGCCCTGACCTGGATTTTATCTGGTCACCCTAGTATAGCAAAAGCTTCAAAGTACAGCAAAAACTACAAAAGTAGGAGTGAATGAAGTTAATTTCAGATACATTGAATGTCTCACATTCTTTATTTCAGTGATTTTAACATTAAGATCTTGTGTAGAACAGGTTTGTCTTAATCGTGTGCTGTGAAATCAGACATGTGACCAAGGCCATGTTTGGGTGGGTATGCCCCTTTGGGGGCTGGACATGTTGGTGGGCACACCCCCTTGGGGCAGCCATGTTGTCCTTTTTGGTTTCCAAAATATGGTCAGCCTAGTTGTAGTTTCTCTCCTAATCTCAGGGGAAACTTGGAGATACTGGAAGTCT
Source organism: Anniella stebbinsi (assembly GCA_029215795.1). Classification (NCBI taxonomy): domain Eukaryota; kingdom Metazoa; phylum Chordata; class Lepidosauria; order Squamata; family Anniellidae; genus Anniella; species Anniella stebbinsi. The sequence goes on along the minus strand of JARDYH010000005.1, from coordinate 138,851,715 downwards.
CTGGCTGGTTTCATTAGGGTGGAGACAAGATTCTGAAGGCAACGAGTGCTGCAGATCAATAAAAGGAAAAGCATTAGTGTGTAGGAAGGGGAGAGGGAAGCTATTTATTGTGGACGACTATGCAACTTTTAAGGGCACAAAAGCCTCTGCTTGCCAAAGTGAAAATCTTACATTTCCACCAGCTTCTTTCATAGTTTCTAGTTGGTTTCACTCATGACCATTAATGAAAGATAAATCAGAAAAGGCTTGAAAAGGCTCATTGCAGTTAACCATAGCTTGCTGAGCTTGATAGGTCAAAAAATACTTTATGGAATGGATGGGGGGTGTTATATGATTTACTGCACTTTATGGTCTGTTATCTCACTTATAACATACCATCATGTTCCAACAATTTCAGTGCTTTACCATTAGAATTGCTATCTCATCTCGGTCTGTTTTACTGCCCTGGCATATTGCCGTAAATAAATATATATATATATATATATATATATATATATATATATATATTGTACACTGAATTAGATGAATTGTTTTGGAAAGTGGTTGAGTATAACTAATGCATAAGAGCAGCAACATTTTCTTAACAATACAAAACACATTGAACAATCCTTTGGCTCTGCCCAAAATTCCAGTTAGTGTGTACTCACAATTTCAACTTTGCTATTCCTTAAGGCTATTCAGCCGGGTGCTACTTATAAAACCACTTTTAGAGACTTTTCTGTTGTGGTACCCCTGTTGTGAAATGAACTCCCCAGAGAGACTCACTTGGCACTTAGGTTGTGCTCTTTTTGCCAGGTGAAGACCACTTTATTTTCCCAAGACAAATTTTCAATTTGTTGTTTTAAATTGGCTGGTGGCCCCATTCAGACAATGCCATTAACCATGCTGTTAACTGTTTTTTGGTGATGACACAGCATCTCTATGGTTTGTGGACATTGTTAAATAAACAGCCACTACAGAAGGCCACCAAATAAATGAGTTTCAAAAGCATTAGATGTCTATAATAGAAAGAAGATTTATACACATGGGCAGAGTATGTTGCAAGATAGCTAAGTTATCAAAGATAGTGAATATCTATAGTGTAATTGAGACAATGCCTTTTATTGGACCATGTGGTCTTTAAGGAGCTCAAACCTATTGGCCCTGCTCCTTACCTCCATGTATTCATGGGCTTTGAATGGCTTTACTATTTTCCTAAAACAGCATTATACTTTATATCATTTTAAAATCATTCTGAAACTTCGCCAGTGAATTTTTTATGATGAGGAAAAATAATTGGCTTTACCACATATGTGTTTTCTGCAATGGGGCAGAGAGGGCTGAGGAATCACTTCCTTTCCTCTCCTGACATTGAAGAGTGATGGCAGGTCTGGTGTGTGCTGAAAGCCCCCCATGGGGAACACAAGGGGTGCAGGCTTCAGTCCTTATTCCCACACTTCTTTTAAGTTTTCTTTCTTTTTTTTGTAAATCTTGGAGAGATGTTAGAGACTGGATCTTCACCATGTGTAAACCACTGAATAATGCCATCCCGTGCATGCTTTCCTGGGACTAAGTCCCACTGAGCACAAATGGAATGTACTTCTGAAAGCACATGATCCAGCTGAAGCTGAATGCATCCTTCCTTTGGGAGCAAGCCCTATGTGATCAGTAGGTTTCTCTTCAAAGCAAATACGCATTGGAATGAGAGCTACTACTTCTATAAAATATAGCACAGGCTTGTACCGTATATAAAATTTACCTAGAAAAAAAAAATCTTTATTTGCATTGGCTCTAATTGTATAGATTATGGGATTCAATATATATATATATATATATATATATATATATATAGCGTGTATGTGGGATACTTGCTAACATGGGGTTTTAAGGTCATGACAATCTCCAGTGGAATAATTGGCTGGTTCCATCAATTTCATTTGTTACGGCAAGCCTCTTGCCTTGTTTTTCTTATACTTCCTTCAAGGATCTTGCTGCACAAGTAAGGCAAGGTGGAGGTAATAGCCATCCATATCGTTCTGAAGCAGGGATGCAAACAAGTGCCTTTCCTCACCTTCATTATGTAAATAAGCCCCACAAATCTTCAAGAAATGAGGTGTTATTATCAATCAGTCATGAAATGTTTGCTGCTGCATGGGAAGAGGAAATTGCCTGCAGACTATCTGGGAGAGTCTGAAAGCAATTTCCCCATGTAAGGTTTTGAAATAAAAGAAGGGCATGCAGGGCCTGATATTTTGACAGCCTCAGCTATAAAAGAAGTGAGGTGATGGGTAAGCCTTAAGGACACATGAATGTTGTGTATTGGAATCATGTTTGAATTCGCACTGGATGGTTGCCTCCACTTCTGCTCAACTGTAAGGCATCTCCTGACCATGTAGGGTCAGGGAAATGAAAATCCCCCCCTTCCCCAAGGAGAAAGTATGCCAACCTCTTCATGCTTTTTATATCATATTCATAGGCATTGTAATCTAAGGCAGAAATGGGCATCCAACAGATCTGTTGTTTTGAACTTCATCTCCCAGCATTTCTGATCATTGGGTGCGCCAGCAGGAGCTTCTGGGAACTGAAGTCCCAAAATCTAGAAACTGACCTTTTTCTTACTCCTGATCTAGGGGATGGATCTAGACAAGAGAGACATAAATTAAATCCCTTGCTCAGCTGTGAAGCTCATTGTATGGATGCCTTTGGACCTGCCATTATCTCTCAGCTCTATATACTAGACAGTGGTGTTGTGATGATAACATGGGATAACCCCTTGTATGCTTCTGTTGGGTTTCAGGGCTGAACATATTGAGATTTGGAGGAAACTGTAACTTTTTCAGGCCCAAAGAATTTCAGTCCTTTTCTGCAGACAAGACATTCTGCAGCAAATGACTAGTTTGCTAAAGGTTGCTGATGCCAAAATGCTTATGCAGTGCCAATAAGTAGGATGTGCATTACCAAATAATAATAATAATAATAATAATAATAATAATAAAGAGGGCTCCAATCTGCATAATATTTGCATAGGCTAATTTATGTAGGTGGAAATTTAGAAATAATTTCTATAATTTAAATAGAAATACAATATAGCTTAACATAGTGGAGAAGACTGATTAGGTGGCCTGTGTGTCTGCTCAGTCTGATGTCCATTTGCTGATGATGGGCAACTTCAAGGCTCCTCCTGCTCTCCCTCCTCATGGTTCTTTTTACTTTAAACCAGAGGTAGACTGGGTATTTCTTCAAATACAGAACAACTTCAAATAAAGGACCGTTCTCCACCAGCTGTCCAAAATAGAGGACTGTCCTTGGTAGAGTAGGACACCTGGCTGCCCTACTGATGTAAACCTCAGTGGCACTCACGGAAAGTCACAGGAAACTAGTCAATGTGAGTTTAAGTAATATATTAATTTTAAATCATTTCACAGATGAAGAAACTCTGCATGGACCCATTTTTATTCAAGAGCCATTTGATGTCACTTACTCAATGAATTCTGAAGATCCAGGAGTCCTTCTGAATTGTACAGCTAGTGGACATCCCTCACCATACTACAGGTAAGGTTTCTTGTATCTGTGTTACCATTTTGAATTGCACAGAGGAGAGGCCAATAGAATATTGCTCAATCTTACCATTTTTCAAATGAAAAACAAGCAACAAATGCAAGAAATGAATGTTGTCCTGGAGCCATCCACATTGTGCAGGCTCCATGTGATTGTTCATGGACCCAGGATAGGGCAGAGAGTTCTGTGTAGATTATTCAATTTGCATTCATGGAAACATGAGTAGAACTTCCTTTCAGACCTCGCCAATTCAACATGGCAAGCTCTGAATTGAGGGGCACGGGGCCCATACTCTGGGAGACCTAAGGGATGGGGCCATCATTCATGCCTGCTTTGCCCTGCCCATTTCAAGCCTGCACACATTCAAGTGAATGCCTACACAGAGCTAGAGTGTTTTATGTTGTGAAGTTTAATTTTCATCACAGTAGACATTTGAAACTTGACTATGGATTTTTTGGCACACATTTTGCATACACCAGCTCCTTAACATTCCTTCTCTCTCATGTCTTCTCTTTTATATGGTCATTTAATAGGATTATTTCCAAATAGTAAGCTGTGGATTCCTTCTTCTCTTCTTCTGTATTAATATACAAATCCTCTTTGGTATTCTACCCTCTACAAAGATGCAAATGAAAACTTAAATTTTAAAACTCAAATAAAAGTATAGAGTTAGATCACACATTACTTCTTCTTAGAGTAGACCATTGAAAAGAATGGTACTTAAGTTAGTTTGATATTGGATATAAGCCATTCGAAACAAACCAGAGTTGGCTACATGACAGAGAAGTTCTGAGTTACAATGGTTAGGGTGCAAGCCATCGCATCCAATAATAAGCTGTGCCATTAGTAAAGTTTCCAAAGGGGCTTTAAGATCAAAAGGGTATACATAATTTCTAGGGATGTGCAGCGGATCGGGTCCAATCCACGATCTGGACCCGATCTGGGTGAAATTGGATGAAATTATCTAATCCCGATCATCTGGATCATCTGATCTGATCCAATCCGAAAGGACCCGATCCAGATTGGAAAAAACTGGAGGATTGGACCTCCTCCTCCCCCCACTCGTGCTGCCATCCGCTGCCACCCACTGTTTCCATACTACTTTGAAACAGGCCTTGCAGCCCATTCTATAATAGAGCGCCGGCGCGCCGGGTGACATCATCACTCGGCGCGCCCTCGCTCTATTGTGCAAGAGGCCGCAAGGCCTGTTTCTCAGTACTACTGAAGCAGCGGGTGGTGGTGGACAGCAGCGAGGAGGCAGCAGGTAAGGACTGCAAGTGGGGGGAGGGGGGAGGGAGGGGGAGGTCCCCCGTTACCTGCCGGCATCCCGCGCTGCCGTCTACTGATTCCATACTACTGATAAACAGGCTGCATGGCCTGCTTATCAGTAGTATGGAAGCAGCGGATGGCAGCGCAGGATGCCGTCAGGTAAGGAGCGTAAGTGGGTGGAGGGGGAGGGAGAGGGAGGTCTCCACTTACCTGCCAGAGCCGTCCGCTTCCGCCCGCTGGTCTCTTCTACTGAGAAACAGGCTTTGCAGTCTGCCTCTCAGTAAAACGCCGGGTGACATCATCACCCGGCGCTCTACTGAGAGGCAGGCTGCAAAGCCTGTTTCTCAGTAGAAGGGACCAGCGGGTGGAAGCGGACAGAAGTGGACAGCCCGGGCAGGTAAGGAGCGCAAGTGGGGGGAGGGACAGGGAGGGGGGAGTTAGGTCCCCACTCACCCGCCTCCATGTTTTCTGCATAAGCTTGCATTGGGAAAAAGCTAAAACATTGGGGGAAAGCAAAAGCACCTAAAATGGCATCCGATCTGAAAATTGGATGTCCAATTTTCGGATCGGAATTGGATCTGATCTGGAAAGCCTCCAATCTGATCCAAGGCATCAATTCCGATTCTGGTTCTGGTTCCGGTTCCGATCTGATTTTTTTTACTGTGCACATCCCTAATAATTTCCTTCTCGTATAATCAGAACAGAAGGTAATCATGGGATTGATCAGTGGTAGTATTAAAATAGCCTCACTAACAAAATAATGTTGAAAAGCTGAAATTGTTTGATGGCTGTCAGACCAGTCCAAAATTTTCTACAGTTTTGCAAAAGAAGATCCCAAAGGTTGTCCTATTTCTTTCACTTGACATAATCATTCTTACTAAGTACCTCAGCGGTAGAGTAAAGGAAGGGTCAGAGTCAGTTTCAATGTTTTATAAAATTATTAAATGCAAACATTCTGATCCATTGGACTGGGAAATTCAAAGGCAGACAGCCTACTTCCATTCCTTTTTTAATGATTAGTTTAAATCTTGACCTTTTGCAATACTTCATTTATTATTATACTGCCCCATAGCTGAAGCTGTCTGGGCAGTTGACAAAAATTTAAATACAATGACTTCAGTGGGCTTGTACAGTCCAACGCTGACACATTTCAAAAGGGAGAGGGGACTGGTTTGCAATGTTGTGTCAATGCATGTCAAGGTTATTCTGACATTGCATCGTGATGAAGGGGCATTGAGGGGCAAAAACATGGAGGGTGTTGGCAGGAAAAGAGCGTAAACAGGAAAAAGAAAACAAAATAATAATAATAAAAAAATCCACTTCAGCCCTTGATCAGCAAGCCTTCCCCAAAACTTAAAAAAACTCCCCTCCCACACAAATGCTGTCTGAAATTACCTTCCCAAATTTGTTATCAGTGAACTGGGTAACAAATTTTGTGGGGTCATTGGGCAACAGCCCTCATAATTTGGCATAAATGTTGTAACCCCATTGTACATGTAGCCCACAGAAGATGCAAGACAACAGAGTTTCCCTGCATGTATCTGAATCCCTGAGAATGAGCAAAAGCCATTGGAATAGATATATATTTTATAGAAAGAGTGAAAGTTTGTTTCTGTGGGAAAACCATGTATTTAAGGGAAGTCTGTTGACTTCAGTAATATATGTTTTGCAACTTCATTTCAAAAACCCATAACGCTTAACAACCTCACCACAAAAATTATGGTATTGAAGTGAATATAGAGAATAAGTAGAAAAATGAATCATAAAATCCTGTATTGTATAGCAAACTACAGAATAAAAGACTGAACGGAAGGAAAATAAAAAAGAGGACAAAATATAAACATGAGGTACTTTATATGTTTATAGCTAATGGGAACCCAGCAAAAATATTCCTAGTATGAACTGGAGCTTTTATGGTGCAATCCACATCCACTTGAATGTAATGGTAAAACATTACCATTGGTATAGTTGGCTTTAGTGGATCACTGTTTCACTATGTACCAACACACTTACTTATGTTCTTAGTTGCTATAGTATTTTTCTATTGTGAAAAATAGGATTTTGGAGCAAAAGGCTGAACTACTAAGATCAGACCTGTTCTCACAATCACCTGTACCAGCAAAATAAAGTTTTAAAAACAACAACAATGAAGCCAGCCCCATCACTACCTCCCTGAAAAACAATACAACTTTGCCCACTGTTTGGGGTTCTGAATTCATTCCCCATCCCTACCTGCAAAAATTGCTGAAATAATAATTTTATCCGTGTTCATCACTAACACAAAGCAACCAGAGGCAAAAAAGTAGTTATAAGTATGTTGTGATTGGGGTGAATTCTGCCTGGCTACAAAAACATCCCTCCCCACAACAAAAATTAATCCCAGACCCTTCCAAATCACTTTTTCTCCTGAAAATGGAGTATGTTGTGGATTTGGGTAAACTCCTATCAAAACAAATTGAAATTAAATTCTTACCCAGGCCAGACAAATTCAATATGTATAGCTATTTCCAGCATGGAAAGGACCGTGATTGTACCTGTCTGCCATATATAGCTGATAAAGAGATATGCTTGTCAGAAAAAGAGATGGCAACCCTGATTAAGCACTAAGATGGTTGGATACACAGGAATTCAAACCCAAACTTTTAAGAGAAAAGCACCCGAAGACCTGGACATGGATGGACAAATCTGTGAATTGAAGTTTCTCCCAGATTTGAATATTTTAAAACTGAAGTTCTTTCGTCCCAAATATGGAGAACTTGTGAATTTTGGCAAATTTTGATCAAAACCAAGTTACAGGAAGTCAGATTCCAGCTGGACATCAGGAAAAACTTCCTGACTGTTAGAGCAATACAACAATGGGACCAATTACCTAGAGAGGTCATGGGCTCTCCCACATTCAAGGCATTCAAGAGGCAGTTGGACAACCATCTGTCAGGGATGCTTTAAGGTAGATTTCTGCATTGAGCAGGGGGTTGGACTCGATGGCCTTATAGGCCCCTTCAAACTCTACTATTCTATGATTCTGTGTAACAAACTTCTCACCATCCCTACTCCAGAGACGCCTTGCTGCTGCCACTGTCCCATGCTGCTCTGCCATCTTCAAAGGTAAGAGGCAGTGGGGAAGAGGCAGAGGTTCATGGGGAATAGGGATGTGTTTGGATCCTCTCGTGTTTCTGATGACATTATTTGAAGTGTGATAGGCTTCCAAACTTGGCTAAAAGATCACAAGCTATTTCCCAGCTTTGGGGAAACTGGCTTGCTTTGCCAAGTCCAAATCTGACTTGAACTGAAGGGAGTTCATCCATCACTAAAAAGAACATGTTTTTTTCCAAGTGCACTGTATAAACTGTGTTTGATTCTTCCTTGCCAACCAGCAGTTCAGTTCAACAAGCTGAGCACCTCTGATCAGAGTGATTTAAACTACTTCATCTCCATCCTATGAAACACAGAACTGGGAATCTGCTGTTAAGAACTTAAGATCCTAATGTTTGTGCAAGGAGTTAATTTGTCCTTCCATCTTAGTTCTGGGGCCTGATCCTAGTTCACCACCTATATTGTTACTGCTTTATTGGTGCTCACAGCATTGTTGTGCCATTCAAGTGGCTTGCATAATTGATATCGCACTGAAAAGTTCAAATTACACTTAACAGAAGCAGCATTTATAAATTAAACACATATGATTCAAACTCCAATATCTCTTATAGTTGTAAAGTCTTGGTCATAGCTCTTTTTTTGGTAATTGCCCAATTCAATCAGTTGAGATTTGTGCCAGGGTGGTGTTGGTATTGTTGGTGTTTGTTTGTTTGTTTGTTTGTTTTGGAAATGTCACTCCTAATGAATAACAATACATGTTGATGATGATGGATACATGTTGATGATGAATGAACAACTCTTTTAAACATAATCCAAATCTGGGATAAGCAACCTTTTTGGACTCATGGGCACATGTGGCAATGTGAAAAACTTTCCGGAGCGTCACCATAAAATGGCTGTCATAAGAGGCATGACAAAAGACAAGGAACCTGGCCCAAAGACTAAGTACAGGGCAGAGGTGGGGGTCTGAGCCCAAACACACTTTGAACGGACAGTTTTCAGCAACAGAACCCTATTTCACAGCCATCCCCACTGCTGATTAGAACATGTGTTCATTTGAAAAGTGGGGAGAGGAAGGGCACTTTGGTGGGTACCAACAAAGGTTTCAGGGGGACACACTGGTGCCCATGTGCACCACATTGCCTCCCTAGGCCTAAACCAACCACAGGATGAAGGATTTCAAACTGAAATGGTTAACGATACTGTAGGCTCTTGTGCTAGAAAAAAGAGGAACATAAATAGGATCATCCAGATAAGTCAGTGGAGTTCATTGGGATAGAACATATCCAAGCCAATGTCAGTTTTAAATATTTCATTCCCACAAAATTGATTGTGCAGTGTCTACTGTCTGTTTTTGAATCTTCTTTTTTTTTAACAAAACTTCAGCACACCTAGCCTATCTACACTACTGCTTTAAAATGGTTTATAACAGTTTTAAACTGGTCAATAATGGTTATTAACCAGTTTAAAACTGTTATAAACCATTTTAAAGTAGTAGTGTAGATAGGCTGTCTATGTAGATTGAGGCTACTGTCCCTGTAATCATTCTAAATCTTATTTTTCATCACTTCTGTTTATGTTTTTACTATAACAAAAAGAAAGAAGAAGTAATTCAGTTGAACATTTTGCACAGGGTATAAGGATGCATTCCTATGGGATTTGCCCTTGATGCTCATAAGCCTCTGAACTCAGCAGCTAATAATAATAATAATAATAATAATAATAATAATAATAATAACAATTTATTTCTTACCCGCCTCTCCGTCTGGATCGAGGCGGGGAACAACAACATGATAAAATACATAAAACTGATTAAAACATAACACATATTATTAAAACTGCATAAAAAAATCCTAAAACATCCTAAAAACATCCTTAAAACATGAGTATTCAGAGCAGAGCAGGAGGCCATGGCTCCCATATTGCATTCAGCTAGACAGGCTTTTTCACCCATCTAGCTGAGGCATATCGGAGGGGGAGGGAAGGGGGCTGGAGTTGTCTTGGGATATGGCATAAACCGGTCTCTCAAGTCCCCTCCACCTGGGACCCCCCCCCCCCTTTAACTTCCACCCAAAGAGACAGCCAGCATAGTTTTCTCTGTGCCAGCAGGGAGCAGAAGGGGGCAAGTAGCTCAGATTCCTATGTCTGGGGTTAGACCACTGTCTCCAGCCTCAGATCCAGGAATCCGAAATATCCTATGGCCCACCAGACTATGTCTAGGGGGGAATAGGATTGTTCCCTAAGGAAGTTTTTATACTCGCATTTAAGAAGTATGTCTAAAATAATTAAGCTACACATTGAATTTACATTCTTCTACAAGGAATAATTTGAAATAATTTCCAACTCTCTCTCCCTCCCTCTCTCTCCCCCTCTCTCTCTCTTTCCCTCCCTCCCTCTCTCCCTCTCAGTGTGTGTGTGTGTGTGTGTGTGTGTTAATATCTAATCTTAAATAATTTACCAAGGTATGAATGACAGGATTACATCCTCACCTGGCAATCATATGCATCTATTAATAGCTTTCCTTCATTGATTTAAACATATTAATTAAGAGAAGACCCTAACCAGGAGCTGATTCCCTGATCTATATGCACAGTTTAATAATAATCATACTGTGTGATTAGAATGATTATGGGGACACTGTGAAAAAATTCATTGGCTGCGAGTAAGCCAACAACTTTGCATCTGTGTTGAGAAACAATTATAGAGCTTAATTGGGAGCCATGTAATGATGACAGCAGTTATTTCAGTGATTGATTCTGAAATTAAAGTGAGCTGGCAAATTAAACACTAGTATATTCAAAGCTGGGAATCTGAGAAGGAATTTTGGGTCCAGAGGGCATACACAGTACATAGGTTTAAATAGATGAGGGTGTAAGTTAACTGAAATCCAGAGGATTGGCTTATGAAAATGGATGTTGAAGAAGGCCCAATAGCTCTGCTGGGCCTGACAAAAATCTGAAATTGGATATAAAACATGAGGATTGAAAAGTCAACATTAGTAGCATCTGCAGCCATCTAGCAAGATCCTGATGTGCTGCAAATGCGTTACAACTACTGGATGCTACAAGATTCATAAAGGCTAAGTTTCAAAAGACTTCTCCAAGTAAATAATTTAGAGCTACAGGCATTTGTTTATGGCATTCAATTGATCTGATATTTGATCAATCTTCAGTCATCTTTAAAAGCATCTCTCTCCAAAGGGTATTTTCTTCTCTTTGTGGATTTCTGTTTCCTCAACATGAATGACTTTTCCACTTCCAAATACCTCGCCCACAAAATTAGAAAGATTTGATTTAAAAACAGCAACATATTTTCTATGTATTTTTCTGACCAGTGCACACAGACAAACACAAACACTCACGCAGCCCTTAAATATACTTATATAATTTGTATTTTCAATCTTTCATTAGATAGTGAGCTTCAATTTAGGCTGTTTCAGAGTGCAATGCTATGCATGTTTAGAAAGAAAAATTGCTACAACTCCCAGCATTCCCAAGCCAGCAGGGCTGGCTGGGCAATGCTGAGAGTTGTGGGATTGTTTTCTGTCTAAACAGGCATAAGATAGTGCCCTAACTCTAGCTATTCCACAAGCGTATTAGTGATAAACTAAGGAAAATCCTGAAGGTATGTGCAGTATAAAGTAGGGGTGTGCACGGACCCCCCGGATCGGTTCGGGACCCGGATTGGGACCTCCAATTTTGTCATGGATCGGTTCGGACAAAATCGGAGGCCCCCCGGACCGGATCGAGTCCGATCCCGATCCAAAAATCGGAACTTTTTGGATCGGCCGCCATTTTTTTCCCCATAGACTTGCATTGCAATGCAAGTCTATGAGGAAAAAATGGCGGCGGGTGGGTAGGTGGGGGCCTAACTCCCTCCCCCCCGGGGCCATCCGCTGTGGACGGCCCCGGCAGGTAAGCCCCCTCCCCCGCGCTCCCTCCCCCCCGGGGCCATCCGCTTCCATCCGCTGGCGCCCGCGGGCGCCCGCGGATAGAAGCGGACGGCTCCGGGGGGGGTAAGCCCCCTTCCCCGCCACTGCTTACCTTTTAGGGATGCCCGCTCCCATCCGGCGCCGGCGGCTACTGCCAGCGGGCTTTGCGGCCTGCTCTAGAGTAGCGCGCCAGGTGATCACCCGGCGCGCCACCCTGGAGCAGGCCGCGGAGCCCGCTGGTAGTAGCCGTCGGCGCCGGATGGGTGTCCCTAAAAGGTAAGCGCCCCCTCCTCCCCTCCACGCGCCCCCTCCTCACCGTTCTGGGATGTTCGCTCCCGTCCAGCGCTGGCGGCTACCACCAGCGGGCTTTGCGGCTTGCTCTAGAGTAGCGCCCCGGGTGATGACCCGGCGTGCCACCCTGGAGCAGGCCGCGGAGCCCGCTGGTAGTAGCCGCCGGCGCCGGACGGGAGTGGACGGCCCGGAAAGGTAAGGGCCCCCCTCCTCCCCTCTGCGCGCCCCCTGCTTACCTTTCCGGGCCATCCACTCCCATCCGGCACCGGCGGCTACTACCAGCGGGCTCCGCGGCCTGCTCTAGAGTAGCATGCCGGGTGATGTCATCACCCGGAGCGCCACCCTGGAGCAGGCCGCGGAGCCCGCTGGTAGTAGCCACCGGCGCCGGATGGGAGTGGACATCCTTCAAAGGTAAGTGCCCCCCTCCTCCCCTCCGCCCCCCCCCCCGCTGTCCACTTTCATCAGCGGGCGTCCGCTGGCACCTGCCAATGGAAGTAGTGGTGGGCGCCAGCGGGCGCCCGCTGATCCGCTGATCCAACAAACCAGTTCGGAGCCTTTTCGGATCGGTTCAGACTGGATCGGCCGATCCAGCTGTTGGATCGGAAATCGGATAATTTATCTGATTTCCCACTGGACCGGACTCGGATCGTGGATCTGGTCCGATCCAGTGCACATCCCTAGTATAAAGTAGGGATGTGCACTGACCCCCCGGATCGGATCGGATAGCGGATCGGAATCGGACCTGGGGGGTCGGATCGGATCGGATCAGAGGATGGTTGGATCGGATCGGACCGGATGTCCGATCCGGATCGGACGCCATTTTGAATGCTTTTTCCCATAGCCAAGTATTGTTTACAAAAACGCCTATAACTTTTTCATTTTTAAAGATAGAAGGATGACACTTGGGCACATTATACACTGATTAGGGACAGTTATCTGTGAGAAATTTCAGAAAGATTGGTGCATGCGTTTTGTGGCAATTAATTTTTTAATAAATACCCAGGAATGCCTATAACTTTGTCATTTTTAAAGTTACACATATGAAACTTTGCCACATTGTAGGTGGTACCTTGGGACCTATGTGTGTGACATTTCAGAAACGTAGGTGCTTGTCTTGTTTGGCAATTAATTTTTAGAAAAATGGGTAGTAGTGGGGTAAATACATTTACGCCTCCCATTTTTTTATTTTTGAAGATACAAACAGGAAACATGGGCACATTACAGGTACCACTTGCCTTGATACGTGTGTGAAATTTCAGAAACATTGGAGCTTGCCTTGTGTGGCAATTAATTTTTGAAACAATGAGGAAAGAAACACCTATAACTTTGTCATTTTTAAAGTTACACATATGAAACTTTGCCACATTGTAGGTGGTACCTTGGGACCTATGTGTGTGACATTTCAGAAACGTAGGTGCTTGTCTTGTTTGGCAATTAATTTTTAGAAAAATGGGTAGTAGTGGGGTAAATACATTTACGCCTCCCATTTTTTTATTTTTGAAGATACAAACAGGAAACATGGGCACATTACAGGTACCACTTGCCTTGATACGTGTGTGAAATTTCAGAAACATTGGAGCTTGCCTTGTGTGGCAATTAATTTTTGAAACAATGAGGAAAGAAACACCTATAACTTTGTCATTTTTAAAGTTACACACATGAAACTTTGCCACATTGTAGGTGGTACCTTGGGACCTATGTGTGTGAAATTTCAGAAACATAGGTGCTTGCCTTGTGTGGCAATTAATTTTTTAATAAATACCCAGGAATGCCTATAACTTTGTCATTTGTAAAGTTACACACATGAAACTTTGCCACATTGTAGGTGGTACCTTGGGACCTATGTGTGTGAAATTTCAGAAACATAGGTGCTTGCCTTGTGTGGCAATTAATTTTTTAATAAATACCCAGGAATGCCTATAACTTTGTCATTTGTAAAGTTACACACATGAAACTTTGCCACATTGTAGGCGGTACCTTGGGACCTATGTGTGTGAAATTTCAGAAACGTGGGTGCTTGTATTGTGTGGCAATAATTTTTTGAAACAATGAGGGATTCATTGGACAGCACTTGCCCATAGGGATTCATTGGACAGTACATGCCCATAGGGAATCATTGGACAGTACTTGCCCATAGGAAATCATTGGAAAGCACTTGCCCATAGGAAATCATTGGAAAGCACTTTCCCATTGAGAAATACAGTTATGCCTCCCACTTTTTTATTTTTGAAGATACAAACAGGGAACTTGGGCACATTATACACTGTTTAGGGACAGTTATCTGTGAGAAATTTCAGAAAGATTGGTGCACGCGTTTTGTGGCAATTAATTTTTTAATAAATACCCAGGAATGTCTATAACTTTGTCATTTTTAAAGTTACATACATGAAACTTTGCCACATTGTAGGTGGTACCTTGGGACCTATGTGTGTAAAATTTCAAAAACGTAGGTGCTTGCCTTGTATGGCAATTAATTTTAGAAAAATGGGTAGTAGTGGGGTAAATACATTTACGCCTCCCATTTTTTTATTTTTAAAGATACGAACAGGAAACATGGGCACATTACAGGGAACACTTCACTTGATATGTGTGTAAAATTTCAGAATGATAGGTCCAGGCATGTGGTGGCAAGGTGTCTGCACACACCACTTTGAAGACTGTAGAAAATTTCTCCTGTAACGATCCTAGCGAGAGAGAGTGATCCTAGGCTCAGCCGTTCTGCTTGAGTAAAAAGTGAAAGTATCAAAGCAGACACGAGCCAAGTGCTACTTTGTTTCTCCTTTTGTAATGGATACTAGCTCAGTTGCAGCCAAGCCTGCAAGGATCAAAGAGATGAGAGAAAGTGTTTCCTTCTTCTTCCCGGGAGGCCGGAGGGTGCAATTGACAGCCCCAGCCTCTGTGGAAAAACGTTTATAACTTTTAACCTAAAAAATTCGTAGCCACCAAATGCCTGGACCCAGCTTTCTGAAATTTTACACACATATCAAGTGAAGTGTTCCCTGTAATGTGCCCTTGTTTCCTGTTTGTATCTTTAAAAATAAAAAAATGGGAGGCGTAAATGTATTTACCCCACTACTACCCATTTTTCTAAAATTAATTGCCATACAAGGCAAGCACCTACGTTTTTGAAATTTTACACACATAGGTACCAAGGTACCACCTACAATGTGGCAAAGTTTCATGTATGCAACTTTAAAAATGACAAAGTTATAGGCATTCCTGGGTATTTATTAAAAAATTAATTGCCACAAAACGCGTGCACCAATCTTTCTGAAATTTCTCACAGATAACTATCCCTAACCAGTCTACAATGTGCCCAAGTTTCCTGTTTGTAGCTTCAAAAATAAAAAAGTGGGAGGCATAACTGTATTTCTCAATGGGAAAGTGCTTTCCAATGATTTCCTATGGGCAAGTGCTTTCCAATGATTTCCTATGGGCAAGTACTGTCCAATGATTCCCTATGGGCAAGTACTGTCCAATGAATCCCTATGGGCAAGTGCTGTCCAATGAATCCCTCATTGTTTCAAAAATTAATTGCCACACAATACAAGCACCTACGTTTCTGAAATTTCACACACATAGGTCCCAAGGTGCTGCCTACAATGTGGCAAAGTTTCATGTGTGTAACTTTACAAATGACAAAGTTATAGGCATTCCTGTGTATTTATTAAAAAATTAATTGCCACACAAGGCAAGCACCTATGTTTCTGAAATTTCACACACATAGGTCCCAAGGTACCACCTACAATGTGGCAAAGTTTTATGTGTGTAACTTTAAAAATGACAAAGTTATAGGTGTTTCTTTCCTCATTGTTTCAAAAATTAATTGCCACACAAGGCAAGCTCCAATGTTTCTGAAATTTCACACACGTATCAAGGCAAGTGGTACCTGTAATGTGCCCATGTTTCCTGTTTGTATCTTCAAAAATAAAAAAATGGGAGGCGTAAATGTATTTACCCCACTACTACCCATTTTTCTAAAAATTAATTGCCACACAAGACAAGCACCTACGTTTCTGAAATTTCACACACATAGGTCCCAAGGTACCACCTACAATGTGGCAAAGTTTCATATGTGTAACTTTAAAAATGACAAAGTTATAGGCATTCCTGGGTATTTATTAAAAAATTAATTGCCACACAAGGCAAGCACCTATGTTTCTGAAATTTCACACACATAGGTCCCACAGTACCACCTACAATGTGGCAACGTTTCATGTGTGTAACTTTAAAAATGACAAAGTTATAGGTGTTTCTTTCCTCATTGTTTCAAAAATTAATTGCCACACAAGGCAAGCTCCAATGTTTCTGAAATTTCACACACATATCAAGGCAAGTGGTACCTGTAATGTGCCCAAGTTTCCTGTTTGTATCTTCAAAAATAAAAAAATGGGAGGCATAAATGTATTTACCCCACTACTACCCATTTTTCTAAAAATTAATTGCCACACAAGACAAGCACCTACGTTTCTGAAATTTCACACACATAGGTCCCACGGTACCACCTACAATGTGGCAAAGTTTCATGTGTGTAACTTTAAAAATGACAAAGTTATAGGCATTCCTGGGTATTTATTTAACAATTAATTGCCACAAAACGCATGCACCAATCTTTCTGAAATTTCTCACAGATAACTTTCCCTAACCAGTGTATAATGTGCCCAAGTTTCATCCTTCTATCTTAAAAATGAAAAAGTTATAGGCGTTTTTGTAAAACAATACTTGGCTATGGGAAAAAGCATTCAAAATGGTGTCCGATCTGGATCGGACCTCGTCGGATCGGATCGGATCGGAGGTTGATTGGATCGGATCGGATCGGATTTTCCCGATTTTGGGGCGGATCGGATTCGGATCGTGGATCGGATCCGATCCGATGCACAGCCCTAGTATAAAGCTTAGGAATTGTCCTCCAGATTAAAGCCAGATGGACTAAGAGTTCTGAGTCTGTAGATCCAGAGGTTTTCTTTTCTGTCAAACAGGTTTGTGTCTTTGTTTGTTCAATTGGAAGCAATTGTAAATCTGAGAGAATATGTGCAGGTGAGTTGTTCATCTTTCACTCTTACACACACACACATGTCATGGGTTTCAGTTTAATCTACATGATCTCTCCCCCAACTATAGTGTCTGATGGTGAAAAGAGATTGTTGGAGTGGATCAAACTAGTTAGGCATGTTTAGTCTGGGAGATTCCCTGTTGATATGGATATTACTTGAGGGATGGGAATCCTCAGAGATGGCCAGAGATAGACTGTCCTGGAGAAGAGTTTACCTTATTCCTCTCTCCAAAAGGAACATCCAAACTGAATCTGAGGTGAGGACATTAGAAGCAAGTGTAGTCTATGTGAGTAACAGCCTGTGCTGGAATTGGATCTGAAAGAAGGCAGAGAGGTGACATGATCTCTGCAACAACTCCTGTGGCACTATGGGTTACCCTAGACATCTGAGGGACAGCAGGAGTCTGTTGGAGTGTTGATGCTGTGAACCCTCAACTTATGCTCAGCCCCTCTATATGTAGTGATGCCGGAGGAATGTGGTTAGGGTGTGCGTGGAGCCCAATGGGCTTTCATCAGCTCCCCCCCCCCCCGATTGTGTTCCATTTTTTGCTAATTGGCCTACTTGGTCTGCAGAGAGTCAGGGCAGTTTTCCATATTTTTCAGCTTGCACAAAGTACATCACATTTGTGTAATTTGTGCAAATTTGGACTGCAACTTGTGTAAATTATGCGAATTTGTGCAAATTGCAGGGTCTACCCAAAAAAGCCTCAAAGAGTCTCTCATGGCTCAGCTCACAAATACAAACTGAGTCAGGCAGGCAGCAGAAATCTATCGAGCCCAAAAGGGGTGTGTTTGCAAATGACAGGCATTCCTCTCTGTATGTCTAAATAAACGTATCGCAGAAATACCACAAGTCTCCATCAACCTCCTTCTAAGGAAACTGAATCCTGAGTAAGTGCTGGAACTCATGAAACTTCTTACAGCTAGGACATGGGGTGCATGTGTGTAGTAATATATTTATATACACAGAGAGAAACAGGATACAAGTCACCACAATGATGAAAGCTTCACACAGCACATCATTAAGTGACGGAATTCACTACCACAAGATGTAGTGATGGCCACCAATTTGGATGGCTTTAAAGGGGGGGTTGGATAAATTCCTGGAGGAGAAGGCTATCAATGGCTACTAGTCCTGATTCTGTGTGTTACCTCCAGTATCGCAGGCAGTAATAGGGTGACCAGATAAAATCCAGGTTAGGGCTCATGTAACTTTAACAGTTGTAGAGAAAAGGGAATTTCAGCCAGTGTCATTTGTATGCAATTAGTTCCTGGTGAAATGGGGGCATAGTACTGTTTCTAGAAGGTTACAGCATGCTGATTTGGCTAAATCTAGAATGACTTGGATGATGGTGCTTGTGGATTTCATTAAGAGACTCCCATCTTTCCTCCCATAACTCAAACACCGCAGAATAGAAGATGTTTCATGAAGTTACTCAAGTATGGCATTAAAAATCACTTCAAGGACAAACTATAAAGATGTGTGGAAAGCTTAGCAGTATTAATGTGACGTATTATAGTAGATGTTAGCTATAATCATATCTGTGGGTAGATTTTGGCAGTTTCTTTATTAAAAACAATGGCTTTTCTGGCCTCCAGCTGGTACAAATCCAGCCCTTTTAAGACATGTTAGTAACTGGTTTGATGGTTTCCCTTGTTTTTGTCAACTTGGTTAGACACAGTACAGGAATGAACACATCAATTGGTCATATATGAATTGAAAAGCCCCATGGCCACAGCATTTGGAGGGAGTGTAGCAATTGTGGTATGCTGTTGAATGTTTCATACAAAAAACCAAAAGGAGGAGAGCATCCAAATCAGGACCAAAAATACAAAAAAAAAAAAAAAAAAAAAGGGAGAAACAGGTTCTTAGGATGCTAAAATACTTTAGCATCCTGAGAATCTGTTTCTCAATTTTTTGCAAGAACGTTTTATACAACCATCTCCATGCACTGCTAATTCAAAGAGTGTTGATGCAAAATATCCTGCGTTGGATCCAGATATCCACTCAAAGCCCCCACCATACCTGACTTCCCACCCTTTCCACTCCCAATCTGCCTTTCAGAATACCCCAAAAGTGCTCTCTCAAAGGTTGGAGGCTGAATGCAGGGGGTTATGGCACAGGGAGCTGAGTGGGAAGGGTACGATTACAGTAAAATTGGGGAAAGCCACCTTCTGCACCACTCATAGAAAGTTCCTCTATCTGATATTCCATGGTCAGGTATCTGGATCCAACCCAGTGAAAATGTGAAGCAGCTCTAGTCTGCCTAGATTCCAACCCCCCACCCCCAATAATTGTGGGACTATGTTGCTACCACCATTTAAGTCCACTAGAACTTTTCATCATCCAAGCATGGTGACTGTGATAGCCATCTCATGGTGGGGTCTTTCTGACATCTTACTTCTCCTTTATTGGCAACCTCTGCCCACACAAAACCCTGTTGATATTTATCCATCCTAAAAGAAATTATAATTCTGTTAGCCATGCAATGGGGAGCTGTTGTACTGTAAAAAGAACTAAGTCATAAGTCACGCTGGAATGTACTCTGGATGGTGACCAACAACTTGAGTGTGCAATGCATGTACTCGGTGCACAGTAGTGTAGTGTTACTCGTCGCAAAGTGCTCTTTATGGGGCATCGGTCCTCATTGTAGAGATGCTTATCCAGACATTCCTCATAACCACACCTCAAGGAGAGTCTAAGTTTTAGATGGCTGTGTTGATTTGATTCAACCAACCTGTTCTGGCGGTTTTCATCTCCACCAGCACAAGGTCTTTTGAAAAGCTAATGGATCATAATTCCCCATTCAAGACCAAGACAGCCCAAAATACTTTGCATTATTACAGGGAATGCTATAGTGTTGTTGGGAAAATTCATTCCCCCCAAGCAGGGCCCAATGACCCTTGGCACAGAGCTGCTGATGGGTCCCCCACTGTTGTCCCTGCTCCCAAACCACCCACCAAAGCCATCTGCCACTTCCAAAGCCTGCCTGTACAGCACCCCTACCTGTCACTGCCATCAAAGCCCACCCCCACCTACCAAAACTGCCTCACCTGCCAAAATCAGAGAGAATAGGGAATAGGGATGTCCAGGGGGCAGGGGTTGGAAAGAGAACACCAGTGTCCCTGTTTATATATATATATATATATATATATATATATATATAGTATTGTTTTGTCATGCTGAGCTCCTGCTCTGCTACACCACCTTTGTATAAAAATAAGGTAAACTGTGTTTTAAGGCAAGGAATGGTTAATCCACAACACTTTTTCATTTCCTGGGGGGGGATGATTATCTATGAAACACAATTTATTTTGACATTTGTAAATAGCTGTGATATGTTGCAGACACGATTCATTTTCTCTCTAACGGACTAACAGAGACAAATCATGTTTTAAAATAACAGTGTTATCATTATTACATTATCAATCTCAAACTAGTGGTATAAACATCTCCTTCCTGCTTTCTTCTTGCCCTTTGAAGTATAATTTGCTCTGATTTATATCTCTGAAATCATTGCTATAAGCAAATTTATTACATCACTTGCAAGGACAGTAAAATATTTCCAGGTACCATTTATAGCATATATGTGTGTGAATGTATCTGTAGTCTTATCATCTTCTGGACTGCTATTCCAATGTATATCTTGGTTTGTATGTACACGTTATTATTTTTTGTAGACCTGTGGATGTTTGCTTAGGATGCACTATTAAAAAGAGAAGGCTTTTCAAGCAGTAAAATTTACAGAGGTATATATAAGATGGATATAAAGCCACTGTACTGTGAAATATGGAGTGATATTCTAATATTTTAACCATGCTTTCATTGTTGCAGGTATGCTATAACATACTGTTTAAAAATGAAACCTGAATAGCCTCAGTAAATTATAAGTATAATTTTATTTCCCCTTCTCAAAGGTGGAAGCAAAATGGCACCGATATCGATCTCACCAAGAGTTATCACTACAGGCTGCTGGGAGGCAGCCTGACAATCAATAATCCACATAAAAAACAGGATATTGGAACATACCAGTGTTTGGTCACAAATTCATTTGGAACAATTCTGAGCAGGAAAGCAAAACTTCAGTTTGCATGTAAGTTTTGGAACAACGTATTTTATTTCCACCTTTATTTATTTATTTTTCCAACTTTGTTTACTGAAAGGAATTTATTAGGCAATTAGAATAACAATGAAATTTGCTACAAAATGGTTGAACTTGTCCATCTTTACCTTTTTCATATTCAAATCTAATATTCCCTTCCCCTCCCCTCAGTAAATAGCAATAATGAAACAAATATCCAGATCCTTGCAGTATGCAATAATTATCTACAGATAGCTGAAAGGTCAAGAAAGATGAAC
The DNA here is from genome assembly GCA_029215795.1 of Anniella stebbinsi. Taxonomy (NCBI): domain Eukaryota; kingdom Metazoa; phylum Chordata; class Lepidosauria; order Squamata; family Anniellidae; genus Anniella; species Anniella stebbinsi. Next base: position 138,830,181 of record JARDYH010000005.1, on the reverse strand, counting down.
ACAATTACTTTTTGCTTAATAGAAAAGGAGGATCTTTTTCATGGTGAAATTGCTATTTGTAAGATATCTGTTCCACACCCCACTATAGGTTAGAAAATAAAATAATAGGAAAAGAATAATGATGTCCAGCAGAGCCACATAAATGTCAGGCATGGTAATTACCTTACTGACATTTAGTTGCATTAACAGGCATATACACCTCCTAGAATGTGCTTTGTAATTGGAGCAGCATTGCTGTTTGCTCCTAAAATATGTAGCTGTCCTTTACATCTAGATTATGTATGTATCCATATGGTGTGTGTGTGTAATGAAAATCACTTAAAAGAGGTGCATTTGGCCACCTTATCCCCTACACCATAGATGCAGTCAGAAAAGTCAAATAGTATTAGCATACACATTGGTACCCCATGACCTTTCAGAGGGGTGGCTTTGCCCCATCCTTTTACTTGAGTGAGGCTCAGTTAGGGATATATAAGAATTTCAGTTCAGTTCAGTTTTTAGCAGTATTTATCCAGTTCGCACCTTCCAGACTGAACACGAACTTGGACGCCATCTGCGGTTGAAGTCCATACATTTTCAAGCTTGCAGTGTGATTTATGGATCCCCCAACAATGTGTTCTATAGTGTGCATGCTTTTGAACAATGTGAACAAATATGTGTTAAGCAATGGGAGAAGAAGATGTAGATTTCAAAGATGCCCACAGTCAATGTGTGCATTTGAAAAAATATGCACAAAATGTTTTACTGTTCACATACAGATTTGCATGTGAACAGGAAAAAAAAAGCCCACAATCTGACATGAAGTTGGGCTGGAATGGGCTTGAAGGTGGAATTTGGAGAACCCTGGTAAGCTTGAGTTTTGTGATCCACATATCTGTAGGCACAGTGGCTGAATTTGGACGTTGTGTTGCTTATTGTGTTGTGTGGAGGGTAACACTCCGCTCACAAACTACTGACGGTATGCTATTCTGCCCAAAGAAGCAACTGAGAGAAACAACTGGTTTGCAAGTTGTTTAGCTCGAAGCCAGTGGTTTAAGGTTTTGTGTGGAGGGGTGAGTGGGTTAATGGTGTGCAGTTAGTAGGTTAAAACACAAGCCCATAGAGGCAGGTGGCAAAAGCGACCAAAGCGGCAGCTGCCACTCTGCTACAACTGGTGCAACTTGCAGAGGCTGCTGGGATAGAACTGGGAGGACTGAGGGAGGAGGGAGGGTGGGGAGAGGGGCAGGGGCTGTGTCAGTCAAATGCCGGGTTGACTATTAGTTCACTCAACGCCAGCCCCAACCACCCACAGTTGTGTAGGAATATGTTGTGTGGGGAGTACCCACAAAATAACCAACTATGAGTTGGCTGCTCAACCCACCATTGACTCATGTCTTGTCCGAATGCAGCCAGTGAGTCTCCCTGGGCCTGTGAGATTTCATGAAGGCATCAGCGGCCCAATGGGAAGTAGGCATGGGTGCCTATTTGGTTGAACTTCCTCCCAAAGGAGCATCTTTGGATCCAGTGCTCACCCACCCCACCCAAGATTTCTTGGTCACAATAAGCAGGGAGTGCAGGCAGGTAGGGTGGTTACGAGAGGCTGCACTGGTCAGCACTCCAAGGCATCTTCATGGTGAAAGGAAGCTATCCCAATCTACTATTGTTGGCCAGAGAACTTAGGAGAGCAGTTCTCAGTCCTGAAAGCTTCATCCCTCAGAATGCTGGCCAGCAAAGAGTGGTGGAAGAGGGGAATGCTTCTTCCTTCACCTGTAAGGCAAGAGGGCAATGCTAGCTGCAGATCAGTTATCTGGGGTGGCATCACTAGGGATGGAGAGACTCATCCCTGTCCAGTCCCTGCAGACGCTCACTGAGTCTCCATTGCGGCTTGCCCCACCCACCTACCCCAGACCCACGTGCTCAATGAGCGGGTCCAGCAACAGCCCATCCCCATAGCAAGCCACCATTTGCATATAAATGGCCGCTTGGGATTTCTTTAAAAGTAATGTTGTGCAAATGGCAGCTGTAAAGAAGCCATTTTTGCAACATTACAGGTGGACTCTCAGAACCAGCCAGGTGCTTCCAGTATCCCAAAGCATCACCTTATGATGCTAAGAGGCAACAGTTATTTTCAGGATTCAGAATACAATGAACACATTAATGGGTAAAGGCTAAAGATGTATTAATCAAGAGCAAATTAACATAGCAGAAGAAAGAAAAACGTGATAATTGCAGCAATCTACTTTGAAGCAAGATCATAAGCTTATGTCTTTACAGTTGCCAGGGACTCCATCAAATATGACAACAGTCGTGACTCTAATACTGGCTTGGAATGCAGCACCTTTCTGGATCAGGCTATGTTGAGATCCCACTCTTGGAGTGTCCCAGGGATTCATATATACTATTTTGCTGATATTAATTCTACCTCTATTCTGGAGCTCTAGCAAGTGGGATCACAGCCAACATCGGTATGATGATCCCGGCTACTCTCAGCACAAGTAGCTAACTTTGAGATCTCACCAGAAGCTTATCTACTAGCCTTGCAAGGTGTTCCGCCTCAAACAGATAAATGGCCCTGGGAGGAGGAAGCATAGCTAACGACTAAAAGCAACATGCCCAAACAGAAGACTAGACATGAGAAGGGACAATTTGTTCTCCACCCCTAAACTCCTTGAAATAACAATTGTCTTCCCCATTTCTACTACACACTCAGACTTGGGATCTGTGGGAGACTCTTGCAGCTTTCTCCCCGCAGATTACCCACAGAGGTAAGAGATAGGTGGAGGATTTCACTCAATGCAAATCCTTATTTTATTAAGATGATGGAATTGTGACTCATTAATCCCAACACTTGCATCTTAATTCTGGGGTGTGGGGACAATGGCTTAGATCCTAAGTTTTTTCTCCATGAGCAGTAGAAGCTTTTGTTCACCAAAGGGGAGTTTTGCTCCTGGAGAGACCCTTGCACATGCAGAACTCTTCCACCTTGAAAGGAAGCTCCTCCAGTTCATGGACTGAAAGCTTCACGTCCAAGCACTGGCAGAAATCTGTGGAGACACTGTGGACACCCCCAGTTTCAAATTTGAAAACACTCAGCCCCAATCCCAAAGAGCCTTACAAGGATGTGAGCCTCACTGAACACAGTTCAGCTTCGATATTATTGTTCTGTTAGTATTGCCCTGGATTCGATAGTCATTGACCTTGTTCAGATATCGCGCTAAGCCATAATCTTGGTCTTTTAAAAGGTATCTGAGTAAAACTATTATTCAAAGAAGAGGCAGCTTGAAAGAAGTTGCACATCTTTTTCCTTCCTGATCCTTCTTTCCCCATCCCCATTAGGGCTGGCTGCTGTACTAAGAGAGCAATTGTTTTTAATGCTCATTAATAAAAGATACTTCTAAAGCCAGCCTTGTGTAGCTGCTTCAGACATCAGTAAATGTATTAATTATTAATCCTCTTCTGTCCCTATTACAAATCTCCTGTCATAGAAGGTCATACAAAGGAGACCGTGGAAGTTGTGACAGTCCACAGACTGTTTTGCGTAAAGGTGATAAGATCTGCCTGCTTCTACTACAGTTTTAGTATTTTTCTTGTGATGCTTCACAGGTAAACACATGCTGACTACTAGGCTGGGAATTCCTAGAATTGGAGGGGGCTTTATAGGCCATCTAGCCCAATTCCTTGCTTACGACTGGAAATCCAGACATAGAGCATTCCCAGTTCTCTAAGATTCTTGCATAGGATTTTAGAACACATAGTTTAATTTTGTTTACTTCTTGAATCAATAGCCAAGCTGGTATGTAGATGTGTAAGACCTGGGGAAGCTACTTTATATTGAGTCAGAACATTTGTCCATCTAGCTCAGTATTCTCTATCCTCACAGTAGAGATGCATAGATAGTATGAGGTTCACAAAATCTGTGTTCCATGAATTGTCAGTTGGGATGTCATGGGTACCTAATATAAATGTGGACACCCCCCCCCCATTCAGCCCCCTGTTCACCAGCAAGTGCAGCCCATGAGCATCTAGCTGTTGCCCGCTCCTTTCCTGAGCCACCATTTTGCATAAGAATGGCAGTTCATTTTTTTTCCAGAACAGTGACATTGCATGGATTGCATCCGTAAAGGGCACTCTATGCAACGTTACAGACATGAATGGGCCATGTTGTCTGCTCGTTTAGAAAGTTATTCCAGTTGCACAAGTGTACATTAGCATTAGTGCACATTAGCACAAGTGCACAATTACATTAATGCAAATTAGCAAAGCACATTAGCGCTTATGACAATGAGAACTTGTCAGTCACATGCCAAGCCATCAAGGGGCTTGCACGGCAAATGGGTGTAGGTGGTGATGGTTTGGCGAGCGGCCAATGGCCTCAGATGGAGGTGAGTCCATCCATCCCTAATTGCCAGGTATCTTTCATTCTGTTGTCCACTTGTTGGTGTTTTTTTATTATTTTATTTTTTAGAAATACAAGAATTTTGTTCCACTTTCACACGTTCACATCTGCATTAGTAAAACACATTCACGCTTATGCAAATTTGCACAAATCCTCCCAAAAACTCCAGTCCATGGAATCCACCTAAAGTGGAAAAAGCCACTCCACTGCCGAATTCACAGTTCAGATTCATGGAAATCTGAACTCATTTGAATCTGCGGCTGATTCCTCTGACATCGCTACCTCATAGGCAGCAGCTCTCCAGGGCTCAGAGAAGGGTCTTTCCTAGCTCTAACTACAGATGCCTGGAACGTGGAACCTTTTACTTGCAAGGCATGCGCTCTCCTACTGAGCCATTATCCATTCCCTACAGTCAGGGCTCCTTAATTGCCCTGCTTTTCTGTCATTTTTAAAATATTCACACAAATCTTCTGATACATTTTTGCTAGTCTTATCACAACCCCTTTTTCTTCCCACCAAATTTTCCTAAGCAACAACTTCCAAATTAATCTCCAAAATTTTAATCTCCAAATTAATCTCCAAAATACCACCAAAATCTTTGGTGGTATTTAGAAGCCACTGTAGTTACAATTCATACTATCTAGGGAGCAGCCATCGCTCAGCATCCAAGTGCTTGTCTTGCATGCAGAAGGTCTGAGGACCAAGGGATGTATGAGAAATTTGTTTCAGTTCATTTTTTTCAGGATTTACCAGTTTGCATCTCCCAGACTGAACACATGCTCAGACACAATTGGTGTTCAGAGTCTATACATTTTGGAGCTTTCAATGTGATCCGTGGAACCCCCCAAAAAACAAGTATTCAACGGTATACTTACATTTGAATAATGCCTATGAAAAGATGCATACATCTAAAAATGTGCACAAATATGCTTTAATCAATGAAAAACAATGTGTACATTTCAAAGATGCACACTATTGATCTGTACATTTGGAAAAACTATGTATAACAATGTTAGGGTGACCATATGGAAAGGAGGCCAGGGATCCTGTATTTTTAACAGTTGTATAGAAAAGGGAATTTCACCAGGTGTCATTGGTGTGCATGCAGCACCTGGTGAAATTCCCTCTTCATCACAACAGTTAAACCTGCAGGAGCCCTGCCCTCTTTTGCATCTGGCAATTCTAGTATAGAGGGCAGGGCTCCTGCAGGTTTAACTGTTGTGATGAAGAGGGAATTCCACCAGGTGCTGCATGCACACAAATGACACCTGCTGAAACTCCCTTTTCTATACAACTCTTAAAGATACAGGAGCCCTGTTCTCCTTTTCATATGGCCACCTTAAAAACTGCATGGATTTTCACGTGAAAAGGAAAAAAACAGAGCTCACAATCTCATATAGACTCAAGTTGGAATGAGATGGAATTCAGAGAACTTCAGCAAGCTCTGGTTTTGCTGATTTGTACATCTATAAACTCAATCCCTGGCATCTTCAGTTAAAAGAATCAGGTAACAGGAGCTGAGAACAACCTCTGCAGGAAAGCCACCATCATTCAAAGTAGACAATGCTGGGCTTGAATCATGCATCATGTTCAATTCTGCCCTCTTCATGGAAATCGGTTTAGTCTCCCAAAAGGAAATGCAGCGCTCTGGCAGGGCTTGATGAAGCATCTGCATTCGTGGGTTCTGTGGGGGCCATCACAAATTGAATTTCACCACCCCCACTCCATGTTACTGCTTGCAGGGAAACTCCCTGCCATAACTCACACTGAATGCTCCTCAACAGTATGGCTTCTTTGTGGAAAATCAGCTGCAAGGTTGTCAATTTCTGTGGTGACTGTAATGTGTGGTCCTTCTCCTCAAAAGTGGTCAGGTAGTGATGGATTTGTAGTCAAGATTTCATTCAGAGTGAAAGTATATAATCAATGCATGTGGCTGGTTGTTTTCCCCCCGGTCATCTGGGTTAGGAAGTAGATTTCTTTTTAAACGTGGACCATGAGAAAAAGGCGAACCTCAAACTGGCACTAAGGAGAAAGCTTTGTTAGGATCAAAGAGATTCATAGGAAGTCTAATGCATTCTGATAAGTCCTTGGGCCTGTTCTGACACTCACAAAATGGGATAGTGCTGCATTGTGATTCTCTCCATGCTACTTGAGTTCCATTGAAACAGAGGTGAACAATCTGTGGCCCTCTAAATGTTTTGGCCTACAACTCCCATAATCCCTCAGCATTGACCATGCTGGTTAGGACTGGTGGGATATGTAGGCTAAAACATCTGGATGTCCAGGGCTTCTGATATTAGGGATGTGCACTGGATCGGACCCGATCCACGATCCGAGTCCGGTCCAGTGGGAAATCGGATAAATTATCCGATTTCCGATCCCGCAGCTGGATCGGCCGATCCAATCCGAACCGGTCCGAAAAAGCTCCGAACCGGTTCGGCGGATCGGCGGATCGGCGGGCGCCCACTGGCGCCCACCGCCGCTTCCATTGGCGGGCGCCAGCGGGCGCCCGCCGATGAAAGTGGACAGCGGGGGGGGGGGAGGAGGGGGGCACTTACCTTCTCGGCCCGGTGGCTCCCGTCCGGCGCCGGCGCCTACTACTACTAGCAGGCTCCGCAGCCTGCTCTAGGGTGGCGCGCCGGGTGATGTTATCACCCGGCGCGCTACTCTAGAGCAGGCCGCGGAGCCTGCTGGTAGTAGTAGGCGCCGGCGCCGGACGGGAGCCACCGGGCCGGGAAGGTAAGGAGGGGGTGCGTGGAGGGGAGATGGGGGCGCGCGGAGGGGGGAGGGGGGAGGGGGGCCCTTACCTGCCCGGCCCGGCGGCTCCCGTCCGGCGCCGGCGCCTACTACTCCCAGCAGGCTCCGCGGCCTGCTCTAGGGTGGCGCGCCGGGTGATGTCATCACCCGGCGCGCTACTCTAGAGCAGGCCACGGAGCCTGCTGGAAGTAGTAGGCGCCGGCGCCGGACGGGAGCCGCCGGGCTGGGAAGGTAAGGAGGGGGTGCGTGGAGGGGAGGAGGGGGCGCGCGGAGGGGGGAGGGGGGCCCTTACCTGCCCGGCCCGGCGGCTCCCGTCCGGCGCCGGCGCCTACTACTCCCAGCAGGCTCCGCGGCCTGCTCTAGGGTGGCGCGCCGGGTGATGTCATCACCCGGCGCGCTACTCTAGAGCAGGCCGCGGAGCCTGCTGGAAGTAGTAGGCGCCGGCGCCGGACGGGAGCCGCCGGGCCGGGAAGGTAAGGAGGGGGTGCGTGAAGGGGAGGAGGGGGCGCGCGGAGGGGGGAGGGGGGAGGGGGGCCCTTACCTGCCCGGCCCGGCGGCTCCCGTCCGGCGCCGGCGCCTACTACTCCCAGCAGGCTCCGCGGCCTGCTCCAGGGTGGCGCGCCGGGTGATGTCATCACCCGGCGCGCTACTCGAGAGTAGGCCGCGGAGCCCGCTGGTAGTAGCCGCCGGCGCCGGACGGGCCGAGAAGGTAAGCAGTGGCGGGGAAGGGGGCTTACCCCCCCCCGGAGCCGTCCGCTTCTATCCGCTGGCGCCCGCGGGCGCCAGCGGATGGAAGCGGGCGGCCCCAGGGGGGGGTAGGGAGCGCGGGGGAGGGGGTTTACCTGCCGGGGCCGTCCACAGCGGACGGCCCCGGGGGGGGGGGAGGGAGTTAGGCCCCCCCTTACCCTCCCGCCGCCATTTTTTCCTCATAGACTTGCATTGCAATGCAAGTCTATGGGGAAAAAAATGGCGGCCGATCCAAAAATGTACGATTTTTGGGTCGGGATCGGACTCGATCCGGTCCGGGGGGCCTCCGATTTTGTCCGAACCGGTCCGGGACAAAATTGGAGGTCCCGATCCGGGTCCTGATCCGATCCGGGGGGTCCGTGCACACCCCTATCTGATATTACCCAGTGGTGCAGGAAAGAGTCATACTGCAACAACTCCCACATTGTAAAAGTAACATCAGAACAGATAGATCATCAAGGCCATGGGACGGTTCTTTTTGGAATTCAGGTAATGGGATCTTATCTCTTTGCTTCACTCAGTGGTCTTTCGGAAACCTTTCTCTTGCAGAGAGATCCTTCTGCTCTGCACTAGCCTGAGACTTGCTATTTTCTATCAGGGCTAAATTTAATGTAATCAGGTTTCCCTCATTCTTCTCCAAAGGGAAAAGAAGTCAAGGTTTCATCAGAGTCATGGCATTAGGCCTCAATGCTTTTCCTGGTCTATTTTCCTAATCCAAATTCCACCCTTCCTATATGACCCATAGAGCAAAACATGCAGGAACCATACAGGTACCTGTACGATTTCGTTCATGGAGCAAATAGCTCCTCCATGGGAGCAATTTGGATTAGGGAAATGGTGCAGGGATTAAATCTTGTTCTCCTCCAGCATGATGCCTCCAATCTGTTGCTGGTGGGAGAGTAAAGCTGAAAAAACTGAAACGGGCTCTCCTGATGCAATGTCTGGTTTGGCCCTTTGTTCTTTTCTGATGCACATCTGCTTTGGATAGGATTGAATAGGTGATTTCCTCTTCTTAAACTGGGATGATAAACACCTAATTTAGGACAGGGTGTTGGTAGAGTTCACCTGAGGCTCTCCTCCAGGTATCTCTACTTTCAGAGATTAGACAGGTTCTACTTAGTTCCTAGACACAATTACCTAGTATCTTCGTTACTTTAACACCAGGAGGGGGAATCTATTTAAGCCTAAGAAATGGTTGTGGCAGCGTGACGGAAAAGCAGAAGAGGAATGCTCCCCTCCTGCTGTTCCGCCATGCCGCTGCCATTGGCACCACCACTGCAATGTTCCCTCTGTCCCAACCAGCAATGAAGGGAACATGGTGTCTGTGGTGGCAACAGCAGTGGAAGAGTGGGAGGGGACTGCCGCCACTGCAGCCACATGCAACCATTGTCCCAATCCCAGCAGAGAGAGGGAATGGTTGCACAGTGGCAGCAGCAGGAGGAGGGTGAAAGGGTAGTACCATGGCCATAGCCCTCCCATCCCACCCTCCTCTGCCATGGCCACCATGCACAGTTGAAAATCTGTCAACTGGGCCAACTTGCTATGGGCCAAGTTGGGCCAGCTGGTGGATGTCACATCAGAGTCTGGGAGTCATTTGTATGCATGCAGCACCTGGTAAAATTCCCTCTTCATCACAGCAGTCAAAGCTGCAGGAGCCCTGCCCTCTTTTGTATCTGGTCACTCTAGCTAAAGGAAAATTCAAGACAAATCATCCATAGTGCTTGCGATGCCATTCCCTCATGTACTGTAGGCTTTAAGCCAATGAACTAGAAATAAATGGGATTAGTTCAGATAAAAAGTACATAGGGAAGAAGTTAATAATGCTTTCCAAGTCAAAAAGAATGTTGGTACAAATCCAAGTATACCTAAGCTAATTTCAAATACTAGCTCCTGAATTAATGGATAACAGAAACTGGCATCACAATAATGGTCCCCTACAGTGCAGTAATGTTCAAACACCATAGAAATATATACAGGCACATTGATCTCATGCTTTAGATTAAATGATAACATCTGTGGCAAAGTCTAAGCTTCCTTAATAATCTTTATGGTCACAAGATCAACCTAACTGATAGATGACAGCTATACACTTTTTGCAGCTAGATGTTAACTGCAAAATCTTCAGATCTCAACATCTATCAAGCTGTTTTTGAAGACTGAAAAGCATTTTCTGATGTCACATTTCCTCAGTTGTATCTTTGTAAGAGCTGTTGATATTGTTGTTGTTTTTTAATGGTATGTCTGTCTAAACTAGGGATGGGCAAATCGATGAGTTTCTCTTTCTTAGACATCCAAATTTTTAAAATATCAAGGTCTTTCTCTCTCAAATATGAAGCACATTGTGAATTTTGGTAAATTCTTAAAATGAACAGAACTGAAATTCTCACCCATCTGCAACAGCCAAATTCAATAGGTATACTATTTCCAGTATGGAGGAGACCATGATGTATCTGCTTGCCATATTGCTGTTAAAGGTGAAGAACAAGGGAAAAAGTAAAGGTCAGAAAAAAAAGAGGTACCAGCCGTAGGTTGAATACACAGGGTTTCAAACCCAGCTTTTTCAGAGCTCAGCACTCAAAATCCTGGGCCTAAATGGACTAATCTGACAGTTTGGGCTCTCCAAATTTAATTTCTTTTTAAACTCAAGTTCTTTTTGTCCCAAATGAACGGAGATTAATGACCTGGATAATGGGACTGATGGGCTTCTTATCAAAGGCTGCCTCTACAAGAGGCATTTAAAGCTCTTTCAAGGCGCATTAAAAAATTTACCTCTACAAGAACGGAGCACAAATCAGGCATAGAGGTGCGTTTTCTGTCCGATTATGCACATTATCGAATGCACGTTAAATAGCGAGTTTTATTTTGCTCCGGCCGTTAAAGTGCATTTTGACTATGTGAACAAGCGATTCTCCACATTAACTACTTGTAAAGCGCATTTGAAACAACCGGTAAGGTCACCTGTTGAGTGCTCAATTACCTCTTGCGTACAAGCATTTACGATAAAGCGCTTCAGCGATTATGCGCATAATCGGCGAACCAGGCGTCAAACGGAATCCATCTAGAGGGGGTCAAATTTGCAGAGGGCACAAAACGAGGAGGTCTGGCCAACACCCAATGATGGCAGAATAAGGCTGCAATCTGATTTGGACAGGTTGGAAGCTTCGCCTGAGAGGAACAAGATGTCCTTTAACGTAGGGTGACCAGATAAAATCCAGGTCAGGGCTCATGTAACTTTAACAGTTGTAGAGAAAAGGGAATTTCAGCCCGTGCCATTTGTATGCAATTAGTTCCTGGTGAAATTCAAATTAAAGATGCAGGCACTATACTAGAGTGACCAGATACAAAAGAAGGCAGGGCCCCTGCACCTTTGGCAGTTGTGATGAAGAGGGAATTTCATTAGGAGATAATTGCATACAAATGACACTGGCTGAAATTCCCTTTGCTCTACAAGTGTTAAAGTTACAGGAGCCCTGACCTGGATTTTATCTGGTCAGCCTACTTTAATGGGAGAAATGTAAGGCATCAGGGAGGAAAGATATGATATGAAAGAGGTTTATTAAACTAGTGCTAGGCTGAAAATTTTGACCATTCCATTTTGATCATTTCATGGGGGGGGGGGGGGGAAATGAAAACTCAGGCATAAGAGCCTTGGGGAGGTGATAATTTCAGAGAATTGTCTCCTTGGGGAGAGGACAGGTTTTCCACATACCTTTTTAAATGTCCCCAGTGGTTGAGGGGGCTTCTTCCTTTCTTTTTGTTTTTCGAAACACCCCCAGCACTTGCAGGAGCCCAGTAGTTCTTCCTGAGTGCTTATTGGAGAGGGAGAGGTCACTTGGTCTCCAGTAGCACACCCTTAGAATTTATGGGATCTTCCAAATTCCCAGTTAAGTGTGTTTTGAAAAACTAAAAAAGAAGAAGCCCCTTCAGCAACTGGCTATACTTTAAAAAGGTATGTGAAACCCTGGCCCTCTCTACTCATGAAGAAAATTCTCCAAACCCTCCCCTGCCCCTGTGAAAGAGGCAAAACAAAAAAACAACAGCAATGCCTCTTTCACAGGAAGAGAAAAAGTTCCTGAAAATAGGGGGCAGAATTTGGCCCTGCACTACATTAAACCACGTGGTTTTTTTTTTTGTTTTTTTTGTTTTTTTTGGCACGTATTGGTGAACCACCAGAATGCTAGTAGCATGTTCTGACTCAGAGACCCAAGATGGAAAGGGGGGGAGGAGGGGTACAGAAATTCAAATTAGGCTCTGCAGGTCATGTAACAGTTACTGGTTGGACTTGCAACCATCCTAGAGCAGCTGGGAGCAAGAAATATAAAATCCAGCTGTTCTCAGAAATATGGGACTCTGAGCATGCAGATACTGACTTCACCTTCTAGTGAAGAGTTTTCTCTTTTTTATCGTCGCCTCCTGATGATAAGATCTGGAGTTTTCAAAGGTTTGCACATATTTTATGATCTGTTTGTTGGCTTAATATGTGTATTAACCTTATATGGGTTTTGGGATTTTATTTATGATCAAGAGGGCTACTTTAGTTTTATTTTTTTAGAAAACTTATTATTATTATTATTATTATTATTATTATCCCACCTTTTGCCCAACCAAGGAGAAGACTGCCTCTCTATATTAGTAGGCCTCCTTATTGTGAATTAGGAAAAGGGGTGATGGCATTATCAGGAACTCTTCTCAGATGATGGTTTCCTACAAGGATATCACTTCCATGTAGCAAATTATCTGGCATGAAATGGTATTTAGGGTTGAAATATCTAGCAAGCAGGCTCCAACTCAGCATAAGTCTGGATTAAAGTAAATTAGGGATGTTGCAGAGAAAACTAAGCACACAAAGGCCCCAAAGACCAAAACCATCACAGGTGAAGAGTAAGAAACCTTCAATGACACCTGAGGAACATATTGAAATCTTAAAAAGCAGCCAAGGTAGGATCTACACTACCGTTGGGGCCTAGGACACTCTTCATATACAGTTTTCAAACCGTTTTCAAAGTTTCATATCCTGTTTGGTGTAAATCTGCCCTAAGAAATGTAGTCACTTATTTAAGAGAATACATTTCCTAGGAGCCTTTCAAGATTTCAACGTGCTCCTAAGGGGTCATTGAAGGTGCCACTGGTCCATCAGGCCACTGGTCCATCTAGTTTAGCATTCTCTATTGACTGGCAGTGGCTCACCTAAACTGCTTGCATTTAGCCGGAGAAATCTTCATATTAACCAAAATGAATAAACACGGTGGAATGTTGTAGGATAATACAATGCTGTACCATAATACAAACTCGTGGAGGGGAAAAAAGGAAACACCCCCCCCCCCCAAGACAACAGAGGCAAGCACAAAACTGCCTACACTCACTTCAGAGCAAAGTTTGAGAAGTAGATTTAATTTCCCTGTCCGTAAATCTCAGTCTGACTGGCAGATTCCTAGGTACATAACCATGTCAATAAAGCACAGTTAATCACAAAATGAATAGTACTGAAATACTGTGCGTACAAAACAACATCACCCCCAGTTGCTATTTTCTCCTGCAAAGGTGTTAAATTAGGCAAGGTTGCACCCTTTACTCACAGGTGCTTTTGTTTGTTCTTGTTTTTCCTCCATGAATTTGGCAGTGACATTGTCCATTGGTGTCCAGTATCTAGGACCCTGCTGTGTTAAATATAACCTCCCTGACAATGTATAGGGAAGCAGGGTATTAAAAAAAAAGTGTCAGAGAGGAAATGAAATGGCACAGTTTAGGTTCTATAATGACACTACCTAAAATCATAGCCATGCATTCTTGACGTCAACCAAGCCAAGGAGAGGAAATGTCTAGGGGTATTTTGAACTCTGAAGTGTTGTTGTTTCCCCCCCTCCCCCACTTAACCCAAGAGGCAGTTAAGAGGCACTATCTTCATCCATATTAATTAATTCTGCACAATGCAGGTCTATTATTATGAACGAAGGTTACATAATTCACATTTAAATGCTTTAAAAGGTTCAACATTCCTTAGAGTGCCGGAGAATGTTTTCATTTTTTCCATCCGTTTTAAGTAAAAGTAAGGCAACATAAATAAATGTGCTTAAGGGACATGTGTCTACATCCATGTGAACGGACCATTCCAGCTTCTTTTTGCACTGTCTTAAATAGCCAAGTTATATAATTACATTGCTGTGATAGTTGCCATAAACTAGGCTAATCCAGGACTACAGAATTTATGATCCACCCACCCAAACTCAAAACGCCAACCATATTCACTGTATGCAGCCCTACAATCTGGGTCTACAAAATGAGGAGAATTGTCAAACAGTGTGAAATTGGAGAGACAGATGGGCACATTGGTGGGTCACAAGTTGTGTTTCCTTGTTCCCTTGTCTCCTTTGATGGGCACTTCATTTCATATCACATGGCAGAACATTTATCAGATAATCGCCATGTTTCCCAACACAGAGCCCTGGCTGCACTTCGATGGATACAGGATGTCCACAGTTGTATAGGCTGGCCCAGGATGCACATACATTTTTTTTTCTTTATGGAAATCAACAGAGACCCTCTGTACCTGCAAGGAATTCTGCAGTGGGTTGGTGGTCTTGTGAACTGGGTTGTGGGACAGCCTTTTCTGGGAAACCTGGTTGACTTCTTCTGTAACAGTTTGCTGACAAATTGTAAATATATATTTATTTTGGCCTGCTATGTATACTTGCTGTTGGCACCTTTCTGCTTTCGTTTAGCTCTCTGTTTTAATTTGTAATATTTTGATATTTATATTGTATTTCATATTTTGCTGTTTTTAGGATTATAAATTTCCTTGGGAGTTGATCTGGCCAAATGGTGGGGTATAAATTCAGAGAGAGGGAGAGAGAGAGAAGTTAATCTAGCCTTCAGTCTTCATATATTCAATTAAATCAGACTATGGTGTGTGTGTGTGTGAATATTTTCCAGATAAGAAGAAGGAAAGGTAAATAATATTAAAGAATGGATGGGGTGGGGAGAAGAGCATGAAACAAAAATACTACCCATAACTTTTCATGGAGGATGAGAAGAACAGACCAAATATTATTTAAAATAACCAATTTGTCAGGGATGTGAAATGAGGTTCCTTCTAATACATGCAAATCACTCTGTCTCAGGCTCTATCACTAATCAGAGGAAGGGATGATGGTTCCTATTTAACTCAGTTCACTTCCATCCCCATGTGAAAGTCACTTGTCTGTCACCAACTGTGATTTTTGCTTGTTAATTTCAAGAGATATTGACAAGCGCTTTAATTCGCATACAAGATTAATGG
This sequence comes from Anniella stebbinsi, assembly GCA_029215795.1. Classification (NCBI taxonomy): domain Eukaryota; kingdom Metazoa; phylum Chordata; class Lepidosauria; order Squamata; family Anniellidae; genus Anniella; species Anniella stebbinsi. The sequence continues at coordinate 138,815,026 of JARDYH010000005.1, read as the reverse complement.
GCTTCTCAGGGAAGCAATACCCCAGAGTCAGACAGCCCTTTCACACTTGTAAATTGTCCACATTGTAAAAAGCTTTCCCTCCTGTTGTAAACAGGGCTGGAGCTGTTAATAAAGGAGCTTTTGTTTGGCATCTCAGGGTGAGATTTCAATGGGATGGCTTGCAGCGTAAGCACAAACATTCCTCACCGAGTGGAGCTGTATTGAAGCCTGTTGCTAATTGCTTGTCAGGAAAGCCAATGAAGTTCCATAATAATTTCCCATCCCTTCATCCATAAATAAGGTGTAGTGTTGTCAAGCATGCTCGAGGCAGCTTGGATCCATACCAAGGATCAGAAGAGCTGCAGGGAACCTGCAGGGACTTCTAAGTGCCTGGACATATTCCTTGGTGGCTTGCTTGGTGCTGCAGGTGTGGAACAGAAGCTGTGTTGAATATGGTGGCTTAATAGAAAATGAGACACTCTAGGACTTGACTTTCTATTCTGCACATGAGAAAATAAAATTATTCTTACATTGCATAAGGAAACACTGAGAATATTCAGTTCTCCTTCCTTGTAGGTGCTGGGTACAGACACTGGTGAACTCTTAATTCATTCAGAATTGAATGAATTTAGTAGAAAGGTGAGGTGGGGTGGAAGAGACTAGGTGGCATCTGTTGAGAATGGTTCCATATTCTAATGCCTGATAGCTGCTTGGCCTTAAGGTGCAGTTTTATCTTTTTCCAACCAACTCTGAGAAGAAGAAAGCCATCAACATGCTGAACTTTGCTGGGCTGATCTTTCTTCTCACTCAGGGTTCCCCAGTGCCAAGGATTGCCAGGGGCAGATTTGCAGCTACTTCTTGCCTCCTTTCTTCCTGAACTTGAAGAAATAAAGAGAAAAGCAGGATGCACAGGAAAGAGACAAGGTGCCTTAGGCTTGGCTTTGTGGCTTAGGCCCAGGCACCAGTTCCAAGGCCCCAGCTCTTGTCCCTTCCCTACTTTTCATCTTTTATATGGCTTGGCTCTGCCCCCTGCTCTCTCTGCTAGATGTCATTTTCTTCTGTTTTGCTCTCAGTTCTTTCCCTGTGTCTAAGAGGGAGAGGTTGGCTCACCTATGGAATTCTGGCCACATGGGCAGAGATGAGTCGGGGGGAAGCTACATTCGCAGTGGATTAGAGGGGGCTACAGGATGTGAAAGGAATAAGGATGGATGAATATATCAGTTTTGGTTTCTCATTTTTTTTTTCTAATCTTAAATTTGGTTCGTCCCAAAATTTGAGGGTTTTTAAAAAGTTTATGTGCAAATTAGTATGCATTTTGTGTGCATTTTATACACCATTTTGCCTCACATGCACTTTTTTTGCAAGCACATTTCCTAATATTTTTGAGCATCCTTTTCATTAATAAATGCATTTTGGGTGCATTTTTTGATTGGAGAAACACACCTTTTGAAAAGTTACTGAGTTTCAGTTTGCAAATTGGTTTGGAAGTGAGCAATGGGCTACGTTTTCATTAAAATGTGAACCCCATCCCTAGAAAGGAAAGGAGGGATAAGAATGATTTCCACCATTTGGCAAAGCCCCAGAGGCAAGTACAGACCTGCGAGCCAGAAGTGGCTTCCTGCAAAGAGGTTTCCAGCAAAGTTGGGAAGATGAAGCACTAGATTTGCCAATGCAGTTCATGCAGATTCATAGGCCTGAAGTGTTGAGCTGGGAGTGTAGAATAGCAGAATATATGTGTTTGTGTGGAGGAGTGTCTGAAATGTTCAACAAACATAAAAGCTCACTTTTCCTCTGATTACTTCATCATGTTGTTTACCTTTGAGTGCCCACAAATTGCATGAACACCAAAAAGCAATGCAGCATAGCTCAGAGTGACACAACCCCCCTTTAAAAAACAAACAAACCATGTAGCATATGTTTGGAAGCGGAAAATGGGAAAATCTGTATATTACAAATTAGATCAGATATTCTGAAAAAGCTGGGCCTGCATGAATTTCTTTCCAGTTGGCTTCTGCGCCTCTGGTCCAGGTGTTAGCCTACTGGGCTAACACCTGGACCAGATATTCTGATCTGGAATTACTGTAGTTACTATTGCTATATCACAATTGAAAGATGCAAGTTCTGCTTCCTTGGAGCCAATGCAGTCTCAGTAATGTTGAGGTGATTATCCACAAAGGCTTGAAGAATGATCTTACTGGGGAAATCTCATCATGATAATAAGATATGGACTGAGGAATCTGGAAGGGGAAATGAAGACGTGTTAATTTAGATTTTATTTTATATTATTTGTTGTACTTGAGTCGTGATTCCTGCCCTCCCTCCCAGGGGTGTTTTAGCCTCACAACAAATGTGTTGGATGCTGAAGGGTATTTTTTATGATGTTTTATTGCTATTTTAATAATGTGTGCCATGTTTTTAATCAGTTTTATGTATTTTATCATATTTTATATTTACTGTTGTTCCCTGCCTCGATCCAAATGGAAAGGCGGGTAAGAAATTAAATTAAATTATTATTATTATTATTATTATTAATTATTATTATTATTATCATCCCTGGAAGAAGGACAAGGCCCAAAAACAGCCAGGAGAAGGCTGGAAGGGACTCTAGGCCCAACTTACAGGTGAAAGTATAGTTAGGCTAGAGGATACTGCGGTTTTACATATTTTATTTTCATTGCAAATGTCTTCATAAGTCTTACAGCTTTATTTGAGCAAATTCCTTAAGTTTATGTGATTTTGCCTTACCTTATATAGCATAGTAAATACTTGTTGTTAAACCTTGTAGTCTGGAGTGCTATTTTCACCACGCCTAAGGCCTAAACCCCACGTTATTGAGAGGAGAAGGTAAAAGGTAAAACTTGATATCTGATGGAAAGAGAGCTCTTAAAGAGGCAAAATATCTTTAAGGAGCTGATCAAGGGGTCCAGGTAAAGATGGACCCCTTGATCAGTCCCCTTTTTCTTGACATCTTAATTTTCTAGGTGAAAATGTGGTTTTGTATGGAGGAACTTTCCACCATGGGAACCTCAATCTGCAGTCTGAAGGGGTACATCTCAGGGTCAAAACACACATTATATTAATTAAGTACCATTCAACTCCCTCTCTTGCTTTTGCTTCTTCTCAAATAAGCATGTGGGGGCTCAATCCAGATCAGTACCATTGGAGGCATTGGTGCAGTGGAGGCATTTTTGAACTGCTACATATGAGGTGAGAAGGGAAGGGGCTGAGGAGGAAAAGTTTTAATCTCCCTATGCGCACTGGTCCCGATCCAGATCATGGCTGCATGTACTCACTTTAGAATAAACAAATATAAGAAGGAACTGCACACCAATTAACATATTGACCCTGTTCAGATGACACGCTAAGCCACTGTGGTTAAGCATTTTGAGCTAAACATTATGGCTAAACATGTTGTGTGAGCCATGATTTAGGCCCTTTCTATACCACGGGGTGTAGAGGGAGGGCAAGAGGACGATACCAGACTTACTGCTCCTGGGATCATCCTCTTCTTTCTTCACAGAGGAAGTGGAAGTCACGCCCGCCATTTTGGCTCCGGAGCTTCATGCACAAGCGCCCATGCACTGAGCTAAGTTTTAAAAAAACATGCACGGTTGGCCCACCACCCCTTTCCCTGCCCTCCCAGGGATGGCGAAATTGGTGCCACCCCTTCCCCTGATGGGCACGGAGCCACATGGTGCTGCTCTGTGCCCATTTCTGCTGCTGCACTTACTCGTGAGCAAGTGCAGCAGCCGCCGGGATGGGCAGCAACTTCCCAGGACCCCGGAAAAATCAGGTTTCCCCAGGGATCTGTTATCCAGGGGAATACCCGTGCCCATCCCCCCCACCCCCGGGAGTCCCTGCGAACCATGTGAATGCACAGGGACCAGCCGGGGGCAATTCCAGGCAAAAAGCCTGATATACAAATGGCCTTATTGTGTTGTATGAAGCATTCTTAACCAGGGTGGTTATGTAACCATGGTTTAAACATGCTCACTAACATTTGCTTCAAAAGGGTTAGCTGCTACCATGGCTTTGCGTATTGTCTAAACAGGCCCATAATATGGTTTGACCTCAGACACAGGTTTGTTCCTCAGTGAGAATTAGGCCACAGATAGATGAGTGAAGCAAAAGGCAGCTAGACAACCATCTGTCAGGCATGATTTAAGCTGGATTTCTGCACTGAGCAGGGGGTTGGACTTGATGGCCTTATAGGCCCCTTCCAACTCTACTATTCTATGATTCTATGATGACTTTTATTGATCAGTATAGTCTCAGTATTTCCTTGTAGTGTTTACTTGGCTTGACAGGGATGGCTCCATGCTTAGGCAAAGTGGGTCAATTGTCTCAGGTAGCCGATGATAGGGCACAGCCTCGCCTCCTACCCTAATTCTCTGTGAGTCATGGTAACATATGATATTCCCTTAAAATCAACTCGGTGCATGTTCAGATGTACTCTTTACCTTGTCTTGGGGAGGGACAGTATTTGTTCTTCTTCCTGAGGCAGCAAAAGGTCTTGGGCACTAGCAATCCTTTGAAAAGCACCAGCAATCCTTTGGTTGTATATTACAAACCTATCCAAAATCCAAGCAATGCTGTAAAAGGGTCTTACCAGTAATCCATATGAGGAAGTATCTAGAAATTCTCAGGATGTGTCATGGTGCCAGAGGGCGTTGCACTGGTTGCCCTTGCATTAAGCTATAGGCTGTCTGCACCTTCCACCACAAGCAATTGTCAAACATGATTTGACACAATTCAAAAATTAATTTCCAGATAGGCTTTTATTTTAGATTTGGAAATAGTTTGTGCGGTATAATATTCATATTCTTCTGGTGGGATCAAATATTTTAAAACTTTAGGAAGTACAGAAGGTGAACATAATCATTTAAAGAGAATCATGATATCTTGACCACAGCTGAACTTCAGCATGTTTGTAAAGGGCTTTGGTGAGATATAGAACATTTATGTTATATATAACATCCTATCATAATGCAGTCTCCTGAAAGTGCTATTAGAAAAGCAATATATGTTATTGAGTTATTGTTAGGAAGAAAACATATAGGTCTCAAAGAAGTTAGATCTTTATTAATAAAATTTAATCTTTTTGAAGGTTAAAACCAGCCTCTTTATTTGCAGTGTGGCAAAGTTCCCTTTACTGTCCTATATTCCAATAAATTGTTGAATGTAATATCTACCATATCCACCAGAGCTTTTCATTTTATTTTTGGAACAACACAGAGAGAAAAGATTGGAGAGCTAAAAAGAGGGTGGAAATCAAAAGTTAGTAACAGCTGGTTTTTTATTTTATTTTATTTGAAAGTTGGGTGAGGTCTTATTATCCCACAATCAGTGTTAGAATGTTACAGGCATATTTAACTACAGTGATTCCTGTAAGGTAGTCCTCCCTAACCTCCAGATGTGTCGGACTACAATTCCCATCATTCCCAACTGTCGCTTTGGTTGGGGATTATAGTAGCTGTATTCCAGCACATCTGGAGGACACCGGATAAGGGAAGGCTGCTGTAGGGCATCCTTAACTGTAAGGATAAGGACATTCCCTTTAGGGGTGAGCAGAAAGAAAACATTTCTTCACCAAGTCTGGAAAAGCTTGTCCACTGTAACAGATGAAAAATAGACAAGGGCTTTAGTACCACTTGTCGCTTTCACCTCTACCACTATACATCATTCATGGGTGGGGTGAAAGGGATATAGGACTGCTTTATACCAAGTCAGATCAATGGTCCATCTAGCTCACTATTGTTTCTACACTGACTGCCTCTAGGCTTACTCAATTTATTACTCAATTTATTTGTAGACCATATGTTCCACAAATACACTAAAGAATGTATTTCCAACAAATTTCACCATTATTCATTGCAGCCTTTGCACAGGGGTGAGACGATGAGCAATTAGCACTGGAAACATAAGCAATTGCACAAGCAATTAGCAATATTGTGCATGTAAAAGGTCAAAATGCATGCCAGCCTTCAGCTATAATGCACACAACTGCTCTCTTCAGTTTTCCTTTTTAAAAAACTTTACATGTGTAGAAGTCGTTTGGAACAACAAAAGTCTGAGACTGGGTGCTATGTGGTAGGAATTGAGCTGAAGTGCTGAATTCCTACTTTGGCTCAGTCTTCCCTCAAAAGTGGGTCTATGACCCCCCTGGAAAAAGTGAAGTACAAGCTGTCGGGGCAGGATTGAAGTTTGAGATTGATAAACAAATGGTCAAGGAACACCTACTTTCTTTGAATGAGTTCAAATCTTTGAATGAGTTCAAATCTCCAGGGCCCGCCGAACTGCATCCTAGAGTAATAAAGGAGCTGGCAGAAGAACTCTCAGAACCACTGTCTATTATCCTTGCGAAATCATGGAAGACGGGTGAGGTGCCGAATAATTGGAGGAGGGCTAATGTTCTCCCTATCTTCAAAAAGGGCACAAAGGAGGAACCTGGGAACTACAGACCAGTCAGTCTGACATCCATCCCTGGGAAAATTTTGGAACAGATTATAAAGAAGTCAATCTGTAAACACCTTGAAAACAATTCAGTGATTACTAGAAGCCAGCATGGATTTGTCAAGAACAAATCCTGTCAGACTAATCTGATCTCATTTTTTTATTGGGTAACCTCCTTTGTGCACTTTGGGAATGCTGTGGACATAATATATTTTGACTTCAGCAAAGCGTTTGACAAAATGCCCCAAGACATTCTGATAAGAATACTAGCTAAAAGTGGGCTAGATGGAACAACTATTAGGTGGATCCACAGTTGGCTACAGAATCGGACTCAAAGAGTGCTTATCAATGGTACTTTTTCACACTGGGGGGAGGTAACGAGCGGGGTACTGCAGGGCTCAGTTCTGGGCCCAGTGCTCTTCAACATTTTTATGAATGATCTGGACGAGAAGGTGCAGGAAATGCTTATCAAATTTGCAGATGACAAAAAATTGGGTGGGATTGCTAATACCCTAGAAGATAGAAACAAACTCCAAAGTGATCTTGATAGACTGGAGTGCTGGGCTGAAAACAGCTGAATGAAATTTAGTAGGGATAAATGCCAAGTTCTACACCTAGGAAAAAGAAACCAAATGCACGGCTACAATATGGGGCTATGGGGCTCAGCAATACTACAAGCGACAAGAATCTTGGAATTGTCGTAGATCACAAACTGAATATGAGCCAACAGTGTGACATGGCTGCAAAAAAAGCAAATGCTATTTTGGGCTGCATTAATAGAAGTATAGCTTCCAAATCGCATGAGGTACTGGTTCCCCTCTATTTGGCACTGGTTAGGCCCCATCTTGAGTGTTGCATCCAGTTCTGGGCACCACACTTCAAGAAGGATGCAGACAATCTGGAGCGTGTTCAGAGGAGGGCAATGAGGATTATTAGGGTCTGGAAACAAAGCCCTATGGGGAGAGATTGAAAGAACTAGGCATGTTTAGCCTGAGAAGATTGAGGGGAGACATGATAGCACTCTTCAAATACTTGAAAGGTTGTCACACAGAAGAGGGCCAGGATCTCTTCTTGATCAACCCAGAATGCAGGACACGGAATAATGGGCTCAAGTTACAGGAAAACAGATTCCGGCTGGACATCAGGAAAAACTTCCTGACTGTTAGAGTAATACAACAATGGGACTAATTACCTAGGGAGGTGGTGGGCTCTTCCACATTAGAGGCATTCAAGAGGCAGCTGGACAACCATCTGTCAGGGATGGTTTAGGGTAGATTCCTGTATTGAGCAGGGGGTTGGACTCAATGGCCTTATAGGTTCCTTCCAACTCTACTATTATATGATTCTATGATTACATAACTGTAAATCAGCGAACTGATAATCCCCAGAATTTAAGGTAGAAAAATCTCTTTAAATTAGAGTTTTTTAATAAAAGAAGTCAAACATTTGTTATATCTGAACATAGTCATTAATAATTAATATAAAAGCTTAAAAGTTTAATATGAAAGTATTCAGTGGTAGCTCCAAGTATTCTTTACTCTAACCCCATTATTTTAAAGAAACACAGTTTTAGAGCAGGGAAGAAGAAATCCATTTTGGAAAAATGCAGGTTTCTTTCTTATTGTATTCAGTGCCTTTTTCCTCTTACAGGTTATGTGTCCTCCTAATTTTCCAGGAAACTGGCTTATTAGGGAAGCAAGGTATCCAGAGGAACAACTTTTGTTATGGCTGTAATCAGGAGACAGAGAAACTCTACTAGACTTACCAAGAAAGTTGCTATGAAAAAGCCCAGATAGATCCTTGTATTTTTTTTTTTGGGGGGGGGGGTCATCATAACTTCCAGCATGTTTTTGATATATGTTTTGGGCTGCTTGAGCAAATGAGACCACCCATATCAGTAGATGTCTGAGAATATTGAGTAGAAATATTCCATCAAGACAGAATGGTTGATTTTGCACATTTCTCACACAGCAATACTCCATGAAAGTATTACCATGATAGTGATATTTACTGTTATGTTTCTCTGATCTTCATGTACAAAATGATTTCATGATTTCCGTCAAGATGAAGGCAACCAATAAAACACACCTGTGAAATAATCTCTAGTAAATGAGGGCATTTCTAAAAAGTAGGTTCTTATACAATTGTTTCTTCCCACTTTCTCCCTTTGATATGAACATTTCAATTCCCTTTCATAAAAGTGCAATTAAATTTGCACCTTTCCTAAAGGTGCAACTATTAAACAACAACAATAACAACAACACAGGGATGGTGACCAAAATGGCAGCCCTGTGTCAAGTTCTCCCCCTAAATATTATGTCATACAACTCTTCCAACGTTGTGAACTCTTGAGACTGTGTGTTTGCCACCGACAACACATTCTCATGATATCAGGGCCAGATCTCTGCAAAGCAGGATGTGATACTTTGAAAATGGTTTGGAAACTGTATGTGGTGTGCCCAGGACATGGGGTAAGTTGTATGAGACATTATGGAGACAGATAGAGAGAACACAACATAGATCAGCTTTCTTTTTTTCTTTTTCTTTTTTCATTTTTCTTTTTCCTCTTTCTTTTCCTCTTTTAATAGCAGTCCTGTGTTTCTGTTAGTTGCACCCTAATTTAAGATATTTACATGTCTTCTTGCAGCTTATTTTATTTTGTTTGATAAAACCTGTTACCCACTATCCTATTCCAAACCCCTCACTTAACACTCCCTCCATATATGAGATATGCCTGTCAATGAGAGTGTTGAGTGGCAAAAAATCAGACCCCTATGAGGTCCCAATTGATCCTTCTTTGCATTTTGGTGATAAATGGTAATATATTATTAACTGTTGCTCTTTGATGAACTGTTGCTGTTTCAGTCACATGTGTATCATATCAGAGAAGCATCTTGTTGCATATTTTTCTTAATCGTTTTCAGGAGCCTGTCATTTAGGAATAGTTTAAGCCCTTCCGAAGAAAGTTTCATCAAAGAATGAAACTATTTTGGTTTGGCCTGATTGTTGCTAACAAATCCACATTGATTACTATTCATCACCCGCTTTTTCCTCTAGTGCTTAAAAACCAAATAGTTGTATGATTTGGTCTAATTTCCTCTCTGGTACTGAAGAACAACTAATCAGTCTGTAATTCCTTGAGTCTTCTTCCTTTCATTTTTAAAGCCTAGATAATATATTCACCCTTCTTCAGGCTTTTCAGTTTTCACCAGCTAACATCTTCAGAATCCTTGAATAGTTACCATTAGGCCTCAATTGACTGCATGGATTTTCTACATATGCTTTGTTATCTTGTCATCATAAAAAACCATGGGGCAGTTGTCTTCATCTCCACAGAACATGATAATGAAATCCTTTGGATTTCATGGATACCATTGAAATAGGGAGTGGGGGATACAGTCATTTGTTAGACTAGGACCTAAATCAATGCATTGCAGTTATGCTAATAAATCAAAAGTTCTGTATGGCCCACAGACTATTAAATATTAAAACAAGATTCAGTGGAAATACAGCAGAATACTTATTGGTGTGTCATTAATGCACATGCTAGGAATCAGTGTTTGAAATGGGAAAAATTGATCCCTAGCCATGGTCTAAGTCTAAACTCAAAAGGTTTAGTGCATGGAAGGGGGGAAATGGCCCTTTGACTGCTTCAATCTAGAAAAGAAATTCATACAATCTACAGGATCTAAGCTGCAGCTCTATATGTGCTTGCCTGGGAGTAAGTACCATTGGGACCCAATGAGACTTACTTCTGCATAGATAAACATAACAGAATAAACATAACAGAAAACTGTTTTCTAACTCTGATACTCATCCCTGCAGTCATGAAGTGATCCATGGAGGATTAGCTTTTGTGGCCACCCCTAGAGGGGAGCAGACACACTTGGGCTAGGATGTACAGATACACATGACATCCTATGCTAATATCAGAGGTGGGGCCTTAGGCTCATAAGCCAGGTTTCACCCACCTGATTTGTCATCCGGCCTCCTATCATGAGGACAATTGCTGGAATGTCTAGGAATTATTTGCTAAAAATCCAGATTGGCCTAGTGCAGGGCTGGGCAACTTGTTGCCCCTGGAGCCCAATGTGCCCTTGAACACTTTTCTTAGGACCTTCCAAGGTGAACTACTCATCCCAATTTTTTTTAAAAAACCACATTTTCTTACTGGCAACTAGGGTGAAATAAAAAGGTACTGAAAACTTTGCATTCAAAGGAGTTGTTTAGAGTGTCGTGGCTCAGACCCCACCACTACCTTGTACTCAGTCATTAGTCCTTTGTGACTAACCATGCCTCCCATGGCAGCCATTTTGTTACCATGCCTTTGACAGTTTCTCAAAGTGTCAAATGTGCCCACAGGCACAAAAATGTTGCCTAGAGCATTCATCTTTGTTTAGTTATTTGTTTTGCCTACCCTGTACTGACTGACCAGGGACAGTTGGCTCATAACAGGAGATGGTGCTATTTAATTCATCTAGGATGGTCACAATTGGGGTGGGGCAGCACATAGTGGAGAGGATCAGATGCACCAAAATGGCAAAAGGAGGAGATTCTCATGATCTGCCAGACAGAGCTGTGAGAACCAGGGCAGGGAAAGGGGCCTAAATGGCTTATACATTTAGTATTGTGGGACATAAGGGGATTGTGACCCAGGAGAGCACCCCTCCACACATAAAGGTATGGCCATAGAACAGAGACAACTCTATACTGTCTCCACACTAAGGGCTGGGTTGGCTTGCCCTTATTAATCAGTGTTAGCAGTTCCACACAGCTTACCAGGAGGGATGTGCACGCCCGAAAATATCGTATTTTATCGTTATCGTAATTTCGGACCAAAAAAATTATCGTCTCCAATAATAGCGTAGGTTAATCGTATCATCTTCATGATAATTATTGGAATTCTGATATTTAATTTGCAGCCCCATTGTGCCCTATAGAGCTGAATTATTTTTTTTTAGAAAAAAATGCCTTTAACTTCTGTATTTTCAAAGTTACAGGCTTGAAACTTGGTCACAATGCTTATTGGGTTTGCCTAAGTATGTGTATGAAATTTGAGATCGATCCCTCCAACCTTCAATGTTATATGTATTTATTAAAGAACGTTTAAGTTCTGACAGGTCAAAAGTTGCAGGATCTTTAAAAAATTCATATAAAATACAGGGGTGGAGGGATTGATCTGACATTTTGCACATATGTGTAGCAACATGTGCTAGATACGTGTATGAAATTTGAGATCGTTCCCTCCAACCCTCGATTTTATATGATTTTTTTAAGGATCTTGCAACTTTTTGACAGGTCTGAATGAACACACATGGCGAGCTGTCATTCTGACCTGTCAGAACTTAAACGATCTTTAATAAATTCATATAAAATCGAGGGTTGGAGGGATCGATCTCAAATTTCATACACATACTTAGGCATAAGCACTGTGACCAGGTTTCAAGCCTCTAACTTTTAAAATACATGCATTATAGGTATATTTATATGGCAGTCTGATAATCTGATATAATCGGGCTGAAAATTATTGGATCAGATATTTATCTGAGATTTTTCTATCGTATCGTTATCGTTAAACTCATGCACGACAAAGAGCATATCGTATCCTTATCGTAGATTATAAGGATATGATACACATCCCTATTTACAAGTTTGCAGTTCTTTGTGTAAACCAGGAGTGGGCAATGTGTGGCCTGCAGCTCTGCTGCCCCCCCCCCCCCCATTTGTAAAATAAAAGTAAAAAGGAAAGGAAATAGCATCTGGAGTTGCCATTTTGAAGCCTTTTTAATACTTTTAATTAGGGATGTGCACTGGATCGGACCCGATCCACGATCCGAGTCCGGTCCAGTGGGAAATCGGATAAATTATCCGATTTCCGATCCCGCAGCTGGATCGGCCGATCCAATCCGAACCGGTCCGAAAAAGCTCCGAACCGGTTCGGCGGATCGGCGGGCGCCCACTGGCGCCCACCGCCGCTTCCATTGGCGGGCGCCAGCGGGCGCCCGCCGATGAAAGTGGACAGCGGGGGGGGGAGGAGGGGGGCACTTACCTTCTCGGCCCGGTGGCTCCCGTCCGGCGCCGGCGCCTACTACTACTAGCAGGCTCCGCAGCCTGCTCTAGGGTGGCGCGCCGGGTGATGTCATCACCCGGCGCGCTACTCTAGAGCAGGCCGCGGAGCCTGCTGGAAGTAGTAGGCGCCGGCGCCGGACGGGAGCCGCCGGGCCGGGAAGGTAAGGAGGGGGTGCGTGGAGGGGAGGAGGGGGCGCGCGGAGGGGGGAGGGGGGAGGGGGGCCCTTACCTGCCCGGCCCGGCGGCTCCCGTCCGGCGCCGGCGCCTACTACTCCCAGCAGGCTCCGCGGCCTGCTCTAGGGTGGCGCGCCGGGTGATGTCATCACCCGGCGCGCTACTCTAGAGCAGGCCGCGGAGCCTGCTGGAAGTAGTAGGCGCCGGCGCCGGACGGGAGCCGCCGGGCCAGGAAGGTAAGGAGGGGGTGCGTGGAGGGGAGGAGGGGGCGCGCGGAGGGGGGAGGGGGGCCCTTACCTGCCCGGCCCGGCGGCTCCCGTCCGGCGCCGGCGCCTACTACTCCCAGCAGGCTCCGCGGCCTGCTCTAGGGTGGCGCGCCGGGTGATGTCATCACCCGGCGCGCTACTCTAGAGCAGGCCGCGGAGCCTGCTGGAAGTAGTAGGCGCCGGCGCCGGACGGGAGCCGCCGGGCCGGGAAGGTAAGGAGGGGGTGCGTGGAGGGGAGGAGGGGGCGCGCGGAGGGGGGAGGGGGGAGGGGGGCCCTTACCTGCCCGGCCCGGCGGCTCCCGTCCGGCGCCGGCGCCTACTACTCCCAGCAGGCTCCGCGGCCTGCTCTAGGGTGGCGCGCCGGGTGATGTCATCACCCGGCGCGCTACTCTAGAGCAGGCCGCGGAGCCTGCTGGAAGTAGTAGGCGCCGGCGCCGGACGGGAGCCGCCGGGCCGGGAAGGTAAGGAGGGGGTGCGTGGAGGGGAGGAGGGGGCGCGCGGAGGGGGGAGGGGGGAGGGGGGCCCTTACCTGCCCGGCCCGGCGGCTCCCGTCCGGCGCCGGCGCCTACTACTACCAGCAGGCTCCGCGGCCTGCTCCAGGGTGGCGCGCCGGGTGATGTCATCACCCGGCGCGCTACTCGAGAGTAGGCCGCGGAGCCCGCTGGTAGTAGCCGCCGGCGCCGGACGGGCCGAGAAGGTAAGCAGTGGCGGGGAAGGGGGCTTACCCCCCCCCCGGAGCCGTCCGCTTCTATCCGCTGGCGCCCGCGGGCGCCAGCGGATGGAAGTGGGCGGCCCCAGGGGGGGTAGGGAGCGCGGGGGAGGGGGTTTACCTGCCAGGGCCGTCCACAGCGGACGGCCCCGGGGGGGGGAGGGAGTTAGCCCCCCCCTTACCCACCCGCCGCCATTTTTTCCTCATAGACTTGCATTGCAATGCAAGTCTATGGGGAAAAAAATGGCGGCCGATCCAAAAATGTACGATTTTTGGGTCGGGATCGGACTCGATCCGGTCCGGGGGGCCTCCGATTTTGTCCGAACCGGTCCGGGACAAAATTGGAGGTCCCGATCCGGGTCCCGATCCAATCCGGGGGGTCCGTGCACACCCCTACTTTTAATGCTCTGTAGTTACTATGGAACACCCAACATGTCAAAACTAACTTGAAAACAAGGTAATATAGGTAACAAATTGCTAGTCCCCTGAACACAGATGGTGCAGTTGCTTATGCAAATTGTAACAATAGGCTCACTCTGAAAATTTTCTATAACATTTGCTTGGGTGAAGAATTCCATTGTGATCCAACATATCCAGTTGTATTCATCATGCCATAATATATCACATTCTATATAGCAAAGTAAAGGGATGATGGTGTGAAGTGTCATGAACCAGAGCATCTTCAAAGAAATATGGAAAAAGCTCACTGATTCCCCCGCTCCCCCTTGGAATATTTCTCTAGCTTGAGAGATTTTCCTGCTCTTTGCAATTTTGTGCAATTCTGTATTATCCTTTGCAATATTGTTATTCAATAATGGACTATAATTACAACAGTAATATTTAAGCTTATACAATGACAAAACATTTGTGGATTAAAAGCAAAAGTTCAAATAAGCATGAAATTGCATTAATTCCGATGACATTAATTATGCAAGGTGTAAAATTTGAGTTGCTTTAATTATCCGTAATGAGTCTTAGGATGTTCTTATTTCCTTGTTTGGTATTTAGGAAGGCCCAGCTACCTAATATTTCTTCTAAAAGAAGTTAGTGCAAATTCTAACCTGTTCATCTTCATAATGATAAAGCTTCAAGACTGAGTCTGCTCCCTAAGTATGGTTTGGCTCCAAGAATTCTGCCGACATTCAGTTGCATCAGCACAGAAAGAACCACATTGGTTGACCTCTGAGGTCAGGAACTTAACCTCAGAGAGGATGAAAAGGGGGCATTTTGTTGAGCGAGTGGGGGGAGATTGGTGAGGCCAGGATACAAGCTATTCCTTCCCTTCTGAAATGCCTTTGCTAGATGGGCAAAAAGCCTACCTAGCGAAAAATGCAGGGCAGGAGGATGGGGAGGCAAAGATTGCCTCCACTGATCTTCCCACCATGCATAAGATGATTGTAAGCCTCCAGGTTCAGGGGCTTATGATCATCAAGGGCACAATCAATAGGACTGTACCCTTAATTTACTATTGTAAAGCTCATGTCACCATATGCTCTTATAGTCTGAGGGAAATGACAATTTTGGGTAGCACTGGGCAATAAGAAAATCCCTCCAGTTAGGAAGCTTGAGAGGAGATGGACTTTTAAAGTTGCTGTACCAGCAGATGGTGTGGATGATGTGCTCCTGACACCACAGAAGAAGAAGCATCTCAGTTTAAACCAGCCTGTTCTTTGCCTGCTTCATGTGCCTTCCAAGTCCAGGCTGAAGCAGAGCCAGGAGGAGGGGCACCTTTTTGAGCCTGCTGCTTTCCAGCCTGCTTACATGCCTTCAGCAAGATGATGATGTGGCAGTGGTGGCAAGCACCATCTTTGTCTCTGGCTGTCAGAGAATAATTTCAGCACTGCTGTGGGTTCTTGTAGCTTGTAGCTAAGTTTTAATCAGAAGTAGCCTGGAAGAGTTTGGGTCTATTCTGCCTCTGGAATGTTAGAATCTGTGTGAGGTTATCTCTATCACTGTTCTCAGAGCAGAGCCAGGAGGAGTTACCCTACTCTCCATCCACCTGCTGGCTTCAACCTTGGAAAGAAGAAGCTCTCTCTGAGAACCGAACAGAGAAAGGATGGGAAGTTGCAGAAGGATCACCCAGATTGAAGCATCATCCTGGAGGGCTGAGCAGTGTCACCCTGTTTGAACAGTGGCCTCCATTTTTAAGCTGATGCAAAGGCGACTAGCCTTTGTCTGCAGTGCCAGAAACCCCTTCCTGTTTGGATCCATCTTTCTGAGACTCTGGAGGATTCTGCACATGGACTCTCTCCTAATTGAAACTTTGGTTTCCTAAGGACTTGCCATGAAAATTACTTTGAGGCTTTTCCTAGACTTGCACTCTCGTTTGCTATGGATTGCATGTCGTTGTTTAATGTCAGCTCAGTGTATCTGCAGACTGAGTTTGAACTACAACTGTTGGACTTTTCTCTGCCTGGACTCATGCGGTGTGGAGATGCCAATGTGAAAGTGGTCTCCCTGGACTAACTGCGCCTGTGAGTTTATCCCTCCCTTGATCTTGTTTTGTCCTTGGCCATGTTGACTGGAGTTACCAACGTATGAACCAAGGTTGTCTAGCTCTCTTTGGGTGGTTTGTTAGGCCTTTCAAGAATGTCCCATTTGTATTGCCAGAGGGATCATGCCTGGAATCATTCCCCTCCCTTGTCTGGGTTTGGAACCCATGTGCGGTTGACCTTCCCTTGTGTTTAGAATCATGGAAATGGCAACGGGGAAACCACATTCATGGGGATCTAATCACAGGAGTTGTGATTAGCGTTTGGCTGTTCTGGAATTTCTTGGAGCATATAGCTGCTGCTGATCATCAGCTATGATTTCTAAAATGTATAACCATTAAGATTTTGCCATGAGATTTCCTGCAATAAGGAAGTCTCATTGAACTGGGTGTCCCGTGTCAGTTTGCCAGAATGAGTGCATGCCTGAGGGACTAGGAAACCTGATACTGTCAGAGAAGCTGTTCTTTTTTGAAGGGGCGGGATGGGTTTTGGGCAGAATGGGCTTTTCACTTTTAATGGAGGTAGCGGAAGGAGAGAGAAACCAGCGGGAGATGCTCTCATTGTTTCTGACATAAAGACTTCAGTTGTTAATGCAGCAATAGCAATAAATGCCATTTTTGTTTCTGGTAGAGTGGCTATTCTTGTTAACATACTGTTTGACCATTAAAGCTCGAGCTTTGGACTTTTTCACAGAGTAAAAAAAAATTACACGTCTACACTGCTCAAGCTTCACTTTAAAAAATTAGCAAAATCGGTCTGGTAGATCTTTAATAATAAGCTTTACACTTCTATATTCTTATATAGATTATGGTATTTTTACTACCATGGATGGAGAGATACATTTTTGTACCAAAATAACTTGAATGTCCTTTGGTATTCTGCATCTTGACTCATCCAGAGAGTGAGAGGAAGGTTATTTTATGCTCCACCTCAGGAAGGAAAATGCCTTGGCCATTCCTGTAGAATTCCTAATTAATAATTGCAGGTGCAAGTGCTATTGAGTAAGTAAGGCTGTACTTACCAAGGAGTAAATCCCATTGAATTTAGTAGCATTTATATCTAAATAGAGGTGCACAGAATACAGGTGTATGTTTATTTTTTGCATGTTTACTTCTACATTCCTAGTACAAATTTATAAGTCGTAAAAATAGTTGACAGTGATTGGAAAAGCAAGTATATGGGACAAGAAGTGACTGAGACTGCAATCCGAATACACACTTACCTGGCCATAAGTTCCCTTAAACTCAGTGGATGTACTGTTGAGCAGATATGTATAGGATTGCTCTGTAAGACTGCAATTCTATACATGCTTTTTCTGGGAGTAACCATGTATTTTCTCTTACTTCCAAATACACATACATAGGATTACAAGTTCATAAGTGAGTTAGGACAAGGAAATGTATGCTATTGTACACTGTCCATATTAAATAAGCTGTAGGGTGTTCCAGTGGTGTTGCTCCATCGGCGGAGAAGAACTCTCCTGGCAGGCAGAACAGCACATGAGCCCCTGGCAGCCTCTGGTATGCCAATACTGTTGACTGAACTGCTCTAGTGGTAGGGAGGGGCATTCTGAGGGCATGTTGGGGGCATATCAGGGTAGGATTTGGATCCATATCACCTTCATTTCTCTGACATGGCCCTGACAGGGCAGAAAAGCTACACCAATCCTGGAGCTAGCATGGGATTTTCTCTAGGGATGTGCATCGTATCGTTAAAATATACGATAATGATATGATATGATTTTTATCGTGCATGCATTTAACGATAACAATACGATAGAAAAACCTACGATAATAATCGAAGACCATAATTTTCGGGCGATTTTATCATTTTATCGGACTGCCATATAAATATACCTATAACTTCTGTATTTTAAAAGTTAGAGGCTTGAAACTTGGTCACAGTGCTTATGGGCTATGCCTAAGTATGTGTATGAAATTCGAGATTGATCCCTCCAACCCTCGAATTTTATATGATTTTTTTAAAGATCGTTTCTGTTCTGACAGGTCTGAATAAACGCATATGGCGAGCTGTCATTCTGATCTTTCAGAACTGAAACGATCTTTAATAAATTCTTATAAAATCGAGGGTTGGAGGGATCGATCTCAAATTTCATACACATGTCTGCACATTTTGCTACACATATGTGCCAAATTTCAGATCAATCCCTCCACCCCTGTATTTTATATAGATTTTTGGAAGATCGTGCAACTTTTTACCTGTCAGAACTTAAATGTTCTTTAATAAATTAATATAAAATCGAGGGTTGGAGGGATCGATCTCAAATTTCATACACATACTTAGGCATAACCCATAAGCATTGTGACCAAGTTTCAAGCCTGTAACTTTAAAAATACAGAGGTTATAGGCATTTTTTCTAAAAAAAATCAGCTCTATAGGGCACAATGGGGCTGCAAATTAAATATCGGATTTCCGATAATTATCATGAAGACAATACGATTAACCTACGATATTATCGGAGATGATAATTTTTTGGGTCCGAAATTCAGATAACAATAAAATACGATATTTTCGGGCGTGCACATCCCTAATTTTCTCTCCCAATGGTGTCCATGGAAGGATTTACTGGTTTTTAAAGAAAGGACCAGAATTAAACATATAGGTGAGCTGTCCCCTCACCTTCTGCCCTTACCAGCATGAGTTAACAGGCCATATGAATTAGAGGCCTCTGTGCTGCCGATTCTCACCACCACCCACCTACCCATAATGTTGTTCTGTTTGTTTTATTATTTTATTGCTTTGTGATCCAGTTAACTTAAGGCTGAATGCTAATTTCGGATGTCATCAGTGTTAATGCTAATTGTTGGCATTAAACATTGAGGAGGGGGGGGAGAAAAGACGGTGGATAATATATTCTCTTTTCTTTGGCAGATTGTTATTCCTATTAGTACTAATGGGAGCAACATAAGCACATCGAGGAGGGAAATGTTTGTGTACATTACATTAGTACATTTCTCCAGATACAGTTGTTTATCACCTTAACTAAACACCTCAGCAATCACTGTAGAATTGCCCATCTTTTGATAATTGCAGTGCAAGGCAATTAGAGTGCTTCAAATTGTTGATTATTCTCTAGCTGTTGCCATTTTGTATTATTATAATCTTGAATATCCAAATTAAGTGTGAGGAACCTTTTTAGTGTAAGGGTTACATTGCCGTGTGTGTGTGTGTGTGTGTGTGCGTATATATATATATATATGCACGCACGCATGCACACTCACACATATATGTTGTCCATCAGATTTGGGTGTTGCCCAAGCAGAATTGGGCCCCTTCAGACCAGAACCTAAGCTGGAGCTTGCATGAAATTTGGTTTGCAATTCAACTTTGAACATGCAGACAGTATATCTCAAAAAATAGCATCTTTTGCTTTCATTTGTCTGAATTCTGATGAGGGGAGGAGAATGGGAATTCTAATCATAGAGCACATTTTACCAAGGGTTTTGCAATCACTCTGCTTTGGGGGCGGGGGGAAAGATGGGAATGTGAGATGGCCATTCTTCCAGTGCCACTAGGCTTCACTACAGGAAAAAAGGCTTAAACTGGTTTTCAGTCATCATAACTCTCTGGTCCCTGCACCTATTCTTCTGAAACTTTGCAAGTTTCTTGCATTGGGACATCTATTTGATGTGTGCTGTTTTCATACAAATTGCCTCCAAACACCATGGGGTTAGGGCAAGGAGGCAAATCATTCACCACCACCCCAAAATTTGAGGGCATAAAAGCTGCACCCAAGCTCCTACTTCTTTGTTGTTTTCTTATTTAGGGCCACCTCTACACCATCTACCATTTTCAGAAGAATGGTACACAAGGAACATTGGGGGATAAGTGCATCCTTTTTTCGAATACCCCCAAAATAGAAATGAACAAGTCTATGCATCTATTCACCTGAAACTTGGCATGCTTGGTCCTCTACTAAATGGCCTAGGAATTTCATCCATGCCTAAAAAATTAATCTATGTCTGGCAAAAAGAAAAAAGTTGCGGCTTGGTTTTTCCCCCCCATGATAGTCAATAGAAGAAACAGATCCTTGGATTTTTGAATCTCAATTCAAGTTCAGTATCTGAGTCAAAGCAGATGGACTCCAAATTGGATCAATTATTAATAAAGGTCTTATCTTAAACCAAACTCAACACAAAAATAGTGATCAGCAATGTCACCGTGTTTGCGGACTGTTACATTTTTGTTTTGCTATACTTTCGTATGTTTTAATATATACCTACTTTTTATTCTGAGCAATATAGATTAGTTGTTTTATTAAATTTTATTCTTGTTTGTTTTATGGTAGAGCCATTGCATTCTCTATGGGTTCTCTTAAGCCCATTTTACTTCTTGTGCTCCAAATTGGATCAACCAGTATCAGGCCATTTTCCAAACTGCCAAATCAGGGTCTGAGTTGAATCTTGTAGCCAGTGCACAGCTTTTGTATATGCACACAATCTATCATGTATACACCTACATGCATTCACAAAGAATATTGTATGCACACAAAAGCACACATATACATGGTGCTATAATTCATAGATATACATATTCTTACATTCACACGTGCTTGCTATCACATAATGAAGCGCATCTTTACATAGCCAATATTCTTGCATCAGCACAAGCACACACCATCCATCTCTCTCTCTCTCTCTCTCTCTCTCTCTCTCTCTCTCTTTCTCTCTCTCTCTCGTCTCTCTTATATCAGTACATAGGTATGCATATTGTTCCAGTCACAGCATGCAGCTGAGACAAAGTAAAGACGAAGTGTCTATTATTCTACAGGAAGTTCAAGGGACAACCATTTCTCTTTTTTGTATTTCCCCTTACCCACCTACAGCAGTAACAGCGTTCCCCTTGGCGTTGGTTGCTTGACAACACACTAGCTGTTATGGGCTATATGCTGCCTCAAGTAGACTCCATCTTTGCAAAAATGCCAAATCTGGATGAGTTTCTCTGTTGGCATTTCCAGTTGCCAGGAAAGTGGAAGTAACATCCTCTAACTGCTGCTAGCCTCCACAATATTATTTTGCCTTCTTTGTCAACTCTGGCTGTGCTGCCTCAAATGGAAATTCATCATATGGCTTTAAGAAAAGCCATGTTTATCCTGCAAGCCCTGAGTGAAATTGCAAGAGTTGGCAATTACACCAGCTGAACAACTTGCCTCTTCTGTCAACCTGCTTCCCAGCATTCTCTAGAAATGTCCCCATATGGTTCAGTGTATATCAGTAATGTTCTTGTGATAATCTAATTTGGTTAACACAGAGAAACATATGTTTTCCCTGCCATAAGCATATCTCATGCTTGCCGTGGTCTGAGAATGCTTCCTACGGACGGTGATGACTTGCCACTGTGTGCAGCTGAGCCCTGGCATCTCCACGCCACACTCAGAAGGATCACATTCACACCTGAGCATTCTATGCAGTCTACATGATATCATTACAGATTTGACTGATTAGCTGCACCATACCAATCGTCGTATGCCAGAATGCCATGATGAAAGGGAATTGTCGGGGAGGAGTGGGGGGCAATTGGAAGGGAATTGCAGCCGATAGCAAAATGCAATGTGAGAGAAGTCGATGCTTGCAAAGTAAGACAAATGCAGGCAGAGGAAGGAAGGGGAGAATTATGGAGAGTCAGGTGATAACTTATTCATGGATTTCTGCAGAAAACACAGTTAGTGAGGACACCATCTGTGAAATAGGGCTGCTGTTCCTTAAATGTCTATTAGCAATTGCAATTGACGCTGAACACCTGATCTCTGCTCTGCACTCCTTGATAACAAAAAACATTATGCTTTATTAGCACATGTCATGTTATAGCATTAGGTAATACAATAACAGTAAGGCATGCAAGGGTTGTAGATTATCATGTAGATGATCTTTTTTAGGAGCTCATATTCCATCATCAACACTAAGGTAGGGTGGCCAGATAAAATCCAGGTCAGGGCTCATGTAACTTTAACAGTTGTAGAGAAAAGGGAATTTCAGACAGTGTCATTTGTATGCAATTATTTCCTGGTGAAATTCCCTCGTCATCACAACAGTTAAAGCTGCAGGAGCCCTGCCTTCTTTTGTATATGGTCACTCTAGTATAGTGCATGCACCTTTAACTGTTGTGATGAAGAGGGAATTTCACCAGGAACTAATTGCATACAAATGACACTGGCTGAAATTCCCTTTTCTCTACAACTGTTAAAGTTACATGAGCCCTGACCTGGATTTTATCTGGTCACCCTACACTAAGGCCCCTAACTAAGCTGACTAATGATTTCAAAAGTGCTCAGAATCTAGCTTTCACCATTGTTCCAACTTCATTAAGATAATAGACATTTTGGAAACTATGATAAGAATATTTATATTTCCAGATTTACTATATTTTTTGTAAAGGTATAAATATGATATTTTCCTGGGTTGTTGCTGGTTTGATTTTGTCTTCTTCGGATATTCTTAACTTGAGGTGACTTTTCTTCTTCAAAATGGCAAACTGTGCAGCATATCTTTTTGTAGAAAAGTTAAAAGCTCCAAAAGATCAGTTTCTAGCTGTAATGTTGTGTGTTAGTAAATAGGATCCTAATTCTCCCATCATGAGTGCCTGTCTCAGGACATGTAAATCCAAAACAAAACAAACGAACCAACAAAAACCCAATAAATAAGATCTAGGTTTAGCCAATAGGCAAGTGATACTGGGAATTGTCAAATTACTCTTTCTATTTAGCCTCATTAGACTTCACATGCATCTCCCTGAAGCTGTTTTCGAGATTATAGGAGACAATGGAATAATGTAGATGTGTGTTATTCTGCCTGCTTTGGCGGTAGGAGTGGGGAACCCATTTCATAATACTCACTTTGTTTATTTTACTCCTTTAATGGAACTTGCCTCTCGCTTCTGAGACAGCCCACAAAATTACACTCTATTAGAAGTACAGCACTTCACTAGCTCAGTTAATTTTACTTATCGTGTGTGTGTGTGTTATAATAAGATGTATCTTTATCTACCATTGGAACCAACACCATTGGTGGAAAGTATTCCACAGACCCCTGCAGCTCCTTGTCCACTAAAGAGGGCTGGTGAGCCCTCCAGAGCAGATTTTTGCAGGGAGTACAAGCAGAGTGCAGAGTGAGCACAGGAAGGACTTCCCCTAGGACAGCTGGTTAAAGAAACCATATATCCCTAAGAACAACCTGACAGCTGCATAGCCTAATTTGAATGTCTGCTACCTTTCCCCCATCCCATCATAAGATTGTGACTGAATGCAGACCCAATGCATCACCAGCTTCTCGTCCCCGCTTCAGCTTTGTTTACTCTCTGCTCTGATGAAGATGTCTGGGGAACTCAAAAGCATGCACACTATTTTGACTTCTCTTATGAATTTCTCTAATCCTTTAAGGTAGAGTTGGGAATGATATGGGGCTAGAGGACAATTCACGACTGAACTTTATAACTTTTTTTTTACAATCTAAAGATATTTCCTTATTAAGAAAAATATTGAATTTTTAATCAAGATGTGGGGTTGTGATTCCTCATAATGTCCCTGAAAAATGTGTGGAAGTGTATTCCATGGGACTATAGAAACAGCAAGCATATGATCAAAGGGCTGCATGAACATTTAAAATGTTTTTCCCCACTGTATAAGTAAATACCTATAATCATGCACACACTGTAAGATAATGCACAATGTATTTATGAGAGGCCAGAACTGCTTATACTTCAGTTCAGTCACCTCTGAACAGACAATGGCTGAATTCAGACAACACATTAAGCAACTGAGGGGAGAGGAAACAATCGTCAGTTGTGTTGCTTATTGTGTTGTGTGGAGGGTAACACGCCGCTCACAAACTACTGACGGTATGCTATTCCGCCCCAATAAGCAACTGAGAGAAAAAAACTGGCTTGCAAGTTGTTCAGCTCGAAACCAGTTGTTTAAAGTGTTGTGTGGAGGGGTGAGTGGGTTAATGGCATGTGGTGAGTGAGTTAAAACACAAGCCCGTAGAGGCAGGTGGCAAGAGCAACCAAAGCAGCGGCTGCCACTCTGTTACAACTGGTGCAACTTGCAGAGGCTGCTGGGATAGAACTGGGAGGACTGAGGGAGGAGAGAGGGTGGGGAGAGGGGCGGGGACTATGTCAGTCAAATGCTGGGCTGACTATTAGTCCACTCAACGCCAGCCCCAACCACCCACAGTTGTGTAGGAATATGTTGTGTGGGGAGTACCCACAAAATAACCAACTGTGAGTTGGCTACTCAACCCACCATTGACTAATGTGTTGTCCGAATTCAGCCAATATCTTCACCAGAGAGGAATGAAAACACAATAAGTTGAAAGAGTGAAACATATTGATATTGCATATAGACACATCATCCTCATGCCTATCTTAGAGTCCTCTTAGTATGGACAGCAAAATTAGCTCCATTGTTTGAATGTGGATCCCTCTAACAGATTTGCAATTATATTTTTCCCCTCAAGATCTTGAAAACTTTGAAACCAAAGCAAGAAACACCGTATCTGTCAGAGAAGGACAAGGAGTCGTTCTACTCTGTGGTCCTCCACCACACCATGGAGGTAGTATACGACATTTTGTATTGTGTCCTACACTATTTGTCAGCCCAAATAACAGATGGTTAATATGTACTTTGCATTTATTTATTTATTTATTTATTTATTACATTTGTATACCGCCCCATAGCCGAAGCTCTCTGGGCGGTTTATATGTATTTGATTTAAAAACTTGGGCCACAATCTATCCTAGTGCAGGCGCAATGCCCATATGGCTTACAATGGGAAAGGATGAATATGTTGGTTTTCCTTTCTCCCACATTCATTTTTTTAAAAAATTCAAGAAGTTTTTGTCCCATTCATGAAGAAATTTGTGAATTTTAGTAAGTTCTTATAAAAAAAATTATAAACAAAGGACATTCTCACCCATCTACCCTGGCCAAATTCAATAGGCACAGTTATTCTTATCCCAGCATGGAGAGGGCCATGTTTTACCTGCCTGCCAGATTAAAAATGAGAAGCCTGTCAGAAACAAAAATGAGGTATCAATCCTAATGTATGACCACAAATGTGGTTGAAATGCAAGGGGATTCAAAACCAGACTTTTTAGAGCTCAGTCCTCAAAGTCTTGGGTCTGAGTGGATGGGTCTTTCACCTTTGGTTTCTCCCATATTCTATTTGCGTGTTTGTAAAGCTCAAGTTCTTTCTATCCTGTTTATGAAGAAATTTGTTCCTATCAGAAAACAAAGCAAACAAAATACTTGCCCATTCCTAGTTTATGCTAGGGCCTAAGAGAATGTGTTTTCCATCCCCACCTGTATCTCATCAGGCACTGCACTGCAAACATATAGGGTAGTATCCAATTCAACCCTTGCGTGAGCAGCCCAGGATGGCCATGGCAATGCGACAGCAGCCCCTGCCACTGGCAGCTGCAATATAGGGCTTCCGAGGAGGTTGCGCCTCTTCCAGAAACTAGTGTTTCTGCTAATTGTGGTACTTTCCCCCAGAAGTGCTACATCTTGGCTGACAAGGGAAGAAGCTGCCCACACACACACCACCACCAGCAGTTGCCCTGGTGCAAGGCCCACATTGGATACTACCCACAACTAGTATACTAGTCTAGGGCAGGCTGGATGTGGACATGAGAGATAAAACTTCACTGGAGACCTCTAGAACCCTGCAATGGCCTGATATGTACTGGATGGGGAGGATAGAATTATATTAATCCCTATGGTTATCCATGTACACATTGTTGCTGCACCACACTATGATGGATTATGCCCCTAATGTACTATTATGTAATACCAGTAATTATTTTCAGAATCAAACCGCAAAAGAAACCAAACTGCCATTTGCTTGTATGAAATTTGTAATGCCAACATAGAAGTTATGTAACATATTGGTATATGCAACTTCGTTAAGAATAAAAAATAGCCAATGTAAATCAAAACTCACCTTCAGAGAAAAAAACGATGGCTAAATAACTTTCAGTCTTCATAGGAAAAAGAGGAAGACGGAAAAAAAACCAATTTCAGAGGTTTCCGTTAGCAGTGCTTCTCCACCAAGCCCTGATGGTAGAGAAGCAATGTCAATGGCACTTTCTGCCACCTGAACAAGGAGACATCTAACAGCAGATTCCGTTTCTGCCCATGGAGGGAGAGGTCTGCATATCCTACAACCCCTGGGATGATCTCCCAGGGACCATATGGGCGGTATCCAACACTGACACTTTGCTTCTGCAATTGACATACTTCTAGCATAAGCAACCTTTAGTACTAAGCTAGAATGTTGCAGATACAATGGACAGTATCCATGGAAAACTACCAGCTTATGTTATTGGTGTAGAGCTAGAGATCATTTACGCGAACACCATGTCAACTGCATAAGCAGGTGGCAATATTGGATGCTGCTTTGAAACCATAAGATCTCTACACAGGGAAAGATCATTAATAACCAATCACTCATAACTGGTTAGGGGTGCTTGCAGGAGACAGAACATATTTAATAGGACACTGAAAACTGGAAATGCACAAATAGCCTCAGATAACTTTGCTAATCCAAACTTCCTTGGCTGAAATTCCTCAGATATTTCACCTGAGAATGAACCCCAAATTATTTTGAATGTTACTTTACACAAAATCCTAGGCACCTGCAGAATCTTCCAGAGAATTTTGGTTTGTTTTATCAAAGCACTTTTGCTTTCCCTTGTCGTTGTTGGTTTTGGATCAGGAAAAAACTACCAAATCCACTTTTCTTCAAGTGAAATTTCAGTGCCAATTGGATAAAAATGATTCAAGTGCCTTTCACCTCAGTTTCCATTTTCCATTTTCGCCACATCATAAGCAGTCTTTCATAATCCTCACTGCAATGCGTATCTAATTCTTTCTAATTAATATGATGTTATGTTTTTGTAATATACATAATATGATGTTATGTTTTTGTAATTATTCTCCTGTATCTTCTGGAGGGCATTCAAAGACCTTCAGGTTAGCCCCTTCCATTGGATGACAGGCAGGATCCCATCAAAATTATCCTATCCAGTGGGAGGTGCTACCCAGCCTTCCCAGACGAGCCCTGCATGGCAACGGCTGAAGAGGGTCCTTGCTGGATCTAGCTATAGTTATCTCAGTTTCCATTTTATAGGATTCCCCCCTTTCCTCATTTTCCCTTTTTTCTCCTCCCCTGCTGTCTTAATAGCCAGGGAGGAGGTTGGTGTTCACTAGAGGTGTCCTCCAGTGCCACATTTTTTTCTCTGTGAAGAAGGGTCATCTGCACCAACTACCAGATGTTTACCTCACAAAGATCTTGTAGGCAATGCCAGCCCAGTTGGGCAGGCCAGTTCCCTTTGGTGTGAGTGGGAGCACTTCTTGTATTGGCCAGGCCCCAAGTTCTCCCTACCTGGGAGGAGGCCAAACCATCTAGACATTTCACAACCCCAAATCATGCAGAGCTGTCAGGCCTCATGTGCACAGCCCTGTTCTTCCTAGCTAGAAGGAATCTGGGATCTACTTTTGGCACATAAAGTATCCAGATCTTCGTCACCCACCCACCCTCCCTACATCAGGCCTCAGGTTTGCTCCTTTTTAAGGAACAAAACGTGCCAGAATGCCGCCCAACCCACGTTCCCTAACTGGGCAGAGGGCAGGTCATCAATTTATTTATTTATTTATTTTGGGGGTGCAAAGATCCTGTCCCTCCCAACCTGGGTCTGCGGATGCAAGTCCCTTTTGACCACTCCCCTCCCCCACACTAGTTCTAACCTTCCCCTAACCTTCCCCTAACCTGGGCTCACTGATGCATAAGCATGAGCAGTTGGTGCCATCACTGGGAGAAGGCCCTTGTGAGTTTACTCCTTAGTCATCTGTGGAGTTTGTAGATGGACTGGCAAGGTTGAGTCATCCTGGAGAACTCCTCCCCCCGGCCCAGGGGGCACCTTTCTCTCTGGCATGGGTAAGACATAAGGTCACGAGAAGTGCAATGTTAGATCAAGCTGAAGGTCTATCTAGTCCAGCGCTCTGTTCACACATTGACCATCAGCTGTCGGCCAGGGACCAACAAAGCAGGATATGGTGCAAAATCACCCTCCTACCCATGTTCCCCAGCAGCTGGTGCATATAGGCTTATTGCCTCGGATACTGGAGGTAGCACACAACCATCAGGGCTAGTAGCCATTCATAGCCTTCTCCTGCAGGGATTTATCCAGCCCCCTTTTAAAGTCATCCAAGTTGGTGGCCATCAATTGGTGGCCCTCAACTGTAACACCAGACAACAGATTTTGCAAGAGGTTACATCCACTGTCCCACAGGTAGGAGAAGGAGAGAGTCCCTGACCCTCTTTTTCCCATTCAGGAGCACCTAAATCCCCAAAAGGGAAGAAAAAGAAGAATGAGAGAATGAGCGCTTGGCAAGCGTGGGCAGCAGGGATTCCGGTTGCGACCAGCCAAACCCTCATTCTTTCCTTGCAAAGAGAGAAGTAGAGGCCAGTGGAAAACCGCAAGCTTGCCTGACTCATAACGGGACCAGTCGGGCAAGCCCAGAGATCCAAGGTCTGGTATCTGGAGAGCTGAGCTGGCAATTGACCTTGAGCCCCAAATAGATGTCCACACCATCACTAAGGTTGAGTAGCTCCTCTCCCTGGAGATGATAATTTGGATTAGACCCTACCTATCAGCCAGTGGGGGAGGCTAACCCAAAAGTTTTGGAATGCCCTCCAGAAGATACAGAAAACAGGAATTTGTGATAAGAAACTTCCCTTTCAAGAAGTTTGGCAATAGAGGACACCTCTGAACATGACGCCTCAACTGGGGATGTATGAATATCTCCATGTTTGGCTCTAGAACAATTTAGGTATTTGCAAGCATTTGCTACAAGTATCACAAAAGCTCAAGGGCTTTTGCAAAGTTTGTTTTTGGTGGGGGGAGGGGGGAAGCTCGCAAAACCCCAATTTGTCCATTGATTTCAATAGGCAGGCATAAACCTGCTGCATGTCCCTAAAGGGCAGAGGAGTGGGCTAAAAGTGACCCATACCTTTTGTCCCAGGGACACTTTTGCTTTTTGCCCCTCCCAATTCTTTGGGAAAAGCTCTGTGCTCTGTTGATTTCAATAGATAAATTGAAACCTGCTGCATTCTCCAAACTGGTCTAGGGGTGGAAGTGGGGAATAAAAAACTATCTACCATGGAAATCCTCCTTGTCATTTTTTTTGTCCTCCACCATCCATTCTGGAACATTCTGCAGGTTTAAATTTATCTGTTGAAATCAGCAGGGCACGGAAGTTCCACTGATTATAATAGACAGATTTAAAATTGCTGCATACTCCATATCAGCCCGAAGCCATGAACAATGTCAGGGCCCATTATCTCCCGCTGCAAAAGGCAGCCAGACTAGGGCAGCTTTGGGGAAGGGGTGGAGGGTCACCAGAGGTGGCATATAAGCTCCCACCCTGCTTCAAATAACAGCTCTATCCCTAGTCCAAAATACCATTTTTTATTATTTCATAAATCTTCTCTTGCTGGATTTTATGAACTTCCTAACTGTTATTGCATGGTGTCTTACAGAGCTGGGTGGGGGGAAAAGATGCTTTCAGAAGTGAAGCTTCTTTGATCGATCCCAAGTGGCATGCTGTTTCTAATTATAGTCGCATAGTATTATAGGAAGTCAGCGTAAAGTTCCACAGAAACCACTGGTGTTTACAGACTCATTATCATACCATGCTGATGTTGCAACTGAAACATAAATAATGTTTGTAAAATGGCATTGATGATGGCAAGGAGTCGGGATGGGGAAAGAGGCGACGTTTCGAAATGAATCAGTTGGCAGAAAGTCCCGAGCTCATGAATTATACATTTAATTAAGGGATGCTAAACTGCTAGATTTCCAAAACTTCTGATTTACTAGGTTTTATTTTTTTAAAAAAAGAAAGGAAATACAATTTCCATGCCACTCCTGCTGCTGCCGGGGCTCGATAGAAAGAGCTCCACAGTCAGCTGTCAAGCCCCAGACAGCAGGAAGGAACAGTTGTGACAGAAGGTGAAAAGAAGCCACTGAACACAGAAGGGCAATGTGTCAGACAGATCAGAGCAGCAGGGGAATCAGAAAGGAACTGAGCTACTACCAGGACCTAAAGGAGGCAGCTATGGGGAAAGAGAAAAAGGAAAGTTAGGAAAGCTTCTAAATGTAAATATATAAAAAGGGCAATCCCAAAAGGGCTTGAGGCACGTTCAGAGGGAAGTATGTGAAGTGGAGTGGATGTCTGTTCAATGACCATTCTTGTAGTCCAAATACAAGGGTTGGTATGATGATGATGACGTCTCTTTCTCACTCGTGGCGGTCTTTCTAGATGGACATGACGGCCTTGCCAAGTCATGCTGTCTTTTACAGATTCAGGAATTTCCTGACAATTGAGCATGTTGTAAGTATGACTGCTTTCTGGATGTTGGTGTGGATGTATTTTGATAGGCCCAGTTTCTGAAGGTTTTCCATATAGTTTTTTTGTTGTGATACTGATGTGACTAATGGAATAATTGTGAGCTCTTCCTGTTGCCATAGTTCTTTGACTTCCATGGCCAGTGGTGTATATTTTTCTCTTTTCCACTTCCTTTTCTACAACATTTTTGTCAGTAGGTATTTCTATGTCAGTGAGGTATGTGTGTTTTTCTTTTTCGTCTATGACCGTTATGTCTAGTTGGTTGCAAGGTATTGACCATATCAATTGTTCTGTCCCAGTATATTTTATGATGTGCATTTTCCAAGATTGTTTTGGGTAAGTATGTATAGTATGGTGCCGGTTGTTTGATAAGGTTAAATTTGATGGCCAGTTGTTGGTGACTTATTTTTGCAGCTGAATTGTGTCTGTCAGTTTAGTCCATTCCTGCCAGAATTTTACATCCTCCAGTTACACGGTCTATTGTTTCTTGGAATTCATGGCATTTCCTACATAAAACTGTTGTTACACTGTTATTATTATTATTATTATTATTATTTTCATTTCTAAACCACCCCATAACCAAATCTCTCTGGGAGGTTTATAACAATTCATAAAAATACAAAATGCAACATAATAAAAACAGTCTAAAGTTTTTAACATAGAAATATTAAAACAATATAAACAGCTAAAAACAATATAAATAAACAATGTTTTTCTTAACAGACCTGTTCTAAAACAGCAGACATAGATGCCCCATCATATACCATTAAGTTCTTGGGAGTAGAGGGTGGTCTTTACCTGGTGCCCAAAAGATGACAGTTGGAGGCGCCAGAAAGGCCTCAGTGGGGAGCTCATTATATAGTTGAGGGGTCACCACTGTGAAGGCCCTCTCCCTTGTTGCCACTTTCTGAGCCTCTATCTGTCTGAACTGCAAGAGGTAGCGATTATGCAACTAGCCAGCCGTATAGACTGTGTGGTGGAACACAACACATGGTGTCTGCTAAAAAAGAAGTACAGTACCAACTCACTTTAAAATTCCTATGCATAACAGTCATATCTAAAGTTGATGTTTAACAGCCAATGCTTAGCCCATAGGGTGTGATTGGAAAATATGGGATCACTAATCAAGTGCTTTCATACCTTAATGGTAAATGATCGGTAGTTGGCAAAACTACTGTGAGAGCCATTTGCATGAAATTCAATACTTGGGATTTGTTTTTGTTTTTAAGTATTAACCACAGAATTGAGTCCCATGAGTAAAATAGTTTTCCCTGGCTAATTGAGGCAGCATACTGAGCCTATTCAGTCCACTTTTGTGTGCCTTTGTTCCCACTTACAAATTGGCATCACAATTTGCATAAGATGCTCTAGGCAACTGTGGTGCATAGACAAAGGTCTATCACAAACTGGCACTTTCTAACTGGATTGTGTTGTGCCTGAATTGTAAGTACCAAGTTTACTGTCATCCTGTTAGGCTTCCTGTTCCACACATGCAGGTCAAAATAGGGGGAGGGAGCAAAAGCTTTCTATCTCTAGTTACGCCCTTTAGCCTTCAGCTACTTAGAGGAAATCACACCAAAGCAACAAGCCAAAGCAGGGGAAGGGAAAACATTGCCAGGCTTTATGCAATCATCCCAAAGAAAACCGTATGAAGACAGAAGATTTAGAATAGAAGAATAACCTTGGGAACTTTCTCAAGGGTAATGTAATCCACCCACTTACAACACCATACTTCCTTATACCAAATTCTAAACTAGTTATATACATAAAACTTTTAATGGTACTTTTAAATGTATGAATCTCCAACTGCCTAATAATAGTATCCAACATAGGGGTCCTGGTCTCTAGATTGCTCACCGTTTTATTACCAAGGCTGGTTCCGACATTGGTGTATATCACTGATACTGCTATACTTGATTATATTCAGTCAAGAGTATGAATAGTCTATATTGGGGAGAAATATTGTGATGGAGCTGACTGTGAAAATCTGGGATGGCCCAAGTCATTACTGATTTTTGTATTCAGTGAGCTCAAAATATGAATGTGTGAATTGTTTTCCTTCCTCCCACCCCAGATCACTGGCTGAATTTTAAAGAACTCTACTCTCAATGATTTCAAACAGTAACATCACCGCATTTATTTGCTCCACTAAAATCCATGCTCATTGCAATAGGCAAATGAATATTTCATTTGCCATATAAAAGATCTTTAGCATTTTGACATTTTCATTTGAAGAAAAGAAATCACTTGTTGCAGGAAGACAGAAGAGAAAAAGTTGCCTAACTTTAAGCCCTATACTTATTTTATGTGAGCCACTTTGTTTAAGACAAATAAAAATCATGGAGACTATATATCCTCCTTTAGTGCTAACTCTCAGAGCTTTGTTAGGAAAACATGTGTAATAAGTGTTTGATGTTTTCCAGATTTATCCTATGCTTGGATTTTCAATGATAATCCCTTATATGTTCAGGAGGACAGTCGTCGATTTGTATCTCAAGAGACAGGAAATCTATACATCGCCAAAGTGGAACCTTCTGATGTGGGCAACTACACATGTGTTGTAACAAACACAGAAGCAAAACAAAGTGTGCAGGGCCCACCCACGCCACTTGTGCTCCGGAGTGATGGTAAGGGTTTTTGAGGGGAGGGTGGTTACAATCATAATTAAAGTAAATTATTATGTAATAGGTATGACCTATCAATTTTGAAGCTGTAATCAATCACTGTAGTGCAGCAGTTGGATTTGTGTTACCCAGTGGGCCTGTTCAGACAACACTGCTAACCCTTTTGCAGTAAATGGTTAGTGTGCATGTTTAAACTGTGGTTATGTAGCCACCATAGTTAGGAATGGTTCACACATGATACACTAAGTCATGGTCACATGACATGCTGATCCATAATGTTTATCTCAAAATGCTTAACCACCATGGCTTAGCGTATCATCTGAACAAAGTTTTTGGCTGAATTCGGACAACACGATAGTCAGTGGTGGGGTAATAATCAACTTTACAGTTGTTCATCTAGGGGGTACTCCCCACACAACATGTAATAAATAATCAACTGTGGTGTGGATTAGGATCAGCGCTGAGTCGACTATGGCAGCATTCAGATGACACGATAGTCAATACAACTAACGATTGTTCCCCCCCCCCCCCCCGTTGCTTATTGTGTTGTCCGAATTCAGCCTTTATGTTAACAGAAGGCTCCACTAAAATCAATTTTCATTGCAGCAGTCTATACTTTGGATCTGCTTTTTATGGTAAAATGAAGAGTTTACAATCATAGAATAGTAGTATTGGAAGGGCCCTATAAGATCATCCAGGCCAAACCCCTCCTCAATGCAGGAATCCACATTAAAGCATAACTGACAGATGGCTGTCCAGTTGCATCTTGAAAGCCTCTAGTTTGGGAGAGTGCATGACCTCTCTAGGTAATTGGTTCCATTATCGTATTGCTGTAACAATCGGGGCGTTTTTCCTGATGTCCAGCTGGAATCCAGCTTCCTGTAACTTGAGCCCATTATTCCATGTCCTGCACTCTGGGATGATCAAGAAGAGATCCTGGCCCTCCACTATGTGCCAACCTTTCAAGTGCTTGAAGAGTGCTATCATGTCTCCTCTCAGTCTCCACTTCTCAGCGCTAAACAAGCCCAGTTCTTTCAATCTCTCCTCATAGGGCTTTGTTTCGAAACCCTTGATCATCTTCATTGTCCTCCTCTGAACCCCCTCAAGTCTGTCTGCATCCTCCTTGAAGTGTGGTGCCCAGAACTGGACACAGTACTCAAGATTTGGCCTAACTTGTGCAGAATAGAGGAGAACCAGTACCTTGCATGATTTGAAAGTTATGCTTCTATTAATCCAGCTCAAAATAGCATTTGCTTTTTTTTCTTTTTCTTTTTTTGCAGCCACATCCCACTGTTGGCTCATATTCCTAGATCCGTCTCGTTTGTAGTGTAGCTGAGCCATTGTCCTCTACCTTTTTTCCTTGTTGGGATTGTTTCTATTTGTGCCTTTAATTTTTTTTTTTTTTTAAGAAAGCTTGAGTGAATGAGTGTTATAATTGGGTATAAATGCACTTTAAAACTTAGTTTAGATTACTATGTTGCATTAATTCTCCCAAAAAATTCAGGAAATTCTAGTTTGGGAGGTGCTAAGGCCCTCTCTTAGAGATTGCTAGTAG
Organism: Anniella stebbinsi; assembly: GCA_029215795.1. NCBI lineage: Eukaryota > Metazoa > Chordata > Lepidosauria > Squamata > Anniellidae > Anniella > Anniella stebbinsi. Next base: position 138,780,280 of record JARDYH010000005.1, on the reverse strand, counting down.
GGATGTGCACGCCAGAAAAAAATGTATTTTATCGTTATCGTAATTTTGGACCAAAAAAATTATCATCTCTGATAATATCGTAGGTGAACCATATCATCTTCATGATAATTATCAGAATTCCGATATTTAATTTGCAGCCCCATTGTGCCCTATAGAGCTGAATATTTTTAGAAAAAATGCCTATAACTTCTGTAGTTTCAGTGTTACAGGCTTGAAACTTGGTCACAATGCTTATGGGGTATGCCTAAGTATGTGTATGAAATTTGAGATTGATCCCTCCAACCCTCGATTTTATATGAATTTATTAAAGATCCTGCAACTTTTTGATAGGTGTGAACACACGTGGCGAGCTGTCATTCTGACCTGTCAGAATTTAAATGATCTTTAATAAATTCATATAAAATCGAGGGTTGGAGGGATCGGTCTCAAATTTCATGCCCATACTTAGGCATACCCCATAAGCCCTGTGACCAAGTTTCATGCCTCTGACTTTGAAAATACAGGAGTTATAGGTTTATTTATATGGCAGTCCGATAATCCGATATAATCGGGCTGAAAATTATCGTCTCCGATGATTATTGTAGGAAGTTGTATCGTATCGTTAATGTTAATCGAATTCACAATAAAGAGCATATTGTATTGTTATTGTACATTTTAACGATACGATACACATTCCTAATTGCTAGTCCGTGCTTCTCAGTATTAAAATTCCTAGGGTTTCCTGGGAAGAGCAAACAACTATCAGACCAGTTTGTAGAGAAGATCTGACATAGTGAACCAAACACATTGCAATGGAAAGAGGCACGCTGAAATGAATCCTAATTGCCATACTAATGTGATTCTTCCAAGGATGTTCAAATTCAGATGTGACAGGCTTCCATTGTTCAAATCTAAGATGCAGAAAGCTAGATTTAATCCAGCTTAGTCACTGAAGTGAAAGGCATCCTTTTATGGGGAGCTCTTTAATTAAATGTTCACAGTTGAACATACATAGTGGAGAAATCCATTAGCAAAGTTTTTTTTTAAAAAAAAACAACCAACAGGATTCCTTCTCCCAAGTTAGGGTCTCTCACAATGTACTCAAGAGTGATAAAACAGCAACAAATACAGTACAAAGTATTGCATTCCCATTTTATAAAAACAATAATATGTAGAGAATAGCCGGTGTGCATAATGGTGTGTGTGTGAGAGAGAGTGTGAGAGAGAGAGAGACTGTGGGTCCTTGGGATCAGGGGCTATGCTCTAGGTCCAAATGGAAGGCATTTGGAAGGAGGCAGATTTGGCCCCTCTGCCTCTATGTATCTCTAGATTTTAAAAAAAATTGTGGGATTTTAAGCACTTATATTAAGCATTTGAATTCCTCTTTCTCAATTTTTGATGACCTGTATGTCCACAGAATACGGATACTTAGAGCTTATTCTCCAATACATTTGAACCCATTCCACTGCACTCCTATGAATGTCTACTCAGAAATAGGCCTCGTTGAGTTCAGTGGGGCATACTTCCAGAAAACTATGTAAGATTGCATAGTTCACACAACACGCTAACCCATCCATTGTTGAACTGTGGGTTATAGTGTTGTCTGAACACAGCACATTTTGCAGTGGGTGGATTATCATGTTGTCTGAATGCAGAGTGTTTCCTATTGGAATGCTCATTAACTATGCAATGTGGCTTGTGTTAACCATCCTGAACAACCCAACAAGAAGGCATGGGTTCTCAAGGTTGCTTGTTCAAGAAAAATAAACCATACTGCATAGTTCACAAGCCACCCTGCAGAAAATGCACTGTGGTCAGACAACACAACAATCCATGCTGGGTTAGCGTATTGTGTGAAGTCGGTCATTATCTCCTCATTCTTTCCATAGCACCTAATATCTTGTAGCTGAATGTGCAAATTCCCCCTTTGGATATTTTGCTTTAGATAATGGCAAGTGATAGGAAAACCCTATCCATAGTGTTTGGTCTGTGATGGCTATTTCATACATGCATGAGTCATCACCTGATATTGCAGCATTTAGTGATGAACATATATGTATGAACTCATGCTATAGAGGCATTCTCAGCAATAGCCTTATATTCAGGCATTTTCTCCCTTTGAATACTAATCAAATCTTAAATATCTTCCAAAATCAATCCCAGGATTAAGTTTGTGCTGGAATAGGATTTAGCTGGGAAATCAAGCTTTTAAGATTTGGTGGGATATTTCTTGCATGGTTTGCTGTTCTGTTCAACAAAACTTGAAGACTGGATTTTATACTATAATCAATCCAATTTAGATTTTTGGTTGTTTGATTTGTTTTAAATAAATCTAAAATGCTGTCTAATAACTTCTAAATGCTGGCCTCTTTTGATAATCTGGACCATGAGGTCAAGGGAAGCTCAATGATGTGATTCGATTTGCGGACTCCATATTGGGCACTGTACTCCAATGATGTTCTCTACAGTGGCCTATTCTTGCTCTCACTGGAAGACATTGATTTGTTTCCATAGGAACAAGTAGGACATAATTTTGTATTTTACACTGACGTTCTGTTGTAGTAGACAGGTCTGAAGCACAACTGCAGCGCTCGCTGTTTTGATGTTCAACAGGTGTAATGGGGGAGTATGAGCCAAAGATTGAAGTGCGTTTTCCAGAAACAACGCAGGCAGCAAAAGGCTCGTCGGTTAAACTGGAATGTTTTGCCCTTGGAAAGTAAGGCTTTTCATCTTTTTTTTTTTTTTTAATGTAATGCTTGTTTGTTGCAATAAAATAAGGCCATTTCTCAAACAGTCAGCCAAATGGAGGTATTGATTTGGATTTCAGTAATATCCCTTGTTCACACAAAAAAGAAAAGAAAAAATATTTAAATATTACTTTAGCTAGGAGTCCAATTGGGTTTTGACCGATCTCACCAAGGCCCATCCCCTGCTCTCTCTCTGGTCTCAGGCTGCATGCAGTGGGTGAATTTTCAACCAAGTTGTTATTTTTTTTTCATTTCAGCTTTTAATAAGTTGTTAGCAGTTTCCTGATAACTAAGCCTACGCTTCAGCTTCCCCAGCCAAGTGTTAATTCTTTCCAAACTCTTAATTTCTCTTTTTGAAAGAATGCTGATTTTTAAGAAAGCAAAAGGTGTCCAAAATTATGCATGTTGTGGAGAAAATGGATAGGGAGACATTTTTCTCACTCTCTCATAATACTAGAACCCAGGGTCATCCTAAGAAACTGATTGGTAGGAGTTTCATGACAGATAAAAGGAATTTCTTTCTTCACATAGTGCATAGTAAATCTATGGAATTCACTTCTACAAGATGATGGCCACCAATTTGGATAGCTTTAAAAGGAGATTGGACAAATTCATGCAGGAGAAGCCAACCAGACATTCAGAAAATGAACTAAGGTGGTCCTCCAACCAAATGAGGCAAAATGAATGGGCCTTTTCAGTGGTCACACCACATTTGTGGAATGCTTTCCCCAGGAAGTACTTCTTCAAACAGCTCATAGTTAAACTATGGAATGATGTGATGGCCACCAATTTGGATACCATCGACCATGGTATCCTCCTGGATTGTTCATCTCGATTGGCCTTGGGAGGCATGATTTTAAAGTGGTTCCAGTCCTTTCTGGAGGAGTGGTCTCAGGAAGTTGTGCTGGGGGACTTCTATTCCACCCCATGGCCGTTACCCTGTGGGGTTCCTCAGTATTCTGTCTTGTCCCCCAAGCTTCTTAACATCTACCTGAAACCTCTGGGGGAAGTCATCAGTAAGTTTGGGCTGAAGTGTCATCAGTATGTGGATACTCTCGTTGCCATCTACACATCTCAGGGAGACTGTGGAACTCTTGAACCAGTGTCTGGAGGCTATTTTGGGATGAGTGAGGGTGAACAAGCTGAAAATTAATCCAGACAAGATGGAAGTACTGTGGGTGGGGAAACCAACTACTGGTCTTAAAAGGGTTTGCACTCCCCCTAAAAGACCAAATACACAGTTTGGGAGTCCTCCTGGACTCTAAGCTAACTGGGGAAGCCCAGGTGGTTGTGGTGTCCAGGAGTGCATTCTACCAGCTTAGGCTGGTACTCTAGCTGCAGACCAATCTGGAGAGGATGGACCTTGCCTCAGTTATCCACATGCTAATCACATCCAGCCTGGACCACTGTAATGCACTGTACATGGGCCTTACTTTGAAAACAGTTCAGTAACTTCAACTGGTGCAGAATGCGGCCACCTGAGTAATGGTATGGGTGAGGTGATTTGGTCATGTAATGCCTATATTACACCAGCTGTACTGGTTACTGATGTGTTTCTGAGCCTAATTCAGAGTGCTGGTTTTGACTTTTAAAGCTCTAAATGGTTTGAGATCTCGTTACTTGAAGGACCGCCTTCACCCATATCAGCCTGCCCACACTTTATGATCTCATTCGCCCACCTGTGAGGGCAATTTGGTGGGGATCCATAAGGGAGAGGGCCTTCTCTGCAGTTGCCCCAAGCTTCTGGAACAAACTCTCATCAGAGGTCCGCCATGCACCATCCTTGCAGGCTTTTAAGAAAGCCTTAAAAACATTTTATTTTACTATGGCCGTCTCATAAATGATTATTGCTGCTATTGTTGTTCCTGCTGGTTTTATTGTTGGCTTTATTGTTTTAATAGTGCTTTTACTGTGATCATGTTCTATTGTTTTTAATATTTTAACTGTTTTTATGTATTTTATTCTTGTAAGCTGCCTTGTGAGGGCTTCTGCCCTGATAGGCGGCCAAGAAATGTTATAAATAAATAAATAATGGGAGTTAGACAAATTTCTAGAGGAGAAGGCTTACAGCTACTAGTCCTGATAGCTATATGCTACCTCCAGATTCAGAGGCACTATCCTACATACACTAATTGCTGGGGAACATGGGCAGGAGGGTGCAGTTGCACTCATGTCCTCCTTGTGGGTTTCCCGTGGGCAGCTGGTTGGCCACTGTGTGAACAGTATACTGGAATAGATGGCCAGGTCCAGCATGGATCTTCTTATGTTCTTATCCTTACAGTAGCAAATCCTTCAATATGAGAACCATGCTAACCACTGCAATCATTTCTACTGCCTCAGTTCATATTTCATTTATGTAATGGCTGATGGCTTTAAAATGTAAAGTGAGGGAAATAGATGTGTAAAGCCCAGATCAACATGGGTGCTAGTAATCTGAGAATGATTGGATGAAAATAGGTTTGGCCATTTCCCACATGACTGGAACAACTTTATACAGGATCCACTAATGTATTTTAAAAAATAAAATAATATATATATATATATATATATATACTGACTTATTAAATTAAAATAAAATTTTAAAATAAATCTACTGTAGTACTTCTAAGAAGGCAACATTAGGGATAAATGACCATTAGGATACAACAGTAAAAACAAAACAAAATAAGCCAAATCAGTCTCATGTACAAATGAAGTGGGTGGAGCAATGGAAGAAAACAAAACAAAAATTAGCTTAGTCGCTGTGATGCATAAAACTAGCACAGAAACCTGTTGTTGTTTTTTAAGGTGAAAATGAAAAAACAAAATCTGTCTGTTCCGCAAATAACCCGGTAAAGGTGAAAACAAAACAAGAGGTTCTTTTTTAAAAGATAATTTAACGTTTCTTTAAGTTCGAGGTCAAAAACATGTGATGTCAGATCAGACACTGTTTGGTGCAGAGCAAATAAGCCAGCACTGAACCATAGAGCAATAGGGGACTGTTTGGCATGGAGCAAAAACAAAAAACAGAAACAAACAAACAAAAAAAACAGTGAAGGCTGGTGGCTCTGATTTCAGTGGAGCTGTGAATCCATTCTGGGTTTAAGACAGAACCAGCCAGAACTCTAAAGGAGCTATCCAAGATGCTGAATCCCATGCCCAGACTAGGTTCAGCATCATGGATAGATGCTTTAGAATTCTGGCTGATTCTGACTGCAACCCAGAATGGATTCTCAGCCCACCTGAAATCCGAGCCACCAGCCTCCACTGTAAATAAACATCCTGTTTTGCTATTAAAGCTTGAGCTTTGAACTTTTTGGCAGTTTCAGAATTTTCTGCATGGATACACTGCTCAAGCTTCATTTTTTTTTTTAAATGAACCGAATCAATCTGGTAGATCTCTTGTTATAAGCCTCACACTAACATATTCTTATTTAGATTCGCTACAGATAAATACAACATGGATGATCAAGATGATTGAGCTGGCATTTCCTTTCCCTTTTAAGATAGATGGATCTTGAATGACAGCACCATTAAAATAAGCAAACAAAGAAAGCCCATTAAAATACATGGTAACATTCCCTGAAGTTGTCATGTTGTGTAGGATTTTACATTTACTGTTGTAAAACTGAGCCAATCAGAGTCACATTGCTACAGGCAAATAAGGTGGTATTGGATGATGTATGTTAAGAGCCTAAATATATACAAACTCCTGTAACTGAACACTGACACCCATTTCCCACTCCCCACCCGCTTGGAAAAATCATCTCCAGAAGGATTTATTTTGATGGCATAGACAAGGAGTGCTAAACCCTTCAGCTGCTTTTGCAAGAGCAAACAGGAAACTGTGGTGGAGGCAGGTTAGAATGAAGATGTGGAAAAGGTAAAACATTGAAGAGAGGCACTGCTTTCCTTTTGTTCGAAATCTCCCCTCCCAAAGCAGCTTTTCCATTTTTAAAAAATGGCATTGATATTCAGTTACAAACATTTGCCTGCAATGCATATATGGGCCCTAGCAGAAAAATAATTGACTGAGTTGTATTTCAGCATGCTTATGTGCCATTAATATTGACCCACCCTGAAGTCTCTAGCTGTCTTCATAACTAGCATGGTTTAAATAACTTTGGAAGAAGTTTATGTTGGAATCTCCTATATTTGGCAATTAATAAACAACAAATGAACGAAGAAAACTATTAGGTCTGGGTGTTTTGCCACCTCTTATGTTCCTTCCATGTCACACATCTTTCTACCATAACTTATTGGGAAGTTATTGACAGGCACCTTGGATTACACCTATCTTCTGTTGTTGGAATTCAGCATACATCCCTAGGACCCTAGGAATCATGACTGGAGAGATCTGCTGGATTCTTGAGGCAACTGTCAGGACTGTGTGTTCATAGCTAGAGCTGGGCCAAAGATCGCACACATACATCTGCAGGGACAGTTACTCACAAAAGTGAGAGGGGCATCTGGGAAAACGTTGGAGGAAGGCAAAATCTGCTCATTTTCGGTCACAGGGACTTACAATTAGGAGGCAAAGTAGCAGAAAGCTTTCATACCTCTCTATCGTAAAAAAAAAAGAAAGAAAAAGGTTTGTAACCTCTTATTGCAGCACTATAGCTGATAATATAATGGCCACAATGGACAGTAGTACCAGCAATCTCCACCTCCCCTCAAATAATGTCCATGCATCGTGACCTATGTTTGTTTCCCATTAGGCCATTTTATGGGACAGAAGAAGATTCGACACAGTGGCAAACCACCTCTTTGTTTTACCTCCTCTCCTTTTCATAACCCCCCATTCACCAAAATGAGCAAAAATTGCCCCCCTTTGAAAACTAAGGAGCTATTTTACTGCCCCCAAAACTGTTAAAAATATCTGGACTGAATATGCTGTCCCAATGTCATTCATAACTCCTTTAAAAAGACAGAATATTGCCAGTCAGAGCTTTTCTACTTGAGGCATTTATCGTGCTATGTTATGGTTGTTTGCAGGTTGTTTAGACAATGGGGGAAAATGTAGGGCTATTTGTGAAAGCAAAGCAAAAGAAGCAGTGAAAGGCAGCAACCACAAAGAAGCAAAAAAGAAAGAAAGAAGGGGAAACACCGAGGTAAACGGAACAGATTTATAAAACTTTAAACAGTCCGTCAAGAATACAAGCATATGTGTTACAAATCTGGACTTTGCTAGGTGTTGTTAAAATATAGATCCATTACTAAGGAAGCTTTTGGCTGCCAGTTTTTTGTTTGTTTATTCAGAGCATTTTTCTGCTGCTCTTCAGTCAAAAGACTCCCAGAGCAGCTAACAAGTATCAATAATCAGACAGCCCCTGAGCTCAGGTTTGCAATCCAAAAAGACACAAGACGCAAGGAAAGGAATTGGGGGGGGGGGGGTAGGAGCATGATGCAGATACTTGATTCAGTTTCCCAGATGGATGGGAATATATCAGTTGGACTCAGGTTTGCACGGCAACTCTTATCCGCTTCGGTTGGGCTATTCGTCTTTTCTTTCTTGACTTCTGCATTTTATTTTATTTTGAGTTCAGGCCTAATGTCTTTCTTTTCCCATCCCCTCAAAGCAAGATATTCCTCAGAAGCCCTTCCAAACTATATAGTTAACCATCCATAGCTGATTAATACATTTTCAATAAAGTGTACACCCAAAATCATTCTAGATGTGTTCAGTCTTTTGGTTTGTAACTTCATGAATTAGTAAGGGATGGACAATCTTTGGATCCATTTTTTATTTTTATAATAAAATACTCTTCTTGCAACACATCAAAATCTAACTTGCATAACAATTTTAAACACGTTATTATAAAGGAGAGCATTGATAATGATTTCAATACCTTAAAAGGAAATAGCATGTCCTAAACATTTATTATCATCAAAGTCCTAATCGACTAAACGCCATCTTAAGTACCAAATTTTCTATTCAACTCTGAACATTCTGGTTAGCTGACAGGTACAGTAAGCTGGAGAGCTTCTAGATGGAAAGAAGTAAGGATGGATGGACTTGCCTGCTTCTGGCTCATCAGTCACTTGCCAAGCCGCTACCGCTGCCCACCCCCTTTGCGACATTGCGCAAGCTTCTTTGAGGCTCAGCAAGTGTCCAACGAGGTTATGAGCTCATCTGCCCTCATCCAGAACCTCCATTGCTGCATACAATGGAGGCTCCATGAATTATGTGTTTTCCACAATGCATAAATGGGGTGGTCGACGGCTGCCAGGCACTCGTCAGCCTGCGGATGTGCTGCAGCCCAGCAAACTGGGTGCAGGGGGGCAGATGTGGATTCCAAGACCCAGTCAGGCACCCACAACATCCTTAGAAAGAAGCTGCCTCATTCCAAAATCAGATCATACTTATACAGTTTCTGTGTAGACACTATGGCATTGCTAATATTATCTGCTGTGTAGTGCAGTGTTTAATTATGTTCATGCAGCAGATGATGAAAGGAACAAACCAGATACACTGACTTAAATGGGTTATTCAATTGGCCACAACTTTATTTCTCTGATTGGCAGAGGCATAGGACATGGATCCCGTCATCGGACAGCCCAACTGCTGTTTGATTCCCCTCCCTGGACCATCTGCCAGGACTATTGGTAGTGGATGCTGCAGCTCTCACTCTGGTCCTCCCCTTTCTGCCCCCCATTGAGCCAACCAGCCTTTTGATTGGCTCAGCGCTTGAGCCACTGGGAGGTGCCACTGCTCCTATGCAGTCGCCAGGTCCTACCGGCCCCCTTTCTTTTCTCTGCTGCCGGCCATGTACACACCCACAAAGACGGCTCCTTGGTCAGCAGGGAGCTTGGTTCTGTTCTGTATATTGAGGCTCACAGTGTTAATTATTTCATTGTGCTTTGTCACCAGCCACCTTGCCCCTCTCCGCTACATTTGCAAAGACACCATGTTCATTTTCCCGTTTCTGTGGGGTTCTTCACATGAGTGAAATAAGGCAATCTCCTGACTGGCCACTTACAAAAGTTTGTGAGTCCTTTTGACGACATCCTCCTCCTCCTCCTCCTGCATGTCTCCCATGCCTTCCCCTTAAAAAAAACTGGATATCCTGATTCTTCTGAAATATCGCAAGCTTGCCTACTATATGCAGCCAAAGTTGGGCTAGAAAGCACCCACTAGAGGATGCTGTCTCATTCAAGGCTATGAGCACCAAGAGGAGGGGAAGTGCTCAGTTATAGATCACATGGTCGCCCCTCTCTGTCCATGTCATGCAGCCAATTATAATTGCGCAAGAAAAACAGGAAGATAAACCATGGTAAGGCAATATAGGTTCCCTCAATCTAAAGAAGCCTTTTTCCTTTCTTTCCTTTTTAAGTTTTGCTGAGATTTTTCTAGGGCAGTCTTCCCCAACCTGGTTCCCTCTAGATTATAACTGCCATCACCCCCACCCACCTGACCAAATTAGAAAGAGACATTGGGAGTTGTAGTTCAGGTCATCTGGAGGGCATCTGGCTGGGTAAGACTGCTCTATGGTATTTGACAACATCTTTTTATATCTTTTAAGTTTTAAAATAAATAAATAGAAGTAGACATTTTTTAGAGTTATTTTCATCAGAGAAGTTTCCTTATACATTGTAGAGGAAGTAGTGGAAGGCTATTGCAGTAGCAAAGTGCTATTTCAGTCCTGTCCTCTTCTCCTTCCTTGTTATGAGTGAAAACACAAATTGTGTGCATTATCTCTTAGTGGGATTAGTTTCAAAAGTTGAAGGTCAAAGGATTAATTTAGCTTTTGCTGTCTTTTATATTATTTGACAGGAGAAGACACAATTATAGTGAAGTACCTGACAGAACAAAGACCAATTAGGGAATTGTAAAAAGACTTAGCCAAATTACAACCACAGCAGAGTTTAAAGTTTTAAAAAGAATACAACTATTTGTCATAATAGTCCACTAAAATCACAGTTGGAGCTGAATTTGCCAAGAAAACAATGTAATGTAGTGACAGTGAATCAACTTTAAATTAGCCCAGTCCTAGGACTATTACCCAATTAAAGAATTCTTTGTCGACTAATCATCTGAGTTTTCATCAAATATTCCAGTAAATATAAATTTGCATAAATCTGTGTATGCACCAAATAAAATAGTTTTGGGGTAAACGAAAATGCTTTCTGCATCAGGCTACTTGGAAGGAAATTTGAGAAACCTACAGAAAATATAACTGTGTAGTCTGCTGGGAAGTACCCAGTATGATGTTTTGCCTTGGTGGGTGTCCTTTCTCCTTGCTGAGCTGCCTCCTCCTAGAGGTAAATTGAGGATCCACCTGGCAAGAAGAAGAAAAAATGATTACTCCACCCTATCACCAAGGTAAAAGCACGGGACAAATCGACAGAGAATATCTTCCAATCATTTGGCATCATTTGGCTTTCTGAAGCAGTCTGCAGAAAACAGTTTAAATTGAGTTCTAAAGGGCATGAACATGCCTTTGATTTAGATTAAAAACAGATTAATTCTGAAAGCCATAAGTTACTGAGATGGTTTAGAAATAATAATAATAATAATAATAATAATAATAAAAATAATAATAATATTTATAACCCACCTCTCCCTCCGGATCGAGGAAGGGAACAACAATAAATATAAAATACAAAGACCACAAAATAGATGTGATATTAAAAGCAAATAAAAACCAATACATCATTAAAAACATCTTAAAAATCAACTGAATAGGCTTGCCGGAAGAGAGCAGTCTTCATTGCTCTCTTAAATTCATGAAGACTGAATTTCATGAAGAAGGAATGAGGATAGGATATTACAGGAGAGCTTGTGGGTTGGAGACTTCTCATGGTTGGAATTCTACCTACAGGATTCTTCTGCTGGGGGTAGGGGGAGATGGTTTTCACTGATTTCAGCTGCATCCCTAAATGCCCCCCTAAGAAGGTACCTCTGGAACAGCATAGGAGGCACCTGCGGATCATGGAGGTGGAAGGGGGAATCCATTAAAGCTACTTTTCCCCTTTTTCTCTATTGAGAATTTCCTGTGGATCTTGGTCCCTTCCCCAAGCAGAAGGAGCCCTTCCGTTCATGATAGGGCAAGTCCATATACAACTCAATGTATTTATTTGTACATTTAGACTAAACAGTAATAGTTAAGTAAAGTAAGGAGAGTACATGACCATGTTCACTGCATTGCCCTGTGAATCCCTTCTCTGCCTCTCTCTCTCTCTCTGCCCCCCCCTCTCTCTCTCTCACACACACACACAGAATACAAATGTCTAAAATAATGCTCCTAGCAACAACAACTACCTCATACTGCAAAAGTGCCAAACCTAAGGCCCAGGTCCAAATCCACCATACCCCCTCTGCATGCCCCCTTTCCACTGACCACCAAACATTTGGTGCTTTCCCACCTTTTTGCCCCATTCTCCCCACCACCACCATTCTAAAAGGCTGAAATACTTCAGCTAAGTTATCGGCAATATGAGCTTTCCATTAAAACATGCCAGCATTTTTGGTAGTTTGGCCCCACCTCTTTTGCCTTCACCCCTGCCCACCACTGGAATGTGGCCCCTGAGAACATCTCCGAAATGGAATACGGCCTTCAGGCTGAAAGAGGTTGTGCACTCCTATCATATTGAACCAGACCGTTGGTCCATCTAGCCCAGAATTGGCAGTGGGGGTTCAGGGTCTCAGGCAGAGGGTCATTCCCATCACATCCTTCCTGAACCTTTAAATGCAGATGACAGGGATTACACTTGGGACAGTGATGTGTGCAAGGCAGGTACTTTACCACTGGGCTGTGGCCTCTTTTCAGGCACCCCATGCACCATCTTTGTGCTCCACCATACTGCCCAATGACTGCTGGTTATCATCCTCTTGTTTTCCAGCAACCTCTCCATCCTTTCTCAGATTCTTGTCCCCACACGTTCCTTTCAAATGTAACTGTGCAGCCACTCCTTTCTTCCTGCCTGGTCAGTTCTTTGTTCCCTCACTGAGCCTCTAGGCTGTTGCTTGCCCTCCAAGATTCCTTCCCTGCCTCCTTCATCCTCTCTGTCTCAAAGGAGATGCTGTGTAAGCTGCCACAAGGGATATCAGAGAAATGGATTCAAATGAGCTTGGATTTCTATGAATCCGACCTATGAATTCCACAATGGACTGGCTTTTTCTAAGTGGCTTATGGGCCAGTTTTTAACTTTCAGGTGGGAGGGAACTAATGTGCCTTAGTGCATTAGCGCAAATGTGTTAATCTGCATTGGTTAACTAATGGAGAGTTAACTTTGATTAACTAATGGTAGAATGAAATTCTGGTAAAAACGATCTGACTATATCAGTGAGAAGATGACAGAAGTGCCTCAACCCACGCCCGGCGCGCCTGGGCGGGGGAGGCTATTTGCGGGCAGGGCGAGCGGGCGACGCAGGGAGGCAGCCATTGGCTGCCTTGAGGTGGTGCCACCTGGGGGAGGAGGGAACGAGGCTATGTATAGGGCCTCGTTCCCCTTGCGCCCCCTCTTCGTTCTTCGGCTCCCTCCCGCCCTCCCTTGTTGGCCGTGTGGGTTTGCTGGTTGTCCGTTTGTAGGAGGCCGGGTAGGAATTTTTTGCTCATAATCCTAGTGGGTTATGAGTTTTTTCGCCTACTCCACACTGTGAGACAGGTTGGGTGTACTAAATAGATCAGTTCGATAGTTGGTCACATTTGGCGGTTAGGTGCGGGCATCTCGAGGATGGGGAAATACTGGCGAGCATTCTCAGGCACCATTGGTGGTGATGGGTAGTACCGGAGACCTATGGCAGGGAGTCTGGTGGCACCTGCTATTGGGTCAAAGGTTTGCCTAGGAGGCCAACCCTACTCACTCCTTTGGAGCCCTGCGGCATGGGGACGGTGACAAAGGAAGGACTTCCTGCCCCGAATGGGGAACCCATGCGGTGGCGAGGTGCAGGGCGCCACCGCATGGGTTGAGAATGGGTTGCCCATTCCTAGATTATGGCATGATGATGCCATGGGACGAGATGCCCGCATAGGAGTTCCCCACCTTTGCAGATCTTTAAATAAATGTGGCCCATGTTTAAACCCATATATACTGAGTCGTCTCGTTATTTACTCAGCTCTGTTCCGCAATGAAAGACACCTGAGAACCCACAAACCACAGTCAGAAGAGATTCAACAAAATCTGCACATCCCCAGCTGCCACACACACTCCTGTGGGTTTGCCCCCATATTAGCATCACAGGCTTAAACACCTTTATTTGGAAGTAAGTCCCATTGGCTTCATTTGAGCTTTACAGGGATGTAAGTTCACATAGGATTTGGGCCTGCATCAAGCAGAAGAACTAGAAGGCTGAACTACTTAATTATGATGCCCGTTTGGAACTTAATTCTTTTCTCATGTCAGTGTTTGATTCCAAAAGCAGCAGCAGCAGCAGCTTTCTAATCTCTCCTTTGTCTCATTTGTTTAACCAGGCATGGTCTTAATTATCTGTGCCGTAAATTTAATTTTATTGTGAGGCGCCCTGACATGGGTGACATGAATGATGCAGTGCAGATACTGTATGTTTGACTGAGTGTTATTCTGCATGCACCTTCATTTGAAGGAAGAGACACTGTTTGCTTATTGGCAATTCCTGTGTTGTTTCAGTCAAACTGGAATTGATGTCCAGTGTGACTAGACTTGTCACTTCGAAGAAAATATTTTTCTTCTTCTCTTTTTAATTTTGTAACTTATGGATTCCTCAGCCTGCTGTCTCTTGTGCAGAATATAAATAAAAGGTGCTTTGCAGCTTTCAGGCAGACTAACGATAGATTTATCTTTACAACCATAGATGCACATTTATGCACTGTGGCCACTTATTTATGGTGAAGTGTGAGGGAATCTCAGCTATAAGCACAGCACATCTGAGAACATGTTGCTCACTGTAACACAAAACTATGTGTTCATCCTTGGCTTTGAAGGCTTTGTCAAGCAATGAGCAACCCAAGGAGGAAACGTGACACCAAAGGACAGTGTGTGTGTGTTTTCTTTTTTAGTTCTGGCAGAGATGTGTGTGTATGGTGGGGGTGAATTTTATGGGGAGGAAAGAGCTAGGTGGGAAGGCTTAAAACTCCCCTGCCCATGCCTTGTTCAAGGTTAGGGCCCTGTGCATTTACTCTAAAGTAAGCAAAATGATGACTGCTGCATGCTGCATGTTCAAAGTAGCATGTAGTTTAGTCTTTAGATTCTATGTACACATTAATGGTTTGTTTCAATATTTTATATATAAATTGCAATGTACAGGATCTAACAGCACTAAAAACTGATTCATTCTCTCTCTCTCTTTCTCTCTTTCTCTCTCTCTCTCTCTCATAGTAAGATTTGATATAGTGGGCTTTTACCTTCAAATAACACTTACCATATGAACACATCTGCCAAGGAAGGCTACCATTGGCTTCCTTGGCCTTCTCCCTGGAGGAGAAGGCTATCACTGGCTACTAGTCCTGATGGCTATGTGCTACCTCCAGTATCAGAGGCAGTTAGCCTATATACACCATTTGCTGGGAAACATGGGTGGGAGGGTGCTGTCGCACCTGTGTCCTGCTTGTGGGTTCCTGGTCAACAGCTGGTTGAACACTGTGTGAAGAGAGTGCTGGACTAGATGAACCCTTGGTCTGATCCAGCATGGCTCTTCTTAATGTTTTTAAGGAAACTCTATGTCTGCCATGGAAATGCTGTGTATTGTACAGGGGTCTGGGACATGCGGTGCAGTTCACATGGGACACTGTTGGGCTTCATCACTGCCCCATGAACTGAGTGTGTCCTAGAACACATCCATCATTGATTCCCATATGGTGTGTTGTAGAAGAAGATAAATAGTTGTGTGTTCAAACTATTTTCTCATGAACAAGTCCTAATAACCACACATAGAACTCAGTGTTCTTTGCAAAATATTTTGAAAACCGCTTATATATCCTATTTGACAATATTGATGATTGGCACTCAAGAATACGTAATGTTAGATATTATATGTAATTGTACATGTCTATCTTATAGCAACTGGCATAATTTTGTCGCATTTCAATATAGCAGATATTCATTGCATGTCTAAAACTCATCCATAGGCATTTCAGGCATATTTTTTCTGGTTGTAGATTTTTTTATTCACATTCAAATTTTTTTAATAACTACCACAAAATCACATCTAGTTCCAGGGAGGAAGCATACAATACAGCCCTGTGCGCAAAGGATATTTTTCTGATTATATTATTAGAAAAAAACTATACACTGGTGAGTATAGAACTACTTACTAATGGGTATTTGTAGAACTACAGTCATAAAATGGATTCTGCCATTAATTCAAAACCCGTATTTTTCCACAGTGCTTAAATTATCACATAAAACACTGGCACTTTTATTAAAATGAACAGTAGCAAAAAAAACCTCTCTTTGGGTATGGATTTTTAATGAGTCCATTTTACAAGGGTCCATTTTTTTCTTGTTAAAATATTTTCATTGCTCAACTCTAATGGATCACTGTTAAGCAGGCCTCTTGTAATGAATGGAGAGTCATGTGACATGTCAGCATAGCTTTTTTTAACCCAAAGTGTAATTTCAAATGTGTTTACTGGAAATTAAGTCCAACTAATTTTAGTGAGACATTTCTGTGTAAGGAAATTTAGGAGTGCACCATTCTTTTCAGGTACATGAAGCCAGATGATTGTCCCCAAATTGTTTCAATAACATTTAAAGCAGCCGTCCCCATCCTGGTGCCCTCCAGATGTCTTTGACTACAATTCCCAGCATTCCTGACCGTTGACCATGCTGGCTGAAGTGCTGCTGAAGTCTGGAGGACATCAGGTCGGGGAAGGTTGATAGAAAGCTTCTGCCCATGTGGTTCAACTTCAGTGAGGAAGGTATTGCTGTTAGGCTGAACCACATGAGAGAAATCATTGTACATTTGTAGGCAATTTAGCTGCAATGATTGTGTTAAAGTAGAGTTAAGTCACTAAAAAGATTATTTTTCTTCAAAGGCAGTGAATGATGATCTACAAAGTCAACTGTAATGAACTATCTGAAAAACTAATAGAGAAAAATAAATATGATTGAAGTGTCCAGTCAATTAATTTCTTGCTGATGAATATTATGCATATAAAAACTATTTACACAAATCTAGTTCTCATCTATGTATATTTATCAAAGAAGAGATTGAAGAGGGCATGGTACATTGAAGTTTTAGCATTCCAAAAATAAAGGATACAGAAGATAATTGATATTTACAGATCGATCAACCTGTGTATTTCTGGTCCATGTCACTTTTGCATATGTTTACCCGTTTCTGGTCCATTTCCATATTAATCTATTATTTATTTATTTATTTATTTATTTTAATTTGCATGAACATTCACCTTTAAATATGTAGTTTAAAGATATTAAACTACTCTGTGGTGGTTCCCCAATTGTGGAACGATCTCCCCGACGAAGCCCGCCTGGCGCCAACATTGTTATCTTTTTGGCACTAGGTCAAGACTTTCCTCTTCTCTCAGGCATTTGGCAATATCTGAGGAGCCTGGGTTTGTTTTGTTTTGTTTTTGTAGTTTTTTGAAGTGTTGAAGTGGTTTTTAAATGTACAGATTGTGTGTATGTTGTATGTTTTTGCTGTTTTAATTTTTGTATATTGTTTTTAATTGTTTTTAATCCTATGTAAACCACCCAGAGAGCTTCGGCTATGGGGCGGTATACAAATGAAATAAATAAATAAATAAATAAATAAATAAAATACACATTTTGAAATGTATTTTGATACCCCTTTTCGATCCGAAAATTGCATCAGGCAAATGTGAAAGTGGGTGTTGTGGCTTAGGTAATCAGGTAAGAATTTTCCTTGTTGTGTAGGAACAAGATGTACAAGATCTATGTACTTTCTTTTCTTCTTCAGCAACTTCACACCAAAATACAGCCTCCATATTGTTCTTCTCCAGGTGATACCCAAGCTATTTTAGCAACTTGTACATATCCTCGATGTAAACAATGTGAAGGCTCCATTTTGGCCATTTATTGCAGGATTGTATCTCAGTCATTACTAATTGGGCATATGACATTCACCTGCTGTGGCGATGATCTCGGCTCTACCTCTCAGTTTTCCCAGAATATCCCTGACTGCTTTTGTCTGAGTTTTTCTGGCTCTCTCACTTCCATTCTGAAAAATGTTTGCGGTGTGCCCCCCCCCCTTTGCGAGGTCGTTGCTGTTCACTGTGAGTTCAGGGCTCAGCAAACAGCCAATCAGCTGTGAGGGCTGTGTGCATGTATCAGAGGTGTGTGGGAGTGGACTTGTCTGCCATTTCTGCCACATGTTTTGGATGGGTATTGGTGTGTTTTACTGCCAAGTGTGTTTGGTGTTTTTTTTCATACAAACATATCTATGCGCAGGAACGTATATTCAGCAGAGTTCCTATCCCTGCCATATGTGGTTGTGCTTGTGCACATCCCTCAGGAGTCAATAATTTTTTTAAAAAACTCTGCCCGGTAGCCATCTGCCTAGCCCCGCCCACTTCTTCCAATGCACATGCGTAAGTACACATGCTCCCGCAATGGCACTCCTGCAATTGCAGTGCAGATCAGTCACATGTGCCCCATGCTATAGCCTTTATTTATCAAGATGCTACATAGGCTCCCATTTCTCTTTGTCCAAACTGGAGTTATGACAATTGCTTCTCTGTTTTAAGATGAAAGAACAATGGTTATGAGTTCTATCCAATGTCAGTCTAACTTAAGTGCCATTCATTTCAATATTTATTTTCTAAGTAGGACTGACTAATGTTGGATACAACACTGTGTTGTGAGTTGCAGAGAACACTGGATTGTATATGAAATGGTGTCTGTCTGCCAGTGGAATGGATGCTGTTAACAGAATGGATTTCCCTCCTCCCTTCATCCCCCATGAACCCTCAAATTTGCTCAGAAGATTGGGGGATTTAGGTGAGCATAGGGATGTAGAGGAAAAGAAAGCGAAGTCCTATTGTAACCCGTTATTTGTAACCTAATATATGAAATCCAGTGCACAGAGCAAGAGAAATTCTAGAACATTTTACCCAGCAACATATCCTGCTTTACCAGGAAGCTTACTCTGTAGCACACATTGTTTATCAGGTCTAATGACTCTTGCTCCCTGCATTGGATTTCTTACACATTTCCTGCTGCTCAACATGAAGTTGTAGAATTCATGAAAGAATAAAGCACAGCTAAGAGTTTATTACAGTTACTTATCTAACCAAAGCAAGACTTATTCAGGCACTGGCTTTCATGTGTCAGACAGCTTTGGTCTCATGGAGAAGAATGCATTCACACATATACAAAAGAGGGAGAAGGAGACAGAGAAGGAGAATGACAAGGAAGAGGAGAGGGCTTGCTGGGAAAGTTCCCTGAGGAAGTAATTATTAGTATTTGGTATGTAAAAGGAAAACAAGAAGACCGCCTCATCACAGGCCACAGTAAACCTGAGTTGACAGGTTGACAGAAGAGTCCTCTTCTCATAGAGTGCTGCCTTGAGCTTTGATGGTTCAATGCCACCTTTTTTTAAAATTCCAGAAATTACATGAAATGTTAAACAACTTGTTCAGAGGTCAGAATATATGTAAATGGTTGATTTGCAGGTAACAAAATAAAAATGAGTTTCTCTGAATCCCCCCTTCTCTTCTAAAACAAGTATTTTTAATTTCTTTATAGGGGGTGGGTGAGTTATGCTACTATTGTAAAATAAGAAGAATAAGAATAACAACAGCATAACCACAACTAAAGAAGAATTTCCTCAAGTGGACGATGGCTTTGGCATTATTTTATTTTTGCATTAGTGGTATTTTTTTATCTCTTGTTGTAGTAAAATCTCTAAGTGGTTCATGTATCAATACTAAAAATCACATTTAAACACACTATTACAACACTTTCAACTAAAGTACTAATACTAAATAAACTATTAAAAACAAATCTAACTGCAATAACTATACAAAAACATTAGATGGTTAGGAGCCATTTGCCCATAGCTAAATATGTGGTTTTGGTTAAAAAGCCTGTGATTCTCTCATGAATGCCACCCACAATCTATATCAATCTACTACATGTCTACTCCAATTACATCTTTTATTTGACCTGATCACAAAACGTTTCACCGTAAGACAGAAATGATGAAAGTTTGGGGGTTGGGGAGAATTCCAATTAGAGCAACCCTTCTTGGTAGCAAAGTATGGATCCCAATGCCAAGATCTAGCTTAGAAATGAAAAGCAGCAACTCACAGTGAAGGCCTCGGCCGCTCATAACTCAGTGGTAGAGCACAAAATGTGCATGGATGCAACCTCTGGTGAAGTCCCTGGTTTCCCCTATTAAAACAGGGTTTCCTGCTCAGGGTTTTTCCAAAGTTCAGCCCCATTCCTCTGCTCCATTGGTGAGCAGATGCAACAAGGGGAAAAGTGGTGAGACACACACTGGCCCATTTTCCTAGACTTTGTTGTCCCCAACTTCTAGGACTAGGGACACCTGTTTGCTCTTTGAAATTTTTCATGGATAAACCAGTGGGTCTTGAATGTTAACACTCCATGCAACTGCCTGTACTACCTATTGCAGCCTGCCCCAACATGGCTACTTCCCAATGTGTTAGAGTGCAACTTCCATAATTCCCAACCAGCATGACTACTGTCTGGGAATTGTGGAAGTTGCTGTCCAAAACATCCGGAAGGCATTAGGTTGGAGAAGGCTGACCCATTGGATTGCTTTGAACTGGCCCTATCTAACTCAGCTTCTTTAACAGGTTTGTTGTTGTCATAAAAATACATTTTTAATTAACTTTCACCCCCTAAGGGCCCCCAAGATGATACATAATTTTGAAATAATAATATACATCAAAACGACCAAGTAAAACCAGAAAAGAACAACCTTAAAATAAAAATCAAGGAGCAGATAGGAAAAGGCTAGCAGAACCAAACAGTGTTTACAGCCTGCCTAAAGATAGCCTCCATAAGAAAGGAGTTTCACAGTTGTAGTGCACTGCCCAATATGTATACAAGCTTAACCTCTCTTGATGGTGGGACATATAACATGATATCCGATGAGGATGGCAAACGTTGGGCAAGCTCGTATGTCAGGAGGCAGTCCTTCCGATATCCTCGCCTTAAACCATGTAGGGCTTTATAGATAAAACCCAGCATTGAGTTCAAAAACAAATGGGGAGACAGTGTAGTTGATATAAGTCCAGGGGGGCTGTCTATACGTGCTCACAGCCCTGGGGTGGCTGTGAATCTGCACTGCGTCAGTTATATGATACAGCTGCAGATTCATAGCCATGTGGGGCTTTTCCACAAAAGTGCAAAGCTGCGCAGTAAAAAAAGTTGGGGATTTACCCCAAGTTTTTTGGTGGCAGCAAGATCACTGTGGTTCTTCCACCATCTGACTTCACTCCATGGCTGATCAGGGTGGGGGCGATCCTGGTGGAAGGCGAGAGACAAATGGTTACTGGAAGTCAATATTAGGGTGGTGGGTGGCTCCAGTGCCTGGATGAGCACCAGAAACCCCATGCTTCCTCCCTGGCATGGAGATTACTCAATGCCACACTGGGTAAGCGAAACTGCAGGGTTTGGGGGGAATGCGGTGCCAACTTGGCACCATGAAGACAGCCCCAGTAGTATATGCACTATAAGTGCACACATTCTGGCTGTTAAATTTTGCACCAGGTCTGGTTTTTGAAAACTCATCAAGGGATGTCCTATATAAAGTGCATTGCAGTAATCTAACAGGTGATTAAGGATCACTGTGTCCAGATCCACTATCTCCAGGAAGAGGTGGAACTGGCACAGCAGCAGAAGCTAACCAAAGGTGTTCCAAGTCACAGGAACCATCAGACCCTCCAGAAGCGATGCTGGGCCTGGAAGTAACTCCAAATAACCTCGTCCTTCAGAAGATCTGCAGCTCCATGCAGGCAGGCTGTATCCCAAATCATAGATTGGCTTGTCTGTTGTCCAACAGAACTTTCAACTTCTTAGCCCACTCCAGAAAACAGTGCTGGATTTTCACAGCCTTCTTGGCACCAGATGTAGAGCTAGGAATCATCAGCATAGTGAGACCCAACCCTCAAACTTCAGATGACTTCCTCCTATCAGCTTCATATAGGTGTTAAAAAGCAAAGGGGATAAAATAGAGCATTGCTAACTACATAGGCCAAAGGCCAAGGCTTTGACTAAAAGTCCATCCCAAGCTCCACCAACTGGGAATTTTCAGACAGATATAACCATAACCACTGTGCCCTAAGTCCTGTAATAGCTAAATGTCCCAGAAGAATACCATGGCCAATGGTATCAAATCCTGCTTGTATTCCTGGCTAAACTTCAGACTTCCAATGAAAACCTTTCATGGATGATACATTGTTGGGAGTGGGTAGTTTTAAGTCTGTTTCTACCCTTTGCTGGTCTGGAGATCTGCCTTCCTGCTCAAGGGATATTCTTGGTGTAGGCCATCCATCAATGTGATTAAGGCTGGCCCCAAACTGGGATTGGAGAGGAACCAATTAATCAACTTCATCTAAGAAAACTTCATCCAGTTGGAATACCAATCTGAATTGCGAAAAGCCCCCCTCCCACTGCCACTCCCAGGTGGACTACCTGAGCATCCAGAAGCACGGCTCAGTTCTAGACAACTTCCGCACTGTGACCCTTATCTTTCAAGATGCTACCTGTCAAAAGCAGGGTTAAATCCCAAATCAGAAGAAGCCAACCCTCCCACCAAGAGCACCTCTGTCTTATCTGGTTTAAGCTTCAGCTCCCACCACAAGCAACTCTGTCTTATCTGGTTTAAGCTACAGTTTATTAACCCTCATTAAGCCCACTACTACCTCTGTTAATGTGGGCTTAATACGTGGGGCTGCCTTTGAAAACGGTCCTGAAACTTCAGCTGGTACAAAACACGTTTGCTAACTGGGACTGGCCAACGAGATCACATTATGCCAGTCCTTTTCCAACTTCACTGGCTGCTGGTCCAGGTCTGGGCCCAATTCAAAGTGCTGGTACTAACATTTAAAGCCCTAAATGGCTTGGGGCCAGGTTATTTAAAGGAACACCTCCTCCCATATGTACCTGCCCAGACCCTAAGATGATCTATGGGGTCCTTCTCCGTGAGCCCCTGCCAAAGGAAGTGAGGCAGGTGGCCACTAGGAGGAGGGCTTTCTCTGCTGTGGCACCCCGGTTGTGGAATGAGCTCCCCAGAGAGGTTCGCCTGGCGCCTACTTTGCACTCTTTTTGTCGCCAGGTGAAGACCTTTTTATTCTCCCAGTATTTTAATTGTTAAATTAACTCAATTTTAATCCTTGCTGTTTAAAATTTGTATTCTAATCTGTATTAATTTCGGCTGCTTGGTTTTATTCTGGTTGTGTTTTTATATTGTATGTTATTTTGTGTTTTTAGATTGTGGTTTGTTTTATATATTTTTTAAATGATTTCATGGTTTTAATTTTTGTGAACCACCCAGAGAGCTTCAGCTATAGGGCGGTATAAAAACAAACAAACAAACAAACAAACAAATAAAATACATGTTTCTCAATCCTCAGCAGAAGCCCATTTGGAATTGTTGCAATCTTGTCTAGTGGAATATCTTTATGAACAGGTTGTCTGGAACAATCAGGGTGCATTCATTTTCAGTGGCAGAATATATGCTGTGTATGCAGAAAGTCCAGATATAATCTCCAGTGTCTCCAGGTAGGGCTAAGAAAGACCTTGTCTGAAACTCTGGAGAGCTGCTGCCAATCAGTGTCAACAATACTGGGCTAGATGGGCCAAAAGTCTGGCTCAATATTAGGTAGCTTCTTATATCTGGCATGTGAGATAAAGCCAACCAGGCTCTGCTGTTGCCACAGAATCCCTTATCTGGCTTATTTCCACTTGGAAAGTCATGGTTAACTTTCAGGATCTTCCAAAAATGGACTTGCATGTAGTTGTCTTACCCACACCACAATCTACCTCTTTCCTAGCTCAAAATGTAGCAGTCTTATCCACATTTCACCCCCCTTCCTAGCCCGTCACTACTAGGGATGTGCACGGACCCCCCGGATCGGATCGGGACCCAGATCGGGACCTCCAATTTTGTCATGGATCAGTTCGGACAAAATCGGAGGCCCCCCGGACCGGATCGAGTCCGATCCCGATCCAAAAATCGTAAATTTTTGGATTGGCCGCCATTTTTTTCCCCATAGACTTGCATTGCAATGCAAGTCTATGAGGAAAAAATGGCGGCAGGTGGGTGAGGGGCGGCCTAACTCCCTCCCCCCCCGGGGCCATCCGCTGTGGACGGCCCCGGCAGGTAAGCCCCCTTCCCCGCGCTCCCTACCCCCCTGGGGCCGTCCGCTTCCATCCGCTGGCGCCCGCGGGCGTCCGTGGATAGAAGCGGACGGCTCCGGGGCGGGCAAGCCCCCTTCCCCGCCACTGCTTACCTGTTAGGGCCATTTGCTCCCGTCCGGCGCCGGCGGCTACTACCAGCGGGCTCCGCGGCCTGCTCTAGAGTAGCGCGCCGGGTGATGACATCACCCGGCGCGCAACCCTGGAGCAGGCCGCGGAGCCCGCTGGTAGTAGCCGCCGGCGCCGGACGGGAGCGGACGGGCCGGAAAGGTAAGCGCCCCCCTCCTCCCCCCCCCGCTGTCCACTTTCATCGGCGGGCGCCCGCTGGCACCCGCCAATGGAAGCGGCGGTGGACGCCAGTGGGCACCCGCCGATCCACCGATCCACCAAACCGGTTCGGAGCCTTTTCGGACCGGTTCGGATTGGATCGGCCGATCCAGCTGTCGGATCGGAAATCGGATAATTTATCCGATTTCCCACTGGACCGGACTCGGATCGTGGATCGGGTCCGATCCAGTGCACATCCCTAGTCACTACTTACATAACGCTACTTCTGGCTCAAGGTCCTATAAGATGCTGTGTGGCGTCACCAGCCTCAGTGACGTCTACTGAAACCTCTCCTTCGCTGCCACCACCCTCTCCTTTATACTCAAAAAGAATGAGGGAACTATAAACCTTTTAATGAATTATTTGTGTGTGACTGTGTCTTGTCCAACTGAAGTAACGCATAAGACTGAGCAGACGTGGTTGATCTATCAAAATAAGAATGTACCTTATTCATAAAGTACAAGATTATAAAAGACACTTTAAGCTTTTTTAAAGTTATACAAATAAATCTACCTCCCAGGGAATACTAACCACCTTGAAAACCTATAAACCCACTTTCTTAATCCTATCCTGATGCAAGCCTCTAATTACCCCCACTCACTCCAACCCTCACTAACTCCCACTCACCCTCTAACTGTCTCTCTACTCCCCCTTTTTCTCTCTCTCCATTTCAATCAAACAACCAATCAGACAATACCATTCATACTGCTCACCATTTTAACTCCTCCTTCCCACTTACCATTGCCTGAAAAGAAAAAAAAATGGTCAAAGCAAATCCAACCCTGAACCAAACATTCAAATATATTCATATAAACAATAACATAACATACCATTTTGTCACATTTGCACTAACATAGGATCAGGCCGTTAAAGAGAATGTTTAATGGTTGAGCTCTCTATATTCCTTAGGATCCAAACACTAGTAAATTCAGCAGTCAAATACCTGTAGTGGGGCACAGGCAATTGTACACACCTGCTACCGCACCTTGGAAGTGAATCTTCCAAGCTGATGGCCCCTGTTGATCAATGAAAGATGTTCCTTATTTGGAAGAAAGAATGTGCCCACAAACTACAAACCTTTTCATTATTTACATGAATTAGAACGATTTGTCTCAAATCAATTTGCACTGTGTTTGAAATATTAGTACAACACATCTCTCTGTGACATCACTGACAACAGTGACAAATATTGCCAATGTGGACTCCAAGCCTCTGTTAAAAGCTATTCTGAAATGTTCACAGCCTTTCTCATGTCGCAAAGCTGCTTATTTTCCTTTGCAGTAGCATGAAAGGCAACCATAGAATGCAATACTATTAATATTTCAAAGTGTTCTGGTGACATAATAAATCATGAAAGTGAGTCTTGTGTGTTTTCTGATGTTACCAGAAACTCAAGAAGTATTTATAGCCATGTTCATGCATGAGTATTTTATCATATAAAGTACATTGATCTAAATATAAATAAAAATGATAAAAAGCTATAAAAATGCAAAACAAGGCAACATTCTCCCTAGTCTATCAAATTTGTCTTATTGCTGTCTCTCTAGCTCCCTTTTTCTGCTCATCACTCTTTTGCCTTTTGCTTGTAAATTTATAATTCTCAGCTTCCTCTTTTACTTTTGTGTCTAATGTTTCATCGTTTTGATTTGTAATGAGCCACTCACATGGAGTGAAGGTTTTATTTCTTCTGAAATGCAACCAGCTTGAGGCAAGTTCTTCTCTGTGCTATTCTCCCTTCACAATCACATTCTTGGTTTCATGCCTGAGGGAATGATTAGAGGTAGATTACCATTAAGGCATCCTCAGCTCAGCTATTCTATGCTTTGCTTCCTCTTAGGCACTTTGAGTAAGTCTGCAGCAAAACTTATAGGATCTCTCACATTACACATTACACATAGATATTATATTTTAATAGGCTTGATGTAAAAACAAAAACAAAAAAACCAATAGCAACATCCAAGTATAATTTGGGCAAGATCTACACTACAGCTTTATAACAGTATTTTTTTTTATAATAATTTTATTAATTTCAACATATAACACAAAAAATAACACAATACTTATAACCCCTCGACAACCCCCCATGCTCCCCTTCCCCCGAGGCCTTCTTACTCTATTACTTATAGATTTCCCAAAATTGCATTGATTCTTTAGATGGTGTACAACCTCTCCCCTTTTCTAAAACATATTCTAGAAACATACCCCAAATACTTCCAAAATCATTCTTTTTAGTTAATCCCATCTTAACTTTCATTATACAGGTTAATCTATCATTAATTGCAATATCCCACACTCCTTTATACCACTCTTCCATACTATAATCCCCTTGTATTTTCCAATTTTTAGCTATCATTAGTCTTGCCGGTGTCAGGAGATTATTTATTAATTCTTTAACATTATTATTACCATATTCTTTATCAAATAACCCCAATAAAGCTATATTCGGACTTGCCTCTACCTTCTTAACTACTATCTCCCTTATCTCCTTAAAAACTCTCTCCCAAATTTTTTTAACATGTTCACAAGTCCACCACATATGGTAATATGTCCCCAAATCCTGACATCCCCTCCAACAAAAACTTGAAGCCTTCTTATCTATCTGATGTAGTGTTACAGGAGTGAGATACCATCTCCATATTATTTTATACTGATTTTCTTTTATCCTTACTGAAAATACCTTTAAATTTCTTAATTTCCATATCTTTCCCAGTATTGACAACTTTCCCAGTATTGACAACTGATGGGCCCAGGACACATTTCATATACCATTTTCAAGCTGTTTTCAACATGTTAGTTATATCCTGCTTGGGTAGATCTGGCTTTGATGTTTCGGTAGGTGGGAATCCTGGCATCTGACAAAGTAGCTTGTAGCTTATCAAATATCATTCAGTTATAGATTTCAGCCCTTATAATACCACAAAATTTGTAATTTATATTTACAGTGGAAGAGATGGGGAATTTATTTTTATCAGTTTCAGAATGCCTGAATATGGCTACAGTATGGCTAAAAGTAGGCTCCTCTGTTGAACCACACATTCTATGGATCCATTTTCAATTCTGTTTCATTCAATGACTCTGCATTTACCCAGGTGCCCCATTCCCTTTTTATCTGGATGGCATTGTGCTTTTGGCAAAACGGTCATTGAAATCTTTCAGCATAAACAAAAATCACAAGTTTGACTTGCCACTATTCAGCCCATGTTAGGAAGGTCTGCAGTGGTGTACAAAGGCTGCAATCTTGTACCCACTTATTTTGAAGGAATTCCTGTTGAACTCAGTGTCGCGTACTTCTGCGTTGGGGAGCATCAAAATTCATTTGTTACATTTCTATACTGCCCGTTAGCTGAAACTACACAAAACAAACTTAAAATCACAATATACTATAGTAAAACATAATTTAAAAACTTATCAGTTTAAAACAGAGTAAACCCAGAATAAGAACCAAGATAAAAGCCAGCAGCAGGGCAAAGATCTAAAAATTCACTAACACACTTTTTAAAGCTGAAGGGCTAAAAAGCATGGAAGAATAAGAAAGTCTACACCTGGCACCAAAAAAAGGCCACAATGTAGGTGCCAGGTGAGCCTCTCTGGGGATTGCGTTCCACAACTGGGGTACCACCATGGAAGAGGCCCTTTCCTTAGCAGACACCTGCCTCACTTCATTTGGTGAGGGCACCTAGAGAAGGACCTCTGAAGATGATCTTAGGGTCCAGGTAGGTATAGGTATCCTTCAGGTGACCTGGCTCCCAAGCCATTTAGGGCTTTTGTGTGAATAGCCACTTAGTATGTACTGTAGGTACCTAAGCAGAATTTCAGTCAATTGAAATTGTTATATTAAAGTCCTTAATTGGGAAAGTGTGATTGAGCAATGCTAAGTATTTATGTCTAATTAGTCCCATTTAGATGTTTCAAGGAAAGATAGACATGCATATGAGAATATTATTGCAGTTGAGGATTATGACCTTCATTGCAAGTTTCATATGTAAATTGCTTTCTTATATATGAATCGGGGATGATTCCACAAAATTATGGGAAATTCAAAGAGCATAAAAATAAGAAAGTGGGGGTGGGGGGGGCGGATTTTCCAGCATTCAAGATCACATGGAGAGCATGGGTACAGGAGACTCTATAGAAAATCATCATCCACAGGAAGAGGGCAACAGAAATGACAGTGGAAGAGATGAGGCTAGTATATTCCCCCCCTACTTATGCATTTATTTTAATCAGTTTCAGAATGCCTGAAACTGATTAAAATTGTCTACAGTATATTATGGAACAGATACATTTCCCCCTAGATCCTGCCAGTACATACAGAAAACAGGGCAACAGAATTCAGAATCTAAATCAAATTGCAATAATGTATGATGTTCTATTAACACATGCTACTTCACAGGAAGGAAACATAAAACACTTGTACAAATTTATTGATACTGTCAACTCACCAGCAATTTCCTTCTACTTGGAATGATGGTAGAATGAGCCATGCAAGTCAGAACAGATAGAATATTCATGTCTTAAAAATAGTGCATACACACATATCATGTGTCCGTATTCTCCAGAGCTTCCAATAAAAACTACAGAGATACCTTCCTCAAACACGTATGGGATATCTTCAACCACATAACCCCATAGTTATCTAGAAGGCTAAGTCCCATAGACAAGCTTGTAACAACTTCAGAATATTGTCTTTTGTTGTTTGGTTTTAATAGGGATGAGAGAATCCGCAAAGCCCAATCTGTTTTACTTTTCCTTCCAATGAGAAAAATGTGCATTTTGAAACATACTTTTTGAAATGCACGCTTCTTTCCCATAGACTGAAGTGTGAAAATACGTATTTTTTGGGAAATGTGCATTTTAAAAAAGTGCAATTTTTTTTTAAAGTGCACATCTTTCAAACGCAAACACAAGTCTGGGAACATCCAAAGTTTTCTCCCAAAAAGTGCACTAGCATTGGTGTTCACATTCAAAGGGGTGAATGGAAGCATATTCAGATCAACAATGAATTCTCATACATTCACAAACATTCCTTAGTTCCAACTCCAAAGTTCAATTTTACTTCTATACTTTAAAATTCCTTACACCATTTACTTCTATAAAAAGATTTCTCTGTGCTCCTATTATTTTTAATGACTTCTGTTTGTTTAGTCCTGTTCCCAGTATCAGCTGGAGGAGATCTGATGGCAGCCCACTGGCTAGAAAAATCAACACATCCAAAGGAATCTTTGAAATTCCAGACTTTCAGCAGGAAGATGAAGCTTCTTATGAATGTATTGCAGGAAATGTTCGGGGAAAGAATGTTGCAAGAGGCCAACTGTTTATATATGGTGAGCAAATTGCATCGGTTACACATGGAATACTAATAACAGGAAATGCTACTTGCACTCTGTAGATAATATTTACTCCTCACAGAAAGATAACAAATGCAAAAATAGTTGTGCTTATTCATTATATGACAGGAGAGTTGAAATGTGTTAGCCTAGTATCAGTAATGTAGAGCTATTTACTTGTAGAATTTAATTGGCTCACCAAAATATTTCAACTGATGAGGGACTGATTTAAGAGTTTCCCTTTTCTTATTTTTCTTCAGCAAATTTTGTCTCCCCCCTTTTCTTTATCTTTGGCTCAAAGGTAACAAAGAAGATTCCAGTTGCAAGATTTTGGGGGTCCTTAGAAAAGGAACCCTGAGCAGGCCTGCTTAGCCTTCTCGAAACAGAGTATCCAAACTGAAAATTCCTTCACGTTTACTTCAGCCATTTTGGTTGTCCAGTGAAAAGTGGTAATAGTAGTTTGGGAGAGAGGGCAGCAGGCTCTTTACTGGGACACCAGAGGATACTTGCCACCCTTTGGAGGAAGTCATATCTACAACAGTTCAGTAATGAAAACAATGTAGGCAGATTGGAGAAGGAATTATTAGACTGGATTGGATGGATTGGTCTGGAGAAACTGGGAGCTCTTAGGAGAGATGTAGGTCAGGGATTCATATTTCCTTCATTTCTCTTTCCTTTATCCCAAGTCCTAGCCCAGCATTCTTTGTCAATCATGGGGTGTTCTTATAAATCAGGTTGGGCAGTCTTTTCTGACAAGGGCCATATTCCCTCATAGGTAATCTGTTGGGGCCTGAATGTCTAGGGTGACCATATTTTGGAATCCAAAACGGAGGACAACATGGGCAGCTCCCAAGGGGGCATGCCCAGCAACATGTCTGGCCCCAGGGGGCATGTCCAGCACCAAGCGGTTGTGCCCACCTGAACATAGCCTTGGTCACATATCTGATTTTACAGCACACAATAAAGACAAATCTGTTCTACATAACATCTTAATGTTAAAATCACTGAAATAAAGAACAACGTATCTGAAATTAACTTCACTTACTCCTACTTTTGTAGCTTTTGCTGTACTTTGAAGCTTTTGCTATACTCTGTGTGATACATTCTCCCCTTCCCTCAAATATCTTTTCTGACTGTATCCTTACTCTGCTGCAAACTG
This sequence comes from Anniella stebbinsi, assembly GCA_029215795.1. Taxonomy (NCBI): domain Eukaryota; kingdom Metazoa; phylum Chordata; class Lepidosauria; order Squamata; family Anniellidae; genus Anniella; species Anniella stebbinsi. The sequence goes on along the minus strand of JARDYH010000005.1, from coordinate 138,749,471 downwards.
CTGCTGCTTTTAACAGAGCTTGCTGCTGGCTGGCTGGCTTTTTTATTTTTAAATTTCAAAAAACAATAACCTTATGTATGATTGTCTCAAGTTTCTCTACTGTAACATTAGGGTGGGTGTTATGGGCAGCAGACACTACTTCACCCATTCACGCTTCTCACTTATATACATTAGCTTCTCAAGGCTTGTGCGTTGACACCACTTCTCACATACAGATTTTGAACTCCTGTCTACTTCCTGCACAAACACGCGACTCTGAAACCCTCTTTCTAATGCCCAGCGTTGCCTGCCAGCACCATAGGGCTAAATTACAACAGGTGTTACTGGGTTGTCTGTGCAGCCTCTGTTGTCTTTCTCTCTAAGTCATTGCAGCCAAACCAAAGCCTCCAGCCTCAAACAATCTCCCTCCCTCCCTCCCTCCCTCCCTCCCTCCCTCCCTCTCTCTCTCTCTCTCTCTGCCTGATGGTCCAGCCGGGTCGCACACTTGTGGCCAGGGCTATTACTTATTGTTTGGTCATGTCTGGTGACTCTTATTTAAAAAACTCTGCCACCAGCCTCCTCCACCTTCTCTCCTCCTGCACACCTGCTCAATTCTGATGCACTCTTAAAACACTCTGGGTGGCAAGCCAGCCTCTCAGGGCCAAGCTACAAGTGAATCTGGGTTCCCTTCAGCCTCTCTCTGCCTTATGCCAGCCAGCCGACGCCTCCAGCTTTCAGCCTCAACAATCCCCCCTCTCTCTGCCAAAGTCTCCCAACAGTCCAGACGGGCTGTGCACTTGTACTCTGTGGCTGGGGGCAGGGTGCCAGCTTATAGCTTGGTCACATCTGCTGACTCTTGTTTTAAAAAACTCCAGTGCCAGACACCTCTGTCTGCACCAACACAGGACTCTGAGATGCTCTTAAAAGGCTCTGTGTGGCATGCCAGCCTCTCAGGGCTAAGCTGCAGCCGTCTCTGAGTTGTAACTCTGTCTGAAACTGATCCCAGCCAAAGCCTCCAACCAGCCAACATCTGCACCAACTCTTGATTCTGAGACACTCTTGAAAGGCTCTGTGTGGCATGCCAGCCTCTCAGGGTTCAGCTACAGCTATCTCTGAGTTGTGTCTTCGGTAGGCTGACCATATGGAAAGGAGGACAGGGCTCATGTAACTTTAACAGTTGTAGAGAAAAGGGGATTTCAGCCAGTGTCATTTGTATGCAATTAGTTCCTGGTGAAATTCCCTCTTCATCACAACAATTAAAGTTGCAGGGGCCCTGCCTTCTTTTGTATATGTTCACTCTAGTATAGTGCCTACAACTTTAACTGTTGTGATGAAGAGGGAATTTCACCAGGAACTAATTGCATACAAATGACACTGGCTGAAATTCCCTTTTCTCTACAACAGTTAAAGTTACATGAGCCCTGTCCTCCTTTTCATATGGTCAGCCTAGTCTTCAGTCTAACTCTGTCTCTAAGAGATATGCCAGCCAGCCCAAGCCACAAATCTATCTATTTTTCTCTGACACACACTTCAAATGTTCTGCATTGCATGCCAACAGTGCAGACAGAGCCTAGCTTGCAAGTGAACAAAGTGAAATGGAAGGGAAGGGGTAGCAAAGCAAAGCAACGACATGGCAGGTTCCAACATCTGCAGCAACAGGCCATCCGCAAAGATGAGAGCCTCTCTCTCGACTGACAACTCACTGTTAGTCGTGAGAGTTTTTTCTCTAAGGATGACCCTTCATCACCCATGATGTGGAACTCTGAGAAAAAGGCCTCTGGCCTGTTCCGTTTTGCCCTGTGGGCTGCTTTCACTGTCCGTTCCTTTTCCACATTTTGATCTGTGGATGCCTCGCCTCTGCTGAGCTCCAGGTGCCCGACTGCCCACCAAATCTGCAACAGGAAAGGTGCCCTGCTTGCCCAGCACTTCTTAACTAAAAACTTGAGATTCCCTTGATGCCAATGGCTGGAAATTCTCAATGAGCAATACCCTAAAGTGGAGGTTTGACAACCTGAGTTTGAAGGATGCAGCTCCAGCATGTTTTTTTTTTTTTAAAATTTAAAATCTCAAACTTTACAAAATTCCTAAAAATCAACGGATGAACATATCTGCTTCAAACTTGGCAAGGATAAAGCCCTACCTGAGATCTATCATGGTGCCAGGATTCATTTCTTTATCTTTAAAAATAACAGTATATATATATATATATATATATATATATTAAAACCTCAATTTTTTTTTAAATCCCTAAAAATCAGCATAGGAACAGATTTGCTTCAAACTTGGCAAGGCTAAAGCTCTATCCAAGAACTATCATGGTGCCAAATTTCATCTCTTTACCTTTAAAAATGACCGCTTTAAAAAATTATATTTCTGCCAATTCTTTCCTCTCTTTCTGTCTCTCTCTCTCTCTCTCTCTCTCCCCCTTCCCATGCAGTAGGCTGCCAGGGAAGGTACAAATCATTATTGACATTGATGTGAACTTATGACATGCAGAGGGCTTTAGAAATTAGGCCAAAAACTGCAGGTTGTCCACCCCTGGTGGAAATAAATGAAATCAATCCTTGAAAATCCTGCTCTTTGCTCTTACCAAATACATCAGAGTGAATGCAAGGGAGAAAAGCTGAAATCAAATATTTATAACAGAGGCACTATCTGTAATCAAGCATTCTGTAGCTGAATAATGCAAACACACAGTGACCTCTCTCCTTTGTCGTATTCATTGGCCTCTACTCATAGAGGTTGACTGTCCAAAGAGAAGATCCTCCTGTATCTGTGGAGGCCCTCCATGCATAATCAGCCTGCCTGCCTGTGTGGAGAACCTCCACAGACCTAGGGGGATCTCCTCTTCAGGCATTCACCCTCCATGAGTACAGAGTGCCTGAATAGGGTTACTATTGTTCTCATATCTGTAGTTATTTTCTATTAGATGTGGCTAAGCCAGCTGGAATGGTATTTTAACTTCTCATATGCTTTATCCATTTTTAAATGTATGTTTCTTTATTAATTCCTCATACAACACAAAAAAGTGTCATGGACAAAGCAAACACAAAGACAAAGAAATAACTACTCCTGAAATACAGAGTCTTTAACAATCCTCTCCCAGTGAGGCATACATTGTTTTATTTTAATAACCTTATTTGTGAATTTACGTTTTTAATTTGTTACATATGCCAGGACTTTGGAACAAGGCAAACAAAACTAATCTAAAGTTATAATAACTCTGTTTATTGCTATAGCATTCCCTGAGTGGAACAAAAGCATTGAGAATGCCTATCTCTCTCTCTATGACACCTTGGTTTGGGAATGTGAAGCAACTGGGAAGCCAACACCTTCATATAGTTGGTTTAAAAATGGCCAGCCACTCACATCAGAGGTAAGATCTGTGTTTGATTTTGACTTCAGTTCAGAAGTTGTCACTGATTCTGACTTTTGTGAAGTGTTTCCCTTTCCCTCTTTGAAAATAGCTGATGGGCATGGTGATAAGCTATTAAAGATGATGCCTCTCAGAGTTGGTTTAGTCTCTCTCACCTTCTTGAGAAAGGAAAATATTTTTTCCAGCTTGGCCTTAAGAAGAGATAGCTGGCTCATTATAGAGGCAGACACTTTTCTCATACATAGTTCAGTTAGTCTTTCAAAACAAAACTTGCCTCTATGGCTTCACACACAGGACTCTTTCACCACCCCTTTCTTCTGTCTTTGGTCAGTTTTATATCCTTCCCTTTATGGCTTGGGCTCATTCATTGCATGTGACAGCCAGCTCCCACCTCTTTTGAGAATGGCGTAATTCCTTTCAAGGGGAGTAGCAAGGCTAGCCAGATTTCCACCCATGCATAGGCTCTCGCGAACACACTAAGATCACATATCCAGTTTTGATGGACTGCAGCTTGCAGTAGGACTTAGTTGAATGATATGAGATGACTGTGTAAGTGGTGATGGTGACACTATAACAGGCCTCCTAGAACAGTAGCAAACTGAACCCCACTTTAAGCATGATTCATCATTAAGCATGGTCCTGTCTTCTGCTTTGAAAAAGAAGTTTGGAAAAGATTTCAAATATTGAGGTCCAGCCTTGGAGGAGGAGTTATAGTCTTGGATCCCCCATCCATCCCCCAGAGATGGCCTTACCCTCTCCAGCTCTGATGTTGAAGAAGGAAAGGGGGAGGACTTGCAAGGAGGGAGCCTACATGGAGCCCCACACCATGCCCCAAACACAGGGAAAATTTTAGACCAGGAATAGAAATCTAATAAATAAATAAATAAATCTTTTCTCACAGCTTAGCTTAGTCAAAAAGCTACTGTAAAAACTCATTCCTACCCACTTGATATTAGAGGACATGTTGATACTATAAACTGTCTTATAAGCAAGCTTGTCACCATCAATTCTGAATCCTAAAGTCTAACCCAAACCCAAACTTTGGAATAAATGGATAGTTAAAAGCACAAGAATAGCCCTGGTAGATCAAAACATCTAGACTAGGGTTGCTGACCCTCAGGCCTGCAAGCCAAATTCAGTTTGCCAGGGGCCCCAATCTGGCTCCCTGGTGATCCCCAGACAGGTATGCCCCTTTCCCCAACTACCAGTATTTCGGTGTTTTATTGGCTTTTGCACCATTTTTTCCCATTCTGAAAATGACGCCTCACCTAAGTCTTAGTTACTGGCAGTAAAAGCAGTAAGCTAAAACATTCTGCTATGTTTGGTATCTTGTCCCCACCCCTTTTGCCTTCAGCTCCGCTCATCACTGAAACTTAGCCCCCAAAAGCTTCTCCAAAATTGAATTTGGCCCTCAGACTAAAAGAGGCCCTCTTTTCAATAGATCTCTTTACAATGTCAGTTCTTCAGATGCTGCTGGGAACCCCACACACAGAGTATGGTGACAACCTGTTTGTCTCATTACAGCTGGGTGGTCTTCAGAGTCATGTCGCTTTTGAATATAGACATTCCATTTAGCATTCCATCTCTTCTAGTTGCTGCTGCTAATATTCCTATCCTCCATGAATTTGCTTTTTAAAGTCATCTCAGTAGTGGCTATCACATCTTATGGCAATAAATTCTATAACATCATTATGCAGTGCATGAAGAAGTTCCAGCTGAACATCAGGAAAAACTTCCTGACTGTTAGAGCAGTACGACAATGAAACCAATTACCTAGGGAGGTTGTGGGCTCTCCCACACTAGAGGCATTCAGAGGCAGTTGGACAGCCATTTGTCAGGGATGCTTTAAGGTGGATTCCTGCAATGATTAGGGGGTTGGACTCAATGGCCTTGTAGGCCCTTTCCTGCTCTACTATTCTATGAGTTTATGATTCTAAGCTCTTTCTTTTGAATCTATTGCTAATAATTTTCACTGAGTGATTCCAAGTTCTAGCATTACATGACAGGATAAAGTATTTCCCTCTCTCCACTCTCTCTACACCATAGTTTGAAGTAGCAGTGTGATAAAATGTACAATCTGATGTAGCTTACCACCTTTTTCAAAACAATTTGTCCTGAACATTCATTTGGTCATTTGCCTATCATTTTTACCTGAGTGAATATTTATCCACCACATGGCTTGTATATGTCAAAAGGAATTCAGCTGAGAAAGACTGGGAAACTGAGCTTCCACATGAAGTGAAATGACTATGTGAAATGCTTTGAATTTGTAGGGCTCTCCCCACCCCCACCCTGGGTACGTGTAGACAAGAAGTAGACAGAGTGTGTGTGGAATTGAATCTGAGGACAGCAAACAGCCTGTAGGTAGAACTAAGTACGCAGGAGATATTTGTAGCCAGCTCCATAGAAGTAAAAAGTGGATAAGTAGCAGAATGTTGTTAATTAGATTGCTGTGTACCAGCCATACAACCTGAGGCTGTGTTCTCATCAATTTTTTACGTTAAGTAAGGGTGGAATGGGTCAGTACTAGGAGGAGAATCCTCTAAGGAAAATCAGAGTGCTGAAGAAACGGTTTTGTTTAATTCTATAAGTGGTACTCTTACTGTTACTAAGGCGCTCAGATATATAATATATATAACCATTGGCATCATCTTATAATGTTCCTTGTGTACATTTTATTCTTAATGCATACTCCCAGAACTAGAACCATGCATATATCATGATTATCACATACAGGTCTTGCTGCCGTTCATTTCTATGTAAAGGCACAGATTGGGAGTGTTCGTTCAACCCACTGCATGCATACATTCAACAAGTGGAGGAGACGATGGAACAGTGCCTTTTACCCTACTAGCAATGTTGTGGCTAGCTTGTGCGCAGGTTCGGACAGATGTAGATGGCCCTTCAAATAACCTGAGCCCACAACAGCTTAGGACTTTGAAGATGAAAATCAGCACTTCGAATTTGGCCCAGAAATGTGCTGGCATCTAGTTCAGGTGTTAAAGGATTTGTGTAATATGATCTGACTATTTAGCCCCAATGAGGATTTTAGCAGTCACTTTCTGCACCAACTAAAGTTCCAGAGTTGTCATCAACATAGAGCACAAAACAGTAGTTTAGTCTGGATATAACTAGGACATGTAAAACTGAGGCCAGTTCGATCTTCCCAAGATAGAAATGCAGCAAATGTACTAGCTGAAGTTCATAAAAGGCGGTCTTGGCTACTGCTGCCAGCTGTGCTTACAGACAGCAATGAGTCCAGAAGTCCCCCCAAGCTACAAACTTGGTTCTTCATGGGATATTCAAATCCATACTATACAGGCTGAATCCTTTTATCTTGATCAAATTTCCCTACCCATGTGAAAGATGTTTGGTGAATATGGCTATTATTTCATGCAAAGGAATGAATTGCAGATGTGCTTACTCCATGTATATGAATGTGGAAGCCCTTGAAGGCACATAAGCTCTGGGTGCACATCTAACCACTCACACCTAAGACTGAATTGTCTGCAATTATTTTGCTCATAATGCTATTATAGGTTTGTTTGTTTGTTTGTTTGTTTGTTTGACACTAAGTCCCTAATAAGTAGACCAAGTCTGTCAGACATAAGGCCTGGAGGACTTAATAGACCCTTAAAGTAGACTTCCCTAGGCTGGTGCACTCCAGATGGTTTGGACTTCAACTCCCGTCAACCCCAGCCAGCATGAACATTGGTCAGGAATTGTGGAAGTCACAGTCCAAAGCATAGGGGGGAGGGCAGATTGGAGAAGGCCACCTTAAAAGGTTCTGTAATGCACCCCATGTACACTCCATAAACATTACTGAACCATTTCAGGGTTCCACATGCTATTAATATCCACCCTCTCCTCTGTCATTCTCTCTGATCTAGAAGTGCATTTACAAGGAATATGTCAAGTGTCCCTGACTATGTACAATGTAGTGCATTAGAGCTGTATTGATTGTGGATTTGGGTAGAATTTACTGTCTATCTTTTGGTGCAAAATTATGAGCATGGTCCCTGGGGATTCTGGGGAATTTGAGTTTGGCATTCCTGATGTAGAAGATCATACTTGCAGGCAGATACTCAATCTTTCCCCATTCTAGCACAGGCCATATCTTTTCCCACTTAAACTAAAAACTGAACTGTAAACTTTGGACTTGAGTCCTATTTTTCTTGGTAGAAAGGCAGGGTACAAATCAAATCAACCCAATGCATAAAAATATAATTATTTAAGTAACATTGATATTTGTTTCCTCCTTGCTTCTTAAGGAAAGAATTCAAATTGAAAATGGCACTCTCACTATAACCATGCTGAACATTTCGGACTCTGGCCTCTATCAGTGTGTTGCAGAAAACAAATATGGCTCCATTTATTCCAATGCTGAGTTAAGAGTAATAGGTAAGTTAATGATTCCCTGACATATTTTTGCTAAAAATTGAAAGACTGGAGTAATAAATAAATTAGATTTCTAATTTATAAACAAGTTTAGGGAAAAGGGCCAGGGGAATTCCAGATCTAAAGATAATGTGTAGAACTATCCTAGGTACAGGTCTACTCAAGAGAGCTCCATTGAATTCAGTGGACATGCTCCCAGATAAGTGTGTCTAGGATTGCAGTCTAGCTCATTTTTCTCAGGAATGCTAAAACATATGTTTCTAGTGTCAGCTTATGTATTTTACTCATTTCTAGCTTCAGCTCCAAATTTTTCCAAACATCCTATGAAAAAAATGTCAGTTGTCTACATGGGAGGTGAAGTCATAATTGGATGTAAACCAGAGGCTTCTCCCAAGGCAGTTATTAGCTGGAAAAAGCACTCTGAGACTCTACGGCCAAGCAAAAGGTATATCTATAAACCTTACCTTGTTTATGTATAAGTGGGAAGCACTGGAACACTTGATCACATCTTGGCAGGATCCAAAGAGCTACGTAAGGTAACTGAAGGAGCCATGGAATAGTTAGGGATATAGAAGAGTCATGGTTATATATGTTTATTCTTTTTCTTTGAACAGCTGAACTCTGTGCCCTATCACAAAATGCTTTTGAAACTCAGGAGAGTTTCAAAAGTAGTGTCATGTGGAATAATGCACTGTTATTCAAAGAAAAATATGTCTAATGCCCTCTTGGCTTCATTGAACTAGTTGTACAGTGCTGTAAATACTGGGTGTTTTGTTAAAAAAAAAACATGCTCCCCATTTGTATTCATATGAAACTTCACCAGGTTTTCGTGAAGTAAATCTTTCTCAAGTTAAGATGTGATTGATAGATTGTGGCCACCAAATTTAGGCTACTTCAAATGTTTCCCCATTGTTATACTGTAGTTATGAGAATGTGAAGGGTTGTTCATGTGCATTGGCTTAACACATAAAACAGCCTTCCCCAATCTGGCACTCGTCAGACATTTTGGACTTCAACACACATCATCCCAATCTATCTTGGCCGATGAATGGTCAGAAATCCTGGGAGTTGGTAGTCCAAAACATCTAGGGGGCACCAGGCTGAAGAAGGCTATCATAGAGGTTTAATTGCAAAATTGCTTTTTAGAGGTGTGCAGTGACAACACAAAACCCACAATCCACATGGTAATGTCATGATCAGGCCTGTTTTCCTTAGTGTGGGTAAAGGAGTTTCAGGCTATCAATCTGAATCAGTTTCTGAACCAGAAGAAACAGGACTAGAAATGTACCAACCAACACAGGAAGTGGGGGAGGAGATTCTCCCAGGCTCTTCAGAAGCCAGGGATGAATCCTCACCAGACTTTATCAGAGAAAATGCTAACAACTCAGAGTCTGTGGGAACTCAGCTTCTTTAGAAAACGATGACTCTAACTGAAGAAAGGTGTGGAAATAAATAAGAACTGCTGAACTAGACGAATGAATGAAACTTAATCTAAGGATATGATACATAGATAATCTGATTAAATTTGACTCTAGGTAATTAAGTTTTTTACAGGATCTTCCTAATATTTTAGGAACAGAATTCTATTTGTTTTCATTTATTATTAAATTAAATAAATCAGCTTATTGTTTTTAATAGTCCAAGGTCCACTTTTTAACCTGACATTGATAATATTAGCTAAGCATCCATTAACTGAAGAGAAATGTCTGCCTTTCACTCACAGTGATGAGATATGGGTCTGACATATGGATTTCTTGTGGCTTGGAAAATAGCTGAATTCTGAATGTGGTGGCCACTGCACCTAGATGGAAGCAAATCTGTTGGAAAGTAGTCAATCCACACAGGGACTGGGAATGGGGTGGGGAAAAGGCTTGCATGCATCTGCTTCTTCCATGGTTCATTTGTTAAAAAAATGAGAAACATAGAAGTTCTTTTGCTATAAAGAAACAAAAGTAACTGAACAGATGTTGTAATTGCTGTATTACATCACTAATAAAGATTACCTACTGATTACTAACAGATGACTTTAGGAATCGAAATGTGGTGGATTATGCATATTAACCTAGAAGGATTTATTAAGCATTTGAAATGTTCTTCCAGTGTCCTTAGCAGAAAGCCTGTTGTTGTTTATATGATTTGATGATGCATTGATAGTCAAAGTTAGTTTGAACCTATTTTTTTAAAAAAAACACACACACACACACACAAAAAAGATGGACTTTTTTAACCAACGGATTTTCATACCTCTGAATGACCCCTATGTTTTATATAGTTGCAGCTGGAATTCTAAGTGCATCAAAAGCCTATTTGATAAGAAAAGGCTAGGAGATTTAACCTTTCTCCCCTTCCCTTTTGAGTCCCTTTTATTTAGAATAAATTCTAAGTTTGATATGAGGTGTAAGTAGGGGCTGCAATCTCCAAATTCAAAAGAAGATTTTGCTGTGAGTTCTGTAATTAATGTTAATCTGTTGAGAACATGCTTGATTGACAGACTCTCGGAGCTGAGTTTTTGTATCGCATAACAGAGATGAGAGTTTATAGCAATGTAAGCTGTTGTACATGCTAACAAATGAATGCAACTATAGATTGACCTTAGGGCGAAAATTTAAATGACTTGGTGGATGTAAAACTCATGTGGGAAGATTATAATACCTCCACATTTCCAGCTCTGTGTATAACTACATGTACAGTGTAACACAACACTTGTTTTCACTGTTTGTGCCTTTCAGTGTTGCTAGGCAAGACCTCAGGTTGAAAGATTTAATATTCCTACAGAGTAGGTCATGTTCTTAATTATAAAACTGAATATAAAATAGGAGGAAAGTCAAGTCTTTCTTTAGGAAGATATATAAAAACAGATGTAGAAAAGGCTATAGAGCAGGTTATAAACAATGAATGCTACCCCATTCCTATTCCACAATGGCCTATTTCCTTACACTTTCTGTTTTAACAGATAAGAATGGCGTAAAAATTGAGACTGGATATAAATTAGGGTGTGAGTGTGTCCATATTAATACTTTGAAACCACTTCACACCCTTTTAAATTGAATTCATAATTTTAAAATTAAATCTAGTTTGTTTTAATTCTTTGCATTTCAAAGCAGCAAATTTAGATGTTGTTGTTGAAACGTTCTTCTTTCAGTGTTGAAATCCCAATTTCCTGCTCAGTGAAACACTGAGCTGATTTCCGTTCTAAAGTCCAGTTAGAAGATTTCCTTCTGTCTCTCTCTTGCCCCTTTTTTAATTAGCTCGAATGTCATCCTCTAAGACTGGGGTGGCCATTGGCATAATTTTATATGGCCCTCTGCCTAGTTTCAGTAGCTCTCTACATGCAATCAGTTCAGACATTTGGTGAAAGCAATCTTTCCCTTCCCAGGCAGCCCAAGAAAAAGAGAAAAAAAGAGGATGGCAGAAAGGAAAAGAGGAAAGGGGTGACCTACCTACTATTGATTGATTGATTGATTGCATTTATATCACACCTTTTTTCCTGCTTAAGGAACCAAAGGCAGCATACATAATCCTCATCCTCCTCTCCATTTCTGTCCTCTCAACTCTGTGAGGCAGGTTGGCCTGAGAGTCTGTGACTGGCCCAAAGTCACCCAGTGAGCTTCCACAGCCAAGTAGGGACTAGAATCCAGAGCTCCTGACTCCCAGTCCAGCAGTCTAACCACTACACCACACTTTTGGTTCTTGCCATGCCCAAGACTGGCATTGGCTCCACTCAGTGCCAAAATACCCCCATCTGATTATGTGAGAGGGAATATGGTCCTCGGTATAAAATAGGTCGCCTACCCCTATTCTAACCTGAGCATCTAATAGCATTCTCATCAAGCAGAAAGTTGATTTGCATTTCCTGGGATATATCTGGGGGCTTTGGTACTAAAATCAGGTACTTTGGTACTAAAATCAGGACAATGCAAGATATCTTAGGCAGCTTGCTTCACCATAAAGGCAAAACTAATGCAAATTGATCTCTTCTCTTGAGGACATTCTTGTATTACTTAGTGGACCAATGGGATTGATTCCTCAGCTGCTAACTTTAATTAATCACTTCAGCTCTATTTCTGGCTAATGGGTGAAGTGACAGAAATCAAAGAAAGAGATATGCTTTCATGCTTCCAGTTATTCCATATTGCACCATCTATTGAGATCTGAAAGTACATGCAGAATTTCAGGCCACTCAGCAGAATCATGTGGATCTCTTTTTTCTTATCGCCTCTCTGTCTAGTTGAAACCATGTTAACACTCTGTTGCACTCATGGACAACATTACTGTGGCTCAGCCTGTTCTATTTTCACTTTTCATAAGAACATAAGAAGTGCCATGCTGGATCAGACCGAGAGTCCATCTAGTCCAGCACTCTGTTCACACCGTGGCCAACCAGTTTATTTTATTTATTTATTTATTTATTTATTTATTCATTTATTTATTTTATTCCATTTATATACCACCCCATAGCCGAAGCTGTCTGGGCGGTTTACAAAAATTAAAAACATTGAACATTAAAACACCGATATATAAAATTTAAAACCATAAAACATAAAAACAAGTTAAAATTACAATATCCTTCTGGGTCCGTTGTCAACCAAGGACCAATGATGCAGGACAGGATGCAACAGCACCCTCCCACTTGTGTTCCCCAGCAACTGGTGCACACAGGCTCAATGCCTCGGATACTGGAGGGAGCACATAACCATCAGGGCTAGTAGCCATTGATAGCCTTCTCCTCCAGGAATTTATCCAACCCCTTTTAAAGCCATCCAAATTGGTGGCCATCACCACAACTTGCCTGAGTTTAAAATTGCAGCCAGGGCTGTGCAAGATTCCCAAGAAATTATTTACTTCCCTTGAAATTCCTTGTCTGTTTCTCTTCCTGAACACTGAAATTGGCTTAAAAAGTTAGTTTTTACTGTAATTCAGAAGCAACTATAAAAATTAGGATTTATATCAGAATAGCACATCTACGTACAAATACCTATATGAATATTTAGTACCATTTAACGTCCCCTATCGTTACATACATATGCATTCATGGCTGTAGCTATTCCCCTGGATGTATATTTATTATTCTTCACAGGCACATTTGGAGCCTGATCATATGTCAGCCTACAGTGCTTTACTAAAGGGCACTTCTTGCATTTGCAAGGAAAATATATATGTATCTTCATACGCACTGAGTCAGGTCCAGAGTTCTGTCAGTGGAGTCTTACCATGGAATGGGTGTTTTGGGGTCTCTGCTTCCCTTTTTCACTGCAGATCCTGCACTTGTCTGCAATCTGTTCCAGGGGTGTTGGCTGATTCTCCAGAACAGCACTGAAAGTAGCACAGGGGGGCGCCTGCATCGGGAAGGGGGAAGTGGCCAAAATTGCCTCCCCTTCCATTTTATATTGCAGGAGCTTCCACAAACATAAGGGGTCCTTTCATAAATGGAAGGGCACCTTTGGATCCAACCCATTGCCTTTCCCATCATCCAAGGAAGCTAAAGAGAAAGCAAGACTGTGTCTGAGAAGTTAGGAATCTCTGTGATTAAGGTTTTTTTTAGAAGAATACTGAGCTAATTTGGCATCACTTCTGAATGTGATCCACTGTTCATTTCTTTCATCCCTGATCTTTTGTTTCCTAAGAAAATGAGATAAGAGGGGAAAGAAGGCTGGTAGAGAAATTTTTATAGGAGAGGGTCAAATGGGAGTGTGAAAAATGATTTCTTCAAGGTAGTAATAAGAAAGATGAAGGTTTGCACTTATCCCTTCCCCATAATTTTAGTTCTCAAGCCTTCCTTTGTTGTCTTGTCACTTCTCTGCTGAAAATGACAATTTGTTGGCCTCAGTTAATTAAAACTTTTGCAGATGCCCTTTGTTGATTTTTTTTTAAAAAAAATGAAACTGTGTGCCACCATTGAGAGCATGTGAAACTATTTTAATGAGCATCCTTCCCCTTTCTCAGAGATCTAACTTCTGCATGAAGTCCATCAGTAACTCATGAAAGTTCAGCACAGATCTCACTCAAATGAAATATAAGACGCCAACAGTTGACAAGAAACTGTGTGAAGCTAAATTAATAAAAGAAAATAATACCTTTGCTTCCATATACCATAGAAATTGGATATCTTTTCTTGATAATAACAAAAAAACTAACAGCATGTTCCTTCCCTGCCTGGGAGAGAAAGACTTGCCAGACTTAGCAGAGCCCTATATACCCTTGAATAGCACTGATTGGTCATTGTAGTGAAGTATCTCCTGTATCTCTATCATGCAATTACTGAGGTATTGGACCACAAGCCTGGCCCCGCCTTCTGTTTTGGGAAGGCTTCTTGACCCTCCCCTCCCCCCAAGATGGTGAGTAATGCATGAAAGGATCTTCCATCTAGAACTGAAGTAATTTGGCTAACATGTAGTAGAGGACAGGGAGATAGAATCATAGAATACTAGTGTTGGAAGGGGCCTATAAGGCCATTGAGTCCAACCCCCTGCTCAATGCAGGAATCCATCTTAAAGCAAACCTGATAGATGGCTGCTGAGCTGCCTCTTGAGTGCCTCTAGTGTGGGAGAGCCCATCACCTCCCTAGGAAATTGGTTCCATTGTCATACTGCTCTAACAGTCAGGAATGTAAATATACAGTTTTGTATATTTGAATATTTATTTATTTACAGTATACTTGCTCTGGTAAGTATACTGTCAATAAATGAATAGTGAGACAGTCCCTATCTTCAGACTGACAATCTAAAAGACATGACCCAAAAGGAAAAGTGAAGAGGGAGGGAGGAGGGGGGGAAAGTAAAACTCAGGCACTACTTATGTTGAAAGTTCTTAAAGGTGTTCTTTCTGGCAGGAAAGGGCAAAACAAGCTACTCCTTCTCTGGCCAATGTATGGGGCCACATTGTTCTCCCTCTTGCCATTATGATCTTCCTTGGAGGCAGGGCTTGCAGTGTCCTAGGTACCTTTGTTATATAAGAGGTGTGCATAAAATTCCAGTTCCCCATATTTCCCTCATGTGCTACATGCACTTCTTACATTATATACTGCTCATCTTTCTGCCTAAAAAATCATAAAATTCTCGAGCCAGCGAGTGGCCCTTTTGATGCCCCCCCCCCTTGTCGTGTATGTACTGTAGGGCATTAACCAAGAATGAAGTTGAATTAGGAGTAATTCACTCTCAATAAAAGATCACAAAAATCCCTTTAAACTATCTGTAAACCTTTTAATTGCTACATTAAGGACTTTGACTCTTTTCCCATGCTTCAATTTAAGATAAAAAGAGACTGCATTTCAATTCACCCATCCCAGTTTAAGCAGGGGAAATAAACCAGCAGTTGGATTACATGTTATAATGACATTGCAATGACCTGAGATTGTCCCAGATAATCTGAGATAAGTAACATTTTTTTGATCATGTAGAATGAATTATATACAAAGGAACTGAGACTCAAATCTTAAGGAAGTTGGTGGAGCAGAGATAGCGATCGTGTGGCCCTCCAGATTATGGTGGACTGCATGTTCCATCATTCCTCACCATTGGCTATGCTAAGTAGGGCTGATGGAAGTTGCAGTCAAACATCATCTGGAAGGCCACACTTTTCTCACCCCTGACAGATAGCAACAAAACAGAACATGAACTCCAGATTCCTTGCTCTAATATTTCCCACCTTTTCTTAAGTGTGGGACATGATTCATGTTTTGAAATTGAACATCATGGTTGGGATCCAAACAGCTACTTTTGGCTTGCGTAAGGATTTGACATTTTTCTCCTTTGACTAGCTGGCTCTCATGCCATATCATGATTTTTGTTCAAAAGGTTCCTCAGATTCAAATTTGGTTTATTGTGTGCCATGGATGGTGGTGCTGCTCTTTCAGGAGCAAAAGTCCAAAGCCTCATTGGGCATACAGAACTGGTGATGTGATTCTTTGGATTCTGGCCCATGGGTACAAATGAGGAACTCATTTGTGGAAAGGAGAAAGCCAACTTTGCATGAGTGCAAGTCTGATCGAACAACAGGACTTTCCCGCTCTCTTCTCTGCCCTGCTACACCATGTGCTAGGCATGTGGAACTCGGACAAATGCAAACGCTTTGAGTTCTCTAAGTTACGCCTCAAAGCTTCGCAATCTCCACTCATTGATTAGAGCATGTCTGTGCATACTTTTTTTTTTCAAAAAGTACACATTTTATCATGAATATTTTTCCAATGTACTCATTTTTGAATGCCACCCCCCTATGAACAGCATTGCAAGCTGGGGGAAATGAACTTTGACTGGGAAGTGCACAGGTTAGATTTTGGTCATAAATAAGTTGAAATTGGTTTTTCATACCTATGTACCCTGAATTCCCTAAAACTACACTCCAGAAGGTCTCCCAAGCCTCCAGAGTGGATTTTGAAAGGCATATGGGAAGATATCTCTTTCTCTCCCCTCCCTCTCCCCTTCTCTCTCTCTCTCTCTCCCTCATGCTTTAAGGTGGATTCCTGCATTCTG
The DNA here is from genome assembly GCA_029215795.1 of Anniella stebbinsi. Lineage (NCBI taxonomy): Eukaryota > Metazoa > Chordata > Lepidosauria > Squamata > Anniellidae > Anniella > Anniella stebbinsi. Next base: position 138,733,250 of record JARDYH010000005.1, on the reverse strand, counting down.
TAGGGGGGTTGGACTAGATGGCCTTCCAACTCTACTATTCTATTATTCTCTGATTCTCCTCCCTCTCCTGTTTCCTCTGTCCCTCCCTTCTTTCCCCTCTCTCTTTCTCCCTCTTTCCTTCTCCCTCTACCCTTCCCCTTCCTCCCTCTGTCAACTCACTCAGTCTTATATGGAAGTAACCAAGAAACTTTATCTAGGCTGACCATATGAAAAGAAGGACAGGGCTCATATAACTTTAACAGTGGTAGAGAAAAGGGAATTTCAGCCAGTGTCATTTGTATGCAATTAGTTCCTGGTGAAATTCCTTCTTCATCCCAACAGTTAAAGTTGCAGGGGCCCTGCCTTCTTTTGTATATGGTCACTCTAGTATAGTGCCTGCACCTTTAACTGTTGTGATGAAGAGGGAATTTCACCAGGGACTAATTGCATACAGATGACCCTGGCTGAAATTCCCTTTTCTCTACAACTGTTAAAGTTACATGACCCCTGTTCTCCTTTTCATATGGTCAGCCTAATTTTATCGCAAAAGAAATAGAATGCAGGCCCCACGTGTACATAGTGTTTCCTAGTGATAAATCTGTGTGTACCCCAAGGTATGTTAAGAAAATATCAAGGGTAGTATAATTGCCTTTTTAATTAGCAGAAAGCAATGTTTTTTTCTCTCACTTGTTATTATTGCTAATAATATTATTTACTCAAATGTCTTTAATAAGCCTACCCAACTAGAATTTGGAACTCTGTTTTGATCCAAATTAACCTCAGTTGGAATGGTATGTATTACATTTGCAGTAAAATTGTGCCAAGTTGCTTTCAACACTCATTAATATCTACTTGCAGATAGATAGAAGATTCTTTTAAACATAGTTTTACTCATTGTGGTATTATTAGCACACAGATCATGTTCACACAGATCATGCAAACAAGTAGAAAAATGATTAACATATAATACAAATCAAAAGGCTTAAGGTGCATTCCCATGGCACTATTGAAGTAAAACAAAACCTGACATTAGGCACAGTTTATTCACTTGACCTAACAACTGCACAAATACATTCATCACCTCAGAGGGAAGTCCCATAGCATTCAATGGGCTTATTCCCAGGTAATTTGTTTTGGTTAATCAGGGTCCCCAATCACAAGAGCTTTTTAGGAAGGTTCAGACAGGGATAAGGTGTTCATATACATCCCACCCCTCCCCCTGTAACTATACCTGGTTTGCAAGTGAATGCTTATGTAGGGATCTAGAATAAGTTTGCATATTTAGACAACAGTGGGAAAGGCAAATGCAGGTTGCACTATAGCATTTTGGGGATAAGGTTCAGCACTTGGGCAGCTCCTTTGGAATTCTGGCTGATTCTGACCAAAACCCACAATGGATTTACAGTCCCACCAAAGTCAAAGCCACCAGCCTCCACTGGATAGAACTATTCCCAGCATGGAGAATGCCATGTTGTAACTGCCTGCCATGTAGCTGTTAAAGATTAGGATCCTGTCAGGAAAAAAAAAAGGCCAAAGTTAGGGCTGCGCTTCCAAGGTCGATTCGGGGCTTCTGAAGAGGCCTTGATCCACTTCTGCCTGATTTCAAACCAATACAATCCACTTTGGATCCAAAACTGGAATTCGGACATCTGAATTATTTGGACATCCAGCAGCCTGGATGGATGGATGGACCAGAGCCCAGCTTTCCTGTGTGCCCTCCTAGCCGCTGCCTCTGCCTCCAAACACACTCGCTGAGCCATGCAAGCCCCCTGCTATTTATGTCCCGAGTGCCTGCAGCCATCCATGCCTCATCAAGGTAGTCACCAATTTCTTTTAAAAAGTTGACTCATCTATTTTCATAAAAGATATCCTGTGCAAATGGTCCCCTTAAGGCAGTCATTTTTGCAACATTACAGGCATAGAATCAGGGTCTGGGTAAGGAGCAGGGGGCTTGTGCAGCTCGGTGGGCATGTCCAGGGGGCATGAGTGAGGGCAGCTGCTCAGGAGGTACCCAGGAAAGTTGGACACCCGGCTGTCCTTCCAGGTTGCTTGGGTTTCTGCATCATCTGGATCAATCCGAAGCCATCTGAAGTGCATCGATCCAACCCACTTCGGACTACTTCAGACTGATCCAGGCTCAGAATTCAGTTCTGGATCAGAAGTGGTACACAGCCCTAGTGGAAACACCAATTCAGCAACACAAACACAGGGATTCCAACCCAGACTTTTAAGAGCTAAGTGCTCAAAAGCCTGAGCCTTGATGGATGAATCAGTAAGTTTTGCTTTTCCCCATATTCAGGTGTTTTAAATCCCAAATTCTTTTTGTCCCATTAATGCCAAATTCAAAAAATGAACCAAACGAAATTCTCATCCATCCCTAGTCCTATATAGTACATGATGATTAATGGTGGCTGCATTTAACACAATATTTATATTCTCCTGCTTCCTATCATCTTCTACATTTTAAGAAAAGATCAATCCTAATTGTGTCCCCACCCAAAACAAAGAGGTGAGACATGGGTGTGATAATGTGACCCATGTCCTTATTATGAGATCCTTGTGATATAGGGTGGAATACAAATGTTTTAATAAATAAATAAATAATTTTACATAAGAAATTTGCAGCGTAACTCTAACTGTGTGGGATCGGGGGGGAGGGGGGGTTAGCCACTCACTGACCACCTCTCCTGTGCCATGTTACTTGGATGAGCCTACACCACTCACAACTCCCAATCCTCCTAATCCCCAAAGCTTTAGGTGTGTGATGTGGTCAAGCCTCTAAGAGGGTCCTTTCCTTATGCCTATAGTCCCAAGCTCCAACAAGCTAATCTAGGAAATCCCCATTCACCTTAAAGGTGCCTCAGGGGCTTTTGTCTCTCCTACTGCTCGTCTTCCTGACTAACCTATTTAACTGATGCCTCCCTGGCTAACACCCATTTCACTTGAGGTGCAGGACACAGTAGGCAACAATTCCACTGCCTTCCACTGGTCAAAAGGCAAAAGAAACCTACCCTGCCCTGAGTGACCAGTCTTATCTTTAGTTCCACCAACAGGTCAAGAGGACTGGTGCCATGACTCCAGATCCAAGAGGTCCATGGTACGGTGGGGCTGGTTTATGCAGCTGCTTACCCTGCTGCCAGCCAACATGCAGACATCGCATGCATCCATGTGCTTTTTTGCATCCCACCTCCTCCAAGATGGGTAAAATGCTGCCCCCTGCCCCATATGCTCCTGTCAGCCATGAGGACAATGGCTCATGCTTCTGGAGCATTTTAAATCCTCATAGTGTTCTCTTCATTAAGGATATATTTCAGAAGCAAAGACAATGCCTCTAGTTTAATTGGGCCTATTGTTTTTTAAATATAGCTGCATAAATGGTTCTCTAGCACAAAGCTTCTAGCATAAATGTTCAACTTCTGACTGGGCACAATGTATCCTAAAAAGTTAGTGTCTGTGAGGTTCACAGATGTATGATCCATGCTGATCCACAGGACCCTTCATTTTTGAGTGTAGTTGAAAACAAATCAAAGCTAAAGTTCAGGGAATAAGCCAGCATCAGTAATCCATCTCTAAGTGGGATTGACTTCCTAAATTAAGAAAAAAATCCATTAGTGTGACTGTTCAACTCTATTAAACTTGACAGAATGGGTTGTGGAAAGTCTTGATAATGAAATCTTGCACCTTTGACTTCAACTTAGAACTTCCCTGTTTAATGTTCCAAAGTGAATTTATATTAGAAGATCCATGAATAGTAGAAGCACTGTTCTAAAATCCTCTGCTTGTAAGTAACACACCTTTTTTTCTATGAATGCATTTTCTGTAAAATCAGTGTTATTTCATTTTATGTGTCAAATATGTAGCCCCAACTTGAGGATATTGGAACTTTATTGGGGTGGCCCAGCAAGGCTTTCCCTGGAAATATAAATTGTCCCACCAAGAAAGACCAGAACCACTATAAAACAGTGCATCCCATCCCAGCCAGAGGGCCTAGAAGGATACCATGTTCAATGGCATTGAAAGCCACAAAGAGGTCCAGCAGAACCAACAAGGACACACTATGGTTTACCAGAACAGCCAAAGAGTGCCCTATAACCCTATAACCCTATAACCCTATAACCAAGGCAAACAAAACATTTTTCCCCATAACCATGCCTGAAGCTAAATCAAAATGGATCTCAATACTTGCCCTTGTATCCATAAAGTATCCATTACTTGGACGAGTGAGGGGGACGACTTGCCCTCTCGATCCCTGTCCTTCATGGCTGGTCGTCCAGGGAGGAGATGCGGTTAGATCGCAATTACAATATATTATTAATGCATCTCTCAGGGAGGGGAGTTTTCCATCATGTTTAAAAGAAGCGGTGGTACGGCCGCTTCTAAAGAAGCCCTCCCTGGATCCCCTGGACTTTAATAACTACAGACCGGTATCAAACCTTCCATTCTTGGGCAAGGTGATCGAGAGGGCGGTTGCCTTTCAACTCCAGGTAGTCTTGGATGACACTGATTTTCTAGACCCATTTCAAACTGGCTTCAGGGCGGGATACGGAGTTGAGACTGCTATGGTCGCCTTAGCGGATGATCTACGCCTGGGTATTGACAGGGGGAGTGTGTCCCTGTTGGTACTTTTGGACCTCTCAGCGGCATTCGATACCATCGACCATGGTATCCTTCTGGAACGCCTGAGGGGATTGGGAATCGGGGGCACTGTGCTTCAGTGGTTCCGGTCCTACCTCTCGGGCAGGTTCCAGATGGTGATGCTTGGGGATAGCTGCTCTGCAAAGAAGGAGCTGCTGTGTGGCGTACCGCAAGGTGCCATCCTTTCCCCAATGCTGTTTAACATTTATATGAAACCGTTGGGAGAGATCATCCGGAGGCATGGGGCGGGGTGCTATCAGTATGCTGATGACACCCAAATATATTTCTCTATGCCTTCGACAACATCGTCAGCTAAGGATAGTGTGTCTCCTCTGAATGAATGCTTGGAGGCGGTAATGGGCTGGATGAGGAAAAACAAACTGAAGCTGAATCCAGACAAGACGGAGGTGCTTGCTGTCAAAGGCCGCAACCTGGGTTTGGAGGTGTGTCAACCGGTTCTGGATGGGGTTACACTCCCCCTGAAAGACTGTGTTCGCAGCTTGGGGGTGCTCCTGGATCCGTCGCTCCAAATGACAGCCCAGATAGATGCGACGGCCAGGAGTGCCTACTATCAGCTTCGGCTGATACGCCAGCTGCGCCCCTTCCTAGAGTTGGAAGACCTAAAGATGGTGGTGCACGCGCTGGTAACTTCGAGGCTTGACTTCTGCAATGCGCTGTACATAGGGCTACCTTTGTGCCTAGTCCGGAAACTTCAACTAGTTCAAAATATGGCAGCCAGGTTGGTCACCGGTACATCTAGGAGTGACCATATTACGCCAGCTTTAAAATCGCTCCACTGGCTGCCAATTAGTTTCCGGGCGAAGTATAAAGTGTTGGTCATTACCTTTAAAGCCCTACATGGTTTGGGTCCAGGTTACCTGCGGGATCGCCTTCTCCCGTACAATCCGCCCCGCACGCTCAGGTCCTCTGGGAAGAACTTACTGCGGTCGGCCAAGACTAGGCTGACAACTGTTACCCAGAGGACCTTCTCTTCTGCCGCTCCCAGACTGTGGAATGACCTGCCGGAGGAGACTCGTCAACTTAACAGTCTTTTAGAATTTAAGAAAGCTATAAAGACTGTTCTCTTCCGGCAGGCATATCCAGTGTAATTTTTAGAATGTTTTTAGGATGTTTTAGGATGTTTTAATGATGTTTTAGGATGTTTTAATGCAGTTTTAATAATATTTGTCATGTTTTAATTAGTTTTATGTATTTTATCATGCTGTTGTTCCCCGCCTCGATCTAGATGGAGAGGCGGGTAAGAAATAAATCGTTATTATTATTATTATTATTATTATTATTATAACTAGACAAGCAGGAACTAAGGTCACATCAATTGGATCTCTACTAACTATACTATCCAAGTCAGCACAGATACAAATAGTTTCATCTGCAAACCGCCCAGAGAGCTTCAGCTATGGGGCGGTATACAAATGTAATAAATAAATAAATAAATAAAGTGTGCTGCAAATTGGTCACAATGGGCTATTGGTCTTCATTACCATCTTGTGGGTCAAGTTGGCCCATTCTGTGCAGATGAAATGGTGGAGAGAAGTATGTTTTCTAGGGATGTGCACGCCCGAAAATATCGTATTTTATCGTTATCAGAATTTCGAACCAAAAAAATTATCGTCTCCGATAATATTGTAGGTTAATCGTATCGCCTTCACGATAATTATCGGAAATCCGATATTTAATTTGCATCCCCTTTGTGCCCTATAGAGCTGATTTCTTTTTATATGAATTTATTAAAGAACATTTAAGTTCTGACAGGTCAGAATGACAGCTCGCCACGTGCGTTCATTCAGACCTGTCAAAAAGTTGCACGATCTTTCAAATTTTTTTTAAAAAAAAAATACAGGGGTGGAGGGATCGATCTCAAATTTAATACACATACTTAGGCATACCCCTTAAGCACTGTGACCAAGTTTCAAGCCTCTAACTTTTAAAATACAGAAGTTATAGGTTTATTTATATGGCAGTCCGATAATCTGATATAATCAGGTTGAAAATTTTCGGATCGGATATTTATCAGAGGTTTTTCTATCGTATCATTATCATTAATTGGATGTTCGATAACAACCTTATCGTATCGTTATCAGACATTTTAACGATACAATACACATCCCTAATGATTTCTCACTACCAAGAAATAGACCTTCAAGTGGGTTTTATCCCATGTTTGGTCAGACTCATTCCATATCTTCCAGAAGTGTCTTTCCACTCTTTTAATCAGTCCCAGCTCTCCTGGAAGCTAGGGAGCTTATTTGGCCCTACTAAGTGGTAGATGATGCTTAGCAGTGACTGTGCTAACTGTCTGGACCATTCCCCCACCCTAGAAGTCAACAAGGCCTTCAACAGTATGCCTGTGAAAGTGACAGGGGAAACCCCAAGAGCCACCAGGAAGCCATTTAGATGAAGTAAGCCATTATAATTGGTCTTTGAAGAATACAGCAATAATGAAAATATTTTATGAATACGTCCATTCTTATTTGCTTCTCTATGTCTTGATTTCTTTGTATGTCTCACTACCTTGCAAGTTTTCACCCATTTCTCCTTCCAGTGCTTCCTCACAGCAATAATAATCTAATTCCTGATCTTCTGTTTCCTAATTTTCATAGCAACACATAGCCATTTCTAGGTCGAGGGTTCTTTGCTGTTCCCCTCTCACAGATGGATTGGACACATGTAAATATGTCATTTTTACTCACTTGTATTCCAGTTTAGTTCCTGATTTTAAAATTTTGTCACTCTTGCACAGACTACCCCTGTTATCAAAATGCCTTTTCTTCACTGATTCTCTCAGTAGTCTCAACTTCTAACTATATTTGTAATAGGATCACTGCATAAATATATGTATATTTACTATTTATTCCCTTTGAAAAGCTAATGTGGAATCATTTATGGAATTTTGAAAATGGTACATGGTTCCCCATGCTACTCCTTGTTTAACCCTTATAAATGCTAGCATCCCAAACTGAGCATGTTCAGAGGAAGAAAAGAAATATCCCATAGTATTTTTACAGTGCATATATTTCTGAATCTGCAGTTCTTAAATGAGTACCTAAGGTAATATATTTATCTTCCATTAGTTCAAGTATTTGAAAGGTGGATAACTACAAAGGAAACAATTCAAGATTTTCAAACAGTGCAAGATGTTTGAAAAGCTCCTTTATCTATTCTTGTTGTTGGATGTTGCTAAGAACTTAGGGGGAAAGAGACCCTTATCTTGGTGGTTTGATACATTGCTCAGCGATGCCAATTAAAAAGTATTAGTTCACTTTAAAAAACATAGCTATTCTTATCTGGAAATGTCAGCTGGTTGATAGCATTGTGAGAGTGTCAGGTACAGCTTCTCATACAATTTGTCACTAAGCTTCTATCTGATATGTTGATTCTTGGTGGCTGTGGAAGTCACAGTTATTTTCTTGTATTATCACACTGAGTGAACACATAGGGTAAGATAGCTCTACAACTTGTAATAAAAGTACCTTAATAGCCATACATGATGGTTCACCAGGATCTTAGTCAACCTTCTGTTTGCTGCCTAGGAATGGGGAGTGGGGTTTCATTTATCTTGGGGGTTTTGTATATGAGAACTTACCAAAAGTTGCTAATTTCTTCATAATCTGTTATTTATTATTTATTTAAAATGTATTTAAAACATTTCTGAGCCACCTTTCAGGGCAGAAGCTCTCCCAAGGCAGCTTACAACCACATATAAAAACAACCATATATAAAACAGTATGCACATTAAACACAATAAAACCATAAAAGCAAAATATTAATTAAAACAACAGCTAACACTAAAAGCTAGTAATAAAACATCAAGGGTAACAGCAGCAAAACCGTATTTAAGAGAAGGCCATAGTAAATAAAACATTTTTAAGGCCTTCTTAAAAGGCTGTAAGAATGGTGTATGGTGGATATGGAGCGGTATATAAATTCAATCAATAAATAAATAAAATGGAAAGAACTTGAGTTGTTATTTTTTTTTAAAAAAAATGAACATGATAGAAAACGAAACTGGCAGATTCATCCATCCCCGTTGCTGCCTCCATGGAACAGCACCCACAAGAGCATAATACATGGGTAGTGGGATTTGCTTAACTTGATAGGCTACAAGTTGTGTGAACAGACTAACTGCTGAATTCTGTTAAGCAACCAAGGCAGACAGAAGAAAGGAGATACCACTGCCAGAGGATACCCCATTAGCCAGAGATCTTGATCCTTCAATGGATTTCCATTACAGTACCCAAGAACCCCATGCTAAGGATGTATGAGAATTTTGTTTCAGTTCACAAAGCATCTTGCCCCATCCATAATCCTGAATGCAAATGGGAGAGCATTTTTTCAAAACATGTTTGCACATTTCCAAACTTGCAAATGTATTAAAAAAAATTCCTTTTCTTTTTTGAAAATGCACACTTTGAAATGCAAATTTGTTTTTTTAAAAAACAACAAGTACAAATTTTTACACTTTTGAAATATGTGCTCCGAAATGTGCACCTCAAAATGCACACTTTTGTTATACGAGCAAACTGAAAAAAACATGTCAGGAACAAAGCTTGAGTGAACCAAGCTGAATTTCGAAGTGATGTTTGGAGAATGTTAGTGAACGTAAACAACCCTGTTTCTCCCATCCCTAACATATCCAGCACTTCCTTCTGCATAACTGATGATTCACCAAGCCAAATGCCATGCCAGCACACAGCATTCTAGAACAAGTGCTCTCCCTTCTCCTGGGGCCCTAAGGGAGCCCACCACTACCAATGATATCCCCTTTAAAAATATTGACTCAGCCCTGACATAAACACCGGGCCTGAGTGGCTGGACTTGCTGATGCAGCTGCCATTTGCAAGTAAGCTTTCTGCTACCGGGAAGAAGGGGGTGCCAGCAGTGTGCCAGCGGTGAAACCTTTAGTACTTTTCCAAGGACTTCTCTGAACCCTGATGCCATCTCTGCTGAATGCAGCCTACCAGCATGTATGGTGGTCCACCAGGGAAATGACAAACCTATTTTTGCTGCTTCCCTGGTACTGACAGAACAGAAAAGCATTACATGGGTGGTATGATTCACTGAGTCTGGCAGATTGCAAGTTGTTCAGACCTGATCTAAGAAGTATGAGTTCCTATCACAGTAATATTGGAAACTATACACAATCACTTTTGAGCTTCTTGCAAGAACACAAATTCTATCCTCCCAATGGGGGCCAGGGGGGTTAAATAAACAAGAGTCTCCATTCGGGTCAACGGAGTCCTGTGACATTACGTCTGTCCACACTGACTTTTTGTTTATTCCTGTGTATTGTTATATATTTATGGTTGGGTAAGTATCTCTAGGGTGAGAATGGTAGCTTTGCATTTGTGAGCTGATTGGTTGAGAGGGTGAGAAGGAGGGGATGGTGTGTGTGTGTGTGCTAGTGCTATATAACTTGGGTGCTGTGCCTGTGGGAGACAGATAGGGATCTGGTGTGGGATAGTTTAGCATACAGTTAGAGTTAGTGATAGAGATGATACTAAGTTTAGATTAGAGTTGAGAGGGAGAGAGAGAGAGAGAGAGAGAGAGAGAGAGAGAGAGAGATCTGTGATGATTGTGCAAGGATAGTTTGAGAGTGATTTTGGAGTATTATGCATGAGAGAACTTTATTGATAGAGCCATTTAAGAGTTAATTGTTTCTTATTCAACAATTTATTATTTTAATTAATAAAGCTTCCTTTGTTTATAAAATCCTACACCTCTTGCTCTTGGTTCTGTAAAAGGGAGTTCATAAAGGGAACTGTACCAGGTTATAACGTAAAGTCTGTATATCCTTGCAGATAGAGGAGCGAGTAAAGAGTTGGGCCTGAGCCTTAAAGGTCCTGGTGGCAGCAAAACCCAGTGTGTGTGAGAGAAGGTGGTTCCTGCTCGGGTGTGAGAAAAGCCTTAGAGAAGGGGAATTCTCACTAGGATAGGGGCAAGAACACCACAAGCCCTCTTCTCTCTCTTTTTCACACTCCCTCTGATGGTGTGGGGAATGGAAGTGTGTGTGAAAAAAAATCCTCTTTCCTGGAGCACCATGGTTCCAATCCAGATTGGGAATGTGCATTGTTACTGGAGTGTAGAGAAAGCTACCATGCTATGCGTGATTACTGAATGTTTAGGATGGCCCTTTAGAAAACATCCTGCACTGAACACGGTGGAAGTAAAAACATGTATATGGTTATGTTGCTGCAAATTACTAATAGGATGTGGAAAATATATTCCTACATTCATTGGAGCACTGGCAATTTGTCATTTCCATCATTTGAACACATTTCTCTATATAAATGCTTCTCAAGTGATGACAACATCAGTTTTCATGTTGAATCTAGGCAGATTCAACAAAGCAGATGTACCAAAGCTACCTACTGATTCAGCAGTGGGAACAAATAGGGAGGAAAAAACCCGGAGAGTTTGCTTTTTCATACTGACACCTGATCACCTCGAACACGAAGCACAGGTGTGAGAATTCTCTTGTGTTTAACAGTTGGTTGAACACAGGCTGTGATAATTAACTCCAAATCAGTGCCTTTGGCTCCACTGAAGTCATAGTTTGCTCTTGCACTTTGCAGATGGCACAGCAGTGCTATACAATAGGCAATTATTATTTATTTTCTCTTCAGGAAAATGCGACCTGGATTCTTTCCTTTTTATCACTCAAATTGACTTTCAACCATTTTAGAACTGCAATCATGTAAAGGAAAGGCATGGAAATTGGGTCATACATGTATGGTTTTAAAAAAGAAGCAGCAAATATTTGTGTTTGATTTGGAATGCAGCAGTGCTGTTGTTGAATAATTTACATAGGGATGCATGGAAAATTCATTATCAGGATTCGTACAGCTCCCACCACCCAGGCTCAACACAGACTCAAACTCAATCTTCCTGAGCTTGCAATGTAATGCATACATCTGAAAAACGGGCATGATAAAATGTACTTTTGAAACATGCACACAAACACTTTTTAAACAATGGGACAAGAATGCGTACATTTCAAAGATGTGCATGAGTGATGAATACATTTCTCAAAAATGCACATTAAAATACGCACAAGTTTTCATTCGAAGAGAAAAAAAAATTGCAACCTGATGCAGCCATGGGAGGGAATGAGCTTCGAGATGGAATTTGGAGAACTTCAATGAATTCACATTCTGCATATTGTATATGCTCATCCCTAGCTTACCTTTGTGGGGATTAAAAAAAAAATCTCAGTGTAATCGAGACAGTATTCCTGACATTGTGCATAAATAAGCAAACTGTGGGTTGAATCCAATGTTGCGTGAGCAGATATCTGCTTGGCTCAACAGGACTTCCTCATCCTCTTCTCCTACAACACATGCCCCAAATCTAATGTGGAAGGTCTTCAAAACACCTAGAGAAGATTTGAGCATGCTGCAGGAGGCTGCAGGGAGGAAGGGAAATTCATTCTGCTAGTGGTTTCCATTCTGCTAGCACTGGATCCAACCCCGAGAGCAGAATTACACGTTATAGGACAGTGGTCTTCAGCTGGTCCAGACCTGAGACCCATCTCGGACTCCCAACCTGCAATATGGGACCCATATTCATAATTTCACAATTGCCCAATGTGATGTCTGCCTATGTAATGTTAGTTATGGTGTGGGTTGGTATGTATATTTATGGTAATGTTGTTTATGTACTTTGTGTAGAGTTAATATGGTAAGTTAGTTAAGGCGGGAGGGGGAAGGGAGAGTGAATGGAATGTTAATAGTAATAATAATAATAATAATAATAATAATAATAATAATAATATATTTATTTATCACCCGCCTCTCCCAACGGATCGAGGCGGGGAACAACACCAAACACAAGATACAAAAACTGATTAAAAGCAGATAAAACCAGTACATCATTAAAATACCAATAAAACACCAATAAAACACTTTAAAATTCATCTAGGTAGGCCTGCCGGAAGAGATCAGTCTTTATAGAACTTTTAAATTCCTGAAGACTAGTAAGTTGGCGAATCTCTCCCGGCAGGTCATTCCACAATCTGGGAGCGGCAGAAGAGAAGGTCCTCTGGGTAACGGTTGTCAGTCTAGTTCTTGTTGACTATAATAAATTCTTCCCAGAGGACCTGAGCATGCGAGGCAGATTGTATGTATGTATGTATGATTGGTGGAGAGAATGGAGTGGGTGGGGTTTAAATAGGGGTTATTCAGTTAAAAACAGTTGAGGTTCAGAGCTAGGGAGTGAGGGGATAATCTGTTTGTTGTTTTGAGATAGATATAGAGGGAGGAGTTAGATTAGGCCAGGAATAATTGAACATTAATTTCAGAGCTTTTATTGAATACACAAAAAGATCTTCTTTACCACCTTATGTGTAATTCATAAATTATAAGTTCTTTTGTTCACAGCATATGGTATGGTATCCTTCATTATAGGTAGTCTCTTAGCATCCCTGTTCAAAAGACACCTTAAACCACGGCTTTAACCAAGGTGAAAAAAGCAAAAAGCCTTATTCACCATTGTAAAGGAAGAATTGCCCTAAGGCCAATCTCCTACCAGGAGTGTGCAGCACTCAGAGAATCAAACCAAGACTCAACTTAATTGAGATATAAGACTTTATTAGATTAAGAGCAGGTTAAGTAGTCTGAAATTCCCAAAATCTACAGCAAGACCCCAGCATGCAATACAAGAGACAATTTAAAACAGTTACCCCAGCCGGGCTTGGCTCTTTGGACCTCTCCCGACATCCAAGACACCCCAGGCTCCCTCCCGCTCTGGGCTTTATCCTTCTTCTCGGAATTTCCCCCCCTCCTTTCTCAGCGCCAGAGTTCTCCGCATTTCACACCTCCTACACCCAGCCTTGAAGTTTATGCTTGAGATAAACCAGTCCTTCCTGGTCAGATCCGTCCTTGAGCCATCAATCTCCCCGCAGGTGGTCGAGCCAAGGCCCTTTGTCTTTCTAATTACTCTAATCCCAGGCTAAAAGAAACCCTTAATATTCTCATGCTTGCTCAATGCACTATTTACTACAAAACCCACTATTGACTCAGCACAGTCTATCTGACCTCCTTTACAACCATGGTTAAAGCTGTGGTTTAAGGTGTCTTCTAAACAGGGCCAGTGAGACCAAAGGTATGAAATAACGGTTATCTGATAGCAGCAGTATTAAAGGAGTGGTCAAACCTAGTAGGGAAAACTGTTCAATGAATTGGGTGTGACTATGTATAAAGGGAAGAGTTGAAGTAAAAGGAGAGACTCCTCCTTACACATACCCATGGCCTCACGGAAGGGATCCCAAGGGGAGTGGTATGATGCCCAACATGATGGCAACAGCTTTGCCGCAGCCCATCTAGACTGATCTCATGAGCCACTTTTGAGTCATAACCCACCAATTGAAGACCACTGTTACAAGGGACACAAAGCTGCTGCCAAAAATACATTGTTGTCTAGTTTCCCCTCTCCCGCCATAATATTGTCATGACAGTGTGCATTTTTATACACCCACTGCTGCTGGCACAGGGCAAGAAATATGAAACATCAGGACACAAATGAATTTGACTCCAGGATGTCTTTTCTGGTGACAACCCATAACGTATTGCTTGCCCTTCTACCCTTCTAACATAGAGGCACTGCTGTGCTCTGGGTCCCTTTGGGAATTGTTTCTTTGAATGTGCCTTGCACAGATGGAAAGCTATACAGATTGGGAGGTTTCTCAGTTTTCTGCATGGTGGTGTGGGTGTGAATTTTGAGGTGGAGGTGTTAGACAAAACTTGTGTCCAGATTCTTCTCCTAGGAGGATAAAGCCATATTCCCACTAAGAGGCACAGAGTCCATTATCTTGATCCAACGCAGTTTTATTAAAGCAGTCAGCGGAATGGGTGACCTTAGGGACTCATGCCACCAAAGGTCACACCTCAACGGATGCAAGCACCTACTTTTATAACATACAGTAAGCATCATGTCATAGCTACAGACAGCGCACGCGCGAGCATAACTCAATGCATCTCTATGTGAGCCACCACCCTTTGGGCTAATGCCAAGGACCACCTTGTTTCTCACCAGTAGCTCTTTATTGCGCCCAGGAACCAAAGTGGGCAGTTCCAGCTAGGACAAGATATCTGTTACTTTTGAGGAATGTTGCAGCTCTGACCAAGGCCGAGTTATGATTGTTCCTTGTTTCTAGCTGCTACATACATAGGCTGTTCTTGGCCTTAAACAAGCGTTCCCAGCAAGCAATCCCAGCATTCAATGCGAGAGAGAGAAAGAGGGCTTCACTTTGGCTAGCAATCTCTAACAGAGGCTTGTCAAAGTCCACATGCATCCTGAAGCAGTACAATCATGAGACTGGACTGAACCACTCACACACCTGATTTCCCACTTAAACCTAAAAACTTATAAGGTTATTTCTCATTATGGTAACACACTGAAGTTCTTGAAATCATTTGGTGCTGCCTTCAGTATTTGACTGGTAAAACTGCAGGTGGATGACTGATAACTTTGACTAACGCTGTTGAAAATTACATGGCCTCATACTTCATACTGTAAACAGCTCACCATCTGGGATCAAGAACATATTTCACCCTGAGAAGAAACATAGGGCTCAATTAGACCCCCCCCCCCCATGGTGGATTTATTCCTTCCTCTGCAGAATCTGACATTGACTAGAGAAAGATGCAAACTAGTGGTGTACATGAATTATTAGTCAATTCTGGTATGTCTAATCTGGGTCTAATCCAATAATCAATAGCACAGTGAGATGAAAATTCAGCTTGCATGTGCCCCGTTTGCAGTAATCAACAACGACTGTAATTAATGTCCAACTATTGCAAGCATCATTACATCATCGCTGCTGCTCTTAGTGCTCAAAATAATAACTGGTTTCCATTGTATTGTTTTGTTTTGTTTTCCATTCCTTCAGAATCTTTATCCTAGAGGACGGCAGCCTGAAGATATATAACGTTACCAAATCAGATGCAGGTCTATACACTTGCATAGCAATGAATCAATTTGGAGTTGCTAGGAATACAGGGAACCTGATTGTGAAAGGTACTTTATTGTCTTCATTTGTACTTTATGGTTATTGGAAATACACATGCATATTTGATTAACCCTGCTGAGATGTCAGAGAATATAATAGTACTGTCTGTGGCACGGTTTGAACCAAATCTCCCTACTGGAGCAGGGCTGTTGAGATGCCTTTGGCAAACCAGAGGGTGCCTAGCCAAGCTGCAGGGGAGCCTGGGCTTTGATGTCATTCTTAGTGATACTGACAATAAGTACAAAATCAGTTCTCAGGCTCCAGTCTAGATATCAGTACTTCAACTGTTTTTCTTCCAAAAATGTGATACAGTGTATAAAGGACGCACCCTGCCACTGCTCAGTTTCAGAAATGAAACATAGGTGTCTCATGTAAATGTGTATTTCTGAAATGTTGATTGGACTGGCAATGGATCCATTATCAGGGCCAGTGTCAGGGGTAGACTTAGTTGGGCAACTGCTGAGTGCCCAGACCCCAACAGGGGCCTACTGGCAAGAGCTCCTAAGATCTGATTCTCCTCTTCACTGTTTGTTCACCTGCCTCTCACTTTGGCCCAGATAATGGTGGTGGAGAAGAAAGAGGAGCAGATGCCACTGCCTGCTTGCTCACTGGCTCTCTGTCTGTCTAGCAAGCAGGTGATAGGAATAATGAGAAAGAGGTTGAGGAGCAAGAGCAGCTGGTGACAATAGGAAGGTAGACACACTGAAGGAAGAGCCCATTGAGGGTCTCTTGCTCTTCTGAAACCTGGAGCTGAAACTGTCTGCTGTACTTAGTAAGAGCTTCTCAGAGAGATGTGGCTGAAGACCTAGACTACTACTTGATTTGCCCAATATAACTAGTTCTGACTGGCAGCAGCATTCCTGGGTCTCACCCAGACATTTTTCATGCGGAGCGTATGCGCTACCGCAGAGCCATGGTTCCTTCCCAACAAACCGATCACACTGGGGGAGCGTAATAAGTCAGCTTTGCCCGATTTCTATTGTGGTAGTTCTGAGCATGGGATAGAGGAAGATAGGCCCACAGGAAAGTGCATTTTTCAGTGGGCAAGCCGGAGTAACAGAGTCAGATTTGCTGGCATTGGCTGGAGAGACCCCTATTATTATTATTATTATTATTATTATTATTATTGTCAAAGTTCTCTAGGTGGTTTACAAAGATTAGTGGGGGGGCAAAAGGACAAGAAGAAGCAAGCAACTGAGCTTTTGTTTTATTTTTCTGATATCCTTTAAGATGGTGTGGGCAGGCTTGCAGGATCTACTTTTTGTTTTCTTTTGTTTTGACTAGACATTCAAAATCTACCAACCAGAGCCTGGTGCAAAACACATACACTTCATATTAAAGAATTCTGAGACCAAGAATTTCTTTTGAGAAGAATGAAGCTCGCACTTCTTCTGCACACAAATGCACTCCTGGTTGAACCTAGCTTCTTAATTGCAGTAGTGTAATTTAGGACAGGGTTGTTGTTGTTGCAACTGCTGCTGCTGCTGCTGCTATTGTTAAACAATTAGGAGGCAGAAATCCTTGCCATTCTGCCAGTAGATCCAGGATTATCTTCTGCCCACATGTTTTAACAGCCATCACTATAGTATTTATGTCTCTGGAAACGTTTAGTGCTAGCTAGCTAGTTAACTAGCTAGTCAAAAATGCTTACATTACAATTACCAAATCACATTTTCCTTAATTTCCTTAAAATGCCCTTAAAATTGATGTTTCTATTAGGACTATATTGTGTTTGACATATTAATTGAAATATTAATATGTCAAACACATAGTAGTCATTATCTTTGAGGGGAAACTGGCTTGATGCTGTTGTGTGACACATCACTGCTGACTCATACACATCAGAGTCCATTAAGACGAGACCCAAAAGAAGTGATTTAAGAGAATGTGACTGATGGAAACTGGGGGGATTTGTCAAAGTGCTACAATCAGGTTAACATGTGAGAAGAAGTTTCCCAACACTCTGACTTGTCATTTCAAGTGAAGTCAAATAAGTTATCTCAGACGCCCAAGCCAATGTTATTTGTCTTGGGGCGGGGGACCAAACAATAGTTGCATTCAGATCTCTCTCTCTCTCTCTCTCTCTCTCTCTTTCTCTCTCATCATCATCTAATGAGCCATGGAGGTTTTATATGACAATCTTTTTTAAAAACAATCCTGCTCTTATCAATTTTTTTTCACAATTCAGATACGTTATTAGTAGGGATGTGCAGCGGATCAGATCTGATCTACGATCTGAATCCGATCTGCCCAAAAATTGGATAAAAACGATCTGATCCTCTCTGATAGTCTTCTGTGAAATAGCTTGTACTATGCAGCTAGAAACTGTATTCATATAAAAACTCTGCACTATAGCTCTGGATGAAATCTGGCTGCAGATAGACTTCAATATATCCTGTCAACATTTTCATGGCTGCTCTGCCTAAAGCAGAAGGGGAGGGAGAAAGCTGCCCTGGCTCCCAGATAATAGAGATTTTCCTGTAGCTCGAGAGAGAATCATGTGGTTTGGTTCTTAAGGGCTTGGGTTAAGTCCCCAGTGATAAACCTATGAAGAGGTTATTCAAGTGCCAGCAAAACCAGATACAGAGAGGGGCAACCTAAGTATTCCCCCCCCCCCCCGCCTTAGTTTTCTAGCAATCTGATCTTGTTTGGCATTTTAAAATAATTGGTTTTCTCTCCAGGTATCTCTCCATTCTGATATTAAAGTGGAACAATAACGGATGAAGAATAGATTTTAAGGACAAATTACTTTAAATGTAATTATCAGCCTTCTGCAAAAAGGTTGATACTACATAACATTAACAATTATGGCATTTTTAACAAAAATTGAGTGTCCAATATAGTTTGTGATAATGTAATGAGGATTTCTTTTTCCCCCTCCACTGATTAGTATGATTTTTATAATGTCAGAATATTATTATCTTGCCAACAGACATGTTTCCGTAACCTTGGTAGTCAAGTGAATTAAGTTTCACATGGTTGTTATGAAAGTGGTGATTTGAACAAACACATGACAAGATGAAGATGTTTTATACGCTGGCTAACATTGAGTTCGATAAGGAAGAAGCAGATGCTGGTCTTGGCCACCACTTTTATCTAATTTTAATTTCAGACATGAAAAATAAGTTTGGGGATAGGAATGTTAGAGGAATCTGTAGGAGGGAGTGAACCTTGGCAAACGTTTGCCAGTTCGACCCTTCAGATTTCAACCCAACATCCACCAAGTGGCCACACTCAGCCTGTATTGAGTTGGGCCAGCTGACAGATTTTTTGCCTCTGCACAGCGGCATGGCAACGGCGAATGGAGGATATCTGGCTGTAGAATGCTGGGAGTCGTAGAACTTTTTTCTGTCTAAACATGCATAGGATTATACCCTTAAACTCCAATCTTATCTGCTTATGACTCCAGCAAATTAAACTGAGGACCTCCTAGTGTGTCAGGCCACCAACACAAATTTAT
The DNA here is from genome assembly GCA_029215795.1 of Anniella stebbinsi. Classification (NCBI taxonomy): domain Eukaryota; kingdom Metazoa; phylum Chordata; class Lepidosauria; order Squamata; family Anniellidae; genus Anniella; species Anniella stebbinsi. Next base: position 138,714,150 of record JARDYH010000005.1, on the reverse strand, counting down.
TGTGGCAGCTGGCAAACTGGAGTTACGCTAGACATCCCTTATGCAAGTGCAACCTAATTTGTGTTTGCGGATTGACACATTAGGATACTACCCCTTATTTTAAATCATGTATACAACCAAAATAGCATATACAGCCTTATTTGAAATAGCATATACCACCTAGCAGCCACTTCCATAATTTCTAAGTGAGTAAAAAGCTGTAAGGGATATTTCCTCTCTGCGGTCTGGCTCTTGCGAGAGAAGTTAGGATTTCAACAAGCATCAGCAGGGTGTAGCAGGTTAATTTCTGAGGATGAACTCCAGGATTTGTTTGGAAGATCCCTTGCTGTTTATATAGCCACCCAGTATCACTTGCTCTAGGTGTCCTGTCTCCTATGGGAATGGAGATATTTCTGCCACATTGAAGTTTAGCAGAGACGAGGCCTGGAGAGAAATTATTCCTGCCAAGCAAACCTGGTCAGTTCTCCATGAAGGATTTGGGATTGGGACAGTGTGTATTTGTGTTTGTGTGTTCCTGTTTGATTGATTTTATTTAAAATGCTGAGGCCCAGTGTATATGTACATCAGAAGGTACTTGTCGGATGCCAGCCAACATTTCAAGATCACTAAGCATTGCATTTTGCACCCAGTGGGCATGTATCCTAATTGTGAATGATGTGACAATTATATTTTTAAAATGTAAAGGAAAGCCTTAATTTGACAATTGCAAAATTTATTAAAAATCAGAATAACAACATGCTATCATAATAATAGTGTTTGCAGGGAACATTTGTTTTGGTTCCCCTCTGGAGAAGTTTTGGCTGTTCAATTATAGGCCTCATTGCTTCAGTATTATATTCAACTGAAATGTCAGAATTCCGAAAAGCATATCTAATGTGCAAATTAAGTTTATTGCTGCTCATTGAGTTGTTTATTCCTTGCGATAGAAGTCTTTATTATACCTCAAGTACACTGAGTGCCTTGTCTATTTTTCTTTTTGGAAATGGGGCACGCTCCATAATACATGCCTGCAGTTAGTAAGCAAGAAAGATAGATAATGGGAAAGGGGGAGACTTTCAGAGGCATTTAAAAAAATTTGAGATGGAAATCCTAAAGAAAACCACATAAAGGCAACAGCTTGTATCAAGTGAAGCGAATGTCTCAGCATCACTCATTGCAGTTGATGTGATCTGGCTAGACTGATAGATCCAGAGAGACCTAGCATCAGCCTTCTATAAAAGATGCTTTTTTGTTTTGCTAAGACTGCAAGAATGCATATTTAGACTTTATGTAATGCATGGCTGAACAGCTTAACAAAGCAGAACAACAGAGCAAAACAGAGCAATAAGTTTCAGCATTTTCAGGATGCTCATGGCTCCTTGTAGAGGTGTGGATAGAATGCTGGTTCCAGGTTTAAATCTTTATTCAAAAAAGTGGGAGTGTTTAAGTGTTTAGCCTAAGCTAAATTCTCACGGGGAAATTGTGGCGGTAAAACGAGATAAGGCTCTGTTGTGATCTGTAGGTGAACTTGGGGAGCTGTGGTCCCAATCCTGCTCTCTCTCTCTCTCTCGCTCTCTCTCTCTCACACACACACACACACACACGCATCTATCTACATTTTTAAAATGTGCATGTTGTTTGCTTCCATGCAGTTCCATCTAGTTTAGCCCCAAAGGATCTCTGCAACTAACTATAGGACAAAGGCAGGAAGGTTGATCACCAGCATTAGGTTTATAGTCAGGATTACGTTGGCTACTTACACATTGCCAGAGAAGAGGCCAAAAATGGCATTTGCATAAAATTTGCACATGCTGTACAACTTAAATAGAAATATCCATTTCATCACAGAGTGTAAGTAGAGCTGGGCAAACTTACTGTAGCCACCCAACCCTGCTCACCTGCCAGCCATTCCTTCTCCAAACCACCATTTTGTGCAAAAATGGCAACTCTGCCTTTTTCATAAAGGGCAATTTATGCAAATGGTGGTCATAAAGGGGTCATTTATGTAACATTACAGGCATTTACACCTGTAATTTGTCTAAATTGTCCCTTTATGGCCAGCATTTGCATAAATGGCCTTTATGTAAAATGGTGGTTTGGCGAGAGAACGGTGGCTGTGCGCTTGCCTGGCTTGTCACACACCTAATCGGGCAAATGTGGGAATCCATGGGCTGGCATCCAGGTGGGGAGGGCAAGCCAATAAGAAATCACCAAGCTTTGAGCCTCAAACAGATGCCCGTGCCATCCCTATAACCAGGTGGTCTGTGTGCCTGGTGTTCAGTCTCCTGTCCAGGTGCCAACTGCTGAACAGTAATGTCAAGGCAACTTCAAGCAACCCTACATTCTTTGGGGTCTTCCTCTTTAAAACAAACAGAAGAATAGCCCTTCAAATAGAAGATTGTCCTCTAAGGGTACAATCCATGTTCTTATGTTTGAAGGGGACCTTTATGTGTGATTCAAAGTATCACTTTGTTGGCATGGCAGTTTGTAGGATCAGGCTTTCAGATTGGTAGGTTTGAAAAGAAAATCATAAAGCTGTCAAGCCTGTTGCCTCAAACACACGCAGGATATATATTATATATCCTGTCACATATTTTCAGACCTTCTGATGGTTGGAAACACTGGTGTCCCCTGATTATTTGTTCCATTGTCTATTTATGACCTTAATGTTGCCTCTTTCTTTTTTTACAGACACCCATCAACATTTCATTCCCCAACTCTTTTCTCCTATCAGCTATGGCATAATTTATATCGCATTTATCCCCATGATTAGGCTTGATGTTGTATTTTATTTGTATGAATATGAATTGTCATGATTGCATAATGCTTTCATCAACATACATTTATTTGCCTAAACTGCTCATAACAGGGGAGTTGTTATCTCTAATTTATGTAACAATCATACCAACAGTAACAAAAGGGTTGAGGGAATAAAAACTACAACTCATTCCCCTGACCCATAAACAAACTATATTTTTTTGTTAATTAAGTGGCTCAGAGTATAATTGAAATGACTTGTATGGGTTTTTTTTAATTGTTGCCTTTAAGAAATCAAGACTTTTGGGATCTTGGAAATTATTTCTGAAGTAACTGTGATTTTGTAACTTCTTCTAAGTTCTTGTAACTGACGTTTATTTTGTAACCTCTTATGCAACAAAGATTTTCCCCCCTGCTCAACAGAAAGAACTGTCATTACTACTCCACCTTCCAATATGGATGTTACAGTTGGAGAAAGTATAGTCCTGCCCTGTCAAGTATCCAAAGATCCATCTATTGAGATTGTGTTCTCATGGTCATTTAATGGAGATACTATAGATTTCAGAAGAAGAATGACTCATTTTGAAAGAGCTGGAGGAGTAAGTTCTGTAGACTATTCTTTAATCAAAGTTGTGGGTTGTTGCAGTTTTAATCACTCTTTTTTTAAAAAAATAAATCTCATACTTAAATCACCTGAGCAATATCTTTCCAACATTTCCACTGTTTCTAATATGCACTGTGAAATCAAACAGGCACAATGATTTGTTTTGCATTCAGTTCATAAAAAAGAAAAGGAAAAAAAGATGTTAAATCTAAATCTGTATTACCATTTAAATCTATTCCTGAACAAATGGTACTAAAAATGCAGGATATCAATTTCTATTTAGACTGTGGTCTCTCTGTGTCTGTGATGGCTTTAGATCCTTGGCATTTTGTCCCTTGAACTGCAAAGTTAGAATATAGTTAGCTCTCTGTAGCAAGGGCATGTCAGCTTGCTACAGAGAAAGGTAGCTAACTATATTGGGTTGAAAACTGGAAATATACATGATCTATTTTGCATTTTTGATCAGGGTAAGGCTCCTTCAACAATTATACAGCTGAGACCATATGCTAAAAACAAAAACAAAAAAACCCAATAATAACCATCCACCAAGTATATAGTGGAAGGCTTCAAACAGGAATGCTTCTGACAACAAGCTCCAAGTCACTGCAATTGTCAAAGGGGCACTCAATCTGGCTATCTCCAAGTTCTTTCCTGCAACTGAAGAAGGTTATGCAAAGTTTTTCCACTAGCCCTCCTGAAGACCGTCTCCTCCTCAGCTGCCACCACCAGAAGCCATTCCAGCAATGGGTTCTGAAGGAGATGAAATAGGAAGCAGAGCCATTCCGCCAGCCCTGCTGAAAGACTTATTTTCTTCTTCTTTCCTCACTATCCCTTTCCTCCTGTGTGTCATGTCTTTTTAGGTTGTAAGCCTGCAGTCAAGGACTGTCTTGTCTTACTGATTATATGTAAGCTGCTCTGAGAGCCTTTTTGACTGAGGGATGGGATAAACATATTTTAAATTGACCAATTGAGGAGGTACCTGACTTACATTCCCTCTCTAGATTCCACCCACTACTAGGAATGGAGCACCTCCTGCCAGATGTGATTGACGATGCCTTGTTCTATTGGAGGTCTTATACTGGCTCCCCAAAATTCAGTGGACATGTTGCTGTGGCATGTGGCTTCTATCTGAAGCCTAAACGAGATTATGGCCTCAATGTACCTGTTTCCAGAATTCTCCCACCAGAAGCTTTATATAGCTGCATCCATTTATTTTTGCGTTCTTTGTGAGAAGCCCTAATAAAAATGTTTAAATGAAAGAAACTGATGATAGTAATGCATAATTTAATTTTAAAACTGCATTTTTATTAATACTTAGCAAGTTACAAAAATATCCATTATGGACAATACATTATATGTGCTTAGTTCTATCTTTCTCTCCTTTTTATCTCAAGGAATCTGTAGGGGACCTTATGATAAGAAATATTCAGCTAAATCATTCTGGGAAATACACATGCACTGTTCAAACATCTATGGACATCCTATCTGAAACAGCAGAAATAATTGTAAGGGGTAAGTCTATTAACTGTAAAATTTCCACTCACTGTAACACCAAGAAGAATATGATGTATTTCAGCATCAGAGAAGCTGGTTGAATGAAATATAAATAACTCATAATCTACAGCTCATACATATTCCCTACTGTTATATATTCCCTTCAGACTAAAATTTGCCCGGTGGGCACCTAACAAACTCAGTCAGCAGACATTATTGCTTCTTTACAATATTTCCTATCTCATATATTTTGGATATATTTCTACAGCATTGTAAGGAATCTATCATCTATCTATCTATCTATCTATCTATCTATCTATCTATCTATCGAGATGTGTACTGATCCCAAGCTTTGACTTGGACCCCAATTCAGAAAATGGTCCAGTTCTGCTCAGACCAATTTGGAGGCTGCCTACTTTGACATGGGTAGCAAATCCAAGTCAAGATTCAGAATCCTAAACCTTCATGCCTACCAGGGTTTGTTTGTTTTTTTAATGGCTATACATCCCCCCTTTGTCAGAATTGAATGAAATAGGCAGGCATCGTAGTCCCCTCAGAGGGAATTATGCCTGCCAAATTTCAGAAAAATAGGTGCACATGGTTTTGTGCTCTGCACATATGAAGGATTTGAGTGGATGTGATTGATGTAGGATAGCATTAGCAACTGCCGTGGGTCACAGTCAAAGGAATGGGATAGGAATGAATGTAATTTGGTCGTGGTTGCACATGGGATTTGGTTTTGGAAGTATAATTTGTCTTTCAGTTCCCACTGTGTGCTGAAATTGAATTATGTACCTGGCAGTGGAGTCACACATCCTGGTCACTTTGGCTGGGAGCTGACTCAGGTTAGCATGCGGTTGCCATCTGTTGCAGCTGAAATGAGGAAAGACCTGTATTTCCAAATTCAGTTTTGAAGAAGCAGCATGAGATCAAAAGGATGTTTGGGTCTGAGAGTTGATGGGCTTTGTGGCTGGGGACAGAAGAGAACTATCTAGGGTGATTGCCCAGAAAGTAGGGAGACAACTCCTTAGTCTAGTGTAGCTTCTAATATTTTGAGGAATGACTCCAAATAAAAGCTAGACAGAGGCATCTGTGTGAGATATTTTTTGCCAGAAGGTATTCTCCTGTGTTAGAGCAGGGAACTGAACTAGGATACTTCATTTCTGACTGCTACAACCATCCGTAGTAAATCTAGTGAATGAATACCATATTCTTAACTGAACTCTAAAATGCAACACAACTTCAAACTGTTTTGCTAAATTAATATGGATTTTTTTTCTTATTTTATAAGGCACTCCAGGTCCACCCAAAGATGTCAGTATTGAGCAAGTTTCGAGTACAACTGCACTGCTAACCTGGAGACCAGGAATAGATAATAACAGTCCGGTCCAGATATATACTGTTCAAACAAGGACCCCCTTTTCGGTTGGATGGCAGGCTGTTTCAACAGGTGCACAATGACTTTCCTGACTTACATTCTCTGCTATATTTTCTTATTCCTCTGTCCCTTAACCTCTTTGTTTTATGTTTAGTTCCTGAAGTTATTAATGGACGGACCCACACAGCAACAGTGGTTGACCTAAATCCTTGGGTTGAATATGAATTTCGAGTCGTGGCTGGAAATAGTGTTGGCATCGGAGAGCCAAGCACACCATCTGAGCTACTAAGAACTAAAGCATCGAGTAAGTTACCTGAAATTGTGCTGATGGGCTTACAAGTCCCAGGGTACCTCTGGATGGGAGCTTTTCCCCGCAGTGGCTTCAGAGTGGCGGCAGGTGATGTACATGACATAGCCGTCACTCCGAAGCCAACCAGGGCCAAACACCCTAAACTCCGTTGTAAAAAAGTTGGGCACTTACCCCGACTTTTTTTCCTGCGGAGCCTGCACAGCCGATGGTGACAGCTGATTAGTCACCATCGGCTGGAGGAGGGCTGGTTTGGGTGCCATGTGTCCCTCTCTTCCTCCCCCTCCAGCCGCCCTGTTCCCTCCCTCCATTTTTTATACAAACTGGGGAAGGAACGGGGCAGCCAGAGGGGGAGGAAGGGAGGGAGGCATGGTGCCCAAACCAGCTCACCTCCCTCTGACCTCCGTCTGGCTGCCCCATTCCTCCTGAGTGCGGTGTTGCTGCCGCTACTGCACTGAGCACCAGGGAGGGGAGAGGAACGAGGCAGCCAGAGGGATGTGAGCTTGTTTGTGTCCCTCCCTCCCTTCCTCCCCCTCTGGCTTCCCTGTTCCTCTCTCCTCCCTGGTGCTCAGCGCAGTGGCGGCAACTCCACACTTGCTCTCCTTCCCGTGCAGATGCCTGGAAGGAGTGTGAGTGTGAGGACTCAAGGCATCCCGGTGCCAACGTGCCAATGTCAAGATGGGGCCCCTTAAAAATGTAACTCTGCTCTTTGCAAAATGAAATCATAATGGCTCAGAAACACAAATCCTCCAGTGATGCTCAAGATGCAAAACAGAGATCTGGAGGTCATTGCTCATTTGTTAACCTTTATTAATATTTTATCCTTAATATTTTATACAAGTAATAACTAAAATGTAATAGAAAATACTGCACTGGGGAAGGGGAGGGGTTTCGAGGCAAAATGGAGGCCTGATGGCTTGTTGGAAAGGGGGTCCCAACTAGTGCAGGGTTCAGATATGAAGGTCTGGTTGTATCATCCCTTCCATTTGATTATTTTTTTATTTCCTTAGAGAAATATGAATAAACCATATTTAGGTTGAAATTAGATATTCACATCAAGTTCATAGACTGCCAAGGCCCATAGAATGGTCTGAGTGCAGAAGGCATTGATCTCACAGTCTATTCAGCCCATTTATGTGAGTCCTGGGATTTGGTCTTTTCCACATCCACTGTACATATCGTAGTGGAAGAAGTAAGTAAAGGCCACTTGGGTTTTCAGATCTTGGAGACTGTATCTGAAATCCACCAAAACCTTTCTACGGCTTCCCCCATATTCCCTTGATTTGCAGCCGATGACCAGAAGGTCAGTTGTCCAATTTCTGGTGCATCACCTCATTGAACGGTGGAGAACCTGCAGCCTCTGGGCAGATGTGGCTTTGCTAACCAGCCCATACGGCTTCCCCTCTTTATTCCCCACACCCACAGCAGTTAGGTTTGGAAGAAGCTTTACACTTCCATCAATGGAAGGCTTTTAAAAAGCCTAATTGTAGTGCAAGGGGTAATGTGTGGAACTCACATCTGGGAATCCTCTACTCTGCATGTTGTGACCTCCCTACCAAAAATTCCCCCTATGATTATTAGGCTTGGGAAAAGCCAATGGAAAGCTTTTCTCTCCCCCCACCCCATGTAATTGCTGCTTAGGGAGGGGACTTGGTGGGATTGCACCTGGGGAATGAAGCATTAATCCGACCCATGGACACCAACACCTGCCCTGCTCAATATTATCCACAGAACCCATTGAGTTTTTAAAAAGCCTCCCACTGTCTTTCAAGCCTAACTGCCGGTGGGGGGAGCACATTTCCATGTGTGTGTGTGTGTGTGTTGTGCATGAGAATGAATGTATGGGTATGTGTGAATCGGTGTGTTGTGATGTGTATGAGTGTATGTATGTGCACGAGAGAGACAGTGTGTCGAGTGGCCATGCCCACTTTTTCTTTGGCTCCACTCACCTTTTGAAGGGGCCCACCCAAAACTGACATACAGTCCATGAAAGGTTAGCCCAAAGGTAATGTGGCCCTTGGGATAAAAAAGTTTCCTCTCCCCTGACCTAGTGTGCACTGGCTTTTGTAATTGTTGGATGTGTCTGATTGAGTAAGGCATTTTGCATGTTCTTAAGCAATACTCTGATTTGCTTAATACAGATTATAGGAACATAGGAAGCTGCCTTATACTGAGAGTCAGACCATTGATCCATGTAGCCCAGTATTGTCAACAATGACTGGCAGCAGCTTCCAGGGTTTCAGACGGGATTCCTTTCCTTGCCCTATCTGGAGAAGCCGGGGATCGAACCTGGGACCTTCTGCATGCAACACATGCGCTTTATCACACTGAGCTGTGGACCCTCCCTTAACTGTTATTATAAAGTCCTGAATATGCCATCTTAGGCAAGATCTACGCTACTGTTTTATAAAGGTTTATAACGGTATTGACAACTGTTGGTGGCCCAGGACACATTCCTTATACTACTTTCAAACCCCTTTCAAAGTGTTATATACTGTTTGGTGTAGATCTGGCCTAACATTTCAAATTTAAAATAGATTGGTAGACCATGGAAATTCTAGAACGAAAGGAAAACATCAGCCCATCCTTGTGTTAATGATGCACACATTTTTATATCTAAATACTGGAAAAGTATAATATTTAGTGCCGGGCCAAATCCTGCCTCCTGTTTTCAGAAACTTTATCCCTGCGAAAGAGGCATTATTTATTCTGCCTCTTTGCAGGGAGGGGGGAAATTTGGAGAATTTTCTCCTTGGGGAGGGGACAGGGTTTCCACATACTTTTAAAAATGTAGCGAGTTGTTGAGGGGTCTTTTTTCTTTCTTTTAATTTTTTCAAAGCATCACTAGCAATTTCAGGAGCCTAAGAGTTCTTCCTGAATGATTTTTGGAGAGGGAGAGGTCACATGGTCTCCAATAGCATTCATTTAGAACTACTAGGCTCCTCCAAATGCTGAGGGAAGCAGGGTGTTTTTTGTTTGTTTGTTTGTTTGTTTGTTTTTTGAAAAACTAAAAAAATGAGATGCTCCCTCAGCAACCGGTTCTCCCGGCCTCTTTCACCTGAGTTTTCATTTCCCCCCACCCTCCATGAAATGCTCAAAATGGAATGGTTGGAATTTTTGGCCCAGCACTAATAATATTATTAATGCATTGGAAACAGTTAAGCAAAGCATGCTATATGGGAACTATGTTTAAGTTTTTCCTTCTCGTCCTGAACAGAGTATTTTATAAACAGTTGAATTCTAGAAAGCCAGAAAGAAGCAATTGTTCTTCCCAAAGTTTCTTTAAACTTTGACTTTCAGTGAGGGGCTTTATGGAGGTTAGATTTGGTTTGTTGAAATCTGGGTTGTAGAAGATACAGAAATAGAACAGTAGCATTGACGCTATGTGCAGGTTAAAATATTGATCTAAAGGGATTTGGATAAACTCTACCCACTTGACTGCTTAAATGTTCCATAGACAATAGGGAAGCAATTCTGCTGTGCAGCTGGCTGCTAAGATTCTAGAATGCTAATTAAAACCAGCCTCAGAGCAACAGGTGTGACAAATAAATAGTGATGAAAGGGTGAAAGAGAAAGTCTGTCTTATAAGGTCTACATTGCCAGCTAAAACCCGATCAAGCATTCATACATTCCTGGAGGCAAATGAGCCGCTGCTCATTTCATTAAAATGGAGCTGAGAATTAATTGAGCTTCTGCCGATGCAGTTAACCGTAAATTTTCGTCTGTTTCTCAACTATGACCCAGTTGAGGCTTTGTTGAGCAGTAGTATAAATTTCTTCTCCTTGCAAATATAGTAAATACTGAACTCATTTGACACCAGCACTAATTGAGCATTAACTGGTTCATTCAACAGTGGAATGTTAGTTGAGCTTGGCTTGGAAGTCCCTTTTCGATTCTTCATTGAGTTAACCACCCCGCTCCCCTTTCCTTCTTGAACTTTTGCACATCTGACACAGTTTATCCAAAGCAAATGGTAGCAGAAAATATGGTATGGTTCCTCCCAAACATAATACAGTTCCTTTCCAAAAATACAGAACATAATTTGTCAAAGAAGAAAATCCATCCGGGCTGTGGAGCTCACCCAGCTTTCATCAGCTCAACCCCCCAGACTTTGGATTGTTTCCCCACAAGCTGGCCTGACTTGATCTGCATTGAGTGAGCCAGCTTGCAGATTTCCCATTTTTAGTTTATTCATGTAAATAGAAATGTGTGCAAATTGCAGGCACAATTTGTGTAATAATTTGCACAAATTCTAGTCATAATTGGCCTAATTTGTGCAAATTGCAGCTAAATTTTGTGTAAATTATGCAAATTGCACCCTGCAATTAGCACGCATTTCTAGTTATATTAAATTTTTGAAAACCCAGAAAAAGTTCCTGGATTTGGGGAAAGGCCTCACAACTTGGCCCACAAATATGAGCAGAGTTGGGTGTTCACCAGGTATCAGGGATTAATTTCAGCACTGCAGTAGTTTGTAACTAAGATTTAATTAGAAGTACTCTGGAAGTGTGTGGGCCTATTCAGCCTGTAGAATGTCAGAGTCTGTGTGAGCTTATCTCTGTCAGTGTTCTCAGAGCAGGCAGGAGTCGCTTTACTCCCTGTGACTCGGCCTTGAGAGGCTGTAAGTTCTTTGTGAGAACCTGAGAAAATTGGGAGGAAGGGGTTGCAGAACAGTCACTCAGATTGAAGTGTCATCCTGGAAGGCTGAGCAGAAACACCCTGTTTGGACAGGGGCCTTGCTGAAAAGCCAAAAGCCCTTGTCTGTCAAGTGATCCACAGGAGGCGTAACAGTCACGCCTCCCTTTTTAAGCTGATGCAAAGGTGAAGAGCCTTTGCTAGGGACGTCTCATTTGCATTGCTAGGAACATCACATCTGCATTGTTAGGACCATCTCATCTGCATTGCTCAAAACGTCTCTCTGGATCATTCATCTTTTGGGTCTGTGGAGGCACTCTGCACATGAATTTTGGATTCCTAAGGACTTGCCTTTAAAAATTACTTTGTGGCTTTTCATAGACTTGAACTCTCATTCGCTGTGAATTGCATGTCAGCTCAGTGTACCAGCAAACTACGTTTGATATACAACTGTTGGGCTTTCCTTTGCCTGGACTCATGTGGTGTGGAGTTGCCAGTGCGAAAGCAGTGGTATGGAACTCCTTACATCTGTGGGCTTACCCTTCCCTTGATCTTGTTTACCAACCAATGATCCAAGGTTGGACTGGCTCTCTTTGGTTTGTTAGGCCTTTCAAGAATGTCCCTCTTTGATTGTCTGAGGAATCATGTCAGGAATCATCCCCATTCTTTGCCTGAGTTTGGAATCCATGTACGGATTGACCTTTCCCTTTTGTTTGGAACTGTGGAGATGGCAATGGAGAAACCACATTGATGGGCATCTCAGTCACAGTAGTACTGATTAGCTTTTGATTGTTCTGGAATTACTTGGAGTCTATAGCTACTGACCATCAGCTATATGATTCCTGAAGGGTGTAACCATTAAGCTTTTGCTGTGAGATTTCCTGCAATAAAGAAGTCTCACTGATTTGGATGCCTCATGTCAGTCTGCCAGAATGTGTGCTTGCCTGAGGGACCATGAAACGTGACACCGGGAATCCATTGATCCTAAAAAGGGCCGGATTCCACAGTAATGGACATCTTCACTCTAGATTGACTAAAATGAGGTGGTCCATACAGGAATGCTAGTTCTATCACTATGGAAACCATACACCTACCATGATCCCCACCTCCTCAGACCAAGTACAATCCAATATGTTAGTCACAAATACAGCCATGGTCAGCTCCAAACATAACTGCAGTGGGCCAGAAAAGTCTGTATTGTACTTATTTTTCCCTTTGTTAATAAGGAACCTCTCCATGGACATTGGATCTTGTATACTCCCTCCTCCTTTCATATAGTCATGCATTCATAGGAAGGTTTTATAGAATTATAAATGCCTTATTAATTACACAGAATTGTGTGGGTTTTCCCCCCTTCCAGTTCCCACAGTGGCACCAGCAAATGTGAGTGGAGGTGGAGGAAGCCGGTCTGAACTTGTCGTCACATGGGAGGTAATTTGTAAATCAATCTCAACTCTTCAGTGTAATGAAGGGAAATTACAAGACAGGTGTAGCTAAAGCAGGTTTGCCATGCCATTGTTAGCAATTTAGAGAAGTAAACTGTGAGAGGCATGTTATGAAGATGTTTAGAAGTCATCTATAGCCCTCTTATCATCATTATGCAGAAAGCAGCTTAACACTCTAATCTGTTTGGGTATTTTCCGCATTAAATATTCTGCACAGTTTTGTTTGCTTGTCTGTTTTTTTCACCCATTTTGAAATATTATGCTGCCAAGGCGTACCCTGTCATGCATGAAAGAAGACGTGGCCTTTCAGTATTGAATACCACTCATTGTATGCTTAGGAGGCAAATAATATACCCGAAGGGCACAGAACCCTCATTCCACTGAAACGTGCATCCAACTAAGAGGTAACGGAAGAAACTGCCCAGCTAAACACACAAATCACCTCTGCAATCAGCTAGTGGATCTTCTTTAATGTTTCAATAACAACTTGCACAGGTTGTATCTAGAATAGCCTTTCCCAACCTGGTGCCATCCAGATGTTTTGGACTCCAATTTGCATCATCCCCAGCCATCATGGTCAAAGGTCTGGAATGCTGGGAGTTGTAGTCTAAAACATTTGGGGGAACCAGATTAGGCAAGGCTCTTCTACAGCCTGTGCACTTCCCCTGTGCAAGTTTCCCTTAAAACAGGACTGGGGAACCTGACCCTCTAGATGTTGTTGGACCATTTGCAACCATTGCTTTGAACTGATGAGAGTTGGAGTCCAACAACATTGGGGAATCACACCGTTTCCCTACCCCTGACTTAAAACATTATATGTCACCAGCTGAATGCATAAGTGATTGCTCATTTGACCGACCATGCTTCTATCAAAATGGCCAGAGCAGCTCAAACATGATTTGGATTGAAATAGAAAGGATGCTTCCATACTCTGAGCGAGTTATGATGTGAGACAGCCCCTTATTAGATCAGCTCCCATAACATCGCATGTAAACATTTGTTATTTTTAACTCAGTGGTTCTTAGAGATATAGTTGGAATTTTTAAAATTAAAAATGGAAATATCACCATCCCTACACACAATCCAATTGAAAATAATTAATTCAGACTGCAGAATATCCTTTCACTAAACACATAAACAACCTAAAAACATGTAAGGAAGGTCAAGCCATTGCAGATACTATAAGCTGGTATGTAATATCTGTAATGAGTTGAGGAGGTTGGGTTAAGGGGGTAATATGTCCACCAAAAATATTTTGGTATGAAATATTACAAAGCTGTGTAATCAACCTCACGTGTAAAGACAATGTTTGACTTTTATTGTTTATTAATATGGTTTTACTTTACAGAGTATAAGATGACAGGCTGCTGCCCTGAAGATCTTATAGTCTAAAATTTAATACAGGAGATATGATAGAGGAAAGGGAGGCCAGGCTAAATCCAGAAGGGATATGCAGTTGTTTCAGTTGCAGTTGCTTAACCTTAGTACCAGGCTGAGTTACGGTAACACATGGGGACTACCAAGGCTTCAAAGAAAATGTGGGCTTTGAGGAGGGATTTGAATTAAGTCAGTAGCCTATAAGTAGGGCATGGGGATGCATATACTGTCCTGGTCCCTTAAGTCCCAGTTCTAACATTGAGGAACATTCACTGATAAAGGCCTCCTCCACACGGGGCGTTTAATGAGCCTTGAAGGCTCATTATAAATTTTACCTACACACGAGCGGAGCGCAAAACGGGCGTACAGGCGCGTTATCTCCCCGATAATGCGCATTTTCGAACGCGCGTTAAATAGCGACTTTTATTTTGCTCCGGCCGTTAAAGCGCATTTTCGCTGTGTGAACAAGCGATTATGCGCATTAACTACCTGGAAAGCGCTTTTTGGGCATCTTTTAATGCGCTTTGCCGCTTCTCGCCGCCTCCCGTGCAGAGGGATTGTGAGTAAATGCGCCTCCGCGATAATGCGCATAATCGCGGAACCAGGCGCAAAGGCGCATTCTTGTGGAGGGGGCCAAAGGAAGGGGACAGTTACATGGAGAGTTCTACTCATGTTCAAGTGAGTGTGAATTTAACTCCTCTTTAGCCCTTCCCATGCACACTGGGAAGTAAATGGGCATGGCCAGTATGCACAGCCCCATGCACCTATCACAAACTTAACACCTGAGCAAAGCTAGAGAGTAGCATGGCACAGATATTCTGAGAGGCAGCTCCAAGCATATGTAGCCACAAGAGAGAAAGACACAGTCTTTGGGGAATAGAAGACTCTGGAGAGTATGGAGCTAAAAAAATAAAGGTCATGGGCAGGTGTGCATTGGTATATAAGTGCATAGATATGCAGGGGGGAGGGAGGCCATGGAGGGCTTTGAAGATAAGAACAAGGAGCTTGTGCTGGATTTGAGAGAACTAAGCTGGCAGCAACTGCATTAAGTTCAATAAGAATCACAAAATTATTAGAGAGGATAATCCTCAACCAAAAGGGAGGATAAACTGGCTAGATGTTGTGCAGCTGTGCATGACCTGAGAATTATTGGAAGCCCATAATGATTACATTCCGTGATAGCTAAAATAAAGGCAAATACCTTATTATTAGAATAAATGATAGCCATACATTTATCACTATCATAACTAAAGTGTTGGGCTTGGTTACAGTTACAGGCTTGATAAAGTTTCACCAGAGAGAGTTTACAAAAGGATTACATTCTGCTCAGAATTGATAGATAGACATCTTCTGTTCATTATGAGGTATTCATTGTTCTGGAGGTCAAGGACATCACAATTTCAAAAACAATTTAGAGAATGAACAAACTTGAGAACATTTAGAGATTTAAATTAATATGACAAATGGTTTCTTGGGAAGGCCATAGAGCAGGTATGCTTGCCTTACCAGAAAGAAAGAAAGAAAGAAAGAAAGAAAGAAAGAAAGAAAGAAAGAAAGAAGATTATGTTACCAGCTTTCAAATATTTAAATTGATTTCATAAAAGACACAATTATTTTGTTCGAACACATTTTCCACTTCAGATGGAATGTGAGATATGGCTTCTGTTGCAAGAAGATGGTTCAAGGCTAGGTATTAACAAAAGCAATTATAAGAATAGGGACTAAAACAAGAATGATGTGGGATCGTTTTCAATAGAGGCTTTCAAAAACAGCCTGAATATGCAATTGTTAAGAGACTTACCCTCGATGTCCCCAGACTTAGAATTCATACAGAAAGCAGAAGGACATAAATGTAAAGCATTATCAAGCTGAAAATGTTGTGGTGAGTAGGGTGACCAGATAAAATCCAGATCAGGGCTCATGTAACTTTAACAGTTGGAGAGGAAAGGGAATTTCAGCCAGTGTCATTTGTATGCAATTAGTTCCTGGTGAAATTCCTTCTTCATCACAACAGTTAAAGGTGCATGCACTATACTAGAGTGACCATATACAAAAGAAGGCAGGGCCTCTGCAACTTTAACTGTGCAGAGTTACAAATGTGCATACAAATGACATTGGGCTGGGTGTCAGGCTCTGAAATGGAAATTCTAGCTCAAAATTCATACTCAGCCCACTGGGTAGTGGTTTTGGACCAGTTTTTATTTCTTAGCTCATCGTATCATTGGGCTAAAATAGACAAGAGCCAGTGAACAGATTGTATGCCCTGCTTCTTTCAGAGGCTTTTCATAGGAGCGTAGGAAGCTGCCTTATAATGGCCTATATAAACTAGTTTGGGTCTATGTAGTCCAGTATTGCTGATGACAACTTGCAGTGGCTCTCTAGGGTTTAGGCAAATGTTTTTCCAGCCTTACTTGGAGATGACAGGGATTCAACTTGGGACCTTCTTCATGCAACAAGTGTGCTCTACCACTGAGTTATGGTCCTCCCTTGAAGCTACCATCCTCCCCCTTACTTGAATTGGATTAGGACCATGGTGCTTGGGAAAGGAGGCTAACCCTTACCACACTCCCCAGGCTGTTTTCCCAGTCTAAATTGCCCCTTCCCAAATTCTATTTACCTTGTTAAGGAACACAAAGGCATGTTTTCATGGATCTCCAACGTCTTGGCTGGGCGCCCCTTAAGGAGTTTTCCCCTTAAGGAGTAATATCAAAATATTGCTCAGAGCTCCTTGTAGGAATGTAATAAACAGAAAGAACATCTAAACAGGACACCTGGCTGGTGGCCATGCACTATTGGTGATAAGAAAAGAGGTGAGTAGCATTAGGCAATATCTGAGAACAGAATAAAGAGTGTCATGGGGTCAGCCATCTTTTCATTTTCTTCTATAGTGTGTTTCGTGCCCTACCAGGGTCATTGTCAGAAAAGAAAATGGCTGCCCCTATGCATGGAAACAGCCATCTTTTTTGCCATATAATTATCCAGGAAGAGACATGTAATGACATACGGCTGCTTTCTGAAGCACTTTCCCATGCATTTTTAAGCTCAATTTATGTTTTCTAGCATACCTTCTAGCTGCTCAAAGCAGCTTAAACTTGTAAAAAAAGAAAAGCAAAAAAAAAACCCAAATGGCAACCCTTAGGCCCCCTTATAAGTTATTAAGTAGTTGAACTGTGCTGTAGAAAAGTTAGTAGAACTGCGAACTAATCCATATGTCTACGTTCCAATCTGAATACCCGTCTGAGAGCTGTGATTTACATTAGCTCCAAAATCCAGCACAAACAAAATTCTCTTCTATCCCTACACACAAGTAGTATTTCCAAGTAAACAATCTGTTTATGCCCAGCTACAGCACATGGAAATGAGAATAATTTGATCTTTTAACACAAGTGGCCTCTCTGCAAGTATTCTTCAAATGTGAAATAACCTTCCTTGCAAAAATGTGCAATTTTGCACAAATGTAGAGACAAACTCTTTCTTTTTTCTGTTCACAGGGTTCACTTATGCTGCCCTCACTCTCGGTGTTTATTTTGACAAATATAGCTATGGCATACATCCAATGCATCATTTTAGCTGTGTTCTTTTAACAAACAGCTGCATCACACCCAACTTTCTGAGATAAAATGTTCTACTGTCAGCATATGACAAGGAACATGTAAAATGTGCTAGTCCTTTATTCCCATTGACTTGACAGCTGACAGTTGCTTTCACTGCATCGCTCTGCTGAAAAGAGACCAGGAACAAAGGGGGTATTTTGATTCATTAGGAAGAGAATGGATAAGAGTTTATGAAATAGGATGGACCTTTTTGATTTTTACAAAGATTTCCAGAAATGATGAGTGGGGCCTGGGGAAGAGGCATTGCTCTTTACCATTCAAACACTTTTGTACATGTCAATTGATTTTAAATTAAGAAAAACCGCCATATTTTAAAGAGTGGTTTTTAGCATTCATTTTCCACTATGCATTGCAACCCTTCTTTATCATCTTTCTCTGCTTTATGCTAGCAGAAAAGAAGTGACTCAGACTAAATCCAAGTCCCCCAAATGCCCGGAATTAATTTGATTTTGACATGAAGCTTTTACATTGAGAAACCAGTTAACAAAACAGACCACCATAACTTTGCTTTGCTGTGATGAACTGACTCGCCAGCCAGATTAAATCCGAGATTACAGGAGCATCACAAACAAATTAAATGGTCCAGCAAGTAGCATAACCTACGATTGTGTGTGTGTGTGTGTGTGTGTGTGTGTGTACTCATGCATACACACCTCCTGGCTCTCCATCATGTATCACAGCTAACTCGGCAAGTCTGAGCAAGTAAAAGAAAACAAAAACATACTTTTACAATATGTCAAAAGGTAAACATAATTAAATATTACTATGTTTGGCACTCTAATGTTAACATTTCAATTTTGTGTGAGTCACCAGAATATAACAATATTCCTTTTTATACTTTAATCACTGGTGTCTTTCTAGTGCTATGTATGGTAAAATAATATTTCTATTCATAAAATTAGCTCTCAAAATCAGTACTGATGAATATACAAATGTTTTAATACATAAATGTGAGCTTTAAGTAAAATACAAATGTCGGGAGATCCAATCCAATGTAGTATGACTCATGCACATGGTATGTACATATATAGCAACAATTGTTTCCCATCCATTGTAATTCTTCAGGTGTCAGCAGTAAAGTGTATATTGTTGGGGCGGGTGCAGATCATACCCAAACTCAGATGATAATGAAATGCTTCTAACTTTAAAAATGTTCTGCACGCTTTTAATGCTGCTGAATAGGTCTTTTGTTTCTAAATTGATTGTCTCAATAGATTTATTTTTTATTGTTATTTTCGATATTACATTGACTGATGGAGCAAACACTATTATCTTCTTGGAAGCACAGTCAACCGAATCAATGCAACTAAAATATATAGATAGAGTGAAGGTTCAATTAAAAGAGTATATACAGTGTTTGCAAGTGGTTATTGATTGATTATTATGCCTCTTGCAGTCAATTCCTGAAGAACTACAAAATGGGGAAGGTTTTGGATACATCATTATGTTCCGGCCTCTCGGTTCAAAGAGTTGGACAAAAGCAGTGGTTACGTCAGTGGAGGCATCAAAATACATCTATAGAAATGAAAGTATTACACCATTACTCCCTTTTGAAGTGAAAGTGGGTGTCTTCAATCATGAAGGAATAGGCACCCTAAGCCCAATATATATTGTCTATTCTGGAGAAGATGGTAAGTAAAGTGATCCCTGCCTTACCATTTATGACATTATTGTGTCTTCTTAAAGCTAGGGCTGTGCACCACCTCAGGCCGAAATCTCAGATCTGGAGCAGCACCGGGTTGCCCTGAGGCACCCTGAGGCTGAAGCAGATTGGCACCAAAACCTCGATGCCTCAGGCTGATTCGGGGTGGTGCAGGGCTGCTCCCCCATACCTACCTGCCTGCCTGCCTGGGTAAGCTGGTCCAAGGCCAGCCATGAGTTCAGGTTAGTCCATTGAATTCACTTCCCTGTCCTTCTCCACCCTCCCCAGCCTCCCAGTCTTTATGGCCACAATAGTTTGCAGCCATTGCTATACACAAATGTAAAGAGCCCCCGCGATTACTTTTAATCGCAGCTTGCCTCTCAGTAGGAGGATGTGTTTGCAGGTAAGTTCTTTCGATGATGGCTCTTGGTTGGGGGGCAAAGAGGTGAGGAGAAGCAGGGAGCCAGGTGTCCAATGGACTCCCAGTCGGCCTTGCTCCCGGCTTTCCTGGGAGCCAGCCACATGGCCAATAATAATAATAAATTTATTTCTTACCCGCCTCTCTCTCTGGATCAAGGCGGGGCATAACAACAATATATATATATATATATATATATATATATATATATATATATAATTAAAAGCATATAAAATGAATACATTATTAAAAGTCACCAGGAACCTGCATGGTCAACCTGCTTCGGAGCGCCAGAATCTCACCTTGGCTTTGGTGCCAAGGTGATGCAGGCACACATCTCAAAGCACCGCAAGATGAATTGGGGCCATTTCGGAGGCTCTGAAACATCCTCCGAGGAGGGGTGGGGGGCAAGCGAGGGTTGGGGGGCAAAATGGCAAGTGAGATCTAAACCATATTGTGCAAGATTTGACACCCCATCCAAAACACTGCCAGTAATGAATTTGTATGCAATGCACAGCATTGTGGTGATTCGGTACTTAATATGCCACATCACAAGCAATTTGTTGCCACTACCAGGCATCTTCGGACTGGGACATAAATCATAATATAATTTCTGAAGATTTAAAAAAATATATCTAATAGATTTCTACCCTGCTTATCTCTGTAATCCTGCATCTTCTACTTTTCATGATATCAATGTTGAATTCAGGCATGCTCTACTAAAGTATGCATTTACATGATTTTCAGTGCCTTTCTTGTTCTCCTAGGGCCACAGATAGCACCAACAGGAACTTCAGCACAAAGCTTCTCAGCCTCCGACATGGAAGTCTCTTGGAATCCTGTTGCATGGAACAGACATATTGGAAGAGTTCTTGGCTATGAGGTGCTGCACATCACACTCTAGATATTTTCAGCCAATTTTGACTGGTCCATTCATAATATATATTTCCCCCACCTCTACCCATCTGCTCTCTTTTCCCTCCCTGCCCTCACAGTTCCCCGGACTCTAAGTTTTTCTTATCTGTTCACTTAATGCCAAGAGTTGAGCTAAACTTTGGACTTGACGGCTCCTTTCTTCCTCTTCAAGTCTTTTCAGCCCGTTGTTCCATTGGGTCCGTGCATTCTCTGCCCTTTCCTTCAACCAATTATTTTGTATTGATTCATTGTTAAAATTGTATCCCATTTTTCCCTCTAGCAAGAGACTCAGAGTGGCATATAATAATAAAATATACACAGAATACAACAAAAAACAATCAGAACATACCCTGGGATCATTACTCTTCTTTCTGGACCCTGACACCCCTGGAATTCACAAGGAAAGCCAATCATTGCAGGTTTACATTCAGTGAACATAAACCTGCAATGAGGTAACCCAGTGGATAGTTTTTAGCTGCCAGGGGCGGCCTTACTATTAAGTGGAAGTAAGCGGGTGCAGCAGGCAGAGGAGGAGGGGAAGAGGGGTGCTCTTCCCCGGCAAAGGGACTGCTGCATTTTGCTAGCTATGCAGGCAGCCAGCAGGCCCAAGAAGAAGAAGAAGCTCAGTTGCCCACGCACCTCACGCTGACCCTGCCAACCAGCCAGCTTACTTTCCATTGTCGGGTCATGTGCATCTGCATCGCCAGAGTGCTGCCTCCATAAGGTCTTTCTGCCTTCAGGAACTGTGCTGGATGTATGTGCAGGTGCTGCATGGCTCCTGAAGGCAGAAAGACCTTACAGAGGCAGCGTGCTGGTGACACAGGTGTGTGTGTCCATGCTTGGAAATGTAAGTTGCCTGGCAGTGGGCAGGATTGGGAGGTGTGAAGCTGCTTCGGATTCTTCAGCATGCATGGGAAGGGGCGGAGGAGGCCATGGGGGAGGGGATCACAGGAGGGGGAGGAGGGGAGGGGAGGGGCCAGAGAGCATGGCAGTTCCCCAGCGCTTCAGGCAGCAACTTGCCTTGGGCCAGGACTGCTGCCAGCCGTCACCTACTGAATATAGAGCAGGCCGACTCTTTAGTAGCTTGGCTAAGAGGCTTAACAAAGAGTTATGGGGTGAGAGACTAGTAATCAGAATCCCCTTGGATCAAATCACACTAGCTCTACTTTAAGTAAAGAACTTACGTTATTGACAAAACAATACACAGCATGGTGTTAATGCAGTCAAAATAAACAAGAAGAGTTGTTCTAGCTACTGAACTTTCCCTAACCTCCCAAGCAACATCTCTTATGTGCTGCAGGAACAGCAGAACCTGGAATCAGCAGTCTTTCTATCTTCCTGGTAGATGGATGGTATGGGCATCATGTAGCTTTCCCAGCTAACTGCAACTGAAGACTTGTCAGCCAGGCATACCTTCACCAAAAGAATACTCCATTCCATCTCCCTCCCAACTAGTTTTTCCTTCTCTGCCCCCAACAGTCAGCATTCAAGACTGCTCTGTTCCCACTGGGCTGTTTTTAGGATGGGAGAAGTTCCAACGATTGTAATTCTGCAAGGCTGCTGATCCCTTCCTCTTATGTATGGATGGTGCTGTTTGGCTGCATAAGTCGCTTGCCTCTGACCTTGGAATGAGAAGGAACAAGTGAGATCTGCCACAAAATGCTCCAATGTGGAATTGTCCTGTTCAGGATTGTCATCTGCAGGCATGATTCTCATCTGCAGCCATGTCCTTTTCCAGGATACTCCATTTCATTTCCCCTCTTCCCTGGTGTTCTCTCCTTCAACTGTTAGCCAGCTTTCCATGTACAGTAAACATGCTCAGTCCTTATTCGATTGAAGGTGGGTTTTGATTAGTTTTTTTCCCCCCTAAAGTTTCTTTTGTATGTCTCCATATCATTGGACTTTCCCCACGGTGGTTGATAGTTCCCTCTTGCTTTGGCTACATAAGGATCCACACTTGGAGAATGCATTCACTAATAGAATATAAGATGATCGAGAGCACAGCGCACATGCTCTTCCACATCAAACATTTGTTAGTGCTCAAAGGAAGGTCTGAGTCAATAGTTATTGAATTATAACTACAAGGACAAGAAACGTAATAATTTAGATCTCTGTTGGAACCCTTTTTCATTTCTTTTTAATTTTCCCCTCTTCATACTCAAGTTATATTTTATTTATTTATTTATTTTATTCCATTTATATACCGCCCCATAGCCGAAGCTCTCTGGGCGGTTTACAAAAATTAAAAACATAGAACAATTAAAACACCAATATACAAAATTTAAAAACATAAAGCATAAAAACAAGTTAAAATTAACTTGTTTAAGTTTCCCCTTTGGATATATGTATATATAAAAGCAAAGGATTCCTAATGTGTGAGTGTGAGTGTGAGTGTGTGTGGTTCCTAGTTTACATTCACGACACAATAAATGGTATAAATAATCATGGCTGCTTTTATATCTGGATGATATAATTACAAATCCGCCGTCAGTCTTGAACCATTATTCGTTGACTTGTCTTCTTTCAAATCAAGGTTGTAGCTGGAGAAAAGCAACAAGCTGTCTTTGTTCTTAAATTCTAGATCTTATACTGGATGGATGATTCAAAGGATTCTACAACTGGCAAAGTCAGAGTCAATGGCAATATTACAGCAAAAAACATCACCAGCCTCAGAGCCAATACAATGTATTTTGCCACAGTGAGAGCTTACAACACAGCTGGGACTGGACCATCAAGTGTCCCAGTTAATGTCACTACAAAAAAATCACGTGAGTATCTGAAATAACCAATGACTGAAAAGCACAAATGTATCTGATCTAGAGCAAGTTAATACAGCTTAGGGATGGGGGAGAATGTGATTCAGTTTGTATTTAGATATGAGCTTAGTACATTTGCAATTCCGGAACCAATATGCAAACCAGAATACAGTTGTTCTTCAGTTTTCGCACTTCTTCAGATTTTGCTATGAAATTCTCTGAACAAAATTTGTGTACAAAAATCCATGCATTAGGGGTAGTGGGCACAAATTATGTATCAGGGGAAAGTGAAAGAAATGTAGGAAGAAAATCTATTATGTAAGGGGGAAAGTACTTGAAAAAAAATTATATAGTATGCCCTTAGTTCTTACAAAAATGGAGCTATTTGTACAAACATCCACACATATTTCTATGCAGATTTTTTTGAAAGGCAAACTGATGCAGAAATGGGACAGAACAAACTTAAGGCTGGAAAATTGAGAAACTGAGATAAACCAAAGCTGACAGATTCACCCTCCATAAATTACATTTTTTTCTAGCTTAAAAACATAAAAAAACCGGATGCAACTATCTTATGTGTACCTTTCTTTTGAAAGCAAGCCATGATATACATTCTGACCTATGATAGCTAAGAAAACGGCTACCTTTTTTTGTATGTGATGCTTTTGTATTACCAGGCAATAGAAAATATGTGTGTTTTGGTCAGTGTCACTAAGCTCCTTTCGTCCCACCCACCCCCTACAGCCATTGGACACCCAGCTTTACCAACAAGTTCATGGTGTAACCCCTAAGCAAGAATGAATCAACCAATATATAAAACCTTAAAGAAATTGAGGTGGATATTAGGGATGTGCACTGGATCGGACCCGATCCACGATCCGAGTCCGGTCCAGTGGGAAATCGGATAAATTATCCGATTTCCGATCCCGCAGCTGGATCGGCCGATCCAATCCGAACCGGTCCGAAAAGGCTCCGAACCGGTTCGGAGGATCGGCGGATCGGCGGGCGCCCACTGGCGCCCACCGCCGCTTCCATTGGTGGGCGCCAGCGGGCGCCTGCCGATGAAAGTGGACAGCGGGGGGGAGGGAGGAGGGGGGCGCTTACCTTCTCGGCCCGTCCGCTCCCGTCCGGCACTAGCAGCTACTCCCAGCGGGCTCCGCGGCCTGCTCTAGGGTGGCGCGCCGGGTGATGTCATCACCCGGCGCGCTACTCTAGAGCAGGCCGCGGAGCCTGCTGGTGGTAGCCGCCGGCCCCGGACGGGAGCGGACGGGCCGAGAAGGTAAGGAGGGGGTGCGTGGAGGGGAGGAGGGGGCACACGGAGGGGGGAGGGGGGCCCTTACCTTCCCGGCCCGGCGGCTCCCGTCCGGCGCCGGCGCCTACTACTCCCAGCAGGCTCCGCGGCCTGCTCTAGGGTGGCGCGCCGGGTGATGTCATCACCCGGCGCGCTACTCTAGAGCAGGCCGCAGAGCCTGCTGGAAGTAGTAGGCGCCGGCGCCGGACGGGAGCCGCCGGGCCGTGAAGGTAAGGAGGGGGTGCGTGGAGGGGAGGAGGGGGCGCGCGGAGGGGGGAGGGGGGCCCTTACCTTCCCGGCCCGGCGGCTCCCGTCCGGCGCCGGCGCCTACTACTCCCAGCAGGCTCCGCGGCCTGCTCTAGGGTGGCGCGCCGGGTGATGTCATCACCGGGCGCGCTACTCTAGAGCAGGCCGCGGAGCCTGCTGGAAGTAGTAGGCGCCGGCGCCGGACGGGAGCGGACGGGCCGAGAAGGTAAGCAGTGGCGGGGAAGGGGGCTTACCCCCCCCCCCGGAGCCGTCCGCTTCTATCCGCTGGCGCCCGCGGGCGCCAGCGGATGGAAGCGGGCGGCCCCAGGGGGGGTAGGGAGCGCGGGGGAGGGGGCTTACCTGCCGGGGCCGTCCACAACGGACGGCCCCGGGGGGGGGAGGGAGTTAGGCCCCCCCTCACCCACCCGCCGCCATTTTTTTCTCATAGACTTGCATTGCAATGCAAGTCTATGGGGAAAAAAATGGCGGCCGATCCAAAAATTTACGATTTTTGGGTCGGGATCAGACTCGATCCGGTCCGGGGGGCCTCCGATTTTGTCCGAACCGGTCCGGGACAAAATTGGAGGTCCCGATCCGGGTCCCGATCCGATCCGGGGGGTCCGTGCACACCCCTAGTGGATATATATGCAATTAAAAACACAAACCATAACATTTCTGTGCTATTGATGTACTACACTCCCCTTGAGGAAGTGAATACTATCAACCAAGGCAGACCACAGTCTTTGGAGTCTTGGAGTGGTTTCCACCAGTTCCTGGCCATGGAATGATGTGCTGCAAGATTGCAGCTCCACTTTAGGGACTATTGCAAATGCTCTCGAGGTGCAGCAACCTCTCAACTAAGCTGTACATCATTAGATTTGCCACGATGGGGGACTAGGGGACACCCATGCAGCATCACCCTGTGATACAGCAGTGCTTGGCAGGATGAAGTGCTTGAATGTCCATGGGCAACACTGGTCAGATAGCACCTAAGTATCAATAACTTGCTTCAGAGGTGGCAGTGGTGGGGATAGAGTAAAAGAGCCACAAAATGAGATCCTGGGTTTATGAGGAAACTGATAGAAGGAAGTTGCTCAGGGGTATGGCACAAACTTTGCATGGAAAAGCTCCCAGTTTCAATCCTTTGCATCTTTGGGCAGGACTTAGTAAGACTCCTGTATGGAATCCTGAATTGTCACTGCTGATTAGTGTAGCAGATTCCTACGTTCCTAGAAATATCTTTATAGTTCTAAGCAGTACTATTGGATGGCACAGGACACAATAAGATGACATCCTATCCTTGCACAGTATCCTGTTACAAAACATATTCAGGCAACATGACATACTTCTAAAATAATGGATAATGAGTTGAACTACAAAGAACCATGAATGCACTTTCTGTTTTATATGGATTGAGAAAACCAACACTCAGAGGAAATGAACTTTAGTCTTTTTATAGAATCTAGTATGCTAGATGTGATGGAATTGAAATTAATCTGGGGGAGGAGATTGAAATTATTCTGAGGATGGAGATTGTTATTGAACATGTAAATAAAACACACAATTGGGAAATACTCCTTTTGCCATTTTGAAGGCTTGATCACATTTACAGCTGGAATTTCTACTAACCTTCAGTTAAACAAGGTGCTTGTAACGTTAGAAGTTTCAGCAACTAAGAATAGCAAGAAAAGAAAAGGACTTTTAGACGTCCTTTTGTTTGCTTTAGCCCTTTGGACACGTTCTTCTTTTCTATTGCTATAAGCGGTAGGAGGAAAAAATTGACTCAATGAGTGTTGCTGTTTCATTATAGCAGTGCTATAGAAAATCCAGAGTCCATCAAAGAGTTAGTTGTGCTTAACCTCGTTCATTTTAACAGGCTTTTATGAGCCTGTATGCTGGATTGTTTTTAAGGGGTTTAATGATCATATATCTATTTTCAGTTGTTTCCAATAGCATTACACAAAGATATGGTAAAATCTGTAGCTTCAGAATAGCTTAGAGAGGCAGAATATATTCGCAGTCAAGAAGAATCACACAGCATTTGAACTGTGATATATTTGTGAGGAGTCTAAACTAAGGTAAGCTAAGAAATCCAGTAGAAAGGGGTTGTAGCCAATACTAGTTCCGAGTAGACCCACTGAAAAGAGTGAAGCTTAAATTAGACTAACATTGGATATAACCCATTGGATACAATCCAAAATCAAGAAGATTTTATGTTGCAGACATTCCCACCCTTAATTTTCCTCTTTGATTAAGCATGATTGGAAATGCATGACAGCTGGAACTGCGTTTACAATCCTCTGTGAAAACAACCTTGATGTTCTCTGCCTATCTTCCATTGATTTGATGGGCCTACTATTCAACTTTTCCATTCAAAATCCTCTTGGGTTTATAAGAGTAGTGAGCACCCAATAAATATCTTTTAATAAATTGGAACATCGCCTTGCCCTTTTTCGTTTAACTCTTTCTCCTTTTTAGGTTACGTATGGAGAGGTGGCCACTAATGCACAGGTAAAGGGTGTTTTGTGGTTATTTATTTTTAATGCATGCAGATTCCTTATAAACACTCTTCTACACAGTGCTCATCAAAGAGGAAGTAGAGGGGATGGGGGGGGTAGGTTATGCAGCAAGTCCTTTCCATACAGCAGTAATTTCACGCAAATATAAGGCAAAAGAGGGCTCCACAAATCATTACCATGTTGGTAAAATTCTATAAGCAGCTATTTCCTACAAGAATCTCAACACGCATATGTCCATTTAGAATTATGTACATTAAGCATGTCTTCAGATATAGGAGTACCACGAAAGAGTATTCACATATATGAAAATCACATTGGATGAAGTCTTAAGACCAGTGGTTCGTGTGGAGTTAGCAGTTACAACCTTTTTCATTCCTTATTCAGGATGGATAGAGACACCAGCTGAACAACTAGGAAGGAATTATTACGTACACATCCCATCTGGGTACAGGGTGGTGTGGGTGTCTTGGAGCATGAAAATTAACAATGTTGGCACCTGCCCACTTGCCACACATGCAGATCTACAATGATACCTGTTATCTGTTTTTGAGCCATCTCTGCAGTGTTAGCTGTCTCCTGCACTCAAGGATAGATTACCATCAGGGAAAAGAGGATAGATAGATAGATAGATAGATAGATAGATAGATAGATAGATGATAGATAGATAGATAGATAGATAGATAGATAGATAGATAGATAGATAGAGATATATATATACGGTAGCCGATAGGAAAAGTATGTGCCATAGAAAAAAGAAGAGGAATCTTATAAAAACCAAACTTTTCACTAAGGACAAATGCATTCATTGTATTTTAGTGAGTGCTATCGAAGTGAGAATCATTCATGTTTCTGAATCCACACAGAAAATATCAACTTCCAAGGTGCTTGTGGATCTTCCTTGTTAGTCTGCAGCATGCCAGCTGCAGACTAAACTGAACTTAGGTTCATATAGAGCCCACCATTTCAGACTTGGTATTTTTAGGCTGCATCTACAACACATTGAATTGTGAGTATGCCCAACAAACACAGTGGAATTTAAGAGTGAGTAACAGAGCACAGGATTGTGCTGCTAGCATTTTGCAGCTGTAGTGCTCACTGTTATTACATATTGAAATTGGACCAACAGTGCTGTCTTACAAAATGATAACTGAAATGTTACATGACCCATTAACAGGGGCACTTGCATTTCTTATCTTAAGATACTAATGAGACAGTAATATACAGTATTTTATGTTGGAACAGAATTTAGCCCTGTTCAGAAATTCCCCTCCATGCATTCATAATGCATAGTGGCTAGGACCATGGGCCCCATCTCCAATGTGACCAGCTCTGTCTTCCAACCTCTGCACAATTAAGGTTTGAAGGAAGAATGTGGGGCATATGGTTCCACCGCTGCCACCACTTTTGGGGAATTCTCTATACAAGGGGATTCAGCTTCCATCTGTGTTCTCCACAGCCACCAGCTCTAGATTCCAGGTCTCCCTACAGAAGAGTTCTCTCAGCCTGGCTTTCTCTTTTCCCAGATCTGAGTGCTGTTCCCTTCAACTAACTACCAGTAACCCCCAACTAGGGTGACCAGATAAAATCCAGGTCAGGGCTCATGTAACTTTAAGAGTTGTAGAGAAAAGGGAATTTCAGCCAGAGTCATTTGTATGCAATTAGTTCCTGGTGAAATTCCCTCTTCATCACAACAGTTAAAGGTGCATGTTCTATACTAGAGTGACCATATACAAAAGAAGGCAGGGCCCCTGCAACTTTTACTGTTATGATGAAGAGGGAATTTCATCAGGAACTAATATCATACAAATGACACTGGCTGAAATTCCCTTTTCTCTACAACTGTTAAAGTTACATGAGCCCTGACCTGGGTTTTATCTGGTCACCCTACCTCCAACTCTCTGTCATCCACCATCTAGCTATTCTGTCTGTAACAGATTCTCCATGATCTTAAAAAGCAAACAAATAAAACAAAACAAAAACCTCCTGGCCAATCACGTTCCTCATGGCATTCCCAACTACCAATCACCCTTGTTGACCCACCTGACCAAAACAAAGATAACTTCTGCTCTTAAATGTCTTAAACTGCCTAAAGTTTCCCTGTAACCAAGGCAACCACAATTGTTTAAGGCTCCATACACAGTAGCAAAGCTAGGCCTCTGGCGCACTTAGCCACACAGAGGTGGCACAACATTTTAAAACATGGACAGTTCTTTACATAGCATTTCTTCACAAGAAGCCCTATACTGAATATACAGTTGAATATACAGATACATTCCTCCATGCAATCAAGATCCCTGAGTAATTGGCATTCCCAATCACATAGAGGAGTCTATGCATAGATAGGGTGACCAGATAAAATCCAGGTCAGGGCTCATGTAACTTTAACAGTTGTAGATAAAAGTGAATTTCGGCCAGTGTCGTTTGTATGCAATTAGTTCCTGGTGAAATTCCCTCTTCATCACAACAGTTAAAGTTGCAGGCACTATACTGGAGTGACCATATACAAAAGAAGGCAGGGCCCCTGCAACTTTAACAGTTGTGATGAAGAGAGAATTTCACCAGGAACTAATTGCATACAAATGACACTGGCTGAAATTCCCTTTTCTCTGCAACTGTTAAAGTTACATGAGCCCTGACCTGGATTTTATCTGGTCACCCTATGCATAGACCTTATTCTGAATGCATGCAGGTTGGCAGAGCCAAGCTTGTCAGGGCAGCGATGTTGGGTGTGTAGAAATGGGGGGGGGGGTCTAAGCTCCTTTCCTTGAGGGAGATTTTTAAATTGACCTTAAATTAATAAAATTAGGCACTTGACTATGCATTTTGAGGGGAGTTTTGTTCATTGGCCTTTATTATGAAAGAATAGGGTGGCCATAGATGTTACCTTTCAGTCTTCTCTTTGAAGGCATCCTATATTTGAAGGGCTGACCAGTCCAGATCTGGTTTAAAGATAAAGCACCCTAAGAAAGGAGAGAAGGGGTCTTAAAGTTGCCCAGTAATGGACTTAGCAAGGCACACAAATCACTTGGGCACAGTCTTCCCACTATGTTCAGATTATTGTATTTCTATTTATACTGTAGAAATTATTTCTAAATTTACATCTATACTTTAAAATTAGCACATGCGATTTTTATTTTATTTTATTTGCACTCCTGTATCCTCTTTTTTGTTGATGAATTTTCTCTTTTTTTGATGTAAGTGCCTACCCCATGTCAGGATCTGTTCTTTAAGATTCCGAAAGCTCAAATGGTTTTTCTGACAGTCAGTTCTATCTTTCTACTCATTGGACAATGGTGTAAAACAAAAGAGTAAAACAAAATCTGGGTGTAACTTGCTTTCATATTTTTTTCCAGCTGTGAACTTGTGGTCAGTCTTTATATGGACAAAAAGGAACTGTTTAAATGGCTTTTAATCTTCTCCTTAATTGCTTATCCAAATTCTTCTGTTTGCTTTTATCTCAGTTCTATTTTATTTCTTTGTGTGGTGCAATGTGGCATAGGATCAGGCTATGAATGAGTTGTGTCTAATAACTCAGGAACATTGGGTGTAAATCAGGTTGTGAATTAACTTCTAGAGAAGTTCATTTTGATTCAACACTTTACTCACAGTTTTGTAAACTGGGACTAGTTGAATAAGATTAGTGGCCACCAATGGGATTCCTCTAACCTATTAGATGATTTTGTCTTGCCCTCATGACCTATGGTTCTGTGTTAATCCATCTTTTGGAGATGGTGAGGTGATGTCATCTGCAGGCATCCTGGGGCTGAGCAGGCATAAAAGCTGCCAAGTCCACAACAGAAAGAAGAAAGCCACAGGTGGAAGAGGAAACTAAGAAACTTTTGCCCCCATTGAAGCTGGTCAACACCAGCAAAGGCCCGTGAACTGCTAGATATTGAAGGCCAAAGGATGTGTGAATGAGTGTGAAGCTTTTAATGAACTATCTCCCCAGCATCTGGGTGCCCAATTGTGACCTCTATGTATATGATGTCTAATAGTAAAAAAAAATTACATTTCCTAACGCAGTTTTCAGATAATTGTTGTTGATGTTTTCCTGATTATGAACAGAATTTACCTCACATGTAAAGGCAATTGTAATAAGAGACTTTAAGCAGCGACTTGGTTTGAATCAGACATATGTTACTACTGGCATGTCAACTGTTCATGCAATTCTAAACTGGAAATTAATATTGTATTTATCTTTTATTAAAGCACCAAGCCAACGGCCAGCAAACATTGCCTGGAAATTGACCAATTCAAAGATATGCTTGAACTGGGAACATGTGAAAACAATGGAAAATGAGTCTGAGGTGCTAGGCTACAAAGTAAGTTGATCATAGAGACTCCTGGCAAATGCCTTGACTGGTGTATTTCAATTAAGCCATTAATGGTTTTTTATTAATCTAAATCACAATCTTTTATTCCTTCAGTTTGTTTACTAAATATGGCAACAGCGGCAGGTAAGGAGCGCAAGTGGGGGGAGGGAGCATGAGTGGGGAGGAGGGAGTGCTGGCCCAGTGTTTTTCCCCATAGACTTGCATTGGCGGAAAGCTTTCTTTCCCCCAATGCAAGCCTATGAGGAAAACACCTGAAATGGCGGTCCATGATCGTATCGGAACTTCCGATATTTATCGGATATCGGATCCGATCAAATACGGGTACCCCCCGATATGATCGAATCCAATATTTTTAATATCGGAAATTCCGATCTGATTCCAAAATTTCTGACCGTGCACATCCCTACAAATAAGTAACTTTTTTGTCAGTGTATAAAGCTGCCTCTGCATTAGTGATGAAAGTAAGTATAGAATGTCAACAAGTCCAATGTGAATAATGGTGCCACAAATCTGTTGTTTTGAAAGGAAAATATTGCTCAAAAACTATGTAGAGGCTTGGATGACAAGGGAGATGATTGGACACAGTTCAATTTGGGAGCATGTTCTATACACTGGGGTGGGGGATGTGTTGGTAGTCTACAACTCCCATCAGCCCTGGCTTACATAGCAAGTGGTGAAGGATGAGGGGAGTTGTAGTCCAACAATATTTGGGGGGCCACATGTTCCCCATCCCTGCTATACAGCTTAAATCAGAGGAACGTAAACCAGGCTCCTAAGATTTACTTTGCTTGCTTATACCTGAACACTAGGGCCCACCAACTAGAGCAAGGTGCAAAATGGTGTGAGGTTACAGCTCTTTCACTCTCCTTTGCCATACATCACAGAGGATGCAGTCTTATGGACTGTACCCTCATTGATCAGAAACTCCTGAATTCGGAGGCTTCTGAGATTCTTATGCCCTAGCAAGCTAAAGCCAGCAGAGCAGGAGGAATGGTGGTGGCAATCTTTGCCTCCCTGTTGTCTAATCTCCTTTATTTTCGCTAGATGGACTTTTCAGCCCATATAGCGGGGGCACGTCAGAGGGGAGGGTAGGAGGCTGGAGGAGCTCTGGAAAAATCATATCCTGGCCTCTCCAGTCTCCCCTCCCTGCCCACTGGAACACCCCTTTTCCTCCTCTTCAAGATTGATTTTCTGACCTTGGAGATGCAGCCGGCATGGTTCTCTCCATGCTAGCTGTGAGGGGGCAGGTCAGATCTCTGACTCCTCATTCCAAGCCATTCTATGGGCCCTATGATATTTACTTTGGGTCCATAAGATTGCTCTCTTAGACAGCCTATGATGCTTGGATGTTGCTCACATTAAAGGCCTAGTTATCGCTGAGGTAAATCTGTGAGTAGGCTGTGCTACTTCTCCAGACTGCAGTTCCTCCAGACAAAACAAAACAAACAAGCAAAGGGCAGTATCCAATGCTGGCAGTCTGCCACTACCAAGCACATTGTGCTAGCAGGAATGGCTGCTA
Organism: Anniella stebbinsi; assembly: GCA_029215795.1. NCBI lineage: Eukaryota > Metazoa > Chordata > Lepidosauria > Squamata > Anniellidae > Anniella > Anniella stebbinsi. The sequence goes on along the minus strand of JARDYH010000005.1, from coordinate 138,680,920 downwards.
GTGCAACTGGAAAATCATGCTTCATAGCACAACCTCAGAAACTGACTCAGACTAGCAGACTTGGAACAGGGGAAATCAGTGGAGATCCCTTCTGCAAGTTCCACTGACATGTCCCATTCCGTAAGCTAATTTCCAGTTGTACTATCAAGCTGTAACTTCCTATTTTGCTAGTGGACATTCCAGTTAGTGCAAAGGCGGTGTTGGTACTACCCCCAAAATTTACTGCTACACATATATAACTAGTATTCTAAGAATACTGCTAGGCTACAACCTTTTGCCCTGACATATTAGTTTTATTTATATATTTATTTATTTTATTTATTTATGTACAATATTTATATACTGTGCCATATCTAAAGTAGATTCTGGAATAATGAACATGGAATAAAACGGTAAAAAGATTAAAAGATTAAAACAACATATTAAAAAATCTTCAGTTTAAACAGAATACCAATAAAAACAGTGGCTGGTCAATTGAAGAATCCTTCCTGGAAAGCATACTACATGCAGGGTGACTAGGTTGCTGTTCTGCTTCACATAGAAGCGTAGGGGACATAATCTGAGTCATATTTCTACAAAACATTTTGTTATCTACCTTCTGTAATAATTATTCATAACAGGAGAAATTGACCATGGTGGCATGAACAAAGAACTGTTTCTCCTATTCCTTTAGACCTGGGGTTATATCAGATCTCCAGTATTTTGAATTTAGTATTTATGCTTCTGTCACCACGTGTTTCACCAGACTTTGCTGAAATGTCTTTTGAATAAGTAAGTATAACTAGGTTAAAATTCAGTCTGCATTCTGTAACAAGGTTGATTTGTCATCTAATTTCTATCCAGTGGGTAACTATGGTTGGGCATGTGCTCCACAAATGGGGAAACATGGCAGTTTCTTTTTTACACTGCCAAAAATTGCAGTTATAGCTAACATTTATGTTATTAAGCTAAAGGTATACCATTTAATCATAATTTTAATATTTTTCTGGTAATAATAATAATAATAATAATAACAATAAATTTATTTCTTACCCGCCTCTCCGTCTGGATCGAGGCGGGGAACAGCAGTAAATATAAAATATGATTAAAATACATAAAACTGATTGAAAAAATGGTGCACATTATTAAAATAGCAATAAAACATCCTAAAAACATTCTAAAATTCCACTGGATATGCCTGCCGGAAGAGAACAGTCTTTATGGCTTTCTTAAATTCTAAAAGACTGTTAAGTTGATGAGTCTCCTCCGGCATTTCATTCCACAGTCTGGAAGCGGCAGAAGAGAAGGTCCTCTGGGTAACGGTTGTCAGCCTAGTCTTGGCCGACTGCAGTAAGTTCTTCCCAGAGGACCTGAGCGTGCGGGGCGGATTGTATGGGAGAAGGCGATCCCGCAGGTAACCTGGACCCAAACCATGTAGGGCTTTAAAAGTAATGACCAACACTTTGTACTTCGCCCAGAAAGTAATTGGCAACCAGTGGAGCGATTTTTAAGCTGGTGTAATATGGTCGTCCCTAGGTGTACTGGTAATGTAGAGCTCTTAGCCTATTTCTATATGTTATTGAACAAATAATATTGGCTTTCCAACATCTTGTTCTCACTTAGTCATTTAATTTTCTTGACTTCTTGCAAGTTTTAAATGCACGCAAGAGAAACTGTGTAGGGCATGACTGGTCAGCTGCTTAAAACACTTGACTACAATCCTTAAATCTGTTTGATTGAATTCCACATGGGATGCCATCTACAACACTGAAGCCTGGTAAGGTTGATTCACTCAATTGCCAATGTAACCCATTGCGTTACAGGATTCAAAGCTGAGAGATATGATAACTGGCTCTTTGAGTACTAGTTTGCCTTAACTACATGCATGTACATGGTCCACATACTGACTATTTCTGTATTGCTATACTGTAGATGGACTATAAGGTTGATGTAAGAAAGATGTGTCACTGCATGAATGACAGGCAGGCATTGTGAACATCTCTCTCCCCGCCACCCCTCAGACTGCACAGGGTGAGTCTCCACAGAGAATCCTTGTAACCAACTGGAGCAGTCCATGTTTTTGCTGAATGCGTCCACAGGGTGCTTGAAAATATGCTGTGGAGCGACTTCATGAGACCTGAAAATACAACCCACCATGTGGAGAAAGCTTACAAAAGGAAGCCACAATAACATAACAAGCTCTGCCCTTCTCTCCTTTGATATTTAGATTTTGTATAGGCAAAATCGACAAAGCACCAAGCATATACTGGAGACAAACAATACATCCGCTGAGCTGCTGGTACCTTTCGAAGAAGATTATCTCATCGAAATAAGAACCGTGAGTGATGGTGGGGAAGGTAGCAGCAGTGAGGAAATTAGGATTCCAACCATGTCAAGTGAGTTACTTCCCCCCTATCCCCCACCTCAGGAAAAAAATGCTGGTGCTGTGGTCCCTTGACTGTTGGGAAGAACTAAAGCTAGGAAGACCTTTAACACTAACTTGATATTATAGTACCAGGTAAAGCTGGAAACAGTCTCATACGTGCCTGGTTGAGAAACAAAAAAGCAATTAACATGAAAAAAAATTGTGATAGAATGTTCAGGGGGCTGAGTGAGGATCTGCAGCTTGCTGATGTAAGTAAAACCTGCAGCTGTACAAGCTGTGTGGAAATCAGTGACTGGGCTGCAGTGAAATCAAAGTCTTCAGCACAATAATAATCCTCATTATTTACTATTTTAAAAGTGCCTAAAATATACTGAGGGCTGTGCATAGGTTAAAATAGAAACAGTCCCCTGCCTGCAGGCTCACAATGAAAGAGAAAACACGAGGCAAAAGGGAAGGGGAGATGGAAGGGAGGAAAAACTGTTTGACAGTTGCTGTGCAGGACCAAGGGCTGATTCTTTTCTATACAACTGCAAGTGAACATTGTCTATCGAAATGAATTTTGTTAGGGGTGAGTTGAAAATTCTGTCTGGGGACTTATAACTGTGATTACTGTTCACACATGCAGTCATCCAGCGATGATCACACAGGTTTCAACCTTAGAAACAGAGAGTAGCTCAAACAGGGAGGAGTCAAAGAAAAGAGCAAAAAAAAGTCACAATGGTATGAAAAGTAATGGAGGAGTAAAGAAAGGTTGCTGGACAAGATGACAATGGAATGAGATGAATAGGGAGAGAAAGAATTCCTTGCATGAGAGGTAGCAGCAATAGAGACAGCAGAGAGGCAAGCGATACAAATGGAAGATTTTCAGAATTAATGTTAGATAAAGAGAACAAGAAGGAAAAAGTAGAAACATGAGATCACAAGGATCCTGCAAAGAAAACCTGTGGAATTTAAAACATGACATATACTAATCACATTAAAACCAGCTCTTATCAATAATGTGTCTATCATATGAATTTGAGCGGTCTTCTCTTTTTTCTTTTTCTTTTTTGCAGGCTTAAGTTCCAAAGGGACACACTCCTGCCACTTTGTAGTTTACATAATGACAACTAAAATTATGATTCTGGTTTACATTCTCAATTCCTCTTGGTTTTTGGATGAATGGAGCCAACAAGCAGCCATTGGATCTTTTAAAACAAAGCAGCCATAATTGTTGGGAGATTTTCTCCAGCCCACTTGAAATGTCAGTTACGTCTGTCATCCCTGAAAATGGAAGCTATTGAGAAATATAACGAACCATCCTTTAAAATGTAAATATAATTCAGGTTGCAGTTCTAGACCTAGTTTCCTGGGACTAAGCCCCATTGACCTCATCAGTAGGGTGACCAGATAAAATCCAGGTCAGGGCTCATGTAACTTTAACAGTTGTAGAGAAAAGGGAATTTCAGCTAGTGTCATTTGTATGCAATTAGTCCCTGGTGAAATTCCCTCTTCATCACAACAGTTAAAGTTGCAGGGGCCCTGCCTTCTTTTGTATATGGTCACTCCAGTATAGTGCCTGCAACTTTAACTGCTGTGACGAAGAGGGAATTTCACCAGGAACTAATTGCATACAAATGACACTGGCTGAAATTCCTTTTTCTCTACAACTGTTAAAGTTACATGAGCCCTGACCTGGATTTTATCTGGTCACCCGATTCATCAGGGCTTTCTTTTGACTAAAGACATGTACAGGATTGCATTGTAATTGAATAAAAATTAAAAAAAATGTGGGCTTAAAATCTCTTTGGATTGTCAGAATGGGGCTAGAATGGAACCATGTGATTGTAAATCAAGAAAGCTAGTTTCTATTGCAGTGATTTATTGTGGAACTCTAGTTAATCTGTATGTATCCCAAACATACAAGGTGTTAACAACAATGAAATCCCTGACCAATATGAAAAAGGCTTGCAGTTGTTTGTGATGTATCTGTAATGAAACAATATATATTGCATTTTCAAATTTAATAAAAAATATTTCTTTACAATTTTTCCTGTTGTATCAATATGTTCAACTAGCTGTGAAGATTCTATGTGTAGCATCCACATGTAAGATGAAGAACAAAACAAACAAAAAAATGAGTCTAAGTACTTCATATGGTCAAAGAAATATGTTGAACCATAACATATTAAACATATTCACATAAACAATTAAACATGTTCACACAAGATTGGACTTGTCCTACGTTTCTCTGCAGTGATAATATACCCTCAAGTCTACATTTTACAAATATATTTTCTAATAGATTTTAAAAACTAATATTGTAGTGCATCTATAGCTGTAAAACCACTAGCATATAAAAAGTGTTTAAAAGGTCCAATATGTCCATGACTGACAAAATAAATATTTGTTTTCAATGTTTTTTTATATATATACATTTGCCTAACACTGTCATTTCATACTATCACATTTTCTTCTTTCAACTCTGGATTTGTGCAGACGGAATATATATATGAGAGAACTTCAGTGTGAGCAATGATGTTGGGAAGAAATGCTTCATATGGAATACGTGCAGCATGCTCAGAAGAATCCCAAAGAGCACTTCCTCTGCCAAATGTATTAGGACACTAATTTGATTTACATGGAGCTCCTCTTGGTTTACACGGAAGTTAAGTTCCTTGACATGAGGCAAGGGCATTTAATTTCTCTCTGTGTGCACACACGTATGTGCACATGTATGCCTTACAAACTTTTGGCACCAAAAGGTCTGCAGTGAGCACCCATGCAAAGTTCTTCAACCCTATAACATGGTGCAATGCGAGTGGTGCTACATCATGACATCATATCCTTCCCAAGGACATTGTTCTTGAAAAGGTGGGTGGGAGGAAGAAGGCTGCCTCTCTTTTGCTTCATCTCACTGGTAGCCCACCTGTCCTACAAAATTACTGGAATTCAGCACCATTTCCCCAAATGTTGCTAAAAATCCCCAATACTTCCATGGAGGGGCAAATGTCCCCACAAAGGTGAGGGGTAGTATTTTCAGCCCAACACTAATGGTAGATATTGCAAAGGATGTGCTCTCCCACTGCCTTATGGTGCTTCCTCCCAGGAACTACTTCACATTAGTGTATAAGGAAGCAGTTAACAATACAAACCTGGTAAAGGTGTTTTGTGATGGAGTAATGTTTAAAGCCCAACTAACTGTACTAATCCCCAGCCTCTATTGGATATATTTATTTATTTTCTTTTTTCCTCTCTCTTTTTAGGGATGAGAGAGGAATGAACTATTCATTTCCATCCTCATCTTGGCGTATAGAAATCTTATTAAACCTCTTGACCTATTGAGTTAGTAATTCAGACCTTGAATGAGTGGATATATGCAATTCCTTAGAAATAAGTCTAGATTTACAAACGGCTCATTTTTCTGTCAGTCACTGGGATATATCATCTCGAGCATATCACCTCAAGCATTGACTATAAGCTGTCAAATGAATTAGCAGAAATGTGCAAATAGTAAAGGGCATGATTAAAAGCAATCCCAGGTGAACCCAAGGCAAGGAGGAAGCATAATGTGTCCAACGGGTGAGCAGCTCACCCGTTAGCCAGGAGCTTGTAGATGGTAAGCCATTTGCTTAAAATTGAGAGCTAGCAAAAGTAATACAGTTAAGAAAAGGAATTGAAACCAGCATTCTGGAGTTGTGAAATCTAACAAATGATATAGTGATACTATCACGACATTCTGATTGGAATTAAGAGCATAAGAAGAGCCATACTGGATCAGACCTAAGGTCTATTTAGTCCAGCATTCTGTTCACACAGTGGCCAACCAGCTGCCCATGGGAAACCAACAAGCAGGACACGAGTACGACAGCAACCTTCCACTCATGTTCACCATCAACTGGTGTGCATAGGCTTACTGCCTCTGATAGTGGAGGTGACATATAGCCATCAGGACTGGAAGCCATTGATAGCCTTCTCCTCCAATGTTGTCTAGCCCCCTTTCAAAGCCATCCAAATTGGTGGCTGTGATACCTTATCCTAGCCCCTTGCTGCTGCTGCTGCTGCTGCTGCTGCTGCTGCTGCTGCTGCTGCTGCTGTTGCTGCTGCTGCCCCTGTCCCGCCTTTACTATTAGGCCTTACAGCTCTACAGCCCAGCAACCTGGCCTCAGACAAGCATCTATGTTCCCGCTGCCACTAGTACCTTCTTCAGGTATACCTTAAATGACCACACCAGTTGAATGAAATTAACAAGATTTATTAACACAAAGTATATTGTGTGCACAGTAAGCTTATTGGTTTCAAGTACAATGCTTCTATGTTTCAAAATGTTTCTTAAGATAAACTGTTTCCTCTCAATATCAATCAATCAAGACACCTCACTAGATACTCTCTCTCTCTCTCTTTCTCTCTCTCTCTCTCTCTCTTCTCCCTGCTCAACCCACAATCAACCCCCCTCCTCAATTAATCCCAAAACAACCCCTTGTCAGCTCTCCCTCTGTCTGACATATATATATATATATATTAGGGGTGTGCATCGGATCGGATCCGATCCACGATCCGAATCCGATCCGACCCAAAATCGGGAAAATCCGATCCGATCCGATCCGATCCGACCAACCTCCGATCCGATCCGATCCGATCCGATGAGGTCCGATCCGGATCGGACGCCATTTTGAATGCTTTTTCCCATAGCCAAGTATTGTTTTACAAAAACGCCTATAACTTTTTCATTTTTAAAGATAGAAGGATGAAACTTGGGGACATTGTAGACTGGTTAGGGATAGTTATCTGTGAGAAATTTCAGAAAGATTGGTGCATGCGTTTTGTGGCAATTAATTTTTTAATAAATACCCAGGAATGCTTATAACTTTGTCATTTTTAAAGTTACAAACATGAAACTTTGCCACATTGTAGGAGGTACCTTGGGACCTATGTGTGTGAAATTTCAGAAACATAGGTGCTTGCCTTGTGTGGCAATTAATTTTAGAAAAATGGGTAGTAGTGGGGTAAATACAGTTACGCCTCCCATTTTTTTATTTTTTAAGATACAAACAGGAAACTTGGGCACATTACAGATACCACTTGCCTTGATATGTGAGTGAAATTTCAGAAACATTGGAGCTTGCCTTGTGTGGCAATTAAGTTTTGAAACAATGAGGAAAGAAACACCTATAACTTTGTCATTTTTAAAGTTACACACATGAAACTTTGCCACATTGTAGGTGGTACCTTGGGACCTATGTGTGTAAAATTTCAGAAACATAGGTGCTTGCCTTGTGTGGCAATTAATTTTAGAAAAATGGGTAGTAGTGGGGTAAATACAGTTACGCCTCCCATTTTTTTAGTTTTGAAGATACAAACAGGAAACTTGGGCACATTACAGGGAACACTTCACTTGATATGTGTGTAAAATTTCAGAAACATTGGTGCTTGCCTGGTGTGGCAATTAATTTTTGAAACAATGAGGGATTCATTGGACAGCACTTGCCCATAAGGATTCATTGGACAGTACTTTCCCATAGGGAATCATTGCATTGCACTTTCCCATAGGGAATCATTGCATTGCACTTTCCCACTGAGAAATACAGTTATGCCTCCCACATTTTTATTTTTGAAGATACAAACAGGAAACTTGGGCACATTGTAGACTGGTTAGGGATAGTTATCTGTGAGAAATTTCAGAAAGATTGGTGCATGCGTTTTGTGGCAATTAATTTTTTAATAAATACCCAGGAATGCCTATAACTTTGTCATTTTTAAAGTTACACACATGAAACTTTGCCACATTGTAGGAGGTACCTTGGGACCTATGTGTGCTAAATTTCAAAAACGTAGGTGCTTGCCTTGTATGGCAATTAATTTTAGAAAAATGGGTAGTAGTGGGGTAAATACAGTTACGCCTCCCATTTTTTTATTTTTTAAGATACAAACAGGAAACATGGGCACATTACAGGGAACACTTCACTTGATAGGTGTGTAAAATTTCCGAAAGCTGGGTCCAGGCATGTGGTGGCAATTAATTTTTGAAACAATGAGGAAAGAAACGCCTATAACTTTTTTATTTTAAAAGTTAGAAGTCTGAACATTGCTCACTTTGTAGATGGGTTAGGGGTAGATATGTGTCAGAAATTTCAGAATGATAGGTCCAGGCATTTGATGGCTATGGAATTTTTAGATTAAATGTTTCAAAAAATGTTCCACAGAGGCCAGGTCTTCCTTTCCTCCCCCTCCCGCTTCCCGCGAAGAAAAGGAAACACTGTCTCGTCTCGATCCCTTTGATCCTTGCTAGTATCCATTACAGGGCTCGTGTCTGCTTTCCTACTTTCACTTTTTTACTCAAGCAGACACGAGCCCTGTAATGGATACTAGCAAGGATCAAAGGGATCGAGACGAGACAGTGTTTCCTTTTCTTCGCGGGAAGCGGGAGGGGAAGACCTGGCCTCTGTAGAAATTTTTTTGAAACATGTAATTTAAAAATTCCATAGCCATCAAATGCCTGGACCTATCATTCTGAAATTTCTGACACATATCTACCCCTAACCCATCTACAAAGTGAGCAATGTTCAGACTTCTAACTTTTAAAATAAAAAAGTTATAGGCGTTTCTTTCCTCATTGTTTCAAAAATTAATTGCCACCACATGCCTGGACCCAGCTGTCTGAAATTTTACACACCTATCAAGTGAAGTGTTCCCTGTAATGTGCCCATGTTTCCTGTTTGTATCTTAAAAAATAAAAAAATGGGAGGCGTAACTGTATTTACCCCACTACTACCCATTTTTCTAAAATTAATTGCCATACAAGGCAAGCACCTACGTTTTTGAAATTTCACACACATAGGTCCCAAGGTACCACCTACAATGTGGCAAAGTTTCATGTGTGTAACTTTACAAATGACAAAGTTATAGGCATTCCTGGGTATTTATTAAAAAATTAATTGCCACACAAGGCAAGCACCTACGTTTCCGAAATTTCATACACATGGGTCCCAAGGTACCACCTACAATGTGGCAAAGTTTCATGTGTGTAACTTTAAAAATGACAAAGTTATAGGTGTTTCTTTCCTCATTGTTTCAAAAATTAATTGCCACACAAGGAAAGCTCCAATGTTTCTGAAATTTCACTCACATATCAAGGCAAGTGGTACCTGTAATGTGCCCAAGTTTCCTGTTTGTATCTTAAAAAATAAAAAAATGGGAGGCGTAACTGTATTTACCCCACTACTACCTATTTTTCTAAAATTAATTGCCACACAAGGCAAGCACCTATGTTTCTGAAATTTCACACACATAGGTCCCAAGGTACCTCCTACAATGTGGCAAAGTTTCATGTTTGTAACTTTAAAAATGACAAAGTTATAAGCATTCCTGGGTATTTATTAAAAAATTAATTGCCACAAAACGCATGCACCAATCTTTCTGAAATTTCTCACAGATAACTATCCCTAACCAGTCTACAATGTCCCCAAGTTTCATCCTTCTATCTTTAAAAATGAAAAAGTTATAGGCGTTTTTGTAAAACAATACTTGGCTATGGGAAAAAGCATTCAAAATGGCGTCCGATCCGGATCGGACATCTGGTCCGATCCGATCCGACCAGCCTCCGATCCGATCCGATCCGATCCGACCCCCCAGGTCCGATTCCGATCCGCTATCCGATCCGATCCGGGGGGTCAGTGCACATCCCTAATATATATATATATATATTCCATTCGCTCTCCAGCTCTTCCCACTCTCACACACTCCACCAATCCAGGCACTCTAAACAACTAACCAATCGGTTCCCACTTACCACTCATTCCATACTCACCCAGACCTGCAACTCTAAATAATAACTTTTGTAACACATTCTTCACATTTCTGAACAGTAGAACATCACAGTGGCCATCACTAAATCTTTTGACAGTGAATTCCATAGTTTAAATATGCATTGAGTGAAGGAGCACTTATATTTATCTGTCCTGAATCTCCCACCAATCAGCTTCACAGGATGAACCCAAAATTCTAATATTATGAGAAAGGAAGAAAAATGACTCCCTATCCACTTCCTTCACCATGTGCATAATTCTTTCTAATTTAAATTTGTCATTTTAATTTAAATATCAGATCCCAACATCTGGATTTTAAAAGAAAACTCAGAAAATTTGAATGAATGGAAAGTTCAAACCATATTGATTTCATTAAGCCAACGTCTATATGAACTGGACTTTCAAAGCTGTTTAATAACAAAATTGGCTTTCAAGGGATGGATCAAGTAAAACAATCAAGGGTCCCCATCCATCAGTATTCTCACTGATGGATGGGGTGAGCAATTTCTATTTCTAGAGGCAACATACTGCATGGTTCATGAATCACTTGGAGAGAACTATCCATAAGCCATTGACTAGCAGGGCAAAGGCGAGAATGAAGATTTTTTTTCTCTCCCTTACCCTCAAGCTACATTGTTTATTGCCAAGTTTCTATCTTTTCTAAATACTTGCTGCCCATAGAAATAGAAATTGCACTAACCCAGTAAACATGTGCCAGCATTCAGATGTAAAACAGAAGAAGAAGGGTTGTTAGCAAGTTATGATCCTTAGAAAAATTGCCCTTGAAAGAAAATGTACTTTTGTAGAATGAAATTCAAGTTGAATTCCCAACAGTGGTCTTTAATATGAACATACATGGAGAACTAATTAATATGAATTAAGATTATGAACTGTCAATTACTGTCTGGGGTTTAGTTTTGTTTTTTGGGGGATTTTTTTAGTTCTTGATTTTATGGAATAGCTACCTGGAACACTTGTAACAAGAGAGTGCATGTGAAGTCTTTCCCTTTTATGATGCTATTGATAGTGGAAAAGAAACAAGCATTTAAACTAGCTTTAATTGTTTCTTATAATAAGTATGAATATTCTGATGTTGACACCAGCACAAATCTACACGTTTTGGTATACTTTAATAAAAGCAGTTCTGTGCATCTCAGTTTGATACAATGCCATCACTGCATCTGAATGCACACCCAGCTCTGAAAGCCTTCTGAATGGTGTTTAGCATTAGTTAATATTTTATAGCAGTTGACATTTGAAAAATGTAGATATGCTAAATGAGTTCCATCAAATTTGAATAGTCTGTACTGGTGCTATGCCTAGCAATTTATAGACACAGCAGGCAGGTTACAATTCACTCCATAGTTTCCTGCACTAATAGCAATTTCAGGTTTCTCTAATCTGAATGTGTCACAGTCAAATTCATATGGGAGTGTGCTAGGCTGAAAATCTGTACACCCAGTTGTTCGATATTTTTTTAATGACAGCATTTTGAAGTCTGGAGTTATTATTTGTCTCTTTTTCCTCCTGCAGAGTAAAGGTAGATACGACATGAGATCAAGTTACAAAAAGGCTATTTATAAAAACCAGAACTAATAGACTGTGCCTCTTCAAACAGCAAGAGTTGAGGGCTGCATTTTGAATGCTTCCCTGTGAGCAGTGGGGGGGGCACACCTTCCCTACCCATGCTATGTCAAGGGGAAAGGCTATGTTGAACCCTTCACACTAACATCTAGTTTATAATGGGCAGGGGCTTCTTATCTGGGCCATTGCACAATTGTGCAATTTCTCCACCTATCACTTCCCTAGTGTAAAGTCAGGTTCCCTGAAGTGGTAGAGTCCAGGAAGAATCTGCAAGATGTGTCTGTCTCCACAGTGTAGTCCTCATATTATCCTAGAAAACAGCTTTACCTTCACACATTCATGGCAGCCCACCATGTCTTAATAGCCATGCCTGCAGGAACCACACTGCCATTCATCCAAACCCAGAGAGGGTACCTTGTTGTCAACCACCCCAAGGTCCTACAATAGGTCACTCTCTCTAGGTTCAGATGACACGAGAAGCCACTCCCGGCAAGGGTAGCTATGCAAATCAGCCAGCATGCAACTGACATGCTTAGGGTGGTTAACAAGCCATCTGTGATTATATGACTCAGGCCCTTGTGTCTTTATTACTGTGGTAATAAAGGAAAACCCAAATCCATGAAATGTAAAGTTAGGCAATTTAAAAAATAAACAAGTAAATACAATAATGGACATTTTCTACAACCAGTCATCATTATGACAGTCTGATTTATGTGCTACCACATGAGTTAGTAAAAGGAATGAAGACCTTAACAAAATCTAAATTGCATCAGCAGCCAGTTGCGGGAATGGACGGTGAGATTAAAGAGATGACACGATAAGTTGGATTTAAATAAGGGCCACATTTGTTAATACACAAAGTACATGGAGGCCTAAGCGGGCATCCTGTCTTTGGCCAATGTCTTGGCCATAATTGGGATCGGGCGAACCATTCAATATCCTGGTAGGTGTTGCTGGTGCGTCGACACCTCCCAGGATTCCCCATTTAGGGTAGGTAGGCCTTCCTATGTCACCTCCCCTCAGGTTGCAAAAGTCAGAGTGGGTGAATAAGGTTGGCCTCAGAGGTAACCCTTATCCCCACACCTGGTGCCACAGGACTCCCAGGTGAGGGCCTCAGGTGTCACCAATCACCACAACGAATGCTCACCAAACCTGTACTTGCTCCCGATGCCCGCACACCTGCCCTCATTTAAATGTGACCAAATTCAACCAATTAACCTATTTAGCACTCCCTCATTGTCTTACACTGTGAAGTAGGCGAAAAAAACCCAAATAAAGTTTGAAGGTAAAAAAATCCTACTTGGCCCCCCAAAAGGCAGCCAGCATGCGCACACTGTCTACAGGGAGAGAGGGAGGGTTCCAAACAACAAACAAAGGCGGGAAGAGGATCTGCGGAGGCCAGTTAAATAGGCCTCTGGTTCCACCCCCAGCTGGTGGCCCCATACAGAGGCTGCCTATGGCTGGCCTCCACACCTCAACCTCGCCGCCACCCGCAACTGCCTCCGCCCACCCAGGCAAGCTGGGCGTGGCAGGAAGGGCCTTTCTGGCAAAGATCCACAAAGGCAGTCCACAGACAATGCCTTGAAAGCGCACCTGAAAGTACAAAGAATGGGAGATCTACGCATACTTACAATAACCTCATGCAGCCCTTCCCCACTGCTTTGTCAAGTTACATGAAGTTACAAATTACATGGTTTAACTGAGAGTGACATTTTTCCATTACAATTTTTAATGTCTTTATTTAGCAACTTCACCTGCTTCTTTCCATATTAGCTATTTTAGTGTGTGTGTGTGTGTGTGTAAGACTCTTCCTAATTTAAACACAAGAATGTATCATCAAGAATTTGCCTTGATTAATTGCCATCACTAGGGGGGAAATCCTACTTATCACATTGATGATACCAATTCTTGAAAATGATTTACTTTCTAATCAAAAAATTTTAAAAAAAAGAACTACAAGGAGTAAGTGATAAATATCTTTGTTATTTTGCTCTGCAGTGCCCCTGATTCAGGGAAAGAAAAGAGGGATAGGAAGACTTGGCCAATGAGTAACCACTGGCTACCAAGTGTGAGGGACGCAATAAATGGAATATAAACCAAAGTATGCCACTCTTTTTATCCTGACATCCCCCAATGAGTGCATTGTGTTACCTACATGACAATAATGAATTTATCATATTTTACAATGGTTACAGCCATAGGTGCAACCCACTGAAATGACTGCATACCCAAATGCCTTTCAGAATCAAATCACAGTTAATGTGATGCAGTGGGAAAGGGTATAAACACATTTATCAGAGAGTACGGCTCATTGGGCACAAGGAACATCTATGAAAAATATGTAAAAGATTGTGCTGCACATCTTGTGTTGCCCTTGAGAGACCTGTGTTCAGATCCCTTGACCTTATCCACACCAGCCATTTATGCCAAAATAGTATTGAGGTCATCCCTACCGGGCCACATGATGCACAGCTGATCCTGTTGTGATCTAGGGATGACCCCTCAGTTTTCCTGGGATATTGATGACAGCTTTTGTACCAGTTTTTTCTTTGCTCTTGCAGAAATCCCGAGGTGTGCACCTGGTGTGCCCTCCCCTCGCGACGCTGTTGCTGTTCCTCATGAGTAGCAGGGCTCAGCAAACAGGCAACCAGCTGCGCAGAGCGAGCCCATGGGTATTGGGGCTGAGGGGGAGAGCATTGTCAACACTTTCTGGATGGGTCTTGGGGTCTTTCAGCACTCTGTGAGTGTGTGGGTGGGTGTGTTTTAAAAAAAACTTATCTTCCTGCAGGATCGCAACTCTGCACTTGAGCAAGAGTCAGGAGTCGTTAAAAAAAAAAAACCCGGAATGGATCTCCTTAAATTCTGGGCAAATTTGCTGCCATGTGCCCCATGAGGGACAATCGCTGAATCAGAAAAGTTTGCAATCATTCCCCTCCCCACTTGAAAAGGCTCTGTCTGTAGATGAGCCCCTTCTCAGCCCTGAAACTTACTACCTGACATTATGGGCAAAATCTCACAAAATGAGAAGCCACCATGGGGGAATGTCCTTGTGGGGCTTCATTTTAAATATTCAAGACATAGCAGGGACACCCCGTAACTTGTTGTTCTGGGCGAACCCTGTGAGGGTGATTTTTGGGGTGGTTAACAAGCCACCACAACCCTAAACATGCCATGGGTTATAGGTGGCTTGTTAACTACCCAAACAACCTGCCTTCACCAGGTTTGCACTCAATGACAAGTTACAATGTGCCCCTGCCATGGCTCGGATATTCAAAACAGCAGCCATAGGGTTGGGAATGGCCAGGGTTGAACCTGGTATCTTTTGAATGCTTAGCAAATTTGCAGATGACTCAAAATTGGGTGGGCTCGCTAATACCCTGGAAGACAGAAACAAACTTCAGAGTGATCTTGATAGACTGGAGCACTGGGCAGAAAACAACACTATGAAATTTAATAGGGATAAATGCCAAGTTCTACACTTAGGAAAAAGAAGCCAAATGCACAGTTACAGGATGGGGATACTTGGCTCAGCAGTACTACAAGTGAGAAGGATCTTGGAATTGTTGTATATCACAAACTTAATATGAGCCAGCAGTGTGATGTGGCTGCAAAAAAAGCAAATGCTATTTGGGGTTGCACTAATAGAAGTATAGCTTCCAAATCATGTGAGGTACTGGTTCCCCTCTACTCAGCACTGGTTTGGCCTCATCTTGAATATTGTGTCCAGTTCTGGGCACCACACTTCAAGAAAGATGCAGACAAGCAGGAGCATGTTCAGAGGAGGGCAACAAGGATGATCAGGGGTCTGGAAACAATGCCCTATGAGGAGAGACTGAAAGAACTGGGCATGTTTAGCCTGGAGAAGAGAAGACTGAGGGGAGACATGATAGCACTCTTCAAATACTTGAAAGGTTATCACACAGAGGAGGGCCAGGATCTCTTCTTGATCATCCCAGAGTGCAGGACACAGAATAATGGACTCAAGTTACTGGAAGCCAGATTCCAGCTGGACATAAGGAAAAGCTTCCAAACTGTTAGAGCAAAACAACAATGGTGTTGTGTTTCCAAGCCCTCCCACTGGTGTGCGAGACAATAAAGATAGGGTGACCAGATAAAATCCAGGTCAGGGCTCATGTAACTTTAACAGTTGTAGAGAAAAGGGAATTTCAGCCAGTGTCATTTGTATGCAATTAGTTCCTGGTGAAATTCCCTCTTCATCACAACAGTTAAAGGTGCAGGCACTATACTAGAGTGACCATATACAAAAGAAGGCAGGGCCCCTGCAACTTTAACTGTTGTGATGAAGAGGGAATTTCACCAGGAACTAATTGCATACAAATGACACTGGCTGAAATTCCCTTTTCTCTGCAACTGTTAAAGTTATATGAGCCCTGACCTGGATTTTATCCGGTCACCCTAATAAAGAGATCGGCCAAGTAATCCCTGAAACTTTATTCAGTAATATACATCTTTTTGCACTAAGAGAGTTTAAACCTAGGAACCTTCCTCTAGGCTATCACTTGGCTAAACTAAGAGAGACAATTGTTCTTTCAACAGAGGCCACGGTCTTTTCCCTGTCACTTCAAGGAGGATTTCTTTGAAGAAGGCTTTGGCGAGATGCTAGCGAAGTTGAACGCCTCTCACCTATCTTTATCTCTGCCCATTTGAACCTATGGTGTACTCTGTGATTGGTCAGCTCTGAAGTCCCCTCCCCCTCAGTGGATTCCTGAATTTCAACAGGCTCTGTGTTGTTAATGTTCTCACTGATAAGGTCCTGTGAAGATTCATCCCAGGCTGGTGAAGAGCCTGGGAGAATCACCTCCCCCACTTCCTGTGTAAGGTGGAACGATCTCCCTGACGAGGCCTGCCTGGCGCCAACATTGTTATCTTTTCGGCGCCAGGTCAAGACTTTCCTCTTCTCTCAGGCATTTGGCAATATCTGAGGAGCCTGGGTTTGTTTTGTTTTGTTTTTGTAGCTTTTTGAAGTGTTGAAGTGTTTTTTAAATGTACAGATTGTGTGTATGTTGTATGTTTTTGCTGTTTTAATTTTTGTATATTGTTTTTAATTGTTTTTAATCCTATGTAAACCGCCCAGAGAGCTTCGGCTAAGGGGCGGTATACAAATGTAATAAATAAATAAATAAATAAATAAATAAATAAATTTCTAATCCTGTTTCTTCAGCTTCAGAAACTGATTCTAGTTGATAGCCTGAAACTCCTTGGTTCCATGACAAATGGAACCAATTACCTAGGGAGGTTGTAGGCTCTCCCATACCAGAGGCCTTCTAGATGCAGCTGGACAGCTATCTGTCAGGTATGCTTTAAGGTGGATTCCTGCATTGGGCAGGGGGTTGGACTTGGTGGCCTTATAGGCCCCTTCCAACTCTACTATTCTATGATTCTATGAATGCCAGACACATGCTGTAGCAGTAAGCTATGGTCCCTTTCCAAATATCAACACTATAATTTCAAGACTTACATTTGCCCTATCCATTGTATTGATATTTAGACAAGGACCATAGCCTACTCTTACAGCATGTTTCTGGCATTCAGAAGTTTAATCCTTGCTATCCCCAATAATTGCTGTGAAACACCTTTCTTTGCCTGAGCCCCAGGAGAGCAGCTGTCAGTCAGACTAGAGAACACCAGATGTGATCGGAGTATGGCCCGTGGAAGATGGTGGCTTTGATTCTGAGGGATCTATCCAAGGTGCTGGACCTAGTTTGGCAATTGGAATCAGCACCTTCAAGTGATCATTTAGAGTTTCATGTGGTTCTGACTGAAACCCAGAATGGATTCACAGACGGCCAAAATTGGAGCCACCAGATTCCACCAAGTCTGACTTGGCAGATCCCTATCATCACCTTTTAAATACAAACCTAAAGCCAGGTTCTTACAATGTTTGTTTTCCATTTGATTCAGTGTTATTTGCATATATATTAGTATGCAATAATAATATATATATTAGTATGCAAAAAACTAGGCCCTCCTGGCCGTGTAAAGTGTGACAGATTTATCCTTATCCACAGATTTATCCTAATCCTTCCTAATCCCATAAGAAAAGGCTTTCCAGATCTTTTCCACCTGCCTCCTCAAAGCTCTCTTAACCTTCCCGGCTTGACTACATTCATGTTCCATTGCAACTCTGCACTATTATTGAGGAAAGTACATTGAAGCCAGAATTTAGCAGCTCTTACCTTAGAACGATGACATTAAACATATCTGTGAATATATGAAGCAGCCTTGTATTGAGTCAGACTGTTCCTTCTAATCTAGTATGTTGAATGCTGATGGACAGCGCTCTCCAGGGTCTTACCTGGTGCCTGGTCCATCTAACTGGACTTGCCACAGCTTGAACCTGGGACCAGAATGTATTCTCCCATTGATCTGGCCTGACCTATCCCAGCTCTAGTAAAATCCCTGTGCTTTATTATTATTTTAAACAGGGTTATGTTTTCTCTCTTATTTCAAATCTGGTACTATGTGAATGCTGTTTTAAAATACTTGCCATGGTTATTTTAGAACGGGTCGATCAATGGAGGGGGCCCACTGAGAACCACAGTATGTTTTTGAAACAGCATCCACACAGGGCCAAACTAGAAGTAACGGAGCAGCCATATTTGTTTATTCAAGCCAAACTGGACATGACAGTGGCAGCCATATTTGTTGTTCATACAGCTGCCCTGTTAATAGCCTGTTATAAAGTAGGCTATGGGTGTCAAATCTCACTTCTACAACAAATGTGAGGACATAAAAGGAACCTTTTGTCTCCCTTTCCTTACCTCACAGTATTCCCTCATTCCCTCCTCAACTTCCTGTATCAAGCTTCCAAAACATACGTTACTTCAAATGAGTGTCTAGCAGCTATGTCTGGTTTTCATTTTCACTCTAGAGTTACTGCAGGGAACCCAATACATATATTCAAGGTCACCCTACTCCTCATGATAGGAAAGGATAAGCAACTTTGAGTACCCCTCCCCATTCCCGGTCCACACTCTTGCCCCCACAGCACTGATATTTGCCATGTTTCTGCTGGTGGTAAAAATAAATAAAAAGTAATTGGTCTGCCAATGACTTTTGGCAGTAAATTGCTAAGGAGGCTTCATAAGGACACATGTTGCTTATTTGCTTTGCTCCCCCTGGGTTGTTGAATGTCAGTGGGGGGGGGGCATGGATTGACCACTTAGGGTCTTGATCCAGATCAGCGTGTCAACCCCTGCGCCTATGCTAAAAGTGACAAAGTGCATACCTGCTGCACATACATTTAAAGTAATGTATGTTTGGCCAGAGTCAGGCTGCAAGAAGACTATTTGCCGCTATGGAGCATAGCTCCATAGTGGAGGAAATCAGCCCCTTCACCATTGTGTAACTTTAATCATAAAAATGACCCCCCACACTTTATACATGAACGAAGCGGACACACAAAACAGAAGCTGTGGCTACCTCTCCATCACTTTTAGTTTGGCCCATAAAAGTTGGGTGACCATATGAAAAGGAGGACAGGGTTCCTGTATCTTTAATAGTTGCATAGAAAAGTGAATTTCAACAGGTGTCATTTGTATATATGCAGAACCTGGTGAAATTCCCTCATCACAACAGTTAAAGCTGCATGAGTTCTGCCCTCTTTTGTATCTAGTCAAGAGGGCAGGGCTTCTGCAGCTTCAACTGTTGTGATGAAGAGGGAATTTCACCAGGTGCTGCATGCATACAAATGACCCCTGCTGAAATTCCTTTTTCTATTCAAATGTTAAAGTTACATGAGCCCTGTCCTCCTTTCCACATGGTCACCGTACATAAAAGACTTGATGACAGAAGTAAGGTATAAGAAAGTAAGTAGAGTTCCATGAAGACCTGTTTTTCTAGAAGTGGTAGAGATCTACTTAAGGATCCCCCCTTCTATGGGCTCCATCTGTACAACTTATTTGTGCAGAAATGTTCTCTGCTGTCAACAGTATGTGTGAGCTTGATCTACAAAAATAATGCTGAAAGAATCTACCATATGACTTGGCTGGCTTCCCCAACATATGTCCCTTCTCTCGGTGGCAAGCTGCCTATCTGCCGCAGGGTTTCCTCTGGCACTTTTTAGTGTCATTTGTGATCATGTGCTCCACACTTAGCTTTCCTAAGGGTCTGTGTCGCTTCAGGCTTTCTCACCAAGCTGCCAGGCCTCAAGCTACCATACTCATTGCCTTTTGAGGCATAGTGTGTTGCTGGAGTTGGCTTCTAAAACCAGTAAAAGGCCTGTTGTTCAGCAGACTAGCTCTCTTCTTTGCCATATCTGGCATCCTGTGGTTGAAATAATTAAAATGGAATAGAACTTTACTCCCACAGTTCTGCCTGTCTGTTCCCCCCTCTCCTTTTTTTTTAAAGTTGCTTTTAGTAATTAAACTGAGGCTCCAGTCTTGATCAACAACTTTGTTTGGCTTCTTTATGACACACACAAAAATCACAGGGTAGTGCAAATTGTTCAAAGAAATCTGTAAAGGTTGAACTCCATTCTCTTTCCAGAGAGTGCATAGCACAACTGTCACATACAGCTACCCACTTTTAGACTATCAAAAGGATTACTAACTCAAAATAGGCAGCAGACATAAACATAAATAAATAAATAAATAAATAAATGTCAAATTTACTCTTGCAGTCCCTGCAGCTGTTGGGAAAAGTTACTTTTAAAACAATGATTTACCTACTTATCTGCAGTACCTGTGGACAGTTAACTAGAAAGAAAGCCATAGATGTGTCTATTATTGCCTTGGCTGCACATCAATGCCTTCGGAACCATTCTATTGATTAAATTGAAATTTTATATATTTCCTTCTTTAAAAAATTATTATTTTATCTGCAAATATAAAAACTTAAATAATAACATGATACAGAAACCATCCATACAAGGAATAATACGCTTTCTCTTTTTTGAGAAAAAAAATACTACTTAGTACAACGCTATAAACACACAGTAGAGATTATTTAGCACTGGTTATTAGGCAGTTTTAAATGATAATTAATTAATGGGAGGGTAGACACCCCCCCCCATTTAATGGGAGGGTAGACACCCCCCCATTAAATGGCTATTTATTTTAATTATTGTTATTTATTTATTTTTCCTCCAGAGAAACTATTGTAACCGTATGGTATTAAAAGCAGTTGGAACCTGTGTTGGTGCTGTTGTTTTGTCTGTGTGTGGAATAAAACACGACCATTCCATAGCAAAACTGTATTTTTTCTTTTGTCCTCTTAATACACTCAAATGTTGAGTAAGTTTCTCAGAGAGCGCTATTTCCCATACTATATCATACCACTTCCTTATATTTAATCCTTTTGCCTCCTTATTTAGCTATCAGTATACGTGCTGTTATTAGGAGATACTCAGCTTGCTTTTTGTGTAATATAGTTTCGTTTTGGCCATCAAATTTATTAAGTAACACCAATTCCTGCATTTTTATTACTATTATTTCCATTATGATGGAAATTTCTTTAAAAATTTCTGTCCAAAATCTTTGACTATGTTCACTGTCCCACCACATGTGAACATAGGATCCCTGGACCCCACATCCCCTCCAACACAATGGTGAGTAAGACTTGTCTATCATTGCTATTTTTATAATATTTTAAGTGATATTTCTGTACATTTAGCTGATGTAGCTTTGAACGGAAATTTTCCCCACATTTTTGTCCATAATTCTTGATCTATTTTAATATCCCAGTCAGATTCCCAGCAAGTTCGTAGCCCTTGTTGTGATCCTAAATCCAGTTTAAGTAGTAATCTATATAGAATAGTTATTTGTCCTTTATCTTTTTCTGCTGTGTTAACTACCATTCTTTCAAAATCTGTCAGATTTCTGGTGCCTTGCTGTATGATGTACGGCTTTCTAACAAATGTGGATAGTTGATACCATGCTAACCATGTAATATTTGTATTCCTCAGTGATGTCCTCCAGACAGTCCTAGATATGGGTGATGAGTCAGTATAATAATGCATTAATCTATCCAGTTGGTTGTCTTTTAAAGTCTTTTTATTTATCATTCTCTCTTTTAGGTGAAAATCCGGGTGTCCACAAATTGGCATCAATGAAGATATTCCTGGCCTCAATTATTCTTTTTAATCTGTAGTTCACCCAGTCCCATAAAGTTGGAGGAAATGATTGTATTTTATACTAGAAAATATAAATAAATAAATAAATAAATAAATAAAATTCAGTATACACAAAATGGGATCTGCAACAAAGTGTTCCAATGTGGAATGCAGTTCATTTCAGTTCAATGTTTAGTGTATGCCTTCTTTCAGGATACTCCATTCAATTCTCTTTCCCCCCCCCCAGATTTCCCACCAACAGAGAGTCATGACCACTGAGCATGCTCAGTCCTCATTAACCTCTATTGGATTTTGGGGGGCAGGCACCTTAGAGATTTTCCTTACAGTATTTCTTTTTCTTCTCAAAACTTGGCATTTCCTGAGTATGCTGAAACACCACTGTTGATTCTGGTCCTTAAATTCTATCCCTATTTTTAAAAAGAAAAATAAGTCTGATATGTCTTCAGAAGATGCTTGGGGCCATTTTTGATGAAAACTTTTATTGTATCTTAAAATCCATGTCAATGTCACTTCCAAATTGTTAGATGTCAGTTAATTGCATGTCACATTCTCCCTGGAGATCAGCATTTGACAGGGTGGCTTCCCTGGCTTCTGGTGAGTCATCTACAGAGTGGAATTGATATGCATCTAATCCTTCCAGAATGATCTTGCCTCAGATCTTTAGACATGGTCATGGTAATGAACTTTCATGAGAACTAGTGAGATAGAAGAAGCCACCGAGTTGCCTGTAGAGTGGGAAGGAGGTTTTACAATGTGTGGTTTAGGGGCAGAATGCTGCAAAATAGAAAGTGGGTAGTGCAGATTAGGCCTAATCTGAAACTTCTGACCTCTCTCCCCAATTTCTTCTCATTTGGTGGAGGTAAAGGGGTAGGGATGGGTGAATCTGTCAAATTGAATTTCACTCAGATTCTCATTTTTCCACTGCCAAGTTTGTTCCATCCCATTTTTGCATCAAAACCTTTAGTTATTTAGTCAGCACAGAAATATGTACATAGTTCTTGCACATTTCCCCCTAAATATATGCAATTTTTCATGTAATCTTCCAAATGGACATGCTCTTGTGGGCAGTTCTTCAAATGTACATATTCTTTCAAATTTTCCTATTGAATGAAGTATTTTTGTTTGATTTCCCCCACCCCAAATATACACTTTTTTGCACTGTTTCAAATATAAGCTTTTGGGAGGGGGTCAACTGGATCACAATCATTGGAAAAGTACAGCTTCTGACATCTAACTGCATTCCGGTTTTTGTTCAGGTTTGGAAGGTGCAAATTTGATAAGTTCACGTTGAAATCAATGTGAACTGAATGAATTTCCTACCTTACATGGTGGGCAACCCAGCCAACGATCAGAAGGGGAAGCTCGGAGGATGGCAACAAGGGAGAGGGCCTTCTCTGTGGTGGCCCCCCAATTATGGAATGATCTCCCTGATAAGGCCCACCGGGCGCCAACACTGTTATCTTTTCGGCACCAGGTCAAAACTTTTCTTTCTCCCAGGCATTTTAACAGCTTAAGTTGAGGTTTTAACTGACTTTGTGGCCAGGCTTAAAAGTTTAAAATGTTTGAAACATCAGCTGTTTTATGTTTTATGGTTTTAAAATTTGTATATTGACTTTTTAATGTTCAATCTTTTAATTTTTGTAAACCGCTATTGGGCAGTATATAAATGTAATAAATAATAATAATAATAATAATAATAATGTTCATGGCGGTAGTAACAGCAGCAAATGCATTATAAGGTGGTCTGAGGCCTTCTTAATCCCCCTTTTCCACCTCTTTAAAAGTGATATGCTGAGCACTTATCAATAGAGTGGCATCTGCACACTTTGAAAATGGGTCTGAAATTGCACCTGGGAAAACACTATGTAACACCAGCTTTAAAATCGCTCCACTGGCTGCCAATTAGTTTCCGGGCGAAGTATAAAGTGTTGGTTATTACCTTTAAAGCCCTACATGGTTTGGGTCCAGGTTACCTGCGGGATTGCCTTCTCCCGTACAATCCGCCCCACACGCTCAGGTCCTCTGGGAAGAACTTACTGCAGTCGGCCAAGACTAGGCTGACAACCGTTACCCAGAGGACCTTCTCTTCTGCCGCTCCCAGACTGTGGAATGACCTGCCAGAGGAGACTCGTCAACTTAACAGTCTTTTAGAATTTAAGAAAGCCATAAAGATTGTTCCCTTCCGGCAGGCATATCCAGTGGAATTTTAGAATGTTTTAAGGATGTTTTTAGGATGTTTTCAGATTTTTATGCAGTTTTAATAATATGTGTCATGTTTTAATCAGTTTTATGTATTTTATCATGTTGTTGTTCCCCGCCTCGATCCAGACGGAGAGGCGGGTAAGAAATAAATTGTTATTATTATTATTATTATTATTAATGGTGTTGCATTGTTGCAAGGACATTGTATATAAAAAAGATGGCAGCATCCCACCTCATGGTTGAGGAATAGGTTCTGTCTAAAATACAGGCCTGCAAAGATATAATATCCATGTATGAACACGTTGGTTCATATAAGGCAAACTACATAAGTGTATGCTTCGACACAGTGTGATAAGTAAGAAAAGTTTAGGAATTGGGAATAGCAGTAATCATCATCATCATCATCATCATCATCATATATTTATTTATTTATTTATTTATTTATTTATTATCCGCCTCTCCCTCTAGATTGAGGCGGGGTACAACACCAAATACAAAACACCATAAAATACATATAACTGATTAAAAGCATATAAAATGAATACATTATTAAAAGGCAAGGCATCTTAAAATTCAACTGGGTAGGGACTGGCTCTAATACAAAGAAGGCCTGGCACCATATGACAGGAGAAGGAATTCTTGTCCATGGCACAGTGTACTTTCCTGCTATTTCACATATCATAGTTCTTGCTGCTCCACCTGCCTCACATTTGGGCTAAGCCTCTGCATCTGCTTCATAAAGTAGCTTCCAATATTAGAACCTTCATATACCAAATGTTTGATTATCTGTGATTCAGTTGGCTGGGGAGGGGAGTGTCTAAATCTGCACTAATACTAAGCAATCATCACCTTTCCCCATGGTTCTGGAATAGTGGATTCCAAATCAAGGACCTGCCCTTTAAGAAATGTGCTTTCCAGAAAGATTCTCCAGAATCTCTCTCTTTTCAAAAGATTTTCCCCAGCATGACAAAGTCACGGGCTGATACATCCCCTACTCCAATGAAAATCAGTATTTATAACACACTGCATTTTCATTGTCAAGGTGACTGCTAGGCCATACTCGGGATGCATCAACTGCTTCTCCCAGCATTTCGAACAGACAGGGACTTCACAGTCATTTCCCTTCCCTAGGTAAATATGACGCCAATGATCAGTGGATTATCTGAAGGCACGTTTTCATCCTTCACAATTTATCCACTGAAATCAGCATTTTACAGCCTATTGATTAGTGAGGTTATTGAACTGCTCCGTGATTGTGCTGGCCAACTGCACACAGGTATGTAGGAAGAGGCTGCACTCCAAGAGTGATTGACTTCTTTCTTTATTGACTAAAATGAGCGGATACAGACCAGCCTTCTGAGCAAGCAATTGCTCTTGTTTTGTATTCAAACTTTTCACCACGGAGATTGCAAGAGGAAGAGAGGCTCGGAAGGAAACGCAAAAAGACATCCTAAATATTGCATGACTTAGTGCCCTTTTTATCACCATGCTTGAAGCTAAGCTATATATTTTAGTCTCCAGGAACAAATGAATGTTCAGCCTTCTCCTATTATGCTTGAAGAGATGAAATCAAATTTGAATGCTGTCCCTTCCCGATTCCTAGCCCTTCATGCTTTAGGAAAAAATGTTCAAGCCATGAAGAGCTGTTGATTTCAGACCATAAAAAAACCCCTCTTATTAATTATTCCTGTAGCTTTTCAATGTTTATCACATTCAGCATCACAACAGTCCCCTAGGATAGGTTATTAATATTGACATCTAGCATGTGAGGATGGAGAGATTATACCCCCAAGGTCATCTAGTGAATTCATGGCTGAGCTTGATCTGATCCTAAAAGCTCCCAGATCCCAGTAGAACCTCTATGAAATCCCTTCCACCAGGACTGTGCCTTCAGATGTTGATTTAAAAAAAAAACGAAAATTAAAACTGCTATTAACCCCATAACAGAGGAGCTGGCTGGGGGATGATCTAACTAGAGGGAGCATTTAGCCATCTTATTTCACCCTGGTGCTCTTGATTGTGGGCTGTTTCATCTCCCTCCTATCTAGGAAACATAAAGCTTGGGCCTGGACAAGAGCTGTTTAGGGAGGAGCTAGCTAGGATGGGACACTCACAGGAGGCAGAACATAAGACACAACTGCACACTGAAGGAGCTGAAATTGAGTACATCTGGGCTACATTCAGACAACACATTAGTCAATGGTGGGTTGAGTAGCCATCTCACATTTGGTTATTTTGTGGGTACTCCCCACACAACATATTCCTACACAACTGTGGGTGGTTGGGGCTGGCGTTGAGTGGACTAATAGTCAACCCAGCATTTGACTGACACAGCCCTGCCCCTCTCCCCACCCTCCCTCCTCCCTCAGTCCTCCTAGTTCTATCCCAGCAGCCTCTGTAAGTTGCACCAGTTGTAGCAGAGTGGCAGCCGCCGCTTTGGTCGCTCTTGCTGCCTGCCTCTATGGGCTTGTGTTTTAACCCACTCACTACACGCCATTAACACACTCACCCCTCCACACAACACTTTAAACAACTGGCTTCAAGCTAAACAACTTGCAAGGCAGTTGTTTCTCTCAGTTGCTTATTTGGGCGGAATAGCATACTGTCAGTAGTTTGTGAGCAGCGTGTTACTCTCCACACAATACAATAAGCAATACAACTTACGATTGTTCCCCCCCCCCACTCAGTTGCTTAATGTGTTGTACGAATAGCTGCACACCCTCTGAAGCCAGATTGCCCCAACCCTGAATATCTCTGGGATATTGAAATATTGGGGACTATTTCAATGTAGCCTTGAAATAGTCCCCCATATCCTCCCTCCTCTCTTGCAGTGGACACAGATCTAAAGGATGGGAAGATACTTTTGCCTAGCCTTAGAAATAACCAGAATATGAAAGTTCTCTCTACAGCTTCCTTTAAGAAGCAGTAAGCAGTCTCTGCCTGAGGAACTGCTGACGAAAAACAAGCAGATTCGCAGCAAATATTACTAGGGTAGTCACCACAAGTACCTAGTGGATTGCTGATGTCTTTGGATAAGGAAAACAAAGAAGCTTCGTGTAAATATGTTTCAGCCCAGTTAGTGACTTCTCACATTTGTACAGCTTGTGGGAGAGAAAATGAGGAAAATATTGCTAAGCCTCAAGATCTCGGTATGTGTCAGTTTTACCTGTCTTTCTTTTCTTTTCTTTTTAACTGCCAAAAGAAACTTATTGGGATTTTATAAAAATAGCTCATGGTCAAGAGAGGTGCAAGGGAATAACAGGTGTGTGTTCTGTGGTTAACAAGAAGATCCCTTCCAGTCAAGTGCCTTAATGAATGTGATTTCCATATACACTAGTAGAATCCGCAACAACAAAAAAGGGACTACTCTGAGACCAAAGAATAAAAAGCATACTTCATATCTGGGACCTGGAGGAGTTTAAGATAGCCTGGGCCGGCAGAATTATACATTGCTAGAAGGAATTTGAGGGTCAGCTGGTCATATTCCTCTGTCCCCCGGTGGAGAATCTCCATTCATTACAACAAGTTCACACCTCACATCCTCTCTTTTAAAACATTTTGTGGAGCTCCTCATACCTAGACAAGAACCATACCTTTGCAGGATAAATATTCATTCCAGTTCATCCTGGAGGACTTGCACTGAACAAGGACCTCTATAAAATGTAATCTGCTACATGACTTATGTATGTGCAGCAGCCACACTGTGACAAGGAGGTGCATAAGGTTTGTGTCATCCTATGATGTGGGGCTTGTTTGTTTTTTTATCCTTCAATTGTAGCACTTTTCTTGGCTCACTCCCTTGAAACTTAGGGAGGCATGAGAAATTTGTTTCAGATTGTTTTCAACCCAATTTACCCCTTCAGGACCTGAATGTGGACTCCAACATGATCTACAATTGAAGCTCGTATATTTCCAAGCTTGTGATGTGAGTTGCAGACCCACAAAAATGTGTTTGAAAGGTACGCATGAAAAGGTGTGTACTTTTGAAAGACCTGCACAGACATGCTTTAGTCAATGGGAGAAAATGTATATATTTCAAGAAAGCACACAACTGATGCATACGTTTGGGTATGGCTACACGATACTGTGCATACTTTTTAATGTGGACAGAAAAAAGCCAAACCCTCAATCTGGTACAGATACGAGTCAGAATGTGCTTTGAGGTGGAATTCAGAGAACCTGGACAAGCTCGCATTTCACTAATTCACACATCCTACTTGGAATATCTCTATGTACTGCACTATGTTTAAAGTCGTTGCATTGGAGTTGTTAGATGTGGTGTTGTGTGGGTTGTTATGCATGGTTTATTTACAGGTTTTACCAATTACTATGTATTTGAACTGTATTTTAATGTCTATCACATTACCAGGGCTTCGTGGCCGAGTACTTGGGCATCCCCGCCATGACGCGCGCCTACACCACCGCCTGCATCATCATCACCACAGCCGTGCAGCTGGAGCTCATCACTCCCTTCCAGCTATACTTCAACCCGGAGCTCATCTTCCAGAAGCAGCAGATCTGGCGCCTCATCACCAACTTCCTGTTCTTCAGCCCGCTGGGATTCAGCTTCTTCTTCAACATGGTCTTCTTATAAAGATACTGCCAGATGCTGGAGGAAGGCTCTTTTCCTGGAAGGACTGCAGACTTCATCTTTATGTTCCTCTTTGGAGGGTTTCTCATGACCGGATCAGAATTCCTAAATATCTAAATTATTTTGTTACTAAAGGAATACCTTTCATTTTTTTTAATTTCTATTTGTTCTTGGGGTCCTATATTCATACATATAAAATCAGATTCCTTTATAATTACTTTAAGTCTTGCTACCTGTTGGAATTCCATTAGTTCTGTTATTAATTCTTCTATCCCCATTTTTAAATTTCCTAATGTAAATTGTAAACTGCCCAGAGAGCTTCGGCTATGGGGCGGTATATAAATGGAATTAAATAAATAAATAATAAATAAATAAATAAATATATTTTAATGTATTTAATTTTCTTGTAAACTAAATATTTATAAACAAGGTAAGCAGTATATAAATCTATTAAAGAAAGGGAGAAAGAAAGAAAGAAAGAAAGAACAAGAAAGATCTGAATCCAGTTCCGGACTGGATCGGGGTGGGTGGTGGTGGTGGTGCTGTTCACACAGCCCTAATAAGAAGTACTTCCTTTTATCTCTCCTGAATCTCCCACCTATCAGCTTCATAGGGTGATCCATTAATAATATATGGATATGTATTTTATATTTATATATTCTTTTATTCTGCATGTATGTGGTGGGTAGACTGTAAATAATCTACTACTACTACTTCAGCACTATGGGTGCGTGGCCCTGCCTCACTGCAGGGAGATGAAAGATAATTCCCTTTTGGCCCCTTTCAACATAAGAAATGCCTGTTTCAGGGGGTGAGATGCTATTCCATCTGCTCCCCCTCTCCCTACTCCTGCATCTGGAGACTTTAAATGCAAGGCTGGGGCTGCAGTTTGAGAGGCACTGCTTCAGGAGAGATGCTATTTCAACCAAGTTATTTTTTTCTCATCCGCTCTGTTGGAATATTGTTAATTAGCATATTGTTAAATATCGTTATACTGTATTGTTGAATCTTCTCATTATATTTTTGCTGTAAACTTGCATTTAGTAGAGTTGAATGTATTATTGAATTTATTGTATTGTAAATGGATGACCTACTTTATTTTATGTACAACGCTTTGTTATGAAGTGTTATATAAATAAATTATTATTATTATTATTATTATTGGCTCAGATCACAGAACCAACAATAGGCAACCAGAAGTCCCTGTGGAACACTCTGGTAGAGCAGGATGGAAAGAGAAAGTAGCTGACACCCCTCATTTGTCTCTAAACCCTGATGTTCCATGACATAGCTTCCAAATGATGGATATAGGAACCCAGGAAGCTGTCGTCTACAAGTTCAGACTATCTGTTGATCTAACCCAGTGTTGTGTACTCTGCAGTTCTCAGGTGTCTTCAGCAGAAGGTGAGGGGGGTCCTCCTAGCCCTTCTATCAGAGGTTTTTTTTTTTTATTAAGTGGAGTGGCCAGGAATCTGGGACTTACTGCAAGCAAGCCATGTGCTCTACCATCAAGCTATGGTCCCTGCCATGTCCTACTGATAACACTTAGAAAATGAAGTTTTGTTCACAGTACAATTACAAAGACAACTCGTGTGGTTTAGTAGACAGAGGGTCATACTTGGGTGTGTGAGAGAGTTAGGAATAGATTCCCACTGAACCATGAAGCTTGCTTGGATGAGCAGAGGGTCATTGCAGTGTCCAACATATCCTAACTCACAGGATTATTGTGACAATTACAGAAGGACCATGTACCTGAGTTCCCTCGAAGAGGGACCAGATAAAAATAGGAAGGAAAAAAAGAATTAATGTTTGGTCCACCTCGCCCATTGTTGTCTATATCAGGGGTGGGCAGAATGTAGACCTCCATATGTTTTGGACTCCAATTCCCAGCATTCCTGACTATTGGCCATGCTGGCAGGGGCTTCTGGGAGTTGAAGTCTTAAACATCTGGAGATCTACCTTCTACCCACCCAGGTCTATACTGATCAACAGCAACTCTCTATGGGCTTTTGCAGGAATATATATATATATATATATATATGGCCAGCTATCCTAGGGATTCTAAACAGTAGAAGCTCCAAGAGACTGAACCAGTTACATCTACTCTGTGGCCCTGCTGGTCATGCAGTTTCCCAAAAAATGATCCACCAACTCATTACATTTTTAAGTGCACAGGGAGGCAGTGTATATGCCTCCCTGTGCCAGGGGGTGGGGAAGAGTAAGTAAAAATACTCATTTTAGAAGCTGAGTATACAGATGCACATAGTCAATTATTCATTATCTCTCTCTCCCTGAGAAGGAAAATCAAAGAAATGGAGTTGAATTATTAGACAGTGCATAGCTTCAGACATTTGTATCTAAGACCCAGCATAATAATTTATCTAATTTATCTCTACCATGACACTCATAAGTATGGACTCCCGATATTTTCCAAGCATTATCTTTCCCCCCCCACCCCACATACACACCCCAGCTCCTAGAAGATGTATAAATACAACAGTGACTTTTTGAATCACTCTAAAGTGTTTTTTTTTCCTTTTTAAATGACAATGTGTCCTGCACTTTAATAACTGTTTGGAAAACATTTTAATAAAACTTCTGAGATACAATATGAGATTAAATCACTGTCTATTGCTTGCTATTATGCCAGCCAAAGATTTTTTTTTACTTTTTTGGTTTTATTTTAAATTAAAGACATTAACCATGATTTGGTCACTTTGTGGCAGTTCATTCCTTTAAACCAAATAAAACTGCCAAACACATATTGATTCATAGGCTCTCCAAATATGCTTGGTACATAGCTTGGCATTTAATAACATTAAGTATCCCAGACCAATTCTTGCTGTCAGTTTTAAATCAAATCTCCAACGTGGTGTCTAATGTTTAATAAGACTTCCTTTATTATTCACATTGGACAAGATGCTCCTTTCAGCTACACTAGGAAGAATTTTGCTGCTGACATCTGACAGTGTGGTATTTGTTCCTTTTATACATAAAAACAAAATGGAGCACCCATTTTAATACACAAAGGTCTTCAGAAAATTGTGCCATGAGCTACTTAAAGCCTTATTATCCTATCTGCAATCTTACTGTGTTTCCTGAGGGTACACATCTCAATGCACATCTGAAACCTACTTTTCTGTGTTCAGAGAATAAGTCCTTCTAGAACATGAATGGAAAAATCACTCTAATGGTAGGACAGTGTTTTACATTGGTGCCCTGTCATTATTCTGCCAGAGGACATGCCAATATTGGTCTGGTAGATCTGGCCAAGAGACTAGCACAGCATGAATAACATTAGGAATTTTAGGTAACAGAGTAGCCTCGTAAGGTACTTAAGAACATGACACAAGCCCAGCTTGTTCAGACCAAAGGCCTATCTAATCCAGCAGCTTGTTTCCCACAGTAGCCAACTGCATGCTGCCTCTGAACCCTGAGGTAATTTATAGCCATCATGACTAGTAGCCATAAATAGCCTTATCCGCCAAGTATTTATCTAATTCCCTTTTTAAAAGCCATCTAAGCTGCTCCAGAACTCACATTGTTGTAACCACCCAGAGAGCTTTGGCTATTGGGTGGTATGGAAATGAAATGAAATGAAATTAATTAATTAAATAAATAAATAAATAAATAAATAAAATGGATTCTCCTTCAGTAAGACTGAGGGAGGGTGTTGCTGTAGTCTACATAAATTCTATCTCCCTTCTTCGGCACAATTCTCGAATCCAGCAGTCCATCCAGACCATTCTGGGAATCAGGCAGGACCACAGTAGCACAAATCTCATTTCCAGCCTCCCATCCAGACCATTCTGGTAATCAAGCAGGACCACCATGTTGCCAATGGTGATGCACCAACCAAATCATTCCCCACCTGTGGGAGGCAATGCACCAGACCATGCTGGGCTATACTGTGGCCAGGAGGCACTCCCACCACATGCCGCATCTGTCCAACCACTGGATGCTGACACTCTGGCTGGGGCCGAACTGTAATTCTGCAGCCCAACTAGGCAGTCCTCCAACCAGCCCAGAAAATTATGCCACTCAGGTGAGCACCTGCACTGGTTTCCACAATTCCAGCAATCTAAAGAAAGAAGATAAGTGTGAGAACCAGACTAGAAGCTTAACTGCATTCCAACTCTCCAGAAATAGACAGACCTGTGAACGGAATGCCTCAAATGTCTTCTGTCCTCAACATGTTCTTCGTGAAATGCAAAGCCCAGCTGGCCACCATAGGATCAACCCCAGTGTGTAAAGAATGTGTACTGAAATAAAGGTACACCAAACAAGCTCATATGATCCAGTTACCATGGCCCGGAACAGGTATGACATTAAGGGTGGCCCCTTCACTATGATAGAAAAGAGGTCTGCTTCCCACATTGGTGGAAATTCCTCCATTGCTTTCACTGAACATAGTTCAGGCACTGAGCGGAGACACTCATACCAAGGCCCCTCTAGTCTGTCTTCGACTTTAAGCTAAATATCACTAAACCAGAGAATGAAATATTGTGTTAATAAGGCTTCAGACGGAATTGTCCTCCTCAGATGACATCACCAATTCTGAGTACTGCATGCCCTGAAAGGCAGTGAGGACAGCAGCATGGAACAAGGTAGCTACGATTTAGAATTACATCGCGTTGGCCAGGTTCCTCATAACTTGTCAATATGACTGCTAAGGTTGCCAAGTATATACCCCTGGGTGATTCTCTTACCCTGTAAATGAGCATAATCCTGAGTCCCCAGTGTTATATCCCACACCTGTAATTGGACCCGAAGGCAAGAGCCAAACTCAGACCGCAAATGGTCAAGGTTTATCATCCCTTCCACCTGGAATGGATACTGTGTTTAAGATAAAGTACAGATGAGGGCCACAAACCTGCAGTCACCCAAAGACAGAAAGTTCCCTAGCTGCCTTAACAGAAGCAGCCTTGGTGTTAGGTGCTATGTCATTAGACCATCAGACTCCAATAGTGCCACTGGTCTGGTCTCAGAAAGCCCCAGGAGCCAGTGCATGAACATTTGCACCTGGGTTTATGATAGGGTGATGGCAATGGCATTGTCCTCTACCAGGAACATGAAGCCTTACCTTATACTGTGCGGAAGGCCATGAGAAGGCTCGCACAACCGCCCTCTCTATAGGGTTGTAAAGCATAGTGTATTAATGGGCCAAATGGCTTGATGGACAAGGTGGCTTGTTAGACACACCGGAAGAAGCCATGTGATTAGACATTTGTACAAACATGAAAAATCTAAGCATTTAAAGTCCTTTCTGATTCCCAATTGCAAGCCAGCTATACAGCCTTTGCATATACCTACTGTTCCATGCCCCTACTGATGTCTCCATATTACGCATCATACTATGTGCTGCCCTTGGAATGCAAAAGATTCTATCATACTATGTGCTGCCCTTGGAATGCCCTTGGAATTCAAAAGATTATTCCCAAACCTAGCTCAATAATAAACATCTTCCAGCCGAGGGTACCACTTCAGTGTCTCCTGAAGGAGCTCATTCTTAATTGGGCTGTGTCCTTCAGGAGGGGACTGTAACCTGCCTCTGGGCTTAGCCACTTAATCAATCTTGACCTAAACACAACCACCATCTAGATCTATGGTATCTGGTAAAAGTATGTTGACCACTGCAAATGGAGCATTCGTGGTGTTATCAGCATTGGGCTCTGGTGTGAGAATCTCACGAGCTGAATGCCCACAAAGTGGTTGAATTGAATCCCCTGCCCAGCGCTCAGCCAAGGAGCCTAGGCTGGGTCTGCTGAGCAGGAAAATGCCCCCTGTGGGATCTATCCCCAAATCCAGGCCTGGCTGGGGTCATAAGCTGCAGCCACAAATCCTGGTCTTTCAGATTTCCACTAGTGGAGGAGTTGAAAGGCCGCTCTTATATGCAATGCCTTGTTGTAGGCCAGCCTGGCCCCACCCTCAAATTCCATATATGCCCGGTATATGATATCAAATTATTTAATCAAGATCCATCTGCATTTTGGGAATTTCTGTTGCAGAACATCCCTACATCAGGATTCTTGGCAGCCAATTAGCCCATATGCAAGCAACCGTTGGCTCCTGACCTCGAGTTCTTCATCACCCTACCCCTTGCTTTGGTTCACAACAGAGGGAAAAAGTCATAAATGAACTCACCCTACAAAAGCTGGGTTGGTGATGGACATAATAATGCCTGGGTCATCTGTAGGTCCCTTTAGGGTGGAGCAAAGGCTAATGAAAACACAACAACAGTGTGAGCAACCCCATGTTCTGTTTGGTTCCCTGTCCTAGTGCAGAGGTAGTGGGGGCCCTGACCCTTCTCACCATGTTCCAAGATGACCATGCTTGCACTTTAAAATAACTGGTCATATGCCTCAGATGGGAATGTGAGTATTGCTGTCACCATGGTCTGCTTCCAATGGGTGTTGTTGCTGCTGCCTTGGAAGTGGAGCTCCTGGAGGCTCCTACAGCATCCAAGCAGACTGAAAAAGATAATAACATGTCACACTACACTTGCAACTTAGTTTGAAGTAACCATCCCAGTTTCATTGCCACAGCATCAAATGATGCCATGAATGAAGAAATACGGATTCCTGGAAAATTGAATATGAGAAGCCAATACAGTCTCACATTCCCAGCACAAACAAGGCTCATATCTACTTAACTCCAGCAGGTGACTCCCCCAAATATGCCCCACACGCATATCCTGAGATCCCTCTCCACAGATCACAAGCTGAATATGAGCTAACAGTATGATGTGGCTGCAAAAAAAGCATAACTTGTTTTGATGCTTTATGGTTTAAAATTTTGTGTATCGGTGTTCTTAATGTTCAATGTTTTTAATTTTTGTAAACTGCCCAGAGAGCTTCGGCTATGGGGCGGTATATAAATGGAATAAATAAATAAATAAATACTATTCTGGGATGTATTAATAGAAGTATAGTTTCTAATTTGTGGGAGGTACTGGTTTCTAGGGGTGTGCACGGACCCCCCGGATCGGATCGGGACCCGGATCGGGACCTCCAATTTTGTCCCGGACCGGTTCGGACAAAATCGGAGGCCCCCCGGACCGGATCGAGTCCGATCCCGACCCAAAAATCGTAAATTTTTGGATCGGCCGCCATTTTTTTCCCCATAGACTTGCATTGCAATGCAAGTCTATGAGGAAAAAATGGCGGTGGGTCGGTGAGGGGGGGCCTAACTCCCTCCCCCCCCGGGGCCGTCCGCTGTGGACGGCCCCGGCAGGTAAGCCCCCTCCCCCGCGCTCCCTACCCCCCCTGGGGCCGCCCGCTTCCATCCGCTGGCGCCCGCGGGCGCCAGCGGATAGAAGCAGACGGCTCCGGGGGGGGTAAGCCCCCTTCCCCGCCACTGCTTACCTTCTCGGCCCGTCCGCTCCCATCCTGCGCCGGCGGCTACTACCAGCGGGCTCCGCGGCCTACTCTCGAGTAGCGCACCGGGTGATGACATCACCCGGCGCGCCACCCTGGAGCAGGCCGCGGAGCCTGCTGGTAGTAGTAGGCGCCGGCGCCGGACGGGAGCCGCCGGGCCGGGAAGGTAAGGGCCCCCCTCCCCCCTCCGCGCGCCCCCTCCTCCCCTCCACGCACCCCCTCCTTACCTTCCCGGCCCAGCGGCTCGCGTCCGGCGCCGGCGCCTACTACTACCAGCAGGCTCCGCAGCCTGCTCTAGAGTAGCGTGCCGGGTGATGACATCACCCGGCGCGCCACCCTAGAGCAGGCCGCGGAGCCTGCTGGGAGTAGTAGGTGCCGGCGCCGGACAGGAGCCGCCGGGCCGGGAAGGTAAGGGCCCCCCTCCCCCCTCCGCGCGCCCCCTCCTCCCCTCCACGCACCCCCTCCTTACCTTCCCGGCCCGGCGGCTCCCGTCCGGCGCCGGCGCCTACTACTCCCAGCAGGCTCCGCGGCCTGCTCTAGAGTAGCGCGCCGGGTGGTGACATCACCCGGCACGCCACCCTAGAGCAGGCCGCGGAGCCCGCTGGTAGTAGCTGCTAGTGCCGGACGGGAGCGGACGGGCCGAGAAGGTAAGCGCCCCCCTCCTCCCCCCCCCGCTGTCCACTTTCATCGGCGGGTGCCCACTGGCGCCCGCCAATGGAAGCGGCGGTGGGCGCCAGTGGGCGCCCGCCGATCCGCCGATCCGCCGAACCAGTTCGGAGCCTTTTCGGACCGGTTCGGATTGGATCGGCCGATCCAGCTGCGGGATCGGAAATCGGATAATTTATCCGATTTCCCACTGGACCGGACTCGGATCGTGGATCGGGTCCGATCCAGTGCACATCCCTACTGGTTTCCCCCCACCCTATTCAGCACTGGTGAGGACTCAGCTTTAGTACTGTGTCCAATTCTGGGCACCACACTTCAATAAGGACATGGACAAGCTGGAGGGAGTTCAGAGGAGGGCACCAGAGACCGAAAGAACTGGGCTTGCCCAGCCTTGAAAAGATAAGGCTATGGGGAGATATGATAGCACTTTTCAATACTTGAAAAGTTGTCACACAGAGGGCCGTGGATTGAGGGCAAAAGACATACCAGACAACTCATGTCATAGCACTGTTATTCCCTCATGGAGATAGAATGTAGGAAGAGTGTTGAACTTCTGTATTGAGCAAGGGGTTAGACTCAATGACCTCATAGGCCCCTTCCAACTTTACCATTCTATGATTCTATGACCACTGTTAGGATTTGGCATGATACCTTTTCCTTCTTCAATCACTTGCAATTGAGCTAAGATTGCAGCGAGATTAGCATTTCCTTCCTCCCCTGATGATGAGTCCTCCTTATCCCTCCCCCTTTTTGCAGGGGGTGTGGGACTTTCCCTTTGCTCTTCTTGCCCCCCATGCCCTTTTTGGGTGGCATTTTCGAAGTACTAAGTGGCAGAGATATAGGCGGGACTCAAGTCCAACACTCCAACACTCTAACCAACGGCTGTAAAAGCAAATCCGAGTCATCAGCCACATGTGAAAGGCTGTTTTCATGGATTTCCTTCCCACAGTGGTCACCCATTCAAACACTGACCAGGCTTGATCCTGCTTAGCTTCAGCAATGTAGCTTTGTCAGTTATCTTTCAGCCAACCATGGTCTGCGTAAATAAGATGCTTTGAAGGAAGGGGTGGCCTTTGCTGCCTCCTCATAAACTAATCAAAACACCTTACAGTGAAAACGTGTGTGTGGGGGGGGTAAGTTGTCTTACCCCCACACACACACCTTACAAGAAGGGGGCCCCAGCTGCCCACACAAATACTCTGCCGGATTTAAAGGTTGAATGCTAGAAAAAGAGGGGGTCATAATGCAGAGAGAGAAGGGGACCTCAATTCTCCCTACAACAACATCTTCCCAAAAGAACACACTCTGCTGTATTCAAGGCAGTTAAATCAGGAGAGGGGGGGGTCCTGTTCAAATAAAGAGGCTCCACCGCATGGCAAGGCCGCCGCTGTCCTCATTGTCCCTCGTGCCTCTGCACCGAAAAGTGGCTGCGACACCAGTATAGGCTGCTGCCGCCCATGCCTAACAGCCCCGCACACATGCGCCTCAAAAACTGCTGCGCCATCCAGCAAGGCCACTGCCACCTTCGTTGCACAGTCCTGCACTTTGCAGGGAAAAAACAAAACAAAACACAAAAGGGGCCGGCAGTTAGCACCCACACGCTGAAAAAAGAAAGAAAACAGCTGAGCTGCACAGCACGGCAGCCTCCACCCTCGCTGCCCGGTCCCATACTCCTCAGAGGAAAACTGGGCTGGGAGCTGGATAAACAAGGCCGCGTCTGCAGCGCAAAAGAAACACGCGCGCCACGTGGCTGCATGCCTGAAAGGGTAGGGTGCCCAGATTTTGGAACCCCAAATCCCGGTCCAAAATGGCCACCCAAAACAGCCACCCAAAGGGGGCGTGCCCCCCAAAAAAACAATTTTTTTAAAAAGGCCACCCACCATGTGGCCAACAAGCAGATCTGAACCCTCCCGCCACCCCCCCACCCAAAACAAACCCCACCACCACCAAGCCACCCCCCAAAAAACACAGCAAGGGGGGAGGGGGGTTACCTGCTGGGGCCATCTGCTGCCATCCGCTGGCACCCACAGGCACCAGCGGATGGCAGCGGATGGTCCCGGCAGGTAAGAAGCGCGACGCAGGAGGGCCCCCCCACTTACCTGCCGGGGCGGCAGCTTCCCTCCAGTGCTCAAATCTACTGAGAAACAGGCTTCGCGGCCTGTCCCTCAGTAGCGCGCCAGATGATGATGTCATCACCCGGCGCGCTACTGAGGGACAGGCCGCGAAGCCTGTTTCTCAGTAAATTTGAGCACCAGAGGGAAGCGGCTGCCCCAGCAGGTAAGTGGGGGGGCCTCCCACCTCCCGCCTCGATCTCCTTACCTGCAGGGGCAGCCGCTTCCCTCCGGTGCTCGAATCTACTGAGAAACAGGCTTCGCGGCCTGTGCCTCAGTAGAATGCCGGGTGATGCACCCAGCACACTACTGGGGGACAAGCCTCCCATCCCCCCCCCATCCCCATCCCGGACCTACCGGGTCTGCCGCTGCTCGCTGGTTTGCCCCCGCCACCCCCCCCGGTCAGCCCGGATCGCCCCAGGTTTCCCGGTTAGGCCCAGGAAAGCCCGGGTGATCTGGTTACCCTATGAAAGAGGCTCCACGTCCTTACAAGAATGGGCCAAGCCGCCTCTTCAAGCCTGGGGCCAAAAGGCCCAAAGAAGATCTCCCTCTGTTGTGACGAGGCCTCCACCGAAAGCCAGGTATGAAGACCTCTTTCTCCTGAAAAGCCAAGCTGTTCTTCAAAGACCCTGGAGGGCTGGGCACAGCTGCCTTAAATACATACAGCCACCCAGCCCCCAGCCCAGTGGTGTCAAATATTCCCCCCCAATGGGGAGAGAGCTCGTCTCTTCTCCCCCAGCCCACAACTACCTCCCCGTGGCCAGTGCAAAGATGCGGTGGAAGGGCAGTTCTTTAACAACTAAAGAATACATTGGAAGAGGCTGACCTTAGAATTGTTCCACATGTAAACTGGGCAGTTCACAATGGTACAGAGAGAGTTGTGCTTTTGAATTATACTGATGTCATCTTGCTTCTTTGATTCATGTCCAGTTGGGTTTCAAAAGGTATATCTCAGTTATGGGTATGTTTTGGAACAGGGAAGAATCATCACTCCATTCCAGCTCATGAATTCTTCAAAAAGTTAGGTCCACAGATGTCAAGAGTGGTCATACAGGCTCATATTCTAACAGGAGATGACAAAATGAGCAAAATTGGGATCAAGGTTAGAGCTCTAAGTGCTGAACCAACAAAATACCTTACCAAATTTGGGGAAAAACCTGATAACTGTCATTTTGGGAAACTTCACTCAAAATGTGGCACTTTTGACAGCCTGCATTTCAGTGAGTTTAAAATATCTGTACTAGGGGTGTGCATCAGATCGGATCCGATCCATGATCTGAATCCGATCCGCCCCGAAATCGGGAAAATCCGATCCAAACCGACCAACCCTCCGATCCGATCCGATCCACCGAGGCCCGATCCGGATTGGATCAGATCGGATGTTTTTTAATGGCGTTTTCAGCATACTTTGGGCTTTGAAAAAGAATATGCTGTAACTTTTTTGTTTTAAGAGGTAGGAAGTTGAAACTCGCTCACATGGGATAGTATGTATGTCCCCTCATGTTTTGAAAATTACAGAGAAATTGGTGCAATACTTTAGTGGCAAACAAAGGTTTAAACTTTATTATTTTCACTTCCGAGGGGGGGAGACTCTGTGTGTGTGTGTGTTTGACAGCTTGATCCACCAATTGTGCTTAGACTACATGAATGAATCACCCAATCCTGTTAAGACTTTCTTCAGCCTCCAGTCGCAATGCTGGAGGAGGGCACCCAGTATATATTATTAGTCCCTCCCTTTTGGCTCTTTGTGGGGTGACTGAGTTGGAGGTTGGAGTGTTGGTTTGGAGCTGGTGGTGAGATTTTGAATTTTGAGGTGTTTTGGAGTTTCTGGTTTCTTCTTCAGCTTTCCTTGTGCTCTCTTTCTCTCTCTTGCCTTTCTCTATTGCACATTTGATTGTTTGTTAGTTTGTCTGTTCAGTTTGTCTTTAAAAATATCTGTAGTTTGTCTTGGGAGTGAGTGTGCTTGTTTATCTTTTTCTCTCTCTAAAAAAAACCAAAAAAATAACAAAAAAATATTTCTATACTCTTTCTGTGTGTGTGTGTGTGTGTGTGTGTGTGCTTGTTTGCGAGTGTGTGTGTTGCTGAGCTGTGTAGCCTGCTGCTACATAGCACACAAAGTTTTGGCAAAGCACACATACTTTAATAATAAAAATAAATATGAAACGTGGCACCCAAAGGACTGCTGCTGCTAAGGCAGCACTTGGGAGAGGCCGCTCCGGGCGCGGCGCTGCTGCTGCTGCTGCTGGGACCAGCAGCAGGCAGGCTTCCACACCCCCAGTTAAACTGAGGCATCCTCTACTGGGGCAGCAGAAGCAAGCAGAGGCAACTCAAGGTAGTGTCTGCAGGGCACTCTTTGAGCTACCTGAGGCAGGTGCAGGGAGCAGCAGTGGCCGTGAAGAAGGAGCACTATCTCCAGCTCCTTCTTTGGTGGGTGAGCCTGTGAACCCACTGACTGAACTTTTCCCAGACCTTGTGGGAGTCAGCGCGGTTCAGAGTGAGAAGGAGGACTCTGATGTGGAGCAAGAGGAAGAGCAGGCAGCAGCAGAGCCTCGCTCTCCATAATCCATCCTCTCTTCCACTCATTTCCTTGCTCCTGAGGTGACACCACAGAGTGAAGGCGCTGGCGGGCCATCTGTGTCACCCCAGAAGCGACAGACAAGCAAGGTGTGGGACCACTTTGAGGTGGGAGTGGATTCCCGCTTTGTTGTCTGTCACCCTGTGAGCAGGGGAAAAATGCCAGGCCACTTCACCACCACCAACCTCAGCCGCCACATGCAGAGGCACCACCAGTCTGTTTTGCTTGGGACCAAGGCGGGCACCTCGCAGCAGACTGATGCTAGTAGCAAGCAGAAGGCTCCTGCAACTTCTGCCAGCCCTCGAACTCCCATCCCCATGAGGCTTCGCCAGGCCACCATGGAAGACGTGGGGTGGGGGAAGTATGGAGCCACAAGGTGGCGTTTTCCAATGCCCAACCAGATCACCAATTGCATTGGTGAGATGGTGGCATTGGATGATCAGCCATTCAGCCTCGTCGAGAACGTAGGCTTCAAGAGGCTGATGGCTCTTGTGGTTCCATACTACAAGCCGTCGTGTCACACCACCCTGAGCAGGCGTGTGGTGCCCTCCCTGTACCGGGCATGCAGGGAGTTAGTTCTGGGTCATCTGTGCCAGGCAGAGGCACAGAAGGTGCACTTCACTTCGGACATCTGGTCCAGCGAAGGAGGAGTGCACGCTTACCTGTCCCTGACGGCTCACTGGTGGGGAGCCTCAGGGCAGGAAGCACCCAGGACTTCTGGGACTGGGAAGGAGGGCTGCCGCTGGGCCCTCCTTCATACCGCAGTCATGGACCAGTCCCACATGGCGGAGGAGATTACAGAGGCCATGAACCGCATGGTGGCAGGGTGGCTGGGCAGGCACCAGCACACCCGCGGTTACATGGTCACGGACGGGGGAGCCAACATGGTGAAGGCGGTGCGCGATGGCAGATTTGAAGGCATCCGCTGCATCGCGCACGTCTTCAACCTGGTTGTGAGGGATGGCCTTGGAGGCAACAAGGCCCCTCTCCCTCCCCCAATCCGTAATCTCCTAGAGAACTGCAGGAAGGTGGCTGGGCATTTCCACCACAGTGTCAAGGGCAGTCAGTTGCTGCGGGAGAAGCAGCAGGAGCTGGGATGTCCGCAGCACCAGCTAGTGCAGGATGTGGCAACACGTTGGAACTCCACCTACCACATGCTCGAGCGTATGGTGGAGCAACAGCGTGTTGTCCACAAGATGTCCAGGGTCAGGGACATCGGCATCCAGGCCCCACTGTCCAGGCAGCAGTGGGAGGCCATGTCCCAGCTTCTGGTGGTCCTCAAGCCATTCCTTGAGGCCACCGAGACCCTGAGCAGCAGCACTGCCCTCCTCAGCCAGGTGATCCCCGTGGCCAGGCATCTCCAGACACAGATGGGTGAGTTTCTGGAGGCTGGGGATCCTGTCGCCGGCAGGCGCTCCCTGCCAGAGATGCAGGAAGTGGTGACAAGGCTGAGGGAAGGCCTATCCTGCCAGGTCCAGCCTCTCTACAACGAGAGGCAGTACATGTTGGCTACCATGTGCGACCCGCGCATCAAGGATGGGATGTGTGGGCAGACTTCCCGGGCGGGTTGGGTGGAAATGCTGGTGGCGGACGTTCGGGCGGCCCGGGAAGACAGGATTGGGCAGGCAGAGGAGGAGCCCACCGAAGCCCAGGCACTGAGTCCACTGAGCACCACCAGCAGTGGCAGCAGCACCACCACACCCAGCAGGGGGACAGGCCAGGGGTTTTGGGATAAGGCCTTGCAGGCAGCGGTTGGGCATAGAGGCACCCAACCCAGCCGCCACCAGGATGACGCTGCAGCAGCAGTGCAGCGTTACCTGGTGGAGCAGATGGAGGACGGCTCCATCGAACCCCTGGCCTACTGGTCATCCCAGCGCCAGATGTGGCCTGATCTGGCGTGGGTGGCCATGGATAGAATCAGCTGCCCACCATCCAGCATTCCAAGCGAGCAGGTGTTTTCCATGGTGGGCGACGTGGTCACACCCCACCGCTCTCGCTTGGACGCTGAGATGGTGGAGCAGCTGGTCTTCCTAAAGTTCAATCTGCCCCTGCTGGGATACCCCACTCTCATGCCCTCGGGGGAGTAATTGGCAGACACCACCCATCCATTCCACACCTTTTGGCAGGCCCTTGATTTTTTAATTCTTATTTTTTGTTAATTTTATTTTCTTTAATTTACTGGCTGTGTTTACAGCTCAGTAACTCAACTCTGAATGAAGGATCCTGAAGGGATCTAGTTTCTTCTCCTAGCCTCTTATATTGTGGGGATGCACAAGCA
Source organism: Anniella stebbinsi (assembly GCA_029215795.1). Classification (NCBI taxonomy): domain Eukaryota; kingdom Metazoa; phylum Chordata; class Lepidosauria; order Squamata; family Anniellidae; genus Anniella; species Anniella stebbinsi. The sequence continues at coordinate 138,637,295 of JARDYH010000005.1, read as the reverse complement.
TCTCACTCATTCTATGTTGTTTGACTTGAACCAATGTGCTTGCACATGTGCCTCTGAAATTGGACTCCGATGACTCCCTCTAGGCCATCTGTAAGGTCCCACACTTCCATGTGCATTTCTTCTTATAAAAGACCACGTTATAGGCTCATGAGAACTTTGGATAAGAAGAAGGCTTATTGCCAAGGAACACATGCACCTCTGACTCTTAACAAAGGAACTGATAGGATTCCTACATTGAGTGGATGACAAAACATCCTACACTGTTTCTGACTGTGTCTTTTGGACCTATGTGGCAGCCTTGCAGGGCTGTCACTGTGTGTTGCATTTTTTTTGGCTATATGATTGAAAAAACTGCCTGCCTGCCAGGTAGCCGCCATTGTAAAGTAGCCGGATCGCGTGGGCTGGTCCCACGGTTCTATTGCTTACTTGTGCAATATGCAAGCGCCTGGCACTCTGCCTGCCACTCTGCCAGGAGGAGCCTGTGCCACTGTGACTTTGCCTGGAGGAGCCTGTGCCACTGTGACTTTGCCTGGAGGAGCCTGTGCCACACTGTGACTTTGCCTGGAGGAGCCTGTGCCACTGTGACTTTGCCTGGAGGAGCCTGTGCCACACTGTGACTTTGCCTGGAGGAGCCTGTGCCACTGTGACTTTGCCTGGAGGAGCCTGTGCCACACTGTGACTTTGCCTGGAGGAGCCTGTGCCACACTGTGACTTTGCCTGGAGGAGCCTGTGCCACTGTGACTTTGCCTGGAGGAGCCTGTGCCACACTGTGACTTTGCCTGGAGGAGCCTGTGCCACTGTGACTTTGCCTGGAGGAGCCTATGCCACACTGTGACTTTGCCTGGAGGAGCCTGTGCCACACTGTGACTTTGCCTGGAGGAGCCTGTGCCACACTGTGACTTTGCCTGGAGGAGCCTGTGCCACACTGGATGGACCCGACTGGAAGTGGTCCTCCAATCCACAGCGGCTGCACAACTAAGGTAAGTGTGTGCAGTCAACGCAGGGACACCTGAGAGTGTCCAGAAGTGGGGCAGTCTGAGAGCTTACTTCCGAGTCAGCTTCCAGCTCCGTGTGCATAACGGTTGGGCGTGGACATTCAGGAACGGCTAATAGGACAGTCCTGGGTGGGAGAGAACTAGTTGTGTTAAAGTATTTCATTATCTAATCTTTATTATTTTCCCTTGTCTTCTTTTGCAGCCTATGGAACTCTTTGCCACAGTGCCCAGGAGAGACGGGAATCCTAACTGACCGTCTTCCCCAAGACACGGCCACCTGGAGGTGGCCCATCGATCCACGTCGCCCGCACGACTCAGGTAAGAGTCTGTCAGAGATCTTACCTCCGAGTAAGCAAGCAGGCAGCCCCATGTGCCTACTTGCCAGTCCTGGGTGGGAGGGAGCTAGTTGTGTTAAAGTGTTCATCTAATATTCATTCTTTTTTTCCCCTTCTTCTTTTGCAGCTTATGGAACTCTTTGCCACAGTGCACAGCAGACCCTGGAATCCTAACTGACCGTCTTCCCCAAGACAGGGCCACCTGGAGGTGGCCCATCGATCCACATCGCCCGCACGACTCAGGTAAGAGGCTCTGTCTAAGAGCTGACCTCCCAGGAAGCAGGCAGCTCCATGTGCGTAACGGTTGGGCGTGGGCATTAAGGACTGGGCAGATGCCAGTCCAATGTGGGAGGGGGCTAGTTGTTAAAGTGTTATGTGTGTAATCCTTATTTTCCCTTCTTCTTTTTCAGCCTATGGAAGTCATCGCCACAGTGCCCGGGAGAGACGGTAATGCAGACTGCCCACCTGCCCATCACTGCCCACCTGGAAGTGGCATCTTATCAACAATGCCCTCACGACTATGGTATGTGTTCTGTGAATGGGGGGGCACCTTCAACCTAACTGAAGCAGGGCTGTCTGCCTGCTTACTTCCAAGTAAGCAGGAAGCCTCGTGTGCCTACTTGGGCATGGGCAATCGGGACTGGCAACGTGACAGTCTTAGGTGGGAAGGAGGTAGTGTAGTCTGATATTCATTCCTTATTTTCCGTTCTTCTTTTGCAGACCATGGAACTCTGTGCCACAGTGTCCCGGAAAGGAGAGACTTCGCCCGTTGAATGCCTGCCTGCATGCATGCCTGCTGCTGATGCTGCCTTCCAGATCCTTCCTGCAGGGAGAGCCAGCCGCCCTCCTTGCATAAGCCATGGGACTAGGGGTCCTCCCTCAAGGAGAACCTCACAAAGTGCCCTACGTTGCCTTTACAACAGCATGGAGTTTTGACAGATAAAAGAGGGAGGGGGAGGCGGGGGAGGGGGGTGCAATTGACAGCCCAACTTTTTAAACTTTTAATCTAAAAAATCCATAGCCATCAAATGCCTGGACCTATCATTCTGAAATTTCTGACAGATAACTACCCCTAACCCATCTACAAAGTGAGCAACTTTCAGACATCTAACTTTTAAAATAAAAAAAGTCATAGGTGTTTCTTTCCTCATTGTTTCAAAAATTAATTGCCACAAAAGGCAAGCACCTATGTTTCTGAAATTTCACACACATATCAAGCAAAGTGTTACCAGTAATGTGCCCAGGTTTCCTGTTTGTATCTTTAAAAATAAAAAAGTGGGAGGCATAAATGTATTTATCCCACTACTACACATTTTTCTAAAATTAATTGCCACAAAAGGCAAGCACCTATGTTTCTGAAATTTCACACACATAGGTCCCAATGTACCACCTACAATGTGGCAAAGTTTCATGTGTGTAACTTCAAAAATGAAAAAGGTATAGGCATTCCTGGTTTTTTATTAAAAAATTAATTGCCACAAAATGCCTGCACCAATCTTTCTGAAATAACTCCCAGATAACTACCCATAACCCATCTACAAAGTGCCCAAGTTTCATCCTTCTATCTTTAAATATGAAAAAGTTATAGGCATTTTTGTAACACAATACTACACTATGGGGAAATGCATTCAAAATGGCATCCGATCCGGATCGGACATCCGATCCCTGGATCGGGATCCGATCCAATCCACCCAACCTCCAATCTGATCCAATCTGACCTCCCAGGTCCGATTCTGATCCGCTATCCGATCCGGGGGATCAGTGCACATCCCTAATCTGTACCAATCAGTGAGCTTCCTCCCACAACATGCTCTGTAAGAGGGCATATCACAAGAGCATTTTATTTGGTAAGAAGATGTATATGCCTCTTAGAGAGTGTTCATCCAAAAGTAGACATATGTGATTGTGGTTGGGAAACTGATAATGATGTCCTACGGCCAAAACAGTTTTTGTATTTCCTGCCAAGTGATCTTTTATGTGTATGTAACTGTAAGATTTGTGGTACAATGAGATGTCCATGTCAAAACACGGTCAAATGCACACATTTTTGTAAATGTTTGGAAAGTAACTGCAAAAACTCTTATGTTAAGCTGCTTTAATATTTCTGTATTTTTTATGTTTTAGTAAGTCTTTATATACTATGGGCCTGTTTAGAAGACACCTTAAATCCTGCTGGTTAAGGCTTTTGGTTAAGCAGCAGGGTTTAAAGTGACTTGTGCGATGTGTTTTGCTAAACCCTGCTCACTCAATAACCACAGTTAGAACATCTGCACCAGAGTTAGCAGCTCTAACCATGGCTTAAAGTGTTGTGTGTGACAGCACAGCTTGTGGTTAGTGCTAACCCCAGATAACCACAGTTTTGTTAACCACAGAGCCTGAAGTGTCATCTGAATAGGCCCTTGTTTACCTCAAAATGCTTAACCATCATGGTTTAACATGTTGTCTGAACAGGGCTTGCAAGGCCCTACTCCACCACAACAATTCTGAAAGAGCATAAGAGCTGTATCATGAGTGCCACGTGTCCCTGATAATGAAGAGTTATCCTGGAAATCAAAATTATCAAGAGAACACTAGTTCCAGCCTTTTCAGTCATGGTTTCATATTTTTCATTTCACTTAACATGAAAAGAGAAGAACCCATTAAATATGATTGCATATATCAACAAATGTTTGGACACCATTTTAAAAAATGGTGGAAGGACTGCCTTTCCATCATAATTAATGCCACTGTTGACCTCCATGACCCCAAAACCCTATAGTTTAAAGCCAAAATCTCATTTGTATGTTGATTTGTCAAGTAAATGAGAAAACGAGACAACATTTCAGTGCCATCTTGGAAAATGGTGGAAGGAGCACTCTGACAATTAAAATAACATATTCTTTGAGCTCCTTGACCCCCAAAAACTATAATTTGATACAAAACACTAGATAGTAACTTCTGTGTTTGACAAAAGCTAGCGACCTAAAGAAAATTGTCCGCCATTTGGAAAATAGTGCCTAAAAAAGTTTTGCACAAGAATCAGACTGTCTACCCAAATTATTATGTTAATCCAATACCTCAAGATCACATATCAGCAGAGAAAATCTCTGGACCTCAAAATTTTTACAAGGGGATATTGTGGAGACGGGATTATTAATGTTATGTGTATTTTACATTATAACTGGTTTCGTATTTGCTATATCAGCACCGTTAATTCACATTTTCATATAAAGCAGAATGGAACAGATTGCTTTAGAAAATAAATGTCTCTATTACATTTTGAAAGGCTGAAGTTAATTTACAGCTCCTTACTGAGAGAACCAGACAAGAGAAGTAAAATTGTGTTTGCTATGTGCGATTTCCCGAAGATTAGCACTCAAGCATGTTGTGAAAATATTAAGTGACTTAAATAATGTTTGCAATTTTTCGTTTGCTAAGGGGCATTTTCTCTTAACTCACTTTTATCTATTTAGCAACTATGTCTGACTTTGAGTTTCCCTTGTAGCACAAGCATATAACTAAGAAATTAGACAGTGACGCTTCTGCAGAGAAAATGGTTATTTACAACTGTAATTTGCAGAATATGTTGTCCACAGAAAGGCACAGAAAATAAAGCTATGGTTCTTGCACACTGTGCTGTGACAAGAACAAGGAAATTTAAAGTAGGGCACACTCCTTTTACACTAAGACTGCAATCTTAGGATTCACACATTTACTTGGGAGTAAGTCTCACTGAATTCAGCAGAACTCGAATAACACAAGTTGAGCTTTTTTGGATTAAGAACTGTCTCGGAACACTCAAAAAGCATGAAAGCCAATGAATAAAGTTCTGATTTACACATCATTCTGGCAGCTGTGGAAAAGGTTAGTTCATATCTAAATTCATAAATCTTGAATTTCTCAAAGACTTTCAGTAAATCAATGTTTCACTTAGTGTTGTGTTGAAAATTTATCCTATGAAAATTTTGACGAATCTCATTCAATTTGAAAGAAAAGAAATTGCTTTCAAAAACAAATTCAAAGGAGAAGAATTTTCATACAAATTCTCATGTGTTTGGTTCAGGGTTCTTGTGCTTACCTTACTTATGAAATGACTGAGGAGCATGTCTGAGTGTCCTGTCTTTCATTGTACAATCACCTCTCTGACAGCCTCTAGCCTCCCTGGCTTCCTACACTTCACAGAATCATATCATAGAATTATAGAATAGTAGAGCCTATAAGGTCATTAATTCCAACCCCCTGCTCAATGCAGGAATCCACCTTTAAACATACCTGACAGATGGTCATCCAGCTGCCTCTTGAATGCCTCTAGTGTGGGAGAATCCACAACCTCCCTGGTAATTGGCTTCATTGTCATACTGCTCTAATAGTCAGGAAGTTTTTCCTGATGTCCATCCAGAATCTGGCTTCCTGTAACTTGAGCCCATTATTCCATGTCCTGCACTCTGGGTTGATCGAGAAGAGATCCTAGCCCTCCTCTGTGTGACAACCCTTCAAGTATTTACAGAGTGCTATCATGTCTCCCTGCCCAGGGGAAGACTGCATAAATTTATTCCTCCCATAGGGCCTCTTCAGATCAGGAAGTGCAGGCAGCCTGGGAGAGCAATGGTGAAATGTGTAATAGAAAGAAAAATATAGACAGTACCCTCAACCACTTCACAGTGATTTGTTGAGGTCGAAAAGCACCACCAACACACATTCAAAATAAATTATATGTTGCCCTGAGAATGAGGCAGAAAGTAAAAGCTCCCTTCATGGGGAAAGAAAACTTTCAGGATTTTTCTTTTCTTACCTCCTAGAAATAAAAGGACACTTTTCAGATTCTACACACACACACACACACACATTTTCTTCACCATTTGTGTGTGTGTGTGTGTGTGTGTGTGTGGTGGCTGCATTCTCTTTCCTCAATCCCATGGAATGCTGCAAAGTATATGGATCATTGTGAAGAATGCAAAATGGGAGCCTGGCTGACAATACACTTGCTGCTGTTGCCTCTTGCAGTGGCAGTGCCAAATAACCACTGGGGGGGAGGGGAGAAGCTGTTCTACAACCCTTGCCAATGGTGATGTCTACCTGTGAGAAATTGTTGGTGAGTTTCTCCTCCCTGTGGAGAAATCTGGTGAAATTATCTGCCCAATTTCTCTACCCACAAATTGGGAGGAGAATTTTGAGAGACCATTTGTGCACAGCTCTAGTTTTATTACATTATTTAAGAATGACTATTTCCTGACAATCTGGGGGGTTCTGGGTTATATTGTTAAGCACTTTGACAATGACTGCTTCCTCAAAACCTGAATGTTAAAATAGTACCTGGTCATAAGCCGTGAAGGGCATTTTGGCTCTAACAGTTGCACAACTGCAAGAGGACTTCTCCATCATTTGGTCCCTCCTGCATCCCCCACATGTCCTCAAATCTACTATGGAGGGTCTCCTAACCTTCCAGAGCAGATTCAGGGGCACCTGAGGGGGCTGCAGGGGGGAAAGGGGAATCTGTTCCACCAGCAGTTTTCCAACCCTTTGTAGGGCCTGCAGAAGGATGGGGAAACATTGTTCTATCCATTTAAAATACTATGAAACAGTGAATGTAGAAGTGAAGCTTTGCAGAATTGCTCTTATGTCATAAAAACACAACATATCCATTCTTCTGGGGAAGGGCAGACATCTAAGTAATAATCATTTAAAGTACACACATTAATTTCTCTTTCACTTTTCAGGAGCACTACAAGAAACAAGAAGTCAAATTTCCCACACTGTTTTACAAAGGTGAGATCAAGAGGTGGAAAATTAAACTATGAGGTTTAGAAAACAGGTGATGGGTCCTGCTGTGGCAGATATGTATGGTTTCATGCTGGAAAGAGTTTTGCTCTTCTACCTACAGTTTAGTATCTGCGTTAGGAGCACTCCATATAAATATCCTAGAGCCTTTTCTTTGAAACTCGCCATTATGGGCAATTTGCCACACATTAGTCAGAACTGGACAATAAAAAGCAATTCTATGGTTTCTTTGAAGTAGATATTTTGGATTTTAGCTGCCAGAACTCCAGAATCCTTCCTAGTTTAGAAATACCAGGCTTTAACACAGGAATGGCAATGTGTGGTCCATGGATCACATTTTTGCAGGACCTGTGTCTCCCCGCCACAGTGACCAAATCACAGTGAGTTTTCAAGGAAACAGGGAAGTGTGGGGAGCTGGTGCCTCCTCCTTCCCCTTCTACCCCAAGGGGCCCTCCGGCTTACTCAAGTCAGGTGAAAGAGGTGGTACTCTGGGTTCAACCTCCTTGTCAGAGCATCCCTTCCGAGTGAAGAAGGCACTGGGACTACATCTCCCTTGGGAACATGATGCTCTTTGTATCCATTGCAACTGGCATTAGTCTTCTGCCAGTGGAAATTATCCTGAATAGCAACATGTCCCCACCAGGGATGCTGGGACTTATAATCCTAGTGCCCTCATCAGTGGGGAAGGAACCTCCACCAAGAAGCTGAAGTTGTTTCCGTTAGTGTCTCCTCCTGTTATGTTTATCTGTCCTGCCTTCATGCTCATGTGTCCTGACTGAGAGGCAAGTAGCATTCAATGTTTTCTTTCTTGGTTGAAAACATTTCTAACTGGAGATGTTCATCTGATTCAGACGAAGCTTGAGATGAATTAGGCCCATCCCAACCATGTTGGGCATCCTTCCAAAGTGATAAGAACAAAAGCTGAACCTAGGCTGACCAGATAAAATCCAAGTCAGGGCTCATGTAACTTTAACAGTTGTAGAGGAAAGGGAATTTCAGCCAGTGTCATTTGTATGCAATTAGTTCCTGGTGAAATTCCCTCTTCATAACAACAGTTAAAGGTGCAGGCACTATACCAGAGTGACCATATACAAAAGATGGCAGGGCCCCTGCAACTTTAACTGTTGTGATGAGGAGGGAATTTCACCAGGAACTAAGCCCTGGATTTTATCTGGTCACCCTAGCTGAACCCTGCATGAGGCTTCATTCATAATTCAGTTTTGGAAAGGCTCTGAAAATAGGGTCTTTTGCTTGCTTTCTCTAAACATTGATGGGGTGGAAGGAGTGGGATTGAGTGATTGCCAGGTCCACTTTCTAATCATAGGGCATGTTTAATCACCGTACTTTTGGAAGGGCCTGAACCATGTGATGGCCATTCTTCCAAAGCCACCAAGACTCAGTATGAAAAAAGTTTTAAATTGGTTTTCATTCACACCCAAGCTCCTGTACCTATCCTTCTGACATTTTGTAGAGTTTTTTCTCCCTCAAGCCACTTCTATGAGATGGGCTGACTTCAAACAAATTGTTGCCACCACCACCCAAAAAAAGAGAGAAAGGGAAGGGGAAGCCAATCATTCACCTTTCCCTTACCACATAAAGAGCCTATCTACACACGCAGGATAAAACACTTTGCAAACATTTTGAAAACTGTATATGTCCTGGGCCCCAACAGTTCTTAAAACTGTTATAAACCGTTTTAAACCATTTTAAACTATTTTAAAGCTGTAGTATAGATAGGTTCAAAATGAGGATTCCTACCACATAAACCATTGCATCATCCTTCATAGAATCATAGAATTATAGAATAGTAGAGTTGGAAGGCGCCTATAAGGCCATTGAGTCCAACCCCCTGCTCAATGCAGGAATCCACCTTAAAGCACACCTGACAGATGGTTGTCCAGCTGCCTCTTGAGTGCCTCTAGTGTAGGAGAGCCCACAACCTCCCTAGGTAATTGATTCCATTGTCATATTGCTCTAACAGTCAGGAAGTTTTTCCATATGTCCAGCCAGAATTTGGCTTACTGTAACTTGAGCCCATTATTTCATGTTCTGCACTCTGGGTTGATCAAGAAAAGATCCTGGCCCTCCTCTATGTGACAACCTTTCAAGTATTTGAAGAGTGCTATCATGTCTCCCCTCAGTCTTCTCTTTTCCAGGCTAAACATGCCCAGTTCTTTCAGTCTCTCCTCATAGGGCATTGTTTCCAGACTCCTGATCATCCTGATTGCCCTCCTCTGAACACGCTCCAGCTTACCTGCATCCCTCTTGAAGTGTGGTGCCCAGAACTGGACACAATGCTCAAGATGGGGCCTTGTACCAATATAGAGGGGCCACCTCTATATTGTTTATCTTTTTCATGGCCCACAAGAAACATAGGATAAGTGCATGCTCTCAAAATATAAAGGCTACTCTTGCAGAAAACTCCCTCCACCTATTCAACTGAAACATGGCAGGCATGAACCCCTCTGAAGGGGCAACTATCCATGCAAATTTCATTCAGTTCTGTCAAGAAATAAAAAACATTGCTGATAGTTTCCTTTAAATACATACATACATACACACACTTAGAATACAAAACAATGCACCTATTATTCTGGAATTTGGCAGGTGTAATCCCCTTATACTAGGATATGATGCCTGCAAAATTTTACCCACTTCTAATAAAGAAAAGAATTATAGCCATTTTTAAAAAAAAATCCATGATAATCAATGGGAGAAATGTACCTTGGCTTTCAAAATCTCAACTTGGTATTGGTACTCAAGTAAATGGGATGGCCTCCCCATCAGTACAGGCAGAATCAGGACATTTTCCAAAGTGCTAAATCAGGGTCTAAGTCAAATCCTGTAGTCAGTGCTCACCTCTATTTTATACCCTCCTCTTTAGCAATAAAGGTTTCCAGAGTTACTTACAGCTCAAGAGATACAGAACAGTCGCTGCCCTCAGATTTACAATCTAAAAGACATAACACTAAAGGAAAAAGGGATGGGAAGGGGAAAGAAACAGAAGAAGACTCAAACACCATTTATTATTAGGTTCTTATAATAACCAGCTGTAATGGCTGCCATGCAGCTGGAGACTGTTGGTCTTCTTATCACATCCGGCTGGAATGGAAACAGGTCAAAGGCGAGAAGGAACCAAAAATTGCTGGTCTCTCAGCTGAACCAATGGCATGGCCCTACTTCCTGTCTCTCCCTCTTCTATAGCCAAATAGAATGGGTGCTTGGCATTGTGGGAGAGGCAAAGTTGGATGAGATTGGCTTCTCAGCAGAGCCGATGGTAGCCCTGCTTTCCTTCTCTATCCCCACTGCAGCTTGGTGGAATGACCTGCTGGGAGAGATTCGCCAACTCACTAGTCTTCAGGAATTTAAAAGATCTATAAAGACTGATCTCTTCTGGCAGGCCTACCCAGATGAATTTTAAAGTGTTTTATTGGTATTTTAATGATGTATTGGTTTTATGTGCTTTTAATCAGTTTTGTATTTTGTGTTTAATGCTGTTCCCCACCTCGATCCGTTGGGAGAGGCGGGTAATAAATAAATATATTATTATTATTATTATTATTATTATTATTACAGCTGAAGGACAGGCAAAGCCCAATACTACACATAGGGCCTGTTCAGACAACACTGCAGGCTATGTGATTAGTGAAACTGTGGTTCTCTGGGGTTAGCACTAACCACAAGCCATGCTGTCTGTCGCACACAACACTTCAAGCCATGGTTGGAGCTGCTAACCCTACTGCAGACTGTGAGCAAGTTTTAGCAAAACATATCGCACAAGACACTTTAAACCCTGCTGCTTAACCAAAAGCCTTAATCAGCAGGGTTTAAGGTGTCTTTGGAACAGGACCTTCATAATACACAGTAACACTCATAATTCCCCAGTTGACATAGCCATATAAAATCAGAATATTTCCCAATCACATAATTGTGCATATTGATAACTATATGAAATATGGGGATATTCTCTTAGTGTTCTATTGTTCTTTTTATGAAATTGTAACCAATTTACTAACCATTACTCAGGCCTTCCATCCATAAGGAAGTTGACACCACCACCATCGCTACCATCACCACTACCCGTGACCAATTTCCTGCCCTGGCAAAATTTGGGAAGTGGAGAGACTGTCCTCTTTCACACCTATTCTTCCTTGAAACTCCAAAGAGTCCTTAGTTCTCTGAGAAGTTAAGAAAATGATTTTATCGCCTGACAGGAAGGAAGGCTGCCTTAATTTTGTTGTCACTAGGAGTCTAAATGTGTAAGGACAGCTGCTGTGCTCAAGCAACAATGCAATCAGTTAATGCTTTCAGCAGGGAGACATTAGCCTTCTCTGCCTGCTAGGCAGGGGGAAAATAACTTATTCTGGAAACTTTTTAAAGAGGATTTATCTTTTTCTTGTGTTTCCTTAAAAGGGTGAAAGATAGGAAGACCCCAAATATGAAAGAACGCCATCACAGTGTTTTAACCTCTATACTGCAGAAATGATACCAAGCCTGATTAGGAATGGTGAAGACTTTTGGACGGGGTGGGGGGAGTGAAAACATTCACACACATCCTCGGTTTTAAAATCTCAAAGCATTATGAGCCAAGCCCACCTTCAAATTTGCCCTGGCTTGCAATGCTTGGCACAAACCTTTTCTGTACTCTCACTACCCTTTCCCATACTTCCACATACCCCATTTCAAATAGGCAATGAGTGAACAGCAGCAGAGGTTTCCTGCAGATATTGACTTGGGAAGTGTAGCTTTTTATTTTGTTATATTCATTTGCTGGGAGAAAGGCTTTGCCCTACTGGGGAAGAGCTGTAGGCCAGACGTAGAGCACCTCCCTGCGAGCCGAGCTGCGGGTTTGTTCCCAAAACCCGGGAAGTCTTTGGTAGGGGTTTTTTTATTTATTTATTTATTGTAAACACCAATTTCTGCAAATTGCAGCTGCAATTTGCACAAATCAGGCAAATTATGGCAGTAATTTGCATAATATGCATAAAATACAAAAGTCATTTGCGCAGATTACACACATAGATTGGTGGTTTATGAGTTGTGTTTGGATTTTTTTAAGTTCCCACCTTGCCACTGCTGCCTGTCACTATGGAGTCCTCCCTCTCTCCCTCCATGCCCAGCCCGGAGAGTGCACACATGTCAAAAAGGAAAGGCAGTGGGCTCTCCAGGCTTGGAGCTGACAGAGATGGGGAGAGAGGGAGGGTTGCTCAGTGGCAGCAACAGGAAGAGAGTGCTCCTAGCTCATGAATTTTCCTTTTTTTCCCCAGCTATGAAGCTGGGAGACCCCCCTCCCTGCTGCCACCTCCACTGTCACCGCCATGCAACCTTTCCTCTTTCCCTGCTGCCATTAGTTCTCAGCCTGGAGAAACTGCCCCCCCATCTTTCCTTTCTGATGTGCAGCAGCTCTCTGGGCTGGGGGCTGTTAGTTATCCTGGCTGGGCACATGGGTTTTGAAGTCCAACAACATCTAGAGGGTCACATCTTCCCCAGACCTGTCTTAACAGAATGCTGAGGGGGTGGGGTGTTGTTGTTCCACAAATATAGGTACTTTTGTGTGCACTGTCTCTTAATGTACCCATTTTGGTATGCATTTTTTCTTCAGAGAACTGCATTGCAAAATTTTGAGAAGTGAGAACAATGAAGGATAACTGTGTAGTGGTTTGTATATTGATTTAGGAAGTGAGAACTTGGTGCATTCTTATCAAAATGTAAAATGAACAAAAAAAAATCCTCATCCCTACTGGAGAGTCAGTCAGTGTAGATTTAACTAGCTGGGCCAAAGATTCAGTATCAAGCACCTTCCTATGTTCCTAGAAGAAATGATGATGATGATATCTGAAAATGTTCAAAATCTGACTCTGAGCCTATCTACACATGCAGGATAAAACACTTTGAAAACTTTTTGACAACTGTACATGGCGTGTGTTCTGGGCCCCAACAGTTCTCAAAACTGCCAGCCTATCTACACTACTGCTTTAAACTGCTTTAAAGCATGTGTAGAAACTAATGGCCCAATCCCATGGTCTCTAGAGCAGTTTCTAAGGGGGTTACATGGTTTTTCAGATCTTCCTCTTCAAAGGTGTATAGAGATCTCTGCTCGTTGGAGAAGAAGGTCTGACTTTATATGCCAGTGCTCCTCTGACATTTGAGAGGGCAAAAAGGAAGTGTTCTAGAGGCATTCCAGGGAATGCCAGGGAATGCCAGGGCAGGCTTGGGATTTCTAGGAAGCTTTTCCAAGACATGCACCCAGATTGGGGTTAATAATAATAATAATATTACACCAGCCCTAAAGCTAGCATGGTTTATTTCTCTCTTGCTGAGAGCAATGAAACGGAACATTAAAAAAGAAAGAATAAAAATGGCTGTAAAAGTCCAAAAGGAAAGGAAAATGCAGTCCCTTCCACTTTGTGGCCTGCCAGGATGAGTTAGTAGGGCATAGGAAAAGTGGTCCCTCAACCTTGGTTGCTCCATAAGATTGCTCTGTCAAAACCTCAAGAATTCCCATGAGCAATGGAAGATTCCAGAATGTTCTGAAGATTCCAGAATGTTCATTCCAGAGAGTTTCAAACGTAGGGAGAGTTCTTGGCTTTTCTAACTCTTTTCACTTCTGATTTTATTCTCGCCTCTCCACAGACTTTAAGTTTGGTAAACTATTGGTGGGAAACTTGCAGATGAGATGGCTGGTCACAGAGGAGAGACTTCCTCAAGCTCAGTCCTTCTGAGCATCTCCCAAGAATATTTTTAGAAGTCTCTGAAGAACTTTCATCCATTTGAAATCAAGAGGATCAGATTTCAGTTATCTCAAAACCTAACTAGGGATCAGCAAATGAGTGATGTTGGAGTTCACCAAGATTCTCAGAACACTGTTTTGCTTCTTGCCTCATAACCAATTGCCATTTATGTTTGCAATTGCTGCTTGCTCTGCACAAATGGGAAACTTGCACAAATCGAGCAACAAATGAACAGGAGATGTGTGCAAATCTCCCCAAATTTGCACAACTTCTCTCCATGGACTAAAGTAGAGATGGTTCTATCCATGGAGGATTTTTTTTTTTTTTGCAAATTAGGAAATATGTGCATATTGAACTGGGAATCAGGAATAAGGTAAACACAAGCATGTGTTTGACAAGTTATGGATATTTTTGGAGGACAGGTGCCTGCACTTGCATTTGGAGATTTGAATAGGGCACGCTCACATATATTTTCTCAACAAAAACAAAATGTTCATATTTCCCTGAACCTTACCTTGGTGTTCCCACCAGTTGGCACAAGAAGCAGATTTTCCTACTCTCATTTTTATTGGTGAGCCAAGCCAGTCCTTTATGTAGAGCCCTCTTCCTGGGCCATGCCACATTGTGACAGATTTAATGCTGCCCCCCACAGTTTTGCAGCCCCATTCTCAATCTGTGGAAGAGGGGGGATTTTTGGAGGTGGGGTTTATTGGGGAGGTACGGGCTGCATATGTGTGCTTCTCTTTGTCTCTTCAGACGACAGCCTCCATTTTGTTTCCTAAAGAATGCTCAGGAATGATGGTAAGTCATGAACATGCCAAAAAAATGGAAGTTAGTTTCATTCTTTTTTGTCCTTGAATACTCCCATCCTTTAAAAAAATTGTCAGAAAGTTCTCCTTTTCAAATTTTCAGCCTAGACCTATTTCATTTATTTACAGCATCTGTATAGCATTCCGTTAACAATGTCATCTGGGCAGTTAACAATAAAGGGCCTAGACAGCATATATAGAAATGCTAACAAAATGCTTGTTACTGGATTGTTATATGATGGACAGCTGCCTTGAATACTTTTGGGTTCACCCAGGCCTTTAAACAACTCATGGGTTCTGGGCATCTCAGATTTAAAAGTTTTGATTTAATTCTTGGGTTGTTAGAGTTTTGTTCCTTCTATTTCTGTTTCTTTTGATTTTGTGCTTATTTTGTATTTAGGTTTTACTGCTAGTTCCCCCTCCCCCCCCCATACAATGCACCCACCCCACACAAAAAATAATGTCGAAAACTAAATGCCACTCAACAGATTTTGGATCAAAACCTTCCTATAGGACAAAATAAACATCTATCTCTAATTTTCCTTTCGTTATTTCAAATTGTAGGTTCAAGTCATGAATTCTCACTCAAAAACAACATTTAATCAAAGAAAAAGAGAGCATTCCGAAAGCTAATGAATTAATATGTGTTCCTAAAAGGCTAAGCATCTGGAGGTAATTGGGTATGCTATCTCCTGAACGGTGTATTGGGGAAACAGAATGAATTAATACTAGAAAAGCATATGCCAGTTAGAAAAACTATAATCTAGAGATGCTGACACATGGGACTCCGTCTAAATAAGAACATATCATAATGAATATAAAAGAGAGCAAATACACGGTCTGTATTATGGCTCTCTAAGGACTCCTTCTAATGTTATCTTGGTGATATGGTGGCTGCTATACTGCACTTCCTTTTCACACCACCAGGGAAACAGGAAAACTAACACCAGGACACTTCAAATGAGCTCACATTGTAACTCCTCTCTACACCACAATGTGAACTGAACTTACCCTACACGGCCTGGGATTTCTCGAGTGTACCCTGATATTGACCAAAGGAATCGAGTGTAACTTAAGTAACAAAACTAAGGCTTTGAAATAGGTATTTTAATGTGTCCCCTGTCACAGATAGCCCTTGGCTGACTGGTAGATGCTGGGAGTTGTAGGACTTTTTATGTCTAAACATGCATAGGATTGTGCCCTAAATCTAATGGTCTAGATTGGGCAGGATGCCCCAGGGTGTTCTTTTCTTGCACCATATATGAAGCCATACAACCTATCTCAGATTATCCTGAACACATATGTCTATCTGCCTATCAAGTTTTATACCCTTGACTACAAAGAGATATTTAAGAAACCTGTCAGTTAATCAGAAACATTTCTGATAGTCATTTACAATGTTCCAACTGCAGCACAGGAACACACCCTTGGCTTTTAAGGGAAACTTACTGGTCGTCTATAGAGGCAATCTGGCTAGCTGCTGAGCCTCTCCTTTTTGTAACACAGGCCATATCTACACCAGGGATATATCCAGGGGTCGTCTCTAGGTCGTCCCTGTGCATCTAAATGACTCAGAGGGGATCCTGGTTTTCCTGATGTCCTGGGTCCTAAAACAGGCACGGAGCTGCACAGGGTGGCTCCGTGCCCATGGTGGTGGAGGGGGGGAACAATTTCACCATCTCCAGGATGGTGGGGTGTGGGGTGTGCAGGGGGGTCCCTTACCTTTTCCACCACATGACAGCTCCTCTGTCTCTTTTTTAAAAATGGCGGGCGCGACATCCCTTTCCTCCTGGGATGTTGCATTTCCATTTAGAAGCTGGGGGATGATCCCAGAAGCAGTTAAGTCCAGGATTGCCCCCCTCCTTCTATACCCTTAGTTGTAGAAATGGCCACAATCAGAGATGATCCAAGCTTTCTTGTCTGAGGTCAGATCGTTTATAACAGTATTTCCCAATCTTTGGATACCCGGGAAACAGATTTGTTTTCTACATGAAAACTGAACACATGTAACATTCTTACATTCTCTAGTTGTTTCTGTTTACTAGGAATAGCTCCAAATTTGTCCCTATTTTGTCACTGAAGAAGAATTTGGGGTGCTGTTCAAAAATGTTGATGTGTAACAGAATACATTTGTTTCCCTTCCATTATCCCCACCCTGCAATAACTGGCTAAATGGAGAGTCAGTGCTACTGAATACGTTTGAAATGCATCTACCCAATAATAAGTGCAATTACATCCATGGCAGGATTAAATGTTCTTAAATTTTAAAAAAAAGATAAACGGGAACTCACCAGCTAGTCCCCAGGATTTAGCTACCATTTCTGGATAGTTGGGAATCCTTCTCCATCTGAGGTTAGGGAAAGTGATTCCCTATAGCAGAGAAATACTTTTGAACCAGTTCTGAACTTTGAATTAGGCATGATTGATAGATGATAGGATTGTTTGCTAAAACTGGTGTGTGCAGCTCTCTTGGGGGGGGGGGGTGACAGGGAGGTAGCAGTTTATTTCTGGGAATCTTATTCAGCTGATAAATTTACTACCTGCTGTAGAACTGTCAATTTGTTCCACTATCTGTGCTTGTACAGCTGGAAATAAAACAAATATTACAAACACAACGTCCGTCTCCAGTGCTCTCTTATCCATAGGTTACTAAACCATGCAGCATTGTCCAGACACTGCAGCACTTTCAGAAGGGTCAATCGTGGAAGCGTTAAAAGACTACATTTAAAGTTACTATAATTTGGCACAGATATTTTACATGGAAGTTAAAACTGGACTGGGAAGGATCAAGAGCAAACAGTGATGGGCAGAAGTGCCCAGTTTTAGTCTGTGGGGTTTTCCAAAATTTTCTGCGGAAGGCAGAATGCAATAATTTCACTTGGCCAAACCTCCAGAGTGGATTTCAGCAGCCAGAATGGACTGGACAATTCACTCTGATCATG
Source organism: Anniella stebbinsi (assembly GCA_029215795.1). Lineage (NCBI taxonomy): Eukaryota > Metazoa > Chordata > Lepidosauria > Squamata > Anniellidae > Anniella > Anniella stebbinsi. The sequence goes on along the minus strand of JARDYH010000005.1, from coordinate 138,619,726 downwards.
CGTAAAGAGGCCTCTCATGGCCAATGGCAATGAGAGCAATTTTTTTGCCAACTCATCACTGCATCCGAGATAAACACGTCCTCTTCCCTGTACTATTTCTTTCTGGAAAGCAGCAGATCCTGGGCCTGCTCCAGAACTGTTTCTACTCCCAACAGAAACCATGTTTCTGGCCTGGATCCTGGCTTGGGTAAAACTTCGTCTCATCCATAGGACCAAGCCTGTAGCAGCACAACCTTCCATTCATGCTTTGAGAATATTGGGCTTATAAGCAATTGGTTTTTATCCCTTGCACATACATTCTACTGTTTGGAAATATTCTGGCCACTTGGGTACCACAATAGAAAAGGTCCACGTGGTATGAGTAGGGATGTTAGAGAAATCCATTTGGGGGCAGGGGGAGTTTTATGAGCTTTCCTAGGTTCCCGCTGCAGCGCCTGACTTGATCTGCAGCAAAGCAGGGCAGTTCGTGGATTTTCTGGGCATTTTATAATTTTTTTATTTTATTTTATTGCCACGTGCTCTGGAATTTGTGAAAATTTCTGAGCAAGCTGCACTAATTGCAGAACATGCAGGGAAAATGCGCAAGTTCCTGGAGTTTGGGAGAAAGCCCGCAGCTCAGCTCACAGATACAAATTGAGTTGTACATGCCATGAAACTCCATCAAGTCAAAAAAGAATCAGATTTCCCACTGTGAAGGTTTGAGGCCTACACAAGCTTGGTTTTGGTTTAAGCCTGAAGGCCTGAGAAGCCTCTGATGGAAAGGGGGCATTCCAAAGTTTCATTTTCCTCCTAAATTAGTTAAGTTTCATTTCCCCAGTTTTAGGGTACCTGATTGTATGTTTCAGTTTCTGTGTTAGGGTATATAAAGGGGTGGAGTTAACTGGACAGTAGTACAGTGGGAGTTACAGAGAGCCAGAGAGAGAGAGAGAGAGAGAGAGAGAGGCTCTGGAACAGAAAAAGCTCTGAAGGAGAACAGCCAGAAGAAGGCTGGAAGGGACTCTAGGCCCAGCTTACAGGTGAAAGTGTAGTTAGACTAGAGGATACTGCAGTTTTATATATTTTATTTCCATTGTAAATGCCTTTATAAGTCTTACAGCTCTATTTGAGTAAATTCCTTAAGTTTATGTGATTTTGCCTTACCTTATATAACATAGTAAATAGTTGTTGTTAAAACCTTGTTGTCTGGAGTGTCATTTACACCACACCTAAGGCCTAACCCCCACGTTACTGATTGGGGAAGGTAAAAGGTAGAAACTTGACATCTGATGGAAAGAGGCAAAATGTCTTTAAGTAGCTGATAAAGGCATCCAGGTAAAGGTGGAACCTTGACACCCAGCCACAAACATTCTTACCTATGAGTAAGGTGGGTTCATGAGACTGTGCTTCTCTGATGTATTCAGTACACTTATGCTTCAGGTTACTGTGACAATAAGACTAAGGATAAGAGGAAATAATTTGTAAGTTATCACCCTACCAGAGATCCAGATTGTTCCAACAAGCCCATCTTCAGAATACAGCAAAGGGCTGAAAGGAAATGTGTCAAATCTGGCTTTCAGGGAGGGAAGCAGCCCCATCAACATTCTCTTTGATATGCAGGTCAAGAAAAGTACACAGGAGATGGTTTAAATTAACATCAGGGGTTGTGATAAATGTTTAATTAGCTGGAATTTACTACCTCCAGAGTATAATAGGCATATGTCATCATCTACAATGGAGCAGAGAAGCAGGCTAGGACACAAGCAACACCTTTTCAACATTTCTAGTTCTCTGATACATATTGCACAATGAATACAACCTTGCATGTTGCAACAGAGGCATCAGGAATTATAAGGCTCAATCTAGATGTAACAAGGGAGATGTATGAATTGGTGGTAGTAGTAGTAGTAGTAGTAGTGAAAAGCAGCATTAGGGGCTGTGATTAGGAGTTGAAGCAGTGAAGACTGATGACTCTGATTTCAGTGGGACTGTGAATCCATTCTGGGTTTCAGCCATAACCAACCAGAACTCTATATTTATTTATTTATTTATTTATTACATTTTTATACCACCCAATAGCTGAAGTTCACAAAAATTAAAACCATACGGTATAGCATAAAATATGGAAGCTTAAAACCACAGTATAAAACCACAATATAAAAGTACAACCAGAATAAAACTGAACAGCCATGCAGAGATTTAAAATACGGATTTAAAATACAGATTTAAAGCAGCAAAGCTAAAAGTAGGATAGTAAAATGGTAAAATACTGGGAGGTAAAAAGGTCTTCACCTGGCACCAGATGCTAGACAAATCTCTCTAGAGAGCTCATTCCACAGCCAGGGTGCCACAGCAGAAAACGTCCTCCTCCTGATAGCCACCCACTTCACTTTATTGTCAGGGGCTTACAGAGAAGGACCCTGAAAATGATCTTGGAGTCCAGGCAGGTACATATGGGAGGAGGCAATCTTTCAGATAACCTGGTCCCAAGCCGTTTAACTCTAAAGGAGCTATCCAAGGTGCTGAACCTGTTTTGGGGCTACACTCAGCACTTTGGACAGGAACCTAGAATAGATTCACAGCCCCACCGAAATCAGAGCCACTAGCCTCCCCTGAGCTGAAGTTGATGAGAGGGGCTACTTTGTTCCTTCCTTTCTTGCCACGTAATGCTTCCCACCACCACCACCAAGATTAGGTTTAAGGGCTTTTCTCCCCACAAGGTAAGGGCTATGGAGATTGTGAAGCATTTTCTTTCGACCTTTTGCTGTATACTGAATATACTGTATACTTGGCGGAACACCATGAATCTCTTATTCCTAGTCTTGTTGTAGCAGTAGCCTGCAGCATAGCTGTACTAAATAAGTCTTTTCCCCTGTGCCGAGAAAAGCAGGTTGGTGAGGGCAATTTGATCTGACAAACAGCAGCAAGAGCAGGGTTAAGGAGCCCCCTTCTATCCACCATTTATCTGCTCATGCTGAGGGACTCATGTCACTGCTTTTCAGTTTTAAAAGGCTGTGAAATTGTTATGTGTGTTCTGTAACACCCTGTTTGGCCCCAAGTTATTTATGCATTTGACACTTGGTGAATAATCAAGTTCTGCAATCAAAAGCATTTCTGTTTGGAAGTAAATTCCAATGAAAATTAATAGAACCTAGTTAGAATATAGTGCATCTGGGACCATGGCATTTGGCATGGTAGACTGGTAGAGACACATTGTCACCTGTACATGCTTCCCTGAATATCTGAAGTTCAATATTCCTTTGAAATAGCAACTGAAAGTTATAACGGCATCATGAGAAAAGTATGAAGAATCACTATATTTAGAATGTATGTAAAAAAGTATGAAGTTCAGCAAGAATGTATGAAAAGGTGCACTGAATAATCCAGCTCCAAAACTGAACAAACAAAATCACAGTCCAGCATAAAAAGTAATGCTTTTGCTGTACATCCAATTGTCTGCCATACGTCCTCCAAAGTGAAGACAGACACAAACATAAGAACATCAGAAGAGCCAAGCTGGATCAGACCAAGGGTCCATCTAGTCCAGCACTCTGTTCACACATGGGACCCACATGCAGGGCATGGAGGCAACATCACCCTCCCACCCATGTTCCCCAGCAACTGGTCTATATAGCCTTACTGTATCAGTTTCTCTGCCATCTCATTATTCCCCTTTAGTACTCCTTTAGCTGTCTTGTCATTCAACAGGCCAACTGCCTCCCTCCCGTTAGCTGACTGCTCGGCTGGAGTGCACTCCTGACCATCATGGGCAGACGTAGACAAGGAGCCTTTTAGAAACGTAGCACAGCTACTGCAAAAAGACTCAACTTAAATAAAGGAGGCTATTCCACTAGCTCAGGGACACCAACACAAGGTGAGGCTTGATACTGTCTCATACTTCACAGCTGCATAATGTTCTGAATGCCTCCATCAGGTGCCTCCTCCAAGAGGGCCTTTTCAGTGGTGGCCTCCAAATTATGCAATGATCTCTCCAATGAGGCCCACCTGGCACCAACATTGTTATCTTTTCGGTGCCAGGTTAAACCGGCCCTCTTTTGTCAGGCCATTGGCAGCATATGAGTTTCAATCAAGTCCTGGATTGTCTTTAGATGAGTGCTTAAATTTGTTTTAGATATATATTGCCCATGTGGGTGCTAGCTGTTTATATGTTTTAATGTAAATTGTATTGTATTTTAATGTTTTTGAGTATTTGTGAACCACCCAAAGGGCTTTGGCTATGGCGTGGTAGAGAAATATAATACATGTAATGAAATGAAATGCTGCAAACCAGGCATTATGTGAAATTACAGAGTAAGATAGACAGAGAACCAGTTCCAGAGTAATTTCCTCCTCTGAATAGGCAGAGCACATCCTCCAGATGTAGGCATAAAATTGAATGGCCTCAAAGAGGTTTCACAAGTAAGGTTGTTATGAAACACATCCACTGGACAGAGTACCCATTTGCACTCAGTATTCCCCTTTTGTTATTAGGATGGCTTTGACAAGTACCAATCTCTTGTTTGCAGGCAGGAACTGCAATTTTCAGTACTGAAGAGTTTATATGCTGCTGTGGAGGTATAGTCATGCTTGGTGTGACATCAATCTTTTGGTCTAAAAGGTATTTAAAAACCTCATGGGTTTGAGCAGATGTGTGCCAAATTTGGGTTTGGTTCCTTCCATGGCTTGACAAGGTTAATTCCACCAAGCCCTCACCATCGGATATTCAGACTCTTGGTACCCCCAAGTTCTACTGCAAAAGTACCTACTGCTCTCTTCTCAGAGAAAGGCAAACCCAACATCCCACTCACCCTTGGACAACCTAGAGAGAAGGTCCCCAAAGGAGCGTATAGAATACTACAAGCCTGTCTCTCATCCACCACTCAGTTTATGTAGGCTAGCTGGAGCCTGGCCTTTTCAGTCTGTGCTTAGGACATGGTCCATCCCAAGCCTCATTCAAAAGGAACATATTTTTCTATCATCACTTAAACCAAGGAGTTTCAGTGCTCCCCAGTATCCAACTGCGGGATCTGGCCCTGTGGCACAGGGAAACAGAACTTTCAACTCCCTGTCTGTCTTTAGAGGACTTTCTACCATTGTATCTCCACACACACTCTTTCCTATTGTGTGTGTGGTACCTGGACCTATTTTTAACCTGATTTGGCTGGCGCTCCAACTTTCACTGCATCCTTCTCTGGTCAGCTAATAGGGACTCCCCATTGTACCCTCTTCTAGGCTCCTTGTGATTGCCTTGTCTCAACTAGTTGGCAAACTTTCCCATGAAAGTTGGTCAACTATGAACTACCACACATGACAAGTGCACTTAATCAGATTGCACAGGCCCAGTTTCAAAAAACAAAAGAGACCACACAAAGAGGTAGAAAAGCGTTTGAATATACCGCTTCCCCCTTCTCCTCATTATGGTGACTGTGGCTAAAACTACACTACTGCTTTCTAGTGGTATTGAAGTGCACTGATATACCACTTTCCATATACCACTTTCATGGTGTTATATCCTGCTTTTTATTTCACATTCGTAATGATTTGACACAAGTCGTAGATCTGGTGTGTGCCTTGGGAACCGGACCAAGCATACCTTCCCACATTAGCACTGGTCTTCCTCTTGCATCCTTTCTTGTCCATTCCCCCAAATGTTAGAGGTCCCTGTTTTTCAAATCCCCTTCTTCTACCTTCTCACCAAACAAAACCATTTCTACTCCAGTTAAACAGTCAGTGCATCTGTGCAGCCTAGTTTAATCTCTGGAACCAGCCTTAATGACAATACAGCTAATATCTCCAAAACACAAGTTCTCTTTGCAGGCATGAATTGGTTCATCAATCTCTCTATCTGTATTTACAATTGTTTTACCACGTTTTTTCTAATCCCCCCCCCCAAATAATAACTGTGTATTTTGATTAGTGCTTCTTTAATAAATATATTCCCTTTTGAAGACCTTTGTGTGAGTGTGGATAGTTTTGGATTCCCCTCTTTGCCACAGACATCCTATTGCCAATGTCAAAAGGACCCTTTAGGTGAATGTTTGCCTTGTAGTACTTGTAGAAGTTCATACATATATCTAAGAGGTGTGAATCTGGTAACAAGCCTGTTTTCTGATATTGATGTATTTAAAGTTTTTAAACTATTATCATTGGTCTTAATGTTATTTACAGTATACTTCTCAAAATCCATTTTTGCTCTGCTTATTATCTGCTTGTAAAGCAGTAATGCAAGATTTACACTACTGCTTTATTGAAGTGCACTGACAACTGTTGGGCCCCATGACACATTCCATATGCTGTTTTCAAACTGTTTTCAACGTGTTATATCCTGCTAGGTGCAGATCTGGCCTAAGTTTGTGTTCATTTTTATCCTCTTCATAAGAACACAAGAGCTAGCTGGATCAGACCAAGGATCCATCTAGTCCAGTATTCTGTTCACACAATGGCCAACCAGTTGTCGACCAGGAGCCCACAAGCAGGACACAAGTGGAACAACACCCTCCTTCCCATGTTCCCCAGCAACTGGTGTACATAGGCTTACTGCTTCTGATACTGGAGGTGTCATATAGCCATCAGGACTAGTAGCAGTTGATAGCCTTCTCCTCCTGGAATTTATCTAACCCCCTTTTAAAGCCATCTAAATTGGTGGCTATCACTACATCTTGTGGTAGTGAATTCCATAGGTTTAACTATGTGCTATGTGAAGAAGTACTTCCTTTTATCTGACCTGAATCTCTCACTAATCTTCATTTGAAAAAGACTTACGTTTTCTGAAGGAAGCCTCCTTTTCTCTAATAGCTTCCTCAACACTGCTCATTAACCATACTAGTAACTGCTTGGACTTAATGGTTTCCTTCTTGACCTGTGTTATACATTCTGGCTGAGCTTCTATTATTGTGGTTTTGAGCAGCCTCCAAGAGTTCTGGACAGATCTGATGGACTTGACTTATCAGAATAATCTGGGGTAGGTGGGTTTAATAGGCTATAAACTAAACATGATTCAGCAGTGTGGTGCTGTGGCTAAAATATAGGTTAAAAAGTGTCAAGACAGTGAGAAATAATGGTACAGATCTATTTTGCATTGTTCAGAACTCATTTGGAGAACTGTGTCCAGTTCTGGGCATCCAGTTTAAGAAGGTTATCAACAAATTGGAATATGTCCATAGGAGGGCAACAAAGATAGTGATAATTGAAGGTTCTGGAAACTAATTCCTATGAGCAAACATTGGAAGAGTTAGGTATGTTTAGTTTGGAGATGAGACAATTAAGAGGAACTATAATAGCAATCTTTAAATATATGAAGTGCTGTCACATAGTTGATGGAGCAGATTTGTTTTCTGTTGCTCCAGACTGTTGGACCTGGACCAATGGTTCAAATTAGAAGAAAGGAAATTTTGACTCAACATTTGGTTGGGGGGACACCTGCTGACAGTACAAGCTGTTCAACAATTGAGAATATTACCTTGTCAGGTGGCAGACTCTTCTTTGGTAAAGGTCATTGGCAGAGGCTGGATGGCCATCTCTCAGGATGGGTGTAGCAGTGGATTTTCTGTATTGGCTGGGGGTGGAATAGATGACCTTTGAGATCCCTTCCAACTCTTTGATACTATGTGACTTACTGGAACAGCTTTGACTCAAAGCTCCATAACAATTTGCATTAATAACAACTTATCCTGTAGGTTTGTAGTGAGGATGAATGAAGCAACACCAAAGCCTTTGTCTGCAAAGAGTACTGTGTAAGTGACAAATTGTAGGAACATGTTCTTAAAAGAAGAAGCTCAAACCCTGTGATTGGGAATTATGGCTTAAATATCCTTTAGAACTATTAGCCCAACTGTGGCTACAATGAAAACACATTCCCTCACACACTTAACGCTCTGGTATTAATCTTCTTCATCATTATTAAATGTTGGAAGTTTAAATTTTTAATGTCGATGAGATGATATGAAAAGATTTAAAAGACAACGGAAGCCTTTGTAAGTGTAGCTCAGTAATCTTCAAACACTGAGGGAATCAGCAAAAGACCGAACCAACAAGAAGGGGGTGGACCTGAAGACTAAAATAAATTGTTGGTTTAATCCTTTATTTGTAACGTTTGTATTAATTCCAAAGATCTGTTGAAAAGGGATTTAAAGAAGATGAATCAGTACTAGGACTTCTTAGGAAATGACAAAATAAGACTTTATATGAACCCTCTGTGGAAATGGGTGATTATATGAAGCTTCATGGAAAATAACAAGGGAGAAAAGCATCAATATTGTTAGCTAGTCTTTCTGGACAGATTCTATAGTGCAAATTATATGCACATTAATCTTGAAAAATGAATTGTATTTCCAAGTGAGGTTTGCTTGGCCTTGGGAAGTACTACTTTAATGTGCAGCACTGAACCCGTTCCTCAGATTGCTATATCAGCAATCCAGCTCCAGCTCTGTGTAGTCAAAGGTGTATATCCTCTTCCCCCCTATCTTAGTCACACAGGCAAGGAAGGAGAAAAAGATGGAAAGGGAAAGAAAGGAGAAAAGAGGGGAAATGTACAGCCATACTCAGTAATTGCTTATTGTCTTTCCCAGCTACCTGGTTCAACCATGACTAAAAATAAGACAGGGGACTGGGATTGCAGTAGGAGATACATAAACTGACAGGTGGGGTCGGGGGAAGAAAGAAGGGTTAGGGATGTCAAAACTCAATTGTTGTCATAAATCACCGGTGTAGAACCCGATAAGCCAGAGAGAAGTGTCCGTGGTCGAAAGCCGAAGTATCTGTCAGAAGCCGGGTTGCTGGATTCAGGAAAGTGTTGAAGAGTAGTCAGGGTCTGGTCCAGGGTCAGGATAAGTCCAGGCAAGAACAGGGAGCTGGGAGACACATGACGAAGACAAGGCAGCAAACACAAGAGTTGCTTCCAGCGATCGTACTGAGCGCTGACCAGTCTCTTCTGGGAACTGTAGTAATTGGGAATTGCTGTCAGCTGCATTGGCCTTCAGCCGGCCCCTGCCTATTCCTGTGAAGCACCACTCCCCAAACACTCCTAGGCTCAGCTGTTCCTCTTTTCCGGCTAATCCCTTAACTGAAGCACAACAATTGTGATTGAGGTATCATAGAAAGGCTGAGGGCCAGTACATACCCTCAGCAGGGGACAGTGTGAAATAATATGGTGGAAGAGTGGTGTGAGCCCCCCTAGTTTCTGAAGTGGACCCTCCATGTTAGATTAAGACACACAGGTACCCAAAATGAATGTGTGTAGTGTTTTCTAGGTCCAGCTCAGCAACCATTCTGATAATTGCCAGCACCTGTTTGAAAGAAGGAAGGAGATGGGATTCATTTCCTCTTATCCTTACACCCCTACACACTGACGACTGACACTGACAATATTACCTGTATATGTCTGTACTATGTGTGTGAGAGAGAGGGGTGAAGGGAGTATAGAGTCTGAAAATGGAACCAGGCACAACAAACCTCATAATATCAGCCAGCAAAGAGAAAGCCAGGTCTCACATGAACAAAATGCAGCCATGTAGACATTCCATCTTCAAATGGTTGAATCAGCATCGGGTTGCTGTTTGGATGGGCGGTGGAAAGATTTGCATTGGTAGAAACATATATATGTTGGCATGCCATATATGGGTATAGGGTTGCACTCCCATCATGCACTTAAAAATCCTCAGATTAGCCTGCTTTGGTCTTAGTCATACATTAGTTCACTCGCTGAAGGGCTTTTAAAATTGTTAAGATAATTCTGTAAGAGAGACCTTGAATTTGATACAATCCAAGGGCAACCTGATTTCCTCTGCACACATACACACTTTCTGTTCTAGTTTGGAGCAATGTGTTCTCAAAGAATAGTGCAAATGTGCCATTTTGCTTTACACTTAGGTTTTTTTGTTGGCATGTGTAAGGGTTGTTAGGGTAGGTGGAGTCACTATTGGATGTGCCATAACTCTCAGACAATTACACTTATATAAGTCAATGGGACATTTATCTATGGAAAAGGGAGGAGCTGCATAGGTAAGTAACTGGGGCACCCTAGTGAAGGAGGATTTGATCTCAATGTGGTAGTTACTGAGATCTTAACTTATAGACCAGCAGTGGGCAACCTTTTCGGCCCTGAAGGCTGGTGCTAGGCTATGGACCATACGCTAGGGCTGAGAGAGAATGTGGTTTAAGTTTCTTTCCTTATTTAATAAGAATTTACCAAAATTTGAAAATGTCTTCATATATAGGATGGAAAGAATTTGAAATGTAAAAAACTCAAATGTGAGACAGAAATGGACAGATTTGTCCATCCAACAATTATCTCAGTTGCACTGGCAACTGTACTTTTGATCAGTTTGCTGTTGGGTGTTGGGTGTTTGGTGCTGTTCCCCACCTCGATCCGTTGGGAGAGGCGGGTAATAAATAATAATAATAATAATTATTATTATTATTATTATTATTATTATTATTTAATATAGACCAACCTTGAGAGGAAGTATAAAAGCTGCTTTTTAAATACAACACCAATGCATAACTTTAGCTGCATCCATGGGAGCTGGTGGAGGAGCAAATGAAACTTCCTCCCATGCATTCATATCACACCTATTTACCTAAATAGCCCTGAAAATCATGGTCATAATTCTGAGTAGATCAAAAGTGGTCACTCCAAACATACCTGTTCTAAATCCCATTTAAAATCCCATTTTCCTTCTCAATCAAAATTTAATAAAAATCCATGTGCAAATTACAGCCTACTTAGAGATCGCTGCCATGTTTTCATGCAACCTCCCCAAACCGACTGAATGACAAACAATACCATGCTTTCCGGGTCTAGCACAGAATGTGTATCTGAATTTGTTTGCTCTTGCATCTATTACCATATTAACTCAGTTGGCTCTCAGCCGCGGTAACACAGCACTGTAAAGTATAAAGTTCCTTCAGTTTTAGTTTCACTGATTTGCATTTTGTATCTAAAATGAAATTAAATTTATGGTAATACATTACATATATTCTTTCTTAAAAGATATCATTGAAAATGGAAGTATGCAGCATGCAATATCTTGCATAATTACAGTTGTCTTTCCAGATTAACCAAACGATTGCACTGGCTGTAGTTTTTAAAACTTTTACAGAAATTTTGCAAGCTAGCACTGGAAAACCTGAGTTCAAAAAGTATGAAATAGGGAACACAATTCAAGGATTATTTATATACATAATTCTCATATGTAAATACAATAAGGAGAAGCTTTAAAACCAACAGATTTATTACGCAGCATATCATAAGGATGTGCGAATCAGAAAACAGGGCTGGCCTTAGGGCTGGGCGAGCTGGGCAGTCGCATAGGATGCCATGCTGTACTGAGGGGGGCACCAAGCTGAGCTCAGTGGCTGCGCTTTTTGAATGTACCATCTGCAGTGAGCTTGGGTGGCATTTGTGCTAGGTAAAAAACAGCAGAACACACAATGTTACCAAGCCCTTAACACTTCAATTACTGTAAACACTAGAAGCACTATATAAATAACAATAAAATAAAGCTGTAAGACGTACCAGGATATCTTTTTATTTATAACTGCTCTTTATTATTTTTAAAGATAAAAGTAATGGATATTCTAAAATAAAGAATGCTTATCAAAAGGTAGAAATTGCTACAATACCATATATATATATATATATATATATATTATAAGTAAAACCTATGATCATTCTGCTCTGTGTTGCATAGCGCATGGCCACCGCTCAGAATGTGGCTTTTTGAACTTTGGCTCATGCAAACTCCAGCACAGTGGATAAACTAGGGCCATTTTATTTATTTAACAATAAGGGATATTCACCCCCTCCTGGATCCATATGTGAAAGTGCAGGAATCTATATGGCCTGTCCTCAGGCAACTAGCCTGGCATTATGGGTGAGCCACTCTCGTAAGTCAGGAGTTGGGTAAACCCAGCCCCTCTCTTATTCAACACTTAATAGTGTGGGGAGACCACCCCACATCATCCCCATGCAAAGCTGTAAAACTTTGAGTGGATGAGGCAGGATGATCTCCATATCCTGACACGGGAACCGCAGAACTCATGACAAGCAGGAACTCCGGACATGCCAATCACCGTCAGGTGCCAGAGTGGTCACCGTCCCTAGTCTGCTATATCAAATTCCTGCACATTCTGCCACCAAAGGGCACCAAGTTCAGCTTAGGCACCCTACCCCCACCAATTCTGGAAGAAGTCCAGCAAACCCACATGCAGATCCTGCAGGAAAATATCATTCCCTGCATCGGAGAGGTGAATTCAGTCAGCCCTATAAATATTATGTTTGTAAAGAATAATAATAATAATAATAATAATAATAATAATAATAATAATTTCTTACCTGCCTCTCCCTCTGGATCAAGGCGGGGAACAATATCAAGTATAAAATACATAAAATAGATTCAAAGCACATAAAATCAATACATTATTAAAATACCAATAAAACTCTTAAAATTCAATTGGGTAGGCCTACCAGAAGACAGCGCTCTTTATGGCTTTCTTAAAATCAAAGAGACTATTAAGTTGATGAATCTCCTCCAGCAGGCCATTCCACAGTCTGGGAGCAACAGAAGAGAAGGTCCTCTAGCCAGATGTGGAATGATCCAGCTTTGTCAGCCCTGTAAGGCCTGCCGAATCTGTCCATTCACCTTCTTGACAGCCCCATTTAAACTACAGGCATCCCTTCCATCGCACCACTGGTGCCGAGGCAATATATTTGACCACATGATCCATGTGCCTGGCCAATGCTGCCCTAGCCTGCATAATTAGGGACTTCCCTTTCAGAAGGCCTAGATCATTGCCCCCCCCCCCCAGGTGAAGAACTAAAACCTGCGGTGAGCCAAGAAACGTATCAGCATAAAACAATGCCTGGAGGAGATCACCCCAGCGCATTCCTCTCCAACCAGCCCACTAAACGTGGGCATACAGACTGAGCCCAAATTGTGTGCCAACAGTTGCTCAAGTCACTTTGTGGCTAGCCCAGAAGACCATGCTGTGGCCGCAGATGAGAACCCTCCAAGGCTCTGGTCTCCACCAAGAATCTGCCCCAAAATGTAGAACTATCAATGAGAAAAGAGAATTATTAACATGAAACATAACAAGGCCACGTGCGACATCTCAGCTACGCACATACACCTTAAATGCCCCCGATCACCGTCTCCCAATGGCACAAACTGTAGCCTCTCCCATCCCAGCAGACGCTGCTGTAGAGGCCGCCCCTATCCTAAAAGAGTGTGTCCCAAATTAATGGTTACCCAGGCCCATCACCTGTAGAGCTTTCTTGGCAACAGACCAAAACTGATAATGTGTTAAAGGCAACCCATTAACATGGCAGAAAAGAAAACCAGGTTTTCTTCCCCACAAGTTGAGAAAGTATTGAAGCGCAATGAGAGGACATATCTCTGTGCACAAAGTTGCAGCAAGTGCAACTGAATAGCCATGTCCCTTTTGTTAGTCTTAGACCACCGGAGGTGCAGCACTGCTCTATTGGGGGAAAGCTGAATGTCGTCCAATTGAAATTGACAACTAGACTTATCTGATTTAGAATTAGCCAGAACTTCACCCATTCTAAAGGCCCCGAAAAATGTAGTGAGTGCAGTTGCATGGAAAAGAGCCTGCTCATAATTGGAGGGTCACCCATTGCTCACACAAGCCATGCAAAATCTCCGGTGTAATGGGCTGGCGCTTGTCTGGAATGGGAGGGGCGGATCTTCACCATCCCTCAAGCATTTTCTTAATCCTAAAGTCAGCGGTTGTATCCGCCAGGCCAAGAAGCTTAACCCAAAAGGATAGACCTGATAACCTGTCCTTCAGTGTTCTGGAAGCCATGCCTCTGTGATGTAAAGCCACACAGAACTCCAGGAAGTGATCGATGGGTATGGGCCAAAGATCAGGCAAAGAACACTCCACTCTAAATGCACAGAATTCCCTACCTGCTCTCTCACATATTGCCCACGTGCTGGATGCCACAGATCCCATCATGGCCTCCATTGCTTCAGCTCTCCAAGATTCAACAGCCCACTGGGCATGAGATCCAGATGCTCTCTGGCCATGGGTGCCAACTCCCAGAACCTGGACATCTGATTACGTGACAAAAAGTGTCAGTGATTCCATAATCCAGACCCAGTATGTGGCAGGCATAGAAGATTACATTAAATTGAAGGCAACAAGAAGTCATGGTTCTGACCAGTCTCATTGAGTTTATTGATGAAAGAGAATTCACTATTTGAACCTTGGCCATGTTGTCACACCAAAAATGGACAGCAGCATTGGAAAGAAGATCAGCCCAGAGCCACACATCTACCACAATAGGAAAATAAAGCCCTTTATTAAGGAAAGCCGTCAAAGGTCGGGGCTTGAGTGGCCTCCTGAGTCGAACTGAGCCTTATGAGAGCGGGGTGGGGGGGATAAGGCTGCATGGCTGAATGGGACTTAAGATGGTTGCTGAAGGGCAAGTGATAAGGCCTCACACCCAAACAGGCTGTGCTAGGCCACAGTTAATTGAAGGAGGAGGCAGGGCTGGAGTGCACAAGGTTGTGCTTGTGACTAAGACTGGAATGAGGCACCTCTGCACCACGTTCCCACTCTGCAATTAGCTGCCGCCACAGTCGAGATCGCCGCATGCTGTCTCCTAAAACCGCCATAAACTGCTGCCGAAAACTGGAGTCGCTGCAGCATGCTGTTGCCCCTGCCACTGTTGCCCCTGCCGAAACCAACATCACCGCTCACCCAAGACTGCTGCCGCTGCTGCCGCCAGAAAGAGAGCAAGGCCTGCTCACCCAGGACCCACCACTGACAAGGCGCACACTGCTCCAAAGGCCTCGCCTGAGCCACGTTGTGCCAACGAGTCCCTCTGGGAAGTGTTACCCTCATGCAGCCAAAAATCCAGAGAGGCCGGATAACGGGCAAGCCCAATCTTGATAGGCTCGACCCCACCCTTGCATCACATGGTGCATGTGTGCTTACACATGAGGCCTTTATTCCCCTCCTCCCCACTGCAAAAGCCAATTTCCTGCTCAAGCCGTGCCGGCTGAGCGGGCAATAGACTTCTATTAAGAATCATCTCATTCTATATTGGTTAAGAAACACTAAGCAGATAATGACCTTCGACCATTTCTAAGTACAGAAGTGATTCATTGGCTTAAAGATAAAACTTTCAACATGTAATCACTAATGCCAGAAGACTAGAATTTGTTCTGGCAAGCTCTTCCACAGAGGGATCATAAAATCGCATGATCCACACTGTTAATCTCTTAGTCAAAGCTCAGAGAATCTCAATGGCCCTGTTCAGATGACACGCTAAGCCACGGTGGTTAGCTTAGTGTGTCATGTGAACCATGACTTAGTATGTCGCATGAACCATTCCTAACCATGGTGGCTACATAACCATGGTTTAAACATGCTCACTAAACATTTGCTCCAAAGGGTTAGCGGCCTAACCGTGGCTTGGTGTGATGTCTGAACAGCCCAATATTATGTGTGCCCTGGTCATTGTTTATTATTTCTAACCTCAACTATCTGAATATAAAATTGATTTAATTAATTAATTAATTAATTTTAAATTATTTTTAGGCTGCCTTTAAGGGTGGAACAAGGGGGCGTGGCTTCGTAGGAAAGGAGTAAGGCTGGACTGATTCTCTCTCTGAAAGAAGCGATTTAATAAGCAACAAAATCCCTATCTTTGAGACTACGGAATGTAAGTTACAAACTAGATTCATGAATAGGAAGTATTGCTACATCGGCTGAGTGAAAGATAAGCTTGTAGCGGCCGGAATTGCTAGCGAGCTGCCAGAGTCTGGTGATTGAGACTTTAACAGATAAGAAGGAGTTAAAAGTGTTTTGGGGCTGAAGTTCATGCAGGGAGTTGCTGATTTATGAAGCAACTGGCTAATTGCCTGATGAAAAAAAGGTTTTTAGAAAAAAAACCAACTGCCCCTAGCTGGACGAGAAAGCCGAAAACACACCCGTCTGATAGCAATTTGGAAAGACTTACCAGAGTAATGGCGGACAGAGCACAGGGGAAAACAGTCCCGCTTCCCTCCGGAAGTGGGAATCACAAAGCTGGAAGTAAGCCAGGAGCTGTTCCCAAAGCAACTAAAGAAATGTCATCAAGGGAATTACTGGCTAATTTTAAGACTATGCTGGATGAAGCTATGGGGAAACAGGAGGAAAAGTTTCAAAAAATTATGAGAATATCCTAGAATCACAGAAGGAGATTTTAGCTGGCTTTCAAGCTGTAACGGAGAGACTGTCAGAGTTGGAGAAGCAAACAGAGCAAGACGGGGCAGTCAGCAGACAGCAAGGAGTCAAATTACAAGAGATTGATCTGCGTCTAATTGCCTTGGAGGACAGAGATAGAAGAGGAAATATCCGAATTAGAGCCTTTCAGGAGCAACAGGGGGAGAACCCAAAATCTTTGAGAGATACAATATTGGCATGGATTAGGGAAGTGGACCCCCAGGAAGCATGGGAGATGGAGGACATTGAAAGGATCCATAGGGTGGGATACAAAAAGAAAGGAATGCTCCCAAGGGATATAATTGTTAAATTTGCGAATTATTACAAGAAAGAAAAGTTAATGCAAGCAATTAGACGTCTTGGCCAACCGATGCTTCAATCAACACCAATTGAGGTTTATAATGATTTATGTTCTCAGACAATCCAGTGGCAGAAAAGCGTGAGACTGTGCACGGTGACCCTGCGTAAGAAGGCGATTGCTTATAGCTGGGGATACCCAGGTTTTTTTAGATCCCCAGCTATAAGCAATCGCCTTCTTACGCAGGGTCACTGTGCACAGGGGAAGCACTACAGAATAACATCATGTGAGCAAGGGATGGAGCTGTTGGAGAAGTTGGGCTTGACTGATGGAAGTGCAGACGGAGGAACGGTCGTGGATGAAGGCGCAGCTGGAGGAAGTAGTCAATAAATGAATTTTGTTTTAAACAGGGATGAAGAAGAGACTTTAAGGAGGGGAGGGTCTGCCGTTGCTCCGGATTTATGAAGTCGCTTCCCCCCCCCGAAGAGTTCTAAAATAATTTGGGGCCATTGCCCAGGAGGGTCTGGTGAGGAGGGGGGAGAAGTTTGGGGTAAATGTGGGGGGGAGGGGGAGGGAGGGGGTATGTGTTACACTGTGGGAGACCAATATAGAGTATTATGTTTGGGAAGATGGAAAATAAATTAAGAGTGGCAACTTTAAATGTTAAAGGGCTGGGAACTGCTGTAAAAAGGAAAAGGATAGAAGCGTTGTTAAAAAAAGAAAAAGCAGATGTTATATTTTTGCAGGAAACTCATCAATCAAAGGAAGGTCTAAACGAGCTTAGGATGAGGGATGTGGGCGTTTATGAGAAGGCATTTGGCACTTCCAAAGCGAGAGGAGTAGCGATAATAATTTCAAAAAAATGTGGTATTAATATACAAAAAGTAAAGAAGGATGAATCTGGACGATTTTTGATAATTTTTTGTACAGTGGGTGAGGAGGAATATATATTGATTAATGTATATGCTCCAAATGGGAAACAGATGGAATTCTTTGAAGAGGTCTTTAATGCTGTGGGAGATATGGGGAAAATGAATATTGTGATGGCGGGTGACTTTAATATGGTGATAGATAAAGGAAAGGATAAAGATAACATACTAAGAGATTATAAGGGTGGTGGTAAAACGGGTTTAAGCAAATTGATGGTTGAAAAAGAATTATTGGATGTTTAGAGAGTATTAAAAGGTGAAGAAGAAAAGAAATATACTTTTTATTCACCAAGGTATAAGAGTTATTCTAGGATAGATTTTATTTTTGTGTCAAAGAATTTGATATCTAAGATTATAGAATGTGATATAGGAGTTATTAAAGTCACGGACCATGCAGTAATGACAATGGA
The DNA here is from genome assembly GCA_029215795.1 of Anniella stebbinsi. Taxonomy (NCBI): domain Eukaryota; kingdom Metazoa; phylum Chordata; class Lepidosauria; order Squamata; family Anniellidae; genus Anniella; species Anniella stebbinsi. Next base: position 138,601,883 of record JARDYH010000005.1, on the reverse strand, counting down.
TATTAAAATGAAGAAGGATTATAGAGAAGCAAAGAGATGGAGAATGGATACAAGGATTTTAAATTATAAAAGTATAGTTGAAAAAATGAAAAAAGAAATTCAGACAATATGGGATATTAATGAAATAGAGCAAAACTCTCATGGGATAGTATGGGACACGATGAAGGCAGTTGTAAGAGGGATGTGTATCAGGGAATTGTGTACACTAAGAAAACAACAGGAAGCACAAAACAAAAAGATAGAAAAGGAGGTAAGGTACTTAGAGGAACAATTAAGAGTGACAAAAGATAGACGCCTACATGCTCAACTTCAAACTAAAAAGAAGGAATTAGAGAAAGAAGATATAGAATAGGTGCAAAAGGAATTGTTATATTTGAAAGGGGATTTTTTTGAATATAGTAATAAAAATTCTAGGATGTTGGCCAGGTCCACTCAGTTGAAAAAGGCAAAGAATATGATAAGGACAATTAAAGATAAGTTAGGGAAAAGCTGTAACTTAATGAAGGACAAATTAAATATTTTTCAGGAATTTTATAAAGAATTATATGCATCAGATAGGGGCCCACAGGCAAGAGTAGTGGAGTATGTAGAGAGAAATTGGAAAATAAGACTACAGGGAGAAGATAGGGATTATATGGAAGGCTTGGTTACAGAAAAAGAAATAGAAGGAATTATTGATAAATTAAAAGGAGGGAAATCTCCGGGATTAGATGGATTGGGGCCGGAATATTATAAGATTTTTAGAGGAATATTAATACCTAAACTGAAAATATTGTTTAATAGTATAATAGAGGGAGGGAAGACCCCACCATCGTGGGATCATTCTTTGATCATATTAATCCCGAAACCAGACAAGGATCTGACAGACCCAGCTTCTTATAGACCAATATCTTTAATAAATCAAGACTCAAAAATTTTTACGGCAATTATGGCAAAAAGAATGAGTACATTTATAAATAAATATATTAGAAAAGATCAATGTGGATTTATTCCAAAAAGGCAAATGCCCAATTTAATTGGGAAAGTGTTGAATATAATTAATGTTATTTAAAAAAGGAATATAAAGGCAGGGTTGTTAGCATTAGATATTTTCAAAGCCTTTGATTGTGTGGAATGGCCAGCACTTAAAACAATTATAAAAATATTTGGGTTTGGAGATAAATTTATAGGAGTGATTGATCAGTTGTATGCAAATAACAGAGCAGTAATAATGGTTAATGATGGGTTAACGCAACAGATTATTTTGGCCTGGGGTACTAGACAAGGGTGCCCACTTTCCCCGATCTTATTTGCAATAGTTATAGAAATTTTGGCGAATGTTATAAGGGACAATGTAAGCTTAAAAGGGATAGGAGGGAAAGAAAAGGTTAAGATTAATATGTTTGCGGATGATACATTATTGACTTTAGAAGATCCTCTAGAGAGTGGGGAGGTGATAGAGTCATTTGAGAGAATTTGGGGAGATTACTGGATTACAAGTTAATTGGGGGAAGTCGGAAATGATGCTATTCAATTATAATAAGAAGGAAATGGAGGAGTGTAATATAAAATTAGGTTTTAGGCTTAAAAATACAGTGCGTTACTTAGGAGTTAATATTGCAAAAGATTTAGATAGGTTAGAAGAAATTAATTTTAATAGTTTGAAAAAACAAGTAGGGGAAAAATTAGAGGCTCATAGGAAATTAAAGCATTCTTGGTTTGGTAGAATAGCAGTTATTCAAATGAAGATATTACCCAAGATTAATTTTTTGTTTAGAATGTTACCAAGTAAAATAACGGAAGTAGAGTTAAAGAGTTGGCAAAATATGATAAATGCTTATTGCAATGGAGATAAAAAAGCTAGGATTAATAAAGGGTTATGGTATAAAACACAAAAGAAAGGAGGGTTGGGACTTCCAAATATAAAGATGTATTATATTGCTAATCAATTAAGACATGTTATAAATAGTATATTAGAGGAAGATGACTTAGAATGGTTAGAGACGCAAACTGGAGAAATAGAATTAAAACTGCAAAATATTTTTTTTACCAAAATACAAAAGAAAGATTTAAAGGAACTGGATAACCCATTACTAAAAAATATTTTAGAGATTCGGGAGAAAGTTAAAGGAAAGTTAATACCAGGAAATTCTCCTCTTACTCCAGTAGTAGTAATGGGAAACTTCCCAAGAAATTTAAAAAGAGAGTTGGAAGGGGGATTGAGGGATCAGAAAATTATTAAATTGAGAGATTGGTTGAAAAGAATGAGTAATAAGGAGCAAATGGGAGAGATATTAAAAGGACAAAAAATAGCGTGGTTCAAATGTATACAATTGGAACAATGGACACAGGATTGGAAAAAGAAGAATAAGGATTGTAGAGATAATACAAGATTTGAAGAGTTAATTGAATCAAGAGAAAAGAAAGGGGAAATTAAAAGTAAAAGAGGTTTAATTAGTGAAATATATAAAATTTTGATAGGGGATGGTGAATCTCGAGACTCTCTTAAAATGATTTGGGAAGATGATTTAAAGGAACAAATTAATGAATATATCTGGAGTAGGATTTGGGATGCAAGAATGTTAAAGTTATTGTTGGTTTGTATTAAGGAGAATTATTATAAAATAGCATGGATATGGTATTTAACGCCATTTTGGAAAAGGGTGTTTAAAGAAATAAGTGAAATAATGGGAAGCAATGTGGAAGTAAGCCCAAAGTTGGCTCTTCTATCAATGTGGGATAAAGAAATTGGGAATGTAAGTAAGAGGGAACTGATTAACAGCCTCCTGGCACCCGTTAGATTAATGATAGCTAAGAATTGGAAAGGGCAAGGGAATTATACAATAGAAGAATGGTATGAAGAAATATAGGATATGGCGCTTAATGATAAGTTAACGTGTAATTTGAAAGTAAAGAGGGGAATATCTAGGAAGAATGATTTTGAAAATATATGGAGTCTATTTTTGGATTTTGTATTAAGAAAGGGGAAGGGGCATTCACCTTTGAAAGATTTTTTACAATTTTGGAAATATGTATAATATAATTGAATAATTGAAGGTCTCCTGGGGGGAGGGGAGCACGGGGGGTTGTGAAGGATTGTTAGTTATGTATTGTATTTGATATTGTGTTTAAGTTGAAAATAAAAAATATATTATTAAAAAAAAAAGGTGGAACAAGATAAAACAAACAATATAAAGGAATTCAATTTTAAAAACAAGCCAACACTGGTTATAAATAGGGATGTGCACTGGATCGGACCCGATCCACGATCCGAGTCCGGTCCAGTGGGAAATCGGATAAATTATCCGATTTCCGATCCCGCAGCTGGATCGGCCGATCCAATCCGAACCGGTCCGAAAAAGCTCCGAACCGGTTCGGCGGATCGGCGGATCGGCGGGCGCCCACTGGCGCCCACCGCCGCTTCCATTGGCGGGCGCCAGTGGGCGCCCGCCGATGAAAGTGGACAGCGGGGGGGGGAGGAGGGGGGCACTTACCTTCTCGGCCCGGTGGCTCCCGTCCGGCGCCGGCGCCTACTACTACTAGCAGGCTCCGCGGCCTGCTCTAGGGTGGCGCGCCGGGTGATGTCATCACCCGGCGCGCTACTCTAGAGCAGGCCGCGGAGCCTGCTGGAAGTAGTAGGCGCCGGCGCCGGACGGGAGCCGCCGGGCCAGAAAGGTAAGGAGGGGGTGCGTGGAGGGGAGGAGGGGGCGCGCGGAGGGGGGAGGGGGGCCCTTACCTTTCCGGCCCGGCGGCTCCCGTCCGGCGCCGGCGCCTACTACTCCCAGCAGGCTCCGCGGCCTGCTCTAGGATGGCGCGCCGGGTGATGTCATCACCCGGCGCGCTACTCTAGAGCAGGCCGCGGAGCCTGCTGGAAGTAGTAGGCGCCGGCGCCGGACGGGAGCCGCCGGGCCAGAAAGGTAAGGAGGGGGTGCGTGGAGGGGAGGAGGGGGCGCGCGGAGGGGGGAGGGGGGCCCTTACCTTTCCGGCCCGGCGGCTCCCGTCCGGCGCCGGCGCCTACTACTCCCAGCAGGCTCCGCGGCCTGCTCTAGGATGGCGCGCCGGGTGATGTCATCACCCGGCGCGCTACTCTAGAGCAGGCCGCGGAGCCTGCTGGAAGTAGTAGGCGCCGGCGCCGGACGGGAGCCGCCGGGCCGGAAAGGTAAGGAGGGGGTGCGTGGAGGGGAGGAGGGGGCGCGCGGAGGGGGGAGGGGGGCCCTTACCTTTCCGGCCCGGCGGCTCCCGTCCGGCGCCGGCGCCTACTACTCCCAGCAGGCTCCGCGGCCTGCTCTAGGATGGCGCGCTGGGTGATGTCATCACCCGGCGCGCTACTCTAGAGCAGGCCGCGGAGCCTGCTGGAAGTAGTAGGCGCCGGCGCCGGACGGGAGCCGCCGGGCCGGAAAGGTAAGGAGGGGGTGCGTGGAGGGGAGGAGGGGGCGCGCGGAGGGGGGAGGGGGGAGGGGGGCCCTTACCTTTCCGGCCCGGCGGCTCCCGTCCGGCGCCGGTGCCTACTACTCCCAGCAGGCTCCGCGGCCTGCTCTAGGATGGCGCGCCGGGTGATGTCATCACCCGGCGCGCTACTCTAGAGCAGGCCGCGGAGCCTGCTGGAAGTAGTAGGCGCCGGCGCCGGACGGGAGCCGCCGGGCCGGAAAGGTAAGGAGGGGGTGCGTGGAGGGGAGGAGGGGGCGCACGGAGGGGGGAGGGGGAGGGGGCCCTTACCTGCCCGGCCCGGCGGCTCCCGTCCGGCGCCGGCGCCTACTACTCCCAGCAGGCTCCGCGGCCTGCTCTAGGATGGCGCGCCGGGTGATGTCATCACCCGGCGCGCTACTCGAGAGTAGGCCGCGGAGCCCGCTGGTAGTAGCCGCCGGCGCCGGACGGGCCGAGAAGGTAAGCAGTGGCGGGGAAGGGGGCTTACCCCCCCCCCCGGAGCTGTCCGCTTCTATCCGCTGGCGCCCGCGGGCGCCAGCGGATGGAAGCGGGCGGCCCCAGGGGGGGTAGGGAGCGCGGGGGAGGGGGTTTACCTGCCGGGGCCGTCCACAGCGGACGGCCCCGGGGGGGAGGGAGTTAGGCCCCCCCTTACCCACCCGCCGCCATTTTTTCCTCATAGACTTGCATTGCAATGCAAGTCTATGGGGAAAAAAATGGCGGCCGATCCAAAAATGTACGATTTTTGGGTCGGGATCGGACTCGATCCGGTCCGGGGGGCCTCCGATTTTGTCCGAACCGGTCCGGGACAAAATTGGAGGTCCCGATCCGGGTCCCGATCCGATCCGGGGGGTCCGTGCACACCCCTAGTTATAAATAAACACTGCAGCTCAAGAATGTTTAAATGGCCAGCAAAAAACAAGTGAATCTACCGAGTTTTCCTGAAGGCCTGTAAAGAAGGGGCCTGATGGAAACTCATCCTTGATGGAAGCTCATTCCAAAGATCAGGGGCCACTAACCTAACCACACTTGGTGGCAGGCAAGTGAGAAGGGCCTTTGTTGAAGGCCTCAGAGCGTGGATCTTTATGTGTAATAATTATTAGGGATGTGCACTGGATCGGACCCGATCCACGATCCGAGTCCGGTCCAGTGGGAAATCGGATAAATTATCCGATTTCCGATCTGACAGCTGGATCGGCCGATCCAATCCGAACCGGTCTGAAAAGGCTCCGAACCGGTTCAGCGGATCGGCGGATCGGCGGGCGCCCACTGGCGTCCACCGCCGCTTCCATTGGCGGGCGCCAGCGGGCGCCCGCCGATGAAAGTGGACAGCGGGGGGGGAGGAGGGGGGCCCTTACCTTCCCGGCCCGTTCACTCCCGTCCAGGGCCGGCGGCTACTACCAGCGGGCTCCGCGGCCTACTCCAGGGTGCCGCGCCGGGTGATGTCATCACCCGGCGCGCTACTCTAGAGGAGGCCGCGGAGCCCGCTGGTAGTAGCCGCTGGCGCCGGACGGGAGCGGATGGGCCGAGAAGGTAAGCAGGGGGTGCGTGGAGGGGAGGAGGGGGCGCGCGGAGGGGGGGAGAGGGCCCTTACCTTCCTGGCCCGGCCGCTCCCATCTGGCGCCGGCGACTACTACCAGCAGGCTCCGCGGCCTACTCCAGGGTGGCGCGCCGGGTGATGTCATCACCCGGCGCGCTACTCGAGAGTAGGCCGCGGAGCCCGCTGGTAGTAGCCGCCGGCGCCGGATGGGAGCGGCCGGGCCGAGAAGGTAAGCAGTGGCGGGGAAGGGGGCTTACCCCCCCCCAGAGCCGTCCGCTTCTATCCGCTGGCGCCCGCGGGCGCCAGCGGATGGAAGCGGACGGCCCCAGGGGGGGTAGGGAGCGCGGGGGAGGGGGCTTACCTGCCGGGGCCGTCCACAGCGGACGGCCCCGGGGGGGAGGGAGTTAGGCCCCCCTCACCCACCCGCCGCCATTTTTTCCTCATAGACTTGCATTGCAATGCAAGTCTATGGGGAAAAAAATGGCGGCCGATCCAAAAATTTACGATTTTGGGGTCGGGATCGGACTCGATCCGGTCCGGGGGGCCTCCGATTTTGTCCGAACCGGTCCGTGACAAAATTGGAGGTCCCGATCCGGGTCCCGATCCGATCCAGGGGGTCCGTGCACACCCCTAATAATTATATATCAAGTTGTGTGTATGCTTATAAGAATAAACAGGTTTATTTTCCATTTATTATACATGTTTTAATGTACTCTTGACATATTTCTGTCGTTGAACCTGAACCTGAAATCCAAAATGGTGATACATGGACATTTTCTCCATCCAGTGCTCAAACCACAATGACATCGAAAAGATTCTCAATTTACAGGTCAAGGATATTCCTTTTGCAATGGTTGTGAAGTGATATATGGAAGACTCTCACCCCTTGAAGGAGCGGGTTCGTAGCTTGGGGGTTCTCCTAGAACCATCTCTGTCACTTGAGGTGCAGGTGGCCTCAGTGGCACTGAGTGCCTTCTACCAACTTCGGTTGGTGGCCCAGCTACGTCCCTATCTGGACAGGGATAACCTGGCTTCAGTTGTCCATGCTCTGGTAACCTCCAAGTTGGATTACTGCAATGCACTCTACGTGGGGCTGCCTTTGAAGGTGGTTTGGAAGCTGCAGCTTGTGCAAAATGCAGCGGCCAGATTGATAACTGGAACCAGTAGGTTCGAACATATAAGACCTACTCTGGCCCGCTTGCATTGGCTGCCTGTATGTTTCCGAGCCCGGTTCAAGGTGCTGGTTTTAACCTATAAAGCCTTACACGGCTTGGGACCACAATACCTGATGGAACGCCTTTCCCGACATGAACCTACCCGAACACTACGTTCAACATCTAAGGCCCTCCTCCGAGTGCCTCCTCCGAGGGAAGCTCGGAGGTCGGCAACAAGAGAGAGGGCCTTCTCTGTGGTGGCTCCCCAATTGTAGAACGATCTTCCCGACGAGGCCCGCCTAGCGCCAACATTGTTATCTTTTCGGCGCCAGGTCAAGACTTTCCTCTTCTCTCAAGCATTTGGCAATATCTGAGGAGCCTGGGTTTGTTTTGTTTTGTTTTTGTAGTTTTTTGAAGTGTTGAAGTGGTTTTTAAATGTACAGATTGTGTGTATGTTGTATGTTTTTGCTGTTTTAATTTTTGTATATTGTTTTTAATTGTTTTTAATCCTATGTAAACCGCCCAGAGAGCTTCGGCTATGGGGCGGTATACAAATGTAATAAATAAATAAATAAATAAATAAATAAATAAATATAAGGCAAATCATAGATCATTGTTTTATTTATGGGTTACATCTGGATTGTCCATGTCAAGTGACCGTTCAGGTTTTTGCTAATAAGGTCTAAGTAATCTTCAGGGACTACAGTGACTTGTTGTGAAATGTAATAGTTGTACTTTCCAGCCACTGGGCCATAGCCAAGATGTGATGGCTGGAAAGAGAATTGATTATGCCAAGTGAAAAGTCTGGTTTGCTTGGAGCAGGCTGTCTTTGGAAATGTAACAGCATCGACTCTGTGCTGATAATCTCTTCTTCACTGCTCTTAAGCAGACAGTTTAAAGTCTGATGCTCTTTAAAGTCTTTAATTAGCAGCATTCTGTATTAGTGAATGGACTATCAGTGCATTCCGTGCTGAGTGTGATTTTTGCACAGTAGCCATGTTAGCCTAAGTTTGGTGTGATTTGGGGCATGTCCTGTAAACATTGCCATCTAAACATTTTTGCATGTCACTTCACCAAATTGCATCTAAATCTTTTGTTCTGTGACATTTAGCATCATTCCATTCCGGTAAAGGTTGTTGCTTTTCTTCTCTATGACTTTGTGACCTGTCTTTAAAGTCAACACTCCAATCAGCCTTCACTGACATACAGAAAATAGTGACATATTGACTTTTACAAGAAAACACACAACTTGAATAGATGAAAACTCAGTGCCAAAGTTTCCATATCAATGGAGCTGTCGACAAAATAAAGAAAAGGTCCCTTATGAACAATGTTTATCTTTATGTGCAATTATGCATTTAGTTATTCCCATGCTATTATACCATCTTCCAAGCCCAGGTTATGTATCTTTTAGTTTGTAAATACAAGTGGATCTGATGAACAAAATGTAGCAATGCATTTATTTATTTATTTATTTATTACACTTTTAGACTCCCAAGTAACCAAAGTTCTCTGGGTAGTGGACAGGTAAATAAAAAATATAAAATACAAAGTCACAATACAACAATGATTATAAAACAGCACAAAACAAAACCAGAAGAAAGGGGTAAAAACAACTTAGCACATAAAACCAAAGTAAGACCAGCAGGAAAAATTAACAAGTTCAATGTTAAAAGCAAAATTAATAAGTCCAAGTCTAAAAGCACTCAAACAGTTCTTTAAATGCCTAGGAGAATAGGAAGGGCTTCACCTGCATCAAAAAGACCATAATGTAGGTGTCAGGTAAGCCTCTCTGGGAGGGCATTCCACAGCTAGAGTGATACCTCTGAAAACACCCTCTCTTGCAGCCACTTGCTTCACCTTGTTAGGTGGGAACGTCTAGAAGAGGACCTCAGATGATGATCTATGGATCCAGGTAAGCGACTTTTTATAGGAAGGGAGGGAATCAAAAAAGGAGCAAAAATATATCAGGCTTAAATATATGTGTTTTCATGGAAGAATGGTTTCTACTCCATTTTTTACACATGGGTTTTTTTAATCAAAATTCAGAATGTTGGTTTAACAAATGAATATTAAAATTATGTTTGCTAAAATGGAGCTGCATTTCAGTCTCAGTCTTAGAACAAGCCCATTCATATTTATAAATGAATATTCTGACAGCTGAAGAAACACATGAGTACATCTGGATTCTTCAGGTACTTGTATAAGTTGAGCTTGGCAAAAAAAAGTAGAAACAGGAATAGCAGAAGAATTGGTTTTCATACATTTTAGGCTGTGTAATAAATTAAACATTTAAGTATTTAAGAAACATAATCATTTAATAAATGTAAATGAAAACATAGCCAATTTATATTTTAAAAGTTCAAATACCAGTGACATATCTTGTTCCCTTACCAAAATAAAATTACTGTCAGATTCACATAGTGCATTCTGTACAACACAGAATAGACCTTCCCCTGCCTGCTAATCATCCTTAAGGTAAGAAAGTAGACAGGATGCTGTTCCACCTCTTGAAAGAGGGAGGAACTCCACCCATACAGAATTATATATAAATGCCTTGTTGCCAATTTGTTCTTGTTGCAGATTATGCTAGAGTTAATAAAGCTGTTGCCCATTTTACATCTCCTGTTTTCTTTTCAGGTGTTGGGGTAAATATCCTGCACAAATAAACAAGTGATTATCAAGTGTATGCCTACCATGTTCACTTGGGTCTAGATCATCAACATGACATTGAGCTCCTCCTCCCCAATCTCAAACTCCCAACATCATCTCTTTCCAGGTTACCATAGGCATTGTCTCTCTGTGCCTTACTTCTGTTCACATTTCCTTACTGGCTCTCATTCTACTTATTTGCATGGAATTCCCCACCATACCTGCAATAACTAGTCAAAGCTAATGTTTGAATTATGGGTTGGAGAAACTTAATGAAATCCACAAACTCCACCTCTGACAGCATCCATTTTTAGCATACTATGCCTTCCATAGCCTCCTAGATGGCAGTAGGTAAGGGAGCAGGCATAAAAGGAAAGCCATCTGTGTCTCTCCTTGCTTTCCTATCATTTGAGCAGTACCCAATGCTGACTCCATGATAGTGACTCAACGTCACACCTACAATGTTGCATGATGTAAGGTGCAAATGTAGGAATTTGGTTCTGAACGCGTTACACTTTGGTTTAAAGCTTAATACATGGTAAATGCTATTTCCATTTAAAATTAGGACTTTGTGGAAGAAAACAATGAAAGAATTCTTATTCTAAAGTCCTGAAGCTATGGGGTCATTAAAAATGCAGCTGTCAAACTGAATGACAGATTGCATGCTGCTGCTGAAGCTCCAGGACCTGTTAGTTTTTATTTATTTATTTAGTGTTGTTTTGAGTTGTTGTTGTTTTTTGTTTTTTGGGGGGTTTTTTGGTCTACTTTAAGTATAATGAAGCTAAGAGACAGATATGGTTGTAGGAAGATAATGGCAGAATTCAATATTTATGAGATTATCAGACTCTGAAGCTCGTGTGGTCCATCTCTTTCCTATTCATTTCCCTTCTTCCTTCAATGAGGCTTCCATTGCAGGAATTGGAAGGTGGAAATAACGAGACAACACCAGAAAGTGGGTTTAAAATTGGGCCACTTTTTATTAAGATCTGCAAAGGGGGTAACGTCCTATCTGGGCATCCAGTCAGCCCAATTACAGGCCGGAGTCCACAATGGGTGAGCATTTATAGCCTGCGCAGTGGCGCTTGTATTCGCCACTGCACAGGCTCCCCCTTTTGGGTAGGGAGGCCTTCCGTGTCACCTCCTCCCAGGCCGCATGGCTCCGAGTAGGTGAGGAAGGTTGGCCCCAAAGGTAACCCTTATCTCCCAGCTAGGCCGCAAGGCTCAAAGCTGGAAGCTTCAGGTGTTACCAATCACCACAAAAGTGCCTGTGAATGCTCACCAATCCAAAAACCCCACACCGGATGCCCTAAATCTCTGCCAAAGGGTGTGACAAGCCACTTGCTTAGTCACTCCATCCATCTAGAAAATATTACTTTCCTTAATCCCCCTGCATATCCGTTAGAAAGATATCATTACCGAGGTCCGACAAATGAACCCCGTCTTTCTTATATAGCTCCCTCCACACCAAAACTATATCTGGATGTAAAATACTGAAGTCCCCGTGTTTAACTAGATCCCTGAAGATTGCAATATTCACTTTCTTTCGTGCCTTTTCCAATGCACAATGATCCAGGCCCACTCACCAATCAAGCCTCTGGAACATACAGGACCATATGATCACCACGCCAGGCCACTGCTGCTGTATGATCTGGAAATTGGCAGTCGCTTGAAGGATGAGGGCTTTTCCTTTCAGCAGCCCCAAATCATTTCCCCCTAGATGTAACAGGAGAACCTGAGGGGGTGCATTGCTTGTACACCACTAAATCAGCATGGGGAGTAGCCGATTCCATTGCAGGCCATGCAGGCCCAACCACTGTATGTTCACATACCGGCTCATCCCAAGCTGGGTTCCAAAGCTGGAATTGGAAGCCCTCCAACTGGCCCAATAGATCATACTATGTCCGCATATGATCATGTGTACTGGGGCATGGCCTCTCCAGTGATCTCCTACAAACACGGAGGTGTTAGGTTGATTCATCCATAATAACTTATTTTGGTAACTGTCTTACGTAAGTCCAGAATGCATTAGACCGCCATCATCCAACTGCCTGAATTTGTGAGGAGGAGAAATCTAGAGATGCAGCGGTGGAAGCCGCCCCAATTTGAAAAGAGTGAGTGCCAAATCTAAAATTGCCCAGCCCCAATGATTGAAGAGCCCGGTTAGTGATGGCCCAAAATTGGTATTTTGTTAGGGGAGTATGGTCTTGATTCCATCCCACATAGTGCCATGAACTCTCTAAGCACATTAATAGGACATAAATCCTGTATTAGGGCTGGATTAAGGGGGACATCCATGCCTCTGCTTGTTGATCTGTTTTGGATCGCCGCAGATGTATACTCACTCCCTGAGGCGTGAATTGTACATCCCCACATTGGAGGGAATGTACAAAGCTCTTCCGGACATTTCACTTTTAGACAGTGCTACCAACTCAGACACCCTGAATGCCCCAAAAAAGGCATTCAGGACAGCAGCATGAAATAACCTCTCCTCATATGAAGAGAGGCATAAGGATGGCCATTGCGCTTTTAAACCTGACAAAATGTCAGGGGAAAGTGGATGTCTGCCATCCCGAACTTGTGGGGCTGCCCTAGGCCAACCCTTAAGGGTACTTTTAATCCTAAAATCTCTGGAGTTATCTAGAACATGCATCTTTGCTAAAAATGCAAGAGCAGCTAACTTACCCGCAGTGGTGCGCACTGCCAGGCCCTTTGTTCTTAAGGTAATGCAAAATTGCAGTAAGTGCTCAACAGGTATGGGTCATAGTTGTTGCAACCCTAGGTTAGTTCTGAAGGCCTGGAACTCCCTACCTGTTTTGGAATATGCAATCCTCGTACTGGGGGCCACTGATTGCCAAATAGAGTGCTCTATTTTGACTCGCCAATCTATCACAGGATTACTGGCATGAATTCTGGCCGTTGTCTCACCCCAGGCGCCAGCTCGCGAAATCTCCGGACCTGATGACACGATAAAGCATTGTCAATAGAATTGTTCAAGCCAGGGATATGGCGAGCACAAAATAAAATATTGTGGCAAAGGCACTGCAAGGTAAATGTGCACACCAATGCCATAACATGTGGATTGTGAGACGACAAGGTATTGATGACCTGGACCATGGCTTGATTACCGCACCAGAAATGGACTACAGAATCAGCCATTTCCACTGCCCAGATATGTACCACTACATAAATTGGAAAAAAATCCAAGAATGTCAGGTCCTTACAAATCCCTGTCATCTGCCAATCCACCAGCATCATTCAGCACACCAACGATCTCCCCAAATTATTCCAAAACCCACAGTGCTAGATGCGTCAGAGTGTATTTGTATCTCAGCTTCCAATAGGAGGTCCTGTCTCCAAAAAGAGACACCATTACAATCCTTCAGAAAACTCAGCCATCTGTTAATGTCCTCTCTCATAGCCTTCGTTACTCTAACCTAATGATAAGGCCGATTAAGTCCCATCATGTCGTCGCAAAGGCGAAGCATGAAGGCACATCCTGGGGCTATAACATGACAGGCGAAATTGAGGTGGCCAACTAATTCTTGCAGTTGCCGCAAAGTTACTTTATTAGCCTTAAACACAATCCTTAACTACTAACTTGTCTTTGGGTAGCATATTACATTGCCTCTCAAAATTGAGAACGATTCCTAAGAACATGACCTTGGACTTGGACCTTCTGTCTTCTCATGTGCCAGCGGAATGCCCAGCTGCTCCGTTAGAAACTGGAATTCTTGCATTAGGTGCAAACATTAGGGATGTGAACTGGATCGGACCCGATCCACGATCCGAGTCCGGTCCAGTGGGAAATCGGATAAATTATCCGATTTCCGATCCAACAGCTGGATCGGCCGATCCAGTCCGAACCGATCCGAAAAGGCTCTGAACCGGTTTGGCGGATCGGCGGATTGGTGGGCGCCCACTGGCGCCCACCGCCGCTTCCATTGGCGGGCGCCAGCGGGCGCCCGCCGATGAAAGTGGACAGCGGGGGGGAGGAGGGGGGCGCTTACCTTTGAGGGACGTCCGCTCCCGTCCGGCGCCGGCGGCTACTACCAGTGGGCTCCGCGGCCTGCTCCAGGGTGGTGCGCCGGGTGATGTCATCACCCGGCGCGCTACTCTAGAGCAGGCCGCGGAGCCCGCTGGTAGTAGCCACTGGCGCCGGACGGGAGCGGACGGGCCGGAAAGGTAAACAGGGGGCGTGCGGAGGGGAGGAGGGGAGCGCGGAGGGGAGGAGGGGGGCCCTTACCTTTCCGGCCCGTCCGCTCCCGTCCGGCACCGGCGGCTACTACCAGCGGGCTCCGCAGCCTGCTCCAGGGTGGCGCGCCGGGTAATCACCCGGCGCGCTACTCTAGAGCAAGCCGCAAAGCCGGCTGGCAGTAGCTGCCGGTGCCGGACGGTAGGAAACGGCCCGGAAAGGTAAGCAGTGGCGGGGAAGGGGGCTTATCCCCCCCCGGAGCCGTCCGCTTCTATCCGCGGGCGCCCGTGGGCCCCAGCAGATGGAAGCGGACAGCCCCGGGGGGGGAGGGAGCGCGGGGGAGGGGGCTTACCTGCCGGGGCTGTCCACAGCAGACGGCCCCGGGGAGGGGGAGGGAGTTAGGCCCCCCCTCACCCACCCGCCGCCATTTTTTCCTCATAGACTTGCATTGCAATGCAAGTCTATGGGGAAAAAAATGGCGGCCGATCCAAAAATTTACGATTTTTGGATCGGGATCGGACTTGATCCGGTCCGGGGGGCCTCTGATTTTGTCCGAACCAATCCATGACAAAATTGGAGGTCCTGATCCAGGTCCCGATCCGATCCGGGGGGTCCGTGCACACCCCTAGCAAACATTGACCATTTGACGCTCCACCAATAAACAAAAAATCATCAAGGTAATGAACGCATGCTGTTAAACCCGTCTTTTCCTGTAAAGCCCATTCCAAGAAGGAGCTGAATTTCTTGAACATGGAGCAAGAGATCGAACAACCCATGGGAAGGGCTCTGTCCACATAGAATTGTTCCTTAAAACAAAAACCAAGCAAATTAAAATCTACCGGGTTAATGGGCAGGTTACGGAAAGCCAACTTAATGTCGTACTTTCCCATAAGGGCTCCTTGACCAAGCTGCAAACCATGTTCACCGCTGTGTCAAACGATGTATATCGTACTGAGCTCAGCTGTTCAGGAATGTAATCATTCACTGATCCCCCTTATGGGAATGACAGGTTATGAATTAATCTGTAAGCCCCCGTGGATTTCTTGGGTAAGATTCCTAAAGGGGAAATCCACAGATTTTCTATAGGGGGCCCTTTGAATGGGCCCAACACTCTGCCAGTTGCTACTTCCTTATTAATTTTTTCCATCACTAACTTTTCCCTTAAACACAAAGAACTTTGATTTTTTGCAAAATAAGCTTGTCTAGGGCCTTGGTATGGAATCCTAAATCCCTCTATGAAACCTGTTCCAAATATTGTGCTTCCTGCTGTTTTGGATACAATGCCAGGAGCTTCTTCAAAGGTCCTAGCTTAACTGGACTGGGGCCCTTTGGGAGGAGGCTGTTGCTGCTGTCCCCCCGGCTTTCTACCTCCTGAAACGTCTCTATATGCCTCTCTTCCGCCCCTAGTCCTAGGGCAATTGGCTGCCAAGTGTTGTCCACTACATATGGGGCAGTCATGTCTATACCTGCACGGCATCTGGGAGCATGTTCCTCATGAACTGTATTCCCAGCAGGGCAAGTGGGATTGAACCCCCTGCCCTGCATTCTCTCTAAATGAGGTGGCGGGCTGTGTCTTGGCCAAAATATGACCACTGTCAACTCTTTCGCCAAAGCCTGGTCTGGCTGGCATCATAAATTGCAGCCATAAATCATTATCCTTTGAATCCCATTGTAAAGAATGATCAAAAGCCGGCTCACAACGAAACGATTCATCGTAAGCCAACCAGGCTACCCCCCCACTCTGAATATGCCCTATATATCATGTCCAGATATTTCGTTAAGATATATCCTCTTCCTGGGAAACGCTGTTGAATTATGCCCATGTAAATCAAAACCCCAGGAAGCCAGTTTGCCAAAGTTCTCACTACTCTTTTCCTTCTAAGCCTCTCTGCCTCTTTTTCCCCTGCTTTGTCTTTCTCGCTGCTCTTCAATTCCCTAAATAGCAGTGAGAATATATCAATATACTCTTCCTTCAAGATCTTCTCTCTAGTGGCCGGCAACAAATGATAACCCAAGGGGGAAGAAGTGCTCCCCCTAGGTATGGCCTGTCTCTCTGCACCAGCATATGGGTCCTTAAACGCTGTATTAGGGTCCTTTTTCTCATTATCAAAGGCCCCTGAAGGACCCTGCCACACCATGGCATAAGCTGCTCCAGCAGGGGACTGCATGAGCCCTGTCTTATCCTGTGTTGTCTGTGTAGTTGTCGTTGCTGCCACACTAGCTACCACTGTATCAGCGCCAACTCCCAATGTCGGAGGGGTCTGTGTCTCACCACTCACTCTTGTTAGAATCACCGTTGAGTTTGCCTCCATGGCTAGGTGCAAATTACCGGGGTGTAGCCCCACACTAGGCGTTAGACCCGTCCCAGTAAGAGGCAATGTACCTGAAAACCATGGGTACCACCCTCACTGGGAAAAACATCCATTGGCTGAGAAGCAATTGTGTTAGACCCACCCTCATTGCGTGTCCTGTGGGATGTACCTTGGCTACCGGCAGCTGGTGTCAATGCAATGGGAGTGGCCTGTGTCGGTTCCATTGCTGCAGATTCCGAAACAAGGCTCGAAACGCTCTACTCTCGCGCTGGTGTAGGCTGCGGTTCCTGTTCTTGTCTAGATGAACCCTCAGTGGCATCCAGCCTATCTGAAACAGATTGAAACAATTTATCCTGTGCCTGTAATCTCGTTCACCCCTGCTTCCCAGAGGACTTGGCCTGAGCTGCTACAGGTATTTCCTGGGGAATGCCTTTTTCCTTTTCAATGGCTTGCAGCCTTTCTAACAAAGCTACCATATGAGGATCCATTTCTTCCTCTGAGGATCCATTTCTTCCTCTGACAAAGAATCTTTTCTAAGTCTTGATTGCCTACTAGGGCGAGGTGCCTTGCCCTTGCCCTTTCGTCCACCTACACCTTTTTTTGGTGGCATTGTTTCAATTCAAGCACAAAGGTTTGGGATTCGAATCCCAGTCTGACACTCTAACCAATAGAAAAGTTTTGTAAGATGTTCAACAGAATATGTTCGCCCCAAGGGACTACATCCCAGAACCTCCAATCACAATCAAAATTGCCAAAACCTAATGTATAGTAATTATTTATAAGAAATGTCTCCAATCATTCTGTCCCTGCAACTCACCCACAAATCCCCAAGGGCTCCACCTTAGTCTGGTATCTCTCCAATCCTTTTCTGGCACTGCTGCAACCACCCGCGTCCCCAGGGCTGTTCGCGCTGCCGCGCGAGATGCCAACAATGGGAGGGGGAGCAACTACAAAATTGGCATGCTCACTGCCACCCAATGCAGCCACACCCTGCTCCTGCACGCTCTCATGCAGCCAACTCAAACGAGCCGCTTAAACCAAAACTCCAGCCGGGCAGCCGCCCTAGCCCCTCCCAAGGGTGAATTCCCCCCCCCCAATTGCTACACTCTGCAGAGCCAGGTGCACCCCAACCCAAACAGCAGCCGAGGCAGGGCAACCGCCCCAACGCTTTTTGTGGGCAATCGCTCCACGTGGCCTGCCCAGCACATAGACTCAAACACCCCTGCACGCCATGGCATGAAGGC
Organism: Anniella stebbinsi; assembly: GCA_029215795.1. Taxonomy (NCBI): domain Eukaryota; kingdom Metazoa; phylum Chordata; class Lepidosauria; order Squamata; family Anniellidae; genus Anniella; species Anniella stebbinsi. Next base: position 138,584,388 of record JARDYH010000005.1, on the reverse strand, counting down.
CCAAATGGGGCCACAGCCCCCTCCGCTTGAGCCCCTGCGGCAAAACAAAAAGAAGGCTAAAAGCCCTAAATTGCGTTGCCATCATCCGATCACCCACTCCTCAAGGAAACTGGTCGCCTATAACCACTCTCGGCACCGAAGCACCAAAAGAAAGAACAGGCCCAAACAGCTGCAGACCCTGGGAAAGACCAGATAGGTAGTTCCCTCAAACCTGAAGCCAATCTGGCCTAGAACGACGTCCTTTGTCCCACGCTGCCATTTGAGGTGGGAGCCAGCTGGTCTTCCCTGCCATGGATGCTGGAGAAGGTCAACTCCACTGCTCTTCCACTCGATCCGGTAAGCCCAATCGCCACGTGCCTCGGCGAGCTCTGACTCCAGTCGAGCTCAATACAAGCCACGCAAGCCGAAGAGAAGGCGGGAGGGGTGTGTCATGGTTATATAGGGGCCAGTCCCCTCCCAGCCCTGTGGTGCCACCCTGGGTACTGCCAATGGCAAGCCCCCACGTCTCCCTCTCCACCCCCACCCGCAACAGCCTCCCCAATGCCCAGGCAAGCCGGGTGTGGGTGTTGAGGCATTTATGTGCAATAAAAGGATTCACATATTCAGCTTTAAGATATTAAGGAAATTAACATATTGTGAAGATCTGCTCATTTTGGGGATACCCTATTCCATTTGCTTTCTGCCAGTTTTCCACTAAGTTTTCCACTTTGCATTCTGTGGCTACGGTGTATGCTCAGTCCTCACTGAGCTGGTTTTTGGTGGGGAGAGGGTTCCAACTTTGATTTTTCCTTGGTGTTCCTTTGAGAATATGTCTGATATAATTAGTTATATTATAACTAATATATCAGACATATTCTCAATATATTATAACTAATATATTATAACTAATTATAATAATATAATTAGTTATATTATAACTAATTATATCAGACATATTCTCAGAGGAACACCAAGGAAAAGTCAAAGTTGGAACCCTCTCCCCACCAAAAACCAGCTCAGTGAGGACTGAGCATACACCGTAGCTGCAGACCCTGGGAAAGACCAGATAGGTAGTTCCCTCAAACCTGAAGCCAATCTGGCCTAGAACGACATCCTTTGTCCCGCTGTGCCAAATCTGCTGTGCCAAATCCTGCCTCCTATTTTTTGGAGCTTTTTCTCTTCCTATGAAAGAGGCATTGTTTTTACTTCCTCTTTAACAAGGAGGAGGAGGATTTCAGAGAACTTTATTCGTTGGGGAGGGTACAGCATTTCCACATACCTTTTTTAAGTGTAGTTGGTGATTTAGGGGTCTTCTTTCATATATATATATATATATATATATATATATATATATATATACATACATACATACATATATATATATATATATACACACACACACACACACTTGGTACTTTGAGGAGTCTGACAGTTCTTCATGAATGCATATTGGAGACCAGGTGTACTTGTCCTCTCCAATAGGCATTCAGGAAGAACTCCTGGGCTCCTGCAAGTGCCAAGGATTTTTTTTTAAAAAAAGAAATAGATGATAGATAGATAGATAGATAGATAGATAAATTAAAAAAGACCCCTCAAAACTTCCTACACTTAAAAAGATATGTAGAAACCCTGCCCCACTCCCCAAGGAGAAAATACTCCAAAACCCTCACCTCTCCCAGCCGCTTCTGCCAGAGTTTTCGTGTTTCATCCACCCCACAAAATGCTGAAAAAGGAATAATCCAAAGTTTTGGCACAGCACTAGTATATATGTTTGCCTTTCTTGAATAGGCCCAAGTATCCTTGACAAGTTCTCTTGCCTTTGAGTCTTGTTTTCTTTTGTCTGTCCCTTTCCACCTCCTGCAGACTGCCTCCCTGATCACTATCTCTAGCTGATACCTACTTGACCATACAAATCACATCAGGCCAGTAATTAACCGGGTCAAGGTGTCAACACCCTGAGAGGCTACTGACTGTTGGTAAGCATCTTGACATAAGAGTGGGACACAAAGAATGCGTTGGGAATATTTCAACATGATCTGCAATTTACTGGGAGGGGCAGTGTTGCAGTTAATTCATGGGAATTTTGATCACAGCTAGCCTTAGGATATCTTTGACCTACAATATGATTTCCTGTGATATTTTCCTTAAGCTCCTCCTCTTCCTTTCAACCCCCTCTCTCTAATCTCCTCCATTTCTGGAAGCATATGTGTTTGCTCTCTCATGCCTGCCATTGTAATAGAAAATAAAATGGGCTGAACAAAATCTATGTACCTGTAGGCTGACCATATGAAAAGGAGGACAGGGCTCATATAACTTTAACAGTTGTAGAGAACAGGGAATTTCAGCCAATGTCATTTGTATGTAATTAGTTCCTGGTGAAATTCCCTCTTCATCACAACAGTTAAAGTTGCAGGGGGCCTGCCTTCTTTTGTATATGGTCACTCTAGTATAGTGCCTGCACCTTTAACTGTTGTGATGAAGAAGGAATTTCACCAGGGACTAATTGCATACAAATGACACTGGCTGAAATTCCCTTTTCTCTACAACTGTTAAAGTTACATGAGCCCTGTCCTCCTTTTCATATGGTCAGCCTATGTACCTGCATTGTATATGCAAGGATATTTGTGAGTAAAATTGTTTTCTTTTCTTCACTAAAGAAGAGTGTGGTCTCCTTTATTGTTCTAAGATAGAATATGTGCATGTGGGACTGGTAAACACTCAATCTGTTTTGCCTGTTTGATTCCCCCCCCCCCATTGCCTTTCTAACAGGAGGCATCATCACAAAATAATCCCATCAGAATGGTTGTGTGTGTCTGCCCATGAACCTACTGTTTCAAAATTATTTCCACAAAACTCATGTGTTTAGCCTGTAGGTCTGGGTGGGGTAGAGATGCAGGTACAGAATTGCATATGGCCTCAAGAAAGCATCATTAAAAACAGATTTTGTCATTTATTTAACTTCCCAGTTTTTTTAATGAAACACATTTGTTAAAAGTGGAGAATTTTTTTTAAAAGTATCTGTCCATTTTTCTTTTGATCAATCTGGCCCTTTAGGCTCATTGGCATAGATTTTTCTTCCCCGTAAGAGATCAATAACAAAGTCACAGAGTCTGAAACAAAGCTTTCTTTGCTAGGCTTGGTGCTGTTTTTGAACGTGTCCTTATGAGAAGTGTGTGTGTGTGTGTGTGTGTGTGTGTGTGAGAGAGAGAGAGAGAGAGAGAGAGAGAGGTAGAAAGTTTAACAACAGAATATTTTAAAATATTGTTTACAATGTTTCAGCTTATGCCCTCGTCATGGCCATGCTGTTAAATGAGTATCCAGAGTGGCTGCTTGGGATGCCTGGAGATGAAAGTCCTTAGGAGAAAAAACAGAGGCCATTTGGATGAAGAGATCTTAGTCTGTAAATCCAGAATTTTTCCCATTTGTCAAGCATTCCAGCATTCTTTTGTTTGCTCTACTGGAAGCAACAATAATTCTGAGAGGCTATGCACAGGGGTGTTGAAATTAGTGGTGGGCGAGCTTGGGGAGCTCTCATCCTGTGAACGCACACACTTCCACTGCTCACGCCTGCCCCACAAACCAGGCCCTGTGAGCCCCTGCTATGTGTTCATGAGCAGTCAGCATCCGACCATTCTAGCTTTGGCCCTTTCCACCACTGCGTTAATGGCAGTAGCCATTAATGCAGTGGAGGAAATGTTTTATCTGGAGCCTTCAGAAAGCATGTTTCCCCCCTCCCCGTACCAATGGTGGCTTTAAAGGCCCCATTAATGCAAGTGTACCTTGAATTAATGGGGCCTTTAAGGCCCCATCAGTGCAGGGGGGAGCATGCCTTCCATATCCTCCAGAAAGTGCATATTTCCCCCCTCCACACTAATGGTGGCTGCCATTAGTGCCAAGGGGGGAAATGAGTGATTTCTACAGCCTTGGGAAAATGGTGCATTTCTCCCTTCTCTACCTACCAATGGGGGCCTTATTTTTCCCCACTAAGTTTAATGCAGCAGGGGGAAAGGGTGTGATCCCGGAAGCCAGGGAGAACCCACACCCAAGCGCTCTCAGGGGCTTGCAAGTGCTCGGGCACAGGTCTGTCCTCACACTGGGTGCATCCACTTGGGTCCATGAGGGCAGGACACTGCTCTCACAGACGCAAATGGACACTTGCATCATCCCTAGATTAAATGCCTGCTCCAGTTTTTTGGTAAGAATCGCAGATTTGTTATTATGAAATCTTGTTCTTAGATCCATTCTTATTTTCCCTACATATTGCATATGGCATACTTTGTAAAAAAAAAATTTACATTCAGTTAAATAAACCACATTTGTAGAAGTGCATGCTAATGATTGCAATTAGTTTTGTTGGTAACTGTGCTCTTGAAAGAGGTGGTTTCTTGGAGGTAACTGCAGGTAATGCAATGTGTTGATTTGCAATGATATGATCCTGGGTTGCAAGTGCAGCTTTAACTAACAATTTTCACACATTGGGTGATTTTCTGAATGCAAATACATGGCGGAGAATTAATGGCTTCCGCTAAACAAGCACAATAGGATATAATGGGGTAACTATCTTTAATTATCTTGTGGTAATTAGGGGCAGCAGGATGGTCGTCCATAACAAATGGAATGCAATTTTCTTTCAAAGAGTTGGCCTTTGTTTCATAAAGAAGGGTATCTCTGGATATTACTGATGCTCAATTGATGTTGTAGTCAATAATGTGACTAGGGTATCCATATTGTTGGAGATGTCCTTTAAGTTCATTACATCGTCTTGAGAAGTTTTCTTTGTTACAAATGCATTTTATCCTAAGAGCCAAAGTATATATAATATTCTTCTTTAGATGGTTTGGATGACATGACCTGAAGTATAGCACAGGTGGGAATCTATAGGTTTACAATATAAAACAGTGAGAATGTGATGGTTTTCAATGGCTAAGAGGACATCTGAGAAAGGTAATGTTTTCAGTTTTGGTGTTACCGGTAAATTTTATTGTTTCTGGATAGAGTTGATAAACTTAGTGAAAATCTCCAAGTTATCCTTTCCATAGTCTGAGATGACAAAAATGTAATGTAAGTAATGCCACCATATGCCAGGCCTGTAGGTAGAAGTTCTACAGTTAGTTTCTTTGAGATGGCATATGATTGGGGCCATACCTGTTCCCTTTGCTGGGTCAAAGCAATGCAGATAAAAAATTTCATGACTCAACTTTGTTTTTGATTCAGCAGTAATATAAAACTATATTTTTTAAAGAAAAGGAAGACTGCATGGCTGAGGAGGACAAATAAGGCAAAGTGTAAGTGATGGCTCTGCAATAATCTTAAGAACTGTTTGGGCTCATCTGGTCAGCTCTAAATTGGCACAACCAGCAGCAGTAAGTGGTCAAGAGAATGCTTGTAATGGCAACTCAGTGCCAGCTGCTTGTTTATTTTATTTATTTATTTATTTATTTATTTATTTATTTATTATATTTCTATACTGCCCAATAGTCAAAGCTCTCTGTTTATGCCCAGCCTGATAACATAAATCTATAGCATATAACTTAAACTGTCATAGAAACTCCCTAAACCATATAATAGCCTTCCCCAATCTGGTACCTTCCAGATGTTTTCAACTACAACTCAATCATCCCCAGTCAGCAGAGCCATGGACCGATGGCTCAGGATGGCTGGGAATTGTAGTCCAGCACACCTGGAGGGCAACACGTTAGGGAAGACTGCTGTGTAAAATTTCCTCAGAATGGGCAAGATGGCACGGTTGCATTAAACATTTTGCTCAGAAACATCTCGAGGTTTCTGGTGAGATTTGCAAATACTTGCAAAAACAAAACAGAAATAAATAATCCAGCAAGATAACCATCCTGTTGTGAGGTGTTAGCAACAGTTTTCATCTTGACATGAAAATGTGCTGTCAATTGAATTGTGGAGTTTACTTTTTTTGGAAGAGGAGGAGGAGGAGGAGGAGAAGGCTGCCTGCTGTGAAACATGGAGTGCTAATTGGTTTGTGGGTGGTGGAGAGGAAGCATTAATCACCATTTGTGAGATTTCTGTTACCTTTTGTTGTATCCATATGGTTCCTATTAGTTATTATATCTTTAGCCAGAAAACAAGACACTCAAATAATATGATTGAACTTTATGATCACTCATTGGAAGACTATGTCAGTATGCATCACTGGAGAATTTCACTGCGTAAGAAAACAACAGAACAACACATTGAAATGTCCTCATGATGCCCTCACAATCCCTTTTGCTTCCCCACTCCACAAATGCACAACATTCATCAGAACAAATATTTTCAGCGCTATGGAACTTGGGATTCAGTAAATCTCTGGATAATTCCTTTAGATTGACCTATTTCAAACCATGAGTCTAGCCTTCTCCTTAGACTTGTCTTATTTAGAACAAGTACTAAGAACCATGTAATTAGTTCCATGTCCTCAATCTGGGCTAGTGTTTTATGAATATTGACCCCCAAATGAGTGCATATTACAAAGCAAACCCCATTCCATGCCCCATCCCAATTGGGGCAGAGCACGAAGGGGGGTCCTTTTCCCAGGGAGAGAAGGAGGGGTTTGGGGAAAAGCTGAGAACCTCCATGGGCTGCATTCAGCCCACAGAACAGAGGCTCTAGACCAGAGGAAATGCTCTAAAGAAAAATAAAGTCGCTCTATTAAACTAATACTTGCATGTTGGCAATGTGGTATAGATATCATTTTATTCATTCTTTCACTCTGAAGAGCATTTGAATTTATAATCATAATATGATAAAGTGCAAGTATCTGTACACCATAATCTCCATTGGACACCTCATCACAGAAAATAAGCTCTTTCTTTTCAGAAACAGATAAAAAAAGAGCAGAGTACAACATTTAATCTCATATTGACAGTATAAGAAACCAGTGCTAAGCTTGTGTAATTGAGATGTTTGTTTCAATTTTCAAAGGTCTTATGACATGTCAGCCCTTCTAGTTACTCAGACAACAAGAACATATACATAAAGCATGAAACAGAGAGTGTTGTGAGTATCAGAAAGGCTATATATTAGACATACAAATGGAATCCCTTTCAGCAGATAAAGAGTTAAGTAAAAGGCTTCACAGGAGACTTTTCAGAAAATGATTGATCAGATCCTGCCTCTTTTACACAGTGCATTTATACTGAGCACTGTGAGTGGGAACATTAACACTTCCAACAGCAGGTTTTTGCAAAGTTCCAATATGCCTTCCTGGTAGATTTGTTTTCCTATCTTTTCACAGAAGAGAGATATACTTGTTCACTAGGGTGATCCATAGTCCTTGTCCCAGCTCTGTACAGTTGGGTTCCCTCATTCAAAAGCACTATTTAAGTGTGTACGTGTGTGTGTGCACCTGCGCACGCATGTGTTATGTGTGCATGTGTGCACGTGCTTGCTCTGCCTTATGCTTTAAGACCTCTCAGGCTTAATCTTCGGGAACACATATATCTCTGACACGTCACTGGTTCTACAACCATTGGACTACAATGAATGGCTGAATGTGTTACGTATGTGTTGGCATTTACAAATCCCTTTCCTTGGTGAGTGGGGGAACAGAAACTTCTGTTTCTCTTACGATGTACAACTTCTACAGTTACGATGAAGCATTGAACAGAATTAACGCTCTTAAAATACAAACAGGAACTGTATCATGGTGTCTTTATTATAGATGTATATAACTTAGTTTATAATCATAAATAAAAAGCGTAATTAATACACTGTTATGGTTCTTTGCATTTTATTTCTTAAGGGGAAAGCAGAGTTCATCATAAATACAGTAGGATGGGGTTGTTTGCTTTTGTAGCAATTTAACCTTGAGGGGATCCGGGGGAGGCTTTTGGGCTTTGCTAGACTCTCTCCACATACCTTTTGCCCTCTTTTCTAAAACTGTGTCACTGGCAAAAGTTTGCACATCATTAAAGAGGAGCAACCTGCCCTGTCCTTAGTCTTACAGAAATCTTACACAGTCATTTTCAGCCCTTGATACATGCTTTCTCTTTACATGGCAAACAAACCTTTATATTTACTGAAACGTTAATTCAGCCAACAATAGTTAATTTATCAAAATATATAAAGGCAAGGAAGAAATTAAAACACACACACACAATGTACACAACACTGATGTTTTGTATTCTAAGCATTAGAACCTAAGGAGGGTATAAAGATAACATAAAGGAAAAAAAGGTCATAACAAATATCATTATTTCCACTTCTGGCTTTTGTCTCAAATTTTGCACCATTGCTCTCTGCTTCATATCAGCATTAGGGGAAGATCTACAACTACCATTAATTTGGTAGTACAAAGCATTCCTCCTCAACATTGAAATAAACTCTCCTCACGCAAAGCCAGTACCTATGAACCAAAGTTGCTGGAACTGTGTCAAAGTCTTACAGCAGCTTAAACAGTTTAGAAGAAAAGAACATAGCACAGAAACTTTTTTTTTTCAAAACAAGGAAAGATCTTTTATCAGTTAGGCAATACAGGTAAAAAATATTAACACGTTAAAATGCTTTGGTTCAGCTGCCTCTCTACTGCAGCGCAACATAAACAAGGATCTCTCCCTTTGACACCTAGAGCCCAAATGAAGCAAACAAGGCAGAAACAGCAATACACCTCAGGACCAACCTTCAATTAAACTTCATAACAAAATAACAATGATTGTGCCCATCTCCCTGGCAACACAATTGCTATACACATTGAGCAATTAATTGAGTAGTTGTTCAACAATCATAAAATGTTCTGCTTGGTTTGGGACCATCAAGGCAAGGATAACAATCCATTTTAACAACTGCCTACAATACTAAATATAATTAAATAGAGATATTAAAAGCACAACACGACCTATATGGTACATGGAGTAAACTATTGGGATTTGACATTTACTGGTTCTTTACTCTGGAGTGCTAAGATCTTTCCCATTAGCCTTTCAGTCAGAAATATAACTGCTTTGCTATTCCACTTACACTCTCTTGTCAAAGAAATTCCTGACCTTATCTAATAAAGTTTTAACCTGCTCACCGGCAGCAAAATTGCATTGCTTGTGTCAAAATATTTGTTCATGGGGGGACAGGAAAGGGAATTTGTATGGAAGCCAGAATTAAACATTGTGATCATCTCTGTTGTATCATGTACCCTGAAAGGAAAGACATTGTTGTCTTCGAGCCTATCTACACAGTCCCTTGGAACGTTTTAAATAGTATTTTAAAACGTTCCAAATAGGTGCGTTCTAAAACGTCTTAGGCCACATTAAGGAGTACTCACGTTATAGGAGAAAAATTCTTCAGGCTTCAAAACGGTCACACACTCTTCTGCCCCGTCTCTTTCTGTTTCGTTTTTACAGTGAGTTTAGGGTACAACATTGTGGCCGTTGTAGTTTAGTCGCCCACTTCCTCCTTAGTTCCTCTTTCAATTCCTAGCTTTCAATAAGTATAGGGCTACGCATTGTGGGTGTTGTAGTTCACTCACCCACTTCTTCCTTAGCCCCTCTTTCTTCCCCACTAATCAACTGCTAAGCATTTGGGCGCCGGTAAACGAAGCACTGCCCCCATGAATCACAAACGGTAAGGAAGGACACATTATTTTACTTAAAACGATTTATTAAAAGTAAAACCGTTGTATATAGCTGAAGTGAGTTTTAAAAAACCTCAGGTATACATCGTTCAAGGGAGTGCATCATGTGGGCCAAAGAGTTTTTGTGACCCTTATAAAATGTTAAAAACCTAGCGTGTAAATCAGCAATTCTTCTCCATGTGCTCCTCTTACAAGCCAATGATAAGGATGTTCTGATTGTTCTTCAAGGACTTGGATCAATCAATTTCAAAGGAGTTGCTTACTCCTTAACAAATTCTCATTCATCCATTGGTAAGTTCAACAGAGGTCACGTTCACAACATTTGTGCAATTTGTAGGACAATTAGAATGGCACTTTTCCAGTGGACTCTAAGCAGCAGTGGTACAGTGGTAAAATTTGAAATGCAGGAGCTTATCATGCCGTGAAGCATCAAACCAAAGCTGCTGGCCTAAACATGCTTGTTTGGGGCTTGCTTTCAAGTAAGCACAAAGTTAATAGCCATGTTGGATTGAATCCACATTTAGTCATACTCAAGAACACCTATTGAAATCAATGGGATTTAAATTAGCTTGAAGTAACTTCAGCCCGATTGATGATTTCCATGGATCTATAAATATGACTGCCTGGATCCAACCCAATAACTCCATATTCTTTTCTCTCTGTGTGGCATAGGTGGCTTGGCTTGCCTACCTGAGCTGTCTAAATCACTGAAATTTTCTGCCCATGGGATTTGGGATTCGTTTATTTTAAATCAGAATTCATGAGGTAACCAAATTTGAGACGTGCAAGCTACATCGTTTTGGGCAGGATTGGGGAGCCTTTGGCCTTCCATATATTGTTGGACTCACTCCCACCAGCACCAGACAATAAGCTATTGATCAGATATGATGGAAGTTGTAGTAATCATAATGGTGATTTATTTCATCCTTCAACAACCTCCAGAACAAATGGGTCTGCTCTAAGAAGAATAAATACTACTTCACTCTTAGTCAGAAAATACAAAATTCCATGATATGCTCTAGGTAGACCCATGTGCAATGTTGCACACATTCTAACGAGATCCACACACCCACTTATACGGAATCTTTAGACATTGGCAAATAGAGCATCTATGGTTAAGATGGTGATTCCCACTCAGAGAGATCTACACTCAGACACTGTTGGAGAGGATAATGCCACAATGACACATTTACTGATGTTTACATAGATTCAAATGCACAAGCTGATTTTGAGGGAATTTTTGAGCAAATGGATTTAACATTGAGACCAACTGGAGCTGCTCCAGCCTCCACCCAGTTATGCCTGGGGTGGGGAAAATTCACTGCATTCTTGGTGAAGCTGAGCTCCAGGCCTAAAAGTGGTTTTCAAGACTGCAAGAAAGAGTCTTTCTGAGGCTTGGACTGAAGCCCTTTCATGAAAACAGGAAATAGTGGCCATTACAATTCCTGGTCTCAGGTGAAGAGGAAAGAAAGCAGGAAGCCTTGACTAGGGGAGGCAAGGCACCCTCTGGCAAGCAAGGCACCTAGTGAATTCAGCAGGAAGGAAGCTAATGCTTCAGTGATTTCAGCATGGGGCCTTTCCTCTGGGAGGAAAGACTCTGAATGGTTTCAGCAACAGGGTGGCACCTTACCCCTGAGGCACCATGATTTCAGCAGCATGACCCCACTTCAAAGAGAGGAACATCACAACTTTGATGATCCGGATACTGCACATAGGCACTGGAAATGGTGCTATTTGCTATGGGAGAAAAACTGAGCGGGCTTTCATCCCATATAACAAAAGAGGCTGCTTGGGGATAATAGTTGGACTTGCTGGCCCGGAAACAAGTGTTCTACTAGGTCTTTCTTATTATTTGTATTATTTTAACAAAAAATGACCTAACATGCCAATGATTGTCTTAAGCACACTTAATGAGGCTGAAATTCAACAGTAGGTGCACATTGTAGGTAACCAAGTAATTTACAAGATATCACTCTTGCTGTTCAGCAGATTCATGTTTTACTCCCACCTTTGAAGAATGCATTTTAGGAAGTCTATTAGAAACTGAATTGCTAAATCTAGTCTGACATGATTACTCTCAAGCCCATTCCTGTGCTTTTCTGCCACATTGCTGAAGCTGGGGATGAAGACACCTGGCTATTTGGCTGTGTCTCAAAATGGAGTCATTTCTGTTCAGTCGAGAGAGCTACTTCATAACACTAGATACAAATCATATTTACACTGATTGGTGGAGAATAATAATAATTAATAATAAAAAATGTTAAAAGGACTTGGGAGAAATCTGATCTATTCCAACTGGAAAAAACTGCCTAACTTCCACATGTTCCCATCCCGATTACATATTTTGATTCTCAGACTGTGATCCTGTGGTTGGGGATCCTACTCTGTTGGGAATAACCTCCACTGAGCTCACTGGTGTTTTCATGCATAGATCCAGCTTGTATAACACTACACATTGAACATTTGGTTAACAAAGACTGCTCCACCCCACCTGACTTAAATACGATCTTTAGTAGGGAGGTGCACAGACGCAAAAATCGTATTGGAATCGGAACTTCAGATTTTGTAAAGTATTGTATCAGAAAAAATCGGAGGTCCATTGTATCTCTTCGGATCTGATACTGATACAAAATCAGAAGTTCCGATTACGCTATTGGACCGCCATTTTTGGTGTTTTCCCCATAGGCTTGCATTGGGGAAAGAAAGCTTTCCCCCAAAGCAAGTGTAAGGGGAAAACACTGGGCCGGCCCCCCTTCCCCTCCCTCTCCCCACTCACACTCCTTACCTGCCACCATCCCCCGCTGCCATCCGCTAGTCTCCGCTGGTTCCTTGTACTGAGAATCAGGCTTCACAGCCTGGTTTTCAGTAGAGCAACAACGCGCTGAGCCTAATTCTCAGTAGTACGGAACCAGCGGACAGCAGCAGATAGCAGCGGGGGATAGTGGCAGGTAAGGGGGACCTCCCCCTCCTTCCCTCCCCCCACTCATGCTCCTTACCTGCCGCTGTCCCCTGCTGCCATCCACTAGTTCCATACTACTAAGAATTAGGCTTTGTGGCCTGTTTCTCAGTAGAGCGATGGCACACCGAGTGATGACATCACCCAACACGCCGATGCTCTATTGTGGAACAGGCCACAAGGCCTGTTACTCAGTAGTACAGAAGCAGCAGGCGGCAGTGGGTGGCAGCGAGGAGGCAGCAAGTAAGGAGCATGAGTGGGGGGAGGGAGAGGGGGGTCCCACTCACCCACCGCCATGTTTTCCCCACAGACTTGCATTGGGGGAAAGCTTTCTTTCCCCCAATGCAAGCCTATGGCAAAAACACCTAAATGGAGGTAATATTTTTTCTGATATTAATCGGATCGAAAAAAATCAGATCGGGAGAAATCAGAGTTCCTGCGGCCAGCATCGGAATCAGATATCGGAAGTCTGATATCCAACATATCATAGTCGGATTGGACATCGGATCTGATACGATGGACATCCCTAATCTTTAGATCTTAATTAGAAATGTAAACAATCTTAAAAGGACCTTTTGCCACTTAAACTACTGGCTTGAAGTAGGAACCCCCTCAAAAAAGAGCAAGTATCCGGTTTCTGCTGATTATTTTTCTCAACCTCCCTTTTATTTCCTTCTAGAAATTTTTATTTCTATATCTCTTTATTTCTGCCATTGAGTCCCAGTCCTTTGTAATTCAAGCTCATAGTCTGATATGTTAGAACTGAATCAAAATATTTGATCATGGGGAAGTCTTCATGCAGCTAGTTTGCACAACTGCAGTGTGTTTAAGAAACCATGGTTCTGCAGCTAGTGTGTAGTTGTGCAAACTAGCTGCAGGAAGAATTATTATGTAAATACCTGTTGCATGCCGTCCAGGTTTACATAATTAACTTCACTGGTGCAGCTTGTTGTGATGTCTGAACCCAGCAAGAGTGGTTGGTTGGGGTGGATAACAAAACCTGGGTTCTAGGTGGTTAATTTCCTGTGTTTGAATTATTGATCTTACAACAGTGGTCATGCACACTTTTAGCATTATTATGTCACGGTTCACAGTCATTAATTCTGGCAGAGTTAAGAAACAGACTTTAAGATTCAGAAGCTTAAAGTCCATGAAATATGGTCTAAGTTTGTTGAAAGGAGGCACATTATTACTGGTATTCCTGGAGATACTTTAGATGCGATTATGCAACTATGCACCTATTTATTCAACAGTCTCCACCAATTTAAGAGCAGTTTTCAGCATACTGGAGAAAAAAATCAGTATGTTCTATACAGGAAGGATGCAAAATAAAATATTAAGGTTTAAAAAACAATAACATAGGTAACCCAATATGGACTAAAGTTAGTGCTGTGAATGCTTGAACACTTTTCATCTCAGGGAAGCACATCAGGACACAGCTTGGGAAACACTGCTTTAAATTAATACCTCTCAGTGATTAAGTCAAACCCCTGGGAAAGCCAGTGTGCTGTTTATACAATAAATGGGATTCACACTTTGGATGTCATTGAAGTCCAGTCATTAAATTTAATTTTCTACATCTCTTTTTTTTACCTATTATTCCCAACACACTCTGTTTAAAAAGTATTAAAATTATAAGAGAGAATGAAAGCTAGGCAATTCATAGTGAGTCTCAACAGGGTATCGTCTTAACTAGGTTTTGAAGAAATCACGTTCTGTCATCATGTGCTTGGAAAGCATACATCCTTTGTTTTCATTACTTGGTCTCACAATGGTAGTTCTTTTGATTGTTTGCCTCATACTTTCCCTTGGGTGGGAATAAACAATTCTTTCCTTTCCTTTCCTTTTTGGTTCCTTGCTTTGCAACTTCATCTGAAGTTTGATTAAAACAGTGAAGTTATTTTGAGATTTTATCTTAATACAAAGAAAAGGAAAGTTAAAAGCTATAAAACTTATAACTCACCTCCCCGCCCCTGAAAGTAGGTAGTTCCCAGTTTGGACGTTAGCCTTTTAGTGATCCATGACGTAAGTAGAGGCCACCATTTTCCTACAGACATTACCATTTGCCTCATAAAGAGGGAGCTACTAACTGAGTTCACAAAACAAAATAATCCACACTCAAGGTTTGAGTATGGTTTCAGTGTGGGTTATTGTTCACAATCCAACAACAAACCGTTGGTTCTCTTCGTGGGTTGTTAGTGGTTACAAGAGCATGATTATTAATGTGACTGGTTTTAGACAACATGATAACCCATGTTTCCACAGCAACCCATGGGTCAATGACAACCAACACTCAACCCATACTCAACCTGGAGTGTGGATTACTGTGTTGCGTGACCCCAATAAATCAGAGATGGCACTGCCCTGTCTTTTTCCTTCTCACTGCCTTGTTTTCCCCTTCATTCAGTAGTCACAGTTTTCTTAGTTGGAACTGATCAGAAATGGTGAAGCTGCTAGAAGGTGATGAAAGGGCAGTAGCGCAAGTGACATCCCTCTCCCTGTGCAACAGATGAAATGAAGCAGGGCCAGAAAGAGAAAACCCTAAACAACTTGTGTCCAGACTACCTGAAGGGCTGCCTCCTTCCTTATGAATCTACACACAATGAAGATCTTGAACCCACTGCATTTTACTGTCCTGATTATTGCTTGGGGTCCCTTGGGGCCAAAAATGGCATATAAATGCTTTCACAATGGGCCCGACTTGCCTGGGCACATAGAGGCCATTGTGGGTGGGGGTGGGGTGACGAGGTGGCATAGGTGGCAGCTATTGGCTGCTCCTGTGGTGCCTCATGGCAGGAAGGGGACTGAGTGAGTTTAAAAAGTGGGCTCAACCCTCCCTGCTGCCTCTTCTTTTTTGCAGCTCCCTCCCTCCCACCCTGTAGGTAGTGCGGGTTCGCCAGTCACTCTGTTGAGGGCCAAGTTGGAATTTTTGGCTCATAATCACTTTCGGTTATGGGTTTTTTTCACCTATTTCACACTACAAGACAGCCAGGGAGTATTAAATAGGTGGTGTTCATTAATGTTTTGGTCACTTTTATATTTTGGCAGGTAGGTGCAGGAATCTGGAGCATCATAGGGTTGGTGAGCATTAACAGGCAATGTTTCGGTGATTGGTAATGCCTGAGGGCCCCCAGCTGTGAGTTTTACGGCCTCAGCTGGTGGGATAAGGGTTACCTTTAAGGCCAACCTACCTCACCTACTCGGAGCAGTACGGCGCGAGGGGAGGTCAACATCAGAAGGCCTTCCTACCCCATAAGGGGCAGTCTGGGTTGTGGCAAACTGGGAAGCGCCACTTCACAGACAGTGAATGTCTTGCCCTGAAATATTTAGGACGCCTGCATAGGTTAACCCACCCTGCAGATCTTTAATAAAGTAGCCCTGTTTAAAATCCACTTCTGTGTGTCGCCTTGTTATTTCTCCATCCTCCATTACCCACAATTGAACACCAACAGTATAACTCCAGCAGACTGTGGAGTTTGACTGAGCATGCGGCCTGTACAGGCAGACAGCTGCTTCTTTCATGTGATGACATTCCATTGTATGTAAGAATCTGGTTCCCCCCCCACACACACCTTCTGTTGTCCCCTTGAATTCCCTAGCTGTCATCTCAGTATCTCTCAGGGGAAGGGGATAGATAGAACATAAACTCAGAGTCAAATCCCTAGGATGGGTAGAAGGGGTTTGAATATGGAGGCAGGAGTGCATGTGCACGTTTGAAGTGGATGAAAATATAATTTTGAAGATGCTTTCACATTGTAGTCTTAATGTACTGGTTAGACACCTGCTCCCTGGGTCAGGATGTGTTTCTAAATTCACGGCCATTGGTTGTTACAGACCATTTGCTGTCCACAGCTAGTGCTAGACTGGGGCCAAAGGACACTGGTAAACTCTCTAAATAGTATATTGTTGGGATAAACCTAGTTTATGTATTTGGCATGCAGTAGTAATCAAAGTCTTATATTTTGTACAGAACGTAGCACATAATTATGCTATATACATACTAAATGTGCTGTATCAATATTAAATCAGATTTAATGGCACAACATGAGCAGCATCTCCCCTTGAATTTCACCAACCAGGCAGGCTTGTGAAATTGAATCAGAGCTGCAGCTTTTATTTGTGCAATTCATGTTTTCTCTAGAGATGGCTATATTTGGCATTTTTATTGTGCGTCACAATGATAGCTTCAAATTGCACTCACCTGCCAATGATACAATTAATTTATTAACTGACTCTTCAAAAGCTTTGATCACTGCATTGACCAAGAATATGATTGTGAAAATGGCCTAGTAAACATGAAATTGGGAGTGCCTAATACTAGTACATCTTTTGGTCATTGGTTTCATTTGATTTATTCACATTTCTAGCCAGACCCATGCTAAAGAAACAGAGAGGGGAGAGAGAGAGAGAGGGGGGGGGAGAGAGAGAGAGAGAGAGAGATTGAATCCTAAATATGAACTTTCTTGTGACTATCACCTAATAGTTGTTTACCCCTAATAGGAAGAACTATAGTATATAAAAATGATCCATTCCTGTACCATCCCATGCCCACACTCCCAATTCTGGCTACATGGAGTTGAAATAAATGGTCTTACCCTTTTACTGAAATACCCCATAACATACCAAAATTATTTTCCTTTTTGAACCCTGAGCCAATCTATACTTTCGGTTGTAACATTCCGAAAACTAGGTTATAACGATGTTAATTGCTACGTTTTAAAATGTAACAAGCCACATGAAGTAGTCCCTACCATTCTAGACTGTTCTGTCTTCCATTTTGAGTTTTTTTAGGAAGGGCACACTCTATTTTTTCTTCGTTACTTTCTTCATCGTTCTTGACACGCCCACTTTCTCCTACATCCTCCTTCCTTTCACTTCCTCTTAATTCCCGAGGAGTCAGTAGAGCAGGGAACGAGTAACACCACGAGAGAAGGCAAACTCAGTAATGCAGCATTTGGGCGCCGGAACAAAAGGACATGCCCCAACAACAACCATTGGCTAACAGAGATGCAGTGAAATGGTAAGTAAGGGCACATTACCAATTTTAAAACGATTTATTTGCTTAAAAAAAGTTATAACAAGTAAAGAAACGGTGCAAAAAAAAACAACTTATATAAAACGACCTACTACGTGCGTTGTGTGCCCCCAAAGTGTCCTTGACACCTAACAAAAATGTTTCAAAGCTCATGTGTAGATTTGTGACCTGTCAATGCAGTTTAAGTACCCTCATGCAGCACTGTGGTGACATGCAAAGATCTGGGAAGATACTCCTACAGAGTGATACAACCGCCTGACATCTTTTTTGACCTAGCATTTTGAGAAAGTAATAAATTGTTACGAACATATTCAGAGGCTCTTCTCTGGTGCTGCCACCCACAATGGTGAAATGGCAGCTACCAGGGAAAGAGCCTTCTCTGCAGTCTCCCCATCCATGGAATACCCTTCCCAGTGAGATCTGCCTGGCATCTTCATTGTGTACATTTAGACACGAAGTTAAGACATTCCTCTTTCAGAAGGCATTTAATCTTTAATTGACTGTCTTTATTATTCATTAAACAAAAAACCTACGGTTTACAAAAACAATGTTAAGGCTCTACAGATTCCAACCAAGCACCAAAAAGCAGGGAAATTGGGAGTTAAGGCTCACAAGCCTTAATGCCACATCCTCCCTAAGGAGGCAGAAAGTGCAAGTGAAATTCTCATTCTCCCAAAGCAGATAAACCATGAGGACAGGGTGGAGAATATGATATGCAGAGGTGACTGTGGGGTTGTGGAAAACTGATCACGAACAACTTAGGGCCACCTACTTCTCTTTTTTTGTTTAGAGCAGCCCTTCCCCAACCTGATGCCCTCCAAAGGTGTTGCACTACAACTCCCATCATTGCAAGTCAGTATGTCCCATGGTCAGGAATGCTGGGACTTATCATCTCAAACACCAGGAGAGCAGCAGGATGGGGAATGCTGCTTACCAAATACTGAGTCTGCCCAATACTTTTCTCTCACACACATCTCGCATATAGCAGCACTCTTGATAACAAAAGGGGCACTATTCATTACAGATCTAGAACCAGAGCATGTGCCCCTTTTAACTTGTTAAACCAATGAAAACATGCCACACAAGAAGTCTTAAGATATGAATGGTTTATAAAGAAAAGTAAATGCAAAAGAACATCAGATGCAGAAGTGAAATCTGAAACATTACTAGTAGTAGTATTAGTAGTAGTAGTATCCTGCCTTTTGCCCAATGCTGGGCCTCAGGGCAGCCTTACAAAACTAAAACATATACAGCTAAAACCTATAAATAGGAATATACTAGGCTGACCATATGAAAAGGAGGACAGGGCTCATGTAACTTTAACAGTTGTAGAGAAAAGGGGATTTCAGCCAGTGTCATTTGTATGCAATTAGTTCCTGGTGAAATTCCCTCTTCATCACACCAGTTAAAGTTGCAGGGGCCCTGCCTTCTTTTGTATATGGTCACTCTAGTATAGTGCCTGCAACTTTAACTGTTGTGATGAAGAGAGAATTTCACCAGGAACTAACTGCATACAAATGACACTGGCTGAAATTTCCTTTTCTCTACAACTGTTAAAGTTACATGAGCGCTGTCCTCCTTTTCATATGGTCAGCCTAAATATACAAAAGTTAAAAATATAATTAAATACTTTTCAATATTAAAGCATTTAAAACATTTTAGATACATAACAATTTAAAAGTCAAAGGTATAGACAGAGGTCCAGATGATTTGCCAAAGGCCTGCTGGAACAAAAAAGGGTTTGTCTGCTTCCAAAAACACATCAAGGAGGGAGCCAGTGTAGTCTGCAAGGATTAGAAAGAAAATCCATGTGTGTACACTATACAAAATAAACGACACCTCAACTGTTTCTAAACCTTATTAAAAAAACAGGGTGACTAGGCCAAAACCAACATTGTAGGCCCAGAAGCACTTTGAAAGGTTTCAACATTGTACTTAAAACTTACACTGGCCCAAACTAATTAAATGAAGTGTTTGAAGCTTTCAACTTTATAGCAGTATGGACCAAACTCTTAGAAAAGAGGGAAATTAAAAGAAAGGTATAGCTACCTATTCCCAGGAGAGATCTGAAGATCAGGTTACTATGGATCCAGAGGAGCCACACCCTGCTTCACCAGGGAGCAAAAGAGCAAACTGGCCTTATGAAGATAGCCCAAAATACTCTCAGAACCAAAGGAATGCATGTTCCAGAACAGAAAAGAGAAACCTTCTTCTTCACTCAAAAGGTCTGTGCTAGAGGCAACGGCCATTTCACTCACCCACCCCACATTCTAAGGCAGGAGGGAGGGGGGAGAGCGACGCTACTGAGCATGTGTCAGTGTCACATTATGAGGGAAGATGGCCACCTCATTGACTTGAATGAGAGGTTAAAATAGTCCTTAAAAGTCAATCGAAGGGAATTTTAAAAAAACGAAAAGCTTTCCACCAACTACAGTCAAGGAGGAAGAAGACCCCACCACTGACTTAATTAATAAGGCTCTAGAAATTATGCAAATTGTGAGCACAAGAGGTCTCAACCCGGAAGTAAATTTACAAAAGCAGGGAGACAGGTTTGTATTCCTTTTCTAACTTAAACTGCTCTCCTTCCCTCAATCTTTCACCAATCTTCTTGAAATTTTCAGGTAATGTAAAACAAACATTTCTTTCTGGCACCTGTAAATTTCAGAAAGGTTGGTGAAATATTTTCGATTTTATGGCTGCTAGAATGACCCCCCCCCAATTATCACTTTAACATGGCGGGATGTGTTTTTTACTGACGGCCCTTAACAATGGAGGCACGACTGTGCCTCCATTAATACGTTTTACTGTTCAGTGATTTTATTATTTTAAACTGCTCCGAGGGCATTTGCCAGGTGAAAATATATTATTGTTATTGTTATTATTATTATTCCAGTTCTATGTCCTATTGTGCGCACTCCAGAAATGGGACTTTCTAGTGTAAGTTTAGGGATATCAATAAGCCTTTCAGTTCAGGACCTATAATAAAAACATAGCTATTTCACTAAATAAAATCCAGCCTAATGCTGATCACTAGTATTGATGTGCTGTGTGACTTTTAAGATAGGCTGTTTCATACAAGGACAACCCATTTGAAATTACCAAAAAGATGGAGAAACGTGCTATAGCATACCTTCCTGTTCCCATTGAACATGTAATTGCTTTTATTGATGATATCTTCTCCAGCTTCCCCAGAGCTGTGATGTTATTAAGGAAATCTGTCTTTTTTGTGTGCAAAGTGATAATTTACCTGATTAAAACAGCTTCACTGTCAATATGCTTTCATATAAGGTCCTCAAGCACCATGCCAATTTAGGATGGCATTTCTTTATGCACGGTGACCTTACATTGTATAGCATCACACTGTTGATTTCTTTCATCTCTCAGTGAGTCCAATGATAACAAAGTTGCTTTGACTAATGAGCAGTATCTACAGTGTCCTTTGGGAAACACAGGTGCCCTTTCTCACTACTATATTATAGTAGCTTGAGAAATTTAACTCCACTGAATCAAGAAAAGTTTTCATAAATGGAAAATAGTTTCTATCTGCAATATGTACAATATTTCTTTCTTCAAATAATTTCTACTCTTCCTTTCCATAAAATGTCCAAGATGGCTAACAACAATTACAAACAACAGCAATAACATTAACAGAGAGAGAGAATCATATCACAGCCAATCATATCTAAGTAAACAAACAGCTAAATAGTAGAAATATCACAAAGAGTCGGCCAAACATACCAAACGACGTTTTAAAGATTTCCTGCAGAACAGCTTCAGAGTCAAAATATATATGCCAGAAGGGACAATCCAACATACTAGGAAAGATTAGCAACAACTTCCTACAGACTAAAATCTTTCCAAAATGAAATGTCTTTATAATATAGCAGAAGTAGGGGAGTAAGGTGGTCCTCCTTTAGGCAGAAAGTTCCAAAGCCTGGGCACAGCCTCAGAGAAGGTGTTCTCTGGTCCCAGGACACAAAAAGGGAGAAACAGGTTCCCAGAATGCTAAAATACTTTATTTCAACTCCCAACACATTTCGGCCTGTGTTGTTTTTTAAGGCCTTCTTCAGGAGGTTGATAAGAGATGTCTGCCGAAATACTCCTAGCAAGATTATAGTCTCCTACGATAATTACTGGTCATCACCAGCACTTCACATTTTGCTCAGGAACAAATCAGAAGTAGGATGCTGCCCAGCTCCAGTCATCAATTTGGCCACCAGTTGAAATTTCTAGATACAAAGCACAGATCGCCAAGGGCATCCTCCAACATGTGGACTAATCTGAGCCATGAAGGTGCCCTTTCCAGCTGGCACTCTCCAGCAGCCCCTAACCATGCCCTCCCCAAGCCCTGCCCTCCCCAAGCCCTGCCCCTTGCCCAAGCCCTGCCCCTTGCCCAAGCCCCACCCACCTGGCCTGGAAGCCTGGGGAAGAGGTAGAAGAGAGAAATCTGAACTCTGATCAGAAATAACAAGGGGATCCTCCTGCATGATTGGGTTAGGCCTTGCAGAAGCCAAATCCTGGTAGTGCTAGCTGTGTCTAATTATGCTCTGTTAGGCATAATCAGAAAAGGAATTAAGAATAAAACTGCCAGTGTCATACTGCCTTTATACAAATTTATAGTGTGACCACACCACACCTAAAAAAACATATTATAGAGTTGGAAAAGTACAAAACAGAACAGGCAACTAAAATGATCAAAGGGTTGGAGCAACTCCCGTATGAAGGAAGGTTTCAACAGCTGGGATTGTTAAGATTAGAAAAAGAAGGCTAAGGGGAGACATGATAGAGGTGTACAAAATTATGCATGGTGTGAAGAATGTAAATATGGAGGCATTTTCCCGCTCTCTCAAAATACTAGAACCTGGGGTAATCCCATGAAGCTGATTGGTGGGAGATTCAGGACAGATAAAAGGAAGTATTTCTTCATACAACGCATAGTTAAGCTATGGAATTTGCTACCACAAGATGTAGTAATGCTACCAGTTTGGATGGCTTTAAAAGTGGGGGTGGATAAATTCCTGAAGAAGGCCATCAATGGCTACTAGTCCTGATGACTATGTGCTACCTCCAGTAACAGAGGCAGTATCAGAGGCTGGGGAACATGGGTATGAGGGTGCTTTGCACCAGTGTCCTGCTTGTAGTTCCTGGTTGACAGCTGGTTGGCCACTGCATGAACAGAGTACTGGACTAGATGGACCTTTGTTCTGATCCAGCATGGTTCCTCTTATGTTTTCAATGCTTCTCCCTGCACAGAGGGAGGAAAAGTGGGGCAGAGCTGGATCATTTTGTAGGAAAGGGTAGGGCTTTCAGATGGGGCTTTACTCCCTTGATGTCAACCAGCTTGGTCTTGGGAGGCAGTCTGGCTCTTGACCAAAGTAATTGCCCAATCCTGACATAGATATGCAGCAAGCCCATACATTAAGACCTGTAATTGAGGGTCTTCTGCAGATGCCCCCACTATCTGAAGTGAATAATGTAGCTACCATCCTAATTAGTGATGTCTTCCACTGAAGAATATTTTCCCTGTGGCAAAATACTTGTTTATTTCATGAGTTTTTTAGTTTTTTAAAAATGTAACCTTGATGACTGTTTTATGCTATTTTTATGATTTTGTAGCTTTTAGTTTATTTTTATTTATTTATTTATTTTGTATTTACATTTTGAGTGTTCTGTTGCTTTTGTAAACAGCCCTAGAAATCGATTGAAGGGCAGTATAAAAATGTTTCTAATAAATAAATAAATAAATACATGTAACATACATAAATAAATAAATAAATAACATACTTCAAGGTAAACATGGTACAAACCTTTGATAAAACTTGAATTTTTCTAAAGCTAGAAAATAGACCAAGCCCACAACCCTGTGCACATTTACCTAAGAATAAGTCCCATTTAACATGGCCAGACTTACATTTGTGTAAATGTTCAGAGGATTGCTCTGTTAGGGCAGAACAAGACATGACAGTGAGAAATCCATGACTTGATCTTCCACTAATTTACAAAATTTTAATAAATACCATGGAGAAGCTGAAATTGACTGGGAGCATGCCATTCAGGAGAGGATATATTAACCCTGTTTACTCTTTTCTCACTCTAAATGATCTCCCTCTCCAGAGCTGCAATTTGCCCCCCTGGTACAAAACATACTATTATTATTATTATTATTATTATTATTATTATTATTATTTACACTTATATACCGCCCCATAGCCAAAGCTCTCTGGGCAGTTTACAAAAATTAAAAAGATTGAGCATTAAAAAGACAACATACAAAATTTAAAACCATAAACATAAAACAGCTGTCATTAAAACACTTTAAAACATTTTAACTGTTAAGCCTGGCCACAATGTCAATCAAACCTTAACTTGAGCTGTTAAAATGCCTGGGAGAAAAGAAAATTTTTGACCTGGTGCCGAAAAGATAACAGTGTTGGCGCCAGGCGGGCCTCATTGGGGAGATCATTCCATTATTGAGGGGCCACCACAGAGAAGGCCCTCTCCCTTGTTGCCGTCCTCCGAGCTTCCCTCGGAGTAGGCACCTACAGGAGGACCTTTGATGTTGAGCGTAGTTCATGTCGGGAAAGATGTTCCATCAGGTATTGTGGTCCCAAACTGTGAAAGGCTTTATAGGTTAAAACCAGCACCTTGAATCGGGCTCGGAAACATACAGGCAGCCAATGCAAGTGGGCCAGAATCGGTCTTATATGTTTGAACCTTCTAGTCCCTGTTACCAATCTGGCCACTGCATTCTGCACAAGCTGCAGCTTCCAAACCGTCTTCAAAGGCAGCCCCACATAGAGCGCATTGCAGTAATCTAACTTGAAGGTTACCAGAGCATAGACAACTGAAGCCAGGTTATCCCTGTCCAGATGGGGGCATAGCTGGGCCACCAGCCAAAGTTGGTAGAAGGCACTCTGTGCCACCGAGGCTACCTGAGCCTCAAGTGACAGAGATGGTTCTAGGAGAACCCTCAATCTACGAACCTGCTCCTTCAGGGGGAGTGCAACCCCATCCAGAACAGGTTGAACACCCTTCATCCGGTCAGAGGAACCCCCCACTAACAGCATCTCAGTCTTGTCTGGATTAAGTATTCAGTTTATTAGCTCTCATCCAGTCCATTGTTGCAGCCAAGCACTGGTTCAGCACTGGTTCAGCACAGCCTCACCTGATGAAGATGAAAAGGAGAAGTAGAGTTGTGTGTCATCAGTGTACTGATGACAACACACTCCAAAATTCCGGATGACCGCACCCAACGGTTTTATGTAGATGTTGAACAACATGGGGGACAAGGCTGACCCCTGCGGAACCCCATACTGGAGAATCCATGGAGCCAAGCAATATCTCCCCAGCACCACCTTCTGGAGCCGACCTGTGAAGTAGGAGCAGAACCACTGCAATGCAGTGCCTCCCACTCCCAACTCAGCCAGTCGTCCCAGAAGGATACCATGGTCGATGGTATTGAAAGCTGCTGAGAGATCAAGGAGAATCAACAGAGTCACACTCCCCCTGTCCCTCTCCCGACATAGGTCATCATACAGGGCGAAAAAGGCTGTTTCCGTACCCAAACCAGGCCTGAAACCCGACTGAAA
Source organism: Anniella stebbinsi (assembly GCA_029215795.1). Classification (NCBI taxonomy): domain Eukaryota; kingdom Metazoa; phylum Chordata; class Lepidosauria; order Squamata; family Anniellidae; genus Anniella; species Anniella stebbinsi. Next base: position 138,559,255 of record JARDYH010000005.1, on the reverse strand, counting down.
TGGATCCAGATAATCAGTCTCATCCAAGAGTGTCTGGAGCTGGTCAGCAACCACCCGCTCAAGGACCTTGCCCAGGAATGGAATGTTTGCCACCGGCCTAAAGTTATTAAGATTTTCTGGGTCCAGTACCTCATGGGTACATGAGCAGCTCTGGGAAGCAGTTTTAATCAGGAAAATGGCACAGGAGCAAAGGCTAACCCACCATTTTTCATTACTATGGTGCCAATAGGATTCACCCCCAGCTTGACTTCAATTTCTTCACTCTTTGGCAAATACTTTTGTCAAAAGATCAGGACTGAAGGAATGGGAAGGTTCTTCTATTCTGGTCACAGGCTGCCAGGCCTCAAGAAAACATATAGGATCAACTGATCAACTGACCCAGAAGGATATTGTAATTTTAACTTGTTTTTATGCTTTATGCTTTTAAATTTTGTATATCGGTGATTTAATTGTTCAATGTTTTTAATTTTTGTAAACCGCCCAGAGAGCTTCGGCTATGGGGCGGTATATAAATGGAATAAAATAAATAATAAATAAATAAATAAACTGATTCAAATATCTGTTTCTCTTCTCAACAGAAATGTCTGGGGTTGGGGTAAGAGAACTAAAATCTGGAAGGACAGGCATTTGCCATACTGTAATAATAATACCATCAGTTTTAAAAGTTTCTTAGGAAATAGACACTTTGGGGGAGAAATCAATGAGAATGTTTCTCAAACTTCTGTAGCACCTTGGGCTATTGCAAGCTATTTTAAAAAATGGCTAATGTAATTGGCCTAAGACTTTTCCTTTTTTCCTACCTGACATGTTTTAGCTATCTTCCAGATACCAGAAACAACAATAATGTATTAGGGAAGTAACTGGATCTTTATATACAGTAATTTCAAATCTTGTTAAATAAAAATTTGAAAATAATTATGTAGACTTTGTCATATAATAATTAAAATGGAGAATAGGATGGGCCTGATGTTCATTGAATATGAAGATGGTATGAGAAACTAATAATTGGTTACCATGGTGATCCACAGCTTTTTACACAGAACAGCAGGGCAATTTTATGTTTATATATATATATATATATATATATATACCAACCCTCCAGACATAATTAAATATGTATGTTCAGTATTGGACTTCTTCCCTTTCCTTCCCCTCCCCCCCCCCCAATTCTTTTGTATTCTTCAAATCAGAACCACCAATTTTTCCTCATTTCTTGTCATAGTTTATTAAAGTTATAATAACATTAGGACAGTCACCAAAATATCACATTCCATCTGACCGGAAGGGGGAAGTTAAGTATAGCTCTCTTCTTACACACATTGTCTAAAAGAATTACCCTAGCAATTTAAATTATACAAAGACAATGAGAAAATATTCACATTCTCCAGCACAACTTTCTACAATATAGTAGCTATTTTATCAATTAAGGGTGCAAAGTCCTACAACTCGCAGCCACGGCATGCTAGGTGTAGGACTTTTTTCTGTCTAAACATGCATAGGATTGCTCCTTAAACTATTTTGGAGCAAGCAAACAAAGTTGATTGAATCAGGGCACTGGTTCTCTCTTTAGGAACCCAAAATATACAGCTCACCCAATGAAGAGGGCAATAACTTAGCATAGGGAAGCAGAAACTGATTGACATTCCAACAAGGCATCCTATAACAATGCCTACCACTGTTTGCTATATCCATAAGAAAGCTAAGAGAAACATCAACAGAATTGCAAAATCTACACACCCATAAGAAAATCAGCACATCCATGTGAACTATCACCCTGACTCAACGTCTCCTTTTTGTCTGGAAATGTTAGCTATCAAGAGTCTTTGTTTTCTAAGACTCTGAAGGCACAATCCTATGCATATTTATATAGGTGGGGGGATTCTGGAAGCTGTAGCACCTTGAAATTCTCTACAAATTTGCAGGAGAGTTCTTGCTGGGATAAACTCAGCCTAAATGACTCTGAAGATCTTAGCTTTGGTTGCCCATCTCAACATCTCCTCATCTGGCATTCCCTGCATAGCAAAGTCTCATGAGGGTCGAGGAAAGCATCTTTCACCCACTTCATTTCCTCCCTATGTTTCAGTCAGAACGTAAGGAAGAAAAGAAATAACTCCTTATCTTTCTAGTAGTCAGAATGATGACCTAGTGAAAGGTCCCCCTCACCCCCAGTCCCAAGTTATTTGTATTCCAGAAGGGCTTATTCCCCGACTTTGCAAAATTCTCTTCCTATTATATCCTCACAGTAACAACCCTGTGATGAAGGTTGGGCTGAGAGTCTGTGGCTGACCCAAAGTCACCCAGTGAGTTGCCATGGCCAAGTGTGTCAGGGAAAATTTAAGTTTAAGTTGTTTTAATTGGACAAAAGTTTTGAGTGTCCAGAAGGACTGAACTGCCAGCTGTAGTTAATAAGCAGATAGAGCAAGTTTTTCTATGCTGCAGGAAAGGTCATGCAGATAGTGGGAATTATTCTGCTAGGATAAGGTAATTGACTGTGCTGAGCCAGGGTTCAGAAATATGTATAAAAGACAGCTTAACAGTAATGGCTGTGTGGTGGATCAGGCTGGAGTTTTGTGGAACGGAGGCTGGTGTATGAGAGACTGACGGAGGTCTATGCTATGCTATAGCTATATGGAAAAGCCTGTATTATCTGGAGGAACCAGTTGCCTTGTATATATTTTTATATTATTGGAACACAAGTAAAGGACTGTATTATACACTATTTGCTGAGTGTGAGTATTCCTTCAACTTCTAAGACACTTTTCTGGACTTTAACGCTTACTAAACATGCAGGGAGCAATTTTCTCCCCCCAACAAAGTGGGGACTAGAACCCAGATCTCCCGACTCCTGACTTCCAGGCCAACACTCTAGCCACTACACCACTACACCACACTAGCTCTCAAATATAGAGACATGTGTCCAGAGAAAGTGTAGCAACAACTACCTTGAAGCTCACATAATATTTGAAGAAATAGCATGGAGCAATATGGTGCCATGTAGATATATAGGTGGAAAAAATAGAGAACAAAAGGATGAAAAAGGATGAAAGCAAAACATCCAACAAAAGAGTATAAAATAGTCATAATTGCCTCCTGAGCACAGATTATATCACATTTATAATGAAAGAGGTCAAAGAAGAGGCAACCGTTCCAAAGCACAACAAAGCAATTTCCAAGCAGCATTGCATACTGCACCACTGGGAAGAGATGAATCATATTGAGAAGATATGGAAGAATATCTGTAATCACTTCTAATATATCAGGCAACAAATCACTATGATTCATGAAAAACATACACATCTGGGACAGTGCTGTAAAAGACAAAGAGATGAGTACCTGCCATAATTTCTTGATGCTATTGCACATACATTGTAAATTACCCCACCCCCTTAAGCCTAGCTACTGTTACCATGGAGCTCAGCCTCACTGCCCATTTGAGTATCTCTCAGCAAATTGGCTCTAGATATCTCCACTTCTTTTTGTCTGGGAAAGCTAATCAAGTGGAAGCTTGTTTGCTGGGGCAATAAGGTTGTAGTTGTAAACAACGACAGTGGGAGTGACTCTTGCTGGGAGTTCACAAAAGTATGAAAACTCTGAAACAAGTGCCTTTCTCACTGGACAGCTTCCTGAACATGCTTAGACTGAGAAAAGTCCTACAACTCCTAGCATGCCCCAGCTATCATACTGGGAGTTGTAGGACTTTTTCTATCTAAACATGCTTAGGATTGTGCCCTAAGGACACTTCCAGTATAGTTATAGTTGTAGTGTGGAAAGTACTCAATTCCTCTACCTTCCAAAACTTCCTCTCTCCAACTCTGTTGTTATTATTTTGTACGTGGAAAGTTAGGACGCAAGGGGACCTAACAAGTCATTGTCAGCTTTCAGTCCTCCATCATCATCTCTGTGCACCGTTAGTAGAGGCTGGTTTGCATGTAACATGGGGCTTTTCAGTGTGTACCAGCTGCCATTTTGTATATGCAAGCCATGGTTTATCATGTTGTGCAATCCCAGGTGACATAGGTTCTCCAAAAGTTAAACCCATGGGTTCTTCCGATGGTTGTTTAACCATCACATTGATAGCCTTATCCTCCATGGATTTGTCCAATCCCTTTTTAAAGCCACCTAAATTGGCTATATCTTATGGTTGCAAATTTCATAGATTAACTTCCTTTATTATATTCTGAATCTTCCAACATTCAGCTTCATTGGGTGAGCCTAAATTCAACTACATTTCATTCCAGCAGGCTGCGCTGAAGGAGATGAGACAAGCAAGCAGAGAGATATTCCTAATTCTTGATTTATTTGTAAGCCACTCCAGGAGCCTTTTGAGTTGAGAAGCAGGATCAAAATACTGTAAATGAATAAATAAATCAAACTATTATGAGAGAGGGAGAAAAACTCCTCTCTATCCTTTCTCCAGACTATGCATAATTGTATACATCTCTGTCAAGAAAGTCTTTCATGCAGGTTTCCTTTATGAATGGCAGGCCCCATGGAAAGCTTACACTAGAATGATCATCAGGATTTAAAAGAGTCAATTTTATATTGCATTTTATAGATAACAATAAACTTATATTTCTGATTTTGTTAATATTTTGAATCTTCTGTTTCCTGTAGATTTCTTAGTTTCAACCTAAAATAACCCACTTTTAAGTAAGTCATACTGTAAACACGCAATGTGTACTTAGAAAGAAGCCCCACTGAGTTTAATAGGATTTATTCCCAAGTAAGTGCACATAGGATTGCAGTGTAAGTTTTGTTTTTAAAGGCATTTTTCTATATGTCAGCTCCTCTTTTGGTCTTATGTTCCATTTATAATAGTCTGTCATATTCATTAACTAGTTGATGCCATCTGTTTATGCTCTGTATCAGTTTGGAACAAATTCCGTTTAAATGAAATTAAACATGCAGAACAGAGGTTTTAGAATTTCTACACTAATAGTTGGAATTTGTGCAAGGGAATAAACTTTACCACAAGGTTTGACGATACAGTCTTTTGATCCTCCACCTTGTTTCAAGATAGAAGAAATGTAGGCTAATTAAAAGAAGGAAGCATTTTCTCTGTCTCTAAAGAATATTTATGAATCTCATCTTAAATCAGGATTAATTTCACTCTGAACATTATGTGAAATTCAGCTATATCACCATCTGGCCATGATACTTTAGTAGGTAATATCCCATGTAGGACACTTTCTTTCTTATCTCTAACAAGTATTATCTCACTCTTGTCTAGATAGTGCTGATAGCCCTGATTTATCGTATCTCCTTCTGAACTCTGATATTCAGGGCTAAGTCACAAATTACATTTTCCAGGTTTTAGAGATGCAGGAGTTTCTCAAAATATGAAAAAGTACAATGTGCAAAAATGATATAATGTGCAAAGTAGTAACATATAGATCGTTGTGCTGAAATGAATTCTAGAGTACACAGAACTGACTGCAGGTGAGATACATCTATTAGCACCTTCACATTACGTTTTTCCTCAGCTATTCAGAAGCATACGTGACTCCCACTTCTGTGAACACCCAAAAGCAGTAGTAAGATGCAAATTCACCTTTTTTAATGCTTCTTTTAACAATATTAAGTGATTTTGACATCAGACTCGGTTATTTCCCCCCACAGAAACTACGGTTCATTAGCCCACCACATGTTTCTTTCTTTCCTCTCCTACTATTGGGAAAGCAGAAAGTTATTCCCATTTATTTTGAAAGATGAGAAGAGACCCTGGTGTCACCAATCACAAGTGTCAGGTAGCAGTGAGTTATTTTTGTTGCAGTTATTTTTTGATTAAAGCACAAAATGCAATTAAACATATTTCCTGTTTAATGGCACCAGAATTATGCATTTCCACATTAAGAATCCTAAGGGCCAAACTAGAAATGATGTTGGAGATCCACAATCAATGTGTCCCATGTTCATTTGTAGAGTGTAAAGTAGACACAGGGGGTATCTACACATGAGTTTTTTGACGTTTTATAAGGGTTATGAAAACTCTTTGGGCCACATGACGCACTCCCTATAACGTTGTATATCTGAGGTTTTTTAAAACTCACTTCAGTTATATACAACGGTTTCACTTTTAATAAATCGTTTTAAGTAAAATAATGTGTCCTTCCTTACCGTTTGTAATTCCTGGGGGCAGTGCTTCCTTTACTGGTGCCCAAATGCTTAGCAGTTGATTGGTGGGGAAGAAAAAGGAAGTGGACCAGTGAACTACAACACCCACAATTCTTAGCCCTATACTCGCTAGGGAATGACAGAGGAACTAAGAAGGAAGTGTGTAACTGAACTACAACCCCCACAATGCCTTGCCCTAAATTCATTGAAAAACAAAAGAGAAAAAGACAGGGCAGAACAGCATGTGACCGCACACATCGCTTTAAAGACTGAAGACTGTTCTCCTGTAACATGAGTACTCAGTAATGTGGCCTAAGACGTTTTAGAATGCACCTATTTGGAACGTTTTAAAATACTTTTTAAAACGTTCCAAAGGACTGTGTGGATTCCCCCACAGAGGGGTCTGAATAGAATCAGGGCCATGGCACAGGGAGAGGGATTTTTAATCTTTTCCACCACTACTGATGGGTGGATCTGCCAGGTTTGTTTCCATGGACTTCCTCCATTTTCCACCTTCAAGTATATTCTGTGTCGGTTCTATGCATATATATGAGAAATTCATATAGATGTTTTTGCTTACTTTTTTTAAAAAAATGCACATTTTTTCCAAATTGTGCATTGTGTTTGTGCACATGTTTGAAATGTATGCATTTTTCTTTGTGCACTTTTCAAATGTGTACATTTCATGGGATGCAGTTTTTTCTGTTCCAAGGAATGTACCACAAGTCCAGAAATGTATGGCTTCCTGAATGCAAAATGTATCTGGTCTGCTTCCATTTCCAGGTGATTGGAGAAATCAGTTTTAAAAATCTGATGGAGCAGAATTTTCATACATCCACAACACAGACATCATTTTTCTTCCATCTAAATTGCTCCTGAAATTGCTATTTGTCCCACAAGGAAAACCTACAGGTATCCATATAGTACCTTTCCTCCTGTGTGGGATTCTGATGTATCCAGGAAAGGAGCAATGCTGTAGTAGCTCCTACACCACTTAAATCAGTTCTTTACATGTGTGTGTGTGTGTGTGTGTGTGTTTATATACCAGTTTTTGGCCCTCAAAAGTGTCCCCACTGTAGTTCGCAATCCTAATCCCATACATTTTAATGGATTAAAAATGGAAAGCAATAAAACATATTTTTTTAAAAAAACAACTATTTAAAAACAGCATCAAAAATAGAAGGATCAGCAACAATTAAGTGGTAAAGCTTATGGTGTCAACAGATCGAACAGGTACTGAACATAGTGTATTTTTCACAGTGCCATGCCTCCCCCTGGAGAAATGCTTTTCAGAGGATGTCTCCAGGAACATGCCTCTTCAGGGAGCCCTGGGTCCTTGGGAGAGATGGCTTCAGATCTACCCCCTTGAAAGACAGAAAACTCTGATTCCAAGTCAGAGGGGGATGCTGCGCCACCACCCAGCCCCTGAGAATGCTGGCTCCTGAAGGTACAGGCTAAAAACCATAGCCAGGGGAAGGAATGTTTGCTTGCAGAAAAAGGGACCACATGAGCCAGACTCTCCCCATGTATAGGACTTTTGCCAGAGAGACTGTGATGAACTGCAGCTGAGTCCCCAGCAGGGCTCTAGGAGCTCAGGCTACATAAGCCTTTAGTTCCAATCTAGCCACCTCTGGAACATCTGAGAATCAGCTCCTAGTACCTTGCAGACTATCTTTCCTGACCTTGCTTCTTGTTGGGACTGTTCTCCTGTGCTGCTAACCCCTGGACTCCTGCAAAGACCCTGGTCCTTGGAGTGCTTGTTTTGGCCTGTGCTTGCTTTGAACTGGTCACCGGTGTTTGACCTCAGCTTCACCTCAAATCCTGATCCTGCTTGACTGATAAGCCTGAATTTCCAACCTCTGCTTCCCTTTGACTTTGCTAAATAGATTTGCCCCTAATTTGACCCAGGGCTGAGCCTGATCCAGCCATAGCAGGACACACATTTACCCTACAACAATAGATTTGGCTTGGTCAACATGGTTGTGAAAACTCTGTCCCAGGGGAAATTCCACCCTCCACCATTCCTTTTAAATAAACACCTTTGTTTCTTTTCTTTCTCTGTTTCCAGCCCTATTCAGGTATGAGCCTCTAGCAGGGCCCTGCATTCTGTTTCCATAGTATCTGCCCTTAACTAATATGTCCACTTTGCTCAGAATAACTAATGATTCCTTCTCTTTCTGCCGGTACTTTATGGCAGAAAGAGAAACCTATGGAGAAAAAGAAGGTTAGATTGGCCCTGTTCAGAAGACACCTTAAGCCACAGCTTTAACCATGTTGAATAAAGTAAAAAGCCTTAATCACCATGGTTAAAGCCATGGTTTAAGGTGTCTTCTGAACAGGGTCATTGTCTCTTCAAGACCAGCCACACACTGGCTGCTGTACAAACTGCTCTGGCCAAGAACATCCTCCCAAGCCACATCTTGGCAGTCCCAAGGTGTGATAAAATACCTAGAATAGGGTAGCAGGACAAAACAGCCCCCCTCCCCTCTCCCTTCAGCCTCTGGCAGGTCCAAAGACTTGAAAAATATGTGGAATGGAGACAGGACAAAGCAAACAGAGTTTCCCCCACACACACTGGAACAAGCTTTCTAACTCTCCCTTTCCCATCCCTACACCAGAATCCATGTTAACTTAATGAAAGCAATACACTTACCACATGCATACAGCTGCATTCCAAACTGTTACAGAATACCCGAGGTGGATTTTGGAGGTAGAAAGCAGGAGCTTCCACACAAGATACACACTGTAAATGAGCAAAGACATCATGTAAGACCTCCAAATATCACAAGCTGAGTGTAGCATTTAGACCCAGCCTAGGCCCTATATCACTCCAAATCAGAGGATTTTGAAGTGATGAACAACAGAGTAAGAGAATAAAAATTAAAATTACTATTTTTACAAGAACAGAGTTCTGATAAAATCCAAGTTCTGGTAAAATCACAACTGGCCACTCAAGGAAAGCTTCTTGAATTAACATTTTCAGGAGATGCCAGAAGCATCACAACATTGCCACCTGCCTGACCATCCAAGGCAGAGAATTCCATAGGAAGGAGGCCACCACACCAAAGGCTCTTCTCCTGATGGACTTCAATCATACCATAGGTCCATGTGGAACCACCATGAATACTGTATGTTCTCTGATGATCTCAGTAACCATGCTGGTTGGTGAGGAAGAAGGTGCTCTCTCACCTCAATGCCACAGCACATCCACGTGTCTCCCACTCCCACCCCATTTTTTCCCACCTGGGGTGTTCTTTCTCCCAACAACACCAAGCAGAGGCTTTTGTTTCTCCCAACGATGCTGGAGGAAGTGCATGGAGGCATTCCAGCAGCCATTCGGCACCCCCTGTCCAGTCCGATGGTGACCAATCAGGGTTGTCACTGGCCCAGCCACGCCTCCACTGCAACTTCAGAGCAAGGCGACACAAGCAGATACACCATCGTCACCTTGTCCACAGAAAAAAGACGGGTTAAGTCCCCAACTTCTTTAATTCAGAGCTTTGGGGAAAAGACCTGGATGTCTCCGCAATGGCTGCTGCATCATATAAATGACACAGCACCACTGCGGAGCCACCACAGAGCTTTCCCCACATATAGACAGCCCCCAGCACAGCAGAAGATCAGCCAGGCACCAGCATCAGGTTTGCTCCTCTGATAGCAAATAACTGTCCTTAAAACAGTATTCTACCCTTTTCTCTTTTTATCACACAGCAGAGAGCCACACCTATACAGAGCCAGCTAATCCCACCATTCAATCTATCAGTGCCATTAATTCTTAGCCATCGCTGACACAATGAATCATTGCAAATAAATTATCCAGCTCACTGAACCCTTTCCACCTTGCTTCGGTTGTGGTGACCTGATCCTCATTCTTGCAAATATATCCATTATTCACAAATATTTAATGAATAATTTTGAAAAGGAGTCTTATGGTGATTTGTTTTGCAGCCTCTTTAGTTGATCATAGGCTCATTGAAGTCAAAGGTTATATTCCTTATTGGCAGGAACCTATCTTTTGTGGGGGTTGTTTTCTCTCTGTGTGTGTGTGTGTGTGTGTGTGTGTGTGTGCGTGTGTGTGTTTTAAAAATACTGGTAAAACAAGTTTGAAAATATCTATATCTATATCTATATCTATATCTATATCTATATCTATATCTATATCTATATATATATATATATATCTTCCATGATTGGTTGCCTGCATTTTATTTGAGAAACAGCAACTATAAAAGTGCTTTTCATATTCAAACAGAGTCTTGGCCCTCTTTTGAACCCAGATGTTCATGCAAATACACGACCATTTCAGGGAGAAAAACAAGCAAAACTAAGCAGGCATCTGGCATTCTAATAAATGTACTTAAATTCTGTTTACGGTACTCCAGACACTGTATTTAGACACTATTTGAAAATGTTCATGGCTCATCCCTGTGTGTGTGTATTATTCCCTAGTAAAATTAGTTACTGCATTTCAGTGCTCATGCATATCTAAGGAAAAGAACAGAGCTGGAGGTATATTGCTTTCACTCTCCACTTTATCTGACTTCTATAAAAGTACACAGTGAAGCTGTCATATTGAAATTAAATTTCTTTCAAGAGAGCAGCACCCAGAAATATCATTGACTCTGAATTCATTTTTTTTTAAATGCACACAACTGGTAGCTGGCATAAATCATACAGACAATGGGAAATTTCTCAAAAAGATAATTTGTATCTGAAGAAGTTTCCCAAGTTAAGAAGATACATTTTCAATAGTACCAATAATAATAACCTTCTTAGGGTGGTCGGTTCCCAAGGGGGCATGCCCACCAACATGTCTGGCCCCAGGGGGCATATCCAGCTCCAAGGAGGTGTGCCCATCTGAACATAGCCTTGGTCACATATCTGATTTTACAGCACACAATTAAGACAAAACTGGTCTACATAACATCTTAATGTTAAAATCACTGTAACAAAGAACAACGTATCTGAAATTAACTTCACTTACTCCTACTTTTGTAGCTTTTGCTGTACTTTGAAGCTTTTGCTATACCCTGTGTGATACATGCTCCCCTTCCCTCAAATATCTTTTCTGACTGTATCCTCACTCTGCTGCAAACTGCTGCTGCTTTTAACAGGGCTTGCTGCCAGCTGGCTGGCTGGCTTTTTTATTTTTAAATTTCATTTTTTTAAATCTTGTGTATGATTGTCACAAGTTTCTCTACTCTAACATTAGGGTGGGTGTTAAGGGCAGCAGACACTACCTCGCCCATTCACACTTCTCACTTATATACATTAGCTTCTCAAGGCTTGCGCATTGACACCACTTCTCACATACAGATTTTGGACTCCTGTCTACTTCCTGCACAAACACATGACTCTGAAACCCTCTTTCTAACGCCCTGCGTTGCCTGCCAACACCATAGGGCTAAGTTACAACAGGCATCTCAGGGTTGTCTGTCCAGCCTCAGCTGTCTCTCTTTCTAAGTCATTGCAGCCAAACCAAAGCTTCCAGCCTCAAACAATCTCCCTCTCTCACTCTCTCGGTCAAAGTCTCCCGATGGTCCAGTTTATTGTTTGGTCATGTCTGGTGACTCTTACTTTAAAAAACTCCACCGCCAACCACCTCCACCTCCTCTCCACCTGCACACCTGCTCAATTCTGATGCACTCTCAAAACACTCTAGGTGGCAGGCCAGCCTCTCAGGGCCAAGCTACAGGTGAATCTGGGTTGCCTTCAGCCTGTCTCTGCCTTATGCCAGCCAGCCGATGTTTCCAGCTTCCAGCCTCAAACAATCCCCCCACCTCCCCTCTGACAAAGCCTCCCAACAGTCCAGCCAGGCTGTGCACTTGTACCCTGTGGCTGGGGGTAGGGTGCCAGCTTATAGCTTGCTCACATCTGGTGACTTGTTTTAAAAAACATTCTGCCACCAGCCACCTCTGTCTGCACCAATGCTGGACACTGAGATGCTCTTAAAAGGCTCTGTGTGGCACACCAGCCTCTCAGGGCTAAGCTATAGCCATCTCTGGGTTATAACTCTGTCTGAAACTCATGCCAGCCAAAGCCTCCAACTAGCCAACACCTGCACCAACACTTGATTTTGAGACGCTCTTGAAAGTCTCTGTGTGGCATGCCAGCCTCTCAGGGTTCAGCTACAGCTATCTCTGAGTTGTGTCTTCAGTCTAGCTCTGTTCCTAAGAAATATGCCAGCCAGCCCAAGCCACAAATCTATCTATTTTTCTCCGATACGCATTTCAAACATTCTGCATTGCATGCCAGCAGTGCAGACAGAGCCTAGCTCATAAGTGAACAAAGTGAAATGGAAGGGAAGAGGTAGCAAAGCAAAACAATGACATGCCAGGTTCCAACATCTGCATCAACAGCACATCCGCAAAGATGAGAGCCTCTCTCTCGACTGACACCTCACTGTTGGTCATGAGAGCTTTTCTCTAAGGATGACCCTTCATCACCCGTTATGTGGAACTCTAAGAAAAAGGCCTCTGGCCTGTTCCATTTTGCCCTGTGGGCTGCTTTGACTGACCTCTCCTTTCCCACATTTTGATCTGTGGATGCCTCACCTCTGCTGAGCTCCAAGTGCCTGACTGCCCACCAAATCTGCAACAAAAAAGGTGCCCTGCTTGCCCAGCACTTCTTAGCTAAAAATATGAGATTCCCTTGATACCAAGGGCTGAACATTCTCAAGGTGCAATACCCTAAAGATGAGGTTTGACAACCTGAGTTTGAAGGATTTGGCTCCAGTGGTTTTTAAAAACTATAATTTTTCCTGTCATATGGTCACCCTAAACCTTCTTTACCTGGGAAGCATTTTCAGATAGAAGTCCCATTTTCCCATAGTTTCACTGGTTGTATTGCTCTACACAAACTACTGATCATGTGCATACACAATAATGATCTGTTGTTATTGTTATTGCTGTTACCATTATTTAAGATGTATAAAGTGTAGATTTGTATTTACTAATGTACAGATATGGTGCCCCCCTTCCTTCTGCTCCTCCTTTCTATTTATGGTTCCTTAAAAATGAAGAATAATGATCATAAAGCTTTTCATAGAATAATAGAGTTGAAAGGGGCCTATAATGCCATCATGTCCAACCCTTGCTGAATACAGGAATCCACCTCAAAGCATACCTGACAGATGATTGTCCAGCTGCCTCTTGAATGCCTCTAGTGTGGGAGAGTCCACAACCTCCCTAGGTAATTTGTTCCATTGTCATACTGCTCTGACAGAGAGCCCATTATTCCGTGTCCTGCATTCTGGGTTGATCGAGAAGAGATCCTGGCCCTCCTCTGTGTGACAACCTTTCAAGTATTTGAAGAGTGCTATCATGTCTCCCCTCAATCTTCTCTTCTCCAGGCTAAACATGCCTAGTTCTTTCAATCTCTCCTCATAGGGCTGTTTCCAGACCCCAATGATCCTTGTTTCCCTCCTCTGAACACGCTCCAGATTGTCTGCATCCTTCTTGAAGTGTGGTGCCCAGAATTGGACGCAATACTCAAGATGGGGCCTAACCAGTGCCAAATAGAGGGGAGCCAGTACCTCATGCGATTTGGAAGCTATACTTCTATTAATGCAGCCTAAATTAGCATTGGCTTTTTTTTGCAGCCACATCACACTTTTGGCTCATATTCAGCTTGTGATCTATAACAATTCCAAGATACTTCTCGCTTGTAGTATTACTGAGCCGATTATCCCCCACCTTGTGATTGTGCATTTGGCTTCTTTTTCCTAGGTGTAGATCTTGGCATTTATCCCTATTAAATTTCATTCTGTTGTTTTCAGCCCAGCACTCCAGCCTATCAAGATCACTTTGAAGTAGGGGTGTGCACTGAATCGGGTCCGATCCACAATCCGGATCCGATCCATGGGAAATCGGATACAATTATCTGATTTCTGATCTCACCGCTGGATCGTTCGATCCAATCCAATCTGATCCGGAAAGGTCCCGATCCAGATCGGATGGATCAGAGGATCGGCGGGCGCCTGCTGGCGCCCGCTGCCACTTCCATTGGTGGGTGCCAGCAGGCGCCCACCGATGGAAGCGGACAGTGGGGGGGGCTTACCTTCCGGGGACATCCGCTCCCATCTGCCGTTGGCCGCTACTGCAATCAGGCTTCGCGGCCTGCCCCTAGGTAGCATGCCAGGTGATGTTATCACCTGGCGCGCTACTCAGGAGCAGGCCGCGAAGCTTGTTCGCATTAGCGGCCAGCGGCAGACAGGAGCGGACGTCCCCCGAAGGTAAGCAGGGGGGAGGGGCCCCCGCGGCCTGCTTACCTTCTGTGGCCGTCTGCTCCCGTCCGCCACTGGCCGCTTCTGCGAGCAGGCTTCGCGGCCTGCTCCTGAGTAGTGTGCCGGCGCGCTACCTAGGGGCAGGCCGCAAAGCCTGCTCGCAGTAGCAGCCAGCGGTGGATGGGAGCAGACGCCCATGGAAGGTAAGCGGGCTGTGGGCCCCCTTCCCCCCTCCCCCCTGCTTACCTTCAGGGGATGTCTGCTCGCCACTGGCCACTACTGCGAGCAGGCTTCACGGTCTGCTCCTGAGTAGCATGCCAGCACGCTACCTAGGGGCAGGCCGCAAAGCCTGCCTGCAGTAGCGGCCAGTGGCGGACGGGAGCAGACGGCCACAGAAGGTAAGCAGGGGGAGGGGGCTTACCCCCTCGGGGCTGTCTGCTTCCATCCACTGGCACCCCCCGGGGGGGTAAGGAACACGGGGGAGGGGGCTTACCTGCTGGGGCTGTCCACAGCAGACGGCCCCGGAGGGGAGGAGGGAGTTAGGCCTCCCTCACCCACCTGCCACCATTTTTTCCACCTCGACTTGCATTGGGGGAAAGCTTTCTTTCCCCCAAGTCTATGGGGGGGGGGGGGAATGGCGGCCAATCCAAAAATCGGATGTCCGATTTTTTGGATCGGGATCGGACCTGATCCGGTCCGGGGGGCCTCTGATTTTGTCCGATCTGATCTGGGACAAAATTGGAGATCCCGATCCGGGTCCCAATCCGATCCAGGGGGTCCGTGCACATCCGTACTTTGAAGTTTGTTTCTGTCTTTCAGGGGATTAGCGAGCCCACCCAATTTTGTGTCATTTGCAAATTTGATAAGCATTCCCTGCACCTCCTCATCCAAATCATTAATAAAAATGTTGAAGAGCATTGGGCCCAGGACTGAGCCCTACGGTATTCTGTTCGTTACTTCCCCACAGTGTGAGAAGGTACTATTGATAAGCAGTCTTTGAGTCCAATTCTGTAGCCAACTGTGGAACCACCTAATAGTTGTTCCATCTAGCCTACTTTTCACTAGTTTGTTAATCAGAATGTTATGAGGCACTTTGTCAAAAGCTTTGCTGATGTCAATATATACTATGTCCACAGCATTCCCACAGTCCACAAGGGAGGTTTCCCAATCAAAAAATGAGATCAGATTCATCTGACAGATTTGTTCAGGGATTCCTTTTCAAAATCTTTCTATCTTTAAGACAAACAATATTGTATTATCTAAAATAGTACTCTTAAAGCCATCACTTTATAGTTCATTTTATGCACACGCATACTATACTCCTTTTTAAAAAAAATAGATCTCTTTCTGGTTAATATACTTGTTCCTTGTCTTGTTTTTGCGCATGGACACAGTGCCAACATCAGGCTTTGGGAACCATTTAGGCAAGGGCTTCTCAGTGGCTGCATTCAAATGACATTTTGTCAATGAAGGGTTGAAAACTCAACTCCCAGTTGGTTTTTGGGGGGGTACTCCCACATGACATGTTGCCACGCAGTTGAGGCTCATGTGGAGTGGATTCCTACTCAAACCAGCATTTGACTGACAGACTGCCTGCCCCTCTCCCCACCCTCCCTCCTCCTTCAGTCCTCCTGGTGCTATTGCAGCAGCCATTACGAGCTGTGCCAGCTGCAGCAGAGCAGCCGGCTTGGTTTTGGCTACTCTTGCCTGGGAACTCTGTAGCCAGGTGAAAAAATCAACTCAACAGGTTGGAAACACCACTGGCTCAGTTCTGTCAACACAAAAACACAGGTTGTGCGAGAAATCAACTCTGCAGATAGTTGTGTTTCTCCAGTTGATTTTCTGTCAAAAAATTCAACTGTGGGTTGAGATTGCCTAACAGACGACACAAATAACAACCGTTGACCAATCCACTGACAGTTGATGGCCAAAATCATTGGTTGTTTTTGTGTTGTCCAAACGCAGCCAATAAATCCTCTCTCATTGATGACCCCTCTGTCAGTGGGCCCACCTCCTCCTTATCAATGTTGCCACTATCTGCCTCTCCTTCTCATTACTGCCATCGCTCCATTGCCAGGATGAAATCCAGTGAGCAAGCAAGTGGGAGCAGCTGTTGTTCCTGAGCCTCACTGCTCTAACTTGCTTGATCATCCCATGCTTTGGAATGAGAAGCCAGGTGGACAACAATAGCAAGGATGAGTAGCAGCAGAACCAGGAGGCTTTCAGCTATGAGCCCGATGTTCTGTAGATGTCCAAACATGCACAACCTAGGTACAAGTGCTGCTTTCTTCCTTTAAAGACTATTTACTCAAAATGTTTTTGGCTCAATTAAACATTGGGAACCTGAAATCCAGGCTGGCAGAGACAGAAGCTTATTAGGCTTCCAAGCATGGGGAGAAAGAAGCATTTTCCCATTGTGTACTGACTGCTATCAAGACTCTCATGGTGCTATTCCTAATATTTCATCCTTGTTCGTTTAGAACATGTGGCCCTGGAGATTTAAAAGGCAGAAGCCCTTTTTGTCAGAAGGATTTAAGGTTTCATGTTAATACTGGAAGGGTGGTGCTGGTGGCACACATTCATCTAAGACATAATTGATATGAGGACAGTGTTTGAGTAGTACATTCACATTGCTTTCTCGCCTATTTACAAAACCTCATGCAGCTTCCCAGGATTGTTTTTTGCCAACTATTGAGCCAGGGTCAGAGAGCACAGCAAGCCATACCTTGGAGTGCACAAGGTTCTAAAGCATGAACTAAAGCTCTAATTGATTGCTTGGGTCAAGATACAGACTGAGCTGGCTTCTGTTCTTCCAGGGATACATGATAATTGTATGGATAAATCTACTGCAATTTGATAAGTGCTGACTCACAAAGCCATGAAGAAAAACTGCAGCAGTAACTGTCGACTGTCTCCTGCAACAACCAAATATGAAGATTTGATGATCAGTTAAAAAGAAAAAAAAGGAAAGAATTTAACTTGAGCTTAGTTTTGCAATGCACTTGTGCATATTGACGGTTGCCTTTTAGCTCCCACAAATGAACATATCGAAGAGTACCGAAAACTGACCCTTGGAAGTCAAGTGTCCAAGAACAGCTTGGAATACTTGTCTTCTCAAGCAGCTTTGCCCATTACAACAAAGTAGGAGGTGCAGGAAGCTTGTCAAAAGAATATTAACATCCTAGAAATTGCCAGATAAGTGGTACTAGAAAAATAAAGCTGAGCTTCATTAACACCATTCTATGGTGTAGCATCAGGGAATGTTAGAGAAATGTGTCATCACTGTCATGGGCCTTATAATTTGTAGCTAAGATTTAATTAGAAGAAGTGGTCTGGAAGTGTTATGGCCCTGAAGATTGTACTTGGGAACCTGCAGAGAATCTGCATGACCCTTTATTAGTCTGCCAGTTTCACCAGCGTTGCCCTCACAAGCCCAAGCCAGGCTCTCTGTGTGCCTGCTGCAAGGGGAGGCATTATGGGAGAGGGGATGATGTCAGGATCAGGCCTGTTTTCCCTAGTGTGGGGGAAGGGGTTGCAGGGCGTCAGTCAGACTCAGACTCAAGAAGAAGAAGAAGAAGAAGAAGAAGAAGAAGAAGAAGAAGAAGGAAGAGGAGGAGGAGGAGAAATTTACCAGCCAATACAGGAAGCGGGGGAAGAGATTCTCTAAGACACATCAGGACTCAAGGATGAATCTACACAGCAGCTTATCTGTAAGAATTCAGATGGCCCAGAGACCTGGGAACTCATCATCTGTCTGAAGGGGAGGGGACATCGGAGTTGACCAATCCCAGAGTCTGCTGTAGAGACAAGAGGGCAACATTGAGAGGAGGTGGGAGGCAGTCTCTTTGGATAGTGGCTCGCAACAAGCTCTTCAAGAAAAACCCTCCCTGACAAAGTGTCTGTTGGAATCCTGGGCACAGGCCTACTTGAGTTGAGTGCAACTCCCCATCCCTGCTCTGAGAATGCTGGCAGAGATCAACTCACACAGATTCTAAAATTCCAGAGGCTGAATAGGCCCAAACCCTTTCAGGCTACTTCTATTATATCTTAACTACAAAATACAAGGCCCCACAGCAGTGCCAAAACCTTTTTCTGATAAGGAAAGAGATAGGAAAGGTTCTTGCCATGATTTCCTCTTCTCTGTGTTCCCCATAGATAATTCCAGAACCTTTGGGATAGCTCCTCCCTCTGGAACAACATGTAATCTCCAATATAAAGGGTGGATAGACTTCAAGATTGTAGGATCTATCTTGTTTTTTGCTTGAACAACAAGGTCCACCAACCAAGGTCAGATGCAAAATGGGTGGGGGGGCTCATACACTTAGAATCAAGGAATAGGGTGCTTTTTTTTTCAGTACCAGGACTGAGTTCACAGGTCTCTCACACAAACATCTACTTAGTAAGGATTTTGAAGGAGCAGGTTGCCAGCAATGGATGCATTTCCCTGACCAAATATTTGAAATATTTTGATTCATAAACATTTCTTCATGAAAAGTAAGGAATGCATGCACATAGCACTCTCCCTGAGACCTACTGCTGGTCATGCAAAGGTCAGGAGGGCAGAGCCCTCGGGGGCAATGACATTGGATGTGGGGCCAGCCTGTGCCCCCTCTGCCATTCCATACATTCTTTGAACATGTTGAATACACAACTAGGGATGTGACCTGCTGAGATTAGAGAATCTGCTTGTGCATTGATTGAATATAGATAGAGGGAAGGTAGCAGGCTCTGCCCCTTGATCTCCAATGCATTACATTCATTGAAACCCTGTACAGAACTTCCACAGATAGACAGTTGTATGAACGTAGACTCCAGAGGTGCAGGGAATTCATGGTAGCAAAGGGTAAACCACGTGAATGATGAATGTCTGAAAGGGGATAGTATATGTGAAACCAATGTCTGACACAAGGCCATGACACGGTAAGGATAAGAACCTTTTTATTTAGCTCTCTGCTGCCTCTTTCTTGGCCAATACCCACTGGGTGCAGTCATAACTGGAGAAATGTCCCATTCTTGCTTATCTGCTGACACCATACATGTTGTGAGTTCATGATCCAAAGATTGCCATTTCAGTTGAGTCAAAATGTGAAGCTTAACATTTTTCAGGGCATCTCAGAAATGAAGTGATGTAGCTTAGCACTAGACCAGGGATAGACAACTTTTTTGGGCTGTGGGAACATTTGGCAATTTGAGAAACTGTCCTGGGCACAACCACAAAATAGCTGCCATGGGAGGCATGGCAAAGGACAAGTAACCTGCCCAATTGACTGGGTACAAGGCAGAGATAGGGTAGGAGCCCAAGCACACTAAACAACTCTTTTGAACCCACAGTTTTCAGTGCCGACAGAAACTTATTTCACAGCAATCCCAGCTGCTGGTAAGAACATATGTTAATTTTGTATTTAAAAGTGGAGGGGAAATGCAGGGCACATTGGCAGTTGCCAAGAAAGGTATCTGGCCCAACATTGCCTATCCCTGATCTAGACCAACAACATCTATCGTGGATCTCTTAACATATATTCAATGAATACATGTATTTCTGTCTTAGAAATTTAGTTGCTTGTTTAATTATTTTCTGCTAAGTAAATGTTGCATTCTTTTCATCTTCCCCTAGAGATGGTGGCGGTCTGGAAGTCTTCTGTTTGTTTTTATTGTTTGTTGTATTGTATTTAATTACTTAGTATATCACTCTTGTCATGGTCAGATGTATGTGCCAAAGCTGTACTGTCCAGGAAACACAGGTCACATAAACACGACATGAAATGTGATTTACTTGGTGCAAAGCCTGGGTATTTAGAAGGGTACTCAGATCAAACAAAAAAGCAAGCCGGATGATTTCAAGGACAGCCGCTGACCAAAAAACCAGGGGCTGATTTATGGGATAATCCATTCAATTTTATATTTGACTCAAACAGATTTTTTTAGAGAAAAGATCTCCCTCTCCCCATACATGGTGGAATAATGATGACAAAAGTTCTTGAGAGATCAACAGTATCACCAAGGATACCATACAGAGTCACCAATGGATAGGAATAGCACTATTCTTCCTCTTGATGACAAGAGGTATTTTTGTTTGAAAGCATCCAGGAGAGCAATGCTTGCCCAGTCACAAAACCCATCAGGCAAGCCTGGAGGCAATTTGAAAGCTGCCAATGCACTTGTCAGAAATGTCTGCCAGGGAATCAGATGCTGCTGTTGCAGAAATATTTTCTGAAGCTTGGCATCTGGGTCTAGCAATGTCGATCCAAAGAGGAGCATGCAGTTCAGTGAACAAAGTTATGTCAAAGCAGAAGAGTCTTCCCCAACTCCTATCATTGCTGTTATTTTTGAGCTGGGGAAGGGCAGAATATTTGGCAATTAAGATGGGAGCTTTTCAGAGGAAGCACTCCAGTAGAGATAAAGTTTAAAACAGGAAATATGTAGCTCCTCCCTTTCAATGAGGAGGCATGGGTGGGTGGAACTGCTCTTCTAAATAACAACTTAGCCCATCATAGCTGTCTGTCATAGGTTTGCTAACTCACTGAAAACTTTAAAATGTTCAACTGCTAGCTTTCAGCCCGTTGGTTAAGACTTGGTTGATTTTGATAATGTATTAATTTTATATGGTGGTGATGCAGGCGTTTCTGCTGGGCATATTTGGGTGTGGAAAGAGTAATAAAGCTTCACTTAAAATTAAACTAATAGAACCAAGACCCAAATTTTTGAGGGGTGGATGGGGAGAACAGGGGAGAGGAAAGTGACACAGCCTATATAACTAGTACTAAGAAAGTACTAGTTATATAATAGTAAGAAGAAAAATGGAACTTACCTTCTAGAAGAAGACCAGCTCAATTGACAGAAAGTGAAAGTGAAAGTAAAAGTAAAAGAAGGATAAGGAAAAGAACTGGGAAGTTGAAATAAGGAAGGGAAGTTGGAATGGGAAAGATCAGGAATTGGGAAGGAGCAAGTACAGCAGTCAGCCACAGTTCATCTGTTCCTCTCACACAAATACTCTCAACTGAGACAGAAAAGACATAAGAACAGAGGACAGCCATGAGCAAAGGATTTTATAAGACTCAAATCCCTTCCCACAAGCACATTTTCTGTGATTAGAAGGTAGACAGTCACTCAACCTCTCTCGCTACCCTCCACCTTGGCGTTTTCATATAAGGCAATGTGAAAGAAAAGTAACTTTTTTGTTGTTTTGCATACAAACTGTCTGCAGCCCTCCAAATCGCTGAACCACACACAGAGCTTATGAACCATCCTGCTTCAGTACTGGTCATTTTGGAGGGAATCCCATTTCGCCTTAGGGAACCTCATACATAATCTTTCCAAAGCCATTTGATCCAACTTGGGATTCCTAAAATCTTCAGCTGTTGAACAGTGTAGAAATGTAATAAATAAATATAAAAATGAATACCTACCATGCAAAATTTTGCATTGTGGTTTTTGTGATGCATAGCATGCTAGATATCAGAAAGCTGTAAACTATCTTGTACTGTGGGAATTCTAGAATTAATAACACAGTTAGAAAACAATGTAATTTCAGAAGGGTTGTGAAGAAGTGAGTAAGAGGACATCATCAATATTTGTTTATTATGTCAGTGCAAGAAATGAATCTGTTAGCTAATTTGTATTCTTCACTTTATTCCAATATTTCAGTAGGAGTGGTTGGGTTTTACTTTGAGTGCTATACAGATGCTTAACAGTGTTATCCAGCATTTCCAAACCATGGTCCCTTGGAGATAGTGAAAAAACATAATATTTGGTTGTAGAAGATGAAATATCCGTCTGTATTTGGATGCAAGAATCTGTTTACAATGCTACAGATTGTCTGGGGAAAGGATGGAAATACAAGAAATGCTGGGGAGTAGGGCACAGTATTCAATGGTATTCCCACACAGGGTAGACCCATTGAAGTGAATGGGTCTTGTTTACATAGGACTACCATTGGATACTGCCCCTTGAGATCTGGAGAGAATGTTTTTATTTTCTGGCAGGAGCAAGTTCATAGTTGGGGGTGTTATGGATCCAACTTTGTAGGGCTGTGCACAAAACTTCCAGTTTGATTCAGAGGTTCCAAATCAGCCCCAATTTCGAAGCAATGACCAGACACCCAAACTTGGTTGGCAGTTGCCCATTGCCAGGTGGAATGTCCCTTGTTCCTAGAAATGTATTGTAAAACTCAGCCCTTGTCTACATGGGCAGAGAAATAACTAGTACATGTTTTAGTGACAAAAATGATTTCAGTTGTTAAAATGGTGTACTAGAAGAAAGAGGTGCGTGTGTATGTGTGTGCCTTTTGAACAGGAATAGGTCTGTAATTAAGGCAGGATGCAGGGTAAAGATTGCTCATTTAGTTCCTCGACTTTCTAAAAGTCCTCTGCCAACAGATACCTTCAGAAATGTTTGTTCACTAAAGATTTACACAAGGCTTTTAAAAAAATATCATTTCAAAACTCTGCAGTAAAGAACTGCAAAGGTCATGGGGGTTTTGCTTTAACACTTGCTGCCCTTCTTTCATTGATCCACTAATATTTTTTTCATTTAATAAATGTCTATATCATTGCAAGAGAAAAAGTTTGGCAAACTCAGAGGTCAGTTTGTACTCACAAGTAGAACATCATTTGAAGTCTTCAGCATAATTCTAAAAGAAGAAGAAAAAAACTCTTAATGTTACCAAGTATTGACCTGATAATATTCATATTCATAATTGGGGTTGGGTAGATTTCACTGTACCTCAGAGTGCTTCATAATGTTAATCATAATTTAACAAGCACTTTGAATTTGTTAAACTATTTTTATTTTTATTTTTATTTTATATTTTTTGGATCAACATTTGAAAATTTGCAGAGGAAGGGAATGACGAAATAGAGATATGTCTGGCCATGGCCTAACATTTGAACTTTGTTGTCTATAGTTTGCAATTCACATTTAGTATGGGAAAGATTGCAGTGATACTCATAGAAAGAGGCAGCTGTTGGGAAAATGCTCTGACTTTGTATTTAGGAGGGTCCATTTGAAGTAGAGAGTCAAGAAAAGATCTTTGCAATCCTTGACAATATTCTTTCCATATGATCTCAAGTATCAGACAAGCTCTTCAGTTGTGTAATTTAGCAAGTTACACTCTTATTTAGGCCTACTCTGAATCTGCACAATAACCCTTACGGCAAAAAAACCACATGATCTCCTCTTATATGAGCCTCTTCTTCATTTATGATTGTTTCATACACAATTCTATGGTTTGTGTCTGCTTATTACTTTACCTATTTGGAAAATAAAGAAAGAGGTTATCAAATTTTTTTAAAGTTGCCCATCTAACAAGTTTATTGAAACTTGAAGTTTATTTGTTTTTATGATTTCTGGTTTGACTAGTTCATAAAGTTTATTTAACACATTTTCATTCATTTATTTTAGATGTGCCAAGTTCAAACACATATATAGCAAATCATCCATATAGTTTAAAAATCTGCAAATAGAAGCTGATTATTACAAATTCATAGCTAATTATTATTGGTTAGACAAAATCTTTAATAAATAGAATGAGAAATTTGTGATCTAAATTGAAACATGTGTACATAAAATAACTTTAAATAAATATGCATATATAAATATAATAATAAGCATCCATTTATAACTGGGAAAAGCTTTTACATTTATCTATGCCCTTATTATATTTTAGCTTTAAAAAAAATACATGGAAGCCATGTTATCAAAATCTGCTAAACTTTATTTTCCATCTTTCAGCTGAATGAATTCTGTAACTTTACTCATTTCAGCCACTTTCCAAACCAAAGATAGCCATTCCTTAAACAATGAGGAGGAGATGTTAGTACTACTGTTAGTAAATTCTGAACCTGTCCAGGAAAAACTTGACAAACTAGATATCACATAACAGGCCCACTTGCGTAGGCTGCCTGTACATTTCCAAGCCCAATTCAAGGTGCTGGTTTTAACCTATAAAGTCTTACATGGCTTGGGACCACAAATCCTGCCAGAATGCCTCTCCCGACATGAACCTACCCATACACTACACTCAACAACTAAGGTCCTCCTCTGGGTGCCTATTCCGAGGGAAGCTTGGAGGATGGCAACAAGGGAGAGAGCCTTTTCAGTGGTGGCCCACCAAT
This sequence comes from Anniella stebbinsi, assembly GCA_029215795.1. Lineage (NCBI taxonomy): Eukaryota > Metazoa > Chordata > Lepidosauria > Squamata > Anniellidae > Anniella > Anniella stebbinsi. The sequence continues at coordinate 138,534,805 of JARDYH010000005.1, read as the reverse complement.
TATGAAATGATCTCCCTGACAAGGCTCTCCTGGTGCCAACATTGTTCTCTTTTCGGTGCCAGATCAAGATTTTTCTCTTCTCCCAGGCATTTAACAGCATATGTTGAGGGTTTTGTTGTTGTTGTTTGACCCAGAATAGTTGTTTTAAATGGATATTGTATTTATAATCTATTTTATGCTTTTTATGCTTTTTAAATTTTGTATATCGGCTTTTAATGTTCAATATTTTTAATTTTTGTAAACCACCCAGAGAGCTTCGGCTATGGGGTGGCATATAAATGCAAATAATAATAATAATATACAGAAAACCTCCAGTAATTGTGCCTACCTGAATACATCCACACCAACATCCAGAAAGCAGTCATAATTAAAACATGCTCAATTGTCAGGAAATTCCTGAATCAATAAAAGACAGCATAACTTGGCAAAGCCTGTCATATTTATCTAGAAAACCACCACGAACGAGAAAGAGATGATGATGATGATTAATAATAATAATAATAATAATTGCCCTATCATTTTGCCTGTGTCTGAATCCACATATGGCATCGGCATAAAACACCAAAAACTAGCAAACCACAGAATCAATCACCTCTTGTACATGGATGACATCAAAATCTCTGCTTCACCTTCAACACAGATAAAAGGCCTCCTGCGAATCACTGAAGAACTGACGACAGACATGAAAATGGAATTTGGGATAGGAAAATGCAAGATGCTACACACAGAAAGAGGAAAATGGAAAGAAGAAGCAACATCAGAAACACTAAATAATGAAATAGTAGACAACATGGAAGAAAATGAAACATACACTTAGGATTCAAACAAAACACAAAAATCATCACTCCTCAGTAAAAACTCAACTAAGAATGCAATATTCATTAAACAAAAAACCTACGGTTTACAAAAACAATGTTAAGGCTCTACAGTTTCCAACCAAGCACCAAAAAGCAGGGAAATTGGGAGTTAAGGCTCCCAAGCCTTAACGCCACATCCTCCCTAAGGAAACAGAAAGTGCAAGTGAAATTCTCATTCTCCCAAAGCAGATAAACCATGAGGACAGGGTGGAGAATATGATATGCAGAGGTGACTGTGGGGTTGTGGAAAACTGATCACGAACAACTTAGGGCCACCTACTTCTCCTTTTTTTGTTTAGAGCAGCCCTTCCCCAACCTGGTGCCCTCCAAAGGTGTTGAACTACAACTCCCATCATTGCAAGTCAGTATGTCCCATGGTCAGGAATGCTGGGACTTGTCATCTCAAACACCTGCAGGGCAGCAGGATGGGGAATGCTGTGTCATACCCTTACCAAATACAGGGTCTGCCCAATACTTTTCTCTCACACACATCTCACATATAGCAGCACTCTTGATAACAAAAGGGGCACTATTCATTACAGATCTAGAACCAGAGCATGTGCCAGGCACTTCCAACTTTTGGTCAATATCCTGCCTTTCAAAGAACCAATGTTTTTTTCTTAAAATGTATTTATAAAAAATATACTGTTCACTCCCCACAATCCCTGCACAATACATCATCTCATCAAAGCAACAGCGGAGCAGAAGACGTTTAGTTTGGCTGTCTTGAACACCTTTCAGATGAGATTAGTTTACCATCCTATACCTCTTGAGAGAAAGCCCTAGTGATTTCAGTGGCACTGGCTTCTGAGAAGACATGTATAGGAGTCAACCTTCTCCAGCCTGGTGCTCTCCAGATGTGTTGCACTATAACTCCCATGTTATGTTTTATGGGGAAGACAAAAATCAATTCATACTTGATTTTAAAATAATACTTACGCATGAAAGTATTAGGTAGTAGCTCTGCCTTTGATCTCACACTGCTGAACAAGTAAGAGAAATCCTTTATCTGATATTCAAGAAACAGACATCCTATGCCATGTGTTGAAAACTAATGTTGACGTCTGAAGGGCTATCTGGATTAGGTATTCAAGATTCATTCATTGTTTCATTTGGCTTTGACAGTTTATTTAAAGTGATGCAGCTTTTTTGTAGTTCCTTGATTGATCACATATCTTAATGCTGGAAAACATCATACTTTAGTACAGATGTGGGCAGAAAATAGATCTATCCTGATGATTTGGACATCAACTCGCGGCATTCCTGATAACTGCCCATGCTGATAGGGGCTTTTACAAGTTGAATTCCAAAACATCTGGAGATCTACATTCTGCCTTCCCTTGTTCTTGAACAACATTCCCCAACCTGGTGCCTATCAGATGTGTTGGGTTGCAACTCTCAACATAAGGAGATGCTCTAAGAAATGAGAAGTAGCTGGTCCTAAGTTGTTCATCTTCATTTCCCACAACCCCACAGTCACCTCTGCATAGCCACCTATTCCCAGGAGAGATCTGAAGATCAGGTTACCATGGATCCAGAGGAGCCACACCCTGCTTTACCAGGGAGCAAAAGAGCAAACTGGCCATATGAAGATAGCCCAAAATACTCCCAGAACCAAAGGAATGCATGTTCCAAAAGAGAAAAGAGAAACTCTTCTTCTTCTTCTTCACTCAAAAGGTCTGTGCTAGAGGCAGCGGCCATTTCACCCACCCACCCCACATTCTAAGGAAGAGGGGAGAGCGACGCTACCAAGCGTGCCTTGCACTATGAGGGAAGCATTGACTTGAATGACAGGTTAAAATATTCCTTAAAAATCAACCGAAGCGAATTTTAAAAAAACGAAAAGCTTTCCACCAACTACAGTGAAGGAGGAAGAAGACCCCACCACTGGATTAATTAATAAGGCTCTAGAAATTATGCAAATCGTGAGCACAAAACTCGGAAACCGAAAGTCATTTGACAAAAGCAGGGAGACAGGTTTGTGTTCCTTTTCTAACTTAAACTGCTCTCCTTCCCTCAATCTTTCACCAATCTTCTTGAAATTTTCAGGTAATGTAAAGCAAACATTTCTTTCTGGCACCTGTAAATTTCAGAAAGGTTGGTGAAATATTTTCGATTTTATGGCTGCTAGAATGACCCCCCCCAATTATCACTTTAACATGGCGGAATGTGTTTTATACTGACGGCCCTTAACAATGGAGGCACGACTGTGCCTCTATTAATAAAACTCGCCTATCACAAATCCTAAAATCTAAACTCAACTCGAAAAGCATTTTCAAAGCCCTCAACACCTACACAATACCCATCCTCACATACTCATTCGGAATCATACACTGGTCATGCACTTAAGATGAATATTGTACCCCGAATTCTCTACATTATACATGGGATTCCATTACTTATACCTGGCAAATATTTACAACAGCTTAATGCCTTGTTTCATAAATTTTGGGGGTGTTCTTCCCCATCTCAAATATCTTTGAAACGAATGTAACTTCCGATCAAAGAAGGGGGATTTGGATTTCCAGACCTAGCTTTGTATCATTGGGCCTATTTATTATTATTATTATTATTATTATTATTATTATTTATTACACTTATATACTGTCCCATAGCCGAAGCTCTCTGGGCGGTACCTGTACTAAGTTTTGGTCTTTTCCAGCTTGCTTAGATATGCCACCCTGGTCAGTTTTGGAATCCTTATGATTAGAACTGCTTCCTAAATGGATGGCACTTGGTTCTCGACATGTTAGAATAAATAATCCTCCTCCTACAATCTTGGCTGCTAGAGAGATATGGTGCATAGTATTATATCAATTGCAGTTTGACCCATTTTCTCATGCAAAATTGACTTTATGGGGAAATCCAGATTTAAAAATTGGTTTAAAAAAATGTTTTTGTGGAGGACATGGACAGATAAGGCAATCTTTACTTTGGATCAATTAATAGGTTCAGATGTTGATTTTATGCCATTTTCTGATTTGCTTGTTAAATATTTATCTGCTATGGCTAAATGGCAATATTTACAATTGCAACATTTGCTGAAATCTAGGTTTGGGCCGGCTGCTTTTATGGCCTCAGAGCCTCCATTGCTGTTAGAAACACTTATAGTAGCTAAGCAGACATGTCGATCCACAACCCATATATATAAATATTTAGTAGTAGTAAATGAATATAATACTCATAGATTAAGACAAGATTGGAATTGAGAATTGGAGGGTCCTATTTTGCCCAATTAATGGACTGTTGTCTTAGAGATTGTATCTGAAGTTTCTATGGATCTTAGGCTAAGATTTATTCATTTAAAAAATCCTCTTTCGGGTCTACTGGACCCCACAATGTCTTTTCAACAAGGGTCTATCTAATTTACATAATTGTTGATGTAATGCACCTAATGCTTCTTTAACTTGTATGTTTTGGCGGTGCTCAGTAGTCTCCTCCTTTTGGGAGGAGGTTAAAATAAGGATAAATCTTGTCCTGAATCAATCTTTAATTTGGAAGGATGCACATGCCCTTCTAAACTACCTGCCAGTTTCTGGGTATATGGTTTGATTTTTTTCAAAAAAACTTACGTATAATTCTCTTTTTTTAACATTCGATGAAAAATGATGACATTGCTGCATGTGTATTTTTTTCTTTTTTCACTATTTCTTTTTGTTTTATTGTTCTGTATTTTCTGAAATTCACAATATAAAAAGAAAAAAAATACAGGATCAAGTTATAGCAACCAAGAACTACCAAAAATACATCATAAAAGATAACAGTGTAACAACAGACCTATGCAGGAAATGCCATCAGTTCCAAGAAACAATAGACAATATATCAGGAGGATGTAAAATTCTGGCAGGAATGGACTATATGGATAGACACAATACAGATGCAAAAATAATTCACCAACAACTGGCTATCAAATTCAACCTTATAAAACAACATACACCATACCATACATATTCACCTGAAACAATCTTGGAAAATGCAGATCATAAAATATAGGGGTGTGCACGGACCCCCTGGATCGGATCGGGACCTGGATCGGGACTTCCAATTTTGTCCCGGACTGGTTCGGACAAAATCGGAGGCCCCCCGGACTGGATCGAGTCCGATCCCGACCCAAAAATCGTAAATTTTTGGATCGGCCGCCATTTCCCCCCCCCCCATAGACTTGCATTGCAATGCAAGTCTATGAGGAAAAAATGGCGGCGGGTGGGTGAGGGGGGGCCTAACTCCCTCCCCCCCGGGGCCGTCCGCTGTGGACGGCCCCGGCAGGTAAGCCCCCTCCCCCGCGCTCCCTACCCCCCCTGGGGCCGTCCGCTTCCATCCGCTGGCGCCCGCGGGCGCCAGCGGATAGAAGCGGACGGCTCCGGGGGGGGTAAGCCCCCTTCCCCGCCACTGCTTACCTTCTCGGCCCGTCCGCTCCCGTCCGGCGCCGGCGGCTACTACCAGCGGGCTCCGCGGCCTACTCTCGAGTAGCGCGCCGGGTGATGACATCACCCGGCGCGCCACCCTAGAGCAGGCCACGGAGCCTGCTGGTAGTAGTAGTCGCCGGCGCCGGACGGGAGCGGCCGGGCCGGGAAGGTAAGGGCCCCCCTCCCCCCTCCCCCCTCCCCCCTCCGCGCGCCCCCTCCTCCCCTCCACGCACCCCCTGCTTACCTTCTCGGCCCGTCCGCTCCCGTCCGGCGCCAGCGACTACTACTACCAGCAGGCTCCGCGGCCTGCTCTAGAGTAGCGCGCCGGGTGATGACATCACCCGGCGCGCCACCCTAGAGCAGGCCGCAGAGCCTGCTGGTAGTAGTAGTCGCCGGCGCCGGACGGGAGCGGCCGGGCCGGGAAGGTAAGGGCCCCCCTCCCCCCTCCGCACGCCCCCTCCTCCCCTCCACGCACCCCCTGCTTACCTTCTCGGCCCGTCCGCTCCCGTCCGGCGCCGGCGACTACTACTACCAGCAGGCTCCGCGGCCTGCTCTAGAGTAGCGCGCCGGGTGATGACATCACCCGGCGTGCCACCCTAGAGCAGGCCGCGGAGCCTGCTGGTAGTAGTAGTCGCCGGCGCCGGACGGGAGCGGCCGGGCCGGGAAGATAAGGGCCCCCCTCCCCCCTCCGCACGCCCCCTCCTCCCCTCCACGCACCCCCTGCTTACCTTCTCGGCCCGTCCGCTCCCGTCCGGGGCCAGCGGCTACCACCAGCAGGCTCCGCGGCCTGCTCTAGAGTAGCGCGCCGGGTGGTGACATCACCCAGCGCGCCACCCTAGAGCAGGCCGCGGAGCCCGCTGGTAGTAGCTGCTAGTGCCGGACGGGAGCGGACGGGCCGAGAAGGTAAGCGCCCCCCTCCCCCCCCCCGCTGTCCACTTTCATCGGCGGGCGCCCGCTGGCGCCCGCCAATGGAAGCGGCGGTGGGCGCCAGTGGGCGCCCGCCGATCCGCCGATCCGCCGAACCGGTTCGGAGCCTTTTCGGACCGGTTCGGATTGGATCGGCCGATCCAGCTGCGGGATCGGAAATCGGATAATTTATCCGATTTCCCACTGGACCGGACTCGGATCGTGGATCGGGTCCGATCCAGTGCACATCCCTAATAAAATACACTGACAGAACAATTCATACAGACAAGACAAAATCTTGCAACTGACCAGACATAATATTCATAAAGAAAAAAAGAAAAAACATATACCGCATCAACATAGCAATACCAAATGACAAAAATATTGTTGAAAAGGAAGAAGAAAAGTAAGACAAATATACACCACTGGCCATGGAAGTCAAAGAACTATGGCAACAGGAAAAGGTCATAATTATCCCATTAGTCACATCAGTCACCGGCATCACAGTAAAAAAATATACAGAAAACTTTCAGAAACTGGGCCTACCAGAATACATCCACACCAACATCCAGAAAACAGTCATAATTAAAACATGCTCAATTGTCAGGAAATTTCTGAATCATTAAAAAAACAGCATGACTTGGCAAAGCCCATCATGTCCATCTAGAAAAACCACGATGAGCGAGATGGAGGTAATATAATAATAATAATAATAATAATAACAATATGATTAATGAGTCTGATTATTAATGACATTGTAAATATTATCTTATCATAGAATCATAGAATCATAGAATCATAGAGTTGGGAGAGGTCTGTAAGGCCATCAAGTCCAACCCCCTGCTGAATGCAGGAATCCACCTTAAAGCATACCTGACAGATGGTTGTCCAGCTACCTCTTGAATGCCCTAGGTAATTGATTCCATTGTTGTACTGCTCTAACTGTCAGGAAGTTTTTCCTGATGTCCAGCCAGAATCTGGCTTCCTGTAACTCAAGCCCATTATTCCATGTCCTGCATTCTGGGTTGATCAAGAAGAGATCCTGGCCCTCTTCTGAGTGACAGCCTTTCAAGTATTTGAAGAGTGCTATCATGTCTCCCCTCAGTCTTCTCTACTTCAAGCTAAACATGTCCAGTTCTTTCAGTCTCTCCTCATAGGGCTTTGTTCCCAGACCCCTGATCATCCTTGTTGCCCTCCTCTGAACACACTCCAGCTTATCTGCATTAGAGATGTGCAGCAGATCCGATCCAATCCGCCCAAATATCAGATAAAAATGATCTGATCTGATCCAATCCAATCAGCCATCCAATCTGGTCTGATCCGATCCAAAGGGACCCGATCTGGATCGGAAAAAAATGGAAAATTAGGCTCCATTTTGAATGCTTTTCCCCATAGTCTAGTATTGTGTTACAAAAACACCTATAACTTTTTCATTTTTAAAGATAGAAGGATGAAACTTGGGCACTTTGTAGATGGGTTAGGGGTAGTTATCTGTCTGAAATTTCAGAAAGATAGGTCCAGGCATTTGGTGGCTATGAATTTTTTAGATTAAAAGTTACAACAACATGGAGTTTTGACAGATAAAAGAGGGAGGGGGAGGGGGTGCAATTGACAGGTGGGGGAGGGGGTGCAATTGACAAGTGGGGGAGGTGGTGCAATTGACAGCTCAAGCCTCTGTGGAAAAACTTTTGTAACTTTTAATCTACACTCCCCCTGAAAGACTGTGTTCGCAGCTTGGGGGTGCTCCTGGATCCATCACTCCAAATGACAGCCTAGATAGATGCGACGGCCAGGAGTGCCTACTATCAGCTTCGGCTGATACGCCAGCTGCGCCCCTTCCTAGAGTTGGAAGACCTAAAGATGGTGGTGCACGCGCTGGTAACTTCGAAGCTTGACTTCTGCAATGCGCTGTACATAGGGCTACCTCTATGCCTAGTCCGGAAACTTCAACTAGTTCAAAATATGGCAGCCAGGTTGGTCACCGGTACATCTAGGGGTGACCGTATTACGCCAGCTTTAAAATCGCTCCACTGGCTGCCAATTAGTTTCCGGGCAAAGTATAAAGTGTTGGTCATTACCTTTAAAGCACTACATGGTTTGGGTCCAGGTTACCTGCGGGATCGCCTTCTCCCATACAATCCGCTCTGCACGCTCAGGTCCTCTGGGAAGAACTTACTGCAGTCGGCCAAGACTAGGCTGACAACCGTTACCCAGAGGACCTTCTCTTCTGCCGCTCCCAGACTGTGGAATGACCTGCCGGAGGAGACTCGTCAACTTAACAGTCTTTTCGAATTTAAGAAAGCCATAAAGACTGTTCTCTTCCGGCAGGCATATCCAGTGGAATTTTAGAATGTTTTAAGGATGTTTTTAGGATGTTTTAGGATTTTTAAGCAGTTTTAATAATATGTGTCATGTTTTAATCAGTTTTATGTATTTTATCATGTTGTTGTTCCCCGCCTCGATCCAGACGGAGAGGCGGGTAAGAAATAAATTGTTGTTATTATTATTATTATTATTATTATTATTAAAATCTGCCAAACTCCCCCTGCCAAACTCCTGTTTGCTCCTCCTGTTCACTTGCTTTGAGCACTCGCTCTCTGGGAGCTGGCTTCCTTATATTCTTTCTAGTCCAGCTGGAGCAGTTTCCTCTTCTCTGCTCAGCTAGGAGTCAGGAAACAGAATGAATCTCCCTGCTCACTGAGAATGCTGACAACAATCAGGCAATCAGGCCACACCCTTCCAGACCTAGCAGCACCTTTTAGCAGCCTTTATCAGCAGCTTTCAGGCAACACACCCCTTGAATCAGCACTCAGGAGCATATGGCAAGCACACAGCCACTTTGAATAGGCAGCCTCCTGGATTTCCTCAATGCTTCTCTCCTCTTTGCCTTGAGCTCCTCTTCCACTACAGTCCCCCTGACAAACTCCTGTTTGCTCACTCTGATCGCTCGCTCTCTGGGAGCTGGCTTCCTTATATTCCTTCTAGTCCAGCTGGGGCAGCTTCCTCTTCTCTGCTCAGCTCAATCTTATTATATGCCTATAATCAGAATTTACATTCCAAGGCTCCAACACTAATTCCCATCCACAAGGTGCCTATTGCTTGCAGAATGAAGGTTTTGCACTTCCAGGGACAACTTGAATCAACTATAAACAGTAGTTTCTGGAATGGATCAGGTCAGCAAGGTTCACATATGGGAACTTTGCCAATCCATCCCAATTGAGTAATGAGCATTTCTGCTCATTTTAGGGCTTTCTCTGTTGATTTGGAGCAGGGGGGAAAGTTTTAAATTAGCACTCAAATTATCATACAAAGCCTTTATGGGGCTATAAAATGATGGGTTGTGCCCAATGCTGGCCATGTGCCAGGAGAACAAAAGCTGCTGGTGGAATGGATTTCCACTCTCCGCTGCAATCCCCTGTGTGCTCACCAGATGTGAAACATAGGGTTCTCCAGAGCAGTTTGGAGAACATATGGAGGCTTCAGGGGTGGGGAGCAGAAGGAACTCCTGTTGTGTGAGTGTAAATCTGTGCATGTACATTGGATTTAACCCAATGTTCGTACTTTTGTCTTTGTAGCAAGCAATGTAGGCATTTGTGATTTACATGATCACATGTTTTCTCTGTTTCAACAAAAACAAAAGTTGTTTCTGGTTTCCATTATAATATTCATTCACCAGCTTTATTGCTAGCCTGGTAGAGGAAAGCTGAAATAGAGAAGATAGAAGAAGGAAGAATTAAACTGAATAAGATTGAGAGGCTGGAAGGAAAGACAAAAAAGGATCAAGAAAAAAGGCTGAGAACTCTAACAGTAAAATACTTATTACATTTCTATACCACCAAATAGCCTAGGCCCTCAGGGCGGTTCACAGCATTACTGGGAAAGAGTTGGAAAATTGGGACACAGTCTAGTTTGGCTTACTTGAATGTGTTTACCCTGATTATTTTCTTAACCTTTTTGCTCTTATGGTTTGGGGGGGGGGGGTTGTTGTTGTTGCTGCTGCTGTAACTAATCAGATGTTAAAATGCTTTTCCTAATAATCATAGTTTACATTTAAATTTATTACATTTATATCCTGCCCCATGGCCAAAGTTCACTGGACATGATCAGAGATTTCACCTAATAACAGTAGTAGTAGTAGTAGCAAGAGCAATAGTACCTGTCTGCAAAAGCACCTTTCTCAACACACCTTTTCAGTCATCAGTTCTGACCTTTACTTGGATGTTTTCCATTTTTGTTCAGCACCTCGCTTCTATGGAACTGTTTTAATAATGTTTGCTGAAGTGTTCAGTCTTTATTTAGACTCCAGTCAACACTGCTACATTGCAGTCTGATGGACAGCAAGGGAATCATGTGTCCAATGTAGATATTTTTAATAAAAAGTGAAAGTTAAAAGCATTGTAGACACTAGGGAAATACTATCAAAGCCTAGCTTTGATTCTGCCTGTCAAGAAAGTAGCAGTACAATGTTGTGAGGAGCATCTGCCTTAAAAGAAAAATCCAAACACCTTTCAAGTCATGAACTAAATATCTTGACCTTAGAATTGCTAGCCTTTAATAGAAATGAAGATTAGAATGCAATTTATTAACAAGTCTGATTGGGATGCCTAGGATCTGTAATATCTTCTTATGCAGGTGTGAAGAGTCACCAGGATGTGCCATACCACCACCACTACCCCCAGGTATTTTTGTTGCCCAGCAACAGTAGCCATCCACGGTTGAACAGTTGGGCTGGTTAAGCAGAAGGAAAAGGAAATTGGGCAGGGGCTCTTTCAATAACTCAAAGTCTCTGAAGGAAGAGGAGAAGGTGGTGCAGAAGTACAGGATACAAGTCTGAATGCTAGATGCTCAGGCAGAGAGAAGAAAAACAGAGCTGTAGGAAGGGAGTAGTAGGAAGGGGGAAAGAGCAGTTGGCTCATTAGATAGTCAAAGGGCTGAAGCAGAGGAGTAGAAAACACAGGAGAAACCTTCTAGTGCACTCACAAATACAACAACAAGTAGACAACAAAAGACTTGTCAGTAACAGATCATCTTTTCAACTACTTATCTACATCTAGCCATCATTATGTAAGCCTTCTTTCTGATCCTACAGCTACTTATTTTTATTGCATCTACTTACCTTCATGATAGACCTTCATTTTAGTCCTGTAATTTAGCCATATTACACCATAGGCATCCAGGAGATAGTTATTTTGCTCCATGAGCATTTATCCTAATCCTGCAGACACTTCCATGTATCACTCAGTGAGCATCCATCCTGGTCCTGCAGTTCCTTACCTCATTCTTGTGATCTTTCATCTTGGATCCTGTAGCCATTTACCCATATTGTTCCAGAACCCTTTTGCCTTATCCTGCAACTACTTACTGCAGTGCTCAAGAAGTGAGCCTGATCCTGCAGCTCCATACTTGAATTATATTGGGCTGTGTGAGGTTATCCTTGACCACTTGCTGCTGCTGCTGCTGCTCCTGTCTCGCCTTTACTATTTAGACTCCACAGTACCACAGCCCAGCAACCTGGCCTCCAGATAACTTCTTTGTTCCGCTGCCACCAGTACCTTCTCAGGTACACCCACAGACCACACCAGTAGATAGAATTAGCAAGAATTTATTATAAGAAATGGTGTGTCAACAAGCTCAATGGCTACTTCAGTTCAATGGCGTAGCGGTTACAAGGTTTCAATGCTTAATGGTTTCTGTCAGAACTCTTATACCTTAACAAACTGTCCCTTATTTAATCTATGCTCTAAAATTTTATCTCAGTCTCTCAATCAAACACATTCTCATCTAATAATCTTGCTTCAGACTCTCTCTCTCTCAATACTCACAATTGTCCCAAATCTCTTTCAACGTCTCTCTCAAAAATCCCCCTTAATCTCCCCCCAATCAACCTGTCAGCTCTCTCTGTCAGACACATATTTACACTCCACTTGCTCTCCAGCTCCTCCCACTCTTACACAACCAACCAATCCAGGCATTCTAAACAACTAACCAATCAGCACTCACTTTCCTTTCAGGCACACAGCCAGCCAATCCAGGCACTCCATACTTACCTAGACCATTAACCACAAACAGGAAGTACATTTCGGCCTAGAGCCTATGTACACTAGGCTGACCATATGAAAAGGAGGACAGGGCTCCTGTAACTTTAACAGTTGTAGAGAAAAGGGAATTTCAGCTAGTGTCATTTGTATGCAATTAGTTCCTAGTGAAACTCCCTCTTCATCACAACAGTTAAAGTTGCAGGGTCCCTGCCTTCTTTTGTATGTGGTCACTCTAGTATAGTGCCTGCAACTTTAACTGTTGTGATGAAGAGGGAATATCACCAGGAACTAATTGCATACAAATGATACTGGCTGAAATTCCCTTTTCTCTACAACTGTTAAAGTTACAGGAGTCCTGTCCTCCTTTTCATATGGTCAGCCTAATCTACACTTTGAAAACGTTTTGAAAACTGTATATGGAATGTGTCCTGGGCCCCAACAGTTCTCAAAACTGTTATAAACCTTTTAAAACCATTTTAAAACAGTAGTGTAGCTAGGCTCCTAGTTATTTACTTTACCTGTTATTATTCTTACTTCTTTTTAAAGATATAAAGAAATGCATATCACAAACAATAAACTTTGCAATATATTTACAACTACAAACAGTAGAACATCACAGGCTGTAATAAGGATGAATAAAGTCTATTGGTGCTATATTTACTTGTCAGGTTGTTCATTTGGGATGAATAGGAGAAAGGGATAAGGGCTATATCCCCCTTAGCAGAGGGGGCACACCTTGTGACAGCAGGCATCTAATGAAATAGGCTGTTTGCCTACAGAAAGTTCATACCAGACAAATCAAATCACCTGCAAAGATCCATTGCACATGTTATCTTTCTGCTATCACAGATTCATAGGACGTGTTTGGATGATACTTTAGGCAGCGGAGGGGGGAATATCCAACTCACAGTACATTATGCTGCCGGTACTCCCCAGACAACATGTTGCCCCGCCCCCTGTTGAGCAGCTGAAATTCCTGTCGTCCTTATGACTGGCTGTTGTTCTGCCCTCCCTCCTCCCAGGACTATCCCATCAGCCATTGCAAGTTCTGCTGGCTGTAGAGAAGCATCTGGGGCACTTTCAGACGCTCCTGCCAGAGGACTCTATGAGCTTCTGAAATAGTGCATTCAACACATGAAATTAAGCAAAGGGTCTCCGGATAAGCAATGGAGCAGCCCATTGTTTTTCTCCGTTGTTTAATTTGAGAAAACAGTGCACCGTCAGTTGTCCGCTTCTCACCCGACGACACAATAATCAATGCAACGGACAATTGCCTAATTAATCAACCATTGCTTATTGTGTTTTCCGAACCCAGCCATAGAGTACTCTTCTAAAAGGTAGATTTTTATTTTTACTTTTAAATTAAGTTTTCTTCAATGCTTTCTCAAGCTATTAGATACAGAAAGATTTCACATCAATACTTAAGTATGTGCTTAAATGTAATCATAGGTTATGATCACGTTAAGCATAATCATAGGGTTTATGAACCATTGCATATGCAAAGCATTTGTTTAAATGCTGCTCTACACTGGAGTGAAGGCCATGGCTGTTATTATTGTGTATGGATAAAAATATTTTGCACTGCCTTTCTTACACTGCAAACCTAGTTATGTCTACTAAGGAATCCCATTGAACAAACTTATTCCCAAGTAAGTGCATATAGGATTGCAATCTCAAGGCAATAATTCAAATCAGTTTGCATTACATTGTCCATGATTCTCACACACCTAGAATAGCTGTTTAAACAAAGGAAGAGAAAGCAATATATGACTTTACAAGGCTTAATATCTATTTTCATAGATAACAAACCTAATATTTTCATCATGAGAACTAAAACTAAAAATCAAGTTACGTTGATTTCTCAGTGGTAGTTACAGAACTTAAGTAACTTTCACATTGAAATTAAATTGGCTTAAATCCAAGTTGCATAGACTGAACTGATATGTAGATCATATCCACTGGATTTTTGTCTATGTAAAAGTAAAGCAAACTGATTAAAACTATCATCATCATCCTTTATTTACAGTCAATAGACCAAAGGCAAATAAATATAACATACAGTCATGTGCTTGCAGCTTGCAACTTAGCTGGTATAAAAAGGGACTACATTCTTCATCTACAAATAAATACTATAAATAGTGAGTGTTAATGTTAATCATCCGCTAATATCCTGGTTCAAATAGCCACTATCACTCTTTCAGTTTTTTGTTAGAAATATAGTCATGCAATTCTATGCATGTCTACTAAGAATTAAATATAAGTAATTGCACTTATTCCCAGGTAAGTGTATAAAGAATTTCAGCATAAGCTTGTTAAAAAATTCTAGACTAAAATCACATTACAATATATGTAGCAATAAGTTCCAGATTTCAACAAGTCTGCCAAAGAAATGAAAATGCATTTAAGTCAACTGTCCTTTCAGTTCCAAATCATCCCATCTGAAAATCAAATTGATTTAATTTCAACAGATTTCTTGGTTGTGGCTCCATGATTATGGAACTCTGTACCAACTTTGAGCTCACTAACAGCACAATCTTATACATGTCTACTCAGAAGTATGTCTGAGAGTATAGGATTGCAGCCTGTTGGTACATACCAGTGACAACTTTAAGATGGCTACTGATAGGGCTGTGCACGGACCACCCAATTCATTTTTGGATCCCGATTTGTCACTTCTGAATCAGGCCCGATTCCCTTTGGGTCAATTTGGACCTCCCTGATTTGCTTTGGATCTGAATCCAAAGCGAGATTCGGAACTCCGAAGCAAGATTCTGATGACTCATTTTTCCCATAGGCTTGCATTGGGAGAAATAAATGCCTCTAATATTTTCATTTTTAAAGATAGAAATATGAACGTTGGGGACCTTGCAGATGGCCTGGAGCTACTCATGTGTGACAAATTTCAGAAACATACGTGTAGGTGTTTACACGGAAATGGCTACCGCATGGGCAAAATGATCATTTTCCAAAAATTCATAGCCACAAAATGCCTGCACCTCTGTGTCAGAAATTTGCCACACATGAGTAGCTATAGGCCATCTGCAATGTGCCCAAGTTTCATGTTTCTATCTTTCAAACTAAAAAAGTTATAGGGGTTTCTTCCCCCAATGCAACCCTATGGGGAAAAACACTTAAAATGGCATCCGAATCGCCAAATAGATCCAAATTTATTTGGACCAAACCAATTCAGTTTGGATCAATTTGGACCTCCCCCCATCTGCTTCGGATCTGTTTTAGGGAGGTCCGAATCACCCTGATTCACTTCAGATTTGGGATTTGGATCCGAAATAATGCATAACCCTAGTTACTGAGCATACTTATCCATAATATTCAATATCATGCCTTTAAATATACTTAGGCTGCAATCCTATACCAACTTACCTGAACTCAATGAGACCTACTTATAAATAGGCATGAAAAGGAATTTGATGTTAAGCAAAAACAAGTATTTTATATTTGCATATATCTAGTGGAAAACCAAAAGATGGTAGATATCTCCCACCTCAAAAACAAAACAAAAAAAACAATACAAAATTAAGCCAAAAATAAAGACCAACGTTACTTCTCAGATACCGCCAATGTCACTTCTGTTTAAATCATATTACAAAACCAGAAATCTTTCTTTCCTATCACTAAAGTCGAGAGTGGCTTCAGCTCTTTTATTTTGTTTAGCACACTGAAGTTCAAAAGTTCGTCTTGTGCAGATTTCAGACAAGGTGATGTGGAGAGAAAGGAGGTCTTCAGAAGATAAATTGCAGCTCATGGTAAACCTGAAACTGAATCTTGACTGGGTTGATACCTTGCAGTTATGTTATACTGAAATCCTTCTTTATAACTCCCCATGGTGTGGACATGGAAATGTATCTTTTGATTATTTGAGTTGAGAATTAGGTCACAGGGTACTAAAGATATTCTCTGATTAAAGCACCAGTTAGCAAGTTTGTGCAGTGTAATATAGAGAATGACAGTGTAGCAAACCCCTAGAAAGGGCAGCAAAGTTTTCCTGAGTTTCTGTCCAAGAAACTCAGCTATGAGCTCAATGACTCCTCCTGCTCTCCTACATGAGCTTGGCAGCCCATTTGAGCAATTGTAGGAAAGGGGAAAGCAGGATCTATTTCTGCCCACTACATCCTGCTAATCAACAGCCAAACTAGACAGATAAAAACCAAAAGGAAGGTGCCAAAACCTGAAAGAAAAAAGAGAGACAGAAACGAGTTCTCAGTGGTGCCAATGATTAACATTTCTTGCAGCCCAATATTTTTGGGAAAACAAACTCCTTCTTCAGAGACAATCTTATACATCCAAATTCTTAGCAAGCAGGCTAAAACAGCTCTGGGAAATATTGACTGTCTCTCCTGCACCTGATACACTGTCTTATCTTGTTCACAGAATTTGGATGTATAAGATTGCCCCTAAAGAGGGAACATATTGTTCTGACATGTCTTGGGCTGCAATAAATTTTCATCATTGGCACCTTTGAAAACTAGTTTCTCTTTTTGCACTCTTCCAAACTAGGCATACAGATGCCCTTCACACAAGGAGCAATTGCATGAATGTTGTTTGTGTATTTTTTAAAAAAGTAAATTGTGGGGCAAGGTCCCAATCCATATTATGACCCTGATGTAGACAATAGGGTGGGTGGGTTAGCTCTTTGCCCCTTACTTTGGTCTCAGTCTAGATATCAGGTGGCCCATTCTTTATATCTGCATTTGAGAAAGAAAGCCTCCATTAGAGTAAATGGTGTTCATTTATCCCATATCTCACCATATTCAGATTTTTTCCCCAATTGACTCTTATTGCTTGACACTTTTCAGATTCATTCATCTAGGAAGTCTCAGTGATATTCTAGTGAATATGATTCATCTTATTTTCACTCATATTTCCTCAGCTATTTTAGTCCAACACTCTTCATCTTAGTTCAATAGATATTCACTGAATAGCAGTTGTCTGACATAGTTCAGTTATGTTCTCTTCAGTCCTGCTCTGTAATTGTTGCCTGAAACCATCCTTCTTCATTTATTCATCATCCAGCCTGATGTCTCTTAGCATCAGTTGTGTACATTAGAAATGATAATCTAACTTCAGTTTTCTATCCCTCCACCAAAGCTATCGGTTCATCCAACAATCACCATCTGATATCATTTTCTTTAACCTTCTTCATATGTGCACGAGGATTATTCATCTTCACTATCATCCATCCAGTAATTACATATCGTCAGCTATGCTAGATACTTTGCTTCAGTACAGTGTACCATTAGTGTTCCAAGAGCATGATATTTATCACAGGAAGTACTTCTATTTTACTTTGATTTTGCTTTAATACATCTGGGATCCCTCTAAAATGATCAAGGACAAGGGATACAAGGTCCATCTATCCTCCATCATTGCTATCATCAAAGGGGGTGGGGGTGTCACCCAGAATTTCAGAGTTGAGTGTTATCAATGTGCTGATGATATTTTTCCATTGCAGCTGATGTCAAGTAGGCTGTGGAACTGGAAGTCCTAAATGCTTTTTTTCTGCTCCTGTGATTATTGTTTTTATGAGGATGTTATTTTTCTATGACTGTATTGTACTTGCCCTTGGTGCCTTGTAATTGGAGGGTGTGGGTTACAAATTCATGAAATAAATTTGTCTGGGACTTCCTCCATGTCAGGAAGGAAAGGGCATCCAGAGTGGGATTCAAATTGGTGAGCATTCAATGGCACTGTTGCAATGATTGGTAATACCTGAGGCTCCCAGCTTCAAGCCCCACAGCCTAGCTGGCAAGATAAGGATTACCTTTGAGGCCAACCCTTCTCACCTATTCAGAGCCATGCAGCCTGGGGGGAGGTTACACCAGAAGGCCTCCCTAACCCAAAGGGGTGGGCCCATGGGAGGGCAATAGCCCAGCGCCAATCCACGGGCCAGGAATGTCTCGCCCAATTCAGGGAAGGGCCAGGTAACCAGCCCTAATGGATGCCCTATAGGTTTTCACCCCCTTTGCAGATGTTTAATAAATGTGGTCCTATTTAAACCTAACTTACATGTGTCGTGTCATCATTTACTCACCTACACTCCCCAAGAGTTTAGTTCTTGGAGAAGCTGTGTGCTTCAGTCCTGCTAAGTGAGAAGAGTTTGCCCCTACACTGTAAGAATTCACTAAGAATTCATCAAAAATCAGTCAGGATAAAGTCTGCAGCACCTTTATGAGCTCTTACAAAGTTATTTTGCCTACTGTACAGAAAGATGAGGGACATGTAATCATCATAACTTAATTTAAAAAAAAAATACCAGTATGGGCATTTTTCAACCCCTTGACATGTGTCCATTCACTTTGAAAGCATAGTTTTTAGAAAGCTGTTTGGGCAAGCCAATTGTGTGATTAAAATTAATATGACATTTATCTTTGGGCTAGTTTCTAAGGCAGACTTTAAAATATAAGGGTTTCATCCAACTGAATATCTTAAGAAGTCATTAAGAGTCAGTGTGTCTTATTAGGACTGAGGAAGTCCTGGTTCAAATTTCCACTTGACCATGAAACTTTGAATGACCTTGGGCAGTCACTATCTTTCATATTAGTCTACCTCACAAGGTAAATATAAGAAGAAAAGGGGGCGGGGTGGACCATGGGAACCTTAGTGAACAGTTGGAATGTAAATGAAATAATAATATAACAAACTAATAAGAGATTTTTGTGGTACATTTTCTTTGTTCAAACGTGTTTCTTGTTATTGTTTGATCCTTATTTATTATTGTCAGATTTCATATCTATAACTGGGTTTGTGAATTGCAGAGACTTTCTAGTTTTTTATGCCATGTGTTTGGTAAAGCTAGTGATCTTGAATAGATTCCGATTTCTAATGAGAATGTTATCTGTATGAGCTCCAGTTTTTAGAACATGTTGCTATAAAGCACGGTACTAGCTACACCAACTTGGTTTGATCACAGTGTTAAATACCCTGGTGTTAGGCTGATACTATATCACACCGCAGTGAGCAAAACATTACCAGCAAGAGGCATCACATTATTGAAAAATAAATGAAATTGTTTATTATGGCAAAATACCCAATATGAAGATAATAAATGCCAACATAGCAATAGGGTAAGTGAAGAAATAATAAGTAAAGTGATTAAATAATGATAATTGACAAAGCAGCCAATGCAGAATAAACCAAAATGGACTAATGCATGAATATAAAAATAACCTATGCATACTTATAATTCAGAATAAGAATGACATCAAATCCTTTTTAATGCCATGTTGCAACCACCTCCTATCTTCCATCTATCCATCTACTTAAAAAGCTAACACATCTTAAGTTCATGGATCATTCATATCTACAAAACCTGTTGACTCTGGGAAGAGAATGAGACAAAGTCAAAAGAAGGCCAGGGGAAAGAAAAGAGATACTCTAAAAGTAGAAGGAGGAAGAGGAAGTGGAAGAGGAAAAAGAGAAAAGATCCAAGACCCACTTGGGTTTTATACACTTTTGCATTAATCACCAATATCCTGTGTTCCCCCATATTTCAAAGGGGGAAATGTTAACTAATATCCATTCCATACAAATTTCCTACTAATGTCCACCTGTACTTATGTCTTCCATCTTCATCATAATATATTAAGTAAATGCCTCATGACCTTCTTTTAATAGCATATGACTGGACTCGTTAGTTGCTGGACAGGAGGTATTTTCTACTCTCTTATCAACCTAGTCACCAAGGACAAAACTATGCAACTTGCAGCTTCTCTATTTCAGCAAGAAGGCATCATAGTTTCAAACTTTTTCATTGTAGATTTACTGCAGGCTTCAATTTTGTCCATCATTGCTGCCCTGAAGTCTTCAGGATCCAGTAGTTCTTTGTAACTAGCAGGGTCATATTAATACTTGCAAGGACTCATCATACCTGTATCATTATCAGGTTATAATTAGGGGTGTGCATCGGATCGGGTCCGATACACGATCCAGAGCCGATCCAACCAAAATCGGATAAAATTATCTGATTCCAATCCTGGCTTCTGGATTGTCCAATCTGATCCAAACCGGTCCGAAAGGACCCAATCCAGTTCGGATAAGATCAGAGGATCAGACCTCCTCCTCCCCCTCACGCTCCTTACCTGCCAGGGCCATTGCAGGTGGCAGTGGATGGGAGCGGATGGCCCCAGCAGGTAAGCCCCCTCCTCCCCCTCGCGCTCCTTACCTGCCGGGGCCATCCACTGCTGTCCACTGCCCCTTCTATTGAGAAACAGGCTTCATGACCTGCCTCTCAGTAGTGTGTCGTGTGATGATGTCACCCAGCGCACTACTGAGAGGCAGGCTGCGAAGCCTGTTTCTCAGTAGATCAGAGCAGCGGATGGCAGCGGATGGCCCCGGCAGGTAAGGAGCACGAGTGGGGGGGAGGGACAGGGAGGGGAAGTTAGGCCCTCACTCACCCACCCACCCACCCACCACCATGTTTTCATCATAGGCTTGCATTGGGGGAAAGCTTTCTTTCCCCCCAGTGCAAGCCTATGGTGAAAACACCAAAAATGGCAGCCAATCCGACAATCAGACATCCGATTGTCGGATCGGGATCAGGTCCAATCTGATCCGATCTGAGGGACCTCCGATTTTGTCCGAACTGATCCAGGACAACATCGGAGGTCCCGATCCGGGTCCCGATCCGATCCAGGGGGTCCGTACACATCCCCAGTTATAATCATAACATTATGATTGTGAACACATAGGTGATTGTGGAAAACCAATACACCTGTGATCCTTAGGGTCACCATCTATGGGACATGGTAGGAAATAAAATCAGAAATATTGTATCTTTGGTCAATACTAGTAACTTGCTCTGTACATAGAGCAGTATCCAATGACATCATTCCACTTCCACTGGTCCCATTGTGTTTGTGAGAGTGACCACTTGTGCAATGGAGCTTTCAGAAATGCTCATTTCCTATGTGTTCACAACCTGTCCTGATCTGGAAACAAGTGTTTCTGCTCGTTTTGGATTATTTCTAGAAGCATGAAAACCCTTTTGCACAAGCAGTTACTCCCACTAGTATGTGGGCGCAATGGGATACGACAGATTGACAACATAATCCTATCCTATACATGTTTTCTCAGACATAAATCCAATTTACTCCCAGGTATACTCCCAGGTAATTGAGACTGGGACTGTTCGTTTCTTGGCCATCTATCATGAGTAGGAGCACTGTGTTTTTTTGAAAGCTGGCAATTGCATTTTAAACACTAAGACCACAATCCTTTGCATGTTTAGACAGGAAAAAGTCCTACAATTCCCAGCATGCCCCAGTCAATATGGTTGTTTGAAGGGATGCTGGGAGTTGTGGGATTTTTTCTGACTAAACATACATGAATGAAAGAAAAGGCACTGTCCCATTTATGTTTCTCTTTTGTGGGACCAAAAGGCTACTAATATTTTGATTTATTTTGTATAGGTTGCAAACAGAAATTGTGAAACTGGTATTTCCCAGATCCTTGTTGGATGCATAGTTCACATTAGGAGCAATATTTTCCTTAATTCTTCAAAGCATTTTTTCTGCATTTCTAACAACCCCTTAGAGACTTTAAATTGAGATCTGTTTTTTAAAGCAATTCTCCCTCCTCCATCATATGAGCAGACAGGTTTGTTATTGCATGGTTGCTCATGAATTCTGGACTGCTGGCATTGATTTTTTTTTTCTGGCAGCACTGAGAATTTGTTTTGAAAAATAATCCTGGTGACCACTAAATGGACTTCACAAAGAGAACTGAGAAGAAGAAAAAAGTAGGTCATGTTTGAGTTCTAGGAACTCTGGCAGTATTTTTTTTTAAAGGGTACAGGAGATCAATCCTCATAATTTTTCAAAAACTGGGAGTAGGATTTTAACAATGCATCTCTAATGAGTTTGTTTAGAGTAACTTGGCTCAAGTACCATGTATATCTCGGAAATTATAAAGGTTTCTGTCATGTCTTAGCTCACAGCACAATTCACACTTTCACATGTTGAAGCCTATAAGTCACAAATTGTTAATGTGATATTTTTCCTCTTTCAAGGAAACAGAACATGGTTTGTTTCTGAATAAAACAAAGGGACAGAGAAAGTGTGTTTATCTACATGAACAAAAGCCTATTATCAGCAATGGATAGGTATTTCCACAATTCATCAAAACGTTCTTTCTCGTACCATATTTAAAGCACTCCAACTGGTACAAAGCATATGGTCAGAACTCTGCCAAAACCAATGCCTATGTATGGAGAAAAGAAAAGGGAGACACAGGCCCAGACATCTGCTGCCTAAAGCAGTTGCCTCACTCTGCTTAATGGTAGGTCCCACTCTTGGTAAGCATCTACTTCAAAACTAACCCGGGTTCTTCATTATGTCCAGAATTGGGGGAATCTGATTAGTTTAAACTGTGGTTTATCACCTGTGCTGGAAAGAAAGAAAAAGCCCGATCCCCACCCAGCCGGAACGGCTTGGGAGGGGTCGGATTTTGCAAGTGGGACGAAGAGACGAAAGAAGACCATACGCATGCTTAACATGAGTATAGCCTAGCATGGGGGCGGAGCCAAGCCTATATAGCCTCGCCCTGCACAGCCATCCAGCCTCTTTTTCTTCTGGCCGGGAGACAGGAGACGTTGCTGGAAAGAGATAGTGTGCAGCCAGGAGGCTTGTCAGCGACCGCACACTCCTCAGGAGAGCTGGGGCTGGGTGGCTTCCCAGCCCCAAGGGTTTGGAGATTGGAGGGCAGGCTTGGAGGAGCTTCCACCCTTTCAGTCGCCCTCCTCATAATTCCTCTGCTGTTCTTGCACTGAGGGCGGCAACAGAGCAGGGAGGGAGCGTGCAGCCACAAGGCGTTTACTCGCAGCCGCACGCTTATTTCTGCTCGGAGGTTTGGTTTTGCTTCAGGGAGTGAGGAGACAGTTTGCAGCCACGAGGTGCGAGTGCAAATTCATTGGGAGAGCTGGGGCTAGGAGGCTTCCTGCCACAACAGTTTGGAGTTGGAGGGATGGATTATTTTTTTTTTGAAAGAGCAGCTTGCCTGCCCATAGCCTTCCCTATGGAGCTGAGGGTGCCGCATCCAAAGACTACAGTAGTATTTGTTACTCATGAGTAGGGGCACGGCTGGGATTACCTGCTGCTCAAGCGTCTGTTTTCTCTGGGGTCAGGTAGAGTGGTCTAGGCGGTAGTATTGCTTCTGGGTAGGCTGACCATATGAAAAGGAGGCACTATACTAGAGTGACCATATACAAAAGAAGGCAGGCCCCCTGCAACTTTAACTGCTGTGATGAAGAAGGAATTTCACCAGGAACTAATTGCATACAATGACACTGGCTGAAATTCCCTTTTCTCTACAACTGTTAAAGTTACATGAGCCCTGTCCTCCTTTTCATATGGTCAGCCTACTTCTGGGGGGCTTTCTTTTGCACTCCCCTCTTGTGGGTTGGATTGCCACACTTGGAATGCCTTCCCCCCCTCTCAAGAAGCTGCTGAGGGCACCAGCTTGAGGAAGCGTGATCCGGCTGGATCATTCACAATTTCTTACCCTCAGCGTCCAGTGTGGGGCTGGGAGGGAGAATCTGCTGGAGTGCAGGGGCTATAGCCAGGCCTCTACTCAGTAGGCCCCACTTTAACAGCCCTGGGGATTGGCAGACCACAGCATGGGCCCAGTTGGCCTAGCAGCCATTTTGTGTAGCAAAGGGATATTGGTAGGCAGGAGCCATTTTAAGTGGGGCTGCATTTAGGGTCTCCGAGGCTGGGTCTCTGCAGCGGCCCCACCTCCCTCAAAGACACACTAGCCTGTGCTTGTCAGCAGGTGTAGGCCAGGCTTTTCTGCATGGACTGGGGCTATAGAGAGCTGCAGCATTTACAGTAAAATGGCTGGGTGGATCATTGGTCTGACTCAGTATAAGGCTGCCTCCCAATAATAAAGAAATGAGAGACAGTGCGGTGTAGTGGTTGGAATGTTAGATTGGGTGGACTGAGACCATGATGAGCTACTGCCTTTATTATTTTTATTTTTTCAGTGTTAGCAATTCAGTCTTAACAACAAAACAATCTTAAGAATAAAAGGGCTGGGCAGACCATTGGTCTAACTCAGTATAAGGCTGCCTTCCAATAATAAACAAAACATAGTAATGGATAGTGTGGTGTAGCGGTTAGAATGTTTGATTGGGGACTGCTTCCTCAGGGTCTGAGGCCATGAGGAGTTGCTCCTTCCAGTGTTAACTATGAAGGGCCAGGTGGACCATTGGTCTTACTCAGTATAAGGCTGCCCCCAAATAATAAATAACAGAGACAGTTTGGTTAGCGGCTAGATCATTAGATTGGGACTCAGGAGATTCACTGCTATGAATAAAGCTCACTACCTGGCTTTGGGCCAGTTACTGGTTTTGTTTTGTTTTTTGCATAACTTATCTCACAAGGCTGCTGTGAGGATAAAGTGGAGAGGTGGAGTATCATTTAGTGGGGCCAGACACCCTTATTGCTACATAAACATTTAGGTCTCCACCTGGTGGTGATATTGAGATTTGTTTCGTTTTGCAGTAGTGAACGGGCTCAGGCCAAAAACTTATCATTAGCCTTTCTTTAACTTGGCCTGCCAGCTTGCCACAACTCATGTAGTTGCCTCCTTGTCACCTGGGGAACTTCAGGATGGGGCTGGTCAGGGCCATAGACCAGGGCAAAGGTTAGAGCCTTCGGTAGTTCACTGTGATGCCTTTAACGATCATTTCTCAGATAAAATCTCTCAGATAAGAGCTGACTTAGATGCCATTGTTATAGCAGAGGCTGACAGTGGAGTGTCCAGCGACTCCGCGAATAGGATTACACTCCTCCAGGGAGGAGATGCAGTTAGATCATATTTACAACATATTATTAATGCATCTCTTAGGGAGGGGAGTTTTCCATCATGCTTAAAAGAGGCGGTGGTAAGGCTGCTTCTAAAAAAGCCCTCCCTGGATCCCCTGGACTTTAATAACTACAGGCCAGTATCAAATCTTCCATTTTTGGGCAAGGTGATCGAGAGGGCAGTTGCCCTCCAACTCCAGGCAGTCTTGGATGACACTGATTTTCTAGACCCATTTCAAACCGGCTTCAGGGCAGGATATGGAGTTGAGACCGCTTTGGTCACCTTAGTGGATGATCTATGCCTTAGTATTGACAGGGGGAGTGTGTCCCTGCTGGTACTCCTGGACCTCTCAGCGGCTTTCGATACCATCGACCATGGTATCCTTCTGGAGCACCTGGGTGAATTGGGAATCGGGGGCACTGTGCTTCAGTGGTTCCGATCCTATCTCTCGGGCAGGTTCCAGATGGTGATGCTTGGGGATAGCTGCTCTTCAAAAAAGGAGTTGCTATGTGGTGTACCACAAGGTGCCATCCTTTCCCCAATGCTGTTTAACATTTACATGAAACCGCTGGGAGAGATCATCCGGAGGCATGGGGCGGGGTGCTATCAATACGCTGATGACACCCAAATATATTTCTCTATGCCTTCGACAACATCGTCAGCTAAGGATAGTGTGTCTACTCTGAATGAATGCTTGGAGGCGGTAATGGACTGGATGAGGAAAAACAAACTGAAGCTGAATCCAGACAAGACGGAGGTGCTTGCTGTCAAAGGCCCCAACCAGTTCTGGATGGGGTTACACCCCCCCCTGAAAGATTGTGTTCACAGCTTGGGGGTACTCCTGGATCCGTCGCTCCAGATGACAGCTCAGATTGATGCGACGGCCAGGAGTGCCTACTATCAGCTTCGGCTGATACACCAGCTGCGCCCCTTCCTAGAGTTGGAAGACCTAAAGACGGTAGTGCACGCGCTGGTAACTTCGAGGCTCGACTTCTGCAATGCGCTGTACATAGGCCTACCTTTGTGCCTAGTCCAGAAACTTCAACTTGTTCAAAATATGGCAGCCAGGTTGGTCACCGGTACACCTAGGGGTGATCACATCACACCAGTTTTAAAATCGCTTCATTGGCTGCCAATCAGTTTCCGGGCGAAGTATAAAGTGTTGGTTATTACCTTTAAAGCCCTTCATGGTTTGGGTCCAGGTTACCTGCGGGATCGCCTTCTCCCGTGCAATCCACCCCGCACACTTAGGTCCTCTGGGAAGAAATTACTCAAGTCAGCCAGAACTAGGCTGGCGAGTGTTACCCAGAGGACCTTCTCTTCCATCGCTCCCAGACTATGGAATGGTCTGCCAGAGGAGGTTAGACAAATCAGCAGTCTTCATGAATTTGAGAGAGTCATGAAGACTGCTCTCTTCCGACAGGCCTATCCAGATGAATTTTAAGATGTTTTTAATTATGTATTTTTTATTGTTTTTTTAAAAAAAATTAACTGTTGTGATTTTTGTGTTTTATATTGTTGTTGTTCCCCGCCTCAATCCGGAGGGAGAGGCGGGTTAAAAATTATTATTATTATTATTATTATTATTATTATTAGTCCTGGTTGCCCTCAGTTACACTCCATTTTGCCTGTCATATTTGGGCAGGCTTCTGAAGTTGGCATCACCTGTCAAACAGCCAGACGTCCATGTTCACATAGTTGGCCCTTGCGGCCAGACAGTACCAAGATCCTACGCCTGGTGTGCCTTGGGATCTGGGACAAGCAATGACCCATGACCCATGGTGGCATACCACTGAGTAAATAGGGAATTTAGTTTTTCAGAACTAAAGAGAGGAGTTTTAGGCCTTGTGGCCAGTCCTAGTCAAGGGAGATTGGTGAACGCACTACAGACCATGTGGATCCTAATCTGCTGAGGCAGCAAATCATCTGGGCCAGCTTGAGAACAACACGAGCAACTGTTGTCTCACAGGTTGGTCTTGGTCAGTTGGCCTCCATCCTAGTGGGATGGCAAGCTAGGCATGCTGTAGTGGCATCTCTGTAGTGCTGTAGTGGTTTCTGCCCCACTGCAGCTATGGTGCCCACCTGGGGGGGCATAGGGTCCCTAGACCAGAAGTCCTCAACTTTACAGGCTAGGGCAGACTTGGGAGATATCTGGATAGCTAGATAACTTGCTCCCTATGCGCTGGAAGTGTGAGGGTAGGGATGCCCATAGAGTAATGCCAAAAGTCAATAGGTAAATTCGTAGCTTGGCCCTTCTGCCAATAACCTGTATAGGGAAGGCATTCTTTGATAGTTTAGAGCCCTTCTTAAGGGGCCCTAGTGCTACCTGTTTAGCCTAGAACCAGTGAGCATTGGGACCAGAACTAAGTTAAGGATGTAAAGGCCAGCCAAGTTTTAGGCTTATCCCTTATCCCCCTTTGCACATCTTAAAGTGTTCCCACGGTTTAATCCATTAAGATGCCATGCTTATTCCTTATGGGTATTAGCACTGGTTGGCATACTATAGAAGCTACAATGTCAAGATTGGTTATTCCTAGAGATCTTTCCTTTTGCAGTAGTGATTGGGTTTTGGACCAAAGTCTTGTTAGCCTTTGTTCATTTTGGCCTGACAGCTGGCCACTGTTCACGTCATTCCTTCTTTGTCCTCTAAGGAACCTCAGGAATGGGCTGACAGGGCCATGAGTCCTGGTAGCCATCAAGCAATCTCTATTTTGGCCACCGTATTCCTGGGCTGGATAATGAAGTCGGCAACACTGGGTCATGTTGCCAGATATACAGGTTCCTGAAGTTGGCCAAGTGTGCTTGGGGATCTAGGAGAGAAACTATAGCCCCAGTTGGGGATTTTGAAACACATGTGGAGCAAGTGATGACTTCAAAGGAACCAGTGCCGGAAGCACAAGTCGGTGAGCCAGAAACAGCTATGGCTGCTAGCACAATGGTTCAGGATGTCCAGATTCCACAGCCAGGTTGCACCCAGATCCCATGCCCAGTTTTGGAGTCTTGGAGAGGTGAGGTGGCATAAGCCATTATGAGATTGGTGGCTCCCAGCACATGTGCAGCTTAAGAGAGAGCACGTAGGGAGTTTGGTGTTGTCAGGGCCAGGCGGCAGCTTCCAATCCTCTGGCCTATTCCAATAGAGCAGTTGATAGAGTTCTGTGTGGTTTTACACTGCACTGGCCTGT
The DNA here is from genome assembly GCA_029215795.1 of Anniella stebbinsi. Classification (NCBI taxonomy): domain Eukaryota; kingdom Metazoa; phylum Chordata; class Lepidosauria; order Squamata; family Anniellidae; genus Anniella; species Anniella stebbinsi. The sequence continues at coordinate 138,506,597 of JARDYH010000005.1, read as the reverse complement.
CCACGCATACCATCAGAAGTAAGCTGGCTGGACTCTCATTTATGTTAAAGGCAAATGGGTGGCCTGGCATCACGTAGGGCTTCCGCATAAGAAAGATGCTTGAGGGATGGGCTAGGTTGGCCCTGCCTGCTCCTGAGTCACGTCAGCCTATTCCCCCCGACTTATTAATTGGTTGAAAGACAATGGGTATCCCTCTGCTTTCAGTATTTGAACAGGCGTTATTCCATGCCTTGGCTGTTACTGCCTCTTCTGACGCATTTAGAATGGGGGAATTGTTCGCATGCTCCAAGTCAGATCAAGCAGGCGGAGCACTGCAGTGGGGAAATGTGCAGAGATTGGAGGACAAGGTAGTCCTTGGGGTGCAAAGATCTAAGACTGATCAGGGAGGCTAATTCATTCTGTTGGCGGAGGCCCCACTTAGGGAGCTCTGCCCCGTTGCAGTCCTGAACTGCTACTTGGCTTTCAGGGGAAGCGAGCCTGGCTTCCTCTCCCGTCATTTAAACAAGTCCCCATTAACTAAATATCAGTTCTGGATGGTGGCAAAGAAGGCATTAAGGGCACTGGGTTTGGGAAATTACCATTTGGCATCCATTTATTTATGATTGCTGCAGCATCTACTGTGGCCGCAATAGGGATGGGCAGTGCTAAGATACGCGCCATAGGGAGATGGCGGCCCGGTGCCTTCAAGGCTTATGTTTGGAAATGGGCACTCAGGAGTATATGGTAAACAGATATTTGTCTTCTGCAGGGCATAGGAGGAGACCAGCGCCTGGAAGGTCCTCGCCAGTGAACACAGTGGGTGTTCTGGGCCAGCCGTGGGGTGACGCAAGCAGCTGCCGGCACACAGCTGGGTCTTGGTCCATCAGCCTCTATCCAGTGGTTGGGGAGGCATGGCTTGCACTGGGGAGGTTTCCTCCACCTGCTGTTCAGATCTGGTAATGTGCCCGTGGTGCCCAAGGTATTGGTGTACACTTGGGTGTGAATGACTTGGGCCTTCTAAGGGGAAGGCCCTGATTATACAAGCTAAGTTAGATTTCGAGTTCATATGGAGCCAGTGGCCAGACACTTGGATAGTGTGGTCGAACATGCTCCCTAGAGTTCAATGGCGTGAAGGTTGGAACGCCCACAGTGTAAATAGGGCAGTTAAAATGTTACTAGGGAATTTAGGTTATTCTTTCATGATCGGCGAGGAGTAACTATCTCACACCCGGATATTCTAATTGCCGGAGGGGATTTATACAGGGCAGATGGAGTTCACCTTTCCGATGCAGGGAATGACATTTTCCTGCAGGATCTGAGTGTGGCCCTGCTGGAATTCTTCCAGTTCAGGTGGTGGTAGGGAGCCAAAGCTGAGGCTTGGCTCCCTTCTTTGGCGGATGGTGCGGGAATTTTGGGGGGATGAGAATAGGAACGGTGAGCACTCTGGCACCGTTATGGTGGGGGCAAGTCAGAGGCCCTGCTCCTCAGGGGCTTTGCAGCTTCCGTGTCAGGATATGGCTTGCCTTTGGGGACCTAGTTGTCTCATCTACCCAGAGCTGTGCAGCCCTGGGTGTGGATGATGCAGTAGGTCTCACCAAACACTCAAGTGTTGTGGGAATATGGGGGCCCGGTTTGACCGACCCCTGTGTTCAACGAGTGGCTCGCCCTGATTGGCAGGCTAGTTGCTCAGATCCATGGAGGGGAGAATCTCCATGTTAAATAAAGAGGCCCTAGTTTATCCCAAGCTATGGTGTCCGTGTCTTATTTCGTGTGATTTCTTCTCCGATTGCAAAACACTGGCTGCCAGTTTGCTACCAAGCCAGGTTCAAGGTATTATTATCGCCAGTTAAAGCCCTAAACAACATAGGACCTACTTAACCTGAAAGATTGTCTCCCCCTATGTAGCCTATTAAACCACTGCGATCCTTAGGGGCGGGGCTTGCTGTCTGTGTGCCATCCTTCAGAGTTCCATCTGGCAGCAATATGTTAGTGGGTCTTTTCTAAAGTGGTGTCCTCCCTCTAGAAGGACCTTTCCTCTATGACATGTCAGGCACTGGCCATCACATGCTTTTGGTGGTTATTAAAAACTTACATGTTTGTCCTTGCTTTTTCCAAACATTTAGTTGCCTGAAGGTTGTTCTACATTTATAATAATGTATTATTTTATAATTGGCTGCAACCCCCCATTTAAAATGGGAAGTGATAAATGAATATTCTAAAACAAATAAATAGAAAGACAAATAATTTCATTCATTCTTTCTAACTGCTTGCATTCTCATCACAGCCCAAACAACCTTCCATTACCTTTCACTGTTAGCCAGTTCTTCCATTAGGCAAATTTTAGCATTGTTCTATCTTTGATGAACTCCACAACAGAGTATTACTAAGTCAGATATGAGAAATTGTTGTAGGAACTTTTAAAACTTTGTGCTTAAAAATCTAACAACTGAATATATGGAGCTAACACATGTCTAGACTCAGGTTTTAGTCTGGTAGGAGTGGTAAATTATTCATGACTGGCATCTTTGTTTTATTTTATTTTTATATTAAAGGCCTCAAGCTTATGCCCCGTTATTTTTTTTATACAGTGCTTTATCTGCATTTATTATGCCAATACAAAATGCAGTATTTCCAGGAGCAAGTATCTTAGAGGGGTCTTATTTTTATTTTACATTTTGCATTTAAAGATACTTTATTACAGCTAAGGAAAAAAAACCTAGCAGTAAATAAATAAAAAATTCAAGGAAGTTCTTCATATAGTTTTGTTGTTTATTATTATACAAAGTATCATAAAAGGAATAGAAACATCCAATGTTTGGCTGCTTGATGTATGCTAAAGTAGGATACAAAGAATTTGTATGATCAGCAGCAGCAATAGCAGGTGTAGTGATAAATATAGCCATGTATATAAATTTAGGAAATCTGGGAATGAGAGGGAGAGAAATAGATATAGAGGGAAAATTTAATACGCCCTTTTTGCTGCATTATTAGGCCAGAATGAATAGAGCAAAGTCCCTGTTTCCACCATCTCTATCCTGTACCCATGTACTGTTCCTTTAATGTGGTCTGCCCTCTTCCAGGCATTATTGCCAGATGTATAAGAATTCTGATACACATACACATATCCAATCAAATAGGGATGTGTGAATCACAACCACCACTCCTGACTTGCCTCCCGAAAAAGCAAATTGACATGAACATGAAAACTTTATTTTTCAAATGTTTGATAAGCAAACTCAGAAGACCCAAACAGGTGATGAATGCCCCCCTTGACAGCTCAAAAGCTAAATAAATAAATAAATAAATAACACAACAAAACACAGACCAAAAAACCTACCCTACCTATACAAAAGGAGAGGAGGCAGCTGGTGGAAGAGAGGGCTTTTTAGGCCCAGAACTGGCTTCTTGGACTATGACAACTTTGCCTGAGCTATAATTGGTGTCTGTCACTGGGACAAAAAAGAAACTGATAAAATTTTGAACACTAAACAAAATAATCTTTTCTCCAGTGTCATCCAACAGTGTGCATAACTGGTAGCCTAATTTCAGCTGAGGGGAGTTTGGAACATACTACATACAACTGCAAAACATGCTGTGAGAAACCCTCAAGGGTTGTCATGCAAGATCGCAAGTGTTCTCAGGTATACAGTCTAGGCTGACCATATGAAAAGGAGGACAGGGCTCATGTAACTTTAACAGTTGTAGAGAAAAGGGAATTTCAGCCAGGGTCATTTGTATGCAATTAGTTCCTGGTGAAATTCCCTCTTCATCACAACAGTTAAAGTTGCAGGCACTATACTAGAATGACCATATACAAAAGAAGGCAGGGCCCCTGCAACTTTAACTGTTGTGATGGTCACCTTAACTCTGTAGTTCCCATCTTTAACAGTTGCATAGAAAAGGGAATTTCAGCAGGTGTCATTTGTATGCATGCAGCACCTGGTGAAATTCCCTCTTCATCACAACAGTTAAAGCTGCAGGAGACCTGCCCTCTTTTGTATCTGGTCATGCCAATTAGGGATCCTGCAGCTTTAACTGTTGTGATGAAGAGGAAATTCCACCAGGTGCTGCATGCATAAAAATGATACCTGCTGAATTTCCCTTTTCTATGCAATTGTTAAAGATACAGGAGCCCTAACTGAGTATTTGATTACTCCCAAGAATAATGACTACATGGCAGAGAAATCGAAACTCATGCAGAACAGATGTAATGCAAAGTAGATAATTCAAGAATGTGAGCTATGCCACCAGACTACAGATCAAGGCACATATATGCATGATATGTTTGAGAAACTAAGCATGTAGGAAACATTACATAAGGTCTTTTCTAATTTAAGAGCTACATCCTTCTTCCTACATAAACATGTGACAGATACACAAACACAACTAGCAGAAGCACACAAGCTCCCTCTTTCATGCACATACAGGCAAGAAAAATGCAGAGATTCCCACTTTATCTCTCTATGCTGCAAATGCACAGTCAGCCAGATATAGAGGCAGAATTGCATGAGTTAAGTTGAACTAACCAGCCAATTCCTTGATTTGATTTCTAGTTGATCATGTAGATCAACTTGAGGTGGGTGGGTTGGTAAATAAGACCCAAAGAAATCTTGGAGAGATTTACTGAAATGTAAATTTAATATCTAACTTTTTACGGAACTACTGGACTGTTTTAGGAGCTACTAGTGAAGTGAACATGGTATCACAAGTAAACATCCAACATGACAAAAGATACTATATAAGAAGAAATGAACAATAGGGAACACCAGCATGGGCTAGATCTAGAGCGTCATCACACTGGAGGTTTAATGCACATCTGCCGTGATTTTGATCCACTTTTTCAGAGCTGGACTCGCTCAGGGCAAGAGAACAGCATGACAGGGACGACGTCATGCTAGTCCAGTGCTGAAAAAGTGGATCAAAGTCGCAGCAGATGTGCATTAAACCTACAGTGTGATGACGCTCCTACACTACTGCTTTATAGCAGTATTGAAGTGCTCTGATCACTATTTGGGCACAATCCACATTCCATATACCTAGGATGGCCATATGAAAAGGAGGGCAGACTCCTGTATCTTTAACAATTGCATAGAAAAGGAAATTTCAGCAGGTGTCATTTTTATGCATGCTGAGTGACCAGATACAAAAGAGGGCAGGGCTCCTGCAGGTTTAACTGTTATGATGAAGAGGGAATTTCGCCAGGTGTGGCATGCATACAAATGACGCCTGCTGAAATGTCCTTTTCTATGTAACTGTTAAAGAAACAGCAGCCCTGTCCTCCTTTTCATATGGCCACGCTAAATACCACTTTAATGGTGTTATATACTGCTTTTTATTCAACATTCCTAATGATTTGACACAAGGTGTAAATCTGGCCACGATAAAAAAAATGATTTTTTTTCCCGGGGGGGGGGGAATAAATAGAGCTGAGCAGAAAATGTGGAGGAATGTTATGGCAGTTCATGAAATCATGGGAGTTGCAGCTTGAGGGAATAGGAGGAAATTATTGTCTCTGGTAGTATAAGAACTAAGGACCAGCCACTGAAACTAAAAGTAAAAGATTTATGCCTAACCTAACCATTATTGCTACCATAAATGGTTTTAAAGGTATTACATACATGATGGCCGAATTTGATTCTAAGACAGTGTCAGTTTCATATTGAAAGGAAATCTGTTAAGCAGGAGTATCAGTGAGGGATATTGCTTTTCACCTAGATTTCACTGAGACATTCTCTTACTATCATTACTATTGGTAGGAAAAAAATCAAGCTCAATTTACCAGAGTCCAAATTTGGCAGTGGGGTGGGGGGTGGGGAGTTGTTTTTTAAATGAATAAAAAATGAGATGAATAAAACCTGTTTTGTTTGTTTGAGTGTGAGTTGTCAAACTGCACAGGAATTTATACGAATAAGTTCTGAATTAAAAAATTAAGAATTCATTTTTCACTAATGTCATTCATTTCCCATTTGTTTCTCTTGGGGTGAAAAACTAAAAAATCTGGAATAGTGCATACAAGCCACAAAGAGGAAGGCAAGAGGAGAGAGAAAGAGCAGGTAGTGTGTGTTGTTGGTGTGCCATTTTAAATTGCCTATAAAATGGAGGGGGGGGGACTTTGTCCCATCAATCTGAAACATTGCAGGTGTCATGCCTTGAAAGTGTAGCAGGATAACTGAAATATTCATGTCATTTGGATAGAAAACAGAAACATTACAGGTAATAGAAGATTGGCTGGGTCTCTACAACAGAAGGAAACCACACAACAATGGGAATAACACAAGTGAGTGAACTAGTTCTGAATTACTTATTAAAACAAAACAAAAAAAGATGGAACAAATGAACATTTTATTAAAACACATTCTTGCACACCCATAGCCTGAATCACAATTACAATTCCTATGTTCTATTTAAAATAAATTAATAAATGGGTCTTTTCCAATTTGGTTTAGAATTCTTGTTTCTCTCCCCATGGCATGTTCTCAGAAATCCTTGTTCAGCTGGTGGAATTACAAGGCATATAACATTCCCAAACTAGGGCAATGGAAGTGTTGAGAGCCAGGCCAATAAGCAACATGGAAGCAGGGCTCCTGCCAGAAACAGTTTTCAGTCACACAGTGGTCAGCTCTTGTTCTAATGATGTAGCTGCCGGACATGGCATCATGACCACGGAAGAGATATTGCAGCCGTTGTAGTGGTGGAGAATTAAAGTCTATGGGGGACCAGTTCTGAAGTCAAAATCTTCATAGGAAAGAAGTGAAAAACATAAACCACATATGGACAGGGTTATATTCATAGGGACATGTGGCGAATTAATAAAACACATCTCTTGAACACAGTGATTGAAGCCTTTATTCTCCAGTTCTTATATGAAAGCCATTTTAACCACTGTGTAAGGGAATACAGACTGCAGAGAAATATAATGGGACAACAGAAGTACTTTTTATGAAGCAGAGTAACAATAGATGTATGTCAGATAAACGAAGAAGTATTTGTTCTTTTGGGCACAGCTGTAGATTTTGATAATGTAGCCAGACTGATTATGTCCATATCATTGGACTGGTTCAGATGATACCTAGCCTCCTGATCTAGCATAGACCCCCTCTAGATGGATTCCGTTTGACGCCTGTTCCTCCGATTATGCGCATCTTCTCGGAAGCGCTTTATCGTAAATGCTTGTATGCAGGAGGTAATTGAGCACTCAACAGGTGACCTTACCAGTTGTTTCAAATGCGCTTTACAAGTAGTTAATGCGGAGAATCGCTTGTTCACATAGTCAAAATGCGCTTTAACGGCCGGAGCAAAATAAAACTCGCTGTTTAACGCGCATTCGATAATGCCATAATTGGAGAGAAAACACGCCTCTACGCCCGATTTGCACTCCGTTCTTGTAGAGGTAAAGTTTTTAATGCGCCTTGAAAGAGCTTTAAACGCCTCTTGTAGAGGCAGCCATAGAGATGTGCAGCAGCATCTGCTCTTTCTGCCCACCTGATGCACTTGCCCTGTTTTCATAGAAGTAAAGTCCAATGTACATAGGCTAAAAGTTACTGGATTAAATTCAAGAAATTAACCACATACTTACAGTATACCCTATGTGTGGATTTGCACACTCCATCCTTCAGAATATCTTAAGAGATGTATGCCAAATTTGATAAGTATGTACCCTTCATAGCTGATGAGAAGCTTTGGTATTTTGTAGTCCTACATCTATGGAATCAGTCCTCTACTGATTACTGTTGATTTAAAGAGACAGGCAAGAACATCGTTCAGATTAGCAACTGTAGTACTAACCATGCCATATTGTTCTAGAGCAGGGATGGGCAATTAGTGGCTGTCCAGATATTTTTGTCTATAACTCCCATCAGACAGCATAGCCAACGATGAGGGACCATGAGAGCTGTAAGCCAAAACATCTGGAAGGTCACAGGTTGCCCAGCCCTGTTCTGGAGGTACGTTTTCCCTCATTTCTGGTTCAACACTATAGTTACTGAGGGAAGAAACTGATTTGATTTTTCTAAATGAGGGCTAGCCAATTCAAACACATCAATATATGTACATCATTCTTCAGTGGTGATACTCCTAGCTGTAACCAGGAAAGCAGAAGAATTGGCATGGAAATGTTCATGGCATCAAGGCCATTCACATTGTTAAATGTATTCAAATGGCGCATAAAAACATTTTCTTAGTCCCCTCCACATTGTAGAGTAAGACTTTAATCAGCATCGAGGTAAGATGTGAGTGGGAGGTACGCATTCTTTCAAAAAAATAAAATCTGTCTCGAGGTTAAAATACGGCAATTGAGCTCCCTGTTAGTTCATAGAACTTCCCATGTGAACTCCAGTACCCATTAGTGTAAAAGTCTATTTGAGAATGCCCCAGTTATGCATTCTTCCCTTTCCTTTTTCATGGTGGACAGATCATGTGAAGAGAACTTATATGTCCAAGGTATGTAAATGGGCATCACTAGGAGGTTCTATGCACAGTGAGGGTGAATGCACAACACCATGCCTCACTCCTGTGCTCCATCCCATGTGAATGTGACATGCTGGGGCCATGAGCAAAGTGGAGCTCAAAGAAGAAAATGGAGAGCCTCTGTACGTACAGAGCTCTGTGGACCCAGTGGATCCTGTGCCCTGGCTCATAATATGGTTGTGAATGCAGTTCTCTAGTTCACTTTACACATACATACTCATTCCACTCATAAGGACACTTAACAACTTATTATGCAATTAAACCAATGACAGCATCCCACTGATATCAAAGAAACAGGCTGAAGTGAATGAAGTCATAATCTTCCCTTAAAAGAAAGTTTTATAAGTTATCCCAGCTCAAGGCACTTCGTATTTTCTGGTAATATTTGCAGTAAATGTGGACAGATGTTAAGTAGACATCTTGCAAGCCAACCTCTCTAGTTTCAAGTGTTTTATAATTAAAAGCTCTCTATAATTCTATTCAGCATCCCATGCTTACTGCCCACTCTGACTCCCCCACCCTCTACTGCTCCGCATGAATGATCCACTTTGCTTGAAATAGTACATTAATATTCTTTTTTAGAAATTGCTTTATTTTTATTTGGGTTGATTTTTTATCTAGATTTGCCTCTTATTGTGATTTTGTTTTAATGTTAATGTCGAATGAATGAGGTTGGACGAATCTGTCAATTTCAGTCAAGCGAAGTTTCTCATTTTTAAAGCCTTAAGTTAATTTTGTTGCATTGATTTTGTGATGTTTTTAAGAAAATTAATCAGCATTGTTGTGTACAATTCTCCTATTATATGCCTTTTATACACATTTTTGTATTAGAGAATTGTATCACAAAATTCAGAAAAGTCAGAATATCAAAAGTACATCTGCTATTTGATTTGCATATTGGTTGAAGAAGGTAAGGTCACACATGAATATGAACCAGACGTCTCCCACTTTATTTATTCATATTGGTGAGCCTCGAAAGTCATGGGAAAGTGCAGCAGATCACACATGTAGAAAAGAGCAGATATACCAACCCTTTGATGTTGATTGTGTAAGCAATCCCACAGTGCATCAGCGGTTAATTTGATTGTGGGATCTGATTCCTTCAGATTCGAGCCTGATATGAAATGGGGTTTGCTGTCCTCACCAGGAAGGTCTCATTGCCACTTCTTCCCTTCCTTCTTCCAGAAAACATACACAAATCCCTTACATTTGCCAAATATAGGAAAAGCCTCTCTTCACTGGGAAGAGATATTCCTGAATATCCTGTGCAGTGTCATTTCCTGTTAGGAAGCTTGGGATTTGTAGTTCTTGTTATCCATGTCTCTCTCTTACATCTGAATAGCTCTCATTCAAGTTTTTACCACTTCAGGTATCTCCGCATATTCATGTTGGGACATGGAAGATGTGAACATTTTCTTTGGATAATGATAGAGAAGGGTTCTTCCTGTTTCCTTCAGCTATCATGTCTGAAACAGCTTTTATACACATTGCTTATTTCTCACTTGCCTTTTGCCATCCCATCCGTATCACTGTGAAATGGCAGCTGTTTAATTTTTTTGTTTTGAGCTCTGATTTTACAGTTTAGACAGGAACTCCCAAGGTTTGTCTTTGGGAATGTCTTTATGGAAAGAAATAATAATAATAAATCACTGAACATTTTGTCCTTCTATCCTCCAGGGCTTCTCTGAAATTCATGCTTTTGAAAAATTTACAGAAGTTAGTGCGTCATGACCTTCCCTTTCTAAAATCAGATTGACTCTCTTTGCGGAGCGAAGGATGAGAAATGAAGAGGCGACACAGAGTTGGGATTTAAACAAGGGCCACTTTATTTATTTACAAGAAAAGCAAGCATAAAGGGGGGAGGTAACCTAAGCGGGCATTTTGCATGGCCAGCCAGGCCATTGAAGGGGTCGGGCGAGACATTCACAGCCCGGGAAGTGGCGCCTGCTTTTTCGCCGCCCCCCGAGCTTCCCCAATCTGAGGTGGGGGTGGCCTTCCGGTGTCGTCTCCACTCGTGCCGCAGGGCTCCGAGTAGACGAGATGGGTTGGCCCCAAAGGGTAAGCCTTATCCCCCCAACTGATGCCGCAGGGCTCTCAGTGGTTGGCCCTCAGGCGTTACCAATCACTTGAATAGTGCCCGTGAATGCTCACCATTAAAAACATATCAAATGCCCGCTCCTACCGCCAATAAAGTGACCAAATTGCCAGATTGACCTAGTTATCACCCATCCTGCTTTTGCAGTGTGAAGTAGGCGAAAAAACTCACACTCAAGTTAGATTGTGAGCAAAAAATTCCTACTTGGCCTCAAAAAGACGACCGGCGAACCCACACTGACAACAGGGGAGGGCGGGAGGGAGCTGCGCAGCACACAGTGGAGATTTGGAGGGGTCCTGGTCCCCCTTAAATAGCCACAGACCCCTCCTATCTCCGGTGGCACCACCCTGGGCCAGCCTATGGTGGCCCCCCACGTCACCTCTCCCCATCCTCGCCTGCAATCTCCTCTCCCCATCCCAGCGGGCAGGGTGGGGAAAGGTCTTTGCGGAGCGAAGGATGAGAAATGAAGAGGCGACACAGAGTTGGGATTTAAACAAGGGCCACTTTATTTATTTACAAGAAAAGCAAGCATAAAGGGGGGAGGTAACCTAAGCGGGCATTTTGCATGGCCAGCCAGGCCATTGAAGGGGTCGGGCGAGACATTCACAGCCCGGGAAGTGGCGCCTGCTTTTTCGCCGCCCCCCGAGCTTCCCCAATCTGAGGTGGGGGTGGCCTTCCGGTGTCGTCTCCACTCGTGCCGCAGGGCTCCGAGTAGACGAGACGGGTTGGCCCCAAAGGTAAGCCTTATCCCCCCAACTGATGCCGCAGGACTCTCAGTGGTTGGCCCTCAGGCGTTACCAATCACTTGAATAGTGCCCGTGAATGCTCACCATTAAAAACACATCAAATGCCCGCTCCTACCGCCACAGGGGGAGACAAAACCATTACACAGTCTCCCCCCCTCCCCCCGGAAGCAGAACATTACGTAGCCCTTCCTGAATATCTGCTAAAAATAACTGGTTACCAGGCGGAGACCGGTGAACCCCGTCGCGCCTATAGAGCTCCCTCCGAAAATGGCTAATGTTAGGATGTTGAATACTAAAGTCCCCATGCTGCGCTAGGGCCTTAAACCTCTCAGTATTAACCCGCTTTCTTGCCCTTCCAATAGCAAGGGGATGACTGGACACCCACCAGTTCATCCGAGGCAAGATGCAAATAGCAAGGGGATGACTGGACACCCGCCAGTTCATCCGAGGCAAGGTGCAAATAGCAAGGGGATGACTGGACACCCACCAGTTCATCCGAGGCAAGATGCAAATAGCAAGGGGATGACTGGACACCCACCAGTTCATCCGAGGCAAGGTGCAAATAGCAAGGGGATGACTGGACACCCACCAGTTCATCCGAGGCAAGGTGCCAATAGCAAGGGGATGACTGGACACCCGCCAGTTCATCCGAGGCAAGGTGCAAATAGCAAGGGGATGACTGGACACCCGCCAGTTCATCCAAAGCAAGATGCATGACCATATACTCCGTATGCCGGGCCAGCGCTGTCGTATATGCTGAAAATCAGCCAAAGCTTGCAAAATGAGGGCCTTGCCCTTCATTAAACCCAAGTCGTTCCCCCCTAAATGAATAAGCAAGACCTGTGGGGGAAACCGAGCAGTGTAGTATAGCGCGATGGCAGCTCACCTTGAGGCGTAGGCCCAAGTCCCGGGACCGGATTGGTGTATTGCAGAGCAGGTTCTGAAGGCGCCACCGTACTCTGTTCTGAGATGGAAATGGTAGGGACTGCGGCAGGACTCGCTTCTGTGACTGGCACTTCATTGGAAGGTCCACCCGAGGAGCTTTCTATCGCCATTATACGGGCTGAAAGAGTATTCAATAAATCATCATGTCTTTTCTTACGGGTGTGTCTACGTTCAGTCAGAGTGCGTGGCAGGATTGGAATTGAGGTAGTAGAGATACCTCTTTCCTCTTCCAGTGTTTGTAATCTCGCAACTAGACTGGAAACTTGTGGGTCGAGTTCTTCCTCAGAGGAAGAATTCTCAATGGGCCGTTTGCGTTGCGATGATTGTGCAGGAGCCTTTCATCCGCCCCCCAATTCCTTTCTTTGGGGGCATAATGACAATACAGATGCTGCGTAAGCAGCTGTCTCACTGGAATACTATAATACCAACAGGAGTGAATAGTAAAAAATGGCTGCCCAAGGTGGCCCGTATACGTTGGGGCTTTTTGGGCTAAGGGTGACAACCAAGTAGGGGTGTGGAGATTGTGAATCTAAGCAAAGCCAGAAAACTCAGGAACTAAAATCGCAGACTAATAGAACTAACAGCCTAGTATTGTCAACACTGAATTACATTTGCTACAATTCTATCAGTATTTCAATTATAACTAAGTCAGAAACAAAGAACAATAAGAGGGGGACTTCCAATCCCCCCTCAGGGAGTCTTTTCCCCGCCTGACTGGGGTTCTACAATGTTCTCCCGCTGCGTTTTTTGCGGCTAGGAGCAGGCAAACACGCTACCCCCCCCCCCCCGGCTACCCAGAACCTGAAAGGCACAGCCTGGGGATGAGGAGGCCTTGAAGAAGCTGCCTTCCGTCGCTGCTGCTCCTCCGCGAATTGCTTCCCCGCCGCCTGGGATTTCCTGCCCTTCGCTGCTTGCAGCCGCGATTGCCCTTGGCCCTGACCAAGCCGTGCTGCCCTATGCAACGCCCAGCAGCCGTGCAAGTGCCTTGCCGCCGATTCTGCCGCCGCTGGGATCCCCCGCTGTGGCTGGCTTTAATGACGCTGGGGCAGCCCTCTTGCTGCTCTGCGGCCGTTCCTGGTGCTGCTGGCTGCTGCCGCGCCAGCTGGAAAGGGGGCGGGGTTTCCGTCGGGCTTCCTCTTCTGCTGTTCGCCGCTGCAAAGGCCCCGCTCGGGTCTTCGTTGTCCTGCTGGCGCCGCAGCAGCCCCGCCTGCCCTCCAGCCGCTTCCAGCGGCCGCCGCCGAGCGGCTCGCCGCCGCGGGAGCCCGGTGGCAAGCCTCCTCAGCCGCTCCCCCGCTCGCCGCGCCGTCAAGCCGACTCTTCTCCTCGCTGGAGCTCCCGGTATGCTTTCCTGTCTTCTCCCGAAGCTGCTTCCTCGCTGGTCAGTGCTGTTCAGCTCTGCTTCACTGCGAGCTGCGCAGCACACAGTGGAGATTTGGAGGGGTCCTGGTCCCCCTTAAATAGCCACAGACCCCTCCTATCTCCGGTGGCACCACCCTGGGCCAGCCTATGGTGGCCCCCCACGTCACCTCTCCCCATCCTCGCCCGCAATCTCCTCTCCCCATCCCAGCGGGCAGGGTGGGGAAAGGTCTTTAATTCTGTGCTTCTTTTCTTGTGTCATAAGAAACGTTATGAGATTTTCAACTCAAATGCTGTTTGCTTTTTGATCCCTTTTTCTAAAGGGGCAATTGGAAATAGAATACAGCGTTATTAATGCATACATATACCCTCTGTCTGTCTTGCTGTCTATGCTTTATGTTTCTTTTTAGTTATTGCTATTGTGATAGGGCCTCCTGTTCAGGGATTGTATGCTCTGTGTGTTGTGGATTGCCTACAATTAGGCATATTATCAAATCCAACCCACTATGACCTTTTAAACAATAGTCTGCATATTATCTCTAGAACAACTTATTTGTATTCTCAGTCACTGCTCATCTAATGCCCATGAATCTGCCTGTTTTTCATTCATGGTAACAGATGTGGTGGCAATTGAGGATGAACCCTGCTGTTCTTTTATCATCCTTTTCTAATGCCTTTGAGTTTCTTATTTTCTATTTAACTTCCCCCCCCACAGTTTTACAGACCAATTCTTAGAGCTGCTGCAATGAGCAGATTACACCTCCATGATCTGGTAGTGAGTTCTGACCCCAACTAAAGCCAGTTGGTACTAAGACTTATCTCCCAGCTAGACACAGATATTTCTGCTGCAAATAGAAAGAATTCTGTTCTTCATTTGCTGTGTCACACAAGTCACTGTATGCATTACTGAATGAGTAGTGGGTCATGGAAAAGAAAACACACATTATTTCCCTGCCTACGTAGCACTCTTCCCCTGCATCTAATGTCACAAGCCATGGGGGTATGTGACATTTGAATCAGCTTAGGCATTGCAACCTTCTACCAATGCCATTATTTCCACTGCATCAAAGAGAACATTCTATTTCTAAAGAATGAAATTCTTATCACTGTCCAAATCAGCATCCCAGCAGGAGCTCATTGAGTTACCTCAGGTTGAAACTATACAACTCAGGTCATATTTCCTCCATTGCCCCTTCCCCGCTTGGGTATAGTATACCTGAGATTATAAACATGTAATTGCAGTGACATTGGTTCCTTCCAGACAGATAGTGCACAGTGCTACCAATCGAAAGACACTGTAGAGCTATTGCTTCTTGATGAATTTGTGGGAAGAGGAAGAGATGGAAGGAGTGGTAGGAAAACATGGGAGGATTACAACATCATCTGGATCCCCCATAAAATTCCATTTACAAACCACCAATTGTGAATAAGGCATCTGAAAGCACCTATTATAGTGTAATGCTTACAGTGTTCGAATAGGTTGAAATCCTCATCCAGCCTTGACGCTTCCTAGGAAACCTTTGTGAAGGTAAAATGTGGGAAGGAGGACCTTTTACTGTTTTAAGCTTTTTAGAGGAAAGACAGGGTGTAAATATAATAATTCAACATAATTAAAGTAGTAATTTGACCTTAAATATCTTCAAAGCAAATTTGGGAGGATGCTTCTTGAGGCAAAATATCATACTTCAACTGTTAGGCCCACCAAATTCTCCATGGCAAGTGTGACCTCACCCTCTGCTGAGCTTGATGATCTAAAAGCCTTCCTCCCTACTTTGATGCTGCAGAGATGAGGCAGTGGGATAATCCTGTCAGTTGCAAAGTGGTCCCCTCTGCTTCCTCAGCTCCAAGTTTTAAAAGAAAACCAAATGTTGGAAGCACATGCTTCTTGCCTCTTTCCCACAGGAAGGCAGAGGCTATTGTAAGCCATTGTTCTGCAATGGGTCTGATAGCCCATTTGCTGAGCATCAGCTAGGAAAACTCCCTTCCTGTGTTCCTTATTTCCTGTGTTTCCTAATTTGGGGCTTGGTAAGCAAAGCCAGCAAAAATGGTAGACCCCTACAACATATATTAGGAATTTTAGAGAAAGACAAAAATGTATCCAACATTTCTATGTTGTTTCAGATGTCACCAAAGGCAAAAAATAAATAAATAGTGGATTTGGATCTAGTTAGTTTCACCAGAGGAACCAATGCTGAGATGTGTCAAAATAGTTTTTTTAAAAAAAATTGGGAAATATTCTGTCATGAAGGCTGCACAGATATCTAGACAACCCATGATGAATATATGAACCAGCCCTAAAACAACTATGTGTGTTGATAGTTTCAACTGCCTTTCCCAACTCTCTCTGCCATAGCCTTGTTTAATCACATTTTAGTATTAAATGAAGACACATGCACACACTATATGTGTGTATACACATGCACAGTATGCTTTCCCCTGTATCTATTATTTATTTATCTTAGCAAAGTATTCATTTTCTGAATATTTTATTTTTGATTCTGTATATTTATGGCAAATGCATGCATGTTGCTTAATTTTCCTGTTTCTGATTGAGAAAGAAAAAAATAACCCAGTTGATATCATATATTTATGGCAAAATTATACATTTTCTCCTGGCAGTTAACAATTTTGCCAGGCAGTTTATAACTTGAGAGGAACAGACTTCTCTCAGTTGCAAATTTATTCCTGTAAAGCAGGTGTGGGAACCTGTGACCCTCCAGATGTTGCTGGACTACTACTCCCATAATCTCTGACCATTTGCCATGTTGGTGGGAGTTGAAGTCCAGCAACATCTAGAGGGCTACACATTTCCCACCCCTGCAGTCAGAAAGCTGCTAATGGAATGGAGAATAGAAAACCTGCAGTTGAAAGAAACTGCACTGGTGGAATCTTTTACTTGTTTGCCTCTTTTTGGGATATGCATTGTTCTAATCTGTGGTCTTTAAGAGAAATAATGTGTCTGAATTAGTCTAGAACAGGAGCAGGCAATTTCAGACGGGCAATCCCTGAAACCCACTGTAGCCCCTCCCACTACCACCACCATTGCTGAAATCGCTGCCGCTAACGTTAAGCTAATTTGATGGCAGAAAGAAGGTGCACTTTCACTTTAGAGCACACCCTTTGTTTTCATGCATAATCACACCTCTGGAAGCCCCAGATTAATACAAATGTCCATTAAAACAAAGGGACAGACTTGTTTCTGAACTGAATTGACTTCCCATTCCAAAATATGCAACTAGAAGTTACACAGTAGAATTGCCTTCTCCAGTTTGGTGTCCTCCACAAAGTGGCTGGGAGTTATTGGATTCACAGTCCAACACATCCTGAAGGTGCTAAGTTGGAAAAGGCTGCAGTACAATCATCATCAACTACCTCTCATTCTGCCCCCCCCAAAAAAACAACGACTCTCAGTGATCATATACCTATCTTGAGTTTGACTTGACCAACATCTCCAAGAAGCCCCTTTCTTCCTGTCTAGCCGCTAACTGAGGGAGGTTACAGTTAGGGATGTGCACCTTCTCAGGCTGAATTTTGGCCTGAATCCGAGGCACCCTGGAGTGGATTGCAAATGGTCCGAAAGCTTTGGGATGCCTCAGCCTGATTTGAGCTGGTTGTGAACTGCTGCTCCTGCCTGCTATGAGGCCAACCAGGAGTCCATTGGATTCCCGGCTCACCCCCCCTCCCTCTCTACCCTTTCCTTTTCCCCCTTCCCTCCCTTGTTCCTCCCTCCTTCCAGTTCCCAGAATTGCTGCCCCCACTGCCCGTAGGATTTATTTTAGCCATCCATTCTTGGTCATAAAGAGCCATTTGCAACAGTAGATCTAGGAAAACTAGAGAGCCCCATCTTCATGCAAAATGTCAGTTCTAATCAAGGACGCATGACTAAGATAAAGCCTGCAAGTGGTAGAGGAAGTGTTTCTGGATTCTGGGGGGGAACAGGGAGGGGGAAATCCAATGCACTTCCAGTCATCCTTGAACCTGGGAACCCACAACTGCCAAGCCACTTCAGGGGGGTCCGAGCCTTGCTTCGGAACTGAATCTGAAGCGGGTTGACCCAGTCTCAAAGTGCCCTGTGTCGTCTCAGTGCCGATTCAGAGCTCCCAAATCAGCCTTTGAGGCAAGTTTTGGGGGATTTCACAGCTCTAGTTACAATGTCTAATTTAAAAATCCCATACTATATTTTTGAAGTTAACCTTAATGCAAGTTTAGAATGGCATATATCCTGCCAAACTCATATGCTGTGGAAAAGCTTACATTAGCTATATTGTTCAAGCTAAATTTTTCCATATTCAAAAGGAGAGCAGATTTATTATCTCATTAACTCCTGCTGGTTTAAGCACTTAGGATATGCAGGGTGCTGGTCACAGACTATGCTTCCAACGTGACCAGGAATAAGCATGGTTTTAATACTAGGTATGGAAATTTACAGGCATATCATTAGTATTCTAGTGGCATGCCTCTTTTCCTAAGTGGCTAAATGAAACTCTCAAAATAAGCACACACACAAAAGTTTGTGAATTTTACCTAGCACAGAAGTGACAGATGGAGAGTAAAATAGTTTATGGGAGAGTCTAACAGTACATGCAGTATCGTTCCTTACAGAAGGCAATGTAAAATAGATGTGCGGGCACACACACACACACACACACACACACATTATGCAGTATAGGGAGAGTAGTGATTTTTACAGAATCTTAATACCCATTAGTGCCGTATGTCACCCTTATCATTAATCATCATCTGTTATGTCATGTTCCTTTTCCATCTGTTTGGGGCATCAGGTGTGATCCTGAATAGCTGCAGTACATTAATTTCCAACTGGTGCCGACTAGTGGCTGGCAAATTAGGTTACTTTGTGACTAATTTATTAGCTGTGTTAATTGTTTGATGGATCATTATTGACGACCACTCAGCCGATGGCAGATGGCCAATAAAACATTCTATGCAGTTTGCTGCCCTTTTGCACACCTTGATACATCTTAGATTTTTTTATTATTATTATTTTTCAAAGTACAACATTTTCCATGCTTGGTAACACTGTAAGTGGGGAGACTGAAGAAATCCAGACAACAAAATCTTTCAGTGTTTATATAGCTATAATTAAGCAAGCAACTCAAATTCAGAATTGGTCCACTATGTGTCCTGGACCTTGGACTGGTTTTCAGCAACAATAACAATTGTAATTGGCTTCTTTCTCATGACAACAACATGTAGCACACTGAAAATATATGGCATGACACAGACAGAAGTGCATACTGAACTGAACTTCAGAGTGGTGGGGAATTGTCTCTATGCGGATGGTGAGGCCATTGCTTGGATGCCTGAAAATGTCTGGTATGGAGCCAGACTAAACACAAGTATCATGATTAGGGATAATTTGGCAGGTGGCACCATTCTCTTTTGGCACACTTGTTCAAGTGGAGAATTTGTATACATCAGAGGAACATTACTTTGGGAATTGGTAAGGAGGAAGCAAGTAATTATTTTTATTTCTAAAACAAATGCCTGCTAAAGCCAGATAAGATGGTGCCATTTATGCATTCTTAAAGTTTGTCTAAAGTCTGATTGTGGGATGGAAATCGGTTATACCAATTAGTTCCTTGAAATGCAACATCACTAAAACTTCCCCACTTCACTAATTCTACTTAGTAGTTAGGAATTTTCACATAACAGTTTCTGTTGTAGGGGAGCTCTAGGTGAGCTGTTATAATAATAATAATAATAATAATAATAATAATAATATTTATTTGTAACCCGCCTCTCCCTCCGGATCGAGGCGGGGAACAACAACAATATAAACACAAAAATTCACAACAGTTAAAAATTTAAAAAACAAGAGAACAACACAACATTAAAAATATTGCCTCATTTGTGGGATGAACAAATAATTAGTATGACCCCCCCCCCATGTTGGTATTAAATCTATTTTGGTGAAGTGGGTGGAGTTTAATCATGACAAATATCACACTACTGTTGTTCATTGGGATATTTTGTGTTATCATTCCACTTTATTTATTTATTGGAATTAGGCTGACCAGGTGGCTCGGGATTTCCCGGTCCTAACCAGGAATCCAGGGGCAAACCGGCCCAACCGGGGGGCGGGGGGGCAAACCGGGGTGGCGGGGGGTCACGCGGTGGTGGCAGCAAGCAAGGAGCGGCGGTAGACCCGGCAGCGGAGGAGCCCGGGAAGCGGCCGCCCCAGCAGGTAAGCACGAAGGGGGGCACTTACCTGCTGGGGCGGCCGCTTCCCGGGCTCCTCCGCCGCCTTCGCCGCCGCTTCTGGATCTGGCCCTCTCCCACCTCTTCCGCGCGGGTGGTGACGGAGGACCCGGCGCGGCCGCGCGGGCGACGGAGGACCCGGCGCGGCCGCGCGGGCGGTGAAGGAGGACCCCGCGCAGGCAAAGGAGGACCCCGCGCAGCTGCGCGGGCGACGGAGGACCCGGCACGGCCACGCGGGCGGCGACGGAGGACCCCGCGTGGGCGGCGGAGGAACCCAGCGGTAGGTCCAGGCTGGGTTTTTTTGTGGGGGGTGGGTTGGTGGGGGGGTTGTTTTGGGTGGGGGGGCGGGGGGGGTCCAGGATTTTGATTTTTAAAATCTGGTCAGCCTAATTGGAATATTTCAGCCCTATCAGTCAAAGACTTGTACTCCTCCAAGTACTCTGGGCCCAAGCATTTAGGGCTATAAATTCCAAACACTAGTACTTTGAATTTGTGACCAAAAACAGATTCATAACCAGTGCAGGCATTGAAGCACTAACAAGACATGTTCTTTATTACCCGTATTAGTTAACAGGCTTGCTAGTATAGTCTGAACCAACAGTTTTCATAGGCAGGGTCGTGTAGATACATTGCAATAAGAGATGTCTTTATTTTGTAACCTGTTGTTGGTCCTTTATTTGATTTGTGCATTTTAATCTTGTTGAAGGCTATTAGTAGCTACTAGTCATGATGTCTGAATGATGGCTCCAGGATCATTGGCAAACAAGAGCAGGAGAGGGCTATTGCCCTCATGTCCTGTTTGTGGGCTTCCCAAAGGCATCTAGTTAGCCACTATGGGAAACTGTATGCTGGTCTAAATAGGCCTTTGGTCTGATCCAGCAGGGCCCTTCTTAAATTCTAACATTATGTTATTGATAGTTCTTGAAGTTCCACCTTAAATAAAAGCAACCAAAGAAGTAAAATGTTGGTTTAGCTAAAACAATTTAGCTTCCATTTTAAGAAGTTGCTATTTAAAGATCATAAAATTGACAGCACGTAGTATAGAATTTGGCCAGAATAGGATACACAATTCATCTAAAAATAGATTGCAGGAAGAAATATAATAGCTGTACTATCCACATATAGTAAGTGAAAAGGATCCATTCTCTTCTGTGTGGTCCCAAGTTACTGAAGAATAGGGGGGGGGGGGAAGGGGATCCTCAGTTGAAATCCTCAAAAATACCTGAGTGCTCATTTTGTACTTAAGTCACATCATGAAAATTAGGAAAGTGTTATTTTAATTAGAAAGGGTTTTTTTCTGAACCAAGGACTTGGTGCAGTATTCCAATTGATGCAAGAACGCTTTCTGCACCCTCCTGTGGAAATTAGATTTTCTGTTTTACTGACTGCTCTTAACTACCATTTATTTGAATGGGAACCTGGGAGCTTTACAGACTAATCCTAACTGAGGTGGAAGGGAACATCTGTCACTATGGCATCCAGAGAAAATCACTGCCCCATCCTTTTCCTCTATTGGAATCTTTCTATGGATTCCAGTTCCCCCTGTAAACAGAAGGAACTCTTCCATTCATGTAGGGGCAAGTCTGAATCCACCCTTTGCTAGAAACTTGAGAATAATTGAAATCTCCTGCTTCAGGATGAAGCATGGGGAAGACTTGCACATTTCAAGCATGCCTGCCCAAATTAATGAAACTGCAACATTCATCCCAAATTCTTGTTCTCCTGTGAATTTTAGTGGCAAGTCTAGATATCAAATGGTTGCTTGAATTCATCCTTAGGGTGAACATATGAAAATAAGCGCAGGGCTCCTGTAACTTTAACAGTTGCACTGAAAAGGGAATTTCAGCAGGTGACATTTGCATGCATGCAGCATCTGGTGAAATTCCCTCTTCATCACAACAGTTAATGCTGTAGGAGCCCTGCCCTCTCCTGTATCTGGTCACTTTAGTATAGCTCCTGCAGCGCTAACTGGTGTGATGAAGAGAGAATTTCACCAGGTGCTGCATGCATAACAATGACACCTGCTGAATTCCCATTTCTATGCAACTGTAAAAGGTACAGGAGCCCTGTCCTCTTTTTCATATGGTCACCCTATTAGATATGCCTGTGAAGAACAGAAGGAAACACATGTTACAATTCCTCTTTGAAGAAACATCCTTAAACTGGATTGGGGCTCTAGTGTAAAGACCATCTGGGGAAGGTGGGCTTTCTGATTAGTTCTTTGCTGAGCTTTTCGAAAAGGCTGAGCTCCAATAATCTTTTACTGCGTTGAATACTGGCTGTGAAATGAAGCTGAGCTGTTTTGAAAATTCAGCTTATCTGCAATCATCAGCCTATGTAGTAATAATATCAGACTGCTTTAGTGCAGGGGGGGGGCAATATGTGACTCATGGGCCACATCCCCCCCCCTCCCAGGGCATCTAGCATGGCTTCTACCTCCCAATCCCACACCAACAAAATCTGGTGTTGTGGCAGCAAAAAAAGAAATGTGGTTTGTTACCAAACTGCAACACAGGCTTAAAAGTAACAAATCTAGCTTTGAAACAAGCAAACTTTGGTGGCAAACTGCCAGGGTTTTTTGCCTCTGCATTGTCAAATTGTGGTGGTGCAGCAGCACGGGGGGATCCAGGGAGCTGAAAATGACCCCTGGAACCCCCCCCCCCAAAGGTGTCCATGCTGCTTTAGTGTGAGTAAAATTTTTGAGAAGAGCCATGCTAGATCAGACCCAGGGTCGTCTAGTCCAGCATAATGCAGTCTTTTGTTAGTACTACACCTATACCCAAGAACATAACCCAATGGGGTACATTCATGTATGATATTCTATGACATACAAAAAGTGGGAGACATGACCTTAAGGGGAAAAATGTTTAACTTCATTTCAGCGGGAAATACGTATCCTTCAGCATAGTATCATATTGGGTTGCATTAAATCCGATATGGGGTTGCTCATAAAATCAAACTCTAAATGTGGCTGATTTCAATATACTGCAATATAGTGCAATAAGGCACTATAAGTTCACTTGGAGACACGGCATCTTTAACATATATTTTAAACATTCACTTTCAGATAACATATAAGTATTTGCACTTTCCTATTGAACCTTAAATTGACAAATTGAAAATACAAACACTTTGCAGTGAACAATTCATCAGTCCGAAGGTCATTTGTCCAATGCATTTTAACTGTTGTTTTGCAAATAGTCAGGATTGGCAGAAAGCTGATGCAATGTGCAGGTGTTCGTAATAACTTACTGTGGTATTATACCAGCTCCTGTTGTGTAGATGAGAGGAAGTCTATCCTAGGGGAATAATTGAAAATGAAGATATGAATGATACGAACATACACATTGACTGGGTTCACATGATTGGCAGGCAGTTAACAAGCCATGGTTGCTTGTTAACTACACTGTGTGTGCCAGTCACATGCCCAAGGGATTTGCATAATTACACTGGGCAGTGCTGTTGTAGGGTTCTTGATGGCTTGTTACCCACAGCAACAAGCCACCATGGCTAAGGTTGCCTGGCATTACAAGTCATGATGTCAAGGGTTACTGTCTGCCTATCATGTGAACTGGACCTTGGAGTCTAAATTTGTCTGGCTCTACTTCCTGCTTTGAAGCATGATCTGGCATACATTGGACAGGCTTACAAAACAGGGGTTTAGCCTGCTCACATGTAGGCTAAAACTTGGGAGGAGATGCATGCAAGCCCAGCCTCTAACATCTTTGCCTCCTTATTCCTCAACCTTCCCATGTTGCGCAGAAAGGTCTGAAGGGGATGTCTACTCATGTCCACTTGAACATGTGTAGAAGCCTCCATGCAATTGGGAACCAATCATATACAGGTGTCACATATGCTAACATGTTTCTATAAAAGAAGCATTCGGGGTACTGGGCATTGTTACATGACATATTTCTCATGTCACCTTGGGGTGTCTCTGGCCAATTTGGGATGGTGAAGGGCTACTCCCCCTGCCCCATGAGAAAGCCAGTGCAAGACTGACAGTGAGTCCATTGGGCTCACATCCCTTCCCCCTCCTCTCCTCCCTCACACTCTACATCTGTAGCCACCGCCCCCTTCTCCCACAAGACTTCCCTTTCCTGTCTGTGTTTCTCCATTACAACTGATATTTGAAAGTAAGATGGGGGCTTTGAAGTTTTCATAGCTCTATGGCCCCAACCTATGGTGATCGTAAAGGGCCATTTCCGTAGTTTGTGGCCATAGATCTATGAAAATGAGAGAGTCCCCATCTTACTTCCAAATTGTGTCTGTAACGGATGAAGAAGGATGGCAAAAGGAATTCCCATGGGCAGCAGTGGCAGCTCTGGTTTCATGGGGGGAGGAAGGGAGGGGCAAGCTAGTAAGTGAGTGAGCAGGGACTCCCAGGAGGCCTTGCACCTGGCTTTCCTCAGCACCAGCTGTGTGGCAGGCACCCAGGAACCCACAAGGTCTGACCTACTTCAGGGGGGCAAACCTTCTTTTGGCTTTGGTTCTGAAGTGAGGCGACCCAGCCCCAAAGCAACCTGAGTGGAATCAGGGCTGTATTAAAGGTTCCGAAAACAGTCTCCGAGGCAAGTCGGGGGAACTGGGCGCAGCCGTAATAGAAATGTTATGTGTACTTTTGTCTCCAGGGTGACTAAAAACAGATGGGGGGGTAGATTACCCTTTCCCCAGTGCCACCACAGATTAGTTAGGAAAGGGGTATAGTTCAGTGGTACATCCTTTGCATGCAGACTATCCCAGGTTCAATCCTGGTCATCTCCAAGTAGGGCTAGGAAAGATCCCTTTCTGAAAACCTGGAGAGCCACTGCCAGTCAGTGACAACAATACTGGGTAGGCTGACCATATGAAAAGGAGGACAGGGCTCATATAACTTTAACTGTTGTAGAGAAAAGGGAATTTCAGCAGGTGTCATTTGTATGCAATTAGTTCCTGGTGAAATTCCCTCTTCATCACAACAGTTAAAGTTGCAGAGCCCTGCCTTCTTTTGTATATGGTCACTCTAGTATAGTGCCTGCACCTTTAACAGTTGTGATGAAGAGGGAATTTCACCAGGAACTAATTGCATACAAATGACACCTGCTGAAATTCCCTTTTCTCTACAACTGTTAAAGTTATATGAGCCCTCCTTTTCAGATGGTCAGCCTAATACTGGGCTAAATGGACCAATGGTCTGAGGCAGCTTCCTGTGTTCCTCTCTGAAGCCCCTGCATGCCTGCTTTAAAGTAAAACTAAGTTGGGGGATCTAGTGACAGGTTTCCTACATCACATCTACTTTGGCCATAACATGCATAAAGTGTTTTATACATTTTAAAGAAAATGACGGTGGTGGAAATTTCTTTCTTGTTTCCCAGTAGGATAAGCAGTTGAATCCATAACACAAAGCAAGAGCTATTAATTGACCCACAGAAGACCACTTTTTCTAGGATTTTTGTTTGTTTAATAATTATCTCTGTAACATTAGTTAATAACTGGTCATTTGGATCTATGAAAAGTCTGAAACTGTAAAGTAGGAAGTGGTTTCCTTAGGTTTATATGAGTGAATATAGCAATATGTTCTCATTTTTTATGTTTTTATGATGTTTTAATGCAGTTTTAATAATGTGTGCCATGTTTTAATCAGTTTTATGTATTTTATCATATTTTATATTTACTGTTGTTCCTCTCCTCGATCCAAACGGAGAGGCGGGTAAGAAATAAATTATTATTATTATTATTATTATTATTATTAACTCCCTGTAAAAAGAAATGTCAAGGGTGCATTTTGTTATCACACGCTAAGACAGGCTGTGAGCTTATATCCTTTGATCTAACTTTAATAGCTGAAAGTGACTTTGCCATGATGTAAGAAATTATCCTATTATGCATAATTTAGGGAAATTGGAGGAGTTCATATCTGAAGTCCCATAACAGACCCATGCTTTATTAGCATTTGTTTAATAAAGGAAACAGCTTAATACTATAGAAGTATAGGCTGTTAATAATACTAAAAGAAAAATATTTTTCCTCTGTATAGTAATGATTTTCATCACTAGATCCTGGACCAAAACAATATTTGTGCCTTTCATTTCTTTTACTCAGTTTTCCATTGATAAACATGCTTCACCTAGTTTCAGGAAGCTAAAATTCCATGTTCACACGATCGCTGCAGCTGTGGCGAGTTGCAGTCTATTCTAGAGGCCATTCTTAATGTTCAAGCTGCCATGGCCAGTCACCATGAACCTAAAGACATGTGCTAGTAACTTCAAGGCTCGACTTCTGCAATGCGCTGTACATAGGGCTACCTTTGTGCCTAGTCCAGAGACTTTAACTAGTTCAAAATATGGCAGCCAGGTTGGTCACCGGTACACCTAGGGGTGACCACATTACACCAGTCTTAAAATCACTCCACTTGCTGCCAATTAGTTTCCGGGTGAAGTATAAAGTATTGGTTATTACCTTTAAAGCACTACATGGTTTGGGTCCAGGTTACCTGCGGGATCGCCTTCTCCCGTATAATCCGCCCCGCACACTCAGGTCCTCTGGGAATAATTTACTTCCATTAGCCAGAACTAGGAGGACGAGTGTTACCCAGAGGACCTTCTCTTCTGTCACTGCCAGACTGTGGAATGGCCTGCCGGGAGAGATTCGACAACTCAGCAGTCTTCTTGAATTTAAAAGAGCCGTGAAGACTGATCTTTTCCAGCAGGCCTACCTAGTTGAATTTTAAGATGTTTTAATAATGTTTTAGTTTTATTTGTTTTTAATGTTTTATCTATTTTATGGTCATTGTATTTATATTTATTGTTGTTCCCCGCCTCGATTCAGAGGGAGAGGCAGGTAAGAAATAAATAGATGATGATGATGATGATGATGATGATAATGATGATGTGGGTTGTTGCTGTGATTAACAAGCCACCCCCACCTAAAATAGCCCATGAGTTAAGGAACAGCTTGTTAACTATGGCAACAACCTGCCCATACTGGTTTCAGGCGTCACCATAAGCTGTGGTGCCCACCCGCTGCAGCTTGAATATTCACAATGGTTGCCGGTGTGGGATGTGGGAATCATGTGAACCAGTCCAAAAAACCCCCCATCCTTAGCAGCATGGATAGGCACGGAGTTTTCTCCTTATCCATTCAGAGAATTAATATTTTGTATAAGTCTGAGAGAATAAGATTTCTCAGGGAAGATAATATACTCGTATTTGTATTATCTTGTTCCGTTTAAAGATCCAGGATTTGAAAAGTGGGATATAAATTCCTAGATAAACAAATACCTTAAATCCCAAAGATATTATCATAGTTCTCTACTGTGACCATTAAGCCATGGCATCATTTCTAAAAGGTTAGAACTCACTTGATTACTGAGAGGCATCTAGGCATGCTGAACTAGCAGAATTATGCATGTGTAAGATCTCTGATGTAAGCACTGAGGAGCACTGAGGACCACTAAGACAGACTTCCCGAACCTGGTGCTCTCCAGATGTATTAGCTATGGTCACTTCTGTTTATCACCTACGAAAGTAGATTGACATTATTAGACTGTAATAGAGTGTGGACTTCTCTATACAAGCTATTTATAGCACGCTCATGACTAGGCAGTCACGGAAGTTTCCGGGAGGATTACATGATGCTGTAAACAAACAAGTCATCTCCTGTGGTTCCCCCCACCCCCGCCTTATTCCATTTTTAAAAAACCAGATATAAGCTGGAATACCCCTAATGGTGCAAAACCAGCAGTGTATAAATCTAGGGTGATCATAT
Source organism: Anniella stebbinsi (assembly GCA_029215795.1). NCBI lineage: Eukaryota > Metazoa > Chordata > Lepidosauria > Squamata > Anniellidae > Anniella > Anniella stebbinsi. Next base: position 138,479,045 of record JARDYH010000005.1, on the reverse strand, counting down.
GAAAAGGAAAACAGAACTCCTGTATCTTTACCAGTTGTATTAAAAAGGGATTTCAGTAGGTGTCATTTGTATGCATACAGCGCCTGGTGAAATTCTCTCTTCATCACAACAGTTAAAGCTGCAGGAGCCCTGCCCTTTTGACCAGATACAAAAGAGAGCAGGGCTCCTGCAGCTTTGACTGGCATGATGAAGAGGGAATTTCACCAGGTGCTGCATGCATACAAATGACACCTACTGAAATTCCCTTTTCAATACAGCTGTTAAAGATACAGGAATAGGCTGACCATATGAAAAGGAGGACAGGACTCATGTAACTTTAACAATTGTAGAGAAAAGAGAGTTTCAACCAGTGTCATTTGTATGCAATTAGTTCCTGGTGAAATTCCCTCTTCATCACACCATTTAAAGTTGCAGGGGCCCTGCCTTCTTTTGTATCTGGTCACTCTAGTATAGTGCCTGCAACTTTAACTGTTGTGATGAAGAGGAAATTTCACCAGGAACTAATTCCATACAAATGACATTGGCTGAAATTCCCTTTTCTCTACAACTGTTAAAGTTACAGGAGCCCTGTCCTCCTTTTCATATGGTCAGCCTAACGGAACCTTGCCATCCTTTTCATATGGTCATCCTAGAAAGCTGACATTGTGCTATAAACTTGCAGAGGAAGGACTTTGGCCCTTTCCACACCAGGCTGTTTGCCTGGGATGGCCCCAGGCTGATCCCTGTGCGCCAATGGTGTGTATTAGGTACTTCTGGGATCGGCCTCCCTCCCTCCCTCTACACTAGGGTGACCAGATAAAATCCAGGTCAGGGCTCACGTAACTTTAACAGTTGTAGAGAAAAGGGAATTTCAGCCAGTGTCATTTGTATGCAATTAGTTCCTGGTGAAATTCCCTCTTCATCACAACTGTTAAAGGTGCAGGGGCCCTGCCTTCTTTTGTATATGGTCACTCTAGTGCCTGCAACTTTAACTGTTGTGATGAAGAGGGAATTTCACCAGGAATTAATTGCATACAAATGACACTGGCTGAAATTCCCTTTTCTCTACAACTGTTAAAGTTACAGGAGCCCTGACCTGGATTTTATCTGGTCAGCCTACTCTACACCCCTATGGCGTAGAAAGGGCCTCTCACTGCTAACAGAGGGAGAAGAGGGGAAAATGCCTCCGTGCAACAAAGTGCTTGTGAGTCTTTTAAATTCTTTTTATCTTTCTGTTAGTTTGTGCTAGTAGTTCCCTCTGTGTCTACTCAGAAGTTAATCCCATTGTGTTCAATGGGGCTTACTCCCAAGTTGCAGCCTTATAGCACATGACTCCCCCCACTTCTTTGCACACATGCCAGGAGGGAAGAAGGCGCTCCCTTGAATCATGTCTGCTGTTTAAAGGAGCCCCAGGAAACAGCAGGATCTTTCGCCTTGTCGCCCCTCTCCTCCAGTGTAATGCATCCCATGCAGCCAATATTAATAGTGCTGAAGAACCAGGAAGCACAACAGCCCCAGGCAAACAACACAATTTCCTTTAATGTAGAGACGCTCTGTGTCTTACAAAACATGTGATGGTTACCCCATAAACTGAATGTACATGAACTGAACAGGAGCTAGTTGCCGTTGGGAAATCTTACTGGTCTTTAGCAGTTGGGGTAAGGAGTGTGGGTTCATCTTTCATTGAAATGAAATCTTGCAGATGTTAAAAGAAACTGGTCTGATACAGATAAATGTCTAAAATTGGCTCTTAAAGACAAACCCTGAATCAAATTGCATTTTTCTAATTTGCAAATCAAATGTGAACCTTCTTTTTCATTAACAAATACTTAAAATATTTCTTAATCAGTTTTCAATATGCATATGAATTTATGCTTCATTAAAGTTCAATTTTGAATGGCACCAAAGTTTAAGGTTGATTAGTTTGACTAATTTAAGTTTGAAATCTGAATTTGTTAAAACACATTCATTTATATCCAGGGGGAAACAACCAACTAATCCCAAATTACAGATTTTTTTAATCAACTTCTTAAACATGAAATGAATCTATTTCAAAAACTGAAATGCATAATACTTTAAAAATATTTTTTTCTACTAACATATACATCTAAAAAATAAACAATATTTAAAGCCTGGTGAATATTTATTTTAGTGAATTAAAGAGATATTTAAATAAATGCAGTGTGGTCTTCCAGCTAGCTCTCTACTTCAGCTTCCCATCTTAAACTTGATATTATATTGATCCTACTTCTGAGGTCGAACTAGTGAAAAGCTATTAGATTGACAGCATGCATAACCTTCTTTGGATTTCTATCAATATTTAGGCTAAATTAAATTACAATGCATGGGGGTTTTTTTAGAATGGACTCATCCGAATTTATTTTGCCTTTTATCAGATATAGATGATACAAGTTAGGGTAAGAGTGGGCAACGGGTGGTGTTTTGTCCTACAAGTCCCTTCTGCCGTAACCCGCATAGCCAATAGTGAGGGATCATGGGAGTTGTAGGCAAAAACATCTTTTGCCCACAAGTTGCCTGAGCTAGTCTTGTGGCCTAGAGCTCACACTATTTTTGCAAGTTCAAAGCTACTCAAACTGAACTTGTCATGACAACACATTCACACACACACACACACACATATATATGTATATATATATATATATACACACACTCTGGGGAGAATCAGTGTTGATGATCCAGAATAAAAACTTATGAGAACTTCTCAATGCTCAATTGAGTTGTCCACCAACATTTTATATTTTCCAGAATGCCAAGTTCAAAGAGGTGTTTTGGGAATGAAATGATGACCCTCAATGGAGGCTATCATTTTTTTAGTGGCCACTATTCCCTTTCTCCTCACCCCCAAATAGAACAAGCCTACCCAGATGAATTTTAAAGTGTTTTATTGGTGTTTTATTGGTATTTTAATGATGTATTGGTTTTATGTGCTTTTAATCAGTTTTGTATTTTATGTTTGATGCTGTTCCCCACCTCGATCTGTTGGGAGAGGCAAGTAATAAATAAATATATTATTATTATTATTATTAAATCTAAAAGCAAATTCACCAGTCCAACAGAGTTTCAAAGAGCTCTGTTAAGTTTTGCACCTTGCTAGATCTGATAGGGTTCTACCTTTAAAGGTGGCCTAAAAATAATTTAAATAAGCAAAAATAAAAATCTGGCAATACAAAAGAAGGAAGGTGATTTCACTCTGTCTTTGATTACTTACATTCCCTTCCCACATTCAGACCAAATATGTGGCCTTTCCAGCTGTATAATTAAGTCTTTGCACATCGCTGTTCTAACAGCAATAATACGCCACTTTTAGCCTCTCCCCATGTGGTGAATCAAACATCACCCAGCTCTCTGCTTCCCCGGCACCCTCTGCTTTCAAGGGATTCTGGGCAGATCTCATACCACGGTCACTTGGGACAACCAGATTCCTTGAGCTATTATCCAATTCAGCTCACAACCTTTCAAGCTTGGGTCAGGCTATATAGCAACAATTACAGGGTCCATGGCCAAGAGAAGAAGAAAAGCAGATAGAGAAAGCTAGACAAACATTTTTATAATCATTATTTTCTTGCCTTGAAGGCAACCTTTGGACATCATTGATTTTTCTCTTTAGTTAATACTCAAGCAGCATCCTAGTTTCCTGCTCAGCAGTGTCTGCCATTAATTCTACCAACCACTCCCCAGAAAATATACCACAACCTGAAGAATGTGATAAATGATACGGAAACCTAATCATGAGTCACAACGGTGAACAAATTAATCCTGATATTTCAGAACTCCTTTCTACACTTTAGTGCTCTCAATAAGAGCACAGAGAGATTACTGGATTTATAATACTCCATTTTGGGTCTCAGCCTAAGATGAAACAGCCACACAGAATAAAACCAAGATCTACTCTGAGTAATCTAGCAATAAAGCTAAAAGGAGTTGGGGGGGGGGGGGGGAGTTGATTCAAAGTAAGTTTCCTTTTCTTTTAATCTCACACCTGCTGTTCTTTTCAGCTCATGGAAGACAGTAGTGTTATTTCATATGTTTTCAAAGGTTTGAAGGAGAGTAGAATATTAACTCAAAAGAAAGCTTGGTCTTCTATGAAAATCTTTGAGCAGAGCAAGCCACTTAATATCTTAGAGCCAACCATGAGGTCAGAAGAAAATGATCTGACAGCAAAATGCATAGATTTCATCTTCCTGGGGTTTAAAAGACTTCTTTCATTCAAAAGTTTTATTTTGCCATTTTAATGGGATGTCGGGATGCATCGTACAAGTGGTACTGATACCTAATGCTTTTCACTTTCTAGATAGCTTCAAAGCTTGGGGGAAAGGCAACATTTTTTGCTCTGTTTCCAAAGCTTTTGATTTGTAATTTTTTTATTCAAGCTAGATGTAGGTTATAGTTCAAGTATCTGTGTTTTCAAATAGTCCATTGTATTCTGACACATAGAGATTTGTTTTCAACACAGTCTAATTTCGTAATTGGAAATCTAGCTACAACCTTTCACCTTACTGCACTCATTTGCCTGCAGACCCTGTCTCTGCCACTGTATGGTCCACATCCATGATCCCCTCTGTCCAGTTGCTCTTTCTGTGACTTTGGTACTAATTGAGCAGAAAAATAACACCCCTAAAAAGCCTTAAACTGTTTCTCATTCATTATAGTTCACTAGCCCTTACACCTATTCTTCAGAAGTTTTGCAAGTTTCTTGCCAAGGGACGGCTCTATAATTTTTGCCATTTTCATATAAGTTGCCAAAAACTGCCCAACCCACCATGGAATGGAGAATGGGAAACAAATAACTTTCCCTGACACACACATACAAATGGAAGCATCTCCTTCCACAAAAGCAACTGAACCTAGCTGTCCAAAATGTGAAGATTTCTTAGCTAGGGCCACTTCTATGCTGTGTGCCATTTTCATAACGATTCCCTACAGATACCTAAAGGGATGGGGGCATCTTTTTTTGGAACCCCCCAAACTGTACAGTCATCCTCTAGGGCAGGCTCAAACTGAATTAACTGCAGTAATCTAAACAGGAATTCACCAATACACATATACATTATTGTATCTTAACAAATTGCCATTATACACAATTACGGGGGGAGGGGGACACACTATACAATTAAAACTCTGCTAATAAACCATTAAGAGTTGGATCATTTTCCATACAGTCTTTAAACTTTGTGGCACATATTTGTAGAGCATTGACAAAGAATTTAGAAGTTCTAAAGGATACATACTTCTCAGCATCAGACAATAAGAAACAAACCTTAACAAGGGATGGCCTTCCCTTCAGTGATCTTAACAATGGATGAATATATTTGGTTCTGAGATCGTTATAAATAGAGCATTCTAGGAGTACATGAATAGTATCTTCAATTGATACGGAATTACAACTGCATACTCTATTCTTCTTAGGAACCCCCTTAAGCCGACCCACCCAATCTGCCAACGGGAGAACATTTAAACTTGCCCGAATAAAGACTACCCTCAATTTAATATTTGGTAAATCTACAAGGTATTTTGAAAAAAGATAAATACAAAGGAGTAAAGGAGGCATAAAAGTTATTAGACTGGCAAGTCTTGATCTCAGCCACCTGAGATTGCATCTCCATGTCTTTAAGCCTTTGGAGCAGTAATACTTTAGATCTGTCATAACCTTGAGTTAAGAGAAAAGAGAAGGAGAATCCCAGATTCATGGCAACTAGCTGCATTTTATGCTTCCATGAGCTTGGGCCCATCTCTTCCAAAACCATCAGAAGAAATTCTGATACCTGCTTGAAAATGATTTTTAGTCAGAAAAGCAGGGCTAGTCTGAGAGTTTCAGCTTTGACTGTCATTACACCCAGTTCTGCACGGAGGAATTCTAATTTTGTAGAAATGGGAACTGCAAAGAGTCTACGCAAAAAAATATTTTGAGCTCTTTCTAATGGATCCAGGTTGGCCATAGCCCACAGTGGTGCTCCATGTAGCAATTTTGGAAGAACCCTGATCTTGTACAATTCTAGAGTGGGCTGAACCAGGTTGCCCCCTGAAGTCACCATGAACTACTATTGTGGTCAGGTTATCCCTTTCAGGATCGGTCTAAGCTAGTGGGTCAACCAAAGTTGGCCAAATGCACACCAAACCCCTGAGGCTACAGGAGCCTTGAGTGACAAAGGTGAATCTAGGGAGTACTTCCAGTCTACAAACTTGCTCCTTCAGGGGCCATGCAACCCCATCCAGGATGGAGCACTTAACCAATTCCTGCACCTCAGAACCACCAGTCCACAGAGCCTTTGTCTTTTCAGGATTCAGTTTCAAAAATACCATGTATGTTTCTCATCACTACTCCTCAAAGAGGGTATTGTAAATATAAGGTATTTCTACATGAGGCTTTTTAGCCCACACCTTTACCAAGGCTTCTGCTTTCAGTTCTTTGTGGGATTAAGATTGGCTCCTTTACATGTGTTTTTTCTGAGGTTTTTCTTTCTCTGCCTTTCTATATGTTTCATTATACAACCACTAGATGGTGCTGTGATATAGCAAAATTGCACAATTGCTGGAGACTCTAATTCCACCATCTCTAAATAACACTAGATTTTCTTTGTTGGGGGGGGGGGGAATTGTGGTAATGGTTGCAAAGCATGGGAGAGGCCCTGGAAGAGGAAAACATTGTGAAAACACCCTCAAACTATTGTGAGTGAGCAGACACGAGCGTACAAGAAAAGGGTTATAGAGAAGATCTTGACAATCAAGACGACAATCAAGACGACAATCAAAAGGAATGACTCCTCTGTGAGCTACTTCCCAAAATGAACAACTCCTATATGAGGAAAGGTTACAAATGATGTTTGAGACTATTTAGCTTAGAAAGAAGGCGAGTAAGAGGAGATATGATAGAAGTGTAAACAAAATATGCATGGTGTGGAGAAAGTGGATAGGGAAAAGTTTCATTGGCCATCCAATTAAACTGAATGGTGGAAAATTCATGACAGACAAAAGGAAGTACTTCTTCACACAGCACAAAGTTAAACTGTGGAACTCGCTGCCAAAAGATATAGTTATGTCTACAAATGGGTGGAATTAAAAGGAGGTTAGAGAAATTGATGGAGGATTTCTCCAGTATCAGGAGCAGTACATCTTCGAATACCAGTTGCTGGGGAACATGAACAGGGAAGTGTTCTTGTGCTCATGTCCTTCTTGTGCACTTCACAGAGGCATCTGGTTGACCACTGTAGGAATAGAATTCTGGACCTGATGTGCCTTTCATCTCATCCAGCAGGCTATTCTTATGTAACTAGTGTTCCACATTCCCCAAAGGTGTAAGTCCGTCAACCTGAGACTGGTGGAGTGGGGGCAAAATCCATGAGACTGGAAGGATGGGGCAAATGAGGGGAAAACCCAGAAATCAACTAATCATAGTAGATCTATAAATCTACTAACCTCAACAGTAAATAAGTGCCATTTAGTTAAAATAATTGTTTACAACAATTGCAAGTTAAACACACATACTTATTTGCAAATGTTGCTTCATGCAAAATAAAGGTTTTAAACTGTCTGGGGAAAATGCCTTCAACGTATTTTTTTCACCTCTCTCTGATCACATAACTGACTCCCTTTCAAATCCTTCAGAGCTATCTCCATATGCTCAAAGCTTCAGCTGTCAGTGCCGCTTCACTAATACAAGAGAGGAACAAGATATTCCGATTGTTATTGAACAATGATTTCCAGCAATTCGGAAGAGACACCTGCCCAGTTGGGCACTGTAGATAGATTTCCACCAGGGTGCCTCAGAGTGATCAGCACAAAGCTATTTAGTGCAGGTGTTTCTGTAATTTTGATTAATAGCAAAAGCTCACAGGGCTCGGCAACCCATCAGGTTAGCTCTTTCACTCAATCTGAGCTAGCAATGGGGATGTAGAGAACTAGTAATATAGAACTTGGAAAAGCCTCAACTGTCTTCTGACAGGGTAATACTCTTTCCTTAGAAGCTGTTTTCTCGTACGCAGGGTTATGTGCACCTTCCTGTACATCTTGATCCCTTTCCCAAAATGCTAAAAATACAAAAATGCAAGACTTGTGCTATACACCTGTTAAGCTCCCTCCTGCATGACACACCTGGTGACTACCTACAGACTGGCAATATGTCACTGGCACAGAGCACAGGAGAAGATGACAAGCATATGAGCTGGATGATGAATCTGTTTCCTTTTCAGACTCATCCCAGATACCCTTTTGTTTATCTGTTACGCCCTGGGGTATTTTGGCAAGCTATTATAAAATCCTTTTCCACATGAGGTAGAAATTTAACTTTTGTCACGGACAGGATTGCCAATAGCAAACAAAACTGGCTTTGAAATGCATCTTTAAAAAAGAAAGAATGAAAGAACAGAGAAGTTGCATCTTTATCTGTGTAGCGAATTCCGATGCTGCAATTGGGTTTGAGAAATGGGCTGTTACATTATGCTTGATTCTTCAGATTTGCTTTCACATGAAAGCTAAGAATCTCAAAGGGTTACATACTGAGAAAAGGAGTTGTTTGGATATGAACCTTGCAGTTTAAAGTTTGAAGAAGCTCTCAATTGCCTGACTTGCAACAACATTTTCATTGTTGCGAATCCTGAATGTGTCAAAATATGCTTTTGTGCTGAATGCAAAATTTTGGCTTCTTTCTTTTTGCTTTAAACGAAACCTGATCCCTGCATAGGTAGACACGTTAAGTTTCTAGACTGAACCATCACATTGTATAACTGTGCCATTTCCTACTTCTACTTGAGAAGCCATTTTTAAATGTTTCCCCTCAGCAGAAGTGAATGCTGTGCATAATAATTACACAGTGCGGCTGTGACTAGATACCAAAATGTCCAGCCCCAAACCAACAGCGGCATCAAAGAGAGGTACTCACACTCTCCCTAACACTAGGCTGACCATATGAAAAGGAGGACAGGACTCATGTAATTTTAACAGTTGTAGAGAAAAGGGAATTTCAGCCAATGTCATTTGTATGCAATTAGTTTCTGGTAAAATTCCCTCTTCATCACAACAGTTAAAGTTGCAGGGGTCCTGCCTTCTTTTGTTTATGGTCACTCTAGTATAGCGCCTGCAACTTTAACTGTTGTGATGAAGAGGGAATTTCACCAGGAACTAATTGCATACAAATGACACTGGCTGAAATTCCCTTTTCTCAACAACTGTTAAAGTTACATGAGCCCTGTCCTCCTTTTCATATGGTCAGCCTACCTAACATAGGTGTTATTTCATGTGAAACATGTATTTATTTTCAGTTTTTCAAAATTAAATCAAAAGCCTGCCAAGCCAAAAACAGTCCATTATCCCCTTATCATAGGTTGATATAGCAGCCCTACTAATTAGTCTACTGTTAAAATTGTAGGTTGGGGGTCAGGCTGAGGTTGACAGCATGGTTTACAACAAACCGTAATATGGTCCAATATGGAGTTATTATGCCTTTCTTGCCAGAGAGAGTGATGGGGGGGGGGGGGTTCATGGTGAGACAGAAGTTACAATAACCCTGTAGTATTGTCCAATCCTATTACTCCTGCACTCCACGTTGTGGATGGGTGGGCTCTGACTGAGAGAAAGACAGTGGCTTAGGATAGCCCTGCAGTATATATTAATGTAAGCATGGCAGTTCATAGATCAGTAGGGTGACCAGATAAAATCCAGGTCAGGGCTCATGTAACTTGTGGGTGCTCCTAGGCTCTGGTGCTCCCTGACAAGGGAGGCTAGATTGATCCCTTCCTGTTGACCTTCTGCCAAAGGCAAATAGTTTTTGATTCAGACAGGCCTTTATCATATAACCTGGACCCTATCTTCACATGGTAAATTCCCTGTGTAGATTGTGCCTATGTGAGAAATAAGTTAACTTACAGTTTTATGCCCTGGATCTGCTGCCATCACATTTAGTTTGAGGCCAGAGAGGAGAAAGAATACCACTATGAAGAGTCATGTCCAAGCTGACATCTGTCTGTGGAAGGCAGACTAATTTCACAGTTTCCGCTTCATGGGAAGAATGGAGTGTTGGATTGTACCTTATGGAGAGTAAACATCCACCCTATGTTACTTCAGAAATCTTAGTTCATATAACATGTTGATGCACTAGGTGGTGTGCCCTTTTGTTTTACTGGTCTTGGCCAATAGCACATCAACCAAATTGCTTTTATGGAATTCCTGGGAAGAGAGGGAAACCAACAGCAAGATAGGCCATGATGTCCCATGGCTGGTAACTGGAAAATAATGTTTTACAGAATGTTCTGAAAAGTGGCATAGTGATTAGAAAGAAAAGCATTCACCTAGGAGCCTGATTAGTCTCCTGCTCTTGAAGAAAATTGTTATTCTCAGGTACTCTTACTTTACTAGAGGGCCTTTGTTCTGATTTTAAAGGCACAGATTAATCTTTCTGATTAGGGCAGTAAATAAGCCATTAGCCTGACTGAGAAATGTCTGTACTGTAGAGACATTCAAATATGCTCTAATTTTCTTAGACTTTCCTTTTGTAAAAAAAACTGGGGCACATTTGTGCATTTTCTGAATACAAGAGCATGAAGAATTGGTCAGAAGTTGAAGCTGTATTACTGCTCCCTTTTATACTTATGGAGAGAAACCAGGCCCACCGTATGTCTGCAATGTGACAGGACTAAGCTGACCAGATAAACTCCAGGTCAGGGCTCATGTAACTTTAACAGTGTAGAAAAAAGGGAATTTCAGCCAGTGTCATTTGTATGCAATTAGTCCCTGGTGAAATTCCCTCTTCATCACAACAGTTAAAGGTGCAGGCACTATACTAGAGTGACCATATATAAAAGAAGGCAGGGCCCCTGCAACTTTAACTGTTGTCATGAAGAGGGAATTTCACCAGGAACTAATTGCATACAAATGACACTGGCTGAAATTCCCTTTTCTCTACAACTGTTAAAGTAGGCTGACCATATGAAAAGGAGGACAGGGCTCCTATAACTTTAACAGTTGTAGAGAAAAGGGAATTTCAGCCAGTGTCATTTGTATGCAATTAGTTCCTGGTGAAATTCTCTCTTCATCACAACCGTTAAAGTTGCAGGGGTCCTGCCTTCTTTTGTATATGGTCACTCTAGTATACTGCCTGCAACTTTAACGGTTGTGATGAAGAGGGAACTAATTGCATACAAATGACCCTGGCTGAAATTCCCTTTTCTCTACAACTGTTAAAGTTACATGAGCCCTGTCCTCCTTTTCATATGGTCAGCCTACCATAATTGATTAGCCATACTTGCATAATTATAGTTATTTCCCATGACTTCCTCATCAAGATGAATATGTCATTCACCTTCATTTACTTTAGGGCACTGTTGTCCTTAGATTTAGGAGGCCTTGGTTAAAAACCTTGGCCTGCTGTCTGGAGCCCTGAATTTAAATTCCTGCTCACAGAAATGGGAATAATCAGTGCTAGCTTCAGGTTTTGGGGGCCCATTAGGAAACATTAGGCTGACCATATGAAAAGGAGGACAGGGCTCCTGTAACTTTAACAGTTGTAGAGAAAAGGGAATTTCAGCCAGCGTCATTTGTATGCAATTCGTTCCTGGTGAAATTCCCTCTTCATCACAACAGTTAAAGGTGCAGGGGCCCTGCCTTCTTTTGTATATGGTCACTCTAGTTAAAGTTACATGAGCCCTGACCTGGAGTTTATCTGGTCACCCTAAACAGGACTAGGGATGGCCTTCTTTGGGCTCACCAAATTTCCCCAGTGTTCCTGGCTCAGCTTGCACTTTCAAATTAAGCAGCAGCCTGTTTTCTGAAATCCAGGAACTTTTGCCAATCATTGTGAGAAAGTGTTTCCTGATCGGGCCCCTTCAGGGAGAAAGAAGCATTTGCACCCAACTACTGGCACTGTAATTGCCTAGGCCCAGTTGTTTGGCACAGGGTTTTTTTCTTCTCAGGGTGAAGGAGAAATTTAGGCAAAATGACTGGAGCCTGTCCCCATCACTTCAACAGCAGGGATTCCTTTTGTGTCACGCCTTTTAGATTGTTATCCTGAGGGCAGGGACTGTCTTATTATTAATCTTCGTAAGCCACATGTAAGCTCCATGGCAGGGCTGGCCATGTCCTCAATTCTTGCTCTACAGCAATGGCCATGGACAACTTTCCACTCTGCCTCACCAGTTGGTTCTATGCCTTAATTAAAGTGCCTATTAATAAGAGAGCAGAAATAAAGATTGAAAATTGATTCAATCTCTAACTCACCAGGCAGATCCTTAAGGTAGAGTACAGTTTCCAGGGTAAAAGTACAATCTATTTCCCACCAATGCATAGCTGTCCCAGACAATTGATACTGAATTGTATTTCTGAGTGGGGCAGAAAAGCAAAATGATACAATCACAGGTATGATTGTGCTGATGCTGTTGCAAACATTGTAATGTCTGTGCACAATCTTCAGATGCTACGTGGTTCCTTTTCACTAGGGATGTGCACTGGATCGAACCCGATCCACGATCCAAGTCCGGTCCAGTGGGAAATCGGATAAATTATCCGATTTCCGATCCAACAGCTGGATCCGCCGATCCAGTCCGAACCGATCCGAAAAGGCTCCGAACCGGTTCGGCGGAACGGCGGATCGGCGGGTGCCCACTGGCGCCCACCGCCGCTTCCATTGGCGGGTGCCAGCGGGCGCCCGCCGATGAAAGTGGACAGTGGGGGGGGAGGGGGGCGCTTACCTTTCTGGCCCGTCCCCTCCCGTCCAGCGCCGGCGGCTACTACCAGCGGGCTCCACGGCCTGCTCCAGGGTGGCACGCCGGGTGATGTCATCACCCGGCGCGCTACTCTAGAGCAGGCCGCGGAGCCCGCTGGTAGTAGCCGCTGGCACCGGACGGGAGCGGACGGGCCGGGAAGGTAAGCAGGGGGCGTGCGGAGGGGAGGAGGGGGCGTGCAGAGGGGAGGAGGGGGGCCCTTACCTTTCCGGCCCGTCCGCTCCCGTCCGGCGCCGGCGGCTACTACCAGCGGGCTCCGCGGCCTGCTCCAGGGTGGCACGCCGGGTGATGTCATCACCTGGCGCGCTACTCTAGAGCAGGCCGCGGAGCCCGCTGGTAGTAGCCGCTGGCGCCGGACGGGAGCGGACGGGCCAGGAAGGTAAGCAGGGGGCCGCAGAGGGGAGGAGGGGGGCCCTTACCTTTCCAGCCTGTCCGCTCCCGTCCGGCGCCGGCGGCTACTACCAGCGGGCTCCGCGGCCTGCTCCAGGGTGGCGCCCTACTCTAGAGCAAGCCGCAAAGCCGGCTGGTGGTAGCCGCCAGCGCCGGACGGGAGTGAACGGCCCTAAAAGGTAAGCAGTGGCGGGGAAGGGGCTTACCCCCCCGGAGCCATCCGCTTCTATCCGCGGGCGCCCGTGAGCACCAGCGGATGGAAACGGACGGCCCCGGGGGGGTAGGGAGCGCGGGGGAGGGGGCTTACCTGCCGGGGCCGTCCACAACGGACGGCCCCGGGGGGGAGGGAGTTAGGCCCCCCCTCACCCACCCGCCGCCATTTTTTCCTCATAGACTTGCATTGCAATGCAAGTCTATGGGGAAAAAATGGCGGCTGATCCAAAAATTTACAATTTTTGGATCGGGATCAGACTCGATCCGGTCCGGGGGGCCTCCGATTTTGTCCGAACCGATCCATGACAAAATTGGAGGTCCCGATCTGGGTCCCGATCCGATCCGGGGGTCCGTGCACACCCCTACTTTCACCCTTCCCTTTTTCTGGTGGGGGGGGATTATGACATTTTACTTTGAAATAAAAATCATAATACAGGAAATAAAATGGAAGAGTGCCATATAATGAATCGATACAACAAGGTCACAAATTAAGATGAAAAGAGAAAATGAAACTATAGAGAAGCTCAGTAATTACTGAGAGTTTTGAATTTGTAAGTTATGCAGCTGAATCAGTCTGAAAAAAAATGTATTTTTATTTGATTGAAATGTGGTCAGAAGCTTGATGGGCTTCTAAATATGAGATGCAGAAGTCACGACATCATAACATCCTTTAAAAATATAGGGCAGGATCTACACTACTGTTTTAAAATGGTTTATAACAGTAGTGACAACTGTTGGGGCCCAGGACATACACCATATACAGTTTTCAAGCCCTTTTCAAAGTGTCATATCCTGCTTGGTATAGATCTGGCCCTGCTCCTTGCTTCTTCACTTGCTGAGTAACTTTATACATAATCATTCCCTCTCAAATTTTATCTGCCCATTCCTGCACAGAAGGTTCCTATATTCTAAAGGCTGAGGTTCCCCAGGTGAAGAGCTTTTCATATGAATTTTGTGGTTTTCATATTCACATTTATATCTGTTTTCAAGCTTTTGTTCCAGAAACGATGAGGTCTAGAAGCATAATCATATTTTATGAGTGGTTTGTATTTTAAAAAAAAAAAAAACCTCTGTGACCCCAATTGTAGTGCTTTGAAGTTGAATGTATCTTTCAGGCTGTATGCTGAAGAATGATGAGCTCCATGGCAGCAAGACAGGCATCACAAATATACCCCAATGACCCTCTTTTATAGTCTCTAAAAATATACACTGTATTAATGGGACAAACATAATTCTCACCTCTGACATTAATTATATGCACTAATATAGGATACACAATTCAGTGTGCTGCAATGGTTAGAGTGTTGGCTGGAACTCAGGAAAACTGGGTTCTATCCCCACTTGGCCATGAAACTCACCAGTCACTGATCCTCAGCCTAATCTATCCCACAGGGTTGTTGTCAGGATAAAATGGTGAGGAGGATGTTCCTCGCAAGAGGAAAAATGTAGGATATAAATATAGGGTGACCATATGGAAAGGAGGACAGGGCTTGTGTATCTTGAACTGTATCTTTAATGTATCTTTAGCATAGCTATAGTGACCGAACTGTGCTCTCATTAGATCTGTGTAAAAGCTTGCACACATTCTAATGAGACTTACACACTCACTTATAAGGAATCTTTAGGCATTGGCAATAGAGCGTCTGTGGCTAAGTAAGGCGATTCTTACCCCAAAAAATCCACACTATTGAAGAGGATAACACCACAATGGCACATTTATTGAGGTATAAACAGATTCAAATGCACAAGCTAGTTTTGGGGAAATTAGCTGAGCAAATGGGGGATTAAAAGTAGTTTCAAGACCGTGAAAGGAGTCTTCTTGAGACTTAGAGCATACACACACAGAGGCAGCAGGGAAAAGAAGGGATGGAATCTCTAAAGCAATATACCTTTCCCTGGACTGAAGCCCTTTCCTGAAGACAGCAACTAGCGTGCATTCAGCTCCTAGTCTCAGTGGAGAGGAAAGAAGGAGCAGGAGCCTTTCCTCTGGGAGGAGAGACTCAGCAATTTTAGCAGCATGGCCCCGTGCTTCTAAAAAGGGGGAAGATGGGGCCCCTGACTCTCAAAACCTAAAGGTTTTTATACAATCTAGAGAAAAACAGTAATGTCACTGCCCATAAGCATTGAAAGTGATGTTACTTGCCATGGGGGAAACACATAACAAAAAAGGGTATTTAGGGATGATGGCTGTACTTGCCAGAAACATTATTTTAACAAAAGATGACCATAGATACTAATCACTGTCTTAAATACAGGTGTCCAGGCTGGAGTTCAACAATAGGCCCACATTAGTACCTACAGGCCAGGTGCAGGACCAAATATCACTTTTGCCATCCGGCATTCATATTCTGCTCAATTTTATTCTCACCTTTGCCTCTACGGAATGCATTTTAGGAGGTCTATTAGGAACTGAATTGCCTGATCTCGCCTTACGTGATGGCTCTTAGCCCCATTCCTGTGCCTTTGTGGAGAATGAAAATGCCTTGGCTTTTGGCTGCTTCAAAATGGAGTCAGTACTAGGGTGAGCATATCTTGGAAACCAAAAAGGAGGATAACATGGTCATCTCTCAAGGGGGTGTCCCCACAAACATGTCTGCCCCCAGAGGGCATGTCTAGCACCCAGGGGGTGTGCCCACCGGAACATAGTCTTGGTCACATGTCTGATTTTACAGCATACAATTAAGTCAAATCTATTCTTCATAACATCTTAATGTTAAAATCACTAAAATAACAAGTGAGACATCCAATGTATCTGAAATTAACTTCATTCGCGCCTACTTTTGTAGTTTTTGCTGTACTTTGTTGCTATACTCTGTGTGATACATTCTCCCCTTCCCTCAAATATCTTTTCTGATTGTACCCTTACCCTGCTGCAAGCTGCTGCTTAATAGGGTTTGCTGCCGGCCAGCTGGCTTTTTTATTTATTTATTTTTAAAGTTCAATTTTGTTTTGAAACTTACTAAAAATCAACATATGAACAGATTTGCTTGAAACTTGGCATGGCTAAAGACCTACTTAAGAGCTATCATGTTGCCAAGTTTCATCTCCTTGTCTTTAAAGACTATGTTTTTTAAAAAATATATATTTTTAAAACCTCAATTTTTTAAAAATTCCTAAAAATCAACAGATGAACAGATCTGCTTCAAACTTGGCATGGCTAAAGCCCTACTTAAATGCTATCATTATGCCAAGTTCCATCTGTTTATCTTTAAAAATGACAGAGCTGTAAACATTTTTGTTATTTCCCATTGACTATAAAGTACAGCTGCCCTTTTGGGGGGGAGGATGGGAAAAATCCGGATTTTTCTTCACATTTCATAATTTCCCCACCTTCCTGGATTTGTTACCAAAACCCCTGACATGTCCTGGTTTTTCCTGACATATGGTCACTCTAGTCAGTACTGCTCACTCACAAGAGAGCTACTTTGTAACAAGATACAAAAGAGGGTAGGGCTCCTGCAGCTTTAACTGTTGTGATCAGTCAATCAATGCCAGAAAATCAAAGAAACAGTGAGTAGCATTTATACAGTATGTTTGATTCATGGGTACATTAAATCTAAACATCTTATATAGCTACTTGAGCTCTGCAAACCAGTATTTTATGGACAAATTTGGCTACTTGGGTTATAATATATTTGTCTTTGCCCTGAAGTAAAAAGACTACTATTTCACGAGGGTTCTTATCCACTAAATTTTTAATTAAGGGGCCAATTAAGGTGATCCTATCATCTCTATAGAAATTGCACTTAATCAACATGTGTTCGACCGACTCAACCTCTAAATTATTACACGGACAGAGTCTCTCTTCGATACGGGTTTTCTCAAATCTTCCTACCAATAAGTTAGAAGGGAGGGCATTAAATCTTGCTAGAAAGAAGGCTCTTCTAAATTTGGGCACTCTTCTAAAGGCTCTTCTAAATTTGGGCACTGTTAACCATCTCAAATAGTTCATTCCATCTCTGAAGAGGGAATTTCACCAGGTGCTGCATGCATATAAATGACCCCTGCTGAAATTCCATTTTTTATATAACTGTTAAAGATACAGGAGCCCTGTCCTCCTTTTCATACAGTCACCCTATATATGTTTAAAAACTTGTGATTTTTGTATTTATGGATACCATTAACCCAAAGCTGCTAAGGTATAATAATAGTGTGTTCATGAGTGAACAAGAATTTAGATCCCTATCCATTGAATTAACATGTACATTATACACCAATGGAAGTCATATTTCTGCCCAGTACATGATGTAACCATACCATCTGAACACTCCTTCTGTTTCTATAATATATTTTGTTCCCAGCTTTCTGTGAACTGCGTGGGCTGAGGCATTATAGCTTTTCAATATCTCACTAAATATATTTGTAATGCTTAATTGAAGGTTAACCTTTATTTTGTTCAATAAATTCATTCTCAATTTAATAGTTCTGAAAGGGAAAATCATTTGGTCAAGGTCTTTTATTTAGTTGGTCTTGTTTGCCTTTAAAGAGAAAAGAAGGGGGAATCTCTGCAATGAATTGGTGCAGCAAAGCCTTAACAGGGTAAAAAAATTTTTTTTTGATGATTTCTCCATGGCACCGCAATTATATCCAGTACACTTGACAATGAAATAAACAAATAGTACAAATGAAGCCATTAATTTCCTCCCTATCTACACAATTCTAATTGGAAGCATTTAATTAGACTTGGCTATAGTTTCTCGAGAAGACTGCACAACACATTGAAGCTAACATCCAACCAGAAGATGTATTTATCATAGTTTTATTAAGTACAACAAATAGATACAATGCTGCTAGGTAGCTGACGATAAATACTGCCATCAGGTATCATCTTTTATCTCCAAATATATGGGGAAACAAGGTCCATTTGTTACCAGCCTGCTGCTGTTTTAATTGTTATAAGTAATATGCCAACGACTTTAATATATTCATTCACTTTTTTATATCTCATTTTTTATAGCCAGTAATACATATCCCTAAAGCTCCTGGAAAGTTTTGCATTTGTTAAAACCAGAATTTTACAGTCCATTAACAACCTTGAGCTTTGAAAATAAAGATATGGAAGATAAATGGGACTGTGCAAACTGAACAAAATATTGCACTCCTGTCTTATGCGCTATTTTTATAACCTAGGAGAATCAGCGGCAGAGTCTTAGTTCCATAGGACACGGCTGGTGAGCAAATACATAGTCTAGTAGGATACCTGCCCTGTGCCTCCTGTGCTGAGAAGCTGTGAGCTACCACTGTCTCACTTCATAGGAGGTTCAAACCTTGAGTTCCATTTTTGGTGGATAGGTGAGATGTAAATTTAATAATAAATAAATAACCTCTCTAAAGTTGACTGTTTTGTTTTTGGATTTGTCCAAAGTGAATACCCTTAGGGTAATTCTTCTGTGAGGCAATGACATGATCTGGTATACCACATGTATAATTTGACTGCATGGAGAATCTTCATTCCAGTGCTACATGCTTCTATGTTCCTAGAGGTGATTGTATTCCATAGAGTAGCTCCAATGACATACTATGTGGGAACCATACCATTTGAATTGGCCCTGAAAGAATAAAGCTGAGGTTCTTCAGGAAGGCCTAGAGTAAATGTCAGCCCTTTGCATATTACTGGTTATTATTTAATGCAAGAAATATGCAAAGCACTGGCATCGTTTATCCAAAAGAATCTGGAAACTGTAGTATTGTCAGGGTGTGACGGATCACTTTCAAAATTCTCAGCACCAAAATTGGAAGTTGAGTGTTTCTTGGAATCACACCAATTTTGGTTTCTAGTGCAGATGTGATCCATGAGAATCAGAGAGTAAATTAAAGAGTTGCAGACAAAAGGACAACTAAAATGATCAGCAAGATGGAGCAACTCCCCAACAGAAAAGGTCACAACATCTGGGACTCTTCAGCTGAGGGTGGGGGGAAGCTAGTAAGGAAAGAGATGGTGGAGGTGTAAAAAAATTATGCATGGTGTGGAGATGGATAGGGAGACATTCTTCTCCCTCTTTCTTAATGCTAGAATCCAGGGTCAACCCATGAAGCTGATCAGCAGGAGATTCAGGACAGATAAAACAAAGTACTTCTTCACACAGTGCATAGTTAAACTATGGAATTCACTACCACAAGATGTAGTGATGGCCACCAATTTGGATGGCTTTAAAGGAGGATTAGACAAATTCCTGGAGGAGCTGGTTGGCCACTGTGTGAACAGAATGCTGGACTGAATGGCTCTTGGTCTTATCCAGTGCAGCTCTCTTTATGTTCTTTATGTTCTGAAGTCAAAGAGATAGAAATTATAGCTGAGCAACAGTATAAAAAACACAACTGAAAACAAGTCTAGAATAATACTTACTCCCTTTCTACACCTAAGGGTACAGAGGGAGGCCTGGGGGTGATCCCGGACTTACTTGCTTCTGGGATCGTCGGCAAATTTCTACACAAGGAGCACAACATCCCGGAAGCAAACAGGACATCACACTCATCGTGCCCGCCATTTCTTTTTACACGACAGAGCTGGGAGCGTACTTGCACTCCAATGCAAAAGTAAGTGTGGGGGGGGGGGGAAGCCCTGACCCCACTCCCCCCCACCCCAATGCCCCTAGACTCCCCCCAGCCTGGCTCCTTCCCTCTTGCAGACCCCAATGTCTCGCTGGTCAGAGTGGCCAGATCTACACGTGTCAAATCATTACAAATGTAGAATAAAAAGCAGTATATAACACTATGAAAGCAGTATATGAAATGTGGATTGTGCCCCAACAGTTATCAGTGCACTTCAATACCAATATAAAGCAATAGTGTAGATCTACCCGGTGACTTACATCTAAAGTGCTTGCACTTAGAACTAAACTAGATGCAACATTAAATGCATTGTTACATTTCAGGTGCATGTTTTCTATATAAAAAACTTCAAATAGCAGCTCCGGAGCAAGAAGACTGTTGATAATTATCATGGCTGTAGCAGACAGTGGAATGGGGGTGGGAGGGAGTTAAGCCATCCTTCCCTGACTGTGTACATGATGAAAATTCCACTTTCCCTGTTTGCTGCAATTCTGATAATTATCAGACCCACCCCACCCCACCCCAGTGCCTGCTATATGCATTTTTTTTAAAAAAAACTTTAAAAAAGCCATGTTAAATGAAATTATGATTTTAATGTCACACCTAGTTGGGATCTTATATTACAAAAAATCCGAACACTGTAAAACATAGCCCCACAAGCCCTTTCCTGCCTGTTTAATAATTAGTGGTAATATTCTCAACGTGATGATTTTGGGAAAAGCACTTGAGAGCTTAGAAACTGGTTGCCATTTAACATCTAATTACGGATGTTTGCAGTTCATGATGCCCATAAACAAAAATTCCGCCAATGCTACACAGATGCAAGGAGAAAGATGGAAAGAAAGTGTGCTGAAATACTGTATAGGCACATCAGGATTTTGCTCATACCTAACATTTTTTTACAAGCACAGTGGTTCATCCTTTGCTGCTGACTATCTGAGAATCGCAGAAGGTAATAAACTCAGTGTAGCCTTGACTGGAAAATCACCCCCATTGTAGCATCCTAACTCATTCTACAGATTTCTAAACTGCTTGTCACTGCTGGTTCAAATCTCCCAGCATGAAGTTTTCAAATAATTTGCTGACTGCTATCACCATGAGGTTAATACACGAACAAGAGCAACACACTGTGGATAAAAGAAAATGCTTCACTAACCTGATCAGCAGTACAGCGAAGATGCTTCTTACTAAGCTTAACCTCTTCCTATGAAGTTTGCCTCTCGGTTTGGGCCGCCATCCTCAAAGGACTATTTCCACTGATGGAAACACCATTGACTTTAACAACAGGGATTTTATAGTGCCTGTAGTTTGAGGATCACAGTCTATTAATCACTCTCTCTCTTTTTCAGAGTAAAAAATGAATTTAATATTCAGATTTAATAGAATTTGGGGGTTCTAACTAAGATGAGCTGATGAGACCTTCTAGGCTAAATATTCAATCACTGGGTAGCATTAATGGGAATCTTATAGCATAAAAGTGGCTCCTTTAGGCAGTGGCTATACTGCATCAGAAATACAAATACTCACTCTCTTGATTGCTCTGGGTCAGTTCTGTGTTTCTTAGATTAATGTTTCCTGGATTGGCGTATGTGGAAGAATAGGCGGGGGTGTGGAAAATATCTTGTTGCTAATGGCATTGAACACCTGAGGCTCCCAAAATATGGTCAGATTGCCAAAGAAAGTGATGCAGGGACTGTGTAGGATGTAAGTGGGAGAAGTCAAAGAGTGGGAGCATGAGAGGGAGTGAAAAATGCTGGGAAATATGAGAAAAACTATGCATGAAATTGGACTTCTCCTAGCAAAGGGAGATTTTCAGGTAGGTTCCTTGAATCCATTGAGATGAGTACATGTAAAATCCATTATTGTGATATTTATTCATCACATAGAATTACCCCATGCAAAGAATCCTTATTTTTTAGCCTTGCAGATGTGAGTTGGTGGGTTAATGACACAACCACTGTATGCTCGGAATGATTACAGCCACTTGTATGCTGATGCCATACAAGTCTTCATTTAGCTTGGCAATTGCGAACCACCCAAATATGAATTGAGTGGTGCAGCAAAAATGGTGCTGTAAGATAGACTGACCATATGAAAACGAGGACAGGGCTCATGTAACATTAACTGTTGTAGAGAAAAGGGAATTTCAGCCAGTGTCATTTGTATGCAATTAGTTCCTGGTGAAATTCCCTCTTTATCACAATAGTAAAAGTTGCAGGGTCCCTGCCTTCTTTTGTATGTGGTCACTCTAGTATAGTGCCTGCAACTTTAACTGTTGTGATGAAGAGGGAATTTCACCAGGAACTAATTGCATACAAATGAAACTAGCTGCAATTCCCTTTTCTCTACAACTGTTAAAGTTACATGAGTCCTGTCCTCCTTTTCATATGGTCAGCCTATGTAAGATAGAGACAAGTGAACAGGTGGGTAGGAGACGGTGGGTAGGAGACGGTGGTTACCACTCACCATGCCATGTGCTTCTGCCACATGAACACAAAACCATGCTCCATGGCATGGTTATCCTAACTCCCCCACTCCCGGTTAACACTGCAGTCCTCTGGCTCACCCCACTTGGCATCCCAGCAGCCCCTGTGGAGCAGGCATCTGTAGACAGTCATCATGCCACCTCCCCATTGCTCCACAGAGCATGTGGTGTGGGGCCACTCCACTACTCCCAGCAGCAGTTGTGGGCAATCCCTGCTGCATCCACCACCCCTGCCCTGATCTTAAAGATGCCCCTAAGCCACCAGGGACCCTGACATCCAACATGGTCACACCAGATGCTGTCCTAAGGCCCCCTGCACAGAAATCCTTCTCCTGATGCCCCCCAAGGGCAATGGGGAGAAGTATAGTACCCTAGAACATCCACCTACCCAGCCTACCCAGCACCGACTGTGTCAGAGGGAAGCAGGGTCTATCTGCCATTGGAAGCCCAACCCACCATTCATGGCAACTCCCCCTACCCTCCCTAACCATGGCACCCATGGCCTGAAGTTTGTAATGTGGCCTGTCCCAGCTGAGCCATCAGGATGGAGGGCTGCCACTGTTCTTCTGGCGACTGGCCATGGTGCCCCTGTCCTACTGACATCCTGGCCAACTCTGATCCCTACACACACACACACACACACACACACACACCTGTGTGCAGCAGGGCCCTGACCAGCAACAGGCAGGAGGCAATAAGTTAGGCTGACCATATGAAAAGGAGGACAGGGCTCATGTAACTTTAACAGTTGCAGAGAAAAGGGAATTTCAGCAATTAGTTCCTGGTGAAATCCCATCTTTATCACAACAATTAAAGTTGCAGGCACTATACTAGAGTGACTAGATACACAAGAGGACAGGGCCTCTGCAGCTTTAACTGTTGTAATGAAGAGGGAATTTCACCAGGTACGAATTGCATATAAATGATGCTGGCTGAAATTCCCTTTTCTCTACAGCTGTTAAAGTTACATGAGCCCTGTCCTCCTTTTCATATGGTCAGCCTAAATAAGTGATACAGGCCCATGCCACCAGTGGGCTCATGGTTGGTGGTGACCGGCTGGGTATGCAACTGTCCACACAGCCTGGGCTGATTTTTTGAGGTACCCTCCCAGAGTCTGTGCTCAGCACAGGAGCAAAAAGGATGGGGCTGCTAGTGCCCAAGGTAGCTTTGGAGTGCTGTACTGGGACAGTCCTTGTCCAAGTATAGAGTTGAGTCATCATTGCCACCACCATCACCACCTGCCATGGGATCAGGCCCTGGGAGGGGTGCTGGAGTGCCATTCTGCCTGGAGTGCCTGGGTACTGCAGCATTCCAGATGTGCCTAGGGCATCTGCCCTTCTCCTGTGCCTGGAGAGCAGGTTGCACCTTGGGATTTGGGTGTGCCAGACACTGGAGGAATGGTATGGCAAGGACAGGGTTTGAGGGTGCTGGCTCCATGGGAATGTGTGTGACTGGGATGCCTGTTGGTGGTGGGGTGACCTCACTAGCACTTGCCTCCTGCAGTTGGTGGGCCTGTTGACTCTTTCACCTTCCATGGCAGCATTGCCTTTTTACCCAGGAAAGTTTAGACACTCTGTCTCTATGGTGGCTTGGAGGGGGGTAGGCAAAGGTGTTATGTATACTGGGGCTCGGCTATAGTAGTGGCAGGGGAGCTGGCACAAGGTGTGCAGTTTCACCCAGGGATGCTGCTGATTTCCCAGCAGCTGAGCAGGTGTTGTTTTCTTTGTTTGCTGAAGCAGCTTGGGCTGCTTGTGCACAAAGTCATTCTGCTGATAGCAGCGGCATAGAAAAGAATTTTCTTTTGTTCCTGGCATGCTTTTCTGATTGCATATGGCAGGAGGGGACAGCCAGTGATGGGAATGGTTAGCAGCCACTGCATCATGTTGCTAGTCAGATTTCATCCATGGAGTTCTCATGCAATGGCCAGTGCAGCAGCTCTGTTTTCAGCTGCTGTTGCCACAGAGCACTATGGTGGCATTCATTTAACCATGGGGGCCCAACAGACAACACAATAAGCCATGGCAGTGGCTGCTAACTCTACTGCAGTGCATGGCAGATTAGTGCATTTGTTTAAACCATGGTTATGAAGCCATTGTGGTTGGGAAAACACGGCTAACCATCATAGTTTAGCATTATGTCTAGGGGAGGGGCCATGGCTCAGTGGTAGAGCATCTCCTTTGAATGCAGAAGGTCCCAAGTTCAATCCCCAGCATTTGCAGGTAGGGCAGGAAGAAGTCCTGCATGAAACCATTGGGAACCGCTGCCAGTCAGTGTCAACAAACCTGGGTTAGATGGAGGAGACTATTGATCTATCTAGCCCAAGTATGTGGAGACTGACTGGTAGCGGTTCCCAATGGTCTGATTCAGTATAAGGCAGCTTCTTATGTTCCTATGTCTGAACAGGGTAACTGTTTAAAACAGCATTCCCCAACCTGATGCCCTCCCGATGTTTTGGACTACAATTTCCATCAGCCTCAGCTAGCATGCCAAATGGTCGGAAATTATGGGAGTTGCATCCTAAAACATCTGAAGGGTAACCAGATTGGGAAAGGCTAGTTTAAAACCTCATCTTTCATTTGATAATTGCAATGCAGCCATATTTATGTATGTGTCTCATTTGCATCCTAGCTTTTCCACAAAGAATGCCCGACAGCAGATGTTATTCCGTTTTATCCTTGCACCAATGATGTAGGTTAAGCTGACAGGCAGTGACTTGCTAGCTGCTTAAGGAATATTGATTAGCTTGTTTTTCCAGATGTTATGAATGTTTGCAGGGTAAAACACTGTATCATTCCTGAAGGTATAATACATGATGAACATGCTGCATTTTATATCAAAACAATTTAGTAATTTGAAAGCCCCAGCCCTGGACTTCTGAAGGAAAGCTGGAGATGGGGAAGAATTGACCCAATCAGAGAAAGAGTAATACACGGTAGACTTAGTTTTTTTAAAAAAAATGCTTAACTAGCCTCAGCCAAGGTTTTTTTTTTATTCATTTTAACGTCTTTTAATGGCCCAGGGTCTTGCAAGACTTAAAAGCAAGAGGCAAGAACAGGGCCTACAAAGGGCCTTGTTCAAACCTTGACTAGTAAGTACATCTCCTTCCTCCCCCTGCAAGGAAAATGGGTTACAATTCATCAAGTCTAGTTGAGGTAGGGTGACCAGATAAAATCCAGGTCAGGGCTCATGTAGCTTTAACAGTTGTAGAGAAAAGGGAATTTCAGCCAGTGTCATTTGTATGCAATTAGTTCCTGGTGAAATTCCCTCTTCATCACAACACTTAAAGCTGCAGGGGCCCTGCCTTCTTTTGTATATGGTCAGTCTAGTATAGTGCATGCACCTTTAACTGTTGTGATGAAGAGAGAATTTCACTAGGAACTAATCGCATACAAATGACACTGGCTGAAATTCCCTTTTCTCTACAACTGTTAAAGTTATATGAGCCCTGACCTGGGTTTTATCTGGTCACCCTAAGTTGAGGGTTGAATTGAGTAGTGCCAAAGGGACAGGATGACTGGCTATTCATGCTATCCTCTTTGAGCATCTCTGTAGGAGGGGTTAGAACTCACACTCCTTCAAAGTTTTCTTAGCTGGTACTTGTATGCAATGTTTCTTCATTAAAATTGTGGTACGTTTAATGCTATTTATTGGCATCCACACTGATTATAACAGAATGAGGTGGTTGGTTGGAATTTAGTCTTCTGTTGCCTTTTTGTGCAGCTTTTATTATATTCTGTGATCTCCGAATACAATTCTGCACTACATTGATCAAGACAAAATGTTTTGTATGGGCATAAATTCACATTATAGTTAAAATCTAAGCCAAATTCAAAATGTAGTCATTTAGCATGAACATTTATGCTTTAAAATCAAATAGCTGTTTTCACTGAGAAATATTCTTGAGTGCAAATTTTCCACCAATTCTTCTCAACCTTGACTATCCAAAATGTTTCGATTATCACAAAGATTCACTTCTTTTATATTCCCCTCTTAGCTGCTGTAACATCGAATAAGTTCTGCTATATGTCTTGATTTACCACAAAAGTTAAGTGTCATATTTTAGGCAAATAAAAATGATTAAAATATGACAGCTGGCAAATTATGCTAACATCTGGTAACAAATCATTCCTGACAGTTCAATACTAAAGTTCTTATAGCTCAGCTATTAATGTTATAAACAGTGAGCTGCGAAAAAAGGAGCACTTGACTAATATATTCCCTGAAGTGATAGGGGAAAAAATACACTGTTTATCTTAATGTGAAAGAAATGTCATCCATTCATTTCTTGCGTTTGAAGCAGATTGTAGATGAGTAACTCTAAATACAGACTTTTACCTAGACTTAACATTATATATGAAGTGAATGTGGAGACAGGGAATTCAGGGGGAAAAACTTGGAGGATTACTCCACTCTCTGACAACGATAATGTGCATGTTGATGTTTTGTGGAAATAAGGAGTTTGAGTATTTAAGGGACAACTCCTATGCTTATGGGCATTGTTGTTCATCTGAGGTAACGTAACTACAAATAAAAGTGATGAAATGGCTGTTGAACAGATTGTCAAGGACTCATCATTTGATTTAGCGAGTCAAAACTATCTTGTTTGAGTTGGGCTTATGGTAAAGCGCTTCAACAACACCTCACATTCACACTTCAGCCAGATCTACACCAAGCAAGAAGTGGTTTGAAAATGCTATATGGAATGTGTTATGGGCCCCAACAGTTGTCAATACTACCGTTATAGACCATTAAAAAGTAGTTTGTAGATCCTGCTTAAGGCTAGATTTCTATGTTATGGGATGAGTGGTTCTAGCCACTAAAAATGTATGATACTAAAAATGTTGGGGGTGAGGAGTGTAACAGAAAGGCAGGCTTGATAGCTGGGCCCAAATACCACTTCACTGGCAGTGAAAAATCTGGATTTGTCAGGATTTTTGGTAACAAATCCAGGGGGAAATTATGAAATTTGATGAAAAATCTGAATTTTTCCCATCCTCCCCAGCCAAAGGGCAGCTTCTCTTTAGGGTATTGCACCTTGAGAATTTTCAGCCCTTGGCATCATTGCAGAGTCCAGTGTTGGTGCAGACAGAGGTGGCTGGTGGCGGAGTGTTTTTAAAACAAGAGTCATCAGATGTGAGCAATCTATAAGCTGGCACCCTATCCCCAGCCACAGGGTACAGGTGCACAGCCTGGCTGGACTGTTGGGAGACTTTGGCAGAGAGAGAGGGAGGGATTGTTTGAGGCTGGACTCTGGAGATGTCGGCTGGCTGGCATAAGGCAGAGAGAAGCTGAAGGAAACCCAGATTCACCTGTAGCTTGGCCCTAAGAGGCTGGCTTGCCACTCAGAGTGTTTTAAGAGTTGAGCAGAGTTCAGCAGGTGTGCAGGAAGAGAGGAGGTGGAGGCAGCTGGCAGTGGAGTTTTTTAAAGTAAGAGTCACCAGACATGACCAAATAATAAGCAATACCCCTGGCCACAAGTGTGCGGCTTGGCTAGACCATCGAGAGACTTTGGAAGAGAGAGAGAAGGCGATTGTTTGAGGCTGGAGGCTTTGGTTTGGCTGCAATGACATGGAGAAAGAGACAACAGAGGCTGCACAGACAACCCAGAGATACCTGTTGTAACTTAGCCCTATGGTGCTGACAGGCAGTGCAGGGCATTAGAAAGAGGGTCTCAGAGTCGCGTGTTTGTGCAGGAAGTAGAAGTATGTAAGATGTGGTGTCAACGCGCAAGCCTTGAGAAGCTAATGTATATAAGTGAGACGAGTGAATGGCTGAAGTAGTTTCTGCCGCCCATAACACCCACCCTAATGTTAGAGTAGAGAAACTTGTGACAATCATACATAAGGTTAAAAAAATGAAATTTAAAAATAAAAAGCCAGCCAGCCGGCAGCAAGCCCTGTTAAAAGCAGCAGCAGTTTGCAGCAAAGTGAGGATACAGTCAGAAAAGATATTTGAGGGAAGGGGAGAATGTATCACACAGAGTATAGCAAAAGCTTCAAAGTACAGCAAAAGCTACAAAAGTAGGAGGAAGTGAAGTTAATTTCAGATACATTGTTCTTTATTTCAGTGATTTTAACATTAAGATGTTATGTATAACAGATTTGTCTTTATTATGTGCTATAAGATCAGATATGTGACCAAGGCTATGTTCAGGTGGGCACCCCTCCCCCCTTGGTCCTGGACATGCCTCCTGGGGCCAGACAGTTTGGTGGGCATGAC
The DNA here is from genome assembly GCA_029215795.1 of Anniella stebbinsi. NCBI lineage: Eukaryota > Metazoa > Chordata > Lepidosauria > Squamata > Anniellidae > Anniella > Anniella stebbinsi. Next base: position 138,450,479 of record JARDYH010000005.1, on the reverse strand, counting down.
CCCTTGGGAGCCAACCATGTTGTCCTCCTTTTTGGTTTCCAAAATATGGTCACCCTACAGTTAGGGAGAAGGCAGAAAGAGAGGGGGGGCGGGGGGATCTAGGTGATTTGATCTAAGCTTATCTTTGTAACATATATAGTTTCCATGCCCTTTAAATGGCCCTAGGGATAGTGTAGCTAGAAACTGTAACAAGTTTTTTGTGTGTGTTTCAGTGTATGTTCCTTTTAGCCTATGAATAAAGCAAGCTCCGTTAAGTTAGAATTTAGTGAACCCTGTGGTGCGCCTCTTCTTTGGAGATTTCTTCCCTACATTCCACCCCCACAATGCCTTACCCATGATCCTGGCTACTGTGTTCAGATTTATAAAAAATTAAGAGTGCTCACGTCCCAGCCAGTGTACTGTGGCAAAACAGGGAATGGTGGCAGTAACACTACCTGAGCTGAAATTGGATATAATAATTTGTTTAACTTTTGAGAGACTCTTAGATTGTAGGGAGGTAGGCCATGTTGGATAAGGCTATCAATGGTAACTAGTCAATGACTATATATAACCTGCAGTATCAGGGACAGTATGGTCTCTGCAGTGACCCCACATCTTTGGAACAAGCTGCCATTGGAGGTCCACCAGGCTTCATCATTGCAGGCTTTTATTGAAATATGAAAGCATATTATTTTACGGTGGCATTCTGGTGATATCACTACTGCTGTCGCTGCTATTGCCATTGTTGTTGCTGCTGGTTTACATTTCTGCTGGTTTTATTGTTTGATTTTATTGTTTTTATTGCGATTTTATTGTGTTCATGTTTTTATTGCTTTTAACATTTTTACTGTTTTATGTATTTTATTGATGTAAGCCACCTTGGTGGGCTTCTGCCCTGAAAGGTGGCCAAGGAATATTTTAAATAAATAAATATATGCCAGTTGCTGAGAACCCAAGGAGGATGGTGCTTTTGCACTGATATCCTGCTTGTGAGCTTCCTATGGCCATCTGTTCGGTTACTGTGGAAACAGAATGCTGGACTACACAGGCCTTTGGTCTGATCCATAATTAGTGTTCTTATGACACCATGCTGCATGCAATTGACTTCCATTGTGGAGCTGCCTGCTTGTGAGGTAAACCTTCCATCACTGTAGTTGGGTTTCCAGTAGGGGTGTGCACGGACCCCCCGGATCGGATCGGGACCCGGATCGGGACCTCCAATTTTGTCCCGGACCGGTTCGGACAAAATCGGAGGCCCCCCGGACCGGATCGAGTCCGATCCCGACCCAAAAATCGTACATTTTTGGATCGGCCGCCATTTTTTTCCCCATAGACTTGCATTGCAATGCAAGTCTATGAGGAAAAAATGGCGGCGGGTGGGTAAGGGGGGGCCTAACTCCCTCCCCCCCCGGGGCCGTCCGCTGTGGACGGCCCCGGCAGGTAAACCCCCTCCCCCGCGCTCCCTACCCCCCCTGGGGCCGCCCGCTTCCATCCGCTGGCGCCCGCGGGCGCCAGCGGATAGAAGCGGACGGCTCCGGGGGGGGGTAAGCCCCCTTCCCCGCCACTGCTTACCTTCTCGGCCCGTCCGGCGCCGGCGGCTACTACCAGCGGGCTCCGCGGCCTACTCTCGAGTAGCGCGCCAGGCCCCCCTCCCCCCTCCCCCCTCCGCGCACCCCCTCCTCCCCTCCACGCACCCCCTCCTTACCTTTCCGGCCCGGCGGCTCCCGTCCGGCGCCGGCGCCTACTACTTCCAGCAGGCTCCGCGGCCTGCTCTAGAGTAGCGCGCCGGGTGATGACATCACCCGGCGCGCCACCCTAGAGCAGGCCGCGGAGCCTGCTGGGAGTAGTAGGCGCCGGCGCCGGACGGGAGCCGCCGGGCCGGAAAGGTAAGGGCCCCCCTCCCCCCTCCCCCCTCCGCGCGCCCCCTCCTCCCCTCCACGCACCCCCTCCTTACCTTTCCGGCCCGGTGGCTCCCGTCCGGCGCCGGCGCCTACTACTACCAGCAGGCTCCGCGGCCTGCTCTAGAGTAGCGCGCCGGGTGATGACATCACCCGGCGCGCCACCCTAGAGCAGGCCGCGGAGCCTGCTAGTAGTAGTAGGCGCCGGCGCCGGACGGGAGCCACCGGGCCGAGAAGGTAAGTGCCCCCCTCCTCCCCCCCCCGCTGTCCACTTTCATCGGCGGGCGCCCGCTGGCGCCCGCCAATGGAAGCGGCGGTGGGCGCCAGTGGGCGCCCGCCGATCCGCCGATCCGCCGAACCGGTTCGGAGCTTTTTCGGACCGGTTCGGATTGGATCGGCCGATCCAGCTGCGGGATCGGAAATCAGATAATTTATCCGATTTCCCACTGGACCGGACTCGGATCGTGGATCGGGTCCGATCCAGTGCACATCCCTAGTTTCCAGGTTGCTGCAACAGCTGGGAACACATTTGAACAGTTCCATCTGGAGAGAGGACTGTAATAGTTGTTCTGTTCTTTGAATCAAATTTTAATCTGCCCTTCATCTGTTTTTGGAACTGCCCTTGGAGTCTGTTCAGATATCCCAGAAAAGCAAAGAAAGTGGTACAGTGCAGCATTTGGCATAAAGGATCTCATGATGATCCTACCTCTGTCCCTGTTCAGACTAATGGCTCTGTCTTCCACAAACCTATCAGTAATTTTATTTGACAAACCAACAGCTCACAAAATCAGGCAAACAGACAGCATTGGAAGAAAAATACAGTACAGCAGCATTCGGAAGTAAGAACTCATAGATCACAGGGAACATGGACCAAAACTAAACATACTGAATAGTACAGGCTATGGAGCTTGCTATGAGATTGCTCTGGGCAAGCATTGTTCTTGGCTGGAACAGATCTAAAATGGGGAGCATTTTTGGAAAGCATATTTTTGATGTTCAGAAAATGCCCTCTTCCTTTTAATGGTTTTGGAAAAGCTCAGTGCTATCCTCCCTGCTTCCAATACAGAGTGAGATCAGTTCTTCCTGCCTTCTCTCCCAATAGGCTTGATTACATCATTACACATCCAAAACAAATTTGTTAAAGTAATGTTGTGATGTCATTACACTTGCTACATGATTCCTAATTGGTTGGGATCACTTAGCCAAGAAGAAGTAGTTCTTGATATGGATATGCTGGATATACATACACAAAGAGAAAGACAGACAGACAGACAGAGGGAGGGAGGGAGGGAGGGAGGGAGGGAGGGAGGGAGGAGCTGCTGATCAAGCAGTGAAAAGTACTCAAAAATGATGAAAAATGTGAAATGGCATTGGCATGGTTTGGACTACAACTTCCATCAGCCCTAGACAGCATGCCAAATGGTCAAGGATGATGGGAGTTGTAGTCAAAAACACCTGGAGAGCAACCTCCCATCCAAAACCACTATATCGGTACCCTACAGATGTGTTGGACTATGACTCCTGTCATCCATGACCGTTGGTTATGCTTGCTGGAGATGGTGGGAGTTGTAGCCCAAGACATCTGGAGGTCACCTGGTTGGGGAAAGCTTTGCTATATTCATGGCTAAAAATGTTTATGTGAATATTTAGACCAATGTTATACCCAACCAGTTTACCAATGGCTTCTTCCTGTTTTCCTTTCCAGGGAGCATTGGAGCATATTGCTTTCGGGTCTGCCTTGACAGCATCACATTGGCACTGCATTCCCCCTAATTCCTGGGGTTTCACTCCTATGGGGTGGCACTGGGTTGTTATTATTATTATTATTATTATTATTATCTTTATTTATATCCCGCCTTTTGCCCAATGCTGGACCTCAGGGCAGCATTACAAAATTAAAACATATACAGTTAAAAGCTATAAATTTAACAGCATGTGTTGAGTTTATTAATTGACCCCTGAACAGTTTTAAATGATATGTAGTTTGTTTTTAGGCTTTTATGGTTTAAATTTTTGTATATTGGTTTTTAAATGTTCAATGTTTTTAATTTTTGAAAATCGCCCAGAGAGCTTCGGCTATGGGGTGGTATATAAATGTAATAAATAAATATATGAAAGTTAAAAATAAATTAAAAATTAATCCTCCTCTCCATTTTATCCTCACAAGAACAACCCTGTGAGGTAGGTTGGGCTGAGAGTATGTGCTGGCCCAAAGTCACCGAGTGATCTTCCATGACTGAGTGGGGACTAGAACCTGGATCTCCTGACTCCAGCCCAACACTCTAACTACTACACCACACTGGCTCTAAGTGTGCTCTATTTTCCAAGCCATGATATTGTGAAAACAGGAGGAGATTTAGAGAAAGCCTGTCAGACATTGAAACATGTGTGAAAGGAATCTCAGCTCCATGTGAACTAGCACTGCTCGGCTGCCAACATGCATAGCAGCCAATCCTCCACCAACAACATGCCTGGTGGCTATGCCTCTGCTATCGGCATGCTATAGATAGACCAATGTATGAATGCAGAACTCTTCCATCCAAGACAAAGAACCTGGCCCAACCTGCAAATGGTGATGGTGTGGCCATTGGGCACAACTGTGCTAAGCATGAAGTTAGCCTCCACAGCCCTGTGGAGCCCCTCCCTCCTCACATGCTCTTTCAATATGTAGAGGAAGTTGTCTGAACTTCCACAGTGTCAAGCTGGAATCAGGAAGACCTGGTTTCAAAATTAGGATGCTGGCAAAGTCTCACCTCCAAAATTATTTTCTTCCTTCATAGCCTCATCCAACCTTCCTTTTTCCCAAAAGCCATCCATGCCAATCCCTAGACCCCCAAAATTCTCTCCCCCATCCCAATCCTTACCTTAAATATATTGTGGCATCGCCAGGAGCAGTAGTACAAGCACATAGTAGAGGGGGGTTTTCCTGCCTTCCTTTCCATTACCCTGACAGGCTGGGTAACATGGAGGGCCACTCCATTTGATTGATTGATTGTGCTGTGAAAAGAAACATAGAAGTTCCATGTCCAAATCTCCCATTGTGTTCCAGCTCATTTGGCCCTTATAAGGAATACCCTTTCCTCTGCTAGATGTCACTCAAACCAATTCAGTAGAAGGTCCTTTTTCACTTTGTCTTAAATAACAGGCAAAAAGAGAATTTTATTTTCCCCTTCTGCACAAACTATCAGTATTTTAAATTCCCCTGCAGATGATACATTGCTAGTGCTACCATCCTTTTTTATCTGACTTGAATGTCAGCCACAGCATCCTGAGATGTCATGGAATTCAAACACCACCAAGTGCAGGAAGCAATATTATTTTTGCTGTTGGAGACCTCCCACCTAATCAAACTATAGAAGGAATCCAAATTATAGCATATTTAGCATAATCATTAATCTAGCCCTGTTTGTAACTGCTTTCCCCACCTTCAGGGATGAAAGGTTCCAGCAATGATTTTAACTAGTTTTAAGCTACCGTTTTATGTTGCATTATTGTCAGCATTCTGATGCTCAAAGAATCGTTCCTCTGTTGTACATTTGAGCATCTAAAAATAAGCAAGAGCAGAGGAGTCATACATTTTACCACTTTCATAGATAATTTATGGAATAATTTTACACTTCTCTAACACCCAGCTCACAAATCATGTTCAAATACATGAGGTGTCACTTGGAGTTTGCAATGGATTCTTAATGAAACTCTCTAGGTCTTGCCTTTTAAATGTTTCACAGATTCACATTTTATGCTTGGCCAGAACATTGAAACTGCATTCACAGATGCTCCTACTGTGCTAGTGGAAAGGGAGTTACTATATATGCATTGCAGCCACATCAGCTATGTGCCATTCTGGGATATGTAACTAAAGTGGGTTAAACTACAGTAAATGCACTATGAGAGAAAACTGTCATTACATTTGAATTAAATCCACATACACCATCCAGTAGATAGCTATCACTTGCAGCTGGACTCTAAAATGAAAAACAATAATCCATAAAATGAGGAATGATATACTGAGGATAACTCCAGCACCATAACAACATATGATGGGTTTGTTGAAAACCATGAAGGAAGTTGTGTTGATTATAATTAATAAAATCCAATGCAGGATATCCTTCTCAAACATCTGACAGATATGAATTTGATAACATGGCTCAACCTACCAGGTAAAATTCAGCATCACATACAGAAGAAAAATAAGGGGAGAATATGTCTAGAAAAGTCAGCCAGAATAACAGTTGAAGTATCTGCCAAGGTCAGTCATCATCATCTACTTATTTATTTATTTATTTGTATGCCATTTTTCCACAAAATTGTGCTCAAAGTGGTAACAATTATAACAAACAGCAGTAAATATAACAATATTTTAAAAATACCACAGAAACAATTACAAATAGCCATAATGTTGGTACACACACACACACGTATATGTATATGTATATGTATATAACTGATCAGTACATACAAAATCCAATAAAACAGTACAAATATACAAACCATTTCAACAACTGAGGAATAAACGGAAGAGAGACTAAAACATGACAAAGAAATATAAGAAACACTCCCTACAAGCAAAAATAAATCTTCATTCCACATGGTTCTCCACAACTAGTCTGCAAACATTGGTTCGCAGCCATAATCTCTCACTTGTGGCATATTTTCTCCCAGCTTTCACCTGGCGAGGTAAACAGTGTCAGCCCTTCTTCAAGCCCACATACCCTCAAAGTGTTGACATTACTCAGTCTCTCTCCCCACAAGCAAGCACTACTTTCAACGTGTGGGCAGCAGGCTTTATCAGGCTCCAAGGTGGTGGGTTGAAGCGGATGGAAATGATCAAACCCTTATTTATTCATTACATTTACATTTATAACCCACTTTTTTCCTCAGAGGAACTCAAAGCATAGTACATAATACTCCTCCTCTCCATTTTATCCTCACACCGATAACCATGTGAGATAGGTTGGGTTGAGAGTCTGTGACTGGCCCACAGTCATCCAGTGAGCTTCCGTGGCCGAGTCGGGACTAGAACCTTCGTCTCCCGACTCCCAGTCCAGCACTCTGGCCTCTACACCTTGAAGTTAGCCTCTGTCCATCAAACACTCCTCCTTAATCAGTGAAATAAACTAGTGCTGATACTCTAGTATTATTTGCTAATGCAACAAATTTGGATTGAGAGGAGATTAATTTCAGGAAAAAGAAATTCTATTTATTTATTTATTTTGCATTATCAGAAAGCATTGATTTTTTTCTTTTCAGTATGTATATTAATGTTTATTGATCTGTATTTATAAAAGGATTTATATCCTACTTTTCCATTTCAGAAATGCCTAAGGTATAGCTAATATAAGATATATTGAAAACAACAGAAAATGTGCCAAGAAATCCAAAAATAACAATAATAAAACAAAACATGAGCAGAGAATGCAGACAAAACCTAGTAAGCGAAAACAGAGAAAACCACACAAAATAAAGCCAGCCCTTGAACACATGGGATGTCTGCTGGAATAAAAGGAAAGTTTTTAGCTGTCTACAGGAGATCAACAGAGAGGGGCCAAGCCAGCTTTTTTGGGTCAAAGTGTTTTATTCATGAAATTGTTCAAAGGGTTTCATAGTTCTATTTTTGTGACATAATATTTTCAGACTTTTAAAAATACACTTTCATGTACCCTTTAGTAGCAATAGCCATAAACTGTAAAATGATATAAGAATACCAGTACAAATCCGGGAATGTTTTAAAGTATATGTGTAGAAACCATACCAATGTTCTGTTTTATAAAAGTGTTTACATCTTCTAAAATTTCAGCTTGAGAAATGGTCCTGATGATCATGGTCATTTTGGAATTCACATGTGGAAAATTCCTTAACAGCACTCCAATGCACAATCCAGTCACACTTATCAGTTGTCCCTGGATCTAGACCCTTTCATCTTCTGAACATCTAAAACCTTTAGCACAGTGTTATCACCAACTCCAGAGAATGCCATCTTTTGCCAATGACATTTCAAAGAGGGATGCTGCAGGCCAATTTTTTTCTAAGAATCCCCACTTGATTTGCTTAAACAGCAAATACTTTGCATGATTCTATTTCAAAGTAATAGGGAAAATGATACTGGGTTGGATCCAGACATAGAATGATTCCAATTGAAACAATGGGACTTAAGTTAGTCAATGGGTCTAAATATGACTATGGCCGACCTTTTTCCCGGAGTTGTCCCGGAGTGTTCCCTGTGCATCCAAATGATGCACAGGGACTACCGGGGGGGGGGGGGGGGGGGGGGACAGGCATGGGGTTTCCCAGGGATTAAGAAACCCTGAGAAAACCCAAATCTTCCCGTGGTCCCAGGATGATCCCAAGGATCGCAGGCAGTGTGGGCGCCCATCCCAGCTTCTCCCCTCTTCCCTGCCAGTCACGAGGGTCTGCAAGAGGGAAGGAGCCAGGGCAGGTGGAGTCTAGGGGCATCGCAGGGGGAAGAAGTAGGGTCAAGGCTTTTTTTCACTTACTTTTGTGTCGGAGCACAATTGCGCTCCCAGCTCCGCCATTAAAAAACATGGCAAGCACGACAAGCGTGACATCCTGTTTGCTTCTGGGATGTTGCACTCCCTGTGTAGAAACTGGGTGATGATCCCAGAAGCAAGTAAGTCTGGGATCGCCCCCAGGCCCTCCCTCTACACCCTTAGGTGTAGAAAAGGCCTATGTCCGGATCCAAACCACTAAAATCAATCAGATCAACAAATAATGAAGATGATTCTGTATATGTATTTAGGGCAGGGGTAAGGAACCTTTTTGAGATAGAGAGCCAAATTCAATTTTGGATAAACTCACTGAATTCCAGTGGTGGGCAGGGTCAAAAGCAACAAGGACGGAGTCAAAGGCAAAATAAAAAAAATGTCAGCATGTTGTAGCTTAAAGTTCCTGCTTGCCACTAACTAAGCCTTAAGAGAAGCATTCCAGCCATTTATAAGGAGAAAGACAACTGCATAAAAGGTAGTTGAGGCATGGCAAGTGGAAGGGTGTGTGTGGCCACCTGAGGGCTGGATTGTCCTGAGGTTCTCCACTCCTAATTTAAGGCAAAGGTGAGGTTGCCACACAAACTCAAATAAAGCAATAGACAGCCTGTTTTGATAGTCTGTCCTACCTTTAATTCTCAGTCAAGTCACTCTAGAAAAGCCATGAAACCTTCTCTTGCTCTTTTTACTTCCCCACACCGTATTGGAGTAAATTTTGGCTTCCATTATCCAGTCTAGAGTTTTGATGGAGCAGAATCACTTCATTCTACCCTCTGGCTTTGATTCCACATATTTTTAATTACCTTTAATGTTTTGCCATGATATATGAAGATGTATCAATGTGTGCAGTTTTGATGTATTTGTTTAGATTTAGAGCAATAGTACAGACTAGTAGAAAAAAGTAGAAGTGGAAAATAATTGTTTGCATGTAAAGAAGAACCTCTCCCTGTATAGGCTGACCATCTGAAAAGGAGGACAGGGCTCATGTAACTTTAACAGTTGTAGAGAAGAGGGAATTTCAGCCAGTGTCATTTGTATGCAATTCGTACCTGGTGAAATTCCCTCTTCATTACAACAGTTAAAGCTGCAGGGGCCCTGCCTTCTTTTGTATATGGTCACTCTAGTATAGTGCATGCAACTTTAATTGCTTTGATGAAGAGGTGATTTCACCAGGTGCTAAATACATACAAATGACGCAGGCTGAAATCCCCTTTTCTCTGCAAAGTTACTTTCTCTGTTAAAGTTACATGAGTCCTGTCCTCCTTTTCATATGGTCAGCCTATCCCTGTATCATCCTGCCCATGAATTGAGAACTGATGGAGAGAACCATTTGGTTATGCCATCAGCAATCAAAGAGCTCCTTCAGATGGGGTGAAATTGAGTTCCCTTACCATTGGCTATGAAGCTACATCTCTTCCGCTCCAATTAGATGGAGGGAGAGAGCAGGAAGAGAAGTGACCACATGGCTTGTACAGCTGCAATGCAGTTTAATGGGACAGCGCCCTCTAGTGGGCATTTTATAGCGGAATTTCTCTTGCACGTGGCAGGAAATAGCGATGAATATCAGAAGAGTCGGCCTTTCTGAGTCTTTTTTTTTAATCGCTAAAACCAGCAAGTGGAGCGAGAGACATGCAGAAGAATCACTGCATCATCAAAATGACCCGCGAAGATCTGTGAGTGGCCAGCCACGAGCATGTGATAAAACGCTCATCTGAAGAAGCTCAAAGTCTTCCAGTGCTTGTAATAGGGCCTTCTCAGTGGTAGCAGCCTTCTTGTAGAACGTCCTTCCTGTAGACTGGCACCAACATTGGTTAATTTTTGGCACAGGGTTAATAATACTGTTTTCCAACAGGCCTTTTTGATACTGACTGGCTGCTGCAGATTTTTATTGGTTTCATAACTGTGCATTGTGACTTGGCCTGAATTTGTTTTGTGATGAAGTGCAAAATACACATTTTATAAATAAAGAAATTAAATAAACAAAGGTGACTTTGACTGTATTTCTGATCTCACTGTCCGTGCTTTTGTTCTTTTTCAAACCCTGTTCTTATTCTGACTCTATATTTCGTAAATTCACAAAAAAAAAATGTTCAGTAAATTATCTGAAGACCATAAAATTGGGACCTTTAGACAGCTATGTGGTGGATCAATGTTCTATTTTCCAGAGTTATGATAATGAGTAAATTTTAGAGATATATTGAGCGATTCAGCCTTTCGTTCTGGCATGAAAATTTGACGCGTGTCAAAGTTTGCTGTAGTGCAAGGTAAATCCAGTGAGGCAGCTGAGCACTAGGTTTTTGTGCTGAGAATTTGGAAGTGACACATATCTTGTCTAGTAAGTGGAGAAGGAAGCCTATATAAGAGAATAGCTCAGGATTCAATCACACAATTGCTTCATTGAATTCCAGTCTCCTGATAGCTCCTGGATGTCAGCATTCTAATTTACATGCTCCTCCCTTGGCTTGTTTTTTTTTTCTTCATGTGTTCATGCTTAGAACTCACATATGTTAATTTTAAATACCAGATGTCTATGTCCAGGGACATCAATACACATTCGGCCTCTACTTCAGAACAAATCCATGGAGTATGTCCTATCAATGGCTATCCTCATGAAGGAGGCTCTATGCCAGCTCCATCTTCAGATGAAATATGACACAAAATACTAGCTGCTAGGAAGCCACAGTTGGATAGGTTATTGCCTTTATACCAAGTCTGAGCTTCATGGAAACATCTGCTTAAGGTGCAATCCTTTCAACGTTTAGACAGAAAAGAGGCCTACGACTCCTGGCATGCCTGACTGGGGTGTACCAGGCATTGTATGATTCTTTCTGTCTAAAAATGCATAGGACTCCACCTTAGCCATTTTAAGAAACAGGATACTGGACTAGATAAGCCTTTGTTCTGATTTAGTAAGGCTCTTCTTAACTCAGTGGGCATTGCTGCATTCACACATTTGTATGTGCTACTTTAATCCTCATCACTTGGGCTCAAGACAGAGAATCAAAAAGAGAATCACAGCATCATAAACATGCTCTGAGCTCCCACTTTAATTTATGTACAGCTGTATCAGCTCAGTGAATCAAACAGTAATATATACTGCAGCCACTGATTGTGCCACCTTTTCCTCCTCATCTTCCTGTTGGGAATTGAAATGGCCTACGTTTTGTTGCCCAGGATGGGCTGAGATGAACAGGAGGAGGAGGAAGTGGTGGCCATAAAAGTAGTGAGGGTGAGATGAGGAAGCTGCCCCCACACATGCTCTGTCCTCCCATGTGTTCTCCCCTCACATGCAGAGAACTCACTCACCTGCCCCCTCATTACCTCTGCCGGCTCTTGCTGCTACTGAATTCAAGCTGGAAGCAGCCCATGTTTCAGCATTGGCTAAAGGATGCCTCATTCTGCAAGAGGAGGAGCAGGAAATGGCAGTGATAGCTGTAGCCTATTCCAGTGTCCTATAGATACTATGCTACAGATATACGTAGATTAAAGAGAAAGTGCAAATCACATTCGTTCAAGTCTATGACCCTCTTTTTGACACCTGTCTGTCTTAGCCCTTTGTTTCCTGACACATGACAAGCCAAGGGTAAAAAACATTATACTATCATGGAATTCAAAGATACCTCCAGTAAAGACATAAAGAAAAATCATTTCACCTCAGTATCTTAATGCAATTTAATACTAATGGCTTAAAGTAATTATAAGATTTATATATGGGAGATTTTTGTGAAGCTCTCCTATACCCTACCCAGTGCACTGGGTGTTTGGGAAGTGATGACATTGGGAGTTTTGGGAAGTGATGACATTGGGTGTTTTGGGAAGTGATGCCTAAGGAAGGCATCTCATGCAACACAGTAGACAATGGGAGGCAGGCTTGCTTACAGCTATTTAAGCCCAAGGTGTTGCCTTTTCATTAAGCATGGCACCCATCTTTGTTCAGGTAGGTTTGTCCAGAGGTAGGCAATCTTCTGCCCTCCAGATATTTTGGAAAACAATATCCATCAGCCACAGCCAGCAAGGCCAATAGTCAGAATTTATGGGAGTTGTGGTCCGCAACATCTGGAGGTCACTAGGTTTCTTACTCCTGGTTTAGTCATTTGCCTTTTGAGAACAAGCAGGAATATTTCCTCCTTTGACCCAGATTGGTTGTGACAATGAGGCTTTTTAAAAACCTAGTTTGCATTGGAATCCTGGCATGAATAATTTTGCGTGATGGCGTGTATCCTTTTCTTAACATTAAATAAATTGATCACATGTACAGAGAGTGGGTTTAAGCAGGAGATCATAGATTTGCAAATATTGATGAGCACCCCAAGGCATAATTTAGAAGGTGAAGAAGGCTTCCTTATATCATTCTCTCAAGGAATAGAACCACTTTTGGGGCTATATCTGTCCTGCCTATTCAAAGCTTATCAACTCAAGGGATTAGCCAGACCTCCCTTAGACATCTTGAACACGTGGATAATGAGGAGCCAGAACAGTTCAGATGACTGCTCATGGGCTCCGAACTCAGATGTGGGATGGAAGAGGAAAGAGGTTGACTAGATCTGCCTAATTCCACTTTAACTGTCTGCCTGGTGAGAAAAGCTGGGATATTAAGCAATCTAAGTTATTCTGTTGCAGATACTTTGATTGACCAATAAGGTTGTGGCACTTATTCATCCAGTAATTTATATCTTCATTATGTGTCTGTTTACAATTACTTGCTAAGCAAAGATTACATTGGACCAAGAACCATTTCTAGGAATTCTCCCACGTGATCATCTTGGAAGAACATCAGATATTGGATGATCAAACTGAATAACCAATTCCAGTTAATCACTACTAGATACCATGTCTTTTTTCTGAAGTCTAAACTACAAAATTATCTCATAAGTTCTGATCTTTAGAAAATCCAACTCTGTACCTAAGTGGATAAACATTTTAAATAATAATAGTATCAGATACTAACTTCCTGCAATGAACTTATGTTGGAAGGATATCTTAATAGGCTGACTCTGTTGAAGAACCCCATTAATTTCCTGAGGTTCTTGGGTAGAAGGAAGGAGAAGATACAACTGTGATAAATAAATAATATATATATCCTGTTATAGGCTGGTCATGATCAGTTGTATGTAAGAACATAAAATGACATGCACTGGATCAAACCATAGACAAATCTAGTCCAACATTCTCTTTAAACAGTAGCCAACCATATGCCTATAGGAAGCCCACAAGCAGGACATGACTGCACAAGTGACTGTCCTGCTCATGTTCCCCAACAATTGGTATTAATAGACATATTGCACCTGCTACTGGACGTAATATATATTGCCATCATTTATAGTCTAATTTGTCAAATCCTCTCTGAAAGTCATCCAAGTTGACACCCATCACTACAAATTCCATAGTTTAACTATGCTCAGAAAAAGTACTTCCTTTGTTCTGTCCTGAATCTCACACCCTTCAGCTTCATTGGATGACTCTAGGTTCTATTACTGTGAGAGAGGTTTTTCTCCCTATCCATTTTCTCCACACCACACATTTTATATGTTTCTATCTTATCCCCCCTTGCTCAACTTTTTTTCTAAGCTAAACAGCCCAAAATTAAATCAAATTTTGTTTGTACATTGTGTAGAAATTGGATTAGAACTTCAGTAAGAAGACACAAAACAAAATTTGTACTGCCTTCTAAATTCAGTAATATTCCTCTTCTAGCCCACAAGAGTTAAAGTAAGATTCTTTTCCAGTAGAGCTGAATTTTAGGCTTGGCAATTTGCTAGCTTTTTTAAAATAAAGTATTGCATTGTAACAGCAGAGAGAGAAAAATAAAGTTGCACAATAAATATTTTTGCTATGTGGAAAATGGCAGCACAGAGCATGTCTTCAAACACCACAGCCTTGTTGTTGTTGTTGTTATAACTTAGAGAAACACAGAGCAGTCATCTTTGAATTGTAAGGGAAGCATAAACTACTTAACTGTGCAATTGTAACTGGTACAGTCATATCTGTCTAGGGCTGCCTCTACAAGAGGCATTTAAAGCTCTTTCAAGGCGCATTAAAAAATTTACCTCTACAAGAACGGAGCGCAAATTGGGCGTAGAGGCGCGCTATCCCTCCGATTATGCGCATTATCGAATGCGCGTTAAACAGCGAGTTTTATTTTGCTCCGGCCGTTAAAGCGCATTTTGGCTATGTGAACAAGCGCTTATGCGCATTAACTACTTGTAAAGCGCATTTTGGTCATCCGTTAATGCGCTTCGCCACCTCTCACCGCCTCTCGTGCAGAGGTATTAGGCGTAAATGCGCTTCAGCGATTATGCGCATAATCGCCTAACCAGGCGCAAAAGCGAATCCTTGTAGAGGGGACCTAAGATGATTCTGGCCTCTCAGTAAGTTAATCAGGCAAAACTACTCCTTCTGGCTTCTGAACAAGGCAGTACAAATACTTTGACCTGTTTGATTACATTTTGTTATGTTTAAAATACATTTTTCTGACCTCTGTCGAGTTATAATGTATCTGAGTAAGCCAGAAGCCTAGTTTTGCTACTGTGAATGGAGCCTTAAAGAGCTCTGGTTGTCTTCTTATAGTAGATTATGAGGGGAGGCTTCAGGCTCTTTAAAATATCATTGGGGAGAAGGTACCTTTGCTTGGAATGGTCAGGTGGGTCAACAAAAGTTATTTACAGTTATCCATAAGGAATTTGATTGGCTAGGTGTTTCTTAAAAATCAAGGAGGAGTTTGTTATAACCTGTTGGGGACGGTTGGAGAGTGGATGAAAGTTGGAGTTACTGGTGATTGTCTAACAAAAACAATGCTCAGAGCTGGGAAAAGATTGGATGACCATAAAAGATGACAGGGCTCCTGTATCTTTAACAGTTCTATTGAAAAGGGAATTTCAGTAAGTGTCATTTGTATGCATGCAGAAACTGGTGAAATTCTCTGCAAGAAGCCTGCCCAGCTATGCTAGAGAGACTAAATACAAAAGAGGGCAGGGCTCCTACAGCCCTGTCCTGCTTTTCATATGGTCACCCTAGCAAAAGAAAAACTCCATACAAGCATATATGGATGCTTATGGTATATTGAAATGAATTATGTGTGCAGTGAAATTGGTATAATGCATTTCTGTTTAATTGTAAAAACAAAAACTTTGGTATTGCAACAAGCTGTCAACTTGTAGTCAAATCCTTATTATAAGAGACTGAGAAGAATATTAGCAGATCATACATGGGGCTTGTAGTGTTTATTTCAAGAATGACCAAGTTTCTATGAAGGTACAAATTCTGTACCAACTAACACAGTAGGTTGAGAAAACAGTATAACCATTCCCATGAAGGAACAAAAAATATAGGAATAACTGATAATAAGAACTAATTATTTGTGTTATATGTGAATACATTCTTACTCATCAATCACTTCATTGTGTGGCAGCAGTCGTAATAGCAATTAATGCAACAGGACCATGACTACATTAAAGTGATGTGAAAATACAAAGTGGTTTGAAAGTAAGGTTATCATTACTTTCAAGCGGGGTGGGGAGGTATCAGTCTGTTTTAAATTATTGCTCACTGTGAGGTGGATTGGAAACACAGGCAACTCAGTAGAAAGTAGCAGTTAATTTGGGCCCTCACTACAGGTTTTGAGGTTTAAAAATAGAGATATCCAGGTCTCACAGTCTCATCACTGGAGATGCACTATGTTAATCTGGTGCTAAAAGGGTTAAATTATGCTGCATGAAAGAGATTACTTTAGACTAAATATGGCTAATTTAATCTGGAAGGGTAGAATAACTCGAGTGAGGGTTTTGAGGAGATTTACAAGAAGAACCCCTAAAAGACCCCAGACTCATACCTGAAAGACCCTCAGATGTATATTTCAGACCCCTGAGCCATGGGCACGAAGACCTTGAAATTTTGATTTTATGCTAATTGATTTTATGCCATTAACTAAGACTGTAGCTAAGACTTGCAGGACCGCCTTAGAAAAAAAGGGGAAAAAACTGCGGTTGACTTTACAAGCGGCTTCACAGAGCTTCTTCAAGGCCACAGTGTGCCAGCAGAGCTGAACGAGAGAACTGAGCATGCTCAGACATCCACTAGAAGGAGGAAAATACTGTTTTAATGTCTCGCGGTGTGCACCTGCTGATAAGAGAATGTCCTCACTCAAAGTTGGGCATGGAAAATCATAATACTGAGCACACGTGACACTTGGGAGGAGGTGTTCGGGCGGATATGACCAAATATGTCCGAAGATGAACATGAGTTCAAAGAAGATGTATCAGACAGAAATACGTCAATCGAGATAATATGCGCGTATGGTAGCCATGTTTTAGTAAGCACCTGGGTATAACATGTGAGATGGTGGGGAATGGGTGGTCTAATCACTTATTCATACCATTTGTGATTGGAAAATGGTAGTCTCATCACTCATTGGGGCCCCCACCTTTGGCCAGAATAAGTGTATAAAAGCACAGGCTGCAGGGCTTGTGTTCTTTTTCCCTTGGGTTTTTTTTTCTTGTTTTGTTTTTATTTTATTTTCCTCTTTTCTTCCACTTCACCTCTGATTTTGAATTAACAGATCCAAGGATGTGGGGTAATGGTGAATCTTAGAATATTTTCTGAGGTTGGGACTTGGAATTATTTCCAAGTTTTAAATGTTCACTTTCATTCTAACTTCTACTGTCATTCTTCACATGCCTAGAGGAATTTAGCAATGCTTTAGCATAGTTTGTATATTCAGATAATGTTCAGGAGGAAGAATAAGGAGGGTTAATTACTATGTTTTAGTTTAATTTTGTTTTAGTTTAGCTTTAAACCGCAAGTAGTAAACAGGAGTGGATAAGGAGAAGCCATAACGTTAGAAGCTCAAGCGGTTATCTTATTAACTAAATTTGTAATTCCTGCTTTGGCAACTGCAATTCTTTTAATTAATCTTGTATTTTCATTGCATTCTCTTTTCTTGTAACCATTGAGAGAGAGATTGTATACTTATATAACCACCAATGCCACCGATTGTTTAATTTTGTGATTTAGTAAAAATAACATGGATTCTTATTTACAGTTATGTCTGTGGTAATGTTTATCTAATTGGGATTAAATATTTGTCCATTTGGATTAGCACTGGTTACCTACCGGGGTGTTCTGGACCAATTTGGTATAGGTTCTGAGGTTAAAAGGACCAGATTTACACACTGCACTTTTACTGATTTCTAAAATTTCAGCCCTAGTGGACCTGGAGCCATTGGCAAGGTACTGGTTGGTTTAATTGTAGTAGGGTTGTATTGGATAGAATGACTCTAAGGGTGGCTTTGCAGATTATAGAAGATAATGGGAGAGGAAGGATCAGCAAATCATGAATTTACATGAATTAGGAGCATTCAGGCGTATACTGTGTATCCAGCACATATTGCATTAGGTTTCTTCCAGATTACTGAGTTCACCCTTCAGGAATTTCAAAAGCTGCTGCAACCAGGATACATCTCTGTGGTTCCTCCATGCCCTCCTGAGGTGAGGAGCCAGGATGGCTCGTGGCAGGGTAACAAGGTGATGTAGAACTATGGTCTCACCCAAGGTTCAAGACCCCATGCAAATCTCAGAATCCACCCCCAAAATATTAATATAAAACAGAGAAATCAATATAATTTTGTTAGTCCCTGCTCTTGTTCTGTTTTCTAACCACAATTACAGGCCACAACTGCAAGTTTAGGAATCATATGATCTGAAATCTCTCTCTCTCTCTCTCTCTCTGTCCTTCTACTGCAGACGTTTTAGAAAGCTTAGCTACCTGGAATGGACATGTCATTTGCCTCATTCATTTGGTAGAGAAACATCCATTAAAGTTAACGCAGATGTTGAAAACATGTCATGCTTTTCATGGGTCTTTGACTCTAAGTAGTGGATTAAAAATACACCCTTAATGCCCGGGTCTGAATATTAGGTATAAATACAATATCCCAGCTGTATGAATTCTGAATGAAAATGCATTATCTTATAATGAGATATAGAATTATTTATCCCTTTCCTGCAGTTTCATTTCCAAATAGTCTCAGGACTGAATGCCCCCAAATCATTATAGTTTAATATGATAAATGGGCAATGTAAAAGGGGTCGGGATAGCTGTGCAGCTGATGTTACCAACAGAAACAGCATTCTTATTTTAGCAAAAATGTGCAGACTTTGGAAACAATGGCCTAGAAGTCATAGGTTCTACTAGAGAAGACTGACCGTTGAAATAGTGGTTCTTTCCAGGCCCTTGAAATTAAGAGCTTCTGATTATGGACTTTTAATTATGGAATAATTTCAATATTTGCTGTGAAAGCAGTTTTTTTATTTTTTATTATTATTTTAAAATCATGTATACACAGCTGTTCATAATCACAGAGGTTTACAGATTTAAAATAAAAGAATAAAAACAATAAACAACACTTTTGATGCAGCTGAACAAATTAACAAATCAACATTAAAAAAAAACAACAGAGAGATTGGGGGGGGGTCTTCCTCCCTTGTTTCTGGTTGGCAACTTT
The DNA here is from genome assembly GCA_029215795.1 of Anniella stebbinsi. NCBI lineage: Eukaryota > Metazoa > Chordata > Lepidosauria > Squamata > Anniellidae > Anniella > Anniella stebbinsi. The sequence continues at coordinate 138,431,603 of JARDYH010000005.1, read as the reverse complement.
TGTTCTCCATATTTCTGCTTTGTCTAACTACCATTTAAATTCTTCTATTCACCCTCATAAACGTCAGCCTCACTTGCGCACAATGCTGTTTAATGTGGTTGGCTAAGGCATTTAAAATTATTTAACTGAGCAGTTCACCAGCTGAAGCTCGGCATTCAGCCCTATCAAGTGAATGATCTATTTATATTATTGAGATATGGCTATAAAGGAGATGTCAGAGGATATCTAATTGGGGTCGAACTTGGTGAGTTTCCACCAGTTTGGTCCCCTGAACACCAGCCCATGGTCTTCTAGGCTTATTTGACTCGGCACACACCGAGTCGGGCAAGCACAGGGATCCCCACTTACCCATAAGCCACCATTTGGTGGAAAGTTGTGGTTCAGCTTTTTACATAAATCCCCATTTTGCTCAATATGGGACTTACATAAAAAGCTTAGCTGCACAAAATGACATTTGGGGGAGGAAAGAATGCCACAAGTCACTCACCGGATGCCCACAGACCATCTGCTAGCATGGCCCATGCAACCACCGAGGTCAGGTAAACAGCAGGGCTCTGGCAAGCAGCACAGTAGGGTTTGTCCATCCCTAGGCTATAATTCACAAACACATGAGACCATTAATACATATCTTCAAAGTGTCTTTTGATACAGAACAATTCCCCCCTCTTTGAGGTAGCAGCATAACGGTTTGGATTAATAATAAATAATTCATTAAACAAAAAACCTATGGTTTACAAAAACAATGTTAAGGCTCTACAGATTCCAACCAAGCACCAAAAAGCAGGGAAATTGGGAGTTAAGGCTCACAAGCCTTAACGCCACATCCTCCCTAAGGTGGCAGAAAGTGCAAGTGAAATTCTCATTCTCCCAAAGCAGATAAACCGTGAGGACAGGATGGAGAATATGATATGCAGAGGTGACTGTGGGGTTGATCACGAACAACTTAGGGCCACCTACTTCTCTTTTTTGTTTAGAGCAGCCCTTCCCCAACCTGGTGCCCTCCAAAGGTGTTGGACTACAACTCCCATCATTGCAAGTCAGTATGTCCCATGGTCAGGAATGCTGGGACTTGTCATCTCAAAAATCTAGATATGCAATTTGATCTGCAGAGGTGACTGTGGGGTTGTGGGAAATGATGATGAACAACTCTGGACCAGCTACTTCTCATTTCTTAGAGCATCTCCTTATGTTAAGAGTTGCAACCCAACACATCTGACAGGCACCAGGTTGGGGAATGTTGTTCAAGAACAGGGGAAGGCAGAATATAGATTTCCAGATGTTTTGGAATTCAACTTGTAAAAGCCCCTATCAGCATGGGCAGTTATCAGGAATGCCGCGAGTTGATGTCCAAATCATCAGGATAGATCTATTTTCTGCCCACATCTGTACTAAAGTATGATGTTTTCCAGCATTAAGATATGTGATCAATCAAGGAACTACAAAAGAGCTGCATCACTTTAAATAAACTGTCAAAACCAAATGAAACAACAATGAATGACTCTTGAATACCTAATCCAGATAGCCCTTCAGACATCAACATTAGTTTTCAACACATGGCATAGGATGTCTGTTTCTTGAATATCAGATAAAGGATTTCTCTTACTTGTTCAGCAGTGTGAGATCAAAGGCAGAGCTACCACCTAATACTTTCATGCGTAAGTATTATTTTAAAATTAAGTATGAATTGATTTTTGTCTTCCCCATAACACATAACATGGCAGTTACAGTGTAACACATCTGGAGAGCACCAGGCTGGAGAAGGTTGACTCCTATACATGTCTTCTCAGAAGCCAGTGCCACTGAATTCACTAGAGCTTTCTCCCAAGAGGTATAGGATTGCAAACTAATCTCATCTGAAAGGTGTTCAAGACAGCCAAACTAAACCTCTTCTGCTCCACTGTTGCTTTGATGAGATGATGTATTGTGCAGGGATTGTGGGGAGTGAACAGTATATTTTTTATAAATACATTTAAAGAAAAAAAACATTGGTTCTTTGAAAGGCAGGATATTGACCAAAAGTTGGAAGTGCCTGGCACATGCTCTGGTTCTAGATCTGTAATGAATAGTGCCCCTTTTGTTATCAAGAGTGCTGCTATATGCGAGATGTGTGTGAGAGAAAAGTATTGGGCAGACCCTGTATTTGGTAAGGGTATGGAACAGCATTCCCCATCCTGTTGCCCTCCAGGGGTTTGAGATGACAAGTCCCAGCATTCCTGACCATGGGACATACTGACTTGCAATGATGGGAGTTGTAGTCCAACACCTTTGGAGGGCACCAGGTTGGGGAAGGGCTGCTCTAAACAAAAAAAGAGAAGTAGGTGGCCCTAAGTTGTTCGTGATCAGTTTTCCACAACCCCACAGTCACCTCTGCATATCATATTCTCCACCCTGTCCTCATGGTTTATCTGCTTTGGGAGAATGAGAATTTCACTTGCACTTTCTGCCTCCTTAGGGAGGATGTGGCGTTAAGGCTTGTGAGCCTTAACTCCCAATTTCCCTGCTTTTTGGTGCTTGGTTGGAATCTGTAGAGCCTTAACATTGTTTTTGTAAACCGTAGGTTTTTTGTTTGATGAATTTCATGGCTTTGTGTAACAGATGACTGGATATTATACAGTTGACAACCAAGCCAGCATCAGCCAGAATGTTATACCATCTTGACATCCAATATAAAATCAAAGCTAGTGTTATGTGTTGAACTCACTTTTAACATTAATAAATCAACCAAGATGCTTGCATCTCCCTCATTTTTAAAGATAAAGAGATGAAACCTGGCATCATGGTAGCTCTTAAGTAGGGATATAGCTATGCCAAGTATGAAGCAGATCCGTTCATGCCTTGATTTTTAGGATTTTTTTAAAGTTCAAACAGAAATCTCTTTGGGGTCCAGGACCTTGAGCAGTACAAGTTTTAAAAATGAAATTAAAGATAAAGAGATGAAACTTGGCACCATCGTAGCACTGAAGTAGGGATTTAGCCATGCCAAGTTGGAAGCAGATCCGTTCATCCCTTGATTTTTAGAAATGTTTAAAACTTCAATTTAATTTTTTAAATTAACTAAAATGCTTACAAGTCCATCATTTTTAAAGATAAAGGGATGAAACTTGACAACATGGTAGCTCTTAAGTAGGGACTGAGCCATGCCAAGTTGGAAGCAGATCTGTTTATGCCTTGAGTTTTAGGAATTTTTAAAACTTCAAACCCAATACTCCTCTTTGGGGTCTAGGACCTTGAGCAGTACATTAAAAAAAAAGAAAATAAAGATGAAGAGATGACACTTGGCACCATGGTACCTCTTAAGTAAGGCTTTAGCCATGCTAAGTTGAAAGCAGATTGGTTCATGCCTTGAATTGTAGGAAAAAAATTGAAGTCAAACTTTTTTAAAAAATATCCTAAAAATCAAGGCACGAACCGATCTGCTTCCAACTTGGCATGGTTCAATTCTAGGGTGACCACTAGGTGTGGCCTAGTGGCTAAAGTGTTGGACTGGGAGCTGGGAGATCTGGGTTCTACTCCCCACTTAGCCATGGAAACCCATTGGGTTACTTTGGGCCAGTTGCAGACTCTCAGCCCAACCCATCTCACAGGGTTGCTATTGTGAGGATAAAAGGGAGAGGAGGAAGATTATGTATGCCGCCTTGGGTTTCTTGGTGGAAAAAAGGTGGGATATAAATGCAATAATAAATAATAAAAAACTGTCAGGATTTCCCCAGATTTCTCCTGGTTTTTGCCTTCTTTTGTATATGGTCACTCTAGTATAGTGCCTGCAACTTTAACTGTTGTGATGAAGAGGGAATTTCACCAGGGACTAATTGCATACAAATGACACTGGCTGAAAATCCCTTTTCTCTACAACTGTTAAAGTTACATGAGCCCTGTCCTCCTTTTCATATGATCAGCCTAAATATACAAAAGTTAAAAAATATAATTAAATACTTTTCAATATTAAAGCATTTAAAACATTTTAAATACATAACAATTTAAAAGTCAAAGGATAGACAGAGGTCCAGATGATTTGCCAAAGGCCTGCTGGAATAAAAAAGGGTTTGTCTGCTTCCAAAAACACATCAAGGAGGGAGCCAGTGTAGACTGCAAGGATTAGAAAGAAAATCTATGTGTACACTATGCAAAATAAACGACACCTCAACTGTTTCTAAACCTTATTAAAAAAACAGGGTGACTAGGTCGAAACCAATGTTGTAGGCCCAGAAGCACTTTGAAAGGTTTCAACATTGTACTTAAAACTTACACCGGCCCAAACTAATTAAATGAAGTGTTTGAAGCTTTCAACTTTATAGCAGTATGGACCAAACTCTTAGAAAAGAGGGAAATTAAAAGAAAGGTATAGCTACCTATTCCCAGGAGAGATCTGAAGATCAGGTTACCATGGATCCAGAGGAGCCACACCCTGCTTCACCAGGGAGCAAAAGAGCAAACTGACTTTATGAAGATAGCCCAAAATACTCTCAGAGCCAAAGGAATGCATGTTCCAGAAGAGAAAAGAGAAACTCTTCTTCTTCTTTACTCAAAAGGTCTGTGCTAGAGGCAGCGGCCATTTCATTCACCCACCCCACATTCTAAGGCAGGAGGGAGGGGGGAGAGTGACGCTACTGAGCATGTGTCAGTGTCACGTTATCAGGGAAGATGGCCGCCTCATTGACTTGAATGAGAGGTTAAAATATTCCTTAAAAATCAACCGAAGCGAATTTTAAAAAAACGAAAAGCTTTCCATCAACTACAGTCAAGGAGGAAGAAGACCCCACCACTGGATTAATTAATAAGGCTCTAGAAATTATGCAAATTGTGAGCACAAAAAGTCTCAACCCGGAAGTAAATTTACAAAAGCAGGGAGACAGGTTTATATTCCTTTTCTACCTTAAACTGCTCTCCTTCCCTCAATCTTTCACCAATCTTCTTGAAATTTTCAGGTAATGTAAAACAAACATTTCTTTCTGGCACCTGTAAATTTCAGAAAGGTTGGTGAAACATTTTTGATTTTATGGCTGTTAGAATGACCTCCCCCCCCCCAATTATCACTTTAACATGGCGGAATGTGTTTTTTACTGACGGCCCTTAACAATGGAGACACAACTGTGCCTCCATTAATTACAAAAAAATAATTTTGTAGAAACGTGCCCTCCCCAGTGCTATTCATGCAAAGGACAACATGGAAACAAAGATACTCTTTAGCCACCCCTGTGAGGTCACATGGCTCCTCCCAGCCACTCATGTGTTGAGGGATAACTTCTGCATGATTTAGATCCCTGATTTTCTATGGTTCTAAATTACATGGGAACCCTCCACAGATAGAAAAGATTCTTCAGTGCAGTGTTGGTAAAATTCCCAGGGGAAAGATGCATGGCAGCAAAAGGGGAACGTGTATGACTACCATGCAAAGAGAAATGCAGACAGGGACATAGATTTCAGAGGTCAATATGCATTCACATCCACATGGGCAGAAGGATAGGAATACAGCCTTATCTGTCCTGTAGTTGCATTGGATAGATGACATGGATTTCTTGATTTGATTTCTTGACCCAGTGTTCTTTTTCCATGCACAACAGCCTGTATTGTCAACTTACAGATCCAGTGGGGACATCATGAGACAAACCTCCTCCCAGCCTAGATTAGAACAGCTATTTATTCATATATTTTTTTAAAAAAATGCCTTTCCAGGGCTCAAGACAGCTCACGTAAAATCAGTTTAAAATAACAAAACTAGTCACAGAACAACAAAGCAACCACCACATCGATCTCTGCATGCAATATTCCTACTGTATGTGTAAAGTGAGAATTGGATTGAGGTACTAGCAACGTATCTATAACAACAAATGTTATTTTACATTCTACAGTTGTCACTTCTACATTTAGTTCAGATCATGGGTATTTCACGTCTACACTATGAAATCTTTGGTCTGGGATTGCAAGATTTCCCAGGAATTGGTGTGACATTTCTGATCATCTATATAAAATGTAGAAATTAGTTACAGTTTATCAGGAATGACATAGCCCATCATGTGTCCTTTAATACGTTTTCTGGTGTAAACTCTAGAATCTAAAGAATAGTCTGGGACCACATGATGCTGCTACTTTGGGAGACTGTCTGGGTATCATATCTATGTTACTCTTATTTGGGATATGAATAAAAGCAGATATTAATGAAATCCGTAACTTTTGTTGGCAAATATATAACAATACCTATTACTGTGAAAACAAGCAATATCTTTTTCTACCCTGATTGTGAGGCAATGAGAGATGACGCTATATCTGTGGGATGCCCTCCCCAAAAACTTTTGCCTAGTACCTACGTTATAGCCATTTCAGTTCCAGGTGAAGACTTCCTTTCTTTCTATCAGGATTCAAAGCAATTACCAGAATACCAGAGAACTGCCCAAACACCAACTAGGCTTTCTTTAAACCAAGAAGTAGGTTTTAATTTGTTTGGTTAAGTGGATATCATGATATTGTGAATCTGTAATTTTATAAAGTATATGAAAATATCAGTTTTCTAATATGTAAAAAAGACAATCCCATATGAAAGTGGTAAGGATAAATAGAGACTGGTTACAGATTTTTCTGGCTGCATATTGAAGTGCTAGAGCCTGTAGTCTGAGATTATTTTTTAAAAAAAATATTGATTACTTACAATGATGCATAGCAGGATTAAAAATGCCTTAGGCAAGCAATTATCCATTACATTTCTACACTGGCATGGAAAATAGCACATTTTCCCTCAAGTAACATAATTCCTGCAGAGAAAATTAGATGCTACCCCATTCACTAAACATCAAACAGAAATATCTGGATTCAAAAATCATAAGGTGTGCAAACAGTATTCAGAACTGGGAAAAATATCGGGTAAGAAAATTGCATCTCCAAACATGGAGAAATTGACTGTACTTGGAAGGGAAAGCTTGCTTGCATAAGACAGTGTGTTTTCCAGGTGAAACATCAAAAACAAGCCCTTGTGAACAGGGAAAACAGATCTTTACCTATAAAAAGGGGTGGGGGGAAGTAACTGATGCTCGGTAGGAGAGCAGATCCTATGCATGCAGAAGGTCCAGTTTCAGTCTCTGGCATCTCCAGTTAAAAGGTAGCACCATATTTTATGTGTGTGTTTTAAAAAAAACCACACCTTGTATGCTTTATCCTTTCTTTGGTTAACAAGCACATTTATAAAATCTTGATTTTTAAAAAAATGAAATTTTGTCTTCTGTTTATGTTTTGTGACTCCAAATTATTAGTCATTTTTTCTGATTTACATCCACTTTTGTCCACTTTTACTTATGTAATCCATTATATTTTTCTTGTGTTGTATACTGTGATGACCTAGGGTTATAAACAATAAAGCTGAACTGAACTATTCTTTAATCTAAGTAATTAAAACAATATGCAAACTTTTAAAGTGAGAAAACTAAAAGGTCATTGCCCAGCGCTTAAAATAGATGAATTACGCAAGCAGCCTAGGATAGTGTATTCCAGAGCTGAGGTGTCACCACAAGAAATTCCCTTTCCACAGTTGTTACCCACCTAACCACTGATGGTGGAAATTCCCAGAGCAGAGCCTCTGAGGTTAATTTTAGGAGGTGAGGACGTTCATGTGGGAAGAGGTAGTATTTTAAGCAGCTGAGTCCTAAGCAGAATTGATTTTTACATTTTAAACCAGCACTATAAATTGTGCTTGGAAATGATCAGGAAGCAATGAAGCTCTTTTAAACCTGAAAAGATGTACTCTGACCAACTAGTCCCAATCAATAGTCTAGCACCACTGTTGTGACCCAACTGCAATTTCTGAATAGTCTTCAAAGGCAGCCCCATGGGCAATGTATTGTAGTACTCTATCCTGGATGTTACTAGGGCATGGATAACAGTGGCTAGGCTATCTCTGTCCAGGAAGGGCTGCAATTGGCTTCACCTAGTGTTGGTTACATTGTTTGCTCACCCCCGTCCTAAAAAATGGCATTCACAGCTTATGAAAGGCGCTTCATGCCACAGTCGCCATGTGGCTGTGAACTAACAGATCTGAACTAACAGCACACCCTAGCTGTGAACGCCATCCTTTACAGCAGGGGTGGGCAAACCTTTTCTTGTAGAGGGTCACATTCCCTTGTGGGTACACTATTGAGGGTCACATGTCAGTGGTGGGTGAGGCCAAAGACCAAAGTGAGTGGGTCACCCCTTTTCTTTTTTGTCCCTCTTCCTTCCCATCCACTGGGCTGCCAGGGAACGGACAGATCACTCTTGCCAGAGATCTGAACAGATCACATTCAGTGGGCTTTTGCAGTTAGGCTGAGAACTAGAAGAAATTAGACCAAAGGCCCACAGGCTGCACACCCGTACTTTAGGGGAGGTGAAAACCCATCCAGAACAAAGCGAACACCATCCTAGGTCAAGCAAAGCATTTAGAAGCATCATTTCCTTCAGTTTGATGGCCTGTCTATTACAGTTAATACAGCCTTTTACTGACTTCAGACACTTGTTCTGCACATCTACTGTTTCATATCTTGGATAATAATAATAATAATAATAATAATAATAATAATAATAATTTATTTCTTACCCGCCTCTCCATCTGGATCAAGGCAGGGAACAACAATATGATAAAATACATAAAACTGATTAAAACATGACACATATTATTAAAACTGCATTAAAACATCCTAAAACATCCTAAAAACATCCTTAAAACATTCTAAAATTCCACTGGATATGCCCGCCGGAAGAGAACAGTCTTTATGGCTTTCTTAAATTCGAAAAGACTGTTAAGTTGACGAGTCTCCTCCGGCAGGTCATTCCACAGTCTGAAAGGAACAGAGCAGAAATGGAATAGAACAGATTTAAGGTTGAACACATTCAAAGATGTCATGAACCAGATATAGACTGATTCACCCGTCCTTAAACACAATTGAACACAATGCTCCAACTAAAATAAACTTTCAAGCCTGTTGTGATCTAGATCTTTGGAGACATTGGGTTGGAAGCTCAGTTGCATGGACCTAAATACTGATCCAATCCCTAGGCCTAGCCCTTGCTGCCCACCATTGCAGCCCCTGCCACATTTATTGTGCTTCCATCATGCTCCCACTGCCCCCCAAAAAGACATTTAAAAAGATGGCATCTGTAGTGGCTATGGACACCCAGACAGCCAAATTTAACTTGTTTACAAGCTAAATTTGTCCCGGTAGTTGCTCTGTAGCCACTACACAGGGCCGAAATGCAATCTGTAATACTATAGGGTGGTTTCCTGCCATATTTTGGCAGCAAACCAGCTATTTCTGGACTTTTTTCTGGGATGTTTTTCAGGATGACCCCATGGACTCAGCCCACCTGTGCCTTAAACTATAAGTCACAATAAAACTATTACTGAAAGAACATCCTTCCTGGAGAAAAGCAAAGCAGTTAAGTAGTTGAATTTTTGAAAAGTGGTGTTTCTTTAGGGTGGGTGGGGTTGCCTCTTGGGAGAGCCAATGAAATAAAACTTCTGTAAAAACTCCAGGCAAGGAGGGTATGTGTCACACAGAATTTGAACAGGAAGACCCTGTAGGTATCATTCATTTTAGAGAAATTGTATCTATGAAAGCTCCATTCCTCTGTATTGATTCTCTAGTGTACTGATAGTTGATAGTGCTTTTGGCCTTGTGAACCACAGTAGGAGAAATATCCATTGTTCTTCTTGTTTACTCTTTTGGACACCAGAGACTTTAAAAACCTGAAGGAGAAATTGTAATTTCATCCACAATCCAGAATTAGTTTAGTGAATAATGGGCATAAATATTTCTCTTTCACAAAAAGGTTTCATCCACCCACAGTTCTGTTAGCAGAAATATCTCACTCAAGTAAATATGGATATGACAAAACAACATCAACAGTTTTATTTTTCTCAGGAGGTCCATCAGCAAAGAATGCAGCTATTGTACCTGTTAACATAAAGCATCAAAATGGATGCCGCTGTTATATTATTCATTGCAACCTTTACAGGAAATGAATGGCATTTCCAATAGCTAATAGACAAAATGACAGATTTGTGGACCACAATGTAATTCTTGCAAATGAGAATTGCAGGTATCATTTCCAGATACCATTCACACAGTCAGATCCAGTCAGTCAGGCTGAATTTTCAGCAGGAGCGAATTCGGGCTAACAGTGCATACATTCAGAGCAGCTGTGCAGCTCTGCAATACAGTGGGCTAAAGTCATGAGATTTTAACTCCTGCATTGTCAAATACTGTACAGTTTGTTCCAGTTGTCACTGAATTGACAAATCTGTGTCTGGAGTATACCATTTCAGACTGCTGGGGACTCCCATGATTGAATGCTTCACCATAAGAAAAAAATTGCTTGATGGCGTTGGACCTAGTCTTAGGCATGTGCAATTGGACTGGTGGAAGTAGACTTCCCGCCCACTCCTCTCATGGTAGTCCCTTCTGCAAATGCAACAGAGATGGTTGGAGGACCAGGCTGAATGGGATGAACTGGACGGAGAGGGGACTGTGATGCCATCTGCCCTCAGGTCCATCTGCCTCCAATTTGGATCAAGTGTCCTCACTGTCCCACAAGCTTCAGCCCCTATATTCTCTAAGTATAGGAGACACCCAATGTACCCAATTGTTTCCCTTTACTCCAACAGTAGCCATACCCAGGAAATATGTCGCCTATTGGTAGCACAGAAAAATGAACAACAAAAATGAACAACAAATGAACATGTTATATTTTAAAAACAAACAAATTACTATTTATTTAATACAAGAGCTGATTAAAATGAATCACTCAGTTCTGCATATAACCCTTCCAATTATATTCCTTCAAACTCCCACTAACTAGATGTAACTTCAGCAATCCTGAAGGCCCTAACATCTGTCTCCTAACTAGCTAGCTAGCTAACTAACTAACTATCTGCTCTCCCCTTATATAAATCCAATCTCCTCACATACACACAAGCCCTCCCACCTTTCACTCATTCTCTACCATATAATTAGCCCTAAGTTACCTGGGTTCAATTTTAACACAGTAAACACATATAAGCATTAATACAAATGCAACATGGCCAGCATTTTGTTTTTGTCACAGGGACCCTCAAAATTCAGGTAGAGGTACTTTCCATGAACAGAGCTCTTCCATTCAGAACCCAAATCCATCCCATTTTCTTTAATTCTAGTAGGTTTGGGAATGTAATCTGTCATAGTCATTGACATACCTATATTAGTTTTTATTCTCTTAACTTTTGGATTTATATAGTCAGTGGCCTTAAACACACTATGAAAACTCCTCTTAAGAAAGTAAGTGCTCATGGCATTTTATCATTGCAATGTGCTGAACTACTACTCTGATATTTCTAATTGCTGTTCTTACGTTGCACAACAGAAAATTGGTTCAGAAGTATAATAAAAAAGCCAAAAATGTAAATGTCATCTGTAGGTATTAAGGGCACTGAAATCAAATGAGCCTTTCACACTGTGCCATATGTAGGCAATGCTGTAAATTAATGCAGCAAAATGACAACAAAGAAAGAATAGGAGACTTTCACACTGGGCCAGTGGCATTTAACATTGGCTTTGAGAAGCTGATGACTCAGACAAGGCTGACTCACCTGCTCTTTCCATCAGTGGTTACACATGCTTTAGTTACATCGCAATTGCACTATGGTAATGTGTCCTACAGGAGGGTGCATTTGAAAAATGACCCTGAAACTTTGGATGGAGCCACTACTAAGATTTCTAGCAGGTCAAATTATGGGATCATATGATCCCTTTATTGTATTGGTAGCACTAGTCACCAGTTTGTTTCCGAGTGCAATTCAAGGTTCTGTTTCTTATCTTCAAAGCCCTAAATAGCTTGGAATGAAACCATTTGGGAGCTAAATGGCTTGGAACCAACTCATTGACCACCATCTCCTCTATGAATTTCTCCATCTTTTAATATTACCTCATACAGTTGTCTTATGGATGCCAAGGCCTTTTGAAGCAAAATTGGTGAAAATGCTTGAGAGGGTATTTTATGTGGCAGCACCCTGTATGTGGAACTCCCTGGCCGAAGAGTTTAGATTATCTTCTTTTATTGGTTATGCCAGAATTTTAAAATGTTTCTCTCCCAGCAAAAAATTAACTCTGCTGCTGAATGAGTTGTCTGTTAGTTCAGGGCTAGACAATTTCTAGCCCTCCAGATGTTTTGGCCTACAACTCCCATCTTCTTTTACCATTAGCTATGATAGCTAGGGCTGATGGGATTGTAGGACAAAACATCTGGCAGGCCACATGTTGCCCACCCCTTTTTATGCTTCATTTAGCTTAGTATTGTGTTTCTAATTTCATCATTTCCTACTATAAATAGATAAATAACTTTCTGAAGTGTATGCATTACACAAGGCTGCATTTTTCTATTTAGGTCTAATTAGTTACACTGGTACCTGTTGGTCTAGAGAGAAATGTGGTGAAGCTGCATGACTTTATCCTATCATCATATCAATGGTAGTATACTAGGGTGACCAGATGGCCCGGGGTTTCCCGGTCCTAACTGGGAAACCTGGGGCGATCTGGGCCAACCGGGGGGTGGTGGGGGCAAACCGGGGTGGCGGGGGGGGGGTCACGCGGTGGTGGCGGGAGGTGGGCGGGCGGGGCGAGGTGGGCTGACGGCGCAGCGCGGGGCGGGGCGGGCGGGGGGCGGGCGGGGTGGAGCGGTCGCAGGGCGGGGGCATGCAGGTGGTGCGGGCGGGCGGGGCGAGGCGGGCTGGCGGAGCGGTGCGGTGCGGGCGGGGGGGCGGGGGGGCCGCGCGGGGCGGGCGGGGGGCGGGCACGTGGGCGCACGGTGGGGGGGGTTGTTTTGGGGGGGGTGGCTGGGGGGACCGGGATTTTGGTTCTCAAAATCTGGTCACCCTATTATACCTTTCATGTTCCTCTTGTCTTTGTAGTCTGTTGGTCAAGGAAATGAATTATTATATGCTTTTCTAAAGGCTTGTTCACCATTACTAGAGATGTTTATACAAATAACTTGGGATGGTAACAGGACAGTTAATGGCTGGGTAGCACCCCATGGAAGACCCGTGTGAGTGTGCTGGTGACTCCAAGCAGGGATGGATGGTGTGATGATACATGGCACTGCATTCTGTATGAGACTGGAAGCTTGTAAAAGTGCAGTTGAAATTGCAAAAATGGTAACAACTGTGCATATAGTTCTTACGATGAGGAACCATTGAAATTGTGTCTTTCTGAGACAGTGGGCCAGATGAGAACATCCTGGTCTCCTTCACATTTTCAAGATACTTTGATGGGGCCTATCAGAAGGTGTGAATGGGGCTACTGGCCTATAAACATTGTAGATTTTGTTAGTGTGTATTTCCCTTGCTAATAATTTATGTGAAGCCACTGTTTCTATAATTTCATTTTGCAAATCGCTGTGTTAAAGCTAATTTCAAGTGAGGTTCTACATAGGAACACAAGTTATGGGATTGTTGTGACAACATTGTGGTGTTATGATCTGTATGCCAGAAAAAAGAAACCTTCATTTCAGAAAGCTAATGAACACTCTTATGCACTCACTTAACAAAATGGCATTGGTTTATTAACACAAGGATTTTTTACTAGAGCAAGGCTGGATTTGCAACTTCTTAATGATCTGGAGTTAAGAATGAGCAGTGAGACAGCAAAGTTTGCTGATGACACCAAGTTATTCAAGGTGGTTAAAACAAAAGGGGATAGCAAAGAGCTCCAAAAATATATCTCCAAACTGGGGAATTGGGCATTAAAATGGTAAAGGCAGTTCAATGCAAGCAGGCATAGGCTCAATTCGGATGACACGTTACTCAACTGAGGGGAGTTAACCCACTGATGGTGTGTTAAAAAGGTGGGATCAATTCGGACGACATGCTGCAGCAGGCGATGCAAAGTAATTTCAACCACCTGGTGGTTAATAACGTACTCGGTTTTGACGGACAGCCCGGCCGCCATTTTCCCTGCTTACCGAACTGCGGCAGTCCTCCAGCAGGTATCCCAGCATGCAATGCAGCTGAAAACCATGGGCGCCGCCATTGTTGCTGATGGAGGACATGTCTCCCAAACCCCATTGGCTGCCGCAGTCAGTGGGTGGAACTCAGCAGCCTCAGGCAAAGAGGCAGCCAGGAGGAACGGCTGCAGGAATACAGCAGTTGCACCTCGCGCCCAGCGCTGCATTCACAACGTTGGCTCCCATGCCCCAGGGAGCCACCCTCCACCCACCCTCCACGGGAGACGGGGCAGTCGCCAGGAAGACCCATGGCCCCCAGCCCCCTACCCCCCCACTCCCTCCTAGAGCATCTCTCGCACACACAGGAAAGAAAGCAGGAGTGGGGTGGCGTAGAAAACTTTATTTAGCAGGGAGCACAAACATGGGCAGTAAGGCACATGGGCAGCACTATGCCAGGGCTGAGCCCACGGAAAGGAGGGATGCCCCCGGGGAGGGACGAGGAGGCGGCTGGAAGGCACAGCGGTGAAGAGGGGACGGCCGAGGCCACACCCCCAGGGAGCCAAGCACGGAATGTGCCAAGGGGACGTGGTGGAGAGGGGGGACTTGCCAGGGAGAGATGCCAGTCCACAGATGGGAGTACACAGCCAATGCTCACACGAGGTGGGGGTAGTGCAGCCAGATCCAGGCACTGATACTTTCACGCACCCGGGACGCCTCCACACGGGCGTGATGCTCCCCAACGAGATTCACGGGCCCTGGCAAAGGCTCAATGTCACGCCCATCCACAGCAATGGCATTGGCGTCCTCGCTCGCCCGAGGGAGGTCAGGGTGCTCGGCCAGTAACACGTCCCCATGGGACTCGCAGATGTTGTGCAGGATGCAGCAGCACACCATCACGTCCGGAATGATGTCAGACTGCAAGTCCAGCAAGCTGAACAGGGAGCGCCAGTGCTCCTTCAGACGCTCAAAGGCACGCTCCATGGGCAGGCGGGCACGGCAATGGTAGTAGTTGTATTTACGCTGCACGTTGGTGCGCGGGTAGCGGTACGGGGCCATCAGCCATGGCTGCAGGGCGAATGCCTGGTCGGCCAGGAGGAGCGGACCCACTGCATTCCCGCACACGGACGCGGGGCCAGACTTCAGGAAGTGCCCTGATGTCAGCTTGGCAGCCAGGGGGGAGTTCCAGAAGACAGCTGTGTCGTGGCTCCGCCCAGACATGCCCGCATACACGTCCATGAAGCAGCCCTTGGCATCCACCACCGCCTGCAGGACCATGCTGTAGAAATGCTTACGGTTGTAGTATTCCTCGCCATGGGAGGGGGGAGCAGGATGCGCACATGGGTAGAGTCCATCGCCCCCACTGCCCGCGGGAAGCCCAGGGCACAGAAGCCACGCATGTTCTCCTTATCGTCCCCCACCCGGATGACGTCGGCCAGGTACAGCTCATTCAGCACGCTCACCGTCTCACGGAAGATCTCGCACGTGGTAGACATGGCCGCTCCGAAGATGGTTGACAGCGGCAAGTAGCCAACGTTGAACGCTAGCTTGTACAGCGTCAGGCCAAGACGACGAGACACCGGAATACTTCAGCACATATTTCTACACTCCCACTGTAGGACAGGTGTCACCTCGGCCACCAACACCTCGAAAGTCGTATGGGACATGTGGAAGCTCCCACGGAAGCGCTCGTCGTCCCAGTCCTCCAAGTCCTGCATCTCATTCCACATGGCATCTGTCCAGGGTAGCACCCAGCGGCGGACAGTCTCTCGCTCGGCAAGAAGCTCAGCCAATGTCGAGAGGGGCGGGGCGCAGTGCAGGGTCACTTCTGCCGTGCCTTCGGCCAACTTCTCCGTGATCACTGTGGACGCCGCACGGGGTCGAACCAGCAGCAGAATGGTGGCCCGGAGACAAGGCACAGCCTCCATTGTTCCGAGGGGTCAGCGGAAAGGCTCCGTTCTGAACACTGACTTCGCAGGCATGGCTCCACCTAGGCGCCGCGGCCGGACACGGAATATGTCCTCCTCGTCAGCGTCGGCGTGGTTCAACGTGGCTGCCTGGATCGCCCCCTGCAAGCAGGCCATTGCGAGCTCCCTCTGGGACATAGTTGCCACTGCCAGGCGGGCCAGAGGGGGGGCGGGCAGGATGGGAGGAGCGGTGGGCGTGATGGATCAGGAGGGTGGTGGGAGGAGGGGCTAGACTCAGAGTATGGGACTGTCAACTACGGTAGCGTGGGAATGGGAGGGCAGGAGGATTTGTTTAGGCTATAGTGCACCTGCAAGATAGAGGGGAGTGACAGGAAGCGGCCGGAGCGGGGTGCATGATGGGGATTCGGCACAGCAAGGCGAGTCTACGCTACGACTAGGGGGGATGGGCGCGAGCCTCCATGCTGGCGAAAAGGTCTACGGCTGGCCATGGATCGGATGGCGACGACGCCGGACGCTTCGTGCCATACATCAAATGCGACGTAATACTTCTCCCAGGGTCACCTCCAGAGCATGGAGACGCCGTGCCTTTTGGGCCCTCCGCCTTCTATGGGTGGCACGGCGGAGGGAGCATAGTTTCCCTGGGAGGCGAGAACAGAAGTGGGGAGGGGAGGGGGGATAGCCATCAGTGACACGGAGGCCACGGCAACACCACTGCATCCCGCCCAACAGCCCAGTAACCAACCTCCACGCCGAAGGGCCCTTCAGCGTCGGACAATGCGCCCTGCACGGTGCCCGTCAGACCTGTAGGGTGCTGCCATCATGACTGGTCCTGGCTGCAATGAGGGGAGATGGGGCCGGGAACAAGAGGCATCCAGCGTGTGCAACAATGTTGCATAGGGATGCTGATGAACATAGCCTTGAGTGTCTAGACCGGGCCGAGGGAGGTGCCGGCCAGGGGATCTAAGGGGTCTTATCGCGTATAGGGGTGGGGGTGCAACAACTACAGCACAGCGCTATGGTTCATAGGCGGCTGGGTCTAGGGTCCCGTAGGACGACATCGACTTAGGCCATGTCGTCCTTGGTGGTTGTCTTTCCACCCCCTCCTCCTCCTCCTCCCCCTCCTCCTCTCCCTCTTCGTCGGTGTATGGTGGGATGGCGCGGCCCTGCTTTGGGCGGCCGCCTATGCTCTGCTGCACCTGCCCTCCGGCTGGCCCCCCTGCCTTCCCTGAGGCACCTGCTGCTGATGACGCTGAACGTTGGGCCCGATATGGCGCGGCCAGTGGGGGGGGGGCAAGTACTGCTGTTGCTGCGGCGGCGCCATGTATCCATATGGCCCCATGTAGGGTGCTGGCTGCGGTGGCCCATGGTAGGCTCCACGGAACGATTGCGCGAGATCCCTAAGCACCTCGGTTTGGCGGTCGATGGCTGCTGTGCGCTCCCGCATGCCTTGGTCGATGATGGCATCGGTGGCAGCCATGGCCTGGGTCATGCCGGTGACATGGTGCTCCAGACCTATTCGCACGTCCCTCCCTGCCTCCCGTGTGGCTTGGCCGCACTCTTCCATGGCTTGACTGGCCGTGCGTGTAGCCCACACGGTGAGGATGTGTTCCTTGGTGCTCCTGGCCTCCTCCTCGGCCGCCATGTGTGTGACTAGGTCATGGATGCTCTCCCCAGTTGTCTCCGTGACAGCGACCAACACCCTCGCCACCTGCAGCCGGTCTGTCCTGCGCCTGTTGCGCATTCGGACACACGTCTGCGCGTTGGTCAGGGGACGGGCTTCTTTGGCCACAACCTCACCGTGCTCACCTATGTGCAGTGGCAGCGGCTCCTCCTCTAGGGGGGCCGCTCCCTCCATCGGCTCGTCCTCTGGCTGTGGGGGGCCCTCGATCTCCTGCTCCAGGACAGCCTCCCCGGCCTCGAGCTCTGCATCCGACGGCGCCTCCGCTTCCATCGCCTCCATCTCCACGTAGGTTTCATCGGTGCCCTGCGTATCGATGCGTAGCAACTCTTCCTGGGATGGTGACAGTTCTGGCTCGTACACCTCGCCCACCTGTTGTTCCACAAGCAGCTCCATTTTGGCCTGGTTCTTCTGTGACGCTGGCCCTGTCTCCGTCACAACATCCAGGATCCCGTGTGGGATTCCCTGCACCATACTTGCGTGTTTCGAGGACCCTAGCCACGTATATGGTGCTGGCACTGGCTGTGCCACTCGCCCTGTGGTGGCTGCCATGCTCCCCTTCACGAGAGTCGACTGCGGACGCGACGACCCTGGCTCTTCCTCCCCCTGCTGGGTCTCTGGCACCAGGGGGACGGGTGTTGGTTCCTCTACCTGCATGTCCGCACAGATGAGGCGGATGAAGGCCGTGGGGCTGCTGCTGCTGGAGGAGGAGGCTGGCGTGGGGGAGATGCTCCTCGAGGTGGTGGCTGTCCTGGGAAGCAGAGGTGGCGGCCTCACAAGCACTGATGGGCTTTGGGATGCTGCGGGGTGGCTCTTTATCCTCGCCTTGGCCAGACATGGTTCGGCTGCTGCCCTCGGAACCTTCTTGGCAGGGGGAGAGCATGATGATGTGGACCCTTTCTTGGGGGGGGGTGCCAATGATTTGGGAGCTTTCTTGGCAGGGGGTGTGGCCGATGCTTTTGGAGCTGTCTTGGGGGGTTGCGGCCGATGCTTTTGGAGCCGTCTTGGGGGGGGTACAAGTGCATCCTTTGGAGCCGTTTTGGCAGGGGGCGTTGGCCGTGGGTCGACCGTCCTTGACGGCGGCTCCTGTCTCCGTGCGCCGGGGCCCTCTTCCCGTGTCGCTCCTTGGTCCATATGTGCTCGTTGATGTGTGCATGGTGGCTCATTGGTGGTGACCCCGCTGTCGTGGCGCTCCAACAGCAGGCGTGGCAGTTCGTCGTAGAAGGGCATGGTGCGTGGCTGGGCGCCGGTTCTTTTATTGTGAGTGACGACCTCCTTGAACTTTCTCTTGAGTCCGTGCAGCTTGTCCTTGCATTGCTTGCCATTGCGGTCATATCCCCATTCCTGCATTTTCTTGGCTAGCCAGGGGTAGAGCTGATCATGCCTGGCAGTGGTCATAATCCTCCTGGCTTCCGGGCTTCCCCAGAGCTCTATGAATTGGCCTATCTCCTCCTCGGACCAGCGCAGTGCTCTGCATCGTTCCTGGGGGTCCTGGCTGCTCCCCTCTTCAGGGGTGTGTGAGCCAGAGTCCTCGGCCGGATCGTCCCTTGCCCTCTCTCCCTCTGGCTCCATGTTGCCAATGTGTGTGTGTGTGTTGCGTTGGTGACGGTGGTCTGTGCCCTGGTCTGCCTTTTCCTGTCCCATGTGGTTGTTTGTTGGTGGGTGCTGGTGGGCTCTAGTGCTTGCTGTGAATGTGCCCTGTGCATAGGCGTATTTGTCTTTGGTGGCTGGGGCCACTTCTTGTCCTTGGGATTGTTGTGCATACCTCTGCCTGTTTTCCAACACATCTGCAGGTGGCTAGCTGGTGCCCACGGGCGCCCTTTGCCATGCAGTTTTGTGTGTCTTGGGGATGTACATGGCTGTTGGTCGCTGTCCGATCGTCTTGGGCGAATGGGGGGGGGCTCCCTGGGCGCCGCTTCCCCGTCCCTCATACTTCTGGGTGAAGCAAGGGTGGAGGTGGCATTGCGGTGGGGGTCTACTCTGGATGGGGTGTTGTTCTCCCTGTTGGGGTGGTGGGGTACCCCTTGTTCCTGGGCGCCTGGGGTTGTTGCTTCTTCCGTCTCCCCCTCCCCCCCTTTGCCAAAGTGCCCTTCTGGTGCGCTTCCCTGTCCATTTGGGTGACTGACTGGGCACCCTGCATGAGTGCTTGCAGGAGCTGGCTCCTTTTTGAGCTCCGTGCCGGCTGCCTCGTGGGGGAGGCAGGCATCCTGGTTGCTATGGCGGTGGTACCAGCGATCTGTTGCAAGCGTGCCTGTGCTCCCGCCCGCTTTCTGCTGCTCTTGCCGCTCTCCTCTATGGTCTTTTGCGTTAACGTACTCACCTCAGTTGTTTAACCCACGCACCTCAAGTGGCTGAATTTGGACAACACGTTAGTCAATTGACTAACTCTTAAACAACTTGCAAGCGAGTTGTTTAACTCCGTTGTTTAAAACTGCAACTTAAACAACCGTGGGTTGGTTAACTGTTGTGTGGCTGAATTCGGACGACACATTAGGCTAACCAACTGACAGTTGTTTAACTTAACAATCGTTGCTTAACGTGTCGTCCGAATTGAGCCATAGAGTGGTGTATAATGTGGTAAAAAAAAATCCTAACTTCATATATATGCTGACGGGGTCTCAGCCAGCGATGACTGGCAAGAAAAGTTATCTTGTTGTTGTGGTCTCTATAGCTCAATGAAAACGATCTAATGTGCAACGACCGTGAAAAATGCAAATTCTATGTTGGGGATCATTAGGAAAGGAATTGAAAATAAAACTGCCAATATCACAATGCCTTTATACAAATCTATGATGTGACTCTACTTGGAATACTGTGTACAGTTTTGTTCACTGCACCTCAGAAAATATATTGTAGAATTGGAAAAGGTGCAGAAAAATGTGCAAAATGCTTAAGGGTTTGGAGCAACTCCCCTGTAAGGAAACCTAGCAAACAACAGATTTGGTATAATAATAATAATAATAATAATAATAATAATAAATAAATAAATTTAAAAAATCAGAAAGGGACTGCAAAGAGCTCCAAAACAATTTGCCCAAACTGGGGGAATGAACATTAAAATGAAATGTGTGATTCAGTCTAAGTGTAAAGTGATTCATATTATGATGACAGCAGCAGCAGCAGCAACAACAACAACAACCTAACTTCACACATATGCTGATGCAGTCTGAACTTGGCAGTGACTGACCAGGAAAAAGATCTTGGGGTCATGGTGAATCAAAACGTTGACTCTGCATACACATATGGTCAAAAAGTTGAATTCCACATTAGAAGTTACTGGGAAAGGGATCGAAAATAAAACTGTCAGTGTCATAGTCTATGGTGTTATCATAGTTGGTTTTTGCACCACAAAAAGAGCTAGAAAAGGTGCAGAAAGGGAAAATCAAAATGACGAAGGGACTGGAGGACTCCCCTACAAGGAAAAGTTGCAACTTTTGGGACTATTCTGTTGTTGTTGTTGTTGTTTTCATGTGAGTAGAGGAATGATAGAGGTGTATAAAATTATGAACAGTGTGGAGAAAGTGGATATGCATAGAAAAGATGCTTTTTCACTCATAATACTGGAACCCAGGGTCATCCAATGAAGCTGAATGGTGGGAGATCCAGGACAAACAAAAGGAAATACCTCACCATACGATTAAACTATGGAATTTGCTTCCACAGGACGTGGTGACAGAAACTAACATAAAGGGCA
Organism: Anniella stebbinsi; assembly: GCA_029215795.1. NCBI lineage: Eukaryota > Metazoa > Chordata > Lepidosauria > Squamata > Anniellidae > Anniella > Anniella stebbinsi. The sequence goes on along the minus strand of JARDYH010000005.1, from coordinate 138,410,374 downwards.
TTAAAAGAGATTTGACAAATTCCTGAAGGGTGTGATTAACATAGCTACCAGTCATGGAGGCTATATGCTAACTCCAGAATCAATGCAGCATGCCTGTGAATACCAGTTGAAGCAGAAAACATGAGAAAGGGCTATGGGACTCATGACCTGCATGTTAGCTTCCCATCTGGTTGGTCCCTGTGGAAAATCGGATATTGGACTAGAGTCTGATAGGCCTTTGATCTGATCCAGCAGGATCTTCTTATGTTATCTTCTACTAGTCTATGACCAGCAAAGAAGTACATTCTATCTGGTCAACCACTTATTTTTGTTTTGATTAGTGACAACTGAGAAATGGTAGGCAATTGTTTCCATGATTTAGAGCAGGAATAGACTCTCTGTTGTCTGTGAACACCAAATTTGGCGGTGGTGATTTTTTTTAATGGCTCTTTTAGCAGTACAAAAGCACAAGGGGGGGTAATTTTAGCTTCTCCTGAAGCTAAACAAAATACAGAGCACTAAAAGGGTGAAATGTAGCTTGGAGATGTTTGCCACCTTAAAAAAAGTTGAGTGCGCCTTACAGAGTGCAGGTTGCCCTTTGGATTGCAGAGTATGGGAGTGCTGCACTCCAATTGCCCACCCCTGCTTCAAGAAAAGTGGGAGGAAGCAAAACTGACAGATTTGCCCATCCCTACTAACAATAACTGCCAAGCCTCAAGTTTGGGTTGTTTCTTTAAAATAATTTTTCAGTCCAGATAGACCAATCACCTGCCTTAACATTTCTGTTTGGCCAAAGAAAGTATAGCTAGGCTGACCATATGAAAAAAGGGACAGGGCTCATGTAACTTTAACAGTTGCAGAGAAAAGGGAATTTCAGCTGGCGTCATTTGTTTGCAATTAGTACCTGGTGAAATCCTCTCTTCATCACAATAATTAAAGTTGCAGGCACTATACTAGAGTGACCAGATACAAAAGAAGGCAGGGCCCCTGCAGCTTTAACTGTTGTAATGAAGAGGGAATTTCACCAGGTACGAATTGCATACAAATGACAGTGGCTGAAATTCCCCTTTCTCTACAAGTGTTAAAGTTACATGAGCCCTGTCCTCCTTTTCATATGGTCAGCCTAAGTATAGGATTGATAAAAATTGGAGATATAAGACAGACCCACAACTCAGCAAAGTTAGAACACAAGGATTTAAGCAATTTAACTTTGCAATCCTATACATGGCTATTCAGAAGCAATCCCTATTGAGTTTAATGGGACTCAGCGGGTTTCGATGGCTTGATATGGAAATGCATCCAAAAAGTTCAGTCTAAATGGTTAATGACAATAATGTCATTTTGTCTGAAGTACCGAGTTTTTATTTGAGTTCGCTAGGAATTATAATTCAACAGGGAAAAGAGTAATGTGTAATTAGTTACAGGAAAGCAATGCCAAGATGGGATGTTAATTATCAGAAGTCTTTTGAAGCCAGGTAGCCCTCGTGGCCTATAAATTTCTCCCACCACTTTCTAGTAAGATTATCATTAGCTTCCCAGAGACAAGTGATTTTGGAACCTGGATTTTAAAAAAAGGAAGCCAAGAAATGAAGCTTAGATGGAGGTGACACAGGACTGAATCCAAAACCTTAATGGGTTGAACAAAATGTTGGACAGACTAGCCAAATATAAAGAGCCCAAGTTTTTCCCATTCTACTAATTATAATTTTTCCTAGTTGCATACCCTCCACTCTTTTGTCCAATAAAGAGTTATATATGTCAGGCTTCCAAAGCTTTCATTGGAAAACAGCTGGAGTCCCAAAGCTGAGAGCTCACCACGAAGCTGTTATTCCTGATGCTCACCCGGAAATTGCCTTTACTCATTTTCACCTCATTAATCCTAGTTATACACTGCTGGATAATTCTCGATAAGCCCTATTCCTTATTTTCTCCTGTTAACAGCTATGTTAATAACTCTCAGTATTCATCATTGGCCCAGATTGTCTCTATTTAGCTATTAAATAATATTAAATTAAATAATAACAATGTTATTATTTTCTCCCAGAAGTCTATTTTTAAAAAATATTAATCTTTAACATATTGGTCTTACAAAGAACCAGGAATTCACAACAATATTTTAATGGTGGTGACCAATCTTTTTTTTTTTCATTACTAGCCAATTCTTTTCAGAGATTGCTTAATTCTGTGATCTGTTTTATTTTGCCAATAAAAATTCAAATTCAATCTACTAAAGAAACTGGGTGGAGAAAAGAACACCGGTAAGAGATATGTGCTGCTTAACATTTTTAAGAGATTCTCCCCGCACCCTCCAATTTACTCTATGTTGTTGTTTTTAGCTGATAAAACCACAACAGAAACCTTTTATCACAGTGGGGAATTTGCTTCCCCCTTCAGATTTTGAATAATAACAATTCTGTGGGGTAATAATTATTCCAGATGCACTGTACCGTGTAAATTCGTAGTACTTCTCCAAAAACAAAACTGACGGCAAAAGCTCAGAATGAGCAAATTAATTAGTGAAACTGTGAAATCAAATAAATCTCACAGCGGTGACCCCGGTATAAGCTGGATAAAAGAAGACATTAAGTCCACGTAAGTAGCTTCAGCTGTAGTAAAACCAGAAGTTGAAAGGAGGTTTGTTATGAATATTCTCCATTAAAATAAGTGTTTCGGCCCTCCAAAAATAAACTGAAGTCATAGAGAGTTCAAGCATTGGCCTGCTTAGCTCTTGATTTGGATACACTGCTGCAACAGTGGGGAGAAACACTAGGCTGACCAGATAAAATCCAGGTCAGGGCTCATGTAATTTTAACAGTTGTAGAGAAAAGGGAATTTCAGCCAGTGTCATTTGTATGCAATTAGTTCCTGGTGAAATTGCCTCTTCATCACAACTGTTAAAGTTGCAGGGGCCCTGCCTTCTTTTGTATATGGTCACTCTAGTATAGTGCCTGCAACTTTAACTGTTGTGATGAAGAGGGAATTTCACCAGGAACTAATTGCATACAAATGACACTGGCTGAAATTCCCTTTTCTCTACAACTGTTAAAGTTACATGAGCCCTAACCTGGATTTTATCTGGTCAGCCTAAGAAACACATCTGAATAAATTATATGCACTGCAAACATCAAAATTTTCATACAAAGCTTTTAGTCTTGTTTCTTTCCATATGACGCTGGAGTTATAAAATGTAAGATAATAGGAATATCAATGGCTATTAACCAAAATGATTTTCCCAAACTCCCTGACAAATTCCTTCACCTAGCAAAGAGAGGCTGCACTCATAATTTTTGATTAATGCTGCCAATGCTATCAGTTCTGCCCCAATTAGTTACTGAAATTAGAAAAAGAAAATGCCTAAAGCTCTACTTTTAATATAAATATATATAGCATCAAAACAAGAACTCAGAGGCATTGTGGTAGCATGCTTTCCTGGGAAAGGGGGAAGAGCTGGAGGAAAAGCATTCTTACCTTAAAAACCCATTATTATTATTATTATTATTATTATTATTATTATTGTTATTATTACTATTATTATTTAAAAAAAACACCACCCTCCCCAGACACACTAGCCTGAAGATGGTACCATAATTTGTGTGGTGTGAGGTAGAGACAACCATGAGCAGGTGCCCACAGAGGTTCAGAAAGAAAGATCAGTGTCCACACACACACTTCCAAGGGGTGATCGCAGCAGTGAGGACGTGATTGGGGGCTAAAAATAACAACTTGGGGCTGCATGCTGTACATTAAGCTCAACTCAAATATTACAACATGCCATAAACTTCCATTGCCGTCTTTGAAAAGAAACCAACAGCAGGTAAGTGTTGTGTCCCTGTTACTTCTCAGCACTAAGCAAAGTGGGGCATGCATATGTAATTCTTGTTTGGTTCAAAAGTTAGTGAAATAGTAAATATTTAGAATGGAGTCTGAGTAGAACAAACCATTATTTATTTGCTCTCTGATGCAGAGAGAAAGAGCACAGCAGAGCTTACTACATGCACAGGGGAAGAAACCCAGACAAATTCAGCTCCATTTCCTGCTGATGCTTATAAATTCTGCAAACTTCCTCTGCCTGCACTTTAAGGATGAGCAGCCATTGCCTCATTCAGGGCCCATGACAGTGAATGGAAGCCATTCTCTTGTCTTTAATTGGCTCTGGCTTGTAAAAAAAAAAAGATGTGTTCTAGGGACAGCTGTGGGGGAAGTAGCTGTCAGCAAAACAAATGTCTTGCTTGTTTCTTATAAGGCAAACTTTCAGTAGCTGGGCCTGAGCTGGTAGATTAACTTCCCAAATGATTTCCCAAGGTCTCCAGGCTTTGCCAGTTCTGGCCCTCCAAGGTGTGAAGTATACTGATGCTCCTTTCCAAGAAAAACACCTAGAGAAGCAGAAGCACCAGTCGCCCTCATGTCCCCTTATTTTATATTTTAGCATATTATTTTCATTTATTACATTTCTATACTGCCCAATAGCTGAAACTCTTTCCCAAATATTATTGCGCCTCAGCTGTTTGTAAACAACCTTGTCCTCAAAATGCACTTGTGTTGCCACAACAAGGGACTGCTTCATTGCAGCACGACCATGCACACACACACACACGTACACACACACACACAAACACACACACTCACAACACAAAGTGAAGCTGACAAAAGGCAGCAGTAGAAAAGGAGCCAGCATTGCAAGCTAATTTTCATCTAGTTGCTTTTTCTTTCTACAGGCGAAGAGGCCTGGCCTTGTGTAGAAGCAAAGACTTAGTGCAGCAGAAGTGGTGTGCATAGTTATTTCAAAAGTGTTTTATGTCACCCTCTAAGAAAACAATAAACCGGAGCCAAAATTTCTTTGAAGATGTTATTTGGAGAAAATTTCTGAGGTTTTTCTTTTTCTGATCCACCCATAGAAAAAGAAGGCCACTTTTTTTTCTCTGAATATTCTCTCTGTCATTTTTGTCTGTGTGAAAGCCTCTGTTTTTCCTTCCTCCCCCCCCCAAAAAAACCATGCCCAGAACCGTCCAGGCATTGTGGAGAACGCAAAATAGTAGCCAGCAACTGGAAGCAGCAACAACAAAAGCTTGGGTGGCAGAGGGGGGACACAATGTGCTACTGCCAGTGCTGATGGTGAACTCCACCTTTGAGAAACAGTTGGAGAACTTCTTCTCCCATTCAAAAATGTGGTGAAATCCCCCCCCCCCCGTTTCTCTGCCCACATTAGGAGGGAGAATTTCAAGAGGCTACTAGTCTTGTGCACACCTCTTACAAAAATTAGCAGAGCGGTTAATGGAAGAAGGAGGAGGAGATAATGAGATCCAAAGAGTCATAAAAACACACTGATTAAAATGGCAGCAACATATTAAAATCCAGATAACAATTAGCAGGGCTAAAACAATGTCTAGAAGGCCTAGAAAAATAGACCTTTGGTGCCAGGTGGACCTCTCTGGAGTGAGCATTCCATAATCAGGGCATAAGCCCATCTCTCTGATAGCCATCCACCTCAACTTAGGTTGTGGAGTTTCTGCAGAAGGCCCTCTACTGAAGATCTTAATGTCTGGATAGACACATACAAAGACATGTGGTCCTTCAAGTATTGTGGTCCTAAGCTGGGAAGGGCCTTAAAGGGCAAAACCAGCCCTTTGATAGGCCCTGAAATATCTTAGTCTTAGGATCTAGTGTACTTGGCAGAGCACCAGCATGAAATGATCATAAAGTCATTCATAATCTGGCCACTCTGTTTTCAACAAATTGGAATGTCTGGCAATTGATGCTAGAATTATTTATTTATGTATTCATTTATCTGAAGGATTATCCTGTTCCTCAGCCAAAAAGGCTCCCAGACAGCCTTATGTGCAATCAATAAAACTAGGCAGACCCTGCCCGCAGGCTTTCAATCTAAAAAGATGTAAAATATGAGGAAAAAGGGATGGGCAGGGAAGAGGAAAAGGTGAAGTAGATTTTCAGCTCGTTTGGTGGAATGGCCCTGCTTCCGCTCTCATCTCCTTTTGCACATTGTACTGGAATGACTGATATGGTGAGAGTTGAGGGACTAGGAGCCTTCATGGGGATGGTCTTTCAACAGGGCTGGAGGAATGGCCATACTTCCCCTCATCTCATCTCATCTCTCATCAGTTGATTTGGAATTATCTCTCTTAGGCAGTCTATCAGGCCTGACCACTTAGTTCCTCCCAGCAAAGCCAGAACCTGGGAAGAGAAGACCAATTATTATGTTTCTGATGGGGTGTGAAGGTAGCAGATTCCACTTCTAAGAGTCTAATTTGTGGTGCGCTAGCCACCAGGTACATTTTGTTTTTCTAAGGTGTGTGCAATTTCATTAATTCATGGCAAAAGGACATCACCACCCCACAGTGAAGTTTGTTTTGTGATTTTTCTCATTATATTTATGGATCTTAAGTGACCAGGGTGGTTAACAATGCACCAATGGCTATCAATGTTGGTGTGACGCCTCTATGTGTGAGGCCCGGTATTACTACCCGCAGTGTCGTCCAGTGTTATTATCCAGTCTATAAGTATTAGAGCTTGGTTTTTCATTTTAAGGGAAATGCTGTCAGAATGAGGCTATGAAGTAGATAGGAAGAGGGGAGCAGTAAATTGCTCCAGGATCAGAATTTCAGTTTGCTTTTTTGGAAGGGAGCAAAGAGAGAGCTCCACTTATCCTGCTGTATTGTCTTCACATAGGTCGTTTTGCCCATTGTTTTCTGCTGGCTTTTGAAAAACGGATTGTTGGCTCTCAGAGTCTTCCCTGAAGAGTGACCTACTTCTCAGCCTAACAATTCACCTAGCCTTTGGTAACATTGTGATTTCAGCCAGCAACCTGCAAAAAGCCCTCAGCCTTCTCTAAAGCATCCAACAATGGTCCTATTTATTCCCCAGGATTTGGTTTAGTCATGAGAGGGTAGTTGAGGCCTGCTTTCCTCAGGCAGCTCCCTTCCTGGGAAGCATAGCCACATTTTATGCATTGACCCTACAGTTGCCTAAAAAAAAGATTATTGTTGACTTTTAAATATACAGTTTTCTATCCCAATTTCCATGGTGCTTTTGTATTCTCTCCTAATAGGCAAATGGAGCCTGCCAAAGACAGGCTTGGGTACATTAGAGGGCTTCTTCCTCTAGGTGGCTAGTGCCTGGGCTGGCTCCAGGTTTGAAGGGACCTTGGTGGGTCTTGCTGGACTTAAGTGGCCTTCTGTGGCAGCAGCATTGTATCTGGTCAAGAGGGAAGGGCTCCCGCAGCTTAAACTATGCTGAAGAGGGGTTTTCACCAAGTGCTGCATGCATATAAATGACACCAGCTGAAATTCCCTTTTATATGCAACTGTTAAAGATACAGGAGCCCTATCCTCCTTTCTACATGAAGAACCATGCTGCATTTTTAAAGGGGGGAGCATGGCTTACGGCAAGCATAAGAGGTAGTTCAGTCGCCCAATGATGCCAGATGTTTATGCCAATCATGACTAGTCCTACAACGCAGACATTTTCTTCCTTCATAAGTTTACACAAGGCTAACTCAAAAAGAATTATACTCACTAGCTTGAAGTAACATCACCAAACAATTGGCAAGTGTTGGGCCAATAATGGCAAAATCCAAGCAGGTAAAAGGAATGCTGTCTTAAGTACTCCATCCTTCTTGTACACTTTGAAGATCTCTTTTTAGGATGGAAAGGTTGGATATATAATAAAATATGTTTAAATGAACAAACAAACAACGATCATTCATATCTTATGTATTTTTCTAATGGAAATTGTTTCTGTTTTATATAAAGCACAACAGACATGTGTAGATTGTAATGTGTAATGATAAAATCCTTGAATATTCAGTTCTATGTACACACAGTAGGAAGTCACACCTGGCTCCACTTTCCCAGCATGTTACCCATACAGCTGTCACACAAAACAAACTATATTAAGGTTTCGTGCTGTTTATAGTTTACATATAGAACTGCTTTTTTCCTCCACTGAAGTATTTTTTGTTTTGGAAAAGCACATGTGAAACAGCCCTTATAATAAAAAGCAGATCCGATACTTAGAAGTGTTGGAAGTGCACATTAAATGTTACATACTTTATATACAGTTATTGTGAATGGTCAGATCACAAGACAACTGACTGGGTACCCCAGTGCTGTGACTTTTTCTGAGCAGGTTTATTGCTGTACTGAAAATTTCTTCCACAGTTATTTTGACCATTCTCAATCAATTTGATAGAAAATTGATAGTTATGAGGTGGCCAACAACTCATGTGTGAGTGAGTGTCCTGTCTTTCATGTACAATCAGTTCTCTGGTGGTTTGCAGTATCTCCAGCTTCATGCATTTCAAATAAAGACCAAGAGCAGATATTATGAGGTAATACTTCTCCTGGGGCTTTTTTAGATAAGAACATAAGAAGAATTCTGCTGGATCAGACCAAGGACCTATCTGGTCCAATATTCTTTTCAAAGAGATGCCCATGGGAAGCCCACAAGCAGGAAACAAGATCAATTCCACCATTGTACTCATGTTCCTCAACAATAGCCATCAAGACTAGTAGCCACCAATAGCCTTCTCGTCCATGTGGCAGTGAATTCCATTGTTTAACTATGTTCTGTGAAGTAGTGCTTCCTTTCATTTGTCCTGAATCTCTTAGTATTCTACTTCATTATTTCTTCGAGTATTATCTCCCTATCCCCATTTGTACATCTCTGTCATGTCTCTCTTTACTTGCCTTTTTTCCTAAGTCTCTCTTCCCACCCATTGTTCCAGATACTTGATCATTTTGGTTGCTTGTTTCTGCATCTTTTGCTGTTTTAGAGAGAGAGAGAGAGAGATAATTTTATTTGTTTAGCTATAAGCCACTACAAACATGAAGACATTCCAATTTGAGCCACAAATTTGGCTGCCAGAGCAAATAAAGAAACATGCATTGTAACATAATTGTCCTTGTCTAATGACAAAAAGTATACAAATTCAGGCAGTGTAAAAAATAAATAAATCTGGTCACTTAACTGAGATATTTTTCACAAGGATCATTATATAGGGGACACTGGGTAATACAGTGGACTACGTCCTCTATAGCCATTTTACAGAGCACAAAATTATCTTTGGTACAGAAATGCTGTTCCAAAGATAATTTCCTGTATTTTGCTGTTCTACAATATCCTTTTTGAGATCAGATGACCAGAAATGTATTTATTTTATTTTATTTATGTATTTTATTCCATTTATCTACTGCCCCATAGCCGAAGCTCTCTGGGCGGATTACAAAAATTAAAAACATTGAACATTAAAAACACCAATGTACAAAACTTAAAACCATAAAGCATAAAAACAAGTTATAATTACAATATCCTTTAAAACAATAATTCTGGGTCAAAGCACAACAACAACAACACAAAACCCTCATAATATGCTGTTAAATGCCTGGAAGAAGAGGAAAGTCTACCACACAGTATTCTAAGTGTGGTCGTACTGAAGATTTGTTTAAAGGTATTATGATATTGACAGTTCTATTTTCAATTTCTTCCTGACATGTAATTTGCCTTTTTCACAGCAGCAGTACACTGGGACAACATTTTCATTCAGTTATCCACCAAAACCCATAGGTCTCTTTCCTGGGCAGTATTGGAAGGAACTGCTGGCAGCCAGGGATGCTCGGAGTGAAGGTGAGATGTGTAATATAGGGATACAAAAGGAATCTATCTTGGGGGTGTGGAACTTGCTGGAGCATTGTGCAACTTATAGCTGTAATTTGCATATTTTTGCAGTCACGATTTGCGCAAATTTCTATTTAAGTGGAAAAACCCGAAAAAAGTTACTGAATTTCAAATGCAAGCTGAGTTGGGTGGGCAGTGAGAATCCATTGGCCCCCAAAACGGCCAAATTTGCAAACAACAGACATCCCCAGTGTAATGGGGGGGGGGGGGAATGCACAGTACTCCTGGCTATCTCACAATGAAAAAGTAAGCTCAAAAACACTGCCAAAAGAAATTTAAAAGCAATTATGGGAAGCACCCTGAGAAGGGGGGCAGAAAAATGTGAGCCTCTTTTGTGGAGGAAGAAAATGTTAAGGTGGACTTTGTTATGCGACCACAGCCAATCAACAGAGCTGAAGCAACTCCAATCATTTTGTGGTGTGAGACAACTCTATTTAACACATTATTAAGACACTTCTGCAAGACTTTCCAAAACAAATGTTACTACTAGAGAGCTTGCGGAGTGAACTTTATTGCTGTTCAGAGGACTTTTAATTCATGACTGCAAGAACTCCAATGAATATACACTCCTTCTTTGAACTCTTTGTATAATTCCAGTGTTGAGTCAAAAACACTTGGGGTGATTGATATATGTAGCACTACTTCAGAATGACACCACTGAGGAATAAAAAATCTTGAAAAATTGTCTTGTTTTTGTCTAGTGATATATCAGGCCTTCAATGGTAGCCTTCAATCCAAAATAAATAATGACACTTTTCAATAAATTGTACACACTAATGTGCATTTTGAAGGATATGTAAATGTCATGTTAGTTCGGAGTGTGTGTGTGTGTGTGTGTGTTTTAAAATCGTATATAAAAATGTCAGCATTATCCTGTATGAGTTTTCAGATGCAGAGATGTTTATCTTAATTAGGCTGACCATATGAAAAGGAGGACAGGGCTCATGTAACTTTAACAGTTGTAGAGAAAAGGGAATTTCAGCCAGTGTCATTTGTATGCAATTAGTTCCTGGTGAAATTCCCTCTTCATCACGACAGTTAAAATTGCAGGGGCCCTGCCTTCTTTTGTATATGGTCACTCTAGTATAGTGCCTGCACCTTTAACAGTTGTGATGAAGAGGGAATTTCACCAGGGACTAATTGCATACAAATGACACTGGCTGAAATTCCCTTTTCTCTACAACTGTTAAAGTTACATGAGCCCTGACCTGGATTTTATCTGGTCACCCTAGGTCAGTTAAAGTTGCAGGCACTATACTAGAGTGACCATATACAAAAGAAGGCAGGCCCCTGCAACTTTAACTGTTGTGATGAAGAGGGAATTTCATCAGGAACTAATTGCATACAAATGATACTGGCTGAAATTCCCTTTTCTCTACAACTGTTAAAGTTACATGAGCCCTGTCCTCCTTTTCATATGGTCAGCCTATCTTAATGATAAAAGTATATGTTTTAAAAATCTGGGAAACAGAAGCAAAATAACTCCATAGGATATAAACTAGCTTGTGGTTTCACATTTATGTCACCAAGGAACTTGTTTATATATTTCAAAGGCCCAATTTGTCTACCCGTCACTATGACTTAAGGAGTTATAATTCAAATATTCATCCATTTTATTATTTCTTTATTAAAATATGTATCACCCTCCTTTGGCCCATCAAGCTCCCAAAGCTGCACAGGAAATGTTGATTAAAGCAATATACAACCTGTTTTCTGTTATTATTTTGTACCATTGAATTGATTGGAATATTTCAATTAAAGATGTGCCAAGCAAATTGTCTGCAGGAACACCACTATCTTCATTTCCTGAAGGCCACCTCAAATTTTCCACAGCTTTCTCCCAATGCATTTTGAAAGGGAATTTTGCAAAAGAGAAAAGATGCCTTGTTTTTTTCTCTGGAGTCTGAATGCCTAATTTGTCCCCTTCCTTCCTTCCTTCCTTCCTTCCTTCCTTCCTTCCTTCCTTCCTTTAGCTACAGTCCTGCCTCCTCTGTTTGACTTTCAGGTAAGGATTTTAAGAAAGATTCAACTGTATTCATTTTATTTACAATCTTTACCAAACGTAATCTCCACACAAAGCACCAGTCCTTGTGTTTCTCTTTGAAGGTTTATGAAGACTAAAATATTAGCATTGGTAGTAATGGCATCCCCTAAAGTGTCAAAAAGTAAGGCTTTTACTAATTAACTCTGAAGAATACCGAGCATTACATGGGAATGTGTGAGCACAGATTGAAGTTGCATATGTTTTCAAGGATGAAAAACAATAATTCTACTAATAATAGATGTACAATTGGCTCATAAAATTGAAGTAGGGGATTTAAATTACTTGAACGTGGTGGTTGACAGAGCACTAGACAAAATAGAATTGGAAGAAGAAATGCTAACAGTGATGGAGGCAGATACAGGTCTGGCAGACAAAGCAGAGGGCTCCTGAGTCCTGATAGACTAACCTTCAGGGAAATAATGTTAGCTGTAGCTTTTGTACCTACAGCCTTTATGATATTAAATGAAAAATGTTTTTTCATGTGTCACAGGTCTTAAAAAAATATTCTACACTTTCTATACTGTTCTGCTCTATAACTCTCCTGTAACGAGGAACTGCAAAAGTGTTAGTTGAATCAGCATTATCATGGGATGGCTTGGCAGAAAATTCCAGTTGTTTGTGTGTGTGCAGCATACAAGACCTTCAAGAGTCTTGATAACTGTCTATAAGTCTTGATTATTGGGCAGTATAAAATATAATAAATAAAAATAAAAAATATATAACTGAAGATCAGAGATGCATACGAATCTGAGATACTCTGGACCAGGCTGTAATATATCCTGTTGACTTCTGGAAATTTAGTGGTATAGAGGAAAGTGGAAGGGAGAACAATATTCCGAAGCATTTATGATATTCTTACTCTTCACTGTGTGAGATATCTATAAGTTCATAATTGCACTCTTATTTTCTCACCATTTTTTTTTCATTAGGACAGAAAACCTAGCATCCAGGATTTACACATGAAATCAAAATACTAATAAAACAAGCAACTGAGTTTAATCCCCTGTTGGGGTTGGGATTTCTCCATATGCAGACATACACAAGCAGCACTGATTAGATTATTCCAGTTTTAACCAAACTGTTCACTTATCATTTTCCCGAAAAGGATCGGAGGTTAATCCCATATTGGTTTATGCTGTTCTTATCAATTGTAGTATTTTAATGTTCCTTGTTTTAAAACATTTGCATTAAAAAATTTTAATGTAATTTAAATTTTTTGTTCATTCCTCTGAAAACCTATGGACAGGTGGGAGTATAAATCAAATCAATTCAGATAATGTACACAGGTGTAGGCCTGAAGACATCCAAGGGCTGTGACACCAATGTAATCTTAATGCAATAGTAAAATGATGCTGTGTTTTAGGTGTTGCATTGCCATAGGCGCATGCATTTGAGTAAAGGCTTGTATTCTGAGAAACCCAGGCCCTGGATTCCTTAGTTATAAGGAGTTCATTGCTGAAAAGATCAGCAATAATGTTGGCTGAATTTATGTGAGGCAGTTGACTACCAATCTTTCCTCAATTTGCAGCTGCTGGGATGTGTTTGAGGGCATATTCTCATTTCTCATAGGGCAACAGTGAGGCATGACAGGAATGGCTCTGTGAATGATGTGCCCCAGAATTCTCTGCTATGCACAGGGATTCCATGGCAGATGGTCATGGGTTTTTTTGGCAGACAAGTCAATATGGAATGAGTTCCCTAAAGATAAAGATTTAAAACTCACTTTCTGCTTAAGCAGAAATTCTTAGGTTAAAGCCTTTGGTTCCTAACTATCATGAGAGTTACAGGCCAAACAACAATGAATTAAACTCTATCACCACCACACTCTCACACACACAGTTTTATTAACTTCTTGGTTTGTTCTCTTTAAACAGGTGAGTAATTGTGCTATATCTGGTTCCGTTGTACTGCAGGAGACAATTGTGACCTACATGCATTAAATTAATCACTATATGACATTTAAAATACTTATAAAACAAGACTCAACGGTTTAATTAATCATTGCCGTCAATGTTACCACATCGAGTATTGTTTGTAATTTTCAGCAATCTTCTCTGCTAGAAAGAAGTTAAATACGTGTCATGACACGTAGCTTCTTCTCATTGTGTTCTCATAAACACTTTTTTAGAAGCTGCGGCAATACTGCTGTGAAAGCTGGGTTTAAAATATATCTGCTGAGAAAACCAAAATTAATCAGACTTCTTCCTCATAGTTCAGGGTGCACAAATGATTGGGATGCAGGGATAGGACAAAAAGATAAGCTGACTCCAGGGTTCACTGAAAAAACAAATGCTTTTTTGTTGTTGTTATAAAAGAATGGATTTTACATACTTAGATGAGATTCAACTCAAGAACTTGAAAGCCAATCACATTGATTTGTAGGCCATGCACTTGACAAGTGCATCTCCCCATTGCTCAAGAAAAAAAAAACATATGGGGCAAGAGTCCTTCAGGACTGTCTATTTGGTCTTCTTATACCAAAGCTTTTTTGTCTGGTGGATTTAAAACATTCATAAAAATTGATTTTGAGAGAATTTTTTTTCTAAACACTTCTGTCACTCTGTGGGAGAAAATGTGGAATTGTTGAGGACAACGCACTTCCTTTTTGAAAGTTGAAAATCCAAGCACATTTCTCTCCACATAACTGAAGATCAGAAAGTGCACATTTTGGTACAAATTGATTTAAAATAGGGATGCAGGCAACAAAAGAAAGGGGGATTTGAGAACTGTGGGAAGGCAAGGTCTCAGATCAGAGGCAATTTATGGATATTAGATTGGCTCAGTCAAGGATCCAATTGATTTCTGATTTGGAGGGAAATAACACGGATAACACAGATGAGTAAGGGGACATATAATAGAGATGTACAGAATTATACATGGAAAGCAAGAGAATGTGGAAAGGAAGTCCTTTGTCTCCTCATCTAATACCAGAATCTAGGATCATCCCATGAAGCAGGTTGTTGGGAGATTCAGGACGGGTAAAGGGAAATACTTCTTCACGTAGCACATAGCCAGTTTGGATGGCTTTAAAAGAAGTTTTAGATTAATTGCTGGAGGAGAAGGCTATCAATGGCTACTAGTCCTATGCTATCTCCAGGATCAGAGGCAACAAGCCTATGCACACCAGCTGCTGTGAACACAGGCTGGAGGGAGCTGTTGCACATAAGTCCTACTTGCAGGTTTCCCATGGGCAGCCGGTTGGCCACTTTGTGAACAACATGCTGAAGTAGCTGGCCCTTTGTCTGATCCAGCATGGCTCTTCTTATGTTCAGAGTCGCCTATCTCTAGTTTACCTCACTGATGTCTAAGCACCTGTCACACATCTTTAATTTAAAAGGAACATGTTGTATATTTGGTGGGGGTGCCTCCCCTCCTAGAGCATCATGATCTCTATTATTATTATTATTATTGTTGTTATTATTATTATTATTATTATTTTCCTGAAATAAAGAGAAAATGTCTCCTTCGGAGGGAGGTCCAAAGGGGTGTCAGAAAAGAATGGGTAGGTGAGACGTTTAACCCTCCTTTCATTGAGTACCATTGACTTGATCCAAATTGGGGCCATGCACACTTGCACAAGTGTAAAGGGTAAAGCAAGGTACACAATGACCCTGTTCAGATGACACATTAAGCAACAGTAGTTAAGCATTTTGAGCTAAACATTATGGCTTAGCCTGTCATGTGAACCATGTCGTGTTGTGTGAACCATTCCTAACCATGGTGGCCACATAACCATGGTTTAAATATGCTCACTAACCATTTGCTGCAAAAGGGTTGATGGCCAAACCATGGCTAAGCATGTTGTCTGAACAGGCCCAATTAGTGCAATGTGTAGTTTTGCCTAAACGATGGTCTCAGATCTGGGTATATTGTAGTCTGGTGGCCAAACCCCTGACATAATAAAATGTATATAAGTGGGTTACAAAGAGTACACTCAAAATATACAGTGACCCTATCTACACTACTGCTTTAAAATGATTTTAAATGGTTTATAACGGTACTGACAAGTGTTGGAGCCCAGGACACACTCCATATACAATTTTCAAAACGTTTTCAAAGTGTTTTATCCTGCTTGTGTAGATAGGCTCAATGATTGGTCTAAAGAAATCAAGGAAAGCCAAAGATTTTTGTTGCTGTCATTTATTTAAATGTTTCTCATTCTAGAAGAATGATCCAAACAAATACTCTGTAATCAGATAACATGCATTATGCTTTTATTGAAACTAAGTATGATTTATATTAGGGATGTGCATGCCCAAAAATATCATATTTTATCGTTATCGGAATTTCAGACCAAAAAAATTATCATATCCGATAATATTGTAGGTTAATTGTATCATCTTCATGATAATTATTGGAAATCTGATATTAAATTTGCAGCCCCATTGTGCCCTATAGAGCTGGATTTTTTTAGAATAAATGCCTATAGCTTCTGTATTTTCAAAGTTACAGGCTTGAAACTTGGTCACAATGCTTATGGGTTATGCCTAAGTATGTGTATGAAATTTTAGATCGATCCCTCCAACCCTCGATTTTATATTAATTTATTAAAGAACGTTTAAGTTCTGACAGGTCAGAATGACAGCTCAACACGTACGTTCATTGACCTGTCAAAAAGTTGCACGATTTTTCAAAAATTCATAAAATACAGGGGTGGAGGGATTGATCTGAAATTTGGCACATATGTGTACAATATGTGCTAGACATGTGTATGAAATTTGAGATTGATCCCTCCAACCCTCGATTTTACATGAATTTATTTAAATTTGTGCAACTTTATTGATGCAGCTGGTTGACCAGGCCTCCGTGCTGTCATCTTGTTGTCTGCTTTTTTCCCCATATGCTTGCATTGGGGAAAACGCATGCATAATTTTTTTATTTGAAATGATAATGACATGAAACTTGGGGAGCCAGGACTAGCAAGATCAAATCTGCAATGTCCAAAAAGTTTCATGTCTCTATCTTTTCAAATTAAAAAGTTATAGGGGGTCCCCCAAAAGCCCCACACCCTGCTGTAACTTCTTCATTTTTAAAGATAAAAACTTGAAGCTTGTGGGACATTGAATATGGGATCTGGCTGGTGATTTGTGAAAAAAATCAGAGCAATTGCTCAAGCCCTCAATTTTCTATGAATTTTTTAAAGATCATGCTCATTCTGATGTTAATTGGATGTCCGATAACGATCTTATCGCATCATTATCGGACATTTTAACAATATGATACACATTCCTAATTTATATTTCCTAATAGAAACCATGTTACAAACTGCTATTCTATTGACTTTCATTCCATACAAAAAATAATAATTTTATACCTGTCCCTGGATTTACTTTAGTAGGGAAGCTAGCTGCCTGGATGACTTTGAAATTTATTCTTTCAATTTTGTTTTTTGTTACTTTTTGTGAGAAAATATTGCTAGGAAAATAGAAAAAAATATAACCCACTCCTTTCCAAAGAATGTAGCAAGATCAAAAGTGTTACTAGGTATAACGTTGGCAAACCTTTAGTGACAAGGGAGACTTTCATGCAATGTGTTGTCCATAACTGCGGCTTTCACAAAGTAAGGGATGTTTGTATGAAATGTTTTATGATTTTCCCCAGCCTAAAACAGTCACCTTAGACCTTTCCTTGTGGATCATCTTAATCTGCAGTGCCTAGCATAAGTAGCGTTGTGAACTGCTGACCAGTGGTGTGAACTGCTGAGAGATCCTATTATAATAAGCAGTGTAGAAACGTTACAAATAAATAAATATAAATAAACTTGTTTTAAGACAGCTGAAATGTTGAGACAGTTGTTGAGCCAGTGGTAGGTAGTGGTCTACATGAATCTTCTTTTCCATACTGACTTCATATAGTATGTTTTTTCACTTGCATTAGTCCTGTTTGATTTACTCCTGCCCAAGGAAATTTGCAAAGTATGTGTTCCAGTGGATATTATGAAGATCTATCAGCACAAGAACCCTTCAAAATCTTATTCAGTCAAATGTTTCTTTTAGTAAATGAGATCATTATGTTGTGGTAGAAGCTGAACTAAACATTTGCATTAAATTTCATATCCATAGAATTTGGATTATTCATATTTTCAGATTCCTTGTAGGATGTCCTCATTGAATGTCCTTCTTGTTCTTCACAGTGAATATACTCATGAGCAATGGCAGGGGATGGGGGTGGGGGGAAGCCACTCAAAATGGGAAAGATCTCAACAATTATACCCAAAACTGTGGTTTATCTCTTGATGGCGAAGTAACTTTTCCCAACCATAACAGACAAACACAACATTTAACGCATGCCCAAATAAGACATTTTCTGAGAACATCAAATTGTCCATTGAGATATGTTGCCCAACTGATCTAGAAGTTACACTATAAGTTGTTCTCTGGAATTATGCAAAATGTGAATATTACTTAGAATTTAAACTGATGCACTCAGGGGGGTTAAAGTCTCTCTGGAATATTTACTATATAATAATACGTTATTGCAACTTTCACACATTGAAGCAAAATATCAGAATACAAATACTTGAGATGAACTATCTTAAATTAATTTTGTTTCTATTTGTTACATATATGGCATAAAGTGGATTGTGAGTCATCCATGGAATGTTTTCAAGTCTCCTTGAAACTTTTAAGGAGCTTGAATCATTCCTAAGGAGATTAAATACTTAAGCATTAAACTGTCCATTAAATTAAGGAAGTTGTATGAGCTCAATTTCCGGAAGACTCCAAATGTCATTATGCTGCACATGCCACGATTAAATATTTTGCTACTCTCCTTTTCTAGGGGGATTAATTCCATCAAACTGAGCTGCCTTTCTCCATTATTTATTTCCAATAATTCCCTGGGTCTCTTGCACAATGTGTTAATTATGATTCCATCAAATAGTTTGAGGGGGGAAATATTTCTTTTCTCAAAACTAGACGCATAAAATCAAAATTACAACTCTTCTGGTGATCCAATGATGGCTAGGTCACCATTCACTAATGCCACTAAGCAGGCATATCTGTAATACCAACTTTAACATGATTAAGGCTTAGCATGCTGGAAAGCAATCTCATGGCTATCTTAAATCAACTTGTTCTTCCCAGCAGTAATTTAATGCTAATTTGTTGTTCTTTTCTACAATGTTTATATATCTTGCAAATAATCCAAATAAAAATTGCACGGATGTTCTCCAGACAAGATCCATTATAGGCACATGCAGGAGATTTACAACTGTTCAAACTTTCTTCATAGCCCCCTAAGAAAAGAATGGGGAAATGTTTAGGATTATTTCAAGAGCAGCATTACCAATAAATTCTTTATAAAATATTTTGTCATCTTACCCAACAAATATCTAGATAGTACATTATTTATTTATCTATTTATTAAAACTTTTATATCCCGCCCTATATCGCAAGGATATCAGGGCGGTGTACAGATTAAAATAACAACCCTCTTGGATTACTATCCACAGATAACCTCTCACACACTAGAAGTGCTCTGTGCCTCCTTGAGGGGTCAGGGCCTCTTACAGAAAATGAAGACTGCTCTAGGGCTTAATCTACACCATACGTTTATCCCAGGGTAGTCTCAACATCGTCCCTGCAAGTCCAAATGACATACAGCTGATCCTGGGTGAACAGGGGATGAGCACTCCATTTTCTGTTTTTTCCCCAGGTTTTTCACTGGTCTTGGGGCCATCCCGAGCTCTGCAGACAGTGTGGCTCTCCCTCCCGGGATCATCCCTCTTCTCTGCAAATAGTGGGGCTCAGGAAACAGGCAAGGAAGTGTGCGGAGGGAGTCCATGGGTGTTGAGGGTGAGGGGGAGAGAATTTTTGCCATTTCTGGGGTGGCTTTCAGCGTCTTTCAGTATGGTTATTTGGGTGTGGGTGTGGTTTTTTTAAAAAAAATCCTACCTTCCTGCAGGATTGCATCCACACTGTTGTGCAATCCTTTGGTCCTGTAATGAAAAAAACTTCACCCCAGGATGGCCGTCCTCTACTTCAGGGACAACTTGCTGGTGTGTGCCCCATGAGGGATAATCTCTGAATCTGAAAGCTTCATGATCATCCCTCCCCACTTTTGGAAGACCTCCAGGTGTATATGGTGAACCGTAATGATGAAATTTAACATGAGGTTAATGTATCAGTAGTATTAACTTTTATACATTTATGGGCTTCTTTTAATTCTTGTTAAGTATCTCTTTTTATTTGAATCCTTTGTACTCAAACTAACTTTTACATATTTATGGGCACCTTCTAATGAAAAGTTCTGCTAGTGTCTTTTTGTATTCTAATCCTTTATATTGCCGAGTTTTTGTATGCTTATCTGTATTCATGTA
The DNA here is from genome assembly GCA_029215795.1 of Anniella stebbinsi. Classification (NCBI taxonomy): domain Eukaryota; kingdom Metazoa; phylum Chordata; class Lepidosauria; order Squamata; family Anniellidae; genus Anniella; species Anniella stebbinsi. Next base: position 138,390,341 of record JARDYH010000005.1, on the reverse strand, counting down.
TTTTTGGTGTATGCATTTGTAAGTTGATATGACCATGATGGTTGAAACAACAAATAAACAAGTTCCAAGACTGCTCTAGATCTTCGCAGATTTCAGTTTTCCTTAGTGAGATGATAAGACAAATGCATTTGACAGAAGGGTAAGAACAGGTTATAGGTCACTGAAGCAAGCAAGGGTCAATTCTAAATGCCAGTAACAGGCAGGGGGAAAGCAAGGAACTGCATTTGTGACCTGCACACCTGTGCTGGTTTCTTGCATAGAAAGTCTTCTAACAGGAAGGAGGTGTTTCTCTAGTGACAGGAAATGACAGTCACAGGTGGAGCAAGGCAAAGAGATGGAAAAGCCACTGAAAGACCCCACAGTACAAGTCCACCTGCAGCCAATAGCCTCACATAATCCATGCTGCTTGTATTAGGGTTGCCTGCAGATATGTAAAATCCATCTGAATCTTGTGGTAGTCTTTGGTGGGGGATGTTAAAAAGTGGCTGGAAAATGTAGGAAATAAATTGATAGTTCCAATAGGCAGTTTATTGTTGCCATTTGTAACAGTATAAATATTTCTTATAAAGTCCCAGTTTTGCCTAAACTGATAGGAGTTATTATATCCTTTTAGATTTTCAGATTTGCATTTTGTCTGATATATTTGCCTTTTTCATCAATATGACCCTAACTCTTTTTATTTCCCCGTTTGTGTTATTAGTCCTTTAGAAATACTGAATCATATTATTTCTTCTTTTTTTTTGCATTATCCAAGAAAAATAAATATTCCATTTCAAAACAGTGTAATAATTGGCTTCAGACAGCATCATCAGAAAAACCAATTTTTTTTAAAAAAGGAAAGCCAATTTCTTTTGGCGTCCAGTTCCTGAAACTATAAGATACAGATCATCTCATGGTCATTAAACAATAACAGCTTCCTATTGATCCAAGTCATAATATTTATATTTTATGAACATCCATTCAGTGAAACATTTTTCACTGCAGGACCTTAAAATGATTTCCAGAGGTCTAAAATATCCAGCGTATTCCATGGCCATAGTGGAAACTAACAGTGAAATATTTGTACAAAGAAACAGAAATAAACACCCACAATATTAATAAATGTGTCAATGACGTGATTCTGGATTAGTCATAATTAAGAGGCATTACTAAAGGTATAATATTAAATATTGTATTGTTCAATCCCTGTGCCTCATTCATGTAATTTTAGGAAGGGAAGGTCTAGGCAATGGCATCTTCAATTTATAACCTACCAATGTTTTCCCACCACTTCTTCCATCTTTTTCCTTATCAGAAAAAAAGCATTAACGAACAAAAGATGGATTAGCTGAATAATGCCTTTTGAGTGCTAGGATCCCTCTGTTTGGAAACACCACATTGTGAATCACTGAATTGTCCAGAATTTGGTAGGCAGTAGTCTTGTGATTGAAAGTGCTGTGTAAAATTTGAGTCTATGAATAATTTCGTATTGGTAATTTGAATTCAGGATTTATTATTTTCTAGTGCCCTCTGAAGAAAGTATAATTCAAATCACACAGAGCTTTTTATATTTCTGATTAAAGTTATTCATATATCTCAGCACCATTTTGATTGCTCTGCTTCCTCTTTTGCTCACCAGAATTTGGTAGGATATTTAGGATGTAGCAGTATTGACACTGCAGTACTTCATACACCACCTTAAGGCTAAAATTTTTTTTAAAAAAAAAGCTTTTCTGATGGTGACCGTTAATTAACAAAGTTGGCTCTAGATATGGAAGCAAATGCCACAATAAACTTGTTTGCCTTTAAGATGCCACACTGGCTTCTTTGTTGTTTACCCAACAACAGAATCTGGCATGAAACATATTTTTTGCTTTCTGGATGGCATCCTAATTTACAGTGTTGCATCCGGATTTAAGCTGGATCAACTGTGCCAGCAGGAGTGGACTTCCCCACCCCTTCCTTTTAATGGTGGCCCCTCCAGAGTTCTGAAATGCTACAAAGAGAATTAGGAGACATAGCTAAACGGGGTGAACTGTAGTATGGGAGGAGGGGGAATCACCAAAAATTGGGCAGAGGATCCTTCTGCAACCAGGGCCCTTCTTCTCATGAAAGGCAGATCCTGGATTCAAGCCAGAGATTGGAATGAGAATTGGATGTACTTTTGAAATGGCTCCAGCAGAACACGCTTTAAGGTGCCAGAGGGGTGGACCATGGTTGCCCCATTGATACCCAGCTTTGGTCCAAAAAGGTTAAATCCTGAATGTGTCTGATTGTGCCACCCTGCTACACTAATCAATCATGATGCACACTACAATGGAAGGGGGCATTGTATTGGAGATATTTTCTATCAGACGATTGGCCAGATACTTCTATAGCTAGCTTGCTCTGGATGCTAGCAAATATAGAAGCCAGAATTAATTTGTGCATGATGTATCCTAGCAACTCAGCCATAATAAACCCATCCAAAACAAGCTTATTTATCCCAATTTTCCATCAGAACATTTATTATTTCTTTTAATAATGCAAGAATGTCATCAGCAATGCATCCTCCGAGTAAAGGTTACTTGTGCTCTCTATCCACAATAGATTGAGCCATTTGCCAATCACACTATTTCCTATACACAGGACCATCTGGGAACCATTTCATACATTGATTTTTATAAACGTCAGATGATAATGTATGCTCTTTTTATATACTCATTATCCTCTTACCATGTGAAGCACTCTAAGTTCATTAGCATAAACCTGCTTAACTATCATTGGATATGATGATGATGCTTTAATGGTTTTTGTTGATTTTATGCATTCTTATTCTGTTATTAGTTTCATTATCAGCTCTTGTAAAAAAAATATTATGCTAAATGTATTTTCCAGTAATACCTCTCTGACTGCCTCTCTCTCTCTCTCTCTCTCTTTTTCTGCATTCAACTTTCCCATCTGATAAATAAATCAGAGCTGTGGATGACAATTATTTCAAAACAGCCCGTCCCCACACTCACCTAACAAACTTTGAAGCAACTAATTTTCCTATACATGCACATTTGTGTGTGTGTGTGTGTGTGTGTGTGTGTGTATGTATATATATATATATATATATATATATACTTGTACAGCCCACAGAGTACAGCATTTTGGGGTAAAAATGGAACGTAGAACATGTCAAGTTGTGATGTTTTGTGCATCACATCACAGGAGAACATCTATGTTCCTTGCAGCCAAATTCTAAACATGTTTACTTGGACATAAATTACATTGGTTTCAACAAGTTTTATTGCTTCCTAGGGAGTATGAATATGATTGCAGCCTAAGGCCAAAATCCAGTGAACTCAACGGTGCTTACTTCTGAGCATGCATAAGAAATTGTACTATAAACTGTACCAGACTTTACCAGACTTTACATTACAATGCCGTTGAAAAGCTTCCTTTGGATGCCATGCCTTTGGAAGCTTCTGTTCGTAGAGATTGCTACTGCCTTCTTCTTTGCTGGAGAAGGGAAGTGGGAGTATGTTCTACAGACATTGCATTAGCTACCCTTTCGAGTCTGATGCCACAGATTGTAGTTCTGGATGTGAAAGAGTCTCATGCCATGGTCACTGTTCATCTCAGAGAAAGCTTCACAAGATTCCTGATCAGTATTAGTTCTCTGAGAGGAAGATGAAAAATAAGAGACAATTGGGGTGCGGCTTCGACTGTAACAGTTGAAGGGGATCCTGATTACACCACTATCCATCTATGCCTGATTTTATGAGATCCTGCAAACGATTTTTTTAAAGTTATTTCTCCCAGTTCTGTTGTTCATACAAGCAGTTTTACTGATTGACTGTTATATTGACTTGACCCGCACATAACCACATTCCAGAGTATGGATTCTGTATGGGTTGTTGTAGAATCATGGGTTGTCATTATGTGCAAACCCTGCACTATGGTTTAACTATGGATTGTTAACCATGAACTATCCAGAGTTCACAACCAAACAACAAACCATGGGTTCTCTTTCTGGGTTGTTTGTGGTTAACAACTCATAGTTAAACCATAGTTCAAGGTTCATATGTAACAATAACCCATTATTCAACAAAACCCACAATTCAACAACAATTCATACTCAACCTATCCTGAATGCATGCATTGTTGTTACAGATGTACCTGGCCATTGTTGGGTTTGCTATATGTATTTAACTGGTTGTTTTTTTATTAGCCATTGATTTGTACAAAGCTAAATTACCAAATTCTTTATTTTTCCAATATTTTATTACCTTATTATATGTCAACAAGAATTTGAGGAAATTATGAGGTACCTGAAAATAGATACTGTTCTAGTTTTGTAAAAAGTTTTCTGCTGTCAAGTTACATGGCTTTTTTTTTACTTTTTCCTTAATTCATACACCCCACTTCTGTCTAACTTGTTCTAAAGTATAAATATATGAACAACAATAATACAAAAATAAATGATCAAAATTAATTATATACCATACCCCAGAGTGAGGTGTAATGAAGCACGATGGTGCCTCTTGGAATTTTCTTTTCCTCTATAGGCAATGGAAAAGAAGTTGCCCATTTATCATTTGCTCGTGAACACAGATCCTTATATATGACAAACGTATCGTCAAGTGACTCTTGACAAACAAAAGAGAAAATCCCATATCTTATTTTGTGTCTCCAGAAATATCCTAATAGTTTCTATTCCCCGTCCTCCATGTGTGAATCATACATTCACGTAGGAAGCAATCTGTATAGCCTCCAGTGGTATTTTGAAAAGGAATGTTCTTGTATCACCATGTAGAAGTTTTGGAAAGAGGGATCACAACTATTTGCATCATGATGATCCTTTTAAACTTTGGAATGCTGCCTTAATTATAAAGGAAAACAAACTGATGTGAATCTAGCAAGGTTTTTCAGTCTATGTGTAAGTCAGCTTTCAAGCGGCAAAGGAATCCTGTGGCAATGAAGCACTTGTTGAGTTCGCAACAATAACCTCTCTTTCCTGGCAATTTTACTTTTCACCTGCCAAACTATCCATTTATATTCTTATGTCATGCTGTTATATAAAATCAGGATGACAAATTGTATGTCTAAAACCCTCATTGTTCCCGCTCTACACTGCAGTGAACATTTTTTATAAACTTAAGTTTTTACATGAGTGTAAGATGATTGGGGTTTATGAAAAATGTTGCTATGTGTGATTCATTTTATTGCAGCTAATGCCAGGAAAACTACTGAAAATAATAGCTTGGTTCTTGGAGTTGCATATACATTTCTTTCATCTGGCATGTCCTTTGTTTAAACTGTTAGCCAGATGGAATGATCAGGCCTCCACCAGAAGAAACCTGTCAGCAGAGGCATTACATATTGCAGGCAAACCATTCAACGCAAACCCCAATAATCATTCATTTCAGCTTTGTCACATTGTTGATTTGCTCTGACCCTTATAAGAACAGTACTTCTCACAGTGCCATTGGCCCTAATGGAGCCCTGATGGAGAAGGTAGTCAACTCAACTGAACAGAGTGGAAAGTCACTCTTTTCAAAATGGTAAGAAAATGCCCCCTTAGCTTTTAGTATACACACTAAGGAACATGGCATATGCTAACAACATTGCTGAAATTAGGAACAAGCCAAGTGAGCCATGGCTTAGGCCCTCATATTATGTGAGGCCCTTAAATATGCTGGAGATAACTAAGATCTGAGATAACTAAGATAAATCATTTTGGCTTAAATATGTTGGAAAGACTGGTAGGGCTTTACAGCAGAGTTGCCTTATAGAGAGAGAATGTGGCAATGCAGCATTTAGTATTGGATGCAATAAGCTCAAACTAGAGCCAGTTTAAAAGAAGTTCAAATCAACTTAGTTTATTTTATACACAACTACAGAGAAAGCTATCTACTACTATTTAAATACAAGTACCTTCTAATGCTGGGTGGTACCCTTTCATTATCCTTCTTGATATAATGTAATACATTTTTTTCTCTCTTTATTTTTATGGTATGGGGCCTCTGAATCTTGATATGGCTTAGGGCCTCGGCATGTCTTAATCCAGCCCTAACAAAGTCAATATGAAAACCTCTAATTAAATATTTGACATTATTTTAATTTTAATTTTACTTGAGGAATTAGTTTCTCAAAACGTGATCATCTGGCAGACAGAGGAGGTAGCAATTTCTCCATTCTGTATATCATAAGACCCAAGATAATTACAGTAAATTTCACTTGATTTTTGATTGATCGCTATCTTCCTCTTTAAAGGAAAAAGAAAAGAGCTTGTTATAAAATTCACTATACTTACGTTTAAGAAACCAAACTACAAATCTTTGGAACCATTTCTTTCCATTGTTAAACAGCTATATCCTTAAAGCAGTCGCTTGAGCGTTTCATCTTACTACCTTTTTTAAATGCCTGCTTTACATGGATAAACATGAAGAAATTGGGAATGCCATTGATTATTATATTTCCTCTCTGTTTCCAAAGCCAGGGATAGCCACATGCCAGTGCACAGAATTGTAGATAAGGAAGCTGGGAGAGCTGGCTTGCCTCAGCACTCAGATGAAAACCATCTAAAATTCAGCTATGTTTTACCAAAGTTTGAAGCCAGAATTTCATGTTTTTATAAAGGATTTTTGGTTTTGGTTTTGTTCTTATATATCTGGAATAAGCAATGCATAGCCCATGGGCTGCATATGGCCCCAAATATCTATTGCCCCCATTGCCCCCCCCAAAAAAACAGGATTTTTTAAAAGTAATTTGCTGCCAAAATTGGGTGGCAAACCACTAAGAAGGCTTACTAAAGACAAATTAGATTTATCCTCAGTGAGTCCCATAGTAGTTCAACTGCCATTTTTTTTAAAAAAAATGTGCTGCTACCATGGGTGGGTGGGTGCAACCTATAGGGAATGAGGGGGAGACATTGTCCACCTTACTCCCAAAGTTGCTCATGCTTGTAATATATCATTGAACTTTTACGTATATTAACTGACGGAGTTCGTTAATATACATAAAAAATAAAGTGAGTAGAGGTGTAGCATACTGAGATCACATTGCCTGCTGCAGTTCATATGTTTCTGTATCTTCCTCCTGCACTGATCTCTCTACTTTGTACCGCTCCTGTGCTTGGACAGCAACATTTCCATCTCCTATGTGGCCCATGTATTCTACATGCTGCTGGTTTTACATAGGGTGACCGTATGAAAAAGAGGACAGGGCTCCTGTATCTTTAACAGTTGTATTGAAAAGGGAATTTCAGCAGGTGTTTTGTATGCATGCAGCACCTGGTAAAATGCCCTCTTCATCACAACAGTAAAAGCTGCAGGAGCTATACTAGAGTGACCAGTTGCAAAAGAGGGCAAGGCTCCTGCAGCTTTCACTGTTGTGATGAAGAGGGAATTTCACCAGGTGCTGCATGCGTACAAATGCACCTGCTGAAATTCCCTTTTCAATACAATTATTAAAGGTACAGGAGCCCTGTCCTCTTTTTCATATGGCCACCTTACAAAGTTTTATGCCTAGAGCCACAAGAAGAGGTCCTGTTTTTGTCCCATCATTGCAGACATTTTAAGACCTTTTAATGTTGTCTCCCTGCCTTATTTAGGGTCAAACTAAACATTCCCTTAAGCATGCATAGTGGAGCTATGCTTGCTACCCTTATCTAATCTCCTATAAGTCCCAATCCCCTCAATCGTTCCAGAAGGATACCATGGTCAATGGTATCAAAAGCCACTGAAAGGTCCAGAAGTACAAGCAGGGACACACTCCCCATCAATACTCAGGTGTAGATCATCCACTAAGGCAACCATAGCAGTCTCAACTCCATAGCCTGCCCTGAAGCCAGTTTGAAATGGGTCTAGAAAATCTGTATCATCCAAAACTGCTTGGAGTTGGAAGGCAACCGCCGTCTCAATCACCTTGCACAGAAATGGAAGGTTCGATACTGGTCTATAATTATTAAGGTCCAGGGGATCCAGGGAGGGCTTTTTTAGAAGCGGCCATACTACCGCTTCTTTTAAACGTGATGGAAAACTCCCCTCCCTGAGAGATGTATTAATAATATGTTGTAATTGTAATCTAATTACATCTCCTCCCTGGGTGACCACCCAAGAAGGGCAGGGATCGAGAGGGCAAGTCGTCCTCACTCGTCCAAGCAGCTTGTTCACATCCTTGGTACTCACCAACTGAAACTGATCCAGTGTAATTCTACTCGCAGAGTTGCTGGACACTCCATTTTCAGCCTCTGCTATAACGACAGCATCTACATCGGCTCTTATCCGAAAGATATTATCTGTGAAATGATAGTTAAAAGCATCACAGCGAACTACCGAAAGATCTAAAATCAGGTTCAGGAGGGAAGGTGCCTGAGTTAGACCCCTCACCACCCTGAACAGTTGTGCTGGATGTGAATTCGCAGACGCAATGCGTGCAGAGAAGAAAGCTTTCTTTGCTGCACATATTGCCACTCCATAGGAACAAAGATGTTCTCTATGTCGTGCCTTATCGGATATAAGTCAAGTTTTCCGCCATCTGCACTCCAGTCGTCATCGTTTCCGCTTCAACTCCCTGAGATCTTCTGTATACCAGGGTGCCCGATTAGAAGTGGGTCAGACAGGACGTTTGGGAGCGATCATGTCGATAGCCCTAGTTAGGTCTTGATTCCATCTATTGACCAGGGCTTCTACAGGATCATTGACAATACCAGCCATAGAACCCTCCAAGGCCTTCTGGAATACAGAAGGATCCATCAGCCTTCGAGGGCTGACCATCTTAATAGGTCCACCATCCCTGCAGGGGTGGGTGGTAGCCATGATACTAACCCTGACCAGAAAGTGGTCTGTCCATGACAATGCAGAGGTATTTGTTACCTCCGCCCACAGATTTATATGTTCGGAGCTGAAGACAGCATCTGAAGACAGCACCTGCTGAATGTGTAGGTCCAGAGACCAATTGGGATAGGCCCATGGTTGTCATGGATGTCATGAACTCTCGAGCTGCACCTGACAAACCAGCCCCAAATGTGATGTTGAAGTCACCCAGGACCAAAAGCCTGGGCGAATCCAACACCAGCTCCGAGACCAGTTCCATGAGCTCGGTCAGGAAGTCTGATAGGCAGCGGGGTGGCCGGGACACTAACAGAATCCCTAGTCTATCCCTGGCCTTCAGACTCAGGTACACACACTCGATGTGATTCAATTGCCAGACAGGAAGTCTGGTCAGGTTAAGATTGTCCTTGTAGACCACAGCTACTCCACCCCACCCCACCCTGCCCACTTTCCCTCACCTGCTGACTAACACAGTACCCAGCTGGGAGAGCCTGTGCCCATGTTGGGCCACTGTCATCTCCCAGCCAGGTTTTGGTGAAGCATGCCAGGTCGGCCTCCTCATCTATAAGGAGGTCATAGATGATATTTGTTTTGTTTTTAATTGACCTGGCATTGCATAGGAGCAAGGAGAGGTTCTGTGGGTGGCCTGGTTCAGTCTCCAAGATCCCTGGGGTAGCAGGGTGACCAGAAGGCAAGATGAGTGTTAAATATCTATCTCTCCTTCCCCTGTAATGGCACTTCGCCCTGCTATCGCCATATCTCCCTTTGCCCTGCACAACAGATATTGCCACTCCCAGGCACATTACAGCTTAGCTGCACTCCCAGCCACTTCAAGCATTTCAGAGGGGTGGGCTGGGCCAGTGTTCCGAGCCTTTCCAAAGGTGGGCTGGGGCTGGGCTGTAGGGAGGCACAGCGAACGAGGACTCATCATTGGCAGGAGCTTTATCTAGGGATGTCAGAGAAATTCCCAACAAATGAGTATGGATTTTATGAATCTGACCCATGGATTCCACAGTGGATCAGCTTTTCCCATGTCAGGCAGAGTCCATGGTATTGTAGACCATTTTCCTTCAGGAATTTTGCACAAATGTCTTTGTAAGAAAATCCACATACACGCACACATACAGACAAAGGAATCCCTGCAAGACAGCCAAGGGTGCTGTGCGTGGTTTCTTTCTATGACACATTTCTCCATTATGGAGGCTGATAGCTCCAACTTCAGTGGGGCAGAGATTCCATTCTGGGTTTTACTTAGAACCTGCCAGAAGTCTAGAAGAGCTATCCAAGTTGCCATCCAAGCTAACCTTCAGCTAAACACTATGCATTTTGGCATAACTTGTAATTTGGCTGTATAGGAGGGCTGCTATGAGTAGTCCTGATGAGTCAGTCTTTGATACATGAGAACAAGGTTTTTGTAAAGTACAGATCCTGCCTGTGGCTATTATGGCACAAGGAATTGATCTAATAAGCTAAGCAAGTGAGTTATTTAATAGCAATAATTGAGTATGCCTTCCTTTATAACTAGTACATTCTGTACCCAACAAAATTAAATTCAGGATCCAGTTCTGAGAGAATGCACATGGTACAGTCCTTTGCCTGAGACTATGCACCTCAGAATCAATGTGAGTCCAAGGGCTCATCTACATCTAAGGGTGTAGCGGGAGGGAGGGGGAGTATTGCGGACTTACCTGCTTCCATGATCCTCCCCCGGCTTCTATACAGCCGTGCGGCATCCCAGAAGGGGTGCCATTTCTTTTTCTTTTTAGAAGAGAAGCAGGTCGTGCATCCCCGATTTGGGGGAAAACATAAGTTTTTTTTAAAAAAGAAACTCCATGCCCATCCCCTCACCATCCCAGGGATGGCGAAATTGCTTCCTCCCCAAAGGGCATAGAGCCCGCCAAACAGCTCCATGCCTGTTTTGAAAGCCAGAGGAGGCAATAAGATCTTCCTGAGACTGCAAGAAAAATATGGACACACAGGGATGCTCCTGAACTGATCCCAGGATAACTGCATGGTGTAGACATGGCCCAAGTGTAGAGCAATTTTGGTTTAGATGCCTCACATTCATGGGTGGGATCCCTCACATTCATGAGCTGGTACAATTCCATGAGAGGAATCTACCATGTTCCACCCTGAACACAGAAACCAATGCATGCATACAAACTAAACCACTTCAGAGATTAAGCCCAATGATCATCTTTAGCTTCAGCAAAATTCAGCTGCACTCCTAGAAGAAAAAAAGAAAGCTAAGGAAGAGAAATACTCAAAATACTCTTTTACTCAAGCCTTTGTAATTCAAAAATAACCCAATATCATTGCCTTTATATCCTCCAGGAAGCTGCCATGTCATATAACCAACCATGTAGTTATCAGCACAACACCATGCAGTATTTTGTAGAGGTGCAATATATATCTTTTGTCACTGCTCGATGTGCATTTTGCACAGAATATAACCCTATTAAAATTACAATGCATTTATCACCCAGCTCTGTTAGAGAACTCACAAGCTGCACAGAATTTAATTAAAAATATGATGATTTAATGGGCAAGCTCCATCTATTGTTTACTCTGGAGTTTGAGATTCTGTTTGAAATTGGATCCCAAATATAATTTAGTCTTCTGCCAACCTTATCATACCTCTAAGGCTGCTTTAGGAAGGAACCATGTGGTTAACGCTTCCTGGTTAGTCCTTCCTTTTGATCTCCCTTCAGAAGCAGTTCAAAAAGTTGAATACAGCCTTTTTTTTTTTTAACGTTCTTGCATTGAAGTCCAGGATTCAGATATGCTCATTTGTTTGGACTACAGTGTTTTCTTATGACTATGTGCCACTCAAAATACTACTTGAAAGGCTTCTAAATTAAAACTTGACTCTTGCTCACCAGCTCTGCCAGCCTCTAGAAAGCATCAGAAAACAGGACTTCAAAGTGCAATCCTATGCATGTCCACTCCCAAGTGTATATAGGAGGGGTTCAATGGCATAGGCTTCATGCATCAGATGCATGAAGTATTATGGTGAAATTCAGGTTTTATACAGTACATACTGTGGGTCAGCAGGGGGGGAAATCATAAACAGGTCAGAAGTCAATGTGGGAAGTAATGATGGTGACAATCACATATTTAACAGTGGTTCATTTACAGTGCAGCTGTTGCCATGATCCATGTTTCACTTGTCATCCCTGCTGTTTGATTGCCCACAGCTCCCCAGAAAACCATGGGGCTGCCCCAGCTTGAACCAAAAGATTAAGCATCCAGGAACTACCATGTGAGATACCTGGGTCAACTCCCTCTTCCAGAGATCAACCAGGAGTTCAAGAGGTCACCCAGCTATGTCAGTTTGAAACCCTCTAAGAGCAGATCCAGGGTTGGTTGTTGTGGGAGACTCCCTGCTGCATGGGATTGAAACCCAAGTATGTCGCGAAGACTCATGGATTCACCAGGTGTGCTGTCTCCCTGGAGCACAGATTAGAGATGTTACTGAAGGGTTGCCAAAGCTCATCAAGCCCACTGACACATATCCTTTTCTTCTCATCCATGTGGGAACAAATGATATTGCCAAGCGGAACTATGAAGTAATCACATCAGACTTTGAAGCTCTGGGAAGGAATCTCAAGAACTTTGACCCCAGATAGTTTTCCTATCCATCCTCCCAGTTCTTGGAAGAGGAATAGAAAGGGAAAGAAAAATACTCCGGGTGAACGACTGGCTACAAAGGTGGTGCCGACGTGAGGGATTCGGATTCTGGGACCATGGGCTATGCTACTTGGAAGATGGACTGCTGGCAAGGGACGGGTTGCACTTCACAAGGGCTGGGAAGAATGTATTTGTCCACAGCATGAAGAACCTCATCAGGAGGGCTTTAAACTGAATCCTACTGGGGCGGGAGATGCAAACCTTGAGGCAACAATGGATGAAGGCTTATGCACCATAACAGTGAGAACAGCTCCAATGGTGCCCCAAAACAGTGTTCACAACAATGTAGGAAAGAAGCCAGACTGCAAAGTACATGGGCTTCAATGTCTATATACTAATGCCCAGAGTATGGGAAACAAACAGAATGAACTTGAACTCTTAATACATGAAGGTAAATATGACTTGATAGGTATAACTGAAACTTGGTGGGATGACTCCCATGGCTGGAATATTTCAATTGAAGGATATAACTTGTTCAAAAAGAACAGAAGAAATAGAAAGGGAGGCGGAGTTGCGCTATATGTTAAAATACTTATCCGTGCACAGAAATACAAGAGGATGAGCCTGGGAGCCCCATCGAGAGCATCTGGATTAAAATACATGGAGAAAGGAATAAAAGGAGCATGATAGTCGGAGTCTACTACCGACCACCCAATCAAGGAGAAGATGAGGACGAAACTTTTGAAAAGCAAATTTCCAGTGTTTCAAGGAAATCCGATGTAGTAGTAATGGGGGACTTCAATTACCCCGATATCTGTTGGGAGACAAATTCTGCCAAAAGTGGCCCCTCCAAGAAATTCTTGACATGTGTGGCTGATAACTTTCTCCTACAGAAAACAGAGGAAGGAACTAGAGGAACGGCTATTCTTGACTTGATATTGCCCAATAGGGAGGACTTAGTGGATAAAGTCGCAGTTACGGGAACTCTGGAGGAAAGTGATCACGTCATACTTGAGTTCTTGATTTTAAAGGAAGCAAAAGCTGAGTGTAGCCAAACGTGTACTTTGGATTTCAGGAAAGCCGGTTTTAATAAACTCAGAACTATGATAAATAAGGTCCCATGGCAAGTGACCCTAATGAGAAAAGGAGTCCAAGATGGGTAGGAGATTTTAAAAAAAGGAAATTTTAAAGGCCCAATTACAAACAATTCCAACAAGGAAAAAAAGATAGAAGACAACAGAAGAAACCAATGTGGGTTCACAAAAAGCTTAGAGATGACATGAAAATAAAAAGGATACAAATAGGAAGTGGAAGGAAGGCCAAGCTACAAAAGAAGAGTACAGACACAGAAGTACAGGAATAGCATCAGGAAAGCTAAAGCTGTGAATGATCTGAGGCTAGTGAGGGATGCTAAAAGCAATAAAAAGGCTTTCTTCAGATACATGAATAGTAAAAGAGGAAAGAAATGGTGGTTCAATTGCTTCATGAGGATGGCAAATTGGTAACAGATGACAAAGAAAAGGCTGAAGTGCTCAATTCCTACTTTGGCTCAGTCTTTTCTCAAAAGTGGGTCTATGAACCCCTGGAAAAAGTGAAGTACAAGCTGTCGGGGCAGGATTGCAATTTAAGATTGATAAACAAATGGTCAAGGAACACCTACTTTCTTTGAATGAGTTCAAATCTCCAGGGACCGACGAACTGCATCCTAGAGTAATAAAGGAGCTGGCAGAAGAACTCTCAGAACCATTGTCTATTATCTTTGCAAAATCATGGAAGACGGATGAAGTGCCAGATGACTGGAGGAGGGCTAATGTTGTCCCTATCTTCAAAAAGGGCACAAAGGAGGAACCTGGGAACTACAGACAAGTCAGACTGACATCCATCCCTGGGAAAATCTTGGAACAGATTACAAAGAAGTCAATCTGTAAATACCTTGAAAACAATGCAGTGATTACTAGAAGCCAGCATGGATTTGACAAGAACAAATCCTGTCAGACTAATCTGATCACATTTTTTGATCAGGTAACCTCCCTTGTGGACTGTGGGAATGCTGTGGATATAGTATATCTTGACTTCAGTGAAGCATTTGACAAAGTGCCCCATGACAATCTGATTAACAAACTAGTGAAAAGTGGGCTAGATGGAACAACTATTAGGTGGATCCACAGTTGGCTACAGAATCGGACTCAAAGAGTGCTTAGCAATGGTACCTTTTCACACTGGGGGGAGGTAACAAGTGGAGTACCACAGGCTCAGTCCTGGGCTCAGTGCTCTTCAACATTTTTATGAATGATTTGGACAAGGAGGTGCAGGGAATGCTTATCAAAGTTGCAGACGACACAAAATTGGGTGGGATCGCTAATACCCTGGAAGACAGAAACAAACTCCAAAATGATCTTGATAGACTGGAGAGCTGGGCTGAAAATGTCAGAATGAAATTTAATAGGGATAAATGCCAAGTTCTACACCTAGAAAAAGAAACCAAATGCACAGTTACAAGATGGGGGATACTTGACTAATCAATATGACAAGCAAGAAGGATCTTGAAATTGTTGTAGATCACAAGCTGAATAGGAGCCAACAGTGTGATGTGGCTGCAAAAAAAGCAAATGCTATTTTGGGCTGCATTAATAGCAGTATAGCTTCCAAATCGCATGAGGTAGTGATTCTCCTCAATTAGGCACTGGTTAGGCCCCATCTTGAGGATTGCGACCAGTTCTGGGCCCCACACTTCAAGAAAGATGCAGACAAGTTGGAGCATGTTCAGAGGAAGGCAATGAGGATGATCAGGGGTCTGGAAAGACTGAAAGAACTAGGCATGTTTAGCCTGGAGAAGAGAAGATTGAGGGGAGACATTATAGCACTCTTCAAATACTTGAAATGTTGTCACACAGAGGAGGGCCAGGAGCTCTTCTCAATCAACTCAGAATGCAGGACACGGAATAATGGGCTCAAGTTACAGGAAACCAGATTCCGGCTGGACATCAGGAAAAACTTCCTGACTATTAGAGCAATATGACAATAGAACCAATTACCTTGGGAGGTGGTGGGCTCTCCTACATTAGAGGCATTCAAGAGGCAGCTGGACAACCACCTGTCAGGGATGCTTTAGGGTAGATTCCTGCATTAAGCAGGGGGTTGGACTCGATGGTCTTATAGGCCCCTTCCAACTCAGTAATATATTTTTCACATATGAGCAGAATAGCAATTTTTGCTTTTTCAAGATCTATTCTGTAGAACACTTCTTTTTGTTACTCATATGATTACGTAATGCGTTGTTTAACCAAACTATATTAACTGCAAAGGAAACACTCCAGCTGAATTCGGACAACACAATAAGCAACTGGGGGTGGGGAACAATCGTCAGTTGTATTGACTATCGTGTCATCTGAATGCTGCCATAGTCAACTTAGCACTGATCCTAATCCACACCACAGTTGATTATTTATTACCATGTTGTGTGGGGAGTACCCCCTAGATGAACAACTGTAAAGTTGATTATTACCCCACCATTGACTATCGTGTTGTCCGAATTCAGCCTCCATGTCTTTAACATTTTGGCAAGCCAATGCCAGCTCCAGGTTTTTGAGAAGCCTTGCACAACACACTCTCAATGGGCCCATCCCTACCTTATCACCACCATTGTCATCAGCTTCTAGTGCTCCTTATTTTCTCTCCCATCATTGCTACTACTTGCTTGTTTGGCAGGCAAACAGCCAGTGAGGAAATGGACAGTGGCATCTACTGCTCATCCTTTGCAACACCACTGTTGTCTGGGACAGAGCGAGGCAGGTGAACAAGCAGGTTGCTATGGTAAAGAAGATTAGCAGATCCAGGGGGCTCTTGCCAGGGGTGTGGCCCTCAGCAGGTGCCTGCCCATGTTGACCTTTGGCACTTGGCCCTGTAACAACTATAAGAGTTATGAATCTGTATAATTCATTTTAAAGCTTTCTTTCTCTCAGTCCAGTCCTGAACAAAGCCTTGGATATACTGATGGATATTCACATTTGAAAACACACACACAATTCTTACATGCACTTTCTACAAACAGAGAAAATGTTTTAAATCTGCAGGTGAGTGTGTGTGTGTATGAATTGATAGATATAGATACATAGATAGATATGAGAGAGAGGGAGGGGAAGGCAAAATACCAGTCTCTCTATTGCAATTTTGATGAAAATGTATTTTCAGCATCTGAGAAACGTAAAAAGCTGTTCTACCCAAATGCCATGTTTCTATACATTTTCTAGGCTATAAATCTGAGTTATCGAGAGGTGAGCCTTAGGCCTTCTAGTAGATTCAGCTAGGAAACCATTTTTCTTGCAGAAATACTACCTTTCTGGAGCAGGATAGCTAACAACGTCCTGCTGAGCTAAGGCAATATGGTAAGGTTCAGGAGCAGGTAGTTGTCATATGATGTCTCCCAGTGTACTGCCTTTCTCATATTTCATTGGCTTGAATGGTATCCAGTATGAGATTCATCCAAGCATTTACTTTATATAACTGGCTGCTAAATTCCTTGCATTATCCCTGCTTTTCTCTCATTATCCTCCAAAACATGATAGTGTCAGGCAGCATGATCAAGTAGTCCAGTACTTTCTCCTTCCTGTTGGTGCATACACAGATACACACAGCCACCCATGTTTTTGTGTGCCTTCTATGTTAGAGAATATTTATTTGAAGATGTGGGTGTACTTCACTACCTGCAAAATACAATAGCATTACACATTTAGTGGCAGTGAGGGAAGTCAGTTTTTTCTCAACACAAGGAACAAAGCCTGTAATATTTCGAGCCAGTGTGCATATCTAGGTTGTATGCTACAGTGAGATCACAGCATGGAAGATTTTCAATAATGGAAACATGTTAAACCCAGGATCAGAAAGTAACAGGAAAGCAGGACTTCAAAAGTCATGCTAGATAGATGATAGATAGAGATATATAATCTCTACCTATAAAGCGGAAAGTATGTGTGTGTGATGTATGTCCAGAAATGTTTACCCACTTCCAGATGAGTTAGAAACTTGACACGGTGACAAAGTGATAGGTCTGGCTGTACAATGTATCAGAAAAATTTTAAAAAATGAATGCTGGGAGGTATAGTACTGGCATGTAGAGTGGTTGATTTAAAATAAAGTATGGGTGAGTGAACCTTGACCTCTCACTAACTGTCTTTGTTCTCCTACCTGACTTTCTCCAACTGCCACTAACCCTGCCCACCATTCCATTCTAGCCTTAGCTATATCAGCCAGTCCTCCATTCACTCTTCTGTCTCAATGGTATATAGTCAGGTTGTTACATAAAAATCATAAACTTTATTCAGAAATACACAAGCAGGGTGCCACAACCAAGATGGCTTGCTCTCCAGTTGTCTTCCACCACATCTCAGATGGTGTTCAAAGATTAACATATTTTTCAGGGATTTAGGCTTATGCCTACAACTACCAGCATGCCTTGGGCAGGGAGGAAGACTTATCAGGCTTTGGCAGCCATTATCTGGTAGTGATTCATCCTCCTGGGCCTGAAGGGAAAGTGCCTGGGGCCAGCTGCCTCAATCTTTAGGCCCCATTGGAAGCAGGCCCATTGCCAACGGCAACCAAGTGAACTGCCAGCCAGCCAGCTCCCTCACGGCCTACCTATGAGCACTGATTGCATAGCTTCAAGGAAGCCCTGGCCATGCACTGAAGGTGAGAGAGAGTGGAGGGAGTAACTAATTTGTTTTAAAGTTACCTCACAGGCCTAAGACTGGCCTATCTTGAAGGGTTGTCATGAGGGTGAGAGAGGAAAAAAGAAATGAATTTAATTTGTTTAAAGGTTAACTCAGGCCTAGCACTGCCTGCTACTTTAAGATGATTACCTTGCAGACATATATTTTCAGGGGCCCAAGCAATGCTGGGTGGAAACTTGAAATCTGGCATGCTGATAGGTCTGGCTGTACGTTGTGCAAAACCAAAAGGAGGACAGCATCCAACTCAGCAAAAAAGGAGAGAAGCAGGACTTCCGGTAAAGGAATGGTCAGTCGGTGCCGCGAGCTCTGAGCTCTGTGGAACTGGATGGCTTGGCTGCCATCTGGGGGCTCCCAGACGGAGTTAATTTCCCCAGATTAAAGGGAAATACAAAGAGCATGCCATTAAGTATCTCGTAAACCCTTTGATGAGGTAACGAAGTCAAAATGGAAATTTCTTCGGAAGGACAGCAGAAGAGGGAGGGATGATGGCATACATCTCTCATGAGCCATTCCAGACCCAACAAGGCATAAGATCAGCCAGGCTTTCATTCCCCAAGAAGGTTAATAGGGGTGTGCACGGACCCCCCGGATCGGATCGGGACCCGGATCGGGACCTCCAATTTTGTCCCGGACCGGTTCGGACAAAATCGGAGGCCCCCCGGACCGGATCGAGTCCGATCCCGACCCAAAAATCGTAAATTTTTGGATCGGCCGCCATTTTTTTCCCCATAGACTTGCATTGCAATGCAAGTCTATGAGGAAAAAATGGCGGCGGGTCGGTAAGGGGGGGCCTAACTCCCTCCCCCCCCCGGGGCCGTCCGCTGTGGACGGCCCCGGCAGGTAAACCCCCTCCCCCGCGCTCCCTACCCCCCCTGGGGCCGCCCGCTTCCATCCGCTGGCACCCGCGGGCGCCAGCGGATAGAAGCGGACGGCTCCGGGGGGGGGTAAGCCCCCTTCCCCACCACTTACCTTCTCGGCCCGTCCGGCGCCGGCGGCTACTACCAGCGGGCTCCGCGGCCTACTCTCGAGTAGCGCGCCGGGTGATGACATCACCCGGCGCGCCACCCTGGAGCAGGCCGCGGAGCCTGCTGGTAGTAGTAGGCGCCGGCGCCGGACGGGAGCCGCCGGGCCGGGCAGGTAAGGGCCCCCCTCCCCCCTCCGCGCGCCCCCTCCTCCCCTCCACGCACCCCCTCCTTACCTTTCCGGCCCGGCGGCTCCCGTCCGGCGCCGGCGCCTACTACTTCCAGCAGGCTCCGCGGCCTACTCTAGAGTAGCGCGCCGGGTGATGACATCACCCGGCGCGCCATCCTAGAGCAGGCCGCGGAGCCTACTGGGAGTAGTAGGCGCCGGCACCGGACGGGAGCCGCCGGGCCGGAAAGGTAAGGGCCCCCCTCCCCCCTCCGCGCGCCCCCTCCTCCCCTCCACGCACCCCCTCCTTACCTTTCCGGCCCGGCGGCTCCCGTCCGGCGCCGGCGCCTACTACTTCCAGCAGGCTCCGCGGCCTGCTCTAGAGTAGCGCGCCGGGTGATGACATCACCCGGCGCGCCATCCTAGAGCAGGCCGCGGAGCCTGCTGGGAGTAGTAGGCGCCGGCGCCGGACGGGAGCCGCCGGGCCGGGCAGGTAAGGGCCCCCCTCCCCCCTCCGCGCGCCCCCTCCTCCCCTCCACGCACCCCCTCCTTACCTTTCCGGCCCGGCGGCTCCCGTCCGGCGCCGGCGCCTACTACTTCCAGCAGGCTCCGCGGCCTGCTCTAGAGTAGCGCGCCGGGTGATGACATCACCCGGCGCGCCATCCTAGAGCAGGCCGCGGAGCCTGCTGGGAGTAGTAGGCGCCGGCACCGGACGGGAGCCGCCGGGCCGGGCAGGTGAGGGCCCCCCTCCCCCCTCCGCGCGCCCCCTCCTCCCCTCCACGCACCCCCTCCTTACCTTTCCGGCCCGGCGGCTCCCGTCCGGCGCCGGCGCCTACTACTTCCAGCAGGCTCCGCGGCCTGCTCTAGAGTAGCGCGCCGGGTGATGACATCACCCGGCGCGCCATCCTAGAGCAGGCCGCGGAGCCTGCTGGGAGTAGTAGGCGCCGGCGCCGGACGGGAGCCGCCGGGCCGGAAAGGTAAGGGCCCCCCTCCCCCCTCCGCGCGCCCCCTCCTCCCCTCCACGCACCCCCTCCTTACCTTCCCGGCCCGGTGGCTCCCGTCCGGCGCCGGCGCCTACTACTACCAGCAGGCTCCGCGGCCTGCTCTAGAGTAGCGCGCCGGGTGATGACATCACCCGGCGCGCCACCCTAGAGCAGGCCGCGGAGCCTGCTAGTAGTAGTAGGCGCCGGCGCCGGACGGGAGCCACCGGGCCGAGAAGGTAAGTGCCCCCCTCCTCCCCCCCCCCCGCTGTCCACTTTCATCGGCGGGCGCCCGCTGGCGCCCGCCAATGGAAGCGGCGGTGGGCGCCAGTGGGCGCCCGCCGATCCGCCGATCCGCCGAACCGGTTCGGAGCTTTTTCGGACCGGTTCGGATTGGATCGGCCGATCCAGCTGCGGGATCGGAAATCGGATAATTTATCCGATTTCCCACTGGACCGGACTCGGATCGTGGATCGGGTCCGATCCAGTGCACATCCCTAAAGGTTAACATCTAGGTGAAAAGGGGTACTTCTCTGCAGCAAAATTAATTAGAATAACAACTGACTTGCAAGGATAAAAGAAAAAGATCTCTTGCGTCATCCTATGGGTGAGTCATCTTATCTTTTGTGTAAAAAAAGGCTTTCTTTAGAAAAAAGAAAAAGAAAGAAAGCTTTGAAATTACGAAGGGGATCACAGTTGTGTAATTTACATATGAACTTAAAAGAAAAAAGAAATAAGAAAAAAAGAAAGAAAGAAAGGTGGGGAAATAGCTAATTGCCTCTTCCCCTTTGAAAGGAACTCCTGTGAAAGCGACAGGGGAACAGTGCATTGAGAAAAAAGAGAAAAAAGACACTCTTATAATGCAAAACATCAGAAGAAAATGGAAGGAGTGTGTGAAAGTAATCCAGGAATTACAATCATGTATGCAACATTGTTTTCAATGATTATGTGACAAGATGGATGACATCCTAGAGAAATGGGAGTGTAAAAAGAAGACGGAACTGAGAGAGACAAAGATGGCGGAGGAAGACACAGAATTAGAATGAGAGAAGGTTCAAGGAAGAAAAAACTTGGACTTTACATTGGAACAAAGATTTAATGAGGTTAAAGGCGTTTTGGATAACAAAGGAAAGAGATTTCCAAGAGTGATTTCGAAAGAATTCTGTGATGGATTAAGGCTTGAAAAGGTTGTATCAGGGATGAATGGAAAACAAAGGAAGTCTATTTTTAGACAGAAAGCTGTGAGCGCAAAATTAAAGCAGTCTCAATGGATTACTCCTTTGGTCGGGAGAAGTAAGGCGTTTGCAGGGAGTAACTCCAAAGGACTGGCAGAAAAAATTTAAAAAGATTTCCCTTTTGAAACAGGTAGAAAAACATTTTGAAGTCAGCTGGAAAGAACAAAGGCATTTGACCAGGACTGGGTTGCGAGCTGCAAATGAAGTTGGGTTTTTTTGCTTTTTCTTGCTTTTTCTTTTTTCTTAAGCGGAATAAAAATTGGGGAAACTTTAATACACACCTATAACAATAATAAGAATAAGCTCAATGTTGTTGTGAGGAAAAAGAAAAAGAGTGGAAAATAAAAAACTTGGATTTTTTTTAGGGGATGTAAGTAAAAAGTTTGTTTATAAAAGAGAGAGGTTTGGTTTTTCTAAGTGGGATAAGAATGTATAAGAATAAGCTTGATGTGGTTGTAAAAAAAGGGGGGAAGAATAGAAAATAAAAAATGTGGATATTTATCATGCTAAATAATGAAATAAATGTAATTTGCATTTGCAATGTTTTATAAAAGAAGTGGAACATCTGGGGATTCAAGTAAAAACTTTGTTTAAAAGAAAGAAGAGAGGGGAAAAGCTTAAAAAGAAAAAAGAGTGAAAAGAAAATTTAGTTATTTTATTTCTTGCAAGAGGGGGGGAAACTTTCCTTTTTTGTGAATGAAAATTTCTGCAAGAGAAAATGTGGCATTTAAATAATTGCTGTGGGGAAGGTAGGGGTCCATTTTAAATGTTGTGTATCTCTGAAAGTTTTATTTTTGTCTGAAAATAATAAAAAAATTGAATTGGAAAAAAAGAAGAGAAGCAGGTTCTCAGAATGCTACTTTATTTCCAAGCCCAACGTGTTTCAGCCCATGTGGTTTTTTAAGGCCTTCTTCAGGGGGTTGATAATAGATGTCTGCAGAAATTCTCTTAACAGGATGATAGTCTCCTACTATAATTACTGGAGACTATCATCCTGTTAAGAGTATTTCTGCAGACATCTCTTATCAACCTGATGAGAATTTTTTTGACCTGGGCATTGATATAAAATCAAAATCTAAATTCTGGTTTCCCCCAAGCCACAAAGAAACATTTCAAGAGGAAGCAGAGACACTTAACACTATACCAGGCTAAAGTTCACACACTTCACATTCTAGCATTTCAATGAAAGAACACAGAACACCATAACCTAAAACATCCTTTCCTGATAACAAGTCTCACAAGCTCATCCCCCAAATGGTGTTGTAAATTAAACATGACTCAACGGCCCTCAAACACAATCTTCAGACAAGATGGCACCTATAATGTAAACATTTTCAGATTCTTCCCAAGAAAAGCTGGCCATTAGATAAAACCAAACACCACCAAGTATCAGTAATCAAAGGTTATCAGGATGTAATAAATTATATTGAGGTGTTTTATATTGTTTTATTATGGTTCAGGAAACAGTATAGTTGAAACATTTATTGGCATGTAGTCCATCACAGGAGGGAGGGGGTGAGTGGTATGTGACATCAAAGCCTGAAACAGAGATAAAATGAAACAGTTTTGCCTTTGTGATTCAGAGAGCTTTGGTACTACCCATGTGCCACATCTCTGTCCTGTGTACGTTGTATTAAATAAACCTGTTGGATCGGACTTTGCCTGTTCCTGGTGATTCTGCAACTCAAGGATTAGGGAAATTTCCTTAACAAACCCCCTGAAGAAGGCCTTAAAAAACAACATAGGCCAAAACATGTTGGGCTTGGAATAAAAGTATCTTAGCATTCTGAGAACCTGCTTCTCTCCTTTTTTGCCCTGGCTGTACATTGTACCAGAAAAAATCTAAAAACATGAAATTTTGGATTTTAAGTATTTTTATGTCAGATAAAAGGGCCAAGCCACCAGTGGCTTTCACCATCCTGGCTCTCTGCCAAAACCTGTTAAATGTAGATATTATATAGTAAATTATACCAATAAAGTATTCTGTGTTCTGGCTGCTTTCCTTTTTTCATAATAATAACTTCAGAGCACATGCATACAGCGGTACCTCACATCCACTGAGATCCACTTCCCTACTATATGTTATTCAGATATCTGGGTAATGCCGAGTCTATTTTGAAAACACTTTTAGGTCTGGATCTTTTTTAGCTGGTAGAAAGGGTGTTGTGTGTCCTGATTGTTTTTGAAGTTTAGACGGCTGCTCCGGCCAAGACATGATGGGAGGTGTAGGCATTTCAGGTAAAACAAAAAATATGGTTTGTCATGAAGCTCTGATTTAAAATACAGTTCTTATTAACACAATTTCCCATTTATTCTAACAAAACAATTTATGAACTCAACCAAACTAAAAACAAACAAACAACCTAAAGATGAAAACGTTGCAGATAAATTTATTATTTATCAAATAAAAGTAATAAACATCATTCGCGGACCTAAACAATGCCAGGCATATCAGCTAGTTTTCAATAAAAATGAATGGATAAAGTACAATAGTTTGTATTTTCATGATTTAGTCAATAGGAGGGAAGTGCACATTTTGGAAAAATATGCACAGAAATACACACTTCTATTAAAAGAAGTTGAAAATCAGGTCAAAAACAAAAACAGAAGTGAGTTTTGAAGTGATTTTTAGAGAATTTAGGCGAGCTTGAAAATTGTTGGTTCTCCAATCCGTAGGTGAAAGCCCATATTTTGTTAGCAGACTTCTGTTCGAAGAATGGGACTTTCTGTCCTTCTTCACTCCCTGTACTTCCCACTCCCTCACAAATGTGCTCTGGAAGATCCCCCAACCCTCTAGAGAAGATTTTGAGAGTGCAGGGGGAGGACGCAGGTGGGAGAGAAAACCTCCCCTACCCGGTTCCACTGCTGAAAGCCATTCCAGCAACAGGAGGGGTTAATTAGATAGCATCCATAGGTATTATTATTTATATTTGTTATAAATGGGAAACGGTTTTCGATAAAGTGAAATGCTTCATTCCTGCCCTCCATCCCTCATAGGTCTACTATGATGTGTCAACCATTCAGAGAACACTGTCTGCCACACTTAATAGTCAGCCCCGAGATGTGAAGCCAACTTTAGATTTCTAGTATTGCACCACTTTCATGCAGGCTGCCAAGAGTAATAACATGACTTGATCTTTCTGAAGGGAGTGCTCCTGGAGGTCAGGACAATTGGCAATGTGGCAAGTGCAGACTCTGGGCTTAGCTGATAAATGATGATTTCTCTCCTGCCAGAATCTTTGTATAAATGGCCATTCTCACCACATATGGAAAAAATAACCTTTAATACTATACCCTCTTCTTCAGTATGGAGGCAATTGATTATTCCGTAAAGTTTTCAGATGGCACTGTAAGGATATCCCACATTCCCAGCTAAAAGTCCTAGCAAATTGCTATTCCCAAGATGTTTGCTGCCACACACTTATTGAAGAGCTGGTACGATATGCAAAATGTCTGCTGGACATTGAAAGACTAAGGAGACAAATGGTTGAACTTTATGGTTAGCGATGAAAGATTTCAGCAAAGGAATAACCAGTTGTTTGTTGAGGGCTAGAAGACTGAAACAACATTTCCTTTGTTATTACCTTGTAGCTTGGTTTCCAGTAGGGTTGAGTGGGATGGAAAAAAGTGGTTTTGTTGTTGTTCTCTCAAAAGTGTGATCTCTTTGAGAAAGCTACTAAATTCAGTAATGTGAAAAAGTATCTGGCTTTATGAATCATTTTCTCTTCGTTCCTGCTTTTTCCTCTTCTTTTGTTTGTTTTCTCTGTGTGTGTTGGAGTCCTTTATGCCGTTTGTTACCAATGCTCTCTCTTGAAGTACTGGAAGTCTCAGAAATAAGTGTCTTGGCTTTTATGAAACCAGACTGTGGAATTTAATATGTCACACAATTACAACTCCGGCCTAGTTTTTGTTTTGTTTTTCTTGCAGGTTGCTGCTTTCAGTTCTGCCAGTCCAGTGTAAAACTGTGATGGACTAGCCTGCCATTAATTTAAGGCATTCTGCAACACTGGCTTGAATCATGGAATGGATCCATTCAAAACATAACTTTAGAATCTGAGTTGTGGAGAGAATGGAGTTGGTAGGTAGTCATTTAGCAGATCTTACAACTACATTTTGTTTGGAAGTAAATTAGTTATTCTTTATTCAAACCATTCTTTCAAGTGTACCCGAGGTTATAAAAACAAACTGGTACTTACCTATCCATCCCTACATATTCTAGGACTAAATTACTATAAATACTGTCTTATCTTGTATGTGCAGTCACATATAGAGCATCATCAGATGAGTGTTTTATCACACACTTGTTGCTGGCCACGCATGGATTTTTGCATGATGCTGTCCACCTCCCGCTCTTTCTGCTCATTTTCCCATCACAAAAAAGGGCCAGAAAATCCGATTCTTTTGGCTGTGACAAAACATGCCTCCATTTCCTGCTGTGTGCAGGAGAAGCAGTGTGATAAAAACACCCATTGAATGGGCCTTGTGGTTATTGTTTGCTTCCTCTTCTTCCCTGTGTGAAGAAAGAGGAAGCTGTTCATCCCTATGGTGGGCAGGATCAGGAGGCAAAGTGGTGGTAGGGAAACATGATCCCCACCCCCGTCTGATGATGCTCATATTCAAGTCAAGTCAGCACCAGCCATTGCTTTCTTTTTGCCATCTGGTCAAGGAATTACTTTTTTCAGAGGTCTTTTGAGGGCTATGAATCACTACCTGGACACAGTAATGGACTAGGTGAGGGCCAATAAACTGAATCTAAATCCAGACAAGATGGAGTAACTGTTAGTGAGCCTGTTCAGATGACACTTCAGGCTCTGTGGTTAGCAAAAACTGTGGTTCTCTGGGGTTAGCACTAACCATAAGCTGTGCTGTCGCACACAATACTTTAAGCCATGGTTAGAGCCACTAACCCTGCTGCAGACGGTCTGACTGTGGTTCGTGAGTGAGCAGAGTTTAGCAAAATGCGTTGCGCAAGACACCTCAAAGGCTGCTGCTTAAGCAGAAGCCTTAACCAGCAGTGTTTGAGGTGTTGTCTGAACAGGCCCATTATGTAGTAATTTATGGTTTTAATTGTTGTGAATTGCCCAGATAGTGTCAGCTACTGGGTGATATAGAAATGTAATAAATAAATACATGTTTGGCCAATGGATGCCCCTCTGACCTAGGTACCTAGATGTAGGCTACTAGCTTATCTTTCGTTTAAGTCTGAGGTTCTGTCTATTTATTTATTTACTTCGGGCTCTCTAAAATCTAAAGCCCATCCAGAAAAGAAGAACAGAAGGCAACTTTCCACAAGATCTGTATGACCTAGGGCAGAAATGCATGGCTAGATAATAGCTTTCTTCTTCAAAGGCACAGCAGTTAACTTGAAAACAGTGCAAACAGGCATTTCTTGTCTAATTCCACCAATTGTGTGGTATTTCTTTCAGGAATGGATTTGGCTCTAAAATTTGATGACCCAAATACAATCCTGCCAAGTTGCATCATTCACTACCTGTCTATAATAAAAAGAAAAACACTCATCTATTTTGCAGGCTCTCTCATCACCACTTCCCACCTGCCAACTGCTATTCAGTTTGAACAAACAACTTTCTGGAGAGCATTTGGGAGGGAGAATTTCTTAGCACTGGTTCCCTCCCTTCCCATTTTAAATTTAGCTTAGCTAAATTCATAAATTAATTCATTTCAGAATATTGAAATCTCCCATTTGGGTGGACATTATCATGAATTCAGTGAGTACAGAAATAGCCCTTTCCAAACATTTTTGTCACTGATTTTTCTGCTGCTTGTTGATAGGCTCTCTGTGGCTTCCCAGAACAGTTTCAAAACCATCACTAACTGGGAGATGTTTAAGGAATAGCTGATGTTCATCCAGTAGCTGATACCAACCTCCCTGACCCAGGCTTCCTTGTGAATATGGAGAGTATCACATAGGGATGGATGAATTTAAGGTTCTCTCAGTTTCTCATTTTTCCAATCTTAAATTCAGTTCAACCCAAACTTTCAGATTTTTTTCCCCAATATTAGCTCAGTTTGTTTCAAACGTTGATAATTTTCTCTAATTCAAATTTGAAAATTCATATGCATTTTGTCTGCATTTGCGAGAAATGGAGACCGGAGACAAAAGAGACAGACACAATATATGGATGTAAACAGGGCCAGTTTATTTAAAGATCTGCAGATTGGGTAAAACCTAATCGGACATCTATCTTATGTAGGGCGAGCAATTCACCACCTGTTAAGTGGCGCCGTCCCTCGCCACTCGACAGGATTCCCCCTTTTTGAGGTAGGGAGACCTTCCGGTGTCAACCCCTCCCTGCTCCGTATGGATCCGGGTGGGTGAGAAAGGTTGGCCTCAAAAGTAATCCTTATCCCACCAGCTGAGGCCGTAAAACTCACAGCTGGGGGCCCTCAGGAATTACTAATCACTAAAATAGTGCCTGTGAATGCTCACCATCCCTGCCCCACCTGATGTCTGCACCTACCTGCCACAGGGAACGACAAAGCACTTGTTTAGTCGCTCCCCCCCCCACCGCTGAATAATCACCATTCTCAACCCTTTCTGCAGATCTGCCAGAAACAAATCATTCCCACTGTCAGACAAATGTACACCGTCTACTCTAAACAGCTCCCTCCGCGTCAACACTACATCAGGGTGTTGAATACTGTAATCCCCATACTTTGACAATTCTTTATAAATTTGTGCGTTCACTTTTTTCCGCACCCTTTCCATGGCTTGGTGATCGACACTCGCTCTCCAATTAAAACGTGGTAACATACATGACCATACTATCACCACCCCAGGCCACCGCTGTCGGATTAACTGGAAGTCAGCTATTGCCTGTAAAATCAGGGCTCTGCCCTTAAGCAGACCCACATCATTACCACCAAGATGGATAAGGAGGACCTGCGGAGGGGCACCAACCGCCAGACTATGAAATAACAATGGGAGAAGCCTCTCCCACCGCATGCCACGCCTTCCAAGCCATTGAACATTGGCCCGCGTACTCATTCCAAGTTGAGTCCCGAAGCCGGTCTTAGCGGCCCTCCTTCCAGCCCAGAAGATCATACTGTGGCCACAGATGATCACACTGACCCGTGCGATGCCTGTTAGGGGAACTAAATCAAACACATAGCCATTAGAATACTGACAATTATGTGGGCAATTTCCGCACGTAGGAGCGATACGCCTTAGACCTCCAGCGTCCCACCACTTGAATCTGTTTTGAGGAGAAGCCCAACGAAGCCGCCGTGGACGCCGCCCCAATCCGAAATGAGTGCGTGCCAAATTGAAAATTATCCAGACCCAAGGCCTGCAGCGCCCGATTTGTCACTGACCAAAATTGGAATTTTGTCAGCAGTGTGCCGTCATGGTGACAAAACAGCAGACCCTCCAAATTGCCTCTCACCTCCAAATAGGCCTCTCACCTCCAAATAGGCATAATTCCTCTACTGGGGCTGAAAATAAACTGACCTTATTGCCCACCCTCAACTGATCAGTCTTAGACTGACGGATGTGAATAACCACAACATGACGTGAGATCTGAATATCCTGAAATAACAGAGCCCTCCTTGAACCATCACTCTTGGACCTGGCGACCAACTCTGAAATTCGCAGGGCTCCAAAGAAAGCCGTCAATGCCGCTGCATGAAACAAGCAGGCCTCATAAGGAGATGTGCACACAGATGGCCAGATTGAATTAAGCCCTTTCAAAATTTCTGGGGACAATGGAACCCTAGGATCAGGTTTCCGAGGGAACTCCCTAGCCCAACCACGCACAGCTTTCCGGACCCTGAAATCAGTCGTGTTGTTGTAAACACCCCTAATCTTAGCAAGAAACGAGAGTGACGCCAACTTGCCATTGATGGTAAATGCTCTACTGGGATGGGCCACGATTGTGCAAGGTTTGAGATGCTCCTGAAGTTCAAAAACTCCCTACCTGACCTTAAGTAGGCTGTTCTTGTGGTAGGCGCTAAAGATAGCCAAATCGCTCTGTCAACCTCGTTCCGTCAATCTCCCATAGAGCTGTCGGCATTGTTTCCGGCAACGGCCTCGCCCCAGGTGCCAGTTCGCGAAACCTCCGCATCTGGTGACGCGATAAAGCATCAGCAATGGGGTTCTGCAAGCCTGGGACGTGCCGAGCCCGAAACCAAATATTATATTGAAGGCATTGTAAAGTGAAAATTCTAACCAAAGCCATGACACGAGGGTTGCGCGAGGATAAGGAGTTGATAACATGAACCGTAGCCTGGTTGTCACACCAGAAATGCACCACCGAGTTTGCCAAGTCCAATGCCAAATGTGAACTGCTACATAAATTGGAAAAAAATCCAAAAAGGTTAGGTCTTTGCAAACTCCGGATGGCAAGCAGTCACCTGGCCACTGCTCTGCGCACCATCGATCTTGCCAGATAATGCCAAAACCAAGTGCTCCCGAGGCGTCGGAATGCATCTGCATTTCTGCCTCCACCAATAGGTCTTGTCTCCGGAAGGAGATCCCATTGTAATCTTCAAGAAAGCACAACCATACCGCCAAGTCCTCTCTAATAGCATAAGTTACCCTCACTCTGTGATGTGGTCTATTTATCCCAATGGTAGCGTCACAAAGGTTCCTAACAAAAGCTCTACCTGGGGCGACGACCCTGCAAGCAAAATTTAAATGCCCAAGCAGGGATTGCAACTGTACAAGCGTGATTTTCTTCGCCCTGATAATCACCTGTAACTTTTCCTTTAAGGCCTCCATCTTATCCACAGGCAGCCTAGAACATTGCTGCTGAGAGTCCAGTTCAATACCCAAAAATGTGATGGTGGATAATGGTCCCTCGGTTTTCTCATGTGCCAGCGGTACCCCGAGCTCTTCACATAATGATTGAAACTCGGCCATTAAATACGCACACTGTCTGTTGTGTTTCGGACCAACCACCAAAAAATCATCAAGATAGTGAACGGAGTTATGGAGGCCTGACCTAAACTGTAAAGCCCATTCCAGGAACGTACTAAACTTTTCAAACATTGCACAAGATATAGCGCATCCCATAGGAAGCGCTCTATCAATGTAAAATTGGTCCCTAAAAGAAAACCCTAGCAAATCAAAATCATCTGGATGTATGGGCAAAATGCGGAATGCTGACTTAATGTCACATTTGCCCATCAATGCACCTGTTCCACACCCACACATGACGGCCACCGCTGTATCGAATGAGGCATAGCGCACAGAACAAAGATCGTCTGGAATGAAATCATTAACTGAGTCCCCTTTTGGAAAAGATAAATTATGAATGAGTCTGAATTCCCCGGGTGTTTTCTTGGGTACTATGCCCAGCGGTGACACCCTTAAATTTTCAATGGGAGGTGTCTCGAATGGACCTATCACCCGCCCTGCCTCTACTTCCTTCCTAATTTTGTCCGCCACTACTTGCTCCATCCCCAGTATAGATTTCAAATTAGAGGAACTAAGTGCGTGTCTATGGCCTACAAAAGGGATACGAAAACCTTCATAAAACCCGCTCTCCAAATACCGTGCATCTGCTCTCCTCGGGTAATGTTCCAACAGTAATCTTAACTGCTCCAGTCTAACCGGACTGGGGCCCTTTTGGAGGAGGTAGCTGATTCCCTGGCTTCCTAATCCCTTGGATCTCGGGTCCTGTGCCCCTGCCCCCTCTGTTCCTGCTGCAAGCGGAGGCCGGATGATTGTTTCCACAAATGTGGCAATCGTGTCTGTACCAGCATTGGAGCCTAGAACAGCTGCCTTTGGAATTGAATTCCCAGCAAGGCCAGTGGGGTTGATCCCACTGCCCCACCGCCCCTTTTAGATTGTATGTGGGCTGCTGCTTGGTTATCAAATGACCGCTGTCAGTTCTATCCCCAACTCCAGGTCTGGCCGGAGTCATAAACTGCAGCCAGAGGTCATTGTCTTTTATATCCCATTTTAGCGAATGATCAAACGCTGCTCTTCTCCGAAATGACTGGTCGTAGGCCAACCAGGCCCCTCCCTCATATTCTGTGTACGCTCGATAAATCATATCGAGGTATTTGGTGAGCACGCACGCTTTCCCAGGATGTTTCTGCAGCACCACCCCCATATAAATAAGAAAACCTGGCAACCAGTTGGCCCAGGTCTTGGCCACCCTTTTTCTCCTTAACTTCTCGAAATCTTTGTCACTAGCCTTGTCCTTGTCCTTATCTTCCAGTTCTCGGAAGAGTAAAGAAAATACATCTATGTACTTGCCCTTTAAAAAATTTTCTCTGGTGGCTGGTAATAGATGATATCCTAGCGGGGCGGAGGTACTAGATGTAGGGATGGCGTCTCTCTCTGCTCCCGCATAAGGATCCCTGCTAAGCCGGACTGGCTCTAACACACCAGGGGCAGCCACACCAGCTGGGCCTTGCCATACCACTGCGCATGCGGCCACCGGATTTGGTGCCGTAGTTGCAGATGCCTGTGTTTGAGCCGTTACCTCACCTGAAGCCACACTCGTCGCGGGAACCTGTTTCTTGTTCCACCCATACTGGCGCCAGACGCCTGCATAGAGTTGTGTCCCAGGTTTGTGGGTACAGGCCCTACACCATTGTTGTTCCCAACATATGGCCAACTAGGACCAAAAAACCATGGGTACGCCCCCCATGTGGGGACTGCACCCATGTGTGGCAGCTAAGGGAGTGTAGGCTGTGTGGGTGCGTTGACCTCACCTGTCACGGAAGCCGACGCTGACTCCCCAGTCGGTGGTAAAGACGTGGTGACAGGTCCTTGCGCTTCCGTCGCCGCCGTCACAGTAGCCATCGGCGCTTCTCTCTCAGAATCCCCAGCAACCTCCGCTTGTGTCCTGAGATTGGATGCCTCACCGGATGAAGCTTCTATAGCCGCCAATCTGGCAGAAACAGAAGCCCACAATTTATCCTGTGCCTGTTTCCTAGTTCTGGTACGACCCCCCCTGCCTTCACCTTGGGAAGGCTGTTGTGTGACCTGCCTGATTCCCCTGTCCCTCTCAATTGCTTGTAAACGATCCAGAATCCGTGCAATGTTGGGATCAATCTCCTCCTCTGATGAGGAATCAGCAGGTTGCCTACTACGTTTTGTAGGCTGGGCGGGGGCTTTCCCCTTTCCTTTTCTCCCTCCCACCCCTTTTTTAGGAGGCATAATTCAGACCAATTAAACCCGTAGGATTACTTTAACAGTTTAGATTGAGTACCGGTCAGTTGGCAACTGAATCCCAACAGGCCACTGCTTATAAATTGCTGATGTAGATATCCTTCCAATATATATCTATAGATATAGATATAGATATAGATTTATAAGCTATCTAATATAGCTGTACGTGAGCCAGTAACCTGAATTGGAACTTCCACCCGCCTACCCTTGAACCCAGTACCCACACCAAGTACCCAGGGGAGCACCCGCCGCACTTGCTTTTATTTTGATTTTTTAAATTAGTATTCTTATTATTTATTTATTTATTTATTTGACTTTAAATTGATTAACCCTAGCCTTCTCTTGCACAGCCGCCGCTCAAAGCAGTTTCCCGCTCAAACCGTTTATTAATGCCCCGGCTCCCACGTGGGGGCGCCCTCCGCTAAAATCCAAGCACACAGCCCCAGTCTCAAGCTGCTGCGCCCTGCTTTCCTCAGCCGCCCGCCTGGGCGACAGCCCTTAAGGGCAGGCCCGCTTCTTTTCCCCCACCTCGAGTTGGCAGTCCCTTCTGGCCCCAAATGCCCCCCAACTCCCTATCCACGCGGAGGCTCCCCTCCGTAACCCAACTAACTCGCACCCCCCTACACGCTCGCAATCCCGGGCCTCTCAGAGCTCCTCTTTCCCCCAACACCAAGCCTGACTGCTGCTGCTCTGCCGCTTGAGCTCCTCCGACGCCACCCGGAATCCACCGCTGCTGGTCTTCTCCTCGCTCGCCCGCCGCCAAAACTCTTCCTCCGCTGCTGCTGCCACCTCGGCGGTGCTGGAAAGGTCCGTCGGCTGCTCTCTACCAACTCGAGAGCCACGCAGCAAGGAAGGACGATGGGAGGGGTGAGTACCCTTTTAAACTCAATCCCCCCTCCACATCATCCTGGCCCGATTGGAAGCCGCCAATGGCAGGCTTCCATGGGTCTCTTTTCCCTGCCCCCACTCGCAATGGCCTCACGCGACCGTACTGGCCGGTCGCGTGTGAAGGCATTTCTCCTAATACATGGATTTTTGTATTCATCTTTATCTAGTATGTGCATTTTTGCAAGAAATTTTCCTTATATATGCATTACTGACATGATTTTCACTAACATAGCACATTTTTGTATTCATTTTTGACTGGAGCACTCCATTGCAAAATTTGGAGAAGTGCACATTTCGAGGAAAACTAAATGTTTACGTATTGGTGCAATTGTAAAATTGGATACGTTTGCATTAAAATTGTTCCTCCTATCCCTTGTTCCACTGAAAATTGCCTACATTCTGAATCAAGATCTGTGCTCTCTAGCAACTCCAGCATTTTTTTCTTTGGCTACCCAATATAGGGATTGGTACCAAGAGAGGTGATTTCCTTTTTTAACTGCCACATGGGGAGTGGGGGATTTCCAGAAGCAAGTGGTTGAGAGAAAAAGGTTGAAACCTTCCCGCCTTGTACTTGGTAATCCTGAACATAGTGGGGCCATGCACACTTATTCTAGAGTAAGAAACACACAGAAGGGACCACTACATACTACATAATAAACATAACATGTAGTTTGATCCTGTGTATGTCTGTAGGATAGCTTCAGTTGAATTCTCACCTGGAAGTAAGCCCCATTGAACGCAATGAGACTTACTTCTGTGTAGTTCTATAAGATTCCACTGTTAGTTATGAACACACACAACATAAAACAGAGACAGACCCAGGAGTTTGCTCACCAACCCACATTCCAAGCAAATAGGTGCTTTTGGTGCCTTGTGGCTAGGGATGGAGAAACTTTTCTTTTTGTTCTGTTTACATTTTGATAAGAAACTACCAAGCTCACACATCTGAATATGAACCAGAACAGATATCCTTCAATATTCGCACTTCTCAGAATTTTGTGAGGCAGGTCCCCAAAGGAAAGTATGTACAAAAATGTGCATATTTGGAGAAAGTGCTTACAAAATGTATATATTACAGAAAAGTGTGTACAAAAATCCATATATTAGTGGGGGGAATGAAGAAAACCACATTATATAAAGCAAAAATGTATATTAGGTAAGCCTACCTGCAAAAATACACATACTAGGCATACTTTCCCAGTACTGGAGTGGAATGATATGTGTTCATAGCTTTTGCCTTCCACTGCAGGTATTAGGACATGACTGTTTGTAGGCACGATTCAGACTTCCAGCCTCAATGCATGAGGGTACAATGTGTGTAGGAGACCATGCACACTTGCCATGCCTAATATCTCTGCACATGGTGCCCCTGCCCCTCCTGTCCTGATATTTGTATGTTATGTGCGACATTCTCAAGGAGGGTTCTAAGCATGGTTTGCCTAACACACTTTGTGTGTGGAACTGAAACTGAGGTTTACTTTAAAAGATGGCACTGTCCAAAGAAATCTGGCAAACAGGAAGCAACTCTCCCAGCATCAAATGGAGCGAAGGCTGTCAGAAGTGATTGGTCAATGAGATACATCCGGTCACCAGAACCAGGAGCAAGGCCTTTGCTATGCCTGATTAAGCTTGAACATCTGCCAGTGGCTAGAAAAGTAGTCAGAAGAGGAATGTTAGGAACTTCCAAGGTATGACAGGAGATAGGCTGACCAGATAAAATCCAGGTCAGGGCTCATGTAACTTTAACAGTTGTAGAGAAAAGGGAATTTCAGCCAGCGTCGTTTGTATGCAATTAATTCCTGGTGATATTCCCTCTTCATCACAACAGTTAAAGGTGCAGGCACTATACTAGAGTGATCATATACAAAAGAAGGCAGGGCCCCTGCAACTTTAACTGTTGTGATGAAGAGGGAATTTCACCAGGAACTAATTGCATACAAATGACACTGGCTGAAATTCCCTTTTCTCTACAACTGTTAAAGTTACATGAGCCCTGACCTGGATTTTATCTGGTCACCCTACAGGAGAGAGATATAAAAGACATAAACCTGCATTCCCTGGGATGTTCTGGATACAGGGTAGTTATAAAAGCTCCCAGACAAGTAAAAGGCTGCACAGGGAACGAAATACAAACATGCCTATTCCAGACAGTTTTTTCTGCTCTGCTGTGGAATAACTGAGGTCTAAGGTCCCTGACCCCACAATCTGCCACTCCCGGACTGTGGAATGGCCTGCCAGAGGAGATTCGTCAACTTAACAGTCTCTTTGACTTTAAGAAAGCCATAAAGACCAATCTCTTCTGGCAGGCCTACTCAGTTGAATTTTAAGAGTTCTATTGGTGTTTTATTGGTAATTTATTATTATTATTATTATTATTATTATTATTATTATTATTATCATTATTATTGTTGTTGTTGTTGTTGTTGTTATTTATATCCCACCTTTTTCCCAATAATGAGACTCAAGGCAGCTTACAAATTAAAACATGTACAGTTAAAACAAATAATGATATACAAAAATTAAAAATATAATTAAACATAGTACAATTTTAAAATATTTAAAACATTTTAAAACATTTTAAATACACATAATTAAAAATCCAAACTATAAGCAGTACATTCACAAGGTCTGAATTACTCCCCAAAGGCCTGCTGAAACAGAAAAGTTTTAGCCTGCCTCCGAAAGCACACAAAGGAGGGAGCCAGTCTAGCTTCCCTGGGAAGGGAGTTCCAGAGCCCCGAGAAAGCCTCTCCCTCATTCCCACCAGGTGTGCCTGTGATGGTGGTGGGACAGATAGAAGGGCATTTTAATAATGTATTAGTTTTATGTGCTTTTAATAAATTTTATGTATTTTATATTTGATGTTGTTCCCCGCCTTGATCCAGAGTGAGAGGTGGGTAAGAAATAAATAAATATATTATTATTATTATTATTATTATTATTATTATTAAATTCAAATGCTCTGGTGCATGGGTGCGGGGTTGTGGGGAGCTGTAATTTGTATAGATGCACAAAGGTATGCCACACTAGGATGTGGCCTTCTTATAGGTTACATAATAATGCTGGAAAATAGGATTGCAAGCGATTGGGGGAAATAAAGAGACGACACAAGTATGTATGGTTCAAATTAAGGGCCACATTTATTGAAAATCTGCAAAGGGTGACTAGGCGGGCTCTGTTCTACACCAGCTTACTAAGCTAGGCATTATATCGGGTGAAAACATTCTATGTCTGAGAATGGCATCTATTGATCGCTACCCTCAGGCCATACCCCTTATGGGGAGGGTAGGCCTTCCTGCGTCGCTCCCCCCCCAGGGGGCAGGATGCTGAGTGGAGCAAGTTGAGTTGGCCTCACAAGTGTGCCCTATCCCGCCATTGGGGCCGCACAACCCTCAACATAAGGCCTCGGGCATCACCTGTCACCGCCAATGGTGCCACAGAATGCTCACCGTCCCTTTCATCTAGTTGTGCCTGCCCTAACAACCACAGGGAAACAACAAGCCTAGCTTAGTTGTTCACCCCCCACCTGCACAGAATAATTTCTCGCAGAGCCCTTTGCAGATCAGACAGGAAAATATCGTTGCCCACATCAGACAAGTGGGCCCCGTCCTGCCTGTATAGCTCCCTCCTTAACTATCTCCTGATGAACAATAATATCATCGCCTTGCTTCAGCAACTTAGTGGTGATTTCACATATTCACCTTCTTGCGGGCCCGATTCAGGGCCTGTGGGTCCATATTGCCCTTCCAGACCATTCTGGGAATCAGAAAGGACCACACAATCACCACCTCCAACCAGCTCTGCCTTATGGCACGAAAG
The DNA here is from genome assembly GCA_029215795.1 of Anniella stebbinsi. Lineage (NCBI taxonomy): Eukaryota > Metazoa > Chordata > Lepidosauria > Squamata > Anniellidae > Anniella > Anniella stebbinsi. Next base: position 138,353,006 of record JARDYH010000005.1, on the reverse strand, counting down.
TCGGCGAAAGCCTGCAATATCAAAGCCTTCCCTTTGCAAAGGCCTAGGTCATTACCGCCAAAGTGTATCACCAACACCTGTGGAGGGCCATGCATCTGTCCATGCTGGAATACCGTGGGCAATAAGCAATCCCACCTCATGCTACGTCGGCCTAACCACTGAATGCTGGCAGTGGATGCAGCCCCAATGCGAAAAGAATGTGTGCCAAAACGGAAGGCACCCAAGCCCAATGTCTGCAGAGCTTGCTTTGTAACAGCCCAAAACTGGTATTTAGTTAAAGGTGACCCATCAGAGTGGCAAAATAAAGACCCATTGTCTGTCCCTCTAACTTCTAAAAATTCTGGACACAGATCTCGGCTCTGTGCTGGAAAAAGTGTTATCTGAGAGCCCCAACCCATTTGGTCAGTCTTAGACCTTCTCAGTCTAATACTTGCTCCAGATGGGCAAACTTGTATATCCCCTAACTGCAAGGCTCTACCTGATATGTCTTCCTTCAAAGCTACCACTAGCTTGGAAATATGCAGCACACCAAAAAATGCTGTAAGTGCTGCAGCATGAAATAACTTGGACTCGAATGGAGTGCTACACACCTTTGGCCAAGTTCCCAAGAGGCCCACTAGACTATCCAGAGACAATGGCTGCCTTGCGTCCATGGTCTTGGGGCATGCCCTAAGCCAACCTTGGAGGGTGTGGCACACCCGAAAATCGAATGTTTTGTCCAACTCACCCTTCATTTTAGACCAAAATGAGAGAGCCGACATCTTACCAGCTATGGTTTTTGCTGATAAACCTCTACGATGTAAGGACACACACAATTGCAGGATGTGATCCACCAGTATAAGCCACAGCTGCATTAATTGTGCACCTGTTCTAAAATAAAAAAAATCCCTACCTGCTTTTTCGTATGCAACCCTGGTACTGGGGGCTATGGAATTCATCATGGCCTGTTCAGCTTCAACTCGCCAATCTCCCATAGCTCCTCCGGCATGGACTCTGGAATTAGCCATGCCCAAGGTGCCAGTTCCCGAAATCTTTGTACCTGATTGCATGACAAAGCATCGGCTATGGAGTTGTCTAAACCCGGGATGTGTCTTGCCCTAAACAATATGTTGAGTCTGAGGCAGTGTAAAGTGAAAGCCCTAATAAGGACCATCGCCCTATGGTTTTTGGACTTCAAAGTATTTATGACCCTAACTGTAGCCTGATTGTCACACCAAAACAACACTGTTGAATTGGCCAATTGTTGTACCCAAATGTGTGCTGCCACATAAATAGGGAAGAATTCCAAAAAGATGAGGTCCCTACTAATTTCTGATCCGGACAAAAATGCAGGCCAACTCTGGGCACACCATCTATCTTGCCAAATGACGCCAAAGCCCAAAGCTCCTGAGGCATCCGAATGAATCTGCATCTCTGCTTCCAGTAACAGCTTGTGCCTCCAAAATGAAATGCCATTAAACTCTTGTAAAAAACGGAGCCAAACATGCAGATCCCTCCTCATATCCAAGGATACCCGCACTCGGTGGTGCGGCTTCTTAAGGCCGGACATCGCCCAACATAATCTTCTCAAAAATGCTCTACCCGGTGCCACTACTCTACATGTGAAATTTAAATGACCCACTACCTCCTGTAGTGTGTGCAGGGTCACTCTTCGCGATTTCAGGATATCCGTGATCCTCTTGGAGATATTATTCAATTTCTCACTGGGTAATCTACAACACTGATTCAAAGTGTCCAATTCGATACCTAAAAACATGAGTATGGGAGATGGCCCCTCCGCTTTCTCATGAGCCAGTGGAACACCTAACTCTAAATCACAAGTCATTTCCTCAAATGCCTGCATAAGGCACTCACACTGAGGGGAATCCCTTGGACCCACAAATAAAAAATCATCCAGGTAGTGAAGAACGCATTGCACATTGGTGCGGTCTCTTATCGGCCATTCAAGAAAGGTGCTGAACCTCTTGAACATCGCGCAAGAGATGGAACATCCCATGGTCACAGCTCTGTCTATATAATACTGGCCTCAAAAATAAAATTCCAACAAGCAAAAATCCTCTGGGTGAATTGGCATGATGCAGAAAGCTGATTGTATGTCACACTTACCTAATAGTGCATCCTTGCCACAAGATCTCACCATAGCGACTGCTGCATCAAAAGATGCATAGCGCACAGAACACAAATGTTCTGGTATAGCGTCATTAACCGACCCCCCTCTTGGGAATGACAGGTTGTGAATCAACCTGTATTCCCCTGGTACCTTCTTAGGCACAATGCCTAAAGATGATACCCTCAATTTTGCTATTGGTGGGTCAGAAAATGGACCCAAAACTCTGCCAGACTGTACCTCCTTCTCTATTTTTGCCTTGACCAATTCCTCCATTCCCCTAATGGATTTCTGATTGTCAAAGAATTGTTCACCCCTATGCCCTTGAAACGGTATTCTAAAACCTTCCGAGAATCCCTCCTCAAAATAATCCACGTCGGCTCTTCACGGATACCATTTCAACCATGTTACTAGTGTTTCCAATTTAACTAGACTGGGGCCCTTTTGCAGGTGGCGGCTGTTCCCCTCCTGGCTTGCGCCCCCCTTGTCCATCCCTACCAGGACCTCTCCATCCTTTGACCCTGGGACAGTTGTTGCACGAATGTTGTCCCGCACAGTTTAAACATTCATGCTTAAATCTACATGTGGCCTTGGAACATGACCCTTTGGTGCTATATTCCCAACAGAGGGAGCGGGGTTGAACCACCTGCCCCCCGCCTGGCCTAGCTGCCACAACAGGGGTCAATTTAGCTAAGATATGTCCGCTATCGGACCTGTCCCCAAAACCAGGCCTAGCTGGCGTCATAAACTGAAGCCATAGGTCCTGATCTTTTAAATCCCATCTGAGGATGGGGTCAAAGGCTGCTCGCATATGGAATGCCTCATCGTAAGCCAAGCAGGCTCCACCCTCGTATTCCGTGTATGCCCTATATATTCTATCTAGGTATTTCATCATGATCCAACCCCACTCCGGGAATTTCTGTTGCAAAACTCCCATGTAAATTAAAAAACCCGGCAACCAGTTAGCCCATGTATGAGCTACCTTCTTCTTTCTTATCCTGTCGTGATCCTTATCCGTGTTCTTGTCTTTGTCCCATGTTTCAGACTCCTGAAACAACAGAAAAAAGACATCCACAAACTCGCCCCTTAAAATTCTCTCTCTCGTGGCAGGTAACAGATGATACCCTATTGGAGTAGACGTTGCTCCTGTAGGGATGGCGCTTTCCTCCGCCTTAGCAAAAGGATCCTGTACCTGTATCTGCTCCTTATGTATGACTGAAGGCCCTGCAGGGCCTCACCATACTGCTGCTCATGCCTCTAAGGTTGTAGCAGATTGCTGCTTCCCTGCCTCAACTGAGGTTGCAGGTGTGCCCCCAGTGGGCCCATAGCTCAGATCAGATGTCTCAGAACTCACTGTGGGCAAAGCACCAGTTTCCCCCCTGCTTGCTCTAGAGATCTATTCTCAGTTTGCATTTCAACTAATGTAGTGAGGGTATTGCACTGCTCCTGCACTATCATAGTGTTATCAGGCTGTACAAGCACTCCTTGTGTTCCCCTAGATGTGCCAGGCACATTTGCAAAAGGCACAGCACCCTGAAGCTGCAGCCATGGCCAGTTAAAGCCTGACAATATTGGTAACATGCCCCAAGGATTAAATACATTCCAGTTCTGTGCAGGGGAAGCAGACCCCTGTCCCAACTCACCATGCTCCTGAGCTACTGCAGGTGTCGCCCCTATTGCCACGGTAGATGATGGTATTGGAGGCTGCGCTGTGGTAGGATCAATGACAGACACCGCTGGTTGAGACTGTGTCATCGCGTCTCCTGGAGCTTGGGTATTTGTAGAACTGCTAAATGCTTCTATGGCATCCAATCGGGCTGTGAGAGACAACAGTAAATCATTCTGTGCTCGTTTCCTCGTTATTCTGGGGTGTGCACCCGCCTTTGATGGTGGTTGTGGCTTATCAGGTACCACCATTCCTCTACCCTTTTCCATAGCTTCCACATGTGCTAAGAGAGCTGTAATATCTGGGGACACCTCCTCATCGGAAAAAGACTCCGGCTGAGTGACTGGCCTTTTTGCAGGGCGGGGGGCTTTTCCTTTGCCCTTTTTCCCACCTTGCCCCTTCTTTGGTGGCATGGTGATTTAAGAGCCCCAAGGTTTAAAACCTAAGTCACTGCTTTCTTCTACTTGCCCCGCGTTTATATTCATCTGCAATTGCACCCAAGCCGCAGCTCAAAATGTATGGGGTAGGAGCCCTGTACCTCACTACTCCCAGTCCAACACTCTAACCACTTAATCTCCTATATTTATAAATATACCAGAGGGAAAATTAAACTTGGGATCAGTTCCAAACAATTCCTTCCCAATCCTAATGCTAAATTTGTTTATACCAACTAACCTCTACTCCTACCCCTGTGAACTGCAGCAGAGCTTACTCCCTTGTAACTGGGGGGGGGGGAGGGAGGGACACACTACTCTCTCAACCCTCCCCAAAAAGTTTATTCCCTTTTAAAGTGCGGGAAAACCCTAAAGGCTTTCCCAACCAAACCGTCAACCCCTAGGCCAGCTCCCTTCGCCGAGTAAGAGGAGTCCTCTGTGCACGCAGCCGCACGCTCAGCTCCTCGCAGCTCCCAGCCATCGCTGCCTCCTGCCAAGTGTTTCCTTGTGCCACGCGATTTCTTTCAGCCCTACTCCTTGCAGATCCCAGCCGTCGCTGCCTCCTGCCGAGCACTATCCTGTGCAGCGCGGTTTCTTTCAGCCCCCAGCGGGACGCCGAGCCCGGCGCACACCTCCCACGCGGCTTCTTTGTTCTGCTCCTCTGGAGAGGTGTCGCTTTCTTCTGCTGTCTGGTAGAAGGAGTAGACCAGTTGTCTCGAATTCAATGCCCAGGTAAGCAACACAAATGGGGTTGATCCTTCCAGTCACAGCCGCAAAACCAGAAGGTGCGTGGGGCTGGGTGCAGCTGCCTAATAATGGCTTTTCCACCCCACCCCTTGCCTTGACGCCACCCTGATGCCAGCCAGTGAAGACCTGGCACGTCTCCTCACTCCCCCCCTACCCACAACTGCCTCCCTGTGGCCACGTGTATGGGACACGGGGGAAGGGCGTTTGCCGCTTTTGTTGCTGATAGAGGTTCTGTCATTTAATACCTGTGACAGGTATTCAATAATTTCCTCTTCAGTACAAGGATATTATTTTAATATATATATATATATATATATATATATATATATATGCCCTGAGAAGAATCGGGCAGGGAAATCCATTTCTACCACCACAGATACTCCTGCTTAAATCTGGATCCAACCTATTAAGTGAAGCCGTAACAATAAAACTGGAAAACAGCCCACATGTCAGCCAAGGTGGATGATATTTTAAGCACCTGGCACCAGACACTCAGCACCAACTCCTGATTAGGAGGAAATAAGGAAGATTCACAGTCATGGAATTTATGTCCTCATGTGGAAGTACTTGGCTGGGTGCCTGGGCAGTCTATTCAGTGGTGGATTTCTGCAGTGCAGAAAGCTGCATACCTTCCCACTGAATAAAGCCATGAATTATTTACGTAGAGCTGATACAGTGCTTTATTGACTACCGTATTGTAAAGCACCCTATTAATGCTTTAAGCTTTTTACTTCATTTTAATACAAGTAAATTATTTAGACAATGTTAATATGCTTTTGACTAATGAATGGGGAAAGTAATGGCTGCATCCTGCTTTAATTGGCTGTTTACCTTATCCTGTGGAAGTTGGGGATTTATTATTTCAGGCTTAATTAACTATGCATACGATCCCTGATGGAGATGCAGTCAGTTTTTCTCTACTTGATGTAGTCATTAAAGGACAAATGTGTGGATTAATGTTACTGAAGAAAAATTTCATTTCATTTCGAGAGTACCGCATAACTAGAAACAGTGTTGTTCAATGATAATTCCGATGTATTCAATTTCAAGTTGCTATGTAAATTAGAGCAGGGCAGTTTAAATTTTGGACACTGCAAATAGATACAAGATGCATTGATATCTTTGTTTTCACTATTCTACCAAATTCAATGGAATGTATACAACCTAACTGGGTTTTAGTGTGATTCTAAGCATGCTTATTCAAAAGTAAGTCTAACTGTGTTCAATGGAGCTTATACTGCTATCTAATGCAAGCTATGGATGGGTGAGAAATTTGTTTCAGTTTATTTTACTAGAATTTATTCAATTTACACTTCCCAGAATCAAACACGGACTTGAACACAATCTGCCATCTGAAGTCCGTAAATTTCCAAACGTGCAATGCAATTTGCGCAACAAAAAATGAGTTTAATAAATGTGTACATTTGAAAAATTCAGTTTGAGTCAATGGGAGAAAAATGCATATATTTCAAAAATGGGCACAATATGTACATTTGGGAATATGTGAATGAAAATATGCATAATTTTTTGTGTGCGGCAGCGGAAAGCTCACAGATCAATATGGATGCAGATCAGAACAAGCTTCAAAATGGAGTTCAGAGAACCTCAATAAGTTTTGGTTTCGCTGAATCACCCATCCCTAATACAGACTTATCTGAGAGTAATTCCTATTGAACTCAATGGGGCTTACTTCTGAGTAGATGTGTATAGGTTACTCTCTAGTAGGTATGCTTACAATTACAGCCTCAATATTTAATCAAGGATCATCATACGAGTTTTGTGGGAAGCTGCTTCCAAATACAAGATATAAAGTAGTAGCAGTAGCTCTGGACAAGTAGACAAAGAGTGTAGGAACGTAGACATGGTGAGGGAGACAAAATTAGGAACTCACTTGTGGGTCCCAGCCCTAACCTGCACACAGGCTGCTTTTATTATTGCATGGGATTTCCTTACCAGTGTATATTGGGGCCTCTGAGAAGATGTTCAGTCAAAGCCTATGCACACAGGGGTGACTGCACACAGCCTATGCAGAGGTTAGAATAAATGCAAGAACACCAGATATGATTGTGATTTTCTCACTCCCTCACACACCTCTAAGGTCTTCTCCACATGCAATGGAGATTGTTACTCACAGAAGTTCGTGGGTCCTTTACATAATGTTGTCAAGCTCCAGGGCCTCTGCTATGGATTCTGACCTTTATCCCGTGGTGTTTTTTTTTCTTAATTGCAGATAATGAGCTTTAGATATTGTGAGTTGATTTTCTCTGTGAAAAGAGTAAGTGGCACTATAACACAGCATCATCTAGTGGCTGTAGAGCTTGGAGATAAAGGAACTCCCTTGTGGGGGCAAGCAAAGATGTGTAAAAAGGGGCAAAGACTATGGAAACAGAAGCCCTTGGAAAGATGCAGGATAGAAAACCTGGTGTGGAGAAGCCCTAAATCAGGGATAGACAACCTTTCAAGGCTTGAGGGCATATTTGGAATTTTGAAGAAGAGACATGGGCATCATCACAAAATTGTCTGCTCTGGAAGTGGGAGCGGGTTCAGGAACATGGCACTGAAAAAAATCTCAGGACCCTAAGTTTGGAATAATTTATTCACAAACTCTTTACAAATATGAAAATATAGTAAAATAAATGCATGCATACACAGAAGGACCACTTGTTTATGAGAGGGGTTGTGTTAAGGAAGCAGAACTTCAGTCTACACACCCACACCCACACACCCACACACCCACACACACAAAATGCTTGCACAAATTTGTAAGTAGACAAACCAATTGTATAGTAACAAGTTCTAATAAAACTATTACGGGAGCACTTGTTTTCGGGGAAAATACAGATTCTCCCCCCCTCTCCCCCCCCCACACACAGAGGGAGAGAGAGAGGGAGAGAGAAAGAGCATTTGTTTACTGTGGGCTACGTGTAAAGAATTTGTTTCTAGCCCAAAGTTTGTTTCCTTTTGCAATATATCCCACCACATGCTTTAAAAAGCTGCTAGGGGAGTAACAACAATCAACAACTGCATAATAAATAGCCTAATAGACACACAACAAAGAAGGATCAACTACTTGACTTGAAAGCTAATTTACCCATTATTCCCAATAATAACAGGGAATTATAATGCAGATTGACCATTTAATGCAGATTGATAGCTTTTAAGCTGTCGGACAGTCCTTGCTGCACTTTTTCCCATCACTTCTCCTCCTCCCTCTCAGAGTGAGCTCTTCCGCCATGGGAAAAGGGCTTTCATATGTATGAACCAGCCTTTTGTGATCTTTGGCAATGACCTCTTACTGATTCCTAAACATACTTACTACTAGAGAATGTTCCATTGAACCAGTTCCAGAGTCCACATACTTTAGATCGCACTACACTGCTATAACCTTAAGCACACGTAAAGGAGGGTATATAAGCAAATATGCTTAGGATCATGCTGGACAGCTGCATATAGTCAGCATAAATTCTAGAGTCTGGCACACCTTCACTGATGATTTTTCTGCCTAGAACTGGACTCCTGAAAGTGGTGGATCCTGTAGCTGCAAGAGAGTTAACATCATGGCTTCAGCAGAATCAGTGAGTGCAGCCAGAGAAGAAGGAAGTGTGGATTTATTACTGTTGCTCGCTTAACATTCTGCTTGTCAAGCTGAAAGTTAACCCTGCTGGCCTTCTGCTTGTTTTTAATTTGTAGTGAAGGATGACGATGAATGATCTGCATGGAACCACAGGATTTTTTTTTAATTAAAAGAGAGGGGAGGAAAGTTGTTCTACTTTATTATGTCCTTTGACAACAGCCCCTTCTTTCTTTCTTTTTAAAAAAAGGTTATTCTATGTAAATGAGTAAAGAAGTAATTAAAATCTTATCACATTTTGCATTAAACCTTTTTTCTCTAATACGTTTCTTTTGCAGTGGTCTGTTCTTAAGTATAGACTGAGGAGACTCCATCTAGAGCATAGGATGCAAAAATTTCATTTAGAGTAATGGGTTGGAAATTCGGCTCAGAAATTAAGCAGAAGAAAACAAAAATGTCTAGACAAGAACAGGGTCTACACTACTGCTTTCAAACAGTTTATAACAGTTTTGACAACTGTTGGGGCCCACGACACACTCCATATACAGTTTCAAACCATTTTAAAAGTGTTATATCCTGCTTAGTGTAGATCTGGCCAAGGTTGTATAGCCATGATAATCCTGGAAGTCATTGTTTTCTATGCACAGGAGCAGGCCATATATTTGACCATCCTCTTAACCAAATCAGAGGAGGTAGAAAATTAGGACTGGGTTGCTATATGGAGCAGAATTCTGAAGTGGTAAACTGCTCTACTTCAGGATGCATTTTAAAAATCCTGGTGGTGGTGGTGGTGATGATTTATAAACCTCCCTTCTATTGCAATATGCAGAGTGGGTTGGAATATTAAATTACAAATAAAATTAATGTCAATAAAACAACATTAAAATAGAGGCATGTGCAGCGGAGATGGACATGTAACACTGATCAATTGCATTAAAATAATTCAGTCCAGCAGACCAAAAACCTGACAAAACAAAAGTGTCTTCAATAAGAGAGAGAGGGGGGGTGATTCAAACAATTATCTCAAGGCAAGGAGTTTGACAGTCTAGGCTCTGCCATGGAAAAGTTGTCTCCATAATTTAAGTAATCTGAGTCCCACTAGGATTTTGACCTCAGGCTGAAAAATCTTTAGCACCTCTGATTTACCAGCTCAATTTATTCTACCATCCAGCTTTCTACCACCACATTCTGCTACATGTGTCGGCCCATCCCAGATTGTGTAAAGAGAAATGCCCTGTTGAGAGATTTTCCTGAATGTGTGAGGATTTCACATGGGTAGAGCAATGAGGTCATGCGTACTAGCCCCACCCCCTACATCTCCCTGTATGCCAGCCCCTCCTCCCTCAGCTCAGGCCTTGCCAATTCCATTGAACTGAGTGGGGGGCAGGGCCTGCATGTACTGCCCTGTCACTCTACCCAATTTAAACCCTTACACATTCAGGTGAATGCCTGAACAATACTAAAGAGGGAAATGATGCTACAAGCCCAACTACAAACGGAGATTCTTCCTCCAAATGTCCCTAAGTGCTTGTATCTAACTATTTTTATGTATTCCAAGTGAACAGAACAGATTTCCTTCCTACAACAATTACATTTTTAATAGTACAGGGTTACAATTTTAATTGTACAGCGTTAACTCTACAGGTTACAAGGAGCATGTGATCCCTTTGTTACAGCAATTTCACTAATAAGGGTCTGTTTCTGGGCAGAATTCAAAGTGCTGGTTGCAACCTACAAAGCCCGATATGGTGTGGGACCAGGCGACCCAAAAGACCACCTGTTCCCGTATAACCCCACCCTGTTTTAAGATCTTCTGGAGAGGCCCTTTCTTCAAAACTGCCAGCTTCAAGGGTACATTTGGTGGTGATGTGAAAGACAGCCTTCTCTGTCTGTGGAACTCCCTGCTGTGGGAGGCTAGATTCGCTTCCTCTCCACTGTCCTTCTCCCAACAGGCAAAAACTGCTTTATTGAAGCAAGCCTTTGTCATATAAGCAGATCTGTTGGGTTGGAGGCAGTTTTTAGATGTCATTGTGGCGGGGTACAAGTTAAATAAATAAATTTCAAAATACAATAATACTTTATTATTGTTGTTTTTAATGCTCTTCCATGGATAAATCTAGGTTCTGGAAGGCAAAGCACCATCACCAGCAACCCCAACAACCCCAACAACACCAGCACCTGGTCCTTTTAGTATTTTTTTTCATAAGGGTATATGTGGAATATATACAGCAATCTTGAGTTTTAACAGCTTAAGAGTTTCTTATGGCTCCACTGAAGCCAGTGAAAGACTCCCTTGTATTTTGATGTGAGATGGATCATCACAAAGGACCAAATCTCCATTTACGAAACCCTTTAAACAGCTTTCTGTGGTATGGGTATCATGATAAAAGGACAATTACAGGATCTTTGTGAAACTTACAAAGCTTTGAAATTGAACCACTCCTATATGTTATGAGCTCCTGGATTTTCAAGCTGCACTATCTCAAATCTGAATCACTAGCCGGCCGGGTGAAAAACCATGAAGTCATCTGATTCTACAGTTTTAATTAAGTATTACATTTCCAAGGGAGATAGTGCTTAGAGTTGAAGATATTCAGCACCTATCTTCAAGCTTGTATTTTGGATCATCATCTGAACTTAAGAATTTGAAACAGGGAGGTTTTGAATTTTTTTAATTGAGTGCTTTTGCTTTCTCTAACCAACAAGAAAAGAAGAAGCACATATATTGCTGACAAAATTGACAACTTACACTATGCATTATACTAAATAAAAACAACTGTCACTAAGAAAATAATCCTAAAGGACTGATACTCGACAGGTAGAGGGCTCCAATCTCAGAGCTCTCTGTTTAGCCCAGGATTAGGCAAAGTGGTGTGCATGGGAACAAATGTGTCCCCGGATATTATCTGCTAGGGTGCCCTATCCCTCCCACTTAAAAAGAAAATTAACACACTTTCTATGGGATTCTGTGAAATTGCCTATATACCACAGCTTCTAGTCTCAGAGGCAGTAAGCCTATATACACCAGCAATTGGGGCACATGGGTGGGAGGGTGCTGTTGAACCCCCATGTCCTGCTTGTGGGTTCCTGGTCAAAAGCTGGTTGGCCATTGTGTGAACAAAGTGCTGGACTAGATGGACCCTTGGTCTAATCCAGCATGCCTCTTCTTCCTATGTTATTATGTTTCTGTTGGTGCTGAAAGCTGGTTTAAAGAAGAGGTTTCATGTGTCAGGGCTCAGACCCCACCTCTGTATTGTACTCATACTTTTGGGCAGGTGCCTTGTTCTTTGCCATGCCTCCCGTGGTAGTCATTTTATAAGATGCCCAGGGCCATTTCCTCAAATTGGCAAATGTGCCCATGGCCCAAAAAAGGTTCCTCACCCTTGGACCATCCAAAGTCCTGCCATTAAGAGCCAAGCAGGGTGGAAGAAGGATAGAGGTTTTTACAACCTCCCATTCCTCTCTTTTAACATTTTTCAGCCAGATGAGTCTATCAGCCTATCTAGCTAACCTACCAGGCAGTGGATATGAACAGTGATGGGAAGGGTCTTGGATTGAGTGGATGCAGTCATCTCCTCCACCATTTGCTCCCACCCACCAGAACATCCCCCATTTCACTTTTCCTGACCTCTTCCAAGGATACTGTTGTATTCATGGAAGAGAAGTTGCCATGGTGCTTTCTGCAGTAGTTGCAAGGAGTGTAGGTGTGGGGGTGGAAACATCTGCACTCAGATTCCTTTCCCCTACGGCCAGAGCTCGGTCTACGGCCGTGTGTGTGTGTGTGTGTGTGTGTGTGTGTGTGTGTGTAGATGGATGGGGGGGGGGACAACATCCATTCCATCCCATGGATCCTCAGACACTGTCTCAGGAGCCATAGGATTGTTCTGCCCACTATAAAATTAAACAAAATGTGTTGGTTCCACATTAAAAAACAAAACTGTGAACTATCTAAGCATCTTCCCTCCACTTGCTTGTGCTGAGATATGAAGGTTAAGAAAATAATGGTCATCACTGTAATATCCAAAAAACACACTTGACCCATACTATGCTAACACCAACATTATGCTCAGGAAAAGTTTTTTTTTCTACCAGGCAGAATTAAGCTGATGGGTTTTGAAGGAAGCATTTAAAAATAGCAACAAATGCAAAACATCTAGGTACTTGTAATGCATAAATTATAGTCTATGGTACTCTACCACCCACAGCTAGGAGTATCAGGTTTCAATCTGAGGATTTCCTCTATACTTTTAAATACCATAGGGACCAGGAAAAGAAGCAGGTGCAACCCTTTTCTGTTTCCCATTGATGCTGCCAATTCCTACTCCCATTCCTATTTCTTAGCAAACAAGTGATTCTCCCTTGTGAAGGGAATCTTGTCCTGCTGTTTGAAAGAACTTAAGGAATAGTTCCCTCAAATGCAATCTCACAAAAGAGGATATGGAGAGTAGAGGAATACTTCATGTGCATCTCAATGCTCAGTATGTGCAATGCTTCCTTCAGCAGTACAGTCCATCTGGTGGAATCTCACTCTTCCCCACAGCAATCTGATGCTGCTGAGCTTAATAATTCCTTGGCTCAGAATATGGGCCACAGCAGGAGTTTCTTTCTGCCTCGGATTAAAATTCAGCTAGCGTATGGCTTGCCTTATTGTTGTTGATGTTGCTTAGGAAAGCATTACACTAGTTGGATTTGAATCCAAGACAGAGAAAGACACCTGTGCCCTACCACTGACTTAACTGGCCACTGCTTGCTTGTCAATGGTGGTGGCAGTTGCTTGTCCAGCAGTGGCAACAAAGACTGCAGAGGCAGGGGACACCATAGAGCAAAGTCTTTCTCTCTTTCTTTTCTCCACAGTCCCATCCTCTTTCTGTTACTTTCTCTGTCACTCTTCCATCTTCCTTCCATGATGTCTGGAAAACTGGGAAACATAGTTTTCTCGCGGTGCCTGATCATGTCATTTGCTCCCAGGAAAACTACATTACAGGCACCAAAGGGAATTAGAAAGGGAGGAATGTGAGAGAGACTTTGGCCCTTTCTACACCATAGGGGTGTAGAGGGAGGGAGGGCAATCCCAGAAGTACCTTATACAACCATTGGCACACAAGGAGGGAGGGAGGGAGGGTGATCCCGGAAGTACCTAATACACACCATCGGCGCACGGACCAGCTAGGGACCATCCCAGGCAAACAACCTGGTGTAGAAATGGCCTCTGTACTCTGACCCTATTGGTACAGCCATAGCAACTGCTATAGGGAGGAACAGGAAATGGATTCTCCCTCCTCTGTGGCAGAAGTAGTCAATAGTGGAGAGGTTTGAGGCTCATAAATTTAAGCTGACCAGATAAAATCCAGGTCAGGGCTCATGTAACTTTAACAGTTGTAGAGAAAAGGGAATTTCAGCCAGTGTCATTTGTATGCAATTAGTGCCTGGTGATATTCCCTCGACATCACAACAGTTAAAGGTGCATGCACTATACTAGAGTGACCATATACAAAAGAGGGCAGGGCCCCTGCAACTTTAACTGTTGTGATGAAGGGGTAATTTCACCAGGAACTAATTGCATACAAATGACACTGGCTGAAATTCCCTTTTCTCTACAACTGTTAAAGTTACATGAGCCCTGACCTGGATTTTATCTGGTCACCCTAATAAATTGTTGGCACCTATGAGCAAATTTAGAATTCTTGGGGAGGTGGGGCTTTCTGAGCATTCTATACCTTATTTGCTGGTCCCAGTCTGAACTTGAACCTGCTGGAATTCTAATCTGAACTTGATGGGATCTTTTCCTCTGTACAACTCATATGAATCCTATACTTTAAAGGGTTGGTTGGAAGAGAAGTGCCAGTGATGGTAGTTTACTAACACCATAATACAGTACAAGAATGTGGAGAGAAGTTGAATCTCTTTGATTCAACTCATAAATGAATCCCACTGGTATTGTAACAATGATAGCTATTTTGTCCAGGTGACACATCTCCCATTGTTCAGTGTTGTGTTGGCAAAGTAAGTCAGTAATGTGGCTAGATTGGTTATAGCTGGCACAGTAACCATTGGAGGTTGGCATTTTTCATAAGTATCCTGGTCCAGGACACATTTACTCAAATCAACAGCACTCACACTCACAAAATATTGGACAGTTGTGTCTGTCTTGCACTGATCCTTTGAATGGAGCTGGCATAATTAACCCTCCACCTGGGGTAATAGGCACTCCAAATTCTGAGAATACCACTTTGTGGTGGAATCCTCTACCCCAGCCTTCCCCAACCTAGGGCCTTTAATATTTTTGGACTACAACTCCCAGTATTCATGGCTATTGGCCATGCTAGTTAGGGCTGATGGGAGCTGAAGTTCAAAACACCAGGAGGGTACTAGACTGGAGAAGGCTGTCCTATCCACAGACAAGGAATTCCATCAATCCTAATTCGTTGATAGGCGTGGGACCATTAACAACACAAAAGCTGCAATCCTATAGACACTTTCCTGAGAGTAAGACCCATTTAACTCAATGGAGCTTATTTCTGAGTTGACAAGTATAGGATTGCACTGAAAGACTGTCAGCTGTAGCCTTTGAATTTGATTTTAAGGCTGCTGTGCTGTTGGAAATCCCTGCTTTGGGGTTAAGATTCTTTTTCATTTCTACTTAGTATTCATTCAAAATTTTAGAAAGTTCTAATGGTATTTCAACAACAAAGTACAGCAGGTGGGGAAACCATTTGGGACCAAAACAAAGGTTTGAGTAGGAGCAGAGAAAAAGCCGCATTCAGCACTGACAATATTATAGACCACTAAAAGCCTTGGGACCTTAAAAAAGTGAGAGGTTAAAGGAAAGAAGAGCAAACCAAAATTACTATGACGAGCTTGCCTAGAGAGTAGCAAGACTTGGTGTTGCATTAACATACATTTTGATGGTATGCTGTTGTTTTTTCACCAGTTAACTAACTGCATGGGAAAACTAAGTATTTGAAGGGAAGAACTGGTTGTTATATGAACTGCTGAAGTAAGAAAAAAAGGAGCAAATGGTTTTATTTTTATGTATAAATCTCTTTCTCTACCACATGGGCTTTCATAGGCAATTATATGTGAATTTGTTCTACAGTAGGGGAATTTAATGAATTCCATGGGACTTGCAGCCTGATCCTTTGTATTTTTACTCAGAAGAAAGGTCCAACTGAGTGGGATTCCCAAGTAAAAGCACTTAAGATTGTAACCTTCAATGACACTGGCTTACTAAAGCCACCTGAGATTTTTGTACAGATGCAAATGAATTTCACTCGGGGTTACAAAATTCACAGCAAAATTGAAAGAACCAGTCTTGTCTATACTAAATATTGAACTGTATATTTTAGCAATACTTGGTGTAGTTTAGTTCTCAGTATTTCATATTAACCAGATATATGGAATAATCAAATAGGAAAGGAGTACTCTTTTTCCCTAAGCACCTCTGAATGTACAAGGCATCCTCCTGTCTATAGTCCTCTTCAGCACAGTGTATATGTGAATACAGGAGAGAAAGGCCACACTGCTGGCCCCACCCTGATGTTCATGTGTAAACCCTAAAGTCCTGAAGTGGAGCACCTCTTCATGTACAGCTCTACAGGTGTAAGCACACCATGCAGTTGGGAAGCCCAATGCACCTGGTTCCAGATTGGATGAAGCACCTATACACATTCAGCAGCACATCATTAGGTGACCCTTTTCAGAACTTAAGACTCTGGGGTTCATCAGACAAGCATTTTATCGGACACTCTCTACTGCCCACATACAGTTTTTTGTGCATCCTTTAGACAACAACATCTGCCTCCCGTACGCATCCCTCGGCTTCTTGCCTTTTTTCCATCACAAAATAGACCCCTTTTAATCTGACTTTTTTTTTTTTTTAGGAAACAGGATGTGCTGCCATTTCCTGCTGTGTGCAGGAAAAGCGGTGTGATAAGAATGGCCCCTGAATGGAACAAAGAGGAAGTATTGTGGGACAGGAGCGGGGCAGAGAACAATGGTAGGGAACTATGATTTTCCCCCGTCTGATGATGCTGTCAGTGAAAGTGGTGTGGGCGCTAGCAGGGTGTACAACAACATCATGGTACTAATCCCCTGTTTCCAGATGTACATTTACATACAGAGAACTCCTGAACAAGTCTTATCTGTGCAGCAAAGAACATGTAGACCGTTGGTGATCTCTGTGACTGTCCACAATTATGAAATATTCCATGCATTAAATATTTGTCAAAGCCTAATACTCAAAAGCATAATCTAGAAAAGCTGGAAGACCTTCTTATCTCGTTTTATTGTATTACTAAATTATAGCTTGTTTTGGTTTTATGTCTTTTGTATATCATCCTGACATCCCATAATAAAGGATGGGTAGAAATACTTTTAATAAATAAACAGGGAGGTATAAACTGTCATTTTCTCAGCAAAGTGAAAGCCTGTCTGGACATAATTAAGAAACAAAAGCAAGTTTTGGTTTTTGATTTTGTTCCTCTCTATTTTGTCTGCTCCTTTACTTACAGTTGCTGAAGAGGGAAAGGCATGTTTGGTACATACATATATCTGAAGCATTTTCCTTCTTTTTGAAGTTCTCCAGGTCCTGTAATAGTGACAGAGAGCAAAAATACATGTTCTGTTAATCACACATAGCTCTGCTTCCTTACTTGAGTGTAAGGATATGCAGCCCCAATTCAGATCAAGACTATGGTGATTTAGGAGGGGAGATTTAAGCTTCCCCCTCCCATTTTTGACCAAAAATTCCAAACCCCCATGGGGGGTGGTTAAGAAAAGGGGGGACATTTGCATTTATTCCATTGGGGATATTGCAGAACATTTAGTTTGATCCTTACTGACCTGTTCATGGGTGTATACAAAGATCTTAAGAATCTTTAAGGCTGAAGTATATTGTATATGTAATTCTGATCCCTGCCACCACCCCAAATTTCAGTATCAGTCTTATAATTGAATCTATTACTTAGCAAATAGACAGAGGAACAATAATCACCACTGTAGCTATTATAAGCAACATCTCTTACTACAATAATGCCACTAATTGAATTCTTACGTTGCTGAGGAAGGTTCATTACTGAGACACACAGGGCAATTTTGCTATTTTATTAAATTTCCCCACATTTTCTGGAATCATTTTGAGGCTTGTTTCTTTTATGCTGGTTGTATTTGTATTTTGTATTATGCTATTTTTCTTTCTATTCCACACATTATACGTCCAAGAAATTGGCTATTGAATATTGTTCTCAAGCAACTCAAGCATTTTAACTGCAATTTAAGCCATAAACTCACATTAGAAACTTTAATTGTGCTGGATATTGTTCTCACATTAGTCCCAAGCCTCATGAAGGAGGGACAACTAAATAGGGACAACTAAAAGCAAGTGCAGAAATATATTTTGTATTGTCTCCAAAACATGAGGATAGTATTGACCCTTCACAGTGCTGTTTGGAGTCAGGCCAATTTCTGTCAGTCAAACCTAATTCACAGGGTGGTTGTGAGGATAAAATGGAGGAGGAAATCATCTATGCCACTCTGAGCTCCATGGAGGAAGAGTGAGATAAAAATATGGATGACTTAAGCTGGCCAAGATGGACATGTTGTAGGGGGGGAAAGCTAAAGGTTAAAATTCTATGGTCCCCAGTATTAGATACTCAGGCACACCCACTAAAATAGCTTCAGTTTGGCCCAAGTGTTGTAGGTGCAGATGCGCTTGAGAATTCAAGATAGAATGTTTGCGTTCACCTAGATTACACTTAGAACTTAAAACATCTACTCAGAGTTCAAATTATATTAAAGACAAGACAAAGTTTAACACAGTCACAAACCTTTTGACCAAGCAAAGCAAAATGATATATTCACAAATCTTGAAGCTGTATATTCACAAATTCTGCACCATTCATACAGACTCTGCAAAGTCTGCAAAGGGACCGTTTCTCTGTAAAAGAACTTCCATCTCTCTCAGGCAAAAGCAAGGCGTCACTGAGGCCTACATGCTGGGCTCAGAGCAACATCCTTGATGTCATGCCTGAGGGAAAGGAAAGACATCTTCCTCCACTGTGTTCAGACTTAAACACCCTTCTCAAAGTCAGAGACCTCCCTCCTAATAAATATACATTTATTTTGCAGTATCTAAGTCTGTTTGGCCACATCATCAATTTAGACCATCCTCTTCCCAGAATATTCTATTTGTTCTGATGTACTTGTTTATCCCTAAACTGGACATTACTTCTGCTTTTCATGTGGTCAACTGTCTAGTTTACTTCTCTTTTCTTCTAGACATGGGGGTTTTCTAAACCACAACTCTACCTTTCCATCACCCTGGACCTTTCACCTAGTTCCCTTTTAAGGAATACATACAGTTGGTACAAGTCACAAGTTCTTATAACTAATGTATTTGAGGATATCATACCATGTTTCATCAGGCCTTATCTATACCAAAGCATCTAACTCGTGATACAGTGTTTTATGTATGTACACCTACTTGCCCCCTTAATATTAAAGCATTACCCCCATCACTTTACATCCCTTTAAATCCATTCTATGCCCCCAAAACTTTTCCTAACCTTAAAACCCCACCCTCACACATATTCAGTAAAATTGCAAGCCAATAAAAATTCCTTCAATGTGATACTCTTTACAGTTTCTAGAACTTTCTCAAATGAAGGACATGGCTGATTAAGAACATTAACAGTAAGAATGGGTGAATCTGTCGGTTCCATTTTCTCCCACATTCACATTTTTAAAGTCTCAAGTTCTTTCTCTTCTGAATATCAAGAACTTCAAGAATGTTGGTAAATTCTTATCAAAAACAAACTGAAACGATATATTCACCCATCCCAACTGGCCAAATACAACAGGTACAGCTATTCTCATCATGGAGAGGACCATGATGTAATTCTCTGCCATACAGCTGGTAAAGATGAGGATCCTTCACATAAAAAGGAGGTGGCAACCCTAAGTCACACGCTAATACAACTGAAAACACAGAAATTTCCCCAAATTCGCAAGGTGAAATTCTCAAATGCAGAGGATGGCAACCTAATAAGTTGCCTTGGGTTCTTTGCAGGAGAAAAAAATGGTATATAAATGTAATAATTAATTAATTAACACTATGATTACATTGGTGGATTCCTACTAAAGTGCACATGCAAGTGGCAGATGAATTACTTCTTTCGTATTCTTCCTCACGCTCATCTTTCATCCATTCAGTGGTCAGGCATAATCTTCCCTACAGCTAGACAAACAGGTGGATAAACAGATTTGTAAAGACCTGAAATTTAAACACAATATATATGTCTGGCTCTACATATTGAGGCAGATATTGATTTCTGTGTTTATTTGATGTAATGAAGACTTTTTAGTCCATTTCTGCTTGATGCTTCTCTTGATCTTTACGTAAATAAGGTGCAGATTACTATAATCATATTATTGCGTATGGGTTTCTTCCACCGTAATAATTAAGTACAGCACTTTTCAGAAGGAACGAGATTCTGCTACACTAAGTCAGTAATTATTAAGACCACTTATCTGTCTTAGTGTTGTGATTTTTGCCTTGAAAGATTGCAATTATAGCAAGTGAAAAATGCTATATATGAGCATATTATTTTTATTAACTCTTAGTTAGCAAGTCTGCAACCCTTCTTTGTGCTTGACAGCTGCGGTTTCACAGTACCCCAGGCTGATCAGCAAGTTTACAATCATTGTGCTGAGTTGGACAATGAGTTCTCTGTAGTTGCAGTGTTATAAGTAGAGAATCAAGGCCGAGGTTTGCAGTCCATGGACCCTACATATATGCTCCCCCTCCATGTCTGCAGAGGTGTCAGGAGGAGGATGGAGAATGGGATAGAAAGCACAGTGTTATCAGCTACAGCAGGGTTGGGGAACGTGTGGTCCTTCAGATGTTGTTAGACTGCAAGTCCCAACCAGCATAGCCAATTTTAAGGGATCATTGGAATCGCAGTCCAACAGCATCTGGAGGGCCAAACATTCTTCACGCCTGAGCTACACTTTTCATTCTATTTGACCTAAAGTGGGCAGGGATCCTGCAACCAAGATACACCAATACTGGCAGTTTGAGAACTAACAGGAATCCAAGCCACCCCGATGTTCAGAGGATCCAGATACTAAGAGAACCCTAAAGGAAATTATGATCTGAGTTGTTCATGCTTCCAGCAGTACCAGCCTGGCAATGTAGCCACTACCCAATCAGCAGCTTACTAAACTACTTTTGTGGAAAGATATCAAGTAGTTGGTGGTGAACAATTCTCCTCCCCACTAGACCTCCAGTTGGGCCTGTTGCATTTAGTGGTTAGTTATGCTTCTTCTTCTCAGTCAGCTATCTGTTCAAGACTGGAGAGGCTATTATTTACCTTCAGATAAGCCTTGGCTAGATTTCAAGATCTGTCTCCTTGCATAAATGGAAGTATTTGTAATGGTCAAAGAGCTCATCCTTCCAAAGTCATTGGAGTATGGCCAGAATAGGGATGGGATTAATACCCACATAATAGTATATATGAATCCCTGAGACACCCCCAGGATGGAATCTCAATGAAGGCTGATCTGGAAAGATGCTGTGTGCCAGGCCATTATTGAAGCCATGTCTATTGGAATTTGGAGGGGATTCCCAGCAACTGTAGGGATGTACCCTTATAGTTTTGCTTTGTAGTGTTCTGCTTTAAATACTTTAATTTGCTTCTGAATAATAAATTCTTACCTTTCACCCATTGGTGTGTTCATTGTATCCTGAATCCTAAAAACAATTGTTGTCTCTTGGCAGCACAACAATTATCCCTAGCAGTGGTAGTCACCATTTTTTCTATTCATTCCCATCCATTCCCTTCCTTCACCTGAGTCAGGCACAATTATTTGTCCTTAGAGTATAGAGAACGAATGGGTCATTTATCACCCTGGCAAGTGGTCAAAACTAGGAAGAAATGATTCCATTTCATTTATTTAAGCAATTTATATCCCACCCTTCAACACAAGTGCTCTCAGAGTACCTAACAAATGCAAACTCCCTTCCCATTTTATCCTCATAACAAGGTTAGACTGACAGAGAGTGACTGGGGCGAGGACAACTAGTGAATCAGTGGCTGAGTGGTAGAGCTAAGAACATAAGAAGAGCCTTACTGGATCAGAACAAAGGTCCATCTAGTCCAGCATTCTGTTCACACAGGAGCCAACCAAGTGCTTCAAATAGGAGAATCAGCTATTTCCAAGCTCATGTAAATTTTCCAAAAATCACTTCTAGGCTAATTTTGGCCTGCTCCTGTTTCGTATTTGACCTATTTTCAGCTTGTTCAAACAGGAAACAAACATATTCCTGTGCTCACTTCGCTGAAGTGTAACAATGACTTTTGTTTTGAAAATCCGCACTTCAAAGTGCACATTTTGAAAATATATGCATTTTTAACATGATTGCAAAAGTGAGAATACGCAGACATTTCACCAAAAAAGCACTCCTGCTCATGTTCAAGACTGCAAATGGGACATTTTCACATGATTTGGGAGGAGGAGGAGGAGGAGGAGGAGGAGAAGAAGAAGAAGAAGAAGAAGAAGAAGAAGAAGAAGAAGAAGAAGAAGAAGAAGTTCTCATACATTCTTACCAACTGCCTGTGGGAAACCTACAAGTAGAATATGAGTGCAATGGCACCCTTCCGCTTACATTCCCCAGTAACTGGTGTACACAGGCATACTGGAGTTAGCATATTGTCATCATGACTATCAGCCTTAACCTCCCTTTCAAACCATCCAAATTGGTGGTCATCACTACATCTTGTGGTAGTGAATTCCACAGCTTATCGTCTTGACCCAGTCATCCATCTCAACTCCTAGTCCTGCACTCTAACAATTGCACCACACTGGGTCCAGATTGGTAGTGAAATTGGTATTATGCATTCTGTCCATTAGCGACCTTGTGACACTACCTCACTGCTCCCAGCAACTCTAGAGTTGCCAACAATTTAGAAGTCTCTGCAGTTCTTTATTTCTGTATTTTTATTCCTGGATTGATATTTTAAATAAATAAATACCACTGTAGCTTGTATAAGACTTCCATAGCCTGGTCTTCTGGAAAATAACATTAGCATTCAGGCATCCAACTTCCTTTGACTGCTGAGATACTTGTCTTACCGAATCAGTAGCACTGACCTGCTGACAGTGGGTGAGACAATTCGTTATCTCAGCAGTTGAAGCTGAGAGAAGATGATTGCATTGTGCTATGTGTTCTGAAATATATGAAATACAATATTTACTATGCAATACATTCACTAATTTCTATTGTGCATTGTCATTTCCAAATGTGTACACAATAACATGTCCTAATGGGTTACTAGGGGAATACAAATGTATAACTCTCCTGTCCTTCAGCAGCACTTGAATGGGGACTGCATTGTCCTACAGTCATTTTATATACGTAGAAATTGGTCCCTGGGGTAGCAGCCACAGTGTGTCAGATACAGAAGATGAGCTGAAATTGAAATGCTCAGAGGAACTGCTTCAGAAAAGGTTCTCTGCCTAATTGTTGGTTCACCTGATTTCATTGGGAAGCCAGGAAGGATATTCTCAAAAAGCTTGATTTTTTAAATCAGAAATGGTATTATTTAATTTACTACACTTGACTTCTAATAACATTGTTTATTTTAAAGAATTATTGAGCCTGTCTTTCAGGAACTAAGGATTTCCCACTTTAATTTTTTTCCTGTGGAGTATTAACTCATGTATTTAAAAAAGGAGATGCATTATAATTGTGTCTATTTTGGAAACCAATATTTACAAATACGAAGAAAAACAGATTTTGAATAGAACAGCAGGTGCTCAAAGTTGTTTAAACCACTGGTGCAAATCTTATTTTTAATGGTAATGTAAGAATGTCTTTGGATGTTAACATAATATATGAGGAAAAGAGGAAGCTGAAACTTCATACACTTCCTGTTCTCTGTGAGGTTTTGTAAGAGTCAAAGTTTTGTAAATATGCAAGCTCACAAGGCAGAAACCATATTGGCTTACTGAATTGTCTATTGCATGTTCAAACTTACGCATAACAAAGACATGAGGTTCGTTGCCTGTAATGCCTTCTTCTCCCACAACGTCATGTAGACTAGAGCTGTGCACGGACCCCTCAATCCGATCTGGATCCCGATCTGGGAAGTCTGGATTGGATCTGGATCCGGTTCCATTCTGGGTCCAAGCAGAGCCTTCCCTCCCGCTCTCCCCGCTCCCCTCACCCAATCGCCCTACTTACCTGCAGTCTCCTCCGCGGTGTCCTGCATGGTGCCTCCTCAATGTCAGCTGGCCACTTTTCCGCTCGTGACGGGTGATGATGTCACCTGCTGCGACCGGCAAATGCGGTGCTCTAGAGCGCCGCATTTGCCAATCGCGGTGGGTGACGTCATCACCCGGTGTGAGCGGGGAAGTGGCCGGCCAACATCGAGGAGGCAGGACGCCACAGAGGAGGCTGCAGGTAAGGATGGTAATTGGGGAGGGAGGCAGAGAGCAGGGAAAGCAGGAAGGCTCTGCACGGACCTGGAGCGGATCCGGATCGCAGATCCAATCCAGCCCAATCTGGGCCCGATCCGATCCAGTTTGGATCAGGGCCAGATCGGGCCAGATTGGCCCAATCCACTCCAGATTATGGATCTGGATTTGGATCCATGCACAGCCCTAATGTAGACCTGTTTCCATGTAATACTAAACCATAGTTTAACATGCGCATGTATCTGCTCCCCTTCCCTCCTTGCTCTCTTTCTTGTGGTGCAACCACAACAAAGAAGTCAGAAGTATCCTTATTATTATTATTATTTATTGCATTTATATACCACCCCATAGCCGAAGCTCTCTGGGCGGTTTACAAAAATTAAAAACATTGAACATTTAAAAAAATGATATGCAAATTTTAAAAAGCATAAACAGCATAAAACAGCTTATAAATACAATATCCATTTAAAACAACTATTTTTAACTAACTGCAGTTCATGGTTTATCAGAAATAAGCCAAGATCAGAAACTACAGTTTGATTTTGGCTTGCTGAGACAAACCATAGGTTAAAGTAACCACAATTTGTCACAATTCAGACAGTTAGTTGAAAATGGAAGCAGATGTTTCTGATCTCTTCCTTGTGGCCACACCTGAGAATGAGAGGAGTGGTAGATAGCATTCATGCCTGAGGTTATTCATGTAGCATTGAACTATGGTTTAATGCAAGAATGGGGACCTTGGAGCATTCCATATGCTAATGGACTACAACGTTCCTCTTCCATGACTACTAACAATGTTGGATGGGGCTGATGTGTGCTAGAGTCCAATAACATCTGGAGGGCTGGACAATCCCCAGCCCTGGTTTCGTGTTATGTCTGGATGTGGCCATAATGTCTTGATATGCTTTATTTTAAACAACAACCAACACAACTATTTAATATTTTAAAACTTCTCTGAGAAAGGGGTGCATGGCTTCATGATGGAGACAATGTCAAGCCATCAACTTTGTGTGTAGTTCTTCTTCAAGTTAGAAAGGTTTCATGACCAGCATAAGAGCTGGCCAATCACTGCTGTAAAACTATACTTCTACCAGAAACAGAAGAATAGGTTTCTTCTTAACTTGATCCAGGAGAAAAGGTTGGATGTCTGTTCAAAGGTAGTGAATGTGCCCACCACTAAAAAATCTGTATACTTATAGGCAAAATCATGTTCACCAATTGCTGCCACCTTAATCTCTTCTGGTTTCTAAACCTTTAACACAACCTTCCCACACAGTATTATGTATTTTTATTTAGAACATTTGGAACAGGGTCATTTTAACAGCAATCTCATGATTCTAAAATGGTGACTGGGTTCTAGATGTCTCAATCTACGACACAGTTATGGTCATGCAAAGTTCTAGAATCCCTAATATCCCTACATTTGAACAAACACATAGGTTAGAAATGTGTAGATATTAATTTGCCTGCCGCAATTAATAGACAATTTTGGCCAGCAGAAGAAATACTGTCCATTAAATCATTCATGTCAATTACCTTGTCAGTTACACAGTAAGAACTCATTAGGTTTTAAATTGACACTAATGGGAATGAAAATTATTTTGGGGTCTTTTATATACTACACAGCTATTCGGTTTAAAGGATTTATGGTGCTCTTTTCCCTTGCACCAATTTTCTTTGGGGGGGGGTATGGAGAGAGAAGGTGAATCAGTTCTGTGTCAGTCAGGCTTTTTATATGTAAAATAGGGAATGGTGATACTCCACCACCATTGTACACTTCTGTGATTGTATATCAGGCGTGGTTTTTGAGCCAAAGTTGTCTAGCTCATGAACCTATGAGCAAACACAAGGGGCTGGAGAAAAAACGTGCCCTTTAATGCTGTATGTTACAATATCAGGAAGCATTATCAATCAGGGTTGGTTCCGAAGCTTCCTGTATAGCATTGGTTGGAGGAGGAGGAGGAGGAAACTAAAGATGGCTTTAGCATTTGCATGAATGTGGCCCTAAAGAGGGAGGGAGGTAGCAGCAGTCTAGTGACAAGGAAAAAGAGGGCACACTGAAAGGTTCTTGGGAAAGTATGAAGGAAGAACAATAACAAGGAAGGGAGGATGCCCTGGGATGTCATGAATACAGAAAAGATATTAGCATCAGAAATTGTGAGATACTAGGGAGGAAGCAAGAATCATTCTCTGCATGAAAGCTGTATAATGGATTTCAGCCACATTCAAATGTTGCTATCCATCCCTTAGACTTCAGAACTTTAGGCATCTCTGCATAGTATATCAGGCTGCTCAAAGTTTATTATTTATTGCTTCAGAATTTGAAATATTTATAGCCTGGTTGCATCCGATGTAACAAAAATAGTGGCTTTTCTCTTTCTTAGTTTAATAATAGAAATCACAAAACATTATGAGAAAACATGCTTTCATTTTATTTGATGGACAGCTTCCATTTTGGCTATATATTCTAACTAATACACTGAAAAATTGCAATGGGAATCAATTATATCCATTCATTTGTTTGCTTTGTAAAGTAAAAAAAGTTTAAACTATATACAGTCCCACTGTCTATCTACTGTGGCATCATCACTAACATTACTATCAATTGATTTGGTTTTTAATGAGGACATTAAAAAAAGCAAACATACAAATTTGGCTGATTTCCAACATTTTGCTATTTACAGAAGTAAATGCTATTGGTTTCAAGTGCCTTGAAAAATAACCTTCATAAAGAAGGATGTAACAAAACTGAATGTCTATTTGCCATTTAATATTTATGACCGCCAACAAACAAGCATATTATTATTATTATTATTATTATTATTATTATTATCTTTATTTGTATCCCACCTTTTGCCCAATACTGGGCTTCAAGGCGGCTTTACAAAATTAAACATATACAGTTAAAAGTTATAAATAAAAATATACAAAAGTTTAAAATATAATTAATAGATTTCAATATTAAAACAATTCCACATTTAAAATACATATTAAATTTTAAAAATCTTAACATAGATGGAGGTCCACATTATTCACCAAAGGCCTGTTGGAATAAGAAAGTTTTTGCCTGCCTTCGAAAACATATCAAGGAGAGAGCCAGTCTAGCTTCCCTGGGAAGGAAGTTCCAGAGCCTTGGAGAAGCCACCAAGAAGGCCCTATCCCACGTACCCATCAGGCATACCTGGGATGTTGGTGGGACTAAGAAAGGCCTTCCCAGTAGATCTTAGAGCATGGGCAGGCTCATATGGAAGAATACGGTCTTTCAGATAACCTGGACCTGACCCATATGGGGCTTTATAGGTGATAACCAGCATTTTGAATTGTGCCCGGAAACAGACCAGAAGCCTGCACACTTTAGAAGTGTGCAGGCCCCCCAGCTAAGTAGTTATTTCTTGGAGGCACCCTTGATGAGACCTTGTGCCTCCATTGTACATGTGGTTGCCATACTTTGTAAAATAGAATTAGCCAATTTCTTGTGTTGTGGTAGCTCAAATTGCAGGTGGATCATGTCTTGTGATGACCCCACCTGGATGACTAACAAGCCTTCTGGATCTTCTCTCTATTAGAAGGTTTGAGGCTTGTCAGTGAGTCTAGAAATTCCTTAACTGGACTGTTGCAGCATCAGGAAACTGAAACCAGTTAATATATGGATGCCTCCATGGATTGGAATGAAATCTAGAAAATGCATCCTATACCTTTTTAAACAGTTCACTGCTACACATGTTCATCAAGTTTGCAAGGTTCTTCAATAATTAGCATAGCTCAATTGAGGTTAATTTGCTGTGTTTTTTAAACACACATACACACACACACACACACACACACACTCCAACTGGGATAAAACACACAGGCACACCATACACTTGTGTTAAAATGTATCTGATTGTGTTGGGAATAAGACAAATGATCCTTATGAAATTAAATCTAAGTTTCATTAACAGGCCAATAAATGTCCCAGAAGATCTAACAGCCCATGGGTCTCCTCCTTTGTGTCTTGAATATCTACATAGTAACTAGTCGTTTGCTTAGGTTAATCCCACATTCAAACACCGCTAGAATTATCACTATGATATCATCATCAAGGCAATATAATTTGTTTGAACTTCATAGTGGTTTTATAGTAAGGATGGGTGAATATGCAATTGATTTATTAATTAATTTGTTATATTTCTACACCATCCCATAGCTGAAGCTCTCTAGGTGGGTCACAAAAATTAAAAATCATTAAAATACGTTACACGAAATACAAAAATGCATTTGCATGAAAATATATGGACGGATAACACACACACAGACAACATGTATCTAAATACATTTTTAAAACGATGCTAGGCTTCATTGAGGTTCTCCAGATTCTTCCATGAGGATTGTTTTGCCTTGTTCATATCCTCAAAATGAGTGTCTTTTTTTTGAATCAGGAAAAATGCTCATTTTTTAAAGTGTGCAATTTTACCCCATTTCCCAACCAAAAATGTGCATTTTCCCCTGTATGCTAAAGCATGGAAATGCAAATACACACAATTGCTACAAATTCCCAAAAATTGTATTGTTACTAGAGTGTGTGTTCTGGGCTACAAATGGGATATGTTCACATGATTTACAAACAGAAACAAAATTCTCATACATCCCTAATTTATAAACAGTCTTTTATAGTATTTCTGTGCATGTTTCTTAAACACTTTAACCTCCATATAAATTCTCAAGGGATTGGGAAAAAACTAGCAATATGCTGGATCCAAGTATTAACCTGGTATAAGATGTTAAAGGTTAGATAAGGATGATTATAACTCCATGCTGTAGTAACTCCTTTGTTCCTATCGTTTTACCTAGGGTTGAGCACCAACTCAGATCCAATGCAAAGAAAAACTCACAAATAGAAAAAAGGAAGGCAACTGATTTCAGGACCCAGCCTCATGGCTGAGAGCACTTCTTCCTTCAATTCATATTGACATGAATTTTCCAAT
This sequence comes from Anniella stebbinsi, assembly GCA_029215795.1. NCBI lineage: Eukaryota > Metazoa > Chordata > Lepidosauria > Squamata > Anniellidae > Anniella > Anniella stebbinsi. The sequence goes on along the minus strand of JARDYH010000005.1, from coordinate 138,324,043 downwards.
ACCAGTCTATGTCCCTTAGATTTTTTCATTGGAAAGCCACTGAAGTAGCTTTCATATGGTTCCTTACCCTCCCTTATGCATTCCTAGTGCATGTTGATTCTGCATCAGAAAAACAATGGATCATGCTGCCACAGTTTACAATCTTTATCAGAGTCATCCTTGTAACAATAATCTTGTGATGTCCTTTTTAAATATTGTCATATTTATTTTTGTATTTATTTACAAAGAAAACAACTTGATTTTTGTCTGGGAAAGTTCCTGTGACTTTAGCAACCATATAGCAGGAAGAAATTCAACACATATCACTTGTTCCAGTGTGGAGATGCAGTGATGGGACCGTGTTGCCAGTTGAACATCTGCTTAAATCATAGAATTCCTGCCAGAAAAATAGCTGGCAGCCCTAAAGGCAGTCCGATTCACTAAATTTGTGGCTGAGCTGGAATCTGAGACCTGGTGTCCCAGATTCAAGTCCATCTATCATCACAACACAGAGAAGTAAGAATAAGAAAGTGCTAATACATCCACGATTACTGAACATTTCTTTAAATACAAAATGAAGCTGAACTAGAAAAGGAAATGAGCTTGTCCATAACAAAGCTAAGCGCCATTAGACAATGTTAAAATGGATAGAATACTGTATAAGTGAGTGTTCAAAGGATGGTTGGCCTTTCCAGTAAATCTTAATAAAGATTTATGGCTGACAGATGATAGAATCCACCGATTCATCTTAAGCAGTAGTGTTTGCTTTATAGCACACACTTTAGAAAATCAAGTATTTTAGGCATAAACACCCAGAAGAATCTCATTTTTCAGACAATGAGTCAATAACCCTTGAGCGATGGGGGACAGAATTAAGCTCCCTGAGTGCAGCTGCTTCAGCAACATGACAGACAAGCCTGTCTCCCTAGGATCTCTTAGTTTCTTCTGGAACAATGCTCTAGAAGCTAGATAGGAGAAACATGATAGACCAAAGCAGATGGAAGTGATTTGTGGGAGTCCTCTGGGTAAATACACATTTTAGGATCAGTAGGCATATCCAAATAGACATCTATCTGATAAACAGTAATGGTTTTGGAACCCTCAACAAAATAATGCATGTGGTTAAAAACATTATGTATATTTTTCTCATACATCTACAGCAATATGTCAGTTTTCCCTTCATTTTTATGTACATGCATTTGTGCATATGTATGAATACAGGAACATGTGCAAGATTAGCTATAGCTTGTTCACTGGAGATAGGCTATGCTCCCTATTAGCATAATAGAAAGTGCCATCACAGCCAAATGGATGTGCCTTAAACACAGAAGATCTGAGTCCAAATCATTGCATGTCTGTGGAGTCACTCGGCCTCCTGGCTGAATACCAGAGCCTACGCTAACCTCAAAAGTGATTGGTAAAGGATTTATTAATGTGAAGTCAGGCTCTATCAAAAATCAGTCTTTGGTTGCACAAGGAAAGGACCATTGGCATAGGCGGAAAGGGACTCTGGAAATCACCTGCTGCAACCTGTGAGCACCTTCCTGTTGTGTTTGTCTCTGCCTGTGGCCTCTCAGTCTGTTTTCAAGCAGAGTTGCTTCCACCTCCAGCTCTAATGGATGTGGCCCATCAAGAGGACATTTAACTGCAAAAGGGCATTGACCGTTTGTTGCCCATTTGGTGCTAGTGAGATGTTTTAAGGATAGAGGGGTGGCACCTCTACTTGCCACTTTGTGAGCTTTCCTTGGCCAAACTGAGTCAAATGCCATGGGGTGCTTTCCTTGGGAAAGTTTGAACTTTAATTGATCTGAGTTTTATCTTTTCATACCAATGGATACAAATTTCCTGGACTGGTCCCTGTGACAGAGGACATCCTATGTAAAAGCTCAAAATCAATCAACAATAACAGAGGTTTTCCTGTGCAAAATCTGTAAAAAAAAAAAAAGAGAGAAAAAAAGGACCATAGCAGGGAAACTGCACTTACTGGAGAGTCTCAGGAATGGTCCCTGGTTCCACACTATCTAATGAAGGTGATGGTCTCAGAGATGGTCAGGGACTCAATGAATGCTCAAGGAGATATGTGTAGCCTTTCCACAGAATTGGCTCTTGCTATGGATATTCCTGTAGTGTTCAGAAGACATAGTTGTCTGTCTGATCCCACTCGATCCAGACGGAGAGGCGGGTAAGAAATAAATTGTTATTATTATTATTATTATTATTATTATTATTGATTCAGTGGGCAAGAACAATGAGCCATCTCCTTTATAGTCCCCTATACAGTCTCTCACTGCCATTGGCATAGGCTCCAAGGAAAGGAAACTTCTCCCTAGGTAGCCTAATTAGTCCATCCATTTAATGCAATGTATTGTCTATATTTTCAATGGGGGGTGAGACTCGCTGCCTTACAGAAGTCTTTCTTTTTTATTCAGTCTGACAAGGTTGCAACAATAAGTAACATAATGTTTACCTTTTGCGAGGTTAACAAATAGGTGATATCCAACTAGAGTCCCTCCACTGACAAAAGACATCCATCAATCATCCATCAATGATTCCTACCTTCAGCGCTCTGCACTCTAGAGGGTTGGGGAGATATGGGAGCTCCACCTCATTCCATTGATAAAACAGATGCCTTCCATCAGCACAGGGATACTATTTGGATACTACACAATGGGCCCATTCAGAAGACACCTTAAACCCTGCTGGTTAAGGCTTTTGGTTAAGGAACAGGGTTTAAGGTGTCTTGTGCGATACGTTTAGCTAAACCCTGCTCACTCACTAACCACAGTCAGACCATCTGCAGCAGTATTAGTGGTTCTAACCATGGCTTAAAGTGTTGTGTGCGACAGCATGGCTTGTGGTTAGTGCTAACCCCAGAGAACCAAAGTTTCTCTAACCGCAGAGCCTGAAGTGTCATCTGAACAGGCCCAGTATTAATAACTTTAGTGGATCATTGTAATCTAAAATTTGCCATTTGTACACTGCAGGAACATGAGACCAAACAAGTACTCATGGAGTAGAAGTTAGTGTACTATTTCTTCTTTAATTCAAGTATGTCATAAATTTACAAAATCCCATGCACATTATTTAAGTCGAGAATGAAAAACCACCGAACCGAGGATCATAGCAGTATGCACAAATATGCAAGAGATTCAGTTGCAGAATGGAAAGACCTGGCAAATGTAAAAGGTTGTGCTCACTTTTGACAGCAGACACCAAACTAATCAAAAGTATCAGCCAATGAAACTTTTTGCTGTGAAGTATCACAGCAGGGTGGCATCATATTCCTGTCCTTCACTTTGCATACACTGTAGCGAACCTTCACAGCCACTTCTAAAGCATTACTGATGTTAGCAATACTTTAGAACTGAAGTGCACAGGAAGCAGTTTCTAAGAAATGAATTATGAGATATTTGTCTATGACCAAGAGATTAAGCTATGCATATGAAGCAAAAAGGGGAAAAAAGGTGGGGGGAAGAATCCCAAACCTTGGAGTGTTGCGAGTACAGCTATATTCAAAGAAAAAAAATGGCATAAAAATAAATAAGCTATTTGTTTACATACTTGTTCCCTATTTGATTTCTAATGGTCAATAAACAACTTTCGGCACATCCCAGGCAAAGCAAAGCAAAGCAAAGCAATTTCCTCTAAGGCTGCAGTCAACCTGTATGTATTTCAGTAAGTGTCATTTATCTCAGTGCATGTAAACATGCATATGACTAGACAGCATTTCTGTTGGTTTCAATGGAAAGGCTATGTACATGTTTAACTCTTCCATTGAAATCAATGGGATTTTTAAAGGCTCACTGGATCATATTCATAACCATCAATAATAATATTCCACACATCTATGACTTGGTCTGTTTCTCCATCCATCTGCCTCCTTCTCCTCCTTTCAAGCTTGGGCATCAAAGGTGGCATTCAAAAGCTGAAGGAAGGAAAGAGAGTAATAGTGAATAATAGTAAATCATTAAAAACTGTAATGACTACAATAAAACAGGCCAGTGTCATAGTCCCTTGCAGGTCAGGGAAAGCCCATGTTAACAAGCATGTCTTCAATAGTGTTTGAGGCATGCCACAGTTTCTGCCTTTTGAACCATACATGAGAGAGTATTCTAGAGGGTGTGTGCTGCTTATTATTATTATTATTATTATTATTATTATTATTTACCCGCCACTCCCTCCAGATCGAGGCGGGGAACAACATCAATACCAACCATATAAAATACAATATACAATACATAAACTGATTAAAAGCATATAAAATTAATACATTATTAAAATCAACAAAGTTTTAAAATTCGAGCAGTCTTTATAGCTCTCTTAAATTCTTGAAGACTGGTAAGTTGGCAGATCTCTCCCGGCAGGTCGTTCCACAGTCTGGGAGCGACAGAAGAAAAGGTCCTCTGGGTAAAAGTTGTCAGCCTAGACTTGGCCGACTGTAGTAAATTCTTCCGAGGACCTGAGTGTGCGGGGGGATTGTATGGGAGAAGGCGATCCCGCAGGTAACCTGGACCCAAACCATGTAGGGCTTTAAAGGTTATAACCAACACTTTGTACTTCGCCCGGAAACTAATTGGCAGCCAGTGAAGTGATTTTAGAGTTGGTGTGATATGGTCACCCCTAGGTGTACCAGTGACCAACCTGGCCACCATATTTTGAACTAGTTGAAGTTTCCAGACTAGGCACAGAGGTAGCCGTATGTACAGTGCATTGCAGAAGTCGAGCCTCGAAGTTACCAGTCCGTGCACTACCATTTTTAGGTCTTCCAACTCTAGGAAGGGGCGCAGCTGGAATATCAGCCAAAGTGACTGTGAATGCCCTTTTATGTGCTGTCACCTGGTGACTTTCTGTTCACCATGGAATGACCAATAAGGCCTCCTCTAGAGATCTCAAGGGTCAACTGGGTGTTTATAGGGGAAAGAGGCCAAGTAATGGCTGAGGGGGAAGTTTAATTCTTTCCTCTTGGTCTGTTCTAGTCTTGATGCGAATTAGGCTATGCACACTTCCTCTTGAGACAGAAAACAAGAGAGGAGTGAGTTGTATGCGGGGGGAGGGTATCCCCAAAAACCAGGTAGATGGACCATATCTGAACTGAATGTTTCCTCGTGTGGAAGGTATATACTAGATCCAATCCATATTTATATGGCCACTCATAACATAAATTTGCTGGGTAGCTTACAAGGGCCTATAGCAGGCTTCCTCAGTCTGGTGCCATCCAGATGTTTTGGACTACAACTCTTAGCATTCCTGATGGTTGGCCACGCCACTGTCAACAGGGGCCAATGGAAACTGGAGTCCAAAATATCTGGAGGAAACCAGGGTGCAGAAGGGTGACATACATGGGATGCTTGAGGAATTTGACTTTTGCAAATTCCAATTTAAAGACCAGTTCTGTACCTCTCAGAGTAGATTAGAATGCAGCTATCCATTGGAATTCATATTTGAATGTTGTCATGCAAAACCTCAGCTTTTTTTTTAAAGCAAAACAGAAGTACCACAGTGCTCTTAAAATGTGTATTTTAAGATAAAATACATTTAGAAATACCTGTTTTGAGAGAAGAAGTTAACATTCACTGGCACTGCAATCTTTAGCACACCACGTAAATAAGTCCATTCCTTTCAGTGGAATCTACTACTTCAGAATGACTGTGACAACTGCCCTTCAGCAAGGGGAAGGGTGTGACTAAGGTAGACTACTAGCACATTGCATAGAACCCATTTATGGAGTGGGTTAGCAGCCACAGAAGGGGTGGATCAGCAGGAGGACAATATAAAGTATTCCTGCTGTGTAGGTAAGGAGCTGGCACAAGGAATCGGGGTGGAAATGAAATCCTTCTACCACCCCCATCCAAGTCTATGGAAAGATGCAGAGAGTAAGACCCATTTTAAGGGAGGATCCCATAAACACACAGGAGCAGGGGAAATTATGTTAGGGATCAAGGTGTAAGTGATAACATAATTCAGAGGAGAAATTGGAACTGCAAGGTTTTCTACTAGTGATCTCATCCCGTTATTAGAATATCACTTAGTACTAGAATGCTTTGCATTTTAATCTCCATAACTCCCATCAGTAAATCATCCCAAGTACTATTGGAAACTTGTTTCTTCAATGCCATTATTTCTGAAATGACACTGAGGAGGAGGGAGCTGCGGTATTCTGGGCATATGCATGGGAGAGGGACCACCAGCACATATCGCTTATCACTATTCAGAGCTGCATAGAAATGCATGCTGATATTACACTCACACAGCAGACCATATAAAACCATATAAAAATATGCCAACTGCAAATTCTGCTGATAAAAAATTAGGCTATTTTTCTCCCACAGGTTCTTCAAAGTCCTAATGGAAACAGAGCCTGATGGTTTTTGACACGTGCTAATGGTGCTTGTCACATTCTCTGTATTTCTGGGGTGACGTGCATAATTTTTGATGACATGTGTCACATTGTGTATATTTCATAACTATGGGCCATGTGTTGAAAACATGCAAGATAGTCGTGGAATATATATATATATATATATATATATATATATAATGATGCTGGGTGCATACAACATTTTGGGTGAAAAGATTATTACAACCATTAACAAATGTCAGGATTTTATTTTTGTGAATAGGCCACAAGGCAAAAAAGAAAGAAATTATATCTTTGCATTGCAGTTTTGAAGGTTATTGGTTTTCTTTTCAGCAGGCTGGGAAAATGGGGAAACTTGAAAGATGTGGATTCTTTTTCCTGCTACAGGAAAGGCTGAAAAATGCTGAATGACTAACGTGGTAATTGTTGATTTATGTGGTTTGGCAAAAGGTAGGCGCAGAATCTCTTGGGAAGAGAGAGTAACAGTAGAGACACATTTCAGACTGGCATTGAGAAATGGCTGCTCAGCATTATGGATGTGACCTTCCACCACTTGAAGTATATGGTTGATATTAGTCTTACTCTGGGAGGAGCACTGGGGATAGCTAGACATTTTTACATCCCACAATGCACCTAAGCATTTGTGACCTAAGAACTGGGGCATTTGGAGAGATTGCGAGTGTCTCTGTATATGAATCAAAATAGATGGGTTTGACGGCCATACTCATACAATTACCTCTCAACAAATAACTCTGTTATACAGCTCTTGAATTGTTGTACAACAGAACCTCAGAGTTAGAGCTCAGCTGAGAATGGAGGTTTTTCATGACCCTCCACCTTACTTCCATTTTATCCACTACTCTGCTGAGAACTTTGTGTCACCAGAGCACTTAAACACACTAATCACTATGGTTGTTTAGCTCTGCCCAGATGCAACGGCGGCAAGAACTATCAAATCCGCTCACTCCTGCTTCATTCCCAACAACCCATATTTTAACAAATCATGGGTTCTTGGGTCCTGCAAATCGGGTCATCAAGACATGCCATATGACCATTTATTACTCCTTCTGCAATATTTAGAGACCCAAACATATCCCACAAAGATCAGAGCAGGATCTACGCTACTGCTTTATAATGGTTTATACCAGTATTGTTAAGTGTTGGGGGCCATGACACATTCCATATACCATTTTCAAACTGGTTTCAAAGTGTTATATCCTGCTTGGTGTAGATCGGCCCTAGTCACACTGTAGCTGCAAAAATAAAATGGTTAATGACCTTAGGATACACAAATAAAACTTGGTTTAAAAGAATTGGGAGATATCACTTTTTCAGAAAAGTCAGTTCAGCAAAGTCAGTTAACTAAAGGTACAACCAAGTAGGTTGGATTTCTGGTTACATGGTTCCCAATCAATTATTTTATCAATAAAAATGTCTCACATCCTAGGCCACCTGACGCTCAAAGGTTGCTCCGGAAAAACACACTTAAATGATTATGAAATAAGCATATTTTATGTCATATCTCTGAATCTATAGTTGCGGAATGTGGAGTGTGAGAAATAACGAGGCAGACACAGATAGCTGGGATTAAAACAGGGCCATTTTATTTATAAAGCTGCAGAAGGGTGAACCTAAGCGGGCATCCTCACTAACCCGGCCTGAAGCCAGGAATAAAATTGGGCGATGCATTCTCTGCCAGGGAGTGGTGCCATTTCTTCGCCACTCCCTGGCATTCCCCTTTTGGGTAGGGAGACCTTCTGGTGTAACCCCCCTCAGAAGACTCCGAGTGGGTGAGAAAGGTTGGTCTCAAAGGTAACCCTAATCTCCTCCAGCTGGGCCGCAAGACTCGTAGCTGTGAAGCCTCAGGCATTACCCATCACCGCTTGGTGCCTGTGAATGCTCACCGACCTTACCACTGACGATGCCCGCGCCTACGCCCAAAGTGACCAAATTGAACTGCCAAGTAACCTATTTATGCTCTCTAGCTGTCTCGCAGTGTGAAGTGGGTGAAAAAACTTACAACCAATGAAAGGATGTAAGCAAAAAATTCCTACTTGGCCCCCTGAATGGGCAACCAGCAAGCCCACACTACTTACAGGGAGGGAGGGAAGGAGGGAGCCGCATTTTCAAAAGTGAAAGAAGGGAGGTGCGTGGGCTGCTTTTATGCCCTTTGGTCCCCTCCCTTCCTTGGTGGCTCCTATTCTGCCCCAGCCAATTGGGCACAAACATGCCTCGCCCCTCACCCCTACCGCAACTGCCTCCCCACGCCCAGGCCTTGCCGGGCGTGGCAGTAAGGCTTTTCTCTCAGCATAATGAAGGTATAACAATTCATCTCGCAACTTTTTGAAATATATATCCAATGTACAGTGATATTTTTGTATATATTATTAAAATGCTCTAAGTTATATAATATACATTTCTGGTTGGTTTCTGCTACATGTATAGTTTGAAATACAATTATTGTTCCCAGAATAAGATTTTGATCTGAACTTCTATAACAGGTCTTTTTCATCTATATTTTTACACAAAGCTCAAATGCTTGAGTATGGTTCAGTAGATTCATATGATATAACAAGCAGGAAGAAAAATTAGACAAAAAATATTTTCTCTATTAAAACTTAGTGATATCCTCAAAAGTAGGAATAAAAGAAACCAAATAAGCTAAAAATGAAATCTTTTAGAATTGTTCCCCAGACATCAAAAACTGAATTTATATTAATCTTTATGCACCTACCAAAGAGGATATTAAAAGCAATTGTCATTACTTTCAGCTTTTAGCATCCAGTGGTACCCTGGATCAAACAGCAAACTTTAAATAAAGAGCATATTAAATTACCTCAAAAAAGATGCAGATCTGGAATTATTTGGAAAACCAACCAAATAAGGCAATTTCATTTAAAACTCAGTACAATGAAAATGTAAATGCTTAGCATTAGTCTGGGTTATCTTGAAAGTGTTAACCTATAGTTATTGCTCTTATTTATGACATAAACTGTCTTCAGGTATTCGCTCTATACTCTGTCTATACCCTGTGTGTTTGTGTCTATACTTTGTTGACCACTTGGGGCATCTCCTTTAGAGGGGAAAAGCAGGATTTAAAATTTAGTGTGTGGATATAGATATAAATATCATGTTTTGAAAGGGGTGCAGGAATGCACAGGGCTAACTCTGTCTGCTTGATGATGCCTCAATGCTTGCCTCAATGCTATTTAGCCAATGCTACGTTACAAATGGGAGAACAAAAAAGGGATGCCCAAGCTCACCAAGATCCTCCAAACTCCAATTCCAGGCCTAACTTGCCTCACTGCCATTTTCATCTGTGACCTGTTTTTGTTTGTTTGTACCAGATGCAAATTTCGAACAGAAAAAAAATGAGGATTTCCGTATGCATTTTTCAAATGTGCACACTTTTTATTCATTGACTAAAGTGTGGAGATGCATATTTATTTATTTAAATACACATTTTTAGCTGCAATTGCAAGTTTGGAAATGTGTGCCCCTCCCCTAAAAAGTACTCCCATTTGCAAACAAGGTTGTGAATTGGTCATGCTAAGTCAGTGGTAAGCCATAGTTGCCGTGGAAATATTTCTCCTATCATAGCCTGAGCAATGCTATTTCTTTAGGCTGATAACTCTCTCTCTCTTTCTCTCAAAATAAAAATAAAAAATAAAAAAGCAGTATTTGTGGGTTTGGTTTTTAAATGCACTGGAACATTTCATGTAACATTCCAGAAGCCGTGTGTTATCAGCATGGAAGGCAGCTTCATTATTTAATAGAGTCATTAACCATAACAGTGGTAACAGCAACAAAATAATTTCCCCAAGCAAATGACTGCAAAGATACAAAAATAGATGTTTCCCAAGTTATTTAAATATTCTCCTTATGTTTTATTGTGGTGCTGGCTGTGGACACACTTGAAAAACATACTTGAATTCTATCTTAAGTATTGCTGTATCCAAACGAACAAAGTCTGCCTCTTATCAGCACCTTCCTGCTGGACTTCCTAATGCATTTGATTTCCAGCTATTAACCCAGGAGACCTGTGTTCACAATCACTTTGCAGTTCTTAAGGCCCTTCAGGTTTATACTGGTGTATAGACATTCTTATATAGATTAGTACCTTATTTTGCACTGAACAGTGTTTGCCAATATCCTCTTGGCTTGTGGCTAAAAGATGACTAGAAGATCAGCCAGATAAATCACCAGGGAGCTAAACTTTTTCCTCCTGCTGTGTTATTTGCTTTCAGTGAAGACCCTGGAAATTTGAACTTTTAAACAGCATCTCACACTATATTAATGGAAATAAATAGGGTAGTGTCATTGGTTCCTAGCTAAAAATAGTTCCAGGAGCTTGTCTTCTAAAGGTCTATGCCAGATTCTCAAATGCCACAAAGCCAACGTTGCAAGATACAAAAGATGATGAAAGGGAATACTATTCATTATTTATTGAATGCTTTCGTTATTGTATTTTTTTTCTCAATTGCCTTTCCACCACATGAACACCTAATTCAGTGTACAAACATCAATGCATTTAATTTTTTAAAATCTGCAATAAGTATAAATCACCAATCAAACTATGGGATTAAAATCAATGACATCAATAAAATCAGTAACAACTGGAACAAAAGGTGGGTCTTCTAAAAAGGCATAATGACACAGCACAAGACACAAATTACATACAAGATGCTTTTCTCTCGATACACAAATATATAAATAACATACATATAAAACTCATAACAATATAATTGGTATATGCAACAATATATTTAGGGCCAGCTACAGGTCTTGAAGGGCCCCTGGGCAAGACACCCTCAATGGGCCCCTTCTCTCAGTGAGTCTACCTTCTCACCACCATTGTGACCAGCTGCTCCTCATCTTTTTCCTGCTACCACTTGCTTGCTTGATAGGCAGAGAGACAGTGAGCAAATAGACAGTGGCATCTACTGCTTTTCCTCCCCATCACCATTGTTGCCTGGGCTGAGGTGAGAAGAGGGGTCCCTCTTGCCAGCGGGACCTTGCTGGGATATAGCCTTTGGTAGGTGCCCAAATATGCCTACTCCTGAATATAAGCAACAAAGAACCCAATGGTACACATCTGTTCTGCCAAATAGTCTTTATGATGTGCATACAATCAATTCTAATTCCTTGGAGAAAACATTTCTGTTAGAACCATTCTGCCCTTAGGTGGAGGACTGTTGGGGGAGGAAAGAGAAGGAGAAAGCAGATTTCAACTAGTCCAGGGGCAGGCAATGTGGTACCCAGAGGCACCAATGTGCCCCCAGACACCTTTCTTGGCACCAGTGGAGGCTGGTGGCTCCTATTTGAGTAAGGCAATGAATCTGCTCTGGGTTTCAATCGGAACCAGTCAGAAACAAAAGGAGCTATTCAAGGTTCTGAACCCATTTTAGGGATAGTTTTCAGCACTTCGGATAGCTCTTTTGGAGTTCTGACTGAAATTCAGAGCAGATTCACTGCCCCACTGGGATAGGGGCCATTGCTTGCCACCCACCAAGGTGCCCTACCCCTACTACTTTATCTTTTTTTAAAATAAACAATAAAAATAACACATTTTCTTGCTGGCAGCTTGGATCACATCAAAGCAAAGTGAAGGGCCTAGAGCAGTTGCCACCTTCATTTTCCATGAATGGCTCTGAGCTACATGGTGGCTTGCCTTTGTGATTAGCCATGCCTCCCATGGCAGACATTTTGCGGCAATGACCAAATTTCTCAAATTTTCAAATGTGCACATGGGCCCACAAAGGTTGCCTTCCCCTACATTGAATTTAACTCTATATCACTACCAAACCTATCATCAAACAGCTAAATTTGTTTTTTTTAAAATATCAGTAGCATATTCATGATCAAGGCACAATCTATGCTCTGACACACACAGCTCTCTTCCTCCCTTACACTCCTTGGTCAGACAAGACCACCCAACAACACAACTGGCCATGACTAACTAGTGCCTACTAGTTATGTGAAGACCTGCTCACTCTTTATCAGAGCCACATGCGTACGCTACTGCTGCTCAGAGCACAAACAACTCATTCCATGACCCAGAGAGGAGTAGCATTGTGTGTTCTGTGGTTTTTTTTCTCTATTTTCCTGGTAAGTACCAAGAGAAACCTGGATTATCAATGTCCTGTTCAAAACTAATTTTTAGATAAGCCTTTAGCTCATCTCCGAAACCCCAGTAGGCTATGGCTTAGCAATTGTCTTGAGAAAATCCTGTTAGCTCTTCATCATTATAAGCACATTGGCAGTAATATCACAGGCCTCTCCCAATTTGCCTCTCCATAATTAAAATATCCTATTATGATCAGTGCCTTATTGCTTGTTCTGTTTCCTCACACAGTGTTCTTTGGTCATGTTCATTTCACCCGAGAGGTCTTGAGTAGATCCCTCTAATTACTTCTCTGCATCCCTTACTCATTCATTGCAGCTGAAAAATTATCTCCGAACATTATTTCCATTTGCAAAATCTTTCCTGCTTTATAACTCTAATCAAAACTAATCTATGAAAGGTGGGTTAGGGTTTCCATACCTGGCCTACCTATCCTCCCAAGGGTAAACACCCCACCGAAAACAGTGCTGCAAATTAATTTCATTCTCATCAGGCTGCAATTTGCTAACTACAATATCAATTACTGAAGGATTCACACTGAATATAGTTCAATGTGCCATTCTGGGAGTGTGGAACCGAGCTAGCTAAATACTCATGAATCCATGAGAGTAGCCATTTACAAATTTAAAAAAAAACATAGCAAGCAGGATGAGCAGTACAATGTTGCCATGTATTGGCACCCTAGGGAGGGGTGCATGTCATTTCTTGGATGCAAAATGATAGCAGTGGCAGTGATTAATTACTGAGGATGTGATTTTCTCCTCACATCTGGGTTCACCACGATTTGGTGATGAAATGTGGGGGGGGGGAGGTTGTGGGGAGGTTCTAGGAAAGGGAGGTTTGGTCATAGTAATGTGTGCCACAAACGATCAACACTGCATGGAATTGAGTGTTCAGGGGGGAAATCCATGGAAGAAGTGCTGTAGATTCTATGTTTGTGTATGCATGCACACCCATTCTTCTCTTTTTTTTCTCCTCTCTTTCTTCCCTTTATAGCCACCTTCTCACAGTCTCATTGCCATTTCCTTTGACTTGCATCCCCATTTTAACAACATGTACATGTGTGTGTTATTAAGAACTTAAGAATAGCCATGCTGGATCAGACCAAGGGTCCATCTCATTCAGCATTTGGTTCATACAGTGGGCCAACCAAATGCCCATAGGAAACCCCTAAGTAGGGATATGTGTGCAATTGCATTCTCCCAGACATATTCCACAGCAACAGGTGTACATAAGCCTATTGGCTCTGATAACTAGAGGTGGCATATACCCATCATAACTAGTAACCACTCATCGCCTTATTGTTCATGAATGTGTCTAAACCCCTTTCAAAGTCATCCAAATAGGTTGCCATCACTACATTTTGTGGACATGGACATTTCTGGATTTGAAAATTAAAGTGTTAGAGAGAGAATAATGCTAACATTTCTGGTCTTCAGAATATTACATTTTTGCCTAAAGTACTGGAAGTTTTTTTTAAAAAAAGTGACGTTTTCTTCATTATCTTTAGCAGGTTTAAGTATGTAATTGTTGCAGAGATTCGAAAGAATCTGATTCTCCTTTATTGGCAGAGCCATCATGCTAGCTATCACCCTCAGTCTGAATTGATACAGTCCTGGCAAGACTGTACCACATGCCATTTCTGACATTTTGAATTGGCTCTCAGAGAAGAAGTTACACCTTTGGATCACCATGGTGGCCTACCTTAAAGTGCAAAAAGTTTATTTTCTGTTCCTTTTTGCTAAATATGTTTTGCTTTCCACATTTTATATAAAACCAATACAGCAGCAGTTGTGAAATATATGCACAGACCTCACAACAATCTATGTCCATGCATTTACACTATGCCCAAAATGGTCAGTGTGGGGTTTCACATTACTCTGAGCTTCTGTGTTTGTTCATCTGAGACAAAAAACATTCACAGAGTGTGCACTCTGATACATTTGGTGACCTAATTCTGTTTGCTCAGGTTCCACCATTAAGAGCGTCAAAATTCTACTGCTTATAAAAATGACATCTGTAGAGTTAATAATGTGAAATTTGGCATGCAAAAGCATGTGAAAGCTCAAACCGATCTGATGCAAATTGCCACAGATACAGCAAGTTAAAAGGTGCAGAAAATTGACTCATTTGTACTTTTTATTCCAAGCTGTGGCTCAGTATAACATATATTTCTTTCAAATTTTGGTGGAAACTACTGGTGTGCCTTTCATTGGTTTGGTGAAGTTCTGAGCAGTACAAACATTATTAAGGTTTTTCTGCCTCATGAATTCCTAGGGCAGCAACTGCTGGCAAAGGTTTGTCAGGCATGCTCAGTTTCACTTTGAAGCTAGGATGCTGCCAATACACTCCAGCGTTCGAAATCCCACTGCTCCTGTCAGCATTCACAGTGGGGGGAAAGTAGCAGAGAACTGCCAACTGAAATAAGAGTGAGGTAATTTTGAGGACTGAGGGAATTACTCTCACTGGTGAAGAGAGGGAGGAAAAGAAAAAGGCTATGCTGGAATTCTGTACAGGCTTACTCATAAGTGAGCTAGTATGAACATACAAGGATTTATCTATTCATTTGTACACATCTACTGAGTTAATGATGTATGTGTTTTGTGTTTCAGTTTGTATTTTTGTGTTTTTCAAAACATTGTGATAATACATTTCCCTTTTAAAAAACAGGGAAACGCAACAATAGAAACTTGCCAATTTAAGACCAGAGTTAAGGGTATCTCTTGTTGTCTCAAGCACCACAAAACCAGGAAATTGGAAGCTTAGGCTGCTGTCTTTTTCTAAAAAAATTTAAAAAAACTTTAAAAATGCAGCAACATCAACAACAGCAACAAGAAGAAGAAGCAAAAAAAGGGAGAACACAAAAGGAGAGAGAAAAGAAAACTGGGAGGGGAAGAACATCAAACATATTCTTACACAGTAATCATTTACATCATCCTTAATATACAGAAAGAAAGAAAGAAAGAAAGAAAGAAAGAAAGAAAGAAAGAAAGAAAGAAAAGAATTTAACATTTTGACATCTTAGGCTCATCACAGGGCATGTCTGTTAAAGCTTAGGCTAATGCCTTAACAGATGTGCCCTTGATCAGTAATGATTTTGCACAATTACACAAGTTGAACTTGTTTACAAGCAACAAACAGGCATGTGTCAACTGAAAGGAGGATGCCTCTACCAATACAGTAAGGTTCAACTGCTCCATAAAGCAATACAGGGACAGGGCAATGCGGGGCATCTTTGCTGGTCCCAGGCAATCCATCCTTCCTATCTAGATTTGGCCTGGGAGACCCAGGAAAAGTAAGAAGACCCAGGAAAAGCATGGAAGGTAAGTTGCCCATTAGATACAGCAATGCCTTTTATCCACTGAGATCCATGTTTTCAAAATGCTCAGATCTCCCTGCCTAGGTGAAACGTAGGTAGAGATGCCTTTTGAAAGGGTGGATCTGTACTTTCAAAGCATTCAGCTCTTGCCTGCTCTTCCTGCTCTTCTTGAAGGGAGAGAAGGGGCAGAGATGCCAGAGACACCACTGCCTTGGGCCTCCCAACCTCTGTTGTAGGTTATCTGTAAGTCAGGTTCCAAAGGCAAAGGAACATACAGGTTTTGAAAGACCTGCTTGAAGGTTCTATTGATTATGCTTCAAAGCGTATAGAAAAGGACTGTCAGTGACTAAAAAGAGATTTTTTTCAAGTTACATTCTAAAATACCATCAATAAATGTCCTTCCGTTTAGTGGTATTTAAAAGCAGAACACTGACTAAATAAATTTACTTTTCACAAAAAGCTGTTTTTTTAATGAATTGATTCTCTTCGGCATTCAAATTCTACATTTTCTCATTCTGGAAATTCCCTTGATGTTTGAGGAATCATTTCTAAATTCTATTTTAACAAGCCAAACAAATTGTTAAGTATTCCATGGCTTGAACCCAAGAATCGGAGGGCAGAATCCAACTTGGCTCCCTCTGCTGATAAAAGGCTTCAATCAACAGAATGGGGAGGGGTTCAATTTTCAGCAATCCCCCTGTCCCCTGCAGTGCCACCTCCCCCAATTCTGCTCCAGGGGGGCTGCGGCCCTTCTGTCAATAGCTGGACTCACTGGCTTGGCTTATTGAGTTAATATGGACTCTGAATCCTCTTCAGACTGAAGGATAAAAGATGTGCAGCATCAGTCCCTCTTACTGGCAATTAGTCGTTGAGTAGGCCAGGCTTGCTATAAATACTCGGAGGCAATTGTTCTGCCTCCACCTGATCAACAGAACCATTAATACTGCTGGTTGCGTTCCATAGTTCAGCTGATGTGGCTGACCCCTAGGGTCCTGAACTAGAGAGTGCATGTCCCAGCATTCACTCCAGGTGTAATGTTGCCTTTCTTCAGGAGAAGGCACAATCCAGAATGCCCTTGGGATTTGTTGTGCATGCAGTTCCGCTCAGTCATGATATGGCTTTAAAGCAGTTTCTCAATCTTTTGGGATTTCCTCAAAAAGTTACTCTACCTCACAACAAGCAGTACCCTCTTCTACAGGTGTGCAGACATATAGTATTTCCACATAGCTCTATGTATGCAACCGACAGTTGTGCATGTAAGAATCCGTGGTTTGTGACACTATTATTAGAAACGTGGGCTAGAACTCATAACCCTTATGCAGGTCTTCTGCCTGCTCTCAAGCAAGATAAACACAGGGGAGGATATGGGTGTGTATAAAAGCCCCACACCCAATGCCCTAATCCCTCCACCCTCGCAGATCTTCCTTAGTTGAAGGGGTAGGTCTGAATTCTTGAAAACAAATAGAAGCCTCCGTACAACTGGGAAACTCTCTTAATATATGTCATCCTTTCCTGTGGGGGTGGGGGTGGAGTTAATCATCTGCTCCAGTATTATTGTCCCAACAAAAACCACTCCAGCTTTCTCCCCAGTGCTATTTTCAGTTTAAAAATAAGTCACTCACCAATCTGAGTGATGCATTTAGGGTCACATAGTTTGGCCCTTCCAAACCTTCTGCTTCTTCACACACAACTTACATTAGCCCACCCCTTTTCTGAGGGGGGTCATCTCTCCCAAATTCCTATGGCTAAAGCTCAAAATCATCTCTACATTTCTCCACAACCAGCTCCCATCAAGTGACATGAATGGGTTATTGTGGACTAATTAACCAGCAGTCTACTTGAAAAAGGGTGGCTAGCCAATAGGCCCAACTCCCTCTTCAAGAGCCTAGGTGTATTCTTTCTGCATGTGCCGTATGTTCCAGATGAAATCTTTTCTTATTCAAAACCAGGGTGGGCAAATTCAGGAGGTCTGAGGGGGCATTTTCAACCCCCTCCCCAGACCGTCCATGTGTGAGTAGCACTCCATAAGGGACTGCACACACCGGGAAGAGCCACAAACAAAAAAATCATCAGTTTCGCTAAGGAAACCTAAAATAATTTCCAAGCAATGTTTAGGCTTCCTTGGCAACTTGTAAGCTGAAAATCAGTGGCAAACAAGCTGCGCTTTTGCTGCTTCCACATATTTCAGTAGTATAGCAGTGGCGCTGCACCAGGGGCTTAGTGGGCCGTGGGCGCCACATGCAACTCATAGAGCATGTGGTGCCCACCTCTGATTTAGAATAAGTAGTAGGGATGACATCTAGGAGCATTCATATGCAAGAGTTAAAAGGCACATGGTCATATTTTTTAAAGTTATTGAACAGCATGCAGCATGTTTGAATTACCTCCTCCTTATAAAACTCAAATAAGCACAATTCACTATTCATGAGAAACTTGCATTTAAGTTCTATAGTTGGCAATAGCAACTATGTAAGTGCAATGCATGATCTAGAATTATGGCTGCTGCTGATGTGTTTGAAAAAAGTAATTATAGTTTAAAAAAGAACACTGTAATTATAGGCTACCTACAGTGCTATTATAGACAAGACAATATATATGTTGAAGTTGATGAAATTTCATAATTGTGCAGTCTTTATATTGCTGGTTCAAGAGAATCCTTCCCATGAGTCCACAAATAACAGGCTCTTCATATATTGTGAAAGCTCCCAGATGTTTTCCAAATTATCCAGTATCTAAATCTTCACAGGAGTGTGTGTGTGTGTGTGTGTGTGTGTGTGTGTGTGTGTAAGAAACATATAAGAATCAGCTACCCAGGGAATCAGGTCTGGTACTATGAAATATAACATTATAAACCTGTCTTAAAAAGTTAAGTGGCAATTTGATTGATGGTATCAGCTGAGCTGAGCCACTAGCTTTCTAGGCTGATTGCTATGATTTTAGTGGTAGGAGAAAGGAAACTCGCAGGACTACATTAAATAATTAATAATAATCTCAGAGGAGGAGTCACTACTTTGACATACATATATTCTGTACAACCTCCCTCCTCCCCCCCACCAAAAAAAATGCATGATGATGACAACTTCAACATTTAAAAGCATTATTATCTGGCAAAAATGAAGGTTAGGAAGGGGACTTTACCTATAACCTCTGCAGTTGCTGCCCTAACATTGCAAGAAATGAAATGTACATTTTGTAGTTTTTGAAGTGTTGATGTGGTTTTTAAATGTATAGATTGTGTGTATGTTGTATGTTTTTGCTGTTTTAATTTTTGTATATTGTTTTTAATTGTTTTAATCCTATGTAAACCGCCCAGAGAGCTTCGGCTATGGGGCGGTATACAAATGTAATAAATAAATAAATAAATAAATTCTCAAAGATATCTCAAAAAATGGCAACATAAGCAGCCATGCCAACAGGCTGTACAGGGACAGAGGAGAAGGCGAAAGCAGTATTTCCCCAGCCCTGCTGAAAGACCACTTCATTTTTTTCCTCTTCCCTCCCTAGATCTTTTCCTTTGTGTGTCATTTCTTTATTGATCGTAAGCCTGTGAACAGAGACCGTGTTGTTCAAATGATTGTATGTAAGCCACTCCGGGAGCCTTTTGGCTGAGGACTGGGATACAGAAACTCTAAATATATAAATGAAAACAGGAATGGTGCCGCATATTTATTATTTAATTTATTTATTTATTGCATTTTTATACCGCCCCATAGCCGAAGCTCTCTGGGCGGTTCACAAAAACTTGTCACAATACCCATATATTTTGTTTGTTTGTCACAATACCCATATATTTTGTTTGCAAGAAATTTTAAATGGAGCATCTATGCTGAAAACTGGGAAAGGAGACATGAAGGACCAGTGAATAGTAAGGGAGTGGGGGAAAGCCTACATATGGACTGGGTTGAAATTTTAAATGGAATTAGTTCATTTGCCCAGGATGGAAATAACTTAATTTCACATTGTTCTTAATATACAAGTGGGAACAATTAAGAAAGTCAAAGGAAGAATGCAGAAGAGGAGACAATGGCTGAATTCGGATGACACAATAAGCAATTGGGGGGGGAACAATCGTCAGTTGTATTGACTATCGTGTCATCCAAATGCTGCCATAGTCAACTCAGCGCTGATCCTAATCCACACCACAGTTGATTATTTATTACCATGTTGTGTGGGGAGTACCCCTAGATGAATAACTGTAAAGTTGATTATTACCCCACCATTGACTATCGTGTTGTCTGAATTCAGCCACTATGTCTGAAAGACAGTATTCTCCTATATGAGCCTGCCTGTGCTCTAAGATCTTCTGGGGAGGCCTTTCTCTCAGTCCCACCAACATCCTAGGCACGCCTGATGGGTACATGGGAGAGGGCCTTCTTTGTGGCTGCTCCAAGGCTTTGGAACTCCCTTCCTAGGGAAGCCAGGCTGGCTCCCTCTGTGCTACACTTCCAGAGGCAGGCAAACACTTTTTTATTCAGGCAGGCTTTTGGAACCACTCTGGACTTGTGCTAATGTATTGGTGTGTTTATTTTTAATCTGTTACCTTTTTAAAATAATTTTAAAGTGTTTTTAATTTTACTGCAGGTTTAATTCTATTTTAACTTTGGTAAATTTATATTTATATGTTTTTAATTGTACATTTTTTAATCTTGAAAACCACCTTGAGTCCCAGCCTTGGGAAAAAGGTGTGATATAAATAAATATAATACCAATAATAATAATAATAATAATAACTGCTTCTCTATCCACTCTCTGCTTCAGTGTAGC
Source organism: Anniella stebbinsi (assembly GCA_029215795.1). Classification (NCBI taxonomy): domain Eukaryota; kingdom Metazoa; phylum Chordata; class Lepidosauria; order Squamata; family Anniellidae; genus Anniella; species Anniella stebbinsi. The sequence continues at coordinate 138,303,499 of JARDYH010000005.1, read as the reverse complement.
TGGAGATAGGGACAAGTCACTACTGCTGCTGCAGGCCATTTGATCAAGCCAAGAAGCATGCAGCTTGATCCCAGCAGGACTCAGGGACTTGTCATGGCCACCTCAGACTTGTAATGGCAAGCACTGTGACCCAGAATTCTTCTACAACTAAGATTTTTCATCTGCACTGGAGGATTCCCCTTCTAGTCCTCCAGTCTTCACTGGTAGAGTACTTCTGTCTCACCAATCGACTCCTTAAACCCTCTTCCCTACCACCCTATTTCTGCAGCAGTAAGCTGGATGCCACAGGAAGCTGTGGCAAGTGGGGAGAGGGAATGGAAGAAGGTCTCTCCTCACATCTCTGGAGGTGGGCCCCAAAGCTACAACTAGTTCCTAGCAGGTTTAGGCTATATCTACACCAGCCATTTATCCCAGGGTCATCTCTAGGTTGTCCTGGGATCAACCGGGGATGACCTAGGGATGACCCCGGGATAACTGGAATTGGGGATATCCCAATTTTTCTGCAGTCCCGTGACTATCCTGAGGATTGCGCCTGGTGTGGTGCATTCTCCTGGGTCCTGAAATGGGCACGGGGCCGTGTGGGGCGGCTCCATGGCCATGGGGGTAGGGGACAGCAATTTCGCCATCCCCATGATGGGGGGGGGGGTGCTTGTTGTCTTACCTTTTCAGCTGTGCTTGGCTCCTCTTCTTAAAAAAATGGTGGCCGTGACGTCCCTCTTTCCTCCCGGCCATATAGATGCTGGGGAGGATCGCGGAAGCAGGTAAGTCCACGATCCTCCCCACCTCTCTCCCTCTACATCCTTAAGTGTAGATGAGCCTTAAGTGCACTGTAGATTCAGCTACACCATTCATGAGATGTAGTAGTGGAGAAAACAGTACCTATTGAATTTCTCCTTGACAAAGGCATAGGAACTCTAAGAAAAGAAGATGACAATGCTAAATTTGGCTAAGACTGACTTAATTACAAAATTGAGAATCTGCCTATAACTCTTGCAACCCTTTGCCCTTTTAAACTGTAGAACTTTGAGTTGGGTCCATACATAGAGTAGATCCATTGAAAACAATGGGACTTACTAACTTAATTATTAGTTGATTGCAATCGGTCTATTCAACTATGACCACATCTGGATCCAACCCATAGAGTTGTAGAATAGCAGTACAAAATGCCCACTATGATCCCAGAGGATAAATTGAACAGAACTGAGTAGCTGTTGGTAGGAGTTATGAGACCCATTGACATTTATTGGGCTCTTTTAGCACTTGTACACTGAGGCTGGTTCAATAAAAGGTACAGCCATCCTCTCACATTCTGGAGACCAGCAGCAGCAGCAGCATTCCTTATAACAAGACATTCCGGAAACCTAAGCCTCTAGACCACCACTTTCATCAGCAGTTTTACCTTCTATCACGCTGGGGTGAGGACTGTTGTACATGAAGGCTGTGGCACCAAATCTTTTTTCACATGGATGTGTCTGCGAGCATATATATAAACATGTGTCCAAATGGATCTGTGCTGCCATATCAATTTCTACACACCCACCTCAGGGCCACTGCCATTAGTGTCACTCATCAAGTAATCCTGAGTTGTATCTACAAATGCCAAGAAATGAAAATCAAATCATCTCTATCAAATGCAAGATAGAGTGAACCTATCTAAGTTCACAACTATATTTTATGCCTAAAAGGAGATACTTATTAAGGAAACAACACTTCCCAAATATAAGGTACAACCCTTAAAGCACTGGCTAGTAGTCAATTGTGCCCCAGCACTAACACTAATGATATACATCAGTTTTATGTATTTTATCATATTGTTGTTCCCCGCCTCGATCCAAACGGAGAGGCGGGTAAGAAATAAATTATTATTATTATTATTAAACCAACACTTGTGCAATGTAACTAGCATTTGTTCAGGCAATGGGGAAAAGCAGCAATTCCCTGCCAAAATTTGATGCCACCACTGAATTACAGTGGCAAATCTCCACTTTTCCCCATTGCCCTAACAAGTGCTAGTTACATTGAGCTAGCATTGTGTTATGCTAGGCAAACATCATCAACACTACTGCTGGGCACAATTGGATACTATTCATTACGTCTGATGTACAGATATCATAAACCAATGTTATTAGCCAGGGTTTGCTTATTATTTACATTGCTGCTCATAGTTTGAGGTCCCTGTCTTTTCTGTAGAGAACAACAGTTTTCATTGCCAGTAGCAGCATTCAAAATACAATGGAGCAACAAACCAAAATAGAATATCCAGTTTCCACACTCGTCCAGAAGCAAAATCTCTTGGATTTCCAAAGTTCACATTACAAACAAGGAATTATATCCTTTGTTGAAAATCAGAGGCTGGTTATGGAAAACAGATTCTTCCCATTCGTTCTTGAACTTTCATGTCCTATTTATAAAACAGCTTCCTAGCAAGTGTGTTTCCATGTGCTTATTCAAAAACAATTTGATAGCACATCCATAGAATGTTCATATATGCCTAGAATGGATCCTAAAATTGAGCGTTGTGCTATGGGTTTGGGGGGGAAATAAGCAAGCATGTGGGATGCATTTATTTATCACATTTATATCCTGACTTTTCCTCCAAGGAGCCTAAAGCAGTGTACTTGATCTACTCCTCTCCATTTTATCCTCACAATAATCCTGTGGGTAGGTTAGGCTGAGATTGGCCCAAAGTCCCCAAAGTGAGCGGACTTGAACCTGGGACTGTCCAGTGCCAATCCAAGGGCAGTATTTCAACAGTGTCATTCTGCAAACTCAAATAGAGCTAGCGGAGTTCTGCCAAATCTTTCCATTGCACAAGCGGTTGCCCATTACATTGGTGCAAGCAGTTGCACAACTAGTTATACAACCAGTTGTGTATAATCAGTTGTACAATGCGTTGCACAAGCAGAATGCACAACTGGTTGCACCATGCTTGCACAAATATTACTGTAGTTGAATTCTCCTCTTGTACATAGTTCCACTAGTGGAATGTCATTTCCACTAACGGAATGTTGGATACTGTCCCAATGTTCTAACCACTTCACTCCACTGCACTGCCTCTTACTTTTGCTATTCTTTGTCCATCGGCACAGGAGGTATCATGCCGCATGGATCTCCCACACTGCCAATGTGTGAGCTTTGGCACTATTTCTACAAGAAGGAGCAAGTATACCAGGGTTCACTGGCAAAAAAAAGCATTACAACTGATGACATGAGGGAATCTCAGTATGACAGCCTAGAAATGATTGTCCTACCTTGGCTCCTCATTAATTGGGCAAAATGAGCTGGGCTATCTCTCGGTTACAATGAGGATGTCTGCCCACTGATTGTATAAGAGTAAAGTGTTGCTGCCATTTTAATCCAGAAAAAAATTGCACTCTGGGACATCAACAGTTTGGAAACAGCTGATGCATTGCATGGCACCATGAAGAATGATCCTATTCATTTATCAATGAAATTGCTGGAGAGTTCTTGCACCCTTTTGAATGAAACCCCTACTGAAGATAATACAGACTGAAGCAACAGCAAAAGGGACCATCACATTATTTCCAAGCAATCCTAATTTATTGAGGTCATTGAAGAAATCTCCACAGGGTTTGGTAAGTCAGTACCCAGCCTAAACATGCTTAATAATTGTTCTACAGCTGAGACAGTAAATATAATAACTATAAAATTATATGTAAAAGAAAAAGAGTAGTTTGTGTTGAGATTTTTCTGTGGTGGGCTAAAACATTTTTTAATATGCTTATCACTCCAAAACACAAGTCGTGTGGTTTCTGCTGCAGTGTTTGAATTGTAAATGGAACTCCCCACTTAGCTGAGATGCAGGTCAAATCTCAGAAGCATCAAATAGTAATCAAAACATAAAACAAACATGAGTGCAAAAACAATCAATATCCCCCCTTGTCTTTCCCTTCTAACAATGGAGTCAACCTCATACAAGAAAGGTGACTTTGTTTTTCCACTGCAAAGTCGTTATTTGCTGCCTTTGCTTCAATCCGAACAAACCTACAGCCTTTTCTCTGAACATCCCTTGTTTTTTTTTCCTGGTGTGACTACAATTAAAACCAGAGTACAGCGGATTTTAAAAATTCATTTGTCAGATTTCCATGACAACAGGTGTAATGAAAGTCAGAAACTATAATGAGGAAAGTTTGGCAGAAACTAAACAAAGAGCAAGGGGAATGGGTCAGTATGGGGGGGCGGGGTAGAAAGTAAAGGAAATCTATCCATCACAGATAAGACAAGCTTGTGTTTTGGCTTCCTTCATATTACAGAACATTAACGGGAGGTAGAAATTTAATATCGATCAGTCGTAGAAGAAAATGAGGTGAATTGCTCAATTTTAAAGTTTGTATTTTATATTTTCAATGTATTCTACAATGCCAAAAGAACTTCAGTTGTTGGGAGGTTTAAAAGTACAGAAAATATATGAATAAATAAAGTGCACACCATTACTAATACTTATACAGCATTTTTAAATCCATGGTTTATGTGCAGTTTTCTATTATCCCAATTAAGGATGAATGAAACGTCCCTAGCATATAGTGATAGACTTATTGAAACCCACTTCATGGGACCATTTGAAACACAAATGCTGCCATCTCCAAATTATATTATTCAAATAGAAGTAAAGCTATACCTTCTCAGACTTCTATAGAGCTTGTTGGCTTGTTATCCCAGATTACTGAAATCAGTAACTGTGAAACCAAGATATTGGCTGCAGTCAGGAAAACACCATCTTGTTTCCACAAACACATTTCTGCTGGTCTTGAAGGTTGCAGAGCAGGTGACCCAGGGGTGGGTGGGTTATAACGTAAGTGTTACAAAAGCAACAGCTTTACCATCATATAACCCCAGTGGGTATTCCAAGCACAGCCTGTACTTTGGGAAAGAGACACAGGGGCATGAATCTGTAGATGAGAAACAGTTTTCTAGAGCTGTTGAAAGAGATCAGGGAGCATATGAAAAGAACAAGGTTAAAAGCTGCTTAACACTTGAGGGAACACCTTGCCTTCCAACTCACCTAGGTCATAAGAGTGGACTATTGATGTGTGAGCTTCTCCTGGTTTGGCTTGTGACTGGATCAAAAATAATTGTGATTATTCTTTTGCTCTGGATATTTCAAAGACTTTGATTGGATGTTTCCCATCTGGCTCTGTCTACTCATCGTGTGGACATTCAGTATATCAGCTGATGGAAAGCTATTTGTATGCTTGTCAGACCTTACAATGTACATGCAAGTATTACGTTGGGTCCAGGATCTGCCTTCCACAAGAGAAAGGGATCTTCCGAAAGAGGAAGGCTTCTTCTTGCAGAAGATCCTTCCTCCTGATTTGGGGGGATCTTTGTCCTCCCCACACTACAGTTCACAGGGTCTCCTGAATCTCTGCAGCATTCTAGAGGCTGGAGATGCTGCCATGAAAAGGAACAGGCAGGGATATCCACTTCCTCCAACACTGTTTATCTAGCTCAAATCAGGATCTAATCCATTCTCTTAATTCTTATGAGGATATGACTTCCACATATGAAAGGAATTAGTCAACAGGGGAAACAGTTCTGAAACTACAGAGACAGGGAAAGAAGTTGTATGTGGAATGGTAGACACGGGAGCAGAGACTGAAGGGATCTTTGGCTGGAGAGACAAATAATTGTTTAAGACAGCTGAAAATGTTATGATCCAGGCATTGCTTCCTGTGGCGTACTCACTCATTTTTTTTCCTGTTGTTTCCCCTAGTTGAATAGATTTTCCAGACTGCAATACTATAACATCATATAACATCTTGTTAAAAACTGCTTTCCAGATATGACTTCGAGATAAGTGTTCACACCATGGACAACAATGTTTCTATCAAATCACTTTTAATTTTCAGTGGGAGCAGGGGGAGGATACGTCAGAATCATTTTCTCTAGTCCTTACGCATTTCAAATAATTTATTCTGGAACTGGGTTGTGCTTGAGTGATTCCTCCAGAAGCTGAGGTGTTTGATGAGTATGGGAAGAGAGACAGTTGCATTCTGTGGGGTCATGTCCAAGAAACAAGAGCCACTATTTACATGTCATGGCCCTCTTACTTGAAAGACTGTAGTATCTTCACATAAAATTAAACATCAGCTTTATTGCAGGAGGAATTTATAGGAAATACTAAGCAAGCACTACTCCACATTGTACTTGATATGCCATTCAGAGTGTCATTACTGATATTTATCTCTGTTTGTGTTATCTCCAGCCTATGCTATTAAGTCTCGCACAGCTATCAGAAACAAAGCACAATTCTCACAATTGCAAAACAGAGTTATAAAGCACACACATGCTTTGCAGAGGCTAAATCCCAGCTGTAATAATGAAACACAAGTGCCCTTTGAATTCTGTTGTCTGTGGATTGTAAATACAGCAGGTCTAACTTTTCATGCAATAAATCAAAGTGTATTACTTTGTAGAGTTTTCACAGAACTTTTCAATCACAGCCATCCACTGCTACATATTATGTGAGACTAGGATCTACAAGGAGAAATAATGCAGTAGTATTTGTTTGGATTTTTCTTTCAACGCCTTTATCTCAGCCATTGAGAAGCAGGCTGAGTCAATTGGATTGGTAATGAATTCTTTTCTGAACTGACCTTTATAAACCCTCCAACATGCTCATAACACACACTCACGATAATCTATTTTGAACCTTTTGGAACCATTGCCCCCATATATTTGCAAAATAAATGGAATGTCATGTGCTTTATTTTAGGAAAGGAGATGCCTGCTCATAAAATATTAATGACCATAATGCGTGCTGAACCAAAAGAAGGACAATCCAAGATCCAAGACTGTATGAGAGAAGCTCACAGTAGCTTTAATAAGACGCTGGCCATTGTCAGGACGTAGGTCATTCTAAACATTAGAAAGTCAATTTGTCATAGATATGCTGCAAGAGGACAACTGAACTAGATCGATGCTCAACAGATGGAGGGTTCCAATCTCAGAGCTCTCCATCTATCCTAAGTGCTTCCTAGCAGGGTAGGAAGAACAGCAGAGGTGTGTTGGCCTACCATTCTTCCCTAAATGTTTGTAAAGCTAGATGGCCTCAAAGTAGAGCTGTGCACCAATGGCCTCTTGAAATTCTTAACCCTATTTGTTGTCACCGAATTTCTCCAATTCTCAATGATTTCTCACAGGTAAGGCTCACCATTGGCAGGGATTGTGGCACTGGTTTTCTTTTTCCTTTTTTTGTAAGGTGTGAGAGGGACACTGTTATGTCTAGCTCCAGGGAAGAGGTGGACCTAGTGCTTTGCCTAAATCTGTCTTCCAATTTCCTGAACACTCCCCCCCTCCCCATGAAAGAGGCTCCTATTGTTCTGTCTCAGTCTCAAAGGATTTTATAATTTATTTTTGTGGAGTTTTGAACTTACCTAATCACTGTGGGGCAGCCAAGAGTGGTGTTTGTTTGTTTGTTTTCTATTACACATCTCTCCATTGAACTGCAGCTTCCCAGGCTGCCTGTACTTCCTGATCTGGAAGAAATCCTATGGGAGAAATTACTTCATGTTTTCCCCTGGGCTTTAATTGAAGTGTGGGAAACCAAGGAGACTACAGGCTGCCAGAAAGTTAATTGTGCAACGAAAAGGACATTCACTCCTCGGCCAGTTCCTATGTAAAGTAAGCACAAGAAACCCAAACCCAACCAATGAGAAATCTGAAATTTTCTTCACCACTGAATTTTATTTTGAAAGCAATTAGTTGTCCTCTTCCAAGACCACAACAGGAACCTTAGAAGAGAAACCACCACAGGGCTTTTTGCAGCAGCTAACAGGGATGTTCGGGCGCAGGCGGGGGAAGAGCCACAATCAGATCTCCTCCTCCTCCACAGGATTGATTGGCACATTTCCCTGTCAATATGAACTGAGGAAGTGTAGCAATGAGTGTAGCAATTAGATGACATTTTATGGCTATTATCATCAAAGGGCATTATATTAATGATGTTCTGAAGTACCCTCCCTAGTATTTTCTATGAAATTCTTGTTGGGTCTAGTCATAAACAACTCATAAAAAGCTATAAATATTCAACAGAGGAAACCATTTAGCACATAAAGATATCTAATAGGCATCATGAATGAATGCTAAAATGTATAATAGCCAGGCACCTGTGGGAAAGTAGCAAAAGAATGGGGGTATCTATCATTTGCACATGGAGATTTTTTTTCCTGCCTGCAAAAAATCCCAGTTCTGCTGGGCAGTTGGCAAATGTTGGTGAATGAGGAAGGGAGTCCATGTAACAAAGATGTAATTTGAATTAAGAAAAACACAGTGCCTCTCCTTCTCACTCAACAATCAATGCAGTAATTAGCTTGGCTCATAATAGAATCGTATGAGGTTTGCAAAACTCTACTCGTAAGCAATCTATGCCTTCTTTTTTAAAAGGACCATCAATGGTATAAAGATCAAAGGCAATGAATAATTTAAAACCAAATTAATATACCAAACAAACTCTGGGACTGTATTGCTCTGATGAGTGAAAAGGAGGGGGGAAACATGAATATATATCCCAAAGAGACAAAGATTGAAGATACATTTCTATATTTATATGCCTCTATGTCAAGCACACATGCCTCACCCTCGAATCCAGTAATTTCATCCATGTCTAGAGGCTTTGGTATTCCTACAGAATTCCTCTTTGTGCAAACTATTCTCAACTCACATCAATGAGAGGAACAGTTTGATGTGTGGACATTACTTTGTATACAAAGAGCTTCCTTTCTATACATCTTACTGGGAGAATATTAACTGTTTTGAAAGCTCTCTTTTCACTCCTAATTCCACATACTTAGAATCATAGAATAGTAGAGTTGGAAGGGGCCTATAAGGCCATCAAGTCCAACCCCCTGATACGTGTTCAGCAATATCATTTATGGAATTATTTATTTATTTATATTCTGGGCACTAGCCAACTGTGTCATTCCACTAGCACAATTGATGCCATCCTATTGGAGACTATAGTTCTGAATTATGCGCAAGAGAAAAATCCAACTGAAGTTACATTTGTGCAAGCGTGGTTGTGCAAGTGGTTATGATTATGCTTGTGCAACCTGTTGGATAAATGTAATGGGCAAATGCTTGTTGCACAATCAGTTGTATAAACTTAATGGGCAACCACTTGCACAATGGGAACATTCACTGGAGCTCCGCTAGCACTATTTGAGTTTGCAGAATGACACTGTTGGATACTGCCCTCTGACTACAAGACTATTATCAATTTCCACATGCAAACAGCATTACTAGTCTTCATATGCTTTTCTTACAAGAACACCAAACAGACCTCCTCTGATAGGGCCGGTACCTAGAAGCTACATGAGGATGTTCACTTATAAATCACCAAAATAAGAGGAAATGCATCACAAAAAAAAGATAAAAGGAGACACTGATTTGCATAAAATCTGCATATGTGCAAATTTAGAAATAATTATTGCAATGTAAATGGAAAAGCGGGGCAGATATCCATAGGGTAGAAGACTGTGATCAGACCAGATGCCCTATATGACTTTCTGTTCAGGTACTAACTACTGATGTGCAACAGTTCTTTAACTTTAAATGAATATGGGATAGGACAGCCCTTCAAACTGAGGACAGTCCTCTGGCAGTTCTTCAAATAGAAGATTGTCCTCTGTAAAAGGGGACATATCGCCACCCTACATGCAGGACTGGACTTCAGACCTTCAAAGATCCCCCATATGCCCCATGCTAGGGTGTTGATCCAGATCAGATCCCTTATGCCTACTCTAGAGCAGGGCTGTCAGCACAACTCAAGCATGCCAAAGTTCTCTGAATTCCATCTCAAACCTCATTCCGACTCAAGTCCATATCAGGTTGCAAGCTTCAGTTTCTTTTTGCATGAAAATCCATGCATATTCTTGTGTGTATTTTTCACAAATGTATGCATCAATTGTGCACGTTTTTCTCCCATAGATTAAAGCGTGTTTGTGAACATTTTTCAAATGTACACTTTTTCAATGTACATTTTTCAAATGACGCATTCTGTAGAACATATTTTTGGGTCCACGAATCACACTACCAGCTCAGAAATGTATGAACTTTGATTGCAGATTATGTACATTTGTATAATAATAATAATAATAATAATAATAATAATATATTTATTTATCACCCGCCTCTCCCAACGGATCGAGGCGGGGAACAACACCAAACACAAAATACAAAAACTGATTAAAAGCAGATAAAACCAGTACATCATTAAAACAATAATAAAACACCAATAAAACACTTTAAAATTCATCTGTGTAGGCCTGCCGGAAGAGATCAGTCTTTATAGATCTTTTAAATTCCTGAAGACTAGTAAATTGGCGAATCTCTCCCGGCAGGTCATTCCACAATCTGGAAGCGGCAGAAGAGAAGGTCCTCTGGGTAACGGTTGTCAGTCTAGTTCTTGTTGACTGTAATAAATTCTTCCCAGAGGACCTGAGCGTGCGGGGCGGATTGTATGGGAGAAGGCGATCCCGTAGGTAACCTGGACCCAAACCATGTAGGGCTTTAAAGGTAATAACCAACACTTTGTACTTCGCCCGGAAACTGATTGGCAGCCAGTGAAGAGATTTTAAAACTGGTGTAATGTGGTCACCCCTAGATGTACCGGTGACCAACCTGGCTGCCATATTTTGAACTAATTGAAGTTTCCGGACTAGGCACAGAGGTAGCCCTATGTACAGCGCATTGCAGAAGTCGAGCCTCGAAGTTACCAGTGCGTGCACTACTGATTTTAGGTCTTCCAACTCTAGGAAGGGGCGCAGCTGGCGTATCAGCCGAAGCTGATAGTAGGCACTCCTGGCAGTCGCATCTATCTGAGCTGTCATTTGGAGCGACGGATCCAGGAGCACCCCCAAGCTGCGAACACAGTCTTTCAGGGGGAGTGTAACCCCATCCAGAACTGGTTGACACACCTCCAACCCCAGGTTGTGGCCCTTGACAGTAAGCACCTCCGTCTTGTCTGGATTCAGCTTCAGTTTGTTTTTCCTCATCCAGCCCATTACCGCCTCCAAGCATTCATTCAGAGGAGACACACTATCCTTAGCTGATGCTGTTGTCGAAGGCATAGAGAAATATATTTGGGTGTCATCAGCGTATTGATAGCACCCCGCCCCATGCCTCCGGATGATCTCTCCCAGCGGTTTCATGTATATATTAAACAGCATTGGGGATAGGATGGCACCTTGTGGTACACCACATAGCTGCTCCTTCTTTGAAGAGCAACTATCCCCAAGCATCACCATCTGGAACCTGCCCGAGAGGTAGGACCGGAACCACTGAAGCACAGTGCCCCCGAGTCCCAATTCCCTCAGGCGTTCCAGAAGGATACCATGGTCGATGGTATCGAAAGCCGCTGAGAGGTCCAGGAGTACCAACAGGGACACACTCCCCCTGTCAATACTTAAGCGTAGATCATCCACTAAGGCGACCATAGCGGTCTCAACTCCATATCCTGCTCTGAAGCCAGTTTGAAATGGGTCTAGAAAATCTGTATCATCCAAAACTGCTTGCAGTTGGAAGGCAACCGCCCTCTCGATCACCTTGCCCAAAAATGGAAGATTTGATACTGGCCTATAGTTATTAAAGTCCAGGGGATCCAGGGAGGGCTTTTTTAGAAGTGGCCGTACTACCGCTTCTTTTAAACATGATGGAAAACTCCCCTCCCTGAGAGATGCATTAATAATATATTGTAATTGTGATCTAACTGCATCTCCTCCCTGCAAAAGGTGCAAACTGGGTAGATCCTGATTTCATACATCCCTACTGTAGAGTGAAAATAGGATAGGAATTTAAAGCAATGTCTATTTTTGCCCTCAGACATCCTGATCCCAATCCAAATAAACCATTGGACCAGGATGAGTACACATGTCCAACTTCAGCAAGGCTTTTTTATTATTCCTTAAGGCAGTTTCCTTGGACATCTGAGCCAGGTAACTATGATTTAAGGGTTTGGTCCAAAGCAAGATATTAAACTATAATTTTGCAGTTTTAACTAGAGCCTCCTGGTTCTGACTTCAGAGAAACCCAAAAAATATTTGCCAATGCCAGGGGAAGGGAAGGGGCAAAGAGAGAACAGTTGGGCACAGGGCTTGTTTCCTGTATGATAAACCATGGTTTATGGATTGAGATCATGACATCTGAACTGGGCAATAATCTTGACTAAATTTTAAGAATCCTCCATCATACCTCAATCCTGCAACAGAGTGAAGCTATCAAGGGACATTTGATTGACTAATCATGTATGTCTCTTAATTGACAAACTTTGCTATAATTCAAAAGCAAGCCAAAGTTACACTCCAAGAGGCATTTGTAAATTGTTCTCTTTTTGTTAATATTATTTCCTTCAGTATTTCTGCTGAAAACAAAAGTTGCATGAAATATACCTTCTCAGCTTTCACCATGGGATTTCTGCCATGAGTAAAAGCACAAAACAAAGATAAACAAGAAAAAGTTTTGTTCCTTCTGTGAATTCCAATTGTTATCTCTCAATTGTATTATCCACAAAGCAAGTTCTTGTCTTTCCCTCTGATGCCCTTTTTTAAAAAACTGCATTTTATGTTCTTTATGGAGGAATTGCAGGTGTTTGGGAATTCTTATCTTCAAATCTAGAAGGAAACTTCAGATATATTCTAGTGCAACATCTTGTAATAAAGATTCCCTTGACTTATCCTATCCAGTAATGCTAAAGCTTCTACTTAGTTAAAACCATCTACAGAATGAGATTTAGGAGTTTGCATGAGCAATTGGTTCCACCGTTGAATGACTCTTAAGAGTATGGAAGCATTTTCTCAAATCCAGAGTTTGTTGTCCATTCCCAATAGCCAAGGAAGAAAAATGTCTTGGGCTGGCCCTGAATAGAAGTTGGCAGGGCTCCTTCACCTTTAACTGTTGTGATGAAGATGATTTTTACCAGGTGCTACATGCACACAAATGACACCAACTGACATTACCTTTTCTATTCAACTGTTAAAGATACAGGAGCCCTGTCCTCCTTTCCATATGGTCACACTAATATCTGGCTTTCATGAAGCCATGAGCCCCAAAAGTATTGCTTTAGAAATTAAACTCTTTGTGGTTTAGGTCATAGGTCCATGATGGTGTTTCTTGCCCTCAGAACAACACCTAGCTGGCTAAGAAATGCAAAAGTCTGAGGGAGCCACAGTAGAAAAAGAGATTGTTTGGCCCATAGGTTGAACCAGTGGCAATCACATTTGCTCCACTTTAACCCAGTGCAGAACCTTTTCATCCATCACAATTTCAGAGTTCTTCACACACCCTTAGCTGTGGCCCAGGGCTGTTCAGTTTCGTTTGCTTTCTCTAGTATGCAGATGGTTCAGCTTTTCCCAGCTACACACTGGCTGAATTCGGATGAAACAATAAGCAACCGGGGGGGGGGGGGGGACAATTGTCAGTTGTATTGACTATCGTGTCATCTGAATGCTGCCATAGTTAGGCTGACCATATGAAAAGGAGGACAGGACTCATGTAACTTTAACAGTTGTAGAGAAAAGGGAATTTCAGCCAGTGTCATTTGTATGCAATTAGTTCCTGATGAAATTCCCTCTTCATCACAACAGTTAAAGTTGCAGGGTCCCTGCCTTCTTTTGTATGTGGTCACTCTAGTATAGTGCCTGCACCTTTAACTCTTGTGATGAAGAGGGAATATCACCAGATACTAATTGCATACAAATGACACTGGCTGAAATTCCCTTTTCTCTACAACTGTTAAAGTTACATGAGCCCTGACCTCCTTTTCGTATGGTCAGCCTACCATAGTCAACTCAGCACTGATCCTAATCCACACCACAGTTGATTATTTATTACCATGTTGTGTGGGGAGTACCCCCTAGATGAACAACTGTAAAGTTGATTATTACCCCACCATTGACTATCGTGTTGTCCGAATTCAGCCACTCTTTGTGTTCTTTGCCTTATTAACTGAGTAGTAACATCCACAGAGACGGACAGCTGGCATTCCCATTCACTCAAATAAGTGAATTCACATTCACACAACTGAGTTGAACTGGCTGTTTAAACTTATTGTAGATAAGTCCTTCAAAAACCAAAAAAGTCCATTTGGAAATGAGGACCACTGATTTCAATGGAATTTGTTTCCATTTAACTGAGTTTAAGATCACAAACCTGGGCAAGTTTAAACTAGTTTGTGTGCTGGCTTGGTGCAATCTCCCATCATCAATCTGGTCTTTCCATGGAAACTCCAACTATTCAGGAATGTTGAGTTCTGTTCCTTGTTATACACATCAGGCTCTTAAATTCAAATGAAATGTGTATTATGAGACCTCATCACTTTTGAAAATCCTGCTTTGTATTTTTATTTCCAGTGCAAAGCACAGCAGGATATCAATCACCAGAATTTATCCCATCACAAATCAATTTTCCAAATTCTTGATAACTATTACAATATACTCCTAAAACTGAAAGCCTTCCTGTATTTTTAAAACAGGATCAGCAGTGTGCTTCAGAAGTGGGCCATAACATAGTTTGTGAGAAAGAGACCTTGCAAATAACTGAGCAAAGGTCATATATTACATGAATTAAACTACAATTTCCTCCTTTCTTAAGAAACATCAAGGTTAATTTTCACGATGTGTGTATGACAGTTAACATAATGGAAAATTATCTTATATTATCATGGCCAAAGTTCATGATGTCCATCACAGGGTGACAGTCACTAAAGGATTGTGTTCTTTCAGATTTGTTATTCTTGTTCATTTTTATACTAATGCATGTTATGTTTTGTAAAGTACAGTGATATGGGAGATAGCTGGATACTAGATCTGGAGACAAGGAACAATATTATACAGCAAAGGTCTTAAAACATTTTGGGTCAGTGAGCACATTTGGAATGTTGAGGGAGTGCTGTGGGTGCTCTTACAAAATGGTTGCCATGGAGAGGGGGTTGCCTATTTATGAAATGGCTGCCATGTTGGACATGGCTGCTAACAAAACACTCTTCCCAGAAGGCAAACATGTGAGAATGAAAGAAAGGCAGCTTGCCCAAGAACCAGAGTACAAGGCAGAGGTGAGCTTTGCGTTCCAAAATATGAAACCACCTTTTGAATTGAAATAAATATGGCACTGGAGGGCAGTACATCACCTTGCAGTATATTACCCTCCCAGATAGATAGGTAGATAGATATCTTAAAAAATAAAAATCAAGAGGAGCAGGGAGCCTTGTAGGTCCCAAGAGAAGTATCTGAGGCACATTGGTACCCACAGACACCACATTGGAGACCCCTATTATTGGTATTGGCATATTGTGGATGGGAGTGATGGATTAGGGCTACTGCAAAACCCCAAGAAGTATGGGCTGCAAAGGTGTGAGGTTCCCATTTCTGCCAAGGTGCAGAAGAGTGGTTTGGAAGAACTGGGAGTTGAGATTGGGAGTTGAGTATTGGGGTGCTCAGTTTGAGTATTAACATATACTTTGTCATATTGCTCTATTGGGGATTTTAGTTTTAATATCCCAACCCACGTTAACACTTCGGGATGGGAAGGAATAAAAATTAATATTCATCATATTCATCTTACTTGCACTGTAATATTGTGATGCTATGAAAAAATCCAAAACACAAAGGAACCGACAGAGTATCATAGATTGTATTAGCTAACACTTGTAGGTCAGGGAGTCTAAACTGAGTTTGGAATTTCTCCACATTTGGAAATGAATGCTGACTGCATACGCTTACCATCTGTGCAGGATTGCTGTTCATCTTTCCTTTCCTTTTTTAAAAAAATAAGGTCTGAACATGAACATCACATTTCATGAGCAATTTTATTTTTTCTATGCATTTCCATATTTTTAATAGGAGGGATTTTCCCCCTCTCTTTCTTTCTTTCTCTCTCTCTCTCTCTCTCTCTCTCTCTCTCTCTCTCTTTTATGATGGAACATGCACTCATTTCAATTACTGCACTATTAACCTTGTAACAAAACAATTCTCTCGGTATCTCTCTGAGAATTATAAACCACTCAGGTGTAGAGCACACCACCGGTAGCTTCTTGTAGTGGAGCATAATACCATTTAAAACTTGCTTTATTAACCTGTGCAAAGCTGTTCTTGGAGCCCTATAAGAGCAAAAATTCATTATAGTGTCCTGAATTCTTTCAGTCTGTGAATTATCTTTACATGTGTCCTGGCTGTGTGCAATCAGTTATAACCTCTCTCGCCTCACTACGTTCGGATTGCTGCCTGAAAAGTTGTGCATCCCTTATGTTCAGGGAAAGCAGTAAAAACTGCAGTTTTTCGTTGCTTATTCTTTTCGCCTTACGAGTCATTAACATCAATTACTAACCACTGGATTGTCAATTAAGGCTATCGCTTGCTGCTATTCAATGACAAATGTGCTAATTGTCATCAATTTACAGCTCCAATTATGTGGCCATATTCTTGCCTCTAGGTAAGCACACCCTTCTTATAGAGGCAGACTGAGGAAAGAATGTAGTGTGCAATCCTTTGAATGTAGCAATGCAGGACAGATTGGAGAGAAGGATCAAAGGTACCACTGGGGTAACAAAACAAAACAAAGATTGTACAGGAACTATTACTGTGGTAAAATGATTCAAGAAATCCATCCACTGAAGCTGATTCTGAAGGTAATTACATCAAAGCCAAAGTCAGTATTAAACGGGCATATTTGATTTTAATTTTGAAAATGGTCACTCAAAAACTGCTTTAACTTCATTAGTTATGCTGCTGAAGTTTGTAAGTTCTTGGTTCAGAAGTACAAGGTGGGTCTTACAGACCTTGATCAGATTTTAAGCCAAGGGAGAGAACTTTTCTCACCAGCACTCACCGCCAAGTCACTTTGCTGCTCCACGGATGGTGGCAGTGATGTAGGCAGGGAGAAAAATCATTCTCCCTTACCATTCTCTTTCTCCCTATCGTGGATATATATATTTTTCTCTCCTTCCCCATCCTTCTCCTTTCCCTTCTAAAGTGCTTCTCTCTCTCTCTCTCTCTCTCTCTTTCTCTCTCTCCTGTCTCCCCACCTTGATACATGGAATTTGTGGGCCAAACTGAATGTTCTCCAAATTACGTACAGGCCTAGTTCAGACGACATATTAGGCAACGAAGGGGGGAAGAGGCAACTGACGGTTTGTTATTTTTGCAGTGCCCGACACACAACACATGGCTCCTCCCGTCATGCCGCTGAAAGTCCTGGCTTCATAATAAGCAACGGGGCTCCGAAAAACAACGTAGCAGTCTGTTGTTTTTCCCCATTGCTTAATAACGTACCGTCAGTTGTGTCTGCATTGTGTTTCGCCTGACACACGACACAATGAGCAACACAATTGACGGTTGCCTCTTCCCCCCTGCATCATCTAAAGTGTCGTCCGAGCTAGGCCATACTGTGGCTTTGCATGATAGTTTTATTTACCCCTGTGTGGGTACACACAGACTTTCATTGGATCAGGATCATGGTGTTCTGGGAGGGGGGTTAAAACTTTCCCCATCTATTTTCCCCTGAAATTCCACACACAAACACCTGTGGAAAGGAGAGGAAAGAGAAACATCTCCATTGGAGTCAATGGAGGCTTTTTTTCTTTAAGGCTCCCCACTGTGGAGGATGGAATTTCAGAGAGAAAAACAGGTAGGGGAAGGTTTAACCTCCCCCTCTCTCAAAGTGCCATAGTCCCAATTTGAATTGGGACTATACAGACCTACTCAGAAGTAATAAAATTAACATGCATAGCCACACTACATGCAATTAACAGAAGATTTAGTTTGGCCCTCTGTCATCAGTCTTGCAGGTGCCAGGCACCCTAGGACATGTCGTTTCCCCCCTTTAATGTGATGTCCATACTAAGGGTATGAAGTCCCTGTAAAAAGCTACATTTCCACTCTCCCTGACATCTGGAATGTTGCCATTGCAGTGTTCCAGGCTCTTGAGAGTGGAAGGAGACAGAGGCTTAGTTCGGACGACACTTTAGGCAACGGAGGGGGGAAGAGGCAACAGACGGTACATTATTTTTGGAGTGCCCTCCACATGACATGTTGCCCCTCCCCCCATCATGCGGCTTAAAGTCGCGGCCTCATAATAAGCAACGGAGCTCCAAAAAACAACGGAGCAGCCCATTGCTTTTCCCCATTGCTTAATATCGTACCGTCAGTTGTATGAGTGTTGTGTGTCGCCCAACACATGACACAATAGGCAACACAACTGATGGTTCCCTCTTCCCCCCTCCATTGCCAAAAGTGTCATCCGAACTAAGCCAGAGAAAGACATATCCAATTCCATGAACTACCAATTTCAGAATAACCAGCCAACTAAGTCCTAGGTTGGGAGTTCAGGGGATCAGCACTTATGGACACCCTCTCAGAACATTCAGAAAGCAAGAACATTTTTCTGAGTCTTTTCTAATGTTACTTGTAATAGCTTGCCCCAAACCAAATCATGCCCTGGTGAGTTCACATTTCCCTCATTATAATATGTATATCTCTGTAGCCATGTGCTAAAGAAGAGATAATGTACACATGTCCATTAACAAGTCCATGAACAAAATCTTCTGCATGAAGATTTTCAAGCCTATCTCCTCAAGTTGGAGATCCTCTTGGGTAGGGCCTCCTTCTGATGATCACAACCATCATTTGACATGCAGGATATACAAGTGGAGACTGGCAACAAAATGTTACAATATGGAATGCTTCTGTCCGGTATCCCAGCCACTCCATTACATTTCCGCCAACAGTGTCTCCCACCCTACAATAGTCAATCAGCATGCCCACTTATTGGCCCGTTCTGGGGATTATTTTTCTCCATTTGGGGATTTCCCCCTCCATTTTGGGGGTGTTTGGGGGCTTGGGCACACCTGTGCCCAAGCCCAGCTACTTTCAATTATTTTATTTCTCTATTGATGCCTATGGGTAGTTTCTGTTCCATTCCTAGGACCTCTTTAATATAGCTTTTCAGTGTGAACGAGGAAGATAACAATCCAGACAATTAGACAGTTCTTTCTACCGTTTTGGTCATCTATGTGGTTCTTGCTCCTTCTTTCCTTTCCATCCACTCCATCCTATTTCCCTTCCCACTATGTTGTCAGTTTGGAAGCAAAACATGGCCACCCAGAAATATGTAACAGTTTCTACAAACATGAGAGATGCCTTATTTATGTAGCCATAAATAGGCTGACCATATGAAAAGGAGGACAGGGCTCATGTAACTTTAACAGTTGTAGAGAAAAGAGGATTTCAGCTGGTGTCATTTGTATGCAATTAGTTCCTGGTGAAATTCTCTCTTCATCACAACAGTTAAAGTTGCAGGCACTATACTAGAGGGACCATATACAAAAGAAGGAAGGGCCCCTGCAACTTTAACTGTGGTGATGAAGAGGGAATTTCACCAGGAACTAATTGCATACAAATGACACTGGCTGAAATTCCCTTTCCTCTACAACTGTTAAAGTTACAGGAGCCCTGTCCTCCTTTTCATATGGTCAGCCTAGCCATAAATATGTTTGTAAATTAAAAGAAAAAGTAAAGTACCCATCTGCCAAAACAGCCCAATGTGAGCTGAGCATGTTAAGTTGAAGCTAAGGGCCACCAAATGTTAATTGTCAGTTGGGGGGCTGATTGAGCCCCTGAGCTTAAATTGAGTCTTAGACGTGAAGTATCCCTGCTGTCTGGGCCACTTGCATCTTTAAAAGTGGGCACATACTGCAACATTTTGTTGAAAGCCCTAGATTCAATCACTGAAAACTCCAGGCAGGACCAAAGAGACCCCTGTCCTGAAACCCTAGAAAATCAATATAAGGTAGATGGAGCAATGGTCTGACTTGGTGTACAGCAGCTTTTCATGTTCCTATTCTAGATGTTTTGTTTTAAGATGGATTCGACATGCATGCAACCTCTTGCACAAATTCCACAGGTAGAGTGAGAAAACCAGAGCCCTTGAATAAGTTCTCAGCAGAACAAAAAGTGCTCATGCATGCTTCCCCCCCCCCTCCCCGCTCCTCCCTGCAGGCCATTTGCACTCTAGGTAGCTCCCCTGCCAGTTTCCATGACTATGAAATAGGGCATTTAACCCAAATGATCATCTTAAAATGCTCCAGAGTAAAACTGTTGTTTAGAGAAAGAGAGAGAGAGAGAGAGATGTTATGGGCTGCTGCACAAAAAGGAAGATGGGCTGCTGGATCAAAGCATAAAACACATAATGGTCCCGTTCAGAAGACACCTTAAACCATGACTTTAACCATGGTGAATAAGGCTTTTTGCCTTATTCTCCATGGTTAAAGCTGTAGTTTAAGGTGTCTTCTGAACAGGACCAATCTCTCTTTCCCCCCCCCTCTCTCTCTCTCTCACACACACACACACACATTTAAAAAAGGATCTCCAGAGAATAAAAAGAAAATTTCTCTATTGCAATTATCCTTTAATATTTTAAACAACATTTATTTTCCTTATTGAGATAGGTTTATTTCTAACCAGCAGATTATGTCAATCATAAACAGATATGTTCCACGTATGTGTGCATGTGCACGTGTGTGAATGCGTGTGCGTGTGTTTAATGGTAAATGCAATACAGCTCAGGTATGAAGACAGACATGTTACAGAAAACATTGTAGAGGGCTGAGAATTTGGTGGAAGACAACAGGCTAGAAAAGGCCTCAGATTCAGGCCTTTATCACACGTACCATTTTCCCCCCGGATTGCTTCTGTGGGTTCCTCCTCCGTTTCTTATGCGAGTCTAGCATTTTGAATCGCTCGGATACCTCTGCTCAGCCTGTTGAACTTCCCTGAACTTGCCTGAAACGTACTTTGCCTGTTCAGGATTAAATTGAAACAGAAACTAAAAACGGAGCACTCAGGGTGAGAGAACAGCAGGAGGGAAACGACGTCATGTGAATCCAGCACTGAAGAAGTGGAGCAAAACTGAGGTGGGTGTGCTGAAAACCGCCCCTGTGATAATGACCTGAGTCCCTGGCCTCTCCTCTTTAAAATATCAGTTAGTAAGGGTGCAATCCTACTAATGCTAGGCTGACCAGATAAAATCCAGGTCAGGGCTCATGTAACTTTATCAGTTGTAGAGAAAAGGGAATTTCAGCCAATGTCATTTGTATGCAATTAGTACCTGGTGATATTCCCTCATCATCACAACAGTTAAAAGTTGCAGGGGCCCTGCCTTCTTTTGTATCTGGTCACTCTAGTATAGTGCATGCACCTTTAACAGTTGTGATGAAGAGGGAATATCACCAGGAACTAATTGCATACAAATGACACTGTCTGAAATTCCCTTTTCTCTACAACTGTTAAAGTTACATGAGCCCTGACCTGGATTTTATCTGGTCAGCCTAATCTAACTCAAATACTACTGTAAACACTAATCAAATCCAAAGTCTCATTTTATACTCAATCAGTCATTCTAAAGCTCTATCATACCACTTGGAAATAACTCTCCTAGCTTGGGGAAACCTAGAGCTGAAGTTATTATTTTATCATCATTCCAATGCTGAGATTTATGTATGTTCCACTGAGCACACAAAAATGGTGGGATGTTCTGCATTTCAGAGAGACTAGGTACATGCACAAACAAGAATGTGCCTAAAGGTTTGCTCCCCACTCCCCCTGCCACTGCAATGAATTTAGCCCTTGGTAGCTCAGCACACGCACTGGGACTCACACCTCCCATCTAGAACTCCACGTTCACTTTCCATTGTAAAAATAGCATCCAAAGCCACTCAGATCATATTAAGGCAGTCAGCAAAATGTATCATAAAAACAAAACAACACAACCAAAGACAGGTCAAATCAGGTAAATCAATCTTAAAAGAAGGAATTGGATAAATAAAACTATTCAACTTACCAGACCAAAAATCTGTCTGTCTGTCTGTCTGTCTATCTATCTATCTATCTGACTAAGAACATAAGAGCTTTGCTGGAACAGACCAAAGGCCTATCTAGTCCAGCATTCCATTACCACAGTGGTCAACCAGAGAGAAGGCCAAGAGAGGAGGCCCATACTTGTTTCAGTGCTCCTTGTGGGGTCAAACCAGTGGAATCCTGGTTTCCTAGTGAATGAGTGTACACAGAGAGGACATGTTGGTGTGGGTCACCATAGGAGCCAAACATAACTCTCTCATCTCCCTTCCTGCCGCCATTGTGTCATGTAAATTATGAACTATTCTGTTCACTAAATCACAGTCAGACACTTTACCTCAGGCAAGAGCAGTCCTGCACTTTACATAGCATGATCCAGCAGCCTGCTCATAGGATATTCCCCAGGCCCCAATTTTATCAAGTATTGGCTGTGGGCAGAGCTCAAGGACAAGCAAAGCAAGTAAGTAGATTGTCCTATGCACAGTGTGGGAGAACCCTGCTTGAGGTAAATTGCCCGGCTCAGTGGTAGAGCATACACTTCGCATAGAATAAGTCCTAGGTTCAACCCCTGGGATCTTCAGTTAAAATGATCAAGTAAATAAGGGGAAAGACCTCCTCCTGAGGCACCGTGGCAGCATGCAGAAGAAAGCAGAGTTCTGCACTGTGGAATCTCCTTTCCACACAGACACTCTGGGTAAACAAGATTGCACTTTTGGACATCTGCCCTCCTCTGGTTGCTTGATAGGAGCTTTTAAAGATAAACACAGACCACCACCTCCTCAATCACGGGGGCTGAAATTGGCTGATTATTCACAATCTATCCTGGAACCTCCGTAAGCATATTCCTAAGTCAAACATTTGTAGATGACATTCAAGAATCAATATCGGGACCATGGAATTCAAATGCTAAAATTAGGTGATACTGACAGTCAAAATGAGCGTTTCAAGGATTTAACTGTCATTTAAACAGTGACAACAGTGCATTATGTGACAAGAACTTCTGACTCAGCCTTATTTATTCATTTATTATTGCATTTATATCCCGCCTTTTTCCCTCCAAGGAACCCAAGGCAGCATACATCATTCTTAGCATGGATTTTGCACACAAAAATTCCTTCTTGAGTGGATGACTGAAATTACCCAGATGAATACCAGGAAAATGGCATTCATTCATTTATATATATTTATTTATGTATTTATTTCTTTTCTTTTTTTATTATCTAAATGATAATCTGCCACTCCATTCCAGGGATGCAGCAGAACTATAAATTTTAAATGTGTAAACTATTCCATGAAAATTCTATGAAAATTCAATTAGGACCTCATGAAACCATTGAAAGTACAATATCAAAATTCTCACAAACCCCTCTTGACTTAATCCCAGCATCTGTAAGCTATTCAAAATGAAAAAGACTTATGAATCTTCAAAAAGCTGTTAAAGCACTCCAGTAGGAAAGAATTGCATAATTAGGAAGCCATCCACCTCAGAATGGTTATCTTAGCCTGTTGCCAAATAGTATTAATTTAGAAGGGTTATAATGGGAACAGTATGAGAGACAGTGTGTTAGACTGGGCCTGGGGAGACCTGGGTTCTAGTGCCTCTCAGCTATGAAGATCACTGGGTGACCTTGGGCCAGTCACCTACTCAGGGTTGCTGCAAAGATAAAATGGAGAGGAGGAGATTAATGCACACTGCCTTGGGCTCCTTGGAGGACAAGGTGGGATATAATTGTAACAAACGAGCAAATAAATGGTGGACTCTGGAATATCTGTACCATTATCAGTTACATTTTTTGTTATGCAAATAATTATAATTAAAAGAGCTAAAACAGAATTCGGAGAAGACAGTACTTCTTGGCCTTGATTAAATTTAGGTTAGTTGTGCTTAAATCATAATTGAAACATGACTTACATTAACTGTACCTAACTTGATTTCAGTGTAGCTTGTGTGGAATTGAAGCTATTTTCTAGGAAATAATTGTATGCTTGGGAAGAACAACGCTGCTAGAAAGGATACGTTACATTGCAATGGAGAGCCCCACCCTAGCCAAGATGCAACTCTTAGCCAAGGTGCAACTCTGACCCTGCTTGGGCATGCTAGTTTTATTAGTGAGTTCTGTCATGTAGACATGAAACAACTGAGCATGTGCAAAGTATTCAACAAGAAATTCTAGCTGACCATAATTGGTTGCCAAGAGCAACAGAAGAAAGAGGATGTCTGATCCCAACCACAATCTTTCCGTTTGCACAGTGTGTGGGGGTGTGGGGTGTCTTGTGCGACACAGACAGCTTTTAAAAATTGCTTTTCTGACATTTTAGAATGCCTGCTGTCTGACCTTCCTCAGGTCGGTCAAAACATGGCTTCCCTTATGTCAAGATGTCTCCGTGGCTGTGACAAGGGCCACCACTGAGAAAGCCTTATCCCTTGTTGCCATCCTCTGAACCCCCATTAGAGGATGCACTGAGAGGCAGGTTTCTGTCCTATTTTGTCTAGGTAATACTTAGTATTAGGGAAAATTAAGGGGAGATATCAATCCAGCAAGACAGCAGCTCCAGACAGTAGTACTGAGTAAACAAGGAATGATCAAAGGCACAGTTTCACCAGGCAAGAGGAAGATTCCAAGAAAGAAGCATAAAGAGCAGTCAAGGACCAAGCACAGAATTAATAGTGACCTTGTTCATATTACACCCTTAGCCACAATGGTAAAGTATTTTGAGCTAAACATTATGGCTTAGTGTGCGTGTGAACCATAAGTTAGCATAACCTCTGAACCATTCATAACCATGGTGGCTACATAACCACAGTTTAAATGCTCAATAACCATTTGCTGCAAAAGGGTTAGTGGCCTAACCATGGCTTAGTGTGTCATCTGAACAAGCCCAATCAGATACATAACTCCAAGAAGCAGAATCAAGCATGAGTTCAAGAGTCAGTAGCACGAACCAAGGGCATGGAGGGTCATGGCTTTGCAAGGACAGCGGTACAAGTCACTACAACATTTTGAATGACATTGTTTCACGTAGGTATCAATTAAAGGCTTTTGTAGCCTGAGCTCCCACAGCCCCACCCAGGACTCAGATGCAGTTCATCACAAGCTTTCTGACAAATATTCTACTCATTCGGAGGGCCTTGTTCCCAAGGATGCCTTTTCTTTCAAGACTTTCTCTGTGAGTCTTTTTCTTCTTCTCCTGGCCACAGTCTTAGCCTGTACCTTCAGACACCAGCATTATCAGGAGCTAAGTGGTGGCTCAATTTATATCCTCCTCTTCTACTAAATGTGCCCAGAGTGGCGGCATACTGCAAAATCATATTAAAGTGCAAGTAGTAGAAAACTCTCATCCTAAATCCAGCAAACAGAGGAACAAATAATAAAAAAAAGATGACTGACAGCTCATTCTCAATACATTGAATGCTGGTTTAAATCCTAACCTTTTCATTTGTTCCCTTTACCCACTACTACTATATCCCTATTCTTTCTTTTCTTCTTCTAGCTGAAAAAGTTAAAGGGCTTTGCAACCAGGTGTGCTACTTCTGCCTGGAGATGGGGTTCTTCATTAATTTTCCCAGCTGGAGGTGTTGGCAGCAGCAGTGATAAACAACGAACAATTGGGGAGGGCATGTTTAACAACCTGAACTAATGTTTGATTCAGAGGAATTATCATCTTACAGTTTGATTGTGAAGGCAGACTCACAATGTGGTTGAAGAATGTACCATGAAATCTCTCTTTTTTTAATACAATGTGTCTTTATTCTTAGAACCATAATAGAAAGATTATACTATTGTAGTGATGATGGTGGGAAGAACTTTCTTGTCTGCTATCACTATAGGATCAAATGGAAAGACGTGATTTGCATTACTAAACTATAGTTCATATTTATAACAATCTGTGGCTTCAATTAATTGTGATTTTTAATTTTTTATATGTAAACCACTTAGAGATTTATATTAAGCAGTATATAGGTATTATTAATATTAATTAATTAACTAGTGCTGAGTGTCACAGACCAGCATGCCCTGTTCTGTGAATGGAAATGGCCACAAAATTTCTAATAACACAGTTTAAAAGTTTATTGAAGAAAAATATTAACAGGAGAAAGTTTTAAAATTTGAATCGATAAAACATGCAGAACTCACAAAACATCATATGAGCAAAAGCATAATAAAACAACCAGGTATGCATCTGGCTAACCTCACTAGACCTATCTGGGTTCCTTATCTAATCTAAGCAATATCTTACTATCATTGGTCCAGCTCTAGTACTCCAGTTCCAGCTGTTCTTATTCTTTTTCCCCTCTAGGATTCTATCCTGTTGGCTGGCCTACTTGCCCTCTCTTCTCTGTTTAGTACTCTGCCTCCACCTCCAACTAACCAGGAAGGTAGTTTCTTGTTCATTTCTGCAAACTAACTTTCTGCTTTCTGAGCTGAAATTTTTTCACTCTCTTCCTCTGACCTTCTGTTGAACTTTGTAGTCCTCTGCTCCTCTGAGCACAACTTCTTGATCTCTCCAGTATAACTAAACCTTTGACCTCCAAATTATTAACCAATTGGCAAGATTTAACCCCATAATACCCTAAAATCAAACTAAACACAAAAGTGGAGTTCAGCTCTGTTCCTTCACACTGAGAAACTCTATATCTGCAGTAGTATGCACATTACTTGGGAATAAGCGACACTGACTTTGTGAAACTCACTTTTGGATGAACAAATCATAGGATCAGTCTGCAGAGAACATTTTAGATTCTACCATTCTATCCTGGGGTACATCTTGACAAGCAGTTTGCCCTGGGGTGGATTTGGAGTGGCGGTAGGTCATCTACATGATGCAGCCGCCATCATGAAGCCATCCAGGGACAAACCTCCAAAGCTCCACTTTAAAAAAGTCAGGCACTTACCCTGACTTTTTTGGCTTGCAATGAGGCGATGATGGCATCCATCTGCCGCCCTTGCTCTGGAGCTGCTGCAGAGGTGTGCCACAGCTGATGGTGATCCCTGATTGGTCACCATAGGCTGGGCAGGGAAGGGGGTGGACCACAAGATGTATCTAAGGTCACCCTCTCTGTTGCTTTCATTCTCTTATCATGCCTGAGTTTACATCTCTGTTAATATTCTACTGTATAGAAGGTATCTGTAAAAATATTGATAGTTATTTTTTCCCTTCATAACTGATACATACATTTGTTATGATGTATCTGCCTGTAGCACCACCACAACTTTTCTATAATATGAGTATTATATTAGATTTTGTTATGTTCTGGTGGTATAACTGTAGATATGCCCCATCATAAGCACTTAAAGAGAGGCAAAACAACCCTTTACCAGTATCTGTATCTCTATGCTATGAAATACAATCTTTGTTCTTTAATACATAACCCATTCCTTGTTTTTCACATGCTTGGTAAGCCTGTCCTATTGTATCTCATTTACATACTTGCTGTTATTATTATTTGAATTTCTTAGACATTTCTTAACATAAAGACTCAAGGTGACTTACAACAGAATTTAAAACATACAACATCTAAAACATACAAAAAGCCCATACCTATGAACTAGTTCCTCTTTTCATGTTTAAGATGGTCTTCAGTTTTGGAGTGAGATTGGTGGTTTTTTAATTTCCCCCCAAAAATTGCACACAGGCAGACATGCTGTAGCATTTCCAAAGATGTGCAAATTCTGATAACACAGGTAAGGAAATAATAAAAACACACCTCTGTATGATGCTGTGAAACTGGTTGGCATGTGCAAAATCAGAAAAAGCAAAGGTGAAAGAAGTCTATTAGGGGGATATGTGGCACAATCCAGTTAAAAGCATTCTTAGGATGCAGTTCTTTTCATTTTTAGACAGAAAAAACTCCTACACTCCTGCAGGACTTCTTTTTTCTGTCTAAAAATGCATAGGATTGCATACTTGGGGGGGGGGGGGGAACTCTGTTCATGGTGGAAAAGGACAAACAGTGTGGAAGGACCTGCAAAATATTTACTCAAATGATAATTGTCCTAAGGGTGATGGAGGTAAGGCTTGTAATTTGTACCCAGAGCTGGCTCTAGGATAAATAACATGAGGAGTGCCTTTGGTGCCCCCCTGGTCAGCTTTGCAGGGCCATGCAGAGGATTTCTGGGCCCTGGTGCTGGTGTGATGTTCAGAGCCCTAGTGCTGCCCCCTACAAAGGCTCATGCATATGTGTACAAACCTGGAGGCCACATATGAGAATTATTGCACATATAGACTACTCAGAATTCTCACCTGCAGTTCCATCTTGCCCTGGGATCAAGCAGAATGATAGACTTGCTTCCAGCTGAGCTCTTACACTTTACAGCTTAATTTTATTATTGCTGATATAGTGCTTAAAGTGTTTACAGTATTTGGAACACGCAAGAGCCCAGTAATGTTGCCTCAAAGTAAAGCTGTCTTCCACTGATTTTTACCTAGTGGAAATGACATCAAAGTGGAAATTAAAAAAGAAACATCCTCTAAAGCTAACTGAAGAAAGAACTTTTTTGTAGTTAGTATCCAAACAGCCTGTAGAACCTTGGAAAAATGGTTAAGGCACTTCCTTTTTGCCACCTTAGCTCACTGCAGACAGTACATTTAAAAACACAGCCACTGAGCTCAGCTTGACACCCCAGCCCAAAGGCTGGTCCTCTTTGTACCTCTTTCTTTAGGTGCCAATTTTGTTTTTAAAACAGCAAACTAGGATGCAAACAGGATAGGACTGATTGGCAAGTGCCAATTACTAGCAGAGAACACATAAGAAAATGGTTCTGCAGGCAGTAAACAATTCTTAATTCTGATAAACAGAAAGCCCAGTGCTAATTAATAAACTGACACTCATCATAGGATGCTGCGATGGGGACTTAATTTCTGTTCATCAGCTGAAGCCTATTAAGTTGTTCTCTCATTAAGGCCAGTAGCATTCCTCACATAGCTTGTTTTGCAAACTCAAGAACGTTTGCTGTCTACTTGGCATATAGTTCAGGAGCATGATTTATTTATATTATAGATCCAGTGAGGACCCAGTAGCAGGCATTATTTTTCAGACTCTCACATACTCGTTATAAATCTGGGTCATGAAATATGTCACATAATATTCCTGGCAAGGGACAATATACAACATTCTGTAGCATATATATTTTCCCCATTCTACCATCAATGGTTGGGGGGAGGGGGGGAGGTATGGAATTTTCACTGGGGAGTCAGATTAGGGGGTGTCATGTAGAATTTCAAACTTAAACCTTGCCTTTCTGTTCTTCTACGAGCTGAAACCTGAGTGATTGCATTTCAGAACTAAGGCTGGAGAATTTACCAAAGCAGAAGTTTAGAAAATGCTTGAATGAAAGCAGGCCCAATTCAAACAGGCTCTTCTCCAGCTGGGCTTTAGAATGCATTTCTGCCACACCTGGGCTTTGCTGCCATTCTTCTGCCGGGAAACACCCCACCACCCATCCCCACATTCCTACCTTACTTTGGGAAGGAAGAGAAGGTAACATGTGGTGGCAGTGCCAGAAGGTGCTTGCATTTGGGTACCAGCTGTGGCTATAGGACTAGAATGCCAGAGAGAAAATAAATCCTGTTTGCCTTTAGGACTTTCAAAGCACTCATTCTCTTCTTCTGATTTTTGACTTCAACACTTCTCTAGCATTCATCTGCCAAGCTTTTTAGGATTAGTATATGTGGGCAAATGTTAGTTTGGAGTGCTGAAACAAGAACTGAAGGGAAAGGAGTCATCCATAATGGATTTTACACATCAGAGGAAAGCAATGGTCAGAACTAGACACTGCAGCAGCTGCCACTGAATGCAGCACCTTTGTGTTTCCACCAATGCTCTCATAATGTCTAATAATATAAAATGTGTAATATGAGATGCCCTTACCATGCCACTTTATTGCATGCAAGGATAAGGGAATTCACAACATGATGACATCATGCCACACTTTTTTATTACTGGATACTTTACCGGATATAAGACAGGCGAGGGAAAGCAAGGCCAGAGCATCTCTCCTATGAGGGAAGGTTACAACTAGGGGTGTGCACAGGAGGAAAACTCGTATCAGAATCGGAATCGGGACCTCAGATTTTGCCCTGGATTAGATCGGACAAAAGTGGAGGTTCCTCGGATCAGATCCGATTCCGATACGAAAATCGGATGTCCGATTTTCAGATCAGATGCCATTTTAGGTGTTTTCACCATAGGCTTGCATTGGGGGAAAGACAGTTTTCGCCCAATGCAAGTCTATGCAGAAAACATGGGGGTGGGTGAGTGGGGACCTAACTCTCCCCCCTCCCTGTCCCTCCCCCCCACTCACGCTCCTTACCTGCAGGGGCCGTCCACTTCCGTCCGCTGCCGCCCACTGGTCCCTTCTACTGAGAAACAGGCTTCGCAACCTGCCTCAGTAGAGCACCGGGTGACATCACTTTTAGAGCCATCCAAATTGGTGGCCATCACTACATCTTGTGGCAGCAAATTTCATAGTTTAACTATGTGTTGTATGAAGGGCTGTAGCTCAGTGGTAGGGCACATGCTTCACATGCAGAAGATGTAGAGGGACCTATGTTCCTATGAAGAAGTACTTCTGTCTGGCCCCAACACTCTATTGTTGAGCCCTGATGGACTTACCAGTGCTCTGAGTAATACTGACTGCTGAGATTCTCCACTGAAATTACCCACCATGACCCAACCAGGAGTGAAAGCAAGCATGGCATCAACACCTGGCACCCAGGCAGCTGGGTCTAATTGCCATTTCAATTTCCCACAATGCTCCCATCACATCATCATTCCATGGCATTGTGAGAAATGAAATTGGCAGATAGACCCAGCAGGTCTTGGAGCAGCAGGTCAGATTTTATTTTATTTTAAATGGGGGGGGGGGGGGACTAGAGCAGTTGTCAGTGATCTGACATCCTTGAGCAAATCTTTAAGGGTTTGGGTCCCAGCATTTGCTCAAAGATACCAGACGCCAACACTGGACCTGGGGAGGAAACCTTGGGCTCTTTCATTGCCACCTACACATGTGCTGCCTAGCTCCAGTCAATGCTGTGATAGAGGAGGGATGTCACATTATATTGGTTGTATTCCTTTCTTGTCTAGCTACACAGCAAGTTAGTACTGGGGTGCAGAACCCAAGGCCTGGGGGCCAAATCTAACCAACCTGGGACCCCAGTTTGGCCTCTGGGGTTTCCCAGAAGGTTATGTCCTCTGCCCTAGCCCCATCCCTTTCTCCAACCATTGATCATTTGGTGGCTTCCTGGCTTTTGTGCAGTTTTTCCCATACTAGAAGGTTGAAATGCCAGAAGTCTTAGTTGCTGGCAGGTTAAGAGATTTAACCAAAAAGTGCAGTTATTTGGGGAGGTTTTGCCCCCATCCCTTTTACATTTGGCCTTGCCCTCCACTGGAATGTGGCCCCAAGAACATCTCCACAATGGAATTCAGTCCTCAGGCTGAAAGGGGTTCAACACTAGTGCATCATTAGTCATTGCCAATACTGAGTACAGACTTGCATCTTCAAGAAGGAATTCCTGCCCTCTTCCCTACTTTAGCTCAGGGCATGTTCCAGCTGTGAGGGGAGGGGGGTTGTGAAAGAAATCTTCATTAGGGACACAAAGGAGAAGAGTTTTTTTTAAATGTTCAATAGACTGTTATACTTCATGGATGGCACCATCACAAATAGAGGTGGGTTTTTTTATCAAATAAGAAAGGTATAAATATCCAGTACAATTTTAGCATTTAATGCTTTCTTCTAATTAATACACAGCACAGGAAACAGTGTTCTGATTATTAAACTTCAATATAATTATGCAAGGCAAATGAGTAATTATTGTATACATATAAGAACTGGGTCTTGGCTGAATGTCAATAAGGAACAATAAAGATACTCCCACAGCATTTAATAAACTCTGAGACCTTTGTGTTCTGCACTAAATAATTTTCTGTTTGCTTCTATTCTGCATCAGATCTGCATATTTATTATTTAGTTAATATAGAAGTTAAATAATTTCTTTTAATATATATGGAGCAACAAACTTTCCCTCTTCACAACTGAAGCAAGAACACATGAAGGTAATTTACGGATGCCCTCTAGTTTCATTGCTTTTTAGCTATAAAATTCCATTTCTTAAAGGAAAGATTACCTGAGTGAGAAGTTTCATTTGTGTGACAAACTATAAAAAGAACTAGAAAACTTCTTTGGAAATTGGTTTGTAACTCTTTTTTTTTAACCACCAATGGATTTATTCAAGAAAGGTGAATTTAAGAAAACTATACTACCAGTATCTGAATGACTGCATTCACTCAACAAGAAGTCACGGCAGAAATAATTGCTACTGCAGACATAGGCAATTTCCACCTCTGACCCCGCCCCCACTGAGGGCTGCACTAGGTAGGAAATAATAATGATTTTAAAAAACCATAGATAGCAAAGCACTCCATAGCACTCAGTAGCACTAACCAGGGCTATCTGAGAAAGGTGTGCCTGAGGTCTCATACCACATATCCTGGAATTTTATCCTCTGATTCCCCCCCCCCTCTGTACACTAGGACTAAACACCATTGCACAGTAACTTGGTTTGCACTCAACAAGAAGCCACCATGGTGGAATTTCCCCATGTGGCTTCTCGCTGTGTGCAAACTTGACAAAGATGGGTTGTTGGGGTTCTTGACAAGCCATGGGCTATTTTAGGGTTGCAGGAATATTTCTGTTCAGAAATACATTTTACCAACTTCAGTGGGTTTTAAGAACCTTCCCCAGCCTGGTGCCCTCCAAATGATTTGGAGTCCAATTCCCAGCAACTTCGCCAAGCATGAACTCTGGGAATTCTACTCCAAAACATCTATATGGCATTAGGATAGGGAAGGCTGATATATAATTTGCTGTATTAGTCCAAGTGAACATGCAAAAAATTGCACTGTGAGTTGTTCTACTTGTGTTACATTCATATTTGGGAAGCTAAAAGTGTTGTCACAGTATAATTCTGTGCCTACCTCTGCTTCAAGCTGACTCCCACCTGTTTCAAATCTAAGTGATGTTCAACAATGGCCTTGGAAAATGATGATAAGTCAAGTAAATCATAGCCCATTCCAGGAGCTTATAATAGCTGTCAGCAAGCTGACTGACAACCTGGTACAACAGAGAAGCCAAATATAACTGTGAATCAATAAGGAAAGTGGGGGAAACAAACTGAATTCATAAGCCCCTGAGGCTATAAAGAAATAAAGTCTTATTTGCTATTGATAAAAGAGTAGGTATGATGTTGAAATGAACGACATTTGGGGCTATCCCCAAAAGGCGTTTTTTAGCACCTGAAAAACAGCTACCATACCCCAAAGCCAGTTTTTCATATTGTTTTGAAGATAGATTAACCAATTCCTAATGAAGAGATTATTCACGCTTTTTTTAAAAAAAGGCATTGGGTGTCTATACATAAAGCACCCCCCTTCCTTTGAAAGTCCTTTTGAAATTGGAAGTCTTGCTATTTATAATTCAGGACAACTTTGCACTCAATTGATGTTTTGTTCTTTTATTCAATTGGACCTGGGGCAAACTTCTTTCTCAAACCCTATAAATCACAATCAGTTTTGCATGAGCAAACTGGAGCATATAACTAGAATATGTTTCCAAAAATTCTCATCAAAATTTTCCTTTACTAATTCAATGTTGAATATTGTCCTCCTGAACTCTGAATTAGGGCTGTGCACGGACCACCTGATTCGTTTCGGATCTCTATTTGTCACTTCCAAATCAGGCTCGATTCACTTTGGGTTGATTCAGACCCCCCCAATTCGCTTCGGATCCAAATCCGAAGAGAGATTCGGACCTCCGAATCGAAATTCTGATGACTCATTTTCCCCATAGACTGGCATTGGGAGAAATAAATGCCTATAAGTTTTTCATTTTTAAATTTATTTATTTATTTATTTATTACATTTGTATACCGCCCCATAGCTGAAGCTCTATGGGGGACCTTGCAGATGGCCTGGAGCTATTCATGTGTGACAAATTTCAGAAATATAGGTGCAGGCGTTTGCACTGAAATGGCTACCAGATGGGCAAAATGATCATTTTTCAAAAATTCATAGCCACAAAACGCCTGCACCTCTGTATCTGAAATTTGCCACACACGAGTAGCCCCAGGCCATCTGCAATGTGCCCAAGTTTCATGATTCTATCTTTAAAAATAAAAAAGTTGTAGATGTTTCTTTCCCCCAATGCAACCCTATGGGGAAAAACACTTTAAATTAGTGATGTGTATGGTATCATTCTGATGTCCGATAACAATACAATAATGGTGTTATCGGACATCTGATTAATGGCAACGATACGATAGAAATCCCTCCGAATTTTTTTCAGTCCGATAATATCGGATTTTATCAGATTATCGGGCCGCTATTAAAATTTCAGACTTGAAACTTGGTCACAGTGCTTATGGTGTATGCCTAACTATGTGTATTAAATTTCAGAACTATCCCTCCAACCGTGTATTTTATATGAATTTTTAAAACATCGTTTAACTTCTGACAGCTCAGAATGACAGCTCGCCACGTGCATTCAGAGGTCTGTCAAAAAAGGTGCACAATGTTAAAAAAATTCATATAAAATACGGGGATGGTGGGATTGTTCTGAAATTTGGCGCATATATGAGGCACCACGTGCTAGACGTGTGCCAAATTTCAGATCAATCCCTCCAACCCTCGATTTTATATGATTTTTTTAAACATCGTGCAACTTTATTGACAGCTGGTTGACTGGGCCGCTGAGCTGTCAAAAATTTTGTACATGTTCACAGCTCCACCACGTATGGAAATAAGTTCCAACCTCCTGACATCCCCTCCAACAATTCCTGGGCACTTTTTTTATCTATCTGATGGGATCTTACTGGCGTTAAATACCATCTCCATACTGTCTTATAATAATTCTCCTTAATTCTAATCGACAAAAGCTTTAACATTCTTGCATCCCATATCCTCCCCCAGTTGTATTCATTAATTTGTTCCTTTAAATCATCTTCCCAAATCTTTTTAAGAGAGTCTTGATATTCCTCATCCTCTATCAAAATTTTATATATTTCACTGGTCAAACCTTTTTTAAAATTAATTTCTTCCTTCTTTCCTCTTGATTCAATTAAATCTTCAAATATTGTATTCTTTCTACATTCCTTATTTTTACTTTTCCAATCCTGTGTCCATTGTTCCAATTGTATACATTTGAACCAAGCTACCTTTTGCCCTATTAATAACTCTCCAATTTGCTCCTTATTTATTATTCTTTTTAACCAATCTCTTAATTTAATAATTTTCTGTTCCCTCAGACCCCCTTCCAAC
This sequence comes from Anniella stebbinsi, assembly GCA_029215795.1. Lineage (NCBI taxonomy): Eukaryota > Metazoa > Chordata > Lepidosauria > Squamata > Anniellidae > Anniella > Anniella stebbinsi. The sequence continues at coordinate 138,268,327 of JARDYH010000005.1, read as the reverse complement.
TCTGCTTTTAAATTCCTTGGAAAGTCCCCCGTTACTACAACTGGGGTAAGAGGAGAAACTCCTGGTATTAACTTCTCCTTTATTTTTCCCCATATCTCTAAAATATTTTCCAACAACGGGTTGTCCAGGCCCTTCAGATCTTTTTTTTTTGCATTTTAATAAAAAAGATATTTTGCAATTTAAAGTCTTGTTCCCCTGTTTGCGTCTCTAACCATTCTAAGTCGTCCTCCCCCAATATACTATTTATAACATGTCTTAATTGATTAGCAATATAATACTTCTTTATATTTGGAAGTCCTAAACCTCCTTTCTTTTGAGTCTTATACCATAACACTTTATTAATCCTTGCTTTTTTATCTCCATTACAATTTTTTGCCAACTCTTTAACTCTGCTTCCGTTATTTTAATCGGTAACATTCTAAACAAAAAATTAATCTTAGGTAATATCTTCATTTTAATAATCGCTATTCTACCAAATCATGAATGCTTTAATTTTCTATATACCTCTAACTTTTCCCCTATCTGTTTTTTCAAACTAGCAAAGTTCATTTCTTCTAACCTATCTAAATCTTTTGCAATGTTAAATCCTAAATAGTGTATTATATTCTTAAGCCTCAAACCTAGTTTAGATTTACACTCCTCCATTTCTTTCTCGTTATAGTTAAATAACATCATTTCTGACTTCCCCCAGTTAACTTGTAAGCCAGTAATCTCTCCAAATTCTCTCAAATGCTTCTTTATCACATCCCCACTCTCCAGGGGATTTTCTAACGTCAATAATGTATCATCCGCAAACATATTCATTTTAATCTTTTCTTTCCCACCTATCCCTTTTAATCTTACATCCTCCCTTATAACATTCGCCAAAATTTCTATCACTATTGCAAATAAAATCGGTGAAAGTGGACATCCTTGTCTAGTTCCTCGGGCTAAAGTAATCTGTTGCGTTAACCCATCATTAACTATAATTTCTTCTTTACTATTTTTATACAACTGATCTATCACTCCTATAAACTTATCTCCAAACCCAAAAGTTTTTATAATTTTTTTAAATGCTGGCCATTCCACACAATCAAAGGCTTTAAATATATCTAGTGCTAACAATCCTGCTTTTAAGTTCCTTTTTTAAATAATATTAATTATATTTAAAACTCTTCCAATTAAATTAGACATTTGCCTTCCTAAAATAAATCCACATTGTTCTTTCCTAAGATATTTATTTATAAAAGTACACATTCTTTTTGCCATTATTGCCGTAAAAAATTTTGAATCTTGATTTATTAACGAAATTGGTCTATAGGAGGCTGGGTCCGTCAAATCCTTATCTGGTTTCGGGATTAATATAATCAAAGAATGATCCCATGATGGCGGGGTCTTTCCTCCTTCTATTATACTGTTAAATAACTTTTTCAATTTTGGTATTAATATTGCTCTAAATGTTTTATAATATTTTATAAACCATCTATCCCCGGAGATTTCCCTCCTTTTAATTTATCAATAATTCCTTCTATTTCTTTTTCTGTAACCAAACCTTCCATATAATCCCTATCTTGACTCTGTAATCTTATTTTCCAATTCCTCTCTACATATTCCCTTACATTAACCTGTGGACCCATCTCTGATGCATATAATTCACTATAAAATTCCTGAAATATATTTAATTTATCCTTCATTAAATTACATCTTTTCCCTGTCTTATCTTTAATTGTCCCTATCGTATTCTTAGCCCTTTTTGACTGAGTGGACCTGGCCAGCATCCTAGAATTTTTGTTACAATATTCAACAAAATCCCTCCTCAAATATAGCAAATCCCTTTGAACCTGATCTTAGCTCTTCTTTCTCTAATTCCTTCTTCTTAGCTTGAATTTGGGCAAATAGGCGTATATCTTTTGTCTCTCTTACTTTTTCCTCTAATTCCCTTACCTCCTTTTCAATCTTTTTATTTTGTGCTTCCTGTTGTTTTCTTAGGGTACACCTTTCCCTAATACAAATCCCTCTTGCCACTGCCTTCATTGTATCCCATAAAATCCCTTGAGAGTTTTGTTCTACTTCATTAATTTCCCATATTATCTGCATTTCTTTTTTTATTTTTTCAACAATAGTTTTATTATTTAAAATCCTCGTATCCATTCTCCACCTCTTTGCCTCTCTATAATCCTTCTTCATTTTAATATCCGCTGTCATTACTACATGATCGGAGACTTTAATAACCCCTATAGCACAATCTATAATTTTGGAAAACATATTTTTTGACACAAAAATAAAATCTATCCTGGAATAACTCTTAAACCTTGGTGAGTAGAAAGTATATTTCCTTTCTTCCCCCTTTAAAACCCTCCAAACATCCATTAATTCTTTTCCATCCATTAATTTGCTTAAACCCGTCTTCCCACCAGTCTTAAGAGCTTTTAATATATTATCCTTATCCTTTTCTTTATCTAATACCATATTAAAATCTCCTGCCATTACAATATTCTTTTTCCCCATTTCTCCCACCGCAGTAAAAACTTCATCGAAGAATTCCATTTGTTTCCCATTAGGAGCATACACATTAATCAATATATATTCCTCCTCCCCTAACATACAAAAAATTATCAAAAATCTACCCGATTCATCCTTCTTCACTCTTTGAACATTAATACCACATTTTTTTGAAATTATTATCGCTACTCCTCTAGCTTTGGAAGTACCCAATGCTTTCTCATATATGCCCACATCCCTCATCCGAAGCTCATTTATACCCTCCTTTGATTGATGAGTTTCCTGCAAGAAAATAACATCTGCTTTTTCTTTTTTTAATAATGCTTCTATTCTCTTCCTTTTTATAACAGTTCCTAGCCCTTTAACATTTAAGGTTGCCACTCTTAATTTATTTTCCATCATGCCTCACACAAAGCTCTTTATTGGTCTCCCCCTGCGATACATATACCCCCTTTACCCTCCCCCCCACTTACCCCAAACTTCACCCCCCTCCTCACCAGGCCCTCCTGGGCAATGGCCCCAATATTTTTAGAACTCTTCGGGGGGGGGGGGGAGAAGTGACACAACAATCCCAGAGTGACAGCTGACCCTCCCCTCCCTTATAATCTCTTCTTTATCCCTGCTCAAACATAGTTCTTTATTGACTACTTCCTCCTGCAGCTCTTTCTTCCACCCTTGTTTCTCCATCATCAGTTGCGTCGACCAGATCCAACTTCTCCAGAAGCTCCATCCCCTGCTGACATGATATTATTCTGTGTTGTTTCCATTTCCACATAAATTTCAAAAAAAAACCTGGATACCCCCAGCTATATGTTATCGCCTTCTTCCGCAGGGTAACTGTACACAGTCTGACGCTCTTCCGCCACTGGACCGTCTGAGGGCATAGATCATTATAAACCTCGATTGGAGTTGCTTGTAGCATCGGTTGACCAAGACGTCTAATTGCTTGCATTAGCTTTTCTTTCTTGTAATAGTTGGCAAATTTGACAATTATATCCCTTGGAAACATTCCTTTCTTTTTATAGCCCACTCTATGGATCCTCTCAATGTCAGCCATCTCCCACACTTCCTGGGGGTCCAATTCTTTAATCCATGCCAATATTATATCTCTCAAAACCTTTGGGTTCTCCCCCTCTTGCTCCTTAAAGGATCTAATCTGAATATTTACTCTCCTGTCTCTGTCCTCCAAAGCAATTAAACGTAGGTCCATCCTTTGCATTTGCTCCCCCTGCTGCTTGGTAGTTTCTTTAATTTGCTCATTGTCCTCCTCCAATTCAGACATTTTCTCCACCACTGCTTGGAAGCCTGTCAAAACCTCAATTTGCGAGTCCATAATTTGGCCTTTAATTCTCTCCTCCTGCTTTGCCAGAGCATTATCTAACATCTTCTGAAAGTTATCCATTAATTCTCTCAGTGACCACGACTGACTTTCTTTAGATGTTTTAGGAATTGTTCCTGGCTTGCTTCCAGTTTTAGAACTCCCACTTGCGGAAGGAAGCGGAGCTGCCTTCTCGCCTCGATCCGAAGGCTGTTCCTTGTCAGCCATTATTCTAATGAGCCGTTCCCAGTTGCTATCTGATAGGTGCTTCTTCGGCAGTCTGATCCAGCCGGGGCCACTTAATTTGTCACCTTTTAATCCCTTTTTCATCAGGCTACACTTATAAATCCGTGCCCCTCCACATAGATCTTAACTGCCACATTCTAGAATCTTTTCGGCTCTTATCAGACAGATGTATTTCAACTTCTCACACGCTCGGCTGGGGGCACTGAAATCCTCCTTCCATCCAGCTTCAATTATTTGCTTAAGCCTCCCCCCACACCCAGACCCTTATCAGCCAGTCTTAGCTCGTTAGCTGGAGTAATAAACGTCTCAATTACCAGCCTCTGGCCGCCTGCCAGGAATCCCGGACCGCTTTACTTTCTCTTTCACTCAGAAGAAACAGCAACACTTCCAAGCTTTACATCCAATCTTTAATTTGCAATCCGTCATCTCCAAGACAAGGATTATATGTTTATTCCAACGCTTCCGTGAGAGAGCGAGAGATCTCCAACCTCACTCCATTCTCGCTAGGCCACTCCCCAGGGGTAATCATTTATGAAAAAAATTCAGAGCAATTTTTTAAAGATCATGGTACTTTGAAAGCAACAGGGAGGCCCCGTCAACCAGCTGTCAAAACTAGCACGATCTTTAAAAAAATCATATAAAATCAAGGGTTTGAGCAATTGCTCTGAATTTTTTCACAAATGACTAGCCAGATCCCATCTTCAATGTCCCACAAGTTTCAAGTTTTTATCTTTAAAAATGAAGAAGGTACAGTGGGGGGGGCTTTTGGGGGACCCCCTATAACTTTTTAATTTGAAAAGAAAGATCACCCCGATTCACTTCAGATTTGGGATTCGGATCTGAAGCAATGCACAGCCCTACTCTGAATGCTTGAATATTCATCAAATGCTTGGTGTCTGTATTTGCCATCCAATTATATTTGATTTCACTATTTGATATCTGACAGTTGAGATTTGACAATATTTGTTAGTTGACATGTAGTCGTTTTTCCTATTTGACAATACTAATGGCTGATATGCAGTAGTATAGAAGACAACTGTTTTCAAACTTTCTGCTTTTAGGAAACACTTTTCACATCAACCTGTCTGCCAGTAAACCCTGGCATCTGCTAGCAAACCCTGGTGCATTGCAGAGATTGTGGACACAGTTTACACACTGGGACACTTCTGGGCCTCATTTACTGTTTGAGACTACAATCTTAAACGTACTTACCTGGGAGTAAGTCCCATTGAACTTGGTGATGCTCACTTCTGAGTATAGGATTGCACAGTGAGAGTATATGACAGCAGACCTATAATGGTTTTAGTAGCTTAGATAACATCTGTCAAGAAGGGCATGACTCAGTGATAGAGCACATAACCCAGATTCAGCCCCTGGCATCTCCAGGTAGGACTGGAAAAATCCCTTCCTGAAACCCTGGAGGGCTGCTGCCAGTCAATGATGTCAATACTGAACTAAATTGACAAATGGTCTGACTCAGGTTAAGGCAGAGCTAGCTTCCTATGTTACTAACATGCATACTAAATATTATTAGATATTTGGTGTCTTCTGATTTGATGGCTACCACAATCAAAGCAATTTAGAAGGACCAACAGCTATACAATAATAACATTCAAAACTTGGCATAAAATACTGCATTTGAAAACACTGAACTTTTAATTTCTTATGGCACATGCCAAGACTGAAAGGTTTGCTTTTTTTAAAGAAGTACTTCAGAATATTCACTTGAGCTTTGAGCAACACATCCAGCAAGCTTTTTCAAAATATCCCATAATACTTTAAGGTGTGTAATTACGTGCCATTCAACATTTTGTTTCTAGCACAGCAATTCTTATTGTTCTAGAGGAAAAAGGTAAAAAAAAAACAGCAACATATGGGGAAAATCCAACAATCCATAACCATCATGCGGGAATCAAGACAGGAAATCCAAATAGAGCCATCCTAATCTACCTAAATTAGTAACTGTGAGAAGACTGAGCTGTGAACTTGGAAGTCCCTGCCATTCAAGCTCAGCGGATGGCCTTCTGCAAGCTATGACCTTTTAGAAATATGTGGATTATTTATTTATTTATTTATTGCATTTTTATACTGCCCAATAGCCAAAGCTATTATTTTAATTGCTTTTGATTTAAGTTTCATTGTACAATTTTTGGAACTGCAATGTTGAAAATGGCCTTGGGATTTACAAAATAAATGTGTATAAATTGCTGACCTACCTATCATAAAAGGTTGTTGCATTGTAAAAATGCTGTTAGAAATGCCATACATTATTATAATAATCATATATATTTTCCCCTTTTTATTGTGAATATCAACAAAACAGTATGGAAAATAAATAATGAAAAAGAAAAAACCAAAAAAAACAACAACACCCCACATTACATATATAGGAATATTGTCATTTTTCCATCGAGTATACCGTTTGTTGTTTTAAAAAAGGGAGAGAGATACACATAGGTTTCAAGAAAAGCAGACCAAATATCCATGTATTTATCCACTCGCAAGTTGCGCCTATGTAACACTGCTGATACTGTTATTGAGTCCTCAATCCATTGCATTACGGGTGGTGAGAATTTGTCCTTCCAACATGATAATATAAGTCTTTTAGCTGTCATAAGGTCTCTGAAGATCCAGTTGTGCTAATCATATAATCATATATGTAAACTGATAGTCAAACAATGAAAGCAGTGATCTTCAGCTCCCTAAACCCTTCAGGATAATGGATTTGGGGAAACTCAGACTGGGGCTAGATCTACACTACTGCTTTATAGCAGCACTGAAGTGTACTGATAACTGTTGGGAAGCATTACACATTCCATATACCGCATCCATCGTGTTGTTTTCTGCTTTTTATTCCACATTATCCAAACTACCACAACAAATGTCATTGTGTGTCCTACCAGGTAAATACACAAGAGGAATATAGTGTTACAATGATGGGATTGTAATGATATGAACCAAAGATCTGGCCTGGATATCTAATGCTTGCTGTTCACCAGTTCCCCCTGATAAGTAGGCTCCAACCTTGTCTCTCAGATCTTGCCCTAGCAACCATCATTCATGCCTTTGCAACCTCATGGCTAGACTGCTGCAAAGGGCAACCCTTAAAGATAACCTTCAGCTGCTAGAGAATATTTTAGACCTCCTACTGTTTATTCTGTCTCTACAATATTTTCATGTTGCCTCTCAGGCTCAATCCCCCTGTCTAAATAAGGCAAGCTCTTTGTAAAAGCAAACAGTAACATCTACTCCAGAGTAATAAGGCTTTGATTGATTTTCCATTTCTTATTGCATCAGTCACTAACCTGTTATTGCAAAGTTGACATTGAGGTATGATTTATCCTGGCATAATATAACTGCAAGATGATATGAGCAGCAAGGCTAGGCCTAATCCTCCAACTGTTTGTGCCAGTCTTAGCTCAAGCTCTAGTATGGTTTGGCAACAAGCTTCTAAACAGAGACCCCTTTTATTGTTAGGTAATCTTGCTTGATGTGCTGCTGAAACCATAAAACTAAAAAGGGACTTGGCTGAGATTCATGAGTTAGTTTGGGTTCCTCAGATGGAATTTGTGCTCCATACTTTCATCAGCCTTGATTGTAATAGACAAACACATTTTAGTTTATTTGTTCACTATCGCTAACACTAGCTCAATGGGCTTCTATGCATTTCCTCAAATGATACACTACTAACCACATCAGTTATGTGTTTCCCCCCCCCCATCCATAATTCAAGAAGTGATGAAGTTGTTACAGTGTCTTTAATTAGTATGTGTTCTCTTCTAATCAGTATAATACTACATCACCCTTAACTGTATCAGTGTACTGCTATGGAGTTTCTACCCATCCAGGGCAATGAATAACATAAATGCATATCACCAATTACAAAACATAAAAGAGAATGTATTCCTGCAGCGTTGACGTAGCATAAGTTGTATTTTATTGATTTGTGATATAGTTATTAAATGGGCAGCATATCCTGGGGGAAAGCAAGGAGTGAGTGGGTTGGAAAGTAAGAGACCTCGTACATGCTCAGAACTCCTGGAGGAGTTATAAGTGTATTTTGTTGTGGTGTTATTAATCTGTTTTCCAAATGTGGTTGGAGGACTGTTAATTAAAAGCCTCACTAAAATAGCAAATAGAAAAAAAGAAAGAAAAAGGTACCACAAAGAATGATAAATATATTACTTAAAAATGGTAGGAGCATAATCATAATCAATAATAATAATAATAATAATTCATTAAACAAAAAACCTATGGTTTACAAAAACAATGTTCAGGCTCTACAGTTTCCAACCAAGCACCAAAAAGCAGGGAAATTGGGAGTTAAAGCTCTTAAGCCTTAAGACCACATCCTCCCTAAGGAGGCAGAAAGTGCAAGTGAAATTCTCATTCTCCCAAAGCAGATAAACCATGAGGACAGGGTGGAGAATATGTGTCGGGTGTCACGTGCTTCATGAACAATTCACTAAGCGGGCTTAGTGAATTGTGAACTGAAGGTTTGGCATTTTGTTATGAGAAGCAACTGTGTCTGTTCTCTGCTTATCTCTTACTGTGGGCCGAAGCCTTGAGTTCTGTGAGAACGAAGGAGTTGTTTAAGAAAGGTGGGGGCTATCTTGCAGACTGTCCCTCACATTGTGTCATCATCAAGAGGAGGTTGAACTGTGCCGCCCTGTTGGCACATGAGTTTGGATTACAGGCCTGAAGCCCTGTCTGTCAAAGTAGCTTAGAATTAGCCAGCCTCTATCCTATATTAGCTACGTCCTAAGAGTAATTCCTTTGCTAGGAATTATCTCGTCTACTGCTCTTGTGTCTCTGCTGTTTCTGTTTTGCTGTTCGCTATGCTTGCCAAGAAACTTGTGTTTGGGACTCTATCTGATTTGGAAATGCTTGATGCACTCTGTACATGTTCTGTTGCTATTTGGACTTGAAACTTCTAAGAGCTATGCCATGAAAAGTGCCCTGTGGCTTTTCATAGATTAGAACTTGAGATTACTGTTCTGGATTCGTGTTCTATAGTCTGCTGTTTCCCTGCATGGAGCCAAAGTTACGGGCACAGGGAGGCAGAGGCTGATTGTTGCTGTTCTACAATTCTGTGGGGGGGGACCTGTGAGAGGACCTTCCTCAGTGCTAAAGCTATGTGAATTGGGAAGGCTCCCTAGGTCGAAGAGGTTTATTTCCTGACGTCTTGGTTCGGTGATCTGCTCAGGGTTCCCCGACAGGCTGAGTCTGATTTACTTCAAGATAGTCTTACCTACTGTCTGGAGGCTTTCCGTGAGTGTCCCTATGTTCCAGAAGATTCCAGTGCAGTGTGGCCACTCCTGCCCTCTAGGGACTAGGGTTAACTCTAAATGTCTACCCATGAGTGAGTGCTGTTCGCATTCAGCCGTTCTACCTGAAAGCTGTCTGGTCCGTCTTCAGCTTCAAGTGTGTATTTGCAGAAATGAAACCGTTATGCTTTGAATTCCGTGTGATTTACAATAAAAGAAGTCTCACAGTTGTTGGAGTGTGTCATTTTGCCTAAGTTCATGAGCAAAAGCTCTGAGGAGAGCTAAGAGTCACGACAGTATAATTCCTAGCCAAAGCCAAAAGCTGCTGAGTCAAGATTTTTCTCAAGCTGCAGTTTCCCTCAAATTCAAAAAAGACTTGCAGTAGCTTCTCTTCAAGATCGAGAACTGTTTAAATTTCTTCAAAAGAGTAAGTAAATTTCCCTGTTGCTTGGATTTACAAACCTTTGCCTGCATTTCTGTAGATGACCTGCCTGAAAGATTCACCCTCCCTCCACCGCCCAAAGCCAGCCGCATCGTTCTAACGTACTTTCGTTTTCCTCGCCAAAAGAAGCCGCTTCAAAGAGAAGGGGGGGAAGAGATAAAAAACACTTGCCGTCTGTTTCGTTTTCAGCCAATTTGGAACTTTTTTTCCTCTCATCCTTGCTAAAGACACTGTTCACTGATTTGAGACTTTGAATCTGTTCTGGTCATTTCAATTAGGGCCCTGTGCTAGCCTAATAAATTTTGTTCTAAACTTTGCTAAACTGTTGAATTTTGCTGTTACTGCCTTGCCATATTCTAAGATGATTGTGTTCTGTGTTCTGTACCAAATGTTTTGCTCTGATTCTGCTTTTTTTGTGTTTCTTGCCTTGTACTAATGTTTTTAAAATGTCATTGCTGATTTTAGAGATTAAGTCAAATGCTGTCCTATTTAGAAAGTTTTCTCCTTTCTTGGAAGCTTTTTGTCTTTTCCCCTGGCTGTCTCCGTTGCGCACCGGAAGGGGCTGGGGAAAGGGGTAAGAGTTTTCCAAGTTGGGAGGCGTTTTGGGGAGGGGAAAATGTTGGGTGTCACGTGCACCCCCCTCCCCCTGTCCCCTGCTTACCTTTCCTGGCCGTCTGCTCCCGTCTGCCGCCCCCTGCCCCCATGGTCTGCTTCCATCAGCGGGCGCCCGCTGGTACCCACCAATGGAAGCGGACAGCCCCACTAGGGAGTCCCCCCCTGCTTTCCGCTTCCATCGGCAGGCGTCAGCTGGAGCCCGCCAATGGAAGTGGCGGCGGGAGCCAGCAGGCGCCTGCCGACCCGCCGATCCATCCGAACCGGTTCGGAACCTTTCCGGATCGGATCGGATTGGATCGGCTGATCCAGCGGTGAGATCGGAAATCGGATAATTTATCCGATTTCTCCCTGGATTGGATTCGGATCGTGGATCGGATCCAATCCAGTGCACATACCTATTTAAAACATTTTAAATACACAACAATTTAAAAGTCAGAGGTACAGACAGAGGTCCAGATTATTTGCCAAAGGCCTGCTGGAAGAAAAAAGGGGTTGTCTGCCTCCAAAAACACATCAAGGAGGGAGCCAGTGTAGACTGCAAGGATTAGAAAGAAAATGCATGTGTACACTATGCAAAATACACGACAGCTTATTAAAAAGCAGGGTGACTAGGCCGAAACCAACATTGTAGGCCCAGAAGCACTTTGAAAGGTTTCAACATTGTACTTAAAACTTAACACTGGCCCAAACTAATTAAATGAAGTGTTTGAAGCTTTCAACTTTATAGCAGCATGGACCAAACTCTTAGAAAAGAGGGAAGGAGCACACTGTGTGTGTTTGGGGTGGGGATGGATAGAAAGGGATGTATAGCCACCTATTCCCAGGAGAGATCTGAAGATCAGGTTACCATGGATCCAGAGGAACCATACCCTGCTTCACCAGGGAGCAAAAGAGCAAACTGGCTTTATGAAGATAGCCCAAAATACTCTCAGAGCCAAAGGAAAGCATATTCCAGAAGAGCAAAGAGAACTCTTCTTCTTCTTCACTCAAAAGGTCTGTGCTAGAGGCAGCGGCCATTTCACCCACCCACCCCACAGAGCGATGCTACTGAGCGTGCCTCACACTATGAGGGAAGCATTGACTTGAATGAGAGGTTAAAATATTCCTTAAAAATCAACCAAAGGGAATTTTAAAAAAATGAAAAGCTTTCCACCAACTACAGTGAAGGAGGAAGAAGACCCCACCACTGGATTAATAAGGCTCTATAAATTATGCAATTTGTGAGCACAAAACTCAGAAACCGAAAGTCATTTGACAAAAGCAGGGAGACAGGTTTGTGTTCCTTTTCTACCTTAAACTGCTCTCCTTCCCTCAATCTTTCACCAATCTTCTTGAAATTTTCAGTAATGTAAAACAAACATTTCTTGCTGGCACCTGTAAATTTCAGAAAGGTTGGTGAAACATTGTAGATTTTATGGCTGTTAGAATGACCCCCCCCAATTATCACCTAACATGGCGGAATGTGTTTTTTACTAACGGCCCTTAACAATGGAGGCATGACTGTGCCTCCATTAATAATAATAATTATTATGATGTTGTGGGTTGTGAGGGGTTTTTTTTGTCTTTCTGATGTAAACATCAGACACAGACAGTTCTAATATACAGTGTTGAAGCACTGAGCACACTATAATGGCTTATGAAAATTCTCTTTATGATATGACTTACAGCTTGGATCCAAAGTTGTTCCTCCATTCATGTAAAGGGGGGTGATTTTCACCAATTCCCCCTTCCATCTCCTAATCATATTCCAACATGATTCCTAAGGGTCCCCCAACTACTTCAGAGGCTGCAAAGGGTGGGTGCGTGGGTGGGGAGATGGGCAAGTCCTGTTTTGTTAATGTGAACTTCGATCTGTTCACAGAAAAAAAGCTAGAATCAAAGCTTAGGTGATTTCAAAGACTGTTCTCAAAACTCATCTAAGAAATTTCAGCTAGGTAGTAGGAAAATGGAAACATATGAATGTGCCAGAAATGTATTGTTCATCCTATTCACAGAAAAAAGCTCATCTCATTTTCAGTGTGCATCTTGGTTGTCCTTATTTACTCTTCTACTAATGCACTGCTCAAATTATGGGGGCAGGCCTGGTTGTTCTATGTCTGGTCTCTCATAAACAGGCTGACACCATCTTGTCTTTATAACAACCTTTTATTCAGTCTTCTAGCACTTCCTTTACCAGTGTGTGGTGTTCTTTATTGCCCCCTCTGGTAGCCTGGTGTCACCACCTGGGATCCGAAGGCAGCTGCCAGGGCCTCAGTTTACGCCTGCCCTGGGCCCTCCACATCAGGCAAGTGGGCATATGGGTCTGCATGTTAATTTCTGACAATATTCCAGAATGACACTATACATGGGACTATGGGAAATTAAAATGGCAGCTCCGAGCAACTTTTATAGTACTGCTGCCACAGTTATTGCAATGTAGGCTTGAGGTGGCCCATCAATGTAAGAGAGTCCCATAAGAGGGCACTTTGCCCAAGCCCCCTTATACCTGGAGTTAGTCCAGCATGGGAGAAATTATAGGAGGGCCATTACTGGAAATTGCAAATTCCATATTCAACTCCTTCCCATTTTAGCATTGCCCCCTGTAGCCTTTAATATACCATTTCTAAATGGGGCATCTAAAAATGGTCCATCTCTATGACTGGTTTCATTTATTTTCTCTGTTGGATGAGTCCTCATTTTGTTCATATGGGCTAGTTTGCAATTTGGCAGCAAATTTCATGAACAGCAATTGATTTTCCAATGACCAATTGAAAACTATTGGAATTGCTTTGGATTTTTTTAAAATAAAAAAAACTTATTTAATTTGATAAACTGTTTAGTCTGCCTTTTTTCTCTCCCATTGTTCCTGCTGGGTCACAGAGATCACTCTTCCTGTGGTAGTTTAACTAAGAGCTCCATCAGATGACCATTTCATTGCATGCTCATTACAGGGCACTAACAGATTTTCGCAGGTCCATCTCACAATGTCATCTGCCTCCTGTGTGCCTCTGGCCCCTTCCAGACATCTTTGCGCCACAAAAAAAAAATGCCCCAGTATGTCCGACTTATTTTTAAAGATGGAAGTTGCCGCTATCTCCTGCTGTGTGCATGAGAAGCAGCGGTATTAAAATGGCCCACTGAATGGGCCACATGCACGTTGTTTACTTCAAAAGAGGAAGTAAAGAAGGGCAAATGCCTGGGCAGAGAAGCAACGGCAAACAAATATGATTTTCCCCATGTGATGACAGAATAAACCAATGGCGTTAATTACAATTCAGATGGGAGCCTGCATTTGGCAAGCCAGATAGTAAACTGAGATCACTCTTTTTAATTTAAAATGGCTGCTTTTCATAAATGTGGTGAGAGATGGAATAGAGAAAATTGATATTTAGAAATGTTATTTTGAAATGTACCCTTCTTGTGTCAGAGTTGAATTGGTGCAAGGCTTTCTCTGAGCAGCACCACAGAACGATTCAACTCTTTTAAAAGATGCCAAAATTTTCATGCCCTTGAATGTCCTCAACAGCTAAAAAGTTATACATTCTATAGGCTGACCAGATGCAATTAGTTCCTGGCGATATTCCCTTTTCATCACAACAGTTAAAGGTGCATGCACTATACTAAAGTGACCATATACAAAAGAAGGCAGGGCCCCTGCAACTTTAACAGTTGTGATGAAGAAGGAATTTCACCAGGAACTAATTGCATACAAATGACACTGGCTGAAATTCCCTTTTCTCTACAACTGTTAAAGTTACAGGAGCCCTGACCTGGACTTTATCTGGTCACCCTAATGACATTCTACCAAAATAAAGGTGTCTTTGAAACCTGGAAAGTGTCTCCGTTGTGATTGGGCCATGACAGACTGAAGTCCACCTGGCATCAGCATTGTTTTAATTTTTTGGAACTGCACACAGAGCTTTGGCTATTAGGTGACATACAAATGAATTATGATTATTTGTATTGCTGTTGTGATGATGGTGATGATGATGGTGATGATGGTGAGCTGTTCAGACCTTTTTATTTTTATTTTATTTTATTTTCTATTTTATTTTATTTTCTATTTTATTTTCTGTTTTCTATTTTATTTTTATCTTGACCAAAGTGTTGACTCACTTCTTTGGAGTTTGATTTTTTTTTTTTATTCTGCTCTAACTTTCATTGTAAAAATTAATTTTAGTAGTTTGGCTTTGTTTTGATAGACAACACAATATTCCTGTGAATAGGCTCCACACACTGAAGAGGCAGCAGAGCCACATCACTGGCCCCACCCCACACATGTTGAGTGTGGACATCTGCAAAAGGAAAGCCTATGTGTATGGACTTCACAGAATCAGGAATGCCAATCGAGCAAGATTCCCAATACTATGTGCACAGATGTCTATGTGTATAGGTTTCCCTTTTGCAGATATCTATGCATGATGCATAGACATTGGTGTCGGGCAGAGAAGGCACGTGGCTCTTCAGTGCATAGTGCCTTTTTCACAAGAGTAATACTTAAAGGTGACTGGTATTTTATGTATTTTTTAAACTTTTTGTAAGTTTGAATTTATATCAAAAGCAGAGTATACATTTTAAACTTACTATTGCTATAATAACAAAATCCTGCTGCCTCGGGTGTTTCAGTGTCTCTGTAAATCAGTAATGCTGACAGGGTGGAAACTACAAGCAATAATATTGAATGCAAACACCACATTCCTATTCAAATAGTGAACCAGATCCTTCACAGAGCAGCTGTTGGAGGCAATGCTCACATCTCCCCAAAGAGTCCTGCAAAATAATTGGACTCATTAGTCTCCTAGGTTGTACTGTCCTAGTTCCTTTTGTGTTTCTTCATAACCACAAGACAAAAATATAACCTTAGACCAGGCCTCTCATTACTGATAGCACAGACCACCAGCCATGTATTGTGATCAGCTAGTTGCTTGACGTCATTCCCGGTCTTTTGAGGAGATGGATGGTGGACTGCATTTAGATTGGCAGGTCAAAAGTTGTGGAAGCCTGCTCCAAATAGGAATCTCAATTTTCCAAATGGTGAACTATCCAAACGTTTAGGTGTTGCTCTCAGCATAAGGATTAATTAAAACGTTCTGTGTAGAGTTGGGATCTATGCATGTGCTTGCAATAGCATGCATCCAACATCTTTTCAAAACTTCCAATCTGTATATTGAATGTGTGCTTCCTGATCGCATATGACTATTCTATAAGCTGCAGGTCATCATGGCATTAGCATGTGAAGCATATCTTTCAAATCCAGATTTGAGAATAAGAGATGCTTCAGGAATTTGATCTTTGCAAATTCTGATTCAATCTGACCTGATCTACACCTCCCAGACCAATGTAAAAATCAGAGCTTATTCATCCAGCATTTTTGCACTTGTGGGATGTTCCAACCCAGGTTTTGGCTCTGAAAATATGATCAAACTCATTTAAACATGTGCATTTTGAGGAGAAAAACATTTAGAAATGTGCACTGTGAGAATACATATTTAAGTAAGTGTGTGTGTGTGTGTGTGTGTATCTAGATGTTATGTGTCATTTTGTGCCACAGTGCTCACAGGACCCACCATTTGCTTAACAGGGCTTTTGCAGTTCTAAAAATAACTTGAAACAAACATTGCTGTGTTTATTTTCAGAAGCACAAAAGCCTTGCTGAACAAGCAGTAGGTTCTGCAAGTACAATGAAGCCAGCAGAGGCAGAGAAACTCATTGGATGCTACCCATTATTTCCATGCAGATTGTAAAATATTTTAGAGATTAATTCAGAAATGCAATGAACATACGGGTGAACATGTTCACATGACAAATAGAAATGGACCAGAAATACCAATTTCCAGAGGGAAGTCCTGTATTCCCCCACAATTCAAGTACTAAGTGACTGAACAAGATAAATGCTCAGCAAATCCAGTGCCATCTTGTGGTTCATGCACACTAACACATTATTATTGGGGTAGATGTATACTGAAAATCTACAAAATCTTAAGAGAGTTCATGATATGTTTTAGATCTTCAGTAAACTTAATGAAACAGAACATACTGATTGCCCTTCCAGTGTAATACCTCTAATATATATATTTTCCAATGGAACAGTCCACTATTAACATAGAAAATCATTTTGTTATGAATAGATGGTTTCTTTTGCATTTTTTTAAAAAAATATCCCATGGTTGTGCTAGAGAGAGCTCCTTATTCTTCTGTTTATGAAGGAATGAACATGTGAAATAGATGTTTTATCCCTGTGCTATTGTTCATGAAACAAGTAGTGCTGGATGTGGTTCCTTTTCTGTTTATATTACCCAGGGACACACATATGTATGTTTTATTTTGTCTCCTCAATTAGAGCCAAGGGCAGAAGGAAAAAAATTGTAAGTGTGGTAGTATTCTCTTCTTTTCAGTCAACAGCTGGAGAGCTTACTCATGCATTTGCTTCCTGTTCATTTTTATTACAGTGATGTGTTTGCTAGAGATAAGCTTGAGGAAGTATCTGCAATTTGGCTACACTCCAAATTCCATATTTTGCCCCCATTTTCAATCATTGTAAACGACTGCATCATTACACAAGGTCAGAACAAAAATTGCTAAATCATACTTATCTAGGTTTTGAAGGTTCTCAAGTTCAGATAAGACCAGTGAAGATAACAGGCACCACTCTTGATGACAATTATAAAAGTGAAGAGAAATACCGCATCGTTTGAAAGATTATGCCTCTTTAGGCAGTGCTCCTGAGCACACTTGGTTGAGAAGGAATTCCATGGAAATAAATGGATATAATGAAATAAATAGAAAGGCTTCAGGTACTGCACGTTTGGAAAATCATTAACAAAATAATACATGGAGCCAAAATAAAGTATACATGGCGAATTTAGTACATAGGGAGCTTAGAAGAGCAATGGCCTAGTATGGAACTAGAAACCATGAAATAGGCAGTAGGTAATCATATGTCAGATTGTGTGTGTGTTTGTATTTAAGTAGGAGCCGGGGGGGGGGGGGGCTTTCCAATCTGTGGTGGCTTCTTACCTGCTATCTTTAGAATGTTATAGACCAGCCATCCACAACTTGGTGCCCTCCAGATGTATTGGACTGCAACTCCCATAATTCCCAGCTAGAATAGCCAATGGCTATGCTGCCTTGGGTGACCATATGAAAAGGAGGACAGGGCTCCTGTATTTTTAACAGTTGTATAGAAAACAAAATTTCAGAAGGTGTCATTTGTATGCATGCAGCACCTGATGAAATTCCCTCTTTATCACAACAGTTAAAGCTGCAAGATACCTGCTAGAGTGACCAGATGCAAAAGAGGGCAGGGCTCCTTTTAATATGGTCACCCTAACGTTGTGTGAGACTTATGGCAGTTGCAATCCAATATATCTGAAGGGCACCAGATTGGGGACAGAAGCTGTAGAGCATTAACTACAGTTGGGGTGACTCAGGGGTTGAGACTTACTGGCTGGTTTCAGACAACACAATAATCAACATGGGGGGGAAACAATTGACAGTTGTGTCATGTGGAGGGCAATACACAACAAACACACAACTGATAGTCCGCTATTTGGGGCACTTAAACAACAGAGAAAAACAACGGGCTGCTCAGTTGTTTATCCCGAACTCCGTTGTTTAAAGTGTTGTGTGGAGGGAACCCCCCTCTCTACGTGTACTATTCTGTTTGGTCATAGAGTTCACTGGCCGGAGCAGCCGAACCCCCCCCCCCGCTGCTCCTTTGCAGCTTGCAGAACTTGCAGTGCATGCTGGGATACGGCCGGAGGACTGAGGAAGGTGGGAGGGAGGAGACGCAGCAGCCCAGAAGGATGCCGGGACTTTCAGCTGCATGTCAGGGGGAGAGGCAACATGTTATGTGGTGGATGCTGCCATGGCGCTGCCAAAATAGTGCATGGTCAGTACACTATTTCCCCCTCCGTTACCTAAAGCGTCGTCCAAATTCACCCAACATGTTCCTAAACAACTGTGGAATGCTTGGGGCTGGCGTCAAGTGGACTAGCAGTCAAGCCAGCATTTGACTGACACAGCCCCCACCCCTCTCTCTGTCCTCCCAATGCTATCACAGCAGCCATTGTGAATTCTGCTGGCTGGACTACAGTGGCAGCCACTGCTTTGGTCGCTCTTGCCCGGGAACTCTGTAGCCAGCCAAAATAGTCCACTCAACCCTGCAAAATAGTCCACTAAGCCCGACAGACAACATGCTAACCAGTGGTTGTGCAGTTAGTCAACTCTGTAGAGCGTTGGTTATCTTGGGAAAATAGTCAACTGTGGGGTGATTTTTGCCCAACGGACAACACAATAACCAATCGTTGACCACTCAACTGTCGATTGACTACTTAAATCACCGTTAGTTATCATGTTGTCTGAATCCAGTTACTGAAATCATTAAAGGCCTCCTTATCTTTTCCTCCACAATTTATGCACAAAATTTAAGGTGGTAACTTGAATAAATGACTAACAGTGAGTAAATGTGTTATATTTGTGTGTATCAGTTAATTTAAACCTATGAATACAAGGTAATTGCCACTAAACCAATGATTTTCAGGCCTAGCTGTGGTGGTGGTGATGGGTTAATCCCACACATTCATATACATACACATTTTATTGTTTTGTCAAGACATCCATTTTCTGGATCACCCATTCATTTATACCACAGGGAGATGTTGTGGCTTGCATTATAATATACTTCAGTTAGAATCTGCATAATTTGAAATGATTAACACTGGAGATGGGGTTTTGTTTTGGTTTGTTTTTTTAAAAAATCCTGCTTTGGTATCTAAATCTTAACATTGCTGTATGCTATCCACATCTAATTAGCCATCCATCAGAGCCAACATTGATCTTTTATTAAGCAGCCCTGTTATCATGAAAATATAAGGACATTATGTCAAAGACTGTGTGAGAATGGGAAAAAATATGGATTTAATTACAAATGTTTGAAACAGCTTGCTAATATGCATTGCAATGCACGGTTCTAGCAAAATACTCATATAAATAAACTGTCACAACCTTTTCATCCCCTTTAATAATTCAGAAAAGAAATAAGCTTCTGATATTCAGGAGACTGATTGCAAGAAATGAATGAACAATAATATGTTCATAACTATTTATTAGATTTATTAGAGGCAAAATGAAGATTTTTAGAGAATTCTAGATGAACAGAAATCATAGAGAATCATTACCATTGCTGAACTCAAAACAAAATTCTTCTAGTGGAAAATGTCGTACATTTTTAAATAAGCTGTCTCAATAACTACACAATTTTTAAAAGGTACTCTTACACAACCATTATCCAATTTCATATCTCAGTTTCCTTTCCTTTTCTGAGCTCAAAATACTCTGCATCATAAATACAAAAAAATACACCATGCAGATTAGGGAGTATGCATGTGTACATCAGAATGGACCTGATTTGGACCTCTCTTCTCTTCCCAGATTTTGAAGGTGGTTGATACTGGATCAACACAGAGGCTGGGTTCACACAACACAATAACCCACACTCAGGGTAGAGTATAGATTGTCATTAAACTGTTGGTTGTTTAAAAAATGTACATTGCCATGTTATGCAGCCCAGCCATGCTAACAACCCATGGTTTTTTAGCCATAAACAACCCACAGTTCACAACCCAACATCAAACAATGGGTTCTGTTTGTGGGTTGTTTTGTGATTACCAATCCATGTTATTGTTTTTAACATGGCTAGGTTTACACAATAAGCCATGTTTCAACAACAACCCACAGTTCAATGACAACCTATACTCAACCTCGTGGATTGTTGTGGATTGTGAACCCATTCTGCACTTATTTCATAGCACATCAGGTTGTGGTTATTCACCTCGCTGTCAATGTACACTGTGTGTATGTTCATGTTCTTTCTGGCAGGTAATGGTGAAAAAAACTTCCTACACTTGTTGCTAGGATGGGGCTAGGATGGTCTTCCCCCTTACCATGATGTCTATCCTGGGAGACAGGGGGATGCAGCTTCCCAGTGGCCCTTGGTTCTCTGGGCGATGCATGAGGCCAAAATCTGCAGTCACAGGGAACTGTCAGTTGGAGCTGTGTGTTCCTTCTGGCAGGGAGGAGTGAGAAAACTCCCTGCAGCTGCTGCCTCTCTGGCTGATGCATGGGGCCAGATTGGCCTCCCTCTTGCCATGATGTTCTCCCTGGGAGGCAGGAGGGTGCAGCCTCCCAGGGGCCCTTGGTTCATGGGCCAATTGATGACGTCTGTCTACCATCCTGGACAATCAAATAATCAAACAACCATAAAACCCACCATCCTTTCGTCTTTGTCATGATAGCATTCTTTACATTTGACATTTTCTTTTAGTTATTAGTGCTTGGACCAGGATATGTTACTTCAATAAAATGTTACATCATTAAAAGTCTATTATCCTATCCCATGAGCCCCAAATCTGACCTTTTATTTTTGCTACTACTATGTTAAATCAATAATGAAAGATATCATTTAGGAGTATGTGGTGGGTGGATGGGCGAGACAGTTTTATTCATTCACTGATGAACATCCAATCTTCACTTTGGAGAATGACACCTTTCTCCTTTATTTGAAAATTCATACCAGGTTTGTAGCAAGAGACAAACAAATAAGCATAAAATGGAAGTAATTAATAAAATTAATGCCAGTATAATCATACTTGTGTTCAAAACTGCTTGAAACGCTAATAAAAGCAAGCCTTTCAATGCATGGGATTAAAATGTAATTACATCAGGAAGTAGGATCAAGTTCATTTACATAAGGAAAGCTGCCACAAGGCTGATCTCCCACAGCACTGCATGCATTCTGATAAATATCCACGATTTTGATCTGAAAACAAGTTAGTAAAGGTAATGGGGCCATTGATTTCAGTGGGAGAGATTTACAACAATGTTTTAACTTTGCCCTTTCCTAACCAGAATGTGAAGGTACAACACAGTTATTTGGGTATAAGGGCCATGACTTTGTTGGAAATATGATTGTAATAATAATAATTTAAAAAAAAATTAAAACATGAGACAAGCTAGAACCTGAGAAAATAAAATGCCTCGGCAAAGAATGCCTGAGTGTTTCTTTATTTTTTTAGAAGTCTTCTCCTAGTGCCCCAAAGACATCAACGTTAGCAGCATATGAACTTCTCTGTGGAAGGCATTATGGAAGGTGATGCAATGCATCCTCTTTGGAAAACCTTATGCAATATATCACCTTCTCTTTGGTCACTATCCTTATAAGTATAAATGATAGGGGAGCCTAGATCAGACACTAAAATCATCCTTGGGGGTCCTTCTCCATGAGCCCCTGCCAAAGGAAGTGAGGCAGGTGACTACCAGGAGAAGGCTTATGGAACAAGGAGGGAAGTAAGCACCAACAAGCTGGTGAAAAAAGGAGAGCAAAGCTCTGGTGCTATGTAAAAATATATTTTTCTTTATTTCTTTTATCTTATTTTCTGTATGCTCGACGCGTTTCGGTTACAAAACCTTCGTCAGGAGCTACACAAAACTAAAATACAAACATAAAATCATTAAAAATGTCTTAAGTAAGCACGAAAACAACACCCCTAACAAACTAAAGCATGTCTTTGCATACATTCCTTTGCAATCAGTGTTTTTCTGTGATCGCAAAGGAATGTATACAAAGATATGCTTTAGTTTGTTAGGGGTGTTGTTTTCGTGCTTACTTAAGACATTTTTAATGATTTTATGTTTGTATTTTAGTTTTGTGTAGCTCCGGACGAAGGTTTTGTAACCGAAACGCGTCGAGCATACAGAAGATAAGATAAAAGAAATAAAGAAAAATATATTTTTACATAGCACCAGAGCTTTGCTCTCCTTTTTTCACCTACCAGGAGAAGGGCCTTCTCTGTTGTGGCACCCCAGCTGTGGAATGAGCTGGCACCTACATTATACTCTTTTAGATGCCAGGTGAAGACCTTTTTATTTTCTCAGTATTTTAACAGTTTATCAGTTTAATTTTTAACTTTGCTATTTAAATCTGTATTTTAAATTGGTATTAATTTTGCATTGCTGCTTGGTTTTATCCTGCTTGTGTTCTTATATTGTATTTTTATACTGTTGTTGTTTGATATTTTGAATGGTTTTAAGTTTTGTAAACCGCCCAGAGAGCTTTGGCTATTGGGCGGTATAAAATGTAATAAATAAATAAATGGATTGAGCAGGTTCATACAGGAGAAGATGGTCCTTCAAGATGTCAGCTTCCAAACTGTCTAGAGCTTCATAGTGTCGGGGCCCAATCACAATGGAGACGCTTTCCAGGTTTCAAAGACACCTTTATTTTGGTAGAAAGGATACATCGCAACAGAGAGCCCACCTTAGCCAAAGTGCAACTCTTTAGCCGAAGTGCGACTCTTTAGCCGAAGTGCGACTCTGCCCCTGCCTGAGCGTGCTAGCTGTTTTTAGCAAGTCCTGATCACGTAAACATGAAACAACTGAGCATGTTCAAAGTATTCTTTGCTAAGCAAAAGTCCTAGATGGCTGTTTATCAGAGCAGAAATCTCTAGCTAACCACTAACTTCCTGTCTGCATGGAGTGTGGGGGTGGGGGTTGTCTTGTGCGACACAGAGAGTTTTTTTTAATTGCTTTCTTTACATGCTACAATGCCTGCTGTCTGACCTTTCTCAGGTTGGTCAAAACATGGCTTCCCTTATGTCAAGATGTGGCTGTGGCTGTGACAATAGGAAATAATCAGCACCTTCAATTGTGTCTGGAAACAGATTGACTACCACAATGCAGCAGTTTAGAATTGTTGGGGATTTATTGAAAAGAGGAGCAGTCCCATGAAATAATGATATGTGCAGGAATATAAGATTATACATAGAAGGTTGGATCCAGAGAAGTAGGGACAGAAGAAATTCTGGCAATAGTGTTAATCCATGAACAGTTGTGGTGCAAAAGCTAGCAGAAGACATTCTGCATCATTGTTGAAGAACTTGTGTAAGAGATTGTGTAGCACCTTGTGTTAGCACACATTTGAGACAATGTGCAAGAGAGTGCAGGATGCCTTGAGAAACAGAAGCATACTCTGGATTTCAATTCTCTTTTTTTGCACAAGGACCTTGTGTTAAGTCAGAAAAAGGCTTTCTGCACATGAAAGAGTCTTTCTCACTGATCCAACTCACAGATAACAATTCCGCTTGCATTTTAATGTGAGCTTAACTTATTTTGGACTTTTGCTAAACCAAAACATAGTTATCCTTCAAAATCCACACGTCTCTGAATTCCGCAGTTGAGTTCTCCAATCAAAATATCATACAAAATTCTTATATTACATTAAAATGCATTATATTAGGAAAATGCTTTCAAAAATGTATATATCAGGCATAAATACATACAAAAATGAAACTATTAGAAGAAATGTGACACACACACACACCTTTTGCCTCTACTGATGACAAATAGCAAGGACCGCAGACCAAGGGATGCTTTCCCAGGGACCATATGATTGCAGCCCAAAGTGTGTGTTGTGAGAGCATATTTTAGAATTTTTAAGTTCACCTACAGAATGGATTCAAGTTGAACACTTGTGATTACTAATGAGAGAATAAAAATAAGTAATGTATAAACAGCTAGACTGTGGTGTAGTTTAACTCAGATCTGGAAACGCTGTTATAGGTGGTCCTTTTTGACTTGATTTTGAAAAGGGAGCCCAATATAGGTAAGCCTTTATTTTCTTTTTAAATTGCATCTCCACAACAAAGTAGTTCCTCTCTTCGCTCACATTCTTTTGCTTTCATCTGATACCAGGTAGAAAGAAATAAGAAAGCTTTCAAAAGATTCAAACATGTGCATGAAAATGTTAAAACCACAAGCAGGAAAATTCTAAAAGGAAATAAGGCAAGGAAATGTGTTTTTTCCCCCCATTGATGGACGAATCTGTGACTCACCTAGATTTAATATTATGAGAATAAAATGGGTTTTCCCAAATAACTGCCATTTATTTTCTCACTTCTGCTCTATCAGAAGTGTGTTTGCTTCATTTTTCAGGCACAGATACTTGACAGTTGTTCTTCAAAATAAGTGTAAGAGTTCCTTTCTCCAATCAGCCTTTTCTAAGAGGAGCAGAAGAGAATATGAATAAATAACAATATAATGAACTGTTGACACAGCTTGTTGGGGGTGATATACATCCACAAAACAGCACTAGAACATTTGTATAAATATCAGAAACTGGGCAGTCTCCAACTATGTCCTTCCACTAGCACAAATGACATTGTGCTACCTGAACCTAAGTTCCAAACGATGCACAAGAGGAGAATCCAACTGAAGTTACATTTGCCTAGGCAGTTGTGCATTACACTTGTGCAACCCATTCTGCATTATGCCCTTGCAACGGGATGCACAAGCATAATGTGCAACAAAAAGATTTGGTAGAGCTCAGCTAGCACTACTTGAATTTGTGGAATGACACCACTGGATAGATTGTTTCATCTATTTTTCACCCATATATTTTCCCAAGTATAATATTTTCCTGGGGGTTAGGGGGATAGTCAGCATGGCAATACCTTAGATGAATTTATTAAAAAGTACTATTTTTATTATCACTGGTAGCAGTAGTAGTAACTGCATCAGTATTAGTATTCTTTGCCCCCCAAAATAGTGGAAAATATAGGGAAGTCTTCAGAGTGTCATCAAATGGGGGGAAATCGTGTTTCTCTACTGTCGTGGCCTCTGGCTGCTGTCCCACAATAGTGACGAACAGCTTCCTCTTTCTTCACATGATGGCCCATTCAGTGGACATTTTTTATCGTGCTGCTTTTCCTGCACATAGCAGGAAATGGCAGCAAGTTTCACTTCCCCCAAAAAACTGGATTTACCCAGGTCTTATTTTGTCACAGAAAGGCCAGGAGGAGCAGGAAACATGTGGGAGGGGGATGGTGTCATCAAAAGGACCTGCGAAAAAGCATGAGTGGCCAGTAACAAGTGTGTGATAAAACGTGTGATGATGCTTTGTAGCAGGTTCAATTGGAGAAGTTCTACATATATTAGAAGGCAAGATTTCACCACTGCGATTCTTAAAGGCCAATACAGCACTAATGGTCCAGAAATAGTATTGAAATGGTACTGCTGCAACTACATCAGAACTCATTCATAAGCAGATCAGGTATTGCCGACAGAGGAAGAAGTGAGGAAATAACGACACAGACACCAGAGCTTGGGTATAACTAGGGGCTCTTTATTTAAATAGGGTAATTCACCCCTCCCAGGATCTGCGTGTGAGAGCGCAGGAATCCAACACACCTTTCTCCAGGCAACTAGCCTGTAATGGCCGAGCCACTCGGCCAAGTCAGCAGTCGGATAAAACCCGGCTCCGGACATAAGCTACACGTGTGTGCTTGGGGGAAAACCACCCCATGTCATCCCCGCAGGGAGCCGCATAACTCCCAGGAGACGAGACAGAGAGGTTCCCAAAGGCAAGCCGTATCCTGGGTTGAGAGCCACACAGCCCCCGAGGACCAGGCTTCCGAACCCACCAATCACCATAAAGGTGCCCAACAAGTGCTCACCGACCTCATCTGATATCCTAAGATTCCCGCACTACCCTGTCAACTAATCAACCTATTTAACCAGCCTCAACTAACCTTATAATTCCAGTATGGAGTAGGCGAAAAACTTGTATACTCAGAGCCAGTTTGTGGCAGGTAAAATTCCTACTCAGCCCCCCCTGGCAAAGGGAGTGACTAGCTAGTCCCATACTAGCAAAGGGCGGAAGGGGGTGGCAGAACGAAAGAGGCCAGGTGAGTGTGCACTGCTCACCTTTATATGCAAGCTGCATTCCGGAGCACGTTGCTCATGTGCCAAGAGGCACGTGAGTCATCCCTCTTCCCCGCCCGCAACAGCCTGCTCCCACCCAAGCCATACCGGCAGGGCGGGAAAAGGTCATATGAGGAGTTTGATCTCTCAAATATTTGATATTGATCCTATGTAAAATAGCTGTTAGTTCTCATTATCTATATAAATGCTGTTCTTTTTTTAATGTTAAACTTACTGTCATCCTTGTTCAGAATTCTTTTGTTGAAAACAAAGGATGAACAATGACATTTGAAGGGGGAAAACACCCAAAAGATGAGATATATGTTGCAGCTGCCACAACGACAGATTCCAGAGCTGATGGGTGATGGATAAAATGGCAGCTTAAAATGACAGACCTCAAAAATCACAAGAAATTTGCTGAATGTTATTCCCTTGGAACCTTAGCAGCCATAAACCTCCCCTGCCCTGAATGCTGGAAATCAAGAATGGAAACAAAATTAAATGCATACATAAAATGGGAGGTATAGCATTCATTGTTACCAAGTCACCAGTTTGTTCAGCTTTTTTCTTTGAAGTCACAAGTACTTTGAGCTGGCCCTGCCTTGCCCTGTTCCTTTGCTTTTGAAAATCCAGTAGCAACTCTCTAGGTATATCATGAAAAATATGTGCCCCATTTTTCATACCTAATGGCAGTAGTGCTGCCAATAATAAATACTATTTGGGGGAAATTACATTGCTAAAGAATGCATGAAGATAGAATATATTATAATGAAATGGTATTTCCCACATTCATTTCATTAATACCTGTCAGCAGCAGAACATCATGCAGTTAATTACTGTATCCTGTTCCTGGTGGTTTACAAGCAAGCATTTTTTTAAAAAAAATCCCCTCTGTTGCCAATGTTAAGGAGTGCCATTGCTTATGTTATCAAAATTTCATCAGTCACATACAAGAGGGAAACTCCAAGGTTTGGAGGTGTAAAAATAACTTTAGGGGGGAACCTAAAGGAGCAATCCTGTGTATGCTAAGTATGCTGAGTTGTTATGGAATGCTAAGTCACTGTTAGGCAGGAAAACAAAAAACTAAAGAGAAATGGGAATGGGATGGGATGAGGGAGGGCATGGCTGGCGGACTGACTGAAATATTGAACAGAAGCACTCCACATTGCAATATTTTGTTGCAAGACGCCTCCACCCAACTGTTACTTTCCTATTGCTCAAGCTATTTCAGGACATGGGAAATACATGGCCCAGCCAGAAATTCAAGTATTTCTCCTTTCACATAAAGCAAAACTAATTCTGTTTTTTCGCACTGTTTCAAAGCTGCAATACCCAGAAAGCAAATTATTGGACAGTAATTTATTTGCTGAAAACCAAAGATCAAAACAAAACCAGAAGGTAAATTATACGAATGATATTAATGATGGTTTTCTCTCATTATGTCTAAAT
The DNA here is from genome assembly GCA_029215795.1 of Anniella stebbinsi. NCBI lineage: Eukaryota > Metazoa > Chordata > Lepidosauria > Squamata > Anniellidae > Anniella > Anniella stebbinsi. The sequence goes on along the minus strand of JARDYH010000005.1, from coordinate 138,240,774 downwards.
GCATGCCATGGTTGTAAAGGTTTAGAAAGGGGGTCAGCAACTCCCATAATCCCTGACTATTGGCCATGCTGGATGAGGTTTATAGGAGATGATGATGACAGCGACGACAATGATGAATTACATTTATATTCCACCTTTTTTCCTCTTGCAAGGAACCCAAGGCAGAGTACATAATCCTTCTCTTCTCCATTTTATCCTCACAACAACCTTGTGAGGTAGGTTAGGCTGAGCATCAGTAACTGGCCCAAAGTCTCCAGTACGTTTCATGGCCAACTGGGGACTAGAACCCAGATCGCTCAAGTCCCAGTCCAACACTCTAACCACCACACTACACTGACTTTTAGTCGGAGGCCCAGCATCAGTGGTCTGCATGAGCAAGCAGCTAACAAGGGTCCAGGAAGTCAGAAGGGCCCATCCCTGCTGAATCTGATCATTCACTGAGACCCAAGCATTTAGCAAATTGCTACTTTTTGCACCCAAACTACCATGCAGCTTTTCAAATATTTCTTCTCATTTCAGTCTAGCAGAGTAAGTGCAGAACCCTGATTCCAATCACGACCCTAGTGTGAGAGGCAGGAACGCTTTCAAAATCTGGACTAGATCCCCTGCATCTATTCTAGAGCAAAAATGAACTAAAAACACAGCGGCTAGACACAGATTTAAAGTAATATGTGTTTTTGGCCCTCAGACACGTTACTGAAACTGCTGCTGGTGGAGGGAGAGTGCATGAGTTCCTATATCAAACAGCTATTTCTAGCTCACCACTTTTTCCACATGAGAAATTTGGGGTTGGTTTTTGTTTTGTTTGGCCTGACATGATAGGGAAAACAAGATGGCTTCCGCAATGAAAACTAGATGTACAAAGGCTCTGAGTTTTTCCCCCTTCCCCCTCAACAATCTAATCAAGAGCTGAGAGGCACAATGGAGAGTTTTGCATGTGTGCAGGCATATGCTGATTTGTTAAAAGATTTATTGGAGAAAAAGGTAAAAACAGGTTTTTTTAAAAGAACTGTTTTCCACTATTCCAGTACAAGAGGAATAGAAAGCCATCAAGTTCTATGTGAAACAACTTTCATTTTTTTTCAGAAACCTTGGTTTTGAAAAATGGCCGCCAACCTGTCTCTAGAAGTCACTTTTGACAGAGAATGGGATTTTATTGTTTGTCTTAAAACTGTTTTTTCTCCCTCAGACTTTCTTTCTGAAATGTTTAGAGTATGTAAATTCAACACTTCTTTCTGGTACCTGTATATTTCAGAAAGATTGCTGAAACTATTTCAATTTATGAAGGTTAGAATGACATCTTCCCCCAATTACTATTCTACATAGTGAAATCCTATTTTTACTCATGGACCTCAACATCATGTGTCCTTAAATCTACATCTTGACCTGGTCTTGAAAAACAATAAATAGGAGGGGTTAAATTTCATTCAATAGGAGTTTTAACAAGTTTTACAAATTAAAATCACAGTAAAAGTAACATATAACCAAAGAGAATGTGTGCTTCAAGGCTTGATGGCTTGATGTTTTAATAATAATTAAAAGGCAGTAATTAACTGATGATTATCTGGCCACCCTGGGAACGTTAGTTGCTTTAAACTTGCTGTTAATTTTATGCAGATTAATTAAAATACAAAGAGTCCAGATTTATGCCATTCATTTTCTTCATCCCTTTGGGGGTTTTCCCCCTCTCTTACCTTAACTTCTCTCCCCACAACCCCCCCCCCCAAAACTCTTTCTTTTTAAAGCCGTGACTCCTACCTAATGTAAACTACATATCTCCCAGGTGGAATAATCTCTTGAGAGACAAGAATTGTGATTCCTACAGTAAATGAAAAATGTTTCATGTCTCACTTTCATCTCCTGAAATGTTACTTTAAAAAGTTAACTCCTTAGGAGAAGCAGATGCAGTCTAAAATTAAGCATTCAAAGCATTGCCTGAAAAAGCCCATTGCACCCACACTAAAGCAAAGGAAAGGCATCTTTGAAAATAACATATAATTTCAGTATTCTAGGGCATACACCTAAATCTATTCCCTGTATATAAATATATAAATGCAAACTGATTCTGCATTTGTTCACAACTACGTGGCTGAATTTTGGAACAGCGGAAGAGGTGCCACAAATTCACTGAAGCCTTAACGTGTATTTCAATAATGGTTGAAGTGTGTCCCCAGTAGACTTAATACAAAATTGCATTTATTTCATCATATCTTTTAAGAAATCAATCCTATGGCCCCTAGACAGAGTCAGGGAGACATAGGATAGTTCAGATTTTGATATCGGACCCAGGAGTCCGTGCTCCCCACTCCCTCCCCCTCACAGCCAGCACAGAGAGAACCATGACAGCTGCCTCCCTGAGGTCACAAAGGCAACCTCAGAGGAAAGGGAGAGGGGGTGTGCTGGAGGGCTAGGAGGGGACAGGTTACACTGTATCCCCAGGCCTCCCCAGCCTCCTTCCTACCCCCTCCCTGACACCTATGCTTAGGCTGACCATATGAAAAGGAGGACAGGGCTCATGTAACTTTAACAGTTGTAGAGAAAAGGGAATTTCAGCCAGTGTCATTTGTATGCAATTAGTTCCTGGTGAAATCCCCTCTTCATCACAACAGTTAAAGGTGCAGGGGCCCTGCCTTCTTTTGTATATGGTCACTCTAGTATAGTGCCTGCAACTTTAACTGTTGTGATGAAGAGGGGATTTCACCAGGAACTAATTGCATACAAATGACACTGGCTGAAATCCTCTTTTCTCTACAACTCTTAAAGTTACATGATCCCTGTCCTCCTTTTCAGATGGTCAGCCTACCTATGCTAGATGGGCAAAAAGCCTATGCACCTTAAATGCAGAGCAGGAGGCACAGTGGAGGCGAAGATCTCCTCCACCATGCCTCTCACTCTGCACTGGATACTCGAAAGCCTCCAAGAGGCTTACAAGTATCACAGGCGGATCCAATAGGGTTGTGCCCTAAACATCTTTTGGTCAGCTTCAGTCCCTTTATTAGTGGGCCCTTTCTCAGTGGGCACAAATAGAGAGAGATCCAGTTCCTCTTGTGGGTGGCTGATGCTGCTGAGATGGTAGTGAGCTTCTTATGGAGAGGGAGGGAGGAAGCCTTGCAAGAATGTGTGCAGAAGCAGAACTTGTGGAGACACAGCTAGACCCAGGGAGTTTGAATTCGCCAGAGAGGAAGGAGAAGGGGAGCTAAGAGGAGATGCCCATTTGCTGTGGTAATATGAATAAACATAGCAACTATGGTTGAAGAAATGGGGGGGGGGCTGTTTCAAGGTCCAAGGCCAGGGAGTGAAAGCTTTGCTGTTGCCCTGGCAACAATGAAGCTCCCATGTGCAGCTATCTAAGGAGCAGGAGGAAGCAGCTGCAGGATCGCTTAGGAGAAACCCCAGTTTGGGCATAGAGGCAAGGGGGCTGACAACTGAGAGCCTATATTCTTACAAGGTTGGGGCTGGGTTTAGCCCCATACAGAACAGCTCTGCCTTGTGCATCTGTTGGTCATGCAAACAACACAAACAAAAAGGGGGCATTCCCAAAATAGTGCCACTCCATGTTAGGGCATTGGGTCTGGCGCCCGAGCTCTGAGCCAAATTTCCATTTGCAGTGTTATTGCTGTGAAATTTTTAGAGTTCCCTTTTTATGATTTAAATGGGGTACTGTTGTAAGTTTCATTTTACACTGGTGTTTTGCTGGGTTTTAGAATGTTTGCTGCTGTTGCTGATTTTTTGTTTTTACTCTTTTTAATGCTGCCTTGGTTTCTATTATGAGTTTTATTTTTGTACGCTGCCTTGGGAAGACTCCTGCCCTGAAAGGTGGCCACAAAATATTTTAAATAAATAAATAATGGTGGCTAGTAATGTGCTAATATATGTTTAGAATATTAAGAACAGATACATTCAATGTTATCAAAATCATTTTACGTTATTTTAAAAGCTTTGTTACCTCCAAATGGCACCCGGCATCAGCAGCTTTTACATTTGTTTCATTACTGCAGTTTGCTGTGGTATGTGAATGCTTACTAGGAACATGTACAATGCAAACTGATCTCCTTCTCCTGACATTCTTACTGATTTAAGATTTTGTACATTTCCTGCAGTTTGGGAATTGACTCTAATTGCAAAAGGAAATATGTGTAATTATAAAACAGGAGTGCACGATACGTGCACCTCAGCTGTGTGTTGGGCACTTTCTACCCATGTTTCCCATAGCTCAGTTCATTGACTGGGCTCTGAGAGAAAACTGCAGAAAGGAGGACCTCATCACTGGCCAGGATGATCGCCAGCAGAATCAGAGCAATTTGGAATGCAGCAGCACCATCCTGAGCACACCAACATTTTGGGAGGGGTGCCTGCTTTCCTTTACCCTGATGGCCCAAAATTGCAAAATGGTGGCCAGTGTTATCTTCTCAGCATGGCAGCAATTGGGAGCTGAGATCTAGCTTGCTGGCTAGAGCAGCCTTGGCAATTTAGGCCACTCTTACCACCAAGCTCTGGTGGTAAGAGTGTTCAGCCCGTTAAGACACTTTAAGCCAGGGATAGAGATGCTAACCCTGCTGCAGGACAGGGTTATTGAAGACAGTCCTACTGGGATTAGAAAGTGACCAGAGTTTAGCAAAACACATTGCACACAACACCTTAAACCCTGCTGCTGAACCCAAAAGCCTTAACCAGCAGGGTTTAATGTGTTGTCTGAACAGGCTCGGTATGAAAGTAACACAAAGCAAGAGTGCTGTATGGATGAATATAGCTGGTAAAAAAAATTAAGAGCTGTAAGAATGTTTTTCCTCTTCCATCTCCCAAATTAAGCCCTCCATCTTCAATAGTTGTGGATCACAGACCAGACAAAATGGATGGGAGTAGATGACTCAGTGCTTTGGAAAGAGGTTCGCTGTATGCCCCCACTCCCTCTATCAGCACCACCCATGTTCAAGAATTAAAATGTGAAATGTGCACATGAGTGTTTATTTAGTAAAGAAAACATGTTATTCGGGTTAAGGTATTGCCTTTCCTGTGGAAAAGCCTTATCTGTGATTATCACTTTTAAATGGATAACAAGAACCCTGACCCAGTACAGTGGGAAATTAATGATGGCAGACCTAAATATGTACATGAGAATTTGACTAGTCTTATAGGTGTTCTTTGATTCTCTCCAACATTCTCAGGTTTATTCTATTTTATTGAAAGATGTATACCCTGCCTACCTTGTGATCAAATGATCTTAAAATTAGTTCACAACAGCCAAGCCCCATGCTAAAGATTACACCAAATATCACCATCATTATGGTGCCAAACATACCGTGAGTGCTGGTGGACTTTGCTTCATCTCTGCAAATTGTCCCAGGACAGAAAGGTGTAGGAACAATAATAGAGATTATGTTGCTCCATGGATGCAAGGGTGTACCTGTGATCACCACATACCCTCTATTAGTGACTAGAGCTCAGATGCAACCCCCTTTTATGAAATCCAAGGCCAGATCTATAGCAGCATAGAAGACTCGTGCTGACAAAAATCTCCAGACATGCCTTTAAGTTTCTTCCATTTTCTACAATTCTTTTATTCCCAAATAATTATTTTCATTACTCCCCTTGAGCAATTACCATAACAATATGCTCTCTCAAAAGAGTGGGCAAAACATCAAGACTGTTTTGCAGAAAATTGTGAAGCGATGCATAATATGGGCCAGTGTTTTGGTAAGAAGAAGCAAAAATGGAGAATAGAGAAACAGCCCATCCGGATATTTAAATAGTATTTGTGATGGTGACATCATCTTTCTTGGTCACATGTATAAAATTGTGCATTATGATATTACACATTTGGGACATGAACCACTAGAAGGTTTCCTCAGCAAGATCCTTCCTGCCAGATTGAACTCTTGATAGTTTCGGCTGCATCTCACAGTTGAACCAGGAAATCAGAAAATTATCATAACACTGAGAGGTTCTATGAAATGGCAATTTAGTGATACCTAAATGGAAATTTGGTGAATTGACATGCAATAGATTATTCAGATTTCTAAGTAAATCATTATATAAACCCGTTCTTTCTTTCATCTTAACTCTTCCCTTTTTAATGCTTTCTTTGCACATCTAAAAATGTATAAGGTTCTTTGTCCACTTACTGCAAAAAGCATCTGGCTAACAGTTCTCTTTCCAACATCGCAATCTGTAACAACTTAACATATTAGTTGCTTATTATTCTCCTTACGGTGACAGTTCAAACAGCATGAAGTGTTTTCTACTTGGTATTCCCCCAGGACGATCTGTGTAAAATAACAAGTTGTTAGGATGATACAGAAGAAGGAATAGGAAAGAACCACTAGACTGTGCTCCACAGTATCAAAACTGCCACAGTCAACTGTAGACGCAGAATGGTTTCTACAATTCACCCCACAGTGAAGAATACTTACTGCTTTACTGACCCTTCACAGCATCACAGACATTTGGTCCCCAGATGTGAAGAAGCCTTTGCATCCCAGGAGAGAAAGACTTTGATCCAGCAAGCAATAAATAAGAGACAGGAGAGAACATTGGTTATTGGGTGAATTAAAACTATCATAAATAAAAATAAATAAATAAATGCAAACCTTTCCCCTACTGAACCAGAAGACTGAACTACATGTGATGCTCATAATGTGATTAGCAATCATGTTGTTTGTTGTTGTAGTTGTGGTTGTTGTAATAATTAAATATAAGGTGTAGGGAGGATAGTTATAAATACTACAATGCACGGGGAGGGGAAGTCTAAGCATTCCCGCTAATGCAACTTTTGTTCCTAATGCTAGTTGCTGCATGGGTAGAAGCAATTTTTACTGATATTGTGGTCAGTGGGCGGAGGCTTGTACCACCACTCCCCACACACTGCAGTGCAAGTGACTATTCCCATCCCCTCATGCCTGGTATTTAATTTATTTTTAAAATGAGGTGATTGCTAGTCACATCATTAGCAGCATGTGTAGTTAGACCCAGAGTCATAAAATCTTGGAATAAGAGGACACTTTGGTACAATCTCCCTGACACACTGTATCCTAAGGGTCTCCTAGCCCAGTGAAGGGCCCCAAGACTAGAATGAAGGCAAAGCCATCACCATCCACCTTGCACCAGAAGAAGCCTTTTGTCCTGGAATGCAGAGGGAGTTCTACATCCTGGGAAAGAATGTCTCAGAACTGACCAGAAAGCAGTGGGTCTTGAGTCCACTCCAGACACCCACACTGAAATCCATGGCTCTGGACAGTGCCAGCTTCAGGTTTTGGCAGGCCCTTTGGCAAGGCCTTCTCAACAGAGGCCTCTTTCTCAGTAAGTCTGCCTTCCAACCACCATTGTCACCAGCTGCTATTGCTCCTCGACTTTTTTCTCTCCTCACTGCTACTTGCTTTTTTGACAGATAGAGAGCCAGCAAGCAAAAGGGCAGCAATAGCTACTGCTCCTCCGTCTCACTATCATCATTGTCTGGTGAGCAAGAGGCAGGTGAATAAACAAGTTGCAATGGTGAAGAGGCGGAACAACTCTAAGGGCTCTTATCAGTGGGGCCTTGTTAGGATATGGGCCCTTGACAAGTACCCAGCCATGCTTAATCGTGATGAGGGTTCCCGCTCTGGCCCAGATTTTGACAATATATCTGTTACTCTATTTCACATGCGTAGGCTGACCATATGAAAAGGAGGACAGGGCTCATGTAATTTTAAGAGTTGTAGAGAAAAGGGAATTTCAGCCAGTGTCATTTGTATGCAATTAGTTCCTGGTGAGATTCCCTCTTCATCACAACAGTTAAAGTTGCAGGGGCCCTGCCTTCTTTTGTATATGGTCACTCTAGTATTGTGCCTGCAACTTTAACTGTGGTGATGAAGAGGGAATTTCACCAGGAACTAATTGCATACAAATGACACTGGCTGAAATTCCCTTTTCTCTACAACTGTTAAAGTTACATGAGCCCTGTCCTCCTTTTCATATGGTCAGTCTACACATGCGGGAGCCCAAATCTCAGTGAAGTGGCAAAGGTCTCTGCTGTGCCAGTTCAAACTGCAAGTGGGGACTCCAAAAACGTTTGCTGCCTGAAGTTTTATCAGAATGGCATCCCCATGCCCACTAAGGCCAACCCATTAATAAGCCTTGCTGCACCATTAGGGTGACCAACTGTCAGGATTTCCCCGGATTTGTCCTGGTTTTTGTTCTATCCTGGGTGTCAGGGGGGATTTTCTGTAATTTTCTATAATGTCCTGGAAAGACAAGCTTTCCCCTTTAAGGCCACATTAGCGTGGTTGGAGGGAATGATGAGCTTTCTGGAGGTGGGTTATTTCTATCCCACTGCTCCAATCAGGACCTTACAGGGGAAAGTATGTCATTCCTGGACATTATAGAAAAGGACCCAATTGGAGCAGTGGAGGGAAGGAATGACACACTTTCCCCTCCTCCGCTCCAATTGGGGCCTTTAAAGCAGTGGGGGTGAATGACATGCTTTCCAGAGGCTCCGGAAAGCCACTTTTCCACCCCCCACCCCACTGAGGGTCCTCTTTTTTGGTTTCCCAAATGTGGTCACCCTATGCACCATTAAGACATCAAATGCTTCCTCCATCTCTTTCCCTCTCATGATGCCACCTGTCTGAAGCAGAGGACTTAATGTTCCTATATACACACACACACATAAAGAGAGAGAGAGAGAGAGAGAGAGAGAGAGAGAGAGAGAGAGAGAGAGAGATTCCTGTATATAGGCAACTAGCTAGAACCTTTCTCTTTGTGCAGGGAGAAGTAATTCAGTTAATACTTCTGAATCCCATGGTGCGATAGCCCAGACCAAAGTTGGTTCACCACCTCAGTGAAAACTCAGGCTTACACATATGATATGAACACAAAGTGAAGTTTCATAGTTGCAAAGAACAATCTCTATTAAATGCATGTAACCCAGAATGATATGGTGAAGACTGAAAAAGAAACGCACTTTGCTTCCAGTGTAACAAATTCTAAAATGAAACATCTTTAACTATAGAGTCATAGCCAAGCAAAAACTGGCCTTAAAATAAAGGCTCGAGTTGGTAGAATGGGCCTGATATATTACAAAATTAGATCAAATAACCTATTTAGTAAAGTTCAAGTAAATATTACTGCACTTCCTTAATTCCAAGAATATTGTGTTAACTGGGGTCTCAATCAAAGCTATAATTGCTCTGTGGGAAATAGTAAGAGGAATATATCATCTCTCTGTCTGCACAGGCCAATGTTTGAATTATTGTGTTCTTTGCTAATAAGCTGTACACTGATAGCTGAGGTGTTAACGTGTCTTGCTCCAATTTGCATTATTCCAGGATTTTTACAGGAAAAAATAGTCACTTCGTTAATGACTACTGGCCTTAAATACAAAGTTTATTGGCACAGACTGGTCATTTCTGACTCTCCAGCATTTAGGAATGGCATCATTCCAAGAAAGAGTTGGGAGATCATGCTGCCATTTGAAAATTGTTCATGCTTCCTCATCTTTAACCAAGAGTGGCCATAACTCAGTGGTAGAGCACATGCTTTGGCAGGATCTACACAGCTGCTTTATAATGGGTTATAACAGTATTGACACTGTTGGGGCCCAAGACACCTTCCATATATTGTTTTTAAACTGCTTTAAAAGCATTATATCCTGCTCAGTGTAGACCTGGCTTTTGTATACAGAAAAAAGACCCCAAGTTCAGTCCCCAACATCTCCAGGTAGGGATGGGGGGAAAACACCTGCCTGAAACCCTGGAGGGTCACTGCTAGTCATTGTCGACAATACTGGGCAAGATGGACCAAAGATCTGACTCAGTGTAAAGCAGCTTCCTATGTTCCTAACCAGTTACCAATCCATGACATGTTTTCTCATTTTCTGTTAGCTTTGTTTAGAAACCTTTGGTAAGGGGCTGTATCAAACTTTTTAAAAAATATATATGATGTCTTCTGTGTTGCTCCTATCTATATGCATGTTGACATTCCCAAAGAATTCTAAAATGCTACTGAGGCAGGAATTCAGGCATTCAGCTTCTAATAATAATAATAATTATTATTATTATTATTATTTATTTATTTCTTACCCGCTTCTCCCTCAGGATCGAGGAGGGGAACAACATTGATACAAATGACATAAAATACATAAAATAATTCAGTTCCTCTCAGTTGCACTTGACCATTGACCAATCTACACCAAGAAGGATATAACACTTTGAAAACGTTTTGAAAACTGTATATGGAGTGTGTCCTGGGCCCCAACAGTTGTCACTATTGTTATAAACCGTTTTAAACCATTTTACAGCAGTAGTGTAGATCCTGCCCATGGCAAGGGTAAAAGCAGGCACACCCAAATTTTCAGAATTTTTGTCATAAATTTTGAATTCAATTAATTTTATGAAACATTTGATCAATTTCCAGTGTCATATATGTGAACAAAATAGGAAATGTGAGAGAAAACTTCATCTGGAATGTGGGCCTTATACGCCTGTCATATAGCAAAATGCACTATTCTAAATTTAATGGTACAAAGCTGTGAATAATAGGAATAGTGAGATCATTCATGCAGATCTTCTGAAGTCACTTTCAGTGTATACAAACATACACAACACTTTGTAGTAAGTAGTGAATAAATGTGAAATGTAATGCAGCAGATTCCAAATTACCCAAATCTGAATGCCCTTGATTTCCTTGTTATCCTCCCAAATGTACTATATTTACTATTTCTGAATTTATGCAGTGCCCGTTCACTTTAAACATATTTATTAAAACTCTCTAATTATCTAAATGTGTTAAATATATTCACATGGCTTTTAATTATGAAATTGTGCTTTATTTTCTCTCATGTAAACTGCCCAGGGAGCTTCAGCTACTGGGTGGAATACAAATGTAATAAATACATTTCTATACTGCCCAATTCTGAGGAAAAGAACATTATGGAAGATATCTGTGCTTTTCATTGCTTTAATCAACATTTCAGAATCTTGTCAATGCAAACTACTTTGGACTGAACTGTCAACTAACATTAATGTAATTTTTAACATTTGGAGAAGCATCTCTACCTATAAAGCGGAAAGTATGTGTGCATCTCATATGTCCAGAAATGTTTGCCCACTTCCAGACAAGTTAGAAACTTGACACATTGACGCAGTGATAGGTCTGGCTGTACAATGCACCAGAAAAATCTAAAAACACGAATTTTGGGGATTGAAGTATTTTTAAAGAAATACTTTAAAATACAATGTTTTTGGATACAACTCCCAGCATGCCTTGGGCAGGAGACCAGACTTACTTGCCTTTGGTAGCCATTATGAGTGCACAGGTGGGTGGCTGCTGCATGTCTTTCACAACCTGACTCCTAAGGTTGGTCTCAAATAGTCAACCCAATTCCACATAAAAGGAAACAACCCACATAAATGGGCTGGGTCCATTTGCAGTGCCTCCTCCCGCCCTCTGTGTGGCTTACAAATTGTGACTACATACAACAGCATGGCTTTGAGGAGCCAAACATGCTCAAAGGCACTTTACCATGATATTGCTGTTTTCTCAGAATCTGGGGGAAGCAAGCGTACAACTTTTGCCCTTAAGAGGGAGGCGGAGGCACTCTGCGCATGCCCAGAAACAGACCCAACAAAGGGGGGGAAGTGCCCAGCCCACCCCGAGCCCTTCAGTACATGCTCCAGATGGAGCACTCGGTGGGTGAGAAGTGCAGGACGAGGCAATCCCAGCAGGATCAGCTGGAGCTGGGCATGTCCACTGACTGCTGCTTACATCCCCTCCTTGGTGATGCTACTCCTTCACACTCTATCGAGGAGCAACATCAGCAACAAGATGATGTCTCAGAGGATGTGGGCACCTGTGGGCTGCCAAAGGCATGGTGGGAGGTGTAGTACTGGTATGTAGAGTGGCTGATTTTAAATAAAGTAGGGGTTAGCAAACCAGGTCACTGTCTCTCACTTCTAACTCAGCCCCCACTTTCCTGACCTCTCACTAACTGTTTTTGTTCTCCTTCTAACTGGCTTTCCCCAACTGTCAATCACCCCACCACCACCACCACCATTCCATTCTAGCCTCAGCTATCAGTCATTCCTCCATTCACTCTTCTGTTTCAATAGTAAAGTGAGGCTTTTACATAAAAATCATAAACTTTATCCAGTAATTCTTCCATCTGACTTAGTATGTTGTGGTTTAGTGATAACGGGAAAAAACCTGCAGCACAAAAAAAATTCATCAAGTTAAAAGGCCCTGGAAAATATTTTTTTTAAAAAAAAAAATCACTTGGCACTTAAAAGTCATTAATGCAGTCACCAGGCCAGCTTGCCTGGGAAAAAAGAAATCATTAAGCAGGGTGCCACAACTAAAAAGGCCCACTCTCCCACTACACCTCAGATGTATTCAAAGATTAACATTATTCAGAGAGCTCAGCTTGCACCTACAACTCCCAACATGCCTTGGATGGGAGGGAAGACTTTTTGGGCATTAGCAGCCATCATCTGGAAGCAGCTCGCCATCCTGGGCCTGGGCTGGCTGCATTGGTTACTAGGCACCATTGGGAGCAGAAGGGCAGGAGGTGACAGCTCTGGGTCTGTCACTGATGGCAACAGCCAAGATACCAGTGAGTCAGCCAGCCAGCTCCCTCAGTGTAGTGTGGACTAGCTCAGCCAGACTTCACTTCCCATGAGCTTCAGCAGCAGGACTCCCATTGGGCAAGTCGGGCACCACAGCAAAAGGCATGCCGGGAGTTGTCGTTTTTGTTTTCTGTGGGGGACAAGGAAAATCATGGTGACAGCTTCAAGGCGGCCCAGGCCATGCATTGAGGGTGAGAGGGTGGGGAAGTAACTAATTTAATTTGTTTTAAAGTTACCTCACAGGCCAGGACTGCTCTACCTTGCAGGGTTGTCGTGAGGGTGAGAGAGGAAAAAGAGAAATGAATTTAATTTGTTTAAAAGTTAACTCACAGGCCTAGCACTGGCCTGTGTTCTGACTGCTTTCCTTTTTTCATAATAATAATGTGGTTTATTACAAAGCTCTAATTTAAGATACAGTTCTTATTAACACAATTTTCCATTGATTCTAACAAGACAGTTTATGAACTCAACCAAACTAAAAACAAACAAACAACCTAAAGATGAATAAGTTGCAGAGAAATTTATTATTTATCAAATAAATGTTATAAACATTATTCACGGACCCGAGCAACAACGGGCATATCAGGTAATTTATTATAAAGCTCTCAATCACATTTTTCACTCTAGCTTATATTCCTGATATCTGCAATCATATTTGACAAATTGAGCAAAAATGACTGACATGCTAGCTATTTATAAGCAACCACCATTTTTAATTTGCCTTATTCTAGAGTTTCTTCCTGGCTAGGTTTTCACCAGCCTGTTTCCCCCCTGCCCTCACAATATTCAGGCAGAATTTCAAGTCTGACAGTGGGAAATTTTTAACAGGGTAGGCTCCAGGCTTGATGAGGTCCTTGGCATAGGGTCTCCTGGTGGACCCAGTCTTTCACTGGGGTGCATTTTGTCCCCCTTCCAATGATTTTGGGAGCAAAAACTGTGCATAAATGTTTGAGGGGGAGGGAGGAAATGTATTCCATTGCCAAAGCAATGAGCTGCTGTTCCCTTACTCCAATCCAGGTCAAATCACAATAATTACATGTGAGTAGTTGCATGGGAATATGCATGGTGATACATATTCAGACTTTTAGGGAAATAATATAATGTTGATCAGAGGTGTCAAACCTCTTTTAGTCTAAGGGCCGAATTCAATATTAGAACCTCTTGGGGGCCATATTCCAATGGTGAGTAAGGAAAAACGGCAAGAGCCAAAATACCAGCGTATTTCAGCTTAAACCTCTTACTGCCAGAAGCACACTAGGGGAGGCATTTCAACTCTTTAGAATAGTAGAAAAACTGTAAAAGCTTCAGCTATGGGACAATATACAAATGTAATAAAATAAATAAATAAAGCCAGTATACAACCAAACAATGGGCGCTCAGGGAAATGGGGGTGAAGCATGGCTGTCTGGGGGATCTGAGAGTGGGGGCCCCAGGTGGGCCAGATTTAGCCTGCAGTCCTGCAATTCAACACCTCTGATATAAACACAGTATGGCAAAACAGAGACTGACTCCATCGGCACACCAACTTAAACTAAAGGCAAAACATTGTTGTTTTTGCCCTCAGTGACATCATCACATAACCAGATCTTATTGGCTATATGTCACTGTCCTCATTGCATTCTGTTCCTTACATGATCCCCCATTGCCTGTGGGGAAAACAATAGTGTTCGATCAACAGCTGATGGGGTGGGCAGGAAACAAGAGCACTGAATTGCTGTGAATAGCAAGAAAAAAACAGAAAAAAATGTTATCTTGGGAAGATTCCTACTGCCTCAAAAATTAGAATGAAAATCTGATGTACTTCTCACTAGGAAAGCAAGACATGCTGATTAGTTTCTTGGATCCTCCTCCCATCTTACTGACAGAACCTGCCTTACCATAAACTAATGTGAAGCGTTCTATTTGGAAAGCAAATTGCAGAGGGAGTTCAATTTCCTCCAACCAATCTGCATTTCTGTATGCCATACGAAAATATGTCTACAGTAGGGAGTATTTGATTTTGAGTATTCACTTAAAAATAATGCAGAAGGATCAATTTAATGATCTACTTTAGCATCATGCTAAATCTATGTGAGGAAGACTGGACAAACATCTCTTTATCCTTCCCCATTAAAAAATGCTGCTGCAGGGAAAGAGTAACTTCTTTGCAGTCCTGTTTATTGCTATTTATATATGATGTAAGTGTTTGTACTGTTTTAATGATTATTGCTATTTAGGATGTAAGTGCTGTTTGGACTTCAAATGGTAAGGATGGTAAGTGGTTAATGGAGGGTAATGGAGGGTGGAAAAATAACAAGGCAACACACAGAAGTGGATTTTAAACAGGGCCACTTTATTAAAGATCTGCAGAGTGGGTTAACCTATGCGGGCATCCTAAATATTTCAGGGCGAGACATTCACCATCTGTGAAGTGGCGCTTCCCAGTTTGCCACAACCCAGACTGCTCCTTATGGGGTAGGAAGACCTTCCAATGTCGACCTCCCCTCGCGCCGTACAGCTCTGAGTAGGTGAGGAAGGTTGGCCTTAAAGGTAACCCTTATCTGCCAGCTGAGGCCATAAAACTCACAGCTGGGGGCCCTCAGGCATTACCAATCACCGAAACAGTTCCTGTGAATACTCATCAACCCTATGACGCTCCCAATGCCCGCACCTACCTGCCACAGGGAGTGACAAAGCACTTGTTTAGTCACTACCCCCCACCTAGACTCCATAACCTCTTTTAAACCCCTCTGCATATCATGTAAAAATAGATCGTTACCAATATCCAATAAATGCATGCCATCCGGACGCAATAGCTCCCTCCACGCAAGCACCATCACAGGGTGTTGAATACTGTGATCTCTGTGCTTAAGCAGATCTTTAAAATTTTTGATTATTTACGTTCTTACACACCCTTTCCAGGGCCTGATGATCCCGCTCTCCAATTCATCTGTGGCAACAAACAAAACCATATGATCACCATGCCTGGCCAATGCTGCCGAATTGTTTCCAAGTTGGCTATTGCTTGCAATATCAGGGCTCTACCTTTCAGTAGACCCAAATCATTGCCGCCCAAATGAATCATTTGATTATTTACTTTCTTATGTACCATTACCAAGGCCTGATTATCATTTCCCGCTTTCCAATTCATTCATAGTTGCTTCATTTGGTTTAAGACATTCTATTTAAACTGCACATCTTTTGGAGTTCCTTGATAGATTGCATATTTTAATGCTAGAAAACATCATACTTTAGAACACATGTGGGCAGAAAATAGATCTGTCCTGATGTTTTGGACATCAGGTCTCAGCATTCCTGATCACTGCCCATGCTGATAGGGGCTTTTACGAGTTGAATTCCAAAACATCTGGAGATCTACATTCTGCCTTCCCTTGTTCTAGAACAGCATTCCCCAAGCTAGAGCCTGTCAGATGCGTTGGGTTGCAATTCTCAACATGAGGAGATGCTCTTAAAAAAGAGAAGTAGGTGGTCCTAAGTTGTTCATCATCATTTTCCACAACCCCACAGTCACCTTTGCATATCATATTGCATATCCAGATGTTTGAGATGACAAGTCCCAGCATTCCTGACCATGGGACATACTGACTTGCAATGATAGGAGTTGTAGTCCAACACCTTTGGAGGGCACCAAGTTGGGGAAGGGCTGCTCTAAACAAAAAAAGAGAAGTAGGTGGCCCTAAGTTGTTTGTCATCAGTTTTCCACAACCCCACAGTCACCTCTGCTGTCCTCATGGTTTATCTGCTTTGGGAGAATGAGAATTTCACTTGCACTTTCTGGCTCCTTAGGGAGGATGAGGCGTTAAGGCTTCGGAGCCTTAACTCCCAATTTCCCTGCTTTTTGGTGCTTGGTTGGAAACTGTACAGCCTTAATGTTGTTTTTGTAAACCATAGTTTTTGTAAACCGTGGGTTTTTTGTTTAATGAATATTAGGGATGTGCACTGGATCGGACCCGATCCACGATCCGAGTCCGGTCCAGTGGGAAATCGGATAAATTATCCGATTTCCGATCCCGCAGCTGGATCGGCCGATCCAATCCGAACCGGTCCGAAAAGGCTCCGAACCGGTTCGGCGGATCGGCGGATCGGCGGGCGCCCACTAACGCCCACCGCCGCTTCCATTGGCGGGCGCCAGCGGGTGCCCGCCGATGAAAGTGGACAGCAGGGGGGGAGGAGGGGGGCGCTTACCTTCTCGGCCCGTCCGCTCCCGTCCGGCACTAGCAGCTACTACCAGCGGGCTCCGCGGCCTGCTCCAGGGTGGCGCGCCGGGTGATGTCATCACCCGGCGCGCTACTCTAGAGCAGGCCGTGGAGCCCGCTGGTAGTAGCCGCCGGCGCCGGACGGGAGCGGACGGGCCGAGAAGGTAAGCAGGGGGTGCGTGGGGGGGAGGAGGGAGCGCGCAGAGGGGGGAGGGGGGCCCTTACCTTCCCGGCCCGGCCGCTCCCGTCCGGCGCCGGCGACTACTACTACCAGCAGGCTCCGCAGCCTGCTCTAGGGTGGCGTGCCGGGTGATGTCATCACCCGGCGCGCTACTCTAGAGCAGGCCGCGGAGCCTGCTGGTAGTAGCCGCCGGCCCCGGACGGGCCGAGAAGGTAAGCAGGGGGTGCGTGGAGGGGAGGAGGGGGCGTGCGGAGGGGGGGAGGGGGGCCCTTACCTTCCCGGCCCGGCCGCTCCCGTCCGGTGCCGGCGACTACAACTACCAGCAGGCTCCGCGGCCTGCTCTAGGGTGGCGCGCCGGGTGATGTCATCACCCGGCGCGCTACTCTAGAGCAGGCCGCGGAGCCCGCTGGTAGTAGCCGCCGGCCCCGGACGGGAGCGGACGGGCCGAGAAGGTAAGCAGGGGGTGCGTGGAGGGGAGGAGGGGGCGCGCGGAGGGGGGGAGGGGGCCCTTACCTTGCCGGCCCGGCCGCTCCCGTCCGGCGCCGGCGACTACTACCAGCAGGCTCCGCGGCCTACTGCAGGGTGGCGCGCCGGGTGATGTCATCACCCGGCGCGCTACTCGAGAGTAGGCCGCGGAGCCTGCTGGTAGTAGCCGCCGGCGCCGGACGGGAGCGGACGGGCCGAGAAGGTAAGCAGTGGCGGGGAAGGGGGCTTACCCCCCCCGGAGCCGTCCGCTGGCGCCCGCGGGCGCCAGCGGATGGAAGCGGACGGCCCCAGGGGGGGTAGGGAGCGCGGGGGAGGGGGCTTACCTGCCGGGGCCGTCCACAGCGGACGGCCCCGGGGGGGAGGGAGTTAGGCCCCCCCTCACCCACCCGCCGCCATTTTTTCCTCATAGACTTGCATTGCAATGCAAGTCTATGGGGAAAAAAATGGCGGCCGATCCAAAAATTTACGATTTTTGGGTCGGGATCAGACTCGATCCGGTCCGGGGGGCCTCCGATTTTGTCCGAACCGGTCCGTGACAAAATTGGAGGTCCCGATCCGATCCGGGGGGTCCGTGCACACCCCTAATGAATATATACATCCCACTTTGTCAAAATTATTTCAAGGCAGCATCCCTCATGACAACATACAATAAGCATTAAAACAAACTAGATCACAATTTACAAAACAAACAAACCTAGTATTAAACAAATTAAACTGCAACAGAATAAACAAATGTTTCTTCAGACTTTATCAGATAGGGAGGAAATTGTGTTTTCCTACCGTTGCTTTTCTGTCCCACAATAGGGACAAGCTGCTTCCTTTTTCTTCACACAGGGAAGAAAGAGGAAGCAGCAGTGACCACAGGGCCCATTCAGTGGATGTTTTTATCATGCTGCTTTTTCTGCATACAGCAGGAAATGGCAGCATGTTTCACCTCAAAAACAATTGGATTTACTGGATCTTATTCTTTCATGGAAAATGGAGATGGAGAAGGAGACATACGGAGACAGTTGTCATCAAAAGGACCCATGTAAAACCATGAGTGGCCTGTAACGAATGTGCAATAAACGCTCTTAGTTTAGTGTTAATATTAGGGGTGTGCACGGACCCCCCGGATCGGATCGGGACCCAGATCGGGACTTCCAATTTTGTCCCGGATCGGATCGGACAAAATCGGAGCCCCCCTGGAACAGATCGGGTCCAATCCCGATCCAAAAATCGGACATCCGATTTTTGGATCAGCCGCCATTTTCCCCCCCATAGACTTGCATAGACTTCCCCCTGCTTACCTTTCGTGGACATCCGCTCCCGTCTGCCACTGGCCGCTACTGCGAACAGGCTTCACAGCCTGCTCCTGAGTAGCGGCCAGCGGCGGACGGGAGCGGATGGCCACGGAAGGTAAGCATGCCATGTGACCCCTGTGACCCCCCTCCCCCCTGCCCCCTGCTTACCTTTCCTGGCCATCTGCTCCCATCCACCACCCCCTGCCCCCGTTGTCAGCTTCCATCGGCAGGCGCCCGCTGGCACCCGCTGATGGAAGCGGACAGACCCGCTAGGGAAGCCCCCCCCCGCTGTCCACGGACACCAGTGGGTGCCTGCCAATCCGCCAATCCATCCGATCTAGATCGGAACCTTATCGGATCGGATTGGATCGGCCAATCCAGCGGTGAGATCGGAAATCGGATAAATCGGATAATTTTATCCAATTTCCCCCTGGATTAGATTCGGATTGTGGATCGGACCCGATCCAGTGCACATCCCTAGTTAATATTAACATACTGAACATATACTGTATTTATACCGAACATCCTTAAAGGAAGGTTAGTGCCTGTGTTTTGTTTTCTCCATACAAAGAAACAGTTGAGTACTTACATTTCACTCTTCCAAAGTTTGTCCAATCACAATGCTGTATATTGAGGAGTATTGCTTGACTTCTATACTGCCTGAATATTCATTGTTTGGAGAGGACTGGTCATTAGTTAGATAGTTTAAGCGCTTAAGCCTATGCATATTTAGGCAGAAAAAGTCCTACAACTCCCAACCAGCCATGCAACATGATAGCTGGGGGATGCTGGGAGATGTAGGACTTTTTTCTATCTAAACATGCGTAGTGTTGAGCTTTATGTCATTCAGGGCAAGAACCCATTCTCTCATTCTTCGTGCAACGTTATGGATGTCCAACTGCAAATATGAAAAAGGAAGAATTGCCTTTGTACTGCAATTAAAAAAAATCTTTCTAACTTTTACTACTTATGTAGCTTCTTGTAAAACTCACTAATTCCCCATGAGACTCAGATAGGTTTTTCTTCCATAACCAAACCACTTTGCTTTCTCTTCCTCTCTGAGTTAAAGTACCCAAGGCTGCAATCCTATATTCATTTACTTCAGACTAAGTCTCACTTAATTCAGTGAGAATTAATTCTGAGTAGACAGGTATAGGTTTGTGCTATAAATCTATTGCAGCCTCCTAGAGTTCCAACCGTTTGCTTTTTTGACAGAACTCCTGTACTGTTAACAGCTAAAGACAGTTAAAAATTCAACACAGATAAAGTTCCTATATCCATGCTAGGAAAAGCTGCACTCCTTAAATTTCAAGTCGTTAAAAAAATGTGGGAGAAAGTGGCAACCTAACAGATTTTTCTGCAGTCTTGCCACTCTCTTACTTTATTGCGGATCACTGTGTTGTAATTTCCTTACAGTATCATTTTTTTTAGTTGCTTTGTTTAACTGTAATCTCATCTTCATGCTGAATTTTCATTCACCCTTTTCCCCTCTGCATTGCCATTTTTGTTTTTGGTTCAACAGAGTGCCAATGGAAGGGAGGGGGATTTGATAGCGCACCCATGTCCGGCCTTAGAGAAGAGAGGGGGTCACTGTTTTCAAGGCTATTCACATTCTTCAACCAAACAACCTAGATCAAGTCAAACTGCCACCTCCTGACCCAGAAATAGCAGCTATTCTTTTCAAAGCTCCTAGGCAGCAAAAGCCTTTTTAAAGTGTTTGTGAGGAATACAGAAGAAATGACTGAAGGTTTACAGTGCTTTGCAACATCTCTTGATATCCAAATTGAGGAGGGTGGAGAGGAATGCACCCAGTCAGAATGTGCTAGGCATTAAAGAAATCAACAACAGGGAGGAACCAAAGTTTCCAAAACAACAACAACAATACCTGTACAATGACAAGGTGTTTTTGATAAGTGCAGGTACCACATCTACACCTGGTGTCAAATCATAATGAATGAGGAATAAAAAGCAGGATATAACACTATGAAAGCAGTATATGGAATGTGGATTGTGCCCCAACAGTGCATCATCATAAGAGCATTTTATCACACGCTCATTACTGCCCACTCATAGTTTTCACAGGTCCTTTTGACGATGATGGCCACCTCCTATGTGTGTTCTGCTTCTTCTGGCATTCTTCCTGTCACAAAACAAGACCCCAGTAAGTCCAACTTATTTTTAGAAATGAAACTTGCCGCAATCTCTTGCTGTGTGCAGGAAAAGCGGCACAATAAAAACACCCACTGAATGGGCCATGTGGTTGTTGTTTACTTCCTCTTTCTTCTCCATGAGAAAGAGGAAGTATTGTGCAACAGAAGTGGGGGTGGAGAAGTCATGGTAGAGAACCGTGATTTTCCCCCACCCCACCCCACCCCACCCCACCTGATGAAGCCTTATGAAGCAGTAGTGTAGATCTAGCCACAGGAAGGAGTCTGCCTCTGAAAAGCTGGGTGGGCTGGCACAAAAAAAGAAAGACACATTTGTGATCTAATATCACTGGGGAGGGGTTGAGACTTTAGAAGAGCACCCTCCAAAAGACAATAGCAGGCCCTTAGAACTGCCACCAGTCTCCCAGGCTTCTCTTAGTCAAATGAGAAGCTATGTTTTCTATCTCCCTGCTTGTGGCATTCAAATTGTTAACCTGTTTCTGTCAAGCTCCCATCCAAGGAGGTGTGGCTTGTCCTTGTCCAGTATCTAGTAAGCCAGCACCAGCCATCAAAAACCATCTATGGTCATTTGAGCTAGTATCTTCTAGCCATCAGTGATTGGCAGGTTCATAAGGTATTAGGTTTAACAAAATAAATAAATAAATAAATAAATAATAATAATACATTTATTTCTTACCCACCTCTCCATTTGGATCGAGGCGGGGAACTGCAGTAAATATAAAATATGATAAAATACATAAAACTGATTAAAAACATGGTGCACATTATTAAAATAGCAATAAACATCATAAAAACATCATAAAAACATTCTTAAAAAATCATAGAGGAAAGGTCACCTCCTCAATTTGCACAGGCATAGCAGGTGCAACAGGTGATCACCGTGTGCAGCAAAACCAAAAGCACCATTGATCTGATATCTTAGGGCAGAAGAGACCCCACAAGCACAGCAAGTAACAATGTTCTGCTGCTCTCCTAATTCCTTGAATCAGGATGATGATACATGAACACTGAGTTATCTAGGGAAAGCTTTACCCAATTCCAAAGAACTCATCGAGCTAAGTAGGCTGCTATTTATGCTGTATTTAACATGGGAGCAAAATGAAGGTCTTTTTTTAAAAAATGCACTATCAATCTGGCACCTTTCCGAAGGCTACATGGACTTTTCAAAATTAAAATGGCATTTTGTTCATTAATGCACTGCCAGGAAAATGGCACATGCAAAGCGAAATGATTGAATTAAATTGCTAGGATGTGAAGGAAAAGGCAGCAACTAGCATGTTGCTGCAGTCTTGGCGACAGTTAGAAATGGAGATGCCAGACGATGAAGACAGGAAAGTTTAATTTTAAATAGTGGGAGCAAGAGGCTGAGTCAATTTGGGTGGGGGGGAGAAGAATTGAGGCTCAAAGAAAACAGCTGCAGGCAGTGCTAGGGAGGAAAGGCACAAAACGAAAGGACACAAATGCACAACGAAATAGTGCCAAATGATTGGAAGGGGGGGGATAATAGCATCATTGAAATGAATACTTTTTTCCTTTGAATAAAACAGACAGCTGCAATGCAATCTGCTATTTGTGTAGAGGAAGTGTTAGTACAGAGTGGGACACCATCCTCCTGGAAACATTTGTATGAAGAATATGCTGAAGCAATTGTTAGCATGAGATACAGTGGTGGGTCATAGAGCCAAACCACACGTTCTGCTAATTGCATAGGGGCAGCTAAACCTGACATTTTTTTCTTTACTCCAGTGTAACTGGGCATGGTTCAGATCAGGGCCAGTGTGCTCTGGAAGGGAAGGATTGAACCTCACCTGCCTCATTACACCCTCAATTACTTACATACATACACACACACACACGGTCAATGCAGGGGGGAATAGGTGGAGAGGAGGTTTAATCCTTCCTTCCCAGTGTGTGCTGGACCCAATCCAGCTATACCCATGTAATTACAAAGAGAGATACTTTAACGGTAATGGTAAGTGGTATATAAATCTATTGGAGGAGGAGGAGGAAGAGGAGGAAGAGGAAGAGGAAGAGGAAGAGGAAGAAGAAGAAGAAGAAGAAGAAGAAGAAGAAGAAGAAGAAGAAGAAGAAGAAGAAGAAATAATTCTGGCAGGAATGGACTATACAGACACACTACAGCTGCAAAAATAATTAACCAACAACTGGCCATCAAATTCAATCTCATCAAACAACCTACACCATTCAAGTTTAAGATTTCTGCACTCAAGGAAAGAGCGGCTTGTATACCACACATGCAACTCTTAGCACACAAGTGATCACCCAAATTGCAGTTTAGTATATCAACCTGGAAAATACGTGAACATTAAGTTCAGAGGGACAACCATCGGGAAAGACTATCTATGTGCCTGGCATTGACTGGCATGTCCCCTATGCTCACACTCTAGCGTAAGAAATAGCTGAAACCTAAACTGAAAGTACCACTGATAGATGCCAGAAGTCCTTTCTTCCAGGTAATCAGATTGAAGTGAATATTTGAGGAAGTTCTGCCAAACATAGAGGTCATGAATAGGACAGCACATGAGCTTGCACTGTAGAAAGCATCCCAGGACAATCAGATTTAATCCTAATGAAACAAATGAACTTTATGCAACTGAAATTCAGATAGTTTGGTTTACTAGGTTATAGCTTCACTGTCTAATCCATTCATTTTAGCTGCATGAGCAGCCATTTGCCCATATCTAACTCAGGCTACCAAACACAATTTTCATGTGTTACCCAGCACACAAATTTATTAAGCTGAGTATAGCCAAGAAGTAGGGCTGAGTAATTGTGTTTTCAGCCTACCTTGTTAAGAACAGGGAACTGTACTGCTATTTTCTTTTCCCTTTATTCCCAAATGATAGCATGGCTTGAAAGAGGAACAATATGGGAACTATACAAACTTGAGAAGAGGGATTCTGTTCCAGTCCAGGACCTCCAATGATGCAGCTCATGGAGGGTTATCCCAATTAGCCTACAGGGATTCAATTATTCTGTTCATGTCTCCCATACAGATCTTAAACTTTCATATGTGAGATGTCCAATTTCTCGAGGTCTCGACTGTTAACAGAACTAAGGAAACAGGCCCTCATATTGATTCAGGACAAGATATTTGTGTGTTTTCTGTTCACTGCATGTTAACAGACTTTTGGTCATCTCTAGATTGGCTTAACACAAGGAGGAGGGGACAAACACAGGTGAACAGCTTCACACAATATCTCCTAGCCATGTAGGTCTACATCTTCAGCTACTGGGCAGAACAGAAATGTATTTATTATTTTTCTTTTATTGATAACATCTACAAGAGGGATTCCATTTTGGAGAAGGTTTCGAGGACTGCATTCGAATGGTGGGTAAGTAGTAAGCTGACCATATGAAAAGGAGGATGGGGCTCATATAACTTTAACAGTTGTAGAAAAAAGGGGATTTCAGCCAGTGTCATTTGTTTGCAATTAGTTCTTGGTGAAATTCCCTCTTCATCACAACAGTTAAAGTTGCAGGGGCCCTGCCTTGTTTTGTATATGGTCACTCTAGTATAGTGCCTGCACCTTTAACTGTTGTGATGAAGAGGGGATTTCACCAGGAACTAATTGCATACAAATGACACTGGCTGAAATTCCCTTTTCTCTGCAACTGTTAAAAGTTGCATGAGCCCTGTCCTCCTTTTCATATGGTCAGCCTAGTGGGTAGGGCTGAAGTCAAAAGGCACAAGGGGCCTAAAATGCCAGCACATTTTAGCTTAAAGCTCTTACTGCCATCAGCTAAGCCTTCAGAGAGGCATTCAACCTTATAGAATGGGAAAAACTGCACAAAAGCCAGAAACCTTCCCATCTCCCCACCCCCTAACCACCACTGGCTGGGAGGAAAGGGTATGGTCATGTAGGTGGAGGTTGAGGGGGAAGCGTATGGCCATCTAGGGACTCCCAGAAGGCTGGATTGAGATCCCCAGGCATAAGGGATCTCCAAAGATAAAGTAAAGCCACATAGTGTGAACTGACATTATTATTAGTATTATTTATTACATTTATATAACGCCCCATAGTCGAAGCTCTCTAGGCAGTTTACAAAAATTAAAAGATTGAATATTAAAAGTCAATATACAAAATTTAAAACCATAAACATAAAACAGCTGATATTTAAAACATTTTAAACTTTTAAGCCTGGCCACAAAGTCAGTTAAAACCTCAACTTAAGCTGTTAAAATGCCTGGGAGAAAAGAAAAGTTTTGACCTGGTGCCGAAAAGATAACAGTGTTGGCGCCAGGTGGGCCTCACTGGGGAGATCATTCCATAATTGGGGGGCCACCACAGAGAAGGCCCTCTCCCTTGTTGCTACTTCCCTCGGAGTAGGCACTCAGAGGAGGACCTTTGATGTTGAGCGTAGTGACATTCCCCATGTATACTCCTACAGAATTTTCCATGATTAAAATGACTATTTTGGGAGGTACTGTGTATCAATGGAGCTTCTATTCACACATATATTACTTCTCTATATGATTGCTGGATACATCAAGGAAGGATCTGGTATGAGTTAATCTAATAGATGAACCAGCTTAAAAGCTGTACCTGTGGACCAAATTCATGTTGAGTAGATTCAATTGGCAGTCAAAGAACAATCATGTTTGTCCCAATTTTTGCACAAAATACTTCTCTACCCAACACTTCCTCAAAGACAATCTTTTTTGCATTTGGTATTTGCTGTACTGTTATTGAATATACAAAGTGAAAAATGATGTATCCTCCAGTACACATGGAAATTTACTGCCCAGAACAAGCTGGCACATGGCTAACTGCACTATATTTCCTACTTTCCTGACAATAGAGAATATATGCATTGCAAACCACAAATACAATAATGTAAACATCATATCATGGTAAATAGTTTAAAGTGTTTTGGCTATAAACAATTGAAACTGCAGTGAGAATAAAGGCAAAGGACATGTAACTGTGATAATTAGATAGATTTATTTAGGGAATTTTGACAAAATGAAAAGATATTCATCATTTACTATGACAAGGATTCCAGCTTAATATTTTCATTAACAATGTAAAGTCTAGATCCAAACACTGTCTAGAAAGAAAGAAAGAAAGAAAGAAAGCCACCTAATGAGCACCATCAGATGAGCTTTTTAGAGCACGCTCATTACTGGGCACTCACGGATTTTCACAGGCCCTTTTCACAATGCCATCTGCATGTCTCCCACTCCTTCTGCTCATTTTCCCATCACAAAAAAAGGATCCGGAAAATCTGACTTTTTTGGCTGTAGCGAAACAAGCAGCCATTTCCTTCTGTGTGCAGGAGAAGTAGCGGGATAAAAACAGCCACTGAATGGGCCATATGGTCGTTGTTTGTTTCCTCTTTCTTCCTCCTGTGAAGAAAGAGGAAGCTGCTATTCAAACTGTGGGACAGAAAAGTGACGGTAGGGAAATACAGTTTCCCCTGTCTGATGATACTCAATATGAAGATTCAAACTCCAGTGTCTTTTACATATATGCCATGCATCATTTCCTCTTTCTGAAAGCCATAATTGCTCATTTAGGGCAGAATCCAATGGGACACTTACACCCCTGCTGATTCTCTTCTGCCCTGCTGATTATATTGCACAAGCACATATGCACTCCCACTCAAAATCAACAGAAATGCTCATTTCCAGATTTATTTTATTATTTATTTATTTCCAATATTTATATACTGCTCCCCATTCAAAAATTTCAGAGCAGAGGGCAAATAGAATAAAAACAGAATAAAAACGCATCAAAAATACATTTTTAAAAGAAACAAAGAGCAAATAAAACCATGTCTGGTCATTAACAGAAGGCTTCCTAGAACAACAGCGATTTCAGGAGGCGCCAGAAGGAATACAAAGTTGGCACCTGACTGACCTCTAAAGGCAGGGAATTCCATAAAAAGAAGGCCTACACTCCGAAGGCTCTTTTCCTGGTGAACTCCGATCAGACCATAGGTCTATGTGGAACCACCAGGAGCATGCCCTGAGATGACCTCAGTAACCAGACATGTTGATAGGGGAGAAAGAACTCTTTCAGGTATCCTGGTCCCAAGTTATTCAGGGCCTCTTCTTGTCTACCATCGCCACCATTGCCTCCTCCTGGCTGCACCCACAAATTCACCATCAAATTTAGTTTTTCCCACATTTCAGTGGCATTATTTGTGAATTAGTTGAAGTACACTACTCTGTGGAGGTCAGCAGAACCTACTCCATGCACTGATGGTCACATAAACTAGGTCCCAGAGTGTAGTCTGAAAGCACCTGGAGCAGCCACCTTGCTGATGCTAAGCAGGTCTGGGTCTGGTCAGTGCTTGAGGGGAGATCATCTAGGAACCACATGTAGCCACTTTGAATTCCACAATGGAAGAAAGGTGGGATAGATTGTTTATTTATTACGAAGTAATACTTCCTCTTTAGAGATGGTGTAGATATTCTGCAATATCTACCAACTAGAAAAATGAAGCTAATTATACCCTGTATACATTCACCGCCCATCTCCCCTATAATTACAGAATGATGCAGAAGCACAGTTATTTACTATTCCAGCAACAACCGGCACATTAAACAACTTTGGGACTGCTGTGAATCTTCAAAAAGCCAGTCAAAAGCCCAATGAAAACATTCTATAAGAATAACTCTAAACGCTGAACTGAAGTCCTGTAGAATAGCACTACAAACTCTTACATAATTTGTGCTATCAACCTCAATATAACTCTACAGCTACAAATCTATTACCTCAACAGTGGCCTGACACAGTTCCCCTTGACATGATAGATCGGATGCCATAAAAAAGAAGAATTTGCCCATCTTGATGAAAACAGCCTCCATTTTCTTTTCCAGTTCATTGTCTGTGCTTTATCATACATGATCCTTATGTATTTATCTCCCAGTGTTTTGCCTTCTTATGCACTTAGTATCTTCTCCTCCTTGCAACCAATATTCTACTGACTAAATATCCACAGCTGTTGGAAGTCTACAGTTAAGCTTTCTTCACAGGGAGTGATTAAAATCTCCTGCTTGCTTGCTTGCCTCCTTCAGCTTGTCTGTTTTGGTTTGAGCTCTGAGCGGTAGCTGTGCAGTGTGTATTTCTTGTTTCTTAAGTTCTCCAGATTGTGTGTGATCTCTATATTACTTTCTCATCCTATTACTTCTGCTTCACTATCCATGAACAATGTGTACTCTGCATCTGTTTCTGTCACTGGCTCAGCCAGCAAAAGTGATTTTCTCCACCAGCTTCCCACTTTTGCACAAGAAAGAAAGTACTATGCCATTCTAAATACTATATTTTAAACAACAGGAGAATTGATGGCAGCATGTGTAATAGTTAGAGTGTTGGATTAGGACTCAGGAGACCCAGATTCAAATTCTAACTTGGTCATGTAGCTCACTGGTCAATGACTCTCAGCCTCTCACAGGGTTATTGCATGGATAAAAATGGAGAGGAGGGTTCCTTGGAGGAAAAAAGTCTGGATATAAATGTAATGATGATTGATGATGATGATACATAATGTGGAAATCTGCTCTTGTGGACATAACATTGCACTTGGGTTCCAGACCAGGGTCTAAATACCAGTTCAGTATGAGCAAATGTTTCTTTCTCATCCTCAGTTCACATTCTCTAACATATACAGATCTCCAGTTGTGCAGATGGATGAGACTAGGGGCCAAAATAGACATTACTTTAAAGGGAACATAGGTAGGCTGACCAGATAAAATCCAGGTCAGGGCTAGTGTAACTTTAACAGTTGTAGAGAAAAGGGAATTTCAGCCAGGGTCTTTTGTTTGCAATTAGTTCCTGGTGAAATTCCCTCTTCATCACAACAGTTAAAGTTGCAAGCACTATACTAGAGTGACCATATACAAAAGAAGGCAGGGCCCCTGCAACTTTAACTGTTGTGAAGAAGAGGGAATTTTACCAGAAACTAATTGCATACAAATGACACTGGCTGAAATTCCCTTTTCTCTACAACTGTTAAAGTTACATGAGCCCTGACCTGGATTTTATCTGGTCACCCTAAACATAGGGCACTTTTAACAACCAAACCAGGCTCCCTATGCTTACTCTAGAGTAAAACATGGGAGAGGGAAGCATACCTGCTAGATATAGATTACAGTAATGTCTGTTTTGACCCTAACGTTCTTAGGCATTGCTCAACCAATAAATTGAAATTGGCCCACTAATAGAATAAAGTCTTCAAGTAAAACAAAAGAGCCCAGATTGCCATTAATAGTTCCTGGCATTTTCAGCTCCTGTAAACTAAGGTTATGTTTCATCAGGCGAATACCTACTAACATGATCATTATGTTATGGCTGCAACTAAAAGTGATTTCCTGCATGTGTGAAGCTGCCATCACAGATAAAACACCACAGCAAGGTATTACCTCACACCATATGGGAGAAACCAACAATGACTGATTTGTCTATTCTTGGATAGATTCACTTTTCAGAATCTCCTCTGAAAAGCAGTACAGTACATGAGTAAAGCTAAATGAATGCAAAGCAGAGAATTAAATCAACTCCATTTTCCAATGGAGAATACTATGTACTGGTGCTATCTCCAGTATCAGAGGCAGTGCGGCTATGTACCAGTTGCTGGTGAACATGGGCAGGAGGCTGCTGTTGCGCTTATCTCCTGCTTGTGAGTCCTTGGTTGACAGCTGGTTGGCCACTGTGTGAACAGAGTGCTGGACTAGATGGACCATTGGTTTGATCCAGCATGGCTCTTCTTATGTTCTTATTGAAGAGCTAAGCAGAGAAAAATTCAGAAATAATCAGTTCCTTTTAAAATGAAGTAAAACATCAAACTAGGTCACCAAATGTTTGGGACAGGGAGTAAGACGAAATAAGGCATGCCTGTAACGACTGAAGAAGACAAAGGCTTGTTTCGGATGACACACTAATCAATGGAGGGAGGAAACAATCATCAGTTGTGTTGATTATCATGCCATCCGAATGCTGCCTCCGTTGCCTAAAATTTCATCCGAATGCTGCCGATGAGCAACACAACGGACTATTGTTCCCCCCCCCTCCCCTGGTTGATTAGTGTGTCATCCAAAACAGGCCAAAGAAAGGTTTTCACAATCACAGGATTTCGGGGGCGGATGGGGAGTGGGTAATACCCAGCTTCCAGGGAGGTAAATTCAAATTGACTAATCCATTGCCTGGGAGAAACTGGTGATTTATTTAGTATCTGCTTAGCAGGAGGATGAGTCAGCCTGGAAGTGGAATACAAATGCAGATTTTGGAGTCTATTGCAACATGGGCAGGCCTGTTCTTTGTTGAAAGGTATTGGGGGGGAAGGGGGGAAGAGAAGGTTGGATTTGTTACAACTATCTTTTCTTTCTGTACATAATTTGTATTTTTCATCTGACAGTGTTCTTTGTTGGAAAGTCTGATGCAATTTACAATTTTACATAGAGTTGTTTTATATAGAGAAAGTGTGGCAGCAGAGCATTTAGGGATCCTCTAAATGAGCTATTTATAGCAGGCTCATTACTGGCCACTCAAAAAAGTTTCCTGATCAATTACATGATGCTGCAACCCTCCAGTGCCTCTTTCATTCTTTCTGAAGTTTAATTGAAAGCTGAAAGAAGTAGTAACAAAAAGGGCCCCTTTTCATTTCCCAAGAAAAGACAAAATTGCGTTATAAAAAAGAGACAGAAGACAGTGCCATCTTGTGGCTGTATAAATGAAACATATCAACTCCTGGTTACAAGGGAAAGGGGAGGGGAAAGGGAAATGTGTATAATGGGAACACATCGTGATTGTGTGGCAAAAACGGAAGCCAGAAAGCTGCAGTACAGTTATGGGATTTTCCCCTCATGTAGAAATGCTCTTAGTATTGGAGGCAATAAACACAGGCTAAAGCCAGTTTAAAAGAAGTTCAAATCAGCTGACCTTATTAGTGCTTTTATACACACTGTTTAACTACAAGCACCCCCTAAACTGGGTGTGTGAATGTAAGTGAGCGAAGGCAGGAGTTATGGTTACTTGCTTCCTGCATGGAGAAAGCTGCGTGGTGCCTGTTGCAGAGGCAAGAGGAAGAAGGAAGAGGACAGGCGGAGAACAGGAAATAGGAACTGATCAAGCTACAGGACATTCTCAATCTCCCCCTAGAGTCTGGAAGCATGCAGTGTTGTTCCTATTCTCCAACATCTTTGAGCTATTTTCCCCACTTTCTCTGAGTTTACTGTACATGTGCCATGCCTCTTCCAAAAAAATCCCAATTTGCCCATGCATTCAAATATATGTGTACAGATGTTTTCATATACATGTGATTGAGAGCACACATTGGCAGACACCTTGAGTATGGAACCCCTCCCCCTCTAAATAGGCCATCTGGTGTCTCCAGTGATTTCGTTAAGATACTGGGCAAAAAACCCTGGCATTTAAACTTGCTGATATGCTTTATCTCCTTGTTTCTTTAAATATTGTATGGTTTTTCTGGATTTGTCATTTTTAAATGCACAAACAGTCCTGGAATCCTTTTTGATGAAGGGCACTATTAAAATGTTTTAAATAAATAAAGTACTTAACTGCCTCTCTGCAGCCATTGTCACTTAAACACAAGCAAAGTGTAAGGCAGGGTAGGCAACTTGTGGGCTGCCAAATGTTTAGAGCTACAAATCTAATCAGTCCTAGCCAGCACATACAATGGTGAGGGATTATGGGATTTGTCGGCCACAAATTGCCCACCCCTGGCCTAAGGTCTCAACTGGGTAATTTCAACTGCTTTCATTATAGAATTAGAAATTCAGCTGAAGAATTCAAGTTTTGGCACAGAACCACAATGGAAAGGGCATATTGTTGCTTTGTGTCTAGGTGCTGACACAAACCCTTGACAGTAAGATGCAGCCAGAGCTCCCACACACTACGCCTCACACTCAAAGTATGTAGACACTGTGAGAAATGACACAATGACTCAAAAAGCAAAGGTTCCGTCCCTCCATTCTCCACTCTTAGTTATTTAACCCTGTTTCAGCTGCACCTGCTGAAATGCTAGAGGAGCCCTATCCTCTTTTGCATCTGGTCACCCTAAACATGAGTTGGTGGGGAGTAGAGCAAACCATGAAGTGTAATGTGAGCAGAATAAAGGGTGCTGGACAAGAGAAATGTGGCAGTGATTGAGATGAAGCAGAAGAGATGGACCAGGAAGATTGAGGGTATCTCAGAGTATGTAGCCTGTCTCATTGGGATTTATTTCTTCAACAACAGTGGCCATGTATATGAATGACAACGGGAGAGTGTCATCCACCATACGTATTGGCAGTGGAGTAGCTTCAGGAGGATTGCAGAGCAGGCATACACATCTGTATTCTACAGTCCCTTGTCATTCCTGCAGCTGCCTCACTCTGCCTAATGATAGAGCCAACCATGCCCTTCTTCAAATCTTTAGTTCCCTTGTATCGTAAACCTAGTTGAACCAAACTGAAATCCCTTCATTGAAGTCTTTCCTTATTGCTCTCAATCTGCAACTTCTAGCACCCATTGACAGTGCAATTCTATGTACGTCTACCAGGAAGTAAGTGTGTATAGGATTGCACAGTAAAGACACTACTCCTCAGGAATCTATAGATCTGAAGATATTTGTTACAGTAACAAGGGATGTGTAGCGTATTGGTCCGACGTCCAATAACGAACCGATAAGGATGTTATCGGACATCCGATGACTGATAACGATTATTTTCTAAGGAGGCCCTATCTGATTGGATCCAATATCCATATGTCTGATAACTATTGAATATATCGAATTTTCGGACCGCCAGTTTAGGTGTTTTCGCCATAGACTTGCATTGGGGGAAAGAAAGCTTTCCCCCAGCACAAGTCTTTGGTGAAACACTGGGCTGGCACTCACTCACTCCCCCCACTCACACTCCTTACCTGCAGCCTTCCCTGCTGCCATCTGCTGCCGCCTGCTGGCTCCATAGTACAGAGAAACAGGCTTTGCTGCCTGCTCAGTACAGCGACGCACCATCATCACTCAGTGTGTCGCTGTACTGAGCAGGCCGCAAAGCCTGTTTCTCAGTACTATGGAGCCAGTGGGCAGCAGCGGATGGCAGCAGGGAAGGCCGCAGGTAAGGGGCTGCAAGTAAGGAGTGTGAGGGAGGGGAGGGAGGAAGTGCCGGCCCAGTGTTTTTCCCCATAGACTTGCATTGGGGGAAAGCTTTCTTTCCCCCAATGCAAGCCTATGGGGAAAACAGTCTGTAATGGCAGTCTGTAATCGGATTGGAACTTCCGATATTTATCGGATATCAGATCCGATCAAATACGGGTACCCCCCGATATGATCGGATCTGATATTTTTAATATCAGAAATTCCTATCCAATTCTGATTTTGAAATTTCTGGCCATGCACATCCCTAACAGTAACCCTTCCAGCTTGCAATCCCAGTCACACACACACAGCAAGATATTCTGAAGCTACTTAATTGCACTTTCACTGTAAGAAAGAGTTTCAGCCTTTAGGATTTGTTTAAGTATTGAATAAAAGAAAAAGAGGGGTCTGATTCATAAACCTCATGAAAAGGTGCTAAATGGCTTTACTATTTGCCTCATCACCAAGCGTCAGCTAGCAAGAAACTGTGATTCATTAGCAAAGTCATTTTCCCATTTTTTTTTTGTCCCGGTATGGCCCTAAGTTTTAATAGGAACAAGATCAGGCACTCCATAAAAGATGCATCATAATGACACAAGTTGGGCATCCATAAAAAAATATATCTCCTGTGGAAAATTTGTATTATTGAAATTGAAACTGATTTTATTCATAATTGTTTAAATTTAATGGACAGTATCCTATGCTGCCACTCTGCTTATGCCATTGACATAGCACTAGCATCAGTGACCTCTAGTTCAACGGTAATGCCAGGGTGATGGAATCAGGGATGTGTGGATTTTGTTTAATCCATTCCGTGTGTGCCTTGTGGATTGTCATGCATCTTTTGTTTCATCTCCCATGCATTGATGGAATTGGATTTTCCCCCTTCAGAAAAGTACCCAAAAACGTCCACTGCAATTATGTAACTTTTGCTTTTTTGCAATATTTTGCATATTTTTCTTACTGCCACACAGCAGAAGCTGAAGAGAGATGGGAGATGTTTAAAACAGGGTAGGGGAGAGATATATAGTAGCATATTTTCTACTAAATTCCTCCTTTTGATGACTAAATTTGCATACCAAAAAACTGGTCTGCAATCTGCATGACTTGGAAGATGCCAGTCTGCTGTGGAATCTGCAGGTCAAATTCATAGAAATCTGAAGCACTTTGAATTTATTTTGGATTTCTTGGACATCCCTAAATGGGATCTCCCAGAAAACTCATCACACAAGCATACGCTGTTGGCACTTCTCTAAACGTCCATCACACTATCACTATGTCAATGGTGTAAGCAGAGCAACAGCGCTGGATACTGCCCAATGTGATTTCATTAATATGTTTGTTTTTATGCTGCAATCCATTTTAGGAAGACTATCACTTTGAAAAGCAGCAAACAAATGGATTAAATAGATAAATATGATTTGTTTATTTAAAGTCAGATCCGGCCTTAGTCATACTTGAAGGAGACCCATTGCAATCCATGGGGCTTAAGTTAGTCATGACTAAATTATGTCAAGTCCCACTTCTTTCATTGGGTCTACTCGCAGCATCACTAAGACTGGATCCAATCCATGTTTATTTATTTATTTAACTGCAGAATTTATGTGCTGCCCTTCAGCAGAGCTTCCAGGGTGGCTTACAAAAACATATGCAGTAACTGACCACCTACTTTAGGTAACAAAAGATTTGGGGAATAATTATTACTTCTGTTTACTATTGTTATTGTTATCGTTATCACCATCATCATCATTTCTATTTCTAAATCTTCCTCTTTTGTTCCTCCAAAGAATCATGTAGCATTACGTATCTTTTTCAGCCTAAAATTAGTCTTAAAAAATTCAAAGCAGTAGACATATTTAGTACTTCACAACATAAGATATTTAATATCAACATCCCCTTCTGGAAGGACATGTTCTCACCTTACCTTTTGGAAGATTTTCATGGATTCAAATTCATATAGACACAGATGTACCTGGACTGCCAAAATCAGGATGTTAATAATAAAATACCTTAGGTCAGAGAAATGTAGAAAATAGAGCAATGTAAAACCCAAACGTTTTGAATTTTGTTTCCTAGTTTTGCTATTCTATTTGAATATAACAACTTTAGTGACACATAATTTGCATTTTATTTTTTGGGTATAGATGTAATTATGTGTTCCTTATATTTATTTTATTCAGCTACTTTTAAATGTGTGGTTCTTGCTGACATGTATTTGAGGGAAACTTCCTAAGTGCTATGTTTATCTACTATTGGGGGGGGGGGGGAATGGATGAAGGCAACAGCCTCTTTTACTATAGTATGGAAAACATGCTATATGGAAATTATTGTTGAAATGGGTAAGGCAGATGGAAACAAATATAATGGAAAGAAAGATGACAATTTTAAATAAGCATGCTATTTTATGTGGTACCTATAGACCATTGGAATTTGGTTGGGTTGCTTAATTAATTCATGTTGGATGCCCCTTTGCCAGCAGCAATATTTGAATCACTGCGAAAGGCTGTATGTGCGTGCGTGTGTGTGTGTGTGTGTGTGTGTGTTTATCACTGTACCAATGGGTGTTTCACTGTTGCTTTTAATGATCTGTGCATCGTTATTGAATTTTCCACAATAGATTTTTATCTGACCATAAGAGGTCAGAGTAGCATGCAAGTTCCTCCCTTTATCCTTTTGAGAATCCTGTAAGGTAGGTTGAACTGAGACAGTGATTTTCCCAAAGTCATTCAGTAAGCTTTATGGTTGAACAGCTGTTTGAACGAATCCAAGTCTTTCTGATCTAACAGTGCAATCCTATGCATGTCTGCTCAGAGATAAGCCCTACTGGGTTTAATGGGGCTTGCTTCCAGGTAAATGTGTATATATGATTGCAGGCTAACACTGGCTAGATCAATATGTTTGATATAGAGTTATTTGGCAATTCTATAAGTTTTATACAGTGAAAGCTGGTAGCTCCAAATTGGGTGGTGCTGTGAATCCAGGTTTCAGTCAAACCCACCACGAACCCTAAAGGAGCTATCCAAGGTGCTGAAACTATTTTGAGGATGGGTTCAGCAACTTGGATAGTTCCTTTAGAGTCCTGACTGAAACCCAGAATGGATTCACAGCCCCACCAAAATCAGAGCCATCAGCCTCCACTGCTTTTATATCACCATTTGTGTGGACAGATCCTGTCTTTATACACTTTCAATACTGACTTTCTTCACTTGTAGCAAAATTCTTCTGCACATAAGTCAATAGAAGCTGCACAGAAGTAGTTCCTGTTGGATAATGCCCCGTATCTTTGGTGCCACCAGAAGCTGTTCAATTATGTACATTTTCACACCATTTGGCTCCAAGAAAAGTCTTAAACTTTTGTACTTTAAAGCTATCACCTTTAAATTAATACAAAAGAAAAAGTTCTAGTGCTGATATATTCAGTGTTAGCTGATGTTCATTTTCTCACACTACTACTTCCACTTTTTAAAGTCTAATTACATTGTCTTTGCTGGTGTCTCCTCTCATTTGTTACTTGCCCAGATTTCATTTTCGACCATTCAGTTTATCCAAGATGCTGCTACTTATAATTTTAGCTAGCAGGATGAATTTTAAAAAGAGACACCCCACACCCCTCCATGCCAAATAAAACAAGTACATTAACTTAGTTCAAATGTGTTTATTATTTGAGTTTTGTTTTGTATCATTGCAGAGGATAAGTAATACATTTACCTTCATTTCTCTGGCCTCTTGCTCAGAAGGCTTCATCCAGTAACCCATCATCTTTTAATCCAGGACCTTCCAGGCTGGAGGATGTGACTTTACCAGACTCCTCAGTCTCAGAAGGCACCCCTCCGATGCAGTCCTCACTGCTTCCACACTATAGGAGCCAGTGGCTGCAGAATCAGGCAATGGTCCTTTAAGAAACAGAGTGGGCGGAATAAACAGCAGGTCCTGACTCACCAGTTTTCAGAAGGCTCCTGCTTAGACAACAGCTCTTCCTGAATGAGTTCCAGAAAGACTAGATCTGTCCAGGGTCCTGGAAGGCTCTGGCATGGCTTTTTGCACAGCTGGACTTGACTCTGCTTCATCAAATTTGATTCTGCCTCACCCCTCTAGTAAATGCAATGGCTTCAGATTAGCTCCTCTGGGAACCTTGAACTGAGCCAGACAGGACATTTACTCAATAGAGGTCAACTGATTTATCATGTCATGCTTTCATAGGCTACAGCCTTCCACGGATGAAATAGGTGTCTGATGTATAATAGTTTGTTGCAATAAAGCAGCTGGTCCCTAAATGAAGCACTGTTTTTTTTTAAAAAAAACAGGTGTCAATTAGAAATTCTGTCAACATTTGCTGTTTCCCATGAGGCAAGATTCAGATATATTCCTGGCAGCACAAAAACGCCCATGTTTCCCCATGGCCAGTCTGTCCATCTAAAGATTTAAACCACTCGCTCATGCAACCTGTGGTTATATTTTAACAGAAATTGCAGGCATTTCATTAAAATGTTCATACTCGATATCTGAAAACATAAAAGTTCTTCCTACAGAGATGCATCGATTGATGGCTCACTAACAAAAAATACACTCAGTGTTTCACTATGATGCTGTTTTTAAACAGGCTTCATTTCCCACTGTATCTATGCATTTCCCAAATAAGTCTGGATTCTATATCCCTTAAATATTATTTTTAATTTATTATTGTATTTATATCCCACTTCCATCCTCCCTCTTGCTAGGAACCCAGGGTAGCTTACATAGTCCACCTCCTCTCCATGATATCCTCACTACAACCCTGTGAGGTAAGTTAGGCTGAAACTCGGTGAGTTTCATAGTTAAGTGGGAACTAGAACCCAGTTCTCCCATGTCCCAGCCCAACCACACCACACTGGCTCTCAGACAAATATAAGTTCCACTGAACTTAATCATTTTTTTTGCACTGATCTCAAAGGACATCAAAAGCATTCTATATTAAAGGTTACTGTACCTGATAAGGCCTTAAAAAATGGATCGCCCATGTAAGTGTATACAGCTGGAGTAGGGATTTTTTGGGCCTGACAGATCCTCACAGTGCCCCCAACTAGTCTTACATTTGCAAGCTGAGTGTTAAGTCAGTTCCGGAAACTCAGAAACTTTGGCAACTTTTTTTTTACTTTGTGAGTTGTGATTTGCGCAAAATTACAACTGTAAATATTTACAGAATTCACAATTTGCATAAATATTTGCAGGTGTGTTTTTGTGCAAATCACCATTTGTGCAAATTTTAAACACCTGAAAAACCACAAGCTGGCCCAACTCATCACGAGATAAGTCGGGCCAGCTCACGGATGAGAAAGATGGAGTCCTGGGTGCCAAGCTGTTGAAAACTCCCTGAGTTCTCTCCTCCCAAACAAATTCCTCTGATATCCTTAGCTGGAAGAAACAGACTTCCCTGCCTTCTCCTTCCCACAGCAGCTCTTCCAGCCCCAGAGGGTTGGGGGAGTCTGCTGAATAGAGTAGGCCATGGTGAAGGGAGATGGAGGAATCCCTAAAAATAAGATGGCACCACAGTCTATCTCATTCATCAAGATCCCCTGACTTGTGTAGTATTGGAGGGTGCTGGTGGAGCTACCATGGGGATGAAGGTGTGGGAAAGTCTTCTTCCACCAGCCTGAGTGCACATATCTGTCATGAAGCAGTCTGAAGAATCTTCCTCTAAGGAGGAAGAAGGGACAGAAACTGCAGCTTCGCCCATTCCCCAGGATTTACCGGAGGAGGAGGAACAGCAGGGAGATTCCTCAGAAGAGCCCCAGGAAAGCCACCCTCTCCCACCCCCTGTTTCTAATGAGGAAGATTCGGGGCCTGAAGGGGTTTGTCCAGTAACTCCCCAGCAAAGGCGGCAGCTCAAACGTGCAGAGCAAGCTAGGCTCACAAGACGCAGCATGAGATTGCGAAAACAGAGCACAGCTGACGCAAGCCTTAAATAAGATAACGAAGAAATTGCACGCAGCTGTGGACAGGCTCAAGCAAGTATAAAGGGGGAGGAGGCAGAAGCTAAGATTCGTTGAGAACAACCGACGTATTTGGCTCTTGACATCCTGCATGATTTTGGATCAGAACCTGTGGACTGAACACCCGGCTTGACTGTTTTGCTTTGGACCCTGGACTTCTGTAAAACCTGGTTTGACCTTCGGCTTCATCAACTGGACTGACGGAACTATTGGCGTGACCCTGGCTATTGGTAAATGGACTTTCTTAATGCAAATAAAAACCCTTTAAACAATTAAGGGCTGGCGTCTTTCCCAGACATTCTTAGATAAGGGAATTGGCAGGCTTCCCAGAGCAAGAGTTAGTAAAATACAACAATATCTAAATATGGGTCCAACTAGTTATACAGTATCTATTCTAGGTCATAGTCAATGGGGATTTCCCAGTGGTATCTACATACTAGATTGAATCCTGTGATGAAAGCACTTTGCTCACAGTACATGCTACCACCCACTTATCAGGGATCCCCTCTTCCCCCTTCCACACATACAAACACACAACAGTTCAACCCATTCAGCAGGCTTTCCCCAACCCTCTGTGTAGTAATTTCAGGGGGTGGATGG
The DNA here is from genome assembly GCA_029215795.1 of Anniella stebbinsi. Classification (NCBI taxonomy): domain Eukaryota; kingdom Metazoa; phylum Chordata; class Lepidosauria; order Squamata; family Anniellidae; genus Anniella; species Anniella stebbinsi. The sequence goes on along the minus strand of JARDYH010000005.1, from coordinate 138,201,196 downwards.
GTGGCCATCGAGAAGAGGGGGTGGGGAAGTCTGCTTCTACCAGCCCAGCTGCACACATCTAAATCTAAAGCCAACCCATTGCATATCTATAACTATCATGTTCTAGGACATAAGTAAGCACACTTGACTCTGTGGCATTGCGGCCATTGCATCTTAGCATCTGTGGGAGGTACATATACATGCTAAAACATATGAAGTGATCCTAATACTACTAGGCTGCAATCCTATGCATCCTTTGACACAAAAAAAGCTCTACACCTCTCAGCATTCCCCAGCCATGCTGGCTGGAAAATGCTGGGAGTTGTAGGACTTCTTTCTATCTAAAAATGCATAGGAGTGCACCCTTTACAGATCCTTTAGATCTGGGTTTCAAATAGGCCTCATGCTGCAAAGCATCATTTGCTCAAACGTGATTATGTGGGAGACCTTCCAGATATGGAATTCCTTCCTTTCTCTTTTTTGAAAATCTGGAAGATATTGTGAAGTTAGCCATTTCAGGATTAAGATATTATTATCTCAGGACCAAACAATATGTTTTGTTCAATACGTACATTACAATTCCATAGTTATTTTTTCTTATTTTACTGAAACGTAAGCACGTGGGCTGATTCAAATCAGGAGCACAACATTCAGGGAGAAGACGCTTAATCCTTTTCAGTCAATCGTGATACCTGTAAAAATCCCTACTGCTCAGTTGGAGGGTTTTTCCCTAAAGTTAAATGCCATGTGGCCCCAATTGGTGGGGAGACAGCCCATGGAGGATTACATTTCTGCTTCCTATGTACTACAATCCTGATCTGGCCTCATGCTTAGTTACATTGGTTGATTGATTAAACCATATGGAGCTGGACTGGGGAAGGGGCTGTAGGTCAGTGGTAGAGCACATGGTTTGCATGCAGAAGGTCCCAGGTTTAATCCCCAGTAGCGTTCAATCCTCAGTAGGGTTCAACTCTAGCTAGGGTTACGAAGGAATCCTGCTGGAAACACTGGAGAGCTGCTGCTAGTCTTTGTTGAAAATACTGGGCTAGATGGACCAATGATCTGACTAAATATAAGGCAGCTTCCTATGCCCAATGTTCCTAGCTGCAAGTTCACGGATGTATCCAGTAGTGTCTGTTTACCATCAGAACAGACTTCACTGGCAGAATGGATTCCCCCCTGCTACCATGCCAAAGCCTCCCAAATCTAATCCAGATGATTGGGGAACCCTCTGGAGAAGATGTGAGGTATGGGATTGCTGCGGGAAGGAGATGAATGGGACAATTTATTTAATGTAATATGTAGTTTGTCATTTCAGCAATATCATCTTGACATGTAAATGTAATCTTTGGATTACAACCCACTTCAGGAAAATCCTTTTGGTTTGTAACATCTTTACCACCATTCCTCTAGACACAATGTACACAATGTACATTTCCCATTTTCTCTGGTCCCAGCAATCCTAGGTCTTCATTATTATTATTTTTACACTACTTTTACACTGATTTTAAACCACCTAGGCCAAAGTGGCATAAAGCTGTCATCCTTTCAATATGCGATGTATATGACCTGAAAATCTAATTTATTTGATCAACACTACAAAGAAGAGCATAATGTGAATATAAATAAAATATCATCCTTTATCAAAATTAGAGCAATACAGAAACACCTTAGAAACAAAGCTGCATTCAAATTTAGATTATAAAGCTCTGGTGCTGTTTCTCTTTAGCTGTTTTACAAAATCTTTTTGCTAACTTCAGTCATGCATGTGGAAACCAATTACTTGATATTTGAGCTGTAAAGCAACAGCGATTGGGTGGCAATTAAGACAACAAGGATGCCTTGAACAACAAGCGGCTTTGTTTTGTGCATCTGAATTATTTATTCTTTATAAATAACAAGAAACTTCAACAAAGGGAAGAAAATCTCTAAGAAATTGAGCAATAGTTCAAAGAAAGGATAGTAATTTGATAAAATGACTGGATTGTCTCTGGAATTCCCTTGTAAACTTTTATGTGCTCTAAAATGCGCTTTAATATCTAAAATGATATTAGGAATTGTAAATATTGAGGTTATTTTAGTGTAAATATATATTTAGAGTTGTGTTAATGGATTTCTGGTTTTAGTAAAGGTTTTATTAGAAGGTCTTAATTTATGACACACAGATTGTACAACCAATGCAAATGTTTGAATAAGGTTAAGGAAGTGAAATTAATGTAATGAAAAGCACAAATGGGTTTGAATAGAAATATTGGCCCAAACCCCTATCCAACATACTGTGTATTCATGTCACAGTTCTTTTGACTAAGGACTTTACTAGGGCAAGTATCCAATGTTCCATGAATGGACTTCCACTCTTCCTCTCTTTCCCGCAGCAGTCCCAGCCCAACCCCCATCTGCTCTGGAGGGTCATCCCCTATCTGCTCCAAAGGGTCCCCCAACCATCCAAAATCAGATTTGGGGTGCTGCAGATGAAGGGGAATCACTGCCTCTCCTCTATTCAATTCATGGAAGTCTTCTGCAGCAGATAAGCACTAGTTTGATTCCACCCTATTATACTGCCATAATAAAACCAGCTTTATGGCGATTTCAAGCATGGGTTGTGTTGGTGTATATTATTTAAACCTATTGGAAACAGAAGTCCTAACAGATTATTAAACTACTCTAGGAAGAACCTTTCTGTTACATTTGTGTTTGCTTTGTCATTGGGTAAGGAGGTGTACCATCTTTCCTCATCCCGTCACCAACCACCCATGGCTGTGTACTCTATTTCCTTCACACGTTAACAGCATTATTGACAGTTCTCAGGGCTTGGGGAGAATGGGGAAACTTTCTACAACCCTCCTTAGCAGACCTCGTGTCTTTTACAAAGTGGCTATGGAATGTTCTACTTTTAGTTTTAGACTGAAGGAATGGAGCACAAGCATGAAATATTATGTTTCGTGGGTGAAAAGTATGTGCTAGGAAGCTGAAGAAGAGCTAGAGGTCATAAGATGCATGGACTAATGAACATCATACACTTGGGAGAACTTGCAGACGTCTGAAAGGGGAAATGTCATTTTGACTCTTAGGACCCCTTGTATTCCATAACATAATGCCATCTGTCTCAAACCAATTCTACCCTTCAAAATCCCTATCCTTGTTTAAAGATCTGCTGAGTCCGTTTAGGCTGAGACATGGAGCAAAGCTAAAGGCTAAATATATCTTTTGGAGAAGAGTCTCCCATATCTGCAGTCGTACTCACACGTATAATACACAAATAGTTAGTGGACTGGCACTATGAACATATTAAATTGGTATATTTATCTGAATCTTGGCATGTTTCCAGGCCCCATTATGATCTTCACTGGATTTCAGCATGTTTTCAGACTCCATTCAAAGTGCTGGATTTAACCTTTAAGACCTTTCAGGGCTTGGGACTCAGTACTTCAGAGTTCATTTTTTTCCCCACATGCGCTTACCCAGACCCTAAAATCCAGGTCCTGAGATTCCAAGCCATGAAATCTTAATATGAGACCCTTCTTCAATTGCCCTTGCCTAGTGGTAAGTGGTGAATGACTATGGGTGAAAGAGCCTTTTCAGTGGTAGTACCCACCAGGCGAGTCTTTTGCCCACATTTTAGCTTATTGGCTTAGCTGTGTTGATTGATTATTCTCTGCTCTCGATTTTCTTTGATCTGTTTATTTTTCAGAAAACTTATTTGGTGTTTTAAATGCTGTGCTTTAACTCACTGTATTTATCTTGCATTGTTGTATTTTTAATTTGTTTTTATTGTGAGAACCACTCAGAGAACATTTTGCTATAGGACACCCTATAAATAATGTAAATGAAGAAACACCAAAATGAACAGAAATAGAACATCAAGGAAAGCAGACTTTTTTACATAACTTCAGAAAGGGAACATTATTAAGGCATCTGCTCTGTCTTTTTTATTTGAGAATCCTTTGGATTAAGCATCACTAAACATAGATGTGTTTGATTAAATTAGATCTATTTATTCATTCATTCAATTGTACACCACCATTAGGTGCAGCTTACAATTTCTGTTAAGATCATGAAGAATGGCATAACAATGAAAAAGTGCATACTATTTTTTTGTTAAGCCTTCCTAATAAATCAGTCATGTTTCAAAGTTAGAGGAAGATGTTCCAGCTGGTGTTGCATTAATGCTAAATATTTTTGGATTAATATTTTTTTAAAAAAAACTTTAATTTTACTGCACTATAACTGTCAAAGAGCAAGGATATTGAAATCTATACTGTGTATTATATACTGGTCAAATGTATACTATATACTGGTGAAATGTATACTGTATACCAGTGAGAACAGCTACATTGATTTGTACCAGTTTTCTATCATTTCAGACTAGTACCATTTCAACTTTGATGTTATAAAATATGTTGGTTGGCAGAAGGACTACAACTGGAGGATACAGTGGTCTGAGAAGCATCATATTTGTCATAAAAGAAGGGAGTCTATGAAATGATAAGAAAAGAGAAAGGAGGAAGTGACCAACACCTGTTGGAAGGGGATGAAGAAAGCAAATGGGCAGAGAAATTAAGGATAATGGGACTGAGACATTAGACTGAAGGAAACAAGGATTGAAGAGTTACTGGATCCAGAAATTGGCCAACGTGAGGAATTGAGAGAGAAATAAAATAATGAGAACAAATAGACATAAAGAAGAGATATCTTGGCCAGAATGAGAAAAGCAAGGAGGCCGGAATTTCATTTATTGATGTAATATTTACCTACATTCAAATGGACCGAGAAACCTTTCCATTTGCTCTGAACAAGTGCTACTCACGTGCAACGGCTTGCCTGGTCATGTGGGAGCCTTTGCGGGTGGGGGTGGGAGGAAGAGGCAAGGCAGAAGCCTAACATTGGTGGCTCCAAATTCTGCATCACTGCAGCGGGGGGGGGGGGGGGGAGGTTTCAAAAGGATATAAGCTGGCTTACCCCTCTCTGCTGCACCTTCGTTCTTGGTGGCTCCATCAAGAAGGTCAACGAAGGAGTAAGTGGATCCAGCAGAGGTGCAATGGAGATGGTGGTAACAGAGGCAGCAGCGGTGCAGCAGGACCTGGATCCGGATCAGCGTGATGACCCGTCGTTGGATCATCAATAAGGCAGCAGGAAACAGGACCCTGGCGGTGCCTATTCTGCGAGGCCCAATTAGATTGGCTCCATGGAGAATTGTGTGCATTACCAGTGGTTAACTGATGCGTGATACCTCAATCTTGGTTCAGTAAGTGTTGTGGTCACGAGTGCATGCCAGATGGGTCTATATGATAATCACAATTCATTACATAATAGGGAGGATAAATTTCAAAGGAGGTAGTGGCAGAGAGTGTGTATGGCTCCCTTCACCGTTCAACTTATCTTTAACCTCAGAGTTTCACCTTAAGGCATTGTACCCTAGGAAATGCATAGAGAATTTAGGTTTATCTATTTCGAAGGTAGAATGTTAATGACTACAGCAGAAAGTGAGCATTTAGATAGCAGAATTTTGGCTTTTACGAAAGGATTGACGTAGTATTAACAAAGGAAAAAGAAAGGCGGTCATCTTTAACTCTTAGCTACCCACCCTTTAAACATCAGGGACACATCCACTGTAGAGTTCACAGGTTTTATTTTCTTTATTAGATCAGAAAAAGGCGCTTGGCCGGGGCTGAGATAAGGATTACAGTACATGTTCTGTGGTTTCCCAAATATCATAAAATGTTATGTTGTAATATCAGCGTTTATTCTAGATCACAAGGCAGGCCTCACTCGTGTGCGTGTGATCATCTGTGGTCACAGCATGATCTTTTGGGCTGGAAGAAGGGCCTCCAGATCCAGCTTTGGGACACAGCTTGGATTGAGTCATCAAGCCGATATACAATAGCTGGGAAGGCGTGGTATGCGATTAGAGCGGCTTCTCCCTACCTTATTTCATCACAACATGGCCAGTGTCCCCCCACAGGTCTTACTTGTACACTTGGGTGGCAATGATCTTATTCTGCTGAAAGGCAGAGCCTTGATATTGCAGGCAATAGCCGATTTCCAGATAATTCAGCAGCATTTGCCGGGGATTGTGATTGCGTGGTCATGCGTGTTACCTAGGCTCAACTGGCGAGTTTCTAATGAACCCAATGCGATGGGAAAAGTGCAAAAAAAGGTCAATAATCAAATTTACAAGGATCTAATTAAACACAGAGATTATAGCATACAGCACCAGGCGATTTTAAGGACATGGAGGGAGCTATCTAGATCAGATGGTGTGCATTTATCAGATAGCGGTAACAATATATTCTTACAGGATCTGCAGAGGGGGTTGAAGGAGCAAATTAATTCTAGGTGGGGGGGAGGTGACTAAACAAGTGCTTTGTCACCTCCTGTGGCAGGTAGACACGGGCATCTGGAGCAGAATAGGACTGGTGAGCATTCACAACCACTTCTATGGTGATTGGTAATGCCTGAGGGCCCACCACTGTGAGTTTCACAGCCTCAGCAGGTGGGATAAGGGTTACCATTGAGGCCAACCTTCCTCACCTACCTGGAGCTGGACAGCACGGGGGGAGGTGACATTGGAAAGCCTCCCCACCCCAGATGGGGCAGCCTGTGTGGTGACGAATTGCTGCGCAACTTCACAGGTGGTGACTGGCTCACCCTCAAGAGAGAGATGCCCACTCTGCAGATCTTTAATAAAGTGGCCCTGTTTAAAATCCATACTCTGTGTCTGACTCTTCATTTCTCCACACTCCATTCCCGCAAAGGCTATGAGGTCAGGATACTATTTTCAGTAGCTACATTTACAATAGCCATATATTGTGGATTATTCCAGCAGGTAAGAAACACTGGTATTTCACCCTTGGCATCAACGTGCAACTCGATCAAGCAAATGCCAGATCCAGGGAGCCTGAAGACCCCACCAAGATTGACTCTAGCTTCTACTTCTTGAAAAAAAAATAGTGCCCAGCACTGTAGAGAAGTGCTGAGTAAAACAGCTACAGCCATTTCTGCAGCCATCTTCATTCTTTTCAATGCTGCTAGGTCCCATCCCTGACATATACAACTCAATGTTTGGGGCTGTATGTTTCTTTTTAAAAGGCAGGTAAAGGGGGACATGATACAATTATGCATTGTCTAGTGGAAGTGGATAGAGAGATGTTTCCCCCCTATCTCATAATATTAGAACCTCAGGTCATCCAATGAAGCTAAATGGTGGGAGATTCAAGACAAGCAAAAGGAAATACTTCTTCACACAGTCCATAGTTAAATTGAGGAAGTCTCTTACCAAAAACTGTGGTGATGGCTACCAAGGCACCTTTAAAGGGGATTAGACAAATTCATGGATGCTAAGGCTATCAATGGCTATTAGTAATGATAGCTACATATATTACCTCCAGTATCAGGGGCAATATGCCTCTCAGTACCAGTTGCTGAGGGCCATGAGTGGGAGGTTGCTATTGTGCTCATGTCCCGTGTGTGGGCTTCCCATAGGCATCTGACTGGCCATTGTGGGGAGCAGTTTGCTGAACTACTGTATAAGCTTTTGACCTGATCCAGTATGGTTCTTCTTCTTCTTATAGTTTGTGTTAATAATTCTACTTCAGTATACACAGGCGCATTCTGACTCAGGCCTTGAACATGTGTTATTTATCATTTTCTCAGTGATATGCTAATAGTAACTTATTTGCATTATTTGTTATGAAATCATGTTTTAGCCAGACTCTGAGTTAATGATTTTTTTTAATTGCCCAGATATTTTTAAAAAATAATTAGCTTTCAGTGACAGAACAGATGGAGGTTCAAATCTGTTAGTTCTCTGTCTCCCTACTAATATATTTTGGTTCTGGCTGACGGTGCGGCTTTGTTTTTTAATTACCACATTAAACAATAGTCATGCTTAAGACAAAATAGGAATCTTGTGTATCTCAATAAATTGTACCTTAGTTTTTGTCACAGGAGAGACTATCAGAATTTCTGTGTGCATCAGACACTCTAGATATATGGAACAGTGTGTCATATATGAAAAACCATAACGGAAAGTCTTGGAAACATGGGTTTCTGTCTCTTGTTCCCTTTATTGGTACACACCTTTCCTGCCCACCACACACACACACACACACACACACATACACACACTGCCAAAGACTAAATTGGTACCTGACTCACCTCCAGAAGCCTCTCCATAGGACTCTCCTAAATATTGAGGTTGCTGCTGGGGGAGAGGAGAATTGGCCAAGGTACTGCCACTGATTTTGGATGATTTTCTCCCTCTGCAGATCCCGACATCCCATCCTTTACAATTCAGGTAGAACCCCTAACCCTCCGGAGAGGCTTCTTGGAGATGCAGGGGCCTAGAAGAAGAAGGAATGGATGGGAAAGTACCTTTGCACGACTGTCCTTCCCATGCTTTTCTTGGCATTTAAGGCAGAAACCTTCCTATTTAAAGAAGTATTTGAAACCCTCTACCTCTCAGCTAATAGGAACATCCGGGGATCTCTTTACCAAGTCAGACAGATGAGCATGACAATCCAAAAACTTGCATTATATACAACAAACAGCTTAAGGCTACAATCCTAAACCCGCTTACCTAGGAGTAAACTCAATTGAACTCAAGGCTACTTGTTTCTGAGTAGGCATGTATAGGATTGTATTGTGAATGTTCCATTCCCCAGTCCTCAGGATACATACAGGAGAGGAGGGAACCAGTTCTCACGACAAGTAGGCATAAAATATCTTTGCACATTCCTATTTTATATATTTAGATCATAACCCCAAAGTCAGTAAACATAAAGTCAGTTTAACTGAAAGGAAACTGAAATATTCGAGACAATTTTGAGGTAGATCAACCAATTTCTGTGGGGCTCCAAAGTACACACAAAGTTCATACCCAAGTGGAGAACTTCTTCATGTACTTTTGGCAAGGGAGAACGCCAAGTGCACTTTTTTCCAACAGTGAAGGCATTGCTGTTTGGGTGCAGTGCTTCAATTATGGGGGAGCAGGGTGATCATATGGAAAGGAGGACAGGGCTCCTGTATCTTTAACAGTTACATAGAAAAGGGAATTCCAGTAGGTGTCATTTGTATGCATGCAGCACCTGGTGAAATGCCCTCTTCATCACAACAGTTAAAGCTGCAGGACTCCTGCCCTCTTTTGTATCCAGTCAACAGGGCAGGGTTCCTGGAGCTTTAACAGTTGTGATGAAGAGGGTATTTCACCAGGTGCTGCATGCATACAAATGACACCTGCTGAAATTCCCTTTTCAATACAACTGTTAAAGATACAGGAGCCCTGTCCTCCTTTTCATATGATCACCCTTTGAGGAAGGGAGTAGGGGACTTTAATGAAATCAAAAGGCCCCATCTCCTGATACCCCATAATTTTAGTTGAATCAAGCCCCACACAAACTTTTAGAAAAGGAAACTAATGGGGGCTGCCTTCTGCTTGCTCCCCCCTTTCCTAATTTATGCACTGCTTGGGTTCAACACCCCACGATCTACATCACGATCTGCATCACGATCTGCTGGGGGGGGGGGGGGAGTGGAATAGAATTTATGTACCAGCTATTCTAAAAACTAAAAACCTACCCAGAATTGTGAAGCACCTGGTGGAGGTGACACAGAAAGTTGTAGCCTTCGGCAGAATGACTCACTCACAATGCAGGCTAGTTCCCTGCAGTGGGAAATTAAGATACATTCCTGCACTTTGCACTTACAGATCCTGGGTTGGAAAAGTTATCCGTGTAAAATAGTGGTGCTGGTTTACATAAACTCTGGTGTCTGGCCATTATTACACCATTCCTTTTCCATCCACAAGTGCAGGATGTCTCACTCACTTCACTGGCAGAGGTAGTTTTGCACACACGAAGGGATGTATGTGCAGAACTGTCCCATATGAAAGATATGGGAAAGATGAAGTTCTCGTGCATATCAGAATCCCCTGCCTACAGAAAACCATTGGGTTAGTATCAAGCTTGTTTGACTGCAATTTAATAACAATCTTGAGATCTAGGAAGACTGTGGCTCAATTCGGACGACACGATAGTCAATGGTGGGGTAATAATCAACTTTACAGTTGTTCATCTAGGGGGTACTCCCCACACAACATGGTAATAAATAATCAACTCTGGTGTGCATTAGGATCAGCGCTGAGTTGACTATGGCAGCATTCAGATGACACAATAGTCAAAACAACTGACGACTGTTTCCCCCACACCAGTTGTTTATTGTGTCGTCCGAATTGAGCCAGTGTGTATTGTTGTTGTTGTTTTTGTGGGGGTAGCCTTTTCTAAGCCTTTCATGGAAGTATGTTACATAATGTAGTTATTATTATAAATATTATCATGACCCCATGATGCAGATTCCATTCAAAATTGGAGACAATCTTTGAGAAGGCAGATTTGCAATACAGCCTAATTTCACAAAGTTAGCAGCATTGTCGAGCAAATTGAATCATTATTATTATTATTATTATTATTATTATTATTAGAAAATAGGAAAAAGCTGCAGATAAATTTGTTTTGTTTCTCCCAGTGGAGACTTTTGACTATTTAATTAAAGGCCTCATTGCTTCATCATTAAATTCAAAGAAGCATATCTAATGCGAGCACTTAAATGTAATGTCACTCATTAGTCTTTAATGAAGAGAAACTTATTCTTTCTCTGAAGAACAGCTGTAAAAATAGTGTCTGTATCACCCACAACATTATATATTCTGAAGGTTATTAATGTGCATTTAATGATTTTTTAAAAATAGGCCTGTGTGATCTGTATTATATATATGGGACACTTTTGTTTTTAAAAAAGGAAAATCAAAATATTAGTTGGATTCATTCACAAAAGGTTAATTAAAGCCATAACATTTGTAATTTTGTGATATATTAAATCCATGTTTTGCAGTAGCAAGCAGAAAACCTTAATAATTGCTGGCAACATAAAACATGACCTCCTGGGGCCATGCCATGCGGACATGCCATTTAGGGAGGGTAGAAGAGCATTCCCCTGCCATTTTAGATCTTATGCAATTATTGATCAGGAACACCTTTATTTTCAGTCAAGACATTACTTCTACATACCACTGTAATAAACAATTAAGGCTGCAATCCTATATTCCACATACCTAGGAGCAGCCCCGTTAAACTCAATGAGACTTACTTCTGAGTAGGTATGTATAGGATTCCATTATTAATGGGCTTATAGTAATGAGTGAGTATCATTGGGCACTTACCTTGGTCCACACTACATAGGTAGAAGATACGCTAACAGCATCTTGCTCAAGGACCCACAGCCATCACTGTGTACATTCCAAAAATAGACCCTTTTGCTTAAGCTAAATGGGTGATTGACCTATCCTGATAGCAATGCTATGTGGTATAGTGATTACAGCAACCTTCCCCAACCTGGTACTCTCCAGATGTGTTGAAATGCAACTCTCATCATTCTCGAAATGCAGTCCAAAAACTGGGGCGAGGATACCTGAGAGAGTGCCTTCATCCATATCAACCTGCCCAGGCACTGAAGTCATCAGAGGACATTCCACGTGGACCTATCGCCCAACTGGAATCTACCCAAAGAAAAGCCTTCAGTGTGGTGGTCCCTTTTCTATGAAACTACCTGCCTCTGGAAGGAACACTCCAATATGTTGTTTTTGTTGTCTCCTGAGGACTTATTTCTTTCTGGAAGACTTCCTTGACTGGTATTCTGTTTTTTTTTTTAAAAAAAAACGCTTTTTCAATATGGTGTTAGATAAATGAATAAATAAATAAATAAAATAGCTAGAGGACACGAGGTCAGGGAAGGCTGGGTTAGAGTGTCAGATTAGGACTAGAGGGTGGGGTGGGATCAAGATTCAAATCACCCCTCAACTGTGAAGCTCTCTGGGTGACCTTGACTGAACCACCATATCTCTCAGCCTAGTCTACCTCACATGATGATTGTAAGGATAGAATGGGAGGCAGGAGAACCACATCTGCCACCTTGAGCTCCATGGAGGAAGGGCAGGATAAAAATGTAAATAATAATAATAATAATAATAATAATAAATTTTGATGTATAAAAAGTAGGGATGTGTATCATATCATTAAAATGTACGATAACGATACAATGTGCTCTTTATCGTGCATGAATTTAACGATAACGATATGATAGGAAAGGCTACGATAATTATCGGAGATGATAAAAAATCCTACAATAATTATTGTATTTTATCATTTTATCAGAAGGCTCTTTCGCTTTTGCCGCCACATGGACGGAGCTAGAAGGTGGAGTGTGCTTGCTGAGACAGTTACCAGTTGTGCAGCAAGGATTCCAGCAGGCTCCAATCGCAATGTTGGAGGAGGGCTAAGGATATCCCCGCATAAAACCCCCACACGTGGTGTTCCAGCTCTGTTGGGAGTTAGACATTGAGGGGAGAAGGGTGGATTTTGTTGGAGCTCTGTCCATAGTAGTCTTATAGTTACTTGGTGTCAAATTGTTGGAGATTCATTGTTGTCTTGCATCTTTGTGTCTCAGGTTTGTTTGGCTGTTCGTTGCTTGAATGTTTGAGTTTTAATTTTTATATGTTTTCTGTTTGGTTTGATTGAAGGGTTAGGTTAGCATGAGTGGGGGTACTGTGACTGAGGGAGTGTGTTTTGTCCCCTTCCCTATTTAACTTTCTTTTTTTAAAAAAAAAAATATTTAAAAAAATTATATTTCTCTCCCTCTCTCTCTCTCTCTCTCTCTCTGGGTGTGTGTACAGCTTGATTGACTGTAAGTGTGCTGGTGTGTCCTGTAGCCTGCTACACAGGATAACACTACACAATCTGTGGTCAAAGCAGCACACAAACTGTTTGCAAAGGATTGTTGTTAATATAAATAATTTCATTTTCAATCACTTTGTAGCAGTATGAAACATGGCTCTAAGGCGCACCTTGGGCGAGGTGGCTCTGGGTCTAGGAGAGATGCTGTTGCTGCTGGGGGCAGTTCTGGGGTGGCTGTCTCTCCCTCTCACACATTTTATTTCTTTTTTAAAGGCACTGCTCCATCCAATGTTTCCAGTCTGGAGGGACTGCTTTAGTGAGCCTTGAGAGATTCCTGTATTATTATTTTTCATCACCATGTCCCTGGGTCTGCTCCTCGTGGAGTCCGTTATTGAGGGACTGCAGAAGCATCCCCCTCACGCATTTTTTTTTTTTGAGACTCTGGTCCAGGCAATGTGCCTACCTCTACCCCGAACGTGACTTTTTATTTGGCAATGTGCCTACCTCTACCCTGAATGTGACTTTTTATTTGGCAATGTACCTACTTCTACCCTGAACTTGACTTTTTATTTGGCAATGTGCCTACCTCTACCCTGAATGTGACTTTTTATTTGGCAATGTGCCTACTTCTACCCCAAACGTGACTTTTTATTTGGCAATGTGCCTACTTCTACCCCAAATGTGACTTTTTATTTGGCAATGTGCCTACTTCTACCCTGAACGTGACTAATCCCTCTGCTCCAACCAATGTGCCCACCTCTACCCAGAATGTGACTTATATTAATTTGCCAAAGTGCCTACCCAGAACATGACTTTTATTTGGCACTGCTCCAGCCAATGTGTGCAACTCTGGCATGAAGAACTACCAACCTGTCTGCATGGGGATGGCAAGCAGACTGGGTCATTTTTCAAGCACAATGAGGTCAAGGTGGTGCGTGAGGGTTGTTTTGATGGGATCCTCCAGGTTTCCTCGCTACCTGGGGTATCACCTGGCCCAATGAGGCCCTTCCTGTTAAGGCTGGCTCTAAAATAAATGTAACACCCATGCTATTCCCCTGCCACCCAATCCTTTTAATTTGTACTTAGACATGCATGGCCTAATCAATGAGACAAGGAATGTGTCCACTCACTGTGCCACGCATAGGTGCTAGTGGGATCCTCCAGGTTTCCATGCTTCCGGGGTATCTCCTGGCCCAATGAGGCCCTGCTTGCTAAGGGTGGCTCTAAAATAAATGTGCTATTCCCCTACCCCCCAATCCTTTTAATTTGTAGACATGCATGGCCTAATCAATGAGACAAGGCAGCAGCAATTCACCATCTTCTGATTAACACATTTTACTTTTATGACTGCCTATGGAAGGCACTGCCTAGGTTTATCCACAGGTTTTGAAAGTTCATTGTATTCATAAAAATATACCTATAAGTCTCAGCAGCAGCAGCAGCATGGAGTGCGTTACCGGAAACAGTGCATGTTGTTAAGAGCTTAGTAACGCCTGCAGCTGTGCATCTGAAATTGGGCACAGATTAGTCCCCTCAAGGCCATCTGTGAGATGCCCATGAGTACTGGACAATGACGTCTCTTGAAAAAGGACCACATTTCAGCCACCTGAAACAGTGTATTTGAAAGCTTACTTCTGAGTAACGCTTGCACCGATTCTTCTAAAATTTGGCACACAAGTCTAGCAACACTCAGTCTGCACTGTAACCAAGTTTCAAACCTGTAACTTGGAAAATTAAGAAGTTTTAGGCCTTTCTGACTCAAAACTCAACTCTAGAGTCTCTAGGGCAAAATGGAGAAATGATATAATATCGTATTTCTGATAATACGATACGACACGGTTCACCTGTGATATAATCGGAGACGATAATTTTTTGGTCCGAAATTCTGATAATGATACGATACAATGTTTTTGGGTGTGCAAATCCCTAATAAAAAGTCACATGATTTTCACAGCTTGATTTTTCAAACATACATTATCGTAATCTTGCTGTGATTCTCATTCTTCCATCCTCTTGCAATCTGGCTCTTTGAACTTTGCTGTGAAGCTCTCCATCCCAGTGAAAAGTCTTTGCCACCCCCACCCCCACCCCTCACCCCGCACAGTAAAAATCCCAAAGTGTAACTGTCCTGAGCAGGCAACACACATTATTTTTTCTCGGAATGCATTCTTGCAGAACCTCAAGCTATGCTTTCAATTCCCTCAACCCAATCTGGAGAACTGGCACGCAAATGTTATAAAGGGAAAAATCTGGAAAGAATATGCAAAATGTGCTGGAAGCACTTTGCCTTTAAAATGCTCTCACTCCAGATCCTCAAACTGTTTCTTTGATTTCGACATGTTTAAGTGGGGGGGGGGGATGTGGGTTCTGCAGGAGGCATCACTTCTGAGAAGGGAAATGTACTTGGAGAACAGTGATTTTACCCAAAATTCATGAAACTGACCAAGTAATTCAAGGAAAAATGTTTAGTGCAATCATTGGGACATAGAAAGTTGCCTTAGTCAGCCCATTGGTCCATTTAGCCCAGTATTGTTGGCACTGACTGGCAGCAGCTCTCCTGAGTTTCAAGTGGGATTCCTTCCTTACCCTACCTGGAGATGCTGGGGATTAAACCTGCATGTTCTGCATGCAAAACAGATGTTCTACCACTGAGCTACCACCCCAACTAAATCCACCCACCCACCCCATACACTTTGTTTCACAAATTCATTTTTCTGATTCATCAGCATGTTTACTTGGGAGTCAGCCCCATTGAATTCAATAGGGCTTACTTCTGATTAGGCATGCATAGGGCTACACTGTTAATATCTGATTCCTTCCTCCACCCCACCAGCCCAAAAAGAAATCTCTTACGGCACACCTGTTTAAAGCATCTTTAGGTTTTTGAGGGACATTCTTATTTTGCCATTTTTCCCCAAAAGTCAATGAATCGAAACAATCCATATTTATGTGAGTGGAAGAGCTTCGAAAATATCATTGTCATTTAAAACCCATCTTGGTGTATATACAGGGATTCCCCATATGTGTTCCTCTGGGTCTCAGCCACACAGCCAGGCAAATGGACCAGTTATAGCATCATTCCTGATATTGAGGATCATCAGACAGCAGGGAAATCGCATTTCCTTGCCGTCACTTTGCCTCCTGCTTTTGTCCCACAATAGGGACAAGCAGCCTTCCTCTTTCTTCCCACGGAGAAGGAAGAGGAAGCAAGCAAAGACCACCTAGCCCGTTCAGTGGTTGTTTTTATGGTGCAATCTCTCCTGCACAAAGCAGGAAATAGCACCGATTAGCTTTACAGCCAGAAGATTTAGATTTTCCAGGTGGTATTTTGAAACGAGAAAAACAACAGAAAGAGTGAGAGACACATGGAAGGATTACAGCATCTTCAAAAAGTCCCACGAAGATCCATGAGTGGCCAGTGGCGAGCGTGCCAAAAAGAATAAACGCTTGCCTGATGACGCCCATTATTTGAGTGTAGCCTTTTCTTTTTCTTCCTTTACTGAGTGGTCCAAAAAAACTGTTATTAATCATGGTAATTTTTTTCACCTGTTTTTGTATTGGGCTCTGGGTGGCAAAGTGATTTATCTGTAGCAATTCATGAAGTGCAAGAGTGGGAAGAGAGGAAACAATGCCAAATTTTGGGTTTCGGTGTTTTCCACAAAAATAGCGCACAACATGTTAACACATATTTTTATTCTCTCATTGCCACAAAAACAGAGTTGCCATTTTAGTCCTTCTGCTGAGTTTCCTTGCATCTCTTTTAATGATCATGATCAATTATTTAAGTGCCACCTGATTCTAAGTGACCCACTGTCACCCAGTATTTTACAAAATAATTAAAAACAAATCATCCTAGTATGATACACGCTTTTGGAGTTAACAAGTTAACCCTGGAATATGACAAGGTAGCAGTTCATCTGCAAGCCTGCTCTGACACATAACCTTTTGCTGTTCTATTTTGATTAATAGTGGTTCATGAGCAATCAATGGCATCATATCCCACATGTGTGCATGTTTTGACATAACACTTTTGGAGATCCTAGCTTGGATCCAGGCTTAGTCATACTTTGAATAGACCCATTGGAATTAATGGGAATTATGTTATTCATTACTAACTTCAGTCCCATTGATTTCAATGGATCTATTCTAAGCATGGCGAAGTCCAGATCCAATCCCCTGATTGCATTAATATCTCTAACTTCCATGGCTGCCACAATCATGTCATCAAGGTGTTGTGCAAACTTTGATCATGTCATCAAGGTCTTGTGCAAATTATTTGACATCCCAGAATGTCATGAGTGTATCACACACTTCATGGCAGAAATGGGTGATTCAATGGGGGGGTAGCTGCGCAATCAATTTTAAAACATACTTGTCACGGAGCACCAACCTCACCCAGAGCTCTTATCTTTGTCAGGGAAATCATCATCATGTTTATTTGTAAGCCGTTTTACCAAATTGGGCTCAAAGTGACTCACAAGAACAGTAAACCAATCATCAATACATAGATGCAACAGAAACACGAGGGCAGTAATGGAGGATCTTGTGTTGTGTCAACAGCACCTTCCATTACCCCAACAGGAAGCTAGCCCTACCCGGAAATAAGCCAAAATGGTCATTCCTGGAGCATGACAGATCAGCGGAGCTCCCTTATGCAAGCTCGATCTGTTCTATTTCAGAAATTAGCATTTTGGACCATTTCCAGTTGTTTTAGGAAGTGCAAGCTTCCAAATATGATAGCAGTGGATCTGACTCGCATGTGGGCACAATTGGGTGCTTTACAATCATAAATATATCCAACACATTTCATAATATATGTAATATTACATCCATATTAGCAAGCTATCGGAGACAATATTGAAAAATCCCTAAATACATGTAAACACATTTCTTGTATATAGTCTGAGACCACGTAATCTTAATTGTCATTCACAAGTACCTGTGGAAGTACACAAGACAGCAAGGTGATGTTACCACTCACATTCACTTTTGTACAAACAGAAAAACCCATGGAAAAGAATATCTGGACATTTCTGGAGCAGATAATAGCCCAATCTTATTAATATGGGTAGGCTACCATTCATGTTGTACCAGAGTGCTGTAATATCAATGGGCTGTAGTGGACAGAACCTGGGGCGCCTGAGACTTGGGTCTAAGTCCCAGTGGCCCTGGGCCAGCCACTATCTCTTAGACCAATCTATCTTGCAGGGTCATTGTGACAATAAAATTGGAGGGCAGCCATGCACAAAGCCCTGAGCACCTTGGAAGAAGGATGGCTTAATAATAATTTCTCTGTCTTGTTTTTCTTTTTTTTTAAATCTTGTTAAACTACTACAGAAAACTGGGTCTCCCCCTCCCCCCACACACACACTTTTTATACTTAAATGACTTCAGAAAACATGTGTACACCTGATAACAAAACATTACATTGCTCCTTATTCAAAATACAAATATATGAAGTTTGGTTTCCAGCTCAAGTGTGCAGATATTACAGAATATGAGAATCACAAAATATTGACAATAGCACATTCTGTGTGATTGCTGCTGGTACCGCTGCTGTTATGGATTTAACTATGCACTGTGTGACAAGGGCAGCACCAGGGGGGACATGCACACCCCCAAAAGAAGCTTGTCACCCCAAACTCCTTGCTTGCCTGGTCAGCTAAAAGGGCAGCAGCAGTGGATGCAGAGATTTGATCCAGGGCCAGCCAGCTCCAGCAGGGCTGCTGCTGGACAACTGCTTGGGCGGAGGCTTGCCTGGAGGCCTCATTGTCATGGTAATTAATTGTTTTAGAAAGAGGTGGGGCAGGGTGGGAAGATTGGGAAAGAGTTACTGTGCGTGCACAGGACTCAGAGCGAAGAGGAGAGAGAGAGAGAGAGAGCACGTGCCAGGCAGGCCAGGCCTCCCATGAGCAGCCTTCTCAGATGCTGTCCTGTCCTGTGCACTGGATCGGGTCCGATCCACGATCTGGATCCGACCCAGGGGAAATCGGATACAATTATCCGATTTCCGATCTCACAGTTGGATCATTCAATCCAATCCGATCTGATCCAGAAAGGTCCCGATCCAGATTGGATGGATCGGAGGATCGGCAGGCGCCCGCTGGCACCCACTGCCACTTCCATTGGCGGGCGCCCGCCAATGGAAGCAGACAGTGGGGGGGGGCTTCCCTGGCGGGGCTGTCCGCTTCCATCGGCGGGTGCCAGCCGGCGACCACCGATGGAAGCGGACAACGGGGGCAGGGGGCTTACCTTCCGGGGACGTCCGCTCCCGTCCGCCGCTGGTGCGCTACTCAGGAGCAGGCCGTGAAGCCTGCTCGCAGTAGCAGCCAGCAGCGGATGGGAGCGGACGTCCCCTGAAGGTAAGCAGGGGGGCGGGGGGGCCCGCGGCCCGCAGCCCACTTACCGTCCGTGGCCGTCCGCTCCCATCTGCCACTGGCCGTTACTGTGGGCAGGCTTCGCAGCCTGCCCCTAGGTAGCGCGCCAGGTGATGACATCACCTGGCGCGCTAACTAGGGACAAGCCGCAAAGCCTGCTCGCAGTAGCGGCCAGTGGCGGACGAGAGCGGACGGCCACGGAAGGTAAGCAGGGGGAGAGGGAGGGGGCTTACCCCCCCAGGGCCACCCGCTTCCATCCGCTGGCACCCGCAGGCACCAGCGGATGGAAGTGGATGGCCCCGGGGACCTAAGGAGCACGGGGGAGGGGGCTTACCCCCCGCGGCCATCCACAGCGGACGGCCCTGGTGGGAGGAGGAAGTTAGGCCCCCCTCACCCATCCGCCGCCATTTTTTCCTCATAGACTTGCATTGGGGAAAGCTTTCTTTCCCCCAATGCAAGTCTATGGGGAAAACAAAAATGGCGGCTGATCCAAAAATCGGATGTCCGATTTTTGGATCGGGATCGGACCCAATCCAGTTTGGGGGGCCTCCAATTTTGTCTGATCCGGGACAAAATTGGAGGGCCCGATCCGGGTCCCGATCCAATCTGGGGGGGTCCGTGCACACCCCTAGTCCTGACCCCTTGCTTCCTTGCTCCTTTCAGCATCCCTGCAACAGTGAGATCCAATTGAAGAGAAAAAGCAAGCAGAGAAAAAGCAAGCAGTGAGGAAGAAAGGTTCAACTTTGCCGCCCTATGTAAATTAAGTAAGTTTTAAAAGATTCTCCCCTTCCTTTCTTTAAGTTACTGATATATTATTTCATTCCTTAAGACAGTCTGCCATATATTTATTTCTCTCCCTTAAAAAAAAAAACACTTCCTAATATTGTTAATGCTGAGGAACAACCCACTTTTGCCTTTTTGTGAATTGAAACTGATTGGTAAAATATTTCTGTTCAGGTTGCAAAAAGTTTTTTGAGGTTTTTGATGTTCAGCACATCGTCTGCTTTTATTTTAAAAAAATTGTTGCATGTGGTTTTTTTGGTATCAGCCTATTTTGCCCATTGTATAATAGTGCTAAAGTTTTACAGTTTACTGTTTAACCTTTGCCTATCTGGCCAGCTCAGTCTGAGCGGGGGGGGGGGGGGGGGCAGTTTCAAGAATATCACTATCATCATCATCCTGGCATGATTTTATTACTATTTTTGATGTTTCTTGCTGCTGCTGGTTGCTGATCTCCTTCATTTCTGGGTGGGTAGGGAATTTTTTACTCCATACTGTTAAATAACAGTGACTCATTTTCAATTAACATGCAATATTTGACATACAACCTGAAACAAAACTACCTCTTAGCAATAGTTTATATATTTGTGTTGTTATCAGCTCTCTATCCTCAGTAATGAATGTTTAGTGCAGCATTTCAAAGATGTATGTGCTCTAAGAAAAATAATCATTTGTACCTTCCTGACTTGGCATTTAAAACATTTGATGGTTTAGCGATCTTCCAATGTGGAAAATGCCTCCCAAATCAGGACTATTTCTATCTCTAGATTACAATTTAAAAAACAAAAAACTGCACTCATGACTGCAGTTAAAGCAAAACGCACACATGTGCAAACCTTTTTTAAAAATCCTTTCTTTCCTTTTTGTGGTGCAAGTTAATACATAATATTCCTGGCTAAATTCCTCCTGTTTGATCATGGGGCATGTTTCCCTCCCTAAAACATGTGATTATGTAACCCAAACTCTTTCACTTGCTGTCATTGACTCTTATTTGCCTGTTACCTCAGTTTGCCTGTGTGTGAAAGGGGCTTCTTCCTTTCCCATCTCCCTTTGCTTCAAAAAGTGGGCTCTGCCACAAATTGCTTTCTCTGTGCTATTCTGGGAGTGGGGTGATGTGACCCCCTTGGCTCTGCCTCCAGTGGACCGACTTTCTGCCCCACCAATTAGGGTTAGGTAATTGAGGTTTGGGGTGAGAAACTGCACCACACTTAAACCACTGATGCCTAAACTTATTCTCAGTAGTTCTCCAAACTATACTCCGGCACCAGCAGCCAGGGCCACCTAGAACACCCTTGGGAGAA
Source organism: Anniella stebbinsi (assembly GCA_029215795.1). Taxonomy (NCBI): domain Eukaryota; kingdom Metazoa; phylum Chordata; class Lepidosauria; order Squamata; family Anniellidae; genus Anniella; species Anniella stebbinsi. The sequence goes on along the minus strand of JARDYH010000005.1, from coordinate 138,180,034 downwards.
TTAATCTGCTTATTCCATGGATCTCTTCCTTTGTTTCTCAGGACAGTAGGCCAGGAAAAAATTACAGAGTAAGGAAAGAATTATCCTGTACCTTCTCCATGTCTTTCTTTTTTCTTCTTAGAGAATTAGGACAGAAATGGGGGGTGGGGAAATTGCACTATGAAAGTAGTATATAAAAGTCAGGAGCTGCACCAAGCAGGATATAGCGGTATGAAAGCGATATATGGTATGTGTCAATGGGCCTAACAGTTGTCAGTGCACTTCAGTACCGCTATAAAGCAGTAGTGTGGCGCCTGCCTTTTATATACTGCTTTCATACCACTTTCATAGTGCAATATCCTGCTTTATGCAGATGAGGCCTTACTCACAATGCAATCCTCTGAATGTTTACTCATCAATTTATGCCACCATATTCAATGCCTCTTACTTCTTTTATTCCACATTACAAAGGTGATGGATTGCAATAAAAACACCCAGCTTCATCAGGAGCATCATCTTCACAAACTTCATCTTTTGGATCTTTGGACTAGTACTTTATATGCATTGGGTATCCTACGTGTACAGGGCCCAGGTGTCTCAGTTTGCTCTTTCCTTACCCTAAGGATCTACCTTTCTGGTTCTGCCTGCATTGGTTCAAAAGAAAGTGTTCTGTCTGTTTAATCTGAATGTCAGGGAAAATGCTTGTGTAGTGACTGTACCTTTTTTGAAAGCCTTTTTCTTTACAGTAATTTAAATTTGGCTAATACATGCTATATTTTAAAAAAACAAACCTAAATTTATCAATATATGACTTCTTTCAAAATATATGGTTAGGATGGCAGTTCTAGTGTGAGATATACCATTATTTTTCTTTCAGGGGTCGTACATATGGGATACAGCCCACCCACCTAGATATATACTATGCCCCTTCTGTGCCTCCCCCCCCCCCGTGAATTTTTTTTCTGGTGCTGCCACTGCATGAAGAAGTACTTCCTTTTATTTGTCCTAAATCTCCCACCAATCAGCTTCATGAGATGACCCCGGGTTCTAGTATGGTGGGAAAGGGAGAAAAAAAATCTCCCTATCCACATTCTCCACACCATGCATGATTTTGTACACCTCTATCATGTCTCCCTTTAGCCTCCTTTTTTTCAAGCTAAACAATCCCAGCTGTTGTAATATTCCCTCGTCGGGGAGATGCAGCCGCTTAATCATTTCAGTTGCCCTTTTCTGCACTTTTTCCAGCTCTACAATATATTTTATTAGATATGGTGACCAGACCCTAGTTTAGCTGTCCCCAATACTTCTTTTTTTAAATTACCAGAACAATTATTTCTTTTGCCTAATTTTGTATGATTGGTATGATTTGACCAGTGCTTTATGAAATAGGAAATGGCATCAAAATGTACCATTTGTAAATTGAATATATGTAGTGGTTATTAAATAGGCCCCATATCTCAACTGCTGTCTAAACTTTAAAAGGGAATCTTGTTAAGTTAGTGTATGAAATGAAAAGAACCCTATTCACACCTATTCATAGTTCATACCTATTTTAAAACTATGGAAGGAAGAAGAAGTTACCTTATGTTGTGTTTTATTGTTTTAATTGGTGGTAACTGCTCAGAGAGCTTTGGCTACTGAGTAGTATAATAATGTAAAAAAGGGGGTGGGAGTCAGAACATTAACTGTGTTGTAGACAAGGATTTCGAAGTGTCATTCTCACCCCCTGCCCCAGAATTAAAGCTTTTAAATATTGACTAAATTACAAAAAAAGGAGGAATGGGAAGGGAAGGGAATGAACAAACAACAATTGAAAAGGAAGAATAACAAACTGAAAAGCTGCAGTGTTATAAAAAGGCATGCAAATGATTGAACGGACAAAGCAAAGTAGATCCCAAAACTGTAAATCAGCTAGTAGAGGTGAAATATTCCTATAGACGGGGTATACATTGAAATAATAATAATGATAATAATAATGATGATGATGATAATGCAAACCCCAGCAGAATATGACTGAAGCTCCAATGATAAGCACACTTACTAGTCTGACTGAGCCCAGTGGAACTTACTTCTGAGTCAACAGGCTTAAGAAGCGATTTCCGAGGGCCAAACTAACCATTATATGATCTGTGATTAGCTCCCCCAACATTTTCTTTTTTCATGAAATGCTGCTGTGCGTTGTTGGCTGCCAGTCTGATCAGAGCAGTAGTGTTTGGGGAGAAAACGTCTAGCACTTCTTGTTCCCCTTTGTCATTTAGCCCAACCCCAGCAGGGAAGAAAATGGTGCTACTTTATCAGCACAAGTCGTTTCAAACCATCAACTCCTGTGGCTGCATTTCATTAAATCAGGGAGGTGGGGAGAGATCCCATACAGATCTCCCTCATGACCTTTAATAAACAGATAATCAAACTACAGTGACTTACAAATGTCATTACATATTGTAAATGTATGTGTATTACTGGGGCATTTAGTATTTTGAATTGCTTAGTTTTTGGTTTTGATTAACTGAAATTATCCTAATTTGACTTCCAGATGACTTTTGGAGCTGAGCAGGAAAAGCCTAGCAAAATCAGCTTGTTATGTCACTATTAGCCATTCAAGTAGTTTCTGAAAGCTAAGGCATATTTTTATATTCAATCATCAAAATACCTGCCGGTTTAAAAGTCCAAAAGATGAGGCTTTCTCACCTTGGCCCAAACTCCACAAAGCCAGAAAATTCCAGTGTCACTTCCTACACTGCCCTGGATGGTTCCTCGGACTTCTGGACCAGATTTTGGAGAGGCACAGGGAATTTGACAGAAAGAAGAAACAAGTGAAAACTGCCTCTCCTTCTTCTGCCAGTGGAAGGATTCAGGCCTAAATGAATTGGCTTCTCTATTTTTATGTACTTTAACTTTGTTGTTCTTTCTGCTGTTATTCCATTTTCAAGTGTTCTATTCTCATGAGACTACTGTGCTTGGACATGTAGTTATAACAAGCAGAGGCCACAATTCTTCTAGTCTGTATCCTTTCCTTCTCACACTGTGTCATAGGGTGACCAAAGGGTGAATAGGGTTATCCATATAGTATTTTATACTTTTTTAAAAAAAATTAACTCCCCCATCGCACTTCGCCCCATTTTACCTAATACACCATCTCTTGTTTGTTGCAATTTTGCTTGCCATCTCCCCATATTTTATGGCTGCTCTGTTCTGCTACCTTTTAATGTTTAAATTTTCTGACAACTTTCTCTATTAGCATATGAATAACATGAGGAGCGAAGCAGAAAGTTTTTCTTTAAAAAGTTGAAAACATTTGTTATTGAATCTGAATAGAGTCCTTATGAGTTTGACAGGGAAAGGGGGGAATAGGAAGAATCTCTCCTTGCTCTCGTAACAGAATCAAAATTATCCTATTCATTTATTTAAAAGGCAATACAGTGGTACAAAAGATGTTTGAATTTAAAAGCTATTTATATCACGAAAGGTTATTTCCCCTCATTGGCAAATGTAAACATAACAATAGATTATACTTCCCTCTATACAAACATATACACACATTCCTTGATATCGCTATCAAACAGTTAGGAATTAGCATTACACTTTTAAGCTAGGCTGACCATATGAAAAGGAGGACAGGGCTCATGTAACTTTAACAGTTGTAGAGAAAAAGGAATTTCAGCCAGTGTAATTTGTATGCAATTAGTCCCTGGTGAAATTCCCTCTTCATCACAACAGTTAAAGTTGCAGGCACTATACTAGAGTGTCCATATACAAAAGAAGGCAGGGCCCCTGCAACTTTAACTGTTGTGATGAAATGGGAATTTCACCAGGAACTAATTGCATACAAATGACACTAGCTGAAATCCCCTTTTCTCTACAACTGTTAAAGTTACATAAGCCCTGTCCTCCTTTTCATATGGTCAGCCTATTTTAAGCACATAATCAACCAGGCATCTGGGATTTTTTTAGTCCTATTACAATGCAATCCTGTGCATGTCTTTTCAATACGTTCCAGTTATTTCAATGGGATGTATTCTGAGGAAAGATTGAATGGGAGTTCAGTATTAACATGATAAAAAGTGTTACTGTGTCAGTTAAAAAGCCTGAAAAATGGCAGTTTAGTTTATTCACTGAGCATTTGCACTGTTGTACATGTTAGCTAGAATACTGCTGCATAGGAGCATTTCTACCCAAAGACTAGATATAACTTATCTGTTTGAGGGTCAGCAGCAGTCTCTCAGAGTATTGATTTGAATTGGGAAGGCTTTACTTCAGATTTTTTGCTTAGCCGTTAATTAGTTGTTTAGTCTAAAGGCAGGATACTGGCTCAGTTCAGACAATCCTCTATAACATGGATTGGATGATCAGAAATAAAGTTTTGTGCAACTTTTCCCTCTGCTCTATCCTTCACTCTTGTTCACAGTTTCATTTTCAGGTGTAAGTTTAGCACTACTAGCCAGTTTCCAATGATGTCTGAATCAGCAAATTGTGGTTCATGTTTGCCCTTCAAACAGGAATTGGAAATGCTCTTCAAATTGCCTGAATTGAGGCAGTATCTCTCAGCTTCATTTTCCTCATCTAGAATATGCATGAAAAATATATTCATCACAAAGCATTTTGTCCACTGAGAATGGTGTATACATGAAAGTTCTATTTTATTTAGATAGCTTATAGATAGTTGATGAATGGCCAAAAATTTTATTACTTAGATTTAACTGATCTAGAAACTGGTCTGAAACAAAACCTATTTTTCATGGATCAATATAGACTTCAGTGCATTAACTAGCTGGGTGATTAAAATAAACTAAATATCAGGAATTTTATGTATGCAACTCTGGATTATCAGAAGTAGGTGCTAATGTGCATCAAACCATTATTGTGATCTCCATGCTCAAGCAAGGGAGTGGCACTCAATAGCTTTGAAGCCGGTCCCCTTACTATTATGTTTGGGAACCACCACTATAGGAAAGGGTCTACCCAGGGAAGACATTATGCAATGAGCACTTATTGCCCTCTCTTATAATGCAAAGGACTCACAAAATACCATTTTGTAAATTAACTGTTTGGCATCACGAGGACAGAAGTATGCAGGCAGGAACTCCATGGATTTTTCACATTATTGTCTGGCCTGTATGCCTCAATCCAGGGTTAAAGGTCAGATTATGGAATACCACCCCCATCAGATTGTTCTTGATCATGGACTTTACCCAGAAATTGCCATGATTGTTGAAGAAAGGTGCAAAAATTAAACTTCTCAAAATGGTTCTGGTTCAAAGGCTTTATTCCAGGAGCTGTGCGCACAAGAGAGAGACAGTGACCAGCGAACTGGTTACTGAGCTCTCTGCCAGACCAAGAGACAAGCACTGTTTTATACTTTTCTACAGGCACTTGCAAAAGCCCTTTTAGAGGCTTACAAAGTGCTGCTAACAATAATTTAAAAATAGTACACACACACACACACACACTAGAAAATGTATCTCCCAAAGACAACTTCTCAGTTCTATTGAATTTATCGCATATCTTGCTTGATATTTGCAAATAAGGATTTGTATTGGCAATATTACATTGATTGTGAGTGAGGCGGGAGAGGAGTTAACAAACACAATAACTGAGATACCATAAAAAGATTTTTGTCCTGAACCAATCAAACCCCAGGTCATTCCCCTAGGATCTGCTTTTCTATTTTAAAGCCCCAGGAGAGACTGAAATATATAGCTAAGCTAATCACAGAAATGTGTTATTCTAAAGTAAAACAAGCTTGGACCAAGGCCTTCAGAATAATGACAAATTGTACATTATAACCTATTTTATCCACTTGGCTTGGGGACACTGAAAACATTCAAATAATGTGACATTCTGATGAATGGGAGGGCTGTTTACATTTATTTCACAAAAGTATTTGATTTATCTATAAACTGTTCTGGGAGCCTTTATGGTTGAAGGATGGGATATAAATGCTATAAATAAATGTGGAATAAAGAGATTCAAAGCGCAGTCACAAAACCCATCCTGTTGCCTATGTACTGTAGCACAATCCCGGTATCATGTCCTCTGCTCCCAAGGAAGACTCAGATTCAGAAAATGACAAGTTGCTTCACTTCTATACCTTCCCAGCATGAAGGTGTAGCTCTCCCACCAACATCTGATTATGAGGATGAATCCCCTGCAGTTTCTCCTATCATGCATCCATGCAGGAGTATCAGACTGCAGAAACAGCCACGGGCCCTTTAAGGATTACAAAAAGCACCCAGCAGGTGTGGATCCACAGAAAGATCAGTCCTTTTAAGGCCTGAGTTGAGTTTAATCCTTTGCTGAGACAACATATTCCCTCTAACTTAGAAACTGGAAACTATCTGCAATTCTGATCACTGCTTGGCTGAATCTGCTACGACTAAACCAGCAGTGGACTTGCTTGCCTTGATCTGATTGGACTTACTGTGACCTGACTAACTTCAACTGAGTCCATCTGATTTCAACCTGATTTATTTGACCGAGAGCCTATCTACACTACTGCTTTAAAATGGTTTATAACAGTAGTGACAACTGTTGTGGCCCAGGACACACTCCATATACAGTTTTCAAAACGTTTTCAAAGTGTTGTATCCTGCTTGGTGTAGATAGGCTCTTAATCTGACTTACTTTACCCAGATCTTTCCAAAGTAACCTGCCTCTTCCTGCATAGGTGGCAAGCAGTGGTGTAGTGGTAATTGCATGTGTCCATCATGAAACCCTCTATAGCGATGCCCCCAAGGTGAGTCCATAACCACACCCATGGACATCTGCAAGGGTTTGGAGGGAAGATAGAGTGCATATGTACAAAATAAAATATATACACGTAAAATATATTAATCAAAATCTAAACACACAAAACAGGCATTTTATATTCTACTGAGAAAACACACACTTCTTCCTTTCTTCAAATTACTTTGCTATTCTTTTTCTTCAAAATGTCAAAACAGCTCTAAAATCCTTTCATAGCATCCAGCATTAAAGGAAAGTTCTTCTTTTTAAGCAGTCCAATAAACCAAAAATCATAAATCTATGCAGATAATCACTACCCTTTTTAACTATGTGCATGCTAGTGATAGTATAAAAATGTAAATTTGAACCAGGCTGTTTATGGACACAGCTGTAAGATCTTCTTAGTGCGGAAGCAGATGGCAAGAATAACGAGACGAGACAAAAGATTGGATTTAAATAAGGGCCACATTTATTCACGCAAACAAAGGATGATGGAGGCCTAAGCGGGCATCCTATCTAGGCCGGAAATTCAACCATACTTGGGATTGGGTGAGCCATTCATATCCTGTTGGGTGGCGCATGTCATTCGCCACTCCCCAGGATCCCCCTTTTGGGGGTAGGGAGGCCTTCCAATGTCATGCCCCTCCAGTTGCACAACTCAGAGCGGGTGAGGAAGGTTGGCCTCAAAGGTAATCCTTATCCCACCATCTGGTGTCACAGCACTCCCAGATGAGGGCCTCAGGTGTTACCAGTCACCACAACGGTGCCTGCAAATGCTCACCAACCCTATCCTTGTACTCGATGCATGCACACCTGCCATGGGAGGCAGCAAGCCCTTCCCTTAGCCGCCTACCCCCCATCTACCAATCACGGCCTCCATCACTCCCTTCCGCAAATCCTGTAAAAACAAGTCGTTACTAATGTCCAACAAGTGTATGCCGTCCTCCCTGTAAAGCTCCCTCCGTGACTTAACTATTGTGGGGTGTTGAATGTTGACATCCCCATGTAAACACAAACTGTTGTAGATATCGCTGTTGGCCCTCCTCCTGGCCTTTTCCAATGCTCTGTGATCACTTCCAACTCACCATGCAAGACCAAATGATAATGACACCACGCCAACGCTGCCTGATAATTTGAAAATCGGCTATAGCCTGCAGGATTAAGGCCTTGCCTTTTAATAGCCCCATATCATTACCTCCCAAATGGCGAACCAAAACCTGAGGTCGGCAAGAACAAGACACTGTTGAAACAAAGTGGGCAAGAAGCGCTCCCATTGCATACCACAACGGCCCAACTACATGATGTTGGCCAAGTGGCTTTTCTCCCAGGCATTTTAACAGCTCAAGTTGAGGTTTTGATTGACATTGTGGCCGGCTTAACAGTTAAAATGTTTTAAAGTGTTTTAATGTCAGCTGTTTTTATGTTTATGGTTTCAAATTTTGTATATTGACTTTTTAGTGTTAAATCTTTTAATTTTTGTAAACCGCCCAGAGAGCTTCGGCTATGGGGCAGTATATAAGTGTAAATAATAATAATAATAATAATAATACCTAGCTGCGATCCCACGCTTGATCGGGATGCCTTCCTTGCAGCCCAGAAGACTATGCTATGCCCACAGATGATCACGCTTACAGGTCTTTGCTTTGGCCCACCATCTAAAATAAACATAACAATTATGAATTAACTACTGTAACATTCCTATTTATTGAATTGTCTAATGTATAACTGAAACGCTTTGGATTTCCACAGGCCCACCGCCTGAATCTGCCCAGCCGAAAATCCAATTGCTGCCACAGTAGATGCTGACCCTATTCAAAAAAAAGTGAGTTCCAAATTTGGAAGGATCCAAGCCTAATTCCGCCAGCGCCCTCTTGGTGATTGTCCAAAACTGATATATTGTTAATGGGTTTGATGGCACCTGAAGTGATGACACCTGAAGTGCCATCACTTCACTCTGCCTGCACAAGCGTTGAGTGTGCTGTTTCTAGCATAATATTGAAACTTTTGAGCTCAAAATTCCCTAGCTAGGGAATCATAGGCAAGCCATTATATCTCCTCTTTATATCTAAAATATAGAAATGATCATACTGATCTATCTTACAGAGTTGTGTGGATTAATGAGATCATATAGACAAAGTGCTTTGAATTCTTCAAAAGTGTTAGTTCTTGTTAGAATTATTATTTGTCAAGAATTGTCATTTGCATTATTAAAGGTATTGAGATTACTGTGATCTTCCTCTTTTCCAGCACCCCTAAAAGCTTTCATCCAGCCCTTTTACCTTTGCAGATGCTTAGATTTTGTTTGTTCTTTAAATACATAATAAACTTGTATCCGATCTGTTGCCTGGCACTTTTGTTCTTTGTTCATTCCCTAGCAATTTCTCTAATTTCAGGGTGCCATTTTTCTTTGGTTGATCTAACAGCTGTTTATTTGTCATTTGGTGTTTGTATCTAATTATTGCGTTTGCTTTCTCATTCTGGAGTTAACCTCTCTCAACACCATTCTGCTCATGATGAGCCTGTATTAACCAAGGCATTTGGAAGAAAATTTGCATTGGACATTCAGAAGAAATGAAATGCAAACCTAGTTAATGGGAAATTACATGTCCTGTGTTATGTAGCTATTAATACAAGTGGTGTTACAGCATATTCAAATTCATGACTGTCTTCAAAGAACATACTTGCCAATTAGTGCCTTTACCAGAATCCTTATTTTTTATCATTTAGAAATATAGCCCCTAATTGGGATCAGCTATTCCTTGGGGAGAAATGTGTTTAATAAATAAGTGAATAAATTAAAAGTCACCACTAGCAATGAGAGGCATGAAGAGAAAGTGACACCTTTATAGATCTCAGCTCTCCTAAACTCATCCAATTATTGAGAAACACCATTTCCATAAACATGATAGTGTCTTGTGATGTAAAGTATAGGCAGAATATTGGAATGTGTTTGTTTGTTAAAACAAGAAGCTCATTAGAAATAATTAAGATAGAAGAAACTGGGTATTAAATTTTTATACCACACTGTCAGATAGCACGTTCTATCAAAAGGCCATTCAATCAGTACATTTATCCATTGGTGTTTAATATAATGAACCCATCAATTCTACAAATATTTACCAAGGCGTAAGTACCATTGAATTCAAGAGAACTTACTTCTGAGTACACATACGAATGTAAGAAGAGCCAAGGGTCCCTGTAGTCCAGCATTCTGTTCACACAGTGGCTAACCAGCTGTCGACAAGAACCCCACAAGCAGGACATGAGTGCATGAACACCCTCCTTCTCATCTTCCCCAGTACCTGGTGTACATAGGCTTACTGTCTCAGATACTGGAGGTAGCATATAGCCATCAGGACAAGTAGCCATTGATAGCCTTCTCTTCCAGGAATGTGTCTAACCCCCTTTTAAAGCCATCCAAATTGGTGTCTTGAGTTGCGAACTCCATAATTTGACTGTACACTAGGTGAAGAAGTACCTCATTTTAACTGTCTGGAATCTCTCACCAATCAGCTTCATGGGATGACCTTGGGCTCTAGTATTATGAGAGAGGGATATGCATAGGATTGCACTGTAAAGCTCTATTTTTCTGAGGATTTTGTACAACCAAGTATTATTTCAATAAACATTTACTAAAAGGCTAACGAAGCAAGAGCAGTTATATCCCTTTGTTCCCAAATTTATATAAATCTTTGAGACATTTTGCCCTACCCTGGGAAATTGGTGACCTGTTTCTTTAGAAAGCCACACTTTCCCAAGTGAAGGGAAGAAGGTTCCCAGGTTAAGGGATGAGGTAATGCACAACACCCTTATTACTGAGAGTAGAGGCAAAAGATATGGAGCTACAGCTGCCTGGCATTAATTGGTGGAGTGAGAGAAAGGTCAGAAAGCTTTGCTACTGAAGAGGCCTATTTCAGATACCTGAAGCCTTCTAAAAGCTCTCACTACATTTGACTATACTAGTTTGTATCCATGCATAATATGATCATAAATGCAGTATATATATAGAAATAGATATAGATATATATTGGACAGACCTGTGAGAACTCACTAAGCCTCCTCGCCATTTCTTCTGGTCAAAGCCACTACACCTCTCATACAAGGTTCTGAGGATTGTCAGCGGAGAACAAGAGCTGCTCAAAACAATCAAAGAAAAGGTGATGATGCAGAAGACATATGGTATTGCTCTGATTAGCCAAGGACATATGAAAGTAACTTCTCAAAAATAGTTCCTTATGTGAAGCTATGGAAAAAGCATGAGTAAATAGGAAGGGGGGGAAATCAAAAGAATGGCACAGTTATAGATCATCTACGCACACCTTTCAGCTCACGAACTGGTACAATTCATAGTGAGTCATCTGGTTATATTTAGCCAAAATGAAATTTACAGATTCTCACTGGCAAAGCACTGGCAGGTCTCTACATGAAAGAATGTGTTTTCTTGTGAAGAAAGAAAGCCTCATTATTGCTGTGCCTCAAAAAGTCATGCCTATGCACAATATATTACTTTACCCTACAATCCTATACTGATTTACTCAGAAGTCAGCCCCAATGAATTCAATTGCCATCACTCTCAGAGTAGTGTGTATAGGATTGCAGTATTGTTGGTCCATTTTTAGCTTAAAGAAGATTCACACAATATTTAAAAGATATTATGTAGCATCCAACATGTGAATTGAAGGATGATGGGGTGCATTTTGAGGTGACACACTTGTGTGAGGACAATATCAGGTTATCAGAATAATCTCTGAAAAGGAAGCATATTTGTGGCAAGAGCAAATGTGATGTAGTGGCTAAAGTGTTCAACTGACAATTGGGAGATCTGAGTTCTAGTCCCCACTCAGACATGGAAACCCACTGGGTGACTTTGAGCCAGTCACAAAACTCTCAACCCAACCTACCTCACAGGGTTGTTGTTGTGAGGATAAAATGGAGAGGAAACGTATTATGTACACCACCTTGAGTTCCTTGGAGGAAAAAAGGTGGGACATAAATGCAATAAATGAAATAAATAAATAAATAAATAAGGTGCTAGGATTCCTTGACAATGTAAACAAGGGTGTTTAATTCAGGATAATATCCCCTTTACCACAATAAGCAATCTCTTTTTCACATTTGCTACTGACATCTTAAATAAACTGTGTACATGAACACAGTTATGAGTTACTGGAATACCTTAGACATAAGTATTAATAATAGACAAGAAAAAGAATTAAATATCAAAAACAATTCCATGTATTTGATGACAGAAATAGTTCTAATTTGTTTTATCTTTTACAAAAAAAATTCACTTTTCTTAAAGATTTAAAGCAAAGAAGTTTGTACAACAGAAACACAAGACAATAAATGGTCATTTTAACCACAGTAATTATGTGGAGAAGCCACCACCAGTTATTTTCTTTACATAGGGAAAAATCTTGTATTATATTCCAACATGTGTCAAGAATCATTAGCTTATTGTTCAGCAATGGTTTATAGAAGATGAACTGAATTTTCCATCATTCACTGCCTAGATTCTGGGTTCTCTCATATCCTTCAACCAAACCATTTATTTATTATATGATTCATAACAGCATAGGCTTCTTACCTACCTTTGCTGACTGTCAGTTCTGGTACAGGCTTGTAGGGGAAGGCAGAGACTGATAGCACCTTGGACAGCACTCTGAAAGAGCCATTGTTCCAGCAAGTGACTAGCAGCCACTCAGGACTTAAGTTGGTTGGTCAGCTCCCTCAGAATCTCCACTGGGTACCATGTTCTTTTCTATAGCCTTAAGCTCCTATACAGCTGAGGGACCTGAGAGGCTTTGAGAGAGCCATACTTGGAGCCTGAGGTTGATGAGAAGGATGAGTCATTGGGTCTGGGGGACATGTCAAGAGTTCCTGAGTATCATCCCTGGAGTGGGATGGGCAATACCTCATTAGGGTCAGAGTCCTGTTTGGGATGACGTTGAACCTTCAGACATGGCCTATGACACAGAAATCTCATTTCTCTATCTTTTTTTATAACTTTAATGGGCTACCCTGTAACTATGTGCTCAGGGAATAAAAGCAATAGGTCACCCCTTAACAATATTCTCAGAGAATAAAACAAAAGAGAATAAAATAAATACTAATATTCAATAGAAAGGATGGCCAGCACACAAGGAAGAATTCTGGAGGTTCTTGAGCTTGGGGTTTCACAGGCTTCTCCCTCTCTGAGCACTATGCACTCAACCATGTGTAATAACCCCATACCCCAGTCCCAGATTGTAGGGAAATGTAGGGAAATGTAGGGAAATTAGCAAACAGCATAATGATGGATCACCCTTTATAATTATGGTTTTACACTCCTCACTTCCATGAGTGCTGAGGAGTTCAAGGGGAAAAATTACCTGGACTTCACTTCCTTTGTACAGAGAGAGAGATTTTTTATTTTATTATTTTTATTTACAATATTTATATACCGCTCCCTATTTGAAGATTTCACACCGGTGAACAAATAGAATAAAAACAGAATAAAAACATCATTAAATACTACAGTTTAAAAGAACAGGATACAGGTTGAACTATGGCCAATCATTCCAGGAAAGAGTCTTGAGCAATAATGTTTTCAGGAGGCACCAAAACAATACAGTGTTGGTGCATGCCTGACCTCCAAACGCAGGGAGTTCCGAAGAAGAGGGCCAACCACACTGAAGGCTCTTCTCCTGGTGGATTCCAATCAGACCATAGGTCCATGTGGAACCACCAGGAACATGCCCTCAGATGACCTCAGTGGCCAAAATCATAGGGAATTTCTGTGATGTTTGAATTTACAATGAATATAAGTTGAGTGCAGGTGGAGTGCAAGTGGTCCTATCAGAAGCAAATGCACTGGTCTACATCTAATCTCCACAGAAAGGCAGTCCAGCAACTCATGACAGTAGCCTTTTTCCTTCAGCACCAATATCAGCCCTCTCTGTCTGTCCTTCTGGCCCAGAAAAGTTTGCATTGTTCTCTGACACAGAGACCTTACATCATCTTTATTTATTTATTTATTGCATTTGTATACCGCCCCATAGCTGAAGCTCTCTGGGTGGTTTACATAGGATTAAAACAATTAAAAACAATATACAAAAGTTAAAACAGCAAAAGCATGCAATATACACATACATTTAAAACCACTATAATGACTTTAAAAAGCTGTAAGCCTAAAAACAAAAACAAACTCAAGCTCCTCAGATATTGCCAAATGCCTGAGAGAAGAGGAAAGTCTTGACCTGGCGCAGAAAAGATAGCAATGTTGGCGCCAGGCGGGCCTCGTCAGGGAGATCATTCCACAATTGGGGGGGGCACCACAGAGAAGGCCCTCTCCCTTGTTGCTGACCTCCGAGCTTCCCTCAGAGTAGGCACTCGGAGGAGGGCCTTAGATGTTGAACGTAGTGTTCAAGTAGATTCATGTCGGGAAAGGCGTTCCATCAGGTATTGTGGTCCCAAGCCGTGTAAGGCTTTATAGATTAAAACCAGCACCTTGAATCGGGCTTGGAAACATACAGGCAGCCAATGCAAGTGGGCCAGAGTAGGTCTTATATGTTTGAACCTTTTGGTCCTAGTTATCAATCTGGCCGCTGCATTTTGCACAAGCTGCAGCTTCCGAACCGCCATCAAAGGCAGCCCCACATAGAGTGCATTGCAGTAATCTAACTTGGAGGTTACCAAAGCATGGACAACTGAAGTCAGGTTATCCCTGTCCAGATAGGGATGTAGCTGGGCCACCAACCGAAGTTGGTAGAATGCACTCCGTGCCACTGAGGCCACTTGAGCCTCAAGTGACAGACATGGTTCTAGGAGAACCCCCAAGCTATGAACCCGCTCCTACAAGGGGAGTGCAACCCCATCCAGAACAGGTTGAACACCCTCCATCCGGTCAGCGGAACCACCCACTAACAGCATCTCAGTCTTGTCTAGATTGTGTTTCATATTATTAGCCCTCATCCAGTCCATTGTCGCGGCTAGGCACTGGTTCAGCACATCCACAGCCTCACTTGATGAAGATGAAAAGGAGAAATAGAGCTGCATGTCATCAGCGTACTGATGACAACGCACTCCAAAACTCTGGATGACTGCACTCAACGGTTTCATGTAGATGTTGAACAGCATGGGGGACAAGACTGACCCCTGCGGAACCCCATACTGGAGAATCCACAGGGCTGAGCAATGTTCCCCAAGCACCACCTTCTGGAGACGACCTGCCAAGTAGGAGTGGAACCACTGCAATGCAGTGCCTCCTACTCCCAACTCAGCCAGTCATCCCAGAAGGATACCCAGGTCGATGGTATCGAAAGTCGCTGAGAGATCAAGGAGAATCAACAGAGTCACACTCCCCCTGTCTTTCTCCCGACATAAGTCATCATACAGGGCAACCAAGGCTGTTTCCATGCCAAAACCAGGCCTGAAACCCGACTGAAATGGATCCAGATAATCGGCCTCATCCAAGAGTGCCTGGAGCTGGCTTGCAACCACCCGCTCCAGGACCTTGCCCAGGAATGGAACATTTGCTACTGGCCTGTAGTTATTCAGATTTTCAGGGTCCAAGGAAGATTTCTTTTGGAGTGGTCTCACTGCCACGTCTTTCAGGAGGCCTGGGACCACTCCCTCTTGCAAAGAGGCATTAATCACTTCCATGGCCCAGTCAGTTGTTCCATCCCTGCTAGCTTTTATTAGCCAAGAGGGGCAAGGATCCAATATGGAAGTGGTTGCACAAACCTGTCCAAGCACCTTGTCAACATCCTCGAGCTGTACCAACTGAAACTCATCCAAGAAAACATGACAAGCCTGTGCTCTGGATACCTTATTTGATTCACCTGCTATAACACTGAAGTCTAAGTCCTGACGAATGCCAAAGATTTTATTCTGGAAGTGCCCAGCAAATGTATTACAGCAGGCCTCAGATGGTTCTACCATGTCCTTGGGGCTGGCATGTAAAAGCCCTCGGACAACTCTGAAAAGCTCTGCTGGGTGACAGGTTGATGATTGAATAGTGGCAGCAAAGTGTTGTTTTTTTGCTGCCCTCACTGCCCCTAAATACAGCTTACCATAGCCACTTACCAGTGTTTGATTGCATCAATCAGGAGTTCGTCTCCACCTGCCCTCAAGCCATCTCCTGTTTTGTTTCATCACTCTCAGCTCTGGGGCATACCATGGAGCCGTATGAGCTCTATACAGGAGAGGGCACTCAGCAGCAATCGTGTCAACCGCCCTGGTCATTTCTGCATTCCACAGATCAACCAGGGTTTCAACAGGAGAGCCAGCCCTATCAGCCGGAAAACTCCCCAGAGCCCTCTGGAAGCCATCTGGATCCATTAGCCTCTGGGGGGCAGATCATCTTAATGGGTCCCCCACCCTTGCAGAGGGGGAAAGCCGCTGTAAGTCTGAACCTCAGCAGGTGGTGATCTGACCATGACAGAGGGGTTGATGTAAAACCCCCCACTTTCAAATCACCATCTCCATGTCCAGTTGAAAAAAACCAGGTCTAGAGTATGCCCTGCTACATGCGTCGGGCCGATGGCATGTTGGGACAATCCCATGGTTGTCATGGAGACCATGAAATCCTGAGCTGCCCCAGATAAAGTGCCCTCGGCATGAATGTTGACATCCCCCAGAACCAGGAGTCTGGGGGACCTCAACAGTACACCCGAGACCACCTCTGTCAGCTCAGCAAGGGAGGCTGTTGAGCAGCGGGGTGGGCGGTACACCAACAGAATTCCAGATCTGTCCTGTTGGCCCAACACACGGTGCAAACACTCTAGACCAGTAGTCACATGGACAGGGAGCCTGCAGAGGGGGATGGAGTTCCTATAGACCACAGCAACCCCCCTCCCCGGCCCTCAGGTCTACCCTGATGCTGAACCAAGTACCCCGGTGGGCACAGCTGGGAGAAACTGACTCCTCCCTGCTCACCCACCCAGGTCTCGGTTATACATGCCAGATCAGCTGCCTCATCCACAATTAAGTCGTAGATGAGGGAGATCTTATTATGCACCAATCTGGCATTTAAAAGCAGCACCCGGAGGCCTGAGGGCTGGCTGATAGGGCAACCAACAAGCCTGTGGGTATGTGGGGGACCAGAACAAGGCATAGCCATTAACTGTCTGGGCCTCATTCCCCTTACCTGGCAAGTCCTCCTCACAATGCCATATCTCCCTCTACCCATCACTACACTGATGGGGCACTCCTCAGATCTCCCCACTTGGCCCTGTATCTTCCCTCCCAGGCACATGGCTCAAGCCTGGCGAAAGGGGGAAAACAAAACACAAACAAAGACAAAACAAAAAGCCATCAGGCAGCTGGCAGCCCTTCATTCCCCCCCCCCAGGCAGCAGGCTTCTCATGTAGGTTTGATGGCTTTCCCAGGCCCCCTCAGCAAGCCAGCTTAAATATCCCTCCCAGGAAGGGAGGGGGACAGGTGTAATTGTCCACAGCAGCTGGCTCAGTAACTAGGGACCTGGTCCTGCAGGGAGTGGCAGTCAGATAGCAGTCCTCAGGGAAGAGCAGCGGTGATGGTAATGGTGGTAGTAGCAGCAGCAGCAGCAGCAAAAACTGACCGGCGGCAGGCGTCCCTTCCTCCCCCCCCCTCCCCGGGCAGCAGGCCTCCCTCTCCTGCAGGTTTGATGGCTTTCCTAATCTTTAATTAGGAGGGTAGATATACTACCTCCCACAATGGCTTCTCTCATTAAGGTCACACAATAATAATGTAATTGTTTCATAGCTATTGAAAAAACATAGACCAAGCATTTGCCCTGTCAAAAGAATGGATAGGACTAATTGGCACATTACTATGTATTCCTTGTATAGCACCATCCATGTGCATTCACAAAGTACAACAGGACAGTCCTTTTCCCCAAAGGGCTCACAATCATACACTTCTCCTTTCCTATTCCATTGGGGTTTAGGACTCTCCACAAATGATTACCGAAGATTACACGGTGGCGAGGTTACCATGCTCGTGAAATACAACTAAGGGTGCAATTCTATTACTTTCACCCTTGATGACCATAAGCTTCTGAACTTGGAAGCTTATGATCATCCCATGCAGAGCAGGAGGTGTGATAGAGGCGATTACTGCATTTTCGCTAGACAGGCTTTTTTGCCCATCTAGCTGGGCATTTCAGAGGGGTAGGGAAGGAGGTTGGAGAGGCCTCGGGATAGCTCATATCCTGGCCTTTCCTATCTCTTCCCCTCTCCACCCACTGGAACATCCCTTTACCCTCTATCCAAGGTTGTGTTCCCAACCTCGTAGAGGCAGCCGCTGTGGTTCTTTCCAAACCAGTTGCAAAGGGGAGGGGGTTGGAGCACTGATTCACCCTTCTGAGGTTCATTGTCTCAGACCATGGATCTAGGAATCAGAAATATCCTATGCCCCTCTCACAGACACTGTCTAGGGGCCACAGGCTTGTTCCCTAAGAGACCTTAACACTATGGTTTTTGGAAGCAAGAAGCAGATTAATTGTTGCACATCAAATGTATTTAAAGAAATGCTACTAAGTTATGTACACTGTATATTATACTCACAGATTATAAAATTTCAACAAATTTAGTGGGAGAATTAACTGCTAAAAATAATTTTCTTTGACATTTGGTCTGTCTGGGCTCCATTCAGATATATTTGACCACTAATGTGCATTTTATCTGACATGGGAAGTGTATCTATTTTTTTTAAAAAAAATGTACACATACATAAATAAAGCCAGGCAAATTAGGTTACCATCAAGCTATCAAATCAGAGATGCTATATTTTCTGAACATAATAACATTGTGCCTTGCAAATTATTTCCCAGCTCCACCTGTTCTCGGATCTTTATAGCTTGGCTATCTGCTTTACTATGATTGCTAAGTAGAAAATAAACAGATGGGGTTGAGAAAAATCCAAAAATGGAAGGGGGAGGGGGAGGAACAGAGTCTGCTTGGGGGCTTTTGAACAATATGAGGTTGCTTTTTCTTTTTAAAATACTTTCCCCTTTAGATTAAAAAGAAAACACCTGCCTGACAAAAACAATAAATACATTTTAGTTAATATTTCATCATCAAAGTTCTGGTTTGCTGGATTTTTTTCTGTCTTGCATTTTTATAAAATAGTTCAAGCATCTATATTCTTTGGTTGTTCATCTTCTTTGTTTCTGTAATCCGATAAATGAAGGATCGATATTGGTATTTCGAACCTATATTAAAAGGGGCAAAAAGTCTTTCAATGCTGTAGACTCTATAGATTCATTTTGAATATGCTGGAGAGCAGTAGTAATCTCATTAGAGGGATTGCTTTTCAAATAAAGGCCACCTCCATTGATACATGACAAAGATGAATTATGCCTCCAATAGGCTTACACTTTGCAGTGTTGGCTGCTTGGCCTTTATATGTTGACTTCCACTTAAAGCAAGCCTAGCTAAACATGTTTTCCCCCTCCAGGCCTCCCAAGACACATCTACTTATTATCTTAAGGAAGAAGGCTCTGCACCTATTCTTGTCATTGTTTACAGACTCTACTGCAACAAGGGTGAGCTTACGTATGACCTTTAAAGATGTTGGTTGTGTGGTCTGTCTTCCCCTATCTATAAATGAAAGCTGAAAAGCGAAAGAAAAGAAAATCCACTGTGAAAATCTAGAACCACAGTCTCCAAAGTATGAGATGAACCTCCTTCAGTTGGAAGTGGTTGCTCAAGGACGTCCAAATTCTTTCGTATGTTCTCTTAGTTCAGTTTTTAGAATGTTATTATTATTATTATTATTATTATTATTATTATTATTATTTATCGTTATGCTCAACTCACTTCTCTGAGCAGTGAGACATTCAAGGGGTGCAGCTCTTACCTATCATTAGTTTCCTTTGGAAGACTGTCCAACTGGAGGCTCATAGCATTTTGTAATATTTGAGTTTATATTTATAAATACTCAGGTTGAGCATAGCCAAAGTCACAGTTTGAACACTGCAACAGCCAACAGCCACTGCTGCCACATCAGATTTCAAGAAAGTGACAGCCATTGTCTCAAAAACTGTTAGCTTAGAGAGCCCAAGCTTATCTTTCTCTTTCTCTTGTTCTTCTCTCTCTCTCTCTCTCTCTCTCTCTCTCTCTCTCTTTCTCTCTCACGCACACACACACACAGGGCTGTGCAGAGCTGGTAATATGCCCAGGCCAGATGGGAAGTGTGTGCCCCACCCCATTTCAAACTAAATACATATATGAACTAGAACGATTTATTAAAAAGGTAATGGGAAGCACTTTTATTCAAGATGTAAGGCATCACTTCTTCACATTCAGAATTTCACGACGGACGGCTTCTGCGCTGTTTCCGCAAGGCGGGCTCCTCACTTCTCGATGGGCCGCTTATGCTATGGAAGCAGTAGCGTAAGCTAGGGGGGACCTCCTCATCAGAGTGCCCCCTCAAAAAACTGGCCCCCCTGCCCCCCCCCCCTGCACGGGTAAGAAGGGAGTCTTCCAGCTATTTTCTACACATTGTGGACCATTTAGCTATAGGTTCCCTAATAAAAGATATGCTGGGCAACTTGGCCTGTTGACCTTTAAGGAACATTTTGCACTCACCATTAACCCTATCTGTCCAATTTTAAAGCCATATATTAACTGGGCCAGAACGTGTACAGTGACTTCTACTCTGTTTCCACCTGGTGTTCTGCCTGTCATTTTACTGACTGACAGTGCCTAGCACTAGTGCACTATTGTGTGTGTGTGTGTGTGTTAATTATGATAGATTAGATAGATAGATAGATAGATAGATAGATAGAGATTACACTTGCTTTATTGTGATTTCTCCCATGTGACTTTTCTTCTTTGATCAAACTTCACTTGGTCCTGATTATTATCACTTACAGCTTTGTGGAGTTGCATGGCTCTACACTGTTCTAGTGGAACAGGCATGCAAATACCACATGCCACAGGCAAAATCATATGGGAAGAAAGACTCATACTCTTCCATTGCAATGTGTCTTCTGACAGTAGCATGGTTCTCCCCATAATTCCACTCAATAGGGATTCACATACACCTGGTCAACAGGTGCAGTAGAATGAGATGATAGACCCCTGAGGCAGTAGTGTGGATTGTACTACTTTAGAAGAGAGGTAAGAGACGGGAAGGTATTGTTCTCTATAGTCCACATTATCTGCAAATAAAATAGCACCACCATTAGGGAAAAAAGCCCTATCCCAGCACACTCCCTAGCCGTGTTCAGACATATGCCTCAACACATGAGGGTTTAAAGTGGGTAGAGGGCGAAGGCCATGCACACTGGTGCCGCTCCTTATGTCTCCTGGCATATTGTCCCCAACCCCTTCAGTTCCAACTTTGCCATATTGAATCAGCAGGGCCTGAAAGGGAGTCTGTTTATGGTCGCTTGAACGTAAGTAGGATTCTCCATGCAATCAGGGACCCTGTGCTATCAAAGTTCTCAATCAAGCGACTTTCAGACCTTGCCAATTCAACATGGCAAGGTCAGAACTGAGGGTAGCAGAACCAGTGCACCCAGACACATAAGGGGTGGGATCGATGAGCATGTCCCCAATCCTCTACCCACTTTAAATCCTGATGCATTCAACTGAACACCTAAACAGGGCTCATGTTTTGCTGGTTTTCTGATTGCAGGGTATTTTTTTTAACATGAGGATTTGAACATAATAGGCTGACCAGATCAAATCCAGGTCAGGGCTCATGTAACTTTAACAGTTGTAGAGAAAAGGGAATTTCAGCCAGTGTCATTTGTATGCAATTAATTCCTGGTGAAATTCCCTCTTCATCACAACAGTTAAAGGTGCAGGCACTATACTGGAGTGACCATATACAAAAGAAGGCAGGGCCTGTTGTGATGAAGAGGGAATTTCACCAGGAACTAATTGCATACAAATGACACTGGCTGAAATTCCCTTTTCTCTACAACTGTTAAAGTTACATGAGCCCTGACCTGGATTTGATCTGGTCACCCTAACATACAATCAAAACTGTGATCAGTCTGGAATTAAATACTCTGTTGTACTATCTCAAGCCTTCCTATCTCTATCACCTCATTGTGTGCATGTGTTGATCAGGCCACAAGCAGCATTTGAGAAGAATGTTACATGATTCTAATGGGCAATAATTAGGAAGGAGAATTTACTATTACAAATATTACAATCCTATACACATTTACTTGGAATTAAATCCATTGAATTCAGTGGATACATTTTTGAGTAAATAAGAATAAGATTTGTCAGGTATAGAGTTCAGCAAGGCAGGGAGGCCTTGCAGGTTGTAGTTATATTCGAGTGTTGGAATCTGAGCGGGCTTATCTCTGTCAGGGTTCTCAGGGGAAGTACAGAAGGGAGTAGTTTCATCCCCCCTCCCTTGGCCTTGGGGCTCTAAGACTTCTGTGGAAAACTGATAGAGTGTTTAGAAAGGGGCCTTGTTTAAGGAGTCATTCAGATTATGGCATCATCTCAGTGGGCTGAGCAGTGCCACCCTGTTTGGACACAGGCATGATTCATGGGCCAGAGCCCCTGTCTGTCAAGTGGTTTTGAAATAGGCCCGTGCCTCCCTTTATAAGCTGGAGCAACTTTACTAGGATCATCTTTCAACTTATGGCCTGAAATCCCTCCCTGTTTAGATCCATCATCATTTGGGACTTTGTAAGCACTCTGCACATGGACTTTCTCCTAATTTCTAAGGGCTGTGCCATGAAAAGTACTGAGAGGCTTTTCATAGGCATGAATTCTCATTTGTTGTAGATTGTGTGTGTTTCTTCATCAACCACTCAGTGTAAGGGTAGAGTGGGGTTGATTTTTATTGTTTGACTTTTTCCCTTCAGACTCAGGGGGCAGGGAGTTCCCTGTGTTAAAGTGGCAGCACGGAAGTTCTTTTGCCTGAGAGCTTTACCTACCCTGTGATCTTGTTTAAGCTTTGGCCACATTCCCTGATTTCCAAAGTGTAGCCTCATTTAGACTGGGAACCAATCTACACTTGAGGTTTTTTTACGTTTTAAAATAGTTTCGAGCACTCATTTGGCCACATGATGCTGTTACTGTAACAATAAATATCAGTGTTTCAATATATTGATCTAACTGTGTATGTTACGTTATTTTCTTACTAAACATCATTTTAAGTTGTGTAATGTGGCTTTCCTTACTGTATCTGAGGAGGTGCTTTCTACCGTCTTGTAATCAATCACTGAACTGTGGACGGTGCTTTTATTTGAGGCACCCAAACGCTTCCTGTTTCTGTAGGAAACAGAAACCACTCAAAAATCCATGCATGCATTGCAGCAATGATTGATGCCTTGAAAGCAAGGGAAAGGAAGGTCATGGTAAAGGGCGTGGTAAAGACAAAAACGAGAAAGAAACAACACAGGAAAAGACTGAAACACGAGAGTGTGGCCTAACAAACCGATTTGTAGTTAGGGAAAACGCTCCATAGAAACGTAAGTACTTCACAATGTGACCTGACTCGTTTTAAAACGAAGTACTTAAAAACGTAACAAAAACCAATTTACAACATTACAAGCTCTTGTGCAGATTGGCTCTGGGTCCCTTGGGATAGTTTGTGAAGCTTTTCAAGAATTCCCCATTTTGATTGCCTGAAAGATCATATTAGGTATCTTTCCCCTCCCTTGGTCGGGTTTGTAACCCATTTTTAGAACTGTTGCAATTGCAACTGGGAAACCAGGTTGTTATTGTAGTGAATAGCAGTTTAACGGTACGTAATAATAATAATGATAATAATAATATATTTATTTATTTATTACCTGCCTCTCCCAACGGATCGAGGCGGGGAACAGCATCAAGCACAAAATACAAAATACAAAACGTTATCTTGAAGCCTAAAGCTTTCTGAACATCTATCAGCTTTAAGTATTTTAATCAGTTTTATGTATTTTATCATATTTTGTATTTACTGTTGTTCCCCTCCTCGATCCAAATGGAGAGGCAGGTAAGAAATAAATTATTATTATTATTATTATTATTATTATTAGTGTGTAACCATTAAGCTTTTCACCATGGGATTTCCTCCAATACAAGACGTCTCACTGATTGGGTATTCCGTGTCAATTTGTCAGCATGTGTGAATATTGGAGGGAATGGGAATCCACGACAAGATTAGGCAAAATATTTTTGTAGTACTAAAAATGCTACACTGTGTGTGTGTGCAGATGCATATCTAGAGAGTATTATTTGCTTTGAAATTTCTCCTGGGAAACCATTAATCCACAACTACAAATATGTCTGCATAATATTACAAATATAGGACTTTTACAATTTGTTGTGAAAATTTTATTACAACAGCAATTTATGATAAGGAGAGGAAATGTAAGTTTGAAAGAATTCGTCCAGTAACTGGGCTGGATGATTAACACATATATTTCAGATTTTAATTGAAGTTGTCTTCTAGCTCCCAGCTATCTTCATTAAAGATCCTCAAACATATTCCTCTCTGTCCATGTAACTGCAATATTTATACTTGCTCATTAATTGTGGCTACAATCCTGACCAAAGTTCCACATACTTTGGTCCTACTGAAAGGCATTCAGCAGTGTGCAGGATGCCAGCAAAACTGCCCAATTTTTTTAAATGAAGTGAAACATTTCTTTAAAGCATCTGTCAAATAACTGTGCAGTAAACATTCAAGAACAGTTTTGATTCTTTCTCAGTGTGAGCAAGAGCAAACCTAGGCACAATTTTCTTGAGTTCATCTATTCTTGGAGACCAAGGGCATGTCCTTATGACAGGAGAGGTAACTACTTTTAGTCCAGGGCCAAATTACCACCTCTTCCCTGGGTCCCAAGCTGGAAGGCCAGATGATGTCAAGGGACAGGGCCTCCCCCCAAAGCCCCTCTCCTTCCCGTAATGTCATCCACCCCACCCACTTTTTAAAAATCCATGCAGAGAGTCCTCTCTATACAGAGAAAAGGAGTTGGGTGGGACTTGCAGGACTTGCTTCTTATGCAAGCCCCAGCCAAGACAGTCTGCTTGCACCATCAGGATACCAGTGTTGCAGGAAGTGGAACAGAGGAATCCCCACCTTATCTTCGATCACTGATTGGAGACCCCCCCAAAAAAGGATGCCAACAAAGGAGGGGCTTGGGGAGGGCAGGGGCAAGGGTCATAGAGGGTGCTCAAGCCTCCATGGGCCATATTGGGCCCTGGCACAGGCTAGATAAGGCCTGCAAGCCAGAGGTTGCCCTTCCCTGCCTTATGAGATGGTTACACACCATGGATGTGCATATTCAGTTTATCTAATGAAAAGCTTTAAAGGCCAAAATCCTGCCTGCACACATGCAGGCTATATATAGATATCCTGGGTCACTTGGCAATGATATTGTGCTGAAGCCCTTGCAGTATTTTATAGTGAACCTGTTTTCCAGGAACTGTTTCCTGCACAGCCTCATTTTGTTTTTGTTTTTCCTTTTATGGGCAAAACAGGAAGTGCAGGAAGTTCCAAAGTAGGCATGCCTGAAGTTGCCATCTTTCTGTTTCCCAGTTGCTTCAATGTCTCATACTAATGGTTGATTTAAAAACAGTAGATGGCTGTCTATTAGGGCTGTGACCAGATCCGGAGCCAGATCCCAAATCTGGAGCAGATCGCCCCGATCCAGCCCAATCTGGGCCCGGAGCAGGTCGGGCCCAGATCGGGCCAGATCAGTTCCACGATCCACTCTGGGTCCGTGCAGAGTCCTCCCTCCTGCTCTCTCCACTCTCTCCCTCCATCCCCCCAATCGCCCTCCTTACCTGCAGCCTCCTCCTCCTCTAGAGCGCTGTATTTGCCGGTCGTGGCGGGTGACGTCATCACCCACCGTGAGCGGAAAAGCGGAGGATCACGTGGAAGAGGCTAAAGGTAAGCAGGGTGATTGTGGGGAGGGAAGGAGGGAGGGAGTGGGGAGAGCGGGAGGGAGGGCTCTGCATAGACCCGGAGCAGATCCGGATCCAGATCTGAGGTGAATCAGATCAGGCCCAATCTGAGATGGGTCAGATCGGGCCCAATCTGGACCTCCCAGATCTGGATCCAGATTGGATCGGGAGGTCTGTGCACAGCCCTGCTGTCTATACACCCTGTATACCCTGTGGTTGCTACAAAGTGGCATTGCATCGTTTATACAATGCAGCTGCCAACTCGCACCCACCACAGGGTTTTCTGGCGATACTGCGCAGGGAAAACAAATTGGCTTACCGCAGCTTTTCCTTGTAATCCGAGGTCACCACCTTCTTCACGCCATCTGCTTGTGGTGACCTCACTGTGCAGCGAAGCTGGGGGCATTCTGAAGCAGATCAAGTCTCTCGGTAGGTTGAGGGGACATGGGGGAGGGCTGAGTACAGGGCAAGGAGAAGGCTCCATGAGCTCAATGTCCACCGGTGCTGCTCAGAAAGCCTGTGCTCCCTCCTACCATGGGAATTAACTGTCCCCACCCCACAACTGTGATGCCGCAGGGTTTTACTGGAACACAGGGCTGAGGCGGCGCAATGAAGACATCCCTAGGAACCTGATTTAACATGAAGACAGACATTCCAGGGAATTTTGAAACAGAAGCTAATTTTATCACCATAAATATGGTATTTCAGAACAGTCTAAGAAATGTATGTCACAAAAGTAAGAACACAAGAAGAGCCATGCTGCATCAGACCAATGGCCTATCTAATCCAGCATTCTGTTCACACAGTGGGTGACCAGATGCCTAAGAAGGACATGAACACAACAGCACCCAGTAAAATGGGTAGGGAGCTGGTAATGCACTTGATAGTGGTGGCAAGGAATTAGTGACTGCTGTATTTTGGAAATCGTCTGTGGTTCTTTCCTTGCAGGAGTCGTTACACAAAGTATGCTATGTCATGAGTAGGAATTAACAAGAATGATTCACTTTAGTTGGGAAGACTGAATGCAGTTCTGATCTTTCTTGATGATTAGATTTTATTAATAAAACAGGGGAAAAAATGTACAAGACAGTGTAAAGATGCAAGGAGTAGCCAAGTTATATATACATAAAAAAATTCAATACTTACATTTCTGCTGCTGTTCCTTCATTACCTGCATTGAAATATATTACTTGCTAAGTTATTTTATTCATTTGTTTGGGAGCGGGGGTTTTCATTGAAAGTATTTTCAGACATCATAATTTTGTATATTTTTAAAAATAAGTTTCTAATAAAAATATTTTTAATAGACACTCTAAAATAGATGGAAGTGGATTTGACACATATTTGCTGCATTAATTGTCAGGACAGAGAATGTCAAAACCACCTTGCTTAGCTAAGAATGAATATCTATGTCCTTCAAAGGGATGGATGAACCTGCCAATTTTAAGTTCCCAATTTTTCCAATCTTAATTTTGGTTCATCTCAAACTTGAGAATTCCTCCAATTTTAAATTCAGTTCATCCTGAATGTTGCGAAATGAACAAATTTCTTTGCCATCCCTAATTCTCCAATCTTATATTCTCTATAAAGCATGTTCAGTGCTCATTTCACACTGTGACTACTAGAGGCTCAGCATCTGAGCCAAGTGTTTATGACCTCACTTAGATGCTCAGGAGGCACCCCTCCAGATGTTTTGAACTAAAACTCCATGAATCCCTAACCATTGGCCATGCTGGTTGGGGCTTATGGGAGTTGTAGCCCAAAACATCTTGACAGCACCAGGTTGCCTACTCCTGGTCTAAGCCATATCCAAAGTCCCATCTTCTATATTTTACAAAGGGAGGGATAGTTTTTCATTGGCCATGATGATCAGGGAACATTCTCAATAAACTATTGATTTCATCTGAGTCAGCTTTTCAGGCACACTGAGTAATTTGCCTTGATTTTGCTATATGTTTTGCCCTGCTCTGCTACATATGTTCTAACCCCTTTTTCCGTTTACAAAGAACTGCTTGAGAGTCATCTGAGAGGCTGGAATACTATTATGAGCAAATCTAAAAGCTAAATTCATTATAGATGCATGCCATGCTACTTTTTATTCATAATCCAGAGTATTTAAAGCTCTGTTTGAACTATAAATAGTTCCTTTTTTTCCTTTGGTAGCGAAAAAAGATTTCACTGTACTTCTGTTTAACTATATATATATATATATATATATATATATATGTGTGTGTGTGTGTGTGTGTGTGTGTGTGTTTCTGTGTGAGGGTGTCCTAGTAAGTGGGGGCTCTCACTCTCTCTCTTTCTTTCTTTCTCTTCATTTTTGATAGGGCATTTGATTGACATGTGAAGTAGATAATGGCCTTTTGGGAGAACCTACCGAGTTAAAAGCATGGAATGGCCATGCAGATCACAGTTGTGGTTGATACAAAAGGGTAGATCCAGGCAATAATTTGATCCTGTAGAATCTTTCTTCCCACTGATGACTACCATACTCAAAACACAAGATCATAAGAGGAGCTCTGCTAGAGCAGACCAACTATCCATCCAGTCCAGCATCCTATTTCCTAGATTGGCCAAAATGATGCCTCTGGGAAGCTTATAAGAGAGACATGAAGACATTAGCCCTCTCAATTGTTGCCCCTGTCCAGCAATTGATTTCAACATATACTGTCTCTAAATCTAGATATTGCATATAGATATTGCGACTAGCAGCCTTTCACAGACTCAACCACAATTAATTTATCTAATCCCCTTTAAAAACCATGGGCAGTATCCAATGAGGGCATTGCGCCACCATGGAATCCATTGCACCACTACCAATTCCATTCCACAACCAAGACCCGCTCTTTGTGCGACTGAGATTTACTGCTTCCAGAAGTAACCAAACCAAGTTGAATCGTATAAGGAATCCTTGCCTACCTGTCCCAATCCAGAAATGAGCATTCCCACTCTTTTGGGGGCTTCCTATAGCATGTGTTAAATCTCTGTTGCACACATGTTGGGACCCACGTGTGCAATGTAATTGCCAGAGGGGACCGCTTGCACAACAGCCCCATTGGATGCTGCCCCATAACCACATCTTGTACAGAAATAGACACACTCTTAGGATCCAGAGGGAGAGGCAGGTAAGAAAAAATACATGTATTATTATTGTTATTGTTATTGTTATTATTATTGTAGAAGTAATGTTTTGTGGTGAGTCATCATGTGATAATACCTACAAACAACTTTATTGCAATTATCAGATAGATTATATAGACACTTGAGTCCACAAGTAGAATGCATCACCACAACATAGGAAGTGCATAGTTAGTGAAGGGACCATGGTTTTTATTTTAGTTATTTATTTAGGAAATTCCTAGCCCATCTATCACTATCTAGTCCTACCTTCCAAGGTCAGCTAGCAATCATGTAAAACCAGATAAACCTTCATGCCAGTCACACGACATCATACTACCCTGGATACCGTTTCCATTGCAGAATTTACACTGAAGTAGACCTACAATGTACCCCAGGAGTCCCCAGATTTTGTGGGCACATTTGGTAATTTGAGAAAGTGCTGTGCGCTTTCCATATTTTGGAAAGTTCTGTGGTCTTTATTTTTATGCTGATCATAATCTTTTTGGCTCTGTGTTCCCTTGGAGGACTTAAAATTGCTCCAGCGCTCCCTCTAGTGGTAGCTCTTTTGTTGAATTTAAAGCATGTGGGTGGCTTTCCTTTCTTTGTGCCTGCTTGCTTTTTGACTTCACTTTCAAAATGGCCGCCTTTGGGATTGTTTTTGACACTCGTGTAATTTGAGCCACTGTGTGTTTCACCTCCTCATGAGCCTTTTGTCTTAGTGCTTCATCCCTTCTGGAATCTAGCAAATCACTTAATGTTCTTACTTTTATATTAAACATTGAAACGAATGTGGAGTAGCTTCATGGAAGGTCACATTTTTAGCTGATCATTTAATATTTGCACCAATGTGACCAGCTTACCTAACAGATGTGGTAGACTTGCAAGATGCTTGCAAGATGCTTAAAGGGAATTGTTCTCTAAACAATAAAACATGTTTCTGGATCTCTTTGTCCTTATATAATTTCTGCAGCACTTTAAGCATATTTGCAGCCATTTCTCTCATTATATGATAAAACTAGTAGTCTGATAAGCATTGTATAATTATTATTCTTTTTACATCTTTAGAGTCTCATCTCGCAATGGCTTTTTCTCCTGTCCTAGGTCGCTTTTTATCCAGTGCTTCAAGGGGAGAACTTTGTAGGCATCATTGGGGGTCCCTATGGGTGCCATGATTCCATGGACACTGTGTTGAAAACCCATTATAGCCCTTCTAGAATTTTGATCTGCACAACAGTAATAATGTTCCCACATTTCAGCCACTTACCACTTACTGTTTTCTTTACACAAAAGGTGACTGGGGAGGGAAAAAAACTCCCAAGAAGTTTAATTGGGATAATTTTTTTGACCCAGTCAGTTTTTCCCCCCTTTTTCCCTTTTTTTATTGTGAATATCAAAGAAACAGAACAATAACAACAACAACAAATTGTGGGGGGAACCATTACATATACCCAGTCAATGTTAACATATTGTGGTTAAAAAAAATGCATGAATTTTTCAAACAAAAACTGATATAGGGAGGCATAATTAAATGTCCTTCTTCTGACACAACACACATGACTTTGTTTTGAGACATGTTGTGTGATACATCCCATCAAAAAAGCAATGTAAGTTTTTTATCCTTGCTTAAGAATTAATTTATTGGGGATTTAAAAAAATATCCCATGGAGTTTTTCAAACAAAAAAATGATTGAAGGAAGCAAACCTAAGTGCCCTTCTTCTGGCAAACACACAAACAGATTTGTTTTGGGACACATTACAACCTCAAAATGCCTTGAAATTCAGCTTTGGGTAGAAAAATCTCTCCAAAAGCATTTGTGTACTTCTTTTTCCTATTTTGGTTCATGAACCTAAAAATAATAAGATTAGCAATGATTTTTTTTAAAAAACCAGCAGAATATAAAAACAAAATCATAGCAGCAAAATAAAAGCTATTCAACTAGAGAGTTAAAAGAATTGGGTATTTTGCCTGTTAGAGTAGGCACCAGGTGAGCCTCCCTGGGGAATGCCTCAGCCAAAAATACCTTCTCCCTGGTGTCCCTTCATCAGAGAGCCAGGACACTCGGAGAAATGCTTCCAAACATCATCTTACCATGCAGGCAGATCCGTGTGGGAAAATGTGATCCTTTGGGTGCCCAGCTTCAAAATCGTATATCATTATAAGGATTATAATGGTTTGTCGTCAGTCCATATGTAACTCTAAACCCTGGTTAATGTTGACAAAGAGGAGAGGGAGAGAATATTCACAGGATGGGATGGGGAGTTCAGAGTATGGAACTCTGAAACAAACTTACAATTTGTCTACACCAGGTATAAGTTAAAGGATGGAATTCAAAGAAATCACCTTCTGGGGTGAATTTTGTACGTATCTGCTCGCCAAGTAGATTAAGCGATTTTTTACGTGCCCCAGAA
The DNA here is from genome assembly GCA_029215795.1 of Anniella stebbinsi. Lineage (NCBI taxonomy): Eukaryota > Metazoa > Chordata > Lepidosauria > Squamata > Anniellidae > Anniella > Anniella stebbinsi. The sequence goes on along the minus strand of JARDYH010000005.1, from coordinate 138,148,964 downwards.
AATAGCAAATTCCTGATGCATGAAAAAATGTTCTGGATGCCTTCCACCCACCCACCTCCCATGCTTCTTTCTAAGGGCTCTCACATGGGAACACATGATGCCAGTCCTGGCAAAAGGAGAGAAGAGAATAACAAGTCTTATCCATGCCAAAGCAGAGAAAACATCAGAAAAGGGAAGGAGATCCAACAGCACTCTTACTAGCAAGTTGGTATCTGACCCTTCTGGAAATAAATATAGAGCTTCTTATTACTAGAAGCTGGAGCAAGACTCCACTTGTAAATGATTCTTTCTAGTTCCTTTAAGTTTCTATGCAGTGTATTCCAGTAGAAAACATCATGTCTCTTGGCTGCCAAATACAACATGAGTTTTACTTTTATATAGGAAGGTGCTCCTGTAGAATATACTGTATTTCACCAAATCTAAGATGCCATCGATTCTAAGACGCATCTTAATTTTAGGGCCACCATCAGGAAAAAAGCGTTGCGTCGATTCTAAGATGCACCCCATTTTCAGGCACGTTAAGTGCATCTTAGATTTGAAGAATTATGGTAGGGCTGTGCATGCACCCCCTAGACACCATCCAGGGACCTGCTGGGCCGGCCCGGCCCGGGCATGAGTCCCCCTCCTCCCTTCCCCACTCACCGCCAGTGCCGCCCCGGTCCTTGCCGCCAGGGCCGCTTGCAGCAGCCTCCCCGGCTCATCCACTGCCACCACAGCCGTTGCCCCGGGCGAAGATCCGCCTCCCTCCCCCCTTTGTTGCCCCGTTGAGGGCAACCCTGCTTAGACTCCCCAGCGAGGTGCTGCTTTCGTCGTCGTCTGTCCCTCAGTCCGTCCAGGGGTGGGGTAGGGGGGCAGGCAACCTTACGAAGGCAGAGGAGGAGGAGGAAGAAACGGAGGGGCTGAGGAGAAAGGAATCAACCAAGGGGAGGCCGCCACCACCTCATCGCCTCGTCAAGGAGCCGCTGCCACAGCAGCGAGGACTAGCCTTCCCCCATCGCCGCCCTGGTCCTCGCCTCCAGCTCCGCTTGCAGCGGCCTCCCCGGCCTGGAAACGCAGCATTACTACAAAGTAGAAACAAACCTGCCCGCCCGAGCGTCTCTCCTCAGAGGCTCTTTTCCTTCGCCGTTGCCGCTGCTGTGGTTGGTGCAGCCACCGTCCTCCTTTTTTTGTGGTGTGTTGGTGAGGAAACGGAATGGCTGCCACACGCAGCGCGGGGTGGGCGACGAGGCGGCAGCGGCCTCCCCTTGGTTGATTCCTTTCTCCTCAGCCCCTCCGTTTCTTCCTCTTCCTCCTCTGCTTTCGCAACGTTGCCTGCCCCCCCCATCCCACCCCTGGACGGACTGAGGGATCAATGACGCCGATGAAAGCAGCACCTCACTGGGGGTCTGAGGAGGGTCACCCACGATGGGGCAGCGAAGGGGGGAGGGAGGCGGATCTTGGCCCAGGGCGATGGCTGCAGTGGCAGTGGATGAGCCGAGGAGGCTGCTGCAAGGGACCAGAGCGGCAATGGAGGTGAGTGGGGAAGGCTGTTCCTCGCTGCCGCAGTGGCAGTTCCTCACTGGCAGCGGCCTCCCTGGAGCTGGCGCTGGCGGACCGGGGCGGCTCTGGAGAAATCTGGCAATTCTTAGACGCCATCGATTCTAAGATGCACTCCATTTTTACAGACATAAATATGGGGGGGGGGGGGAAGTGCGTCTTAGAATCAAGGAAATACGGTAGTGATTCTTCCCTCTCACCCCTTCAACCACCAGTTCCCCTTTGCAATATTTGCTTCTCTGGTCCCACCCTGTGTTTCCAGCTTAGTTTTTGACTCTTCTGACTTGTTTTCCATGGGACTAAAAACCCTCTTGGTTCCCACCCCAACACGCTCACAATTCCTCGAGGCTCACACCCCACCCTCTGCATAAAGTGCCACAGCCACATTACAGAGAAAATTGCCTAATCCATGTGCTGAGCTACTGCACGTGTAGTGACAGGTGTCATGTGTTGCAGCCTCAAGCCACATCCCATGTCAGGCATTAAGTATGCACCAGACTTGAGCCTCTTTTAGTGACATTATCTCCCTTTTTATTGTTGTTATAGTTGTTGAGGTGGCTTTCACTGACCAAGTGTGAGGTTAAAGAATCCCTTTAATTTCCATTTGATTTCTATATCAGTGGCAAAATCTAAAGTGATTTGTGAGTTATAGTTGAACCGAACACACAAAAGCTTGGAAATCACGTTTCCAACCATAGGCCAGCCCCCTTTCGAACCACAACATGCTTTGAGCAAAGGGGCCAGCACATGAGTGGCAAGTGATGAAGAGCAAGAGACCATTGGGATGCACACATGACTGTTGAACAACAACAACAACAACAACAGACTGATAGGCTCTGGGACCTATCAGTCAACAACCTGAGTACTTGGACCTGTGAGATATTATGCAACTAGGCCACCATAATATGTATAATATTGTAGCCCTCTCTGAGCCAAAGGGATTGGATGGACTAAACGTCCAAACACATGAATATCAGGGCTGATCGCTCTGTATCCCATTTGATTCATATCTATACAAACAGTTAATTTGTGCAATTAACCATACTTTTATTGACCACTAGACAAAACATATCACTTAGCCTGGCATGATTTATGAAGTTTTTTTTAAAAGTGAGATAACTAAAGTGTGCAATAATCCCTAGCAATGCATGAACTCATCACAGGAGAAACACAGGATGCTGCCTTATACCAAGTTAAACCACTGGTCCTTTTAGGTCACAATTGTCTACATCAGGGGTAGGCAGCCTGGTGCCCTCTGGACTACAGCTCCCATCACCTCCTGACTATTGGCTATGCTGGCTGAGTCTGATGGGAGTTGTAGTCCAAAACATCTGTGGAATGCCTGGTTGCCTAACCCTGGTCAGCAATGAGCAGCAACTGCACGTCTGTAGGGTTTCAGAGGAGCAGTTCCTAGGCCTACCTGGAGATACTGAGAGATAACCTGGGACGTCTAGCCTGGGCTCTAGCCAGTGGAAGCTGGTGGCTGTGAATCCACTCTGGGTTTCAGTCAGAACCATTCATAACTCTAACGGAGTACTTGAATAGCTCTTTTAGAAATCTGACTGAAACCCAGAGTGGATTCACCACTGACATCGGAGTCACCAGCCTCCACTGGCTCTAGCACTGAGCTATGGTCCTTCATCATGGTCTGCTCCTGCCAACTCTTTTCCCGCTGTATTCCTAAAGGCACGGCTGGCATAAAGCATCATAATTAATTGCAACTCGCAGGCCTTCTGAGGCTTACCTGAAATACTGAAGCTGTCTGTACCTGCATTTGATTTTGAAGCAATATTTATTGTTTCTCAAATCAGTGTCTTTGTGCTTCACTCAGTGGATTAGCACTGCATCCTGAGCTATAGTTTTATACGTCCACTCACTGGTGCTAATCAGAAACATCACATATCTTCTGTTCCATTTGATAGGCCTCCCACGGGTTGCTTTTTAATATAGTTAAATATAAATCACACACTGAAGCCTGAAATCTTGTCTTCTAAACACAGAATATGCCCAAGGAGTAAATCAAGCAGATACTATATCTGTGCTGCTGTCATACATCTCCTGTGTGAAAAGCTCCAATAGTGATAAATAATATTCACATACTACTGCACCTATGTGATGTCATGTCATAATGAATCACTCAGAAATGACAGCCCAGAGGAAAGAAACTACAAGATGCTTACTGAAGAGTAAAGTAATGGAAGCACTGGGGCATTTATTTATTTATTGTTCTCTTGGCAAATGCTTTTGTTCCCATGTGTTTTACCGAGGACCACAAACAATGGAATTTCATTATTCAGGGCCTGTGTGTTCATTTGACACGTCTTTTATCTTGCGCCAAATGGGGTCCAGCAACAAATGCAGCCTAGGCAGTGGTTAGTCTTTAAATACAGAGGTGCTGGAGTTGCATCCTCTAACTTAGCAAGCACATTTCTTAATGTGTGCAGGTTTCTGAATAGCAAGAGAAATGTACTCCTCATATATTCAGGGCACTCTGCTATTCAATCTTGTTGTGGGTTTGCTTTGAATGGGTCAATCACTATGGTTTTGCCTTAAATCAAAGGTGTTGAACCTTTTCCAACCAGAGGGCTGAATTCTATTTTGGAAAAGCTCTTGGGGACTGTATTCCAGCTGTGGGCAAGGCTGAAAGCAAAAGGGAAGAAAATACAAAAAAAAAAATACAAAAAAAATGCCAGTATATTAGATCCTACGAGAGAAATTTCAACCTTTTAGAATGAGAAAAATACTGCACAAAAGACAGGAAACCAACAAATCATTGGTGGTTGGGGAAGAGGTGTGGCCATCTAGGGAAGCCCAAAGGGCCTGAGCTTCCTCACCCCTGCCTTAAACCATGCCTACTCAGAATCTGAGACATTAGACAAAATAATGTTAATGTTTCTTAACAGCTCAGAGTGATCAGTTGATGTCACTTGATTAAGCTGACTGTTGGGCGGTAGTTGGCAAAGTCTTTGAATGTTTTGAATGGGAAGGCTATCTGAGCATGGAAAATAACATAGTACACTCACTCAGTCTGTCTTTAAAGTAATGGACCAGTTCACACAACATGAGGGTGGTTAATAAATCACAGAGGCTTGTTAACCACCCTGCACATGCTAGTCACATGCCAGATGGGAGCGACTTCTTGTGTCTTCTGAACCCAACGAGGGTGGTTTGTTGTGGTGGTTAACAAACCAGCCAGAACCCATGGAATGTTGTAGGGTCATGGGGTGATTTGATAACCTAGGCTGACCAGATAAAATCCAGGTCAGGGCTCATGTAACTTTAACAGTTGTAGAGAAAAGGGAATTTCAGCCAGTGTCATTTGTATGCAATTAATTCCTGGTGAAATTCCCTCTTCATCACAGCAGTTAAAGTTGCAGGGGCCCTGCCTTCTTTTGAATATGGTCACTCTAGTATAGTGCTTGCAACTTTAACTGTTGTGACGAAGAGGGAATTTCACCAGGAACTAATTGCATACAAATGACACTGGCTGAAATTCTCTTTTCTCTACAACTGTTAAAGTTACATGAGCCCTGACCTGGATTTTATCTGGTCAGCCTATGATAACCATTCCAACAAGTCATCTGCACTGGGTTCCAACAAAGCAAGAAGCCACGGCAGTGGGCTTGAAGGGAGAACCTGTCTGCGGTGACAGTGTGAACAAAGTCCATAGGTAGTTTGGCCCAGAAAAGCAGAAAGAAAAAGGGAAAGATAGATGGAAGTGTGATGTTCTACTGTTAGAAATGTGAATGTGTTACAAAAGTTATTATTTAGAATTGCAGGTCTGAGTGAGTATGGAATTAGTGGTGAGAGCTGATTGGTTAGTTGTTTGGAGTGCCTGGATTGGTGGAGTGTGTGAGAGTGGGAGGAGCTGGAGAGCGAATGGAATCTATCTATCTATCTATCTATCTATCTATCTATCTATCTATCTATCTATCTATCATCTATCTATGTCAGACAGAGGGAGAGCTGACAAGGCGGTTGTTTTGGGATGAATTGAGGAGGGGGGTTGTTTTGGGATGAATTGAAGAGGGGGTTGTTTTGGGATGAATTGAGGAGGGGGGTTGTTTTGGGATAGGGTGACCAGATAAAATCCAGGTCAGGGCTCATGTAACTTTAACAGTTGTAGAGAAAAGGGAATTTCAGTCAGTGTCATTTGTATGCAATTAGTTCCTGATGAAATTCCCTCTTTATCACAACTGTTAAAGTTGCAGGGGCCCTGCCTTCTTTTGTATATGGTCACTCTAGTATAGTGCCTGCACCTTTAACTGTTGTGATGAAGAGGGAATTTCACCAGGAACTAATTGCATACAAATGACACTGGCTGAAATTCCCTTTTCTCTACAACTGTTAAAGTTACATGAGCCCTGACCTGAAGTTTATATGGTCAGCCTATTTTGGGATGAATTGAGGAGGGGGTTAATTGTGGGTTGAGCAGAGAGAGGGAGAGTATATAGTGAAGTTTTGATTGATTGATATTGAGAGGAAACAGTTTAGCTTAAGAAAAATTTTGAAACCTAGAAGCATTATACTTGAAACCAATAATCTTACTGTGCATGCAATATACTTTGTGTTAATAAAACTTGTTAATTTCATGCAACTGGTGTGGTCACTGGTACTTCAGATACTGGTGGCAGTACCTTCTTCAGGTACTACCACCAGTACCTGAAGAAGGTACTGGTGGCAGCGAGAACATAGATGCTTGTCTGAGGCCAGGTTGCTGGGCTGTAGAGCTGTGGGGCCTAATAGTAAAGGCGGGACAGAGGCAGCAGCAGCAGTAAGGGGCTAGGACAAGTTATCACAGAAAGCTTAGTCAGCAGGTCTCTCTCTCAGGGAGAGTTGATATGAAGGAGCAAACCTGCTGTCTGGTAGCTTAGCATGCTCTTTGTCTCCATTTATGCTCTACTTGTATATTAGAATATTAGCAAATATTGGGGGGAAAGTCCTCACATGCATCTCCAGTAGTCTGTCCTCAAATGGAAGCCAAGTCTGGGCAGCCCTGTCTTAGGATGTCTTCCCACTCAGGGATGTTAGGCAGGCGCAGCACTATTTTCTCCCAGAAATCTTCTTTAGTGAGCTTGAGCATAACTCCCTCACGAGTCTCCCAAATAAAGTTCTCAGACCCAATTGGTTTTTTAAAGAGATATTTAAAATATAGAAGGAAAGATGTAAAGATTTCAAGCCTACTTGAAAGTCGTGTCCTTATCGGCAGGGGTTTTCGTTTAAACCCAGGTGTCTGGTGAACTGGCTGTGGTTATACAGACTAAAAGTACTCTGCATTTGCTCATAGAAACTCTTTTTAACCTGCCTGCAGGTGTAGATAAAAGTAGCTTTTGATAATTCAAAAATTATGAAACTTCTATTAAAAAATATTTTGCTAACTTCTGCAACAGTTTCCAGGACATGATACTAGTAGTCTCTGGATGAATTAAGCAACCAAACTGGTACTTTTACAGTATAAAAGTGTCTAGCTGGTGCATATACAATATATTTTCTTTGGGAGAGAGATGTCTTCTTTGGATCCTGTTTTAGCTTGGTGGCTATGCCAAATTCTGCCATGTTTTCAACAAATCTGCCAGATCATTGTGAATCAAGAATTTTTTATTATTGGCATATTTGCATCCGGGATTGTTATATATTCTTCATGTCATACGCAGGCTTGCAATATCTTTCATAATATTTCATGCCAATCCAGCTACACCCAAACATGAAATGCACACTACAATGCCTGTACTCAGCTTTGAAACTGCAAAACCCATAATATATAGCAACCTAAAGCAAGATATATACATGCATTAGAATATGTTGATGAAGACTAAAGAACCATGAAGAATTCCACGTGTGAGTAAAAAGTGTGGGAGAGAAACATATGGGGCTTTTAGGTGACATGAGCAATTAACAATATTGAACGAATGGGAACACACAAAGAACCTGCTGAAATTCAGTTCTGCAGATGTGTTATCTGCAGAAATCTTTTGTGCAGCACTCAGAACAGGAATTACTCATGCAGGTTTCACACCTCACGTGGCTGACTCCAGACAAAGCCGAGGTCATGACAGTTAGCAGGTCTTGTGACTAAGGAAAGGGACTCGCACAATAGGCAGTGTTCAGGCTTCCCTGTTCCTTCACAGCCTCGGGAGTATGCCTGGATCCAACATTTTGCCAAGAAGACCCAAAAGTGTTCTTCATGCACTCTGTCAGATAAGAAGGCAGCAACTATTTGTCTGAGGCCATCATTCAAGGCTTGGCTGAAGCGAGATTACTGTAACACAGTCTACATGGAGATGTCCTTGTTGACTGTACGGCTTCATTTATGAAAATTACAGTCAGCCCTTCCTAAGGGGTCAGTCCTTCTTGCTCAGTAGGGTCAGCTGTGCACTTCTTTTGGCTCTCTTGCCTGCACTCTCGTGATCACTAATATTTCCAGTTTACAGGTGCAGAACTAAAGCAGTGATTTGCCCAAAGACACATAGTGAGAACAGAAGTGATAGCAATATGGAACCCAGGTCTATATCTAAGGCTTTCCTCATTGGATCCCAGCACACACGTTTTCTGTAAAAAAAGAAAAAAAGAAAAGGCTCTATTATGTAGCACCAGTTAAGCTGTTGGAACATGTTTGCATGAAAACTGAATGCCATGGACATCTGCAAGCGTTGCATTTATCCTTTTTCACAGTAGATTCCAAATAATTCCCATGCTACAACTCTATGTACCATTACCAGTCTTCTGTTTATTGGTAAGCATTTTGCTTTTATAACACATATATAATGAACTAGAACTGTATGGCAAATGCCTAAACACTTGGATATGTGCATAAAATATAGAGTGGGCACATTTGTCAGAAAATCAGCACACACTGGCCATATTATAAATGGCACATTAGGACGTCTGCCTGTGCTTCCAGCTGGGATCGTTCTGAGATCCACACTTTTAATAATCACAAGTCCATTCAATGTGTTTTATCTTCAGATAGATTTTATTAGTTCAATTATCACTAGCAGTGAAGAGATCAGCTTCCATGCTCTATCTAAAAAAAAAAAAAAAGGCAAAAGAGTCAATACCAAAACATAGTTTTTGAACTCAGCATTGTAGCTTTCCTGATATGCACAACTGTTAGGACCATGAAATGTGCATCCACAATAAGAACATAAGAAGTGCCATGCTGGATCAGACCAAGGATTGTCAAGGAAAACAGCCGACGCTTCGAAGTTGAGGAAGACCCAGCAGGCAGTGATTTGATACAATGAAGTTTATTAGACACTACCTACACAGGAGAGAAACAGCTCCAGCAAGCTGGGACTGCCTTCTGAATAACAAAGGCAAAACTGCAACATTTATCCCTTGTTTGAGGCTTTGATGTCACTCATCTTCGCCCCTTCCAGTCCCATGATGGATTACATGTCAATAAATGTTGCAAACTTAAACTATTTCATTTAAACATAATAAAACAATATCCTGGGTACTTGACGCTTGGTGTTACTTATTGTTCCTTGATAAGGCTATCAAGGGCACTGCAGCTGGCCTTTTGGCTAATATATGGCTGTTTCTGTTGAGGGGAGTGTTTACTAGGCTGACCAGATTTTAAAAGTAAAAATCCCGGTCCCCCCCCGCCCACCCCAAAACAACCCCCCCACCAAGCCACCCCCCCCAAAAAAAACCAGCCTGGACCTACCGCCAGGTTCCTCTGTCGCCCGCGCGGCCCCGCGGGTTCCTCTGTTGCTGCCCGCGCGGCTGCGCCGGGTCCTCCGTCGCCCGCGCGGCTGCGTGGGGTCCTCCGCTACCGCCCGCGCGGCCGCGCCGGGTCCTCCGTCGCCCGCGCGGCCGCGCGGGGTCCTCCATCGCCGCCCGCGCGGAAGAGGCGGGAGAGGGCCGGATCCGGAAGTGACGTAACCGGCCCTCTCCCGTCTCTTCCGCGCGGCCTCTGGCCTTTCTGGGGCTCGTCGCGATGGCGACAAGCCTCGAGGAGCCCGGACACCCACGCGGAAGAGGCGGGCGTGGGCGTCCGGGCTCCTCAGGGCTCATCGCCATCGCGATTGAGCCCCAAGGAGGCCAGAGGCTGCGCGGAAGAGGCAGGAGAGGGCCGGTTATGTCACTTCCGGATCCGGCCCTCTCCTGCCTGTTCCGCGCGGCCTCTGGCCTTACGAGCCCGGCAGCGGCGGCAAAGGTGGCGGAGGAGCCCGGGAAGCGGCCGCCCCAGCAGGTAAGTGCCCCCCTTCGTGCTTACCTGCAGGGGCGTCCGCTTCCCGGGCTCCTCCACCTCCACCGGGTCTCGCTGCCACCGCTGCGTGACCCCCCGCCACCCCGGTTTTCCCCCAGTTGGCCCGGTTGGCCCGGTTGGCCTCTGGATTCCCGGTTAGGACCGGGAAATCCCGAGCCACCTGGTCAGCCTAGTGTTTACATGTTTACACTTATCTCAGGCCGATGGGTGCCTCTCTGTCTGGGATCTGTGTTGGGGCAGATGGGTCATGCTTAATTTATAGCACTGTAGTCAAGATGAATTAGGAGGAACCAGAGAAGAGGGTGAGGGGATTGATATCAGGAAGGACATTCAGGGTTCCTGCTCTGCTTAGTGTTACTTTGTCATGATGGAATGTAAGGTGTGAACTCTTTGGCCTGGTGTGATTCACTGTTTGCATTTCCTGTGAAAGTTTTCTCTGACAGAGACCTGTGGCCTGAGGTTCAGGTTTCTTTTATATCAAACCTGATTTGAAATATTCTTTGACAGGCTCCATCTAGTCCAGCACTCTGTTCACACAGTGGCCAACCAGCTGTCGGCCAGGGATTTACAAGCAGTACATGGTGCAACAGCACCTCCCACCCATGTTCCCCAAAAACTGGTGCATACAGGCTTACTGCCTCGGATACTGGAGGTAGCATATAGCCATCAGGGCTAGTAGCCATTGATAGCCTTCTCCTCCAGGAATTTATCCAACTCCAAATTTATCCAATTTTAAAGCCATCCCAATTGGTGGCCAACACTACATCTTGTGGTATTGAATTCCATAATTTAACTATGTGCTGTGTGAAGAAGTACTTCCTTTTATTTGTCCTGAATCTCCCACCAATCAGCTTCATGGGATGACCCCGGGTTCTAGTATTTTGAGAGAGGGAGAAAAATGTCTCCCTATCCATGTTCTCCACACCATGCATAATTTTGTACACCCCTAGCAGGTCTCCCCTTAGCCTCTTTTTTCCAAGCTAAACAATCCCAGCTGTTGTAACCATAGGGGAGATGCTCCAACCCCTTAATCGTTTTAGTTGCCCCTTCCTGCACTTTTTCCAGTTCTATAATATCTTTTTTTTAAGTGTGGTGAACAGAATAAATTACAGGATATTGATAGTTGATTTCAACTTTTTGGTTCACCAGTTGTGAGTATTGCAAAATACAGGGAGGCAAGCATTGCAGTGCTGCACATATATTTCTATTTCGTATCAGGCCAGAACCCACAGGTATAGGATCACATAGTAAATGGCCATAGAGTTGTTCTCTTTGCCAGTTGCAATCTTTCAGTCCAAGCTTAAGCCTGACAATGAGGGAGCCTCTTTGTCCCTCATGCATAGGAGAAAATGCTTTGGATAATTTATCCATGTGAAGTTGCAAGCTGCCAAGGTCACTAAGAGCATCAGAGATTTGCTGAGTAAGTGCTAGGCAAGCAATACAAAGGTGCCTAGTTCAGCTTTACCATATGGACCTAATTTGTCTTACTATTCTTCTGTGTTTTCTCCTTGCATAGTTACCTCTTGCAACCTTCTTGCTCTTTTGTATCCAGTCATTGCCCCTCCTCCTCCTCCTCCTCCTCCTCCTCCTCCTCCTCCTCCTCCCCCCTCCACACAAATATGAGACTATGAATTTGCAATGACTCCTAACATTATCGTTCAGAATAAAGAATTATACCTAGATCCCAGGAATGCTGACGGCTTCTTTGAATACCATCTGGGCTTTAGTCATTCTGGTGGAAATGGCTGAGGCCTAGCGTAAAACACTTCCTAACAGATACTCTGAGGGCTGCTTTAAACATTAAGAATTTCTGACAGAGAAATACATAAACCTACTCTCTGGCCTCCCCAACACTTGTAATGATTGGACCGGTTAAAAAGCACTTCTGGGAGCTGTTAAAGAGGAAAGAGGGGGGAAATCCAGAGGAACAGTGAGTAGGCTGACCATGTGAAAAGGAGGACAGGGCTCATGTAACTTTAACAGTTGTAGAGAAAAGGGAATTTCACCAGGAACTAATTGCATACAAATGACACTGGCTGAAATTCCCTTTTCTCTACAACTGTTAAAGTTACATGAGCCCTGTCCTCCTTTTCATATGGTCAGCCTAACAGTGAGTCACTCAGTTTCTTTCTCATCCCCACTGGCTAGTCTGGGGCACATGATGTGAGGTCAAAGGAGTGATTTAGGGTTTGGGGATCAGACTCTATATTTTGTATTCAGTTTATGGCCCCTGTCAGGTCTAGCATGGACTAGATGCTCCATAGGACCAGCCGTGCCCAGGTCAAGCCACCACATCATCATTTAGTGGCATTTTACTTCCTCTTTCAGTTTTATGTACTTTTCAAGGATGAGATCACTAGGGATGCATGAGAATTTTGTTTCAGTTTATTTTTGACCAGAATATACCCAATTTGCGGCTTCTGAACCCAGATATGGACTTGAACACTATGGTTGAACTCTGTATATTTCTAAGCCTGTGATGTCATACACAGACCAAACAAAATGATTCAACAACATGCGTATATTGGGGGGGATGTGCCTTTTGAAAATATGAACAAACACACTTTAATCAATGGGAGAAAATGCATAATTTTAAAAAATGTACACAAAAATGTGCATGAATTTTTGCGCAACAGAATAAAACAGAATTTCCCATTTGTGACACTTACCCTCTGATGGGGCTTCCCTAGGGAGTGGGGTTTGGGGAAGGAAGGGGGAGGGGCTGATGGGAAGTACTCAATTAGGCCTATGGGCCAGAGGTAGCCTTGCCCTGCTTAAGCAGAATAAAGTGGGAGAATTCATGATTAAACCCAACCTACGACATCATTAAATCCCATCCCATGAGTTCCACCATTACGACTGCTGGCAACCTGGCAAACATAATTAGAGCAACAAGTGATGGCCACAGCAAAAGTTAAGCTGAAGGTAAATACTGTAGGCTCCTTTCTTTGCCAGAGCAGATCTTCACAAATCAAACAGTATGGAAATAAAGGGAGGCAGCATGAATGAATAAAGAGGAAGTCAAAACGTAGTTTGGCAGGTTCCTGTCATAGAAATCATGTGAGTGAACTGCAGAGAGTGAAGAGAGACCATAATCTGTCGATAGTTTGAAAAGGAGGTGTGAGTTGTGAATTATCGGCATCCTGCAAAAGGAAATGTACTTTTGCAAATGTTAAGACATTGTTATTCTCCCAGACATTTTAAATGAAATTATTTTTTAAGATCAAATGGAAAAGAAACTATATTTTTAACACTGTAACTGAGTCATCCAGTCTGCTGTCTGGGTTAGTTTTGAAGTTGCAATGAATTTGGAAAATGTTTTTGTTTTAGTAAAAATCATTATAGACAATGAACAAAGAGTAATTTTGCTCTCTGGGCAAAATACCAGACAAGACAGAGCTACCATTGGTGGCTGGTTTGACTGTCCAAGTGAGTGTTGTTTAACTTGTTTTGGAAGGGGTTGCACCCTCCCTAAAGGATCAAGTTCATAGCTTGGGGGTGTTCAAAGTTTCATTCTTGTCCCTACCTGGATAGAGGCAACTTGATTACAGTGATCCATGCCCTGGTAGCCTTCTAGTTTGATTACTATAATGCATTGAATGTGGGGCTGCCCTTGAATATGGTCCAAAAATATGGCAGCTAGGGTACTGACTGGAACTGGGCTTTAAGACCATATTACACCAATATTGTATGTACCACATTCATCAGCACCCTGTTCATTTCCAGGCCCAATTCATATTTTTTCCTGCCCGGGCCCTGAGATCATCATCTGAGGCTCTGCTTTGAATGCCCCCACAGACTGCGTTTCAGTGGGTAGCTTTCATGAGCAGGCCTTTCCTGTGCCACCCCCCCCCCGAAATTGTGGGATGCCCTCCCTAGAGGAATCTGCTTAGTAGATGCATCTACTTTGTTGACTTTTTAGCACCAGGCAGAGACACTTTTAGGGCATAATCCTATGTATGTTTAGACCAAAAAAGATCCTACAGCAGCTGGCTGGCTGGGTAATGCTAAGAGTCGTAGGACTTTTTTCTGTCTTAACATTTGAAAATTGTGCCTTTATTTTTCTAGATCTTTTAAAAGAACTTTTAACTACTGCTTGTCTTCTTTTTTAATCTCATGTAAATGCTGCATTTTAACATTATTTCCCCACAGTTTAACTGCCTGAATAGTTGCCACTTTAAACTTATTTTAAATTATTGTAGCTGGTTTTAAAGCTTTAAAAACCTTTTAATATGTTAATGTTTTATCAGTCCTTTTTGCATTTGCTTTTATAGTATATGTCACCCCATGGCTTCAACCATGGCAAAACTCATAAACTGAATAAAAAATAAAAAATTACAAGCATGCCACTAAGATCTGCCCACCAGCAACATGGAAATCTTTATGATATGTACATGTCCTCATTTACGAGAGGTACATATGCACGCTTTTCAGGATGTTACTAAGGTATGTAAATATGAGAACAATTACTCACACTTTCTGTATTTGATCATATTTCCATCTGAAATGATGATAAAAAATAGGATTACTTTTAAATGTCAGTTGTCCTTGTCAACAGTGGCATAACAAATAACAACTGGAAAAGGCTGCTATTACTGATTATAGACATTTCCGTACCTGTAGCAAAAGGTACAAAAGATACAATCAATGTTTTAAAGGTACAGAACGGACAGTTAGAAGCTCATAAGTGATACTCCCCTCTGGATTCTTCTACATGAAAAAAAATCTTCATTTTCTTTCATGATAACCCAGTCTTCAAGGCTAACACTTTTCCAGGCAACTTATGGAACATGATTGATTGAGCATATCTAATGCTGCTTTGATTTCCTGAGACATCCTGATGAAATACTTGTGGATAAAATGTACTCTGTACCTTGCTTTCCAGAAATTTCTGTTTCAATTAATGAATATGTTCTTGGCATGTCTGGTAATTATCTGGGGTTGGAAGGTTTTAATTTTACAGCCATCTAGAACAGAAAGAGGGTAATGATCTATAACACCTGAACCAAGGATGAGAAATTTCTACCTGACTTGGAGTAATGCCACCTGTTTTCCATTGCTGCAGCTGAAGGACAGCTAAGCTTTCCAAGAGCCGATCTACACTCTAGCTTTGTAACGTTTCGTAAGGGTTACGAAAACTCTTTGGGCCACATGATGCACTCCCTTGAATGTTGTATACCCGAGGTTTTTAAAAACTCACTTCAGGTTTTTACTTTTAATAAATCGTTTTAAGTAAAATAATGTGTCCTTCCTTACCATTTGGGATTCGTGGGGGCAGTGCTTCATTTACTGCCACCCAAATGCTGAGCAGTTGATTGGTGGGGAAGAAAGAGGGGCTAAGGAGGAAGTGGTGAGTAAACTACAGAACCCACAATTCTTAGCCCTATACTCATTGAAAGCTAGGGAATGAAAGGGGAACTAAGGAGGAAGTGGGCAACTGAACTGCAGCGCCCACAATGCTTTGCCCTCAGCTCATTGTAAAAATGAAACAGAAAGAGAGGGACAGAAGAGTGTGAGACCGCACACACCACTTTGAAGACTGAAGAATTTTTCTCCTGTAATGTGAGTACTCCTTAATGTGTCCTAAGACATTTTAGAACACACCTATTTGGAACGTTTTAAAATACTATTTAAAACGTTCCAAGGTACAGTGTAGATAGGCTCCAAGTCATACACACAATGGAAAATTAATTCTACCCTTCTTTTATTAACAATGTATAAAGTACATCAAGTGCTGCAGCACCATCTCTGTGCATTATTTCACATGGAATGTATTAGCTATGAATTTTGGGAAGAAAGTGGAAGTATCTGGATCTGGCTTCTTCACTGTATACATTTAGACATCAGGATAAGACTTTCCTCTTTATCCAGACATTTAATCTTTAATCCGCTGCTTTATTAATGTTAATTTCAGCTCCTCAATGTTTTTCATATTTTACATGTTTTAATGTTTGATATTATATTATATTTCTACTGATATATAGATATAGATATTTAAATTTATTTATTTATGATTATGTTGTTGTTGTTTGGTTTTATGATTGTAAACTGTCCAGAATGCATTTGCCAGTTATATGATATTCAAATCTATTATTATTATTACAACAACTAATTGATCCATAGATTGTCTGTGGATTTTCAAGGGATACGTTATATTCGAGCACTTTTCCTCTAACATTTGTACAGATGAAATCTAAAGAGAGAGACCATTAATTAGCTGCATGCATGCTAGATAAGTTCCAAACAGTCTCAATTCTTCCATTTTTGGCCAAAGTACTTGAGTATATAGAGGCATCTCAGCTTAATGAGTTCCTGGATGAAATGGCTCATGTAGATCCATTTCAATCCAGCTTCAGACCTGGTTTTGGGACTGAAATAGGATACCTGAGGGCAGGGCCATGCAGAGCTAGTAATATGCCCAGGCCAGATGGGAAGTGTGTGCCCCCCCATTTCAAAAAAGGAGGACAACATGGATGCCCCAAGGGGGCGTGCCCACCAACATGTCCATTCTACATAACACCTTCATATTAAACCTGTTCTACAACACCTCAAGGCACATATATCCCCGCCCCGCATGCAGTATGGGCCTCTGGAGCTTGTAGTCTGACCGTGGTATTCACGACGGATAGCTTCTGCACTGTTTCTGCAAGGCGGGCTCCTCGCTTCTCGATGGGCCACTTCTGCTACGGGACCAGTAGCGTAAGCTGGGGGGACCTCCTCATCTGAGTGCCCCCACAAAATCATGGGCCCAGGCCAACTGGCCCCACGGGGGCCCCCCTCTGCACAGCCCTGCCTGAGGGACTGTCTCCTCCTGTATAGGCTGGCCTGCTCCCTCAGGTCTATTGGAGAGGCTCTCTCCCTGGGAGTATAACCCCATCCAGAACTGGTTGACACACCTCCAAACCCAGGTTGTGGCCTTTGACAGCAAGCACCTCCATCTTGTCTGTATTCATCTTCAGTTTGTTTTTCCTCATCCTGCCCTGCCTCCAAGCATTCACTCAGAGGAGACACGCTATCCTTAGCTGATGCTGTTATTGAAGGCATAGAGAAATATATTTGTTTTAAGTCATTCTGAATGATATAAATGCATTGGAAGAGCACCATAAAAAATTCTAAAAAATATTTCCTGCGGCAGAATGCTTATGCATTGGTTCTTAGGAGTTGCCTGCCATGTTAACACATATTCATAAGACTGATATATTAAATTGACATCACAAGAAGATATTGATTTTTATGATAGCAGGATCTTTTCCGGAAGTTTCACATCTCTATTACTACTGCCAAAGGCTAAAGTTGAGACAGTGAGAAACAATGCCATAAATTTTGTCAAAGTTCTGCCTGAAAAGAATTACTCTGTATCTACTGATTAACAATCATCTATTGAGCATCATAGCAGTAATCTAAGCAATGTCTTGTTCATTATACAGCAGTCTCTAGCTTTTCCTCAATGGTTTTAGGGAGGTATGTTTTAAAGTATTTCATGAATATATTATAATTATCTCTTCACTGTATCTCCCTAGCCATTGGCTGAACTGCTGTAAAGACATGAAGAACTTCACATTCAGAAGTTACAGCATACAGATGAAGTGTGCCTAAAATCACCAGTGGCCCAGCCTATCCACAATCACCTCTTGTACTACAATATTATTATTATTATTATTATTATTATTATTATTATTTACATTTATATACTGCCCCATAGCTGAAGTTCTCTGGATAGTTTACAAAATTTAAAAGATTGAACATTAAAAGTCAATATACATTAAATTCCCTATGTGTTGTACAAGGTATATTTAAGACCTAAAATTCCAAATACATTTTCACACTTCATCATCGAACCTCAATATCAACTGTCAGTAGCAGGACAAAGTCTATGAAAAAATAGCTTTAAAACTTACCCCCCCCAAAAAAAAAACCCTTCAGGAATGGGTGGGGTGGGGGGAAAGTGACCATTCCTTGAAGTTGCCTGGCTTCTTTCTTGCTGTGAGATGACTTTTGCATACATTCTGTCTAACACAGACATAAAAGAGCACAAAGACTTCTTAAGGGGTGATACGCATGTGGAACCTGTGTGATCAGGAATAGGAATAAAAAGATAAGGATGATGAATAATTCTTCTACAGGTTGTCTCACACGTTGTTACTAAGAGTATTAAAAGAATCGATGGCAATGATGATTTGTGAAGAGCTTGGTAATTCACTGTAGCTCTGCAGATATTATCTATCAAGTATTACCTGTGCCTGTCACTATCTCTATGTCTCCCTAACCACAGAAAATGAACATGTCAGGAACTGACCAGGCTAGATCCTATCTGCCTTACATGCTAGTTTTCTGTATACAAGTAACTTTGTAAGCAAGGGCCTTCAAATATATGATAGTCTACCTGCATTCTGAAGGAACATAATTCAGCCAAAACCATAAGAACATAAGAAGTGCCATGCTGGATCAGACCAAGGGTCCAGCACACTGTCCACACAGTGGCCAACCAGCTGTTGGCCAGGAACTGACAAGCAGGACACAGGTGCAACAGCACCCTCTGGCCCATGTTCCCCAGCGACTGATACATATAGGCTTACCTCTGATACTGGTGGTAGCACTTAACCATCAGGGCTAGTAGCCACTGATAGCCTCCTCCTCCAGAAATTTATCCAAACCCCTTTTAAAGACATCCAAATTGGTGGTTATCACTACATCTTGATGTAGCAAATTCCATAGTTTAATTATGTGCCTGTTGATTAATTATCTTTTTATCTACCAATCAGCTTCATGGGATGATCCTGGATTCTAGTATTATGAGAGATGGAGAAAAATGTCTCTCATTCACATTCTTCACACCATGCATGACTTTGTATACCTCTATCATGTCTCGCCTTATCCTCCTTTTTTCCCATAAGCTTTGATTCCTCTGATTGACCAAGTCCACAGTATCACTGCTTACATACTGGTTGATATCTGGGGGTGAAAGTTAGAGCAAATGATGCAAAGAAGAGGGAGAAAATGTTCACTGCTTCTGCAGTAACATCTAGGGATGTATGATAATTTTCTTTTTGTTCGTAAAACATGCCAGCATGTCCTGTTCCAAACGCCAAACACAAGCACGGCAGGTAAATTGTTGAACACGTGCTCACATTCAACTTGTTCCAAGTGTCCAGTTCGAATTTTCTCTGTAGGTTAAATCAGCCCACGACCCCACCTTAATCTATGAAGGAAATTGGCATGAATTTGGGGAAACTTGTGCAAATCTCCCATTCAGTCACTGCTTGACTTATGCAAGTTTCCCACTTGCACAGAGCGAATGGTGATCACAAACACAAATGGGAATTGGGCATAATACAAGCAGGAAATGATGTTCGAAGAATCCTGGCAATCTCGAACATCGCTCAGTTTGCCCATCCCTAGTTATATCCTGAGTAGCCTTAATGATCTGTCTGCAGTAGAGGTCCAGGAGACCCACTTCATATGTTACAAAGGAAGCAACAAAAACCAGAAGCTGGGTCACTTGTACTTTTCTCCCTGCTTCTGCTGACCTGGTCCTTAATTATCTCAAACTCTCTTGGGGGCCTTGTAATAACATTGAGAATTGATCTGTGTTAATATCTTTTTGTGAAATAGCCAATATGGCACGTGAGAGTTAAGAGCAGCCTTTCCCAACAGTGGATCCCCAGAGGTTGTTGAACTACAATTCCCATTATTCCTGACTATTGGTAAAGCTGGTTGTGAATGTTGGAATTGTAGTCAAACAACATCTGAGGACCCAAGGTTGGGAAATCCTGCTTAAGAGCTTGTTGTTATTGCATGAGATTTTATACAAACAACTATGTGAATGCTCACATCAGCAGGGTCTGAGATAAACTCTCCTATTTGTCTTCCTTAATTTTTTCTGTATCAGGACATCTTCCTGCCTACAGACACATGTGCACATATCACACAACTGAAATATATGAGATCCCTTTCATGGACAGCTTTGGGAGTTTTGTGTAATCTTGGCTGGTCATAATATGAACACTTCCTCTAAAATCTTGGAATGCCTACAAAAGCCAGAACATCCTACATAGAGAAATGTATCATGTGGCTTCTTTGTTGTGATGTCTTCCAGAAACATCTTTTTTACTCCTTGCACACCATCAAAAAGCAACTGTAAAACACCCAGCTGCCCGGAGAGACAAGAAATGTTCATATACATTTTTGATGAGAACTTTACCGACATGAACTAATTTGTGCAAACATCTTCTGGTTCATAAGAAAGGTCCAAGGCTGAACCAAGGTGAAGCTAAAGTTCAGTCGTCTTACTGATTACTTGTCATGATGTCAGCTAATGGGCAGTATTCATTTCCTCCAAAATGATGGCAAGTTTAACATGCCCAGCTTATTAAATGAAATATCTAGAGAAGTACATCTCATGAATACATTCAAATAAATAAGTTTTGGCCTATTTTATAAGTCATGTCAGAGCTCTTCCTATGATGCTAACTCAACCTGGTGACTGCCAAATGTTTTGGACTTCAACTCCCAGCAGCTCCAGCCAGCATGGTCAATGGTTAAGAATGCTAGGAGTTGTAGTCCCAAACATCTGGATTGCACCAGATAGGGGGAGGGTGTGGGTGTGTGCATGTGTGTGTGCTGTCTGATCAAAAGACTCCCGATAGCTGGATAGAGCCAGAAGTAGTGTGAGACCCATCAGCTCTATAGTGCAGGCAGCCTAACATAGTCCCAGAGCAATTTAAACTCAGGGAAGAGGGTTGGAAGGATTGGCAAGTCAGCCCTGGAAAAGAATGCAACACACTAGATTGTATTATGAATCCATTCTATGAAGTGTTCAGGCGGCTAGAGAAACTCGCCTGTGAAAAAGGTTACAATGTTTGGCACTATTTAGTTTAGAATAAGGGCAAGTCAAGGCAGATCTGATCGAGGTGTGTAAAATTATGCATGCTATGGAAAAGGTGGCTAGGGAGATATTTTTCTTCCTCTCTCATAATACTAGAAACTAGAGTCATCTAATGAAGCTGAATTCAAGACAGACAAAAAGAAGTACTTCTTCACACAGAGCACAATTGAGGGATTATACAAGTTAATGGAGGATAAGAGTAACACTCATAATGGCCATATATGCTACCTACAGGATGAGAAGCACCATGCTCCTGAATGCCAGAGGACTATTTCCTTCTTGTCCTGCAGCTGGACTTCACATAGGCATCTAGTTGGCTATTGGAGGAAATAGGATGCATAGACTAGATAGACCTTTGGTGTGATCTGGCAAGGCTGTTCTTATGTTTATGCTATGTTAAAGGGGTCACTGTGTTGCTGCTGAACCAAAACAAGGACAAGTTTTGTAGCACCTCAAATAGCATCACACTTTTCATGGCCTAAACTTTAGCGGGCCAGAGACCAATTTGTTGGGTGTATGAAATATTTACAATGCAATCCTATGCAAGTTCAGTCAGAAATAAATTCTACTGGTGTCCATGGGGAATTCTCCCAGGTAAGTATGTATAGGACTTCAGTCTTGGTTACTTTTCCCCATGTCATAGAAAATATCCTTTGCTGGGTTTTGAGAATAGTAGGTTCTTCCATAGATATACTCTCCCCTGACCTGGATTGCCTTCTAAGCTAAGGTCCAGTGATAATAACTCATCTCCATACAGTTATTTAATACCATTTGAGCTGCACATATTTTTTTAAACAAGGGGCAATGCTCATCATGAGGCAGAGAAGCAACTTCTCTGGCTTCTTCAACTTCTCATCAGGATAATCATGGCAAGGTATAAGGAGATATTTCCCAGAAGGGCTTACAATATGTTCCAGTGTATTTCTGCTGTGTCTTCAGTAATGATACTAACAGTGTGATCATAAAAGCATAAATATTACCATGATCAGAGAATCTCCACAGGCTCAGAACCTGTGGGAGGAAGTGAAAATGTGCAATATTTTGCTACCAAGCTGTGTCATTTATCAGCCTCTGCTCAGCCCAACCCTATTTTTATGAACGCTGCTTTAAAACCCACGTAGAAGGTCTTGTGGAAAGAGATGTGTCTCCTTAATTAAAAAGTCAGCTATGGCTGATTGAGAATATTGATGGGTGAATTAAAGCAAGATATACAAAGCAACTTCAAAGCTGAGAGCTATTAGGAACTGTGCTTTCTGACCCTACTCCCTGGTTTCAGGTTTATAAGATTCTTTCTAATATTTACAGCTTTGACAACACCAACTGTGTTACTTGGCACCTTATAAATAAACAGTTTTCTGGCTACAAGGGCTAAATAAAGCCTAGCTAGCTCACAAAAAGACATAAAAAGATCAAAAATATGCAATGTTTCCATGGATATTTACAGGGAAACCATAACTGAAGTGTACAATCCTATGCATGTTTAGACAGAAAAAAGTCCTACAACTCCCAGCATTCCTCAGCTATGGATGGCTAGGAAATGCTGGGAGTTGTAGGACTTCTGTCTAAATATGCAAAGGATTGTTGTTGTGCCATTTTACTGGAGGCACATTATAAAATTCACAAATAAGAAATATCAGCCTGCTGCCAAAAAATGGCAGCACTGTTTGAATGCTCCTTTTCTCTCCGTAACGCAAGGTACAATTTATCAGGCTCAACAAATGTAGTTGCCAGAAACAGAAATTTAAGTCTGCTGAACAGGAGAGAGGAGTCTAATAGGCATCTCAGAAGTTACACATTTTTATTCCTAGTTGCTGGCTAGGGCAGGTTAAATAAGGTGTTGTGTACATCCCAAAAAGTAAAACAATCTTTACCAACTTTTTTTTGAAAAAACACCAGCAACACAAGATGGTAATTTATTACCACTTAGAAATGTTTTAAAAAAAGATAGTATGGTAAGCAGTATATACATTTATTAAATAAATAAATAAATAAAAATAGTGTGGGCACCTCTACTGCAATGGTACCAAGCAGTACCATACTGGGATGCAACTTAAGTAGAATGGCTTGATGGTAAGTATTTCTACCCACACACATGTGTGCACACACATATACTGTCTACAGGTTCTCCCCATAAAACTGCCTTTTAGTGCAGTGGGTACAAAAGTTTGTGCTTACTTTGCTTCTGTGAAGAAGGAAGCAAGAAAAATGATTTTTCTTTCAGTTATTAAAAACGAATGTGTTGACACTTCCCAGTCCCAGATATCATTGCATCTTGTTTGTCCTTCACTCCCTATGGGGGGGTGTGATGCAACACTCAACATGCTACCCAAAGATGGGGTGGGGGGCGGGTTGCCACAGGACTCGTTTTGATGGGAGTCCTGCATTTTTATTACATGTAGTTTCATCTGCCTGTGCAGTGCATAGGATTATAAGAAAATAGAAGCTGAAATTTTGGTTGACAAATCCCCAAAACATTGCACTGTAGAATTGTTGATATGGAATGGAATTGCATGGAGCAAAGTAAAAGGTATTTTTTCTGCCCTGGTCTTTTCTTTCAGCTGAATTTCAAAAGCTTGCTGCAAGCAATGGGAACATTTGAGCTTCTTTTGAAAAGGTGGAAGAATATTATTTTACCATGGCAAGTGACAAGACAGTATAAATATAGGCATTACTGCTATGTCTCCCTGTATAATGTATCTCTGTGATAATTTATCACCATGAATTCCTGCTGGGGAAATCTGGATTTGGAGCTTTAAAGTGTCTGGCAATGGTTTTTATTTTAATTTTTTAGGCCTGTGCTGGATGTGATGCATAAATACAGGATTTGTGCATTCTTTCCTTGCATACTGTGTTCCCTGCAGAGTGAAAACTTACACTATTCACCCATCTGTTCTCATGTACAGGTCTTAGAAAGCAGTGTGCTTAGCATAAAAGTTATTTATTTCCACAAAAGAAATTAAGGAAGTCAACTTTCCAGAGCTTAGTTCTGAAAGAATGCTATCAGTAAGTATAAAATTGGAAATGTATGGGATTGGTGTTTGTATGTGAATGAAGGTCAATGATAAGATTCTAGGTAGCTTGTGGTTCTACCTCTTCGTAGATTAGTCAGGTCTTAACTTGGGCTATGGGAGTGGGATATGCATTTACATTGGCATTTCCTATTCTTACAAATGCTTCTTCCAGTAACATTATTCCCACAATCTACTTACCTATTGGCTAACCCCACCTAGTGATACAGCTTGTGCATGCAAAGTATCTTTAGTGTGTGTGTGTGTGCGTCACTGGATTGACTGCAGTATGTACACTGATAATTTCAGAGCATTAACAATATATGTAGGACCCTATATCATTTTTTGATATTATACTTAGCAAATGTTTGCAAGGCACATTTGCTCTCTCCACATAAAATACTCATGTGTACAATTAACATAAGAGTAGGGAGCAGAGGTGCATCAATTAGTCATACCCTCCAATATAATTGAGCCTTTCTGGTGATGCCTTCAATGCCTGTGTATTCACTGAAATGTGTGAAACAAGCCCCTACATAGTTCACCTGTATGGAGCTTCTATGTGATTGAGACCCTAACAGGTTTCTCTGTTATGTGTCAGATACAACATATATAGGGTCTCACACATGTAGGTGCTTTTTCCACACATGCTGTTGAACACTCTGACATCAGGGTCCTTGATTAGCCAGTACTTCCCTGCCCACATGTGCACTGAATACATGAGCATATGGTGCTGTGCTAGGGGTCTAATGTGGTGCCTATGGGAAACCACTGTGACCATGGACAGCTTTCTTGGGGCCCACCAGGCTCCCCGCCCTTCCTGGTTTTATTTTGTTTCTTAAGGTGTGTGTTTTTTTTTAAAAAAAAAAACTTTAAAAAGTGTTTTTACCTGGCATGTTGTGAAGCAAACTGCTACCCTTCAGCACCATCTTTTTTGGAGTTCATAAGAGTGATTTTTTTATTTTGGAGATCAGACCCCTGTCTTGTACTTAGATTTTTTAGCAAGCTACTTCTTTCTTTTTTTAGTTTCACCAGTGGGCTGTGTTAGGGTTATGTGAGGGTTGTTTAACCCTCACATAAACCATGCTTGCCGAGTTTGCACAACACAATCAGCCATGGCAACTGCCCACCATAGCTTGAATATTCAAAAGGGTGGGCTGCAGCAAATGTGCAAACCAGCCCAATATGTGTAACCTCCCTACCATTGGTTAGCCTCAAAAAGATGAAGATTACCATATGAATGAATCTCTGAACAATTATGTATTGGAGGACTTCAGTTTTTCTAAAGTTTCAGGGGCCCTGCCTTCTTTTGTATATGGTCACTCTAGTATAGTGCCTGCAATCAGCAATGCAGGAGCACCTCCTTGTAAGGCAAAGTGGTAGTAGGAGGCAGCAGCACGACAAGGCTCCTCCATGCCGAAAATCTGAAAGCAGATTGGAAGTTTCTATTTCTTTTTGATAGAGTTTCCAAAGGGTTATGTAGATGTGATGGCTGTAAGGTCAAGACGGCAACAAATCAGAAGAAACTCTTATTTGTTATGGCATGGAAAATCTTGCAGTTTCTAAAACTATACATCATTTCCCTCCAAGAACTGACTTAAGTTTCACTCCTCCGTGGCAATGTGGAAAAATTCAGCCCATCTTCTGCTCTGTCCAGCCAAGACCTGATACGTTGGGGGGGGGGGGGGGTCTGTTCAAACTTAGCTGAATCTCATTTTTTTATTTGAGGAAAGGTGAATCATGACCTACATTCATGTAACTTTTGTAAAATTCATTGTTTTTAAGATTTATTTCTGATATTGACCTGTCAACCAATCCTCAAACGGGAATTATAAAAAGAATGTTTAAAACAACTTTACTTTTTTGTTTTTGATTTTTTTAATCAGATGATAGACTCTTGGATAAACTCTTACATAGCAATACTAATTGTCTAACTAAAGGATAGTCCTAAATGAATTTCTATGAGAGCAAGCTTTGAGTACAATCTTTTAAATATCCACTACATTGTTTTAGGGTTGTATGCAATTTTAGTCTAATTTAAGTCTTATTCATTTAAATGGATCTACTGTATGTAGAGTAAATTGGATACAACCCTTAGTATTTATTAGAGTATTTCAGTACTTACTGGAGTATTTGAGGTATCTTTTGGCATATTCCCTCTTAATTTTGGTCTCTTTCTGGAAGGGATCTTTCTTAACAGACTGTGTCATTTTGGCTGGACTATATACGTAAGGAGGAGTCTTCCCATGGTAAAGCTTAATATCACTAAAGGAGGAAACCTTCCTTACAACTTCCAGTCTTAACTCACCTTTGCTTTGACTGAACTAAATCTGTTCTCCCCCTCCCCCCCCACTAGTGTTTCTTTTGAGAGAGAGAGAGAGAGAGAGAAAGAAAGAGAGAGAGAGAGAGAGAGAGAGAGAGAGAAACATCCTGGCTGCATTTTTCTTCTGCTTTCTTCTCTAATAATGAAATATCAGCTGGGTAACACACTGATTCAATGAGCACCATAGAGCTTGTGGATTATACAAGGGCTAGAGTTCAGAGCCTCTTGCCTTCTTTGCGCATACATCAATGACATTAATAGCATTGCCCCCTACGAATGCTGCAAGGAGACTGTGCTTTTGTTGCTTGCTTGCTTTTGGACAAAAGAATCCTTAAAGCTTTTACTTTGTTAGTGAAAATCTCTCTGCCAAAGATTTCTTTCTTGCTTACATAAAATGTAAGCAAGCTCACTTCTTCAAGTGCAGACATGGGAGACCTGGATAAATATCAAAGACTTAGCTTAGCAACTTCTCTCTCTCTCTCTCTCTCTCTCTCTTTTCTCCTTGGACCCACAACCTGTAGAGGAGTCTTGAGTGACCCAAAATATTGTGCTTCCAACGTTTTCCATTTTGAAATGGAAGATGAATCTATCTATGGCTGTTAGCCATGATAATTAAAAGGAGATACTATGTTCGGAAACAGTATAACTCTGAAAACCAGGTTCTGGGTACACATAGGATGGTTTCTTGCACTCATGTCCTATGGGCTTCTCAGTAAGATTGGGCTATCTACTCTTGAAAACAGTATACTGGAATAGAGCTCTGTGGATGAGCACTCTCTCAGCCACAGAGCTCTTTTAGGTATTTATTTTAAAATTCTATAGAATGCCCTCCAGCTCTGCTTCTTGGACAGTGTAAGAGTACAGGGTTGTTAGGATAAGGTATTCATACCTTTCATTGCATCAAGTAACTCCTAACTCCCTTCCTCCAGATTAAATAAATAGTGAGGAAAGGATCATAGCTCAACAGTAGAAAATGGCAGACCATGTGGAACGTCCCATTTTCAATGGTAGACAATGACATACCATGCAGAAAGTACCTTGCCTTCTCCAGTTGACGATCATGCTGCAGGTACTATATAGGACCTCTGCCTGAGATCCAGGAGAGGTGCTTCCAAAGTGTATAATACTGGACTAGCTAGAACAATGGAATAACCTGGTGAAAGGCAGCTTTTTGTAATGGACTCAGAAATAAGTTGAGCTATTCCCCCTGCAAAAAAATAATATAACAGATCAGCTTATTTCTGAGCCATCCCAAATTGTCTCTCTCCCTCCCTCTTGAGCACCCAAACCCTTCCTCCTACTCTACTCACTAAGCTGGAGCAATGATGGTGTCCCAGAGGTGGTGGCAAATGTAAACAGGAGAAACAAGGAACATAGCTTTCTTCATACCCTCTCTAATGCCTAGTGCATTGCACAGCAAGATGTCAGACAAGGGCAAAGTATACTGTGGGAAATGTGTTATTTCCCCAAGTGAGTTGGGAGAGCAGGTGGAGGCAGGCTGGGTGGAAGGGGGAAAGGGGGAATGTTCACTGGTTCAGATGGAAAATACTAAGACCACAATCCTATGTAGGTTTGTGTCCTACAATTCCCAAAAAGAGAAATATTTGGGGGTTGCAATGTTCGTCTCTTATATGTCACTGAGACATTTATTTTCATATTGAAAATATGAGTTTCACTCTCAGAGATGTAATTGAACATAAGCCGTGAGGTTCCTTCCTGCAATAACAGGGTCATTTATTTATTTTATTTATTAAAACATTTGTATCCCACCCTATATCACAAGGATCTCAGGGCAGCATACAGATAAACTCATACAAACAATATAAAACAATAAATATACACAGCTAAAAACAAATTAAACCATTAATAAGCTAAAACCAGCATCGAATTTAAAAATAGTAAAAACCAATTAGAACTATGTGCAGGCTTGGTAAATTTAGCTATCAAAGGCTTTGTTAAAAAGCTATGTCTTAACGTCACCAAAATGAAGACAGTGCCAGCTCCAGTTGGGCCTCCAGAGGGAGGGCGTTCTACAGCCAGGGTGCCACAACAGAGAAAGCCCTCTCCCATGTCTCACCATAGCATATGTCTCACGTTGGTGGGATGTGGAGGAGGGCTCCTCCAACAGATCTCAAGTCTCGGGCAGGCATATAGAGGGAGAGGTGCTCCCTCAAGTATTGCGGTCCCAAGCCGTTTAGGGCTTTAAACGTCATTAGCAACACCTTGAATTCTGACTGGAAGCATATAGGCAGCTAGTGTAATTCCTTTAAGACTGGTGTTATATGGTCTTTGTAGGATGTACCGGTCAGCAGTCTAGCTGCTGCATTTTGCACTAGCTGCAACTCCTGAGTCGCCTTCAGTGGCAGCTCCACGTAGAGTGCATTGCAATAGTCTAATCAAGAAGTTACCAGTGTACCAGTGTACTGTGGCTAGGTTATCCCTGTACAGGAAAGGCCATAGCTGGTGGATCACTTGGACCTCCAGTGACAAGGCTGGATCTAGGAGTACTCCCAAGCTATGCACCTGCTCCTTTAGAGGGAGTGCAGCCCCATCCAGAACAGGTTGCTTACCCAATTCCCAAACTCTGGAACCACCAATCCACAGAGCTTCTGTCTTATCAGGATACAGCTTCAGTTTATTAGTCCTCATCCAGCCCATTACAGTCTCCAGGCACTTGTCCAGCACCTTCACTGCCCCAGCTGACTCTGATGACAAGGAGAAGTAGAGCTGAGTATCATCAGCATACTGATGACCCCCAACCCCAAAACCCTAATGACCTCTCCAGCGGCTTCATATAGATGTTGGACAGCATGGGGAATATAATAGAACCCTATGGCACCCCACAGCTTAATAGCCATGGGGTGGAACAGGAATCCCCTAATACCACTCTTGGAATTGGCTCTGCAAGTAACAGTGTCTCCGACTTCCATCTTGCAGAGCCAATCCAGTAAGATGATCAATGGTATCAAAAACCTCTGAGAGATCCAGGAAGATCAACGGGGTAGCACTCCCCCTGTCTTTCAACCAAAGTAGGTCATTGGTTAGAGCAACCAAGGCTGTTTCAGTGCTGTGCCCTGGCCTGAAACCAGACTAAAATAGGTCCAGATAACCAGTTTCCTCCAAGAATATCTGAAGCTGCCCAGCCACCACACACTCAAGCACTTTGCCCAAAAAGGGGATATTAGTGAAAGGCGGTAGTTCTCATAACCAATGGGTCCAGGGAGGTCCTATTCAGGAGAGGGTGCACTACAGCCTCTTTCAAGGCAGCAGGCACCACCCCCTGACTAAGTGAGGCATTTACCACCCCCAGACCCACCCAATCAATCGACCTCAGCTAGATCATATTAGCCATAATGGGCAAGGGTCAAGCTTACATGTGGTGAGACAGATTGATCTAAGCATCTTGTCCACATCATCAGGCTGCAACAACTGGAACTGATCCCAGGAAATATGACCAGACAGGGCACTGGACATGTCCCCAGGCTCTGCAATAACTGTGGCATCAAGTTCTGAGTGAATACATGCAACTTTCTCCTCAAAGTGCCTAACGAATTTATTACAGCAGATGACCAAGGGTTCCAATCCCAGTTTCTCTGAGCCTGAGCCTCATCCCAACTTTCTCCTCATCATAAGTCCCCAGTCTAGGCATCTTAAAGAGAAGAGAGCATTGGTATAGGAGTAGAGTGGGTTGTTCCTTACAAACTGTGGATGAGCTGGGCATCCCAGCTCTTAAAATAGTAAGATACAACAGGAAGGGGAAAAGCTGTAATGGGGAACTAAGGGTATATTCATTTTAGAACATACCTTGTAGGTCCCTTTGAATCCTGTATGGTATAGAAGTCATGAATAAAAGAAACACTTGGGTTCTGCTTGAATGCTCCAAAGTGGTTTAAAAATAGAGTCTGTCGGCCAGAAAGAAGACTCAAGGCAAACTCATTTGGAGGTTGGTAGACACAGTAGGCAAACTGTGTGATTAATTAGATGAGTGATGAATGGTTAGTGTCCAGAATTTCTCAGGTTTGGAGGAGATTTTCCTAAAATCAAAAGAGATG
This sequence comes from Anniella stebbinsi, assembly GCA_029215795.1. Taxonomy (NCBI): domain Eukaryota; kingdom Metazoa; phylum Chordata; class Lepidosauria; order Squamata; family Anniellidae; genus Anniella; species Anniella stebbinsi. The sequence continues at coordinate 138,118,945 of JARDYH010000005.1, read as the reverse complement.
ATGTAACTCACAGATGGGCAGAAAGTAGTTCTGGATCTACTGACTGATCTCATAGTGATCTGCCTTAGATTAACACGCATTTACAACTCCCCATTTTTAACTCCTGCTCAAATTATACTGCTACAATGGATATTTTGTGTGTGGAAAACCTATGTTTGGTTCTGTACTCAAAACAAATTCCTGAGCTTAGCATTCTTTAATTCTAGGAGTATTTTTTTTTTAAAAAAACACCAAACTCCATCTGATAGTTCTAGTAATATATATATATATATATATATATATATATAGATTCCACAAAACTGAAGTCTGGTGACCCTGATGAGATTTGGTTTTCCCACTATGAGTGTCTAATGCAAAAAGGTACGGAGTGCAAGAGAAATGTTTTGTGCATATTTTGAGAGTAGCATTGATGGATGTTAATTATTATTAATAATGATAATAATAATAATAATAATTATTATTATTATTATTATTATTACATTTATATACCGCCCCATAGCCAAAGTTCTCTGGGCGGTTTACAAAAATTAAAAGATTGAACACTAAAAAGACAATATACAAAATTTAAACCCATAAACATAAAACAGCTGACATTTAAAACATTTTAAACTGTTAAGCCTGGCCACAAAGTCAGATAAAATCTCAACTTAAGCTGTTAAAATGCCTGAGAGAAAAGAAAAGTTTTGACCTGGCGCCGAAAAGATAACAGTGTTGGCGCCAGGCGGGCTTCATTGGGGAGATCATTCCATAATTGCGGGGCCACCACAGAGAAGGCCCTCTCCCTTGTTCCCGTCCTCCGAGCTTCCCTCGGAGTAGGCACCCGGAGGAGGACCTTTGATGTTGAGTGTAGTGTACAGGTAGGTTCATGTCAGGAAAGGCATTCCATTAGGTATTGTGGTCCCAAACCGTGTAAGGATTTATAGGTTAAAACCAGCACCTTGAATCGGGCTCGGAAACATACAGGCAGCCAATGCAAGCGGGCCAGAATCTGTCTTATATGTTCAAACCTTCTGGTCCCTGTTACCAATCAGCCTGCTGCATTTTGCACAAGCTGCAGCTTCCGAACCGTCTTCAAAGGCAGCCCCACATAGAGTGCATTGCAGTAATCTAACTTGGAGGTTACCAGAGCATAGACAACTGAAGCCAGGTTATCACTGTCCAGATAGGGTAACTAAGTACTTACAATGATTTTCCAGTAGTTCCTGCATGGTGCTTTTCCTTGTTAGGGCTCTAGATAAGCCAATCAGTAGGTGTTTCTGGTTGCATTAGAAAACAGTATGGAGAAAAATATTTTGGATGCTTGCTGCTATCTTGTCCTGTATGAGTAAGTCTCTGCTTAGTGTACTTTCCCGAGAGAATGGTGTTTTTGGAATCAAGGTGTTAAGAAAATGCTTAAAATGGCAGCACCTAGGTCTGCCTTCAATTGGCCTCAGGATTAGGGTGACCAGATTTTGAGGATCAAAATCCTGGACCCCCCCCGCCACCCCACCCACCCAAACAACACCCCCACCACGCGCCCGCGCCGCCCCGCCCCGCGCCGCCCCCCCGCCCGCATGCCTTGCGCCGCCCCCCGCCCCGCCCTGCGCCACCCCCCCGCGCCCTCCCGCCTCCCGCTGCCCCCCCGTGCCGCGCCGCACCGCCCCCCGCGCTGCGCCCCCACGCCCCCCCACCCATGCCGCCCCCCCTGCCCCGCGCCACCCTCCCCGCACTCCTTACCGGCTGGGGCATCCGCTTCCCTCCGGTGCTCAGAATCTACTGAGAAACAGGCTTCCTGGCCTGTGTCTCATAGCGCGCCGGGTGATGACGTCATCACCCGGCGCTCTACTGAGGGACAGGCCACGAAGCCTGTTTCTCAGTAGATTCCGAGCACTGGAGGGAAGCGGACGCCCCAGCAGGTAAGTGCCTCACGCCGCCGCCTGCCCCGCGCAGGCCGCCCCCCTTCACGCCGCGCCGCCCCCCACCCGCACCGCCCCCCCACCCGCGCCGCCCCCCCGCGCCGCCCGCCCCGCGCTCCTTACTGGCTGGGGCGTCCGCTTCCCTCCGGTGCTCAGAATCTACTGAGAAACAGGCTTCCTGGCCTGTCTCTCAGTAGCGTGCCAAATGATGACCGGCGCGCTACTGAGGGACAAGCCGCGAAGCCTGTTTCTCAGTAGATTCCGAGCACTGGAGGGAAGCGGATGCCCCAGCAGGTAAGCGCCTCGCGCCGCCAGCCTCCCGCCACCGCCGCGTGACCCCCCGCCGCCCCGGTTTGCCCCCGCCGCCCCCTGGTTGGCCCGGATCGCCCCAGGGCCATCTGGTCACCCTTTTGGGGGGCTAAATTTCCAGATTTGGCCCCCCCAAAACAGTTTTTCCGCCCAGATGCGGATTTTCTCCCCATTTCCCGGGCATGTCCGGACAAATCCAGGCAGATGGTCACCCTACTGGGACTGGGCATCAAGTTTGAAGAGCTTGAGGACCAAGGCCCTTTCTCTCTCTGCTCAGTGACAAGCTTCTTGTGATGGATAAGTTGGATGGGTGCTGCCACAACAATATATAAGGCAGTAGGGTAGACAGGGGAGAGAGGGATGAAGGAGGAGAAAGAGGCAATGGGGCCTCCTGGAATGTTATCTACAAGGGATGGCCTACTGCCAATTTTACAGGGGAATGGATTGGTCACATGGATTCGTGTGAAGGGTAGGAAGGGAGATGAACCAAAAGGGCTGATTAACCAATGCATGAACCAGTCTCTTAGTCCAGCACTCCTCTTCACTGTCTCAGATATGCCTAGATATGTGTGGTCCCTGCCCACTTTGTAAAATGTAAGCAGTTCCACCCAGCTAGAGCTCCTCTTGAATCCCATGTGCTCCCAGAATATATGATTAGATCTTGGGGCTGTGGGAAGACAAATGCCCCGTTATTTGTATAATTCTGTCTCCTGCTGTGACTGAGTAGGTTGGGAACTTCTCTGTGTGTTGACACTGTGGATTGGAGCCCAGGGCCCCATCCCTTTGTTGTTTTCCACCTGACATTATTATTTTTTCCCTGGCTTTGCCAGACTATTTTCAAGACTAATTGGCTCAAACATCTGTTTTGCCACACTTTGCCCTATGCAGTGAGCTACCAACATAATGGCAGCATTTCCCACTCCCTTTCAAAGAAGGTGAGCTTGTACTAATATTGGTAGGTGAAACACTATCTTCCAGACTAATTTTCAATAGCTATTGATAGTATGGAAATGAAATTGTTTTAGTACCATGATGAGTTGATAACAGCATAAAAAGACATCATAATACAATGTTTCAGCCTTGATTAGAGATGATCTGGTTTGCCAAGTAAATCTCCTATAGGAACAGCATACGGTTGATGTTGGACCCAAGCCAGCACAATACTGGCCTTACCTAGCACCAAATTTATGCTACATAAATTCTATAAAAACACATTCAAAGGGCAATTATGTAATGAAGAGATGTGGCACAATCACTGTGTAAATATCTGTTACCACCTGCCCACTACTCAATCCCAATCTTACCATACAAGTATAGTTCAATTGGCACAAAATCAGGCTGGGATAATACCAACTGTGTGAAAGTACCCTTAATTATGCTGTGCCTCTGTTTGTCATCTGTTTAGCTTGATGCTGCATGCATAAGATTCTATCACTTAGTATGGGTTTCTACAAGGTCCAACAGAACAGGAATATCAAGGCATAACAATAACATACAGTAATGAAAATGTAATCATAATCTGCCCTTCATTTTTAATCAAGAGTTCAGTGTAGCATACATATGCAAAGTCCTCAAATTTATTTTCATGTTATCTGTTTATATTAATTTGTCACTTAGTAGCATCTCTCCTTTTGTATTTGGGGAGGGGAGATACGGAGGCAGATTCACAAGGTGGAGAATATATTACTTAAGCATAATGTCAGAAAATGAAGCCAACGAAAACATTTTAGATTTATACTTTGAAAGACAACATACAGAGGTGATTCTGTTACAGAGCAATCATAACATATCTACTCAAAAGTAATTCCCATTCAGTTCAATGGGGCTTACTCTCAGGCAAATTGGTACTGGATTGCAGCCTTATTCCAGCATCAGAGGTGGTATGCCTAGATACATCAGTTGTTGGGGACCATGGGCAGGAGGGTGCTGTTGCACTCATATCCTGCTTGTGGGTTCCTGGTCAACAACTGGTTGGCCACTGTGTGAACAGAATGCTTGACTAGTTGGACCTTTGTTCTGATCCAGCATAGCTCTTCTTAAATTCTTAAATTCTTATATTTTTATTGACTTATAATGATTGTCACTTTATCTAATTTATGAACCTACCAAAAATACATTTCTGAGTTTTCTTTTACAGCAGCAAATGCATGTCTTTATATTTAGTACTGAGTGGTTACTGGCCTTCAACAACTAACTGCAACCTGTCATTACCTGAACAAGATTTATCTCTTATTCAAAAGCTGCAGTCCTTTAAAATACTCATTTCCTTTCTCCCATCATTATTTGCAATTGCCTCTTAGAAATAGAATACTGGTTCCTAGCACATATTGGTTATATTTCCAAATAGGGGGAAAATAAATGCATTAATATTTTTGCTTTGTTTTAGAGACTTTCAGTTACTTTTTTATGCTTAGGCAATAACATGGGTCCAAGCTGTATTCTACGAAGTAAAAGGAAAATGTTATATGTCCCAAAACTGACATGTAAACTTTTGTTGATGGTAAATATGGGTGAATTAGTCTACTCCTGGTCCATGTCACTTTCACTTGTGTTCACCCATAAGTCCATTCTATCCTGCTTTCAACATTAATATAAAAATTTAATTTGCAAAAAAAAATCACATTTAAATCATTTTTATCACTTTTTTATTGTAAGTTTCAACCAAACAAAACAATCAAACGAAAAAACGAAAAAACGAAAAAACATGCAAGTGTAACTATATTTTAAAGGCCTCCATTTCAAACATTACAACATTCTAAAAAAAAAAAAAAAAAAAGGAAACAGGAGTAAATTACACATAAACTTCAGTAAAGAAGGACCAAATATCCAAATATAAGTCCATTCGTGAATGGCGCCTATATACCACTCTTTCAAATGTTGCTAGTGTTATTGGGGCTGCCTCTACATGAGAGGTTTAAAGCTATTTCAAGTCTCATCAAAAAATTTACCTCTACATGAGCGGAGCGGAAATCTGGAGTTGAGGCTGTTATCTATCCGATTATGCGCATTATCAAATGCGCATTAAATAGCGAGTTTTATTTTGCTGCGGGCCGTTAAAATGCATTTTGACTATGTGAACAAGCGATTCTCCACATTAACCACTTCTAAAGCACATTTCAAACAACCGGTAAGACCACCAGTTGTGCGCTCAATTACCTCCCACGTACAGTCATTTACCATAAAGCGCTTCCGAGAAGATGCGCATAATCGGAGAACCAGGCACCAAACCGAATTCTTGTAGAGGGGGTCTAAGTCTTCAATCTATTGCATTATTGGCAGCAAGCTTTTATCTTTCCAATATTGTAGTACCAGCTTTTAGCATCCTAGGGCCTACAGTATTTTTTTATCTCTCCTTCCAAGGGCAGAGATAAAGGCCTGCTCTCCAATAACAAGACTGAGCTTTACAAGCCTCCTCTATGAGGCTACAGAAAAGCCTGCAGTTTATGCTTCTGTGACATGCGATCAGAGAGCATAAAAAGAGAAGAATCCAAGCATGTTCCTTGGGCATGCTGGGAGAAGCTATGGATCAACAGGATCCAGTCCTCCCGTGCTCCCCCCACACACACACACACACAATGGGAGAAGAACTATGCCCTGGAGCTGGCATAGTTCATGTCCTTCCTATTGAAACCAGTGGGAGGGGAAAGGAAAGGAAAGAAGAGGAGCTGGAAACTGCCATATTAAAGTGGGGAATCACCCTACTTGTGTTCTCTGACAAGTGGTTCTTCTGGCTCAGTTCCTTTTCTTCCCTTCCCCAAAGGATTGCTTTGCAAATGTATTTTGATATGTTTTTGAGCCAAGAATGACTTCAGAACATTTGTGAACTAAGTACAAAAACCAAGGGTACTTAAATCCATGCATTAGCATGGGAAGTGAAAATCAGGTCAGTCTATATCAGAATTCACAAAGACTGTATTCCTCGAACATCCCTAGTAGTAGGTAAAACTTTTCATGGCATTATCAGCGTTTACATGAACAAGCAGTAGAACAACAAAAGTTACAACTTCTGTGTGGTTTTGAGACAAAAAATCATTACCAAGAGTAAGAGAATAGCACTAGTTTACTAAACAAGTGGCATTGTTCAATAGATAGCATAAGGACAGTGTGTTAGGTAGCTATATGAGAAAGTGGGGAGGGGGATGGCCAGTAGAGGGAAGGCAGGAAAGGGGTTGCCCAGAGCAACATAAGGGATACATGAATGGCACTGAAGGTTCAGGGGAAGCTCTTGGGATACAGTAGAATGGGAACTGGAATAGAAGGTCGAAATCTGCCGCTCTCATGCTTCGCCTGGAGATATCTTTACTGGCTAACTCCCTTTAGAAAATTCAGCCCTGTTGTTTTCTACAATTACATAAGAAACATTTCTGATATTCTGAGCAGTATTGAAATCCATGGCCCTCAATGCAGAACTCCATAGACTCAGAAGTGCTTATAAGATACACATATATGTATACTGGTATCTTTCCACTTGTAGTATACTGTAGTCTAAATAATACCATCTATAACAATACTTCTGTTAAGGGTCTTCAGTACAATCTATGGAGAATAAGTACGTATGCTTCTATTATTCTAATGTTCTTTGCTCATCAATACCTTTGCCATGCTCTCCTAAACAAGATCGCACTTCATCCTTAAACAAACCTCTGAAACTTTCATCCCTCTGTCGTCTTATTATTGTAAAAATACAGGAATATTATTTTGAATGAGTCATTGCTGTTCTCAAAGTATATTGATCAATATACTCAGAACTGATCATATTGTTCTCAATGTTCATTTAGAAAATATAAATGTCTTGAAACACATTCTTTTGTCTTTTCTCTCTCTCGAAAAGGCATTATAACTAACAGGCTTTCCACTGCTATTACATTGCACATTTATGTTAATACTTAATAGGACTTATTATGAAATGGCTATTGCTTTTTCTCATGCTAATCACATGACATTTATAAATGTCAACACCTTATCAGGCCAACACAGCCTGGATTTGGTGTCTCCTGGATGAACCATATTTGTTTATAAATTTTCCCTTCTGTGTCTGGAGGATTTTTTTAAAAAAAATCCCTTTCTGTGTTGAACTCTAAATGTCATTGAACTTCTTGTTAATAAACTAAATAATGAACAGAATATGAAAAAATAATCTCAAACATCCAAAGAAGATAATAAGAAGTTATGCTTTAACATGGTACTTTGAATTCTAGAACACTGAGGTATATGTCTCTTTGGAATCTTAATCATATTATAAAATAATTTACAACTTTTGAACTACAGAACTTCAGGCCTTTCCTGTGCTGTTTTTTAACATTAATTTTTTTGTCCTTAGCTTTCTAACCCAAGGTGTTAATTTACAATTATAATTATAAGAGCACCATTTGTGAATTACCTCATTATTTCCATTCTTAAAACCCCTAATTTCAGAGTTCAGTAACTCAGTCATAAAAAAAATGCTGTAGGCTCAAACATTGTATAGAGGGCTTAACCCTGAAGCATTTGTTCCTCTGAGGAGGGAAAAAGTTCAGATGCCTTTAGCAAAAGAGCTAAAAACAAATTACTGGTTTAAGGTGCTATTTCACATTTCTCAGAATGTGCAAAAGGAAATTTAGTTCTTAACCTTTGGTCCATGGTCAAATACAACAGTCTGTAATTCAGACAAAACTCCTGCTGATTTCAACAGTGGTTTTGCCAAGATAATGAATGCAGGATCAGGGCATTTCTCACGCAACAGTCATAGAAAGATCATTCCGGCAGATTCCCAGCTGGAGAAAAGGAGTGTAAGGCTGCAATCCTATGCATACTTTTCTGGGAGAAATCCCCATTAAATTCAATGGAACTTACCAACCAAATAGAAATACATAAGATTGTACTGTAAGCATGGTGACCATAGGAAAAGGAGGATAGGGCTCCTGTATCTTTAACAGTTGTATAGAAAAGGAATTTCAGCAGGTGTCATTTGTATGCATGCAGCACCTGGTGAAATTCCCTCTTCATCACAACAGTTAAAGCTGCAGGAGCCCTGCCCTCTTTTGTATCTGGTCACTCCTTTTCATATGGTCACCCTGTGAGTCTTCCAATTTCCATACGGAATAGGTGAGGATACAGAACTTTTATTATCAAGCAAAAGAGTAAGAAATTCATGCAAGAATAGAAGTAGGTCCTGGATGGCTCCTTCAGTTAATAGCACTGCTTTGGGTCCTATCTTAGATTTCTGAACTAGATGTTTTTCAGACATATCAGCAGATGAGAGATGTAATGATTCCATTGTTTTCTTGCAAGACTTGACTCTCCAGGCTGTCAATCCAACATCCTTCACCAGCACTAAATTCACTTTAAAAATCTGTCTGGATGATTTATTGTCTTAGAACTGACTGCATCAGCCTGGTAGTCTTTCTGGTAAAAACATTTTATCTACGGTGACACCAACTTTTCCACTCTGGGACAAAGTTTCCCCAAACAAAAAGACAGCCTATATGCAACAGGAGGCAAAACTCTGCCTGATAAGAATTCCTTCAGACTTCAAGCAAAGTTCAAAGCTTTAACAAGGAGTTAACCAGAAGCAGAGCATGCTTCATAATAGCAGGAGTACAACCACCACATGGGAGTGGAGAAAAAGGAGGAAGAGGACATGTATATACCTCCAGCCCAAATGCTTCTTAATACTTTGCCACAGATTATTCATGGTTAACCCACCCACATAGAAACCATAGGTGCTAAGCCCAACCCCGATCAATGAAGAACATTTATTTTAATGGCTTCTAAAGCAGTTCAGACCATCTGGCTTAGCACTGAGGGGAATGTGAGAGATCCAAGATCTGTCTTATAGCAAAGAGGCTCAGAGTTTCATTTTGTTTTTCTTTTTTAAATGGATATGAAAAGCCAGAACATAAGAACAGAGAAAGAGAGACCTACTGGATCAGACCACAGGTCTTACAATTCAAAAATTCTGCTTCTCACAGCAGCCAACTAGATACCTACTTGAAATCCACAAGCAGGGCATGAAGGCAATAGCCTTGTTTTTCTGCCATTTCACACCAGCTGACAGTGAGATACAGCTTCTGAGCATTGAGATTCCATTGAGCCATCTTGGCTATTAGTCTCTGACAGATGTAGTTCCATGACTTGGTCTCATCATTTTTAAGGCCATCTAAATTACTGACCATCACCACATGTTGCACTAATATATTCCATAAACTACCCTTCCCCAATCTGGGTCCCTTCAGATATTTTGCACTAAATCTACCATCACTCCTGACTATTGGCTATGTTGGCTGAAACTGATGGGAGTTGGAATCCAAAACAGCTGGAGCAACCCAGGTTGGTGAAGACTGCCATGGTTATGAATTGTGTGGAAAACTGTTGTTGTCTGTTCTGAATCTACTGCCAACCACTTTCATTGGATCACACACACACACACACACACACCTGCTGAGTTCTAGTACAATGAGAGTGTGAGGTGAGGGAATTATCTCTATCTCACTTTCTCCACAACATGCATACTTTTATAAACTTCCATCATGCTCCCTTCTTCATTTTCTTTTTTCTCCTGTTCAAAAGAAAAAGAAAAACAACTGACTTAGCCTTGCCTCATAGGAAGAGCTGCCTTGATCATTTTGTTTGCCCTGATCTGCACATTTCCCAGTTCTATGATGTCCCTTTTTAGATGGGGTGTTCAGAACTATAGGCATTTCCAAGTTGTCTGCACCATCAATTGGTATAAAGGTATCATGATACTGGCAGTTTAATTGCGGAAGTGGACAGCAGATAAAAGAAGAGACCAGACACAGTACATGGATTTAAACAGGGTCACTTTATTAAAAGATCTGCAGATTGGGTAACCTATGGGGGCATCTATCTTATTTGGGCGAGCCATTCACCACCTGTGAAGTGGCATAAAACTATTTGCCACTACCCAGGCTTCCCCTTATGGGGTAGGGAGACCTTCTGTTGTCACCTCCCCACCCCCTGTGCCGTTCAGCTCTGGGTAGGTGCGAAGGGTTGGTCTCAAAGGTAACCTTTATCCCACCCGCTGAGTCCATAAAACTCACAGCTGTGAGCCCTCAGGCATTACCTATCACCATAACAGTTCCTGTGAACGCTCACCTGCCATATGCCCGTGCCTACCTGCCAAATTCTTATTGTGACCAGTACTATATTATTAAACCTATTTAATACTCCTAACCTTTCTTGCAGTGTGAAGTAGGAGAAAAAACTCATAAACAGAAAGTGCTTATGAGCAAAAAATTCCTACTTGGCCTCTGAAAAGGTGACCAGCGAACCCACACTGCCTACAAGGAGGGAGGGAGGGAGCCTCGAAGACGATGCCGTAGGAAGGGTTGAGTCTAATTTATACTCACAACGCCCCTCCCTGCAGCAGTGGCACAGTCTTGGTGCCTCCAATATCCGGCACCCCACGTTGTCTCTTCCTTCCGACCCCACCCGTAACGGCCTCCATGGGCCAGGACAAGCTTGGGCATGTTGTGAAGGCATTTTTCAGTCCTTTTCCAATAATGTCCAACACTGAACTTTCCTCTTCCAGTGCTGCTGAACATTATGTTTTCCTAGACCACAATCCTAACATCTTTTCCCTGATTAATCAGCATCAGTTCAGACCCCATCAGTGTACATGTGGATTTGATTTCTTGCCCCATTTTGTTATCCATTCACCCAGTTTGGTGAGCAGTCTGTTGTACTCCTGTAACTCTGACCAGCAATGGTAGAAGAAGGAAAAAGAGTGTCCACATATTTGGAAATATGAATTATTAAGCTTGTACCTTAGGGAGATCTGGATTATATTTTGAGGATTAGTTATGTCAACACTCATACAAACTGATGCAAAAATGAATTTTAATCTTAAAAATAACATTCTATAAATGAAAAGAGGAAATATGATTCCTGGGTGCTAGACAACTCTAGAGAGATGTTGGAATTGTTGGTATGATGGTGGGAAGAGTATGAATTTGTGCACTACACTAACATCTTAATACTTTAAATCTAGTTGTTCAACCTTTTCTACTGATGGTTTACAGGTCTTGAATATCATCTTGACTAGCTGTTTGCTCTAAGGCTAGGTCTTCTACCCAATATAGGCTGACCATCTGAAAAGGAGGACAGGGCTCCTGTAACTTTAACAATTGTAGAGAAAAGGGAATTTCAGCTGGTGTCATTTGTATGCAATTAGTTCCTGGTGAAATTCCCTCTTTATCACAACAGTTAAAGTTGCAGGCACTATACTAGAGTGACCATATACAAAAGAAGGCAGGGCCCCTGCAACTTTAACAGGTGTGATGAAAAGGGAATTTCATCAGGAACTGATTGCATACAAATGACACTGGCTGAAATTCCCTTTTCTCTACAACTGTTAAAGTTACAGGAGCCCTGTCCTCCTTTTCAGATGGTCAGCCTAACCCAATATATCAACTCTTCTACAAGCTATCCACATCAATCTTTATTATAGAATGCCACAGAGACAGCAAAAGCAAGCAAGGCTCCTCCATGCCAGAGGTGTCTCAACAACACTATCATAAAACAATCTTGAAAGCTAGTATCTACTGTTGAATAAAGGAGCAATAATAATAATACTGGGAAACAGCTGCTGTAGCTTATTTATACAAGTAAAATATTATCTCTCTCAAGGCACTGCTTCCAAATGCTGAAATAATCCCCCTTTATTTAAGGATTTGCTAACAGTGAATTCAAGGGCAGAGGTGGCTTTCTATCAACATATCTATTTTGTTTCTTTAAACAATGCTAAGGAAAATTATGACCATGGAAATAATGCACATGAGTAGCAGTAAGGCCTATGGAATTTTTTTGTCCATTTATTTCAAACATTTAGGGTGCAGTCCCATGAGATGCGGCCTGACCTCATAAGCTTCCAATCTCGGTAACAGTAACATAGTTCTGAAAATGTTTTGTGATACAACATATTCTCTTTGCTTTAATTCACATTTTGATTGAATTTTCTTCTGCAAACATCTTCATACATGCCTTAGTTTTACTGTAATTTTCCTCCTAATCCCTAAAATCTTGCAATTTATCAAGCACAGAATTAACAAGGACCAAGCTTGAGCCATGTCACAATCTGTTTTTTGCAAATAATCTGAAGAAGCACTTCACTAAAAAGATAAAGACAAAACTCCAAGCCAAAATCTATTTGGTTTAGATTGCCACAAACCTCTACACTTCTTTCGGAATTTGATTCATTACTGATTATATTCAGAAGCAATAAAATTACAGGAAGGGTTGACTTCACAGCTAAACATGATGCAATCTGACACACCCAGTGAGTGTCTGGCAATTGTTTTAATTCAATAATTTTAGTCCCTGATTGTCTTTGCAATTCAATTAAACATGGATGCATATCAGAAAAGGATACAAATATGTACAGTTGCTGAGGACGTTTATAACAAAATCTACATTCTTACACACATTAACAATAATTAAGTTCAGCCTGTGGTTAAACAATGAACATAGATGGGTTGTGGCACCTCTTTCAGGAACAGTGCCTGCACCCCATTTAGTTTTCTACTCATTACACTGGCACCATCATAGATTTGTGCTATGCAGTGTTTGATATGTATCCTAGGGCTGTGCACTGCCTCGGGTTGAATCCTCAGATCTGGCAAGCTGGGCCGCTTTGGCTCACCTTGTCCCGAACCTGGAGCAGTACCAAGTGGGCCTGAAGCACCCCAAGGCCAAGGCTGAAGCAGATCAGTCCCAAAGCCTCAGGGCACCTCAGGCCAATTCGGGGCAAAGCAAGGCCGATCGCCCATACCCACCCATCTGCCTGGAAAAGCCGGAGCAAGGCCGGCCATGAGTCTAGGAGAGTCTGTTGGTCTCATCAAACTAATTTCCCTCCCCACCCTCCCCTCACTCTTGCTGCGGCACGGTGACTGCCTGCCCACCACCATTGTGGCCACCTGCCTGCTGCTGTGGCTACATGCCTAGGCTGACCATCTGAAAAGGAGGACAGGGCTCATATAACTTTAACAGTTGTAGAGAAAAGGGAATTTCAACCAGTGTCATTTGTATGCAATTAGTTCCTGGTGAAATTCCCTCTTCATCACAACAGTTAAAGGTGCAGGCACTATACTAGAGTGACCATATACAAAAGAAGTGAAGGGAAGCCAGCTCCCTTCACTTCATGAGAGATTGACTTCAGAACCATTCTGCCCATAATGCTTAACAATTCATCTTGAATGGAAGGATGTGTGTACTTTGCATTATAAGGAAGAGTATCCATTTTTAACTGGATTCTGGGATTTTGTTCAAGAACATTTCCCCTTTATCATTTGTCTCACTTTCCCATGTCCACTCTGAGCAATTTTTCATAGAGTAGCAAAAACAAATAAACAAAAATTCTTGAGCAATGGCTATATAATCCCTATTTTGTTTGATGTTATTTATACGCACCACTTTATTGAGCCTCCTTTGAATTTCTGTGTTTGTTTGTAACTCTCTTGTGCTATCATGCAGCCTTTCACCACCTCTATACGACGTCGCTTTGGCGCCTGTTTTTCCGAATATGCGCTTTTTCCTTTATTCGAATCTGCGTCTTTAGTGACACACGACAGCCGTGAAGTTGATTTACTGACTTTATATACTGCACTTTACAATTGTTTATATGGGAGTTTCGCAATACAGTCAGATAAGAGGTGTAGAGGAAAAGTTCTTGAAAGGACCAACGTAGTGGTTGTTGGCACCTCCCACCTGAATTTCCCACCTTTGGTTACCCCTGCCCACCAGAATTTCCTGCTGTTGGTTTGGATTGCTTTTCAAACTATTATTTAGTAATAAAAACACATTTTGTAAGCTCCTGAATTTCTCCCTATCCTTGCTGCTGTTAGCAGAACTCGGGCTACAGGTCACTGAACCTGGAGCTAAAGGGTTAATGTGTACCTGAACAAGGTGGGAGGAGATTACTGGGATGTTTTTGCTCTGCCCTTTCCTGTTTCCTCTCTCTACTTCCTTCTTCTTGTTCCCTGCCTCATGAACAGATGAGGGGATGGCTGACCTGAGCCATCCTATTCCAGGATGGAAAGTTACCTGTTCCTAAAGTACAGTTTCTTTTGAATCACCACTGGAGTGCTTCTTTTTGTCAAGACACATAACTACTCACAGGCATCGTCCAAATTGCGCACGCAGGCAACAGAGCCCCACGCACGGCCGCCCCACCCCTAATCACTCCCTATCTGTCTCCATATGGGCTGCATGGCATCAGCGAGCCCTCCCCATCCCAAGTGGCCCATCCCAGACACACAGGAACGATGGCAATGTCAACTATCTTTATTCTGGATGTATCATAGAAATGGTTACAATGCAAAGTATTGGCGGATTAATCAGAAAGGCAAGGTACCATCACACTGGGTGAAGGTGCCCAGTGAGGCATCTCAGAGCATGGCACTTTGAAGTGGCAAGCGTCGCAAAGGGAGGGTTGCAAGGAGAGGGACTTCTGCATCTGTGACCGCACGTTGTCCAAACACACAATCAGCGGCCATGGCATTCCGGAGCAGAGCAAAAGCAGAAGTCTACTGCACACCTTCCAGAGAGGGAATGAGAAAACACTACTGAGGAGGGAGGGGCGCTGCTCGGTCACTCCGATGGCATGGCTTGTGGATGCATGGGGACTGCAAGACAGCAATGCCAGACGGTCCGCTCTGGGCGTGCAATGCGACGCATGACCTTGTGCATGGTTTGTTCCATAGTGTTGAGCCAGCTCGCCAACTTTCCCTGCTGCCTGCTGAGAATAGCTACATGGAGGGGCAGCAGATTCAATGGGGTGGGGAAGAGAAGGAGGGGGGAGAGAAGAAAAACCAGCCATCACTGTCAAGGAGTTCTTAGGGGTAGCCCTAACCCCACTTCCACCTAGCCATTCACCCACCTATTCGCCACAGAGCTCTGTGGCGGTGCCGTTGGGCAATCGCCTCCCTGAGAAGTCTCCACCGGCCACCGAAGTGCCCAGCATAACTGGAGTGTGGTGGCATCTCGATGGGGTGTTCCTTGACTGAGGGGCACTTTTGCTGAAAACAGCACATCTCTCTGTGAAGAGCAACATTGTAATCAAAGGGCAACAGAACTACGTGGCCTTCAGTGGGCAGATGTGCTAGAAGGAGGTGGTTGCTACAGCAACTGATAACGGAGCCTTGAACAAACGGGGGGGGGGGTGCACTGAGGAGGAATCGCAGCAGAAATTCCCCTTCCTTTCGCAGCCATCACAATGGTCAATGATGTACCAAGTCATGGATGGAGAAGTGGGAGGGGTGTCCAGGTAGAGGAAGAGAAGGGGCAGTCATTCACTCATGACATCACCAGCTCTGCCCTCCAAACTACGCCCACTATTAGCATTAATCCAAATGGGCACTACATTGGTCACATTAAGAAACTGCACTCAAACTGCAGAGAAAAATTTAAAATCACAGTAAATCATCACCTCGGAAATGTGCCTTACTGGAGACGTTAAATCGGCTGTACATCTGATTTGCGCCCTGCTCGTCTGTTCGAAATGCCGCCAGTTTGCATTCAATAAGACGCAAATAAGCCATCTAGAGGCACCTTTTGTGGACTGCACTTCTGTAATGCAGCTTCAATCCTGAATCATTATTATCCATAGTCTTTTTCCAGTTGTTGTACCCTTCATGAGTAAATGCATTTTCACCAGTACAGGCAACAAGCAAAACATTTTCTATTATTATTAATTACACTTATATACCACCTCATAGCCAAAGCTCTATTACACTATATGCCAATCAGGAGTACGGTTTGTACCATACTGGGCTGAAATGTCTCCATGACTGACCATATTTTGTTGACCAAAAACTTTTTAGCACTGGTTGAATTGGGTTTTCTTTTTTAGACTATGCAATATCACTTGGACTAGGTAACATTTTTACAAAGGAATGGATTAATTCCACCACTAATCTAGCATCTTTGAAACACTTTCCTCTTTAGAATTATCTATTTTACAAGAATCAGATTCACTACTGCCAGATAACTCCTCCTCCCAGTTAATTTTGATTCATTTAAGTCTATCTAAAGAACCCAGTACTTCTGTGATATCAGACCTTTTCCTTACTTTTGCTGAGTTTGTGAAGTAGCAGTCTAAGGGAGCAGTTCTATGGCTCCTAGACATTACCAGAAATGCCAGAAGATAATCTGGATTCCCCAATCCAAGGTTGGAGATAGACCTCTGAGGGGAAAAACAGATCTGACCCCCCTCCCCCTCACAGCTGACAGGGAAAGAACTGTACTGGCTGGCCTCTGAGGTCAAGAACTCAACCTTGGAGAGGAGGAAAGGGGGTGATCTGATGGGCAGGAAGGGGAGGAGACTGGAGAGGCCAGGATATGACTTTGCCAGCCTCCTTCACTCCCCGTCCAGAAAAACTTCACTAGATGGTCAAAAAAAGCCCTTCTAGGGTGGGAGGAAGGGGCGGTGAAGATCATCTACACTGGTCCTCTCACCTTCATAGGATGCTCCTAAGCCTCCAGGTTTGGCGGTTTATGATCATTGAGGGCGCAGCCCATAGGATTGCTCCCTAAGGATCAAAAAGTTGAAGCTCTGGAAGATAAAGCTTCTGAAGATGAGCCTTGGTGTTTTTTATTACAATATCGAATAAAAGGCATTGAATGCAGTGGGATTAATTGATGAGTAAACATTCATAGGCTTGCACTATAAGTAGATTCTCTACACACCCACCTGTTTTCCTATGCTAATGCTCTTAGGAGACAAAAAGACCCGAAGATTAATTCTTTCTCCTTTCCAATTTCCAGATGAAGCCTGCAAAGCTTAGATAGAGGGGAATGGCCTGGGAACTGCCCTATAGCATTGTCCTATTAAGTCCTAGGAGGTGGCCATCGATATCCAAAGGGACTGTAGGCTCCCTGAGAGTGTGGAAAGGTAGGGGAGGAGGTGGTACCTAATATTCTGGTGTTACATTCTTGATCCTGTGGTCCAGTCAACACACTGGAGACTCTTTGGTATAAACAAAGTTAGTGTGTTCTACATTAGAACACACCAACATCTTGATCCTCAACAAACACACACACACTGAGGGAGGGATACCACCTGCACAGGCCACAAGGAGGAAAATGAAACTAGACTCTACCAAGTTGTATTCACAGGGGCAACATCAATTGGCCTTTTACCGTGAGCTTGTTCCATTTTGACTGAACCTCCTGCAGCCCTCCTCCACACCTCACCTTTGCTGACAGCTCAAGGAGCCACCAACTCTCTTCACCTTTAAGTATGTGCATGTTGTGCAATGTAGAGGATTGTGTTGGCGGCAGCTGCCTGCAACTGAGGACTGCAATATTGTCTATCCACTGGCCTCTACTCATCTCCCCAAGTTGCTCCGTTTCTGTAGTTTTCTCCACACCACGTCACTACATTTTTCCCACCTTTATGTTCAGGTTCTTCATTCTTCCACCCCCACACTCCTTTCTTTGGGATGCATAGGGGCTAGCCTTGTGAGGTAGTGGCAAATTTTAAGAACTGGAAGAGCTCTTTATGCCCCTCTCCCACAGTCACATTCACAACGCCCAAGCCAAACCATACCCCATTAACACAAAAGCAACCAAAAATCAACTTTAATGTTTCTTGCTTATATGTAGGCTGCAGTTCCACACATTTTTCTAAATCTGCATAATAAACATGAATAGTAGGATTACTTTGTAAAAGCAACAAAGATTGAGAAATTGGGATTAAAGGAGTTATCCTACTCTCAGGTGATTGGAAGAGGGGCTGTGTTTGCATAACAAAGCAGCAAGCAATTCCCAGCCAGGCTGACATCAAGGGTGGGGGGCTCAAGAAAAAAACAAGGGCTACAGCCCCCACCCTCACCCCACAATGCAACTGTCCATTTATTTATTTACAATATTTATATACTGGTCCCTATCTGAAGAATTCAGAGCAGTGAACAAATAGAATGAAAGCATAGAAAAACCATTAAAATTACATTTTAACGGAATACAATCAAATAAAACTGCAGCTGGTCATTCAGGGAAAGCATCCTGGAGCATCCATGTTTTCAGGAAGGGTTGAAAGCAATACATTGGCACCTGCCTGACCTCCAAAGGCAGGGAAGGCTCCTCTTTTGGTGGGCCCATGCCTCCTCAATTACTTATCTCTCCTGTATGTTGGATGCTTCCCCTTCCTCCTCAGGGGATTGCTACTGATCTGTTGCATCTTGAAGAGTATGTCAGTAGCTGCAAAATGTGTAGCCCTTTGTTGGCTCAGGAGCTGCAGCTGAACTGGAGAAGAGCTGCAGAGAAGATAATAGAGTAATGCACTTGTATATGTGAAAGGTGCCTTTCCTTTAAGTGATGACAGGGGTCCAGCAATAAGGGGTTGAGCTCCTCGTTTGGGTGGTTGCTTGCCCCCCTTTGGCACTCCTTGCAGGGAATGGGCCATGGCCATCTGGGGGACTCTCTGGAGGGCAGGATTCTGACTTCAGGAGGGCCAGATGTAGCCCTGGATCAGAGGTTTTCAAGTTCTTATTGAGGACTTTTTAACAAAAGTCAATACCCATATCAGCCTGCCATCAATATAATTGCCTATATAAGCCTTGGGCACCCTGAAACAGAAGACAACTGTGCACACACTGTTGCCTCCATCTGCATTCAGACTGAGGTGGTTCCCCCATTGTGCAGGAGCCAGGAGAACCTAGGGTGGTCATTTCCCTGGAGAAACACCCAAGCAATTGCAATAACCAGGAAGTGAAGCCATTCACTTTTCCCATCCTTTAAAATAGGTAAATATGCCCACTCTGGCTTTCTTTCTTTTGATATTGCTAGAATTTATATATTTATTGCATTTGTATGCTACCCCATAGCTGAAGCTCTCTGGGCAGTTTACATGAGATTAAAACACTTAATATACAAAAATTAAAACTGCAAAAACATACACTATGCACATACATTTAAAACATTTAAAACAATATAATAACTTAAAAAGCTATGAGCCTAAAAAAAATAGACCCAGGCTCATCAGATATTGCTAAATGCCTGAGAGCAGAGGAAAGTCTTGACCTGGCGCTGTAAAAATAACAATATTGGCACCTCATTGGGGAGATCATTCCACAATGGGGGGCACCACAGAGAAGGCCCTCTCCCTTGTTGCCGACCTCCAAGCTTCCCTCAGAGTAGGCACTTGGAGGAGGACCTTTGATGTTGAACATAGTGTTCAGGTAGGTTCATGTCGGGAAAGGCGTTCCATCAGGTATTGTGGTCCCAAGCCATGTAAGACTTTATAGGTTAAAATCAGCACCTTGAATCGGGCTTGGAAACATACAGGCAGCCAAAGCAATCGAACCAGAATAGGTTTTATGTGTTCGAACCTTCTGGTCCCGGTTATCAATCTGGCCACTGCATTTTGCACAAGCTGCAGCTTCCGAACCATCTTCCAAGGCAGCCCCATGTAGAAATCTATCCCTCCAGTGCCATTGAAACTTGAGTTTCCCTGTTGCTCAAAGAGTGCTTTGCCATTTCCCTAACACCCTCCCATTCCTTAACTGGCAAACCACAACTCCTTGTCTCTGTTCTCTCTCTTTCTCCCTCCCTCTCACATACTCCATCACTGTTATTGGGAATCATAAGGGAATAGTCCATCAGCCCAGTGTCAGTGGGGTGGTATGCTAATCAGTTATTGCTTTCTATAAACATTGCTAGTAAAATAAAACTTGCATGCTTTTTAACTTAATATTTGTCAGCATTCTTGAGCTAATTTCCCCACTATGATCTAGCACGGTTCTTCTCTGGCTGTTTTAATTAGCAGGCAGGACAAGGTAAATGTGACAAGAGGATAGTGTGGAAACAGTTGGAACTCACACATCTCTTCCAGTGGGAAAGATAAACAAGCTCTCCCTTCGAACATTAGCAAGGCAACAGAGAGGATTTGCAAATGATTTATGCATCTTCAGTTGCTGTTTCAGTGTAACACCTTGCAGGTGGTACTACATGTGGGGCTCCCTCCAAAATGTCCCTTCCTCTTCTATATTGTATAGAATGACATGTAATTTACCTAATGTTCAGATGTCATTGGGTTGTATCCATTGTTAGTCCTATTTAGAGTAGACCTTTTGAAACAAATAGGACTGAAGTTAGGGTTCAATCCTATACATTTTTAAAGAGAAAACACGTCCTACAGCTCCCAACATTCCCCAGCCAGGCATGCTGGTTGGGGAATGCTGGACTTGTAGAACTTTGTTTCATGACTAAAGTTAATCATGACTGAAGTCCCATCAATTTCAATGGGCCTAGTCTAAGAAAGACTTACATTTGCTTCAACCATTATGTGGAGTATTTTGCCATCCCTGCTACAATGGGGACAAAAAAAAATGCAAAGTGTAATGATGTCAAGACACAAAGTAAGTTTATACAAGCTATAAAAGTTAAGATAGCTGATAGAAGGCTGCCATCTTTGGAAGCAGGTCTGTATTTCTGATAATGTGTAATTAAGAGAGGTCAAGTTCACACCATGAACTAGGTTTATTTCTATCTAGAAGTTCATTGACTGCACACCTTTTTTGAGAATTGGAACCTCTATTTAATTGTAACTCAGGTCATTTGGGCCTCTCATAAATAACGTAAAACACAACATGCTGTTTATGTGAAACTCTAAAATAATTATTTTAATCAAGCTTCTGATTTTTGCCTTTGGGAATTATTTGTATCTAGAACCTAGTGAAACTCATGCAGGATTAACCCATATGGATCAAAACAGCTGAAAATCATATGCTCCCATCCCACTACACAAAAAGCACGGTGAGATACATGCCATACCATCCTGCTTTTAAACAGTTCCCCCAAGGGACCAGCAAATGCCCTTCTCCTAGTAAAGACAGTCTTGATATTTAATTAAAGGTCAAACAAAATTGTACGGTAAACCCTGGGGATACTTTAGTGTAGTAACTTAAGTCAGGGTTGCCTAATGAAAATTTCACTGTATTAGTAGGGAGAAAAGTGGCTAGGTTCATTTCTAAGCGTGTGACACAAACATATGACACACCCACCCAAAAGAGGAAGACCACAAAGAAGTTGATGGTATTGTGGTTTTATTTTTATTTTGTAGTTTTATTGAAAGAACCAATAGTATCTGCTGTGATGCATAGTGGCAAGGTTCCTTGAAAGGAAACATGAAACTGGCAAGAGCCCCAGAGATTCCTGCTATGTGGTATTAAGTTGGCTTTTAGTTTCTAGGGATACAAAAAGGCTGGTGCAGCTTTGTATACAACCTTATCTGCTGCTAGGGAATGGGTAGGTGTCAGCTGTGCCTAATTTTCCAAGTTTAAAAAGAAATTTCTGTTAGCAGACACTTGTAGGATTGGCTGTTAAGACATTTCCAAAATTCTGAATAATACATTTGCAAACTGGAACTTCTCACAGACATGCCGTTCCCAGTAAACAATAAATGCATGGGTGAACATTCCTGCCCATACTTCCATAACAAAAAGTCCAAAAGTACTTATCAGCAGTCTTGTAATGTTGTGTATTGCCAAGCCACCATTTTTTACTCTGCCCTTTTCCTTGCTAGGTGTTACAACCTGTAGGACAATTTAACAGTTTGAGTGCACTTAATTAATGTTCTCACACAAGGTAATGCCAGTATATTTTCTTAAAGTGGATATCTCAGTTGTCAGCCAGGTAGTATGATTACATACAGCACACACATTTGAAGGTCAGTATGTAGGGAAACCTTGTCCAAAGTGTCAGCGTTATTATTACAACTGATCTTAAAACAGTCTGCAAGACAGTTTTGGAGCTGGATTTATCACCTTGTCTGGGAATTATTTTAGACTTAAACCTAAAATGGATGAGATCCAGAACTTTTATCTTGAGACTTTGAATTGTGACAGACACACATACACACACATACACACACATACACACACATACACACACATACACACACACACACACACACACACACACTTACTTGTGCTTCACTTTCTGATATTACAGCTTAATTTATTTAGAATTAGGAGGGTGGACTTACCAAGTTTAAAAACAACAAGCAAACACAGCATATGATATGTGTTATCTTATTTGTTCATTCAGTGATGGACTATGAAACGTGATATACTATCAGAAGTAATGCAGATCAAACTGTAGCTTGGAAAAGCAACCCTGATTTTTCCCCCTGTGCAATCTATTCAGAGAATCTTGATTGGTCCCCATTTACACTGTAGTTGCTTAGACTCTTTCTACATAGCTCCTGTAGTTTGCTCCATCTAACCTTTAACCAAACTCACCTACCTCCCCCACTCCCTGAGTTTCCCATACAACATTCCATTCAGTCCCATGCAATGATTTCCTAGCTTAGCTTTGAAAACTCACTGTATTTGATTCCACAATTGTCTTTGCTACTACTGGAATTATTCCTGCCCAACTTCAAACAATTAGAAATCATGAACTGTCCATATTCTCATTTTTACAACTACAAAATAGCTAAATAGGGAAATTATATTGAAAAACATGGGGGTCAGCATTTCTTTTCCTTCAAAATTCTTTTAATGAATTCACAGGCTACTTAGCACCACACTTAGATCTAATTAGCTTGTTGAGATGCAGTTGTCAAAAACACCAAACCTTGGGATTTCTAGAGAGATTCCTCACACATCACATACTTTTTTTAAAAAAGAGACTCACTCATTTCAGCATTTGATTTTCCCAGATGTTGCACTTGATTCAACACTGCCTTTATTTTTCATATACGCACATTCAAATATTGTTATATTTTAACTTATTATATACAAGCCTGTCTCCACTTCTGTTTTGTCAGGATAGCAACAGAAACCTTAGGCTAGTCCTCTGCCTTCACCTCCAGTCTCTGGCCTGATCAGACTTAATCAAGTGGACAGCCTTCTTTGCTGTTTCTCTTCTGTAAGACCTGTCTGCTGCCTTTAGCTGTCTCTTCTCCACTGAGTTTCTGTCTCAGCTTTATAGCAGCCCCTCCAATCTTAGCTGGCATTCTTCACTTAATTGCCACCAGCTGGAATACAGCTTGCCTCAAGTAAGATGGCTAGGCCAGCACTTTGCAACATTCCTCTTGGCATCACTATGGTCGGGAATGCCTTATTTAGATTCATGTCTCATGGATCATTCTCTAAGACTGTTGCCTGTTTTCTAATGCACTTGGTTGCAAACAAAGGCAGGGATCATTTCCAGCCAAAGTAAAAAAGGTATGTTCTAGTATAGTGATACTACTTCAGTAACAACTGGAGCAGGGTCCTGGCTATACTACAGTTCATATTGCCTTATTTAGGCAATTCAACCTTATTCAGTTTATACAATCATGTCTTTTCCAAAGTGGTGTGATGACTGGTCCTAGATGTCTGTCAGTGATACCTAGCCCTGCCTCACAAAACTACTATCCCCAGAGTTCCATGGGGAGATGGATTGACAGGTAAATCAGCTTACATCTGCCAGCTAGGTACATTCAATGAGCCTATGGGAAAGGACATAGTTCATGGTGACAGAGTACATGCTTTGTATGGAAGGTCCCAGGTTCAGTCCTTGGCATCTCCAGGTAGGACTAGGGAAGAATCCTGCCTGAAATCCAGGAGAGCCGCTGCCAGTCAGTGTCGACAATACTGGGATAGATGGACCAATGGGCTGACTTAGTATAAGGCAGCTTTCCATGTTCCTATGTTGAGTTAGGACAGAAATGGATTGAGGAAATGAGGTATCTTTGGATAGGGGTGTGCACGGACCCCCCGGATCGGATCGGGACCCGGATCGGGACCTCCAATTTTGTCCCGGACCGGTTCGGACAAAATCGGAGGCCCCCCGGACCGGATCGAGTCCGATCCCGACCCAAAAATCGTACATTTTTGGATCGGCCGCCATTTTTTTCCCCATAGACTTGCATTGCAATGCAAGTCTATGAGGAAAAAATGGCGGCGGGTGGGTAAGGGGGGGCCTAACTCCCTCCCCCCCCCGGGGCCGTCCGCTGTGGACGGCCCCGGCAGGTAAACCCCCTCCCCCACGCTCCCTACCCCCCCTGGGGCCGCCCGCTTCCATCCGCTGGCGCCCGCGGGCGCCAGCGGATAGAAGCGGACGGCTCCGGGGGGGGGGTAAGCCCCCTTCCCCGCCACTGCTTACCTTCTCGGCCCGTCCGGCGCCGGCGGCTACTACCAGCGGGCTCCGCGGCCTACTCTCGAGTAGCGCGCCGGGTGATGACATCACCCGGCGCGCCATCCTAGAGCAGGCCGCGGAGCCTGCTGGGAGTAGTAGGCGCCGGCGCCGGACGGGAGCCGCCGGGCCGGGCAGGTAAGGGCCCCCCTCCCCCCTCCGCGCGCCCCCTCCTCCCCTCCACGCACCCCCTCCTTACCTTTCCGGCCCGGCGGCTCCCGTCCGGCGCCGGCGCCTACTACTTCCAGCAGGCTCCGCGGCCTGCTCTCGAGTAGCGCGCCGGGTGATGACATCACCCGGCGCGCCATCCTAGAGCAGGCCGCGGAGCCTGCTGGGAGTAGTAGGCGCCGGCGCCGGACGGGAGCCGCCGGGCCGGGCAGGTAAGGGCCCCCCTCCCCCCTCCGCGCGCCCCCTCCTCCCCTCCACGCACCCCCTCCTTACCTTTCCGGCCCGGCGGCTCCCGTCCGGCGCCGGCGCCTACTACTTCCAGCAGGCTCCGCGGCCTGCTCTCGAGTAGCGCGCCGGGTGATGACATCACCCGGCGCGCCATCCTAGAGCAGGCCGCGGAGCCTGCTGGGAGTAGTAGGCGCCGGCGCCGGACGGGAGCCGCCGGGCCGGGCAGGTAAGGGCCCCCCTCCCCCTTCCGCGCGCCCCCTCCTCCCCTCCACGCACCCCCTCCTTACCTTTCCGGCCCGGCGGCTCCCGTCCGGCGCCGGCGCCTACTACTTCCAGCAGGCTCCGCGGCCTGCTCTAGAGTAGCGCGCCGGGTGATGACATCACCCGGCGCGCCATCCTAGAGCAGGCCGCGGAGCCTGCTGGGAGTAGTAGGCGCCGGCGCCGGACGGGAGCCGCCGGGCCGGGCAGGTAAGGGCCCCCCTCCCCCTTCCGCGCGCCCCCTCCTCCCCTCCACGCACCCCCTCCTTACCTTTCCGGCCCGGCGGCTCCCGTCCGGCGCCGGCGCCTACTACTTCCAGCAGGCTCCGCGGCCTGCTCTAGAGTAGCGCGCCGGGTGATGACATCACCCGGCGCGCCATCCTAGAGCAGGCCGCGGAGCCTGCTGGGAGTAGTAGGCGCCGGCGCCGGACGGGAGCCGCCGGGCCGGAAAGGTAAGGGCCCCCCTCCCCCCTCCGCGCGCCCCCTCCTCCCCTCCACGCACCCCCTCCTTACCTTTCCGGCCCGGCGGCTCCCGTCCGGCGCCGGCGCCTACTACTTCCAGCAGGCTCCGCGGCCTGCTCTAGAGTAGCGCGCCGGGTGATGACATCACCCGGCGCGCCACCCTAGAGCAGGCCGCGGAGCCTGCTAGTAGTAGTAGGCGCCGGACGGGAGCCACCGGGCCGAGAAGGTAAGTGCCCCCCTCCTCCCCCCCCCCGCTGTCCACTTTCATCGGCGGGCGCCCGCTGGCGCCCGCCAATGGAAGCGGCGGTGGGCGCCAGTGGGCGCCCGCCGATCCGCCGATCCGCCGAACCGGTTCGGAGCTTTTTCGGACCGGTTCGGATTGGATCGGCCGATCCAGCTGCGGGATCGGAAATCGGATAATTTATCCGATTTCCCACTGGACCGGACTCGGATCGTGGATCGGGTCCGATCCAGTGCACATCCCTATCTTTGGATGTTCAGTTCCTAGCAGAAATCTGAAAGTTTTTAGCTGCTTTTTAATGGCTTGGTGTTTTGTTTTTTTAAAAAATACTCTTTTGTTGTTTTATGTTTATGTAAACCACCTTGGGTTAAGAACATCCCCAATCAAGGTTGTAGATCAATCAATATTTTATGTATATCAACCTGCTCCAACCTGCTGCCTTCCATCCTTTATCTTCCAGTAATGGGTCCAAAAATGGCACCTGTTCCACCTGTCTTCTGTCTTATACAATAGCAATGAAAGGAAATATGCCCTATAACTTTCTTGACCCTCACCTAGTGAAGGAAGAGTACCTCTCAAGTCCTGATATTGAAGGAAGAGTACATGTCATGTCATGATAACCATGCATTTACTTTATAAAAGAACAACTCTATCTGGAAGTATTTAGATGAACTGAACAATTGCCATCCTCATTTTAATATAATCAGAGGCCCAAATATTAAAACAATGTGGTCTATGTCACAAGAAACTGATTATTACATGATTCTAGCCTCAGATCATAGAAAAGCTGCATACTGAAATGTTTCTCCTTCAGAAGTTCCCTTTGCGTGTTTTGAAAGGATCTATCCTGCCACTAACAGGGGATAAACTGCCCTTCCAGTTCTCCTTGGCAAGCTACAAAGTGATGTGTTTTTTTTCCCTCAGAAGGGACTGCACCGTTGTCAGGATGCATGATCTCTTTGCTGCTTGGGGAAAAGGCATTGATTTTGTTCCTAACGCCAGGAGCTGTTCTAATAAGGAGGTGCTGATATGTGAAATGAAACCACAGAGTGCAAGCATGTGGAGTGAAAACCTGTGAGTCACATTAAATACGAACTCAACCTGCACTAATGTTAATTGTCATTCAGTTTATATCAACGTGAAGCTTATTAAACCATAAAGTGAGGCATCTAGCACCGAGAACGGCACTGGAGACAATTAAGTGTAATAAGTGTTTCTCTTAATCCCTCCAAACCCAGGAGATACACAAGTTACAGACGAACATCCTGTTTGCATTAAAGGCACTGCTTGCACGGCTGCTGAGCACACATACTGCGCTGAAAGATCCCTACTCAGATATAAAGCCAATTCTTCCCTGAAGCTTGAAATCCAAATTCCCTTCCTTGTGTGTGGGGGGCTTACCTCACAGTCACCTCCTTCCCTTTCCTCACAAGTTTAATTTCCAAGGCAGCTGTTCTTCTAACTACTACTGTTCATTATTTGGTTCAGTGCTAACTTTATCAGGTTGAAATACCAGACTCCATGGGTGTGGCACAATTTGGGGCACATGGGAAAGGTTAGACATAAATAACAGGTAGCTTATTTCCATAGCATGATGAACGCAGCTATGAGAATGTGCACTGGAAATAAAAACACAATAGAAGACTAAGCGTGAGCAGGTCGATATGAACCATATGACAAGTATCTATTTCTAGATTAGAAGTGTCATTTTGTGATAGCTACCCCTTAGGGTATTATTTGCAAAAGCCATTGAATAATTATTGAAATGTTAACTTCAAACCTTATGTTTAATCTTGAATTAGAAATTTATAATTTGCAATCGGTGTTGAAAGCCATGATTAGGGTTATCAGCTGTCAACCTGGAGATCCGAGATATCCCTTTAAAACAGCAAAGGCTGACAGCAAAGCTTTTAGAGGGCCAGCATTGCAGTGCAATGGCAGGTGGGGGGCTTAAGGCAAAAGGGTCAGGACCAAAGATATCAGCACATTTTAACTTAAAGTTCTTACAGCCAGGAAACCACCAACAATCAATGGTTGGGGAAAAGGGGCATGGCTTTCTGGGGAACTTTGGAGGGCCCAATGTGGCCCCCAAGTCTGAGTTTTTGCATCCCTGCTTTAAAAATCCCAATGCAGCAAGAGAAAGCACAGGTAGTGTTTCTTCCTCTCTGCTGCTGTACAAATTATTTCATCCAACTCCTTCCTTCCTTCACTCTGAAAACAACCAGGAGCTTAGTTTGGTTCTACAAGAGAAAGAAGAATGAGGTGAATGTTGGAGTTCCTACTGGAATGAGGTGGGATTAACAATATCTGCATATTTTCTTGCTGCTTCAGAGCCCTACAGGGGACAGGTGGGATAGACAGCAGACAGCCTCAATTACGATACACCTCATTCTCCATAGATTAAAATGTACAGAGTGTCAACAGTCACCACAGATTAGCAAAGTTTCTGAGACTGGATGCCTAAGTAAGTTAGACAGTATTGCGCCAGTCAAAATAAGTACAGTTGGCAGCTTATTCTCCAAGTAGGTAGAAATGCCACAAATACAATGTGTATGCATAATGTTAAAAAAGGGTGGGGTGGGGCCTGTGCATATTAGAACAAGGAAAGGTGTAGAGAAATACTTTCTGAATAGTCAATTAAAATATTTGATGGAAGGAGATTTCCAGGACTTTTTTTCTGTCTAAATACGCTTGTACCTTTATTCAGAAAACGAAAAGGTTATCTGACAAGAAACAAGGTGAATTTTAAGGAATAATGGAAGCTGGAGGCATCTTTTGGGTGGTGTGGACAGAGAATTCTGGAACTATCCATGGAGTACAGAAATATTGGCTTTGGAGGTGATTCCTTGGATTGAGAGCAGCTTTCTCCAACGTGGCACTCTCCAGATATTTTGGACTTCAACTCCCATCAGTCCCAGCCAGCATGTCCAAAGGTCAGGGAGTTTTAGGCCAAAACATCTGGAGGGCACAATTTGAGAAAGGCAGAGGTAGAGGATTTAGACAAATAAGGTAGCAGACGAGGAGGAAGAGGAGGAGGAAAAAGAGATAGAATTTTGCAAAGTAATAAAGATTTCAGATTAATAACCCAGTCCCATAGTTGTTTATAACTCTGAAGTTCTAGTTTAGAAATATTGGTTATTAATAGTGGTAGTATTTTGATATATTTTCCTGTTTCAAGTGATGCATTGAAAGTAGGTTTGTCAACAGGCTTTAATTGGAGAGGGACCACAGCATAATGGTAGAACACAAGCATTGCCTGCAGATGGTCCAAGGTTCAATCCGTTATCTCTAGTGAAAAGGCTCAGATAGCAGATGTCTGAGCCCCTGGAGAGCTGCTGCCTGTCAGAGTAGGCAATATTGGTCTGGATGGATAAATAGGTTGATCTGGTAAGGCAGCTTGCTAGGTTACATATAGTTATTTCTCTCTTTGCAGAATAATCATTGCCCATCCGGCCATCACACAACAGGGACTTGGTGTCCAGGTGAAAGGGTGTGTGTAATGACAATGAGCGGTGAGAGCCACCACATGTGTGTTAGATCCTTGCCCTTCCTGGATTATAAAAGCAGCCAGAGGGGGACTGGCTGAGTGGGTAAGCGGAGTGTTAATGCCTCCCTTTGCCAAGGCAGGGTGCCGATCTGCTTGAGGGAGGCAGTGGTAAGACCCTCATTGAAAAAGCCCCCTTAAACCCCATTTTATTGGATAACTACTGGCCAATCTCCAATATTCCATTTTTGGGAAAAGTATTGGAGCATGTGGTGGCGTCCCAACTCCAGGGATTAGTGGATGAGACAGATTATCTGGATCCATTTCAATCTGGCTTCAGACCTGGTTATGGGACAGAAACAGCTTTGGTTGCCTTGGTGGATGATCTATGGCGGGAACTGGACAGGGGGAATGTGTCCCTGGTGGTCCTGCTGGATCTCTCAGTGGCATTTGATACCATTGACCATGGTCTCCTTCTTGGCCACCTTGCTGGGATGGGACTTGGAGGCACTGTTTTACAGTGGCTCCATTTCTTCCTGGAGGGGCAGACCCAGAAGGTGGTGCTGTGGGATTCCTGTTCGACTCCTTGGCCATTGGCCTGTGGTGTCCCTCAGGGTTCTGTTTTGTCCCACATGCTTTTTACCATATACATAAAACCACTGGGAGAGGTTATCTGGAGTTTTGGAGTGTGGTGCCATCAGTATGCTGATGACACCGAACTCTACTACTCCTTTCCACCCAATTCCAAGGAAGCTGTTTCTGTGCTAGACCAGTGTCTGTCAGTAGTAATGGTCTCTGTCGGTAGTAATGGATTGGAAGAGGGCAAACGAATTGAAGCTTAATCCAGACAAGACAGAGGTGCTTCTGGTCAGTTGAAAGGCAGATCAAGGAATATGGATTCAGCTTGTGCTAGCTGGGGTTACACTCCCCCTGAAGACACAGGTTTGCAGTTTGGGTGTACTTCTGGATTCAGCCCTGAGCCTGAATGCCCAGGTTCCAGTGGTGGCCAGGAGTGCACTTGCATAGTTAAAGCTTGTGCGTCAGCTGCGTCCATTCCTGGAGATGTCTGACCCGGCCACGGTGACACATGCCTTAGTTACATCCCAATTGGAGTACTGTAACACACTCTATGTGGGGTTGCCTTTAAAGAGTGCTTGGAAACTTTAGCTGGTTCAAAGAGCTGCAGCCAGATTGTTGACCGGGGCTGGTTACAGGGAGCATACAACTTCTCTGTTAAAACAGCCCCACTGGAGTCCAATCTG
Source organism: Anniella stebbinsi (assembly GCA_029215795.1). Lineage (NCBI taxonomy): Eukaryota > Metazoa > Chordata > Lepidosauria > Squamata > Anniellidae > Anniella > Anniella stebbinsi. Next base: position 138,088,519 of record JARDYH010000005.1, on the reverse strand, counting down.
TTTCCAGGCACAATTCATGAAGCCTATGAAGCCTATACGGCTCGGGTCCAGGTTATCTGAACGACTGTATTCTCCCTTACGAGCCTGCTTGTGTTTTGAGATCCTCAGGGGAAGCCCTTCTCTCAGTCCCACCACCACCAGCACAGGCATGCCTGGTGGGAACGCGGGAGAGGGTCTTCTCGGTGGCTGCTCCAGTGCTCTGGATCTCCCTTCCCAGGGAAGCTAGACTGGCTCCCTCCTTGAGGTATTTCCGGAGGCACACAAAAACTTTCCTATTCCGGCGGGCCTTTGGAGAATAACATGGACCCATCTATGGTTTAAGATTTTAAATTTTAATATGTATTTTAAATGTTGAAATGTTTTAATATTGAAACCTATTTATTTTTAACTTTTGTATATCTCTTATTTATAGCTTTTAACTGTATATGTTTTAATTCTGTAATGCCGCCTTGGACCCCAGCATTGGGCAAAATGCAGAATATAAATAAAGATAATAATAATAATGACTCAAATCGAGACCCCAAAAGTTCAGGTCTGGAGCAGAATCTGCTGCCCAAATTGTTTAAACTTTTATGATGACAGCAGACACATTTCTCTCTTTCTTCTACAGTCATCTCTCTATGCCTGGCCCCTCTTCTACCCATTTCACTCTCTTTTTCTCCCTTCTAGAAAAAAATTGCTACCATCCCATGTAATTTTCTCTAAAAAGAAGCTTGCACTGACAGCAATGGAAAGTTTTCTTTCAAGCGTAATTGTCCCACAGGGGTAAGGGGTTTGAGGGGGAGGGCAACAAACAGCTATGACCCCCTTGGAAAACCCACTTGCATGGTAATTAAGCTGAGGGGGGGATCTCATTGGCATAAATGAAAGGTTATCTCCCTAAACTTAATTGACATGCTATAGGGGTTGGGGTTTACACCATGTGGGGAGATGAGAGTTAACATTTCTTTCCCCAGCTGCAGTCCCCCTTGAAAATTGCCTCCTGGATGGCGATTATGTTGAGGGAATAAACACATCCTTTAGCATCAATGGGTATCCAGTGCTCTGGGAACTAGATTCAGCTCATGTTCCGGAGGCAACATGCCTCTGGTGGTGATTCCAGTCACCATTTTCTTGCACTCACATGCCTGTGCTCTTCCTTTACGTCAGGGCTTTGGAACCTCTACACTATGTGGGGAGATGAAAGTTAACATTTCTTTCTCCAACTTCAATCGCCCTTGCAAATCGCCTCCTGGATGGCAATTAATTGCACTGAGGAAAAAAACTTCCAGACACCATCTTCCCTTACTTGCTTGCCTGTGCTCTTCCTTTATGTCAGGGTTGGGGAACCTGCAGCTCTCCAGATGTGGATGAATTAGTACTCCCATCATCGCTCATCATTGGCCAGGCTATCTGCGATTGATGGGAGATGGAGCCTGGAAGGCCATAGGTTCCTCAGCTCTTGTTCTAGAGAGTGTGGCACTGGTAATTGGGCCCACTGAGCATCGTCCTCTCTGCTGTGTTCATATGAGGGTGGTGAGTGGCAGCAGTGGCTACTCCTCATTCATTTGCTCTAACTTCCACTGCCCAAAGAAATGGAATCTGGGTGGGAGAACGAGGAGAGATTATCACTAAACAGGTGTCATCATGGGAGGAAGTCACAAGCAGTAGCTGGTCTGGAATTGGCCCTTGTTCCCTGCCCCCATGGTGAGGGGGGTCCAGGCACGTATGCAACCTATTCCCACCCTATGAAAGTCTCAGGGTCAAGACTGACATTACTTTTATTCATTGGGGCTGGTGGCTCCGATTTTGGTGCAGCTGTGAATCCATGGCTGCCTCTACAAGAGAGGTTTAATGCTCTTTCAAGGCGCTTTAAAAAATTTACCTCTACAAGAACGGAGCGCAAATCGGGCGTAGAGGCGCGTTATCTGTCCGATTATGCGCATTATCGAATGCGCGCTAAACAGCGAGTTTTATTTTGCTCCGGCCGTTAAAGCGCATTTTGCCTATGTGAACATGCGCTTATGCGCATTAACTACTTGTAAAGCGCATTTTGGTCATCCCTTAATGCGCTTCGCTGCCTCTCGCCGCCTCTCGTGCAGAGGTATTAGGCGTAAATGCGCTTCTGTGATTATGCGCATAATCGCCTAACCAGGCGCAAAAGCGAATCCTTGTAGAGGGGACCCGTGAGGGGTTTCAGTCAGAACCAGCTGGAACTCTGAAAGAGCTATCCATGGTGCTGAACCCTTCAGTGGTGATTCAGTCAGAATAAACCAGAACTCTAAAGGAACAGGTATGTCCTTTAGAGTTCTGGCTAGTTTTGACTGAAACCTAGAATGGATTAACAGCCCCATTGACATGTTTCCGGCTCCCAGTTTTACTACAGAGTAAATGCAAGATCCTTAATCCGGACCTTAACAGCATCCCCATCTCCCCACGGGTCCAGATCCGGATCTGTGCACAGCCCTAGTAAAAATAAATGGCTGAGGGGAGGCTGCAAAAGACGTGGCTGCTAGACACGGATTTACAGTAACGCTTGCCTGCTGTGGCCCTCATGAACGCCGGTCTTGGCCGGCGGCTCTCCGTCTTCCGCCCCAAAGGCATAGGGGTTGCAGCCGGGAGATGCACGTGCCCACACACTGCTTAGCCACGCCTCGAGGAATCCCTCCTAGCTGAAAAGAACCCGTGCGGTTCTTCCTGCTTTCGCCCAATCTCTATTGCAAGGCAGGCGAGGGAGGGAAAGAAGAACGGAAGGCGGGGGGAGAGAAGAAAGAAGCGGCTAAGGCGGGGTTAATACTGAAGCAGCTTGCAGAGTTGGCAGACACGTTTCTCTCTCTCCGCTCTTTTAATTGAGTCTTCGTTCTCGCTCTCGTTCTCTCCTATTCTCTCCGCCCCACTGGCGTCCGAGGCATAGATTTGGGAGGGCGGCGTTTGCTCAGTGACCACCACTAGCGCACAACGTCCCCCCCTCCACAGAAACAACAACAACAACAGCACCCCACCTCTGCCATTCCGGCTGGGCTTCGCGACCAGCCCTCGAGGCTCGCGGCACACCTCGGGGAAAGCAGGACTCGAGCGAAGCAGAACCAGCACCAGCCTAAGAAAAGGGGGGGGAGAGAAGACCAGCCCAGGCGCCCCAGTAGTAGTAGTAGCGGCGGCGGCGGCTGCCTGCCTTGCTCGCCTGTGTCCTGGGAATCTGCCTGCATCAGCTCGGAGGAGACAAGGTAAGGCTCGGGTTTGGTTGCACGTCCCTGAGTGCCGTGCCGTATTCGTTTGGGGGGCGCAAAGAAAAGAGCGGGAAAAAGAAAGACAGGCTTGTGTGGTTTTGTCTCTCCAGTGGTGGGGGTCGCTGCTGCCCTTGTAGATTTGGAGGAAGCGCTCCCACCTAAAAAGAGGAGCGGGTGACGGGCGGGGAAGACAAGCTGCCTCAGAGGCAACCGCTCTTCAGTTTTAAGCAGTCCCCGCACCGCTTCAATCCCACCCCGGCTCGCCTTCTTAGCTCCCCCTCTTCTGCACAGCACCGTCTCTAAATCCAGCTCTCTCTCAGCTTGGGTATGATTTCCGATATCCCCCTCTCCCGCTCCAACCTCTCTCCTCCCGCTTTTGCATGCATATTTTGCACGCCGGAATTTTGGACTCCTTCCACTGAGTCAATAAGTTTATTTGTGGCACACACAAGGAGCCGGACGTTTCTTCTCAGCTGCTTGTCGTCTCGTGAAGGCTAGTGCCTTCGAATTGTCCGCTGGGTTTTGCAGTGTGCCTGCAGCACTTCTGACTGTGATCGGGTTTTTGTGCGTTGTGCCCTCCCCAACCCTTCCTGCTAATCGTTCGCCGTGATTTGCCTCTTAAAGCTACAAACGTCCCACAGGCGTTTACTCCAGAGTAACTGCCTTCCGTGTTCACTCGCTGTTCAGGAGTAAGACTCCATTCTTATGCTTTACTTGGGCATAAGCAGTCCGCTGAACTCGGACTTACTTCTGAGCAAGCAAGGGCAGGATTGGGCAGCGGTGGAGGGAAGGATGGCGGAGTTTGCCACCCAAATTGACTTTGCATAAAGAGTGCTTTGGTAGGGTGGCGGCCAAATAGATTTTCCTGCAGAAATGGATAGGAAGATTATAGTATGTGTAATTGTATTCCTACCCCCGCCCCCATAAAAAAGGGGGACCAGCAGGGAACAAACGGATGGGCATCTGACTCGATCTGCCTTCCTGTGTGAGTATCTCCTCTACAATTCCCACTCAAGGTTTACCCAGAGGAGTCCAGATATGGAGATTAACTTTGCTAGATAGCAGTTATCTTTCCTAGTCACCTTTGCAATAAAGCCGAGACGGCAAGAGAAAGGAGATATGTATCATCCTCTAGTTTTTCCTTATAACAAATAGGATGAGCAAAAAGGAGAGAGGCTGGGCAGCAGTGTGGTAGATCCTGAGATAAACAGACATTTGTATGATAAACTGTGAAAGGGGGTATTGCCTGAGCTCTTGGTCCAGAGATGTTCGTTTATGTCCCTTGAAGCAAAAAAAGAAAGGGAAAAAAAGCTGACTGATATTTTGCAGAATATGCTGCAATTTGACAACAACCCACCTCTCTTGTCCCTCTGAATGTCAGAGGCAGGGAGTTGACTTTATTTTTCTTGAGCCTTGCATGTTGAAAGGAGAAGATTGGGTTTAATTGTGTGAAGATTGACACTAGACTAGGAAATGAGGCAAGATAATAAGTCATATAGGTTGTGTGTGTGTCCGTGTGTCCATGTATGCACTTGAAAGTGTACAGCTATTTGGTTATTCCATGTAAATGCTTGAACAACTTTTGCTGGATGCAAACAAGTGTTTCTTTAACTGCTTTAGGATTCTGTCTTCCCAAAGGTGGTTGTTAGCGTTCTCTGTTGCGAACAACAGAATGCAGCATGTTGTGTATACTTATCCCAGACAGAAATAGCTTGCTCACTAAACTACAAATGAAATGGTGCTGCTTGCATAACAAGTAGGACTAGTTAGCACCTTCCATACTGATTTTCATTTAAGGTAAATGAAAGCAAGCTAGTGGTTGCTGCAATACCTTATTTGTGTTTTGGAGGCAAGGATATATTACAATCAGTGATGTTTCATTCTGAAAACATGAAAATGTATTTCTCTTATATTATTTCCCATACACTCTCACGTTAAGCTTGCTGTTTGTATTTTTAAAAAACATACTGCAGAGAACTAGACATCTTATAAAGTTGTTGTAGGTTTCATTTTAAGATTGTTATAATTATTTTTGACAAAATAAATTCTGCTATCATAAGTACCAGGTTGAATGTACAGTGCAACCTATTATACAATTCATTCGTTAGAACCCTGAATACTCTAAATTAGAAATAAGTCCAACTAACTTCATTAGCATCAACTTTTCAAGTAAGAGTGAAGATGGACATTCATTCTAAAGTGTGGAATGGAAGTAGCTTCAAAGCACATTTCTTGTATTTGGAGGCATTTGTGTCCATCACACTTTTTAAGGTTGTACTTTAGAATGTGTTATCTTCCTAATTGTGTTTTTGTCAATTTAGCTTGACCTGTGTTATCCATGAGCTCATAACACAAGTATTTTTCAGTAATAACTGAAGCACTCTTGGCATGTCACCATTGGTATTAACTCCTGTCAAAAGGGTTTACATGATCAACTATTACTACAGAGTGTTTTTTTTTAAAAAAAACAATACAGTAGCAACTGCGATGGTGTGTGTGAGAATATTTCTATAATCGGAGCTGCTTTCACACTACAACTGGTAAGGGAATAGTAATGTTGATAAACACACAATCAACAAGACTTACTTAACATTAGAGTTATTACACTGGGGTGGTATTATAGCTGCCATTTTAAACCACAGTTCATTGGGAGCAAGTTCTACTGAAATTGGTGATACTTTGCCAAATATTTTGTCTAAGTAGTTACTGCCACTTGTGGAAGCAGAAAATATCTACACTTTTCCATGTATATACACTGCCTTAAATCACAGATACTGTGTTCCTTTACCTGTGATGAAATTGGGTCAGATACAAATGGATGGTAAATTGCAGGGCATGGTTATAAGCTATTAAAACCCTTTAGATGATAAAAAGTTTTCAATAGCAAGCAGGCCAGTACAGTGTGTTGTCAAACTTGTGCTGTCAAAATTCTGCATGAAACATTTGTTCCCTTTTGGAATAAATAGCTGTACTGGGTCATTAATCCATTATCTGTTTCCATATTCAGATGCTTTTCTTGAAATGTTAACATCACAGGTTACTAACCTTGATTGCATTTTGTAGATTTTGTTACGAATATCCAAATTTGGTATCTATTTTAATGGATACCCCGATCTAATAGTTATTTATTTTTCCATGTTTCCTCTCTAATATAATAGTATAGAATATTTTCCTTGTAAGTTTTTCTGCTTTCAATACAGCTGTTCATAATTTTCATAAATATATCCCTCTATAAACTTCTACCACAACTACTTAAGTGCATAAAAGCATCTCTACTCGATCAAACCAAAAGTCTATCTAATCTAGTCCAAAATGTTGTTCTTACAGTGTCCAAACAGATGCCTCCGGGAAGTCCTTCCTTTCAGTAGACAATAGTTCTGTTCTTTTACAGCATGTGGCGTCTGTCTAAGTGTGTGCTAATATTCTACCTCCACCCTTTAAACATTTTGTAGGATAATGGAAGACCTGATCCTAAGCCAATGAAAAGGCTCCTGTTGACTTTGCTATGGCCTAAAACTATTCATGGGAAGCTTTTCAGTACAACTGTTGCAATCCGGACAAAATTATCTTCTGGCTTGCTTGAAGATGGTAAATAATGTATTGCTGAAGGCTTAAAATAGTTGGAAGAAGTGCTTGCTAGTACACTGCTCTCTAGCCTTTGCAGGCCTCTGGCTAACTATATTCTGCAAGCCCCTTCGGGGTTTGGGCAAGAATATTGAGCAAAAATCCTCATAGAAGCAGCGTGTCTGTTCAAAATATCGCTCAAAAGAAACTTTTAAATTCTGGAAGGCAAAAAGAGTGAGGTCACCAAAAGTAATATAAAGATGTTACAACAACTTTGTTTCTCTTCAAAAAAGACCAGGACAGTAGGAAAATGCCGTCATTTTAGGCCATGAAGTGATTTATGATTCCAAATTCCAAATTTTGAATTAAAATTTCAATTCAAAGTAACTTCTAGTTAATAACTTCAAGTTTAATTCCAAAATAATGTGATTAGAGTGCATAATATATTTTTCTGTAGGAATTGGCTACCATTTTCTTTAACATTGGTTATCTTTAAATGAATTTGAGGGCTTAATGCTATTTTTTTTTAAAGGTGCATCAGTGTTTCTGCCAAATAAAATAGTTATTTAATATGTTTCTATACCTCCCATTATGGAAAATTAATTTCTGCTACTAATTACTATTCATACCACATTTCTAATATGCAATATACTATTATTATTAATATTATTATTATTATTATGTATTATTATTATTATTAATAATAATAATAATAATAATTTATTTGTATCCCACCTTTTGCCCAATGCTGGGCCTCAAGGCGACATTACAAAATTAAAACCTATAAATAGAAAAGTACAAAAGTTAAAAATATAATTAAATACGCTACAATATTAAAACATTCAAAATACAAATAACAATGATAAAATTGTATGTATAGGCAGAAGTCCAGACTATTCGCCAAAGGCCTACTGGAACAAAAAAGGTTTTGCCTGCCTCTGGAAGCAGACCAAGGAGGGAGCCAGTCTAGCTTCCATGGGAAGGGAGTTCTAAAGCCCTGGAGCAGCCACTGAGAAGGCCCTCTCCCACGTTCCCACCAAGCGTGACTGTGATGGTGGTGGGACTGAAAGAAGGGCTTCCCCTGAAGATCTCAGAGCACGGCCAGGCTCGTAAGGGAGAATACCAGCTTTCAGATAACCTGAACCCAACATGTATAGGGCTTTATAGGTCATAACTAGCATATGTGTGTGTGTGTGTGTGTTTTGTATATGTAAAGGTATGTTTCAGGGGGCCCAAAACAATTTTAAAATTAATGTTGATGTTGCTATGCAAGTCATTCTGTATCCATGATTATGCTACCACAAGTCAGTGAAAATACTGTACTAATCAGATTTGGGAGTTATCTTGAGTGGTGTTTTTTTAAAAAAAACAACTTTGAGTCAGGTTATTGTTTTATGACTCCTTTAGCCAGGATTAAGATTGCATGTATACCAGAAATTGACACTCTCAGTCCAGTTGCCCAAGACAATAAGCATTAAATACAAATCTACAATAAATCTGTGCTCCCACCATGTTGGCTTCATCCCACCTTATGCTAAGAACAGTTCCAAGAAGTGTTAAGAATAGGTCTTATTGCATCTCTGGGTGAGGCTCATCATTCCTTTTGTCGTCACTATTTTGGGTGTTTCTAGCCTTCCTGCTGGAAACAAAAATGATAATGCACACCTTTTGTTCTGTACCTTTTAAGTGCAAGGAGAAAACATTGTTAAAGTCTCTATGTCGTGTCCTTGCTGGACCAAAATGTCTACAATGGGTAACTCATCAGTTGTATATCCTCAGAGAGCGTGTCCAAAGTTTATTTTCCTGTAGCTAACTGTTCTGTTGGGTCTTCATTTGGAGCCTGTCTCTGTCAATTGTCCAGTGGGTAATAACCATTGCTTTATCTTCCTATCCTCTTTCAGCTTGTCAGATAAGAGTTGTGTCTCTGTCTTCTGCTATGGAAGCTCTTGCTAAAACTCAAAAGTCTGTACAATTACCTATCTTGGGTATGTTTCAGTAGGCTTTATCTTTTGCTTTGTGTGTGTATGTGTGTGTGTGTAGGGTGACCAGATAAAATCCAGATCAGGGCTCATGTAACTAATAGTTGTAGAGAAAAGGGAATTTCAGCCAGTGTCATTTGTATGCAATTAGTTCCTGGTGAAATTCCCTCTTCATCTCAACTGTTAAAGTTGCAGGGGCCCTGCCTTCTTTTGTATATGGTCACTCTAGTATAGTGCCTGCACCTTTAACTGTTGTGATGAAGAGGGAATTTCATCAGGAACTAATTGCGTACAAATGACTCTGGCTGAAATTCCCTTTTCTCTACAACTGTTAAAGTTACATGAGCTCTGACCTGGATTTTATCTGGTCACCCTATGTGTGTGTGTATGTGTCCCAGTTCTGTTAATCCTATTCCTCAGTAAAGCCACCCTTACAGTTAAAAAGAAGGGTGGAAGCCATACATATGACAGCACGTTCTCACTTTCCCTTCCCCGTTGTATCTCCCTGTACTCTCTCCAAAACCTCTTCTAAGAGTTGGTGTGTGTACGTGTGTGAATGCGGAGAGGGTAATCAGGAAAGGCCTGCCGCAGTTGGAAAGAAAAAGAGAGAAAATTGGATGGAGGCAGCTTGCTCTAGCAGGAACATTGATTTGATGTCACTTAAAAGGGACTGGGTTGTTGGCTCACACTAATGTTTAAGGGAAAAGTCCATAGGACAGAGCATATGCTTTACATGAAGAATGTCCCACGTTCTTGGATGTGTTCTCTCTGTAGGGGTGGGTGTTTGTGGTATAGTTTTGGTTTGTGTGTTCGGGGAGATCTTATTATTAATGTGGATTCAAAGGAGTAGGGTTTTTGTGGTGTGGGGGAGGGGAGCTCAGACCCCACCTGTGCCTTGAACTCAGATTTTAGGGTGAGTACAAGATTGTGTACTTTTGAAATGGGTGTTCTGGGGCTGGTCTATTTTGAGATCCATTTTGTGAATGGGCAAGCATGCCATGGCAGCTACTTTGTGATAGACCACAACACATCCTCAAAAAAATAAAAATGTGTCCACTGGTTGAGAACCTCAGCTTTAGTCTGAACATTGCCTATGAGTTATTCAGTTATACAGACTTCTGGAATGTCTGCATAGGAGACCTTCCTAGATTTGTTAGATGGTAGCGGCCTATCTTTTACCATCTTAGAAAAACCTTTAGAAATCACCTGTTTTTTTTAAAAAAATTGCACTGATGTGAAAACAGAAACTTTTCTGACTTTTTAGTAGTACACTGAGAACTATCAGGAGAGAAGAGAATGCTGGGAAACAAGAAGAAAATAGGCTCACTATGGCTGGCCTGCAAAGTGTATTGTGATGAGAGAAAAGCAGGGAGATGGGCAAAAGAGGGCTCAAAGGTGAGATGGGCCCACTTGCTTGCATGTACTAAAGTCTCGGAGAGTTTAGCATTATATTCATGCTTTATGTTCACCAAAATCAAATAGAAAGTACCACTTCCTGGAATGTCTCACTTCAGACTTTGGTGGAGGTTCAGCTTTTTGAATAATCCCTCCCCACTAAAAAATGGAAGCATGCACACCACGGAGAGGGTTAGACTTTGATGTCCATGTTTATTCGTTTGTGTGTGTTTGTGTTTTATACGGGGGAATACTGGAAAATACGATTCAGGCAACTTCCTTCCCCGAAAGCTTTGTAGTCTAAGGTCTAAACTTTTCCTTATGTGGGAGATATAAACATTTCTGTATTTATTTTTATTTATTTATTATACAACACAATAATAAAAAAATACAATAAACAGCATCCTGAATTGTATATATAATGAGAAGCAGCCATTGGAGCTTGCCAGTTTGAGTGGAGGAGCTAAAGGAGCTCCTTACTCTTTCTTGCTATTTGCTCCCAATCACTTCACCTTAAGCTGCTTTTTTGGGGGGGGTAAGGAATGAAAGGTGTGGAGTCTCCATATCCTTCTCTCCAAAGGGAGGGTAGCACCTTGGGAGGGGCTGATTTAGAGCAAATGGAAATAAATATTTGCAGTGGAAAACAACAGCACTAGTCCACATCTTATGTGTTCGGCTATAAATTTGTAGAGTCCAGGAAGGACTCTACCATACCCCCCCCCAAACATATAGCATAGCTTTATACCTTCTCCCTTGCCTTTTTATTGTGTAGCGTGTTTGTATATCTTAACCTTTCAATCTTTATCAATTCTCAGTTCTGTAATGCAAGCTAATTTTCTGTAGTACTCTACACTGGAACTGTCCGTGAAATGAAATATTATACTTCAAGCGAAATAGAGATTTGTAAAAGTGTAAAGACCTGGTTTCCTGGTTGTTTTGTTATTAACGTATGAAGTCAAAGGAAGAAGTAGGAATTCCTTTCTTTGAAAAGCCAACGAAAACTTGTAGGGAACTTACTAGAGATTTTGTTGTTCTGGTGTTAACTTTGTTCGTTCTAAATCATCAGTACTCATAGTTCCAATAATATTTAAGTTCCATAGAAGGTGACACTCCAGAAGATGCATTTTATTCCATTAGTGTTGTACTAAACAAGGGACGTTACGTCTTGTTAAAAAAAAAAAATCTCCTATTTCTAATTGTGCTGGAGATCTCTCGGGGGTTAACCTGGTAACCCTACTTCAAATTACTTTTTGTTGAGAAAATGTCATAGCATCCCATACTAACTTTTAGGGGGTAAATAGTCTGCATGCTGAAAGAGAGAGACTGTTTTCCTATAAAAGCTGGGCAGCTGGGCAATGTTCAGCAGATACATTTTTTTTGTCACTGCAACACCAGAAGCAGTTGCAATTTACATGTTAAGAGCTATTTTGGTTCCATTCCTAGAAATCTTTGTTGTTTGCAATATCTTTATACAATGAATTGTCTTGACAGTGTCCCTTTTAAAATAACATTGGTAAATTGTGTAACATGTTCTACATTTATCTACTATAAAATGGTTTTATGCAAATGAATGGAATTGTTCAAGAGCAGCCTTCTCACTCTGGTGCTGTACATATATTTGGACCTCAATTCCCATCAGCCCCAATCAACATGGCCAATTGTCAGGAATGCTGGGAGTTGTAGTAAAAAAAAATCTGAGGCACTAAATGTGGAAGGCTGATCTAGAGTAAGCAGATACAGACAAACAATGCATGGCCACCTGGAAATAAGACCTGCAGTGTTCAGTGGTGTTTACTCCTAGTCCTAGGTATGTGCAGCCTTAGTTTCTCTGATGTATCAATAAATAGGCATATCAATGTATTGTAGAATGTTGTTTTATAAGACTAACAATATTACTAGAGGCATTTGAAAATATCCACTGGAAATACTGGTATTGGGTTTTTTGAGGCATCACTAATACATCAGACACTGCTATAGTCATGAATATCAACAAGTAAGAGGAAGGAAATCAAATCTACCAATGCCTGGTTTTGATTGTAATTTAGTTAAACTGCTACATTTGCTGTTATCAGTAGTGGCAAATATAAACATATGCCACTGGTGGCTCATTGAACTGATTATCAGCTCAATTATTCGTAGCTGCTAAGTCTAATTCACCTAAGTATATAATACACGACTCACTTCTTGTTGCCTATAAATCACTTTTTATCAACTACATACTTTTACCCTAAACAAAAGATGCAACGTTAATTCTCAGTTCGTTTGTATTTGCTTAGAATGGTGATGTCTAAAAGAAGACACAGTAATCCAGCTGAGATTAACCAGTGCCATATTGAATGATGCAATCTTTTCTCTGTCACTTTTTCCTCTTTATTTTATTTCATTTTATACTTTTCAGTCCAGCATTCCAACTACTCAAGGTAATATTGAATATCAGTCATGTCCTCTGTTGGTTTTGCAATTCCTTTCAATTGTTTTTCTTGTTAGCAAGTTTGACCATACTCATTTCTTTCTCTGGGGATCATGTGGCCCTCAGGTGTATTGGACTACATCTCCATAAATCCTGATCATTGTCCATGCTGGCTTGGGCTGATGGGAGTAATCCAACAGCATTTGGAAAGTCAGAAGTTCCCCACCCTTGCTTCAAGCCATTAAAAAAGATACAAAATGGAAATGGTCAAACTCTTGTGAATTTTGTGTTAACATCTTAACAATGAATAATTGCTTATGGCGCTTTATATTAAAATAGGTTATTGTAATTTATCAACCCATATACTTCTGGAAAGGCCATACAAGATATTGTGCTGTATGAATTGTGAGCGTTACTTTAAATGACAAGTTCATTTTCACACTGGGACATGGTAGACAGCAAGGAGGCTTATGGCTGGAAAAGATTACTTACACACTGTACTTACCTTACAGTCTGTTTTGTACATAACTCATTTGGCTTGTAAATAAATGCAAACTTAATTCTTTTAAAAAGATGTATATCACTCTCTAAATCATTCTTTTGATTTCAGAAACTATTATAATGTAATCTGTGTCACACAAGCTCTAACATCATTTTAAATTCCTTCCATGTATTTATGGTTTATTTTTTATGTCTGGTCCATTGTTTTTTGACATTGTACATTTGTACACAACCTGAAAGAAAAGGGTTTTTAGAATTAATGGTATGAGAGGACCATAGCAACCCTCTCCCAAGGCTTACGAAATCATTCTTGAGAGATTCCAAAATGAATAAGCATAATAGGATTTATTGTACTTGTAAAAATTAGAGTCAGGTTCTCTCCTATTTGTCCACTGGTACTTATCCTTAACAGGTAAGGCTCTACCTTCAGTATGAAATGGTTCAATCCAGATATAGGTTTACTATCCCAGTGAAATTAGGACTTAAAGTAAAAACAGAAATTACTTCAACTATGTTCCTAACCAAAATCTCTCTCTCCCCCCCCCCCCCCATTTTTCCTCTATAATAATGCAGACCCTGGTCTGGATAGGGATTAGGGGTGGGTATGTGGGAGGGCTTTTAAGTGCAAAATCAAAAAGAGTTCCTCTTGCATTGTAAATTATGAATTACATGTTAAATAGCAACACATTAATTGGTTAATTAACAATTTATGTGTGGCAGATATCTGGGTATTTCTCCCCTCCCTCATTTTACCATATTTGGTTTCCATAACTTAAGGTTGTATTAAAGGCCTTGAATTTATTGCATTTCTATGCCACTCAGTAGCTGAAGCCCGTAGGCTACATGTGACATTCTTAGGCAGTTGCTGGGCCTCAGCATTGGATAGGGATCACCAATTCTAGGGCCAGTTCTCATGTCATGATAAGCTACCCTTAAAATAAGCCATGATGTGCTAACCCACATTAACTCCTTATAGAGGATCGGGCGCTCTGCAACTTGCCATGGCTTCCCCCCTTAGTCTTCCAGCGCTATTCCCTGCATGTATCCCATGGTCCTTTGCAGACAGCTCCATATTTATCGTCCTTCCTATGGAGGAAAATGTTTCTGGCTTCCCATCCTACTCCAATTGCTACCTCTTTTCAGAGGGAAATTTTCCAGGTGGAGTAGGTAATTTACAAGGAAATTGATAAGGTGAATGTATTACTGCAGACTGTATATAGTGGACAAGTGAATCTTGTGCATTTGCAAAGGGCAGGGTGGAAAATAATAATACAAAAAAAATTGTGCACATCTGTGCACTTGAGAAGCACCTAAAAAAATTATAAGAAAAATTACAAACTAATTTGTGTACTTCTGAAGCACAGCCATATAGGTTAGTTGTATGGTCAAATATATATTGTGTGTTGACACTCTGAAAGAACTTTAATAGGTTGGTGAGGCAGGACTTCCCTTTGCAGAAGCCAAGGTGATTGTTCCTCAGGAAGGAACAATTCCCCACCCTGAGCTTTCAGAAACAAAAAGATGTTTGGAGATCCAATCATAGATCTGTCATTTTCACAGCAAACTACCTCTAAATGTATACCTGTGGCTATCTCCGTCCAATTTCTGTTGCAGCCAATTAGGGCAAGACAGCTGGCTTCGAAAGGCATGAGTGTGGCTAGCTTGCAGTTATAGATGATCCAGCTTAGCTGATATGGAATGTATGCCTCGGGTGTGAAACTAGAGTCAAGCCAGAAATGATTGACTGCTACTTGAGCCCCTTTGGGAAAAAAGAATCTGACCCACTTTAAACTTGGCTAAATCTACACTTAGTTTTCAAGTATTTTCTGTTTTTGAGTTCTTGGTCATTACACTTGCAATTTATTCTTCTGCTTAGATAAATCTGTACTTACCATTTCTTACTTTAAAACTATACGCTAGCTTTACTCCTTTTAAGATTAACTTTAGTCTAGGTCTAACTGCAGTTAATGATTAACTTAGCTACCAGAGTTGAGAAGCTGCAAGCTTCTACAGAATTACTTCAGGACTCAGCTCCTACTACTTTTAGTGATTTCTGAACAGCTTTCCGAAAAATAACACCACTGATATCTGCTGATTTAGAATGGCAAGGTTCATCTGCTTATTTGCTCTCCCAGCCTATCAAATACATTTTTGAACGTTAATCAGTGGCTGGCTTGTGAAAATAATGATTCGTTTAGCAATTAGTAGAATAAGACATTTAAAGAAGAAGGTTAAAGATATCAGGTTTTAATAGTAAGAGTGACCTCTTCTCTTGTGTGGATATCATTGTTCAATTGTGCAGCTACAGAATGCCCTCTGCTGAACATGTATATAAGTAGAGGACTAAGAACCACTTTTTCAAGGTTGGGGTACATATTTTAATCAAGATTTCAAATGAAGCTTTGAAGTAGACATGCAAATAAGGTTTTTATAGATGCAGCAGATTGGTAATTTGAACATGCAAATCACTTTGAATTATAATATTTTTCATTATTTTTAGCATATCTGAATGCCCACTTTCATTATAGAGCTATCCTTACGATCCAGGGAAACTTTGTTTTGTTTTCAATTAGCTAGATGAAGACATTCAGGTTCTCTTTAAAAACAATTTTACTGCTTTGATTTTAATTTGAAATCTACACAGCCAATTTTTTTGTGATTACGTATGTAAAGCAAGCTTTTGCATGTATGACTGCAGTTCAGTTTCTAATACAGAGAAATTGTGCGGAGCCAAAGGTTTTGTAGCCCTTGCTGCCATTGTTGGTCAGCATACTCCATCGTCCTCCCACAAAATGGTTGAAATCCCATTTCGCTAGCAACAAATGGGGCAACAAAATTGGAGAAAGAGTTTTGGCTCAGTCCTACTTCAGATTAGTAAAGTGTATGTAGCTGTAGGGAGGTGGTGGTGGTGGTGGGTATGGTTGAAAGCTGATCTCACTCAGCCTATGCTGAAACAATTTCTCTTGCTTGTAAGCCGACATATTTCGAAGCAGGTGCTTCTGTAACTTCAGTACAGAAAGGAAGGTAGTGATGATGGGTGGGGTTGGATAGCTGGTCTGTCTTAGCCACAGCTGGAAGAAATTCCTGCCATTTTTCCTATTGCCATTTCGTTCTTCAAGAGCTAAGTAAATGTTCCACCAGCCACACACATTAGAGCCCTGATATTTTTTTCTTGTTCTTTAGAAAAGCAAATTCTAAATGGTTTATGAATCGTTACGAATAGGGAAAGAACACTTAATCGTTTTCATACTGCCAAGTCTCACTGCCCATTGCTTTCCTCCCTTGGAGTTTTGAATGAGCCTTTCACATTGCTTCTTTGTACTCAGTTGCAGCCCCTGAAGCTGCTTCTCTAAATTAAAGTAATGGGGCAGTTTCTAATATTGCCACTGTCCTTCCACTCAATCTGTCACCCCAGGGATACCGAACATTTTTCTGTCCAAGGAAGGGTGAATCCATTCTAGAGAAGATCTTGGGGACCACAATCCAGAGTGGAAGGTAAAAGGGGTGGGACCAAAAATACCAATGTATTTTCGCTTAAAGCTCTTATTGCTAGTAACTAAGCCTTAGGAAACACATTTCGACCTTTTAGAATGGAGGAAAACTGCATAACCACCATTGGTGGTTTCGGAAAAGGAGGTGAGTCCATCAGGGGAACTCCAGAAGACCAGATTGGAGGGCTGGATGTCACCCCTGGGCCTACAGTTCTGGGCCTACAGTTCTGCACCCACAGGACTGACTTGCAGTGCAATAGAAACTAATGCTTCTTTGTGGTCTCTGTGCATTCTCACATATGGGCTCTGCGCTTGTGCGGAGCTTGCATGTGTGAATGCACAGATGACCATTCGAAGAACCACAGTTACAGGTAAGCAACCTGTCCATCCTAAAGCAACTCTGGAAATGAGTTGAGACTCTAGTTTCTTGAATGGGACAAATCAGTGGAGTTTCGGCTTCAGAATTACCATTTTGGCTCATTTCCAGTTGGTTTAGGAAGTGCTAGTTTCTCATAGTACTAATGGAGGGTCGTGCTGGTGTGTGGGCAGTGTTGGATACTTCCCATGGTGTCCGAGTTCTAATATATGTGTACATCCTTAAAATGTAGCTTCAGTTGTCATTACTTCATAATGCCAGTTGCCTTAACCCTGAAAACAAAGGTATTAAGTAATGTGGCTAGTAGGGTATTCATACCTACCCATTTGTCCTGCATCTGAATGCGCTGGACAAACCTAAATGGGGCATCTTTTTTGCATAGTACCTGTGCATGAAAAATCCAGTCTTTATAGACCTAAATCATGTAATTGATTCTCATCTTTTTGTGAGCTATTGTCATAATTGTACTGTAAGAGTTGGATTTTTATTGCATTTTTATTACATTTGTGCTAGGTAAGTAAACAAGACTGTGTAGATGTCCAGTGGGTCTGAAAATGAGAAATACTTTGCGATAAGTGAGAATGTCTTATGTCTCATTGTCCTGCCATGATTTGCTGGTAAATATGTCAGACATAGCCCAGAGGCGCCTTTCCCACTGCAATGGCAAACTATTTAATTATATATATATTTCTCTCTCTCATTCTGATAATAGAATAAATAGGAGGAAGGAAGACAAACAAGATGAAAACGCTCATCTGATCTCTTTGCTTCTTTTGATCATATGTACCGCTCTCTTCTTTTGATCATATATACCCCACTGCAGGGTACCTAACACTGACCTGTTATTGTAACTGGGACTCCGTATAAATCCAGTGATGCTCATTACAGAAGTATGTGTCTTTTTGAAAACTTTGGTAAGCTGTTGCAAATCTATGGCATTGAAATTTACTATTGATTTTGGATATTTCTGTAATTCAGTTGTAATGATAATTGAGGGTGTAATTCACTGTAATTCAGTGTTTGTACCCTGATTGGTCTGCAAATGGCCTTCAACATTTTTTCTGTAATATTTTCATTATGATCTTGTGGACTACCTAAAAGGCATCGTTGACCATAGTTTAAGAAGTGCTATTCTACCTAGACAAAATGTGATATAATATTTTCTGTTGTCATTGCAAATTTTGCCTTTTGTACTCTTAGTCATCTTCATTCCTGCTCTCCCAAGTTCTTCCTGTCTCATGATTGTGCTCTTGAGCTATGACACTCAGAACTGAAGATTATTTCAGTGGCATGATTTTCTAGGTCCAGTGCAAAAGTAGAACCTCCTGTGGACTAAATGCAGTAGTATCCAGTAGACAATCAGATGCAGCGGACCGTTCAGAGTTTGTTTTTAAGCTGAACTTTGGGAGTAGGGGCAGCTTGCCAAAGTCATATTAGGCCATGCACTTCAGTTCTCCAGGTCCTGTCAAGACTGGCCATGATCTTGGCAATGAATGAGTGACCCAAAGCAAGTACAAGGTTCAGTGAGAGTTATGATTCCATTTCTCTCTTTAAATTTGAGAGCATCCTTATTTTCTCCAAGGGTCTGCTGGTCAATGATACTAAATTGATATTGTCACAAAGAGCAGTCTCTATATGCTTTATACCCTTTCCCCTTGACTCTCCTACATTCTGATTTTGGTGTACTCATTTATTATTTAATCTGTGACTGTATAAAGACACTACGTTTTTAACCAAGGCTCTATTAACTGACATAATTGCTAGCATATGCCATCTCCAGTTTCGCTCTGTGTCCATGTGCTGGATTTTGTGAGATACTGCTAGTTTTGGGATTCAGTCATATAGCTAAAATTTTAGTTTAGAGTGCAGTTTGGCGTAAACATACTTTATCTGATATTTTTCTGTACGATATTTTGCTTAATATGGCTATTCAGCTTTACAAAGACTTAATATTTTAAAGATTCAGAGATAATATTCAAATCAAGAAAAAGGGTATGGTGAGTATGGAAATTGAGAATATGTCTTGTTCTCCCAAGATGGCAGGGATTATATATTTTTGTTGACCTCTCAATGCCACTTAATAGCTATTTATTAGCTAAAGGGTCAACTGATACAGGGTTTTCTTCTGGGCCACTAAACTCTTGAATTCCAAACAGATGTCCAGTTTGCTATCTGTGTAGCACCATCCAAGGTACTTTGTACATAATTACCTTGCTTCCTCTATTCCTGGCACTTAGTGTCTGATTGAAAGCCCCCCCCCCCCCAACTCTAATTTAAACCTCTAATTTTGGTTTCTCAGATAACCATGAATTTGGCTTCTCTATACTTGAAAAAGTGCCACTGATACTTGGTAAAGGACTTGGCACCATCTAGAGTATACTCTCACTGCATTCATCAGAGAACAGCTTGGCTGTTGAGACTCTCAGCTTGTTTCTGGCAGCATCCAAATGAAGGTGAATTACCTTTATTCATTTTTTTCTGCATTTTATTCATGTCTGTCTGAAATTTTTTTTTGAAACTCTGGGAATAATAAACTTGATGTCATGCTTAACACAGCCAAAGTTTTATTCTAAAACTGATATACAGCAGAGGTTGAACGCACATGTGATCAGGAAAAAAAATAAAGCTAAACATATTTCCTATAAAATTCCAGACACATAATCCTTGTGATAACAGAATTCGTGAGGTGACCTTAAATGTTTGTTGTCACTAGTAATTGCAGATGTCAGGTGGAAAAACTAGTAGTCAAATACATCTAAGGATGAGGAGCAGTGTGGTTAGACTGACATCAATGTATTCTCAAGCCAAGTGGAAAACAAAGCACAGGCTTGGAATCCTTCAAAGGTCAAACTAATTTTCAGTTGTATGACAATGGGTAATCTTGCTAGCAATAGAAAGTTGATTGCAAAGACTGCTTGGTTTTCTTCTTTTGCTTCCATGATTTATTTTTCTGGTAATTTCAGAGGTTTCAAATAACATTTTGCCATTTAATTTAGTTTGGTGAAATTCTTCTGAATAGTTGTCTGAAGCTCAAAACTCTGCTGGCTGTTTGATTTCACTGTCATATGACCCATGCACTGAAAATGCTGCAGAATCTTATCCATTGAGTTAACTGATATATTGATTCCTAATTGTTTCTCTAGTGCAAAGCATGATATTTATGTCCATGTGAGATAGTAAACAAATTAGTAAGAAATTCTAGGCCATTATTTTCCTCTAGGATTTTTGGTCTTCTCTACAGCCATGAAAGTTGTATCATTGCATCTCTTACATTGAGCTTGTATGCTCTTCTTCTATTTTCATCTGCTCCCTATATCCTACTTTCTGATTTTCTGGATGGCATCTCAGATTACTACTGCACTACTGTAAATCCAAGTAAATGCTTTATAATTAGCTATGGGCAGGCCATAAGGATTTCCCCAGCAAATTATGAGGCAGACCAGTGTAGCATGTTTTAGATTGGGGAACCAAAACAAAGTTGCCAACTATATGAATTAGTCTATAAATGACAATCAGAATTAGTCACTTCATTAGTCTTCACTTACAGTGATGTAGTAGAGCCAAGATTCACAAGGACCCAGTGCAATCCTCACAGGAGCTGGGAAGAAATGAATTTTACTAGCAACAATATATTGGGTAGGTTCACATGTAACACTAAGCTATCCTGAGGGATGAGCCACTATGGGTTGTTTGTTTGTTCATCAACAGATAATCAGGTGTGTGGCTGCTTAGCATGGCTTGTTTCCCCTCTGTCCTCCAGCCTGTTCCCTGCCGTATCCCAGTGTTCTTTGCATGGCAACCGGTCTTGTCTCCTTGTCCTGCCCCTCCCCAGCTTCGATCACCACTCCTTTTCATTCACATTTTCCCCCTTTCAGTGCCTCAGAAGCACTGAAAAGAGATGAACAAAGGGCACTAAAGTGGGAGGGGGGAACCATGTCTCCCACCTGGCAATGTATCCTCTCACTGTTGTCTTAAACTGACACTTATTTCTGGAGTAGAAGGCGATCGAAGTCTACTAGTAGTGATGACTATATTCTGCCTCCAGTGTCAGAGGCAGTAAGCCTATATGCACCACTTGCTGGGGAACATGGGTGGGAGGGTGCTGTTGCCCTGTCTCCTGCTTTGTTGGTCCCTGGCTGACAGCTGGTTGGTCACTGTGTGAACAGTGTACTGGAATAGATGGACCCTCGGTCTGATCCAGAATGGCACTTCTTATGTTCTTATGTCAGTGGCCTCTTCACTTTTAAACTTCCCAGAGTCTCTAGCCAGTCCAGAAATTTATTTTTTTTAATTTATTTTTTAAACACCCTTTACAAATCTAAAGTTACTTTGTTGCCTTAGAACAGCCTTCCCCAACCTGGTATCCTCCAGATATTTTGGACTTCAGCTTCCATCCGCCTCGGTCAGCATAGCCAATGGGCAGGAATGCTAGACATAGTAATCCAAAACATCTGTAAGGCACCAGGTTGGAGAAGGCTGCTGTAGGAACATCAAGTTCCTAAAGTTATATTATGTGGAACTTGGTTTGCTCATAAAAGTATCATTATATTTAAAAACCTTTGGAAGTAAACTTAGTAAATTTGTAGTTATTCTCTGAATAAACCATTCTTTTAAATGTAAGATACCAAACATGATAATTATTAGGGATGTGCACTGACCCCCCGGATCGGATCGGATAGCGGATCGGAATCGGACCTGGGGGGTCGGATCGGATCGGATCGGATCGGAGGCTGGTCGGATCGGATCGGACCAGATGTCCGATCCGGATCGGACGCCATTTTGAATGCTTTTTCCCATAGCCAAGTATTGTTTTACAAAAACGCCTATAACTTTTTCATTTTTAAAGATAGAAGGATGAAACTTGGGCACATTGTAGACTGGTTAGGGGTAGTTATCTGTGAGAAATTTCAGAAAGATTGGTGCATGCATTTTGTGGCAATTAATTTTTTAATAAATACCCAGGAATGCCTATAACTTTGTCATTTTTAAAGTTACACACATGAAACTTTGCCACATTGTAGGGGGTACCTTGGGACCTATGTGTGTGAAATTTCAGAAACGTAGGTGCTTGTCTTGTGTGGCAATTAATTTTTAGAAAAATGGGTAGTAGTGGGGTAAATACAGTTACGCCTCCCATTTTTTTATTTTTGAAGATACAAACAGGAAACTTGGGCACATTACAGGTACCACTTGCCTTGATATGTGTGTGAAATTTCAGAAACATTGGAGCTTTCCTTGTGTGGCAATTAATTTTTGAAACAATGAGGAAAGAAACACCTATAACTTTGTCATTTTTAAAGTTACACACATGAAACTTTGCCACATTGTAGGTGGTACCTTGGGACCCATGTGTGTGAAATTTCGGAAACGTAGGTGCTTGCCTTGTGTGGCAATTAATTTTTTAATAAATACCCAGGAATGCCTATAACTTTGTCATTTTTAAAGTTACACACATGAAACTTTGCCACATTGTAGGCGGTACCTTGGGACCTATGTGTGTGAAATTTCGGAAACGTAGGTGCTTGCCTTGTGTGGCAATTAATTTTAGAAAAATGGGTAGTGGTGGGGTAAATACAGTTACGCCTCCCACTTTTTTATTTTTGAAGATACAAACAGGAAACATGGGCACATTACAGGTACCACTTGGCTTGATATGTGTGTAAAATTTCAGACAGCTGGGTCCAGGCATGTGGTGGCAAGGTATTTTTGAAACAATGAGGAAAGAAACGCCTATAACTTTTTTATTTTAAAAGTTAGAAGTCTGAACATTGCTCACTTTGTAGATGGGTTAGGGGTAGATATGTGTCAGAAATTTCAGAATTATAGGTCCAGGCATTTGATGGCTATGGAATTTTTAAATTACATGTTTCAAAAAAATTTCTACAGAGGCCAGGTCTTCCCCTCCCGCTTCCCGCGAAGAAAAGGAAACACTCTCTCGTCTCGATCCCTTTGATCCTTGCTAGTAGTATCCATTACAGGGCTCGTGTTTCCTTTCCTACTTTCACTTATCAAGCAGAACGGCTGAGCCTAGCTGAGTTTTGCAGCCATGCGTGCAAGGAAGGATCACTCTGGTCTCGATCCCTTTGATCCTTGGTAGTATCCATTACAGGGCTCGTGTCTGCTTGAGTACAAAGTGAAAAGTGAAAGTAGGAAAGGAAACACGAGCCCTGTAATGGATACTACTAGCAAGGATCAAAGGGATCGAGACGAGAGAGTGTTTCCTTTTCTTCGCGGGAAGCGGGAGGGGAAGACCTGGCCTCTGTAGAAATTTTTTTGAAACATGTAATTTAAAAATTCCATAGCCATCAAATGCCTGGACCTATAATTCTGAAATTTCTGACACATATCTACCCCTAACCCATCTACAAAGTGAGCAATGTTCAGACTTCTAACTTTTAAAATAAAAAAGTTATAGGCGTTTCTTTCCTCATTGTTTCAAAAATACCTTGCCACCACATGCCTGGACCCAGCTGTCTGAAATTTTACACACATATCAAGCCAAGTGGTACCTGTAATGTGCCCATGTTTCCTGTTTGTATCTTCAAAAATAAAAAAGTGGGAGGCGTAACTGTATTTACCCCACCACTACCCATTTTTCTAAAATTAATTGCCACACAAGGCAAGCACCTACGTTTCCGAAATTTCACACACATAGGTCCCAAGGTACCGCCTACAATGTGGCAAAGTTTCATGTGTGTAACTTTAAAAATGACAAAGTTATAGGCATTCCTGGGTATTTATTAAAAAATTAATTGCCACACAAGGCAAGCACCTACGTTTCCGAAATTTCACACACATGGGTCCCAAGGTACCACCTACAATGTGGCAAAGTTTCATGTGTGTAACTTTAAAAATGACAAAGTTATAGGTGTTTCTTTCCTCATTGTTTCAAAAATTAATTGCCACACAAGGAAAGCTCCAATGTTTCTGAAATTTCACACACATATCAAGGCAAGTGGTACCTGTAATGTGCCCAAGTTTCCTGTTTGTATCTTCAAAAATAAAAAAATGGGAGGCGTAACTGTATTTACCCCACTACTACCCATTTTTCTAAAAATTAATTGCCACACAAGACAAGCACCTACGTTTCTGAAATTTCACACACATAGGTCCCAAGGTACCCCCTACAATGTGGCAAAGTTTCATGTGTGTAACTTTAAAAATGACAAAGTTATAGGCATTCCTGGGTATTTATTAAAAAATTAATTGCCACAAAATGCATGCACCAATCTTTCTGAAATTTCTCACAGATAACTACCCCTAACCAGTCTACAATGTGCCCAAGTTTCATCCTTCTATCTTTAAAAATGAAAAAGTTATAGGCGTTTTTGTAAAACAATACTTGGCTATGGGAAAAAGCATTCAAAATGGCGTCCGATCCGGATCGGACCTCATCGGATCGGATCGGATCGGATCGGAGGTTGTCCGGATCGGATCGGATCGGATCGGATTTTCCCGATTTTGGGTCGGATCGGATTCGGATCGTGGATCGGATCCGATCCGATGCACACCCCTAATAATTATATGAGCAAACCAAGTTATACATAAGATATTTTAGGTTCCTATTTTATGTCTGGTAAGACAAAACTTAAGCAAATACTACATGAAATATCTGAATCATCCTAGAAGCCAGAAGAATCAGGAAGAACTAGAGGCAAAGGAACACTGGTGTACAACATCTGTTCTTGCTTGTAAGGAAGTTTAGGGAAATTCCTAAATCTCTTCCTGTCCATGGGGTGGAGCTTAGGGAAATCTGATCTGAAGGAAAGGCTATTAAAGAACCTTTACACAATCTCAACCTATTATTTGAAGAGCGACATTTTATTCAATTTGTAAATAATTTCTGTTACTTGCTCTTGTTCATTTTGAAAGGTTGTCTCTAGAGATGGTGTCAGTTTCATGCATATACCATAGGAACCAGGCTACTGAATTTCCTTTAGGTAAAGAGGATTTATTCTTGTGGCAGCAGTTAAACGGTTTTATAGCTTAGGCAGTATTACCTAATGGTGAGGTCTAATTGAGAACTATTTTAAAAACTGTAGCAGTGAGTTCTGTAGACCCAAGCCCCGAAGATAATTAAAGAAACATTGGTGCAATAACCCACAGGCTGTTCCATCGCATCAGGATAACCTAGTGTTTTTCGTGGGTTTTTTCACATATGGGTTTTAGATTATAACTATATTTACTGGTATAGCATCTAACCAGAACAAACCCAGAAACACAGGATTCCACAGAACAAAACCCAAGCTGTCAAGAATGCACATTTTTTTCCATATTATGAGATGGTGATTCTACTTATATGCTAAGAAACTGAACATGACTTGGAGCACCCCTAAATGTCTGTCATTAAAAGATACATTAGATCAATAATTGTAATAAGGAATGGAAGAAATAACTATGCTATGAATCTTACAGAGAAGTTTTTAAAAATCCCCCATTATTTCATTATAACAATATATTAACACATTGTCTTAACTTATAAAAAAAAATATTTGATAATCCAAAGCTGTTCAATTTTTTAGAAAAAATAAATAAAAGTAATCCTTGGGGGAAAAGTGGAAGGTCCCAATTTCCCCCCAAGCCTGCATATCTTTCAGAGCTATGTGTACAGATACAATTGTCAATAAAAGGGCCTACGTTAATGTTCTGGGGTTATAGACACATGTGGACCTGAAGGAGCTTGCAACCAGCAGAGATATTCAAAGTATTTTCTCTCCATTTTAAGACTTGGTTGATTTTAATAATGTATTCATTTTATATGTTTTAACCAGTTTTAGATATTTTATATTGTTTGTATTGATGTTGTTCCCCGCCTTGATCCAGAGGGAGAGGCGGGTAAGAAATAAATACATTTATTATTATTATTATTATTATTATTATTATTATTAATTTCTTTGTTAAAGTTTATAGCCATTTTACTTAGGGAGAGAATGGAAATATTCAGGCAGTTTTCTACATAATTACTCATTAAGCAATAGAACTGCTCCTGTTTTCAGGAGTTAGATTTTAATGAAGTAATTTTACTCAAATGTATTTATACAGTTTTTGTTGTTTGTATTGACTAGTATTATCCCAGTTTATGACATTTTGCCACATAACTTATGACTATCAGACTGCTTTTTTCAAAGCAGTTTTTTTTGCGGGGGAGGGGGGAATTAATAAAACAATCTTTTACTATTCAAGTGCAAGGCTAGCAGGTTTGTTCTTCCTCTGTCAAGACTTGTTTAATTGATTTACCACAAATGTCTTTAGTGGTGGTTGCCATATTGCTGACTAAATGTGTACTTCCTTTTTAGAGAAAAGTCATTCATATTACATGGTTACATGCACTTCACTGCCCTTAGTAGAATGTTAGCACAAGTTTCTTCTGCATCGGGGAGAGTACAATTTGTAGGCTACATTGGAAATCATTTGCTAGGTAATAGCTTAGCTACTTATTATCAGGAATGCTCTGCTTTGTAATATTCTAGAGGTTTGGGCTAAATGTAGCTGCATCCATCACTGTTGTAGAACCCTGGCAATCAGAAAAGTGCTGCAAGGAAAGATAACTCATGCAACAAATTAAGGAATCCCAAGCTTCATTCGTTTAGAAGAGAGAGAGAGAGAGAGAGAGGCTTGAATCTTGAAGCTGTGATGTATGTAGAATTAAAGGCAAGTGACATACTGCTATAATAGAAAATCTCCCTCTCCCAAACACACACACACACACACACCCTATAATGCTAAAAGGCTGTCTTTGAAACTGGTTTAATGATGCATCTGTAAAATGCATTTCTGGGCGTAACTAGTCCCAGTACTTTCTCACAAATCAGTTAACAGCATTTGAAATGTGTGTTGTATCCAGCAGTGTCCTTCTGCCAGCGGAATGGATGTCACTGGCAGATTTATTTATTTATTGAATTCTCCCTCCCAGCTGCATCTATCCATCCACCCCACAAATCTATTCCAGAGGGTTAGGGGCCCCTCTACAGCAGATTTGGGGGATGTGCAGATGGCTGTGGCAGGAAAGAGGGAAAGGGAAACTCCCACTGTACATGTGGAAGTCTGCTTGCTTAATAATGAGTTTAGCCCCATGTATCCATGAAAGCACCATTGAGTCCAAAAAGAGATGCCTAACCTTTTAAGATGAGGCTCTAAGGGCAAGAACAGACATGTTTAAGATGTAACAACCAGTCATGTCTTCTGTTTTTTCCCCCTACTCTACTGTAAGTGCAAGACCTCCGATCTGGATTGGGAACCTAGCATAGGCAGTGGTGGGTTTTAACATTTCCCCCCACAGATCAGGAGATCTGTTTGTACATTTTATAGTGTAAAATATCCATTTACTTAATGGATCACTTTTTGGCTCTATAAATTACGTGTTTGGGGGGTGCAGATCCAGCTTGGAACTACAGCAGGGGGAAAAGATTAAAGTGTCCCTATCCCTCACGCTAGGGTTTCAGTCCATATTGGGAATCTTGCACTTACAGTAGAGTAAAGAAAGAACAATGGCTCTTACTAACTAAATTGGGGCCTTAGGGAATCCACTTGGATTGGGAAGTAAGATGTGGTGTTCTTGTCCCATAAAAGTCCATATCCCTTTGAAAATGGGCATATAGCACTGAGAGATACATGTTTTGCTAATTTGTGCTAAATGTGATGTACAAAACTGTTCTATGGTTCCGAAGACTTGGTGTTCACTGTTTTCATCATCTCCTTAGGCAAGTCTCGATGTTTCATCCGCTTAGCTTTATTTTATTTATTTATTTATTTTATTACATTTGTATACCACCCCATAGCTGAAGCTCTCTGGGTGGTTTACATAAGAGTCTGTCTTGGTTTTCATACACACCATGGAATCCCCCCTGCATTGCACAAACAACTCTTGTCTCTTGCTGGGCCTCCTGCTTCTTGAAGTATGGTACTGCAATTCTTGCAGGCACAGGAGGCCCGTGTGCCTACCAGCCTTATTCTAGTACAGGAAAACAGTAACCTGGTTTATTGTTCAGAGACACAGTGATACAATAAACCGACACATATCTGAGCCTGATGCATTGAGTTTTTTTGCAAAGGGGGAGTTGCACAGTGATGAAGTATTACCGTATTTCCTCGATTCTAAGACACACTTCCCCCCCATATTTACCTCTGTAAAAATGGAATGCGTCCATCCACCCATACAGCCTTCACAAAGGGGCTCTGCATGCCCCCCCACCAGCGACTCGGCCTCCCCACTCACCTCCCTCGTGCCTAGTCCTCTCCGCCAGCGCGTGGGATCGCAGCCTTCTTCATAGAAATGCTGCGTTTCCAGACCTTCTCTACCGCTGCTGCCGCCGCATCCCAGGAAGGAGTGAGAGAGAAAGAGCGGGTCGGGCGGGGGCAGGCAGAGGCAGTAGCAGGGCCCAGGCGAGGGAGGTGGTGGCGGCAGTGGGGAGGAGGAAGAAGCGACAAGCAGAAAGGGAAAGGAAGGGCGCGGGGAGCCGGGTGGAGGCAATAGCCGTGGCAGCAAAGGCCCGCATGCGCCCCCCCCCAGCAACTCGGCCTCCCCACTCACCTCCATTGCCGCCCTGGTTCTCCGCCGATTGCAGCGGCCTGGAAACGCAGCGTTACTCCAAAGTAGGGGCAGGTACTCCACGGCGCGCCCTCCCTGCGCCACAAGCCGCTTCAGAGTGCTGCACCCTGCCCAGTGTGGATCAAGCCTCGGAGGCTCCGCTCGCACCCTCGCCGCCGCCCTTTCATCCCAGCTGATCCGGGGAAGGAGGAGGGAAGGTTGTCCTTTCATCCCAGCCGGTCCGGGGAAGGAGGAGGGACCATCCCTCCTCCCTCCCTGCTCCCCAGACTGGCTGGGATGAAAGGACAACCCTCCCTCCTCCCTCCCCGGACTGGCTGGGATGAAAGGACAACCCTCCCTCCTCCCTCCCCGGACTGGCTGGGATGAAAGAACAACCCTCCCTCCTCCCTCCCCGGACTGACTGGGATGATAGGACAACCCTCCTACTCCCTCCCCGGACTGGCTGGGATGAAAGAACAACCCTCCCTACTCCCTACTCCCTCCCCGGACTGGCTGAGATGAAAGGACAACCCTCCCTCCTCCCTCCCCGGACTGGCTGGGATGAAAGGGCAGCAGCGGCGGTGGCAAAGGCGTGAGCAGAGCCTCCGAGGCTTGATCCACGCTGGGCGGGGTGCAGCACACCGAAGTGGCTTGTGGCACAAGGAGGGCGCGTCGAGGACTATCTGCCCCTACTTTGGAGTAACGGTGTGTTTCCAGGCTGCTGCAAGTGGTGCTGGCGCCGAGAACCAGGGCGGCAATGGAGATGAGTGGGGAAGGCCGTTCCTCGCTGGCAGCAGCCTCCCCGGTGCTGGTGCTGGCAGACCGGGGTGGTGCAGACCAGGGCGGCACTGGCGAGGAGGACCGGGGCGGCGGGGGTGCGGCTTAGAATCAACGCAATGCTTTTTTCCTGACGGTGGCCCTAAAATTAAGGTGTGGCTTAGAATCGATGGCGTCTTAGATTCGGTGAAATAGGGTAACAAGGAATACAGTTTAGATGCAGAGGAATGCTAAATAAGATTGTTTAAATATATTAAGGTCTTATGAAGACACAGGCAAGACACGTCTTGTAGCTGTTGACATAAGCCAACAAAAGGACAATGTTTGTACTCATTTTTGTTTATGACACTTTTTGTTTTGTTTGCTGAAATAAAGCAAAGT
Source organism: Anniella stebbinsi (assembly GCA_029215795.1). NCBI lineage: Eukaryota > Metazoa > Chordata > Lepidosauria > Squamata > Anniellidae > Anniella > Anniella stebbinsi. The sequence goes on along the minus strand of JARDYH010000005.1, from coordinate 138,058,912 downwards.
CTATCTGACTCTTAAGTCGTCCTTATGCAAAATAAGATGTCTTGAGGTTGTGAAACAGTAAAATGAGAGATCTGGAAAACTTACTGATACCTCTTCAGAGAATGGAGAAAAGAAAGGGAAAATTGAGAGAAAGGGGGATAGTGTCTGGACAGTGAGTATAGGATATAGCATGAGACACAGATGCTTATAAGTTTGAGGTGCATCCTCATAAAAGCAAGGATATATAATCTTTGCTTTTATCAGGATGCAACTCACACTTGTATAGCTCTTACGATGCAGTCCTATGCATATTTAGTAAGAATATGCTATGCTGATTTGGGAATGCTGGGTGTTGTAGAACTTTTTCTGTATAAACATGCATAGGATTACACCGTTAGTGAATTTAAGAAACTTCATAAATAATGTGGTGCTCCTGATGGAATATGGTGCCGTTGATGTGGTGAAAAGCTTTGTGTTTTTCCCTTCAAGATATTGGTTGTTCATCTAATACTCTCTCAATGTTAGAATAATAATAATAATAATAATAATAATAATAATAATAACGATTTATTTCTTACCCGCCTCTCCGTCTAGATCGAGGCGGGGAACAACAACATGATAAAATACATAAAACTAATTAAAACATGACAAATATTATTAAAACTGCATTAAAACATCCTAAAACATCCTAAAAACATTCTAAAAATTACACTGGATATGCCTGCCGGAAGAGAACAGTCTTTATAGCTTTCTTAAATTCTAAAAGACTGTTAGGTTGACGAGTCTCCTCCGGCAGGTCATTCCACAGTCTGGGAGCGGCAGAAGAGAAGGTCCTCTGGGTAACAGTTGTCAGCCTAGTCTTGGCCGACTGCAGTAAGTTCTTCCCAGAGGACCTGAGCGTGCGGGGCGGATTGTACGGGAGAAGGCGATCCCGCAGGTAACCTGGACCCAAACCATGTAGGGCTTTAAAGGTAATGACCAACACTTTATACTTCGCCCGGAAACTAATTGGCAGCCAGTGGAGCGATTTTAAAGCTGGCGTAATATGGTCACTCCTAGATGTACCGGTGACCAACCTGGCTGCCATATTTTGAACTAGTTGAAGTTTCCGGACTAGGCACAAAGGTAGCCCTATGTACAGCGCATTGCAGAAGTCAAGCCTCGAAGTTACCAGCGCGTGCACTACCATCTTTAGGTCTTCCAACTCTAGGAAGGGGCGCAGCTGGCGTATCAACCGAAGCTGATAGTAGGCACTCCTGGCCGTCGCATCTATTTGGATTGTCATTTGGAGCGACGGATCCAGGAGCACCCCCAAGCTGCGAACACAGTCTTTCAGGAGGAGTGTAACCCCATCCAGAACCGGTTGACACACCTCCAAACCCAGGTTGCGGCCTTTGACAGCAAGCACCTCCGTCTTGTCTGGATTCAGCTTCAGTTTGTTTTTCCTCATCCAGCCCATTACCGCCTCCAAGCATTCATTCAGGGGAGACACACTATCCTTAGCTGACGATGTTGTCGAAGGCATAGAGAAATATATTTGGGTGTCATCAGCATACTGATAGCACCCCGCCCCATGCCTCCGGATGATCTCTCCCAACGGTTTCATATAAATGTTAAACAGCATTGGGGAAAGGATGGCACCTTGCGGTACGCCACACAGCAGCTCCTTCTTTGCAGAGCAGCTATCCCCAAGCATCACCATCTGGAACCTGCCCGAGAGGTAGGACCGGAACCACTGAAGCACAGTGCCCCCGATTCCCAATCCCCTCAGGCGTTCCAGAAGGATACCATGGTCGATGGTATCGAATGCCGCTGAGAGGTCCAAAAGTACCAACAGGGACACACTCCCCCTGTCAATACCCAGGCGTAGATCATCCGCTAAGGCGACCATAGCAGTCTCAACTCCGTATCCTGCCCTGAAGCCAGTTTGAAATGAGTCTAGAAAATCAGTGTCATCCAAGACTACCTGGAGTTGAAAGGCAACCGCCCTCTCGATCACCTTGCCCAAGAATGGAAGGTTTGATACCGGTCTGTAGTTATTAAAGTCCAGGGGATCCAGGGAGGGCTTCTTTAGAAGCGGCCGTACCACCGCTTCTTTTAAACATGATGGAAAACTCCCCTCCCTGAGAGATGCATTAATAATATATTGTAATTGCGATCTAACCACATCTCCTCCCTGGATGACCAGCCATGAAGGACAGGGATCGAGAGGGCAAGTTGTCCCCCTCACTCGTCCAAGCAGCTTGTCCACGTCCTCGGTACTCACCAACTGAAACGGATCCAGTATAATTCTACTCGCGGAGTCACTGGACACTCCATCGTCAGCCTCTGCTATAACGACGGCATCTAAGTCGGCTCTTATCCGAGAGATTTTATCTGCGAAATGATTATTAAAGGCATCGCAGCGAACCGCCGAAGGCTCTAAAATCGGATTCAGGGGGGAAGGTGCCCGGGTTAGACCCCTCACCACCCTGAACAGTTCCGCTGGACGCGAATTCGCAGACGCAATGCGCGTAGAGAAGAAAGCTTTCTTCGCTGCACGTATTGCCACCCCATAGGAACGAAGATGTTCTCTATGCCGTGTCTTGTCGGATAGAAGTCGAGTTTTCCGCCATCGGCGCTCCAGTCATCGTCCTTTCCGCTTCAACTCCCTGAGGTCTTCCGTATACCAGGGTGCCCTGTTAGAAGCGGGTCGGAGAGGACGTTTGGGGGCGATCGTGTCGATAGCCCTAGTTAGGTCTTGATTCCATCTATCAACCAGGGCTTCTACAGGATCGTCGACGATACCAGCCATAAAACCCTCCAAGGCTTTCTGGAATCCAGCAGGATCCATCAGCCTTCGAGGGCGGACCATCTTAATAGGTCCACCACCCCTGCAGGGGCGGGTGGTAGCCGTGATACTAACCCTAACCAGAAAATGGTCTGTCCATGACAACACGGAGGTATTCGTTACCTCCGCCCACAGATCCGTCTGTTCGGAACTGAAAACAGCATCGAGGGTATGACCCGCTGAATGTGTGGGTCCAGAGACCAATTGGGATAGGCCCATGGTTGTCATGGATGCCACGAACTCCCGAGCTCCACCTGACAAACCAGTCTCGAATGGGATGTTGAAATCGCCCAGGACCAAAAGCCTGGGCGAATCCAACACCAGCTCCGAGACCAGTTCCGTGAGCTCAGCCAGGGAGTCTGATAGGCAGCGGGGTGGCCGGTACACCAACAGAATCCCTAGTCTATCCCTGGTCTTCAGACTCAGGTACACACACTCGATGTAATTCAGTTCACGAACAGGAAGTCTGGTCAGGTTAAGATTATCCCTGTAGACCACAGCTACTCCGCCCCCCCGCCCACTTTCCCTCACCTGCTCACTAACACAGTACCCAGCTGGGGGGCCTGCGCCCATGTCGGTCCACTATCATCTCCCAACCAGGTCTCAGTGAAGCATGCCAGGTCAGCCTCCACATCCGAAAGAAGGTGATGGATGACATGTGTTTTATTTTTAACTGACCTGGCATTACATAGGAGCAAGGAGAGGTTCTGTGGGTGGCCTGGTTCGTTCTCCAAGTTCCCCGGGATAGCAGAGCAATTGGAAGGTAAGATAGGTGTTAGATAACTATCTCTCCTTCCCCTGTAACGGCACATCGCCCTGCCAACGCCATATCTCCCTTTGCCCAGCACAACAGAAATTGCCACTCCCCTACACATTGTGGATAGCTGGAAGGAAGGGTGGGGTGTAGGTGTAGGTGGCTCTCCTCTCTTGTGCTCTTCATTGATGGCTGCAGGTTTGGTTCCACGGCGTCGCTTCCACGGCTGAGAGCCTCAGGCCGAGAGCCCTTTTGCTCTCACCACAGGCTCGCGCCTTCAGCAGCCTGAAGGCTGAAATACCTGTGGAGATGGGTGGGGCAAACAAACACTTCCTCAGGCTCAGCCAGCAGCACAGCACTCCCAGCCAACCAACGACCACCCTTCCCCTCAGTCCTCAGCAGCCTGAAGGCTGAAATACCTGTGGAGATGGGTGGGGCAAACAAATACTTCCTCAGGCTCAGCCAGCAGCACAGCACTCCCAGCCAACCAACGACCACCCTTCCCCTCAGTCCTCAGCAGCCTGAAGGCTGAAATACCTGTGGAGATGGGTGGGGCAAACAAACACTTCCTCAGGCTCAGCCAGCACTTTAACTTTAATAGCTCAAGTTAAAGAATTGATATTTTCAGTTCTGCAGGCCAGAACTGAACACCCAGAATTTTGCTGTAATATTTTATTCTTGCCCATATAGAAAAGGTGCTGGTGGTGACGCCGATGCTGGCTATACTAGCAATAATATCAAACCTCTTTTGGTCTGAGGGGCGAATTCAGTTTCAGAAAAGCTCTTAAAGGCCATATTCCAGTGGTGTGTGGGGCCGAAGGCAAAGGAGGTGGGGCAAAGGCAGATGGGTAGGGCCAAAATACCAACATATTTTAGCTTAAAACTCTCACTCCCAATAACTAAACCTTAGGGGAGGCATTTCTACCTTTTAGAATGGTAAAAAGCATGCAAAAGCTTGGAGATCAATGATTGGAGGTCAAGGGAAAGGGGGTGCCACCAGGGGACAAGGGAGTGGCAATCTGGAGATTCACTGAGATATAACACCTCTCCTATAGCTCTTACGAGTGTTTCAAGTCATAAAAGCATCTAGCATTAGTACAGCAGGTTAGTTTTCCCTAGATAGCCAATTTCATTTGAGATCAAATTTTTAGTTCTCAAACTGTTGCTTCACAGCTTAGCAGACACACTGTGTTATATGAAATTCCAAGAGTATGAAGGAAAATCCCATTAGCTCGGGTTTCTAAAGCAGATGAATGAACAGTTGTGTAACTCATGAAACAAATGGGTATCTATAAAATACATTTGTCAAAAATAAAGTTGGAGAACGTACTTACCTGTGGCATAGCATCATCAGTTTTGACATACTGTGCATTTTTATGAAGTTTGACTATGTTCTTTGGAAAGTTTAAAAAGTCTTAACCATATCGCATTGCTTCTATATTGAGCATGGCATTTCTTAAGGACTGTGTTATATCACACTCGTTCTGTAGACATGTCTATGGACTACTTCTCCATGTTCAGGGAATAAGCCCTTCTAGAATTGGGGGAATTTAGCTAAAAGTTGTGTTAAGCATTGGATAGCGTAGTGTATCATAGGGGCTTCCCCCCCCCCCCTTTTTTTTTTTTTGCTGGTATGAATTCTGTGCCTCTCACAGCAAACTTTTAATAGGACAATGGATATGTACGAGTGCCTGTACTTGATACTGAACCATGGATTCACAGCAGCGCAACTCCATTATTCATTTTGGTATTGGCTAACGAATGCAAAGACTATATCGACTAGATGTCAGTCTTCTGATGAATTTTCTTTGGTGTTGTGTCCCCATGGTCATTGTCACTCATTCCCTTCTTTTTCATACAATGACATTGTGTATTCCAGGTATCAGATTTGATCCATCCTTCAACTGTCACTAACTTGGCAGAGTTTGCTGTTATATTTTCTGTGCAGTTCTAAGAAAATGAAAAGCTGGGCAAACCATTTTTCGTGTGCAGAAGGAAATGCTTTGTAGCTCGGAATAGGTTGTATACTAACCTTTCTGACTGAGTTAAAAGTTTAGTATATAACCTGGTCATTCATGTAATGAAACTGTTAAGAGGAATTTCATTGGACCTTTGAGCATATAATTTTTTAAAAATGATGATGATGATTAAAAAATAGGTAATTAAATCCAGGATGCTTCACACATTATTTTAAAATGTATACCTGGAAGTATGGATGAGGCAAATGTGTATTATTCCAGTATATTCATCAAGGAGTCAGGATTTTCTGCAATTCTCAACTAAGTGCACATTTGAAAATTCTGAGCCCCCCCCCCCCCCCAGATAACGAGCTTCATCCAACACTGCCCAAGTGGGTTTCCAACTCCTCCTCCACAAAAACCTGTGAGTTAGGTTAGGCTGAGAATCAGTGACTAGGTTAAAGTCACCCATTAAGCATCTTGGACAAGTGGGGACCAGAACTTGGATTTCCTGAGTCCCAGTCCAACATTCTAGCAGCTACACCATACTGGCACTTTTGCATCTTGGTTAATTTCAGCATATGGTTTAGCAGTCTTCATGTTTTATGGGTGCTACAGAACTACAGTTTATAAAATGTATAAGTAGAATCAGATGTGAAAAGAGCCACTTTTCAAGCATTTAATGTTAGTATTTAAAGAGTGCTATGAATAAGCAAGCATCTGTGTTCATTTTGGTCACCTAAATACATTTTTTTCCTGTAAGAGGCTCAATTAAGATGGTACAATCCCAATCCTTGATGGTTTGGAAACTGTAACATGCTGTATGATGACATGGTTCACCCTCTTTTGTGAGCATAGGTTGCTCACAAAAGCAACCTAGATTTTTTTATTACCATAGGTTGCCACAACATCTGAATTAGGCAACTATGGTTAGTGTCAACAATGGTTTTGGAAACTGCTGGCACTTCAGAATATAGCTGATAGATTACTAACTAGTACCAGGCAGTATGAACATAACATGCCAGTGCTTCATAGACTGCAGTGGTTTCCAGTTAGTTTTTGGGCTAAATTCAGTGTGTTGGTCTTGACCTTTAAAGGCTTTTACAGTTTGGGATCAGGGTATCTTAAAAGTTTAGCAGACTCCCAATGTGCTTGTCCTTACACTATAATCCTTAACAGAAGCACTTTTATGCTATCTGAATTATGGTGGGTAGTTACTTCAGAAATTCCCTTCTCAGTGTTGGTGCCCCAATTTTGGAACATTCCTCCCAAGTAGGCTGTTCTGGCATGAACTTCGATATCATTATGGTTCTAGGAAAGACAGGATATAAATGTAATATGGGGATTACTTCTGAGTAAACATACATAGGATTGTGTATGATACCAACTGGATCGCCAAGAGGCAACCATTCTTTTTAAGATTCAGAAACAATGAATACACTAATGAGTTGAAGGTAAAGATTTTATTAAGCAGGAACAGACTAACACAAAACAGCAAAACATCACAGGGTAATGATTGCTAGAAACTACAGAACAAGTTCATAAGGCTTACATCCCTACAGTCATGGGGAAACCCCTTAGAATCAGTGATGAACAGACTCCAATAACAGTCTGCTACCAAGCACCTTTCCTGGGACAGTCTGCATTGAAATTCAACCCTGGGATTGTTTCAGGGATTCAGATATACTATTATGCTCATATTAATCCCACCCATGTTCTGGCCATAATCTATTGTACAGTTATGGTACAGTCACTCTCTCTGTTTCTTTGTTGCATGGACTTAATGCAGAGATGAATTTTTTTAAAAAAACCTGGATTTGGTTAGTCGTAGAGGTCTCTATGAAACACGTGTGAGAAAATGCAGGCTTTTCGATAAGTATGGTCTAAATTGTAGATATCAAAGCCAGCACTTGCTATTTGTGCTAAGAAACCTAGCGCAAGACTATGGATTGTTGTGGCATATGCTCTTGGTAGGCCACTCTTGTTTTGGCAAAGGCTGCTAAATCCTGCACCAGCTTTAAATACTGCATAGTTCAGGGTCACTCTTTTAATATAGCCACTTGTTTTGTTGTTAATGTGTTCATGTTCCTTGTAGGTAACCAGTTGCTCTTTGGAAAGTATCACTAAGTGGCATTTATATAGTATTATGGATGATAATTTACATAAAATAATGAAGTAGTAAAAGTCAAGGACAAAAACAGTTTGTTTTAAAACAAAGCTAGGCTATGAACAAATGTTCAGAGCCTGAGTCTTGGTGTCACATTTGTACCAGGATAAGAAATTCCAGTTGTGTCAAATGACCATGAAATCAAAGATGCAACTACATTTGAAAATAAACGTAGCGTTAAAACCCAAGATTTTGTAAATAGCAAGAGGAAATCTGAAGACTGCAAGAAAGGAAAAGATAAAATAGTGCCCTTGTCAGTACTTACCATGTCAGTCCAGATCTGGATCTTGATGGGCATTAAAAGCAATGGCACCACTAGGGTTGGACCACGGGGTGCTGATCTGAGGCCCTGCAGCCCAGTGGGACCCAAATGGCAGCTCTGACTACCACAGCATCTTCTATGTGTGTGTTTAAACAGAGGTCAGAAACACTAGGTGTCCTCCCCCCCCCATTTTTATTCACCAGAGTGCATATGGAACCATGTGGTCAACTCCTTCCCAGAATAAAGACAGTAGATGCATTGAGCTTTGTTCCTAAGTGCGCCTGATCTCTATTAAAAGTTTTTTTCCCGAGCATATGCACACACATAAGACATTGACCGGGTTCGGACGATCACAACAGGAAAAAAAGCTGTTGGCTTCCCCCCTGCCTGTGTGAGTACAGTGTATGCAACCACCATGTGCATAATCCCCTGTGCAGCAGCGTGGGTTGGCATGTCTTCTGAACCAGGCGTGGCTGGAGGGCTTTGTACCACCTTTAGCCCAAGACATTCAGTGTGAAGTCAGCCCCATCATGCCACGTGCTGAGTTTGGATGACCTGCCAACCCACACTTCATTGCGGGAGGGTTGGTGATCGCCAATGTAGCACGGGGGAGAAGCCACAATGGCTTCCTTTCCTGTTACGAGTGTCCAAACAGGCTCAATGTATAGTGACTGCTGCTGCTGTCGGGGTTGCTATTTGAGGCCACTCCAGGTTACTGGCATGACCATTATGTGTTCCTGCCATTGTTGCCTCATAAGGGGGTGGGGATGACACAGGGTAAGGGAACAAAAAGAGACTGTTGGGTATGCTAGAGCTTTGCTGTGCAACACTTAAAAAGTATGAAAAGGGGGAAAAGGAGAAGGGAGCATTTATTCTCTTCCAACAAGCAACCTATCACAATTGTGGCAGAAGAGAGAAAACAGGGCAGTGAAGCAGCCAGGGCAGCATTGAGCCTTCTGAGCCTTCTTAAGCCTGGCAGCACCACTGGTCAAAAAGCTTAACCTCAGTCATGTTCTGCAATGCACTGATATGTAGGCAGAGTATGACTGTGATTGCACTGAAGAATAGTTTTGCCTTGACAACAAGTATCTTTGCAAAATGAATACAGTTAGTAAATAGAACAGCAGTTTGTGAAGGTTAGCAAGTGTTTAATAAGAGGATTAAAACTGTTAAAGTGAATGAAATGAAAATAAAACACTTACATGGGAACTGAGAAAACTTATAAAGGTTTATATGACTTAATAGATCATATGTATTCTGGGCCTAATTTAAAGTACTGGTTTATGAATCATATCTCTGTATTTACAGTTTCACACTGTTTCATGTGAAATCCTTAAAATTCTTGATGAATGTCCTTCTGCATTCAGCCAAAACTGTATTAGGTGTGCTAATAGTGAGAAGTTTTACTGAAATTTCTCATAATACTTATTGATACTTAAATTGACACAGGAGACTAGGAAATCCTCTCCAAAATCCTGATGTTGTGAATCCAATTAGCTAGGTTTGCTTTGCTTAAGCACTACATGGCATGTCTATTAAATATACAAAGTACATTTGATTTTTTAAAATTTTAACAAGAAAACACAAGCATGCCCATGGCAGTAGCATTTATATTGGGCAGTATCCTATACTGTCAGATGGCTAGCAGAATTGATATAGCACAATGAAAAATCGTAGTTTGAGAAACACCTGGAAATGAGCGACATCACTTTTTCTGAAATGGGCAGGCCAATGGAGGTCATTGAAAGGCTCTGCTGACCTGCTTCATCCAGAAACTAGCATTGCCACTTGTTCCTTGGAGTTAATTTGGAACTGCTAATTCCTATTGCACAAGTTATCAGTTCTGCTTGTACAAGAGAACCTGCAGAAGAACAGCAGCATGATAGGATTCTGCCTGTTGTCTTTTTAGCTTACAACTTACAATGTAAGAGGAACACATCTTGTCCAGTCCATATGTTAATTTGAAAACAAAACTACTTGCGCATTTTCGATGACACTCAGGGTTTTTGTTGCTTCTTCCATTTTCCTTGCTAAAACAATATGGCATCTCAGTAAATCTCCAAAAGTTCCTATGCTATGAGGCTGCTCAAGGAAAGATTGAAATTAAGACTTCTTTTGAATCTCATGGGGCTTCTTTTTATCTGTTGTCTAGAAGCATCTTGCCTTCTAACAAGATGATGCTCATATATGAAATATTCATATGCTGTCATAAGTCGTGCAGCTCTAAATATCTGAATTGACTAGGCTGAAATTTTATTAGCATTATATTTTCCTTCTGACTTCCCCTTTGTCGGCATTAGGAGGCCAGCTTGAGAGAGCATGCATTTGAATACTGTTTTTCATGCTTCCATTATTAAAGAGAACACTATACAAGCTTTCTCTGTTGAGTTTAGAAAACACTTATTTCTGTTAGAATTTATTATAGCATAGGATATATATGTATATATATATATAATATATATAAAGTTATATATAAAAGTCTTTGGAGTTCTGAGAAGCCTAACTGCACCTTGATCAGAATCCAGTGTTTGAGTTGTGTGTTTACTTTGGAACCTCAGGAGATTTAAACTGAGGTACATATTTGCATGGTTGCAAACCAGTATCTGAAATTCAAGGTGAACAAGCGCTGCTTTACTGATAAATGTTTATGCTTGCCATTCACTCTAGCCTATTGTGTCTCCGATTGTGTAGAGTTTATGTGTGATGGAAGAGTGGGTTAGTGCTTGTCCTGCTCCTTACCTCCTTTCCCCTATGGGTGCTAGGCCTACTTCACTCTACATGTTAAATCCAGGAACTGCTGTAACTACTCTGCTCATGACTTTCTGACCTTAAGACATAAATGTAAACATCCCCCCACCCCCATTTTCTAGTTTTCACTGTAGTCCACTTAATTTTCTGTTTTTTTCAGTGTGGAGTACATCAATATGAGATGATTTCCTACAGGGATAGATGGCACTCATAGTGTGTGGTATCATGGTATCCTTCTGGAACGCCTGAGGGGATTGGACTTGGAGGCACTGTGCTTCAGTGGTTCCGGTCCTACCTCTCGGGCAGGTTCCAGATGGTGATGCTTGGGGATAGTTGCTTCTTAAAGAAGGAGCTGCTATGTGGTGTACCACAAGGCGCCATCCTATCCCCAATGCTGCTTAACATCTACATAAAGCCACTGGGAGAGATCATCCGGAGGCATGGGGCGGGGTGCTATCAATATGCTGATGACACCCAAATATATTTCTCTATGCCTTCGACAACAGCATCAGCTAAGGATAGTGTGTCTCCTCTGAATGAATGCTTGGAGGCGGTAATGGGCTGGATGAGGAAAAACAAACTGAAGCTGAATCCGGACAAGACGGAGGTGATTACTGTCAAGGGCCACAACCTTGGGTTGGAGGTGTGTCAACCAGTTCTGGATGGGGTTACAGTCCCCCTGAAAGGCTGTGTTTGCAGCTTGGGGTGCTCCTGGATCCATCGCTCCAAATGACAGCCCAGATAGATGTGACGACCAGGAGTGCCTACTATCAGCTTCGGCTGATACGCCAGCTGCGCCCCTTCCTAGAGTTGGAAGACCTAAAGTCAGTAGTGCACACACTGGTAACGTTGAGGCTCGACTTCTGCAATGCACTGTACATAGGGCTACCTCTGTGCCTAGTCCGGAAACTTTAACTAGTTCAAAATATGGCAGCCAGGTTGGTCACTGGTACACCTAGGGGTGACCATATTACACCAGCTTTAAAATCTCTCCACTGGCTGCCAATTAGTTTCCAGGCGAAGTACAAAGTGTTGGTCATTACCTTTAAAGCCCTACATGGTTTGGGTCCAGGTTACCTGCGGGATCGCCTTCTCCCATACAATCCGCCCCGCACTCTCAGGTCCTCTGGGAAGAATTTACTTCAGTCAACAAAAACTAGACTGACAACCGTTACCCAGAGGACCTTTTCTTCTGCCGCTCCCAGATTGTGGAATGACCTGCCGGGAGAGATCCGCCAACTCACCAGTCTCCAAGGATTTAAAACGGCTGTAAAGACTGATCTCTTCCGGCAGGCCTACCCAGATGAATTTTAAGTGTTTTTATTGGTGTTTTATTGGTATTTTAATGTATTGGTATTTTAATGTATTGTTTTATATGCTTTTAATCACTTTTGTGTATTTTATGTTGTTGTTGTTCCCTGCCTCGATCCAGAGGGAGAGGCGGGTGATAAATAATAATAATAATAATAATAATTATTATTATTATTATTATTATTTTCATATAATGCTTTTTTTAAATTACAGGCAATATGATTAATGAAATGAAGCAGCATAACTTTTGTTGATATTTATTTTATAGTAGTTGTAATGAAATACAGATTAAATATTCATTGTACACACCTAAAGTACATAAGAACATAAAAACATAAGAGACATGCTGGATTGGACACACAATGGAATGCCCATGAAGAGGACATAAGCATAATTTAGTACCCTCGTGCTTATGTTCCCCAGCAACTGGTATTAGAGGCCTTCTATGATACGTGAGGTAACATATAACCATCGTGATTAACAGCCATTGATAGCCTTATCCTCCATGAATTTTTCTGATCCCCTTTTAAAACTATCCAAGTTGGTAGCCATCACTGTATCTTTTGGTAGTGACTTCCGCAGTTCCACTGTATGAAGACTTATTTCCTTCTGTCTGTCTTGAATCTTCTACTACTCAGCTTCATTGGATGACCCTGGGTTCTAGTATTATAAAAGAATGAAAAAATTTCTTGCTGTCCGTTTTCACACTCTGTTCATACTTTTATACACTTCTATATGTTCCCCCTCCTTCTCACCTTTATTCTAAACTTAATGAACCGGAACATTGTAATCGTTCCTTGTAGGGGAGTTGTTGCATTGATCACTTTGGTTACCTTTTTCTGCACAGTCTCCAGTTCTGCAATATCATTTTTGAGGTGCTGTGACCGGAACTGTACACAATATACCAAGTATGGTTGCACCATATAGATTTGTATAAAGGTGTAACGATATAGGCATTTTTATTTTTGATGCCTTTCCTAATGATCCGTAACACAGAATTTGTCTTTTTCACAGCAGCTGCACCTTCGGTTGATATTTGAATTTTTGCAGATTGTGACTTTCCTGAAAGTTACAAATGTCTGCTATGGCTTCCATCACATCCCTGTAATATCACCTAGAAAAAGATCAAATGATCTTCTACTTATTGGGTGACAATTTCCTAGACGTTTTTCTGGAAATATCCCTGACCAAATTGTACAAGGTTGCAAACTGCTACTTGCTATGCTACACATTTCATAACATTACACAGTTGATAGGCTAACACTGGGTTCAGTAGAGCTTTCAGTTATATCACTAGCACCTGCCACCAGGTTATTGGCTTACCAGCTACCCAATTGTTGGACTGCACCAAGACCATGGCGAAGAAAGGCAGTTTTCATTTCTGTCACTGATGTTCTTTGGTGGTCTGTGTAGTCATACAGCCCCTCCCCTTGCACGTTTGTTATTTCCTGATACCAGGGGGTGGTCAGCTAGAAAGATTTATGCAGGAAGGTGATGTTCTTGTCTTCCAAAGCATACTCAGGTAGATCTTCTCTCTGTCCAATGTGAGAAGAACAAGAGTACCAGCTTCTCGACTGTAGTATAGATAACCCAATCCTGTGACCTCTCAAAGACCATTAGTTCTTTTCCACGACAGAGCCATGCAGCGGCTGACATGGGCTCAATGGCTCCCATGCTACTAAGGTATTAACGGAAGGTGCCCTTGCTTGCGCTTCTGCTGTTTTCTCTCCTTTCAAGATACACAGAGTTCAAGCGGACTTTTATGGCATGTACCCAATTTTCTTTTCAAGTACTGCTTTTAAGATAAAGATCTGGTTTGTAAAGCTTTAACCTTTCCGTGAAGGAACAAAAGCATCCTACTCTTAAAAGGAAAGTGAGCTTTTCCCCCATTATTAAAGACTTTGCAAAGATTTTAAACAATGATTTCACTGCGGGCTGTAAAGATCCAGAACTATTTCTGAAACAGAAGCTCCACTGAAGAAGTCTTGTTGGGCATCAATAGCTATCTGGTAACTTTTGTTGTCTGAGATATTTTTCAAAAATTGGAGAGACATTGAGAAAATGTCTTGAAACTAGGACCATGGAGACTAGTTTTTCTGTACTTGGTTCTGGGTTTCTACTTCCAGTGAATGCTCTCTGAAGTACTTATGGACAGCCTTTTATAGCCCCTTTATAGATGGTGGGCATCCCTTTGGGTTATTGTCCCCCCCCCCCCCCCAATAACATTTGTATCCCATTCTTCCTCCAATGAAATCCTGATATGGTTACCACGCTTGCTGGAAACATAACACCTCTATAAATGAGCGGTGGATACCTGCAGGCCGCATGTGGCCCTTGGAAGTTGTCTGTGCAGTTCCACTGTGGATGCCTTGAACCTCTCACCTTCCCCCCCTCCCCCTTCCCCCCGTGCTGCTCCTGCCACCACATAAAACATACAAATAGAGTCATCCCTGTATGCCCTGTTTCCCAGCAGAATTGGGATTCTACATCCCACTTTAACCTTGCCTTCCTCCCAGTGGTTCTGCGAGGAAAGAAAGTGCATGGGGATGACTATTGTCACATGCCCTGTTTCCCAGTATAAATGATTATACTGGGAAACATGGTAAAAAAGAGCACACAAGGAGTTCAACCCCGCATGTTATTCCTAGCAGGATTGCTGGGAGGAGGGCAAGCCTAAAGCCTCTCCTGCATGCTAGGGACATGAATGGATTGCTGAACCTTGTCCACATCCCAGCAATCTGGTTCAGTATGGGTGGGCAGTGTGTATGTATTTGTGTGGTTCCTGGTTGCACTAACACTTGCAGTCCTCATCGCTGTATAAATGTCTGAAGCATACTTCTTTGTGTTCAGGGAATAAGACAGAGGTGGGCAGAAGTTTGATCTGGATCTACTGGTAGATCTCTAGATGGCTTGAAGTAGTGTGCCAAGGATTTCTGACTTCCAACTATCTGACAATAGCAATAAAAAAAGAATCACTCCCCCCCCCCCCCCGCCCCAGTTGTACTGCTAAAATGAAGAAAGCAAGGAATGGGTTTTTTTTGTGTGTGGAAAGACTGTGAGCTCTGTTCATTTCTGGCACTCAGAACAAATTTTAGGTATATGACACTTGCACGACACTGGTGGATCTTGGGGCTCTTGTAAAAAACAAAATAGACTCCCAAAGTCTGCTCATTCCTGCAATAAACCTTTCCAAAACACAAAATCTCAGGGGGAAATTAAGTGCTAGAGGGACCTGTCTTCACTGGGCTATGGACAGGCCGTTGTCATTCTTATACAGAAACTAGCACGTTTACTGATATATAAGCAGTACATCATGTGTAATGTAGAAGTGTAATCTAGATGCTGTCATAAGGGACTTAGGACAGACAAAAAAAGTGAGCTCATATCTTTTCTAGGAAATGAGTTTTTATTGAGAAGGCAAAGCAAAGTGCTTGCAATGACTTCTGCTCACTTCCCAGAATTCTTCAGGAGTATGCAAATTATCTCAGCCACCTCATATCCCAGGCCCTGTCTTGAGCAGGTCAGTCGAAGTCCAACTTCTCTGCTGTTTACAGTGACTTCTGCTCGCTTCCCGGAATTCCTCAGGAGTATGCAAATTATTCCTGCTGCCTCAGTCCCATTTAGACATTCTAGCTCTCGCATGATTAGAATGACATGAGGGGTGAGTGGGAATGTGCTTGCTGAGCCCCTCCCCTCCATTGTATCTCCATCATTCGGTCCTGCCTTCCTCAGCGTGTTAGAGGATGAAGATCTGCTGCAGAGAGTCTCAGTGATCAGGACTCTACATTGTGTGAGGAGTCTTCACGAGTGTTTCCTATGCAGACCTTCACTTTCCAACATATGGAAAGTGACGGGTCTGGGCAATGGGGAAATGATGGAATGGGTGTGCCAGTGAGAATGTCCCTATTCTCTCCTCATCACATAAGAGCTAGCATGCCTGAAGAGGGATACAATGTTGCCTTGACTGAATAAGGTAGCAAAGGAAGTTTAGGCATTAGCAGGTCCAAGAGAAGTCCCAGGTCAATGTATAGAGGAATGGGGCACTCTCTTTTCCAATTCAGTAGAAATTGTCAGCAGGAACTGCAAATGCATTTTGTCCTAATTACTAGATCTTGCCAGTTAATCTTTCCAGACAAAACAGAATCTTTTGAGACAAAGTAATTGGGTGGGAACTCAAATCAAAATTCTCTGGCACCAGCAGTATACACAGTTTATTTGTTTTCTTCCCACAACACCTCTGTAAAGTAGGCTAAGCTCAGAAACCATTTGGTGAGCTTCATTTTATTTATTTATTTATTTATTTATTGCATTTTTATACCGCCCCATAGCCGAAGCTCTCTGGGCGGTTCACAAAAATTAAAACCATGAAATCATTTTAAAATATATAAAACAAGGCACAATCTAAAAACACAGAATAACATACAATATAAAAACACAACCTGAATAAAACCAAGCAGCAGGAATTAATACAGATTAAAATACAAATTTAAAACAGCAAGGATTAAAATTGAGTTAATTTAACTGTTAAAATACCGGGAGAATAAACAGGTCTTCACCTGGCGACGAAAAGAGTACAAAGTAGGCGCCAGGCGAACCTCTCTGGGGAGCTCATTCCACAGCCGGGGTGCCACAGCGGAGAAAGCCCTCCTCCTAGTGGCCACCTGCCTCACTTCCTTTGGCAGGGGCTCACGGAGAAGGACCCCTGTAGATGATCTTAGGGTCCGGGCAGGTACATATGGGAGGAGGCGTTCCTTTAGATAACCTGGCCCCAAGCCGTTTAGGGCTTTAAATGTTAGTAGGAGCACTTTGAATTGGGCCCGGACCTGGATCGGCAGCCAGTGAAGTTGGAAAAGGACTGGCGTAATATGGTCTCGTTGGCTAGTCCCTGTTAGCAAATGTGCTGCCCTGTTTTGTACCAGCTGAAGTTTCCGGACCGTTTTCAAAGGCAGCCCCACGTATAACGCATTGCAGTAATCCAGACGAGAGGTTATGGACACCCACAACTGTGTCCATTTCACTACAATGATATATGATCAGATCTGTGTTTATATTGAAATGCTTTCTGGCTCCTTCACTGTGATGCTGTGAATAGTAACATCTTATATCACTGGGATGGATGGATGTCTATACACAATCATCCTGGAAAACACAGTGTGACACGGAATCTCCCTCTGATTAGTCTGTAACATTTAACAGACATAATCTTCCTGCTCACGTTTAGAATTATTCAAAATTTTAATCATTTACTATTTATTTATTGTTGTTTACTTTTCTGACTCCTGTTCTATCTTGTCTCATTCACGTTTGTGATAGGACTGTTGATTTCCTTCTTTCATGCCCATTCTCAGCTAAACATTCCATGTAAGTCACTTACGTTCTGTTTCATTTGTATGACAGTTAGTCCATGATAGAATTATAGCTAAGGCCCATTCCCTTTTGTGCAACATACATTCTGCTTCATTTTAAAGTATTTCCATATGACTAAGAATGCAGCACAACATGGAAGACATCCTGTTCCCATGCATATCCAATCTGCTAGCAGACAGAGAACATACCAGGTTTCTTAATAAACTTGTTTCTACTGAGTGTCTCATCAGATTACTGAGTAGCCTTTCCATGACAGGTAGCAAATAGCCTTTTGTCAGCTGTTTTAAGCTGCTTTTGAATGACATGAGTGTGAAATATCCCTTTGGTTAGTAAAAAATCACATTATAGTTTAAAATAAATCTGGTTGCTATGGCTGTTTGAACAGATTTTTGTGTTTGTAGGCTTTTAATTCCCTCCCCCCCCCAGCAAAAATAAGTTGTATTCAGTTGTGTATTTTTATGAAATGGGAACAAAAAGTGGAAAGTGGTTGTTTCTATTTTTCACTAATTACCATATAGCAAAGTTGCTGAGTGAGACATAAATTTCAGTACATAAAAAAAAAAGTATTGTCTTAAAAACTGATATCATTTAAGACAATGCTACTGACTTAATTGTGGTGGGTTGTTTCAAGGTGGTGGGTTGTTTCTGGGTAGCTTGTCATGACGTCCGAACCCAGTTGTATTCCATGAACAAGGCACCCTGAGAACCCATGATCCTGTGCTCCTAAAGATTGAGAAGAAAGGCCACCAGAGAGTGTTCCAAACACATTTGTAACCTTTTTTAAAACAACAATAAGAACTAATAACTGAGTCTGGTGGAGGGAAGTGACAAGCATGAAGGCTGGTAGGGTGCTGAAAGTGGCTGGAGGCTGCACGAGAAGGAGCCTTTCCAGAGGGTGTAATCACCTTGGTAGTACATGAAGTAGCCTTTAAAAAATGTTGTTAGCTAGCAAGGCAAGCGCTGAAATGGAAGATGAAATTGACAAGATGAGAGATATTGGTATGCTTGACTGAATAGTGGACAGCCAGTCTTGTGCTCCTGCACACTTCTGCAAGACTCCAAATAAAAATAATTTAAAAAAAAACAACAGAAAAAGTCCCCAAATAAAATAATAATAATAAAAAATATAAATTTGCAGACATGTTACAACGGTCATAAGGGCTCAGAAAATTATATTCATTAGGCACTGGTGTGTGTGTGTGTGTGTGTGTGTGTGTGTAAGAGAGAGAGAGAGAGAGCTTCCCTCCTGAGATGGCAACCCCAGGGGAACAATTGCAGAAAGGGTGCTGATGTTGGGCACAAGAAAATGAGCATCTCTGCTGCAAATGGACCTGGAAAATGTACCAGGAGTCGGTGGGAGGATTGAGAGGGAAACAACCCCTGACAAGCCACAATTGACCTGTTTGTCTGTTGGTAGTAATATGGATTATCAAGTGAACAAACAACTTACATGGCTTACCTTCATGATGGCTTAGTGTGACATGCAAACTTGCCCATTGATTTGGGGATCCTGAACCCAACTTTCATTTGCTTCAAGCTTCCAGACTTTCTGTGAAACCAGAACAAACTTTTCTCTCTGAAATTGGAAGATGCATTTTGTAGCCTTAAGAACATTAATACTTGTCTGTCATGCCTTTATTTATCTTGCCTTCTCTTCTGCCACTCCCAGACTGTGGAATGGCCTGCTGGGAGAGATTCGACAACTTAGCAGTCTTCTTGAATTTAAGAGAGCCGTGAAGAGTGATCTCTTCCGGTAGGCCTATGTTGTTGAATTTTAAGATGTTTTAATAATGTATTAATTTTATTTGTTTTTAAAGTTTTATGTATTTTATGGTCTTTGTATTTATATTTATTGTTGTTCCCTGCCTCAATCCAGAGAGAGAGGCGGGTAAGAAATAATAATAATAATAATTATTATTATTATTATTATTATCATCTGTTCCTTGGTTTTATTTTGGTGTCATTTGAATATTTGTTCACATAACCAAACCCCTTTTTCTTTTTTTCCATACAAATGAATAAGAGTAATAACATAAAGAGTAGATTGTGTTACCATATCTAACATCAAAAAGATCTTTGCTTTAAATCGGGGTGGGAGACCTTTTTCACCCTGAAGACCACAATCCATCATGTGTAACCTTCCTGGGGACCATATGCCAGCAGTGGGCAGAATCAAAGCCACATCCGCACTCATCCATCCACACATTCTCTCCCTTTTCCCCATACACCTCCATGTATGGAGATCACAGGGAGGGGAGGGTTTATCTGTAATTGTTACATGTTTGGGAAATACTGTAGTTAATCTGGGAAGTTATGGGGGCTATTAGTGTGGTCAGGGTTAGGTGAATCTATGGCATTGGGGGAGCTAACAGAACAGTTGTGGAGAAGAGTGAGAAATATTATGCCTGTTTCCTCTTCTGGATCTTCTCCCAAACAAAAGGTTCCTGGCTACCTTAATCAACTCACTATTCTGTTGGTGTCGATGCTGAATGCCAGGTCAATTAAAATAAAACCACTCTTTCATCTGTGACTTAATTGTGGATGACGGGACTGACCTAGTATGCATACCTGAGACCTGGAAAGGAGAACAGGCAGTAGTTACTCAGTACAGCATCAACATAGATTTGAGGGCAGGGGAAGGAGGTCACTATAATCTATAGGGCTTTTTATCTCCTTCTCCAGGATTTCTGTTCATTTGCGTACCAGACTTGAATGTTTGTACCTGGTATTGTGCAACTGGGACAGATTAGGAATTTTGCCAGTGTATCACCCACCCATCAGTCTCCCTGCTTGAGCTGACAGAGATAGTCTCATATTTGATATTGAGAACTCCCAGGATGATTGTTCTTAGGGACTCAACATACATCATAAGGCCATTGGTTCTGGGGCAGCTCAGGACTTCATGAAGTTCATAACAACCTGGGAGCTATCTCAACATGTCAGTGGCTCAACATATGTCAGAGGACACACTCTGGATGTGTTTTTCTCAGGCAAGAGAATGGTGATCTGAAGGCAGGGGTGGTGGGGGGGCATTACTTCTATTCCCTTGTAATAATATAAATGTAATAAGTAAATAAATAAATAATAAATAAATTGTCATGATGAGATCACCTCCTGCTGAAGTTGTCAGCACATTTTTTCTTCTGCCAGTGTGAGCAAAGGCAATTGGCAAGCGGAGTCTGGGGCTAGCTTTGCCCACCCCTCACCATCCCCAATCGGGAAAGGAGAGTGGCAGGCAAAGCGTTTTCGGACAGCACCTTGAGGTGCCGTCTGAGTCTGGATGGAGACGTGGTCTGCGTTCGGAGAACACAGTAGTCAGTGGTGGGTTAATAGTCAACTCCATGGTTAGTTATCGAGAGGGTACTCCCCACATGACATGATTATAATCAACCATTGTGTGGATTAAGGCAGTGTTGGGTTAACTATTAGTCAGTGGTGCATTTGATTGACACCCCCTCCTTCTCCCCCCCTCAGTCCTCCCGTTAGTATCACATCAGCCATTGCAAGTTTTGCCAGCTGGACTAGAGCGGGAGCTGCTACTTTGGTCACTCTTGCCATGGGACGAGTCGCTGAAAATAACCAACTGTGTGGGATGAAATAGTCAATGGTGCCTGACAGATGACACTAGCGTTGGTTATTTTGGCCGAACAACCAACTGTGGTGTGAAAAAGTCTCGACAGATGACACAATAACGAACCGTTGACTATTTAATCCACCGTTGACTATTTAACCCATCGTGGGTTATCGGGTCGTCCGAACCCAGTCATGGTTTGGGAAATGGGAATGGCCTCACGTGCAGGATTGGGTAATCTTGTGGGCCAGAAGTTCTCCATAGCTACCATAAAGGATCAGGTGCATAATTTGGCGGGTTGTATGGATCCATCATTATCTCTAGAGCCTCAAGGGCCTCTGCTTGGAGCGCCTATTATGAACTTAGAATGGTAAACCAAGAATGACTAGAGATGTGATGGCCCAGAAAATAAACTGGAAAATGTTGGGGTGGGGGACAGGGCTCCCGCCCCCAGGCCTATTTTTTAATTATTTCTGAAAAATTGGAAAAATTGAATCACTTTGAATTATAGGGAATATTTTTTAGAATGATGAATAAAGTGTTGAAGACAAGGTATTAAAATATTGCACTCAGTCTTTACTACCCCCTCCCCCAAATAATTTATAAAAACCATGTAATAAAATTTATAGAAAACACTAGAGATGTAAAATTTATTTAAATAAGCCATGGAGGAAATGTTTCTTTAATTCTCTCCTTAAGATTCCAAAAATAGCTATTTTGTCCATTGTATATTAAAATTATTGATCTAATGTATCTTTTATTGTCAGACATTTAGGGATGCTTCAAGTCATGCCTTGTATTTTTGTTTTGTTTTTTGTTTTCAAATTTGTACATCATCCAGTAACAGACAAATCAAATAAATTTGCCTTATCTGCAGTCTTCCCACCCACCCCTCCCTTATTCGGCTGATTGGGAAACTGCTGAGCAGTGATGAAAGGGGGCTGTTCTTTGGAAATGGCTGCTTCAAAGTGCTCCAGGAACCTTG
Source organism: Anniella stebbinsi (assembly GCA_029215795.1). Taxonomy (NCBI): domain Eukaryota; kingdom Metazoa; phylum Chordata; class Lepidosauria; order Squamata; family Anniellidae; genus Anniella; species Anniella stebbinsi. The sequence goes on along the minus strand of JARDYH010000005.1, from coordinate 138,036,980 downwards.
GAGCAACTATTCAATGAAATTTTGAAGAGGGAGAGGGAAGAATTTCATGTGAAAATAGTCAAGGCAGTGGCTTCTGTCAGTACTGTCTTCCCTCGCCTTTCCCATCAGGAAATTTATTTATTTACTTCTTTGTTAGGATAATCATAAAATGCCCTTCCTCAAAAGGTACAGCCATAAAATATAGCTAAACAATAACACACAGTCATAAAATGGCATTAAAGGCAATAGAAATGCAATATGGTAGATTGACCAATTATACATCCAGTGAAGGAATCTTTCAGGAACTGGTGCTCCAGGTTGCCTTCTCTCATTCTTCACCTTTCCTGTTGGGGCAAGGCTTCAGAATGGGCTTGGGCTCGATGGGGGAGGCCTTGTACAGAATTTGCTTTTGTCCTGCTTCACTTCCATATAGGAAGGTGAGACTGAAAGTCCTGAAGGTTGGGAGAACTCAGACTCTGAACGATAGCTGTTAAATTAAATATATGAGAAGCTGTTCTAACAATAGGATTTTGGGGTAAAAACTGTGGTTGACTACCTTTACTCCGACACTCTATTCTATCAATTTATTGGATGCATGGAGTGGTGCAGGATTGTGCCAGCTGCCCTGTCTCCTCTTCCTGGACTGAAGCTGCAATGGTATCTACATTCCTCAGCTGTACATCTGAAGCCTGAACTTGTTATCAGAAGCCACAGTGAGTCTAAGGTTCCTACTTGGATATGCAACCCCTGTGCACATACAATTGTACACACAGGACCTGGTTTCACCTTGCATTTAGATTACACCTGATTACAATCTTGAGAACAGGGCTAATAAATGAAGATTTTTCTATCCTACTCCAGTTTTTGTTTGCATTTCCTTGTGGCAGCATATGATATGTTGTTTATATATGTTGGCTAAAACTTAAATATTATGCCTCAGGTATTTTTCTAGAATGGGGAAATGAAAAACAACAAATCAAGGTGTCTTCAGTATGAGAAAACTGACTCAGGGTAACTGAGGTGTCTTTGAATAGCAGACTTAAGAAAAAAAACCTGAGGATAGAAACCACAGAGGATTAGCTTTTTGTTCTTACTTATGTGAGTGTAAATTTTCAGTAGGAAAGATGCATAATGCATTCAGTAGATAGAAAAAAAATGTAAAAAATAATATGTAAAACAACAACAACAACAACCTACAAATGACTAGTAATTCAATTCACTAATGAATTATTACTGCTTTCCCCAATATAATGGATGATTTCTGATCATACAAGATAGATTTTCATTAGCTTTTTCATGTATTTTGTTAGTTTGTTTTTTCCCTTTTAGTGAATGTTTATGTGGATCCTGAACTTGTGAAAAGAATTCAACTTGTGTCATAGGTGTTGGGGAGGCACTTGGCCATGGGCCCCAGATTTTTAGAGCTGTCTCAGTTGCCATCATCTGCCTTACTACAAACCTGTCTTTTACCTCTGAGCTCAGTAGCCTGCAGTTACTAGCAGACCAATAGGGAGTGTAACATGAATACACCAGTATTTTAAACTTGAAGGGAGACTGCCACCTTTCACCATCTGCTCATTGTTTTTCTTTCTATCCCTACTTTTCTGCTCTTACATGCTGACTGCTGGGAGCAATGACATTTTGAAGAGGGAGAGGGGAGGAAGAATTCCATATGAAAATAGTGTATTTCACACACCATCTGATACTACTGCACCAAAATGGAGCCTTTGGCTTCTGCAGAAGTTCAGTAGCTTCAGCATAGCAAAGGATTCAGTCAGCCTTCACAAATTTCTTTCTTCCCCCCCTTCACTAGGGATGTTGCAAGCGCCTGTCTGGGTCTGGGAGTCTGGTGGATCTCCCCACCCCTGCATCCAGCCTTCTGGACCCAGTGAGGCATTCCTGACACAAGCCCAGACCCACACCTGAGCTCAACCACACCCAAATCATGCACTTCCCTTCCTGCGGCAAAGGCGGTTGCAACAGGGGAATTGTGCAATTTCTGGAGCCTTCATAAATTGTGCAGCTTCCCCCCGTGCACCAGTGGTGGCCTTAAAGGCTCCATTGGTGCAAGAATAAAAGTGAATGCTCCATTTGCGCTTTCACCCTTGCATCAATGAGGCAGTTAAGGCCACCACTGGTGCAGAGGGGAGGAACTACAAAATTTACAGAGGCTCCAAAATTGTGCCGTTCCCACGCTCCGCACCAATGGCAGCTGCCATTGATTCAGAATGGGGAAGTGTGCAATTTTGGTGCGAGGGCGGGTGGCTCCTGAGCACTTACCGGGACAAAGCTGAGCCTCAGAAGCCCCTTCTTTATCCCACCCAGAGTATATCTTGGGATTTTTTTTTAAAGAGAATTCTCTTTGGTGGGCAAGAGAAGTTCTGATCTAGAAAAGAGGGTTTGTTTGTTTTTCTTTCTCCTCCACACCCAAATCTTTGAGAAAAGTGGGGTCACATGGTTGCAGAGGAACAAATCTGGGACTATTTGCCATTATCCAGCAATGGGAAGTGTTGTAGCTCAGTGGTTGAGCACATGCTTGGCATGCAGAAAGTCCCAGGTTCAATCCCCAGTATCTCCAGGTAGAGATAGGAAAGAATCCTGAGTCATTTGCCAGACAGTGTTGAAAATACTGGGCTAGATGGAGCAAAAGTCTTACTCAGTATAAGGTAGCTTCCTATGTTTCTATTAACAGAAAGTTTAATTATTACTTTTTTGGAGGGAAGATAAGTACAGCTCACTTATATAGTCCTGTTTATGCCTACTTGGGCATGCTGGTCCTCAGTTCAGATCTTGCCATGTTGAAATGGCAAATTCTGAAGGGAAGTTCTGCTCATATTCACTTGAATGTGAGTAGAGCTCTCCACAAGATTGGGAATCTTGATAGGTCAGGGTTCATGATCACATGTAGAGTTCTCCTGAAGAGCTAGATGGTTCATCGTGGTAAGGTCTGAACTGAAGGGGCGGAAACATATGAGGTGGGAGCAGCATGTATGTCCATGCCCCAGTACATATTGTAAGCTCTTAAGAGTTCAGCCTAATACCCAAACAGGCCTAAATTTTAGCCTGGGTTCTGCTAATGTTGGTGGATTACCTGAGAAAGAAGGAACAGAATAAAAAATAGTTGATTCCCTTGAGTGTCTCAGAAACATTTAAGTGGCTACTTATTCGCTACTGAGTCAGGTTTAAGGTTCTAGTACTAGTGTACAAAGCCCTAAACAACTTGGGATTAGGATACCTGAGAGAACACCTCCTCCCTTACCAACCTGTCTGGTCACTGAGGTCAGGAGAGGGCATGCTCCTGGTGTTTCCACATAGACCTATGGCCTGATTGGAGTCCACCAGACTTTTGTACCTTTTATGTTCACTGCTCTGGAATCTGTATAGATATGCAGTGGTATACAAATGTTCTAAAAAAATAAAATAAATAAAAATAGTACCATTGACTATGGTATCCTTATGGACTGCTTGCATGGACATTGTGAGGTTCATTGCATTGTAGAGTTGATGTTGGGAGTCTATGCTGTTCCATATGGGAGTTGTCCTGTGAGATGCTGCAGGGTTGTATCTTGTGTATATGTTATTTTAAATCTATATGAAACTGTGGAATGAAGTTGTCCAGGGATTTTATGCCGATGTCATCCAGTTCTATTGTTGATTTTCCAGGTATGAAAGTGAAATCCTTGTATTACTGTTTGAGCTCTGTAATGGACTGAATGAAGGTGAATAAACTGAAACTCAGGCCAAACAATGTAGGCAGGCTGATTATGGCTAATTCTGTTAGGGTGCAATCCTATAATTGGCTGTAGGGGATATTCCTATTCCTGGGGAGATCACACTTCCCTTAAAGGAGCAGGTTCTCAGATTGGGAATATTCCTTGTTCTGGTGTTACTATGGATGATCATATAGTAGATATGGCAAAAATCTGGAATGATATATTAGCTCCGTCTAAGAGCATGCCATTACCACACATGTTGGCCACATTTGGATGACACAATAGTTAACCGTGTGTTAATACTCAACTCCATGGATGACTATTTGGGGGTATCTCCAATGCGACATGGTAGTATTCAGCCATGGAGTTGACTATTAGCACTTGGCTGAGTATTGCTCTCCTCCACCCACTCTATGCCCTCCCCACCGAAAGGTGGCGCTGGTTACTGCTTTCCATATTGGGATGCTGCAGAGAAAGATGATGGAGAGCCACTGGAGAGTTGCTTTAGCTGTTGCCTGCCCCTTCATCGCAAAGAATGTTCTGAAGGAACAGGCGATGGCAAAAGCAGCGCTCCTGCATCTTTCTCCGTGGCATCCCAATCATTCACCACCACCCATCCCTTCTTTGGCAGCTCTCCTGTAACTTCCTCTGTGGAAAAGTGGTTGGAGATGGGGTGGAGGAGGACACTCTCCTTCGTGGCGTATCCATGGCGAATGAGGGTGAGCGAAGGAGGAGGACGCTCTCCTGACACAGGAGAAGCGTCCTCCTCTGCTCTGACCGCATTCGCCATTTGTGGATATGGGGTGTGCAGAGGAGAATGCTCTCCTGACAGCCTACTGGGATCCTAGTACCTCCCATCCCCATTTGCCACCACTTTGTAACAAACAAAAGCCAGAGATGCTTGTGTCCCTCACCCCAATATCGGCAAAAGGATATCTCTTGCAGTTTGACATTACACATCAAGTCGTGTGAGACATCCTTTGCCCCCCCCCCCGCCCTGAGATCCATTTGGATACTGGCTCGAGGGAATGGAAGGAGCTCCTTCCATCCACTCGAGCCGATATCCAAATGGTTTGTGGGGTGCCTCACGACTCTGTTGGCATGTGAAATAATTGACGGAGCCCGCCACACAACACAATCAATGGTTGTGCAGATAGTCATCTCTGTACACCGTTGATTATTTGCATTGGTTATTTCCGGGAATAACCAACCGTTGTGTGGAAAATGCTCAACAGATGACACAATAGTCAATGGTTGACTATTTAATCAACCGTTGACTATTGACTATTGTGTCATCCAAATTGACTATTGTGTCATCCAAACCCAGTCGTTATATTAACCACCCAGACTGATGGATATTAAGGCACTTCTAGAATACAGTCTGGAAACTTCATTTGGTCCAGAATATGGCAGTGTGACTTTTGACATTGATCGTCGACCTCTGTTGGTTGTCACTTTTTTTCTGGGTTAAATTCAGTAACCTTTTGATATGACCTGGGTGAAGGATACTCTAGACACATTTTATTGAATGCATATACCTTCCTCTTTGCTCATAATTGAAATTAGAAAGGGAGATATTTTAAGGGTGCCACCACTATCTGAGTTAAAGTTATCTTAGAGTGCACCCTTCACATGCCAAAGGTTCATGTTAAGTGCTGTAAACATAGACAGAGTTTTATGATGTGAATAGAGCTTTTTTGTTCTCTCCTGAAATTTCTCGTGGCAACTATAGGATTTAATTTTATTGGGGTTTATCAGATATTTACATGAGTAATCAAAACTTGATTTTTTTCATGATTTCAATGCTGCTCAGTGCCTACATATTTGTATATGATTTAGTGAAAGTTTCATTTTTGTCTACTCTTACTTAATGAAATGCCTATTCCAGTTCATCCTCATTATCAAGAAAGAAAACGGTGGGATTCAAAAATTTAGGAAGTGTGGGTTATACACAGAAGCTATTTCATGTAATCTAGGAAGCTGAAAGAGAAAGACACGGATAGAGTAATAAAAAGTATGCTCAACATGGGCGCTAATAAAAGAACTAAGCATCATTACAAGGTCAATGTAACTAAATTGGTATCTTCACTGTATTATAAGAAAGTAATGAGAAACACCTTCAGTCTCAAACAGAAGTCAATAGAAAATCAACAAACAGCTACTGCAGACATTCTTTATCTAGCAAGAATCAGAGTCAACATGCAAGCATTCTGGAATAGTGCACAAAAAGCCTTTTAAAAGAGGACAAACAACTTCCAGCAAACAGCAAAAGCAACCATCCCCATTATTTTATCTCTCTGCAGCATGTTGGTGAAATAATGAAAGAAATACAGGTCAAACCAGCATTTTTCAGGCATAAAATTGCACACAATTTAGGTTTATAGCAGCAGATGGCCACAGAAGTGAAGCTAAATTGAGTGCTGCATGAGGCAGAGAGAGAAAAGAGAATCTGAAATGCAAGTTAAAGATAAGGTGGCAGACATTTCTCTCCCAAGACGTAATCACAGCAAAGCACCCTATTATCAGAAGCATTAGGAACATTTTGAGATAACGGATAATGATTGAAATTATACTAGAGATAATTGTTGCAGAAATGATTATCCAAAAGTGTGATCCTCGTACTTCAGAAAGGTGTGTCCCAGACGCTGATATAGGACTTAAGCCACTATTTTTAAAATGCATAATACAGCACTATAGTAAAATAATAGATAAACGATTAACTATGCATTGCACTTAACATCTAACATAGCACTCAAAGTGTAATCGTCCTAATTTGCAATTGTAAATCTCTTGTTATCAATTAATTTACACTGCACAAGTAACCATCTGATTATCTTCTTACATAGCAGTATTTACACAGTAATTAAATTGTAACTAATTAGCATGTAATTGCACATACTTATTTGTACCTTGTAAAGTGAATGATGTATTTAAACATAGTTGAAATACTTGCAATTAAGAAAACATGAATACTTTCCATGACAGATAATTATGTATATGACTGAAAATTATACCCAGTGATTTTTCTGGGGTTGGGGTAAATTGATTTTCTGTGTTGTCCTTATGAATGCAATTTTGAAAGGGTTTGCTCCTCTTTTCTTTTTTATTTACTTCTGAAAATATAACATTCTGTAAACTACCCAAAGTAGGGAATTCCATTAGGTAAACCGTTAACTTATACCTTCATGCCACTTTAAAAACAAAACAAAAAAATTCTACAGACAGAGCAGTTGTAATGAGAAAGTTGTGTAGGAGAATTCCCAAATTAGGCAGTAAGGTAATAACCTCAACACCTGGCATGTACAGATGCATACTGAGGAGTAACTATAGCCAGAATGTTACCAAATTTAGATACTTGCTAAAGGTATGCTGTAGGGATGTCATCCAGAGCAATTGCAGCTCAGTAATTTATCCAGTAATTTTTAACTCTCTCATATTCTCTTTGCCTTGCCTTCATTCTGAATTATTGTATGGTGGTCCTTGTAGAGAGAATATTGAAATATATTGGATTTTTTTATATTGCTAAAGGATAAATTAGATTATATTTTATGTGCATGTGTAATGATATATTTTGTTTAGTTTGGAAGATTCATTATGAGAGCCAGTGTATGGGTAGTGGTGGTGGTGGGATAAAATGTTTGGCTTAAATGTGGCAGCATGTGGCAAATTCACAATAATGTTTGTGTCACATTTGATACTGCCCTCTGAGTCCTCTGTGAGAAAAACAGGCAATATTCAGCGTTCATTACATTGGCATATATACCAAGCACTTGCCATGACATTCAACACTTGCTTGGTAAACTTTGGGAAGGATGAAGACACTGCAAATCTTTTAGTAACTCAGAACAAGATGCATCATCTTCATGTCTTGGATTACTGATGCTACTATGGAGAGTAGGTTGGTGCATTCAATGAATATTCAACATTAGGACAAAGTTCTGTAGAAGTGGCACAGCTGATCACCCTTGTGGCAGTAATGTGCCTCAATTCTCACATATAGCCTCACTGGGGTAAAAGGGCTAAAGTGATGCCTGATGTGGTCCATTGGACCACGTTGGCACCATGGCTACTCTCACATGGTTTTAATTAGAGCTACATCAATACATAGAATCACCCTATGCTTGTCTACTATGTGGGTACAGTGGGACAAATGACGATGGCTGCCTGTTTCAGTTCTCCATAGGTTGCACTGTCATATGAAGATTACTGACAGGATGTACAGATGCTTCATATGAAATTGTTTCCTATGTTTATCTCTGCACTACTGCATAGGATTATGTTCATGTAGTTCTAACACTGAGGACAGAACTAAATGTTATGGCTGACACATGTGTTGCCAGGCAGCTTCCATTTTGTCATTGCACCTTCATCTTCTCCATTTGTGGCTGCCAAGTTGGAAAGGTTACCAGCTGATGGCAACCAGACTTGATTGTAGGACCAGTCTCCAACTGCTACTGAAATGGAGAGGCGATTATTTCAGCATCCAAATGCCCCAGGCTGTGGAACTCCTGGACATGTAAACCAATCTCCACAAACTCCCCCTTTTCAGTAAACAGTCCAGGCTTTTGTTTTCAAACCCCAGCTTTTCAACCTCTGGTCTCCTTGTGGTTTTGAAAGTTTTAAAAGAAAAGGCTTTTATTGTGCCATTGCACTGCAGCGTTTATGAATTGGGGGGGTATCCAGATGATGGTGTCTTCATTCTGTAGCCTTCCTGTGTTTTCCCATAATTTCTTCTGACTTTTTTCATAATGGGATAGCACAATGCTTTTTTCCTGGAAACACCCAAGATTTGTCTTTCCCAGAAACAGGTGCAGATAGCCTTATTATGCATAGTTGCCTGAATGCTGGTTACAAAGGAGACAGAATAAAATCAAGGTTGCATGATGGGTGGCTTAGAAAAGGAACAAACATATGAAAGATAGGTTGGCAGGATAGTGCCCAATAACTACAAATTACAGTTATCCAATACATTTTTTTATAAATTTTCTACAGCAGTTTTACCTGTCAATGCAAAACCTTTTTCATTTTCATTGGGAAATTAGCCTGTGGTTGTTGGAAATCGTTCATAGGCACAACAGTAACACACTTGACATCCAGAAAGCAAACGTACCTTTGACTCTTCATTTAAAAACACCAACCCAACTATCTAAGATTGACATACCATGTTAATTATATATTGTAATAGGTGGTAAAGTTGATTTATTCTATGCAAATAAGAAAAGAATCACTTAATCAGCAGTCCAAACACAGTATGAGCATCATTTGGAAGCCAGGCAAATTGCAGTGTGTTTTTATTTCAAGCTGAAAGGTAATGAATATGCCAGAGTGTCATAGTATGAGCTATATTTTTCAGTAATCATTTATTTTTTCCAGACAGAAACACTCAACCTATGTTTGTATAAGAAAAGTGTTTCCCAACATATTTTTCATATATATGCTTCTCTTTTTTATTTTGGTACTTTGGTTTACACAGATGATTCTCCAGTGCATATAAAAAGCATATGCTAAATAGGAAAGAAAAAAAGAAGGTTGAAAAAGCTAATAGCGTTGGTTTACAAAGAAGCCTGTAAATTATGCCCTTCCCTTTCTTCTGACAATTGCTTCAAATAGTCTGAGTATCTAAGGATGATATTGTCAATACAAAGTCAGGAAGGTCAATGTTCATTTCATTTGTAAAACTGGTTACATCAAACAAATTTCATTTTCAACCCCCCCAAATCAATAGATGTGTGTAATTCTGTTCCCTAATGATGGATACATGCAGTTTGCTATCCAGTGTAACATTTTGAGATTTAATTTTGGCTTTTTAGGTAGTAATGAACAAAAAAGGTTGTTCGTGTGTGCCTTTTGCTATGCATTTTTTAAAGCAATTCAAATTCTGAGTATCTTTCAACCAAGAGAAAAATAATACATGGGGAGAACAATCCTATGGCCCCTTGACAGTGTCTGGGAGGCCATAGGATTGTTTGGTTTCCTGGCTACGAGATCACAGATAATGCTCCAGTCTGGGAGCATGATTTCCTGGTTCCCAGATTGGAGTCTTGTTTGTCTGGAGAAACTCTGACAAAGAGCACAGGTTTCCACAACGTGGCCTTCTCCTAAACAGATGAGGCACAACGAATGGCCATCCAAAGGAGGGAGTTTACTCCCACAAGTTGTACACTTTCGGAACGGGGCCTTAAGGGCCATCCGTTCATGATGATTTTGAAAAGAAATAAATGAAGAAAAGACGAAAAACGCCTCAAAATGAAGTTCTCTTCAGGAACAAACCCAACGAGGTGTTGCTACAATGGCAGACGAAAGAGAACTGAGGGCTGGGCGGGAACCCCTGGACATGCTCAGTATGGTGTGGGGGAGGGGTTCTTGCCCATACGCCTTAGCTATAGAAAAATAATTTTCCTGATCGAAGGCCTGCGCTGGCACAGAGCCCATATGTGTGATGTACAGAGACCACGAAGAAGAACTGTGCCGGCAACCTCTCCATGCTCGGAAAATGGAATGCGGAGATTGGAAAAGAAGGTGTTCCCAGGGGTGGAAAGGGGAGGAGATCATGGCAGCTTCAGTATGCTGTTTCCTATGGCTGACCCAGCTTCTCCCCCACTGCTTGAGGTGCCGATGCTAGATGGGCGAAATCGCCTGTCTAACAGAAATGCAGGGTGGCCGGAATACAGAGCCTCTGCTCTCCTCCCGCTCTATGTTGGATACTTGGCAGCATCTGAGTATGTGGACTGGATTGCACTCTAAAGCTGTTTATTCTGGAATTAGAGCTCACGTAGATTCTTGTTTGGTCATGTAACACAGTACAGGTATTAAATGCAGCAGAATATTGGCCTTATCGATCATTGATCAGATGCCAAATATGTGATGGTGGTGATGGAAGAGTATTATAAGGCAACTATATAAATGCACTTCATTGCATCAGATCAAATCATAACTCATGATGGCACTGCTTATAACTATAGTTCTAACGTCTTGCAGTTCCCCACTCCCAGTGCTCGCTCTCAAATCTGTAAACTGGTGTCAGATTCTGTAGCTTTGCTGGGTTCAAAATCTCATAAGATGCTGCACCAAGGTGCTAGAAGGGATCCGACTCTGTCTTCCTTCTGCGCCTATGTTGTTAATAGCCACTGATGATCTTTCAGAGAAAGTGCTACTAAAATTAACCAGGCTTACTTTAAAAAAAAGTGCATTCCGCATTAGACTATTAACAATGCAATTTCATACTGACTTGTCTTCTAGACTAAATTACACCAAACCATTCCCTTTAATCCTTGAAAGTTAGCTTGTGGGTCACCATTCTCTATCAGAGAGTTTCCACTTATTAGACATTTTTGAACTGACTTCAGGCATTGCTTAGATGGAAAAAAAAAGTGAATATGCCTAAAATGTGAATAGAATAGATTTTAGGTTTCAAATTTTCAAAAGTATCTCTTTTTACAGTTTAGCTATTATCTCCAATCTATTGTGCTTATTACAATAAATGAATCCATGAATAGGACTGGAGTTTGCGATGCAAATATTGTATGACAAAATTATCAAATACAGCTGGAGGATGAACAAAACAGGATATTCCTTTTGGGCAAAATTATGGTTTGCTTTCACAAAAGACTCTTTTCCCCCCTCTTACCCCTCCTACCCAAAGCCCTGTGTGGGCTTTGGGTAGGAGAAAACTGGCTGTTAAGGTCACTGTTTCATCTTCTATTCTGATGCAGGAAAAGGTTGAGGTGGCTGAGGGGGTTTTCTCCTCTGTTTTAGATCTTTGAAAAAAGCCTTTCAGCTGTTCCTGGCAGCACATGGCTTTCTGAAGCTGGTTGGTTACTTTTGGAGGTCCCAAATGCACCTGGAAACGATGCTACATGATTTAAATACATCTAAAGCTTTCTATTGGCGTATGGAGGCTGTTGAAATTTCTGTTAAGTATCAACTACTACGTATTATCATTCAAGCTGATATTAATAAATTCCCAGTTAACTTTTGATAATTTTGGGTTCTAAGAAGACTAAAGCTCATCATGGTTGTCTGAAACAACAAATCAAACAACTGTTGATTATATATATATATATATATATATATATATATATAATCTCCCTTAATAATTAACACAATGCAGGATTTCCCATAGTGCTAGCCGAAGGCTATCTAATAAGAACTTTCAGTTAGAAATTCAGTGGGGCAAAGGTGAAAAATGTAGGTGAAAAGGTGGCATTTGTGGGACAGGCAGAATTTCCTCCAAGCTTTGGGACACTTTCCCTTTGTGGCTGTAGCAGATGGTGATGGTTTCTTTTTTGTGTAGCAGTGTTTCTCTGGGTGACATATATTCCCTGCCCCCCAACACACCTAGAAACCTTCTCAAAGTAGTGCAACATCCTTACAAGGTAGGTAAAAATGAAATGGCCTACCATGGTCACCTTGTGAGCTTAATGATTGAGTAGGATTCTCTCTCCCCCCAACCCCCGCCCTGGGTCCAATCTAATAGTCATACCTCTACAGCACACTGGAGCTCTATGCAAATATTCTTTGAATGTGTGTTGATTGAGTGCAGAGCTGACGCACAAAGCTGCATCTTTCCTCTACCTGCATTCATTTAGTTTTCAAAGAACATATGTAGAGGGCTAAGTTCAATTCAACACAAGTTCAACAAAGGGTTGCATCCATAGAATCATAGAATCTTAGAATAGTAGAGTTGGAAGGGGCCTATAAGGCCATTGAGTCCAACCCCCTGTTCAATGCAGGAATCTACCTTAAAGCATGCCTGACAGTTGTCCAGCTGCCTCTTGAATGCCTCTAATGTGGAAGAGCCCACCACCTCCCTAGGTAATTGGTTCCATTGTCGTATTGCTCTAACAGTCAGGAAGCTTTTCTTGATGTCCAGCCGGAATCTGTTTTCCTGTAACTTGAGCCCATTATTCCATGTCCTGCATTCTGGGATGATCGAGAAGAGATCCTGGCCCTCCTCTGTGTGACAACTTTTCAAGTATTTGAAGAGTGCTATCATGTCTCCCCTCAATCTTCTCTTCTCCAAACTAAACATGCCCAGTTCTTTCAGTCTCTCCTCATAGGGCTTTGTTTCCAGACCCCTGATCATCCTCGTTGCCCTCCTCTGAACACGCTCCAGATTGTCTGCATCCTTCTTGAAGTGTGGTGCCCAGAACTGGACACAATACTCAAGATAGGGCCTAACCAGTGCCGAATAGAGGGGAACCAGTACCTCACGTGATTTGGAAGCTATACTTCTATTAATGCAGCCCAAAATAGCATTTGCTTTTTTTGCAGCCACATCACACGGTTGGCTAATATTGAGCTTGTGATCTACAACAATTCAAAGATCCTTCTCGCTTGTCGTATTGATTAACCAAGTATCTTGTAACTGTGGATTTGGTTTCTTTTTCCTAAGTGGTGAACTTGGCATTTATCCCTATTAAATTTCATTCTGTTGTTTTCAGCCCAGCGCTCCAGTCTATCAAGATCACTTTGGAGTTCGTTTCTGTCTTCCAGGGTATTAGCGATCCCACCCAATTTTGTGTCATCTGCAAATTCAATAATGTCGTATTTTTAAGCTCTTGGTCTGGGAAGCCAGCCAACCTCCTTATCTAGGAATGTCTGGGAAAGACACCAGTACTTATTTGTTTAAAGGGTTTTATTGGTATTTAGAAAGTCCATTTACCATAGCTTGATTGAGAATGAGTTTTCCATAGCCAGGGTCATGGCAGTAGTTCCGTCCGTCCAAATGTCAAAGCCGAAGGTCAAACCAGGTTTTACAGGAGTTCAGGGTCCAAAGCAAACAGTCAAGCCGGGTGTTCAGTCCACAGGTTCTGATCCAGAATTACGCAGGATGTCAAGAGCCGAATACATCAGTTGTTCTCAACGAATCTTAGCTTCTGCCTCCTCTCCCCTTTATACTTGCTTGAGCCTGTCCACAGCTGCGTGCAATCTCTTCGTTATCTTACTTAAGGCTTGCGTCAGCTGTGCTCTGTTTTCGCAGTCTCATGCTGCGTCTTGTGGGCCTAGCTTGCTCTGCCCGTTTGAGCTGCCGCCTTTGCTGGGGAGTTACTGGACAAACCCCTTCAGGCCCCGAATCTTCCTCATTAGAATCAGGGGGTGGGAGAGGGTGGCTTTCCTGGGGCTCTTCTGAGGAATCTCCCTGCTGTTCCTCCTCCTCCGGTAAGTCCTGGGGAATGGGCGAAGCTGCAGTTTCTGTCCCTTCTTCCTCCTCAGAGGAAGATTCTTCAGACTGCCTCATGACAGATAAGCATTCCCTGCACCTCCTCATCCAAATCATTAATAAAAATGTTGAAGAGCACTGGGCCCAGTTCTGAGCCCTGCGGTACCCTGCTTGTTACCTCCCCCCAGTGTGACTTAATCAGTCTTAGGCTAGATCTACACTACTGTTTTATAGTAATATTGAAGTGCACTGATAACTTTTGGGGGCACATTACACATTCTATATACCATTATTGTAGAGTTTATTCCTGCTTTTTATTCCACATTTGTTGAGGTATCCAAAATACCTCAACAAATGTCATTGTGGGTCTTATGAGGTATAAATGCGCAAGAGCGATATAGCATTACCATGATGGGAACATAATGATATGACACAAGGTGCAGATTTGGCTTTAGAGTAGATGCATTGAAATCAATGGCACTTACAATAGTCATGACAAATTTACTATGGCATAAGTTTTCAGAGACCGTTTCATTACATAGACTTGTGAACATACTGACTTAGCTTGTAATCAGTCTGCTTTCTTACAGGATACAATGCTATAAATAGCAGAAATATGAAGGCATCTTCAAAATTAAGCCATAACAGAATCCATTTTAAAGGTTTTCCACAGCCAACAGACAAGACCAAATGTTCTCATCATCAGCTTGCAGTTTCCATAACCCCCCCCCCAAAAAAACCCTAAGCATTGCCAGAAAAACAGATTTGTTTTCTCTGCACAATTAAGCGTGGAACTGTGAGAAATGAAGTGATGGGCACATTTTTTTTCTTCATTCATACTTGACATTCATGCTGCTACTTCATATCCAATAGAGATCACTTAAAAATGAAAATTCTGTTTAGATATACCTGAGAGAACAAAATTCAGTGTTGATAGGGAGCGTCACATTAAAGTAATGCAATGGTTTGTATCCAATATTATACTGCCACCCTGAACCTTTTCCTTGTCATTTATAGAAGAATAGCTACGAACATTTCTGAGCAGCTTATAGCCTCACTCAGTCTTAATGTAATGCATTATATAATGTCATATAGGAGAGCATTGTGTTTGTTTCACAATAATTTCATAGTTATGATTCGCTATGTGATCTCTGCTTGTGAAAGAAGCGAGCGTTCAAGTTGTCTGGTACCCAATGGATACTTATTTAAAGTGAAATTGCTTAAGACTTGCTTGGTACTGGGTGGTAACGTAGTTAAAATGCATTAGCTTTTAAGTGTGAAAATATGTTTCAGTGTGACCTGTAAAGATATAACAGCAATTACTTTAATTAACACCTAAAACGTGAGCTACATAGCATTATACATGGTAGTTTGGTTATGGATGGATGAATTAATTTCTCATTGTTGTGGAATTAAAGCTACTGTAACTTCCCTTTTCAAGTTTATCTTTCTCAGAAAACAAACAAACATCAATTCACCTTGGCAACTATTTTTTAGAGTCTGAATAAGTTCTATTTCTGTACTTTAAATATTACATTTTTTGTTCTTCCAATGTGCTCATGTGCATCCATATACAAATAATGTCATTAAACAACAAAACCAAAACCAGGTGAAATACGTAAATCATATATTAAAAATTCAACAAACATATATTAGTAATGCTATTAGTAATAGCCACTGTATGACAAGGAATTGCTTGAATTAATAAGATTAATATGTGAAGGTCTCATAATAAATGAGTTATAAGTGAGTTATGGGATATATAGGAAAAAGGGGTTCAAGCTACAAAGGCTTGAAAAACAAACATTTTCTCTGTGGTTTCTGTTAATTTTGGTTTGACTTCTTCAGTGGTATTCCACATTAAACAGGGATGTTGGAAGGATTCAGTATGTGTTGTATTATGGCCTACATAAATATACTGTTTGTCCAGGGAGGTTTTCAATGTATGGTGTTTGAATAGTACTGTTCTTCCTCCCCAGATGAATTTGATTAAACCACTTCTTTGGCAAAATATTATTGTAACTGCAGCACCTTTCAACAGCAACTTTTAATAAGACTTTGTGCAGTTTTTCAAAGGAAAAATTCCCATTGGGGTATACTGAAAACTTCAGCTGTTCCTAAAGTAACTCTTTTGAGTCAGTTCCAGATACCAGTCAACATGTGATACATTTCTTTGCATGCAACTTTTGTTGGTCACATACAACTTTATCTTGAGCTTGTAAGTCCACCCTCATCCCTACCCCATCTTTCCTTCACATACTGATTGACAATACTGGTCTGATCATATTAGTACTTGCAAGCAAATGAAAACACATGACGTTTCAGCCATATATTGCCTAAATGTTCGGCCTCCACTAACATGGAACCTTTACAGTTTATATCAAATTCCATATTGCTGTTGCACAAAATCTCAAATATTTACTTTCTTGAGAGCCCCATCTGAATTTCTGTCTCTTGAAGCCTGAATGTTATTTCTGTTCTGGGAGGCCTTGGAAGAACTGTGTTTCTCAATCCCACACGCTTCACATCAAACCATTTTACTTGGGCTGGAAGAAAACTCTTCCCTCTAGCTAATCTGAATGAAAGCTACTACAGTGCAAAGGACAAAAGACATGGCATTAAAATTTCGGAACCAGGGTTGCTGCTGTCTCTTGCAGCTTATGAACATGACTCACCAGTGCTGGCTAAAATATGTCACAATTGGTCTCCAGGACAGAGTCTAATTATGTGTGCAGCACATACTTGTTAAGACAGAGCTATAACCCTTTCATTCTGAAACAGTAACACACAATTCTCCAGCCAAAATTGCAGCCAGCAAAATTGTTAAATAAGCTAGGAAGTAAGTGATTATACCAATGAATCCAGTGGTTGTGTTTTGTCTAAATTCTATGAAAGAAAAGAGGTAGGGATTTTTTCAGGAGATGAGAATAGCATGGACAGATCATTATCTGATCAGTTTTGACCCTCAGGATATCTGTAAACTCTGAAGGGGTGGTGGGCTGAATTTAATGTTCTGCCAGGAGTTTTATGAATCAATATAGCTTTAAAAAAAAATTTCGTTTTCAACATAAAATACAACATAATCACAACATAAAATACAATACAAAACTAACAATCCCTTCACAACCCCCCCGTGCTCCCCTCCCCCCCTGAGACCTGCGTTTATTCATTTATATTACATTTTTCCAAAATTGTAAAGTGTCTTTTAAAGGTGAACATCCTTTCCCCTTTATTAATACATATTCCAAAAATGGACTCCATATATTTTCAAAATCATTCTTCCTGGATAATCCCCTCTTTACTTTAAGATTACATGTTAGTTTATCATTAAGCGCAATATTCCATATTTCTTTATACCATTATTCTATTGTATAGTTCCCTTGCATCTTCCAATTCTTAGCTATCATTAATCTAACGGTTGCCAGGAGGTTGTTAATCAATTCCATCCTGCTTCGCTTCCCAATTCCTTTATCCCATATTTGAAAGTAAAGCCAGTTTTGGACTTAATTCCACATTGCTTCCCATTATTTCACTTATTTCTTTAAACACCCTTTTCCATAATTTTTGTACATATTCACAACTCCACCACATATGGAAATATGTTCCAACCTCCTGACATCCCCTCCAACAGTTCTTTGAGATTTTCTTGTCTATCTGATGTAATCTTACTGGTGTTAAATACCATCTCCATACTATTTTATAATAATTCTCTTTAATCCTAACTGATAATAACTTTAATATTCTTGCATCCCAAAACGTCCCCCAGTTATCATAATTAATTTGTTCCTTTAAATCATCTTCCCTTATCATTTTAAGAGAATGTCGCTGGTCCCCATCCTCTATCAACATTTTATAAATTTCACTAATCAGACCTTTTTTACTTTTATTTTCCCCATTCTTTTCTCTTGCTTCTATTAAATCTTCAAATCTAGTATTATCTCTACAATCCTTATTCTTCTTTTTCCAATCCTGTGTCCATTGTTCTAATTGTATGCATTTAAACCAAGCTATCTTTTGTCCTTTTAATATCTCTCCTATTTGCTCCTTATTAGTCATTCTTTTCAACCAATCTTTCAACTTAATAATTTTCTGACCCCTCAATTTCCCCTCCAACTCTCTTTTTAAATTCCCTGGGAAGTTTTCCATTACTACAACTGGAGTTAGAGGAGAGATTGCTGGTGTTAATTTTCCTTTAAATCTCTCCCATATCTCTAAAATATTTTTTAATAATGGATTATCCATTCCCTTCAATTCTTTCTTTTGTAATTTGGTAAAAAAAATATTTTGTAATTTTAAATCTATTTCTCCTGTTTGCGTCTCTAACCATTCTAACTCATCCTCCCCTAATATACTGTTTATAACATGTCTTAATTGGTTAGCTATATAATACATCTTTATATTTGGAAGTCCCAACCCTCCTTTCTTTTGTGTCTTATACCATTTCCCTTTATTGATCCTTGCTTTTTTATCCCCATTACAATAAGCATTTATCATATTTTGCCAACTCTTTAACTCTACTTCCGTTATTTTAATTGGTAACATTCTAAACAAAAAATTCCTTAGGTAATAACCGCTATTCTACCAAACCATGAATGCTTTAACTTTCTATAAGCCTCTAATTTTTTCAATATCTGTTTCTTCAAACTATTAAAATTAATTTCTTCTAACCTTTCTAAATCTTTTGCTATATTAACTCCTAAATAACGTACTATATCTTTAATCTTAAGACCTAATTTTATATTACACTCCTCTCTTTCCTTCTTATTATAATTGAATAACATCATTTCAGACTTCCTCCAATTTACTTGTAATCCTGTAATCTCCCCAAATTCTCTTAAATGCCCCTTAATCACCTCCCCACTCTCCAGAGGATTTTCTAATGTCAATAATGTATCATCTGCAAACATATTAATTTTTATCTTTTCTTTTCCTCCTATCTCTTTTAATCTTCCATCTTCCCTGATAACATTCGCCAAAATTTCAATAACTATTGCAAATAATATTGGGGAAAGTGGACACCCCTGCCTAGTACCCCGGGCTAAGGAAATCTGTTGCGTTAACCATCATTAACCATTATCACTGCTTTATTACTAATATACAACTGATCTATCACTCCTATAAATTTATCTCCAAACCCAAATATTTTTATAATTGTTTTTAATGCTGGCCATTCCACACAATCAAAGGCTTTGAAAATATCTAATGCTATCAATCCTGCTTTTATATTCCTTTTTTAAATAACATTATATTCAGAACTCTCCCTATTAAATTAGGCATTTGCCTCTCCGAAATTAATCCACATTGATCTTTCCTAATATATTTACTTATAAAAGTACTCATTCTTTTTGCCATAATTGCCGTAAAAAATTTTGAATCTTGATTTATTAAAGAGATAGGTCTATAAGAAGCTGGGTCCATCAAATCTTTGTCTGGTTTCGGGATTAATATGATCAAAGAATGATCCCATGATGGTGGGGTCTTCCCTCTCTCTATTATACTATTAAATATTTTTTTCAATCTTGATATCAATATATCTCTAAAAATCTTATAATATTCCGGCCCCAACCCATCTAACCCCGGAGATTTCCCTCCTTTTAATTTATCAATAATTCCTTCTATTTCTTTTTCTGTAACCAAACCTTCCGTATAATCCCTATCTTCTCCCTGTAGTCTTATTTTCCAGTTTTTCTCTACATACTCCACTACTCTTACCTGTGGGCCCATATCAGATGCATATAATTCCTTATAAAATTCCTGAAATACATTTAATTGATCTTTCATTAAATTACAACTTTTCCCTGTTTTATCTTTAATTGTCCCTATCATATTCTTTGCCTTCTTCGACTGAGTGGACCTGGCCAACATCCTAGAATTTTTATTACTGTATTCAAAAAAATCCCTTTTCAAATATAACAAATCCTTTTGCACCCTTTCTAGTTCCTCTTTTTCTAGTTCCTTCTTTTTAGCTTGAAGTTGAGCATATAGGCGTCTATCCTTTGTTATTCTTACTTGTTCCTCTAAATATCTTACCTCCTTTTCTATCTTTTTATTTTGTGCTTCCTGTTGTCGTCTTAAAGTACACGATTCCCTAATACACATCCCTCTTGCCACCGCCTTCATCGTGTCCCAAACTATCCCATGAGAGTTTGGCTCAATTTGATTAATATCCCATATTGTCTGAATTTCTTTTTTCATTTTCTCAACAATATTTTTATAGTTTAAAATCCTTGTATCCATTCTCCATCTCTTTGCTTCTCTATAATCTTCCTTCATTTTAATATCCATACTCATTAATACATGATCCCAAACTATCCCATGAGAGTCTGGCTCAATTTCATTAATATCCCATATTGTCTGAATTTCTTTTTTCATTTTCTCAACAATATTTTTATAGTTTAAAATCCTTGTATCCATTCTTCATCTCTTTGCTTCTCTATAATCTTCCTTCATTTTAATATCCATACTAATTAATACATGATCCGTGACTTTAATAACTCCTATATCACATTCTATAATCTTTGAAATCATCTTCTTTGATACAAAACTATAATATATCCTAGAATAACTCTTATACTTCGGTGTGTAGAAAGTATATTTCCTTTCTTCTCCTTTTATTAATCTCCAAACATCTACTAATTCTTTTTTAACCATCAGTTTACTTAAACCAGTTTTACCATCACCTTTAAAATCCCTCATTATATTCTCTTTATCCTTTCCTTTATCCATCACCATATTAAAGTCACCTGACAACACAATATTCCTTTTCCCCATATCTCCCACATCATTTAAAACTTTATAAAAAAATTCCAGCTGTTTTCCATTTGGAGCATAAACATTAATCAATACATATTCCTCCCCCACAGTACAATAAATTATCAAAAATCTACCCATTTCATCCCTCTTCACATTTTGTATGTTAAAACCACATTTTCTAGAAATTATTATCGCTACTCCTCTCGCTTTAGAAGTACCATATGCCTTCTCATAAACGCCCACATCCCTCATTTTAAGCTCATTTACACCTTCCTTCGATTGATGAGTTTCTTGCAAAAACATGACATCTGCTTTTTCTTTATTTAACAAGGCTTCTATCCTCTTTCTTTTAATAACAGTTCCCAGCCCCTTAACATTTAAAGTTACCACTCTTAATTTATTTTCCATCTTCCCAATCATAATATTCTTTATTGGTCTCCAACTGTGTTACATATACCCCCTCCCTCCCCCTCCCCCCCACACTTACCCCAAATTTCTCCCCCCTCATCACCAGACCTTCCTGGGCAATAGTCCCAATTTCTTTTAGAACTCTTCGGGGGGGGGGG
The DNA here is from genome assembly GCA_029215795.1 of Anniella stebbinsi. Lineage (NCBI taxonomy): Eukaryota > Metazoa > Chordata > Lepidosauria > Squamata > Anniellidae > Anniella > Anniella stebbinsi. Next base: position 138,015,807 of record JARDYH010000005.1, on the reverse strand, counting down.
AGGTGACCTCATGACCCCAGAGCGATAGTAGACCTTCCCCTCCCTTTAAATCTCTTCTTCCATCCCTTTTTAATCCAAAACTCAGTCACAGACTTCCTCCTCCTGCTGCCCCTTGTTGTTCATCCAGCTCTCTTCCTCCCTCTGCAGTTTCCTCAATCAGTCCCAGCTTCTCCAGCAATTCCATCCCTTGCTAACATGATGTTATTCTGTGTTGATTACCCTGCCACACAAATCTCAGGAAAACTGGGTATCCCCAGCTATACACATAGCCTTCTTCCGCAGGGTCACCGTACACAGTCTCACACTTTTCCGCCATTGAATAGTTTGAGGACAAAAGTCATTATAGACCTGAATTGGTGTTGATTGAAGCATCGGTTGTCTCACACGTCTAATTGCTTGCATTAACTTTTCTTTCTTGTAATAATTCGCAAATTTTACAATTATATCCCTTGGGAGCATTCCTCTTCTTTTATATCCAACTCTGTGGATCCTTTTGATGTCTTGATCTTCCCAAGCTGTTTGGGGGTCCACTTCCTTAATCCATTTCAATATCATATCTCTCAAAATCTTTGGGTTTTCCCCCTGCTGCTCCTGAAAAGCTCTAATTCGGATATTTGCTCTTCTGTCTCGATCCTCCATAGCAATTAGACGCAGATCCATATCCTGTAATTGGATTCCTTGCTGTCTGCTAATTTCTCTGTTTTCTTCCGTTTGCTTCTCCAAAGATGTCAATTTCTCCACAACCTCTTGAAAGCCAGTTAAAATCTCCTTTTGGGAGTCTAAAATGTTTTTTTTTACCTCTCTCATAAGATTCTGCTCTTGCTTTGCCAAAGATTCATTCAGCACAGCTTTAAAGCTAGCCAACATTTCCTCTGATGGCATCTGTTGACATTCCTGTGGCTTGCCAGCTTTAGGAACAGCTCCTGGCTTAGTTCCAGCTTTGTGATTCCCACTTCCGCTTTGAGACGGAGCGGTTTTCTCCTGTGATTTCTCCTGTGTTTTCTCCGCCATAATTCTGGTAAGCCAATCCAAATTCTTATCAGAGGGATGCTGTCTAAGCTTTCTCGTCCACTTAGGAGAAGATAAAAGCTTACCTTGAGGCTTTTTATTCATCTGGCATTCAGCCAAATACTCTGGAAGTCAGCAGCACGTCCCGATTAACTCACAACACCAGACAAGTCTTAAAATCTTCTTATCCCCTTTTAAAATACTTCAGTATGAGGAAAAGATATATTCTCCACAAAGTAATATCCAAATCGCCTGTCCCTGGCAGCTGGCCCAGAATTCTTTATCTACTTCGGCCGCTGTAAACTTATCTCTCCCTTCTCAAATGCAGCATTAATTCCGATTCATAAATCTACTTTGTAACTTACAGTTCGTAGTCTCAAAGTAGGGATTTTGTTGCTTAAAAAATCACTGCTCCGGGAGAGAAAAAATTCCACCCTCACTCCATTGCTCCGAAGCCACGCCCCTCATCAATATAGCTTTCTGAAGTCTCTTGTTAAGTTTCTTGCAGGTTTAGTCAGTGATCATACAGAGACCTTTCTCTCTGCTTGAAATAAGGGGATGACCCAGGCTCTAGATATGATTGGTCCCAAATGTCTGCAACTAGTTGTAGTAGAACTATATCAGCTCCCCAGTATTCTTCGGAGCTGAGTGCAGTGAAATGACAGGGCCATTGCTAGAATGTAAATGGCAAAAGACTCTTAATGAGTATGACTGAACACAGTTAAGAATCCATCTTTGGTCCTATGCTGTGGTGGTGATGGCAGTGAAGAGATCCTTATTCTTGTCACCATTGTGTTTGCTTATGTTGTCCAAGAAAGATCTTTTGGGTAGTGAAGGGCTTCCTGAAAACCTGAGCTCTGAAAAGCCAGCTGTGACCAATTTGCTAAACATTTTGTAGATAATGTTGCTCATCACTTAAGATACTAACTGAAGAAACAGAGTCCATATCTAGTGGTGGTTTCTGATAATCACTGCCCAGTGTCAAATTTGCCATTCTTGGGCAAAGTGTTGGAACATGTGGTGACTTCTTAACTCCAGGATGCAGTTCAATGATGCTTATCATTTGGATCTATTCCAGTCTGGGTTCAGGCCTGGTTTACCAATGGAAACAGTCTTGGTTACCATAGTAGATGATGTAAAACAGAATGCTGGTGAGGACAGGGGAGGAAGTGTGGCCCTGTTGGTTTTCCTGGACTTCTTCAGCTGTTTTTGACACCATTGACCATGATCTTCCTTCTGGAATTATTTATCTGTGTTAGGCAGAGAGGGCTTCCTGGATGAACAGTCTCAGAAAATGGTGCTTGGTAGTCTCTGCTCCACTTCATGGCCATTGGCCTGCGAAGTTCTGCAAGGATCCATCTTGTCCCCTGTGATTTTCAATATCTACATGAAACAGCTGGGGAAAGACATTCTGTGATTTGAAATGCTATCAGTATGCGGATAACACCCAGCTCTATGTCTTGTGTCCATTTAATGATCCCAAGGAGGCTGTTGAACTCTTTAACTGACATCTGGAGGCAGTTTTGTGAGTGATAGGACAAAATTTGTGTGTTCTTAAAGAACAATGCTAGAAACAATTCTTCAATAGTAGAGAACAAAAATATCAATTTGTTTATTGTTAGAACACAAATTAAACAATGATAGAGTAGGAGTGGAGAGATAAACTAATGTTATCAAGACTTCTTGAAGACTTCTTAGGTTGACCATATGAAAAGGTGGACAGGGCTCATGTAACTTTAACATTTGTAGAGAAAAGGAAATTTCAGCCAGTGTCATTTGTATGCAATTAGTTCCTGGTGAAATTTCCTCTTCATCACAACAGTTAAAGGTGCAGGCACTATACTAGAGTGACCATATACAAAAGAAGGCAGGGCCCCTGCAGCTTTAACTGTTGTTTAGCTGAGATATGGCATTGTGGGGAGGACTTGCCAGGTAAGGGGAACATGGCCCAGACAGTTAACGGCTGTGCCATGTTCTAGTTCTTCCTGCAACCGCAGGTCTGTTGGTTGCCCTATCAGCCAGCCTCAGGCCTCCGGATGCTGTTTTCAGATGCCAGATCGGTGCATAATAAGATCTCATTTATCCATGGCTTAATTGTGATGAGGTAGCCGATCTGGCATGTATATCCGAGACCTGGGTGGGAGAGCAGGGAAGGGTCAGTCTCTCCCAGCTATGCCCACCGGGGTACTTGGTTCAGCATCAGGGTAGACCTGAGGGCCGGGGAGGGGGTGTTGCTGTGGTCTATAGGAACTCCATCTCCCTCTGCAAGCTCCCTGTCCATGTGACTACTGGCCTGGGATGTTTGCACCTTGTGTTGGGTCAGCGGGACAGATTAGGGATTCTGTTGGTGTACTGTCCATCCCGCTGCTCAATAGAATCCCTAGTTGAGCTGACAGTGGTGGTCTCGGGGGTACTGTTGAGATCCCCCGGACTGTTGGTTCTGGGGGATGTCAACATTCACACCGAGGCCACCTTATCTGGGGCAGCTTGGGATTTCATGGTCTCCATGACACCCATGGGACTGTCCCAAGATGCTATCAGCCCAATACATGTAGTAGGGCATACTCTACTACTCTGCTACAGGCATACTCCCTGTCCAGTTGTTTTTCGCAACTGGACAGGGAGATGGTGATCTGAAAGTAGGGGACTTCACATCAGTACCGTTGTCATGGACAGATCACTGCTTGCTGAGTTTTAAACTTACAGCATCTTTTCCCCTCTGCAAGGGTGGGGGACCTATTACGATGGTCCACCCCCAGAGACTAATGGATCTGGATGGTTTCCAAAGGGCTCTGGGGAATTTTCCAGTTGATAGGACTGGTGCTTCTGTCGAAAACCTGGTTGATTTGTGGAATGCATAAATGACCCGGGTGGTTGACATGATTGCTCCTGAGCACCCTCTCCTAAGTAGAGCTTGAACAGCACCATGGTATACCCCAGAGCTGAGAGCGATGAAACAAAATAGGAGACAGCTTGAGGGTAGATGGAGACGAACTCCTGGCAGATGCAATCAAACACTGGTAAGTGCCTATAGTAAGGTATATTCAGGGGCAGTGAGGGCGGCAAAAAACAATACCTTGCTGTCCGGGGGCTATTACATGCTGGCCCCAAGAACATGGTAGAACCATTTGAGGCCCACTGTAATGAATTTGCTAGGCACTTCCAGAATAAAATCTTTGGCATCAGCCAGGACTCCAATGTTATAGCATGTGAATCCAGTGAGGTGTCCAGAGCACAGCTTTTTCCTGTTTCCTTGGATGAGTTTCAGTAGGTACAGCTTGAGGATGTTGACAAGGTGCTTGGACAGAAACAAACTTCAAAGTGATCTTGATAGACTGGAGCGCTGGGCTGAAAACAACAGAATGAAATTTAATAGGGATAAATGCCAAGTTCACCACTTAGGAAAAAGAAACCAAATGCACAGTTACAAGATACTTGGTTAATCAATACGACAAGCGAGAAGGATCTTTGAATTGTTGTAGATCACAAGCTCAATATTAGCCAACCGTGTGATGTGGCTGCAAAAAAAGCAAATGCTATTTTGGGCTGCATTAATAGAAGTATAGCTTCCAAATTACGCGAGGTACTGGTTCCCCTCTATTCGGCACTAGTTAGGCCCCATCTAGAGTATTGTGTCCAGTTCTGGGCACCACACTTCAAGAAGGATGCAGACAATCTGGAGCGTGTTCAGAGGAGGGCAACGAGGATAATCAGGGGTCTGGAAACATAGCCCTATGAGGAGAGACTGAAAGAACTGGGCATGTTTAGCCTGGAGAAGAGAAGATTGAGGGGAGACATGATAGCCCTCTTCAAATACTTGAAAAGTTGTCACACAGAGGAGGGCCAGGATCTCTTCTCGATCATCCCAGAATGCAGGACACGGAATAATGGGCTCAAGTTACAGGAAAACAGATTCCGGATGGACATCAGGAAAAGCTTCCTGACTGTTAGAGCAATACGACAATGGAACCAATTACCTAGGGAGGTGGTGGGCTCTCCCACATTAGAGGCATTCAAGAGGCAGCTGGACAACCATCTGTCAGGCATGCTTTAAGGTGGATTCTTGCACGGAGCAGGGGGTTGGAAATGATGGCCTTATAGGCCCCTTCCAACTCTACTATTCTATGATTCTATGACAGGTTCATGCAACCATCTCTATATTGGATTCTTGCCCTTCTTGGCTAATAAAAGCTAGCAGGGATGGAACAGCCGGCTGGGCCAGGGAAGTGATTAATGCCTCTCTGCGAAAGGGAGTGGTCCCAGACCATCTTAAAGAGGCAGTAGTGAGACTACTCCTAAAGAAGTCTTCCTTGTATCCGGAAAATCTTAATAACTATAGGCCAGTGGCAAATGTTCCATTCCTGGGCAAGGTCCTTTTCAGTTGGGTTTCAGATCTAGTTTTGGCACGGAAACAGCCTTGGTCGCCCTGTATGATGACCTATGTCAGGAGAAAGAAGGGGAGTGTGAGTCTGTTGATTTTTCTTGATCTCTCAGCAGCTTTTGGTACCAACAACCATGGTATTCTTCTGGAACAACTGCTGAGTTGGGAGTGGGAGGCACTGCATTGCAGTGGTTCCACTCCTACTTGGTGGGTCGACTTCAGAAGGTGGTGCTTGGTGGGGAGGACATTGCTTGGCCCTGTGGATTCTCCAGTATGGGGTTCCACAGGGGTCAGTCTTGTCCCCCATGCTGTTCAACATCTACATGAAACCGTTGGGTGCGGTCATCTGGAGTTTTGGAGTGTGTTGCCATCAATACACTGATGACACACAACTCTAATTCTCCTTCTCATCTTCATCAGGTGAGGCTGTGGATATGCTGAACTGGTGCCTGGCTGCAACAATGGACTGGGTGAGGGCTAATAAACTGAAACTCAATCCAGACAAGACTGAGATGCTGTTAGTAGGTGGTTCTTCGGACCAAATAGAGGATGTTCAACCTGTTCTGGATGGGGTTGTACTCCCCCTGAAGGAGCAGATTCGTAGCGTGGGGGTTCTCCTAGAACCATCTCTGTCTCTTGAGGCGCAGGTGGCCTCAGTGGCACGGAGTACCTTCTACCAACTTTGGTTGGTGGCCCAACTACACCCCTATCAGGACAGGGATATCCTGGCTTTAGTTGTCTATGCTCTGGTAACCTCAAAGTTAGATTACTGCAATGCACTCTACGTGGGGCTGCCTTTGAAGACTGTTTGTAAGCTGCAGCTTGTGCAAAATGCAGCGGACAGATTGATATCAGGAACCAGAAGGTTTGAACATATAAGAATGACACTGACCCCGTTGCATTGGCTGTCTGTACGTTTCTGAGCCCAATTCAAGGTGTTGGTTTTAACCTATAAAACCTTATACAGCTTGTGACCACAATACCTGATGGAACGCCTCTCCTGACATGAACCTATCCATATACTACGATCAACATCTAAGGCCCTTCTCCAGGTGCCTACTCCAAGGGAAGCTCGGAGTATGGCAATGAGGGAGAGGGCCTTTTCAGTGGTGCCACCCAATTATGGAACGATCTCCCCGACGAGGCTCACCTGGCGTTCACACTGTCATCTTTTCTGCGCCAGGTGAAGACTTTTCTCCCAGGCATATGTTGAGCTTTAAGTGGCCTCTGGACAGTTTTAATTGATTTGTAGTTTGTTTTTAGGCTTTTATGGTTTAAATTTTTGTATATAGGGTTTTTAATGTTCAATGTTTTTAATTTTTGTAAACCACCCAGAGAGCTTCGGCTATGGGGCGGTACATAAATGTAATAAATAAATAAATGGGACATGCACATCCCTGGGAGCATGTGCCTGTCACAGGAAGCACATGCGGGACTGTGGTTCACAGCCCCTCCCAAGGGATCGCACGATTGGTGGCTTTCCAAGCACTTTCTGGGTGGGATTATTTCCCCTGGATCTAGAGCGGCAGGGGTTTCTGCTGCTGCTGACTCGCGACTCTGTAGGAAGGAGAAATAATCAATGCGGCCTGCCACACAACACAATAATCAACAGTTGTGCAGATAATTAACTCTGCACACAGTTGATTATTGCATCGGTGATTTCTGTGAAATAACCAACCATGGAGTGTTTCCCCCGACAGATGACACAATAATCAATGGTGGACTGTTTAGTGTACCGTGGACTATTTAATCAACCCAACCGTTGACTATTGTGTCATCCGAACCCAGTCACTTTTTCCTATGGCATCAATCTTGTGGCCAATCAGTTTCGGTATTTACTACCTCCTAAATAGATTAGTCCTTTTGCACAGCAATTCCATCCCAGCTTCCATGAAACGCAATTATAACGAAAAATGCAAATCCAGCATAAAAGCTGTTCTGACTATCTTTTGGTCATTGAAAACCAGATTTTGGATCAAGCCGTTTTGACCCCAGCCATTTTTAGGGAAACACATGCTGAGATTATTTTTGCAGCTGGAGATTGTTAGTTCCAGCGCTGAGACTGCTGACTTTGGCACTCTGAGAACATCTGGGCAGACAAGACAAGTGGAAGGCTTTCCGAAGGGGTTTGGCAGGCTAAAAAGAACTTGTTCTACCCAAAGTCAGTTTTAGGCAGTTGGGTATTGCGTCCAGGCAGCTGAGTGATGATGAGATCCACATAGCTACGGGTGAAATAGCTGGATTTGAAGCATTGAAAGTTCTGCACACACTAGGCCTGAGAAGAGTTTATATCTGCCAAAAGCAGTTCAAGAGAGAAAGAGTAAGTCAAGGAGAAGGAAAGAAGCAATGATTCATATGGTGGAATAATCCAGGGGAGTACTTGATTTAGCACGTTGGTTTTTATTTATTTTATTATTTACTTATTTATTGCATCTTTATACCACCCAATAGCTGAAGCTTTCTGGGCGGTTTACAAAAATTAAAACCATAAAAACCATTTAAAATATAAAACAACAACAGTATAAAAATGCAATAGATATAGATATTTGGCTGCTTTGTTCATGTAGATAAACCCTTTTTTAAATCCTTTTGTGTACAGGAGGAATATTCAGGGAAAGGTCAACCTTGTTGGAATAGTGTATTGTTTTAAAGCAAAATGTTATTTATGCAATAGCAACCCCAAACGATTTTCAGTGAAATGCATCAGTCTCTTATATACAGAATTTTAAAGACAGAATCTCTTTACTAGAATTGGGGTAAGCTTGACTTTGTGAAGTGACCTTTTATCAGTAAAATCAATTAACATTACATATGTATTTTTTCAGGTGACGGTGAACTGAAATAGAACTCTGTATCATGCCTTGAAGTAAGTAGTTTCAACTTCATTTTTTTTGCTTATACTACCTCATCATAATGATTATCTCTTGATGTATTCCCCTGAGCTTCTGTACAACACTGAAAATCTTAGGGCAATAAACTGCTGTGTAGAAAATTTTGCTGAGGCAGGATCAAGTTCCATCCCCAAATCACTTCAGTGTGTGATTTGCTCTAATGTACATTATTTTAGATTTTAGTATGAGTTGAATTGAAGTTGAACTGAACTGACATAATGTTGGCAGTCATTAGCAGGGCTAGAGGTTCTGGTTATGTTCATGTAGAGCCTGCTTTTTACCTCAGATAGGCAGCATTAGTGGGTGTGGTGAGGAAGCTGTAAGATGAAGCCCTAATAAGAGAGAAGAATTCAATTAATATTATAAAAATAATTAATAGAAAGAAGCAGGGTTTTTTGGGGAAGAAATATTGAGATTACCAAATAAAGTGTGATAATAACCATTTTTTAAAAATAAAATCGTTTGAAGTATTTCAGTACACAGAGCATAGGATTGGAATACTTTTAAACAAGATCTTTGCAAGCAAATTTATCAAGAGGGAGATACCATGCACATGTAGGCCAGTTCTTTGTAAGCGTTTCCATTAACAGTCATAGTCTATTGAAAGGGGTTATGTCATTGCATATTTTCTATAGGACATAGTATATTCTTGGTCCTAAATGAAATAATAATAATAATAATAATAATAATAATAATAATAATAATAATTGTAATGGTTTCTGAATGAAATAAATGGAAACTTCAATTTCATTGGAAATTAACTTGACCATTAAGTTATATTAAGGTGGCTGTATCTTATCTAAATCCTTCTTAAATCCTTATTTCTTGATGTACCCTGTATGGCCCCTGTAAGCTACTCCTGAAGGTGAGGGGACCCTTGGGATGTGGTACCGCTGCTGGAATATAGAGTTTGTGGAAGTCATGGAACCCTCCCTTGTGTGAGTAGAAGTGCCTTCTCACCTTGCACTGGTATCCATTTGAATCCAGTGTATTGCAGATTTGTACATTATCGTGATAGGAGGGGAGGAATTGTGCGAATGATTTGTGTTCCTACTGCCATGCAGCTGACAAAGAAACTCTAGTAGGGGTGATAAGCAAGCTATAGAGTGCTCATAAAAGCTTAACACTTCTGTTATGAAGACTTGTAATTTTTTCTTCATCATTACAATTCTTGTCATGAAGAGTTTATATGTTACAGGGTTTATAAAGAGTGATTGAATTGCTGGTTTAAGTTTTATATGGGAATAACAAATGTGACTGAACTATGGCTACTGTGACTTTATTGTGTCAGTCAAAAACTGCATAACATGTTTTAAGAATAAGTTTGATAATACTCATATTGAATCTTAAACTGCAACTTGACACTGTATGAAACTGCCAATTTTTAGAGGAAGAGCTCTTGCCCATAGTTACGTGCCAGTCTAGTTCTACATTCTATGCAGTCTGCAAAGCCTTCACAATAATCTTTTGAAAGCTAATATGTAATGGATTTTAAAATTTTGAAATCAATTAATAATCTACTGAATCGTTCCCCCAGTGCTCTCCTTTTAATCTCAAAGTTTATTACTCTGTCTCTACTGAGTGGTTGCAGACGAGCAGATCATTAAAATATTTATTTTGGCAATTGTTCTCCTTTTTCCAGATTTGAATTATTCATATGTTTTTCTTGGGATGTTAGCATGTTGTCAAGAATGCTAATTGACCTTATTTTATTTTTTTGAAATAAGAGAATGGAACTTTTTTTTTTGTTCTGAACAGGACGGTCCTTTTACAACTACACATGTCTTTTTCAAGACATTTCTTCTATGTCTTTCTGGTTTCTTCTTTTCTATGGAAGGAAGTTTTATCAATTTCTGGATATGTGGAAAGGAGTATTATTATTTTTTAAATAATATAGGCTGACCATATGAAAAGGAGGACAGAACTCATGTAACTTTAATAGTTGTAGAGAAAAGGGAATTTCAGCCAGTGTCATTTGTATGCAATTAGTTCCTGGTGAAATTTCCTCTTCATCACAACAGTTAAAGGTGCATGCACTATACTAGAGTGACCATATACAAAAGAAGGCAGGGCCCCTGCCGCTTTAACTGTTGTGATGAAAAAGGAATTTCACCAGGAACTAATTGCATACAAATGACCCTGGCTGAAATTCCCTTTTCTCTACAACTGTTAAAGTTACATGAGCCCTGTCCTTCTTTTCATATGGTCAGCCTAAATAATATCACCCTATAAGATAGATCAGTATTATTATACCGATTTGGCAGTGGGTAGCTGAGAAACAGTAGCTTCTCAAATGTATAGCAGAGGTGAGATTTGAACTAGTAACTTTTCCTGGTTTTCAGCTCATACCTTAGTAGCTATGCTAGTTCTAGCTTCTAAATAAGAGCAAACTAAGATAAACAGACCCCGTAGTCCATGCTACAAAGCCAGTGTGTTGTAATGGTTAGAGTGCTAGACTGGGATTCAGGAGATCCAGGTTCTCTGCCCACTTAGCCATGAAGCTCACTATGTACCTTTGGGCCAGTCACTGACTCTCAGGCTAACCTACCTCACAACATTATTGTGAGGATAAAATAGAGAGACAGAGAACCACGTAAGCTGCCTTGAGTCCCTTGTAAGAGGAAAAAAGGCAGGAAATAAATGTTGTAGTCGTCATCATCAACAACAACTAATTAGTGTTTTGCTTCTCCAAGGATTGAAAAGTTTGGAAAAGTTGTTTCATAAGATAATGATCTATTTCTGTTTTATCTATATTTCACCATGTAAAGCATTTAACTTCAAAATGATACCAAGAAAAGGTAAAAGGTTGAAGTTTAATATTCACAGAAACCTGAAAAAGTGCCAAGTGTATCTGTCTCTTGTTTACAAATACTATTTTAGATATTTTACAGTTGTGTTTTTCATTTTAATTTGCAAATCAAATATGGTCCAAGCTCAATTTGTTTTACATAGCATATTTTGCCTAGAGTATTTTTCCATATTTCATGATATATGAGTTGCACTGTGTGGTTTACAAGTGAGCATTTAGTCTTCCTTGGAATCATTTTGCAGCTGCTGAATATTTATATTCTAACATCAAGCATACATGAATCTTACTATAATTCCTTAATGCAAATGTGACATTTTTTGCTGACCTAGTAATATGCAAAAAAACATTATTCTGAAATGTACAACAAACCTGATGAACAAAGCCCAAACCCCAATCCTGACCCTCACATGGTACAAGTTGTTTACTATCATTGTTTGTCCCTGTGTCACATTAGATTTTATGTGACCCTTGGAAAGAAAACTGGAAAGGTAGTTGGTGATCATGTACAGGAGTTTCCTTGACTTGGTCGACTAGTTGGAGGCTTTCCTAAAGTCTTGTCCAGAGGTTGCAAATTGCTGACCCCTAATTCATGATTAGGGGTTATTGTTCATTTTATTAGGGACAGGCGCTGTATGTTCTGTCTTTTATTAACAATATTTTCAGTTTCTTTCATTGCTTGGTTCTCTACTTTCATCTTCAATTTCTTTGCTTCCTAATTCTGTTTTAACCACCTTGACTTTTCTATGGTCATCCATGTTTGACCTATGATGATCTTTGTCTGCAGAATTTACCTAGAAAAAAAATCTCTGTCTCCATGCTTTGTTACATAATGCTTTTATGGTTGGCTCATTAGTTGCTACTTTTTTGAGAAAGGTGATTTGCATAGCGCTAGGCTGCTGCCATCCCTTACATCCAACACAGCCTAAACCAGGGGACTCTCAGACCTTACAGGACATCCCTAAGGCTTATGAAACAAGAACCCAAGTCAGGACCCCTCTATTTAAAAGCTGCATGCCTGAAACCTTAAACAGTAGCAATAACCAAGAAGAAAGCTCTAGACTTAGTACCAAGGCCAATTGGAATAAAGCACACACATTGAATTATGACAGGTGGTAAGTTTCTTTACAAAATGGGAAAGGAATAAAATGGATTTCTTGACACTTTGTATTAGGTAATAATAATAATAATAATAATAATAATAATAATAATAATATATTTATTTATCACCCACCTCTCCCAACGGATCGAGGCGGGGAACAACACCAAACACCAAATACAAAAACTGATTAAAAGCAGATAAAACCAGTACATCATTAAAACACCAATAAAACACCAATAAAACACTTTAAAATTCATCTGGGTAGGCCTGCCGGAAGAGATCAGTCTTTATAGATCTTTTAAATTCCGGAAGACTAGTGAGTTGGCGAATCTCTCCCGGCAGGTCATTCCATAATCTGGGAGCGGCAGAAGAGAAGGTCCTCTGGGTAACGGTTGTCAGTCTAGTTCTTGTTGACTGTAATAAATTCTTCCCAGAGGACCTGAGCGTGCGGGGCGGATTGTATGGGAGAAGGCGATCCCGTAGGTAACCTGGACCCAAACCATGTAGGGCTTTAAAGGTAATAACCAACACTTTGTACTTCGCCCGGAAACTGATTGGCAGCCAGTGAAGAGATTTTAAAACTGGTGTAATGTGGTCACCCCTAGATGTACCGGTGACCAACCTGGCTGCCATATTTTGAACTAATTGAAGTTTCCGGACTAGGCACAGAGGTAGCCCTATGTACAGCGCATTGCAGAAGTCGAGCCTCGAAGTTACCAGTGCGTGCACTACTGATTTTAGGTCTTCCAACTCTAGGAAGGGGCGCAGCTGGCGTATCAGCCGAAGCTGATAGTAGGCACTCCTGGCAGTCGCATCTATCTGAGCTGTCATTTGGAGCGACGGATCCAGGAGCACCCCCAAGCTGCGAACACAGTCTTTCAGGGGGAGTGTAACCCCATCCAGAACTGGTTGACATACCTCCAATCCCAGGTTGTGGCTCTTGACAGTAAGCACCTCCGTCTTGTCTGGATTCAGCTTCAGTTTGTTTTTCCTCATCCAGCCCATTACCGCCTCCAAGCATTCATTCAGAGGAGACACACTATCCTTAGCTGATGCTGTTGTCGAAGGCATAGAGAAATATATTTGGGTGTCATCAGCATACTGATAGCACCCCGCCCCATGCCTCCGGATGATCTCTCCCAGCGGTTTCATGTAAATGTTAAACAGCATTGGGGAAAGGATGGCACCTTGTGGTACACCACATAGCAACTCTTTTTTTGAAGAGCAGCTATCCCCAAGCATCACCATGTGGAACCTGCCCGAGAGGTAGGACCGGAACCACTGAAGCACAGTGCCCCCGAGTCCCAATTCCCTCAGGCGATCCAGAAGGATACCATGGTCGATGGTATCGAAAGCCGCTGAGAGGTCCAGGAGTACCAACAGGGACACACTCCCCCTGTCAATACTCAGGCGTAGATCATCCACTAAGGCGACCATAGCAGTCTCAACTCCGTATCCTGCTCTGAAGCCAGTTTGAAATGGGTCTAGAAAATCTGTATCATCCAAAACTGCTTGCAGTTGGAAGGCAACCGCCCTCTCGATCACCTTGCCCAAAAATGGAAGATTTGATACTGGCCTATAGTTATTAAAGTCCAGGGGATCCAGGGAGGGCTTTTTTAGAAGCGGCCGTACTACCGCTTCTTTTAGACATGATGGAAAACTCCCCTCCCTGAGAGATGCATTAATAATATATTGTAGTTGTGATCTAACTGCATCTCCTCCCTGGGCTCTAGACCATAAGAACAGAGGAAGAGCCCTTATGGATCAGACCAAATATTTATCTAGTCCGGCATCTTCTTTCCCATAGTGGTCTGCCATACACTTTCAGGAGGACCACAAGCACATGAAACTAATACTAGTTCTCTATTGTTAAGTTCCAGCAACTGATATTCACATTACCTCAGAATCTAGATAATAGTAATTGACAAGTTGGACAGAAGAGTACTCTTATTCAGGGCTTTATCAATGGCTGTTTCCCAAAAACTCAATTTCCCCCCAATTTCTCCCCCTCCAAATATCAGCCATCCATCTGTGGCTACTGAGAATGCTCAATTGTCATTCAAGTGTTCTGGGGTGTTTTTGCCACTTAGGTTCTCCCCCCCCCCTTAAAGTTTATTTGTATTTCAGCAAACATTGGGATTCTCCAAGCCTGTTAATGCCTTTTGTGTGTGAATGGTCCTGTTTTCGCTACATAAGGATCCACACTCAGAAAATTAGTTTGCTATAAATATATAGTATAGCCCTATTATTAATTTCCTTAACACCCCCAATATTGCTTAATCCCCCTTTAAAGTTAGCGATCATCTCCACATCTTGTGCCATTGAATTCCATTAATTAACTATGTGTTTTGTGAAGAAGTACATTAATTTGTCTGATTGGGTGATCTGTACTCAAGGGCAGTCCATTTAAACTGTAGTCTATTAGATTTGGATTAATTGCTGAGGAATCATTTTGGCTTCAGTGGATTTTTAATTCACTTATACAATGGAAATATGTCCCCACCATGCATATATAGATCCTAGGCCAGTATTCTGGAGTCAGATTCTACATTTACACATTTATCCTGTGGATGCAACTGCACATGTGCAGTCAGCCTTGAGTATATAGTGTCTTGCACAGAAAGCATTCATTCATTCATTTACTAATAAACAAACACTGTTCTATGGCGTTCTCACTGTCATGTAGTTCACAGTTTTATTTCTGAATAAATGTCCTAGCTACCCATATATGTACAGGTCACAAAAAATAAATAAATAACACTAATTAATATATTGGGGGCAAGAGAGAGACATAATAAGCAATATTGTGACTATGTGTTTTGATTTCTGAACTCTCATATTTCCCCAGGCAGACAACATGTAGAAGCTGTAACAACATTAAGACTTTCTGCATATCACCATAAAGAGAAAATGAAAGTTCCCCTTGAGATGATCTTTATACCAGCTTTCTATGGCAGTTCACATGCCAATGTTAAGAATCGTAAGAATAAGTTAACACAATAAACAATGACAAAATAAAACCACATTTTAAAACATTTTTAAGAATATAAGCAAATGAACCAGAAAAACAGAGACCTAAATGTAACCCTTCCCCACCTGAGATGTTTGCTCAAATGCAAAACCTTTTATCCATTGTCTAATATATTACTTGGTGGTCTAGAAAGCATCTCTGGGGCGCCAGGCAACACCATAATAATAATAATAATAATTAATAATAATAATATATTTATTTATTACCCACCTCTCCCTCCCTGTGCTCTGAACTGTAAGTGAACTTACATTAATCTTCTACCTGAAGCAAGGCCTCTTGCAGATTTTAAAGCTTGGAATGGTTCTTGTGGGTTGTTGTTGAATCGTGGGTTGTTTGTTGTATTGTGGGTTAGCATGTTGTCCAAACCCAGGATATTTTCCACAGGGTGGCTTGTTAACCATGCAATCTGGCTTGTTAACTACCCTGAACAACCCAACAACAAACTATAAATTCTCAAGGTGGCTTGTTCAGAAAAAAATAAGCCATACAGCACTGTTAACAAGCTACCTTGCAGAAAATGTCCTGGGTTAAGACAATATGCTAACACATGGTTCAACAAACAACCTATGATTCAACAACACTCATTCAACTGTTGTCCCTTCCACCATGACATTACATGACATCTCATAGTGGCTTTGAGTAATATAATAGATGTGACTATTTTCAGTGTTTCAGCTGTCTTTTGCCTCACTGTTTGAACTAACATTACAGTAGTTCACTTTAATGAAGTAATGTAGTTATAGGCATTCTGTACATCTTAATGATTTAAATTCCACTTAAGCACTCCTTACTTTTGTACACTACTTAGTAGGATTATTATTCTGAAGTCATGTTCAAACATCAAATACAGCTAATTTTCTCCCGTATAAATGGATTTCTGTACAAAAACAGTAGAAGCTTTCTGGTAGAAAGAAAACACGCTTTGTGGTTTTAAGAATTTGTGTAACATACCCTCAGGTTAAACAGCAAGCACAAGCATTCAACAGAAGTCGTCTTAATGTTTCTGCTATAGTCTTTTCTGTCATGTGTTATGTCTCAATGAATCTCACAGCTAGCCATTCTATTTACCACTGTTGTGTTTGGCCATGTTAAAATCCCTCCTAATCCTTGTGCAGCTATTTGGGTGACCTAATCTGTTTCATAGGGCTGTAATATGAGGATGTGGGAATACAGAGGTGTAAAGTCCTTTGTACATTTAACTGTGATGTTGAATGGTTGATTGGTAATCACTTCTCAAGCTTTGGCTAAGCTGGGTATTGCTGTGTTTAGATGTTAGTCATAAAATTAAAGGACTTGTCCTTTGTGTGTGTGTGAACTCCAGTGCAAATGGCTCACATCACCTCAGATGGGAAGTCTGCTTGCTGGAGGGGATGCTCCACCAGAGGCACATATTCAACAGTTCTGGCATATGGTACATCAGGATTTATTGCAGATAACAAAGGAATGTTTTCATTTTACTCCAGATCTATTCTTATTGTCTCTGTACTATAATAAAAAAGAATATTGCAGCCAAACAATTAGTAACTCTCTTAATAGCAGCTGCAAGACAAAGAATAGTACAACAATGGAAAAACCTGGATCATCTTGATAAAGAGGCATGGTATAGAAACATGGTCTACTGTAATTTGGAAAAAATAACACATAAGTTACGAGTACTACAAGGCAAAGATGATCCACTAATCTTTAATGATATATGGGGGAAATATATTTATGTCAAATACAGCTAAGGAGATATGGACTGTATAAATGGTATGAAATTTCCGATGTAGAGTATAGTTTTAGTAAAGTTATAACATCAAGAATTTTAAAAAGTAATAAGGGGAATAAGCTTCAGTCCATTGTATGTATTTTTTAAAATGTATTAATTTTATGGGGAGGGAAGGGGTATACCATATCATAATATATTATATTAAACTATGTTATAATGTTTATGGTTGTCGACTATATGGAAATCTTTAATAAAAACATTAAAAAATTTTAAAAGACTTGTCCTTTGTGTGTGTGTGTTTATGTGTGTATTTTACCCTCTTTAGGTCAACAGTGTAAGTCACCAGCTGATCACCGTAACGTTATTACTTAAGAGATTTTTAACCCACATTTTTGGGTGCACTGCCCTCACAAGGTGATTTATAATATCACAAGAATGCAAACATACAAATCGCAATTAAACACGTACAAAGAGCAGCAACATTAAAATCTCTTCAGAAAATGGTGAGTCATTTCTGTATAGTTTGGTGTATGTGGCATCTTGTGACATGCAGGCTGTATGTTTGTATGCTACATCTAGAGGTGATGCAGCTGCTGAGGAAGGCCCAAAACACTTCGCTGTCTATGACTGCACTTGAATTCTGTAATGCTGATACTTGCTGCTCAAGTACTTAATACTCTGAAAACAAAACCAAGTACCTATTAAGTCAGCAAGTGTCATTACATGTTTAGAAAGGAGGGGGAAATTCTACATTAAAGCAAATCCACTTTTCTGCACTTAGCTCAGGATGCTGAATAAAAATCATTATGACTTTCTAGGAAGGCTAAGAATTAATTTAGTTAAATACGGACTGAAAATTGCCACAGACTGCTGATAATGATGATGAGTTTTTAATCTATATTACATAAATCCCTTTTTTAAAAGCTTCCTATGTGTCCACTTAAATCCTTGGTTGAGGGATTGTGTACTATCAATGTAATTTCTGCTGGAGATAAAATAACACATTATATGATAGCATGAAAGTTTATGCGTTTATTCTATACTGTACTCACTTGCACATCAGGCTATATCACAGTTTAGTAGTATGTACACAGATAGAAAAGCGTTGCCGCAAGCCTTGGGCTATCACAGCCCTCCTTTCCCTTCTTGTCCCATGTTGCCAAAAGGAGGAATACAGAGGTGTTCACTATCACTTTAACTAAGTACAGCTTCCAGTGTTGCCTGAACATATTAACTTAATGTAATCAAGCCAGCTTCAGAAACCAGTTTGGTCATCTTAATTTAAACTAACAGTGGTTAGCACAGTTGCTGCTCCAGACAATAGGGCAAATCATAGCTAAGTTTTGAAAAGCAAAAGAAGGATTCCACGTGCGAACAGGTGGACAGGGCTTTGAGGCTTGCTCATGCAGAGGAGGGGCTATAGTGATAGAGCACATGCTTTACATGCATAAGGTTCCAGGTTCAATCCCTGGGATCTGAGGTAGGGCTGGAAGTTTTCCTGCTTGAAACCCTAGAGAGCCACTGCCAGTCAGTATTGACAATAGTTGGCTAGAGGGACCCATAGTCTGACTCCGTATAAGGCAGCTGCCTATGTTCCTAAACCATGATTGACGGTAACACGTGGACACAGCTGTGTGCTGTATGAATGGTATATTTGGATGGGGCGTTTAGAAAGTGTTGCTTTACTGAAACCAATAACTAGTTTGATCAAGGTGGCATAAATCTATTGAAATTAAGGAAAATTCTCAACACTGTGATAAAGAATTCTTGAACTGTATCTGCATCACGAGTAGATTATTCTTAATGGACATCTATATAAATCAAGTTCATTTCTTTATCACTGGGCCTAGTAAATCGTATAATTAATGCAGATAGAGGTATGCACACTTTTTCATTATTCATGCACCATAGTGCCTATATAATTAAGGTGAATATATCAAATAACATTCTGCTTGTTAAATCCAAAAATTCTAAAAGTTAATAACATTAAGATAATTCGCTCAAACTTTCTAAAATTTGGCATAATGTGTCTATACGTGAGGACCACAAAGTAATATAATTTAAATAATTTCCATTCTTTGACAAATATCTGCTGTTTATTACTGAGTCACCCTTCCAATGTAATGACTTATCCACAAGCTGTCTTGCCTCTTTAATTTCACCCCAGGAAACAAAACAAAAGAATCATGGGTCTCTTCTTTATTTTTGTAAAAATCTGTGGTGCCTTTGTAATATTGTTAGCTTTTAAACTCCCCATTACTAATGGAGGCACAGCCATGCCTCCATTGTTAAGGGCCGTCAGTAAAAAACACATTCCGCCATGTTAAAGTGATAATGGGGGGGGGGTCATTCTAACAGCCATAAAATCGAAAATGTTTCATCAACCTTTCTGAAATTTACAGGTGCCAGAAATAAATGTTTGTTTTACATTACCTGAAAATTTCAAGAAGATTGGTGAAAGATTGAGGGAAGGAGAGCAGTTTAAGTTAGAAAAGGAATACAAACCTGTCTCCCTGCTTTTGTAAAATTTACTTCCGGGTTGCTACTTTTTGTGCTCACAATTTGCATAATTTCTAGAGCCTTATTAAGTAATCCAGTGGTGGGGTCTTCTTCCTCCTTGACTGTAGTTGATGGAAAGCTTTTCATTTTTTAAAAAATTCCCTTCGGTTGAGTTTTAAGGACTATTTTAACCTCTCATTCAAGTCAATGAGGCGGCCATCTTCACTCATAACGGGACACACTTTCCCCCCTCCCTCCTGCCTTAGAATGTGGGGTGGGTGAGTAAAATGGCCACTGCCTCTAGCACAGACCTTTTGAGTGAAGAAGAAGAAGAGTTTCTCTTTTCTCTTCTGGAACATGCATTCCTTTGGCTCTGAGAGTATTTTGGGCTATCTTCATAAGGCCAGTTTGGTCTTTGCTCCCTGGTGAAGCAGGGTGTGGTTCCTCTGGATCCATGGTAACTTGATCTTCAGATCTCTCCTGGGAATAGGTAGCTATTCCTTTCTTTTAATTTCCCCCACTCCACTCACACACAGTGCTCCTTCCCTCTTTTCTAAGAGTTTGGTTCGTACTGCTATAAGTTGAAATGTTCAAACACTTCATTTAATTAGTTTGGGCCGGTATTAAGTTTAAAGTACAATGTTGAAACCTTTCAAAGTGCTTCGGGGCCTACAACGCTGGTTTCGGCCTAGTCACCCTGTTTTTCTAATAAGGTTTAGAAACAGTTGAGCTGTCGTTTATTTTGCATAGTGTACACACATGGATTTTCTTTCTAATCCTTGCAGTCTACACTGGCTCCCTCCTTGATGTGTTTTTGGATGCAGACAAACCCTTTTTTGTTCCAGCAGGCCTTTGGCAAATTATCTGGACCTCTGTCTATACCTTTGACTTTTAAATTGTTATGTATTTAAAATGTTTAAAATGCTTTAATATTGAAAAGTATTTAATTATATTTTAAACTTTTGTATATTTAGGCTGACCATATGAAAAGGAGGACAGGGCTCATGTAACTTTAACAGTTGTAGAGAAAAGGGAATTTCAGCCAGTGTCACTTGTATGCAATTAGTCCCTGGTGAAATTCCCTCTTCATCACAACAGTTAAAGTTGCAGGCACTATACTAGAGTGACCATATACAAAAGAAGGCAGGGCCCCTGCAACTAACTGGTGTGATGAAGAGATTCCTGACCATGGGACATACTGACTTCCAATGATGGGAGTTGTAGTCCAACACCTTTGGAGGGCACCAGGTTGGGGAAGGGCTGCTCTAAACAAAAAAAGAGAAGTAGGTGGCCCTAAGTTGTTCGTGATCAGTTTTCCACAACCCCACAGTTACCTCTGCATATCATATTCTCTACCCTGTCCTCATGGTTTATCTGCTTTGGGAGAATGAGAATTTCACTTGCACTTTCTGCCTCCTTAGGGAGGATGTGGCGTTAAGGCTTGTGAGCCTTAACTCCCAATTTCCCTGCTTTTTGGTGCTTGGTTGGAATCTGTAGAGCCTTAACATTGGTTTTGTAAACCGTAGGTTTTTTGTTTAATGAATAAGTGTCTTGTCTACAGGGAAACACAACAATGCTGTGACAAGTTAGTATCTAAATTGAGCCTTTGGGAACATCCATCAAACCTGCAGGAGAGGGAGGCCTGCTGCCCCGGGGGGGGGGGGGGAGGAAGGGCCACCTGCTTCCTGCTGGCTTTTTGTTTTTGTCTTTGTTTTTTGTTTTGTTTTGTTTCCCCTTCCCCAGGCTTGACCAATGTGCCTGGGAGGGAGGATACAGGGCCAAGTGGGGGGATCTGAGGGGTGATGGGTAGAGGGAGATATGGCGTTGTGAGGAGGACTTGCCAGGTAAGGGGAACGAGGCCCAGACAGTTAATGGCTGTGCCTTGTTCCGGTGCCCCTCACACCCACAGGCTTGTTGGTTGCCCTATCAGCCAGCTCTCAGGCCTCTGGGTGCTGCTTTTAAATCCCAGATCGGTGCATAATAAGATCTCCCTCATCTACAACTTAATTGTGGATGAGGCAGCCGATCTGGCATGTATAACCAAGACCTGGGTGGGTGAGCAGGGAGGAGTCAGTCTCTCCCAGCTGTGCCCACTGGGGTACTTGGTTCAGCATCAGGGTAGACCTGAGGGCCAGGGAGGGGGGTTGCAGTGGTCTATTCGACCTCCATCCCCCTCTGCAGGCTCCCTGTCCATATGACTACTGGTCTAGAGAGTTTGCACCTTGTGTTGGGCCAACGGAACAGATCAAGTAGGAGTGGAACCACTGCAATGCAGTGCCTCCCACTCCCAACTCAGCCAGTCATGCCAGAAGGATACCATGGTTGATGGTATTGAAAGCCGCTGAGAGATCAAGGAGAATCAACAGAGTCACACTCCCCCTGTCTTTCTCCCGACATAGGTCATCATACAGGGCGACCAAGGTTGTTTCTGTGCCAAAACCAGGCCTGAAACCCGACTGAAATGGATGTTAAAAGAGTCAAAGAGAAGTAGCCAGTTTTTAGCTGCTCAGAAGTAAGCAGTAAGGCTTCTCACATGTATGAAAGTGGCCAGAGTTTGAATGTGAAGAGCCTATCTGAGCTAAACCAATTTTTATTAGATAAAAGAGGGAAAGGGGCTTTAATCAAGAAAGGGAGATGTGGCTGCTGCTGTGAGAAATGCATCAAGAGACTGAGGAACTGGTTTGTAGGGGAATTAACTATATTGAAAAGTGAAGTGTTGGGGGAGCTAGAATAAAGACAGAAAAAAATTGGGTATAAAAAGTATTTGGTGGGATGGAGTCTTCTATCCAGAACATGGATTCCCCTCCCAAGATGACGTGTATCTGCTCTATCTATTACATTCCTTTTCATTATAAAAGGTGACAGGAGTAGTGTTTAGAGTTGGTTTAAGAGCTTATAAAACCTCACTTACTTACAGTACTCATTAGGATGCTGATTTGCTCCAATTCCCTAGTGGGTTGAGTAAATATTGGAGAACTTGGTCTTACTTGGTGGTAAATTGTATTTCAAAAGCATAATTTTTAAAAAGGGATTTTACAAGGTGAAATCTTAACTTCGAAGCCCCAAGGCAGTTGATGAAACAGGCATAACATCTTTCCTGACACTGGGTTCAGCTGGGAGTGCTTTTTCACATATTTTTTTAGGGACTGAGGGAAATATGGCTTTAGGCTCAGGACTAAGGTCAGGTCCAATACCACTCACCTATTTTTCCTGTCTTAACTATTAGATAAATTAGATAAACAGAAGCATAGTGAAATGAATCTGTTCCTCCATTATACTATTTTAGATTCCAAGGCTAGAGATTGGATGTTGGAATTCTCCTTTCACATAAAAAACTTCTACATACGAAACTAGCATAGGCTAGATTTTTTCCATTTTTCCTTATATGTAGGGAATACTTCTTCTGTGGTGGTTTTCAAACAGCTGATCCTCCCCATTTATTATTGTTATTACTAATAACTTTATTTCATATTCTACATTTTTGTTCCAAAGGAACCCTCAAGGTGGCTTAAAATGAATAGAATAAGAATTTTTATTTTATTATTGTTAGCTGCCTTGAGTGCCATTTTTGGTGAAAAGGCGGGATATTAATTAAATAAACTAAATTAATTGAACTACTATAAAGAATCTCTTAAACAGCCAGGTACTCTTTTCCAGAAGGTGAGCCATGATTGAGCCAAGGTGGTTTCCGTCAAGAGCCCCATTCTGTAACCACAGTGCTGCAGTTGAAACTGCCTTGTCTCTCATGCTCACCTACCTCTCCTCTGAATGTAGGGCAAAAGAAGGACAGAGCAGGTACTAACTGGAATGTAAGACTAGGCACATATGGAATGAGGTAGACCTTCAGATACAGTGGTCCCATACCATAACCTAGTGACAGGTGTATTATTGGTGTTTTATTGGTGTTTTATTGGTATTTTAATAATGTTGGTCTTATGCATTTTTAATAAGTTTTGTGTGTTTTGTGATGATGATGTTCCCTGCCTCGATCTGGAGGGAGAGGCGGGTAATAAATAAATATATGATGATGATAATGATGATGATGTGTGTCAGTTAGTCAAGTTTATTGCTTTTGGCCAATGGCCTTTGCATAAAACAAACAATAACAGTACAATCACCAAAAATTATTATTATTAATAATAATAATAACAACAACAACAACAACAACAACAACAACAACACATATAGACATAATGCATATAGTACATAGCATACAAAATTTAAAAATATAGACTGGTATGTCACAGGTGATCCGTCAGTGATGTAATATAAATCGGACATGGTCAAATGCAATCATCTCCTTTACAATTAGTGGCTATTTCTTTTTAATCTTTTCGGCAGCTGAGGCAAACAGAGCTACACGCCAAGTCACATATTTATCCATGTCCACTAGGAGGTAAAAGATCACTTCCAGTGGGCTCTGTCAAAAGTAGTTTCCAATTAAGGGTGCCACAAATTGTTCCCTTGGGTCATTGTATAGGGGACAGTAAAGAATATAATGGATAAGATCCTCTGGCTCAGGGCAACCACAAATACAAGTATGCTCGTTTATTGGGATGCCCCTGTGCATCCCATCCCTATAAGCAGTGTCCATCATATTTAACCTTACCTCTGTGAAAGCTTTCCGGAGTTGTACAAATGTCAAGCTGTTAAAGTAATCTGCACAATCACAAGCCTCTTTGAGTTTAAAATATAATGGTGCACATGGGGATATATAAACAGAGTTTAGATTAGGGATGTGCACTGGATCGGACCCGATCCACGATCCGAGTCCGGTCCAGTGGGAAATCGGATAAATTATCCGATTTCCGATCCCGCAGCTGGATCGGCCGATCCAATCCGAACCGGTCCGAAAAAGCTCCGAACCGGTTCGGCGGATCGGCGGATCGGCGGGCGCCCACTGGCGCCCACCGCCGCTTCCATTGGCGGGCGCCAGCGGGCGCCCGCCGATGAAAGTGGACAGCGGGGGGGGGGGAGGAGGGGGGCACTTACCTTCTCGGCCCGGTGGCTCCCGTCCGGCGCCGGCGCCTACTACTACTAGCAGGCTCCGCGGCCTGCTCTAGGGTGGCGCGCCGGGTGATGTCATCACCCGGCGCGCTACTCTAGAGCAGGCCGCGGAGCCTGCTGGTAGTAGTAGGCGCCGGCGCCGGACGGGAGCCACCGGGCCGGGAAGGTAAGGAGGGGGTGCGTGGAGGGGAGGAGGGGGCGCGCGGAGGGGGGAGGGGGGCCCTTACCTTTCCGGCCCGGCGGCTCCCGTCCGGCGCCGGCGCCTACTATTCCCAGCAGGCTCCGCGGCCTGCTCTAGGGTGGCGCGCCGGGTGATGTCATCACCCGGCGCGCTACTCTAGAGCAGGCCGCGGAGCCTGCTGGTAGTAGTAGGCGCCGGCGCCGGACGGGAGCCACCGGGCCGGGAAGGTAAGGAGGGGGTGCGTGGAGGGGAGGAGGGGGCGCGCGGAGTGGGGAGGGGGGCCCTTACCTTTCCGGCCCGGCGGCTCCCGTCCGGCGCCGGCGCCTACTATTCCCAGCAGGCTCCGCGGCCTGCTCTAGGATGGCGCGCCGGGTGATGTCATCACCCGGCGCGCTACTCTAGAGCAGGCCGCGGAGCCTGCTGGAAGTAGTAGGCGCCGGCGCCGGACGGGAGCCGCCGGGCCGGAAAGGTAAGGAGGGGGTGCGTGGAGGGGAGGAGGGGGCGCGCGGAGGGGGGAGGGGGGAGGAGGGGGCGCGCGGAGGGGGGAGGGGGGCCCTTACCTGCCCGGCCCGGCGGCTCCCGTCCGGCGCCGGCGCCTACTACTACCAGCAGGCTCCGCGGCCTGCTCCAGGGTGGCGCGCCGGGTGATGTCATCACCCGGCGCGCTACTCGAGAGTAGGCCGCGGAGCCCGCTGGTAGTAGCCGCCGGCGCCGGACGTGCCGAGAAGGTAAGTGGCGGGGAAGGGGGCTTACCCCCCCCCCGGAGCCGTCCGCTTCTATCCGCTGGCGCCCGCGGGCGCCAGCGGATGGAAGCGGGCGGCCCCAGGGGGGGTAGGGAGCGCGGGGGAGGGGGTTTACCTGCCGGGGCCGTCCACAGCGGACGGCCCCGGGGGGGGGGAGGGAGTTAGGCCCCCCTTACCCACCCGCCGCCATTTTTTCCTCATAGACTTGCATTGCAATGCAAGTCTATGGGGAAAAAAATGGCGGCCGATCCAAAAATTTCCGATTTTTGGATCGGGATCGGACTCGATCCGGTCCGGGGGGCCTCCGATTTTGTCCGAACCGGTCCGGGACAAAATTGGAGGTCCCGATCCGGGTCCCGATCCGATCCGGGGGGTCCGTGCACACCCCTAGTTTAGATCCTTTTTGATAGTAACCTCCCTTATAGTTCTCTTGATAATGTTTTTCTGTATATCTGATGGGAAGCCTTTAAGCTCGGTCAGTGAAAAAACGTATTTGATTGTAAGTTGGGCTGCGTGATGTACCCAGTTTTTAATTGGTAATCCATTAGATAGTTCTATCAAACATTTTTTGGGTAGACTAGTATTATCCATCTGTTGTACCTGAAACCATAGAGATGTGTGAGTAATTTGCTCCATCAAGTTTTTTTAATTTTTTTTTTTTTTAGATTAGATTTACCCATTATGTACCTCCTGGGTCCGAATGTGGACACAAACATAATTTATGGTCAGAAATCCATACATTTCTGAGCTTGCGATGCATTGCGAAAAACAAAACAAACTGTGTTTGACAATATGCACACATTTGAAAAATATGCAAAGAAAATGTATTGATTTCCAAACTGCTCACAAACATGCTTTAGTCAATGGGTGCATGCATACATTAGGAAAAGGCATACAAATGTCCTTATGAATTGGCAGTGTTAGTAAGGCTGAGATTGAAAGATCCATCCATCTGCTAGCATGGTGTTGTCCTCAGCTAGCATTGCATTTATTCTTCTCCAGCTGTACATAAAATGTCCAAAGCATTAAAGCCCTTCATGAAGACAGATGTAAATGGTTTCAATTCAACATTTTGGCATTTGCCTTCAGAATGTATTCATGCTGAGACAAGAACATGAGAAGCAACATCTGAAAAACCATAAATGGAGCTCATCATTAATTGTATTTTCTTATGTTTATGTTGATGATTTCTGTGGTTATGGTATAGGTTATGTTGATGATTTCTGTAGTACTTTTATTTGAATTATAGAAGTGAATGGGATACGGGCAGTGGTGCATTTTCATTAGTGGGTTGTTGCAAGATAAGACGAGGAAAAATATATAAAGCACTCTGACCTTTTGGGATAGGGTGCTGTGTAAATTTCAGATAAACTATCAGAGACACTTCAGATGATCTCAGTGGCTTCAAGGTAATTCATAGGAATGCAATTATCTCAGGAAGCGAAGTACAATTGGTAGTCTCAGGCAGTAGAAGTTAGTTTGTTTTGTGTAGCAGCCAAAAAAGAAACCCATACATTTGAGTAGATTCAGAGCAAGTTAGGCTTGACAAGTCAAAATATGTTTTTCTCCAAGGAATTTTTTTCTCACAGCAGATTTGGTCAGGCAATCTCATTCCGGTTCATCTAATGAGCTTTTCTTAAATCATCCCAAACTGTTTTGGTTTCTGGATAATGGCACACAATCCAGTATTGCTGTGATATGGCCTGGGTGCTGCTGTGCCATATGCACCCAGTCAAAAAGGAACTGTCCTATTTTATCTCCTCAAAATACAACCTATGAAAATTAATTTTATGCCACCGCCTAGTTGCTTTCATATCAGCACTCTGAGGAACTAAATTGGTACCACAATTGAAGCAGTTAGCAAAACACTACTGTATGTGGTCTTTCAGCTCAGTGTCTTATAACTTGTCCTCTCTGCTGTCCTACTATTTGCCTTTTGTATAATTTTGTTGTTTCATAATTTGTAACCACCAGTTAAAATTAAGGAAATATAGCCTGGCTAAAGGCTTCCTAATAAACTGATTTTCCACAGGATTAGTAGAATATAGCAGCCCAGTTATGATTTCATAGTAATACAAATGTGGATTATCTTCATGGAACTTAGTTGTGGAATTAAACTCACTATGCATGGAACAAAAATAATCCACTCACCCACCTGTCTCTCTGAAATGTTTGTTTACATGTTCTCTAAGTATTTTCCTTGACTTCCCAAGGGATATGTAGTGGCTGGTAATGAATGAAAGTGCTTTATTCCATGCCCGATGTTGATCTGAGGCTTCCTTTGTATTGCTTTCAACAGCATCTGCAGTAAAATATTTATTGGGCTTGTATCTCTTTGGTGAATACTGTACTCTGCTCATTCCTGATTTTCACTCTGTACAGTAATGTTCGGAAGATTTAAGTCATGCTTCCCTAGCACTACAGGAGACTGGTTATGTGCATACTTGCATACATGTATCCATGAACCTCCACATGCACTTTAGAAGCTGGCATCCGTGCAATATAAGCAAAATTACATTTGACAACTAAAGTTCTGTCTTTTACAGCTGCAGTGTGTGTGTGTGTGTGTGTGTGTGTGTTGTTTGCATAATTCTATTGCAAACAAAACGTGCAACTAGGCTATTCTTAGCCCTGGGTTACAAGCCAGGAAGAACTATTTAGTATGTTGGATATTGTACATTTCATATTTGCAGAACATTTTTAGCTAGAAATAAATAGGATGTAGTTGTCTTCAAATTTAATGCTATTTATACCAACAGTTGTAGAAATTGAATATATACTGTATTTCAAAAGCAAATCTTTGTTAATTGCATTTCCAATTATGTTTGAAATATTTGATCATTATTTGATAATATTCTGAAATCGATTATCATACCTGTCAAATATTTGATCAGTTAAATGGCTAGCACTTTACTCTTTTAAAAAACCCAATAACATATTTGGAGGATGTTTACCTGACCGCAAGTGTAGGGAAAGATTTGATTTTCAGATACTGTGTATGTATTTTGGAGAACAATAATGAGATTGGGACTGAGGGTTTTACTAGGCTTGTCCAATGTTATGATTTCCCTACATCTGAGCATATATGTGTCTCTTACTACTCCTCAGTTTTCTGAAACGTCCTTACAAAGTCATGTAGTATTATGCTAAAGATAATAGTGGGGAACTCGCACAACTTCCCCACATGAGATATGCAAGCATATTCTTATGTATACTTTTGTTTCGGTGAATTGTGTTGTGAAAAGCTATCATAAAAAGTCTATACTGATCTGATTCAGATGAAGCAATAAAGTAGTTTAGTGTTACATGCCTCAGGCTTGTGCACTGCCCTGTCATAGATGCAAGGACTAGATTAGAAGCTCTTGCTTCCATTTTCAATGAATCATGGATTGCCATCATGTCCAAACCTGGACAAATTGTGGTTAAACTTGACTATAGTTTACAGAATAAGCCAGACTTATGAACCATAATTCCCCTGTTTCCCTAAACTAAATCTAAGTCTTACTGCAGTAAGACAATTGCAGTAAGACAATAAACCAGTGTTAATTGAAAATGGAAGTGGAAGCTAGGAAAAAGTGTTGCCTGGATATAATGCTAAACTATATGCTTTAGCATTTCATGAACAAACCTCAGCTGTATGAGCTCTCCTCCCCTTCCTTCGTTGGCACCACCTCAAGGGGATCGGAAGATTTTCCTTCTATGTTAACTAACTTTCTCGTTGGATGCTGCCCATCATTTATATTTAATCTGGAAAAAGCCAATGAATATCCTTTTCTAGGGTAGATATAGTGAAGTTCATGTGAGAAAACCCGGGCTTTTGGTGGATAGTTCTAGTCTATGAAAGCTAATGCCACTAGAATTCTGTTAATCTTTAAGGTATCATGCAATTCTTTTTTTGGGGGGGTTTCCCCTGAATTTAATTACCACGGCTACCGTCTTTAAAATTTGCCTAATGAAAGATCAAATCACATGACCTATTCAAACATTTAACAGATGCCAGTTACATTTCCAAGCACCTCCAAAATCTCAGTTATCTACATTGTGTTCATTAATGTATAGTCTAACATTGCCTGAACTCTATCTATCTCCTTACTCTTTGAGACACAGTGGCAGGATCTGCACTGCTGTTGATGACATTTTTGTACAACCAAAAATGTGACTCAAAATTACCTATTGAATTCTAGGGCTTGGAAAGGCTGTGTGTCTGTGTGTTCCAGAATTACACCTTCCTCCTTCTAGCTTTGTTATTGGTAACAGATATCTGCTGATAATTCCCTTGGTGCCCCCACCCCTTTCCCCTCAAATGCTTTTTCTGATTATTTTTCTCTTCCAAGTTGGTTTATAAATGTACTCTTCCTTCAGGCTCTTTGACATCAATAGTTGTCTGAGAATGAATTGGATGACAAAACAGTCCCCTTTTTAACCTTATGATCTTCAACATGATGTGTAGTGGTAATAAATGTATTTTTCTGCTTTCCTTAAGTTTCTATTTTATTGCTAGGTTTCTAGCTTTTGAAATTCTTAATACTGTTTTTCAAAAAAAAAATGGTGTGAAATGTGTATAGATTGTTGCTAATCTCTATATTGAGTTCAGTAGAAACATTATCATAGAATCATAGAATAGTAGCATTGGAAGGGCCTATAAGGCCATCGAGTCCAACCCCCTGCTCAATGCAGGAATAGAGGGGAAGCTATATTTCTATTAATGCAGCCCAAAATAGCATTTTTTTTTGCAGCCACATCACACTGTTGGCTCATATTCAGCTTGTGATCCAAAACAAATCCAAGATCCTTCTTGCTTGTAGTGTTGCTGATCCAGGTATCCCCATCTTGTAACTCTGCATTTGGTTTCTTATACTTAGGTGTAGAACTTCATTTCATTCTGTTGTTTTCAGCCTAGCACTCAAGCCTACCAAGATCACTGTGAACTTTGTTTCTGTCTTTCAGGGTATTAGCTATCCCTCCTGCAATTTTTTCATCTGCAAATTTGATAAGCATTCTGTGCACCTCTTTGTCCAAGTCATTAATAAAAATGTTGAAGAGTACTGGACCCAGGACTGAGCCCTGAGGTACTCTACTCATTACCTCCCCCCAATTTGGGATGGTACCATCTGATTCTGTAGCCAACTGTGGATCCACCTAATAGTTGTTCCATCTAGCCCACTTTTCTCTAGTTTGCTAATCAGAATGTCATGGGGCACTTTGTCAAAAGCTTTGCTGAAGTTAAGATATATTATGTCTGCAGCATTCCCACAGTCCACAAGGGAGGTTACCTGATCAAAAAATGAGATCAGAGTTTGAATGTGTAAATATGTACACTACTTTATCTATCCTGCACTGCAATTTTCCATTTTCTATCGAAAGTTATACATTCTGTTTGGATGATAAGTGCTGGTACTGCAAACTCTGTGCACATCCTTCAAATCATAAGCTAAATCCTTATTGAATAGTCCAATTCAGCTTTAAAATTAGGACCTCAGTCCTTTAGAATACACAAGGAGTGTCTGATTTCTGCTTTAGAGGCTGAAACAGAGTGTGTTTCTCAGGATTTTCTTTGTTCCTTCTACATAAAAGCAACACTTTTCTGTGTTAGTCACATCAAAGGCACTGTTCATATTTGGTTTCACTGTTGCATGCTTGCAATTTATATGTTTTCTTGAAATTATACATGCTGATCATAATCTATCACAAAGTTAACTCTTTTTAAGCCTGGTGGAATTATTTAAGCTCGCCACATCTGTGTGCTGAGTTGTGGGTATGTGTTTAGATTGCAGCAGGCTTGTGGCCTGGCCATGCTCATATAGAGAGTTTCTAGCTCATGATGTGACAACCAGCATTTCCACCTGGATGGTATAACTATGATTAGCAAGTTTGTTATGATGGCATTAGTACTTTGAATTCATTTATTCTGTTCAAATTCAGTGTAACATATCTTCAAGCAATCCCTTTTCTATCATACAATTCCCACAGACTGTAGAGGGATAGGCAATGTGTGGCCTGCGAGCACCAGTGTGCTCTCCAGGCGCATTTCTTGGTACCCACAAAGGTGCTTAAGCCCTTCTATTTTATTTTATTTTATTTTATTTTAATTAACACATTTTCTTACTGGCAGTTGGGATTGGTGTGAAAAAGGGTTTTGTTGGTGCTGACAACTGTGGATTTAATGGAGTTGTTTAATGTGCTGGGGCTCAGGTTTTGGGCAGTGTGTATAGGGCAGTGTATTTTGGGCAGATTACTTGTAGCCTCCCATGGCACTTCACGGTGGTGCCCAGGACAGTTTCTCCAGGTACCAAATGTGACCACAGGCACAGCCCCAAAAGGTTGCCTAATCCCACACTATAGATTGATCGGGAATGAAGGTCATTCCATGCAGGGCTAAGTAACCTAAATTATATCTACTTTTTATTGTTGTTAGCACTGATTTTCATAATCCCTAGAGTGTAGGTGTGACTACTGAAAGTGATTTGGGATAATGCAGGATGGTTTCTCAATGTATAATTTCTTCATTTTATTCATTCATTTCATTTATTGCATTTATAGCCTGCCTTTTTTCTTTCAAGGAACCCAAGGCAGTATACATAATCCTCCTCCTGCTCTCCTATTTTGTCCTCACAACAACAACACTGTGAGATAGGTTGGGCTGAGAGTCTGTGACTGGCCAAAAGTCACCCAGTGAGCTTCCATGGCCGAGTGGGGAGTAGAACCCGGATCTCCCAATTCCCAGTCCAACACTCTAGCCACTACACCACAGAGTCCAAAGCATCCAGCTTACTGTGATTTACTGATCTTGTTTTTGCTTTACAATACTCAACATAAGCTGTTAAATGACTGGAGAAAAGAAAAGTCTTAAACTGGCGCCAAAAAGATAATGTTGGTGCCAGGTGAGCCTCATTGGGGAGATCGTTCCATAATTGGGGGGGGGGCACCACAGGAAAGCCCTCTCCCTTGTTGCCGTCCTCCGAGCTTCCCTTGGAGTAGGCACCCGGAGGAGGATCTTGGATGTTGAGCGTAGTGTTCAAGTAGGGAGAGGTGTTCCGTCAGGTATTGTGACCTCAAGCTGTATAAGACTTTATAGGTTAAAACCAGCACCTTGTATTGGGCTCGGAAACGTACAGTTATGGTTGGAGTAGACCCACTGACTAATTGAAATCAGTTCCATTACGTTAAATCCCATTATTTCAATGGGTTTACTCTAAGTATAACTATGTCTGATTCTAACCCAGTATTTACTTTACTATTATAAGTCACATATGTGGTTTAAAAATACCAGGACCTTTGTTTAATTCATCTCTACTTATATATGTATTTCATGTATTTTCATAATTCACATATACAGCACATACAAATAAATGAATTAATGAAAAGGTCACTTGCAAAAGGTATATGCAAAGATAGTGCTAAAGGGCTGTATTTTTTCTTTTACGTTGTCCTGTGTTGAGAACCAATTTTTAGATTACTTTCACTTTTATTTCTGTCCCACCTTCACTGCACAGTTGTGAATTCTAAAGCCATTTGTGCATTCAGCCTAGGCTGTGGAGTGTTTTGACTAATGAGGTGTTGCTACCAGCAGTTTGACATTTCTTGTAACTGCACTGCAAAACAGCTAAAGTTCTTTTAAAAAAGAGAGAATGCAGGCTGTAAAAAGTGCCAAACCAGTAACAGGCACATTTATTTTCATGCACCCTTCTGAAGAAAGAATCAGAACTGGCCTAGGATCAAATTAAATGTTCCATTTAGTGAAAGATGTCAACTAGGAATTGATAATGCATTCTGTCTGAATAGCGTCGGCATTATCATCGTCTCTACGTTGCGCAAATGGGTTCTGAATGTTACAGAAATGTCACGGTATTGGGGAAAGTTTTAGGTTTGGTTTAGGTCCTGGTTTTGAATGTTATTTCCCAGCAGGCTTTTCAATTCCAACTTTCTGGTTAAGAAACAGAGAAGATCTGAAAAGTGCCAGCTCTTCCAACTTTGAATATAGCTGTTCTTCCTGATAACTTTGAATGAAGAGCCATACATTCATAGGACTCCACGTTCCAAATGCATGTAACAGATCCCTGGTGTGTGTGTGTATAGCAAGTTAATATGGGGGATATCTGGAGTGATACTGTAAACTTTTTCTCTGCTCCAAATTTCCCTTGCTAGAGGATTATTAACATATCTCGTGTATTAAGGAGTTTAGGAATACATTTTTAGGAACAACAGATGACTGGGGAATTTATACAGGGTAGTAGAGGAACCTCTTTCTCCTGCGGCCCTGGCTCTATTCCTGCCAAGGACAATCTTTGGTCAGTCTAGATCTAGTAGGCCCAGGAACTAGTATGGTTTTCTGATTAACAGGATCAGAGCATGGAAAATGTTAAGGACTTAGGTCTGGATAGTGGAACATACCCATAAAATTCCTGGAAGGTAAATAGAGCCTGCCCTTGTCATTATCCAGAAAATGAGTTTTTATATCACAGCCTAATTACCAAAGACTATCCCGGCTGGAAGAGAAAGACAAACAGGAAGTGTCAACAACAGTGCCAGAGTCTATGTGGCAGTATCCAGGCTGAGAGAAGGAGTTAGAAAAGAAGACAGAATGAGAAGAAGGGAAATGGAGGAAGGAAGATGAAGGAGAGTATGACAAGTGATCAGGCAGATGAGAAGAAAAGAGAAGGAGTGGGTTCCCACCCCCCTCTTTAGATTGACTAAGACATACTTTTAAGGAGGGCGAAATGGAGGGGGGAATGGATTCTCATCAACAGGGTTCAACCCAAAAGCCAAGAGAGCAGACCCCTGCAACCCACAGCAGAGCATTTTACCAGGCAAGCGTGTGGGAGGCAGAGTGATAAAATTGTGCACTGTGGTTGCCAGCAAGATTACTCTTGAAAAGCAGAGCTAGAGCCAAACTATATGTTACGCTAACCATGCATGTAGCTGAGGCATGTCTTTTTATTTATTTATTTGATTTGGTTTGTACCCCACCGTCCCACTAAGAAAGTGGCACTCAAGGCTGCTTACTATGATAGATACATAAAAACCTGAATAAAGCAGTAAAAAACCAAATACATGCAAGCACAATTAAAAACACAACTGTAACAGAATAAAAACAACACTCAACCTCAAAGACCCACTTTACAGTACACAACAAAGGCTCGCTTGAATAGAAACATATTTGCCTGCCGACAGAAGGACAGCAATGAGGGAACCAACTTAAGCTTCCCTCTGCAGGGAGTTCCACGGGCTGCGAGCAGCCAATGAGAAGGTCCTCTCTCACAGCACCAGCAAACGTGCTTCTGAAGGCAGCAATACCAACAGAAGTGAGTCTCCTGATGATCATAAAACCTGGGCAAGCTTGTTGGAAAGGGCACGTGTGATCCCAATTCTGATCAGCATCATCATGCTGGGAGGGGAGGATAAAAACTCATCCCACCATTTTCCCCCCTGAAATCCCCCTCCCATGATTAGGAAGTTTAAAAAAGAAAAAAAAAGTCTCCATTGGCATACTTTTTGTCATGCATAGTTGTTGCATATGTGTGTCTGGAGAAGATCCAAGCTCACTCACGGTTTAAAGAACTGCATTGTCAGTAAAATGTAGAAAATCCTTATGCTATGAAGGTTCAATTTCACATTGCTTAACCTCCATAATTTGTTTTCTGTAGTAATACTGCCCTCTGCTTAAGAAATGACAAAACTTCATTGTTGTAAGTGGATATCTTAAAAGAAATGGCATTTCTTTCATTAGGAAGAAAAGAGATGGTTTCATATTGTGCTCTATATCCATTCTAAAACCTATATGCTGGCTTTAGATGTTTAGTGGGTGGCACAAAGAAAGACCCGAATAAAGTATGCCTAGTGAAATTGAACTAATCTTTTTCCTGTTGGTAACATTCACATCCTTTCTTTTTCTTTTTTACAGAGAAGTAAGTACTAAATAATTCTGTTATGTACAGGCATTCTGACAGAATAAATAAAATAATCATTATTCCATTAGGAACCTCTTGATTGCAAAAGGTCATCATGCATAAGAAATCAACTAATTTACATCTGTATGAATAACAAAATGGATTCATCATCATTAACAGTACTGAAATAAATGCCAAAGGGTGAAATTATTATCTGCTGCTCATCTGGGACAATTTAAAGACCATGATGGCCAAGTCAATTTGTATTTATAAATATTTTCATATTTTGCTCTGAACTCTTTGAACCTTGTCTTGCATAGTCTGTCTAGAGGGATGCCCTAAATAAATGCATCTGTATCATCAAAATATATATGGGAAACTGGGCTCAGGTATGAAAACTCAGTTGTTGCCATAATACCAACCAGTGCCACCAACAGTATCTTACTCAGCGAACTCTGTTATACTGTTGATAGCATTGGCTGTCATTGCTACTGATTTCATTAAAATAAATGGCTGCAGAATACCCTCAGTTTCATCTTATACATTGATGCTGGAGATCTCAAATGAAAAATCCCACTGAAGTTGGTAGATGTAATGCTGGCACTTTTGAGAAATCTTGCAAGCATATGAAATCTAGTAACAATTATTTTTTAAATTCCACTCTTACAATTGAATAACACCTCCATTTGAAAACAGTCATAAAAACTTCATTGGTTAAAGAACTGTTATCCTATTCTATGGGCTTTGGATCAATGTAGCACTTTTATAAATACAATTCCTTTGTTTAATTCCATCTTCTGACCATTGAAAGTTCTGCATAACATTAATATGATTTTTGTTCATCCTAGTTATTACATACCATTGTGAATACAAGTTGGGATTCACTAGAAGTCTGATCAAGTGCAAAGACTATTCTTAATTTTATACAATACAGAGTCTGCAATCTTCAAGGCTCATAGTGCAGGCATGGATAAATACACATGTAACCAGAAGTTATTTGAACCTTTTACTCTAGCCTGTCACCTGGAAGAACTGGCAAGGACTTTTCCATTAAAAACTAAGGCTTTCCTGTTCAGCTAGGTGATCAGCAGTACTAAAAACTTTCAAAAGCTGTCTGGCTGTGTGTGTATTCTACCAATTCCTATGCTTTTGCTGTCTAGAATCAAAACCAACACTGTATCCCTGAATACTCTTGGTGCAGTTTCCAGACTGCAGACTAAAATGGAATCTAGTAAAATTTTGCATGCCACGTTTAAATATATAAAGATTCACACCTGACCAGGATGAGCTGTTGGGATAATTGAGAAGTTTCTGGCCTACATACTAGTATTATAAATATTCTCAGACAGGTTTTAATATGATTTTACAACATTTATTCAGCCTATTGAAATGAAGAGTTAAATCTGGGTTACACTAATATGCATTATTGCTGGGAGGTGGGGAGGACACACAAACATTTCCCCTGCTATCAAAATAATAATAATAATAATAATAACAACAACAATAATACCCATCCTCACATGTTCATTCAGAATCATACATTGGCCACACACTGAAGAAATAAACAGACTCAATTTCACCGAACTCACATAACACTGCATGCTCCATCTCAACTCATGCATTGAAAGACTAACGATCAGCAGGAAAGAAGGAGGAAGAGGTCTGCTGGACATTAACAGAATTCATGCTAAACAGATAAAATCACTCAGAGAATTCTTCCACACCAAAAACACCCCCATTCATAAAGCCATAGTAAAAACAGATAAAAACAACACCCCACTTAACCTAACACTACAAAACGAAGATCAAACACAACCACCTACACTCGCAGAGAAAAAGAAAAATGGGCACAAAAAGCACTCCATGGGAAGCACTACAATACAATACAGAACCTACAAATAAACAAAGAACAATCATACGAATGGCTCAGGAAGGGTGAGCTATTTCCAGAAACCGAAGGATTCCTAATAGCTATACAGGATCAAGTTATAGCAACCAAGAACTACCAAAAATACATCATAAAAGATAACAGTATAACAACAGACCTATGAAGGAAATGCCATCATATAACAGGAGGATGTAAAATTATGGCAGGAATGGACTATACTGACAGACACAATATAGCTGCAAAAACAATTCACCAACAACTGGCCATCAAATTCAACCTTATCAAACAACCTACACCATACTATACATATTCACCCGAAACAATCTTGGAAAATGCAGATCATAAAATATACTGGGACAGAACAACTCATACGGACAAAACAATACCTTGCAACCGACCAGACATAACGTTCATAAATAAAAAAGAAAAAACACACATACCTCATCAACAGCAATATCGAATGACAAAAATGTTGCTGAAAAGGAAGAAGAGACAAATATACACCACTGGCCATGGAGGTCAAAGAACTATGGCAACAGAAAAAGGTCAAAATTATTCCATTAGTCACTACAGTCATTGGCATCACATCAAAAAATATACAGAAAACTTCCAGAAACTGGGCCTACCAGAATACATCCACACCAACATCCAGACAGCGGTCATAATTAAAACATGCTCAATCGTCAGGAAATTCCTGAATCAATAAAAGACAGCATGACTTGGCAAAGCACATCATGTCCTTCTAGAAAAACCACCACAAGTGAGAAAGAGATAAATAATAATAATATCCACAGTGATTTTGTAAATTAGAGTTGCCTTATGTGGTATTGCTAATTTATGCATATCAACTTTCTGAAACATGTTATACTTCCTCAGAAGGGAAGATTTGCAGTTTTGGCAAGTTAATGCTTTATCTTACTCAATCGATATCCTTTTGTGATTACTGTATAGCGAGCTACTCCTACCAATAGATTCATAGATATATAGAAATTCTGAGTATATTAAGTGGCTGACATGCATAGCAGGTAATTAATCAGACTCTAGGCTCTCATTTTTCCTTTCCTTGTATGAAAACAGAGCACAATAAATCACAATCTGCAATTTATTGTTAGGCATTTCTGATTTTTATCTTGGAGAGTTGCAGATATTGAGACCCTTGTAAACCTTTGTCTCTTGAGTTTTCCCAATGGCAAAGAGTGAAGCTCCCCTGAACCTAGAATGAAAATGCGCTCTTAGATGATGAGAAGGCCATGCAAAAAATTAGCCAAAAGTAGGACTCAAATAACTTGGTCACTTGGTCAGGATAGTATATTGGGAAAGCATGTTTCCACCTCAAAAAGGACGGACAAATTAGATACCAGACTAGAAAAGTGCTTGAGAGAAATGCCTGCGCTTGAAGAATATTGATACTGAAGAGAGGTGTTCCTAAGACAGTATGGTTACTAATAGAATAGCCTGCGTTTCCTTTTTCCAAGGTTTTTGGTACAAAAAGAATATGGAATACAGAATAGCCTTTAAAACCCTCTCAGATACTGATTAAAATTTATTTCCTCCAATACAACTTGGACCCTGAGTTGATTGATCTATCAACTAAAGTTCGCAACCCTAACTTTAGCTTTATATATTGGGTTGGGTTTGAATAACTGAGCATAAGCAAAATAGTTCTAGTGCTGTTCTGTGTGCCCCTGTGCAAGCTCTATAACCATTTTTATTCTTCAGGTGGAAGTAAACAATTGCATGTAGCTTCAGTTTTCTTAAGCAACACTTTACCTAACGTGATGTTTAAATCAGTGTTCCTGCAAATGAGTGGCACTACTGCATCTAGAATGGCACCTTTGGATACAATCCAAGGAAAACTTTTGATATTATAGTTACATTTTCAGGAATGAATTAATTAAAACAACACCAGCAACAAAATTGGAGATTAGAGAAATAAATAATAAACACATAATATAAGTGAGTGCTTACAAAGCTTTCATTTAATCAATAGCTAATGTAGGCAGTGATTGCAAAACTTTACTACATGAATTTAATCAGATATATTTTCTTGGCACGTTGGTGGATAAAACACTGATTAATTAATTTCTGTTCCTAGAGTGAGGAAAGCTCCCAGCAGAGCACATTTGAACAGTTCAGTGGCACTATGAGCCATAAAACTACACCATAAAAATTGTAAGTGGTCTCTTGTTTAATACCCTAAGACAGCAACTTTGATCAGAGTGATAAAAAGGGACTAAAGCCAAATCACAAGTAATATTACGCACACTAAATTTAATGATAAACAAGTTAACTTATAAATATATCGTTTTTGAGAGTGTCGTGTTTGGTGGACTTTTAGTAGTACTTTTCAGTAGGTAAGTCTTCATAACACCTCTGCCAACTACATAGAGCTGATGGATAATGATCAAGCAAAGACAACCTATTGAGTTTTTTGGCCAAAAAATCTTTACAACTTTCATCTCTCACTAATATTCAGTCTCTCCACACTGGCTTTGTGTATTGAACCAATTAGTAGAGTGATTTTGCGAACAGCTTCCTGAAGCATTTTTATTATATCTTATTTGACAGGAAACATGTTAAAAATATTTTGCCCCTACTATTTAAACGACGCTTCTAATGGAATTGCCAACCAGTTGCCTGCGAGAAGCCCATAAGCAGGACATGAGCACAATGTAGTACCTTCCTCCTCATGTTCCCCAGCGACTGGTGTCCAGAAGCATTCTGCCTCTGATACTGGAGGTTATATATGTGATATATATCTCATGACTAATAACCATTGATAGGCTTATCCTCCATGAATTTGTCTAATCTTTTGAAGCCATTCAAGCT
Organism: Anniella stebbinsi; assembly: GCA_029215795.1. NCBI lineage: Eukaryota > Metazoa > Chordata > Lepidosauria > Squamata > Anniellidae > Anniella > Anniella stebbinsi. The sequence continues at coordinate 137,975,846 of JARDYH010000005.1, read as the reverse complement.
TCTGGCCATCACTTGTAGTAGTGAATTCTATACCATGGTTTAAGAATGCACTTTTTTATGAATCCTGAGTCCTGTGTTTGACCCTGTGTTCTAGTATTATGGCAGAAGGAGAAAAACTTCGCTTCAGCTCATTTTTGTTACCCTTTTTTATTTTTTTATTTAAAACTTGGGCGCCTTTCAGGGCAAAGCCCTCACAAGGCGGGTTACAATAAAATACGTAAAATATTAAAAGCAATAAAACAGCAATTAAAACAATAAAACCAACAATAAAACCAGCACCTTTTTTGCACCTTTTCCAACTTTTCAGTATCCGTTTTTGGGGTGCAGTGACCAGAACTATACACAGTATTTCAAGCATGGTTGCATCATAAATTTGTGTAAGGGTAGTATGATATAGACAGCTTTGGGAAAGGGGGGGACATACAATTTTACAGTTTTCCTACTCTGAGTTCAGAAACAGCACTCTGAGCTCAGAGACAGGAAAGGGTGAAAAGGGCCTGTTCCCAGGAGTGGGGAGGGGAGGAGACCATGGAAGCTGCTTTGAACAATTTCCCATGTGAGGCACGGCCTCCCTCTTCCCACTCTGAAGCTCCCCAGGTAGATGCAACATCTTGCAACGACAGACAGAGGAGAGGATCCCTTCTGTCCTTTGTCCACCCTGCACTGGATACTCATATGACCTCGAGTTCAAGGGCTTATGATTACCCAGGGCGCAACTCATAGGATTGCACCCTTAAACATACAAACACTGTTTACCAAATCACCCCTTTACATATGTTTCTTAACACTCTGAAAGAACTCTAAAAGGTGAGATAGGACACCTTTGTGGATTTCTAAAAGGTTAGTGGGACATGGATATCTTTTGTGGCATCCATGTTGATTCTTTTCCAGCAGGAATTGGCCTTCTGTATTCCATAGCACCTAATCAAGAATACAAGAAGCTTGTAAATGGACATGCTACTGCTAGAATTCTGTCCTTTTGATTGTTTAAATGGCTGGGGGGGAGGGGGTTCCCTATCAGCATTTTCCAGGTTATTTGGTATTTACAGAACAAACAGTGCTCTTGCCTATTCCCTGTATTCTGTCAAGCACACATCCAATACATTCTTATAAATTGGTTTAAACTTCCTGGAGTGATCTTCCAATGATATGGTATCCTTCAGAGTTATTGCTTCATTGTGTCACAAAGCAAAGAAGTGTCAAGCCCTCTGTGATTCTTTCATGATGCTGTCTTTATCTGCTGTCTTGTCCCACTTTCCCATGAATTCCTATTTTAACTTCAGTTTACAAAATTTAACAGGAGTCTGAGACCTACAAAATCCTCTGTGTAGAAAGATACGTATTAAAAAAGCACTGAGGTTTCTTAAAATAGTGAAGGTGAATCAGGCATATGGTTTAAGGAACAGGTGAATACTGAAGGGCTGTCATTACGATATTGAATAAAAATTACTATGAGAACAATAAATAAAGATTCACATTTAGAAGCAGCAAATCAGTTATTATTGTTTTTAGCAGTAGTTTAGGTGAATTTTATTTGCTACTAATACTAAGGGTATTTTTTAAAAAGTGAAGTGTAACTTTGTCTCCTTAATGAGGCAGTGTCCCAATTCAAGAAACTTTATTGATAACTTGTGTGTCTATATTTATTTATTTATTTATTTACTTTGTAAACAATTAAGCTTCTGCCCCATGGGTCTCCAACGTGGCACATGTGGGGATCACCAACAATACCTATAAAGCTCTCCCCCCGTTCATGAACCTGCTGCTGATCATCTGTTTGGCAGTCAGGAAGAGAGGAGTTGCTTTCTGGCCCTCCCTGACCTTCTTGCATCCACACAGATCATTTCTTTGCTCTGTCCCTCTCCCCATCCCTAGCCTCTTACCTTGCTATTTCTCTCCCCCACAATCCTTTTCCTCACTCTTTCCCTTTACCCCTTTGCCTTGCTATTTTCCCCTCTCTCTCAGCCTCTAGTCTTACTATTTCTCCCCACCTTGCTGTTTCTCCGCCTCCTAGCCTCCAGCCGTGTTCTTTCCCTCGCTATTTCCCCCCTCCCTGCCAGTCCCTAGCTTTGCTTTTTCTCTCCCTCTGACCCCTCTATCTTGCTATTTTTTCCTCCTCTCAGCTCCTGGCCTTGTTCTTCTTCTCTCCCTCCCCAGCCTCCTCTTTCATTTTACACACACATACATACACACACACACACACACACACACACACACACTACTTTCTAGGATAGGGACTCTGATGACAGAGGAGATAGGAGCACCAGGTGGGAAATGGAATGGGTCGATGTAGGGAAAATCTTTTATTTTCCTGTGGTGTTGGGGGCATTTTCCCTTCCTTTGGGGTTGGGGAAAGGTGTGTGTGTGAGAGAGAGAGAGGATAGGATGAGCAGAACAATCCTATGTAGGCCTACTCAGAAGTAATGCCCACTGAATTCCATGTAAACATAACATAGGATTTCAACATTTCATGGGAATTTGTTGTGCTTCTGTGGAATCAAATATGTGGATTGGATATAGAGTTTGCACACTTCTTCTGCTCGTACTCAGTTTCTTGAGCAAACTACTTGTCTTTTGACTAGACAGGTCTCTATGGCAGCCATTATATGACTAACCACATTCTCCATGGGAGCCATTTTCTTGTGTGGCCTCAGCAGTTTCTCAAATTCCCGAATGGGTCCAAAAAGAATCTGTCACATTAGAATATATGAACACATATGAAATAAAGAAGGGAAACAAAGTAATCTACATTGCTAAATCAATACTCTTCTAGTTTGGCATGCTGTGCCATAATATTGACTTTTTGAAATTAGCAGTGATGGGAGTCAGCTGCTCAAATGTTGGATATGCACTTCAATGTTTTAAATACCCTTACCAATTCATACTACACTTTATCATCTGCTACTACTGTGTATTACCTTTAGCTCATCGTTTGTTATCATTGTGATAAACTCTCTTTTTATTTTCAGTGATATTACAAATCCAGTATGCTCAGGATGGCACCCTGATATGAAACAGTTGCCAAGGTGTGTGTTCATAGGTTAAGGGATGCAAAATATGTGGGTAGCCATTTTTTACTTGTACTTTGAGACAAAAATGTTTATCAGTACTGGATATGCTTATAGCAGCACTAAATTCCCATGCAAGGAAATACCTCTTATTTAAATTACCCATGTCTCAATACATAGAGTATGAGGCTGGAGAATTTACTGTCTTGAAATACCTTAAAAAGACTTGATGATGTTTCACCAAAAGGCACCATTAAAAAATACAGTTTGGTGAAAAAATGTGGTGTAGCTCAGAATCTTGCGTACTTTAAAAAAAACTGACAGTACATCTCATTATGAATGCAACTGAGATCCTTTAATCTTAATTTCCTGTGACTCCAATACAATCTCATTTTTACACTCTGTTAAAACATTATTTGCAATTATAACTATGAAAAGAGAGTAGAATTATCATTCCGGTATCTATGAATTTACTCTCTCTGTGGATTAATTGTATGAAAGCATGTCAAAAACATTGGAAATTATGGGCTATGAGAACTGCAGCTTGGAAGAAGTAGTGAATAAGCCTCTTTCTTGAAGGAAACTCTGTGGTTTCCTACCCAATAACTCCAGTACCATTTAGAACATATTACACATGCCAATACTGAGTAACTGCAGGCTCATTTATACATTACCAGAGATGTGTGGCTGAATCCAACACTAATTTGGTAATATGTGCAAATAGCCACAATGGCTGACCGTATGGCGTTTTTTCCTCCCACAGTTAGGTTGCCATCCACCAGGAAGGAATAATATTGATATAGAGAAAGAGCCATGTGAGTTAGCAATGTCATTCCTTTGCAGTCATTACTAGAATAATGCGTGGTCCAACCATGAGGAAGCAGTAATCATAACTTTGTGATGTAAATCAATCTTTTTTCATGCTGGAGAAGGTGAAGTCCACATCATTTTGTAATCTATAGTTTGGATCCTAAAGGTGAAACTGCACATTCTTCAAGTTATTTATTACATTAGTGTAAACTCCAGTTTGGATTGGCTCTGATTTGGATTGGCTCTGATTTGGATTGGGAATGTGGCATTCCAGGAGAGGTGGTGGGATTTAACCCTTCCTCTTAACATTTAATCCTAAAATTTTACACACACACACACACACACACCATGGGATTTTGGCCCCAAGGTAAGTCAATTTAAGGAAGTTTAAGGAAGGAAAGTTTCCTATCAGTCCCCAAAAAGCCTTTCATGGGGTAGGGGAGCTCCTAAACAATTGGATGTATGGTTTGTCTAATGGGCAGATGTTTCAGGAAATGTCAGTTCCAGTAACTTCTTTAAGTGAACATCTTAGAAGCCAAGCCTGATTTTGGTTATTCTCTCCTCCTCCAGCCACATATCACATTGTTCAGATTGGCCCTCCCATCCTTGAGAGGCATTTCATGGAGTGCAGGTGGCTGCAAGGTGGAGGAAGGGACTGGAATTTTTTCTTTGGTGAACTTTGTTAGGTTAACTTATCTTGGGATCCAAACCTATATTGTCAAGGAGTTCTGGGTAAAGAAAGAAATTATGGACTTGTGGAGATAGAAAACAACTTCTTAACTATTGAAAGGTAATAGGAGTGAAAGGCCAGGCTCCAAAACAATGCCAATAATTCAATTTTTTATAGACACCATCTTTTCCACAACAAAAGTATTATATTGTATAAATGTAATGCAGTATATTTAATTCTTCCGACTGCTGGTATATTGTGAAACGATAAAATTGAAATTCATAGATGACTGACACTACATATTCAGGGCAGTCTGCTGTACTAAAATTTATGGTATAAAATTTTATTTCATTTCTTAAAAAATTAAATAGATGGAAAATATATCACAATCCGTTGCTAGCTAAATTAACTGTGGAATCTTTCAGTAAGGAATGAAATAAATGTAAAGGATAATTCAGATTCTTATTTTACTGCTAAGTTTTTAATGGCAGGATGGTATGGTGAACTGTTTTCGCCATTCCCCCAAATCTTGAGAATTAGTCTTTAAAGTGTGTGTGAATTCATATATATTAAATTCTGCCTGTTTTATGCACATGACTAGACCACTAGTTAGATTTAGGGCACAATGTTATACTTGAGATTCCTGACTTAGGGGCTATAGTGGTGGGCAACTAGAGAATCTCCAGAGGTTTTGGCTTACAACACTTATCAGCCCTAGCCAGCATAGCCAAAATTAAGGAATGATGGAGGTTGTAGGCCAAAACATATTGTACACCACAGGTTCTCACCCATGGACTATAGAATTTGGCAGAAGCCCGGTAATGTTCAAGATATCCTGCTGGTATGACAGATATATTGGCCAACCTGCACAGCTGTTCCACTAACAAAGATATAATGGGAGAAAAGGCTAAAATGAGATGGGAGTCATGTGCAGGAGCTCACTTTTGCTGTGTCCTATATCCCTTCAGTCAATGGCCACATTACCACAATGATGCAACTTTCAGAAATCTGCTTCCTATTGACTTCAAAGGGAGGGATTAAAACCACCACCACCCCTGCATAGTATACCACAACTCAGATGATAGGCTACATAGTATGACACTATATCTCTAGTCTCAAGACATGCACACTTAGAGCTCGTAAGGGAGAATTCTGGTGATGGTGAACTATGAATAAAAGGCCACTTTGTTCACAAAGGAAGTACTTTTCACAAAGCAGCCTGGCCTTAGAACACACAGGGGATGCTAAGCACATTGCTAACACTTCTTTGCTTGGCAGGCCCCTTGCCATGGGACTCCAGAGACAAACATCCAACCCCACTTGAACAGCAGGGCAGAGCATCCCACACAGGTCCATTCCCTGACCAGCAACAGTGACCAAGATGTTCCCAGTTGCTGCTCTGTGGGTTGTTAATATACTTTAGGGCTGTGCACGGAACCCCCAATCAGATCCGGATCCGGATCTGTCAGGTCCGGATCGGGCCTGATCCGACTTGGATCGGATCGGGCCCGATCCAATCTGGATCGGGGCACAGCACTCCCTCCCACTCTCCCCGTTCTCCCCCTTCCTCCCCCCACTCTCCCTGCTTACCTGCTGACTCCTCTGCATCGTCCTGCCATCGTCCTCCTCACCGTGTACCGCCACATTTCCCTTTCACGTCGGGTGATGACGTCACCCATTGCAACCAGCAAATGTGGCGCTCTAACCAATTAGAGCGCCACATTTGCTGGTCGTGGCAGGTGACGTCATTACCTGATGCAAGTGGGAAATGCAGCGGCACACAGCGAGGAGAGAGGATGACGGGGGATGATGCGGAGGAGGCAGCAGGTAAGCAGGGAGAGTGGGGGGGAGGGAGGGGAAGAGCGGGAGGGAATGCTGTGACCGGATCCGAATCAGATCCAGATCGCGGATCTGGCCCGATCCGGATCCAAACCGGTTTGGATCAGCCCAATCCGCTCTGGATTCTGGATCTGGATCCGTGCACAGCCCTAATATATTTGCTCTAGGCAGGTTCCTGTACCCTTGCAAGCTCCATGACAGACAGTTATGCTACAGGAAAAGATGCATGAAGTTGGTGCCATAGGAAACATTGGGGCTGTTTATACAACCCAACAACCCAATGTGGGTTAAATAACCCATGCTGAGACTTCAGCACATGTGGAGTGTGGAGCTGGTATTTTTCCCTGTTAGGCATGCTTTTACCCAGCTCAGATTTCAAATGATGCCCACCGAGTATCTGGCTGGAAGATTTTCCAATAGACCAGTAAAAGAGCGTTTTTGCATATGTGAATCAGGACATATTGAAGGTCTTGTACATTATATCTTATATTGTCCATTAGGCAATTCACCCAGGGCTAAATTTATTCTCCCTTTTCAGACCACCTTAGAATGCCATACAGATGATTCTAAAATCAGATGGTGGTTGGCTGATGTGGATAAATCCATCAGCTATAGGATAGCCTTATTTGCGCTAGCTGCAAGAAAGATAAGAGCAGCTTAAACCATACCACTGTCAAATCTTAAGGGGCTAAACAGAAGGAATTATTTTAAATTTTGACTATTTTATCTGTACTATTGTTTTATTGTACCAAATGTTTTTGCTCTATATTTGTATGCTTTGTGCTTGTATTATGATGGCCATTGGCTACAAACAATAAACAGAGAGAGAGAGAGAGAGAGAGAGAGGTATTTTGAATCTGTAGTTCCCCCCTTGGGGTTGTCCGTCATGTGAACCAAGCAAGTGTGGCTTATATGAGTCAAATAACCCTCATATAACCCATGGTCTGTTTTACGGGTTCACATTTCAGATATTTAGTTTGGCACCTGTGGGTGCCATGGCTTATCATGGGTTATCCGTGGCATATAGAGCATCACCACACAGGGAAAATTGTGATTGCTTACCATCGCTTCTCCGCCTGTGCACATGGCCCATTCTGTGGGCCGTTTTGATCGTGCTGCGTCTCCTGCACACAGCAGGAGATACCAACTTCTGTCTTCAGAAATATGTCGGACTTACTGGGGTTTTTTTTGTGGCACAAAGAAGTCTAGAAGGGGCGGGAGGCGCACGGGAGGTGCGCAACGTCATGAGAGAGACCTGCAAAATCTGTGAGTGCCCAGTAATGAACATGCAATAAAATGCTCATCTGATGGAGCTTGTAATCTCTACCATGTCACTGTTCCTGCTATCCTGATGTCTATTGAACCACTGTCCAAGGTGAAGGAGTCCTGCTGGCTGGACTGGTTGGCAACCCCCTCATATGCAACTTTACTTTTCAGGCTCTCTAGAATTTGGGATGCTATTTGATAAAACCTTTGATATGCGTTGATTCTCTGTTGCTAGAGTACGGTAGGTAGTGACTCCATTCCCATGCTCTAGTAGAAACTGGATTTAGGATGGGATTGTAAAATGTGCAGGGAGTGTTATGAGCTCAGAGGCAGTGGCTCTCCTTTTTCCGCTTACTCAGGTTTCCAGGATTGTGAGTGTAATTCTCTGTGGGTACAGAAATAGTATGGGTGCTGATGCTATGGTAAATGAGGCTGTCATTAGGAGGTGGGGGAAGAGATTGGAAAAAGAAATGTGTTAGGGCACTTTGGCCTGTTGGGATGAGACAGGCTAGGGCCAGCCTTTTGGGCATTAAATCTTTCTATCTGTATCTATGGTTAATTAATAAAATGCCTTCCATCAACCCTGTATTTGCATATTAGAATAGCCATGTGACAAATGCAACGTGTTTTACTCTTGTGTAGAAAACTTTAGCATAACAGGCTTGAGTTTTTGAAGTTCTCATGAAGCTCACACTGCTTATGTTTACAGTATAAATATGAAAGAAATATTGAATTCAACAAGATGAAAACAAATTTTAGGATACTCTTTAATTATATATCTATTTATTTACTTATAAAGTTTTTCAAAACCCTTCCTAAACATTGCAACTTAAAATTTGAAAATTAGACTTTTTGGCAGAAACTCTAGATATTAAATGAAATTAGTACTACAGAATGTGAAATTACTTTTATTTAGGTTGTTCCAAAACAACAACAATAATAATAATGGGTCGCCTTTCATAATAATGGGAAGCCCTCCCAAGGTGGCATACAGCAATAAAAATATGCACACTTATCTGAGTTAACATGCACAGGACTGCACTGCAAAAACACAAACCTACAGAAGACTTATCTCCAGAATGTATGCGAAATAGCTAGTGACCAGAAAGAATTATTCCCACTTCAGATTTCACATGGATTTATCAAGATGCTTTTCCTTCAAATAATGACTGTAATTCCTTTTTTTGAATCAACATTTTAATTAGGTTTTCTCTTTCATAAAATACAAATAAAATAGGGTTTGTGGGGATGGGATTAAGTTGGAACACATTCAAGGACATACATAAACTCTCATTGATACTCAAGCAAACACATCAGTGTATGATGACCAAATATCGAAATATGTATCTGGTGACTGCTGTCTGTAGTAAACTGTAGCTGCAAATATAGAAAGGGCAGTAAGTCCTCTGTCCATTGAAGAGTCAATTGTGTGAAATATACTTCCAGTTTTGAAGTATACAGTTTTTTTGCAACCATGAGTGTTCTCAAAAGTTACTATCTAATACATCGCAGAGCACAGGAATCTAATTCAAAAGCATAACAACACCTGCAAAATTTAGCAAATTTTCGAATGCAAAATTAATACGTAAATATGCCTCCATCCAAAAAGGAGCTAACATACGGCATGCCCATATCATATGGGAGTGTGATGCAAAATCCATACCACAATGGCATTTGTGGAAATGTTTTTTCCTACAAAGATGATCCAATATTCAATTGGTATGGAAAATAAATTTCTGTTGTATTAGTTTTAAGTTCAAGTAAGAGAAACAGCAAAAACAACTTACATTTTCATTCATTTATTCCACTCTTCTCTGGTGACCTGCGTAACAACCTTAGTCATGTAATTGTTTATATAGTACTTTTTATATAGTTAAATTGTAGCCTTGTTAGTACGTAGTAAGGAAATCAATCTTTCTAATATTTGGGGAATTGCAGAAGGGGTAGGGTATTGCCACTTTTGTGTGCCAGAAAGAAGAAAATGTGTGATATAAGCTTTAGTCAGAAACGTTGAAGCCCCTGTCTTTGGTTAGGAGTTGGATTTTTTGAGAGAAAACCTTGGGGGAAGAAATTCCAGATAAACTTACGAAACAGAGTATTAAGCTTTAGGAAATACTTTTGTAGAATATGCAGAGGGATGCCATGAAGGACATAAATTATATGAGGTAGAACATTCATTTTAAGCATATTGAATTTACCCCATGTACTCCTAGGGAGAAGGATTCATCATTCTAAATGTAAGGATGTCTGTGATGTTAACAAGTTCAAAGTTACTTTGAACATTTGAGAAATTTCCCTGGGGATTTGAATGCCCAAGTATGTTATAGCAAAATGCCATCTAGCTAATTATGTTAAATTCATGCCTAGAGGTATCAATTCAGATTTATCTCAGTTAATGCTTTATCCAGAAAATAGTCCAAAGGTATTGATTAGTGTAATAAGCTCTGGAATGGAGGTCTCAGGTCTGTCAACAGATAGCAATATCATCTGCATAAATCATTTTATATTCAATGCTCCCATGACTCAGTCTATGAATGCCATTGTTCTGCCGAATAACATATGAAAGGGTGTCCAGGAAAAGTTCAAATATCGTGTGTGTGTGTGTGTGTGTGAGAGAGAGAGAGAGAGAGAGAGGGCATCTTTGTCTAGTACCCCTCTTTAAAGTAAAGGAGGAAGAAATAATCCTGTAGATTATCACCTGAGATCTGGGAGAGGGATAGTGGATTTTAACCTAATTTAAAATTTGTTTGGGAAGCCAAACTTAATTTCATTTCATTACATTTATTACATTTCATTACATTCATTTCATTAGTAAGAGTAGTTGTGATAAACTGCCAGTAGACTTTGTCAAATTCCTTTTCAGCATATGATGATACTATGGTAGCTGGTTCAGATTTCTTGTGGTTTAAAGCCACTAGGGGTGCAATCCTGTGCATATTTAGACCAAAAAAAGTCCTACGACTCCCAGCATTCCCCAGCTGAAGCTTATCAGCCCCATTATGTCAATGGATAAAACCAACTTGATTAGGATGGATTGGAGTTGCTACTACCTTTTGAAGTCCGTTAGCTCGGACTGCTGTGAAAATCTTTATATCTATATGAATGAATGAAATTGGTCTATGACTGGAACATTTGGTATGATCCAGCCCAGGTTTAGGAATGATTGAAATATGTGCATCATACAGAGATGCTGGCAATTTTCCAAGCCATCTTGATATAGTTGAAGAAGCTTGGGAATCAAAAAATCTGAAGTAACTTTTACTATGCAATGGGAAATCCATCGGGGTCAGGCATCTTCCCATGTTTCATATCTATAACAACCTTTACAATCTGTCCTTCCTGCAGTGTCTATTAGTACATTCAGGACGGAAAGCTGGGCCTGCTTATGGTAAGTATAGCCACGCCTTTGGACTTTTTGGAATACCCAACCCATTCCTTTTAGAGTCTATCCTTATCTTTTGTGGTATGATGAATCTCCTGTGAAAATGCTACATCAGTCTTCAAGTCCTTAAGGTTGCTAAGAACTTGTTTACGCATATTAGTGGTGCCCAAACCCCTAACACTCAAGGTAACAATATTCAATATTGGAGCATATTTATATGACAGGAAAATGTTAAGAAGAGCTAAACAAGGAAGCACACATAATTATTGCCATTACCTATAATGAGAGGAAAATTGCAGGAAAAGTATTAGTTTAACAGAGTTTAGATAGATTATATACCATCTGACAGCTTAAAAGAGCCTTATTTCTTCATTGGGGGATGGGAGGTTCAATGGGGTGAAGATTTTGGGAGGCAGGACTGAACAAACAAACCATAAATAAAGTATCAGATAAACAAGCATAAAACATGTGCAAAAAAACTTCTCAGGTTACTTCTGAACAAATGTTTCTCCTGAATATGCTAAGAAATCCTGTGAGCCTAGATAGGTATTAAACCCTGGGGCTTCCGTTGACAGGAAAATTACATGATCGTCTGCTGCATGGGCTGGAAAAGTGGGGTGAGGACCCCCATAATTCTTTTATAGGTTAATCTACACAACCAGAATGTGTATGATACTGATACTGGGGGGAAAACGCTATAGGGTTGAGCCATACATCAAACATGGGCACATTAGTTGTCATATTACCTATACATATTTAATCCTGAGTTGACAACACTTGTTAGCTCACTTTCTTGATGCATTATAAAATTACACATTATCCAATGCCATGCAGGGAACAATTTCCCCCTCCTCCTTTGCTCCTTTTAAAAAGTTAGGGTGACCAGATTTTGAGGATCAAAATCCCGGACCCCCCCCCCCCGCCCACCCAAAACACCCCCCCCGCGCCGCCGCCCCCCCGCGCCGCCCGCCCCGCGCTCCTTACCGGCTGGGGCGTCTGCTTTCCTCCAGTGCTCGGAATCTACTGAGAAACAGGCTTCCTGGCCTGTCTCTCAGTACCGCGCCGGGTGATGACGTCATCACCCGGCGCGCTACTGAGGGACAGGCCGTGAAGCCTGTTTCTCAGTAGATTCCGAGCACCGGAGGGAAGCAGACGCCCCAGCAGGTAAGTGCCTCGCGCCGCCGCCCGCCCCGCGCAGGCCGCCCGCCCCACCCGCGCCGCGCCGCCCCCCCTCCTCGCGGGAGGAGAACGAGCTGTTTCCCGGCGGTTGCCCCCTGGGGCCCGGTCGGCCCGGTTTGGCCCATTTTTCCCATTTAGGACCGGGAAACCCCAGGGGGTCTGGTCAGCCTATAAAAAGTATCAGGGTGTATGTTAACCTTCATATCTAGGAATAATAAGAATAGGAACTGCAATAATATTAATACTAGTAGAAAAAGGGGGAAAAATGGTCAGGGAAGGGAAGGATTCAGATAGATGACCACAACTACCAAACTGAACAATACAATAATACAGACACAGATACAATAAATTACCTATGCCCAATATATCATCAATCTTAAATTGATGGCTCTTGGAAGCACAACTTTTGGATATAGTATAAAATTACATATCAAATACAAACAACAGATAAATAATGTAACTGTGGTAAAAGAATAAGAAAAAAGGTGGAGTGAAAAGAGAAAACTTACCTCAATAATGAGAGAAAAGTTAATATCTAGGTTCTTAACGGAATGGAAACCTCTTATATATTTTTGAAGGGACAAGAAAAAAATGACCTATTTGTCTGTGGATTCAACCAATAAGTTGAAATTGTTAAAATAAGAGAAAGAGGGGACATTTGTTTATTGTTTATAAGCAAGATGGAATATGGTTACTTTACTTTTCTTTGCTGGGGAGAAAACTGGAAGCTTATTATAACTCGGTGGATTGTTTTATGTATTTATTTGTTACTGTTCTTACTCTTTGTTGTTAATGTTTTTCTATGTAGAGTGTGTATTTTAGCTTGTTGCTGTCTTGAAAAATAAATATTTTAAAACCGGAAAAAAAGGAATAAACAAATGAAAGTGAAACGGATAGTACTGGTATAGACAGCCGTTATATTGTGAATTATCTACAATTGATATAGTAAATCTTACACCACCATAAAATAAAATAACAAAAGGGGAAATGGAGGAAAAGGAAAACGAAAAAAAAAAAAGAAAAAGAGAAGAAGACACAGAGAAATTGCCCTGAAGTTCAGCTGCTAGGGAATGTTACCAAACTTTATCTCATAAAGGCAGATAAAAAAGGGCAATTTGAAGCACAATACAGTGTCATTTTTCAACAGTATGCATGTGTGTGTGGCTGGGAGGTGGGGGTGTCCAAAGTGTATAAAACATCTTCTGCAGCTGCTGGGTCTTTAAATGTTTTCCAGTGACCATTGCTGTAGATACAGAAAACCGCAGAAATGATGTGATAAATGAAGCTATGATCATGTGCTGTTCTTCTTGCCACTGTAATAAATGCTCTATGTAACTGTACTACTACTTTGGGGTAGTCTGGAAACAACAGGATCTTTGTATTGTTGGGCCCCCATTTCAAGTCTCCTTTCTCTAGGGCACAGTTCAAAACATCTTCATAGAATCATAGAATAGTGGAGTTAGAAGAGGCCTACAAGGCTATCAAGTCCAACCCCCTGCTCAAATCAGGAATCCACCTTAAAGCATGCCTGACAGATGGTTGTCTAGCTGCCTCTTGAATGCTTCTAATATGGGAGAGCCACGACTCGCTCATAGTTCTGAGTTTATTAAAATCAACTTTCCTGAAATTCAAAGTACTTACCAGTCTTCAAGAATTTAAGAGAGATATAAAGACTGATCTCTTCCGGCAGGCATACCCAGTGAAGTTTAAGACTTTGTTGATCTTAATGATGTATTAATTTTATATATTTTAATTAGTTTATGTATTTTATATTTTTTGCATTGATGTTGTTCCCAGCCTCGATCTGGAGGGAGAGGCGGATAAGAAAGAATTATTATTATTATTATTATTATTATTATTATTATTATTATTATTTCACTCAGCTTTTGCTTCCTTTAAAATCAAGAACTCAAGTAGGATGTGGTCACTTTTCCCCAGTGTTCCTGTAACTGCCACTTTATCCACTAAGTCCTCCCTGATGGTCAGTATCAAGTCAAGGATAGCCTTTCCTCTAGTTCTTTCCTCTACTTTCTGTAGGAGAAAGTTAGCCACATGTCAGGAATTTCTTGGAGGGGCCACTTTTGACGGAATTTGTCTCCCAACAGATATCGGGGTAATTGAAGTCCCCCATTACTACTACATCGGATTTCCTTTAAACATTGGCAATTTGCTTCTCAAAAGTTTCGTCCTCATTTTCTTGATTGGGTGGTCAGTAGTAGACTCCGACTGTCATGCTCCTTTTATTCCTTGCTCCATTTATTTTAATCCAGATACTCTCGATGAGGCTCCCAGGCTCGTCCTCTTGTATTTCTGTGAAGGGATAAGTATTTTTAACATATAGTGCGACTCCACTTCCCTTTCTGTTTCTTCTGTTCTTTTTTAACAAGTTATATCCTTCAGTTGCTATATTCCAGTCATGGGAGTCATCCCACCAAGTTTCAGTTATACTTATCAAGTCGTATTTGCTTTCAGGTATTAAGAGTGCAAGTTCATTCTGTTTGTTTCCCATACTCTGGGCAGTTAGGTAATCTAAAAAATAATAATTAAAGGCCCTTGGACAGTTGCTCTCCTTTGATGGATGTACAGTGAAGTGATGGACTTGCCCTATATTCAAGGAGTAGTCTGGTGGTAGTAAAAGAATGTCACGGAATGGGTTAATAATGCAAGCAGTGGGGTTCCCTTATTCCTCCCAGTCCCTAACCCCCCAAATCCTAGTAATCTTCCTGTGTGATCTGCCCATCAATTCTGCTGTTAGCATACGAAGCTGCATTGTCCTGCAGGGCTTCAGTCTTTGTGTTTTGGATTGCTCTTGATATTCCAGTTTAGAGACATGTTCTTTGACGGTGCCCAGTCTGTGTTGAATTTGATCCACTGAGGTTTGCAGATTTGAAGCTACTGACTTAATTGAGGCCACATCTGCAGAAATCCTTTGAAGCAAGGCTAAGATGTTATGAGGCATGTAGTCTGAGTATACTGCCCCAGGCACTAGCTGGCTTCTGGGGGCTGGCAGAGTCCAGGCCTGTTTGTTAATTTTGTGTGCCACTGAAATGCTAAGTAAAACCAAGTTTAAATATTTATGTAAAGGGGTGGGAGGAAGCAGAAAACAATACCCAGCTCCAGTGGGAGGTAACAGAAATAGCAAGGAAGAAACAAAGGGCTCCTAATTTTAGGAACTAGTTGAAGAGGATCAGTGTAGCTCCGTAGCTCAGTAGGTGGTTGCTGTTGGGATACCATCTTTGCTGAAAATTCACAATTACAATTCCTTGATTATCAAGGATGTGCTTGATTGTTGGGCTGGTTTATGTTGAAAGGCGTTTTTTTATCATACTCTTTAAGTAAACAGAACAAAACATTCTCTCTCTCCCCCACCAATCTTTCAGCAATCTGAACTGAGGCTGCTCTACTTCCTCTAGAATTAAAAAAGAAGAAAGAAATGCCTTAGTCACACACTAAGGAATTAATGTAACATGTAGTTTGGCCCTGAGAAACGAAGTGATGGGTAAGAACATGATTTTCCCCTACATCAAAATAAAATCTCCCATAGTTTTGTGGAGAACCAAAATAAAAGAATAAAACAGATTGTATTGAATGACTGAACATTAGAATATGCAAGAAGAGATCCAGTACTGTATTTGAAATTCTGGCTTGGCAGAGGCCAACTGCATTATGGGGATCCATAGACTACTTTGTACAAGCTGTTTAGGGAATAACAACAGCAGTGATATCAACTGCTCCCTGATTCTTGGATTGACAGTGGCGTCTCTTCAGAGGACCCACCTGATTGCCCTCTTAGGAAGAATTTAAGTTGTCATGAATCTCATGATAGAGTTCTCAGGAGAACAGAAAAAGGTGGAAAGGACATAGTGCAGAAAATGACACAGAAAGGTTGGAGTCTAGCAATCAGAGCTTGGTTAACCAGAGGGATTGTTCAAGTGGTGATAAATACCACTTTTCTTGAGAAGAAAAGAGCAAACAGACAACACACACAGAAGAAAAAGCCGTTCATAAGCCCATGCCTTTCAAAACTGGTAAAAAGAGCCAGAAGGATCAGATTGCTTTATTCACTAAATTCCCCAGTGCCTGGAAAGTTTCTCCTTGTAAGGCAAAAGTTTCAAGTAGATGGATCTGTACTTCAGCGTAAATAGTTTTGTTGTTGTATTCAGAAATGCAATATAAACTGTGTTTGGATGATCAAACACAATTCCTTTGCTTCCCTTCATTCGAGTGGCAAAACAAAACCAGGAAGTCCCCTGCAGTTAATCATAATTAGAGACCCAGTTTGTATATCATAGCTGATTCTTGGATTATTTAAATGAGGAATTAAAGGGCTGGGTGGGAGCCACTTCCACTTTCAATTAACAACCCAGGAACGCTCTGTTTCAGAATTATTTTGTGAGGTGTGAACCCAGACATTTTAGGTTGTTTCTGTGCTAAACAAAGGAAAAACAGGCAAGCAGGCAGAAACCACCACGCTTGCTCACTACTGTGCTCTCACAAACAGTACATGGTTAACAAACCATGGGTTTAATCATGTGAACCAGGTCAGTGCTACATGTGAACCAGGAATTATGGTTAATGGTTTCAAAACAAGCCAGGATTTGGAAACCTACATTAAGGTTGTATCCAGTGCTAACCCTAATTAAAATAGACCCATTGAAATGCATGAGAGTTAAGTTAGACCAACATTGGATACAATCTGTTGGATACAACCCTTATTGTTTAAAGTTGGATTATAAAACCTGGTTTTTTTGTAAGCCACTAACCATAGTTCTTGGTTCACACATTACAGGAAAGTCTGGTTCACTGCAGTTTCTTGGTTTGTTTTGCTACTCACGTGAAAGGAAGAATAAAGTAGAAGCAAAGGGCTGTTGTTCCTGCATGGAACTCATGCATATCTTGGTTTACTAAGTAGACCTTTGTTCAAATCAGGCCATTGTATCATTTTCAAATGCACGTCCCTCATATTCTTAAGTATTCTTATTATCTTATGGACGGCTTTTAGTTTGCTGTCCATATTTATGGACAGCAAACTAAAAGCCGTCCATAAGATAATAAGAATACTTCATTTTCACAGTAGAAATGTGCTTGGTAATATAGAAACTAAGAAGTTAACATGGACATTACAACAGAAGTAGAAGCAAGAGATAAAAGAGGCATATGTGTTCCTTCCTAATGGTTCCTTCCACTCCAATTGCATGCTAAAAACAC
Organism: Anniella stebbinsi; assembly: GCA_029215795.1. Classification (NCBI taxonomy): domain Eukaryota; kingdom Metazoa; phylum Chordata; class Lepidosauria; order Squamata; family Anniellidae; genus Anniella; species Anniella stebbinsi. Next base: position 137,958,484 of record JARDYH010000005.1, on the reverse strand, counting down.
AAATGTATAGTTTTCCTATTCACTAATGTGAGAATCTAAGCACTAAATTGTTAATGATGAGGAAAAACACATTTTGCATAAGTTGCCAAGTACGGGGTGGGGGCGGCTGTAAAGAACGTTGGTCCCCATAATTGCTGCATTCTGTTTAATGCACTAAAAATCACTCTTGGGAAACACTGATGTGATGCCAATAGCTGTAAACATTTTGAAGTAAAATACTGGGGAGGAAATTTGTGGTGAGAAAAATTATCATGGAGGTAATTCCCTTACATTGCTGCCTTTTACTGATTAACGTTTATGGCTACATTTATCCACAGTGATGTCATTCACACATGAGAAGAGACATTTTTATTCACTCTTACTTTAGGATGCTTGAGGAACTCATTTTTAGTGTGAATTCTATTATAGAATGACCTGATCCATACCTCTGGGACTAATGTGTAGATAAAAACAAAGACTAAATACAATAAACACTTGTTCCTGTGCTAAAGGCCTAATAAGTTCAAGAAACCTACGTTTACAGGCCATGAGAGAATCTCTTCCAAGGCTCAATGTGCATGTGTCTTAGGCCTTTTCTGCACCATAGGGGCGGATAGGGCTGGAAGCACCCGAACCCAGAAATGAGCACTTCTGGGTCTGGCACGATGAGGCCGCACCACAACGCGATGGCCCCAAGCTTCTGTCAGGCTGTTGGAAGTTGCGGTGGCCATTTTTTTGGGATGATCTGTGGAGCAGTGCACGAGTGCTCCTCCGCAAAAGTAAGTTTTTTAAAAAACAAACCATGGTGCGTGATTGGGGCCCCCTCCCCCCGCCATCCTGGGAATGGGGATTTCACTGTCCCCCCGATGGTCTCAGAGCTGCGTGGTGTGGCTCCGTGGCCATCAATGCAGCTGTGCTTACTTATGAGTAAGTGCGGCTGTGCCCAGGGTGGGCAGCCACACCAGCTGCCCATCTCGATGCCATCCTGGGAGTAAGGAACGAATCGGGATAAATGCGTTCCCTGAACTCCCGGGAATATGGAGGGCTGGCCCCTGCCTGCTTGCGGGATGCCCTGTGCGTCATGCGGACTCTCTGTGAGCAGGCAGGAGCAGCCACGGGGAAAATGGCTGGTGCGGAAAGGGCCATAGCGTCTCACATTTGTAACTGTCTTGAGTCATTGGGTTAGATCCAGTAGGAAATCTCAGGGTCCTACCAAATGTATTTCACATAATGGTGGGACAGAGAACAACCTCTCCTGATGATCTTAAAATCCAAACAGCCCCTTATTAGAGAATTCAGTATTTCAGGCAATCATGTAGCACTTTGAATTGTGCCCGAAAATGAAACATTAGCCAGTTCCCCATAAGCTGCCCTGGTCAATACTGTGGCTTAAGAATTCTGAAACTGCAGAAGGCCATGTAGAAAGTTGTCCAAATGAAATGGTGTGCCACCATGGCCAGATCTGACATGTCAGAAAATGGGTGCAATTTGCACATTAGGTTTATCTGTGAAGCCTTTATTCTGTGAACTGTCTTTTTGGCAGACCAGGAGCACCTGGTTTTTCTGAAGTATGGTTTAGAGTGTTGGGTTTTTTTAAACAAAGGGTGCACCAAAACCTCCTTTAGGCATAATAATAATAATAGTAATAATAATAATATTTATTTATAACCCGCCTCTCCCTTCGGATTGAGGCAGGGAACACAATGTAAAATACAAAAATCACAAACAGTTAAAAAAAATTTTAAACAAGAGAAAATGCATTATTAAAACATCTTAAAATTCATCTGGATAGGCCTGCCGGAAGAGAGCAGTCTTCATGACTCTCTTATGCAATGTGATTCATGCAATCACACTATTGCTCTTATCCACTCATTCAGCCCTCCCCCCCCCACATTATTGAGTTGTCTTCATTCCCATCTTAGCTACCAAAATGTAGCAAATGTCCTTAACCGCCCCAAATATCTCAGTTGGATGACCCTGTGTAGTTGCAATGGTGATGGTGAAGTATGATTTCTTTGACACTATCACTGACATAGAATAACCCTTCAAATGGTTTGTAGCCCTTGTTCAGTCAGACCCGTTGCAAGTCTTCCACCGCCATTGCTCTAGCTGCTGTCCCACATGTTTTCTTAATCACCCGCAGCTTCTTTGAAATCTAGAGACCTTGTTTGGTTCCACTAAGTAGAAGCAATCATTTCAATTTCTAAGGCTATTTCTGCATTCCAGAAGACTAACAGAACTTCAATACAATCATGGAAAATTTCCAAGAGCTGGCCAGAAAAAATTCTGATCCAACAACCTAGTGAGGCGAACCATTCTAATTGGTCCCCCATACCTGAGGTGGCCCAGTAAGCCTAAACTCTAATAGGTAGTGATTGATCCACGTGACAATATAACTATAGATAGTTTCTGCGCATGCAAAACACCTCATCTAACCCAGGACTCAACAGTAGATCAAGAATCTGCCTTGCCATATGAGAAACCAATTAGGGCAGACCTATGGTTGCCAAGGAGGCCATGAAGACCTATGGCTCTCCCAATGGGATAGCCTTGTCACATATGTTGAAGTCTCCCAGTATGACAAACTGTCAAGTCAACCCCGGCTAGCTCAGGAAGGAAGATTGTTGGACTAAATTAAATAATTATTTTGTACCGAACACCCAGCTTCAGTTACGTACCCTCAAAACTGGAAGACTGCTGGATGGGGCATCTCATGAATGAGATAGCATTATGCTAGACCACTGTGATTCTAGCTCTCTCCTCCCCAGGGAAGGTCTTGGCTGCTGCTGCAGAGATAACCCAGGGAGGCTAAGCTGGGAGAGATTCACCCCCTGAGTCATGTCTCTGTGATGCAGGCTCAATCAGCATGTTCATCCAGGACCTGGACGACTGTTGTTTTTGCATTCTTCGGTAATTGGTAGCATACATTATTTGAACTCACATTCTCAAGCAACTTTCCTTTCATTTATTATGTGAGAACATAGCAAATTCAGATAAGAGGTTAATGCTTCCTTTGTCACAACACAGCACCATCACTATGAATTAGCCGTTGTTTGTCTAACAGCTATATTACAGTTTTCTTGTTCTTAGGAAGAAGAAAACAAAACTGAACTAAAAGCTGGCTTGAAGCATATGCTAATTGAGAGAAGTCTCACTCTGGAGTGACACCACCCTAGTATTATAGTGATTGAATGTGAGTTTGAGGATGGGGAAAGAGTTGCCTGACTTATATCAGTAATTTCATGCTTCATGAAAAATTGTACAAAAGGACATGCTTTTGGTTAAAGAAAAAAATGTTTATGAAAAGTGGTCTCCCATTCTGGCTCAACTTTGACTTCACATATCATAGAATCATAGAATAGTAGAGTTGGAAGGGGCCTATAAGGCCATCGAGTCCAACCCCCTGCTCAATGCAGGAATCTACCTTAAAACATACTTGACAGATGGTTGTCCAGCTGCCTCTTGAATGCCTCTAATGTGGGAGAGCCCACAACCTCCCTAGGTAATTGGTTCCATTGTCATATTGCTCTAACAGTCAGGAAGTTTTTCCTGATATCTAGCCGGAATCTTGCTTCCTTTAACTTGAGCCCATTATTCCGTGTCCTGCATTCTGGGTTGATCGAGAAGAGATCCTTGCCCTCCTCTGTGTGACAACCTTTCAAGTATTTGAAGAGTTGTTCCATAAAGCAGAACAGTGATAACTATGAATTCTAGTTTCAAGTTTAATATTTTTCACTTCAACAATTTTGGTTGAAATTAATAGGAATACTTCTAGAGTAAATCACTGTTGAATAGCACTGGGCTCAAGTTTCTGCATAATTAGAATACTGCTCATCTTGATTTGTTGAAGCTCTGATGTCATACCAAGGAGAACCAATTTAGAGAGAATGCACTTATGGGAATAATACAGTGCAGCCATGGACGCTTGATATTTAAGGGATAATCATTTTCATGCTGGCAAGGTAATCTACATGAGAAAATGAATGGCTCTCATGTGTGATTGATAACCGTAAAGCCTGTTTATTGCTAGCATTTCCCACTACTATGTACATTACAGCTAGGTTAAAGAAGACGGAATCACCATAATGAACACATTCTAAAATTAAAGGCAAATGTTTCTTACCACCTGAAGGCTTAAAAGTGCTGTGCTGTTGCTTTCTTTCCAAAGTGCAAATGCACAATGGAACAGCTTTGATTAATTATTATCAAAGACAATGGCTTTTTTTAAAAAAAAAAAAAAAACTATGCACATTAATATCAATGCAGCTGCCTTATCAGGTACTTCAGGGTCCCATGGCACTCTTACCACATGTCTTGACATTAATTATGAAGTCATATTGAGGCCTGGGAGCTTTCCACAGTTACATTTACTTTGATGTTTCCCTTGGTTTTGCAAAGGTGCTGGCTGACCAGTGACTGGCATTAAATTGGGTGTAGGTAACATGGTGCCTATGGGCACCAATGCACTCACAAATACTTTTCTTGGCACCATCAGGGGGCCCTACCCCTCCCACTTTTTTTTTTTTTTTTAAATAACACATTGCCTTACTGTCAGCTGCGATTACTTTGGAATAAGTTTCTGTTGGTGCTGAAAATTGTGGGTTCAAAGGAGATGTTTACTGTGGTGGGGTTCGGATTCATCCTCTGTCTTGTACTCTTTTGTCCTTTGCCATGCCTCCCATGACAGCCTTTTTGTGGTTGCATCCAGGACAATCCCTCAAATTTGCCAAGTGCCCATGGCCCAAAACTGTTGTCTACCCTTGCTTTAAAGCTCTAGGCATCTGCTGGATAGGAAATATGGGATAGGAAATTTGAATTTAACATCCCCACCCTTATATGAACTAAATATGACATACTTAGCACAGTTAGCAGAGACCTGTCAGTACGAGAATGTGAAGTAGTATCTTAGTGATGCTTAGCACATGAAGATGATCTAAACATGCACATAAGTATATCAATCTACACTTCTATATTTACTTTCAAAATTACTTAGAACATTTAGGGCATGCTGTTTTTGAATTGTCATATTGATAGTTTGATCTCTTTTAAGTTTGATCACTAAACTTTTCATAGTTCTCCTTAGGTGTACATCTTAATTGTTTACATTTTGGATTTGTTTTAAACATAATTGGTTAATCAAGGACTAAAGGCCTTCCTGCGTGTCTCTTCTAAGCATGATAGTCGTTGGTGGCAAAATATAAATTCTGTGAAAGTGCTTGCGTGATGGATTACAATCCGAATTTGTATTATTGGGGGTTTTCTACATCCCTGCAAATGTTCTGGCAGGCTATGGTGAAACCGTTGCCCCTCACATGGCTGCTTATGTTCATGGTGTTGGTAGCAGCTCCTCAGCATCAGCATGAGTAAACAGCTGCTATACCAGGAAGGATTATGATTCTTACCTTTTAAATGGCCTTTCAAGCGTTACTTGGGCATACTGTAAAACCAAACAAATAAAGAAGAACTATATGTTAATACCTAGAGGAAAGGTTTAGCAATGAATGATCAGTTATTTGACATATCCATGCTGTAGCCTTGTGTGAATATCAATATTTTCCTGTATTAATAAGAAAGAAGAAAGCAACAACAAAAACTATCAATGGCAGTAGTTAGCCAGAAAGCAGGTCCTGGAATGACTCTTGATACTTTCAGTTAGACTTTTTCTTCCAAGTGCTATATTTTTAACCAGGTGAGTGGTTAGTAGGACTCCGTTAAAAAGCCATCAGTGTATTCTCGCTGTCACTCACTTCATGTGGTGCAGTTAATGGTCTACTGACCTATAACTTTGAAAATGGCTGCAAAGTAAGGGCAAGAATTATTTGCCACAGACTGTTTTTCATATAAAGGTGTTTTTTTTAAATAGTGACAGATCCTAATTGGTTTGCATAAATTCATTAAGAAGATAGCTGTGACAAACCATAAAATGTTAATGAATGAGACCTATAAATATTGAGATTTAACAACAGCGGATGCAGCTAATAACCATCTGTTAATAGTTTTTATGCAAAGGAATGGAAAATTAGCATTTTGTATTGGACTGTATTAAACAGACATCACGGGTTTTGACACAGTACTTCAAGCATAGAAGTTTTGAACCCTAGAAAAGGAACTCAGGTGCCTTATTTCAACTCATTGTCAATGGATATTAAATGGCAATCTGATTGACTTCATTCTAGTATAGCAACTAGTTTCAGCCCCTACCAGATTTTCACCATTGATATTCTGAACCTTAAACCATGACTAGGGGAATCATAGGGCAGTAACCAACAGTGTCATTCCTCAAACACAAATAGCGGAAGTGGAACTCCTCAAAAAAATTCTGTTGTACAAGCGGTAGTGTCTCATGCTTGTGTGAGCATACTGTGCAACTGCTTATAGAAGCGTAATGTGCAGCCACTTGTCGATCATGCTTGCGCAGATGTAATTTTAGTTAGATTCTCTTCTATCACATAGTTTGGAATCAAGTTTCTGCTAGAACAATCTTACTTGCCCTAGGAGAATGACACAGTTGAATACTGCTCCATGGGATATAGCTTATTCTTCCACAGCAACAGACAAATGGCATGTGTATTCCACCAGGGATCCTGAGACCTGAAGTCAAGTTCAATAGCAAGTCTCAAAAATAAATAAATAAATGAATAAATAAATAAAATTACACTCATGTGTAACAGACACATTTGAGCACTTCTTTTGAGCAGAACAGATTTTTGTTACAGAATGATTCCAAAATAATAATAATAATAAATTTTATTACGGTCAACAAGACCAGCAAGTATAAAACATCATAATATAAAAACATATTTACACATTAAATTTTCAATTAACCCTCCTGATAATATAAAAACATTTAATAATTGAATACATAGACAAGTCATCAACCCATAGGGAAATGGTAACTCGTATATTATAACTGTGTTACATGTATACAGTATAATTTGGTTATAACTATAGAATAATGCATGTTAGTTGTTCATTCTTTCATGTTTACCAGTCACCTCCCTGCGACAGGAGATGGCTGCTACACAAAATCTGGCCACTTTTAGTGTGACTGGATCATCTAAGTCAGACAATAAATATTCTGCATAAAATTTGTCCGGCCTGCCCGGGAGTTTTACTATAAGCGTGGCAATAAGACGAGATCTAAGATCTTTATATATATCGCAGTGTAGTAGAACATGACCTACTGTTTCGATTGCCCCCTTCCCACATTGGCATACCCGTTCTCTGTGAGGAATTTTTTGGAATCTGCCCTCCAACAGAGCAGATGGCAAAACATTGAATTTGGCCCAAGTAAAAGCTCTTCTAAGTTTTGGAGAGGTCAGGGCCACTAAGTGTTTAGCAGGTATGAGTGGTCTACTATTTTCTCTGATAGCCGGATACAGTATTATTTGGCTTAAGTGATTTTGGAAATCGACATCTCGGATTCGCTGTGCTATCTCGGCTTTTGCCTTTTCGTAGCCTAGGCTCTGAACAGCAGTCATCGAAAAACCCAAGGTTTGAAGCTTCCTATATAATAGTTTTTTCCACTTTGAATGGAAAGTGTCCAACAAAATTAATGAAGCCAATCCCACAGGCATGAACAACATTTTCAACCAGCAATGCATCTTACGTATCCATATACGTGCGTCTATTGTAATCAAGCCCGTCTCTAACCTTAAAACTGCATTTGGGATGCAGCTTGGGACCCCAAGTATCGTTCTTAAAAATTTAGTTTGCACAGTTTCGAATGGTACAGATTTTTCGTACAGACAAACCTCCGACCCATACAACAGTTGGGCTAAAACTTTTGCCACGAAGACCTGAAGCACCGAAGGAATGTACTGTCCACCTTTATTATAGTAAAAAGGAAGGAGAGCCTTGGTACTCCTCTGCACACTTGCAATTGCACTTTTTGAATGGGCAGTCCAGGTACCTAATGAATAAAAAATTATTCCTAGGTATCTGTACGAGGATACCTGCTCTATTAAGTGATCACTTATTTGCCAATTATATTTTGTTATTTTTTTAGAAAAAACTACAACCTTGGTTTTGTCGTAGTTAATCTGCAGCAATTCATCTTTACAGTAGTTATCTAGGGCCCTCAACAGCCTTCTTAATCCCACTCTTGTCAGTGATAGTATCACTGCATCATCAATCCCATCCAGAACAGGTTGAACACCCTCCATCCGGTCAGCAGAACCACCCACTAACAGCATCTCAGTCTTGTCTGGATTGAGTTTCAGTTTGTTAGCCCTCATCCAGTCCATTGTTGCAGTCAGGCACTGGTTCAGCACATCCACAGCCTCACCTGCTGAAGATGAGAAGGAGAAATAGAGTTGTGTGTCATCAGCGTACTGATAACAACGCACCCCAAAACTCCGGATGACCGCTCCCAACCGTTTCATGTAGATGTTGAACAGCATGGGGGACAAGACTGACCCCTGAGGAACCCCATACTGGAGAATCCACGGGGCCAAGCAATGTTCCCCAAGCACCACCTTCTGGAGCCGCCCTGCCAAGTAGGAGCAGAACCACTGCAGTGCAGTGCCTACCACTCCCAACTCAGCCAGTCGTCCCAGAAGGATACCATGATCGATGGTATCGAAAGCTGCTGAAAGATCAAGGAGAATCAACAGAGTCACACTCCCCCTGTCTTTCTCCCTACATAGGTCATCATACAGAGCGACCATGGCTGTTTCCGTGCCAAAACCAGGCCTGAAACCAGACTGAAATGGATTGTGTTGTAATCTAGAGTTTTACACTAGATTACACTAGATTACTGGTATAACTATTATTAGGCTCTTGCTGATATGCTTACCTTGTGTTTATCTACTTTATTTTTTGCTGTATTTTCTGTTTTTGTACCTCTATTGTAAAATGGTTTTCCAGTTTGCATGGAACATATTCATTTGAACCTTTTAAACTAAGTTGTGCTTTAAATCTATTCTTCAAATTGTGAAAAGTCTCATTGATTTTATCTTTACGACTGTCTTAAGGCTAAACTACATGCTACATTAAATATACAATGTGCAGATGAGCCTAATTTTCTTTTTTACTTCAGGTAAGTGTATGGGCCTCCAATCTGGGTTGGATCCAGCACTCATGAACAGGGGAGGTTTAAACTTTACCACCCAGCCACTTTCCCCCCTGAATTTGTGGAAACTAAAAAGAGAGAAAACTCCCCTCTCCATTCATACCAGTGGAGTTTTCCTCCCTCTTTTAGCCTCCATACGGTGTGTGGCAAATTTAGGACAGGAAACAGCTGGGTGTGAAAGTTTAAACCTGCTTTACCCGCTTGTGTTGATCCCAATCTGGATTGGAGCCCCACATCCTTACCTGAAGGCAAAAAATAAAGTTAAGATCATTTTTATGCTAGGAGATAGCATGTAGCTTCGCGCTTAGATATTAAGTATCACTCCCTTTTCACAAGTTCTTTTGGAAATTTATGATGATTGTTTTATATATAAAAAGGCTAATATTTTTTCAATATTTAATATTGTATAGATGTTCCAATCTTTAAAAATGAAATTAAATATTGATTAAGCAGTATTAAATCATCTGTAGTTATGTTTGAAGATATGCTAAATGTTGGAGTGGAAATGAAAATCTGCAGGTTTTGAGGCAAAAAAGTATGAGCTGAAAGAAATGTTTACAGAAAACACATGGTACAGTGATCATGAATCAGTACCTATTTAGAAAGCAGAAGTGTGTTGGGCTGAGTGGGTTGGGGGTGTCCTTTTTCCTTGCATATGGCTAGATGGCACATTAGAATGAAATCCTACTTTGGAGTTCATGTTTGGGATAAGCATGGGGCATGCATACTAAAATGATAAAATAATATTCAAGCATATTAAAATATGGTAAAGTTAATATGTATATGTGATCCATATGCATCTACCTTCCCCTTACACTGGTGCATAGTTTGCGGTCTATCACTCATTTTTCCAAAACAAAAATAAATGTCTTGAAGAAATATTTTCTGCCATTTCTTATGATTTTGAAGAGAACTTTGGAAAACTAAATTGTTTGTCAAATGCTAAAGGATCAGAGCGAGGAGGCCAGTAACAAGAATTCCATAAACAGCAGTGAGTTTTGTGGTACCTTCAAGGCTAAGAGATTCCCATATGGCATTAACTTTCATTGACTAGAGATCAATTCATCAGATGCAGAATTGCATACTTTTCAATGGGGTAGATCGAGAGATCCGTGAGTGGAGATCCGTTCATAGAACTGGGTATTATTTGTTCTGCTCCTTCTTCCTTCTGCAGCCTCTGGCACACACGTACATGGAAATCGGGTTCCTACACTGTTCCGAAGGGTTCCCCGAGGGTTAGGAACTGGAGCATGGGAGTGCAGAGGAGAATTCGGAAAATTTCCTCTTATCCTTCTTAGAATGGAAACCTCTGCTGGATCCAAAATCCTGTGAAAAGTAACTATTCCAAAGTAAATGCAACATTTCTGTAATGTTCATGCAAAGAGTATATAGTTTTAGTAAGGGGTCTTACAAAAAGATCAGGATGCTTCAGCTCTTGCAGGTCTCTGGTCAATCCACACCACTGAGAGAAACCAGTGCCAGTAGATAGATAGTTGCCTTATACTGAGTCCATTGGTCCATCCACCCCAACGTTGTCAACACTGGCTGGCAGCGGCTCTCCAGGGTTTCAGAAAAGACTTTTTTCTCCCAGCAGTGTGTGGAGATGCTGGGGATTGAATCTGGGGCTGTCTGCATATAAAGCAGCTGTTCTACCAATGAGTTACAGCCCTTCTTCTCCTGTTCTCTACACTTTCCTAATTTTATGCTATAATGACTACATGATGCCTAAAGAATACTGCATGTTACTGGTGGTCTGTTTATGCTGTGTGCCTGGATGTAGAACAAGTTGATCTCCCCTGCAATTGTAGCTTCATTTTTAATTAAATAATTTTAGAGCAGATACATTCTTTCCTGTATTGAACAGACCCATTATATTGTAAGTTCTCTTGAACTAAACTATAAGAAATACTTTACAGTTCATCATCAGGAGAAAACTCCCCCATCTCTATTAAAAGTCATTTGGGACAGTCAATTGCTTTAACTTTTGTTAGTATTGCTTTCAGTGATGGAGTTTAGACAGTTTTAAAATGAAATATTCATTAATAGGTTTGAAACATGTAGTCCTGAAGTCTGGCATATCTTAATGTTCACTAAATGTATTTCAGATAGAAATGGTATTGTACCCAAATTCAGTTGTAGAGCTAATTACTTATAAAAGCTTTGGTTACGCTTGTTAAGAACAGATTATTCCCGATCATTGTCCTTAGCATGGAACTCACGGAAGAACATTAAAGTGTATTAGAAGTGCTGACATAACATGCAGTGATACAGATATTACAGTTATCTGAAGACAGATATACAAAGTTGAAACTGAAGGAAGCAGAGAAACGCAAACTGAAAAGAAGTCCTTCTTCATACAAGGAAACTAATATGATATTTAGTAAGGTTGTTTTATCATTAAAAATTACATAGAATAAGAAGGTCAAATACAATCAGCCTGCATTTAGCATGCAATACTTTTTTCACGTGAATATAACTTCCTCACCTTGGACATGGGATTCATTTGCTTTTAGGCTGAAAGAGCCTTAGCTGGATGTGATTTCCCTCTTTTTGCTCACAGTCTTCTGTGCATTATATTGGAGACCACAGGGGGACGATGCCTAAGGGTAATACACTTACAGAACAAACTGAATCTGAGAGATCATTTCTTTCCCTCAGACCCTCTCTACTATCATTCTAAGTAGTGTCCATTTTTGTGTATCTAAAAGATAGAAAGAAACATGCTGCAGTTTGGCCAAAACACTGTTACTTCAACTTCTTTAAACTCCTCAGATTTATTTCATGTCCTGCCCAGAGAACTTTGGCTATTAAGTGATTTAAAAATGCAGTTGGTACAAATAGATAGATCTGATTTAAAGCCAATACAGTTCTTTCTCCCTGTTGTTAATTTTTCTTATTTTAATATATTGTCATCAATCAGTAAGTCAATCAAATAATTTATATGAGGGATGCATTTGGACATAGAGAACGTTTATCTAAAAACTGCCAAGAATTTTTTAATATATGTAACAGAATTTATTTCATTTAAGATATTTCTATGGTGACCTTTAGTAAAATAAAAAAATCTCCCCCAGAATAGTGAACACAGACATGCTAAAAATAATAAATAAAATCTACACTAATAAAACAAATGAAGTAGCAAAACAGTGAATAAGAACAAGTAATTCAGCCAGATGGATAAAAAGCCACTAAACAGCTCGTGTAAGGTGCTGAAATGCACAGGCAATTCAGATATTGGGATGGCATTGGGCCAACACAGACACAGGTCGCCAAACATCACCACAGAGTTTAGACAGGCTTATTTGATAGTTTAGGGTTCTTGATCTCAGAGGTCAGACCGCCAAATCAAAGTAGAATCATAATAGGCAAATGGCAATGTTTATGTTGCTCTGGCTTGAATTTTTCAACTGGCTTGAATATATCAGACTCCTTGTTCTCACTAGCTATGTGGCTTGAAAATAAATTAAAATATGACCCCATTTTTTAAAAGTTTGTATGAATGATTCCAGAGCCTTCCCCTAAACAAGCAGTAGTGAAGTATTCAGTTGCATTTTAAGTCCATAGAAGCTTTGTGTATTTGCATCCATAATGTTGTTTACTTTATATTCTTCTACGTTTTACCCCCACCCCCACCCCCAACCTTACTCACTGAAGTTTATTGCACAAATAAATATCTATATCGTAGATTGTGGGATTCACCCTCTCTGGTTAGGCACATTAGTCTACTTAACTTGAAGTCTGACTTACTGGATAATTGTTTAGGAGGTTATGTCAATAGTAGACTTCCCAGTTACATTTCTGAGGCAATGATTAGCTATGAAGATGTCCTTGTCATCTTTTTCTCTCTCAACAAATGCGGAGTGTGATGAAAAGAAGACAAATAGAAGCTAACTACAAGACAAGGAATGACAAAGGAAACAGGCATTTTGTTTTCCCCTTTAACTACCGATTACAATAAAATCTTTGCAAGTAAAGGCAAATTACCTTTTGGATGGGATGGGGGAATAAACAAAAAGAAAAAAATCTATATCAATTTTAGACCTTTAGACTCCTTATAAACTGTGTTTCTGAATAATCCAGTTTACACATTTTATTAAGCTATAAATACAGTTTTTAGAAATCCAGTTGACATTTAGGTATTTTATTAAACATGATAAATGACAGAGAAAATTTAATTAAGAAAGCTTGTAACATGCTTTAGTACTAGTTTTAAATTTTTGCCTTACAATAAATGGTGCTTCTTTATATCAAGAATAAATCTGTTTGAAAACTGGGGAGTAATTTTCCCCCTTTCATTGCCATAGGCCTTGACCTTTTTGTTGATGGCTGGTTTTAACAGCTTCACCTTATGTTTTATTCTTTTTGATTTGTGTTAAATTTGATTATATGCCCTGAGCACTAGTCACCGTCACAGCAAAAGTAAGGCTTGGAAGACAATTCAGTATAAAATGCAGTTTATACTCTTAATGGATGGAGCTGAGACAAAACTGAACAAAATCTAATTTAATTTAAAAAACAAAAACCTAAACATATGCAGCGGTTTTTCTTCCATTTCCCAAGCCATTTCCCAAGATTTATAAAGATCTCTGCCTCTTTTTGAGGTTTAAGACAGTTCAAGCTAACAATGCATACTTTTTTAAAAGCTCTGCATAATAATGAAAGGTACCTCTATTATGTGGTGATGAAACAACCATCACTCTAACCACTTTTCTTGGTGTGACATCACACATCCTTTAAAATAAATACAGAAAGATAACATTAATTATCTCTATAAGAGTATGTTTCAATTATGTTCGGATGTATTGTATGGTTGGATGGGCTAGAATAGAAGTATTAAAAATTAACAAGAAAACACTTGTAAGGTTAAGGACCTTTTCTTTACTACTTTATAAAATATTGTTTCTTTTATTACATGATTTAATATTCACAATATGAATTACAAAGTGAAGCATCAACATGTCAGATAAAGATGCCCCAGGGAACCCCTAGACTGAATTAAAGTGTTTCTATAAATGATATCTTTGCTCCAAAGTATTGTTTTTTAGGGCATAAATAAAGACTGCAATCCTTCAGCAGGGATCTCTGACCTGGTTTGCATGATCACCGCAGTCCATTGTGGCTTATTAGTAACAGGCCACAGATTCAAAAGACATGAGAAGCCCAGTGAAGGTAATTATGCAACTCACCTGGCTTGCAACCGGCACATGCAGGGTCATTAACAAGCCATGGTGACCATTGTGTGACATTCATTTCCACAGATACAGGGAAGCACTTTTCAGGAGTCCTGGTAAATGATGCATATGTAGGATAGTTCTATTTACCTTTGTGTAAGCATGTGTGTCCCTGATTCAGATCGGAACTATGGCACTTCCCCCTCACTTATTTTTCCTGAAGTCGTCCTCCCTTGAAGTGGGGGGTAAAAGAAGAAAAAAAAGTCTCCATTGACTCTAGAGAGAGTGGGTTTTTTTGTCTTTTAAATTGTTTTTTAAGTGGTCCTGATTTGTATTGGAGCCATGTGTGCTTACACAAAGGTAAAGAAAACTATCAGGCATAGCTCCACTGTGTGTGATTACCTGAAATTTTAGTTTGGTCCCTAGCCTAGCCATACTGGAGATTCTCTAGGAGACACTCTCGTAGTTTTATTCATTTGGAATCATGAAATTCTGAAGGGAACCAGTGCCATGTTTAGTTTGAACAGGGGTAACAGTCTGGAAGACCTTTGAGGACAAACCCCTCCCCCATCCCAGGTCCTTTTGTTTTCAGCTTATTGAGTGAGGATGAAATATAACTCCCTTTGATCCGTTCAGCTGTATGGTTAAAAAAGAGGAGATTCAATCCTTCTTGCAATGATAACAGACTTCAAGTACTTCTGCAATGATTCTCCTGACTGAGCCTCATTTTCTATGCCAGTGGTCTTCAACTAGTCCAGACCTGAGACCCACTTTGGACTCCCAACCTGCAACATGGGGCCCACTTTCATAATTTTCTCTGTGCCCATAATGGAGGCAACAGCTTTGCCAAGAAGTATGTGGACTGATCTCATGACACACTTTTGGGTCGTGACCCACCACTTGAAGACCACTGTTCTATGCCATATTACTGATCCTGCCTTTAAAATGGAGGACCAGATTAAGTGAAATCTTGTTAGATTTTTGGCAAAATAATAATAATAATAATAATAATAAGGATTTGAAGGCTTTTACCAATTGCAGAAACTGAGTATATGGGCCCTAAGTTTCAGCAGCAACTCTAGTTTGTTCCTAGCTTCTGGGGAACTTTTGGTTGACTCTGTAGATATTTTATTTTTTATTATTATTTTTTATTACACTTTTATATCGCCTAATAGTTAAAGCTCTCTGGGCAACTCACAACAGTTAAAATCATAAAATACAAGACAATAAAATACGGACAATAAATGCAATAATAATAATAACAATTTTAACAAATTTGTTAACAAATAATAATAACAATAATAACAAATAAAAAGTTTTAAACTACAATATAAGAATAAAAATAATAACCAAACAAGCTAGTAGCAGTGCAAAACTAGTAAAATCCTTGCGGCTGGAGAAGTGGTAAAGGAAGGGACATTGCCTTTATTGACAAGCAAACACACTAATCATTTTACTTCAATCGTAAGCATAATTATTTAGATCTCAGATGGCTGGCCTTGGTAATTAGAAAAATAATGAAGTGGAAAAGGCAGCCTCTTTCTGACATTGTGTGATATGACCCACAAAACGCAACGCCAGGGGACACTGCATTACCTAGATGTACAATTAACATGTCTTAAACTGTGAGTGAATGTATTCCTATTCTACACATTGGACAATGTCAGTGTCTTCTTGAAACAGTAAATGCATCTGACTAATTGTACAGGCTGCTGCTGCTGCTGCTGCTGCTACTAAACATGTATACAGAATGAAATCAATTGAAGTAAAATACTAGCTGCCTCTGATAAAATATAATACACCTTTATTTTAGATTATGTACAGGTATAGACAATTCAGGGTTTCCTGGATTTCTACTATGTACATTAGGATAAGCAATTCCAGCAGGGCAGATAGAAGAATGTGTTTTGTTTTTCTTATCAGTTTAGGGTGGACACAAGTGATTCTCTGAGTGCTACTCGAGATATTGTTTGCAGGCATGCCTTGCAAGGTTTGCTATTTGTATGGAGTTTGTTATTATATGTCAACTTGTATAATTTTATTTTTTTTAGAAATTACATAATGACCCTTGTAATTAAAAATTAATGAGAAATACCCTATAACACAATAAACAATACAATACTGATTCACTTGGTGAGCCATGCAGTTAGCTTTGTTTTTTGTTTGTTTAATCAAGGAATACAGATAGTTTTCAAAAAGACAATTGGTAAAGACATGAAAGGAAAACTAATAAATTAAAGTCTTCGTTGTAATAAGAATGGGGGGGAAGTAAAACATTTGGGTAGAATCCTTTGTTGCCCCCCTAATGACGTTTTGTTAGTGTAAACCAACACTTGTGCAATGAAACTAGTGCAATGGGGAAAAGGAATTTGCTGCTGAAATTCAATGGTGCTGCCTCTGATAAAATATAATACTTTCCCCATCCCCTATTCTGCATGGTGAGAATGTCAATGGGAATTCCCCCCTCCCCCCTGCATTCTAGCCACGCATGGACAATTTAATTTCTGAACGTATTGAAAAGTAAAGACATAATCCTCCCTACACACAGCATTTGTGATAAGGATCATCCCCACCCCCACCCCCAAGTGCACCTGCAATTAACATAATGAAAACTAGCTATTTAGCCAGATGCTATGTATTTTCAGGATGTCTGCTTTGGTCTTTACTGCTGCCTTAAGCAGCCAGTCAGGTTCAGCTACTCTTATGCTATGTCACATAGAGAATAAACACATAAAGGAAATGTTCAGTGCTTAAAACAAAGAAATAATCTCACATACAACCCATACATACTTAGCTTGAAGCCCTTAGAAGAGCTATGCTGGATCAGACCAAGGGTCTATCTAGTCCAGCAGTCTGTTCACCCAGTAACCAATTAGCTGCCCACGGGAAACACACAACAGGACGTGAACGCAGCACCCCCAAGTTCCCTAGCAACTGGTGTACATAGGCATACTGCCTGTGTTGGAGGTAGCATAATAGCCATTGATAGCCTTCTTCTCCAGGAATTTGTCCAATCCTCTTTTAAATCCATCCAAATTGGTGACCATCACTGAGTCTTGAGGTAATGAATTCCATAGTTTAACTCTGCGTTGTGTGAAGAATTTGGTGGAACTCACTTTGGAATAGACGTGCATAGATTGTCTCCACATATATTCCCTGCCCTGAAAACAAATGCTTTGGAATGTAGCAAATGTATGGTCCAACTGCTTTCACTATACTTTAGCAGGTTCATCTCTCTTCATCCATAATAGTCCCTGGAATGTTGATCCAGGTTTATTGAAAATCCTGTGTACTGTATTTTCAGTATTTCTGCTGCTCTTTACCATAATGCTTGATAGTTATGTTGAATCATAGAGGAAGAACTACCAGAGAAAGATGCTTCTATTGTTCCTAACAGTAGTGTGTAGAGTATATGCTTTATTCAGTTCTTAATACTGGATTGCCTGGAGGATAATTTAGCAGCAGAAGCTTATCTTTCAAAATGGGCTGCTTGAAGATGAATGATGGCTCTGATGGAGCTTTAGAGTTTGTGGATGGCTTATTAGAATGACCCCTGACCTTTGGAACTACAGATTGGTTGTTCATTCAAGTATATTGGATGGGTTGGTTGAATATGAAAACCAATGCATGGCAGGTATACATTATAGGTCTTTGCATGTGCCCTAAATAGCCCTGCAGCTTCCCCCACTCCTTGCTTGCTAAAGTGCTCTAAAAAGAAAATAATATGAAACCATATAAATGATGATTGAGCCTATTAAAAAAATCCCTTTAAAGTGTATACATGTATGCTTTCTGTAAGCCAGAAACAAGCTGTATCAAGCTTCAGTTCAATGCTGCTTTGAATAGCTGAATTATCAACTGTTCAAAGACTTTTTTTAAATGGAATCTCTGACAGATTCCTGACTAAAGCATAACTGCCTAGCAGGATTCTAATACACAGTATAATGTGATGGCAGTTCATGCAATAAACAATTGAATAAAGCTCTTTTCATCTTGTCTGTCCAATAAGTCTAACCTCAAAAATGACATTTGAAGTTGAAAAGCCTTATGTTTCTCTGCCAGTATGCCTGTTGAAAGCCATCATGAATTTAAAATGATAGCATTTTATCCACTTATACGGAGACAAATTACACATGTGTGTAGATTAGGGTTGTAAAGTTTAATTGGTTTCATCAATAGGTTAGTCAACTAAAGCTTTAGTTGATTAATGAGCAGAAACCAGTTTTTATTGACAAGGGCAAAATTTAATCGTGTGCGTTACAGATACACTTTTTAAAGACTTATTTGGTTTCTGTTGCTTTGGTGTAATAGGGGTAGAAGCAAAAGTGAAGATAAATTGTAAATTACTTTATATTACTCATGCACATTTATTTAAATATAATTAATTGCTTAACCTATGGGTTAAAACATTCAAATCAACATCTTCAGTGAAGCACTCGGATATTCACTATGCTTGCACAGCAATTCTAAACATATTATCAAAATGTACCCAGGAAACTGGGTATAGATTGCAACTTAGTGGCATTCATATCTTTTAAAACTTAATTCCTTTATCTGTATTTAATTTTAAACAGGGTAGCTTTGCAGTTCATCAGAATGGCTAGCAAAACATAAACAGTGTGTTGTGATCCAAGGATAATGGTTTTTGCCTGCAAACTCTGGCTTATCATATGCAAGACATTCCATTTATTGCTGCAGGGTATATGCATAGTTCCCCCCCCCCCAGGTGCATTGCCATACCACATACCCATGTTCCTTGAGATTGCCAAAAGACTCCTTATGATGCCTCAGCAGTGTTATGCGGTTCTAGTAGGTGGCCACACTTTACATTTACTTTGGATGCTTCATTCTGTTTAATCCCGAACAATTTTTCTCAGCCAGCATAGCTGCTGTGAAAGAAATTGGAGTTGTAAACTCTGTGTTTTGATACAGTTTAAAAAATGGAAGGTGGGAGATAGCAAACTAAACACAGCATGATAGTAATTTCTCTAAAACTGTTGATGTTCCAGTGCTGTGAACCGATATCCTAGTGAGATGTCTTTGCTTCTCACTACAAAGGAGAGGCTTTAAAATGAATTTGACAAATTCATGGAGGATAAAGATTTCACTGGCTACAAGCCATGATGGCTGTATATTTCCTCCACTATCAGAGGCAACATGTCTCACAATACTGTTTGCTGGGGAACATGAGTTGGAGGGTTCTATGGCACTCATGTCCTGCTTTTGGGTTTCCCATGGGCACCTGATGGGCACCTGATTGGCCACATTGGCAACACAATGCTGGACTAGAGAGGTCTTTGGTCTGATTCAGTGCAGCTCTTTTAGGTTATAATTTTCTTGAGTACTTATTACTAATATACTAGTTGAGATTGGTCAGCTCTGTAGGTTCTGTGCAGCCCACATAGGAAAAAGTGCTTGTGCAGAAAAGGACCACAGATAATTAGAAAAGGAATTGAGAATAAAACTGCCAGTATCATACTGCCTTTATACAAATCTATGGTGCGACCACATTTAGAATACTGTGTATCGTTTTGGTCACCACACATAAAAAATAATATTGTAGAGCTGGAAAAAGTGCAGAAAAGGGCAACTAAAATGATTAAGGGGCTGGAGCATCTCGCCTGTGAGAGAAGGTTACAACAGCTGGGATTGTTCAACTCGGAAAAAAGGAGGCTGAAGGGAGACATGATAGAGGTGTACAAAGTTATGCATAGTGTGGAGAATGTGGATAGGGAGACATTTTTCACAGTCTCCCATAATAGTAGAACCGAGGGTTATCCCATGAAGCTGATTGGTGGGAGATTTAGGACAGAGAAGAGGAAGTACTTCTTCACACAGCACATAATTAAACTCTGGAATTCACTACCACACTTTGGATAGCTTTAAAAGCAGGTTGGATAAATTCCTGGAGGAGAAGGCTGTCAATGGCTAATAGTTGTAATGGCTATTGCAACCTCCAATATCAGAGGCAATATATACCAATCGTTGGAGAACATGGGTGGGAGGCTGATGTTGCACCGTATCCTACAGCTGTTTAGCCACTGTGTGAAAAGAGTGCTGGACTAGATGGACCCTCTTATGTTCTTAAGTATTTCCTTACCTTGCCCTGTGTATGTTGTTGGTACATATTTTCTGAATGTTTCTCCTCATAAAATCTTTAGGGACAAGGTGCACGTTACTTTAAACACATAGCTACGAACTATGACTTTTCCCCTACATCTTTAAACTAAGTGCAGGATCCATGATTCTCATTGGGACCCTTGTGTAGGGGGTAGTGGGGTTTTAATACAATACCCTCATTGTGATCCCAATCCAGATAAAGGTCTCCATGCCTGGCATTTCCATTGCTCCAAAGTGATCTGTTTGTTTTAATAGAATATTTTTTGACAATGTAATTTGCAGGTGCGCAGGGAGGGGAAACAATACAGATTGGGATCAAAGCGCAGGTGAAGGATTAAAGCCCCCTTACCTACCCCTGTAAGGACCACTGGGAATCAAGTCCCCTGTGCTCATTTTAGAATTAAAAAAAGAAAAGAAAAAAGATGTAGCTCTTACTTATGTCCTTAAAGTAATGTGTAACTTGGCCTTTGTATAGAATTAGGGTGACCAACTGTCAGGATTTCCCCGGATTTGTCCTGGTTTTTGTTCTATTCTGGATGTCAGGGGGGATTTTCTGTGATTTTCTATATTGTCCTGGAAAGACACACTTTCCCCTTTAAGGCCGCCATTAGCATTTTGGGAGGGAATTATGTGCTTTCTGGAGGCGCATCATTTCCCATTTAAGGTCCCTATCAGGACCTTAAATGGGAAAGTGTGTCATTCCCGGAGATTATAGAAAAGGCCCTGATTGGAGTAGGGGGGGGGCAGAAATGACACACTTTCCCCTCCTCCACTCCAATTGGGGCCTTTAAGGTGGCGGGGTGGGGGATGACGCTTTTTCCAGAGGCCCTGAAAAGTCACTTTCCTGCCCTGCCCACAGGTTGTCCTCTTTTTTGGTTTCC
The DNA here is from genome assembly GCA_029215795.1 of Anniella stebbinsi. NCBI lineage: Eukaryota > Metazoa > Chordata > Lepidosauria > Squamata > Anniellidae > Anniella > Anniella stebbinsi. The sequence goes on along the minus strand of JARDYH010000005.1, from coordinate 137,937,260 downwards.
CAGATATGGTCACCCTATATAGAATGGCAATTCTGCATGGCATGCATGCTAAATAAAGAAAAGAAAGGTAGAAACTTTGATGCATGTTATAAAATCTAGCATAGTTTTAGAAAATATAATGAGATGTATTTGCAATTAATTTTCTTTTTATTCTATCTAGTTTGGTTACAAAAAATGTTCATTTGCTCAATGATAGACCTGGGTAAATGCCATGTGTCCCATGATACCCTGCAGGGAAAAAGTAGTGTGCTTCCAGATTAATATATTTGCATTAATTGAGCTGAAATTAATGTTTTACAGAAGGAGCAGTTATTCTTCTGGGAACTGGAGTGCTCTTACACAATAGTGCTGTGGCTTCCCAGCTGCCACCTTCATGTTTTCCAGTAATGACACTTCTGTTTTTACTCCTCAGTTTGATGCGTTTTCTAGTCATTCAGTGACCTTAAGTTAATATGAACATGTAGATGAATATAGTCTATTATCCATGATATAAAGTGCCCATGTCTCCTTATAGGTTGTATTTATGGCAGACCTTCCTCAATGTTTGTTCCTAAGCTGTCTTCTGGTGTAGGTTATATTTACACTCCACAAGAAGAGACACTTGTTAGCATTTAGCCTTTCCCTGGGGAGGCTCTTCAGAGTGATTTATAACAGGATGCCCCATCGCAGGAAGAGGAAATTAAGTCTTCAGCTAACATGGATTGTTTGGTGAAATTTTCAGAAACTTTGTTAATCTGGTCCTCTTTTGAAATCAATAGACTAAGAAAAAAAACTTATATCAAATCTCACACATGAATAAAACACTTTAAAAGTTACTGCAAATAAAATAAATAATACATATTTCTTAACAATATATAATTAAAAGAAACCCTGAATAAGACCAGAAACCAGTCATAGCAATAAAAAACAGAAATACTAAATACTACTACTACTAATATAATGATAATAAAGAATAAAATAGTAACAACAACAACATTAATAATAATATAACTGGGGTGGTGATGTGGTAGGAAGTATTTGCATTCATCTGGCATTCCCAAACTTCATATATTGCACCCAGGCAAAGCTTCTGATAAAGTTACAATAGCGGACACACAGATCAGCCAATTTCAAATTGCACAAAAGTCAAGCTCTGCCTTCAAAATCCTCTCGTTCTTACCTGCCATGAGTCTTAGTTGCCCATTCAGCCTTTCTTGGAGCAATAATACATATTAGACTGATGCTTGTGTGATGCCAACAAGACTAATACATTTACTATACATGTACAAAAGCCAACCTGACAATAATTACCTGTTTTAACTTAAATTTTGAACTTGATATGTAACTTTGGATTCCTGTACACCTTCCCACAAAAACAAAGTCTTTCTAAAATAGGATTTTTCAGGTTTCCTTTAGGTTTAACTCGTGTGTGTGTGTGTGTGTGTGAGAGAGAGAGAGAGAGAGAGAGAGAGAGAAGAATGTGCCAGATGTTTCCACTGATTAGAAAGTTAAGGTACTATTGTTTGGATGAGAAACACATTCAGATTTTGACTAAGTCCTCATCTATGTTTAAATAAAGCTTCAACCAAATGAAAAAAGCATTGAATAAAGCACTTCAAATTGAAAGGAATCCCTGTAGTTTGTGACCAATGCAAATAATTTAATCTTGCTACTGTTTTACCTGAACAAAATTTGATGAGTTTTCTTGTATTCAAGATGGATACACATATCTGGGAGATGTTCCAAATTTTCAATATAATGTTAAACCACATCATACAAGCTGACACATTAATCAACTATGGTGTGACACCAACTGGCATGATAGAAACCAGAAGATGCAGATTGACAGTTTTTCATTAAACTGATGCCGGACAATCTTCAGTGTAGGTAAAATCAGGGGAAAAATCCATTTTCTTCACCCAAATTGTAAAAAACTCAAAACTTGACATTTCTTCCTATTTTTCTCCTATGGGAAACATTTTACTATGTTGGCATAGAATGTGCCTTCCTGGTTAATGAAACAACCTGAAATTAAGCCTCAAATGAAAAAAACACTTTTGAAAAGAATTACTATGTCTTCTCATTATATGTGTGTGTGTTTATATGTTTGCTTTTGTGCCAGAAGTGAAAAAATATGCTATAGCCATAATTTATGCTTAATGCAAACAGGTCTTCTGTATTATCCTAAAGTGACAGTGCTACTTATAGAAAGTCCCAGATTCAATCTCCAGAACATAGCCATCTTAAAAAGGATTAGGTAATATAGGTGATTGGAAAACCAGTGCCAGATGGACCAAGATGGACCCAATATAAGGCAGGTTTATATGTTCATATCTATAAATCCTTCTCCAGTATAGTATTGTATAAAAGTAAATACAAACAGCAGTAGGGTTTGATCCAAGTACTGGCCCTTTCTGTGAGCTTGAAAAAGGCATCTATCAACTAATTTATCAGAGGTGAGATGCAAATATCTTCTATCTGTAGCAAATACAGAATGAATATGTCTTATCTTAGTACACTTACATGATTACTTTGCTTTAATTATGGAAAGCTACCATGGGACTGCATATCATGGTAGACTGCATATATCTACAGTGTCAATTCATTTTTAGCATTTGAGTGGGCATAGGAAGATCTCTTTCCAGGTTATGATATTCTGCACATAATTCATGGTAAATACAAAGACTAAACTAGACATGATATTAATTGCATAAATGCAATTAACATGCCTATTTTTGTTATGTAAGCAGCCTTGGGACTGTGGTGATGGAGAGGGAAAGTTTAATTCTTAAACTTTCTGACTTCCTTGTTCACCATTTTTGTGTTCTGGTTTAAAGTCTAACCACTCTCAAACTTTGGGTTACATATGGGTTTCCCCCTCTGGAAAGTGAGGTCTTGTGATGAGTAAGCCATTAAACACTTCAGATAGAACTTTAATATAATCATACATCACAATACTTTTTAATGGTGGCAGTTCACACATTCAGCTGTGAGTAATCAATTATGTTGGGGGAGTATGAGATGGCAAACCTGGGGCAGTGATATATGAATGAATCGAGACCTAGTGTGTATATTTTTCAAGCTACAGTCAGCTTCTAGAAATAGAGCTTTGAGGTTTGTGTTTGTCATATGAAGATTCGACAGCAGGAAGTAGATACTCTTCTCCTGAACAAGCAAGAGCAGAAAGCCAAGTTTCTAGGGTTTATTCCACACCTAACAATCCAGACTCTTCATACTGCCTACCAAATACGGGAACCAAATATATCCCTATCCCTATCTGTGCCCAAAGAAGGCTTTGAAGTGAGTATAAGTCCCAGAGTTCCATGTAAGTCCAAGTCTGAGAGTTCCTGACAGAGTGTTGAATAATCAAGTGATGCATATATATTGTCTTTTGACTCTGCAGAGTACTGAACTGTACTTCCCAGGCCCTGTGTCTGCCCTACTGTCCGCAATTTAATTTTTCATATGAAATTGTTGGTCAGTGGTCATAATTGCTATTTCCATGATATAGTAATTGTAATCATTATCATCATGTTTTTTCTCTTTCACTGAAATGAGTGTTCTTGCAGGGGTTCCTAGCTTTTTGTTTTTGCATGTAATTATTCTTGCTGTTAACCCTGAGAAATGCATGAGGATAAGATGATTTTATGTTAATAAACACATAACAATGATCTGGTTTGCACAATCATCATGGCTTATTTAAGCTATGGTGGGCTGTAGCATTTGCGAGCATCATTTCTCATAACAACCCCTCGCACCAAAGGTTGCCGTGTCATCCGAACAATTCTCACAAAACCCATGGGCTGTTTTAGGATTATGTGAAAGTTGTTTAAGCCTTGCACAAGCCATCCCTACCAGGTTTGGATGGCACAGAGAAGCGCCGAGTCATGTCGTCATCACTCAGGTGGCTCTTTACGGACGAACAGGCCAGAAATCCTGTTTAGCAGTAGTACGAGGTGGCGGCGGCGGGGAAGGCCACAGGTAAGGAGGGATCCTTGGGGACCCCTCCCTCCCCTCCTCCACTCGTGCTCCTTACCTGCAGCCTCCCCCCCCCCGTACTACTGCTAAACAGGCTTTCTGGCCTGTTCGTCAGTACAGAGAAGCACCAAGTGATGTTTAGCAGTAAAATGGGGTGGCAGAGACGGGTAAGGAGCGTGAGTGGGGGGAGGGAGCGCAAGTGAGGGGAGTGAGTGCCGGCCCAGTGTTTTTCCCCATGGAAAACCTATAGGGAAAACACTGTAATCGGATCAGGACTTCCGATATTTATCGGATATCAGATCCGATCAATTCTGGGTACCTCCCGATATGATCGGATCCTGTCCCACTTTCTTCCCCACCATGATCTAGTCAGAGTGTTCAGGCCGACTATTGCAGACTTTTACATTTTCTTCCTTGCTAGGCTGACCGTACTTCCTTGTGTGATAGAAATGCCACAAATGACTAAACCCAGGTGTGCATGCTCAGATAGGCTTACAAAAAAAGTAATGTGCTAATGACTTTAGAGGACTTATTTGCATGACTGATGTATAAATGTACTTCTTACTTCAAAGGTTGTTGAGGGAAAATATACTCATGTGAGACCAACTAGAAATAGTTTATCGTTAAAAAAAGTTACATTTGTAGTATAAAGCAGTACAATGCACATTCTCCTAGCAACCAGAGCAAAGTGAACATTTGTTTAATTGGGCCATAAAGATCAAAGTTCTGAGGCTTTGTCAGGGATGGAAAAAAATAAAGAATATGCCCTAGTTAATTTAGCAAAGTAATTCATGAAGACAAGTTTGGGTGATAATGCTTTTACTCCTGCTTTCTGAATGTCAGCTGAAAAACAGTTTTCTTTTGATAAAAGATATAGAAAGCTTAGAAAGTGAGATTAGATTCTGTAGACATATGAAAAAACAGATGGGGGTAAAATGCTATTAAATCTGCCTGGACTTTAGGTTTTTTAAAAAATCATAACAAAATTAAATGTCCTTTCATTGGCATAAAATAAAGCTTGCTTCTGAAGATACCATAAGTCATAGTCATTACAGCCAATAAAGCTGATATTGTACATTCAAAAGTAGGATTTATATGATGAACAAATGAGTCCTTATGGTTGTATGTTTCATGGACAATATTGATTATAACATCTGTATAATAAATGGCCTAAAGATCCTATTTAAATTTTGAAAGTTGTAAATTTTTGTTGCGTCACAGTAACTATGTCACATACATCTTTTAGGAATATTAAAAGAATATTGTACATTGGATTCTTTCTCCTGATTAATAATTGGCCAACAAATTCAATAATCAGTTTGGTATAGAAATACTTAGCATTGATAGTTTGAGAATCCCAATAACTTGTCTTAATTTGTTTCTTTTAGAAGAGAAGTGATCCTCCAAATGATAGATTGGGATTTAGGATTCTTATAAACTGGATTTTCACATTAGATTATCTGTTTATATCAACACCCTGAATGAGACATCTTCCATATCTTAGACTCACCCTTATTTCAAAATATACATAATCCTGAAGCATGTTGATAATATGCCACTCTTGCTGTCTGATTTGATAGTTCTCCATCTCTAGTCACTTGCAACACAAAAGTAGGATTAGATATATTTTCCCAGCTAAATAAATAAACACACCCACATGCTTTCTGTATTGGGACTGTTCATAGGACATGACAGCCCATTGTGGGTTATTTATTTATTTTTACCCATAGTAAGGCTGCAGTGTGTGGGGGTCTGTGTGCAACTGCCATTTTGAATATGAAACCCACACTCAGGTTGTTGTGGTTGGGACATGCTGAGAGTTTTAGTCCAACACATTTGGAAGGCTCCAGGTTGAGGAAGGCTGGGCAAAATGATATCCATCCAACTCTGATTTAGTTTTTCATAATAATAAGCATGAAAAAAGGGTTTCTAATATTTCATTTGAACAAATCATGAGATGTTTAGATATTATACCAGTTGATTGTACTGTATGATTTATTACCGTTTTTCTCCAAATAATTGCTGCTGTTGAATGAAAATAACATTTTAAAGCACAAGATCATAAAGAGTTGAACTTGAAGTCTGCATTCCCAAGCGTAGTTACCTATGCCAAACCATAAAGTTAGTTCTGCAGAACTAAGGGCATTAGGAATTCATATAAACGATCAGAATATGTAAGTTTCTTCATTTTTGAGGACGTAACATCAATTTCAGTATAGGCTTTTATGTTTTGTGTAGTGGGTTTTCTCACTAGTATTTTCGGAGACAGACCACAAAATAAGAAATAAAGGAACAATAGTAGCATCAGATTGTGAATATGTTTCAGGAGTAATACAAAGCTTTTTATACATAATTAACAGTAAAATCCTATTCATGTTTACTCAGAAGTAAATCCACTGAGTTCAATAGAGCTTACTCTAGTAAGTGTGCTTAGGTTTGCAGCCTATGTATCTTCATTGGATGAAGAGTAATAGTTTAGACTAGATTTAGTATCTTCCTAAATGAATGCTACAGGAGAATTATATACTGTAACAAATTCTTTTAAAAAATTAAGTCAAGTGAAACAAATCAGGTGTTAATTGTGTATGAAGAATTCTCTGGCAATAGAGTTGTTACTATATGTGGCTTTCTCTCCCCTTTACCTGATGTAGAAACTGAAAGTGCTGAGACTGGTACATAAAATCTTATGCCTTTATATATGTAGTGTGTTGAATATTTTTCAGTGAAATGTTATCTGCTTCACACATTCCTTATAAAATTCCACAAGAAAGCCATCCATCTATGAACTCTTGGAAGATTTTATGACCTCCTATCTTCCTTGCTGATATAGCTTCCTGTGTAATCCATCTTTCTGCCTATTATTCAACACAAGGGACCTGAAATCCCACAAGGAAAATGCTCAGAACTGCAGACTCAGGTTTATTATTGTCAGAATAAATATTAGAAGACAAAGTTTCAAAGGACTGTGTTATTGCTTTGATTTGGCATTGTCGGTAGCACACAGGTATTCTTGGGCTCTGCTTCTAAGTGTTTTAACATGTTAAACAAGCACACAAGTTATATTGGGAAACATATGTTGCCTATCTGAAAATCCACCAACATTAACGTATGATATACTCTCTTGATTTAATCCTGTTTCACATTTATAGAAGATTTCAGTGGATGTGGTCTCAATTGGTTGTCCGTTCATGTATGGCTTTAGGCCAAATTGACATACAAGTTACAGAATAAAATACTAGGTAACAGAGCACCGAGTATATTTGGGCTCACAGAAATGGATCACTGCTTAAATGCAGCTATTCAGAAGTATCTTAGTGGAGTATTCAAACATATTGAGTTCCGTAGAAGGTCTCTAAGAAAACTTTCAATGACGGGCTATGCTGAATTTCAGGCTGGGAGCACAATGGAGGTATCCCCCCCCCCCCCCCGGGATCAATTTGTGATAATGCCATAGCATGGGGCAAACGGTTAAAGCTCTCTAATCCATGTACTATGCTCCCAATCCAGACTGGGTCCCATGTTCTTTTGTTTTTAGTTATGGGGTGGAGAAGATGTTTTAAAGTAACACTTTGACCTCACTAGAGGAATCTTCCTCAGAGTAAGAACTAGAGCCTCCAGAAATCAAGAGCACACTGGATCAGGGCCTAGCAGCTTTTGTAGCTAAAAGTCTTTGGTCTGGGCTTGCAAGTTGCTGGAAACAATGTCTCAATAGCTTATCTTGCCTTGTGCCTGAACCTCTGTGATAAAGACCTCAGTTCCCCAGGCCTACTCTCGGCATAGGTAATATATTAGAATGGGAGACATCCAGCACGCCAACCAGTTTGGCCTTCCAGCCTGGTCTGTGGAGCCTCAGGCAAGGACCCCTCCCCCTCAAAGGTAGAGGGGGCTGAGAGTGACTGAATGCTGAGTCACTTCACGCTCTGTCGATGCTTTGAGGAGCCAGCTGAGTTCTGTGGTTGGGGGGTCTTCTAGCTTCTTGAAGCACTAGCTGAGTGAACATAGCTTGTCCTTAGCTTTCCTTTCACAGGATAAGCAAAGCTGGTTGTGCACTTGGCTGGCACTTCCAGAAGCCATGTAAGTCCTGACCTAGGGTGACCAGATAAAATCCAGGTCAGGGCTCATGTAACTTTAACAGTTGTAGAGAAAAAGGAATTTCAGCCAGTGTCATTTGTATGCAATTAGTCCCTGGTGAAATTCCCTCTTCATCACAACTGTTAAAGGTGCAGGCACTATACTAGAGTGACCATATACAAAAGAAGGCAGGGTCCCTGCAACTTTAACTGTCGTGATGAAGAGGGAATTTCACCAGGAATTAATTGCATACAAATGACACTGGCTGAAATTCCCTTTTCTCTACAACTGTTAAAGTTACAAGAGCCCTGACCTGGATTTTATCTGGTCACCCTATCCTGACCTCAGGGCTCAGCTGGCTCCTAGAAGCACTGACCAACTACATTTTGTTCATCCTTTATTTTCCATGAACAAAGCCAGCTTGCCATCCAAAGTGCTGGCTGGAAAAGCTCCAGCCGACATTTTGGCCAGGAACCAATTAGGTGTTCTGCCCCTGGTGTCATCGTCATCATCACCATCTATTTATTTATTACTTACCTGTCTCTCCCTCTGGATCGAGGCGGGGAACAGCATTAAATACAAAACAGCATAAAATACATAAAACTGATTAAAAACATATAAAACTAATGAATTATTAAAAACATGTAAAACTAATACATTATTAAAGGCATCTTAAAATTCAACTGGGTAGGCCTGCCGGAAGAGATCAGTCTTTATGTCTTTCTTAAATTCCGGAAGACTGTTAAGTTGACGAATCTCTCCTGGCAGGCCATTCCACAGTCTGGGAGCAGCAGAAGAGAAGGTCCTCTGTGTAACGGTTATCAGCCTAGTTTTGCCTGGGGGTGAGGTTTGTGGCTATTCCAGACCCTGTACCAAATATGATTCTCCACTATTAAGGCTAAAAAAGCTGGTTCTATAGTAAATCCAGGACTGAAGATATAGTGAAATGGATCCAGATATTCAGATTTACATTTGATGAACAATATACTTGTACTGAAACAGGCCTAAGAAGTTAGATTAATTGTATCTGAAAGCTTGGTAACAGGGTTCAAGTTGTTTTGACTGTTCTGATGTATTAGATAGTGTAACTCCTGATCTTATGCAGATGCATAAGAGTGGTTTGCGAACTGGCTTTCCCATGGTACAATTTTTCAATTGAATGATAGTCCTGTTATAAAAGTTGCTCTCAAATACTAAGTGAATTTGGTTCTGTAGTAGCTAGAATATCTTTTAGTATTTCTTGGACTTGCAGTATGCAGCCATGTTAAAGTGTTAATTCTGCCTGTCACTGATGTGGTATGGGGCTATTGCAAAAATGATAGCTACCAACAGAAATTACAGCACAGCAAAAAGTAGGACCAGAGATTGCTCATTATGGTATAGGACATCTTAATGGCCATTGATTCTGGCACCAAACTGTGTGCTTGACATACAGAAAGTGTAAATACAAATTCACTATATATATATAATGGCTTGCAATTTACAGGCAAGCAAGAAGAATGAACCTGCCCTATAAAATGTTGTATAGATACTTTAACACACCCACACCTGTGCATTTTTATAGTTGATACTTTGATCTAAGAAAATGTGTGTGTATAAGCAAATTTCTGCATGCACTTGTTAGATCAGAAACTGCAGCCATTAATTGGATGCTTATGGGATGCACATTGGAAATAGTGCATTGAAAATAGTGCTGTGTTGAGATCACATCTGCATTTGGATGGGTGAACTCTAACGCATCTTTCAGAAGACAGTCTATAAACCTTGGAATTTATCGAAGTGGAAATCAGGTTGCTGTGCTGAAAGGAAATAAAACATTGTTATTCTCAACATTCCCTTTCATCTGGGATCATTCTTCCTTCCCATTATCTATTTACACTGATAATTCTACCTTTTAAAATGTCAACTCATTTCAAGGCCATAATTATTATTGCTTTCTTGACCAGGAATATGAACACTTTTAGATTTATGAATTCCTAGGATGTTCTTTCCCCCTGTGATTGAATGCTTGATGCTGTGATGGTGTTTTATATTAATTAAGGTGGCATTTAGAGGACAAGAAGTTTCCTGGGGGCAAACCAAAGGGTGAATAATAAGAGAAGCCTCTGAGTTTACCCTTTGTCCCAGTTTTGGACACTTGGCAACTTGGCTTCCATGATTTGAGTTGTATTTTACTCTCTTAGGCATTTTAAGATTGAAAGTGATGTTGGATTTTCCATTTTTTGTTGATGAGCTTTATTAAGACTTCGTATGAGGAAAGAAACCCAAACAATTCGTATGCAGGAAAGAAACCCAAACCCCTAGAAATTGGAGAGATATTGCTTATTGAGATGTAGTGATTGAAAGCTTTCAGAGTAGTTTTCCCAATACTGAAGACACCCAAACACAAGTGATTTGAGAACTGCAGGCTATAATTACATTACAAGAATATAATTAACACAACATAAGGGCGACACTGGAATTGACAGAGCGTATGCTCCCTCTCATTTTGGCACATTCAGTTCACAGAATTCTTCCTGAACACACAGGGACTTTTTAAAAATGTGTAATTTGATTACCTTTCTCCAGTTGACACGTGTGAATAATTCAGTAGTTTTATGACTCTATTTGTGACTGCAGTCGTGTTAGAGACACAACATTAGAACTTTAAAGGGTTATGAATTGATTGCCCATTCTTGAGTTTAAAGTATTTGCTTTTCGCTTATGCACCTGTTTTGCTACTTCAATTTTTTTGGTAACTTATGTATGGCTTTAGGTCAACTCATTTTTTTTTCCTGTTCAAAAGATGACAATAGGTTTCCCCCTGAATGTAATTTAATTTTGCAGTCCTATGGGTTTGTACCAGGTGAATAGACTGGATAGTTTTGTTTGAGTACCAATAGTGTCATATCATGGAATAGCTATCTGAGTTATTAGATCTGTCTTCTTGACTTAAGAGAATAAATTACGTACACTGAACATCTTAGAGGCATAGAACAATTGCATGGCAAGAGAACATCCAAAACATAACATAAATCGAACTATTTTGTGTACAGTAAATTATGTTTCCAGTTGCAAATAATTAAAACGTTGCTTTCGTTTGCTCTATGGTGACTGTGGACTATGTTTTAGATCAGGGTGGACCGGATTGGAATAGTAAAGTTAAGGGTTCAGATGGCAAAATAAGTTTATTTTATTTTTTTAGTTTTAAAGATATAATTGCAGGGGTCACTCAGGGTGCAGAGTTAATTGACTTCCCTGGATGCATGCAGAGAGCCTTGGGTGCAAATAGGGCTTATTAAAGTGGGGAATGTTGCCTAACAGCCAGGTAGAGACAAAGAGGTTTGCTTCTTAATATACTTTTCTTGTATATAAATGTGCAGTTCTATTCAGCACATTGTATGCCTTTTATAATCATCATTCAAAATTCACCTTTCCAACCCATCACTTTGTGGACTCAGTTATTTAGTTGCTCATGCTACAAGGCAGAAGATCTGAACACTAGTAGATCTTTGGACAATCTGAAGTAGATCAGCAAGGATTTCTGACTCCTAATAGTTTAAAAGTGGGAAGAACAAAATGACTCCACAACAAAACATGTGAAAGGTCTGTGAGCTCAGTTCAGTTGTGATATCCAACTGTCCTGGGCTCAGAGACCTTTAATTCTGAGTGTATATCTGGGTTCTGGTTGAAAGCAATGTAGTTCTTGCAAGCCTGTTTTATACTCTATACCATGAAGCTAAACTTGTGTGATCAAAATAAGCGTTGTAAAACAGGTAAGAGGTTGATACATTCCATAAATGCAGACTGTACTTTTAAATGTTCACCTTTTCCTTTGAAATGATAGGAAGATTAAAGTTAGAAGCTTTCCTGCTAAAAGTTAGGCCTTTTGTAAAGATAATTAATTACTGTAATCTTCAAACAAGGCAGAAGCTGTCCTCAAGGAAGTGAGGATTAATAGTGTTGCAACTAATGGCTCCTTCTGTATGTATACAACATGTTCAAAGCAAACAGAAGCCAAGGATCAGTCAGATGGCTGATAGAATGCATCTGATGAATTATCCTATCAGTCTTATCAATACACAAAAGGACAACAATGGACAAAACCATAAATACATTTTAACTTTGGAAAGGAGTTAATATTATAGTTAGCAAGAGGAAAATGACTTCAGTGCAAGGGGATGCGCTAATACACTACATCGTAATATAATTTGAATTTTGATAATGTAAAATATTTTTTTTAATATGGGAGGGATGTGTGCGTGTATACTCTTACCTCAGTGCTTAGGTATCTGAACAAATGTAATTGACTAAATGATGACTAAGAGTATTTACCAAAATTATTATTATGCATACAAAACTAGAGATAAATGTCCCAAGCCAAAGTACAAGCTATTACCTTCAACAGAGTTCATTGTAACAAAATCAGGGTTTGTAAAAAAGTATTAAGCCTTTTGGAAAGTGGATGTTCAGGGATGTCATAGGGAAAATTTATGTATACCGTAAAAACATTTCTTATTCCAAGTTAATAAAATTAGCAGAAATTCAAAATTAATCTTAGGTCTGTGATAAAGAACAGCAATAACATAAAAATGAACTGAAAGGGGAAGAAAAGTCAGGCATGCAAGCAATAATATCATAGTTGCCTAATACTTTCATAACTCTTCATGAGAAGTCTTTTTTCGTTAACCCGGCGCTCAAAACGTGTAGCAAAATGGAGAAGAGCAAAAATTCTTGTAATATTTATTAGTCTGCTCAATGTACTGGAGGACTGATCCAAGCTCCATTAAAGTCAGTGAGGATATCTTTCTCTTTGTTTGTATCAGGTTTGTATCTTTCACCATATTGTAGAAACTGAGTCATAAAATTCTGATTTATTGTAGTTTAACCTGATATTAATAGAGCTAAAGTTTTCAATCAGCGCTACCCAAATCCTTTTTCACCTGCAAAATTCAATCACCTGGCTCAGTGATTTGGGGGGGGGGTGGAGTGGGGGCTGTAAAACATGCCCACACCTGTAAGGCTAGATTATTGCCCTCACTCTGGATAGGCTTTGTGACAGCATGACGTATATAATCTGATTGGGTCCATGACAATGTGGCATTATGTTGCCTGTGTGGTCACTGATTTAATTAACTGATTTTCTCAGGAAGAAGACCACATTTAAAAATAATGAAACCAAAGTTACTGATGTGGGAATGGGGAAGTGGCTGTGAACAGCATGCAACAAAGATGAGATGGGTGGGGGGCTAATGAAACATTCCACCCCTGTAAACCTTCCCTTTTGCACCGACAATGTCCCTTGGGAAAGTTATTTGCAGCCCATGTTATTGCAGCTTTGAAGAAGATTTGATAGCATAACCCATGATCCAATAGAACACAACCCACTAATCACTCATACAGATTTCCAATCATGCTAGTCATTCTGTCCTGTTAATGCTAACAAGGTTTAGCTTAGCATAGTTCTATGTACATCTTGAATTATTTGATTCAAGATGTACATTTCTACTTGTCTATAAAGTGAATTCTTTCTCTGTTCTTGTGCGTCTCCTAGCAAGTAGCCAAAGACCAACTGAATAAATGTAAGCTGAAATCATTTGCACACTACTTGATACTATGAATGAGGGGCATGTCCAGGCTTTTAATTTTTTTCTAACTACCAAGAGAAACTAAAAATATTTTGAAATGTCCTTGTTCACTCTGGATTTACATCCTTTTGCCAGACTGATGTCATCACACAGGTCTAGCAATTTGGCAGCCAAGCTGTAAGCTAACTATGGATAGAGCCTCTTGGTTCACTAGTAGGAAACTGGATGCTTATAAACAGAGAATATAAGGCAGCCTAGAGTGGTTGGGAGCATTTAAAATTTGGAATCAGGGGAATTTCTAGGTAGTTATTCTACTGGTAACAGAATGACAAAATAAATCTCTAACATTTTTGCTGCCAACTATAAGGAGATTCTTATTGCAGCTGTTCCTAAATGAAACAAGATTGTGCATTCATTTTTCAGATCAACAAAAAGGCTTCTTTCAACTCTCTTGACTCATTGGCTACTCTGTTCTTTGATAGCTTGCCTTCCCAACACAATGGCTTCTTTCCTGATCCCTCCCATTTACACAAGTGTAAAAATAAACAATCAGTTATACAATATGTATAATCCCTCAGGCATTCAGTCAGAACAACATATTCTTATGTCTAACTTCAAAATCTAAATGTGCTCCATTAGAATTCTTGTAACACACACATTATCTCCCTCATTCCCTCTTTTTTTTTCTTTTTTCTTTTCCTAATCATTGCCTTTGATTTTCACATGCATTCCAATAGACCCTATATCTAAAAATGACAGTTTTCTTGGACAGATAACAACAGATTAAAACCTATCCTACAGAAATCTAGTAAAAAATAAAATTTATCAATCAATAACAGATGTCATCTAATCCAGGTTGAATGTTTTTTTAAATCCAGTTGTCGTCAAGAGGAAAGATTTATACATAACCGTGACCTTGGTGAGAATATCACCCATTGGTACAATACAAACCTGTAAACCAACCAAAGTAGAAGAGATTTGCACTTATGAAATATGCCTATTGTTTTTGAAGTTTTAGCAGCTGTAAAGGTCTCAGTGAAATTCAAAATCCGGTTTTGTAATATTTCTGTTCAGATATTTACATCACAATCTTACGCATGATTATTTTGAAGTAAGTGCCGTTGTGTTCAGTGAAACCTACTCCCAGATAATTGTCCCCATAGCAAGAATGAACATGTGGCCCTCTAGATGTTGGCGGACTGCAACTCTCATTGGCTGTGCTGGCTAGGGCTGATGGGGGTTGGTGTCCAACAACATCTGGAGGGCAGTATGTTCCCTATCCTGGTCCATAGGATTGTAGCCTTAGGCATTCATTGTGTCAAGGACTGGGCTAAATACATATAAACATGAGTCCATATGTTCCCTTTTTGTTCATGTACATGTGTACATGTCTGTGTGTATGTATTTTTATCAAGCACAAGCTGTACAGTCATCAGCTAGGGTAGACCTAATAAGTGAAGAACTTGGAAGAAGAATTGATCCAGTCTCTGCCTACCTCTCCTAACATGTACCTTTCCTTTTCTTTGGCCCTAAGGCGTGTTCCATCAGGATCTTCCAACACTGCTTCTATGTGAGTGCCTAGCATTTGTAAAATGGAGTTCTCAACTCTGCTAATAATCACCTATAATAAGAAATAATATCTACAATAGCGAATAACTTCCTACACACTCCCATCATATTTTTGTAAGTGTCAAAATGTTCCTGTGTTATTGGCATCTTGAATGGTGACAAGCCAAATGGTGACAATGACTATAAATTTACAGTTTGATGCCACACACACAAAAGCAATCAGTTCTGTACCATTTGACTCAGTAATAATGGTAATTTATAGACAAGGTCTGTTGTTTTGACAAATAGCAGTGCAGATCCCATCAAGTTGTTCCTATATGATTTCATTTAGGAAGGGAATTTTTAATAGTTTGTACTATATTTTAATTACTTTATGTTGCACAATACATGGAAAGAAGATTCCATTAGCAATTACTTTTAATTAGTATAAATTGGTTAATGGTATTCACAAGCTAATTTATATATTGCAAATGCCCGCTGAACACCTCATATCACAGGAACTGAGGATTGCTGAACACTGCTTATCACATGATAAAGTTCTTAAGAAGTCTTTCATCTATGACTTTTTTTCATAATATTCTTAAATGAATGACTTTGTGGGTTGGTGGTTCCCAGATCCGGGAATTGGGGTGTTTGCCTGCACTCTCTCTGAAGGAGCAGGTCTGTAGTATGGGGGTGGCCTGGAGTACGCATTATCAACTGCGGTTGGTACACTAACTATGCCCGTTCTTGGATAGGGATAGCCTGGCCATGGTCATTCATGCACTGGTAACCTCATGACTAGACTACTGTAACATGCTCTATGTGGGGATAGCCATGTGCGTGGTTTGGAAGCTGCAGCTATTGCAGAACGCAGCAGCAAGGTGCTCACGGGGAGACCTAGTCCTGCTCATATAAAATCGGTGTTAAAAGAACTGCACTGGCTGCCTGTTAGCTACCGAGCCATATACAAGATTATGTTGTTGTCCTAAACAACTTGGGACCATCATACCTAGTAGACCACCTCCCCTTATATATACCCAGACGACAATTACA
Source organism: Anniella stebbinsi (assembly GCA_029215795.1). Taxonomy (NCBI): domain Eukaryota; kingdom Metazoa; phylum Chordata; class Lepidosauria; order Squamata; family Anniellidae; genus Anniella; species Anniella stebbinsi. The sequence continues at coordinate 137,921,061 of JARDYH010000005.1, read as the reverse complement.
ATCTTCAGAGGAGGTCCTGCTGGCCATTCCAAAACGGACAGAATGTCACCACGAGGAACCTCGGTGGCGGGCCTTCTCTATAGCAGCACCGACACTCTGGAAAACCGTCCCTTGTGTGATTCGGGAGGCAGAAAATGTAATAGCATTTAAATGCCTCCTAAAAACATACCTCTTCACACAGGCTTTCCCTGGACTGTAATTTATCTGATTTTATATTGCACTTTTACCTTTTAACACTTAATTTATTGTATACTTATTGTATTTTTATGTTTTTTTGTGCACTGCCTGGAGAGCCTGGAGAGCCTTGGCTATCGGGCAGTATAAAAACATAATAAATAATATTAATAAATAACAATAAATTAATGCTACCCTCTCTCAATTGTGCTGCAGTTTGGAGAATGTTAGAAATAACTGGAGAAACTTGTGCTGTTTCTTCCCTTCCTCAAACAGTGTCAAAAGTGAAAGAAGACTCCCAACTCTCCTTCTAACCCTCTCCTAATAGAAAAGAGATTGGGAAGGGAGAAAGAGCTTTCCTCTCAGTGATGCAATTTGGAGTTCCTTATGCTGTTTCTGAAGTTTTCTATGCTGCAGTACCAATGAGAAAAACTCCTCCCTCTCCATCAATCACTCTCTGTGTGTTGGAAAGCTAGAGGGAAAGGCAGGATAGATTTCATTTGGTTTGATATTTGGATAGTGTTAGAAACAGTAGGAAACACTGCTGCTTAGAGATATAAACTTTCCAGAAATGTTGAGGCCATGGAGTAAAAAAAACAAAACAGTTTTGTCTTCTTTTTTTCTGGATTGTAATGGAAACTATGGAAAAATTGAAAAGTAAGCAGTAATTTTTCTTAAAGAACTCTTTACAGATCTAAAGTCACTTTGTTGTTTCAGAGAAGTTGCCCTAACCTGGTGTCCTCCAGATACTTTGGATTCATCAGCCTCAGGCATCATGGCCAATGGTCAGGAGTTCTGGTTGCTGTAGTCAAAAACATCCAGATGGCAGCAGTTTGGGGAGGGCTGCTTTAGGAACATAAAGCAGACTTTATGTTCCTAAAGTTATTTTATGTATAACTTCCCATCAGAAACACAGGACTCTATAGGACAAAACTCCTGAATACACATTTAGTGTCCAGGTTGCACAATGGTACTCTGCTCACATGTTGGGAAAGTGAGCATAAATGTCTATCAGTACAAATCATAGAATAGGATTTCCCCATTTCTATCTTCCTGTGCTTTTGCCTGTATCCCTTGAAAAGTTGGTCCCCAGGGTTTGGGGGAAGTTCCAGAATGGCATAGAATGTAGAAAGTTGCCGGGAAAGTATACAGTGGGAAGGAGAATTTCATGAAAATCAGGGATCCTGCTTCCCCTGTTCAAGCCATTGTGCCTTATGCTTACATTATTTCATGTTAGGATTCATGCCACTGTGTATACATTCTTCTCACAGAAGCTGAATCAATGCAGCTTGATAATGCAAATATTTGCTATATGTTACAGATAAGAATGCACAACCTTTTGAGGTTATGTTTTTTGTCAGAAACATGAATAGCCTTTCACTAGTTCCTCACCACATAATTGCTATTAGCATCTTCAACGATTCTGCAATTCCTTCAAACACATCATTGATTCCTTTGGGTTGAAGTGGCAAAATATACACTACATTAAGCCTAGTTTTTCAACGAGATTAATGTGTTTATGCAATGCTTTTGCATGACCTAGGGAATCTGGATATCACTAGTTCTCTGGCTACTATAGAAAACGTTAAATCCTTTCATTAGTAGACATGCTTTTATAACTTCTATTGCCTCAGGAGTTATAGAATAAAAGGCAATGGATTTGTCAAAGGAAATTGTCTTTAATTGTAGTTTGTGTTTAAATAGTTAATCTAAAGGTAAGGGTCAGTGGTAATAATAATAATAATAATTATTATTATCATTATTATTTATTTCTTACCCACCTCTCCATCTGGATCGAGGCGGGGAACAACAACATGATAAAATACATAAAACTGATTAAAACATGACACATATTAAAACTGCATTAAAACATCCTAAAACATCCTAAAAACATCCTTAAAACATTCTAAAATTCCACTGGATATGCCTGCCGGAAGAGAACAGTCTTTATAGCTTTCTTAAATTCTAAAAGACTGTTAAGTTGACAAGTCTCCTCCGGCAGTCTCCTCCGGTAGGCCCTCCACATTTGGCCTACAACTCCCATCAACCAGCGGTAGCATAGCCAATGATGAGGGATGATGGCAATTGTTGGTCAAAACATCTGAAGGGCAACAGGTTGCCTACCCATGATCTAGATGAAGATGGCAGCTTTCTGACATTATTTCCTTTCACACTATGTTCTAATAGAAAAGGTTTTACATGTGGCAGAACTCTTGCAGTGCTCATTCTATATAAATGGTGCCTTTGGTTTTAATCCTGCATATATTTAGACTTAAAAAACTGCTTGCAAGTTTGCATCTTTGGAGGTGCACTGCCTCCCTACAGAAACAATAGTTTGGCCATGAGTTTAATGAAAACCTAAGGGCAAACAAGTGAAGAAAAAATGTTTTCTCCCATACAAATAAGAGAACTCGATTTTTGTTTTCCAGAGGAGTAGTCATGTTAGCCTACTGCAGCTAAAACAAGAAAAAGAATCTTGTGGCACCTTACATTTATTTTGGCATAGGATTTCATGGATTTTCATTATTGTTTTCACTTTTGTGATATTATAGGTAGGAATCACATACACACACGTTTCTGGACTCCGTAGTCAACTCTCACATCCATCATGTTCAGACTTTGGAGAGAGTCCATTTATGTTTCTATATAAGAAAATCTCCATCAGAATTGAAATCAATCTCTTACATTCATGATCCTCTGCTTAGCTTGGAACTATCAGTTCTCTGCAGTCAATGTGAGTTGAACTCACTCTGTAAATAACAGAACTTAGCTCTGTAAGCTTACGCAAGCTGAAGAAATCCCCTTTTATATCTTCTCTGAAGGATCCTTTTATAAACATAAATATCATGGGGTCAGGAATAGCTTGGCTGCAGTGATCTTATGGTATTTTCTCAGCTAGTCAGGTTTAATGACATTTGAAAGAGCTAACTGGTCTGAGTAGGTAAGTGAGGCATATGGCAGTGAAGGTATGGGGCTTGTTTCCTATCACTTTCATTCATGTTTAATCTCAGCAAAGTAAATGGAAATCTTGCCTAACAGGAATACTTGGTACCAATGCATTTTTCAACGGAATTTCTCCAGTGACATAAGAATCCTACTTAATTTGCAAAATAAGTGTCTTTCTGAACATAATTTCAAAAAGAAATGGATATTTTGATTTAAGAGTAACCATCAGTTCACATACAGATGTAATTATTTTTCTCTGTGTGAGATCATACTTTTTCAATACTAATGAAAGGAGAACAAGAAAACTGAAGGACCCCGAAGAATAACCTTTCTTCAATACAGTTTTGAGAGGCAACTGCAGACTGTCTTGCATTATGTGCATGAGCCATTTTAGCAACTGTCTTAAGTTATACACAGTTCTGGGATTCAGATAGTGGAAGAAATTAATAATAGTGAATTGTAGCAATTCACGAAGAACTCATTTTGTATTTCTTCGTCCTTTTTTCCCATTCCCCACAAGTGCATCTTACCTCTGTTGTCAGATTAAATAGGAATAGTATAATCGCCGCTGAGTTTAACAATGAAAGGGTTGGATAAAGTTTTAATAAATAAAATAACAAGTACAGTGACAGGGCAGCTGTCTTAGTGGCTTCAGCAGCATTCCCCAACTTTGTGCCGACCAGATGTGTTGAACCATAGGTCCTTATCATCCCCAGCCGGCGCGGTCAATTGCCATGCTGGCTGAGGATGGTGGAAGTTGCAGGTTGAGGGAAGCTGGGCTACAGAAACTCAGTGCCTTGTCCAGGATGGGACGTTTAATTTGATCAGATTGCAATTTACCATTGTGAAGATTGAAGGAATTTGTCTATGTGTTCACTGCAGTCTCCCTAATTGTATTCTCTGACTGAAGCTTTTCTCTCTATGTTGGAAGGCTTTGTCAAAGGTCACATTTCGGGATGAAGTGAGTGAGTCCTCATGCTATTCCTAGAAGTCAAATAGCCTTATATCCATGGCTATTCTTTGTCAGCTGACTATGCTGCTGTTAAAATCTTTGTACACAGTACAGAGCATGTACAAGTTGGTGATGCTGATTTCAAGGAATAATACTTAAACTAAAGAAAAGAAAAACTCCAAACCCTGTAATCCCCCCATCACTGCTCTTTCCTTCCCCGCCCTAATTCCCTCCTCCAACCCCTTCCTCTCAGGTTTCCTCCTCCAGACAATGGTATTGAATGCTGATTAGATGATAACCTATTCCGCAGACAGAAAATGTTAAGGTCATTTCTTGCATCCTAAAAGCATGAACTGCTCATTTTCTTGTACCTGGGTGTGTCAGTTACCCAATTACATGCAGCTGTATTTTATTATTCTATGCTCAATCTCTCTTTTTCTTTCCCCCCCATCCAAACAAGAGTTTCAATATATACAGAACTAACATTCTTGAAATAAGTGCTTTATGGTGAGCATTCAAAACAAGCACTCAAGAGCACACGTGTAGGTACAATAAGATAATTTTAATCACATTTCAGAAAGGAAACATGAACAACAATTCACTCAGGATACCTTTACCTTTCATGGGGGCAGTCCTATTCATGGATTTATTAGTAACATTTTCATAATAATAATAATAACAACTGTTTAAGAAGTATTATATTTAAAAGCCAAGACGAAATATGGGAGATAAAGGATGATATAAATCAACCAGCTTCTAGTGGGTAGGCACTGCCTTTCATTACTCTTCGGCTATTGGGCGGTATAAAAATGCAATAAATAAGTAAATAAATAAATCTCACTTCACAACTGGCTTGTGGGCCCAGTGTGTATGTGTGTCTCCATTACCACCTCTGTTTTGATACTGGCCTGCGTCTCCTTTCCTGCTTCACGGACAAAGAGCATGGACAAAGGAAAGGCTACTATAACAAAGGATGGGCTAACTCCCCTACATCCTGTTTGTGCTCTGCTCACTGGACTCCTGTTGGGTACCTGACTCTGGTGTGCATGCTGGGTGAGCTGCCAGACAATCTATGGGTGCCAGGTGAGAGCTTACATCTTTTTTTTCTTTTGGTCCACGAGCCCTGATTTGTGCAAATTCATAGCTGGGAATACTTACAGAAATCTTGATTTGCACAAAATTTCAGCCACAAATAGTGCAATTTGCATAAAAATGCAGGTGTAAAGGACAAATTGTACTATTTTCAGCCACAATTTTGCACATCTTGCAATTTCCACAAATGTTCCCAGACATGGATTTGCACAAATTGGGATTTGCAGATTTTTTTTAAAAAAGTGGTAAACTGAGAGCTTTCCTGACTTGGCACACGTTGGCTGAATTCAGACAACACAATGGTGGAGTAATAATCAACTTTACAGTTGTTCATCTAGGGGGTACTCCCCACACAACATGGTAATAAATAATCAACTGTGGTGTGGATTAGGATCAGCGCAGAGTTGACTATAGCAGCACTTGGACAACACAATAGTCAGTACAACTGACGATTGTTCCCCCCCTCCCCCCGGCGCCCCCAAGTTGCTTATTGTGTCATCCGAATTCAGCAACTGAGTCAAGCCAGTTCAGGGATATGCGAGCAGATGTTCAGGGTGCCGAGCTGGGAAAAACTCACCAAACCTCACCCCTCGAAATGGAGTCTTCATATATCCCTAACTATAACCAGCAGCACAAATCTAATGCTGTTTCTTTGACAGAGGAATCTAATTACAGTGTCTTCTTTTCAGGGAGGGGACAGTGCTAAAGATGGGACGGAGTGGGGGAGTTGGAACACTGGGAGCACCAGGCAGGACTGTGCAAAGTCATCCTGTTCCTTTCCACAGCTAGGGTGCTCAAATTCCTGAACAGAGAACAACTGTTCAGGAATCAAGCCTTTCTGAATAGCAAGGGATCTGTCCAGCAAACAACTCTCTTACAGAAGAACAGGGGAAGGTGTTACATCACAATAGCTACTCACCAGCTGAACAGCTTTTTTGCCCTCCCTTGCCCTTTCCTGGAAGGACAGCTGGGCTCTGAACTAGACCATATGTTGAGTTGTGCTTATTCCTCGCAATAGGGCTCAGTAATGGGACTCCACATGCTGCCAGGAGGGCATGGGGCGTTTGGTTTTGGACTTCTGCTCAGACACATTGCTGCCTCTTCTCCAAAGCTAGCAGAATCGCTTTGGCAAGTGGTATCATAGTATAGGATTTGACACTCCTGCAAATTAAAAACTTAGTTTACACAAGTGGTAGATGCTTTGGGCTAGCAGAATGACACCTCTGGATAAAACACACTGGACTGAACATGTAGAAGAGAAAACAGGATTACATGTACCATCCCCACACTTGTTCTGCATGTGTTCAGCTAAGTGTGTGCATAGATCCTAGGCTCAGACATAGGCTCATAGAAAAGCTGTAGATGGATTCTGGAGAAAATTTAATGTTTTAATTTGGATTTGTACTCACAGGAATAATTTAAAGAAAACAAAAAAAAATGATGAGTTAGATCTGTTTCTACTTTTATATCTATGTGGTTCAACACTTAAATAACAGAAATGTGACTGAGGCACACTAGCTGTATTCCTAGCTAAGGCACGTTCATATGCATGCATGCATGCATGCATGCAATGAAATGGCTACATAGTAAATGATTCCTTATGCCTTCATGTATTCTTTATTGGCTCTAGGTTTAAATGTGTGTTAAAGCTTTTATCCTTCTATTGGTGCAGAAAGCATTTTGAGTGAATAGTATCTGAAAGCATTTAACGTTCTCTAATGCTTGAAAAGCTCTTTAAAGGTCAACCTAATTAAGACAAACTTTGTACCAAGAGAAAATAGATGCTGTTATTGGAGATTCCTTGCAATTCAATAGATGACATTGTGCTTACAGTTTAAAGTTTGAAATTGTGATATGGAAAGAGGCATGGTTTCTAGTTGTGTTTCTTAGAGTGATACTTTAAATCAATAATAATGATTGTGAGTATGATTTAGAAAAATCATGGTCTTCTAGATGCAAATCAGGGAACAGTAATTAAGGAACTATCTATGTAGTCTTGAAAATGGGAAGAGGTAAATAGACCTTTTTTGCTTTTGCATCCCAGCAACTGATATTCAGTGGCATAATCAACAGCCATTCATAAACCTATCTTCCATGCATTTGTTTAATCTCCTTCCAAAGCCTTCTAAAGAAATGATTGCTACCACATCTTGTGGTACTAAGTTCCATAATTAAATAAATTTTGTGTGAAGAAGTTCTTTGTACTTTGACTTGGATCTACTGCTAATCAATTTTATTGGATGATCACTAGTTCTGGTATTATGGGGGAAAGAGAAGAAAATGTTCTTTCTCTGTGAATAGCTTTCTAAGGGCATAATCCTATGTATGTTTAGAAAGAAAAAGTCCTACCATTTCCATGCAAGGGATTGTGATCTAAATCTTTTACAATTTTCCCCTTTATTCATATTTTCAAAAACTAATAAGCCCCAAACGCTGTAGGGATGGTGCTCAAACACCATTGTAATTTTGGTTTATATTTTTTGTACCTTTTGATAATGGTTTATATTTTTTGTACATATGATAATGGATTTGGGACAAGATGACCAGAATTGTGTACATTATTCCAAATGCAGCCGAGGACATGATCATCCTGGGAGTTCTATTTTCAGACCGTTTCTTAAGAATTCGTAGCACGAAGTTATGCTTCTTTGCCATTTCCACAGTTTAACTCTGTTCAGACAACATGCTAAGCCACAGTGGTTAAGGATTTTGAGCTAAACATTATAGCTTAGCGTTTTGTGAACCATTCCTAACCACGGTGGCTACATAACCATGGTTTAAACATACTTACTAAGCACTTGCTACAAAGGGTCAGAATCAAGTCAAGGGTAGACAATCCTCTAGTTTAATCCTCCACTTTCTGTAGGAGAAAGTTAGCAACACACATCAGGAATGTCCTGGAGGGGCTACGTTTGGTAGAATTTGTCTCCCATGGAGAGAAGAGGTTAAAACCTTGCAGCACGAGTAGGAGTGGTTTGAGAGCGCTGTTCTTGGTGGGGACACCTGAAAGAAAAAGTTGAGGACTTTTTAGTTATTGTTATGTCTTTTAACAACTCGTGTTTTCCTTCAGTTCCTGAAGGTTTTTTCCCGAAATGCGTCAAGCTAATTAAAGAAGAATGTATTAAATAAAATATTGTTTTTACCAGTACCAGAGCTTGTCTCTCTTTCTGCATCAGAATTTGTCTCCTAACAGATATTGGGATAATTGAAGCCCCATTAAAACTACAGTGCACCTCCTTGAAAAACTGGCAATTTGTTTTTCAAAAGTTTCATCTTCATCTTTTCCTTGATTGGGTGGTCAGTAGTAGACCCCAACTTTTGTTCCTTGACCTATTTATTTTAATCCAGATGCTCTGGATGGGGCTCCTAGGCTCATCCTCTTGTATTTCTGTGCAGGGATAAGTATTTTTAATCTAAAGTGTGACTCCACCTCCCTTTCTATTTCTTCTATTCTTTTTGAAGAAGTTCTATCCTTCAGTTGCTGTATTCCAATCATTGGAGTCATCCCACCAAATGTCAGTCTGATCATGGCTTTCGTGTTGTCTGAACGGGCCCGTTGAGTTAGCATTTTCATTCTGTTGTCCACTACAACTTCTTCACTTTCCTGGCTAGTACTGCACACACACACACACATAAGATAAAATAAATTACAAGGGGTGAGTATAAGACAAATAAAATGAGTTATGAGACAGGAAGTTCAACTTAAAAGTATATAATAGCAAAAAGTACTGAGACTGTGCAGCAGAAGTGATTCATGGATGGTATTCCAAAATTCCAGGATAAAAAAACCCGCCCAAGGGATATGACTGCAAGCCTTTCTAATAACATACAGGCCTACACTCTGTAATTCAGAAACAATATAAATTGCCAGATAGCTTAACCCAAATAGTTTTCCTCCATGTTGCATTTGTTAAACAAAACCAGGAATCTCTCTGGCAGAAAGCAGGTCTTCTTCCTTATAACAACTCAATTTCTGTCTAATCTTACTTCTCCTTTGGAAAATCAAATAGAAAGTCAATGTGAGAAAAACAAGGACATTGGGCATGACCTTTTTCAGCAAGACATCATCTCACAAAGGAGAAAGGCTGAACTAGTAGATATACATAGTGCCCACCACAGTTGTGTGCATGTGTGTGTGTGAGAGAGAGAGAGGCACAAACAGTCAGGCAGTCACTGTGGAACAGCCTTTTAATGAGCTGCACATTAAGTCACAACTAGGTATTTATGTTACAGATGCTCAGATAGTGAACTACCCACTCCATTTAGAACCTATCAGATAGCAGGGCTATCAGGGTAAGAAATCTTTATCTGCTGCATGTAAAAACCACTGGATATAGTATCTGGAACTCAAGCACTACAGCAGTACATTTTTCCATTTTAGTAACAGCAGTAATGCTACACCCTTTCTGCATCTTTACCAGGAAAGAATGGACAGCCAAACGTATGACAGCAATAAGCCATATCAGTTCAACAGGCAGGTAGGAGGAAACTGTCATGTCAAGTTTAGAGCAAGATCCCAGAACAACAACAGTTAAGCAGAAAGTACTAAATCTTCACCTTATTTTGTGAGAAAGTCTTGACACTGTTTCCCTTTTTGTTTTCTTTAACTGTGGTTAGGCAGCCACTTTCTCCTCTAGCAATAATCCTGGAATGATTCTACGTAATGATGTTACAGGTGGCTTCATGGCCACAGTGGAAAAACTACCGGGGGGTGGGGGAGGAAGAGAAAAACCCTTAGCTGCCATTTTTTTATTAATTAAGCAACCCACCCCATAGTCCCTGAAAAGATTGTGATTTTCACTTTCACAGACCCTTTTCAGCTCAGGTGTAGTAAGTACTATTTTCAGTCTTCTGCATTCCTCCCTCCCTCCCCAATGAAAGCATCTCTCAGGAATCCATTTACAGAAAGCATCTATATTTCATCTTTCCTCAAGCAGCTAATAACAATAAAATATAAAACAATGAAAATACAAAAATATAAAAACAACACTTAAAAGAAGCAGAATGAAAAGTAAAGAGTAAAAGCCGCTATTGAAACTAATTCGATTTAGCTATTATCCAGCAAATTAAAGAATTCATTAGAAGAACTTAAAAATAATGTTGGCATAAACACCTTTCTAAAAAGAAAGGTTTTCATAGCATGGTGAGAAGTCATTATTGATGGAGCAAAGTTATTATTGAGGAAATTCCAGGATGCAACCACTTGAAAAGGCCTCTCTCTGGTCCCAGCTAGATATACGTCTGAGAGCACTGGGGCACAGAAGATCCCATAGGTAGGAAGGAATATATAGGATAAAGTGATCTTTCACGATATCCTGGCTCAAAACCATGAAAATCTTTAAATGTTGTCACAGCACTTTGAATTTGGGCCTGTAAATAAATTGGAAACAAGTGCAGTTGTTTCAGTAATGGACACAAGCTTCCAATATGCAGACCTCTATAACTGTCAGCCTCCATTGTAGACTATAGTTTCCAGTCACTTTCCAAAGGCCACCCCAAGTAAAGCATTTTGCAATAATCCAGATGTGATGTCACTAGGGCATATATGTCACCATGGTCAGATCTATAATCTATAACCTGGGCAAAGAAGCACCTAGCCATGTTGAATACCTTGGTATCCAGGATTAAGGTTGGATCCAGGAATTTCTCCAGAATATGAACCTGTGTTTTCAAGAGGAAGTGCTTCCCTGTCTCTATTGCTCTATCAGCTCTACTGGCAAGGAATGATTCCTTTATTTTCCTGATTAAGCTTAAATTTGTTTACCCACATCCAGTCCTCCTAAATTCTCTCTTAGGGTCCTGATTTAGCTGACTAAATTTAGTACTGGAATGTCTGAGAATTAAAATGACATGATTAATATGTGTTATACCATGACAGTTTCTCTTCTCAAACTGTACAGAGCAGGAACTGAAGAATGGCACAGAATCTGCAAAATACTATCTAGTAGAGGCTTGTCAAATTCGCAGCTATAAGTTGTGCTTGGCATACCAACCATATATTGTAGCCTGCCAGCTACCCTGTAAGCCCCCTGTTTTAGTGGCCTGCCTGGGACTATAAAAACAAGGATTTATCAAGCCATGGTTTATGGACCAATATACCTGGCTATACGCTGTTTACAAGCAAGTGGGTCACAATTTTGAGAGGCATGATCTAATGTAATTGATCCAGATTGTTTCTCTTCTGGAATGCATATTTTCTAAAAGATGGAAACCTGCAGATTTTAAATTGTTATTTTATTCATATACTTACTTGTACTTTATATCCCACTTTTCAATAAATCCACAAAGCAGCTTACAACGTTTCATAAAATACAATTAATAGTAAAATACAAAATATTAACATTTAAGTGGTTAAATAAATAAACAGTACAATAATACAGCAGATTATGGTGCATCATTGAAAATGAGGCAACATCTAAAACTAGCTTTAATTCTTAGGAGAACAAGTCAAAGTCTGAATTTTAAAAAGCAGCAGAATGCACTCATATGTCTTCTGAAAGGGACAGCATAGTAAACCACACAAATTTCCTTTTAAACATCCCCTCACTACATATTAGTTAGTGAGGGGATGTTTCATTTTATGTAAAATTGTGCAACAGATTTGTCTCAGAGATAATTTCGCATCCCAAAATTTGCCAATTCCAGGATATTCCAGGATATTCTACTGAGATCTAATGTATTCATTCAACCAGGTCTTACACTAAAATAGCAGTGTGTAGTAGTAGCATGAGCCCTTTTCCTCTCCAATGAAAAGCCCAAGAGCCTCCATCATTCTATTTTGAAGTCACAACTGGCTAAATGCATGAATTGAAGCTGAGACTTGACTTGAGCCTTCTGATAATGCCGAACAAAGATTATATGAGATAAATGAGGCAATTTGCTTACAAAGTTGCAAATCTTCTTCCCACGACATTTTAAAATCCTTTAACTTTCCTTGAAAGTATGTATAGGTCTACAGCAGCATTTTAAAAATTCAACTCAAATGCAGGCAAAATTCAGTGGCAGCTCTGCAGTTTCCTGGTTTATTAATCTCACAGTGACTCTGTAGAATTTGTTTTTCCTTATTTTGACATTTCGAGACACAACAGAATTTTTTATACTGACTTGCTTCTTTTTGAATATATGAATGCAGCATAAAGCAGAAAAGCCATTTCAATGTAAATGTCCATCGCTATCAGTCTATAAACTTGAATAATCTGGTAGACACACCTGTTCTTTTAAATAGATGTATACTTCCATAGTGCATTAATAGTTTCCAAATACCATTAAAGGGTTAACATCATTTGCTTGGCCTTTCCTCCTGGGTACATGATCTCTCTTGTATGAGAAAATTGTGAAAGCAAATCTTTTTAAGGGTGGTATCTGTATATATAAATAAAATAACAATAAGATGCATATTATTCAAACAGAATTATAATACTTTAAGCAATTCCTATGAAAGCTTGGCTACAATAGACAAAAGCATTGTAGGAAAAGCAATCCAGAACTGAACAACACATCAGTGGGATATTATTGACCTTGATGGGAAAAACTCATTGAAAGATTTATCAGCTATTCACTGCAGAACTCTTGCTTCCATTAAGCCCTTTAAATCCAGAAATCTATGAGCACATGAAGTGCCATAGCCAGCAATGCAAATCATGCTTTGGAGCTTCATGCTGGTCTGCTGAACTGTGGCCATGTATTTTAGTCATCATATTTATTAGGCAACAAAGTGCAGGTCATAGCCAGAGTATTTTAATCACTTACAAACATGTTTGTAGAAACATGAATTGTATTTTATATATCCACAAGTGTGAAGATTTATTTGCATAAAAAGTGGTTTTAGTTGTACTTCTGTGTGAAAGAGAATGTACTGCAAATATTTTAGCTCAGTTCTGCATGCCACGGTTAACAGTGGAAAGTAGACTTTTGAGCAATAGGCTGAGAGGCTCAATGTGTGGGGACCAGCTGTTCCTTTCCAGTTGATGTATCTAGGTCAGAAATAATTAGTACTAGATGAACACGTGGACCAAACAGAAATATGTAATATTTCCAGGAAACAGAATAGCTCAGATTTCTTATGATTTTCATCTTTATAGTCTCATTTTCTGAAATAGTTACAACACAAAAGCCACACAATTTCATATTAATAAAGCAAAATTTTTAATCAAAATGTGTTGTTAGATTATGGAAAATATCATTAATAACGACCAAGTGTCAGTTAGGCTGCAATTTTATACAAATTTATCTGGGAGAACATCTCTGTGGTACAAACATGCCATTCCGAAGTATGTCCCTTTAAGAACTACAGCCCACATTGCTGGCCTCCATTCTTCCAAGGCGATTGATGCATTCACTTCCCAGCACTGTCAGATACGTAATGCGAGTGCTCCTTTGATAAAAGTCTACCAAAAGTGGGTAGAGCAATCTCCTTTTTAACTAACACCTTCCTAGTCACTTCTCCTTGTTCCTGCCCACTCAAATGATGGGTAGAGCATGTTGACCTGCCATTGCAGACTGTTCAGGTTAAGCATAATATTTCTAGAATATGGTTTTCTATTCCTTTGTCACCTCCTCCCCTGATCTTCCAAGGATGATGTGTGCTGAATCTATCCTATGTGGCATGAGTATGAGAATTCTCTTCCAAGAATGTAGGAAGAGTGTAGGATAGGAAGCTTCTTAACGTTTGAAAAAAAATAAAACAAAGTACCTTTCCATTTTTCTTCTTCATCCCTTACTTTGGTTCACAATAAACTTTTTCCTTTTAATTTGAATCCGAGGGTTTGCGTGCAACCCCCAAGGGAGCAGTTTCCTCCCTACGTGCACAGCCAATTGTCATTACACTTGTGGGAAAGATCCAACAGTTTTGGGGCATTAGTACTATTGATGTTTTGCTAGCATAAACCTATGTTTCCGCCACATCAACATTTGTTAGGGTGTCTGTATTAGCAAGCACTGTTCATGTTAGACAAGCACTGGTTTACACTAGAGCAATGTCAATAGCGCTACTGCTATGGCACCACTGGATCCTTTCCATAGTTTACAAATAAAGGGAAAATCAGGTTCAAGAGGTTCCCCGCTCCATGTATGGGCTGAGAGGCTTGGGTCTAGCTGTCAACCCTCTATTTGATGTACCTTTGATTATCTCCCTCCATCTTATGGCCAGGTAGGACTAGTGGCAATCAAGGATTAAAGCTGGTGAGGGCAAATCATAGTCTTACCTAACAAGTCTGATGTGCACCCAACAACCATCACAGTTTCATTGAACTCAATGGGGCTTATTTCTGAATATGTATACAATATAAAGTTCTTTTGTAAGTAATCTACATCTCGTAGAGAAATCATGGGAATCTTGATAGAGACAGATCCAAAAGTGAATCTATGGCTGAATTCGGACAACACGATAGTCAATGGTGGGGTAATAATCAACTTTACAGTTGTTCATCTAGGGAGTACTCCCCAAACAACATGGTAATAAATAATCAACCATGGTGTGGATTAGGATCAGCGCTAAGTTGACTGTGGCAGCATTCGGACAACACGATAGTCAATACAACTGACGATTGTTCCCCCCACCCCCCAGTTGCTTATTGTGTCGTCCGAATTCAGCCTATTTCTGTTGCTTTATCTGTATTTCTGATACAAGCAACAAATAAGCATTAATAGCTTGGAGGGGTTCTAAAAGGAATGTGTCTAATGTTTTAGGCTGCAGTTCTATACCTACATCCCGGGAAATAAGCCCCATTTAGTTACGTCTGAGCAGACATATGTAGGATTCTGATGCAAGATTGGAAGAACTGTGTTACAGTGGTTCTTTTTCTACCTATAGGAATGGTTTCAGAGACTACCATTGGGTAACTACTCGGCTCTTTATCAACTGAAGTATCCACAGAGTAGTACATGGTCCCCAATGTAGTTTAACAAATACATGAAGCCACTTGGGAGCAGTCATTAGGGGATTTGGAGCAAAGTGGCATCAGTATATTGATGACGCACAATTCTATGTCTCTGTGACATCTGAATCAAGTGAGGTTGTGCAAATCCTGGATCAGTGTCTGAATTCAGTGACAGGCTAGATTTTAACCTATAAAGCCTTACATGCTTTCGGACCACAATACCTGATGGAATGCCTCTCCTGACATCAACCTACTCGTACACTATGCTCAACATCTAAGGCCGTCCTCCAGGTGCTTACTCCAAGGGAAGCTCGGAGCTCGGCAACAAGGGAGAGGGCCCTCTCAGTCATGGCCCCCAAATTATGGAATGATCTCCCCGACAAGGCTCGCTTGCCGCTAATATTGCTATCTTTTCGGCATCCACTTTTCAAAATAATAAATGAACCCCAGAAGTTATGCTCTCTCACCTGAAATCTAAGGGGTCTCATTTGAATTTTTCATTAGCCATTGTCCAGAGATAAAAACTTTCTATGACTGACTCATGAAAAGAAGCATTTCATGTTTTGTGTCTGTATTTATAGACAACCTGAAAAATATATATACTGAACTAAAAACTCCCTTATTAATTCTGGAAGCACACAAGATGATACAGGAAAATATTCTAAATCAGAATAAGTTACAGTTTACTAAATTATTATAGCTCATTTTATGCTACATGCTTTTTCTTCCTGTTTGCATCTTAAAGCAGCAGATTGTGATCATGTTTGTGATCAAGTTTCAAGCCTGCATGGGCTGCATTTCCATCCATAGATATTCACTTAAAAGACCCATTGAATTTCCTTGGTTCTTTAAAAGCAACATATTTGCTTTTAGATTTGCCACTCTCAGCACTCTGTGTGTGCTATGTATGCTTGCTCCGTCTACCCTATTGTTCCCTGCAAGGCCCAGCCAGGGGAGGCCAGTAAATTAAACCAAGGGGTGAAGTATGGGATTCCATCAAATTCAACTGAGAGCATTTGCTGTAGGACATGGACCTAACAAGAGCGGTGAGGCCAGGTTTCTGGCAGACCCATTTAGGCAGCTTTATGGCCTGACAGTCCCTCTGTTTGGTAGCCTGCAGAAGCCTCATAAAGCAAATGGGCATATGAACACTGTTATTATGGTCTGCCACTTTGTCTTTAGTAGTCTGAGGTCCAGACCTCTTCAGAAGGGGGAATAGTGTTATGTCATAGGGTGACCACATGGAAAGGAGGACAGGCCATCCAAAATGGTGGCCAGCACATCTTGTGATACTAAATTCTATAGTTAACTAGAACTGTACACAGTATTCTAAGTGTGGTCACACCATAGATTTGTATAAAGGCAGTATGATACTGGCAGTTTTATTCTCAATTACTTTTCTTATAATTCTTAAGATGGAGTTTGCTATCTTTACAGCTGCCACACGCAGGGCTGACATTTTCATTGAGCTGTCAACCACATTCCCAAGGTTTTTTTTTTCTTGTTTAGTCGCTGCAGGCTCAGATCGCATCAGCGTATATGTGATGTTGGGATGCTTTGCTCCAGTGTGCATCACTTTACAAATGCTTACGTAGAACTGTTGTTGCCATTTTGATGCCCATTTTCCCACTATGGAGAGATTCTTTTGGAGCTCTTGGTAATCTCACTTCATTTTAAAAACTCTAAATATTTTGGGGTCAGCAGCACATTTGGCCATCTCACTGCTCACTCCTATATGCATGTTGTGAAGAAAGTGGATAGGGAGGCAGTTTCTTCCTGTCTCATAATATTAGAATGAGAGTAGAAGTGAGCAGTGACGTGGCCATGTTTGGTGATGATACCAAATTATTTAGTCTTGCTAAAACAATGGGGGATTGTGAACAAACCCAAGGATGCCTTTCTGTGGGTATATATGAGAGACAGGCACACAGACATAGACAGACAGTGGGCCAGGCCTAGATTTCCAGCCTAACCTACCTTACAGGGTTGTTGTGAGGGTAAAAGTAGCACATGCCATACACCCAAACATTACCAAATATTTGTTTTACATTTCTGCGAAAGTGAGCAGGAGAAGAAACTCACTAGATGGTTTTGGACCAGTCATAGACTATTAGCCTATCCTACGTCATGGGTTTTTGTGGGGGGAGATATGGCACTTGAAAGAATGATCAGTCCAGGGCTTTCCCCTTCCTCCTTACTAGAGAAGCTTCTTTGCAACTGATCAACTAAATGGAGTCTGAACATCCTCTTATATCACTACATCTGACCCAGTACCAAGAATAGCCACGTGGGTGTTTAGAAATATTGCTCAATGTAATTTTAATCTATCCAAGTTAGCCGGTGGTCAATGAAGCCTGTCAAGATGCTGGTACTGGAGAAAAGACTACACAATAGTCTTGTTCAACCTGATCAAAAAATATTAGGAAAGCTAAGAGAATTCAGAATGTCACTGACTCTTCTACCCTACAGGGTTGTTGTGCTGATAAAATGGAGGAGGATCATGTAAGCCACCTTAGGTTCCTTGCAAGAGGGGAAAAAAGGCGGGATATAAATGTAACTCTAATAAATGTATTACGACTTCTATTAATTATTATTAATTATAATAACAATAATGAAGGAATAAAAATTCTTTAAAAATCAAATAAATGGATTTAAAAAAAAAAAAAAAGAAAGAGAGGGAGGAGCTTAATCCCTTCTCTGATGAAAAACCTTGGTCCCTAAATGCACAGAGCTCCCAGAGAGAAGTACAACCAAATCCACACACCCCTTTAAGCTAATGCATGGAGAATGAATTTTTGAACAGGAGCTGTGTCAGGTGATTTTACAGATCCTGTCACTCAACTCTGAAAGGTTTTTTGCTAAATAGATGGAACCAGTGGAGGCTGGTGGCTCTGATTTCGGTAGGACTGTAAATTCATTCTGGATTTCAGTTAGAACCAGTCAGAACTTTAAAGCAGGGGGGGTTTAAAGCAAATTTTCCAACTACACAAATGCCCTGTCAGACACACACAACCTGCCCCTGCCCAAGCCAAACACATTATTTCTCTTTCATGACTGGACAGATTATCACCAACACTAGTAGCAATTTAAAGACAGATTGGTAGGGCCATAGGGATACCCAGTTCTTAATAAACACATACACATAACATGTAACACGTGTCTCATTTTTTTCACCACTTTTTTCAACTGCACATTATCAGATTTCCAACTACACACACAAGCAACCAGTGCTCCTACCAGTGCCAGCCATTCTTCCTCCTCTAAATCAGCCTTCCCAACCTGGTGCCCTCCCAATTGCCACTGAGGCTCTCATCTTCTGCTGAATCTCTTGAGTTTATTATAGGCTGTTAGCAGTGTTATAATATAAGAAAATCCACTAAGAGGCAGTCACTGGAGAGGAGGGAGGGGGGTTAAGTCACTCAAAATGGCCACTGCATTGAATAAATCATTCAAAATGGCCACCAGATTTATTTAAAGAGGCACAGTTTTAATTTAAAATCTAAAGAAGGGAATTTAAAAAAAAAACAAAAGCAGTTCCACTACACCATTTTCAGGTAATGTAAAACCAACATTTCTTTCTGGCACATGTAAATTTCAGAAAGATTGGTGAAAAATTGTCGATTTTATGTAGGGTGACCAGATAAAATCCAGGTCAGGGCTCATGTCACTTTAACAGTTATAGAGAAAAGGGAATTTCAGCCAGTGTCATTTGTATGCAATTAGTTCCTGGTGAAATTCCCTCTTCATCACAACTGTTAAAGTTGCAGGGGCCCTGCCTTCTTTTGTATATGGTCACTCTAGTATAGTGCCTGCACCTTTAACAGTTGTGATGAAGAGGGAATATCACCAGGAACTAATTGCATACAAATGGCACTGGCTGAAATTCCCTTTTCTCTACAACTGTTAAAGTTACATGAGCCCTGACCTGGATTCTATCTGGTCACCCTAATTTTATGGCTGTTAGAATGACCCCCCCCCCCAATTATCACTTTAACATGATGGAACGTGTTTTCTACTGATGGCCCTTAACAATGGAGGCAAGGTGGTGCCTCTATTAATAAAGAAAGACAATATTTCCTCTCCCTGCACCCTCAGTTTTGGCCAACAGAGTGGAAGCAAAAAAATAATCCAATACTAAAGGTAAACGTCTTTGTAACTGCTGAGTTGCTTGTTGCTAATTTATTTTTATGCTACAGGTAGACATGATGAGAGAATTCCATAAGAAAATTACATTTTGTATGTTTTATTTCTAACTTGTCAGGATGGAGCTTGGTTCATTTTTACTGCAATTTTAAAACAGTTTTTCCCAACCTCACTGATTTGGGAGAAAGAAATAAAATACATATAGGCTATCAACTGCAACTGAATAATTTTTCAAGTACTAAAATACAGTAATTATGAGGGTGAAAGTAATGTGTTGTGCATAGCAGTTCCCCCTCTACTATCTTACTTATGTCCTAAACATACTTCTATTAATCTCCTATTGGTTTTAGTGGAACTTACTTCCTTTTAAGTATGTTTAGAATCTCAACCTTATAAATATAAGGAAAATAATTGTTACCTAAATGTGAAGATCATTTTTAAAAGAATTTAATAATTGGTTAAATGGAAAATTGACAAATACATTGTATTAAGGAACTGCTACTTTTGAGGAAAATGCTAATAGGTTTCTGTGGAATGTTTAATTTATTGAATTGGTTTGCCTCTTTTAAACATTTCTACAGATGAGGAAAAGTATTGGTTTGTGGATATATGCCTTGGTCGAAATTCAATGTTGTGTACTCTGAGCAATAAATAGTCTTTCCATTCCTCCCACCCAACATCCTTTAAACTGGGCATACTGGGATTGAATTTAGGACCTTCTCCTTGAAAAGTGTTAGCCCAGATCTGAGGTATTCATGCTTCATAATTTCCATCCTCTACAGAATGTAAAAGATTGTGGAGTGCTAAGGTCAGACCCCTTATACCTCTGTGCTTAAAAACAAACAACTTGAACATAAAATGCCATCTGTGTTTCCTGCATGAACATAACATTTCATTATGGTATATAAGAAGTAAATATTATCCAGGTAAAAAGAGGAAACATTCCAGATTGGAGAAAGAGACATTGACCCAGGATAGAGAAAATACTCCAGTTAATGTGAATTGGAATGGTAGGTAACCTCTCAGTCCAGTGTTTCCTCAATAAGCAAAGTGACAGAGAATTCTTGTTAGATATTCACATATAGCATTTATTTGTTTTGTGTTGTTCTGTCTCTCTTTAGCAGTAGTGGAGATGGCTTAGCTCTGTTCCTGGGGGCTCCCCTGGAACGATATGTCCTGTTCAAACTTGATGCTGTTTAGAGGCAGCATTCCAGATTATAAATATATTAAAGAGGCAGCTGACAGAGAAAGGAGCATTTCTTCCTGTGGCACTCCCGGGGGAAATGGTGGTCTTCAGAAGAGAATCGGTTGAAAAAGAGGAGCACCCAAGTGGCGAATTTTGTTCCACCCCAAGTTACACACACACACACACACACACACACACACACACAAATAACACAAAAATCATGTCATTTCTTTTTGTACCACTAAATTAACACTAGAAGCCCCAGACATCTGATTGAGTTTTGTCAAGGTTGGTTATCATTATATCTGGTGCTTATGAGTTACATCAATTGTGTAGTGTAAGCCTCTGATCCTGGCAGTACTTTGTCAGTACAGCCCACAATAACTATTCTTTTCATTATTTGAATGAGTATTCCTTCTGAATATCAGATACCTAAAGGTATATTTTATTAATTTCTAAATGTTCAATCCACTCCTATGCAAAGTTAAGCACTTAGGCTTACTGGGGTCTAATCCTGTATATGATTGTAGTGTCTTAGTTATTAGTTATTCCATTCTTATTTAGAGGCATTTTCAGGAGTTCATGTGAATATTTGATTAAATTAAGGAAAATAAAAGTTTTGTTTTGTTTTGTTTTTAGTAATCCTGTTCATATGATATGTGTGGTGTTGAAGAAAGTAACTTAAGTAACATTCTTACCTTCAACTATCCAGCCACATTAACCATGCCAGTTGAACCCAATAATGACTATCATTGAGGCTTCCCAGATATAAGAGCAAGATGAAAATTGTAGGTTCACGGTCACTTGAAAGATAAACTATTTTAGGGTGCAAAACTATGTGCCCTTGATGATCATAATCACCTGAACTTGGAGGCTTATGGGCATCCTATGCAGGGCTGGAGGAGTAGCAGAGGAGAACTTCACCACCCTGTCCTCCTGTCCTGCATGTTTCACTAGATGGGCTTTTGCCTGTCTAGTGAAACTGTTTCAGAGGAGGAGGGAAGGAGGTTGGCAGAGACTTATGATAAGTCATATCTTAGCTCTCCAGTCTCCTTCTCTCCCTGCCCACTGAAATGCCCCCCTTTCCCCTTTTCCAAGGTTGCATGCCACCAGTGATGGGGAGGGAACTGCATTTCCCCCCTCTGAGTTCAAAGCTCCGGCTATGACCTCAGATCAGGAAATCCAAACTATCCTATGGCTCCTCAGACCCTATCTGGGGGCAATAGGAGTGCTCCCTTAATTAGTTAATATTTTTGCACAATTTGGTATGGTATACATGTGGCTTGATCATGGAGATTCCTAATTGATTTCATCTAGCGCAGGGCTTTATCGACTTTAATCAGGCTGTAAAGCGAAATTCTTTTCCACTTGCACAATGCTGAATTTTGTCCATAATTAACTATTATTAATTAAATATTCTTTATTTGTGATAAAACATTATTTTTCATGTTATACATATGAAGGTCCATTGTTATCATAACATCTGTACTTTATCATGCAGTTGTTATAGTAAAACAACTATAAAACATAGCCATTCTAACTTAAATCTAATTAGGAATTAGAATAAAATGTATGTGTTCCCGATTTTCTTCTGCACGTTGTACTTTATATCCTAAGGAAATACAAATGTTATTATGTTAACTTTCATTGAATGCCACTTTCTAACGACTAGCTACAATACTTTGCCAAAAGATGTTTAATCTTAAATCTAATCTAACTTCCTCTCTCTCTTTGCTCCAATTCTTTCCTGTTGTTTTATAGAAACCAGTGGAATATGAAGGGGTGGTGGTGGAATAAAAACCTAGTAAAAGTGGCTGCATCCTTCTGGGTTGCAATTTGGTTCCATGCATTATTAATTATTTGACCAGTATAGCATCAGCTCTTCAGAACTCAATATAAATGTAAAAGGCTCACCTTATCAGTCATAATCTAAGAAGCAGCAGTAATGCAATTCTTACCATTTAGCACTTTGTGGCATGTTGAAAAGGAATAGGATATTCATCTGCTAAACTTTCTGAAATGTAACACAAAGTGAGGAAGTATTTTTCCCTCTCATATGCGAAATGCTGTAAAAAGAGACGAATTTGCATGGGTTTAATCTGGGGTTTAAAAGGTGGACGTTTTTCCATTTGTGAAGAAGGTTAGCATCAAGGAATGAGTGAGTCTGCATGAGGAACCGGTCCAACAGCAACAAACAGAACGTGGTTTGCAGAGTTGCACTTACAAGAGAAAAGAGAAGAAATAGCCAATGAAAACTCTAAGCATGCTAAAGCATAAGAACATTGCTAACAGTAAAAAGTCAATGGTAATGTAAGTAAAGTTTTTATCATTGAAAAATTAGGTTAGTTTTGGTTCTAGATATCTTCTCTGATGTAAATTTTAACTTTGCTGTTGTAGATTTCTATTTGTTTATTTAAGTAATCAAAGTTGAAACTGCCTGGATTTCTTTCTTTCTTACTTTTCATTTTTCCATGGGATGTTTTTACCTGTGAAGTTTGTCAGAGTTAAGTTAGCTTATTAGTCATGTTACATTATCATCAGTAACCAAGTTATATATATAGATATTGTTATACTTTCTTGTCTAATGCTCTAAAACAAAGAAGCCTTGTAATGTGTGAAATCATTTTCTGTTGAACTACAGTATTTGTGCATGGTCACTTTCTTCACATGAAAGCTCACGTTAGTAAATATAGGGCTGTAATCCTATGCCCTGTTACCCAAAGGTAACCTCCACAGATCTCAATTGGACTTACTTCTGAGCAGACACATGTAGGATTGCACTGTATTTAAACAAACATTTGTTTGGCAGTTAGTCATAATAACAATATTTTAAATTATCAATGCAAAATGAAATATGAAAATAAAATAAAAGCCTATATTATGCTCATAAGGACCACAAACGCATTAGCTACCAAGGAAACTTAAAGTTTATAGTACAATTTATTACACAGAGTGGAAGTACTATACCTGTGATTTCATAGCAGGAAATATGATTTCTTACACTAGGTATCATGTTAGTTTTTCCATTATGCTGAAAAGTGTAGTATGGACATCGAATTCTGTACTGAGATAGGTGTATGTTAATCATTCACTTTCTGTTCTTCTACGAAGTTTTTTGGAAGGGGGAAACAAATCCCATAAATCTTGATGACACCCATATACAGACTTATAAAAATATTTGCGCAGGGGACATTTAGGAAGTGATCCATTCAAACTTAAGTACTCTTGAAGTCACACTGTTATGAATGAGAGAGGTTTAAGCATATGCATATGTGTCTCATTTAACTCAACAGCTCTTTAAATGCCTAGCTTTAACTAGTTCATGGCTATAAAATATAGGCACATTATTAAGGGCAGGGAAATTATAGTAAGGCTATTATCAGATTGGCCGCATAGCTTTCTGTTTAGAATGCTGAGTGTAAGGGATTCTTTTTTCCAGAATCTTTGTATGTGTTTTAATGGTTTTTAATTTTGTGAACTGCCCAGAGAGCTTTAGTTATAGGGCAGTATAGAAATGTAATACATGAATGAAATTAATCGCATTTGAGTTTTTAAGCTATATAATTGGATACTGCTACTAGCATATTCTTTCTCAATTTACATCACATATGTGCTCTATATGTCACTTTACAAACATATCTGATAGAAAGCACACAGACAGCAGAATGAATGTCATTTATGTGTATAATTTTGTAGATGTCTTTAACCAGATGTGCTTGTAGGTCTATATCAGTGGAAGTCAGTTTTTCACTTGTTCCTTGAGTTCACTTGTTCCAACATACCAGCCTCACTACTCAATAATGAGACAGGGTGGGGGAGAGATCCAGGGCAATCGTTTTTGAAGATTTACTTTAAAGCTGCTATGCAGGACTTTTTCAAGTCCAGGTGTTATTATGCACTTGTGTCTGTTCAGTTTATATCTCAACCTCTTTTGTTTGCAAAAAAACATATGAAACGGAATAATCAGTCTTTTCCTACCTTGTAATCTGTGCTTGTTTTCATGCAATATACTGATTTTCTGTCTATCCTTAAGTTATATTGCAGTTTATTCTCTTATCCCAGAACTGAGCCCTGTCTCTAGAATATTTCACTCTAGTTTGGAGACAAATTAAATCTATTCTCTTTAGTACATTGTTCCTTTATAATATGGAAATAATTGTTCAGGATTGTCAGCCAAAAATGTTAAAACACCCCTATCACGTCATGAGCTGATTCTAAAAAGAATTACTCTTTCAAATATTCTGCATTATTCTTTCTCTTTCTTGAGCCCTTGGGGCATACTGCAGTGTATTGTCAATCTTCTCTCTACATGTATGCAATCTAAAATGTCCTTTTCTGCTTGAAGAAAGGATGAGCTTCTTAGAATCTTTTTTAGCACTTGGATCTTGATAAAATGGTTGAGAGTCCTGGTGTGTTGAATTCAAAAACAGGGAGTTTCAGAAGTGCATTTCAATCAGTGTAAGAAACAAGGTGCTCTTTCATTGTTAACTTACCATTTTATTCATGATGCACAAAGAACCAGCATGATAAAATAACATTTGGATTTTTTCTTCTGAAGATAATCAGTAGATGAGGTTCGGTCATTAATAATGAAATCTTGTAAGTTGGTTCATTTCTAGTGTGTGTTTCATAATACAATGTGGCACTAGCAATTTAGAAAAGATTTCAATCAGGAACTCCCCCCACCTTCTGTCCACGCTATGGGGGAGAGGGGAACATTGGATGTTATATCCTATGCTTAAAATATTGTGAGCAAAAGATCTGGTTATATCAAGAGATGGCTTTTCTTTGACTATTATATCACTTGATAGCAGTTCGAAGTTAGCTTGAACCCATAACCATTTGGGCCATCTTTCAAGCAGTGTCTTAACCACAATATAATTCTAATTTAGTAAAAGGTATTTAAATATATTGCTTAAAACTACAAAAATAAACAAACCTGATTTATCTCCCTTGGCCTTTACACCTTTACATCTCTAGTCACAAACAGCTGGATCCAGAGTTATTCATGACTAGAGTAGACCCACTGAAACCCATAGGGCAATTAATCGTGACTAATGTATTTCCTATTGATTTCAGTGGTTCTATTCTACCCATAACTAAGACCTGTATATAATGATCATTCCTGGGTTGTTTAACCCAAGAATTACAACTGCCGAGCAGGACTGAATGTGTGGGGTACCTTTCACATGCTTCTCACATCTGCTTTCAATCAACAACTCAGTTGCACCCTGTTCCTGGGTTGTTATCATGATGTCCGAATCCAGGAACTATGGGTTGTTCAGGAGTTAAACAACCCAGAGTTAATCCAAACTCCTAAACAACCAAGAATTCTTGAGTTTGGATGTTATGATAATAACCTGGGAATGTGGCATTCCGGGGTTGTTGATTGAAAGCAGAAGCAACGAGCATTCAGGAGGAAGTGCACCCACTTACTTGTTATTGTTATTAAAAACATTTTTATAGCACCACCTTGCCATTTCCAGCATCGTGGCACTTTACAATAAAACACATAAAACAATTTAAACATTTAGCCATTTAAATACAAGAAAGCTTATCATTTTAAACCCTCAGAATCCACATTAAAATTCAAGCCACCACTCTCCCAAACTCTTGTGTAAATAAAAACTCCTTACACAGATGTTTAAAATGGTGCACAGTGGGGACCTGTCTAACTTCTACTGGCAGATCATTCCATAGTCGAGGGCCAGCAACCAAAAAAGCCCTGGCCCCCACACATTCTAATTTGTAGCAGCAGGTTACAAGGAAGAAGGACACTGGGGTAAGGCGGGCACTCAAATAAACAGGGCCTAAGTGGTGCAGGGCTTTATATAGTTAGTAAAACCTTGAAGCGCACCCTAGCAGCCATTGGCAGCCAGTGGGGCACCTGAAGTACGGGAGCAATAGAAGACCATTTTGGGAGTCCTTGACAAGCCTGGCTGCCGCTTTTTGCATGGCCTGTAGGTGCTGGATTTGCCTCAAGGGAAGCCCTGTATATAGCAGGTTGCAATAATCAAGTCTGGTGGTGACCAGGGCATGCAGTGCGGTGGTGAGATTGGCCTCTGACAGAAAGGGGCAGACCTGGTGGAGCATATGTAGTTGGTGAAAACAGCTCCAGACCATGGCCCCCGCCTGTGATGACATGGTGAGGGACTGGTCAAGAATGGCACCCAGGTCTCAAGCCTCTGTCACAATCCTCAGACAGATTCCTGGGAATGACGCTCCTCCGAGCTCCTGCATCCAATCGGACAACCACCGACCTTGACCAACAACTTGGTCTTATCTGGATTAAGCTTCAGCTTACTTCTAGGCATCCAATTACAGATCTCAGCCAGGCACTGAGACAGAACAGTGACCGCCTCACTGAGGTCTGAGACCACCAAGCTGTAAAGCTGGGTATAATCAGTGTAAATATGATACCTCAACCCGTGAGTTCTAATTAATTCTGCCAGCGGCCTCACATATACATTGAACATGAAGTGTGAGAGGATGGAGCCTTGTGGAATTCCACAGGGGAGGGCTGTAGGGGCAGATGCCTGGCTCCAGTCCCACTTGGGTTCTCAACTGTCTGATCAACAATTCATGATCCACTGTGTCAGAGGCCGCCAAGAGGTCCAATAATAGCAAGATGGACAGATGACCTTTGTCCATTGCTAAAAGAAGGTCATCACAGACCATGGCATGGCAATCTCTGTGCTGTGTCCAGGCCTGAAGCCGGATTGAAAAAGATCTAAGAAATCTGAGTCACTGAGAAACAGCTGAACCTGCTTCAGTACCACTTTCTCCACCAACTTGCCAAGAAAAGGAAGGTTGGAGACTGGTTGGTAGTTTGACGGCAGTGATGGATCAAGAGTTGGTTTCTTGAAGAGTGGTGGCACACACAACCCAGAAATTGCCAGTATGTGCTAACCAGGTCTAAGTCTGGATCCAGTCTAATGTCAAGTTTCTCAAACTGACTTTTGAAAACTGGAAATCCTTGAAAGGTTTTACCAAATACATTTAAAACTGATCAAGCAAAGAACACTTGTTTTTATTAGTTTCTTCTGACAGAATCTAAATATTATAATGCATCGTGTTCCGTGCTGGAATAAATGTTTCTGTGGTTACTGAGTTGCTACTTTCAATATTTATTTCATACTTGAGACAGAAATAGAGAAGACATATGAAAGAAAAACAGTTTTACATATCATTTTAGTGGATTGTCAACAAGCTATTAGCAGTATATTGATAACATCTTCACTTTAGGCCACATTACAGACATATTTTATAGTTTCCTTAATTGCACCTCTGCTGGATAAATTCTTCTGGATGAAAAGCACTACAGCAATGCTATATTAGAAGTAATCTGGCGATGCCGTTATTTGAGAACAGCCCATTTAGTATCTGTTGAATGCCTGCAGACATCTTGATATTAAGCCAAAGGAATGCAATTTTAAATTATGCTGCTATTGTTAAAAAAGAATCAAACCAACAGCAAAACCCATCTTCAAACTCTGCATTCTTAGAGCAGCGACAAGTCAGAAGTCAGGAATGTATTTATAAATTTCTCCACCCTGGTAAGTTTAGTTGCTTCCACTTGAAGGAGAGCCCGTCTGAGAGCAACCAGGCAGCATGCCTTAGCACACTTGGTCAAGAATGATAAGATAGGATTCTGAAGATTTCTTGCTTAGTGTTGTGCATATGTGATCTATAATACTAGATGTAATTTTGTAGAGGGATCATCTGTGATCTAGGATAGAAATATCTCATGTTAAAATCAGCATAATTATTTTCAAGAGGGAGAATATAAGGTAAAGCTTTTCAACAGAAACTATTAAAACTCATGAAATAGCCAAACGCTATCCACAATTATGCATGCAAACTGAAATTAACAAGGTTACTGTATATCATAATTTGAGGATAATTTGCCGGCATCCCTTTTGATTGTTTTCTATTCTTGGAATTCAAGATTTCAGATTTGGCATACAAAACTCCAAATGGTAATAAATTATGCAGTGATTAAGTTTATGAAGAAAACTTAAAACATACATTCATTAAAATTCTTGACCAACAGCAAGGCTGACTCCAGGTTTTTGGGGGTTCTTGGGCAAGAACCCTCAGTGGTCTCCAGCTCTCAATAAATCTATCTTCTCACTGCCATTGGCACCAGCTCCTATTGCTCTTCATCCTCTTTTTCATCATTGCTACCACTTACTTCCTTGACAAGCAGAGAGCCAGGGAGCAAGTAGGCAGTGGCATCTCCTCCTCCTCCTCCTCCTCCCCATCATTGCCTGGGCTAGAGTGAAAGGCAGTGGAGATGCAGGTTGCAATGGTGAAGGAGAGGAGCAACTCCAGTGGGCCCCTGCTGTTTGTAGGCCAACCTACCATTGTAGAAGCGGATCTATATAATGCCTGTGGTGTATGCATACAGTTTTTGGCATTTCAAAAGTGTCTAGCAGTGTTTTGACAACTATGGGGATTATATTTCTAGTATTGATTAACATTACCATCTGATAAATATTTCTAGTATTTTTAAGGATCGGTGCAATACAGATTTCCCAGATTGTTCCTTCATCATGCCTAAGGGTGTAGTGCATAGCACTTGACAGTTTTGTTTAGCTTAGCAGAAAACCAGCCATGAGCAGCACCATGGAAAACCCTGGAGAGTTAAAATTTTAATCCTACGAAAGCAATTTTGTAAGGCTATAAAATGGGGGTAGGTTTTCCATCTTTTTTTTCTTCTGAAAGAAAGAAAGCAGGTTTTGACTTTAAAGTGTTGGAGCTTATTTCAGTGCAAAAAAGAACGAACGAACTCCATGTGTTTGGGTATAACCTAATTAGAGTGAAGCAGCTGGAGATGAGATCTTCAAAATGTCATCTGGTTGTTACCACACCTACATAGTCAGAGTGTTTTATTTTAAGACATATTGTTAAAAGGGACAGACATATGTGGCCACCAGAATAAAGTGGAAGGGTTACTGTCACCTTCCTGCTGCATTTTTCCTCATCTGAACTCGTATCAGCTGTTCACAGTGTTCTGCAAAGCTAATGTGGTTTATACTGTCCTACACATGCACAGCAAAGAGCCACATTTTTCTCTTTGGTATGCTCTGCAGAGCAGTGACATTTTGAAGAAGTACCACTTCAAGGGAATTGTGGGATATTCCTCAAACATATATTAAGAACAGGCCCGGCTCAAGGCAGATCGCCACCTGAAGTGGGGATCCGCCGCCCGCATCCTCCTTCCCTCCCAATCTGCCTGCCCTCTCCCTTACTTTTCCCGGCTTACCTAGGCATGTGTGCCTCAGCAGCTTGCCCGCTCCCCAGTGTGCTACCCGTAAGGTGTTTACGCCTTCAGGAGCAGCACTTGCGTGTTGGACAAAGTATTGCTAAAGATCCTGGAACTTCCAGGATCTCTCCCAATACTTTCCCCAACCTTGTGGTAGAGCCAGTCCTGATTAAGAAAAGGTTTGCTTGTTTTCCTTTACCAACTGGAAGTGTACATATTGGCTCAATTCGGACAACATGTTAAGCAACTGAAGGGAAATAACCCACTGACAGTGTGTTAAAGAGGTGGTGATCTACAGACGACATGCTGCAGCAGGCGCTGCAAAGATTCGGTAACCACCCCGGTTGTTAATAATGTACTCGGCTCTGACTGACAGCTCGGCCGCCATTTTCCCCGCTTACCAAACTCCGTTAGTCCTCCAGGAAGTATCCCAGCATACACTGCGGCCGAAAACCATGGGCGCCGCCATTGCAGCCGATGCAGGACATGCCTCCCAAAACCCATTGGCTGCCTCAGTCAGTGGGCGGAACACAGAAGCCTCAGGCAAAGAGGCAGCCAGGAGGAACGGCAGCACCAATACAACTGTCGCACCCCGCGCCAAGCACTGCAATTCCAACGTTGGCACCCACGCCCCAACCCCCCCACCTCCCTCCTGGAGCATCTTCTGCACACACAGGAAAGAAAGCAAGAGTGTGGTGGCATAGAAAACTTTATTCAGCAGGGAGACCAGACATGGGCAATAAGGCACATGGGCACCACTATGCCAGGGCAGAAACTACGGAGAGGACAGTTGCCCCCGGGAAGGGAGGCGGCGGCTGGAAGGCACAGCGGTGAAGAGGGGACGGTCGAGTCCACACCCCCAGGGAGCCAAGCACGGAACGTGCCAAGGGGATGTGGTGGAGAGGGGTGGCACGCCAGGGAGAGATGCCAGTCCACAGATGGAACTACACAGCCGATGCTCACAGGGGGTGGGGGTAACGCAGCCAGATCCTGGCACTGATACTTTCATGCACCCGGGATGCTTCCGCATGGGTGCGATGCTCCCCAACGGGATTCTCGGGGCCCCGCAAAGGCTTGCTGTTCAGCCGTGTTGGGCGGATGAGGGGGGGCTCTCTGGTCACCGCTTCCCCTGCCCTCGTCCTTCTGGGTGATGCGAGGGTGGAGGTGGCGGTGCAGTGGGGGGTCTACTTTGGGGGGGTTGTTGTTCTCCCTGTTGGTGTGGGGGGGCAGCCCCTTGTTCCTGGGCGACTGGGCTTCTTACTTATTCCATCCCCACCTCCCCTCCTTTGCCGTAGTGCCCTTCTGGTGCGCTTCCCTTTCCATTTGGGTGACTGACTGGGCACCCTTGTGAGTGCTTGCAGGAGATGGCCCCTTTTTGAGCTCCATGCCGGCTGCCTGGTGGGGGAGGCGGGCGTCCTGGTTGCTATGGCGGCGATGCCGGGGCTCTGTTGCAACCGCGCCTGAGCGCCCGCCCGCTTTCTGCCGCTCTTGCCGCTCTCCTCTATGGTCTTTTGCGTTAATGTACTCACCTCAGTTGTTTAACCCACGCACCTCTAGAGGCTGAATTCGGACGACACGTTAGTCAATTTACTAACTTTTAAACAACTCGCAAGTGAGTTGTTTAAATCTCCCGCTTAACCAACTGTGGGTTGTCCATCCGTTGTGTGGCTGAATTCGGACGACATGTTGAACTAACCAACTGACGGTTGTTTAACTTAACAACCGTTGCTTAACGTGTTGTCTGAATTGAGCCATTTTCTCTCTGATGATGTAACATCTAGTTTAGTCATTCAGAGAAAGTGCTTTCCCATTGCATCCACTTTCTTGGGAATTACAGGAGGGATAGGAGGGGATGTTGCAAGCTACAATGGTTTTGTTTGGTGTAGGGAACCATCAGGTATGTATTCCTGTGTTCCTGAAATCAGTTTAGTGAGAATATACTGTAATTGACTTTGTAAGAAGTGATTTATTTGACCTTTTGGAACAGCATGTAATTCTGGGATGGAGAAAGTCTGGGGTGCTGACACTGTTGATCGTTATTTATCTTTGACCAGTTGCAGTGATGAAAGCTAATTGAGCACAAATAACCTTGGATCATGAGACCCACAAACAGAATGGGTTGGTGGAAGGTGAGTTTCTCCCCTGCTTCCTTCCCCTTAACCCTCCTAACCCCAAGCCCTCCAGAAAGCTCCTGAGGTTCTGAGGATCTTTGACTCTCAGGAGATTCAGACATGGGCTGTAACTCAAGCAGAAAAGGGGGAAGAAAGGTGTCACCTAAATTAGGTGGAGAAGGAAGGAAAGGAGTAACTGAGAGAAGAATAATAGAGACAAGACCAAAACCTTTTCAGAGAAAGTAGGATTTTTTGAGACGGTGCAATAAAAGGTAAACTATTGAAAGTTTGTCTTATAAGGGAGGAGGAGGGTGAGAGATATGGAGGTGATGAGGCAGCTGTCAGCCAAGAGCAGTGGCACATTGATGTTTTTGCATCTGTGGTGAAATGAGAAGGGTTGAAGTATTGGAAGCTGTGAAACTGGAGAAAGAGAAACCCCATTCAGACATTTGGTTGAATGCCTGAAGGCTTAATGTGCGTACTGGAACAGAGCTGCTCACGCTGGCCTCGCTCTTGTGTCTCCAGGCATGCTGCCTCCCCAGCTCCCCCTGACTTCAGACCTTGCCATGTTGAATCGGCAAGGTCTGAAATGAAGTTCTACTTGTGTTTGCTTGAATGCAAGTAGAACTCTCAGCTTGATTGAGTACCCTGCTTTTATACTCAACCTTAGTATCTGCTCCCTTCTCCTTAGTGCCTATTCTTCCTAATACAGAAAAAGTGGGTATGCTGGGAAAGCATCATTTCCTAAGGTCTAAACTAGACCATGTGGAGATTTGGGAACAAGGTCTCAAGTGGTTTTTTTAAATGACCAGAACAGCCGTGGATAGGTAGCCAATTTAGATCAAAAAGGGTAGTGGTGCATCTTTTCTACTTGCTGTTACCCGGATTTCCCCCCTCGATGTATTAAAATACCAACTACAGCAGGAGAAATAGATAAGCCACAGAGTAAAGACCTACTGGTAAAACTTCTATCAGGCTATATTTATGTTCCTGTTTTAATAAGTAAAGACTATTTCCGGTATCAGTAATTTTCTATATTTTTGTCTTGCAGGTCCTAGCTTGAGGATTTAACCTCATAAAAATTATGGGCTGTAGTTATGGTCAAACAATTTCTTTCCAACTGACAAATACCTTAATGGTCGAAACGTGTTGTATTAGGAAAAAACTATTGGAAAACCAGCATTGTCACTGCCAATTTCTTATTTCTGTATGATTTTATATGTTGTATTAACAACATTTTAAAAATGTTTTTAAAATAATTGTTTATACTTTATATGTTTTATATTTTATTAAAGTTCATTTTACCATAGCCTTTTACAATCTCTAATTACCTAATTATTTCTTTAAACCTATTTTGCTTTTTTTTTTTAAAAAAAAATGTGATCATTTGAAAACCTGGGGAAATTCCTATAAATTCAGCTTTCCGAGGTTTTTCCACCAACTATTAGTAAGATTTGCTAATTTTGGTAAGGTTGGGGATGCTTTGGTACCTGTGTGGTCAAGGCCAAAGAGACAAACTGGTTAGTTACACTCAATGTCTAAAGGTGCATGGACAAAGGGTTCCAAAAGGGCCTGCTCTCTCGTCCCATAAGGCCAAGCAGAGGGAAGAGGTGTGCACCGTTGGGCTCCAGCGTTTAAAAGTAGTTCCCCACAAACCTTTAGACAGTCAGTTCCAATAGAGGGTGCTTTCTCTTGTCCCGTCAGGCTTGTTGTCTGGAAAGAACAGGCAAGGATGGATAGTGTTGGATTTGGCTGCATAAAGGTGCGCAGTGTGGGTGAAGAGGCTTGACATGTAGGTTGAGGGCCTCATAACTACAACATTTGACTTGGCCAAGCAAGGCCAGACTAAAATTTTAGACCCCTAATTACGGTGATGTTGTTCTATCAATTCATAGCAGTCAACACTGAAGATCCCTGCCTCTTCTCCGTCAGATTTTTAATGAATGTTTATGTGGAAAGAAGGTTGGACATGTAGCAAGAGAATGAAAATCCTGCTTGAGGACATACCTGGTAATGAAATAAAAAAAATAGATAACCAAGGCTGCAATCCTAAACATAGTTGACACTCCAAGATGTGTAGGACTTAACTTCTGAATAAACATGTTTAAAAAATTGCCAGCTCAACTTCCTTGGAAGAGAAAGAGAGAGAGAGAGAGAGAGAGAGAGAGAGAGAGAGATTCTAAAATGTAAGGTACTAGTACTATTATTTGAGGTTTATGCTTCAAACCTATAACTAATTTTCCAGGAAATAAACCTCATTGAACCCAACTTAGTTCTGAGTAGATTTACATAGAATTGCATGGCTGGTGTATTTGACTATAACCAATAGGAGAAATACCATTCATATTTAGATGCAAAGGAGTAAATGCAACAAAGATCAGAATATCGGAACTTTGTGGTAACATCACCAAGCCAAATTAATTTAAAACAAAACAATTTAGAATATACTTTTTTTCTAGCTATGCAACTCATAGCCAAATTAAAATGTTCGAAATTATTTTGATTTATGTTTTTTTTTAATTTCCCTAATCAAATCCATTTAAGCTGTTTTATTAAATATTTCATTGCACTCAATGTAGAAAAACTGTTTTGTTTTGTGCTGTTTCCCAGAACATGGAAGAAATACAGACTTTAAACAACTGACAATATTATGTAAATTTTCATTGCTGGAATGGAAATACATAGGACAGTGAAATACACAGGACAACTTTCTACATTTAAATGCAAAACAAAACACGGAAATGAAATGAAATTTTTAGTTTAATCAAGTTTCACGAGTCTTCTGGGAAGACTGGAAGTATCTGAAAAAGAGCCCTTGGGGCCTGCTAGGTTTAAGTATGAATTTTTCAGTCTGTTCATTGTGAAGTGGAGTGCTACATTTTGTTGAGAAACAAAATGAAGACTAGCAAGTGACATCTGTGTTTAAATTCAATAACAGCTGAACAGGGAACTACCAACGGGAGGAAAAGGCAGTTGGACAGCTGTCAAAGTGTGTGATTGGTTAACCCTGTCTGTATCATTGGGTAGAGTTTTAAAAACTTGCCCCCATTTCCAATTGGATGCAGTAAAGAAAATGGTTGATCTCAACTGCTATGCAATTTATAATTTAATCCAAAATATTTTCCTGCAATAGTTCCGACATATGAGCTTCAGCATACCCCAACAACTGCCACCCTTTCTATACCATTCCTGCCCAAGAACTATTATGAGCATTTGCAAAAAATCTTGTGGGGAAGGAGACAGCAGTAGCAATTGAACAATTTACAGTTGTCAAATCTTTCTTGAAAACATTTGACTCATTGATAGAATAATTACTGTATTGGGCTATCACCTACATATAAAAGAAGCAAAAAGACTTGGGATGTTTAATATATTGCTCTTGTCAATCAGTCTTGAAAAATGATGAGACTTCTAGGAGTGAAGTACCTGCTCTGTTCTACTTGATGTCAAAACATTGGACAGAGTTGCTTGCATTTACACGTAAACCTATTGAATGAGGGGGGAGCAATGACCCCACTCTTGCTTTACTCACATATGATACTCGCATGATTTAGAACCCTGATCGTGAAGGGTGCTAAATCATATAGGAGCCATCGACTGTGCATAGCAAGCTCCCTGCTTCAGACTTTCCCCCACAATGCATGGAAGATGATGGAGCTTGACCATCAGGATATGAGAGATTGCTTGGGGTTGGCAAGTGTAGCCCCATTCTCCCCTTGATACAGCAGGAATCACGTTGTTGTTGTTGGTGGTTTGAATAACCCAAAACATAACTATATTCACCCAGAGTTGTGAATACAATTAGGTGAACAATGTGTGCATCTGCATATCCTAATTTAAGGGAGATGTATCTCCAGATTTAAGTGAAATGTTATATTCTGGGAGAATTATGATAGAACACTTATGTAAATCTACATTAACCCTAACAAATCATTCATCTCTGACAAAGTGTAACTGAATTCAAATGATTTGTATTAATGCTCCTAGAAAACTAATTTCTGAAGAAGAAAGAAGAAATGGCTGTTCTTTATTTCATTGCCAAATCCTAAATGCAGGCTTCTTGTTTAGAAGTTACTTCATAGTCGTGCAGGGGCCCTTTGTGGGAAATTGGGAGGGGGGGAATCTAAAAATGACTGACATTGCAAGAAATGACATTGAGAGGTTATAGAACGTTGCTTTTATTTATTTTTATTATGGGGTGTTTGAGTGAACTAAGACTATGCTGATGTCTTTAAAGTTACATATCCCTTGAGATCAATTACAAAGTTCACAGGGTTGTTTTTATTTTTCTTTCTCTTGATGCCTTTTTAATGAGGCCTCCTAGTAACCAGCAAGCATTATACTTTCTTGTATTCCTGTCTGCCGCCTTCAAACATTTATTACTAATCCATCGGGGAATTAATTTATAAATTAAATATTAGAAAAAATTACTTTTACAAAATAGAAGTTGTTGGGGTGGGGGATCGTGTATAATTTTCATTTGGGGAATGAAAATGTTATTTGCTAATGGAAATGCTTTTAAAATTGCTCTTTAAAAATGTTTTATGACTTTATTTAACAAAAATTGTAAAAGTGGTATTTTAGAGCACATCATCGGCTTTCTGGTTCAGTTTACTAAACTATGCTTAGAAAAGTGCTAATCTTTGTTTAGAATTCTCAGTAGATAAAAGCCAGTGTGGCCACAACCTACCAGCTAAGATTAGTCATTTGCATCTTGACAACAGAGTATGGATACCCAACAGTGGGGGCTGGATTGGGAAATGGATCACAAGTCCACTGGCTGTCATTCTTAGGTCCTTGAGTGATGTCACAGATAGTTTGGGCGACTAGGGTAACGGGGAGAAGAGAGATTTTTAAGAATGCTATTTTTGTGAAAGTAGAAGTGTAAATATCGGTTATGCCTCATGGTTATGCCCCGTGCTAACTTTTTTTAAACTACAGTCAAACACAGACAGGTGATGCTTTCTACCTACAGTAGGTGACAATGGCATCTGCTTACATAGCAGTGAACAATATTTTGTTTGTTCGCCTGAACAAACAATGTTTGAAAATGTTGGAAAGCAGCAACGTAGATTGCAGGTCAGAATAAAACTTAAAGTCTCCCAAAAATGTTTACCTAAAGCAAGGAATTACAAAATAAAACAAGGAGGCAGGACATGTTTTCTGAAAAAGTGAGTTCTTGGGAAAACTTAACAACATGTAAGGAAGGCAGCAGGGTGATGATGAAAATCTGTGGCTTTTGTTGTTGTTTAAAAATAATAACTTAAGGAAATTGTTTTCCATGCCTACATTGGGCCACGTAAGGGCAAATTTCCACAGTTGTTTTTAATGGAAAAAAGGAGCCCTTCTGTTCATGGGAGGCTTTTCCTGGTTTCAAACCAATTTACTTCTGATAGTCACTTGCAGCAGCGGTGCAAGATATCCTGACCACCCAAAGCCTGGAGGATGCATGCTGCCACTCCACCCATTGCTACCACTGCTGCCTACCTGCTTTCCATTATTCCTCCCCCCCCAATCCTGAATGAGAGATTGGGCAGGCAGCCTCCCTAGAGCTGCCCAGGCCCGAATGCTGTACTTTGAGGGGCTCTTCCTGAAAGCAAAGCACTGTAA
Organism: Anniella stebbinsi; assembly: GCA_029215795.1. NCBI lineage: Eukaryota > Metazoa > Chordata > Lepidosauria > Squamata > Anniellidae > Anniella > Anniella stebbinsi. Next base: position 137,883,701 of record JARDYH010000005.1, on the reverse strand, counting down.
GGTGGCCCTGGAGACTGCCTATATATGTGAATAGCAGTAATAAGTGAGAAAGAAATGGGATCTTTCATTCCATTGTCCCCATTTGTTAAGCAATAGACAACATAATTGAGGAATACTGCAACGTTATAACAACAGATAACATGAACATTTTTTAAAAAATAGGGAAGTGCTACTTTTCTCAAATCTGCCATCTAATCAGATATGTTTAAGCTTTTAGAAATGAAAGGGAAAACTCTTAACAAAATGTAGGCGCATTGTGACCTCTTTTGGTGTCCAAAGGCAGTCATGATGCTGCCCTCTCTTGACTCTTGCCTGCCCCAGCAGCAACTACTGCCACTGTCCTTCTCCTCACCTTCTCCCCACCCAGCAACCGCCATCTCCATCCATCTTCCACCTACCCATGTACTTCCTGGCAGTGGTGCTTCCTCCTCTTTTTACCTTTCCCTTGCTCATCACCCCTGGTTGCTACCACAGCCTCCTCCTTCTCTTTCCCTTCACTATTCCCCCTTGCTGCCTCCTTTTCCTCATCTTCTCTTACCCTTCCCATTCCCCTCTGTCCACTGCTGGCCTCCACTCTTCCCCCTGGCAACCACTGCCTGACAATCTCGCTCACCATGAGGCGTCCTTTCTAGTGAGGCATTCTGGGTGAGCTGGTCTTGGAGGTTGACTTTGCCATGGCAGTACAGATGATCCCCAAGGCCACTTTACTTGGAATACCTTTCTATGAGGAAGGACCTCTCCAAGCAAGGCATTTGGGACGGATGGGCTCTTTGTAGAGCCTCACCAGCCACTTTTCTGTTATGGAATTTGCTGCAGCATAGAAGCTGCTACCAAAGAGCCTACATGACCTCAGATCTAGCTCTGAGGGTTTCTCAGAGTTAGGCATTGGGTAGATGTTACTGTGCAGAGTTGTGCTAGACATTCTCAAGGAGGAGAGTGCCCAGTGTGGCTCTCCAAGGTGCTGGTCAGATCGATGTCTCATTCTAAGAACCCTCAGAGCTAGGCAGTGGCCTGCTGCTCCATGCATGGTCCTCCTGGCAGCAGAGGTATGTGTGTCTGTGGCTCTCAGCACCATCTAGGTGAACCCAGAGTCTGCTGGCTGCCATCACCATCTTCAGCAAGTGTTTGGCAATCCCAGAATTTGGTGACCAAAGCGGCTGCCCTGTTCACTCACCCCCATCTGCTCTAGAAACATCCCTGCCAAATTGAACATTCAGAAAAACCCAACACATTTTTCACATGATGCCCTGGGACTAGAGAGCTGAAGGCAGCACATTCGGACCAGGGCCACTGGGAGGCTGCATCCTCTGCCTCTCGGGAAGAATATCATGACAAGAGGAAGTCAACCTGAACCATCCATCAGCCAGAAAAGGAACTGCTGCTTTAATGCTTGTTTGTCTTTCCCTTACCTTTTGAATCATGTCTATTAGTTTGTGATTGCCTTATCTTTCAATATCTATATAGCACTTAAAAGTTAGGTGAGTTAGAAATGTCAATAATAATAATAATAATAATAATAATAGCAATTATTCCGTTAGTCACATCAGTCACCGGCATCACATCAAAAAACTATATGGAAAACCTTCAGAAACTGGCCCTACCAAAATACATCCACACCAACATCCAGAAAGCAGTCATACTTAAAACATACTCAATTATCAGGAAATTCCTGAATCAGTAAAAGACCGCATGACCTGGCAAAGCCTGTCATGTCTGTCTAGCAAAATCGTCATAAGTGAGAAAAGAGACAATAATAATATCATCATCAGCTGCCTGTTGTCATAGAATAGGGTCATAGTTGTCATAGAATAGAGTTTTTCAGGGTACAGTCTTGGAAAGGAGCTTCCTCTGTAAATGGAGGTAGATGTATTCATCTGTCTTCTTGCAAAGGGGCTGGTTTCAGAGACTGGATTCCTGCAAAACTGTGTGTTTTCAGGAAGATGAAGATTTAAAGCATATTGTGGATAGATAGGGCTGGCTTTGAAGAAGGGTCATTTTCTTTTAATTCGTTTGGGAAATTATCTGTTAACCTGATATTTTCTTGTTCAAAATTATTTTTTTAGCCTATGAATGCAAAAGCATACTAATGACTGTTAGTGTTCAAACTCACTGGACTGGAAATGTAAAATATGTAATAATTCATCCCACCTTGTGTCAGAGGCTAGGATTTAATATTCTGATCATTTGAGTTCAGTGGGAACATCTTGAGAAAAAGAGATGGAAATCTTAAACTATATTTCTGTACTTTACAGCTTTTCCTCTTACCAGTTGTTAATCACTCTATTTGAAAAGGACTTCACTTTGTGCTTGTTTTCACAACTTGTCTTGTAATAGCTGATCCATTCTTTAACTCAGCCATCTGTCAATCACTGAGTGTGCTGTCATAAAGTAGCTCCTTTATTGTCTGATTCAGCTAGTGCTAACAGTGCTTCTGATTATTTCTCACAATTTCTCATGGTATGGAATGATTTTTCTTCCGTAAATACCTGTAAATGTATCCATTGTAATCCAATATAAGCTAGTAAAATTACATAATTTCTAAAAAATGATTGGCTTAAGCATGTTGGAATGCATCCTGAATGACATTCAATTCATACAAGAGTTGCCTTAATCTTGTAAAATATTCTCAATTTGTAATCTACCCCCTCCCGCCAATCCCAACTGAATGCAGCTTTGAGTCATAAGAACATAAGAGCCATGCTGGATCAGACCAAGGGTCCATGTACTCCAGCACTCTTTACATACTGTGGCCAACCAGCTGTTGACCAGGGCCCCACAAGCAGGACATGGCACAACAGCATCCTTCCACCTATGTTCCTCAACAATTAGTATATAGGTTTACTGCCTCTGATACTGGAGTCTGTGTATTACATTTTAAAACCTCCCAATAACTGAAGTTTTTGTCGGTATGTCAAGTGGTGCTTTAAAATGTGTTTCAATCCTGGGCAAGCAAAAACTGAAATCTGTTGCCCTCATATTCCATGCATTAGTTAGTTAGTTAGTTAATTTGTAGACTGCTTACCGTATCTGAAAAGATGATCAATGGCTTATATTCCACTTGCTGGGTTGCACATTGTCCACACTGGGTGAGCAAACCAGAGATCCATATTCCAAAATATCTATACTATCATACTTTCCCCTTTTCAGCCACACACAGAATTGGGTTTAGAACAGGAGACAACAACAGTGACCTACATAATGTCAGGTTATTGCCTATCTTTTGTGCATTCCCTTCCTGATGTAAGGCAGATATTACTGTAATACGTTTGTCGTGCAGTTAATCGGGACTATAGGGACATAAGAGTCTTGCTTAGGACTCCATCCAATTGCAAAATTTGCATCACGGATGATGTACTGTAATTCTTTCTCTTACATCTCTGCTTTCACTCTTTTCTACAAGGAAAGAAGTCCACTTCAGTGTGTACCCATATCATTAGTGTACTAATTTCATGAAACATCATGTAGTTGGGAAATTTAAGATGTCTTCAATTTATAAAAAAACAAACCATAACTTATCTGTTGAAAAGCATTTTAATTCAGCTATTTAAAGCACAATCTATTTAAAAGCATGTGGATTCAGAAATACACATGCAGGTGATAGTGTGAGAGTTCTCCGTTATCAAATGGCAAGCATTCCTGGATTGTGCTAACATGTGGTCCAACTAACAATGAAGCATAGTGTAGTACCATCCTATTCACTGGTTATTTCTACAGCTGCTGTACCCTATGTTGAAAAATGACTGACTTGGTTTCTTAATTGTAAAGCAGAACTGTAAAGGTCACCATAAAGCATCTGCTATACTAAGCCATGCTTATGAATAACTGGGAGATTACGATAACATCAACCCATTCTTATTAAATAATAGCTGCAAGGAGGCATTGCAGTGCATATATTCAGCCACTTAACTCTTGCTACTTTATTTTTTTGGAAGCAAATTGCTCACACAGATGTTGCCCTAGGACAAATAAAATGGAATAGCTGTGATAAATCTCATTTGTTGTGAGAAAATAAATTTATATAGACTGCACAAAGGGTCCCTAATTAATCTAATAGAATTCTTTACATAGTGAGGACAACAGAAGACAAAAATCATAGTTATCTATCAAAGACTTGGAAAATTTGTCACAGAATACAAATAAAATAAAAATCTTTCCTATGCAAAATAATTTTCAATTACCCTACATGGTTTGAAACGTATCCACCCTCACCTTACCGTGCAGTTGAAATAGAAAATGATACAAAATGCATCATATTATTCATGACAGTTTCAAATTGTAATCCTTTCAAACAAATGTGAAGGCTTCCTTTGCTCCCACAGGTTTTATCCCTTTGTACACGTCGTAGATGATTCTGAAGCAAATGTTCCTTTATAAATCCCAGGCTGATTTCTCCTGTCATGGATAGACAGTTCTTGAAATGAATATATATTCTTTGATTTACTGTATTCTGGATTTTTGTAAATATTTCTTCTCTTGAGGAGATGTTAGAACTGTGTATGTTTGATTACATTATCATATTCAAAGTGGGTGTACGATTGGGTTATTATGCATTCCTGACATCCAGGCATCCTTCAGGCAGGCAGTAGCTACTTTTGTAATGAACCAAAATAAACATAATACATATGGGTTATTCTGCCCGCAGACTAACTCTCACACTCTTTCAAGGATGTTGGACATTTTTACTGTGGTAAATTGATTGATTGATTGATTACATTTATATACTGCCCCATAGCTGAAGCTCTCTGGGCAGTTTACATAGGATTAAAACAATTAAAAATATACAAAAAATTAAAACAGCAAAAACATACAACATACACACAATACACACATACATTTAAAACCACTGCAACAACCCAAAAAGCTATAAAAACAAAAACAAATCTAGGCTCCTCAGATATTGCCAAATGATTCAAGGATAAAGCTAGAATGACATACTTGAATATGGATTTGAATGTAGTTATATCTAAGATAGGAGTTTTAATATAATTATCATCAGTTTGTTCAAAAATATTTCCATTCTGTCTTCTTTCAGCAATTTCAAGCAATTTGTAGAATTTCACAAGCAAAACTGAGCTGGTCATAGCAGGATTTAGGAGATTATTATTAGCAGCAGGGAAGATTAAACCAAAGAAGGTCGGGTGCTCTATAGACCAGATTTATGGTGCAAATTGTAGAGTGGGTTCATATATAGAGATAGAAGTATTTTACTTGCTACCAACTCTGAAGGGAACTCTATGGGTCAAAGGAGGTTTTCCTGTTCTTTAAAGCTGCTGACTCTGGACTGGGTTCTCAGCCTGAGTAATTCATCACTCAGGCATGGATAAGAAAGTCTGGGAGTAGACAGATCTACTCCCAAATGAACTATCACTGCATGCCTGCTTGATCACCTACCTGCTTGCTTGCAGACCACCAGCCTGAGAGCTTACATTGCATGCTGTCATTGTACTACACTGGCTCAATGTGCCTCATTGTATGGTATGATAGTCTATTGTACTGAAGAAATTCCTGGAACTGGAATGGAATTGTGCCAGATTCAAGTAAATCCTGATCCATTTTGATGTAGTTCTGATATTGGCAGAAATGGAGCTTAACTGATAATCATGATGGTTCAGGTATTGTTCTGCCATGAAAACTCAACATGGTAGGTTCATGGATCTTAGCCTAGCTTGCTGTATGTTTGTGAAAACAAAACGAGTAAGTATATATGGTCACTGGTTTGACATGGATAGATTTTAGCCTTGTTGATACAACAAATGACCAAACGTGGAGGAGAAATAGAATCACAGTGGTCATCATTGTCCATGATCCACACACATTCACTAGAGCACGGGCATGCAACTGGTGCCCTCCAGAGGTTTTGGACTACATCTCCCATAAGCTCCAGCCATCATTGCCAGAGATTTTAGGAGTTGTAGTGAAAAATGTGTGGAGGACACCAGCTTGCCTACTCTTGCACTACAGTCTAACCTTTCCTCCACTCAGTCTGTACAGTATGTATCAGTGTAAGGATCCTATTCTTTGCAGGGTTTCTGATTGAACGTACAAAGCCTATGCAGGTACATTGTTTTCTGACAGTCTTTTAAACATGTGTAGGTTGTGGCAGAGCCTGTTGTTACATGTTCAGCAAATGAGCATTGGTAACATAAACGGGCTGTACTGACTAAGAAAGCTGAGTCACAAATTCTTTGAAATATTCTGGGATGCCTGTTGATCCTATAGTTTCAGAATTGTATAACAAAATTTTGAAAAATCTTATTTTATCAGAACTATCTTGCTATGTAAGGGTTGGATACAGTTTTATGCTGAATGAACTGTGTGGGCAGAAGTGGACTTCCCTGCTCCTTCCCACGGCAGCCCTCCAGCCCACTGAAAATGGTACACATTTTCGTATTTCACCAGATTTCTGTCTGGGAAACCAGCCAATCAAACCCCTTATCTACGGAATATCCGGGAAGAACGCCAGCAAACTTGACTGTTTTGTTTTTATTTATTTGCAAGAGATTAACCTCAAGCCTGCATGGAATGCCAAACTTACAGAGTAAGACAGTAAAGTCCAAGATTCCCCATTCAGGGTCCAAGGTAGTCAGGGGCTAGCAGATATCTCACAAGTCCAGGGTCCAGAGTCCAGGGTCAAGCCAGAAAGTCCACAAAGTCCAATTGTCAAAGCCAAGGGTCAAGCTAGATATTCAGGAAGTCCAGGGTCCACAATCCAAAGTCAAGCCGGGTATTCAATCCACAGTCTATGAGCCGAAAGCAGGCAGGAATGCTAGGAGCCGATAACATCGGTTGTTCCCAACGAAACCACTGCTTCCCCCTTTGAGCCTTTTATGTCTTGCCTGAGCTTGTCCTCGCCCCTTCCCCAGCTGTTCCATATTCCTTAAGCAATCTCATTTAAGGCTTGCGTCTGCTGTGCTGTGTTTCTGCAATCTCATACTATGTCTTGTTGGACGGATTTGCTCCGCACGCTTCAGACGCCACCTCTGCTGGGGACTTAAAGGACGAAGCTCTTCAGGCCCAGAATCTTCCTCGTTGTAGACGGGGTAGAAGAGGGTGGCTTTCCTGGGGCTTTTCTGAGGAACCTCCATGCCCTTCCTCCTCCTCTGGTAAGTCCTGGGGAATGGGTGAAGCTGCAGTCTCTGAAACTTCTTCCTCAGAGGAAGATTCTTCAGCTGGAGCCATGACACACATAGACATAAGAGCCACTGCTGAATTGGGTGAACTGTGTGTGGGGGCGATCCCCCCAAAAAAGACAGAGGAGCTTTCCTCAAACAGAGCTCTTCCTTTCACTGAAAATTTATTCCTCTCATGGGAGGCAGATCCTGGATCCAACACCATATTTGTTGGAAAATTGATTTTATTTGCAATGAATGGGAACAACATACGTCAAGAAAACATACATCCATGTGTCTGGCTCTGGTGTAATGTTTTAATATGATAGATAGATAGATGATAGATTAGATAGATAGATAGATAGATAGATAGATAGATAGTTAGTTAGATAGATAGAAGATCGTATTTATATGTTTTGCTTTCATTTAAGGAAAAGAAAGAAAATGATTGCCATGGTCTCACCAAGTTGTCTGTGTGCCTGCCATTTCCTCTGTGTGGAAGAAGCTGTATCTTTGTAGCTACCCTGCTTTCATCTGTGAAGCATGTAGAAAACTTTTTTTTTCTGGAGTTACAAAGAAAAATGTTTATGTGAACAAAGTCTTATTTAGGTCAAGACTTTCCTCTTCTCTCAGGCATTTGGCAATATCTGAGGAGCCTGGGTTTGTTTTTTGTTTTTTGTAACTTTTTTGGGCTGTTATAGCGGTTTTGAATGTATGTGTGTATCGTGTGTATGTTGTATGTTTTTGCTGTTTTAATTTTTGTATATTGTTTTTAATTGTTTTAATCCTATGTAAACCACCCAGAGTGCTTTGGCAATGGGGCGGTATACAAATGTAACAAATCAATCAATCAATAAATAGTGCCAATGCTTGGCACAATAAAACACAGTAATTTGTATTGGATTTAATATTCTCAAACTTTTCTTACCTTTTTTATAGCTTCATTTTAAATTTATTGCTTCATGAACATTGATTTTAATTTTACGAGAATAAGCACTGTAAACGTTCTCTCATCCTCATTTATTACTGGCTCCTATGTTAGTATCAGAGCAGTTTCCCTTTATTTCCTGAATGGGCTGATTAATATTGTAGGTTTATCTGGAGACTCATTTGTCAGGTTATTCAAACTACTTTGTTGGTAATCTTCAATCCATTTCTTGTTCAAAACACTTTGGTGTGCTTTCTGGTGTTATGATTTGCAATGAAGAGCCTATGTCCCAACATTTACTATGATCTGTTGTGGTGAACAGCAGGATGTTATTTATCTTGAATTTTATAGGTGGTGTTAGTAAAACCACATTCTGGAATCAGTTCTAGCTTTTATCATTAAATGTAATAACAGTCTACTTGCAGTTAGGTATTTCTGGTAGCCTGGTGCCATAAAATGAAGGGGGTGATATTTTAGTACTGACCCTTGAATAGGGATGGATGAGAATTTAGTTTCAGTTTTGTTTTGATAAGAATTTACAGAAATTCACAGATCTGGTCATATTTGGGAGAGAAAGATGTAAACAATCCAAATGCAGGAAAATGTGAAACTGACAAGATCATCCTTCTCCTCCTGTGAAATAGGCTTCCCTTCTGTGCATTTTGTCAATGTGGGTAGTTGATTATGTTCACTGATTTAATCTGGTATTGTGTATGGAATAAAAAATTATGAAAAGTGTCAGGACATTCTGCAAAACCTTACTAAGAGTCTAGTACATTATAATTCATTAGAAAATAGGTGGATGCATATCCTTTCCTTGCTTTATCTCATTGATTGTCTTTAAAAACCTTATCCAGGTGAAACCACCAATTTCCAGGCTATTTATACAGAAACCTCAGAATCATGTATAGCTCTATTTTATTTCCATTTAGTTGGCAGCTACCTTGACTGCTCTCCAACAGACAACACCCACCCCCCAAGAAAGAAAGAAAGAAAGAAAAAAGGAAAGAAAGAAAGAAAGAATGTACTCAGTCCTTTAGCTTATATAGATTTATACATGGGTAGTTTCTCTGAGATATACTTGACTTTTTAATAGTGTAAATGAGTGCATATTCAACTCATCCAGGTAATTTCTTCCATTCTCCAAAAACATCAGTCTCTCTTATTGAATGAATTCTTTCCCCATTTTCAGGACTAGCCAGACATGATACAAGAGCTTGCCAGCTGTTAAATAGAGAACTACTCCTTAAAGTTACTTGAGCTTGTTGATTTTCCTAACATTGGCTCTTCACTGCATGCTGTACTTTGCGGAGTGTGTCCTGCTGTGATGTATTGCTCTAGTAGGGACACGATTGAAAGCCATTTCTTCACAAATTCAGCCACAGTCCTAGACAAGCAATATGTACTGCTTCCCATGCCCCCTCTCATTATCATGTTCTCCATTTGTTACCACATCTATTACTCCAATTTGCTGTAAAGATATGGCAGATTTAGGCTAAAATTGAACACTTCCTGCTTTCAGCAATATGATACAATATTGACCCACTTCCATATAGTTAATTGGCATCCAGCATTGTCATGTACATATCTAACAGTATTATTTAATAAACCAGAGTGATATAGATAATGTAAATTTCATTTTGCTGGACATGATGTAAATAAAAGTAGACTATATGTTTTATAATTTTATGTTAGTTTTTTATATGTAGAGAATCCAGTCCACACTAAAAGTTCTGTATGGAGTGGAATAGAATGAGCCAATATGATTCCCACTTCTGTGCATGTATAATTTATTTATTTATTTATTTGCAATATTTATATAACATTCCCCATTCAGAATTTCAGAGCTGTGGACAAAATAAAATAGAATAAAAACAGAATAAAACATATTACATGTAGATTTAAAAGCACTGAAGTGCAAAATAAACATGCCAGGGTTGTATGTGAAACATATCTTAGAACCTTGCTCTGCAGATTTTATCTCCTTTGTATCCCAATTACCTGGTCTGTGAATTTTATACACCTTGTCTTTCCAGCCTCCTAAATCTGCTTCCTATGCAACCTTGCCTTCATCCCTGCCTTTTGAGTCTTGCATTAGTAGATACAAACGTGTGCAGTTTCCAGACTATACTTGTTCCTGCAATGTATATTGTGCCAACTACTGTAAGTCTGGCAGTGATCAGGGAACATGTGTCCTTTCTGCCCAGTGACCATCAGCTCCATTCCATACCTAGAATTATATGATTCTTTGTTTCTTGGTTTTTTTAAATCGGATACTAAAAATATGCTCACTATCTAGAAAACATAATCTCTCTAGGAGTATGCAAAAATAAAAAATCAAATGCTTTGGCTGGGAAAGAATAACAGGACAGTTACTTGACTGCGTTGCTGTAGATTCTCTCCCCTCCTCCCCACTTTTCACCTTTTAGTGGCACTACTATAGCTTCTCACTAGGAATAACACAGCCATCATTTAGTCATACATCATGTTGTCAAATGTTCTTTACCTTATCACATTTTGTGCCAGGAGTGTTGAGTCTTTTATCTGGTCCTGTATCTCTAACCTTTCTCAGTGTGAGTGACCATGCCAGGAGCAAACATTTATACTGCTATTGATTGGCTTGGTTTGTTGAGGCTCTATATTATTATACCCAAAGAGAAACAAAATGTTCCCAATGTGGCCTCTCAGTTGTTATATGTCATTAGAATTTGCAGTTCATTTTTTGCAGTTTAAAATCCTTACTTAGTACTGATGTTTATTTATTTTATTTATGAAAGGGACATTTGATTAAAGGAAATACATTGGGTGGGGTTTAGCCCTATTACAAAGTTGCAACGTATTACGAAGTTATTTACTTTTTTTATTTGTACCCCACCTTTCTACGAAAAATAGCACCAAAGGTAAATTACCAAAACATTTAAAATGACTACAACAATAAAATAATACAATAAAATACAATAAAAACATAACAACGACAGAAAATATATATATATATTAAAATCAGCACCCGACCAAACAGACCTACTTACAGGCTAAAGGCCTTCTTAAATAAAGTAGTCTTTGCCTGCCAGAAGAAGGACAACAGAGAGAGAACAAATCTTGGCTCCCTTGAGAGGGAGTTCTATGGCTCGGACTGGCCACTGAAAAGGTCCTCACCAAACGTGCCTCTGAAGGCAGCAGTCTCAAAAGAAGAGCCTCTCCAGAAGAGCTTAAGAACTGAGCAAATTCGTATGGAAAAAGGCTGTCTTTCAGGTAGCCTGGTTTCAAACCGCTTATTATTATTATTATTATTATTATTATTATTATTTACATTTATATACTGCCCCATAGCCAAAGCTCTCTGGGTGGTTTACAAAAATTAAAAACATTGAACAATTAAAAATCAATATACAAAATTTAAAACCATAAAAGCCTAAAAACAAACTACATATCATTTACAGTTTGAAAAGTCATAACCAGCACTTTGAATTCAGCCCAGAAATAGATCAGTAGCCAGAGAAGCTGTTGTAACCAGAGAGTCACATCCTCCATGAAATCAGGCCCAGTCAACAGTCTGGCATTCTGGATCGGCTGAAGTTTCTAAACAGTTTTCAAAGGCAGCCCCAACATAGAACAAGCTACATTAGTTGAAATGGGATGTAACTAAGGCATGTGTTACGGTGGCTTGACCAGAAATCTCTGGGAATGGCGCAGTTGGTTCACTAGACTCAACTATGCAAATGCAATTCAGTGTACACCAAAACTGTGAGACTGAGTCTTCAGGGGAAGTATAATCTCATCCAGCCCAGAATGTATTCTGATTCCCTGATTTGCCCGCCAACTGACCCAAAGCACTTTTGCCTTGTCTGGATTAAGCTTTAATTTGTTTTCCCCCATCTAGACCATTACTGACATCAAGCACCAATTTAGAACCAGAACAGCTTCCTTGAATATAGATGGAAAGGAGAGAGAGAGTTGGGTGTCATTTGCCATGGCATCAAACAGGAATCCCCCAGCACCACCTTCTGAGATCACCCCTCCAAGAAGGATCAGAACCACGGTATAACAATGCGTCCCAGTCCCATTTCAGACAGCTGCCTCCGAAGGATACCATGCTTGATGGTATCAAAATCTATTGAAAGTTCCAGCAGAAATAACAGGGACATTGTCCAGATCATCCACCAAAAACGTCTGTCCCATAACCAGGCCTGAAATTAGTTTGAAATGGTTTTAGATAATCCATTTTATCCAGAAATCCCTGTAACTGAGAAGCTACCACATACTCCAACACCTTGCCCATGAATGGAATATTGAGGACCAGCTGGATATTACCCAATGCAATAGGGTTCAGGGTTTTTTTCCCCAGAGAGCTTATCACCCCCTCCTTTAGGTATGATGGAAAGAGGCATTCCCCACTGCCCTTACCTACTCAGCCAGTTCCCCTGACCCCCACTGGCTTTTATAAGCCAAGAAGGGCATTGCATCCACAAGACCTGTACCAACTATGGTATTCAAGTCAGAACTGATATGATTGATTTTATCTGGAAAGCATAGCGCAAATTGGTAACAGCAGGCTATCGAGTGGTCCACTTTTTCTTCTTTCTAGAGTGTAACAGGCCTCTGACCACCCAAAAAATCTCCACTAAGTGACTCTAAGGAGACACAATGGTGCAAAGTAACACACAGTGATCTGTCCATGAAAACACAACTAATGTTCCTCCACCTCTAGATCACCATCATCCAAGCTTCCACAGAAAACCAGATCTAAAGTGTGTAATTCCAAATGAGAGGGACCAGATACTGATTGGGACAGACCCACTGTTGCTATGGTGGCCATGAAGCAATTCCCTACAAGGCCTCTTCAGTCTATGGAGACTTCAGCACTAACTCTGAGATCACCATGGCTAGCTCAGGAAGGGAGATTGCTGAGCGTGGCGGGTGATACACCAACAGAATCCCTGAGGAGCCTGGGTTTGTTTTGTTTTGTTTTTGTAGTTTTTGTTTGTAGTTTTTGAAGTGTTGATGTGGTTTTTAAATGTATAGATTGTGTGTATGTTGTGTGTTTTTGCTGTTTTAATTTTTGTATATTGTTTTTAATTGTTTTTAATCCTATGTAAACCGCCCAGAGAGCTTCGGCTATGGGGCGGTATACAAATGTAATAAATAAATAAATAAATAAATATTCTGTCCCGAACACCCACCTTCAAATACACACTCTTGAAACTGGAAGACTGTGGGATGGGATGCCTAGACAGGGAGGTAGAATCATGATAGACAGCTGTGACTCCATTCCTAGGCTGACCATATGAAAAGGAGGACAGGGCTCATGTAACTTTAACAGTTGTAGAGATGAGGGAATTTCAGCCTGCATCATTTGTATGCAGTTCGTACCTGGTGAAATTCCCTCTTCATTACAACAGTTAAAGCTGCAGGGGCCCTGCCCTCTTTTGTATCTGGTCACTCTAGTATAGTGCCTGCAACTTTAATTGCTTTGATGAAGAGGTGATTTCACCAGGTACTAATTGCATACAAATGACTCCAGCTGAAATTCCCTTTTCTCTGCAACTGTTAAAGTTACATGAGTCCTGTCCTCCTTTTCATATGGTCAGCCTATCCATTCCCCTTCCCCACTTGGTCTTGCCTGCTGCAACATAGAGAAGCCCACTGGGGTTCTATTTGGGGCAAATGATGTGGCATTATTGAATCCTCAGAGATTTTTCACCTTGGCAGCGGTATTTTCTCCTCCAAAACAGTATTATACATGTTCATTAACAGTACATGGAAGATGGAGAATGCAACTTTGGATGTTACTGATTTAAGCAGAAATAGAAAAATGTTAGAGAGTTGCATTTTCTGATTTGCACATACTTTTCACTCCAAAGTAGGGACTTATGTGTGGTGGACTGAGAAAGCAAATGAAATGAAAAAAGCAAGAAACAAAAACAAAATGTTTTGCCTACTTGTAACTGAGATTCTGGATCTACTTCCATTGTGTAATATTCTGTTAAAGGCATTTGCTTTGAGCTAAATGGAGAAAGAAGAGCAACAGGAGCTCTATATAACAATATCTCTTACTCATATATACAGTTATGCTCCCAGTTAATTTTCTGGGGGGATCACCTAGAGAATACAAAATTCCTGGAAAATTCATTCATTTCTAGTTCATTTATCACCTCTCCCCACTTCTCAACTGCATCCTTACTTAGTCTCCACACTACATCCCCAGAGGGCTGTTAAGGCTGATTTTCTTCAAGCATGTGTCAGCTACCCTGTCCTTTGCAGTTCTACCTCTGACACCAGGCTCCAACATTCTTGGCTCTGTCTTCATCTGCTGAAGACTTTTAGAAAATGGATTGTAAGCATGTGAGACTGGCCTTTTAGTGGAGTTGAAAGTAATAATGCATTCTTAATTGCATTGTGTAATTCCACCCAGCAAAATTAAGTGACAAAAAGTGAATCTTACAGTAGAGCCTGGTTTGTTGTTGTCTTTTCTTAACACATTTACCAAAATGTCTGCACAAAGCCATCCAGGCCATAATCAACAACGAATGAGTTAAGATCAAAATGGAAAACAAAAGGAAGATTTCTCCTCAGACCGTCATGCCTTGCTGACAGATTTTCTTTTCCTCTGGATCAGACATCTTTCACTTTTTCGTTTATTTATTTATGTATTCCATTTCTATACCACTCAATAGCCGAAGCTCTCCGGGTGGTTCATGAAAATTAAAACCATGAAGTACAAGTCAAAGTATAAAACAAACAACAGTATAAAAACACAATATAAAAGTGCAGTATAAAAGCACAACCAGGATAAAACCGAGCAGCAATGCAGATAGTTTTACAGATTTAAAATACAGATTTAAAACAGCAAAGTTAAAATACTAAGATGATAAACTGTTAAAATACTGGGAAAATAAAAAGGTCTTCACCTGGCGTCAAAAAGGCAATATGTAGTTTGACCCTCAGTCTAGATAGGAGAGAAAGAGGAGCTTTCCATCTGGGTGGTGGAGTATCACACTGTAAGGAACATTTCTTTGGGTGCCCAGCAATAGTAGTCCATCACAGGTAGGGGTGGGTAAATCAAGGAAAGAGAATCAGGGCTCTTTAAATGGCTTAAAGACTCTGAGGGGGCAAGATGACACAGGGAAAAGATATAGGGTAAAAGTCTGAATGCCAGAGCACAAGGGGAGAAGACAGATAAAGCAAGAGCAAACAGGCTCAGGAGGTGTGGCTGGAAAGAGCATCAGACAAGGGACAAAAAGGGGTAGCAAGATGGGAAAGGACCAGTGAGCTTATTTGTAGGTCAAGGAGCTGAATCAGGGACTTAACTGCTAGGAAATTTGAAAAAGGCCTTCAATCCACAACAGCAGACAGGAAAGTACAAGACAAATGGGACAAGAAAAGACCTTTTCCACCACTACAGCAAACTCAGTACCAGATCTCCCCACAACTACTTATGCATAGCTTGCACCACCATGTAGGCATTCATTCTGATTCTGCAGCTATTTACCTGTGTTGCTGTGTTGGCATATACCCTAGTTCTGCAGCTACTTATCCAGTCTGGGCATTGCTTCTGAGTCTACTGATATTGAGCCATAGTACTCCATCAGCATTCTTCCTGGACTTGCAGCTACTTACAAGCATTGCTCTGGAGCTGTTCCATTTTATCCTGCAGCTATTTAGTTTGGATCCTAAAAAGGGGTTCTTCTCCAGCAACATCAATGATCCTGTGCTGTGACAAGGAATAATAATGTCTAGAATTTCTATGGGCCCGTTCAGACGACACCGTCTAGGGTGACCATATGAAAAGCAGGACAGGGCTCCTGTATTTTGTCATGTGTCATTTGTATGCATACAGCACCTGGTGATATGTCCTCTTCATCACAACAGTTAAAGCTGCAGGAGCCCTGCCTGCTTTTGTGTTGCTTTTCTTTATGTTCTTTGTTTCTGAATATATTTTAAAGATTCATGATGTTTTTTAATTTATTTATTTAAATTATTTCTTGGCTGCCTTTCAGGGCAGAAGCCCTCACATGGCAGTTTACAACAATAGATTACATACAATATTAAAATCAATTAAATGGCAATTAAAACAATAAAAACCAACAATAAAATCAGCAGGAACAATAATAATAGCAATAATAACAATAGCAGCAATAACAATGCTCATCGTGCAAAGGCCATGGTAAAATAAAATGTTTTAAGGCCTTCTTGTAAGCTTGCAAGGAAGATGCATGGCAGACCTCCAATGGAAGTTTGTTCCAGAGGTTTGGGGCCACTGCAGAGAAGGCCGTCTTCCATGTGGACACCCACCTAATTGCCCTAACAGGCAGGCAAATGAGAGGGCCTCTCTGATTTTAAAGTGCAGGCAGGTGATATGGGTGAAGGCGGTCCTTCAAGCAACCCTTTAGGGCTCAAAAGGTCAAAACCAGCACTTTGAATTGGGCCCAGAAAAACAAAGGTAACCAATGCAGCAGGTGGCTGCATATAGGCATTACGTGCTCAAATCGCCTTGCCCCCACCAGTACTTGAATGGCCGCATTCTGCATCAGCTGAAGCTTCCAAACCATCTTCAAAGGCAGCCCCACATACAGCACATTAAAGTAGTCCAGCCTGGACGTGACTAGTGCATGGATAACTGAGGCCAGTTTTGTCCTCTCCAGGTAGGACCACAGCTGGCGTACCAGCCTAAGCTGGTAGAATGCACCCCTGGACCCCTAAGCAACCTGGGCTTCCCCAGTTAGCTCTGAGTCCAGGAGGACTCCCAAACTGTGTACTTGGTCTTTTAGGGGGAGTGCAACCCCATCTAAGACCAGTAGTTGGTTTCCTAATCCACAGTACCTCCTTCTTGTCTGGATTAAGTTTCAGCTTGTTCACCCTCATCCATCCCAAAACAGTCTCTAGACCCTGGTTCAAGAATTCCACAGCTTCCCTGGGAAATGAAAGGTAGAGCTGAGTATCATCTGCATACTGATGACACTTCAGCCCAAACCTCCTGATGACTTCCCCCAACGGTTTCATGTAGATGTGAAAAAGCATGGGGGACAAGATAGAACCCTGAGGTACCCCACAGGCTAACAGAAATCCCCAGCACCACTTTCTGAGACCGCCCCTCCAGAAAGGACTGGATCCACTTTAAAACTGTGCCCAATCCTGATAAATGATCCAGAAGTAATATAAACTTTGGAAGTTTGAACCACACACAAACTCACACACCAGATTCCTTCCTAAGAGCAATCAGGTGTCAAATATATAGATGGTGCTAGCCTGCAGTTGGAACTACATGCTCCATTTATTCATTATAAATGTGAAAGCTTAAATGCTCAAACACCCAGGGCTGTTTTGTGTACCTGTCACTTTGGGACATTTAATGAACATTGATAATGTTCATCCAGACATATATTTGAATTAAGCAAATAGAAGTGCTTTTTCAAAATTCTGCGAGAACCTTTCATTCTGAATAATATTTGCAAAAGCCCCAGGATGTACCTGGGAAGACAGTTATCCATTTCAATACATCTTAAATCAATATTAATCCCAATAAAACATGATCCACTCTTAGGAAAGCTATTTTGCAGTTTGAGAAATAGGTTGGCACAGAACTTTCCAGTTCCTCCTGAAAAAACCCTCAAAACTTTATCCTGTGATTTATCTAGTAGTATATAAATATGGTTATAATCCTATGGTGTCACTCCTTAGTGGAGATTTGTTACCCAACAAGTGGTAGTTTAAATGTTGAGCCAGGAGTTTACAGACAAGTAGAAATATTTTGATAGATACCATATGGGTACATATGTTGCTTGGCTTTCAAAAACTGAAGTCCTTAGTAGCAACAAATTTCTTTTAGATGGGCTTACGAGGAGCACATCTTCAATACCAGCCACTTAGAGTCAAAGTTGCTACTTCAATGCTTTTTCCTGTAGTGGAAAAATGGGGGAAATGATAGGAGGGAAAATTTTCCCCAAAAGGGGAAGATCTGCTGTTCCGACTAGACTTTTTTGTTGTTGTCCAGCATATGTACAGATACTTGGATTAAAAAGTCATGGTGTGATATTGGTTTTGAATAATGATTCTAGCTCCATTACTCTCCAGATCTGGGCAGCAGAGCTTTGATCAGGAACAACTGGAACAGCATTTATTGAATGAGAAAATTTATCAAATGAGAGTGAAATTAGTTCACTTCAGTGACAAACTCTGTAACATTTCCTGTACGGTCACGGGATCAGATAATATCCCCAATTTTTCTAGCAATTCCTTTCAAAAAAGAAAAAGAGAAAAAAAAGAAAGAAGCTGTGATCTGGTATAGAACTTGATGAGCTTGAGAAACTGATATGTATGATCAGCAGATTCCCACAACATTTCCCTATGCCAAGCCTATGGTGCGCAAAGGGCATGTCTGTAGAAACTAGACAAGGTTTTCCATTGAATGGAACCTGCACAAATGTCTGTACATTACTCATCCATTGGTATCCATTAAAATATATAGTATTTTAACATGTATTCCATCTTGTACTGGAGTTTGTGTGTACACAGAGTCAGATGCGTATGTGCATATGTAATTCATAGGTTGTGGCACTGGTTGTAGCTGTAGAGTATGGATGAACTTTACCTTGTGCCAAAGTAACATGGTTTTTTTTTGTACAGCTTGACTCAAATCAAACGAGCAGTCTAGCAGATATACAAGATTTCAAATCCTGTTCAATTCTGAACATTTTCTTGATACCAAACTAGGCCTAAAAATTTACATGTATTTACTTGCATTTTTAGATTTGTTGCCTCTATTTCTCATATTTTCAACTTTAATATACCTTTTAACTCAGTTCTGTTTATTAGAAGTATGCCTAAGCCATTGTTGTGTACTTTCAGTTTTACTTTAATGATTATTACTCCATCGTTGGTCTTCATTCTGTTTCCCAGAACTATGCTCCCACATATACAGTTTTACTCATCTAAATGTGAACTCTCTTTTATGCAGGTGCACATCACACGTTTGGGGCCTATCATCATAGATACAGGAATAAGAGCTATCCCATGGACAGTTTAAGAAGTGGTTCCCAAAGAGGTGAGTCACCACTGAATAAGAAAGCCTGCCATATATATATATATATATACACACACACACACACACACACACACAGAGTATATGCCAGTTTTCTGATACTGTGGGGGCGGGGGAAATACTTCTACAAAATAATCTGCAAAATAATATATTACTATGAGGACCTTCAGACTGGTGGAAATTGCATTCCCTTAACATGGCTCTGCTTCCTGCATGTCTTCCGCTTCTGCAACCAGCTGTAATAACATGAGGAAGAGAGCGGCGACCATGTGGCCTGTACAGCCTCAATGCAGTTGGATAGGACAGTGCCCTCTAGTGGCCATTTTATAGCACAACTTTGCCTACACATGGCAGGAAAATCAGACAAATAATTTATCACAGAAAGTTGGGTTTTCTGAGGGAGATGCACAGGAGGCTGGTGGCATTCTCAGAATGATCCACAAACATCCATGAATGGTATGCTATAAATCACTCCTTTATAGAAGCTCTATATATGACTTAATCCTAATAATTATAGTTGCTAAGTAGTTTCTGACTGGGTTTATCATCAACAGTTTTGTTCTACCAGAGATCGAAACAAGAGGCTTCTCCAAAAATGTCAGGCTAGGCCAGGATTAGAATTCATGATTAAAAACATCAAGCATACTCTGCTAGCCATTGGGCCACAAGGGTCTTACGTTTCTCCAGTATCAGGATGTGAACAAATCTTGGCATCCTGTTTGTAAACTACTACTACTTGTTAAGTACATTTATTTTCATAAAAAGAAAGGGGGGGAAACAAGTAAAATATAGGCAAGAACAGGTACAATACAGGTAATTAGAAAATCTATTATGCAATATTTGGTATTTCTTGGTCGATCGTCATGTGATTTAATTAATCCTTGTACTTTACCAAAGTGTTTCTAAACATTTATGCTAACCTTGCTTCATGGAACATAGTCTTCACAACTCTGGGATGGGTCATAGACCAGTAACAGAACACTGATGTTCACTTACAAGGTCTCAATGTCAATCCACCATATAATTCACTTTAAAAATCTAGAGCAGCAGCAGGGCTGGGAAAGACCTCTGCTTGAAACCCTCCTGCCAGAAACAGTTGATGGTGTAGGGCTTGATGGATCACTTTTTAAAAAACGATATGGCCGCTTTAAGGTTTCATTTTATGTTGAACAGGTAACACATGGTTTAGTTTATCATATTCTAGTTTCTTCTTTGCTGGTACAACTAAAGACTCATTCTGAGTATTCATTCCATAAGGAAACTACATGGAGAATAGGGATGGGGCTAGTGTGTCTCTAGAAGGGTTACTTAGGGATTTGCATGTTAAATAATATAAACCTTTATCTGAGAGATTATTGTGGATTGTTAAGCAAAAATCTTACAGAGTTTCACTGAAGGATGTTCTATCATTAAGATTTGTCTGAGAAAATGATCAGATGATCTTGCCTGATTAGCTAGCTGCTTTCTGTCAGTAGCTAATGCTGACATTTTAGCCTAATTGAGCTGGTCAAATTATTCATTGCAGATAATTTATCTGATGAATCTTGGCATGTTTCTTTTTAGAAATTATTCAAGGCTGATCCCCTCCTGCCCTATTCACATAATTTAACCCACCTAAGAAAAGTGTTGATGAGAAAATAATGTATTCACACCATCCTTGAATGTCTTAATAATTATATAACAATAAGTATTCTTAATAGAACGGTGCTCAAAATTCACCTGCAAAAAAATTCAGAGGTCAGTGTTTCAGAGTGAAATGTTTGCATATCCCACCACCACCTTACAGCAGTTGCTTCTGCTTCTGCCTTGATGACATTTTAGCCAGTCTTTTAGCCAGTCTTTTAGCAAGCCATGAAAGTGTCACAAACCAATTCCGAGAAAGACAGGAAATACTATCCCCATTTGTATTTAATTATTATTATTATTACATAACTAAATTTGGTTAACATCCTCACTAAAGGTAGGAAGGCAAGGGGCATGACACCACCAATAGACCCCTGCTGAGAGAGGACACAGAAGAGACACCGCCCGGCTAGATTGGAAGTGAACTTTACCACCATATTCCTGCCTTCTACTTGCGGTTGCTCCACAGGGACTTCTTAGGACTGGACCCCTGACCTCACACTCTCCAAGAGATGTTCTTCCACATTGCAAGAGTTTGCATCCACTCCTGCATATAGTGCATAAAAAGGCAAGCAGCCTGGGGCTAGGACTACCATCAGTGAGGCTGCCACCAAAATGGGGAAGCCAATTTGGGGGTCAATAAGGGCAAGGGCCACCCAGTCTGTTGGACAGAGGGGAAAGGATTGCTTGTTCATCTGTCTGTTTGCTGTATGTATTGTTATTAGACTTATAGTTATTGCCTGCTGGTGGGGAGATTTGGTTTTAAAAGGTACAGAGACATGAAGAGCTACAGGAAGTGGTCATTGAAACAGTAGCAGGCAGAGGTAGATATGGTGGCAGGAGGCAGCTTGAGTTATTATGGGGTTGGGGAGCGCAGTAGGGTGTTGGTTGCTCCCAAGCTGTATCAGAGAGCCTGAGTAACTTTGGTGACAGTCCTGCTGGATTGCAGGTTCTGCTGCTTAATGCCAAATGGAAAACAACCGCCATCTAGGACTTATCCTGGCTGTGCGTGCTGACCTGGCTTGTCTCATGGAAAGCTGGTTGAATAAGACTGGGGGAATAAATCTCTCCCAGCTTTGCCCACCTTGGTTTTCTATGTTGCAGCAGGTAAGACCAGGGGGGCAGGGAGGTGGAGTTGCACTGGTCTATCTTGATTCTATCCCCCTGTCCAGGCACCCCAAGTGTGTATATCTGAAGGTGGGTGTTCAGGACAGAATAGGGATTCTGTAGGTATACCGCCCACCCTGCTGCCCAAACAGAGCAGAGGACTTTCTATAGTTGCATTACGTGGTGAGGTTTAGACTTGCTGAAACTTGGAGCCTCTGTAGAGGGTGGGGTATTGATTAAGATGGTCTGCCCCAGGAGACTGTGGCAATGAAGGTGGCAAAGATATCGCATTTCTCCAGCACCATTGTGTCTGCACAGAGTTGCCCAGCTGGGCTTTTTTAAGATAGTTAATGGCCTATTACACTCTGACGCACAAGAAGAGGAGGTGGACCACTTGATAGGCTACTGTGACCAATTTGTGTAATCATGCTGACTTTAATGCCATACTTGATACACATCCAGGGATGTAACTTTGGCCTCTGCCTTTCCAGTTATACTGGCTACTTCTCAATTTGTACAGCCCAAGGATGTGGACAGGATCCTTGGAGAAGTGAGACCTACTACTTCGGTTAGAGGAAGTAAGTGACTCCCTTCTTACAACAGCTTCACTTGTCTGATACTGGGTCTGCTTCCAGGCTCTTCTTTCGAGACCACCACCTTCAGAGACATGTTTGATGGGGATGTGAAAGAGGGCCTCTCAGTAGCTGCTCCCTGGCTGTGGTACTCCCTGTTGAGGGAGGCTAGGTCTTTTCCCTCTATGTTGTCCTTCTGCCAGCAGGCATTTTTTTTTATTCAAGCAAGCCATTGGGGTGTAAGCGGGTCTGTTGGGTTGGATGCTCTTTCTACTCTGTTATTCTTTAATGTATTTTAATGTATTTGTTTCTTATTGTTTTTATCATATTTTATTTTTAATTGTAACCCACCTTAGGTGCCTTGGGGGGGGTAGAAAGATGGGTTACAAATCAAATCAAAACAATCAATCAATAATTCAGACTAGTGACAGGGAGCATTTTCATCAGTTTGAATGGAATTGTGGAGGTTTAGCTGTTCTGTGAACATTTTCGTTCCTTTGTATAACTTCTGACGTGAAGTGACAATTGAAACAGGGGCAATTGTTTTAGTTGAGGGCATAGTTCAGGATAAGCATAATCTGTTTCAGCTCAGTCTAATTCTTGATATTATGCAACCTCTAAACTCTGACTTTGTCAAAGGATAATCACACTTTTAAAATATTATTCACAATGATACATTTAAACAAATAGAAATTTGCATTTATTTCTTCCAAAGTATTTGGATTGGTTTGATTTTTGTTTTTAATGGTTTTAATACTAAGATAAGTTAACTTAGAGAGGGATCCTATCCCTTGGTAGTAGATAGGGTATAGGTTTCCTGGCTCTCTGCCCCCAGCCCCTTGTAACCTACACAATCTGTAGAGATGTACAAATTGTGTAAACTCATTCCATCTGTGTTTCGTGGGCTGCAAGGTGCCTTTTGTTCTGTCATTCGCCCATCACCTAAATCTGATTTTTCTGTGTGTCCAAATTTGTGCATATGCAAATTACCACCACCACCGAAATGGGCAAATTGCCCCCAAATGTGTAATTTCACATTTAGCCTCTGGTGAAAATGTGCATTTTTTGCCATTTTTTTATTTTTGCGTATTTTTGTATGACAAGTTCGTGCAAAGTTCCTGAAGGTTAGGAAAACGGTCCACTAGTCAATTGACTCCAGGGAAAAGCTGGTCTGCTGCTGAATCTGCTGGTCAGATTCATAAAAATCTAAACTCATTTAGTTCCATTGTGGATTTCTCTGACATCCTTAGCATAGAGAGAACCGTGTTGGCTATCCTATGCATTTGGAAAATGGAGCATTGAAATAAGGGAAAGGGGGCGTTCCCAGGGGTGGGGAGGGAAGGAGACTAGGTGGTGGGCGAATGTCATATCCTTTGGCTGCCCCAGCCTACATTCCTCCCTCTCTGAGCCGTCACTAGACAGGTAAACTCACAGAAATGCAGGGTGGCTGGAGCATAAAGGTGATGATTGCCTCCACTTTCCTCCTAAGGAAGTTTGCAGAAGGAAAATCTCCTCACCACTCTCTTGCAGTCACCTGGGCCACTCAAAAAGCCCTTTTAGAAGCAATAACAAACTACGCATTAAAAGCCTACTGATACGAACTACATGTTATAAACCTATGGATTCAGTTTCTGTCAGATGACACTCGAAGGATGGAGAGTTCTGTGCATACTTTATTGGAAGTTAGCACAATTAGGTTATGTCTCGTGTGGGTAAATATTCATATGATTGTGCTGTTAGCCATAGTGATACACCAGTTCTCAGTCTAAGAGCCCAAACAGACATTATTTAAATCTGTATCTAGGAGCTACATCTCCCTCTCCCCATTTTTACTCTAGAATAAGTGCAGGCCCTCTGATCCCGATTGGGAGCTTGGCGTGGGAGTTGGAGGGTTTTTAAGACCCAGAATGGGCTCACTGCACCTATTCTAGGTTAAAAATGGTTGGGGGTATAGCTGGTAGATGCAGATATAAAATATTGACTGTTCTGGTCCTAAGAAAAACTGGGTGTAATATTTATTTTAGAACTTAAATCAATTTCTTACTGGAGATATAGCAATATATGTCTGCGAAAATCATTCTTTGTTGTACATTAGGAGTGGTGGGGATGGGGTTGCTTGGTAAATATTCTTTTATATACATTTCATATTAAAACATTTTTGCTTTTTGCATGTGTATACATGTGCACATATGAAAAAGAGAGGGAATGAATTGCTGCCTTATTCTATTATTCATTCCAGTGAATGGTACAGCAAGGGACTTTGAAAACAAACTTTGATCTATATTTGTTTGTGTACTTATTGAAAATATTTATAACTTGACAACAGAGCTGACAATAAGTGGGAAGGGGAAAGTACACAGTAAAAATAAAAGGTATTTTGTGGGATTTTTAAGTCCGTGGTGGTAGATGAAGTCATTTGGTGAGACAACAATGTCAAATATCTACTCTCCCATCATCTTCCAACTGCTGCTCTTTAAAGATTCTGTGAGAGTCACAGAGGAAATAACCTAAACCTGGAAGTGAGCTACTTAGCAAATAGGGGCAGATAGCATCAGACATTTGTTTCCCTACAGGTAAGGCAATTTCAACTGCTCCATCTTTAGATGCTGTTGCTCCAACTGGAAAGTACTGAGTTAGGGGAAGATATTAAAGAAACCTTGCTTAAAAAAGAGAAAAAAACGGGAATGTATCCATATGGCTGAATTTGTGATGTCTGTGTAATTTTTGAGTTTGATTTTGCCCCAATGGGATTTTATAATTGGATTTCCAGAAGGGGGCAGCCACACACCAGAAGGTTCCAGCTCACCTGCAACATTCCAGGTCATACTGTTCCAGCACAAAGCCATCTGGGTATCAACACCTGCCATTGGTATCATATGTTCTCAGGAATTACCAATTATGGAGGACAATTTGCTCTACACCATATTCAAAGGTTCTAGGTGGTCCTGTTCATGGGAAGTGTATTCGGAACCATGCTGCTTCATAGGGTTTAGATTAATCTGCAGGGAGCTGCAGGAAACCAGATTCCAGTAATTCACAATGAAATTCTATATCAGATGCTGTCCAAATGAAACCCCCAAATCTGCTGCTCAGCTTTGTTTTCAATGGAATGTGAGGGCAGTCAAAAGATTCATCACACTCTCAAGAGTGTGTTTCACCACATTATTGTGGCTTACTTTTCATGAGTAAATGTGATTTTCCTTGGCTAGTGGTTCATTTGTGTCCGTCTTGTCAGTGATATGAATGATTGTATTATTTAGCCATTATGGAGAAAGGGAAAATCTCCTGATTTTCCCACAGCCATTTTAACTCCTGGTCATCCTACGTCCCTTTTGCTTAGTAGGATTGCCTTCATGGGCCTATTTGATGCTAGCAGTGTGGAAGCTACTTCTACGTGTTATCTTCCCTTCCCATATGATGCCTTCCCACAGCCAAAAGTATGATCCCTTCCACCAAGTCATTTCCCAGCCTCAAAGGAAGAATTGACACCAGTCACATGGTTTCTTTCTTTCTTTCTTTCTTTCTTTCTTTCTTTCTTTCATGTAGTTGAGTGCTTAACACAGCAATGTGGAAAGATGAGTGCCTAAATCCAACACAGAGTTTGGCATGCTTCAGCCCAGTGCAATCAATGGGCTTTAGCATGCTCCACATCTGTGATGAATGTGGGCTTCACCAGCCAAGGCATTTTTAATTTTGTTTTAGAAAAATAACTTGTCTCATAAGTCATAGTTGGGAGATGTAATGAAAACAATTATAATTGTGCAGAGATTCTGCCACAAACCAGGAAAAAGGGGTGAGTGTGTGAAATCATCATAAAAAAGCAAAGGAGGTCAAACCATGTTCACAAAGTTACTCAAAGCAGACCAAAATAGAATATATATTCTGACTTTTCATCCATTTTTTAAAAGGAGACAGTCAGCAAGTCAGATGCTATGCAGACAGGAAGCTGCCATGATCAATGGGCTTTTAAGATACTGTAAATTTGAATGCCTATATAATTTCCTTCATATAAAAATATTTTTAGTATTTTTCGTTTTACTTCTGTCAGCACATTTAATTGCTAACCCTGTCTTCTCTGCAACTTGATTCAGGTGCCAAAACATATCTTCAAAAGCTAGTAAGCTGATAGGTAACTTGCCCTTTATATTGGTGATAGTTAAATAAATAAAGGTCAAAAGAATATTGACAGAACTACTATAACTAAAAAATAGCAACCCACCAACAGTTTGGGTTAATTTTTATAGTTATTTGGTTCTCTTTTTTCTGGCTGATATTACATTACTCCCATCATGGCATATTGCAATTCAACTTCAGAATTAAGGACACTTTGGATGTGGGTGCTATATGTAATTCTAAATTTTTAGTATTCTGTTTGTCTATTCCCACCAGCAGTTTGCAACTATGTTGTCCCTTTAGTGGTTTCTTTGCATCTTGGTACATTGGTAAGGGATGTGTATATCAGGGGTCCACAAATTTTGACAAAGCATGGCAGCCAGAAATACTTTCTATCAGTCAGTAGAAATGTAATAAAAGTGCCTCTGAGCATATACAGAGTACCTTTTCCTTTCTACTGATCACATTCTGTGACTGTTCCACAGAATCATGGAGAAAAGCTAATAGAACAATTGGAATTGTTTCCCATTCCCATGCGAATCAGCAAACCTCACGTTCTGAACTGACTGTATCAAATTGCTAGGTTTTTTCCTTTTCGCATGAAAATTATGCGTATTTTTCCAAAAGTACACATCAGTTGTTTGCATTTTTACAATTCTTGATTAAATTGTATTGTGCACATTTTTCAAATATATGCTGTAGAATATTTTCCCCCTATTTGGCCACAAATCATGTTTTAAAAGCTCGGAAATGTATGAACTTTGATCTCAGATTGTGTCTGTGTCCATTTTGGTCTGGAAGGTGAGAACTGGGTAAGTCCTGAACTGAACTGAACTGAATTTCTCATACATATCAACTCCACATAACTGTAAGTTCCTGCAGGTTTCTTTCTGGAAATTAAAGATTTAATTTCCCAACTCTCTGGCAGATGTACTACAAATAACTGGAGAGTACAGACTCCCCCGCCCCTGAAAAAACAATTCACTCCTAGTTTTTATGAACATTCATTGAGTAGCTCTGCAGTTAATTTGCACTAGAGCACAGCCTAGCAGGCTAAGGATACAATACCCCACCCCAAGAGAAGAAGCCCCTCCATATTTTTCTCTGCTCCTTGCAGCTGCTCCACTCATCATTTTTAGTTCCTTAATCAGCCTTTGATGGATAATGTTTTTCCTTTCTGGGATAGAAAGTAAAGGGGCGGTGAAGCATCTGCAACTGGGGAGGTGAAGCTTCTGCAAATCCTTTTATCCCATGGATCTTGAGTGCAAGGTAGCTCAGTCTCCTGACTCAAGAATGTTCCAGATTGCATCCCCTTCAGTGTAACTGCATTAATTGTGCAATTGAGCTACTGTGCAGCTGTTTTCTCACAGATCTTCTGCCTTTTCAGGCTAACATCTGATTTTTTCGCTTTAAAAACAAAATCATAGGATGTTTGCTGAATTATCAGCAGCTCATGCCCCTGGTCTGCCCATAACAAGTCAGTTGTTTCTTCATAGCTTTTGTCACAGCAGAACTAATCTCACATCATAAACAAACCTGCCTCTGTGAATTTTGGGAATTAGCTTTGGACAGGACATTGACAAATTTTCAAACAGAAGGGCTGCTTCTCATTTTTATCACCATAAGCCATTGGATCGCTTCTGTAAGTCACAACTGTATTTGATATATCAACAGCAGAAACAGCATGTATAGACATGTGAGAAATGCAAAACAGTTAAGTCCAGATTAAGAGGATCCAATTTTAAGAGCAAAAGGGCATGCTGCTGGTGAGGGATGTTAAGCCCCCACCCACTTCTTGAGGTAAGCATGTTGTAAATACTTCCCACGTTCTAATTTTAGGGTTGGAAGCAACCTGGGCAAGCTTTCTGATGATTGAAAACAATAATGCAGGATTAGTATTTGTGTTGACTCAGGACCACCCTTTAGTCTCAAGTGAATTTTAGCAGTCCCATGGTGGTTTTGATTAATATAAATAAAGTTTTAATTAAAACAAATAAAGCTAAACGAATACTCAAATTAAACTGAATTATTTTGCAACAGTACCTTTAAATAAACGCTAATCAGCTCCAGGCTCTTTTGGATGAGACCGATTATCTGGATCCATTTCAGTTGGGTTTCAGGCCTGGTTTTGGTACGGAAACAGCCTTGGTCGCCCTGTATGATGACCTATGTCGGGAGAAAGACAGGGGGAGTGTGACTCTGTTGATTCTCCTTGATCTCTCAGCGGCTTTCGATACCATCGACCATGGTATCCTTCTGGCACGACTGGCTGAGTTGGGAGTGGGAGGAACTGCATTGCAGTGGTTCCGCTCCTACTTGGCGGGTCGGCTCCAGAAGGTGGTGCTTGGGGAACATTGCTCGGTCCCGTGGATTCTCCAGTATGGAGTTCCGCAGGGATCACTCCTGTCCCCCATGCTGTTCAACATCTACATGAAACCGTTGAGTGCAGTTATCCGGAGTTTTGGAGTGCGTTGTCATCAGTACGCTGATATCACACAGCTCTATTTCTCCTTTTCATCTTCATCAGGTGAGGCTGTGGATGTGCTGAACCAGTGCCTGGCTGCGACAATGGACTGGATGAGGGCTAATAAACTGAAACTCAATCCAGACAAGACTGAGACGCTGTTAGTGGGTGGTTCTGCTAGAGTGGAGGGTCTTCAACCTGTTCTGGATGGGGTTGCACTCCCCTTGAAGGAGCAGGTTCGTAGCTTGGGGGTTCTCCTAGAACCATCTCTGTCACTTGAGACTCAGTTGGCCTCAGTGGCCCGGAGTGCCTTCTACCAACTTCGGTTGGTGGCCCAGCTACGCCCCTATCTGGACAGGGATAACCTGGCTTCAGTTGTCCATGCTCTGGTAACCTCCAAGTTAGATTACTGCAATGCACTCTACGTGGGGCTGCCTTTGAAGGTGGTTTGGAAGCTGCAGCTTGTGCAAAATGCAGTGGCCAGATTGATAACTGGGACCAGAAGGTTCGACCATATAAGACCTACTCTATCCCGCTTGCATTGGCTGACTGTATGTTTCCGATCCCGATTCAAGGTGCTGGTTTTAACCTATAAAGCCTTACATGGCTTGGGACCACAATACCTGATGGAACGCCTCTCCCGACATGAACCTACCCGAACATTACGTTCAACATCTAAGGCCCTCCTCCGAGTGCCTACTCCGAGAGAAGCTCGGAGGTCGGCAACAAGGGAGAGGGCCTTCTCTGTGGTGGCCCCCCAATTGTGAAACAATCTCCCTGATGAGGCCCGCCTGGTACCAACATTGTTATCTTTTCGGCGCCAGGTCAAGACTTTCCTCTTCTCTCAGGCATTTAGCTATATTTGAGGTAGGCTGACCATATGAAAAGGAGGACAGGGCTCATGTAACTTTAACAGTTGTAGAGAAAAGGGAATTTCAGCCAGTATCATTTGTATGCAAATAGTTCCTGGTGAAATTCCCTCTTCATCACAACAGTTAAAGGTGCAGGCACTATACTAGAGTGACCATATACAAAAGAAGGCAAGGCCCCTGCAACTTTAACTGTTGTGATGAAGAGGGAATTTCACCAGGAACTAATTGCATACAAATGAAACTGGCTGAAATTCCCTTTTCTCTACAACTGTTAAAGTTACATGAGCCCTGTCCTCCTTTTCATATGGTCAGTCTAATCTGAGGAGCCTGGGTTTGTTTTGTTTTTGGGTTTGCAGCTTTTTGGGTTGTTGCAGTGTTTTTAAATGTATGTGTGTATTGTGTGTATGTTGTATGTTTTTGCTGTTTTAATTTTTGTATATTGTTTTTAATTGTTTTAATCCTATGTAAACCGCCCAGAGAGCTTCAGCTATGGGGCAGTATACAAATGTAATAAATAAATAAATAAATACTGGGAAATTATTTTTTTTCCACTGTGTATGTGTTTAGCAAACAAAGGAAGAGATCCTAGACCCAGAAATTTCACTTTGTGTGTGAGTTGCTTCTTAGTTTACTTACCATTCTAATAGTATGACAGCTAACCCACTCTGTTTGTAGAACAATTCATGTCAGCTACATCAGCATAATTAAAATTGGGTCGTTATACTTTAAGATACCTTTAGAAACATAATGGGATTCTGATAATTTGAATCTGTTGCTTTATCTACCCATAATATTATATACACATGTGCATTTGTAAAACTTCTTTAAAAACAAACAAACCAAAAGTTTGTCTGTGACATTCCCATTACTAGATTCCACAACAGAATCAGAATTGCAATAGATGCGCTGTGTGGTAGAACTACATTTTCGGCTGCAAAATATTGTGGTTTGAACGATATCCTCTCAAAGAAGCATAATTATGCATGTATTATGCTAATAACTAATCATCTGGAAAGGCCCTCAGAAACCTTGACAGGAGACAATACGTTAATTGGTCAGTATAAGCAGTAGAAGAATGCTCTTCTGTTCTGCTTGTGCTGATTGTGTGTATGTGTGTGTGCCCCATCAGTTTTGGATTGGCAGTGGCTGCATTATTTAGTATTCTGCTTCTGTGCTTTTCGGACATGGAGGAGAATAGTCTATTAAAACTTGGGTAAATGTGAGTCAAGTGACATACAGAATGTTCAACACATAGCACTCACTTTTTACAGTAAGGCTTCTTATTATAAGAAATTAAGGTTTATACTCTCTTCTATCATTTACATGTCCCTGTATCATTGGACAAGAATGGGAAAAGAGTCTCTTACTGATGAAAATAGCCGATGGCAGTGGGGAGATGAAACTGTCAAGCCAAGTGGGAAAGCAATAAAGGATACAAAAATATATATTTAAAATATTTTGATTTTAATTGGATACTAATCTGCAATTTCTTCTGCCTGAGGCTCACAGTTTCTCTGCGGGCTAAACAGAAGATGCTCTGAGACCTTTTATGCATTCATCATAACACAACATAACCTTTGCTAAGGAAAAAGAAACCTTTTATTAAATCACACACACACATAACCTTTTATTTAAATATGTAACTGTCAGAGAAAAGGAGAAAAGGTACTGATAGGAAGAGCCTCTTCCAATAACTAAAATGATCAGATGAGAGATGCATCCAAAATGTTGAACACCAATATTAAAACAATATGCTTGTCCCATCATAGGTGTGTGATAGCAAATTCAGTTTATGGGGCTCTGGCCATCAGAATAGTTTGGGATGTGCTCATCTGTATGTTTCATCATGCTATGAGCAGGTGCTTTTGAAAGGAAATCTAACATATAATTCCTTGATATTCATTTTCAAGATGTTTGCCCCAAGGGATTCAGGAAAGGAAAAGTATATTAAGCAACGATAGATACTATTAAACACTTCCATGGATTATGTGAGATTCCTGAAAACTAAAACTACTCGTACTTCTTGGTAGAAAATGTAACACAATACAAAGCTCACTAGTTCAAGAAGCTTTCTTCTGACATGGTGGGGGACGGACAGCCACCTGAGTTCTGAAGTGCCTTCAGGTTGGTTAATAATTTCATCTTTCGGAGAAATGTTCAACAGTGCAGGAATTCTGGAACATTGTTGCTGATTATTGCCAAGAATGCTGCCACACTAGACCAGTGGTAACTCCTAAAACTATGCATCATCACCATAATGTTTTTTAAAAAGATACTATGGCAGCATGATTTCAGTTTCTTTCTTATGTGAAAGGCTTCGGATAAAATCCCAATCAAGAACAGATGCCTATAGATTTCTGACTATCCACACACACACACACACACACACACACCTTATATATGCTATATAATTTAAATATCCTATCTTTCATTATATATTATATAACTTATATATCCTATCTTGGGCTGCATTTGGCTGCATTAGTCTAATTGTCTCACAACCATACCCATGATATACTAAGGATTGTAATCAGAAGATTTCTTTATTTCTTCAGTAATCTGTATCATGTGTGTCCTTTTTGTTGCTGTATTTTTAAACTTTATTTCAACTAAAATAACATTTCATGGATGCATTTTAAAAAACAAAAGTAAAGTACTAAAGTAACATTTTCTCCATGCAAAACTGATAATGCAAAATGATCTTGTGAAGACTTTTCCACGTCAGCAAGTGAAGTGATTAATCATTTTCTCCCCATTGATTTCACTGTTTCTTCGTCTTCTAGACAATAGTACAACCAGATTAGAAGAGGAAAAGTGCAAAAAGATTAAGTAAAAGTAAACAAAGTGACTGAATTATAGTTATGGCTTGAGAGTGGTAGTTGTAGAGTCCCCAAAGCACTGTTAAATTCATTGTGGGTTCCAAGATGAATTTTCACTTCAATGCTATTTGGCCTTTCATAAACTGCCTGCTTGACATGTCAATTAATTTTTCTTCCAGCTTATGTTTGGAACAAGTATGAGTATAGAAGGGGTTCCCAATGTGGCATGGGCACCCACAAAGCTTTCCACTCCCTGCCCCCTTCAGAAACATTTTACAAATAAAAACCTTTGGAAATACCAGGTCAGTCTTCTTTCTCTCCTTTTCTCTCCTCACTATTTCTATTCCCCCACCTCTTTAGCTCACTGTTTCTCTCCCTCTAAGCCTCTAGCCTTGCTCTTTCTCTACCTGTTTCCCCCTTCCTCCTAGCCTCTAGCTTCGCTATTTCTCTCCCCACTGTTTTACCTTGCCTTTTTTCTCTCTCCCTCTCTCCCAGCCCCTAGCATTGCTAAGGATAGTGTGTCTCCTCTGAATGAATGAATATTATAAGAATGCCTTGGCATACAACTGTACAACACAGACTTTACCCAGTCCTGCTTAAAGAATTTTCACTAATTCACAAATAGTCACACTAGTATAGTTTATATTTAGAAATAATCTCACTCACAAGTTGATACAAATGATGCAAGCTAATACTTAGTATAACAATTTCCATATGCATATCTAGTTTTTACCACATGAAACGTACTATTAAGCCCCTTATAGAGCACCCAGTACTAATACTAATATGCAATAAAAGTCCTTATAAGTACATTCAGAGTATTTTAGGTACATGAGACTATCGAAATTATTTTTCAGAAAACATTGAGAATTCTTCAAAATACATTGAGGATATGACAATTCCTTTTGGGTACAGTATTATCAGAATACATTGAGAATACTCCAAAATACAATGAGGATATGACAATTCCTTTTGGGTAGAATAACAATATGTTACGAGAGTCCGGATGCCTCCTCGTTTCATCGTACTGATATCAGACTTCATCAGAATAATAATATAGTGATTTCTGTAAAACAATCACAATGACTAAATACAACAACTCCTTGAGCTGCATACACTCCCTAACCACATTTTCATTAATTACATACTATACAAATGAATTAATGTCCTTATTCAAACAATGATTAAACCAAGAGCTGGATGAGGAAAAACAAACTGAAACTGAATCCAGACAAGATGGAGATGCTTACTGTCAAAGGCCCCAACCTGGGTTTGGAGGTGTGTCAACCAGTTCTGGATGGGGTTACACTCCTCCTTAAAGGCTGTGTTCGCAGTTTGGGGGTGCTCCTGAATCCGTCGCTCCAAATGGCAGCTCAGATAGACGCGACGGCCAGGAGTGCCTACTATCAGCTTTGGCTGATACACCAGCTGCGCCCCTTCCTAGAGTTGGAAGACCTAAAGATGGTAGTGCAAGCGCTGGTAACTTTGAGGTTCGACTTCTGCAATGCGCTGTACGTAGGGATACCTCTGGAAACTTCAACTAGTCTGGAAACTTCAACTAGTTCAAAATATGGCAGCCAGGTTGGTCACCGGTACACCTAGGGGTGACCATATTACACCAGCTTTAAAATTACTCCAATGGCTGCCAATTCGTTTCTGGGCGAAGTATAAAGTGTATAAAGCTCTACATGGTTTGGGTCCAGTTTACCCTGCACACTCAGGTCCTCTGGGAAGAATTTACTACAGTTGGCCAAGACTAGGCTGACAATGTTACCCAGAGGACCTTCTGCCTCTCCCAGACTGTGGAACGACCTGCCGGGAGAGATCCACCATCTTGCCAGTCTTCCAGAATTTAAGAGAGCTATAAAGACTGATCTCTTCTGGCAGGCCTACCCAGTTGAATTTTAAGACTTTGTTGATATTTTAATAATGTATTAATTTCATGTTTCAGTTTTATGTATTTTATATTGTTTGTATTGATGTTGTTCCCTGCCTTGATCCGGAGGGAGAGGTGGGTAAGAAATAAATAAATAAATAAATAAATAAATAGATGATGATGATGATGATGATGATTAGTCTATCTCCTCTACCCCTGTGCCTTGCTATTTCTTTCTTTCTTTCTTCCTCCCTCCCTCCCTCCCAGCCCCTAGCCTCTCTCCCCACAACCTCCTTAGCTCACCTTTGACACTACAGCCATTATGTGACTAGACACATCCTCTGTAGGACATTTTGTGGTTGTGCCCACAGCATTTTCTCACATTTCAAATGTGCCCACAGGTCCAAAAAAAGGCTGGGGACTCCTTCATTTTGTATGTTTGTTTGTTTAAATAACAAATAATAAGTCATTCTCTTTCCTATTATGATGTCATGTAGTAGTTGTATCCAAAGAAGATAACAAAACTTAGTGGTAGAGATTCGCGAGGTACTACTACATTCATAGATATTTTGCTACCATAATTTTAAGTAGTCAGAAGTTGACAACTTTCTTTTTCTTTTTTCTTTTTTTTATCAATGCAGATATGCTAGCCTATTTTATGTGGATGAAGTAAGGATTTATTTTTGGGTGAAGTTGGAGTAACATTTGTACTTAATAATAAATCAGCTGAGTGGGGGTTGGGTGGAATTGGTGGAGGTCTGTTGCTCCCTTTCTGTGTCAAGCAGCAGCAAACCAACTTCTGCTCTTCCCTCAGACACTCCATAAGGAAACTGTGGAGACTGATTGTTTGAATGCACATCTTTATACAAACTTCCCTCCATATGAAAATTTAGTTCCATCGGGAAGAGGTTCAAAGTTTATCAATATGGGAGTAGATTCAAACAAACAATTCCTCCATGTACATAACCAGGTGATGCAGTCTGTGAGAATGGTGCCAGTTGGCCTGATAAATATTTTCATCTGATCATCCAGTCAGTGATTAACTGGAATCAGTCCTTTTGGTACTGTTTCCCCCCCCCCCTTTTCCGTTTCACTTTTAGCCTATGAATCCATTTCACTCTAAGCCTATGTTTACAAACAGATTTTAAAATGTGAAACGGTTCAGCACCCGATTCAGTTACAAAATAAGATTATGCTAAAATACCACTTATAAACTGAGCCAGAACCAATCAGGAACAGGCTAGACCTCAGTGAGGGAAACAAAGCCTAGGCTCAGAATACTGTTTTAACAAGGCTGCTTTTCTTAACTTTCCTAATGCACTATCTCCTTATTTGTTTATTAAAATACTTTTATACTGCTTAATATATTTAAATAGCAAAACACTTCACATTAAAATAGAATATAGCAATGTAACAGCCTAAACAAAATAATAACTAAAACATTTAAAACACTGCAGTACTATAAGAATAACACAATAACAACGAGGTAGTAACAGAGTTCCTCACAGGTCAGGGAAAGCTCGTGTTAATAGTTGTGTTTTCACTGTGAATAAGTGTGTTGCTACTGTTTCTGTCTCTTGAACCACATGTGGGCGAGAGCACCAAAGAGTAGGTATCACTCCTGAGAAAGCCTGCTTATACTAAACAATCGCTTTTGCATGACTTGTTAGTCTAACATTGGCTGAAAAAGTCCATTGTTTTTTGGAATGTTTCTTCTGGAGAAATTCAGGAAGGGGAATATGATCACATACAAACATTTTGTTTTAAGAAACACCCCTATTTAGCTAATTGACACAATTTCTTTAATGAAGTTATAGATCGATTTGGAAGACCACTTAAACGGTGGGTATTGGAGTTTTTCGCAGGCCATTTAGAAGACCTTTTCAAATAAGAGCAGTGAGGCCTATGGCATGTAGGCTCAAGACATAACACAAGATGTTCATATGTCATAATAAGCCAGGATCTTTTTGAGAATTGCTCTCCCAACAAGCCAGTCATAAGCCAAGAACAAACCCTGGCTTACGATTCCAGCTTGTTAGGACAGGGATAGGACAGAGTTTCTGGTTCGGGCATCATGCTAAAAAAACCTAGAGTGAGACTGACCGAGCATCGTGCACCAGCACACTGGCTTGTTCACAATAAATTATTCATATGGCTTACTGTAACATGTGAATGCAGCCAATATGTGACATTTACAAACTAGTGATTTATGTTGTAATCATCCTTTAGTAGCACACAAAGAAAATATTATTTGCTTTGTAGAAAAATGAGTATGTAACTAAAGATATTGACCTGGTTCACATGACATGGCCAGGTCAACCCATAATGAACCATGGTGGTTGCTGGGCATGTGTGGCCACTGTTTTGAATATGTGGCAGGTCATGCAAACTGAGCCTTTTTGAGGGTAAAACAACTGTCACATAATTCTTGGTTAAAGTATATACTACCTCCAATATTAGGGACGGTATACCTATGTACACCAGTTGCTGGGGAACATGGGCAGGATGGTGCTATTGCATTCATGTCCTGCTTGTGGGTTTCCCACAGGTAGCTGGTTGGCCACTGCATGATCTAGATGAACTAGATGAACCTTGGTCTGATACAGCATGGCTCTTCTTATGTTCTTGCTAGTAGGGTCATGTGAGGGTTTTTTTAAACCCTCGAATAACCACATGACATGCTACAACCCCCACTTGCCCCCACTTGCCCCAATCAGCATCATGGATGAAATAACCCTTAATGAGTCAGCCACCTTGTGTGAATCAGCCCATAGCAACATGGGTAACATTGGCTTAAGAGGTATGACAGAATATTCCGTATTTCAGGTAGTTGTTTCGTTATATTTGTTTACTTTATTATCCGTCCACTCACTTACGTATTCTAGCTTTAGGCTCACATATCCTGATTACATAAAAAATACAGATCATGTTTAGAGCAGTGTCAGAAAGTACAATGCTGTTTGCAAAATAATTCTTCATGCATTTGCTGTAAGAAAGCCGAGTACTATATATTCAACTTCATAGCTATTAAATATCTCTTAAGAGCTGGCATGTTATCTAATATACTTGAAAGTACCAAGCACACTTCAGAATTTCTCTCTCCATTATACAAAGTATTTTAGCTCTATAAAACATAGGCTTATTGCAGCGTCAATCACAAATGTGGAATAGGTAAGATCTCTTTTCCTTTAACCTTTCTTTTTCTGTGATTTAGAATACTTTTTCATGCTGAAAATAGTCTCTGAATTAACCCACAATATGGGAATCATTTTGTGCAGATTGCATTTGTAATGATGTGTCAACATGTCAAACCAACGACCACGTAAAGCTCTCTGCAAAAGTCAGGAAGCTGCTTAAACCACCAATCACTTTATTCTTCTGACATATCATTGTGTCTTTGCTAAATATTAAAGATATAAAATCGGGAGCAGCCTAATATCACAAGGTTTTAGATATTTTCTCCATGCTACTACAAGTTTTTTAAAAATAAAGCGATTGTATGGAAATGTCTCCTCTTTCCCATTTCATAGTCCATGTTTTGGATTTTGCTGACCCCAACTGATCCTCTAAACCCATGGTTTACTATATGGATTGGAATGAAGATTGTTGCAAATGCTGTGGAGTTTACAGTATCAACTGTAAAGTAAGCAGCATGCCTGATACTGCAAAAGCCATTGTTGGTCAGTGGCTTTTCAGCTGAACCCCCCCCCCCCCCCCCCCGGCCCGCTCTACTGTTCCACTTTTGGCTACAAACAAAAATTCTGAGAAGATGAAAAAGTGTCCATTCACATTTGTTCCGGATTACTGTAAGAATTTTTCTGAAATAGGCTCACTGATGGCATAATGAATGTCTGTGTAAATGAGGACTAATAAGTCAAAAGTATTTTTTTCTGCTTGTGATTATGGGCTAGTATTTATCTATTCCAATTGTTTTGATCATTATTTTAATAAAAGGTGAGATATAAAGAATAAAATGAAAGGCTTGATTCTTTTCTAATGGTGCTTTGACACTAGATCCACACTCTCAGTTCACTTTTTAGAAGGTATCTGCACAGTGTCAACATCAAAGGTGCTTTAGGAAATTGCATTGATACAGACACCCCAAACACCCCTGTAGATGTTTTTCAAGTCGAATAATACACTTCATATACTATTGCAAAGTCAAATAATTAAATAAGACAAAGAAATAATTAGTCTCATAATTTCTGTCTCAATAATGTGTATTTAGAAAACAACACAGCTAAACAAATGAACATACATTTGAAAATGTTATTAAATAATCAATAATATTTATGGCAACTATAAACAGGGATAACATAGACAGGGAATTAAAGTGACCTTAGATTCAGGTATGTTATTATAGTGTAGATATTGTTTGACTTTAATTTTTGACTTTAATTTTTATTAATGTAGATAATGGCTTATACAGGCCTTATGGCTGTGTTACTAGCGCTCTAAAATTTAATTAGATTTTAGAGCAGCTGTTAATGTCTTCTCTAAGTTTATGTAATTTGGAGGCAATGCTAGCAAACTGCATTCTATTCATTTCATTATTATTATTATTATTAAAAAGTGAAATGTGATATTTGTTCTACAATACCTTTCAGCATTAATAAATAACAATTAAACCATGAGCATACCTGATTATCATTGTGGCATGTTTTGTACACAGTGTGCAGATTGTCTGAGACCGGGTAGAGATGACAGTACAATGTCACCAAATGTGGATATTAACCCGATCCCTTGCACCTTTTAGTTCAATTCTAAACATGTTGTTTCATGGCAAAACTAAATATGATATGATTCATGCTAGTAATTCTGTAAATGTTCCCCACCCCAAGTAAATAGCCCAATTTGGATCAAAGCCATGGCTGGGAAGGGAGGAAATTTATTTATTTTTACATGCTGTTCCAGTTAGAATCTCCCCTTCAACAGATGCTACTTACTCCATTAGAAAAGGTAGCAATCCTTTTCCTCCTGATGTAAAGAGCATTTGTGGAAGGGCCCTATCCTGATCAGGGTAAGCGCTCTCTTTCTACCCCATATTAGACTTGATCTGGATTGAACCTCCCTCAGCTGTAATTTACTTTAAAAAATCATCCATGCAATTGCTAATTGCACAGTCATCACTTCATACTTTTCTTATTGGTGGTTATATACATACTCATTTTCTCATATTAGGCATTTTAAAATAAAGGTAATCAAGATGAGAAAAAGGAGGACATTTTTTTCACGCTTTATAAGATCTTGTCAACTTGGCTTTTCTTCACTGTGTCATGGTAATTATTGAGAATATATGTTAACTGGGGGGAATGTTGTAAAATAAAAATGAATGCAAGAATCAGATGTGTTAGGAAAAGATATTATAATGATAGATGACAGTGACCTAATTTCTGGAAACATCTCCCAGGATAAAATAATTCACTAATTTATAGCTGTATAATTAACTGACCAAGAACAAAATCAATCATGTCAAAATCATCAAACACTATAACAAATCACTATAACATTTTGAAATAGTGCCTTTTGAAACCGTGCCTTGTACCATTCTGTTATGTTCGGTGAACTCTCTGTATGAATTCAGTAAAGCAGATTAAGATACAAACTTCGAGGCTAATAACTCAATTATTTTTTATTTGACCTAACTAGGAAAGAGACAAGAAAAATAACATCTCATGCAGAAAAATAAATTCTAAGCTTTTAGATAAATGGACTACAAACTGTTCTTCGGATTCTGCCTGCTACATTATGTGTAGTCTGAAGGAATGCACACATAGGGTGTTCTGTTTCCTTGCCCTCCCGCTGAAGTGCGACACAATAAAGAAGTCTGCCAAGCTTTATTCAGTAAATAAATTTATCTTTACACCTCAAGAGAGTTTAAAGCCTAGCAACTTTCTTCTAGACTAACACTTGACTAAACTAAGCAAGACAGTTGTTCTTTGAAGAACAGGGAAGGTCTTTTCCCTGAGGCCCTTTCACTTCAAGGAGGATTTCTTGGAAGAAGAAGCTGACCACCTCTTGCCTACCTTTAGTTCTGCCCATTTGAACCTACGGCGGACCCTGGGATCAGCCAGCTCTGAAGCCCCCTCCCTGTCGGAGGATTCCTGAGTTCCCACAGACCGCAAGTTGTTAATGTTTTCACTGATAAGATCTGGCGAAGATTCCTCCCTGGCAGGTGAAGAGCCTGGGTGAATCACCTTCCCCATTTCCTGTGTAAGCTGGGACATTTCTAGTCCTGTTTCTTCAGCTTCAGAATCTGATTGATAGCATGAAACTCCTTTTCCCACACCAAGGGGAAGAGGCCTGGACATAACATAGGGGAGTTAGAGAGGAACCAATTGTAACCCCAAGAGGTATGGGTTAGGTGGCCATCTATCAAAAAATATAATTATATAAACTGGAGTAGAAAACTGAAATGATGAGGTCTTCGTTTTATGCCGAGGATATTTGCTTCTATTTTATATGTTACCAGTGGTGATGCCTCATATATTGCAGTGGAGGTGCTGCATGGATAATTACCAGTGGTAGTGCTGCATGGATTTTTCCGGTGGAGCTGCATGGATTATGGAGACATAGATGGGTGCCCTGTCAGTCTCTTTGAACAGCGTCTGAGCTACGGCCTCCTTACCATCTCATAATAATTCAGACTCCTTGTTGACATGATTCTGTACTCTACCCCCACTTGTTTAATGGCCAAAATTGAACAGGCAGGCATACTACTACCCACCTTACAAATTCTTTGAGGCTAATGCTGGAGGGCTGCCCTCCCACTACTCAGGCAAGTGATGGCCAGTGCCAGTGCCAGTAATGATGGTACTTTGGGCTATTCATATGTATACTCTAAAAATGCACACAGAATAGTATGCATGCAAAACAGATATTGTGTTCAACCATGAAAGCAAGTGTTGAACATTCCTTGGTTGTAAGCAGTAATGGCAGTAACTTAGGCTGGGAGGAAGCGTATTCTGCTTATGGTTGTGCACCAGTGTACATATATTCCCAGATTATGTTTCCAGCCATTTGGTGGAAAAACTTCATAGCTGTTTCAAATGACACCTCAGTTTTATACCTCTTGCTCATGGATTCCCAATAATCTTGCCGTTCCATGACTATGGGCGGATTTTAATATTAACGTGAAGAGTGGAAGTTAGAAGTATATAACTTTGACTGTCAAACCATGTTGCCATTTGAGCTGTGTAGACATAAACAAGCATAATGCATGCGCTCTCAAACCTCAGGCCCCAATGTGAACAAAGAAGGGGTAAAGGGAAAGATGTAATTACTGTGAGACATACTTACCAATGTCTAAAGAAGAGAAAAAAATTAAGAAGCAAAGAAAGCAAAGTCCAGCACAACTTCTGTCAATTTAAAAACAACAACAACACAGAATTGTAACCAAAATTTAATATTCACAAAGCCGAGTGTGCCATAGTGTTGATTTCAAGCAAAAAACAAACCTGTGCTGCCTATTTGCCTGTTTTGTAAGTAGTCCTTTTAGGGAAAATAAAGGTTTCCTGGGGAGGAGGGAAAGCTAAATACGTGCATGTTTGCCTTTATGGAAGCAGTTCACTGCCATTGTTTCCCTTTCTGCCTCTGCACCAGTTTTTCAGGTAAAGGGGTTCCCCCACCTACTCCTTAGAGTGATTTCAGCTAATCAGGGATCATATAGTGATGATGGGGAAAAAATGCTTGTAACCAAATCAGTTTGGTTAGATGCTAACATCGTTTGAAGATAAATAAAGATGATTTAAAGTGAGGGCAGTGCTTCTTGGACTGATCCTGTGTTATCCTAGTCAATCCCCCTAGGGATAAGTACTTTTTAAGTTTTTCATAAACTAAATGGAATTAGACCCAAAGCACACATGACTTTAAAGGTGTCGTTAGCAATTACATTTTTTTAAATCTAGAGTAAGCACAGGGATCCCAATCTGGATCAGGACCCTAGCATGAGGGTGCGGTGTGATGGGGGTTATCCATTGTGGTGCGTAGTGTGAAATGAAGAGATGAGACACTATTTGGATTTTAAACATGGGCCACCTTTATTAAAAGATCTGCAACAAGGGGAACTCCTAAACAGGCATCTACGTTCTGGCTTCACCTGGAGCCATCCTAGGGACGGGCGAGTCATTCTTGCCCCATGTAGTGGCGCTTGCCATCTCGCCACTGCATGGGCTCCCCCTCTGGGTAGGGAGGCCTCCCTGTGTCACCACCCTCGTGCCACACGGCTCCGAGGAGATGAGTAAGGTTAGCCTCAGGGGTAAGCCTTAACCTTCCAGCTGGTGCCGCATGGCTCCCAACCGTGGGGCTTCAGACTCCACCCCTCACACAAATGGTGCCAGAGAATGCTCACCGATCTCCACCCCACTCTAGATGCCCGCACCTAACCGCCACAGGGGGTGACAAGCTATCAGCTTAGTTAGTCCCCCCTACACTACCTAAGATAGCCTCCCTCAAGCCCTTCTGCAGATCTGATAAGAAAATATCATTCCCAGTGTCCGTCAGGTGTATTCCATCCTGCCTAAACAGCTCCCTCCTGGTCCTGACTATCTCTGGGTGTAGCAGGCTAATGTCACCATGTTTTGCCAGATCCTTATAGATCTCTGTGTTCACCCTCCTCTGGGCCCTCTCCAGAGCCTGGACATCACCTCCAGCTCCCCAGTTAATCCTTGGAAGCATACAGGACCAAATGATCCTGACCCCGGGCCACCGCATCCTTAGGCTCTCCAAATCTGCCCGGATTTGCCAAATCAAGGCCTTGCCCTTCATTCTGCCGAGATCATTGCCGCCCAGATGTATTAATAATATCTGCAGCCAAACAATCCCCAAATGTCGATGCAATAACGTGGGGATGAGGCTCTCCCACCTCATACCGCGGCATCCCAGCCAATGTATCACCGCATACTGGCTCAGCCCCAGCTGTAATCCATGCCTTGACGCGGCTGCCCGCCTGCCGGCCCAAAATATCATGTTGTGGCCGCAGATGATCACATTCACTGGGGTGATGCCCTTCCAGGGATCTAAGGATCAAACATGAGAACATTAGACTACGGCCGCCCCGGCCCTATCTTAAGGCAACGGCCTTACGTATGCCCTAAAGGCCCCAGAGCGCCATCTCCCAACGGACTGAATCTGCCGTGCTGAAAAACCTAACGATGCCGCAGTGGACGCTGCCCCAATGCGGAATGAATGCGTTCCAAACTGCACGTTATTTAAGCCTAAACTGGAAAGCGCCCACTTTGTCGTGGACCAGAACTGGTACTTCGTCAGTGGTGTGGCATCCTGGTGGCAAAACAGCGCACCCGGGGCAGTACCACGTACATTTACAAACTCGCGCAGTGCCCTCACAGGGCACAGTTCTGGGATCGCGGCAGCGAACAGTTGTATCTCAGTGCCCTTCCCTCGCTGATCCGTTTTGGATCTCCTAAGAGATAATTGAACGTTATTGTCCCCGATCCGCAGATCAGAGATTTGCAGTGCCCTACTGGAACAGTCGTCCTTAGACCCGGCTACTAGCGCCAAAATCCGAAAAGCGCCAAAAAATGCAGTCAACGCTGCGGCATGGAATAAGGCCACCTCGAACCCGGAGTAACACAATGAAGGCCATAATGCCTTCAGACCCAACAAAATATCTGGAGATAATGGACGTCGTCTGTCATCGTCCCGTGGGGACACCCGTGTCCAACCCCTTATCACTCGCCTAACTCTAAAGTCCTACGTATTGTCCTGAACCCCTCTCATCTTGGACCAGAAG
This sequence comes from Anniella stebbinsi, assembly GCA_029215795.1. Taxonomy (NCBI): domain Eukaryota; kingdom Metazoa; phylum Chordata; class Lepidosauria; order Squamata; family Anniellidae; genus Anniella; species Anniella stebbinsi. The sequence continues at coordinate 137,839,429 of JARDYH010000005.1, read as the reverse complement.
GCTAACACCGCTAATTTACCCCCGATAGTGTGGGCCGAGAGGCCCTTCGTGAGTAAACACAAAACTGCAGAATGTGTTCTACTGGTATTGGCCACACTAGCTGCAGGTGAGCCATGCTACAGAATGTTAAAAATTCCCTACCTGCCCTCTGGTATGCGGCCCTGGTGCTAGGCGCCACGGACAGCCACATGGCCCATTCTACTTCATCCCTCCAATCCGCCAGAGTGCTGAAGGCATCTTCTCGGGCACTTGCCGGGCCCAGGGAGCCAATTCCCGGAACCCTGAGACCTGATGACGCGATAAAGCGTCAGCTATGTCATTGTTCATGCCCGGAATGTGACAGGCTCTGAACAAGATGTTATGTCACAAACAATGCAGCATGAAGACATGCACTAACGCCATCACTCTCGGGTTGTGTGATGATAGAGCATTAAGCACATGAACGGTGGATTGGTTATCGCACCAGAACAGCACTGTCGAATTTTCTAACTCCTTAGCCCAAATATGCGCTGCCACATATATTGGAAAAAATTCCAGCAGCGTCAAATCCCTACACAACCCACCAGTCCTCCAGGCTTCTGGCCACAATTCCGCGCACCATCTGTCCCCACAAATTACACCGAATCCCCATGAGCCAGATGCGTCCGACTGGACCTGCATCTTGGCCTCCAGCAATAACTCACGTCTCCAGAAGGAGATCCCGTTAAAACTGTGTAGAAAATCTAGCCAACCCCCTAAGTCTTCCCTCATAGGCCTAGTCATCCGCACCATGTGGTGCGGGTGGCGTAGTCCTGCCATGGCGGCACAAAATTGCCGCACAAAAGCACATCCCGGGGCAATGACCCGGCAAGCAAAATTCAGGTGGCCGACCAGTTGTTGTAATTGTTGCAGGGACACCTTCCTGGCGCGTGCGGTCTCTCTCAATCTACAGCGTAGAGCTATCAATTTATCCAGTGGCAGGCAACAACATTGATTCACGGAATCGATTTTGATTCCCAGAAACATAAGAGTTGTGGCCGGGCCCTCTATTTTTTCCTGCGCAAGTGGCACGCCCAACTCTTCAGCTAACGCCTGAAACTCTTTCATCAGGAATGAACAACGAGGGTTCATCCCCGGGCCTGAGAACAGGAAGTCATCCAAATAGTGAACCACGTCCTGCCCCCCCCCCCATCCTGGCCTTAAGGGCCCATTCCAAGAAGGAACTGAACTGCTCAAACATTGCGCATGAAATTGCGCAGCCCATAGGCAGCGCCCTATCCACGTAATACTGTCCCTGAAAACAAAACCCCAAGAGGTCAAAATCTCCAGGGTAAATTGGCAGTAATCGAAAGGCAGCCTTGATGTCACATTTTCCCATCAAGGCTCCCTTTCCCTGCCTCCTGACCATGGCCACCGCAGAATCAAATGACGCGTATTTCACCGAACACAAATACTCGGGAATAGCATCGTTCACGGAGCCTCCTTTTGGGAAGGACAGATTATGAATTAATCTGTACTCCCCAGATGCCCAAAGGACATGCCCAAAGGAGACACTCTTAACTTTTCCAATGGCGGCTTGTTGAAAGGACCTACCACCCTACCTACTAGGGCTTCCTTGTCTATTTTTTGTCTAACTAACTGCTCCATCGATTGGATGGATTTTTGATTCTGTGACATGGAAGCGAACCTGGGGCCCTGAAACGGGATTCTGAAACAGTGACTGAAGCCTTCCTCTAAATAAACTGCGTCCTGCCTTTTCGGATATCGTGCCAGAAGCCGTTTAAGCTGTTCGATTTTAATCGGGCTGGGGCCCTTTTGGAGGAGGCTGTAAGCCACCTTGTCGTCTGGGCCCTTGACCGCCCCTGTTATTTCCCCTTCTACTCCTATTCCTTGGGCAACTAGAGACGGGATGACACCCCGCACAAATGGAACATTCATGCTTGTACCTGCAAGGGGAGCGGGTGCAGATCCCCCGGGAGGAAAACTCCCAACAGGGCTGGCGGAATTGAACCCCCTGTCCTGCGCTTCCCTTGACGGTAGAGGCGGGTGGCAATTTGGCCAGGATGTGACCGCTGTCGGACCGCTCCCCCACTCCGAGCCTTGCAGGAGTCATGTACTGCAGCCATAAATCCTGATCCTTAGCATCCCACATTAGGGCGTGGTCGTAGGCCGCCCTTCTGCGGAACGACTCATCGTACGCAAGCCAGGCTCCGCCCTCATATTCGGAATAAGCTCGATATATTATATCGAGATATTTAGCTAAGATATTACCTTTGCCCGGAAAGCGTTGTAATACAACACTTATGTAAATCAGAAAACCGGGCAGCCAATTAGCCCATGTTCTCGCTACTCTCTTCTTTTTCAACCATTCTGCCTCTTTCTCTGCGCTCTTATCCTTGTCATTGCTTTCCAGTTCCCTGAAGAGCAATGCAAATTGGGCCCAGAGCTTACCGCATCGAGGGGAGGTGTCGTCGGCAGCTGGCGGCGGTGTTTGGTTGCCCAGGCTTCGGGCGAACATTGCGGGGCTTGGCGGCAGGGACTTAACGCGAGCGGGCGGCTGCCCGCATGGAGCCCCGGGCGCGTAGGCACACTTGCCGGCGCTGCAGTTGGCGGCGAGCACTGAGGAGCTTGAGGGCGGCGTGGAGTGAGCACAGTTCCAAATTTTTTCCCTAGTACTCAACAGTAAATGATACCCCAGTGGGGCTGCAGTGCTCCCGGTGGGAATAGCCCCACGTTCTACACCTTCGTAGGGATCAGTGAGGCTTTGCTCAGCCCCCCCTGGCCTCGATGAAGCGGTGCCTTCTGGGCCCTGCCAAACCGCGGCGCATGCGGCTCCTATGCAAACTGCCGCCTGCACATTGGCCCCCACAGTACTGAGTGGCATAGACCCTGCGCCACTGGCAATGGTCACGCCACTGATCTGTCCTATTGCCGCAGCCTGGGGCTGATGTGTCCCTACATCGCCTACCAGTGATGTGGGCTCCTGCTTATTCCTTGTATGACTGGCTATTCCGTTTTGCTCTGTAGGACCACGGCATCGGGCCCACTCAAGCCCCCTGTCTGCATTCCTCAGGGGCTCTGATGTCCCCTCAGGAGTTTGCCACCCCGCCCTGGCCTCAGTGGAGATGTGTGTCGGTCCTGTGCCTGTTGTTGGCCTGCTTGCACCTGCAAACCATGGGTGCCACCCCCACAGAGGGGGGAAAGTCCCCATGGCCTGCAGGGGGGCCACGCTAGGAGGCAACCCCACGCCTGCCTACGTGCCGCAGGACAGGCAAGCCTCGCGGGCCGGAGGCCCCAACGGCCGGTTAGCCTTTTAAGCGACCAGGCCCATCCCCGCCCTTGGCGCCAAATTCCCCACGCTACCGGGCTGCCAAAACGCCGTTCTAGTGAGTCTGCACCCGTCAAAATGGGCAGGCTCACTCCCGGAGGTCTCCGCGCCACCAGCCGCAGCGCCGGCAAGCGCGCCTACGCGCACGAGGCTCCGCGCGGGCAGCCGCCCGCTCATGCTCACTCCACGCCGCCCTCAAGCTCCTCAGTGCTCGCCGCCAACTGCAGCGCCGGCAAGTGCGCCTACGCGCCCGGGGCTCCGTGCGGGCAGCCGCCCGCTCGCGTTAAGTCCCCGCCGACAAGCCCCGCAATGTTCGCCCGAAGCCTGGGCAACCAAACACCGCCACCCAGCTGCCGACGACACCGCCCCTCGATGCGGTAAGCTCTGGGCCCAAACACTCCCCCCGCGAAAAACCTGATGCCCAAGGCCTAGATAGCTGGGCTGCTGCACGCCTCCGTGAGCAGCCAGGAGAGCAGCAATCCCGAGAGGGAGAGTCGGGGCCCACAGCCTGCATATATAGCTGCGGTCCCCTTCCTTCTGGTGGCACCATCTCCCGTAGTCAATAGGCTACGCACGTACCTCGTCCCCTCACCCATGCCCACAAATGCCCCCCCCCCCCGCACCCAGGCTTTGCCGGGCACGGGTCTGAGGCAATTGCAGTCCTGATCTGGATTGGGAGAGCCATGCCAAAAATATATGCTGCCAAATATTGATTTGCTTTGAAATTATTTATTTATTTATTTATTTATTTATTACATTTATATACCTATTAGAAGCCCACAGTTATGACATGAACACAATAGCAGTCTCTTGTCCATGTTTACCATTGTGGCAGCAGAATGCTAGACTTGATAGGCCTTTGATCTGATACAGCATAACTCTTCTTATGTTCTTTATCAGGATTCATTGGGGGCAAATTACCCCTCTTGAGAATATGCAAATACTACATTTTAAAAATGAGGAAGGGCTTCTATTGATGCTGATTAAGATATTTGCAAAAAATCACCCATCCTTTGGGCTCAGACTTAATCAGAAAGGCTTTGCCTTTCAAGTTACTGCTTTAGAAGCAGCATCAAAACCCTAGAAGAAATATACCCCAAATATAATTTCATTCTAGTAATTAAATATCTGATCAGATGGAAAACTACCAGTTTAGTGTGCCTCTTATCAAGAGATGTCTAAGTGCAGCAGCTAAAGCACATTGGATGTGTTACATCTATGTCATCACTCCAGAGACAAAAATAAAACCTGTAATTACAATATGGAAGAAACAAATCATGGTGCAATTACTCATGAAAGGATATCTAACACAGTGTAAAGCTGCTGGCCTTGTATTCTTTCTATTTCAAGAGAAGTGTTCAGTTTTCATTGTGCTAGATACAATGAAAAATGGGAAGCATTCAACAAGTAGGTCAGGAAACAACAAGCTAATTATTTATCGGTAAGGGAAAGTCATCTGCTGCTGATAACCATTATTCATCATTCAGTCTTATTGATTTTTACACAGGGCAATGATAACTTGTCTAATGAGAGGTTATTGTATAGTTCTGTCTGGAGGCTGATTCGGCTGAGAGGACCATTAACCAGAAATAACTGTATTAACCAGCTAAAATGTCTAAAGTACTGCAGACGAGATGAAACTAAAATCTAGGTTTCTTTTCCGGATTGGTGCTGCAATGTCATCAGACATTGGTTATATAAAATCTACATGGCACCAGAGGACAAAATTTATTAATTTCAGTGAAAGGCTTATTTAGTGCATTCTTGAGACGAGTCTTTATATTTTTTTTGCATAGAAATATGTAGCCTCTTCAGACATTAGCTGAACAGCTTCAGCTATTGGCTGGTATAGAAATGTAATAAATTGATGGATGGATAAATAAATAAATAAGAGAGAGGGTAATTCATACCTAAAATATACGTATTATCAATAGTGCTTTCTAGGCACTAAAGCAGTAAAAGCAGTGCCACTGCTAACACAAAGTTACTGGGAGACATGTCTTTCCTAAAATTTGTGGTTAAGGTAGTGGCAGACATACTGTACAATGAAGAAAGGAACTATAGAGGGTGGAAGCATGCTATTAACGTGGACTTCAACAAAGTGCCCTTTCTGCTTGCTCTTGCTCTCTCTCTCTTGTGTTTGGACCTCACTTATTAGAATAGTCTGAAATGATACACATGCAATTCACGGTACTCTGTTCACCTGAAAAATCTAAAATGAGACATTTGTACAACCTTTTCTCAACATTGGTGTTCATTCCTAAAGGAATGCCACCCAGGAAGCTGAAATTGGGCACAAACATAGCCTGAGACATTCTAATATCTAGAAAATTATGAAAGGCAATGATTTGTTGGAAATTTGGGAAAGAAGGCCACTTAAAAGCGCTCCTATGTCATCTATACACAGAATTTGGGCAAATACATAATCCAGGATACTGAAAAATGGAATTTTGCTTCTAGAAATAAGCCCTATTGTTCTCCATCCAAGTACAGTACATTTGAATTGTCCTCTACACATGGAGACCAACTTTCTGAAGAGAGCCTCCTGTTTTTGCAAAGGCTCTCCCAACAGGATTTTACAGAGTTCTAAATGTGTGGAGACTTTCCACAGATTCAAGAAATTCTCATCTTCAAAAAGTCATCCTCCATTAGGAGAGGGCAACAGAAATTATACCTGAGGTGATAAGGATAGGGTGCTTCCTCTAATCACACATTTATTGTACTTAGATATAGAACACCTGACCCATGTTGTGGAATGAATGTGTGATTGTGGAAGTGGAGGGTGAGAAATAATGACATGACACAAGAATATGGATTTAAATATGGGCCACATTTATTAAAGATTCTGCAAAGGGGTAAATCCTAAGCGGGCATCTCACACTTGGCCATAAGGCCATCCCTAGGATCGAGCGAGCCATTCTTAACCCTTGTAGTGGCGCCTTACAGCTCGCCACCCCATGGGTTCCCCAGTTGGCCTTCCGGTGTCACCGCCCACGTGCCGCATGGCTCCGAGGGTTGGCCTCAAAGGTAAACCTTCCACCCGCTGGCTGGTGCCGCAAGACTCCCAGCCATAGGCTTCAGGCACTACCCATCACCACCAATGGTGCTAGAGAATGCTCACCAGTATTCCCCTCTCGAGATGCCCGCACCTAACCGGCACAGGGGGTGACAAGCGTCTGCTTAGTCGCTCCCCCCCACCTACCTACCAACCCCTCTGCAGATCTGCTAAGAAAATGTTGTTTCTTCAATCCGACAGATGTACACCATCCTGCCTGTACAGCTCCCTCCGGGTTCACGAAATCAAGGGATGTTTAATGCTAATATCATCCTGTTTAAGTATCTCCTCATAGATCTCTGTATTCACCTCTCTAGCTTCCCTACTCCATTTCATCCTGGGGAGCACTCAGGACCAAATGATTCTGACTCCAGGCCAATGCAGTTGCATCCTGTGAAATTAGTTGACACTTGTAGTATCGGAGCTTTGACTTTCAAAAGGCCGAGATCGTTGCCCCCCTGATGGGTTATCAAAATCTGCGGGGGGGGGGGGGCTGAAATGCCCACTTCTGGAATAATGTGGTGAAAAGATTCTACCACCTCATACCTCACCTGCTGAGCCACTGGATGGGTGTGTGCTGGCAAAGCCGCAGGTGTGAACTATAAGTGGACCTGGAAGCCTTTCTGCCGGCCCAGGGATCATACTATAGCCACAAATGGCCACACGCACAGGGTCGTACCCCTTACGGCGATCTAAAACTAAACCTGAGTCATACTATGGCTGCACATGGCCTTACGCACTGGGGTGTACCCCTTCCAGAGATCTGGATTAACATGAGTCATACTCTGGCCACACATGGCCTCACGCACTAGGGCGTACCCCTTCCGGAGATCTGGATTAAACATGAGTCATACTATGGCCGCACATGGCCTCACGCACTGGGGCGTACCCCTTCCAGAGATCTAAAATGAAAAATGAGTATGTTAGACATTCCCAGGCCAAACACCATCATCTGGGAAACCACCACATGTATGCCTTAAAGGCCGCAGACAGCCATCTGCCCGCTGCTTTTATTTGTGCTAGGGGCAAAAACCTGCTGACTCTGCCATGGAAGCTGCTCCAATTCGGAAAGAATGAATGCCAAACTGCACTATATCTATACCTATCGCTCTCAGAGCCATTTCGTCACTGCCCGAAACTGGTATTTAGGCAGTGAGGAAGCATCGTGATGACAAAATAGTACACTGGGTAATTGCCTCATAAAGCAGTAAAATTCCCAGCTCCGGTCCCCGGAGCGACCCCATAAGTTACTTTGGTGCCTTTCCTGAGTTGGTTGGTTTTGACCATCTGAACGCAATGTGGACGTCACTCTGTATGAAATGTAAATAATTGAATTGCTCTGTCAGACCGGTCGTCCTTGGACGAGGCCACAAGCTCCGAAATCCAGAATGCTCCAAAAATGCAGTTAAAGCCGCTGCATGGGGGGAGTGGCCTAGCAAAGATGGAATAGAGACGGAACTTTCCTGCTCTCACAAGGAGCAAAGAAATATTTATAAAATCCCTAATTTGGAGGTGATGGATTCCTGATTAATGACTTGATTCTGGGTCCGAAAACTTTACTGCATCTGCGGAGAGATTAATAGCTGGATAACTGCCTGGACGGCCGACGGAAAGTGAAACTAACGACGAGGAGGATCGGGAGTTCGACAGAGTGCCAACGGAAGGTAATTAATGGACTTTAATTAGAACTGCAAGGTTAAGACAATTTCAGAGGGAGAGGAGGAACTGATTTATGTGGAAAAGTGGCTTTTAATCTCCAGCCGAAGGAGATAGAAGTGTATTTGTTTACTTGAGCCCAGTCGAAGGGGTGGATTGGTGAGTTAAGCTTTATGAAAAGAAAGCAAAAAACCCAGTCCAAAGTCCTAGGCTGGAGCAGAGAATCAAAAAAAAAATCATCCTTCCGATCGGAACTGGCAGCGTTTGGTGAGAGTTACTGGAATTATGCCAGACAAAATGTCGGACAAGCAGCAGCAAGCCGACAAGACAGGGAAATCCCCTGTCCATTCTGGAAATACTAAAGGCACAGCTTCTAAAGACGCAGGTGCAGTACCAAAACCAGCCAGAGAGAGGCAAGTAGAGTCCTCAGAGGATTTATTCAGCAAAATTCAGAAGATGATGGAGATTGCTTTATTTAAGCAGGAGGAAAGGATAATGCAAAGGATTAAGGACTCACAGAAGGATTTTATAGTGGACCTTCAAACTGTGGTGGATAATATAGATAGAATGGAGATGAATATGAAGCAGCAGCAGGAAGATACCAAGAAACATGGGGACCAACTGACAGAGATGGATTTACGTTTAATTGCTTTGGAAGATCGGGACAGGAGGGTTAATATTCGAATTAGATCTTTTGGGGAAAGAGATGGAGAGACTCCTAAGGATTTAAGAGTTATAATTTTGGATTGGATCAGGGAAATTGAAACTCAAGAAATTTGGGCGATGCAGGACATTGAGAGGGTTCATAGAGTTGGTTTTAAGAAGAAAGGACTTCTCCCAAGAGATATAATTGTTAAATTTGCTAATTATTACAAGAAAGAAAAGTTGATGCAAGCAATTAGACGTCAAGCCCAGCTGATGATACAAGCAACATCAATTGAGGTTTATCAAGATTTATGCCCTCAAATGGTGCAGTGGAGGAAGAGTGTTAGACTGTGTACAGTGGCTTTGCGGAAGAGATCGATAACATATAGTTGGGGATATCCAGTTTTTTTGAGATTTATGTGGAAAGGGAAGCAACATAGAATAACATCGTGTGAGCAAGGGATGGAGCTGTAAAGGAGGCCAGATAGACTGCGCTGAGTTAATAGTGGGTTTCGTAGTGAATAGAGCAGAGAGCAAGCATGAGAATATTAGAGGTTTCTTTTAGTTAGAAGTAGAGTAATTAGCAAGACATAGGGCCTTGGCTCGACCACCTGTGGGGAGATAGATGGCTCAAGGACGGATCTGGCCAGGAAGGACTGGGTTATCTCAGGCATAAAACTTCAAGGCGGGCGTAGGAGGTGTGAAACGCGGAGAGCTCTGGTGCTGAGAAAGGAGGGGGGAAATTCCGAGCCGGGAAATAAAGCCCAGAGCGGGAGGAAGCCCGGGGTCTTGGGTTGTCGTGAGAAGTCCAAGGAGTCAGCCCGGCTGGGGTAACTGTTTTAAACTGTCTCTTGTATTGCATGCTGGGGCCTTGCTGTAGTTTGAAGAGTGTTGGACTGCTTTACCTGCTCTTAATCTAATAAAGTCGTATATCTCAAGTAAGTTGAGTCTTGGTTTGTTTCTCTGAGTCCTGCACACTCCTGGTAGGAGATTGCCTTAGGGCTTTCCTCCTTTACAGGAGCTTCTGGAAAAGTTGGGCTTAGTGGATCCCATGGCTGCTGGAGAAACAAAGCAGGATGCTGCTGCTGGAGGGGGAGTTGGTCCCGATTATCCACAGGAGGAAGGAGCCGTGGGTGGAACCCGTCAATGAAGAAATAATATTGTAATAGGGATAAGAAAAGATTATATGAGAGGGGAGGGGAGGGTTTCTGTTCTGGAATGCTGGGTTGCTTCTCCCCCCCCCCCCCCGAAGAGTTCTAAGAATAATTGGGGCCATTGCCCAGGAAGGCCTGGTGAGGAGGGGGGTGAAGTTGGGGGGTAAAAGTGGGTGGGTGGGTGAGGGAGGGGGGGTATGTGTATCACAGAGGGAGACCAATATAGAGATGTGTTGGAAAGAGAGAGATGGATAATAAATTAAGGGTTGCAACTTTAAATGTTAAAGGGCTAGGAACTGTTATTAAAAGGAAGAGAATAGAAATGTTATTAAAAAAAGAGAAAGCTGATGTAATTTTTTTGCAGGAAACTCATCAAACAAAGGAGGGTGTAAATGAGCTTCGGATGAGTGAGGTGGGCGTTTACGAAAAGTCTTTTGGTACTTCGAAAGCGAGAGGTGTAGCGATTATAATCTCAAAAAAATGTGGCATTACTATACAAAGGGTGAAGAAGGATGAAGCGGGAAGGTTTCTGATTATTTCCTGCAGGGTAGGGGAGGAGGAATATGTATTGATTAATGTATATGCTCCAAATGGGAAACAGATGGAATTTTTTGATGAAGTTTTTAATGCAGTGGGAGAAGTAGGTAAAAAGAATATTGTGATGGCAGGTGACTTCAATATGGTATTAGACAAAGGGAAAGATAGGGATAATATATTAAGAGTTCTCAAGAGTGGTGGGAGGATGGGATTAAGCAAATTAATGGAGAGAAAAGAATTAATTGATGTTTGGAGAGTATTAAAGGGGAAGAAAGGAAATACACTTTCCACTCACTAAGGTTTAAGAGTTATTCCAGGATTGATTATATTTTTGTGTCAAAAAATATGTTGTCTAAACTTATAGATTGTGCTATAGGGGTAATTAAAGTCACAGATCATGCATTAATGACGTTGGATCTTAAAATGAAGAAGGATTACAAACAAGTTCAGAGATGGAGAATCGATACAAGGTTACTAAATAATAAAAATATAGTGGAGAATATTAAAAAAGAAATGCAGGAAATATGGGAAATTAACGAAAAGGACATAAACTCGCAGGGTTTAATATGGGGCACTATGAAGGCTGTAGTAAGAGGGATATGTATCAGGGAAATGTGTACCCTAAGAAAACAACAAGAGGCTCAAAAGAAAAAGATTGAAAAGGAGGTAAGGGACCTAGAGGACAAGCTAAGAGAGACAAAAGATAAACGCCTATTTGCCCAAATCCAAGCTAAGAAAAAAGAATTAGAGAGAGAAAAGTTAGAACAAGTCCAGAGGGATTTGCTATATTTAAAGAGGGAATTTTTTGAATATAGTAATAAAAATTCAAAGATGCTGGCTAGGTCCACTCAGTCCAAAAAGGCTAAGAGTATGATAGGGACAATTAGAGACAAGACAGGGAAAATTGTAATTTAATGAAGGATAAATTAAATATATTTCAGGAATTTTATAAAGAATTATATACATCAGATATGGGATCACAGGTTAAAATATTGGAATATGTAGAGAGGAATTGGAAAATAAGATTACAGGGATTATATGGAAGGTTTAGTTACTGAGAAAGAAATAGAAGGAATTATAGTTAAATTAAAAGGAGGGAAATCTCCGGGATTGGGTGGTTTGGGGCTGGATTATTATAAAGTTTTTAAAGGAATTTTACTACCAAGATTAAAAAAATTATTTAATAGTATAATAGAAGGGGGAAAGACCCCTCCATCATGGGATCATTCCTTCATCATATTAATTCCGAAACCAGGAAAGGATTTGACTGACCCAGCATCTTATAGACCAATATCTTTAATAAATCAAGATTCAAAAATTTTTACAGCAATAATGGCAAAAAGGATGAGTACGTTTATACATAAGTATATTAGAAAGGATCAATGTGGATTTATCCCAGGAAGGCAAATGCCTAATTTAATAGGAAGAGTTTTAAATATAATTAATATTATTAAAAAAAGGAATTTAAAAGCGGGATTATTAGCATTGGATATATTAAAAGCCTTTGATTGCGTGGAATGGCCAGCACTTAAATTAATTTTGAAAACATTTGGGCTTGGAGAGAAATTTATGGGAGTGATGGATCAACTGTATAAAAATAATAAAGCAGAAATAATGGTTAATGATGGGTTAATGCAACAGATTACACTAGCCCGAGGAACAAGACAAGGTTGCCCACTTTCACCGATATTATTTACGATAGTAATAGAAATTTTGGCAAATGTTATAAGGGAGGATTCAAGATTGAAGGGGATAGGAGGGAAGGAGAAGATTAAAATAAATATGTTTGCGGATGACACATTACTGACATTAGAAGACCCCCTGAAGGAGGGGGACCTGATTAAGAAACATTTGAGAGAATTTGGGGAGGTCACAGGTCTACAAGTTAATTGGGGGAAGTCAGAAATGATGTTATACAATTATAACAAAGAGGAGATGGAGGAAGGTAAAGTTAAGTTAGGTCTTAGGCTTAAAAATATAGTACGTTATTTAGGAGTTAATATTGCAAAAGATTTAGACAGGTTAGAAGAAATTAATTTTGTAAGTTTGAAAAAACAGGTAGGGGAAAAGTTAGAGGCATATAGGAAATTAAAACATTCTTGGTTTGGTAGAATAGCGGTTATAAAAATGAAGATATTACCCAAGATTAATTTTTTGTTTAGAATGCTACCGATTAAAATATCGGATGTAGAGTTAAAGAGTTGGCAAAATATGATTAATGCTTATTGCAATGGAGATAAGAGAGCTAGGATTAATAAAGGGCTATGGTATAAGACACAAAAGAAAGGAGGTTTGGGACTTCCAAACATAAAGAATTATTATAGTGCTAATCAGTTAAGATATGTTATAAATAGTATATTAGGGGAGGAAGATTTAGAATGGTTAGAAACGCAAACAGGGGAACCAGATTTCAAATTGCAAAATTTTTTTTTTAATAATAAAATCCAAAAGAAAGATTTGAGGGGACTGGACAACCCGTTGCTGAAAAACATTCTAGAGATCTGGGAGAAAGTTAAAGGGAGTTTAATACCAGGAGACTCTCCACTCGCCCCAGTGGTAGTTGTGAGAAATTTCCCAAGGAATTTAAAAGTAGAATTGGAAGGAAGTTTGAAGGGTCAGGAAATTATTAAGTTAAGGAATTGGATGGAAAGAATGACAGATAAGGAGCAAATTAGAGAGTTGGTAAAAGGACAAAAGATAGCTTGGTTCAAATGTTTACAATTGGAAAAATGGACACAGGAATGGAAAAAGATGAATAAGAAGTGTAGAAATAATACAAGATTTGAAGATTTAATTGAATCAAGAGGAAAGAAGGAAGTAATTAAAGCTAGAAAAGGTCTAACTAGCGAAATATATAAAATCCTGACAGAGGAAGCTGAATATAGAGATTCGCTTAAAATGATTTGGGAAGATGACTTAAAAGAACAAATTAATGAACATGACTGGGGGAAGATATGGGATGCAAGAATGTTAAAGCTTTTGTCTATTAGAATTAAGGAGAATTATTATAAAATAGTATGGAGATGGTATTTAACGCCGGTAAGATTTCATCAGATAGATAAAAAAGTGTCCAAGAATTGTTGGAGGGGATGTCAGGAGGTTGGAACGTATTTCCATATGTGGTGGAGCTGTAAACATGTACAAAAATTTTGGGAAAGGGTGTTTAAAGAAATAAGTTATATAATTGGAAGTAATTTGGAATTAAACCCAAAGCTGGCTCTACTAGCAATATGGTAAAAAGGTATGGAGAATATAAATAAGAGAGAATTAATAAACAACCTCCTGGCTCCCGCCAGAATAATGATTGCTAAAAATTGGAAAGGGCAAGGGATATATACCATAGAAGAATGGTATAAAGAAATATGGGACATGGCACTTAATGATAAGCTAATGTGTAAAATGAAAATAAAGAGGGGAATGTCCAGTAAGAATGATTTTGGAGATATATGGAGTTTATTTTTGGAATATGTATTAAGAACGGGGAAGGGGCAAATGCCTTCAAAAGAGTCTTTACATTTTTGGAAAGAAGAATAATGTATAATCGAAGGTCTTCTGGGGGAAGGGGAGCACGGGGGTATGCGGTATGTATTGTATTTTATGTTGTTTAGGTTTATGTTGTATTATGTTATGTTGAAAAATAATAAACAAATTATTTAAAAAAAATTTTTTTAAAAAAGCCGCTGCATGAGCCAAGACAGCCTCATAAACAGAGGTACACAGAGCTGGTTATAAAACCGACAGGCCTATAGGACTATCCGATGATAAAGGAGACTTGGGGTCCAGCTTGTATGGGGACTCTCTATTCCAACCTTGCATTGTGTGCCTTACCCTGAAGTCAGGAGTTGCCTGCCACCCCTTTCAGCTTTAACCCAGTTGTTAATGCTGCAATCCTATCTCCAATGTTACTGGCCAATAGATCCGTCCTTCAAGAGGAGACACAATAGTGCAATGGAGAGCTCTGAATAAGTGATTATGTCTAAGACAATGTAGGGTAAAAACACGCAGTAAGGCCATCATTCTGGGGTTGTGCAAGGACCAGGAGTTGATCATTTGGACAGTGGCCATATATCTCCCCAGAAGTGCACTGTTGTATCTGACTGTTTGGGAGCCCAAATGTGTTCTGCAACACATATTGGGAAAATGATCAGACAGTGAGGTCTCTACCTAGGCCCAAAGATGAGCCATCCACAGGCCACTGTTCATCACACCAATGGTCCTGCCAAATCCTGCCTAAACCCCAGGAGGCCGATGTGTCTGAATGAGCCTGTAACTCGTCTTCCAGCAGCAAATCGCGCTGCCAGAAAGAGACACCCTTGAAATTCTGCAGAAAGATGAGCCATACCTTAATATCTTCCTACGTGGGCCTGTTAACCCATACTCTGTGATGCGGGAGATGCCGGCCTGACATAGCATTGCAAGTTGGGGTACTTTCATTGCATGCTGGGCAGACTCAGAAAAGGGGTATAAGACCTGGCTGTGACTTCCTTTTGAATTTTTCCAAGTACCAGTTGCCCATCAGAGAGATGGATTTTGATTCCTGGAAATTGAAGCCGTCCCTTTTTCCTTGAAAGGGGTAAACGATATCCCACTATAAAGCTCAGTTCCAAGTAGGCTGCATTATGGTGCTCTGGATGAGCCCGCAACCGTCTGAGAGGCTCACTTTTCATTGGGCTGGTGCCCTTGGGGAGGAGGCTGTTGACTGCCCTGTCTCCCAGTCCCTTGTCCCTCTCCATTGCTGTCGCGCCCACTTCTATTCCTTGGGCAGCCAGAAGTGGGGTGGTGCCCAGAACACCACGTACATTCAATTTTTTTTTTCTAAAATTCAAGGCATGAACCAATCTGCTTTCAACTTGGCATGGCTAAAGCCTTACTTAAGAGGTACCATGGTGCCAAGTTTCATCTCTTCATCTTTACTTTCTTTTTTTTAATGTACTGCACAAGGCCCTAGACCCCAAAGAGGAATATTGGGTTTGAAGTTTTAAAAATTCCTAAAACTCAAGGCATAAACAGATCTGCTTCCAACTTGGCATGGCTCAATCCCTACTTAAGAGCTACCATGCTGTCAAGTTTCATCCCTTTATCTTTAAAAATCATGGAATTGTAAGCATTTTAGTTAATTAAAAAATTAAATTGAAGTTTTAAACATTTCTAAAAATCAAGGGATGAATGGATCTGCTTCCAACTTGGCATGGCTAAATCCCTACTTCAGAGCTACCATGGTGCCAAGTTTCATCTCTTTATCTTTAATTTCATTTTTTAAACTTGTACTGCTCAAGGTCCTGGACCCCAGAGAGATTTCTGTTTGAACTTTAAAAAATTCCTAAAAATCAAGGCATGAACGGATCTGCTTCATACTTGGCATAGCTATATCCCTACTTAAGAGCTACCATGATGCCAGGTTTCATCTCTTTAGCTTTAAAAATGAGGGAGATGCAAGCATTTTGGTTGATTTATTAATGTTAAAAGTGAGTTCAACACATAACACTAGCTTTGATTTTATATTGGATGTCAAGATGGTATAACATTCTGGCTGATGCCGGCTTGGTTGTCAACTGTATAATATCCAGTCATCCATTACACAAAGTCCAACACCTTTGGAGGGCACCAGGTTGGGGAAGGGCTGCTCTAAACAAAAAAAGAGAAGTAGGTGGCCCTAAGTTGTTCGTGATTAGTTTTCCACAACCCCACAGTCACCGCTGCATATCATATTCTCCACCCTGTCCTTATGGTTTATCTGCTTTGGGAAAATGAGAATTTCACTTGCACTTTCTGCCTCCTTAGGGAGGATGTGGCGTTAAGGCTTGTGAGCCTTAACTCCCAATTTCCCTGCTTTTTGGTGCTTGGTTGGAATCTGTAGAGCCTTAACATTGTTTTTGTAAATCGTAGTTTTTTTTGTTTAATGAATTATATATATATATGGCATGTGTAACTATGTATTACCACTTTGTCCTTTTAATGAAGTGGGCTCCAGAAAAGGTATTAATTGGCAGAAATTCAACTGGAACCACTGTGCCAGGCACGAAAATGCAATTTCCCCCCTATAGTCTATATTATAAGAAAAGTATGATGTGGAAAAAGATAGCAGTGCTTCAGTCAGGTGAAACAATCTAAATATGGGATATAACTGATAATAAGAAAAGTGCACCTCATCGGCAGATACTTAAAAGATGCAACACACAGAGAGAGTTTAATTTACATAGTAAATTGCTAAATGAATACACTTGTTATGAAAAATCTGCATAAAGGGGGAGTGCAGGGATATATTCATAATCTAAAGAATACTATATAATTTCTTTAGACACTTCTTGGATCAAACAGGAACCTTAATTATCAGATATATTGATTGTGCTAATTGTGCTTGGATAGCTTCATTACGTGTAAAGTGATTTATTGGCCATTATGTTTCCCTACTTCTTGTGTAGTGTTCATATTGGTCATTTAGCTTAGGTTTGCTAGGGGAAAGTATACAATTTGTTAATACATTTTCTTTAGGACTAAAGAACATGTATATATATATTTTAATTATTTGGAAAATGTATATCTTAAATAAATTTAAGATATCAATGTGCAGGAAGCATAAACAGAAACATTGGTAATATCATATAAATTAATAATATCATTAAATACAAACAGATGTCAACCTACCCCCACACCCAACAGAGGGGTCATCCTATGCAGTCAATATGCCAGATACATTCCCCGTTGTGTCAATGTTGTGGTCTATGTCATGCTAACAAAATTAGCAGTCTATAAATAAAATTAAGCAACTGCAGAGTCAAGTGCTTGCTTAAAGAAAAATGTCTTCAGCTGTTGATAGGCCACAGAAAAAGTTTGGTGGCAAAGTCTTGGACCAGGGAGCTCCACTTATGAGCGCTGCTACCAAGAAAGTCTGCTTGCGTGTTGCTACCAACTTTTCCTCTGAAAGCAACAGCGTCTGAAAGAGGGGTCCAGCAGATGATTTTAAATGACAGGCAGGTTCATATGGGAGGAGACAATCCTTGAAGAAGCCAGGTCCTAAGCTATTTAGGGTTTTAAAGGTGACAACTAGCACCTTGAATTGTACTCAGAAACAAATTGACAGTAACAATTTTATAGATTATTATAGATTTGAGCAATGATTAATACATGTGCGCATCCACAAAAAGCAGATTAGTTTATTCTTGAATCCCGTGACATACTATAGTAGATGATCAACAATGAATTTCCTTCTTGACATTGCCCTTGAATACATACAGGAAGTAATATCTCACTTTGGATGATATCAGCAAAGTGTTAACACTCCCTTTGGCATCTACAAGAAACAATATAATCATTTAAGCTTATGCTGAGATTGCAATTCACTTGCCTCAGGTATTAAGTGTGTGTAATTTTCTTAACCACGGGATATCCATTTATCAGATGTGCTACTCAGAAGGAAAAAAATGATGCTGACACCCTATATTTGATTTAATGCCACAAAATGGCACTACTCTAATAAAGAGATATTCAAATCAAACAGTGTTGAAACTAAAAATCCTAAGTAAGGTCTGATTTATTACAAAAATAAAAAAAACCATTAGATACTGAGCCTATCTACACCAAGCAGTATACAACACTTTGAAAACGTTTTGAAAACTGTATATGGAGTGTGTCCTGGGCCCCAACTGTTGTCACTACTGTTATAAACCATTTAAAACCATTTAAAACCGTTTTAAAGCAGTAGTGTAGATAGGCTCACTATAGAAATGTTAATAGGCAATGATAATACAGCATAATCTTTAACAATAATATGAAAAAATATTCAATTTTTAAAAGATCAAAAGGTTGTTGTTGGTTTTAATCCAATGGATAAACCTAAAGAAAATTATGGCAATAAAACAATATTAAAAGTTTTAGGAAACTTCAGGTGGTCATGTCAAAAGCTGGCAAATGGAGCAGGTGTTGCTACAATTCCTGCTCTGAAAAGGAGCCACAAAACTGAGGAGCCAAACCTCTGGAGCGTGTGGCACCCTCAGAAGTAATCAGGTGACTCACTCACAGAACATTATTCACTAGTCCTGTTTAAAAAACAACCCAAAATCCAATGCATATTCTGTCACATGTGTTGGGCCAGATATTAACAGAGTTGCATGGGGTCCAGGAAATCCTGAGTTGCTCTTGCCAAAGAGATCTTAGCATGAATATTAAAGTCCCCCAAGACTACTAGTTTTGGGGTCCTGAATATTATACTGAAGACCATCTCTGCTAGTTGAGGAAGAAAAAATGTTAGGCAATGGGGTAGTTGTACACTAAGAACCCAAGCCCTGTCTCAAGATTCCAACACTAGGTACAGACATTCAGACATGGTTGACTGCTAGACCAGTTACCACATCAGGGAGATGAATTCCTGTAGGCCAAGGCTCCCCCTTCTAGTTGAGCTTGTGCACCAAGAACCTTGGTGGATGTGTCTGGGAGAGGTTTATTCCTCCATCTTCATCCAACTGGGTCACAGCAAAACAAGCCAGTTAGGCATGCTCTTCCAATTAGGTAAGAGATAAAGCAGTCTTTCCCATTAACCAACCTGGCATTCATCAGCAGCACCCACAGACTAGAGAATACTGCAGTTAAGTCCCCATAGAGTCAGGGAAATGAACTGGAAAAGGCAATGGCACATAGATATCTCAATTGTTTTCCCAGCTCTCATTGCTTCCCACTAGCATAACACCTTATGCCAAACACTATATTTATATTGTGGCCCCATACTCTTCAATTCCCAGGCAAACAACAATAATAACAACAGCAACAACATGCCCTGAATAACAACAACAGAAGCCCAGGTCACACCCTAAAAAACAGAGATTTATCCAATTTTATGCTGACCATATGAAAAGGAGGACAGGACTCATGTAACTTTAACAGTTGCAGAGAAAAGGGAATTTCAGCCAGTGTCATTTGTATGCAATTAGTACCTGGTGAAATCACCTCTTCATCAAAGCAATTAAAGTTGCAGGCACTATACTAGAGTGACCAGATACAAAAGAGGGCAGGGCCCCTGCAGCTTTAACTGTTGTAATGAAGAGGGAATTTCACCAGGTACAAATTGCATACAAATTACACCTGCTGAAATTCCCTTTTCTCTACAAATGTTAAAGTTACATGAGCCCTGTCCTCCTTTTCATATGGTCAGCCTATCCAATTTACTTCCCCTTATATAGTTACAAACTTTGGCGGAAATTTCTCCCTCCCATTTCACCAGAGTGATGTCCCTTGGTTTTGGCCCTCCCTGAAAAGATCCCCAAAGGAATAATCCCCCTTGGGGACACCCCTTTGACATTGAACCACTGGTGGCAGGTCCTCTTAACAAGACCCAAACAGGAAGTCCCTACCAGAGCGTCAAAGAAGGCTGTGACAGTCTGGTAAGGGAGAGACCAACTTTAATCTTAATCTTCAAGTCAAATATTGCATTAGAAAAAGCTGACTGATTGACTGGATGTGGAACAGTCAAGTTAAACAAAAGGCTACACTTTGCTCAGCCAATTACCATGGGTAATGTATAGGCTGACCATATGAAAATGAAGACAGGGCTCATGTAACTTTAACAGTTGTACAGAAAAGGGAATTTCAGCCAGTGTCATTTGTATGCAATTAGTTCCTGGTGAAATTTCCTCTTCAGCACAACAGTTAAAGTTGCAGGGGCCCTGCCTTCTTTTGTATATGGTCACTCTAGTATAGTGCCTGCAACTTTAACTGTTGCGATGAATAGGGAATTTCACCAGGAACTAATTGCATACAAATGACGCTAGCTGAAATTCCCTTTTCTCTACAACTTACAGTTACATGAGCCCTGTCCTCCTTTTCATATGGTCAGCCTAGTAATGTATGTTTTCTGTAATTGGTTTAAGCAGAATATTTTGAAGCGAACTACATATTGATATTGTACCTTTGAACAAAACTCATCTATGAGCCTCACACAGATGGAGATGCGCATCGTTTGAATGTGTTTCTTTTAAAATCAGAATCGGGATCTAAGGCATTTGTTATATAAGTGTGCCCATGAATAAATGGGTGCTTTTTAACTTCTTTGTCCTGGCAGTAGCACTCCAGACTAACACTTAGGTGCAAAATGCTAATGCCTGAAGTAAAATATCAGCCACCACTGCCTTGTGTATGGTGAAACACTTTACATGTGTACACATACTTCTCTGGATTCTGGCCTGACATTTGATAGGGTTATATGCAGATTCCTTTCAGCCCTGTTTACTCTTTAATATCCTATACACATTTATTATGCTTATCATTACTCTTAAATGTGAAATATTTCCAGAGAGTGTGATGCATTTTGTTTATTATTAATTTTCGACGATTTTAAAGTGACACGGTTCATTGTTTTCAGATTTTGTTATGGGCAAGGTAAAAAACACCAAGTGTGCAAGTACTTTGTAATTGGATGTCTGTTCAAAGCACCAGGGAATTCAATCTATTACATGCACTTCAGTGCACTAAACTAACACTACATGGAGCCATCAGAGCATAGAATAGACTCACTAATCTCTCTATAATAATTATTGCAGGTGTGCCAGTAGCATAAGACAGACATTCATCGTATGATGGGCTTTAAAATATAGTTATTGTTCAGTACATTTCATAAAATGCATCCTGAGCTTTCATAAATCATTAAAGAATATGCAATTAACTTTTCTTCTTCTTCTTCCTTTTTTTTAATGAATTATGGTTTACATGCCCATGGGTTTCCTTTTTAAAAGCCACATATATCGCAACAAACTACTGATTTACCTGGTAGTAACCAATCTAAAATTCATCCTGCATGCCCCTAGGTGGGTTAGTTTAGGGTAATTGTGCATGTACATTTATAGGAAAATAGAATCTGTTGTCCCGTCTTTTCCCCACTATTTAGTTCTTATTGTTTCAGATTACATTATGAGTAAAGCAATTGATCCAGATGGCCATGTGGCTTCTTGTGCATTTCTGTTGTAACACAATTGAAACACAAATATATGTATATTTGTATTTTGACCCAGAATAGTGATGTATCTTGTTTGTTTGTTTGTTTGTTTTTATGAGAATTTTGTCCAAAGTTCCTAATGCTGTTCGAAAAGTTGTTTGTTATGGGAAGAGAAGTACGTCCACAAATTAACAATTCAAGTAATTTTAAAGTTTGAATTGTAAGCAACTTTCTGATATAGTGTGAGTGCCCTTGTGTGGCTTTGTTTTGGACATGCCTCGTGGAGAGACAGAAAGTGGTTTTAATTTTACTCCAACTGACTTTGACTGCTCCCTGTGCTTGGCTTCTGAGTTCCCAGCTAACTCTCAGGAGAGATTTGTTCCAACTTACTAGCCAATATTGCCAGTTCTCCATCAACCCTAAAGCCTGAGAGTCATCAGTCAACAGCAGTGGCAGGTAAAGTAGTCTGAGAGGTGAAACCATCAGTTGCTGCTATGTTGCAATCAAGGCACTATGTGCAATTCCAATCCCAACCACTAAGCTCTGGGAGGCAGTGGTGCCAGAGGATGTTATAGCCAGCCCCTGCTCACATCATCAGATGGCATAAAAAGCAGCCTGTGAACTTGGCCAGCCTTAATTTCTTCGCTTTTTGGACAGCTAGAGGACAATGTCAATGAATTTAGGATCATAAAAAGATCGCCTACATGCATAGGTATTGTACAATCAGTTTAAGTATTCACAGTGTATGGGAATTGTATGATTTCATAACAAATAGTATTGTGGAGTCCAGTAGCAAAGTGGCAGAGTCCAGATTGGACTCTGTTAATCCGGTCTCCTGTAATCAAGCTCTATATACAATATTAGACCAAATACAAATCAATCCAACACAAGTGAATTCATGACATTGAAGTCATATATTTTGGATCCTCAGTGAATCAACAAACAAGTGAGCAAAGACGCAAATACATTTATACTCGCAACACTTGCACACACAGCAATCCCTTCCTTCCTTCCACCATTTCCTCCTTCAATACCATCCTCTAACTCCATGTTAGCATGTTGGGAGTTGTGATCCAAGACAACTGGAGGGTACCAGGTTGGGAAAGGCCTCAGTAGGACCTCAAAATATATAAGTTCATTGTTAAAATATGTGTGATCAACTGTTATTAGCAGCACAATCAATCATATATTTTTTTGAAGATTCAGTTAGGGTTCTGCTGCCCCATTATTACCTAAATTGTATGCAAAAGACAGTTCATACAGTGTGTAGGTTGTACATGTGGAGCAGTTGTGAGAGCAAAACTCAAGCTTTTACACAATCCTGAATCTAGATCTTTATTATGACATTTATTGAAGCAGCCAATAGGATGCATGAGGCTGAGACTACTGTCTGTGCTGAATTCACCACATGTCAAATTTACATGATAGAGGATTGGGATGAAACCAAGTGCAATGCAATCCCTTGTTTTGTGGCATGAGAGGGAAGGTGGGAGAAGATTCAGACTCCTGTAAACATCAGCATTAAAAGTTTTACAGAAACACTTCCATTTGTTAAGTTTATATATGTTGAGATCTTGTTATACTTTGTTCCCATACTCAGATTTAAATGCTGTTAATTCTCTGTATTATTGCAAATAGCAGCCTGATAAACATTCCATTAATCAGTTTTTTCCTCAGTTTGTAGGCCTCTTATTTTAAATTCACATTATGTTTTAACTGTTCCTGAAGTCTCTAAGTTGTCCACTTCACTTCTTGTGTGCAGTATATATGTGTTTATTACTAACAGAACAATAAAAATTATATAGAAACATACTGTGAGTGACACACATTCCATAGTTTATAGGCCCCTAATTCCTTAGCACAGAGGAAGGTTTAATGCACCTTTACATTAAAATTGGAGGTAAGAGCCAGTGAACTATCTCACTCCTCTGTCTAATTTTTATTTGAGTTAGGGTGACCAGATACAATCCAGGTCAGGGCTCGTGTAACTTTAACAGTTGTAGAGAAAAGGGAATTTCAGCCAGTGTCATTTGTATGCAATTAGTTTCTGGTGAAATTCCCTCTTCATCACAACTGTTAAAGGTGCAGGTACTATACTAGAGTGACCATATACAAAAGAAGGCAGGGCCCCTGCAACTTTAACTGTTGTGATGCACCCTAATTTGAGTGCATGTTGCAAGACACTCAGATATTCAGCTTTGGAGTATTATTGATATGCAAGATATCTTCAGGCTGCAGTCCTATGTAACTTACATGCCAGCTGGCCCCACTTAATGTGACAGGGCTTACTTCTGGATAGAGGTGAAGGATTGTGCTGCATGTAATGTGTTACAGTAATATTAGTGCTTTGGTGTCTTTATCTTGGATTTTAAACAAAGGAATACTCTGTATTAGATAATTGCATTTGAATTTTAAAAAACAACGACAATAACTTATGCTGTCTTTTACTTGAGAGAATAATGCTCAATTAATAAGTTGCAATTAGCTGCTTATTTTTGCATCCAAAAGCTCATACACATTCCACGTGGCTGATCAGATAAAGAGATGGGACATGAGTAAGGAATATAATATTCTTCCTCAGATGGTGAATTTATGCCTTGGTTTTGCTTGGGATGAGCCATTCCTGCAGGCACTAATATCAATCACTTCAAAGGCTCAAACTATACATGCCATTAATCAAACTATACATGCCATTAATCACGTAGTTTGTGTAGGATTGGTATTTTAAAAATATACCACATGGATGGCCCAATGATCCTGACATGGGGCATTAACCATTTACATCCCTCCCCACACACACACTCACTGAAGTCCCAATCCAGTTGTTTGGCCCTCGGACTGGCACATTGGCAAACAGTTTTTCGCAGTGGGAGCCTCCGTGTTGTCAGTCCAATTCACTCTGGGATTTTAATTCCTCAGACTCGAGGAAGCTGTGGCCCCCACAGGAAGTTTTGCCTGAAAGTTGAGACAGGTAGGCAGTCTGGCTGCGAAGGAAAATAATCATGTCATATGAAGTCACTTCATTACTCTGAGAAATGGCAGAAGTGAATGTATATGTGATTATATTGCATATCACAATTTAACTGCTTTTATAGCACTGACAATTTTTGACAACTATAGGAACCACACCAAAAGAGAACACAAACACGTTGACATGAGTATTTATAACCCACAGTGAATTCATCAGATCACTGCAAAAGCATATATTGAATAAACCAGGCAGGAGATTTCGTTTCATTGTCAGTCCTCTTCTGGATATCACTATATAGCTTTAGTGATGTGTTAATCCATCCCTGCTGTTTCTCCACGTATTTCATCACAATACTAACCTAGCATTAGTCATGTAAAAGCAATAGTAAAGCTATAACAAGGACTGGAATGACTTGAGCACTTCTGCATTAATATTTGAAACAATTTAGGTCAAAATCACTTTATATACCATGGGTCCTCAATACGGTGCCTGTCAGAGCCTCCAAGGGGACCCATGACGCTGTACGCTCCCTACCCCTTTAAAAATCATATTCAGTACAAATGTTAGTGCTCCACGTTCACCTTTCTTTCCTGAACCTGCCACTGATTAGCTCTTTGGCAGGCAGGAAGAGAGGGAAAGAGCTTCCAGGATCCACCCAATTTACTTCAACCCACACAAACCTTTCCTCTTTGTTCTTTCTCTCCACTCCCAGCCTCTAGCCATGCTATCTCCATCCCCTTTCCTTGTTATTTCTTTGTCTTCTCCAGCCTTGGCCTTCTTTCCGTTCCTAGCACCTAGCCTTGCTCACTGTCCCACTCTTTATCTCACTGTTTTTCTCCATTCCTAGCCTCTAGTCTAGCTGTTTCTCCCCTTCCCACCACTTTCCCTTGGTGTGTTTCTCCCCCTATCCTTGCTCCTTCTCTCCCTTCTACTCTTTGCCTTGCTATTTGCCTCCTTTCCAGATGGTATTTGTCTCCCCACTCTTTCTCCTCCTACTATTCTCTAGCCTTGCTCTCCCTCTCCCTTCTCTCTCTCTCTCTCAGTATTTCTTCCTCTTCTTTTTCTCTCCCTTCTCAGTCCTTTCTCTCATTACACACACACACACCCGCGCGCACCCACCCACCTCATTTTCCTGGCCAGGGACTCTGCTGGCAGAGAAGAAGATTGAGGTGCCAATTGGGGAACAGAGTGGTTGAGCCTGGGGTCAAGGTTGGCAAAACCTTTTCTTTTCCTTTTGGCCTGGGGAAATTTTCCTTTCCTTGGGGGCTGTGAAAGATATGCATGTGTGGATAGGATGAACAGAGTATTCCTGTGTAGGCCTACTTAGAAGTAATTCCCACTCTTTTCCATGTAAGCATGCATAGGACTGCAGCCTTTAATGGGCATTTTTCTTGTGCTGCTGTGGGATCAAATATGGCTTTGGAATTCAGACCCTTCCTCTGCTTGTATTCAGTTTCTGTGATGAATTACTTGTCTTTTGATTAGCCAGGCAGCCATTATGTGACTCACCACATCCTCCATGGGAGCCCACAGCAATTTCTAAAATTTCCAACTGTCCCCACAGGTCCAAAAAGGTTGGGGACCCCTATTATAGAGATTAATACTGTAGATTGTCTTAAGTATCTGCAGTGCAATCCTATACTTATCGACTTAGAAGTAAATCCTAATACATTCAATGGGGCTTATTCCCAGGTAAGTGTAGATAGGATTGCAGCTTAATGTCCTTCTCATACATATGCTTTTCCTTCTGTTAATGAGGTTTCATTGATACTGGTGGCTACACCTGATAAGTTTAATCAAGATATAGTGTGATTACAATGATACTGCTTACAAAGAGCCACACTAGAAACATCTGTTTTATAAGAACATGCCTTAGATTTCCCTTCATTCATATGCATGCATTGTCTCCAGAGTAGGCTGACCATATGAAAAGGAGGACAGGACTCATGTAACTTCAACAGTTGCAGAGAAAAGGGAATTTCAGCCGGAGTCATTTGTATGCAATTAGTACCTGGTGAAATCACCTCTTCATCAAAGCAATTAAAGTTGCAGGCACTATACTAGAGTGACCAGATACAAAAGAGGGCAGGGCCCCTGCAGCTTTAACTGTTATAATGAAGAGGGAATTTCACCAGGTACGAATTGCATACAAATGACGCAGGCTGAAATTCCCTCTTCTCTACAACTGTTAAAGTTACATGAGCCCTGTCCTCCTTTTCATATGGTCAGCCTACTCCAGGGTCTTCTGGAATTGTTTAATCTGTGTTCAGTTGCGTTTTTTGTTCCAGTCTCTTTATTCTCTGTTTTTTTCTCTTCCTTTTATTTTTGGGAACTTTGCCTTACCTCGATCAGTCTTTGTACTGTAGGCTGACCATATGAAAAGGAGGACAGGGCTCATGTAACTTTAATAGTTGTAGAGAAAAGGGAATTTCAGCCGGCATCATTTGTATGCAATGAGTACCTGGTGAAATCCTCTCTTCATCACAACAGTTAAAGGTACAGGCACTATACTAGAGTGACCAGATACAAAAGAAGGCAGGGCCCCTGCAACTTTAACTGTTGTAATGAAGAGGGAATTTCACCAGATATGAATTGCATACAAATGACGCTGGCTGAAATTCCCTTTTCTCTACAACTGTTAAAGTTACATGAGCCCTGTCCTCCTTTTCATATGGTCAGCCTATTGTACTGTTCTTTTTTATTAGTAATTGACTTCTTCTTTTGTTTCTATGTACATTTCCCTCTTTCTAAATGTTTTTCTTTTCCTGTCCTTAAATTATCAGTGGCTTTCTAAATTCCCTTTGTCTAGCTTTTATACTATTGAGTTTATTCAGGTTCTCTCATTCTGGCTTCTAAAGACACAGTAGGTCTATCTGAATTTTGTTTTAAAAGCCTGGGCAGGAAGTTATGATCTTCGAAACAAACACTGCCTGTTCCTCAGAGATACAGTTCATACTGTCAATACTGAATGTGTTGACCATCCGTTTATCAGGTATGCATATGCATCCACTGTAAGCTACCCCCTACAGCACACGAATTTCTTTGAATTTAAACCATTGCATATATGCATGATATTTTTATATAGCATGCATGGTGTGATTTCTTTTGCAACATCAGATATTGACTGCATGTGGATGATCATATCTTAGTAATAAGCTGTGATATGAACAAGCCTGCAAGGAGTCACTACACCTCTCTTCGTTTGAGGGAGCAAACAAGCCATTTTAGTGTAGTTCTAAACTTTAA
The DNA here is from genome assembly GCA_029215795.1 of Anniella stebbinsi. Taxonomy (NCBI): domain Eukaryota; kingdom Metazoa; phylum Chordata; class Lepidosauria; order Squamata; family Anniellidae; genus Anniella; species Anniella stebbinsi. Next base: position 137,811,937 of record JARDYH010000005.1, on the reverse strand, counting down.
AATGTTTTATATGACGTTTTATCACGCTACACACACACACACACACACACATTACCTTTTGCTATGGTATGTAGAAATGTAATGTAATTAATTAATTAATAGAAAACCATGAAGTGTTCAATGATGTCTAAATGGGGAAACTATGGTTAACAGCTTCTGAACAAGCCCGGGTGGGAAGCCAACTTTAAAACATAGTTTCATACCCTGGTATGTTTGGAAGTTTTTAACCCAAACAGTAAAACTGTACAAAACAAGAAACTGTAGTTAACTGAAGAGTTCCTGACTTTTTTACCAGGTCGCATGAAGGGAGGAGTGAAGTGGCTGCTATGGAGCTATAAGATATGTTCATATATAAGCTTATTAAGCTGAGGTACAATTCTCCAAATGTGGCCATTATATTAGTGTAGGCAGAAAATTACATTGAGAATCATTTGAAGTGCTCTCTCTAGATACTATACTTGGATATTACATTGCATAGTAATACTCTCTTTAAAGCAATTGCTAACATTTTAAATTATGAAATAACTTTATATTTCATATGAGAGATTTTGAGTAGAAAAGCTACAAATGATGGGGAACCATCCACCCTCAATGTCTCCTATGCAAAGTCCATTGAAATATATAGCAGCTATGGAAGAGTACTTTCAGGTCTTATACGAATAACAATTGTTTCTGTTGGTTTCGTGTAAGAGAGTGAGTTTTGCCTATGGCTACCATGGTTACAGAAAACATGTCACTCCTTTGTCACAACAGCTTCACTGGTTATTGGTCTGTTTCCGTAATCAATTCAAAAGTGCTAGTTATGACTTGTAAAGTTTGGAATCAGGCAACCTGTGCAAAACCTACCTGGGGACGCAAGAGAGGGCCTTCTCAGTGGCAGCCCCCAAGCTCTTGAACTTTCTGCTGACGGAGGCTTGGAGGGGCGCCTGCTTTGCTGTACTTCCATTGGCAGGCAAAGAAACTTTTGTTCAGGCCTTTGGCATATAAGCTAGTCTCTTGCCGAATGAAGTTTTAGTTAGTTTGGTTCTGTTCAGTTTTTTTTAATGTGTGTTCTTAATTGCATTTTTGTTATGTTTTTGTTATTTTAATCTGTATTTTATTGTTAGCTGCCTTGAGTACTACTTTTTGGAGGAAAGGTGGGATATAAATGAAATACAAAAACCATTTGAAGTGAATTCTTTCACATTAACACCATGATTAAAGGCTAGCACAGACATTTCATATTTCTTTTTTCATCATATTTTTTTGGCCATGCAAGCTTTCCTAGCTGTCTAGGAATCAGGCATATGTGACCCTGGGGCATCAGTGTATTCTGTGTTCAGTGCGACTAGGAAAAGTGCATTCATAATCAAGTTCATTGCTACTGGATAAAGCCTTCAAAAGAATCATTAAAATTTTGGAAGGAGGATGAATGAGTATGAGAAGGTCTCGGGGGGCGGGGGGTGCACGGGGGAAGTTGAGGGTGGTAGTTTGTTTTATATTATGTATTATGTGTATGTTTGTTTTGTTGAAATTAATAAAAATTATATAATAAAAAAAAATTGCTACTGGATAATAATAATGATTCCCGGTCTAAACATCACATTTGTGAACTTGAATATTTCCTGTGGAACTGCCTAGACAACCTGGGAATAAAATTTAACCTTTGAATAGGGCTTTTATGGAACTACAGCTATGACACTGTTGTGCTTGCCCCTAAAAACTTCACTGTTGTGGTGTTATGTCAATGAATAATATTAATGTCAATGGATAATATTATGTCAATGGATAATATGTCAATGGATAATACAGTGGTCACTTGGATGACCATGGCTACAATTATGTACTTGCTTACCTAGAGTAAGTCAAGTGGGGCTTACTTCTGAGTTCAGATTTATAGATTGCATTGAACTTTTTTGTTCTTTCAAAGGATGGTCAGTAAACTCATATCTAGATGAAAATCCTAATCAGTGTCACTATCAGATATTCCATCTTTGTATCTAAATGGCACATAGGAAATTGACTGGATAACCTATTTTGGATTATATCCAAAAATATAATCAAAAATATAATCCTGCCTCGATCCAGACGGAGAGGCGGGTAAGAAATAAATTATTATTGTTGTTGTTATTATATTATTATTATTATTATTATTATTGTTATTGTTATTATTATTATAATATCCAATGCAGAAAAATTACAAGTGTAATTAGCATTGTCCACTAGTGCTTGTACAACCCCTAGCAGAACAAGTAACCCAAAGTGGGCAGGCACCACCAAGTTTAATGAAGTCATAATAAGTTGTGCAATGCCTTGAAAAATGGGTTGCACAAGTGGTACAAAGTATTAGATTTGAAACTTGCACAAGGATGAAAATGGGGTTTCTACAAGCTGGAGAAACTTTCCACTAGCACAATGAAACCCTATTTATATCCATATATTCATTTTAAACTAAAAAATAAAATATATGTAGGTTCACCACTATGTCAATTTTTAAGTAGAAGAAATATCTGGACTTGAATTCCACAAGATCTTGGAGTCAAAGACAGATTTTAAATACTTTTTTTTTAGAATTTGTAACAGAAAACATAGGATTATATTTGATAATAGATATAAAGTAGACTGGCTGACTGTTTACTGTGAAAAATAAGAATCAGCTCAACTTAAAATTATAGAGCTTTTCTGGTTTGTTTTATTATTCCTTCTTCTCATTATAAGCTTGGATTTTACCTGATAAAAATGTTACTTGGAAAGGTTACCAGAGCACAGTTCCTAACTGCTTTCAATTATGCGATTAATAGCATTAATCAATCGTGTGTAACAATATTTTGATAACATTTTAAATATTTAGGCAATAATTTTAATGAGGATGTCATACATAATGTTTTGGTGGAAGTACTTTTGCTACCTTCTAAGCCAGTTATGTGTTGCCATCTCTCTCTGACTCATACAATAACTGTGAGCGATTGTGTGGGTGAATCTCCTCAGTCTAATAATGCAGAACCTTCACAGTTCTGTCTTCTTCTGTGCTTCTTTTGTGTTTAACACAGGTTTGTCTTTCAGCTTGTTTCATCTCACCTTATCCTGTCAACTTTTACCAATGGACCTTGCATTCTTCACAATGCCCATCTTCTTCTCTTAACCCATCAACTATATCCAGACAAAGTTTTCCCACAGACATCTCTTCTGAATGCCATTTTCATCTAAACACCAGTACTTAATTCAATCAGTAGATAATTAACTAGTGTTTAGGGTACTGTGGGCAGAATCTAATACTACCCATCTGCTAGTGGAGCTGGCTGCCAATTCTGATTCACGCATGGCCAGTCTGTACTGCTTGCGGAACAACGATTTATCGCTTTCGGAGGCAAGCTCCCAAATGAGCAGAAATTCTCATTTCTGGAAGGTGCAGATCAGCGGAGTTCTGCTGACCTGTCCTCTTCCAAAAATGAGTGTTTCTGCTTGTTTCCGCTTTGCCTCTGGAAGTGTTAAATCACCATCGCACCAGCAGTAGGGGTTGCTTGTGGACCGGAAGTAGCAGGGCTGACCATGTGCACAAGGGCAGCATTGGATTCTGCCCTACAGTTTCCTTTTCCTGGTGGAACTTCTGAGCATTTAATGGCTCTGAGACAACAGAAATTCCACAGGCATCACTTCCCTCCTGTCAAAAGTGGTGAAATAAAATATACCATTTAAATATAAATATTGTGTTTTCCCTAAATATAGAATAACCATATAGTGGAAAATAGAACAAAATTATGTAAAAGAAACCACAATTCGTCATGCATCAACAAAAATCACACTATGTAAAATCAATTAAATTAGGTGAAGAATTTCAGCAGGAGTTCACAGCAGTAGTGGACAGTTTCAACACACCCTTCTGTAGTTTGCCATGAGAATTAAGTGGCTGTCTCTGAATTCCTTTGTTGTTAAAAAAAGTGAACAAATTTGGATCCCCCGTACTGAGAAAAGTGTTCGACTGGTCTATGTGCTCATGTGTGTCTAGTTTATTTTTCAGTTAGGACACTGGTCCACAAGTTTATACTGTGTAGTGTGCTATCTGTGGTTTGCCATTTTTCTAAATTACTGTGAACCACCCAGAGAGCTTCAGCTATTGGGCAGTATAGAAGTGAAATGGAAATGATGATTATGATGACAGATTTTCCTTCCATTTTTTTTTTTTGGCTATTAATTGGCATGCTACAACCATCATCATAGTGAACATTTATTTATGTGGGATATTGGCTGTGTGGCCACTAAATATAGATAGTAGAGATAATTTGGGGTCTATCTGTCCATCCATTTATTACTTCCAAAGATGCCTGAAAGACATCTTAATTTACAGCAAACCACAGCTATCCAACAAATTGGAGAGGTTGAGCTATATATATTGGTTCTGTGCTGAAAATTTCTTTTATGAAAATCTCAACCACTCTCATTCAGTTTGATAGAAAAGAAATTGCTTTAGAAAAGAAATTCAAAGGAGAAGAAATTTCAGAGAAATTCTCATGGGTTTGGTTCAGCGTTCTTGTGCTTACCTAACTTATGAGATGACTGATGAGTGTGTGTGAGTGGCCTGTCTTTCTCTGACAGCCTGTAGTCTCCTTGGTTCCTGCATTTCCTGCCCAGAGAAAGACATGAATTTATTCCTCCCATAGGACCTTTTCAGATCCAGAAGTGCAGGCAGCCTGGGAGACTGTAAAACAATGGTGATATGTGTGTAATAGAAAGAAAAATATTGGCAGTACCTTCAGCCACCTCACAGTGATTAGTTAATATCAAAACCACCACCCACCTACATTCAAAATAATGAGAATGAGGCAGAAAAATGGAAACCCCTTTCATAGAGAAAGAAAACCTTCAGGAAATTGCTGAGACTTTTCTTACCTCCTAGAAATAAAAGGACACTTTTCAGAATTTTCTCCACATTTTTTTCACCATTATTTTTTGTGATGGCTGCATTCCCTCCCCTCAATGCCCTGGAGTGATGCTAGGTATATGGGGCATTGTATATATAGGTATATGGGGGCCAGGCTGCCAATAGAGTTGATGCTGTTTCCACTTGCAGTGGCTGTGCAAAAAACCCCCAAACCCTTATCCTTTTTTTCCCTAATATTGGAATTAGCAGTACCTGAAAAAAGTATGCCACGGTGGAACCCTATATGGGCTGCTGCTGACAGAGAGAAGTAATTTTTGACTTTTTTCCCATTGAAAGGGTCACTGAGCTCTAATTTGATGCCAGAGATTGGGCTGAGGCTAGAGAGGCCATAGAATTTTCCCATATCCTGGCTTCTCCCGACCACCAGAACATCCCCTTTTTGACCTCTATGAGGTCCTCTGAGGCCATATTTGTGACTTCAAAAAGCAGATGCTGCAGTTCTTTCCACAGGGGCTGTGAGAGGAAGAAGAGGGGCCAGATTTTGGAGTCTCTCTCCTGAAGTCGTAGTAATGTCCAAAAAATTATGTGGTCCCTTGGAAACTTTCCAGGATTGCAACCTTGATTTCAATAGTACTGACATTTTTATTACTTCCAGTTTGCAAGACAAGATAGGTTGATTTTAAACCAGATTTCAAATCTCATTTCATTTGGATAATTAGAGGGTTATAGTTAATGTTGAACATTCTTTTTAGATTAGTTGTTAAATAGATTCCCCGGCATTTTAGATTTGATTTGCATTTATGAAAGCCCTGATTTAAATTGCAAGTTCATTCTAGAAGGTCCATACACAATATTTCAGATTTTTAACAATCCATTTGAAGGGGTTTTTTTATCATTAATTTCCCCAGAGCTTTAAGCTCCTCTAGTACTGCTTTTTAATAGTCTTCAGAATGTGATATCATCTTCAGAAAGATTTATTTTAAACGCTGTTCCATCTATCGTAAGGCCTTTAATTAACTTATTTTCCCTGGAAGGGAAATGGAAGGGGCACCCTTCTTAGTGCCCCTATATATGTTGATTAGAATCAGAGACATTTATTCTGATTATGGCCTAGTTATTGTTTTATAATTGATGGAATAAAATATAGGTCCAACTTCCATCTTTTCCATAATCTCTGTCTAAAAGGGCCATTCAACCTTGTCAAAGGCCTTGGATGTGTCTAAGGAGACAATTGCTGATTTTATCTGTTTAGACTTACCATAATGAATTAAATTGAGTCATTTTCTAATGGGATTTGTTGCACCATCCTGGACCCTAGCAACAATAATCATGATACCTAAACCAGAGAAAGAACCAGGAAATATTGACTCCTATCAATCTATCACCCTAAATAATCAGGACAGTAAATTTTCATGGGGAACTTTTCAGACAGATTAGTCAGCTGCTCAATATATCCATCCTGGCCAAATAGGTTAGGCTGACCAGATGGCTTGGGATTTCCCGGTCCTAACCGGGAATCCAGGGGCAAACCGGCCCAACCGGGGGGTGGGGGGGCAAACCGGGGTGGCAGGGGGTCACGCGGCGGTGCAGCAAGCGAGGAGCGGCGGTAGATCCGGCGGCGGTGGCGGCGGAGGAGCCCGGGAAGCGCCTGCCCCAGCAGGTAAGTGCCCCGCGCCTCGCACCCCGCACCTCGCACTCCTTACCTGTGCAGGCCGCGTCCGCTTCCCTCCAGTGCTCGAATCTACTGAGAAACAGGCTTCACGGCCTGTCTCTCAGTAGCGCGCCGGGTGTTGAGGTCATCACCCGGCGCGATACTGAGAGACAGGCCGTGAAGCCTGTTTCTCAGTAGATTCTGAGCACTGGAGGGAAGCGGACGCGGCCTGCATAGGTAAAGAGCGCGAGGCGGGCGGGCGGCGCGAGCAGCGTGGGGCGAGCGGGGCGTGTGGGCAGCGCGGGCGGCGCAGCGCGGGCAGGGGGAGCGGGCGGGCCGTGCAGGGGGGCGGGTGCACGGGCGGGCGGGCGGTGCAGCGCGGGCGGGGGGCGGGCGGGCCGTGCGGGGGGGGCAGGCGCGCGGGCGGCACAGCGCGGGCAGGGGGGGCAGGCAGGCCACGCGGGGGGGCGGGGGGGTGGGCGGGCCGCGCGGGGGGGGCGGGCGCACGGGTATGCGGGGGGGGGTTGTTTTAGGTGGGGGGGCGGGGGGACCGGGATTTTGGGTCTCAAAATCTGGTCACCCTAAAATAGGTTTCATGAATTCTAGACAAATAACACATCCCGTTATAAAGAAACTCAAGATGTCATTGAACGTAGCTACCAAATGTGAGAAAACAGCTGAGCTCATATTTTTATAAAAATCCCCAATAGCCCATGGATACCAGGTAGCTTATGTGGCTTTATTTTTTTTAAATGCAGCATGAACCACATAACTAAGGATACCTGGTTTTGCAAAATCTAGCTTCCAGTGTCCACAGCACTATCTTCTAATGTACAATCCTGAAGATAATAATGCAACCGGCATTGTGATTGGTTAATCAGTGTCTTCATTGTCACAGATTGGGTAGCATACCTCAGTGTAATATGTTTGTCCATCACTTCAATACACAGCTATTGTAGGATATATTTCAAGGTATCACCAATTAGAAGACACTGGGAGTTTATTTAGCTTGTATCAACTGTGTGAATGCATGGGTATCTACTGCTCATGCATAGATATTTCCACTAATGTCATTGGTACTCCATTCTTACGTTATGCCAGTTTCAACTTTTTTTTCAACTTTATAACAGTTACTTTATGAATGTATGATAGATTATTGTAGATTTATTCCACTGTAGGCAGAATTTACCTTCTGGTGCAATAGTTAAAAATCAGGAAGAATGAATGTTATACATTAAAGTGAACAAATGCTATCATTTACTAAATGCTATCATTTACTAAATGCATACGTTTTTCACTCGAATAACAGCATACTCCAGTGAAGTGCCTGTTAACATAACATTTGAAGAGTCAAATAACTAATAACTTGAATGTATTGATTGATTACATTTAAATCCCATTTTCTTTCCTCCAAGGAACCCAAGGCAGGTGCTGCATGCATACAAGTGACACCTGCTGAAATTCCCTTTTCTATACAACTGTTAAAGATACAGGAGCCCTGTCCTCCTTTTCATATGGTCACCCTACATATGGTGAATAATATTAATTTTAATAATGCCTGAATAGGGCTACTGTAGGTCAGAGATTCTGGCATTCTGGCGCAGGGGGGTATTCATTTGATTGTGCTCCTCTTTTAGTGGTTGGCAAGGCACTTTTAATTGAGCAGTATGTAATCTAATAAATAAATCCAAGAGTAATTGTCAATTGGGCAGTATACGAATCTAATAAATAAATAAATTCTTCTGGTCATTTTCTGACAAAGACATTTTTGGTTTATCTGATCCATGCCTCCTAGATACTTTCAGACTGCATTATTGCAAAGGTATTCAGGGCTGCCTTTAAAATTTATTTATTTATTCCATTTATATACCACCCCATAGCTGAAGCTCTCTGGGCGGTTTACAAAAATTAAAAACATTGAACATTAAAAACACCGATATACAAAATTTAAAACCATAAAGCATAAAAACAAGTTAAAATTACAGTATCCTTCTGGGTCAAAGCACAACAACAACACAAAAACACAAAACCCTCATCATATGCTGTTAAATGCCTGGGAGAAGAGGAAAGTTTTGACCTGGCGCCAAAAATATAACAATGGCACCAGGCGAGCCTCGTCGGGGAGATCATTCCATAATTGGGGGGCCACCACTGAAAAAGCCCTTTCCCTTGTTGCCACCCTCCGTGCTTCCCTCGGAGTAGGCAACAGGAGGAGGACCTTAGATGTAGATCGTAGTGGACGGGTAGGTTCGTGTCGGGAGAGGCGTTCCATCAGGCATAGTGGTCCCAAGCCGTGTAAAGCTTTATATGTTAGAACCAGCACCTTGAATTGGGCTCGGAAACGTATAGGCAGCCAATGCAAGCAGGCCAGAGTAGGTCTTATATGCTCGAACCTTCTAGTTCCTGTTACCACTCTGGCCGCTGCATTTTGCACATGCTGCAGCTTCCGAACCACCTTCAAAGGCAGCCCCACGTAGAGTGCATTGCAGTAATCCAATTTAGAGATTACCAGAGCATAGACAACTGAAGCCAGGTTATCCCTGTCCAGATAGGGGTGTAGCTGGGCCACCAACCGAAGTTGATAGAAGGCACTCCGTGCCACCGAGGCCACCTGAGCCTCAAGTGACAGGGATGGTTCTAGGAGAACCCCCATGCTACGACCCGCTCCTTCAGGGGGAGTGCAACCCCATCCAGAACAGGTTGAACACCCTCCATCCGGTCAGCAGAACCACCCACTAACAGCATCTCAATCTTGTCTGGATTGAGTTTCAGTTTGTAAGCCCTCATCCAGTCCATTGTCACAGCCAGGCACTGGTTCAGCACATCCACAGCCTCACCTGCTGAAGATGAGAAGGAGAAATAGAGTTGTGTGTCATCAGCGTACTGATAACAACACACTCCAAAACTCTGGATGCTGCTCCCAATGGTTTCATGTAGATGTTGAACAGCATGGGGGACAAGACTGACCCCTGAGGAATCCCATACTGGAGAATCCATGGGGCCGAGCAATGTCCCCGAAGCACCACCTTCTGGAACCACCCCGCCAAGTAGTAGCGGAACCACTGCAATGCAGTGCCTCCCACTTCCAACTCAGCCGGTCATCCCAGAAGGATAGTTTCAGTTAGTACAAAATGCTGCTGCCTGACTATTCTGTGGCACTTTAATATCAAAGCATAGAAACCTGATCTTATTTCATCTTAATTAGCTACGTATTTGTTTCCAGGCTTGATTTGAAGTGTTGTTACTGTCCTTTAAAGCCCTAAATGGCTTGGAACCAGACTCCCATATGAACCTCAGAAAGGTATTTTTCTCTCTTCCATCTATATGTGAAATCAGGAGGACAGAAAAAGGAGATTTCTAGGCTCCCTCTGTTCTTGTGGTAGAAATGTTTTTATCTAGGCTAGCTTTTAAACAGTAGTCTGCTATTTCATGGTCTTCTCAATGAAGTTTAAGTATTAGTGCCACGTTTTAGTATTTATGCCTTACTGTTGTTCTCTTTTAATGAAGTATTCTTTTAGTGTTGTGCTTACTATATTGTATGTTTTATTGTAACTTGCTTTGGTATTATAGCATAGTGGGATATAAATAATACTTAAACTAAAACACACGCACACTAAACATTTAATATCAGCATTCTGTATTTCCCACCCACTGCCCACTCCTACTTGATAATTCTGGTGTTTCTCTATGTTTACAAGGACTAGTTTGATGTTTTTGTCGGCATATTGACCCGATTTACCAGGGGTGAATTTCCCTGTGGGGTTTCTCATTGCAGTGGCCATTGCCATTTTGAATATTCGAACTGCAGTGGGGAAGCACCATAGCTTGCTGTTACATGCAAAACTGGAGCGGGTGGGTTGTTGGGGTGGTTGACAAGCTACTCAGAACCCATGGGTTGTTGTAGGATTGAGGGTGGGTCGTCAAACACTCCAACAACCCATCGTCGCCATATTCGCACAAAACTGCAAACTATAGCGTGGCCTCGGTGTGGCTCAAATATTCAAAAGGGGGGCTATCGGCACAGCAAGAGCCCTGCAGGGAAATTGACCCATGATGGCTTCTCGTTGCATAAAAACTGGGACATTGTCTAACATTTCTTTATTTACATAAAATATGTTATACCACCTTCATATTATCATACCAGGGCAGTATACAAATGTAATTAAAAATCCTAATATTATATATAATAAAACAACATAAACTACAGCAGTAAAAACAGGAAATATATAAAGTAGACAGTTCATATAAACCAGTTTAAAATGTCTGGACAAACAAATGTGTTTTGACCACGAGATGAAAAATATTTAAATATTGATATCAGTGACATCTCCATGAAAGGATTTTCCACAATTGGAGCGCCACCATAGAGCAACTTTTATCCCTTCTTGTCACATAATGTGCCAACAATAATTGTAGAAGTGTCTCCTCCTACAATCTTAAAGTACAGGTGGGGTGGTAATTGCATTCATTCTGTCAGATCTGGATTTCTTTCATCAAGGACATTTGGGAGGTTTGCTTGTTAAGCTTTGTATCAAAAATATTGATGGTGTTCCAATAAATTTTTTGTTTACTAGGAATGAGGTTCAGATATGGAGATTCATTTTAATTTGTGGCAGCTTGTAAGTGCCCTTGTATGTATATGTTTTTCAGAGTGCTGCATCCGATATTCTAGCAAGAGTTGAAGTATAGTGATATCTTAGGACTGCTGCTATGGCAAGACAGTTCCAGGACCAACTTCAATAGAAATGTGATAGCCGTTAAACTCTCTGGAAAAGAAAACATCCCGAAAATGACTTTGTTGACTGATGGAGGTAGTTTCTGGTGTGTTTCAGGTTACTCAAATGTATGTTTTTGAAACAGAAAGGCGAACTACCTTAACTCAAGCAGTAATCGGCACCAAATAACTCAGTGCTCCAGACAATATAAGAACAGAACTTGAGGAATAAAACTGTGGGCCCACACAGATATTTTGGCTAAAACCCTATACACATTAATGTGAGAGTGAGCCCCATTAAACTTAATGGGACGGACTTCTGGGTAAACATATTTAGGATTATGCTGTTTTATACTTTTATTTATACTTATATGCCCAAAGAAATTAAATTGTCTATAATTATCCCAAATATTGAGTTCCTGTCTGGACATTTGCCAGAATGTCCAGAAAGCAACTCTGCTTTTTGGGCATTTGCCAAACAACACATTTTACAATTGCTTACACTTCAAATACTGCTATCGTCAGTAATTATTTAAAATGAATTGGGCAACAATTAGGAATTCACTTCTTATTTGATATTGCAAGTGTGAGCAAATCATTCCATTCAATATAACACCCATTATACAGCTAGACAACTGGAAGGAACACAGAGTCTTAACTTCTAGGGTATTAACTTCAGATTCAATTGAGAGAGCTTTTAGGAAAGAGCAAAATATCATGTCATAATATTATTTAAATAGCCACCATTTCTGGTAATGGATAGTTTAAAATTCATGGATAAAAAGGCATAATAAATAATACAGAAGGGATCAAATCATTTAGCAATGGTCCATAGAGAGTTGCTGACTTGCGTTAGATTTCATTTGGCACACAGCCATGTTTTGTTTTTGCAAACTATATTCCTATTAGTTATGAAATTGTACTATTTTGTGTGTTGTGCAGGCATAGATGTGTAAAATAAATAACCTTGCTGTGAGCAGATAAACCACTTGTAAGAAAGAAACTCTTAAAGGAAGAAACATGTATGTTAAAATGTTATATTTTCATGAAGTTTATCAATCAGACCTCACCGCCAAACCAGTTCCGTTACGATACTTCATTTATGCCAGGGGTACACTACCAGCCCTCCACCCACCCACCCCACCCTCTTGCGCTGCTCTCAGAGATCCCCACCACTGCCAAAACAGCTGCCAGTATTCCACAGCTCACTTCCTCTCCATTCTCTTTCCCGTCTAGAGTGTCTTCCCATTTCTAGGAGGACATTCTAGGAACAAGGCTTCTATGGCAGATAACATAGAGCCTCTCTAGAGCAAATTCCAGAGTAGTTTTTAAAAACATAAAAAAAGCAGAGGAACACTGGTGACTGGAAAAATGTGTATGTGAGAGAGCATTTATTATTACATTCATTATTATTATTATTAATAATAATAATAATACATTTATTCTTGTATGAGTTTGTGTGCATGTGTGTGTGTGTTTTTGTGTGTGCATATGGGAAAGTGTGTATGCACTATGTATGTGTGCAGTGTGTGTGTGTGTGCTTCCTGCTCTGCATCTGACACAAGATAAGATCCTCAGGGGGTAAAATGTTGTGCACCCCTGATTTATGCCAGTGAAAACAGTTGGCAGGTTTGTGGCTTGAACTTAACTTAACCATGTTAAATAATGTCACTGTTAAATAACATGCTAAGTCCAGTTCAGAAACATGTCATTGGCATAAGACAGGGCTGCACAACCTATTATCCCTTGAGGGTCACATCTGGTATTGCCTGTGCGCTGCATGAAAAGCACAGGTTTGTTCTTCATTAAAATTGAACTTGCACTGCAGAATGTATCCACTCAAAATTATCCCAGAAAGGGTGCCACCACCTTTAGCCAGAACCTCTGTGTATCCCAGTACATATTTGGAAACAAGACTTCTGATTCACATCAGTGTAGGGGGAACACCATGGGTTCATCTCTACATGCATGCGTAGCTCTTCCTTCCATTGCCAAGAGTGTGGAAAGCCTTGAAGACAGTACAGTTGGATTGAAGTGCTCGTCATCATCAGAAAAATATTGCTACAAAGTTATCTTGTGCCTAATTTTTCTCTTGTGTGGACATGTTGATGAATTATTATTATTCAGAATCTATACCACCTGTAGCTTTAAAAAGTTAACTTTTTTTCAAATGTGAAAAAATTTGAAAGAATTTGAAACCACTATGTTGAACCATCGTGCAAACATACCGCAATTTCACGTGATGTAACATCATACAGAAGTGGTATACAGCTGCATGATGGCACCTCAAGAAAACCATCAATGTGTGAATCCGTAACCTGTTATACTCTGTGTACAAACATATTTTTGTAACTACTGCATAAATTCTCATGCACTAGGTCGTTGGCATAATCTTTTGTGGGAGTGCTTGCTTATGGAAGGTTAGTAGTTAATGTTGTTCCTGACCTTTCATACTATTGATGTCTCAGCAGATTCCTACAAGGCAATAAATAATCATAGGACTTTGTTTGAATGGCCTTCAGAGTCTATTGTTCATAGCAAGTAATCCTGTAATGATTTCTACCACGCAAGATGAACCATGAAAGTAATATAAAACATAGTTTGAAAAATACTTCTCAAAACACACAGCTCAAATACCCAGGTTTTTATTGAGATATTTCTGCTATGAAGCCCACCAAAAGTAGTTCTGAAGGAATTGTGACAATGGCATGTTTCTTTCTCCAGCTGTTCTCAGCTGACTCTGTTCTATAAAATGTTAGACAGCGAAGCAATATTATTCTATACAGTTATTCATTCTATTGTATAACATGCACATGTATGACCATTTCCTAAAGCCTGCTCTAAAGAGACTAATACAGGATAGCCTAACCACACTGCAACTCTGTAACAAATTTGTTCCAGTTTTAGCTATATGTTACTACATACTAGCAAATATCCCCCTTCCCTGCAGCCCAGGGAAGGATAAAAAAGCACAGACAGTAGGGTGACCAGATAAAATCCAGGTCAGGGCTCATGTAACTTTAACAGTTGTAGAGAAAAGGGAATTTCAGCCAGTGTCATTTGTATGCAATTAGTTCCTGGTGAAATTCCCTCTTCATCACAACAGTTAAAGGTGCATGCACTATACTAGAGTGACCATATACAAAAAAAGGCAGGGCCCCTGCAACTTTAACAGTTGTGATGAAGAGGGAATTTCACCAGGAACTAATTGCATACAAATGACACTGGCTGAAATTCCCTTTTCTCTACAACTGTTAAAGTTACATGAGCCCTGACCTGGATTTTATCTGGTCACCCTAACAGTCATTTCCTCTATGCTCTTTCAAATCTCTAAGGCCAATACTGTGTGATACAGACCACAGAAGCATAACTATAGAAACACAGTCTGACTGAAACATGGAACATAACGTAGAAAAAAGTGTGTTAATATGTACAAGTTAACCTCTCATTGGTGTAAGGAATTTTCTAAATTATACTTAAGTCTTGGATATTTAATATTATCCATTAACTATATTCATGCTCAACGGTTCAGTGTAGCACACATGTAGACTGTTTTAGTTTTCAGTTATTTTAATACATTAACATGAGCTAACCCACTTACAACCCATTTCACAAGTTGCACTAGGTTAAAATGGCAGTTAAGTAGGTAAATCTGCAGCAATTTCCATTCTCTTAAAGTGACAGTTACAAACTGCAAGGTGCACTAAAATATTTTTTTATAATGTGCATAGAAACCACAGTTCCTATTGAGTCCCTGATTGACATAATCAATTTTCCTTATTATCTCTTGGTCGGCAATCTCATGCTCCAAGCATGCCCCTGATTTCAGTTTCGTTAGAAGTGCCACCCTGAGGTCCTTGATGGTATGTTCCAGGGAAGTTAAAGTGTTTACTGACCAGCTTTGATGTTCTTATGTTTCATATCTGATTTGTACCCATTTAATTGTTGTCTTAAGGCTAGCCCTGTTTGGCCGATGTAAGTGGCTTTTGGGCACTTCGTGCAGGAGGTCAAATACACACCATTCAATGATGCACAGGGATATTTGCCATGGATGTGGCAGATAGCTCCTTTGGGTCCACTTACACTATCACTGGTGTTTATTATTAATGAGCATAGTTGGCATTTAGTGTTTTTGCAAGGTCTGCTTTTTAACATGCTTTTTAACATCTACATGAAACTGCTGGGGGAAGTCATCAAGAGGTTTGGGCCGAAGTGTCACCAGGATGCAAATGATACTCGGCTCTACCTCTCGTTTCCATCTTCACATCTCAGGGAGGCTGTGGAACTCTTGAACCAAGGTCTGGAGGCTGTTTTGGGATGGATGCAGGTGAACAAGTGAAACTTAATCCAGACCAGATGGAGGTACTGTGGGTTGGGAAACCCAACTACTTTGGATGGAGGTTGATAACTGGTCTTAGATGGGGTTGCACTCCCCCTAAAATACCAAGTACGCAGTTTGGGAGTCCTCCTGGCCTCTGGGCTAACTGGGGAAGCCCAAGTGGCTGCAGTGTCCAGGAGTGCATTCTACCAGCTTAGGGTTTGCCATCTGCGGCCCTATCTGGAGTGGATGGATCTTGCCTCAGTTATCCACCTACGAGTCACATCCAGGTTGGACTCCTGTAATGTGCTGTACTTGGGGCTGCCTTTGAAGATGGTTCAGGAACTTCAGCTGGTGCAGAATGCGGCCTCCCAAGTATTGCTGGGATCGAGGCGATTTGATCACATAATGCCTATCCTGTGCCAGATGCACTGGTTGCCGGTGTGTTTCTGAGCCCAATTCAAAGTGCTGGTTTTGGCCTTTAAAGCCCTAAATGGTTTGGGACCAAGTTAGTTGAAGGACCGCCTTTACCCATCTCAGCCTGTCCACTCTTTAAGATCAAATGAGGCCCTTCTCATTTGCCCACCTGGGAGAGCAATCTCTGCATTGGCCCCACACCTTTGGAACAAGCTCCCATTGGAGGTCTGCCATGCACTGTCCTTGCAGTCTTTCAAGAAGGCCTTAAAAACATTTTATTTTACTATAGCCTTCACATGCTGATTATTGTTATTGCTGCTATTGTCATTGTTGAAATAAGACTATGAGAAAAGGATGACATAACTATGAGAGGCCCATCTAGAGAATGAGGCTTATTCTTGTCATCTGAAGCCTGCTAAAATCTATTTACTGTTTTAGGCGATACAGGTCTCTTAGCAGCATTTTGGAACTCTGTGAGATCTAAGGGGTGAATATTGTGAGTTTGTAAGTGAGCAGAAATATGGACTTCACAGAGTTCTAAAATTGTGCTAAGAGACCTGTGTAGCCTTGAGTCTTATCTGAAGATGAGCTGGGAGGTTTTCACTCCTAACTAGTTTCCCAAGCTGAGATTCTTTGGGAACCTGTGAGAGGGAGCCCCCCTGCTCTTCTGAGAAGGGGAAGGGATGCAGCCAGTCAGCTCCTGAGAGGTAGGTAAGCAGGCAGGCATCTAGCAGAGGATCCTATAAGATCCAATCCATAAGCTTCATGCTTTGGTCTTGCAACAGGAGGAACTGCTCAACCCGCCTAAAGAACCTGCTGTGGCTCAAGGTTATAGCTTCCATCTATTGTGGGGACCCTGATAGACACCCAGCTATGAGAGCTTGATTAGCTGGAAGGAGGTGTGAACTGTCTTTGCATGTATATATTCTGCATCCATTTTTAATCAATAAACTATCATTTTGTTGCACAAATGGCTTGTTTCATCTTGATAACCAAAATAACCTGATTGATGATTTGGGCCTGTCAGAACTGGAACCCAACACAGTCAATTCCACAGTTGATTATCCCTACACAACATGATTATCCCTACACAACATGATTATAATCAACCATGGTGTGGATTTATGCCAGGGTCAAGCTGACTGTTAATCAACAGTGTGTTTGATTGACAAATCCCCTGCCCTCTTCCCACCTCCCCCATGCCTCTTGCTGGTATCCTATCAGCCATTGTGAGTTCTGCCAGCTGGACTAGAGCAGCAGCCATCACTTTGGTCGCTCCTGCCAGGGTACTTTGTAGTTGCTGAAAATAACCAACTGTGTTTGACGAAATAGTCAACAGTGTCCGACACAAGACACAATAACCAACAGTTGTTCAGATAATCAACTCTGCACAGTGTTGGTTATTTGCTTTGGTTATTTCACCCAAATAACTAACAGTGGTGTGAAAAAGTGTGAAAAAGTCCCAACTGATGACACAATAAGCCACCATTAACTATTTAACCCACTGTTGACTATTTAACCCACCATTGGTTATCATGTCATCCAAACCCAATCAAAGTCTGCTTCCATTTTATTGCACCTGTTTCATTTTATAGTTATACCAAAAGGAGTGTGGATTCTTAGGGAAACGACAACAATTACATATATTCTCTTCTGTTTTTTTCCAATAACTGAATTTTACAAGAAAAATAAACTTGGGAAAGGACAGCTACTGTACATGCTGAGCTGTAAATATTTAATTGAATTAATATAGAATTAATTGCCTTTGTTAGTTGAAATCTATATTTGTACAGAATGAAATTATTTTTCTATGTATGAAAACTAATTTTAATAAACAGCTTATTTTGCTTTAAGTAGTTTGAGGTCTTTTAATTTGTAGATAAAGCTGTTATACTCAACTACAATTAAAAACTTTTCAAAAGCCAGCAAGTGGTAAAATGAATTAAAACATTGGGATGCTTCTCATTAATATGTCTAGATTGCTGAGTTTTTGTAGGGAAAATGGTAGAATTTAACGAGAAATATTTTCTTCCTTCAAAAATATTGAAAAAATACTAATGAAGAGTGGGCATGAGACACAAGGGAATACAAGCCATATTGAAGACATGATGAGCTATTGATCTCCTGAGGGAACCCTCTGAAAAGCTCATCTGAAAAGCTATAAAGGACTACAGAGTGCCGAAGGTATCAAGTACCTGGCAACAGATTAAAATCTTTCTTTCAGAGATAGTGGGCTTATTTTTGTCCTTTCTGATATGGCATGTGGAAGGGTTGAGTTTAGTGATGGAGGAGCAACTATTTAAATTGCTTATTGACTGTCCTGACAGTGCAGCATTGGGAAACTGGATGAAGGCCTACAAGGAATGCTCCTTCATTATGTATGGAGCACTGTCAAAGTTGATGAAGGGCAGATAGTTACTGCAATTCAGATCCTTGAAAATTCTTTATTTTCCTGGTCATAGATAAGTAGAGTCTTACTGTGAAAAATGAATGGTTAGGTGTTTCAAACAGTTCATGTATCATTCTGGAATTGTCTCCCTAGTATCAGAAAATTCTATCAACGGAGCTTGCAACTCTTCCTGGTATAATTCTGGGTTATTGAATAAATTACTCCATCCAAGGCAAGGGGTCCCGGTTTCCAAGATGGTTTCTGTCTCAGTGGCAAAGGGTTCTTCGGAGCTCCTAATAAAGACTTTCCCAATTAGTAATCCAGGTAATTAAAATACTTTTCTCCCTCTCAATGACCTTTGTTAGAAAGCTAGGGAAGATTCTTAAGCTCTAATTGTGAGACCCTGTGGTTAATTCGTTCTACTATAAGAACAAAGGAAGAGCAATGCCTCCTCTTTTTCCAGTGGTGGCTCTGCCCACTGGAGCTGGGTGCAGCAGAGGAGAGGGTCACCTTAGGTGGAATGAACTATATGATTTTTCTATTCATCCTCCTCTCTTGCAAAGACCGTAAGGATACTTAAGTAATGCATTGCTTGAATCCACATTTGCCTGCCCAGAGCAGAACCTCATTGCACTAGGAAGGAAAAGTAAGGGGGCAGGAAGTATATTGGCAAGGAATTTGGGGCTTGATCACACCCATGCCCCCATGCCAGCAGTATAAATATTGATAAAAGTAGGCAAAAACATGGGTAGAATGGGGGCAACTTACCTATCTTTTTGCTGTTGTGTCCCTCCAGTGTAAACATGCAGGGCCTGATCCAGATTGGGACCATCTCATGTAGGAGACAGAGGTTTTAAATTTCCCTCCCTGGCTCTCGATTCCCAAAATTCTACACACACTGAGAAAGACACAACTCTGTGAGTAAAACAAAACTAAACACAATAAGCTCCATTAGCACAAATGGAGCTCTTCCTCCCTTTTTTAAAAAAACAAACAAAACAAAAATGGGAGATTTCAAGCAGTTAAGGCAGGTATTCTACCTGTGGTGTTCAGATATAAATCTACTCAATTTAATCTTGCTGAGGATCTGGAGTTCCTGCAAATGGCCTGCAGCTGTATCAGTACCAATACACTTAGTATGCTAGTGTCAGTTGTAGCCTTACTTGTATGTATTAAGAGCCTTAGGACTCTGAGTGTTGCCACATCACTAAAAGGCTTGTTTTACTGAATTTCCTAGTGGTTGATAGGTTTTCCACTTAGAACCTCAGTACACTACTAATGACAGTCATGGCATCCAAACTTTTAGCTGCCATTCTGATTAGGGGATTCACTTTGAGGACTATTTTTCTTGTAATAAAAGGTGCAAGTTTCATGATGGCAAGGTCATTTTTTTATCGTGATCTGAACTTTGTTCCTAATGTTAATTTGTTATTTCACAGGAAATAGAATGATCTACTACTTCCTTCTTTTTGTCTGAATCCCACTCAATCACAAATTGAATTACACTTTTATTTTGGAAGGTCCCTCCCAGAGAAATGGAGTTTGTCCATTTCTTTGAAGCTGTTGTTGGCAGGACTTGAAAAAAGGCACACAGCTGACCAACAGATTTTAATAGCTTTCCATGGAGGAAAATAAATTGGTAGACTCTGGAAGTTTGAGCATGATAATATCACACCATGGCTTTGGATCCAGAATTGGATCAACTGCACTGTAGAAATAGACTTCCTCAATCCCTTTTTCCACAGCAGTCCCTCCAGTCCCCTGAAAAAGCTACACAGAAAGTCAGCTGACCCTGCTGAATGGAGTAAGCTGTGGTGTGAGAGGGATCCCCAAATATTGAATGGAGGGATCTTCTGTTACTGGAGCCCATCTTTTTGTGGAAGGACCCTTCATTTTGTGGGAGACAGATCCTGGATCCAGCTCCATGGACAAATGATAACAATACAATATGGGGAAGGATGGGAGAGCTCAATCTGGAGATACTGCATTTGAAAATACAGAATAAAATAAGTTTATTAAATATCATTAAAATGGTGACATACATTAAATAAGTAATAGTTTATCCTAAACAGTGAAGATGTAGTTGAATGAAAAGGTATTATACCATCTTAAACTGAACTATTTTTAAAATAAATGTATTTTCCTCCTCACACGCACAACTATATCACACAATGTTTTTTCTGCTTTATACAATATATACTTGTCATGTGGGATTTCAGGAGATACGGAGGATATATCCTCTGGCATTTTGCTTTTGAAAGAGAGTCCTGGTATCCAAGCTGGTCTAGGAAGTGAAAAAGCCATTGCTCTATTCCTCTTTTGAAAATTCTATCAAGGAATTAAGGGAGGCACGGCAGTGCCTCCCTTGTTAAGGGCCGTCAGTAAAAAACACGTTCCACCATGTTAAAGTGATAATTGGGGGGGGGGGAGTCATTCTAACAGCCATAAAATCGACAATGTTTCACCAATCTTTCTAAAATTTACAGGTGCCAGAAAGAAATGTTTGTTTTACATTACTTGAAAATTTCAAGAAGATTGATGAAAGATTGAGGGAAGGAGAGCAGTTTAAGTTAGAAAAGGAACACAAACCTGTCTCCCTGCTTTTGTAAAATTATTTTGGGGTTGCGAATATTTGTGTCCACGATTTTCAGAGGGATTATAGACTTACTGCTTAATCCATTGATGGTGTCTTCTTCTCCCTTCAGCCTAGTTGGTGGAATGCTTTTCCTTTTTTGAAAATTCCGTACCGTTGATTTTTAATGAATATTTATTCCTTTCCTTCAATCCATAGTGCAACGCATGCGTACATGGCACCACAGAGCTTATTATCAGAAGGGAGGGGGGAAGGGGGAAATTGCCGCCTCCTTGAAAACAGGAACGGTCTTCCTGCTCTGGCGACGATGGAGGCAGCTTGAGGCAAAGGTCTATGTTTTGTTTTCAAGGTTCTGGATTGTTTCTGAAGTTGGGGGGGGGGGTGTTTTTCTGAAGTGGAGGAAATCTGCAGCCTGTGATCTAAGGGATGTTCTGAATCTGCAACCTGATCTGATGGGTGTTTACTCTAAAGTAAGCCTCCACCCAAATTGAATTTCCTTCCATTGGAGTGGCCTGGGGAAAAGAGAACTCCAGGGTGGGAGGGCACAAGAAGCTGTAAATCCAGGAAGTAAACGCTGCAGAAATGGAGGAGGGAAAGCACAATCTAAAATCCCTGCTTTGATAAGCAAACTTAGGGTGACCAGATAAAATCCAGGTCAGGGCTCATGCAACTTTAACAGTTGTAGAGAAAAGGGAATTTCAGCCGGTGTCATTTGTGTGCAATTAGTTCCTCGTGAAATTCCCTTTCATCACAACAATTAAAGTTGCAGGCACCATACAAGTGTGACCATATACAAAAGAAGGCCGGGCCCCTGCAACTTTAACTGTTGTGATGAAGAGGGAATTTCACCAGGAACTAATTACATACAAATGACACCGGCTGAAATTCCCTTTTCTCTACAACTGTTAAAGTTACATGAGCCCTGACATGGATTTTATCTGGTCACCCCAAGCAAACTGATCTGATGGGTGTTTGTTTACTCTGATGTAAATATCCACCCAAATTGAGCCTGGAGGAAGGAAAACTACAGGGGATGAGAACGGGGTGGGCGGGCACAAGTGTAGTTTACTATATGTAGAAAGCAAATTTAATGAACAAAAAACCTCAAAAAATCTCAAATTGCTTTTCCACAAGGCACAGATGTGACTTTATATACCCTTCCAGTTTATGTTCATATGCATTTTTATTATTAGGACCAATGCTTTCCAACCTGTTTATAAATTATTTGGAACTAGGTGTGAGCAATGAGGTTTGCCATGTTTGCTGATGACACCAAAATATTTAGAGTTGTTCAAACAAAGAGAGATTGTGATATCCTCCAAAAGGATCTCTCCATTTTGGAACACAATGGTGGCTGATTGACGTTGCCAGCCACACAACATGACAACAAATGGTGGTTCAAATATTCAATTCTGCAGAGCGTTGGTTTTTTGCATGGGTTTATTTTGGCCAAATAACCAACCATTGGTTAAAAAACTCCCTCCACACAGCACGATAACCCACAGTGGGTTAAATAACCAACTGTTGACTATTTAAACCACCATAGGTTATCGTGTTGTCTGAACACAGTCATTGTTTCTTCAGTTGCTTTTTGTTGTTCTGTTCTAATCTAAGACAATGATTGGTCATATCAGTTATACCTGGCATATAAGGTATTGGGTGACAGAGATGCAGAATGATGAAGATATAGCCTCCAGAATATCCTTCACACACATCTGTCTCTGTATTAATTGAATTTGTTGTCTTCTTCCTAATACGATATTCCTAATTTGTTATATTAGAGCACATTTGAAGGTAAATTTGGAAGAGACTTAAGTTGTCCTTTGGATATATATGGACATTTGTATTATATTGAGTAGAACTACTGGAGTTCACTTATTTGCATTCTTATCCGAATTCATTATTTTCCATTTGGAGAAGAAGTGTGACATTGCTACACTAGAACGCTATCTATATTTTCAGCCATCTTTCTTTTCAGCCATCCATCTGTCCACGTTTATAGAAAAATAGTGGTAGACCAAAATATCCTTTTAACAGTTTTCCCAATCATGGGTGTTTTACTCCATCCTTCTCTTCTCACACCTCTCTCCTCTGACTCCTCTGACCTTTACCACCTTTTCTAAATGGACTTTCTCAACTGATTGTTCCCAGCTGTCACTCACTCTAGCTTCACCCACTATTCCACCACACGCCCCAGCTGTCAAATATTTCTCCACTCATTCTTCTGTTACACACACTTCCCACAGAAAACAGAAACCCCACAGATCATTCCCAGACCAGGGTTCTGTTGATCAACAGCCCTGTGTGAAAAGAATTGAATTCTTCTTTACTTGAGTGGCAAGAATTCTTCCTCCGCCAAAGTGAGTTGAATCATTGATGTACCTGCATCTGAGCCCTAATTCGGAGCTATGGAATCAAGTGCCCATGGAACTTCTCTGATCTGCTTAGTGAGCCCCATGACTTGGCTTGGGCAGGTTTCATTGACTGCTCAGCTAGGCACGTTTAGACTGGCCTGAGGGCGTACAGCCATGCTACTTCCTGCAAACCTTAATTCTAGCATACTATATTATTTGGAGGCCACCACAAATTACTTTTGGATGGGAGAAATTTGATTACTCTGATTACTCTATGTGTGTGTGTGTGTGTGTGTGTGTGTGAGAGAGAGAGAGAGAGAGAGAGAGAGAGAGAGAAATGGGGGGAAGAAACAAATATTCTTTTGCCTCCTTTCCCCAATTTTTTTATGGGTGCCACTTGTAATACAAATTTTTATAGTCTTTAGTAATCTACTGTTGAATTAGTTTTATTCTACTGTTGTTGAATCAGTGTATCATTTTGGGGTACCCTTTCTCCTGGCTTTTTGTAGAAAAATCTGTACTATGACTTTACATCACAGCTTGTGACCCAGCAAATCACATACAAGTTATCTATCTTGTACTGGAGCCTGCAGGAATTTGGCAACCATCCTATTTTGAATCTCTGATCAGAAAGCAAAAACAGGAGCTTTATTGAGCCCCTGGTGGGCCACCATGGTGCATTGAAAGTTGTGTAGGCCTGAACTACACAGTTTACTACTATTGAGCCTTTTATCTTTCATAGTTCTCCCCCCCCCCCCCCATATTGTGTGTATTTTCTTTCCTCGTCTCTCCTGCCTCACTCTTCCAGGAAAGGAACTATTTTATTTAACTGCTTGGTAATATTCCTGGGTCTCATTCCAATTGTGTGTCCTGACAGAATTTTCAGTGAAGCTCTTATTATTTTGTGCTTGGTACATACTATTTTGATAGCCCAGCACGTCAGTTAACTTGGGGTCTTATCCAAGGCAGTCTAAAGTGAATCGTAGAATTGTAGAAGTCAGTTGAATTTTGTCTCTACTTGACTTACTTGGTGTTGTTAAAGTAAACTGCTGCGTACTGATATGAGAACTATAAATACATTATCTTCATAGCTATTAGGAGCAATTGGTTGTGTATATCTTGAATTCACTACTATTTCACATAATCAAACACGGGATGTGCTGTGCAGAGCATGCACCATGAAATATCTTTGGAAGTGACAGTAATAATAAATGGCAATAATAAACTGCACCTATATTTAGTACTGTTTGTCCACAAATATCAAATTGCTTTTTAAATATTAACTAAGCCTCAATACACCCCTGTGGAGTAGGTAATTATCATTGCTATAACCATTTTGCATATGAGACAGAAAAAGATTAATGGTCTAGTATTTTACAAACAGGAAATGAGACACACTGTTTATGTATAAGTACGCTTGGATTTCTTTTTAATGTGATTGTTACAAAGGCCTCTGAAGATTTCACATTTACAATGTAACAGGCAAGTTGCGTATCTTTTCTCTTTCCTCTGCATCTTCTTTTCTTTGATGAGACACAGGCTCTGTGACTCAGAGATCCCGTTTAGGACTGTGCAAAGCAATGTGTGTGTGAATTGAGGTGTTTGAGGCAGCAGTGATTCTGCTCTTACTTGAATGGATGTTTTCAGAAAGTATTGCTGGAGGATTTCTGCTCGACTCAACAACATTTTTGCTTTGGGGTCCTGAAAGATTCCATCTTGTCCCCTATGTTGTTTAACATGTATATGAAACTGCTGAATGAGGTCAATGGGGGGTTGGGGGTTGGGATACATTGTCATCAGTATGAAAATGAGACACACCTCTATTTCTGTTTCTCTTCGGATCCAGGTGTGGGGGTCATGAACCAGTGCCTTACCATGGTAATGGACATGGTGAGGATTAACAAACTGAAGCTCCGTCCAGACAAAAACAGAAGCATGGCTAGTGGGTGGCTCCCTGGACCAGATGACTGGGATTTAGCTTGTTCTAGATGAGTTTACACTTACCTGAAAGATCAGGTGCATAGCTTGAGGATGCTTCTGGATCCATCTCTGCCCTTAGAGGCCCAAGTGGTCTTTATGGCTCAAAGCGCCTTTTGCAAGCTTCATCTGGTATCCCAGCTACAATCCTATCTTGAGGGACGTAGCCTAGCTGCAATGATGCATGCCCTGGTAGCCTCCTGTTTGGTTTAATGAAATGCATTGTACATGGGGCTGCATTTGAAGATGGTCCAGAAACTTCAGGTAGTCAAAATATGGTTGTGAGAATTCTAGCTTGAACCAGGTGCTATGATCATATTGCACCAGTCTTCTCTCACCTGCTTTGGCTCCCAATTCACTTCCAGACCCAATTAAAATGCTGTCTTTGCCATGGCTTAGGACCTTGATAAGTACCTACCCGTACTTTAAGATAATCCACAGAATCCCTCTGTCAAGTGCCCCCTCATTTTAAGGCTTGAAAGGCAGCAACAAAGATAAGGCTTTTTTGGGATGGCCCCCTGGCTCTGGAATGCTCTCCTCAGGAAAACTCCTCTGGTGTCCACACTGCTACCTTTTCAGCACCAGGCTAATACTTTCCTATTCTTTTAGGCTTTTTAAAATCTTATAATAATAATAATAATAATAATAACAATTTATTTCTTACCCGCCTCTCCGTCTGGATCGAGGCGGGGAACAACAACATGATAAAATACATAAAACTGATTAAAACATGACACATATTATTAAAACTGCATAAAAATCCTAAAACATCCTAAAAAAGTATTTCAGGGCACAATCCTACACATGGTAAACAGAAAAAAGTCCTCCCAATGGCAGGCTTTTTTTGTCTAAGCATACATAGGGTTGCACCCTTAAAGTCATTTAAAATATCTTAGTCTATTTGTGTTTTATTTTCCTAGTTCCTGTGGTTTTACTTCCTATACCTGATACTGTAATTGAAGCTGTGTTGGCACATTTATTGGTTTTATATTGTTGATTGTATTGTGATTTTATTTGTAGCATTATTATTTGTGACATGTTCAGTTCTCATTTGGGATTCCACCTCCTTCCTTAGTTTCCTCCCTGCCTATTGATACCTCCTCCTGTGCATGGACGGTACCATTTTAAATTCAGAGGGATTGGCACTCAGACAACGAGTTCATTATGAGTATATAAGGTGATCTGATTGCCTGTTGATCAATGTCTTCCTTATACTGGTCTAGCAATAAACTAACCATGTTCCTTCCATCTCTTACTCACTATTTGACCCTGGTGGGAATGGAGGGACTTAAATTAAATAGAGAAAGGAAATATATTTTGCCTGATATACCCTGGTGTAGGCTGACCATATGAAAAGGAGGACAGGGCTCATGTAACTTTAACAGTTATAGAGAAGAGGGAATTTCAGCCTGTGTCATTCGTATGCAATTCGTACCTGGTGAAATTCCCTCTCCATCACAATAGTTAAAGCTGCAGGGGCCCTGCCCTCTTTTGTATCGGGTCACTCTAGTATAGTGCCTGAGACTTTAATTGCTTTGATGACGAGGTGATTTCACCAGGTACTAATTGCATACAAATGATGCCGGCTGAAATTCTCTTTTCTCTGAAACTGTGAAAGTTACATGAGTCCTGTCCTCCTTTTCATATGGTCAGCCTATGTAACTCTCCTTTCATATGTCCTTCAGAGAAAAAGTAAATGCGAAAGGAAAGACTGGAATATTTGAGGTCTTGTTCTTACTGATCCAATAAACCAGTGCCTAGGCTTTAGCACTTCAAACTTAAGGTGGGTCCTCACATGACTCAATGTTTCACTGTCTCCCCCTTTCTCATTGATAGAGAGATATTGACTCACTTTAGACCATTCTTCCCCCCTTGCAGATCAGTAGTTTATACCAATAGTTTGCATTAAGTCATAACAGGGGAAAATGAAACAAAAGAACTCTTGGCTGCAGAAGAACTAAGACAAAACCAGGAAGTATGTTTTGGTTTATTGGTTCCCACTTTGGTTGCAGGGAGAGGAATTAATACTTTAAACAAAAAGAATTGGATCAGTTCCACATTTCATCATGTTTTAAGATCTAGAATGCAGGCAATGTATAAAAGAGTTAAAGCCTACATTGCCCCACATAATTGGCAATAGAAATGGTGGGTTAAGGAAGCAGCTGCCTGTTACATTGTGATAGTGCCATAGTCTTTGCAGAATCAACACATGGACAAAACTAGACTACGATATTTTTTTTAAAAAATTACAGATACTTGATTTGAACTTCAGTCTCTCCTAGTAATTGCCTGTACCACCTACTTGAGCATTGTCTCTCATGTTTAGAACTGTAGCTCTATTGTTTATAAACTAGGTTTTTACTATGCTGACCTACATTATTGTACACACATGTATGCTCATCACTAGATGACTGCGGCATCAAATGTGATATTAAGTGGTAACTTGCTCCAATCCATGCCAACTTGGATGCATAGTTGGTACAGGTCTTGTTGTTGCAACTTTTTGACCGCTGCTTGTGCAATTATAATAGATAGTTTTCAGTAGGTACAGCCCGAGGATGTGGGCACAATCCTTGGAGAAGTGAGACTGTCTGCTTGACCCTAACTCATAAAAGCAGCTGGGAGGGTGTTCTGCTTGAGTAGTAGGTTGTGAGCAATCTGTTGGAGCATGTTGGATAGTTGTTGGAGCATGTTGTGGCATCTTGGGTTGAGATAATGAGGTGGATTATCTTGATCCATTTCAGTCTGGCTTGAGGCCTAGTTGTGGGACAGATGAGTTTGAATGCTTTGGTGGACAGTTATTGCTAAGAACTGGACAGGGGAAGTGTGTCCTGTAGCTTCTGCTGGACCTTTCAGTCGTTGCTAGAATCCACCATGATATCCTTCTGGACCACCAATCTGGGATGGGAAGCACCATTTACAGTGACTCTGGTCTTTTTTGAATGGGAGACTTCAGAAGATTGTGTTGGGGAACACCTGTATGGCGTTTGGGGATTTTGTGCCACCAGTATATTGATGCCGCCCAGCTCTATCTCTCTTTTCCATATAAATCTAATAAGCTGTTTCAATTCTAAATCAGTGTCTGGGACTGGATGAAGGCAAATGGAAATTCAATCCAGACAAAACAGATGTGCTCTTGGTCAGTCAAAAAGCAGAAAAGTAAATAGGGATTCAGCCTGAGTTGGATGGGTTTATACTCCTGTTGAAGACAGATGCATAGATTCTGTACACTCCTGGATTCAGACATGAACCTGGTTGTTTGCACAGCTAAAGCTAGTGCTCAAATTTACCTGTTCCTGGAGAAGGCAGATTTGGCCACAGTGATACATGTCAGAGAGCCTATCTACACTACTGCTTATTAACCGGTTTAAAACTGTTATAAACTGTTTTAAAGCAGTAGTGTAGATAGGCTCTTAGTTATATTCTTTTTGAACTATTGTAACATGCTCAGGAGCGGGTGGGGGGTGACTTTGAAAACTGTTCAGAAACCTCAGCTGGTCCAGAATGGTGTGGCTAGACTATTGAATGGGGATGGATAAAGTGAACACAGGACACTCCCTCCCCCTTGTTACAACAGTTTCACTGGCTATTGATTCATTTCTGGGCACAATTCAAAGGGTTGGTTACATATAAACCTCTGTACAACTTGGGGTCGTGATATTTCAAATACCACATTCTCCCTTATTACCTGCCCAAGTTTTAAGATCTTCATGAGAGGCCCTTCTGTCTATCCCACCACCACTGGATGCATGTTTTGTGGGACCATGAGAGAGAGAGAGGACCTTCTTGGTTGCTGCCTCTGGAGGCTAGATTAGTTAGGCTGACCATATGAAAAGGAGGACAGGACTCATGTAACTTTAACTTTAACAGTTTCAGAGAAAAGGGAATTTCAGCCAGTGTCATTTGTATGCAATTAGTTCCTGGTGAGATTCCATCTTCATCACAACTGTTAAAGTTGCAGGCACTATACTAGAGTGACCATATACAAAAGAGGGCAGGGCCCCTGCAGCTTTAACTGTTGTGATGAAGAGGGAATTTCACCAGGTACGAATTGCATACAAATGACACAGGCTGAAATTCCCTCTTCTCTATAACTGTTAAAGTTACATGAGCCCTGTCCTCCTTTTCATGTGGTCAGCCTAAGATTAGTGCCATCTCTGCTGTCTTTCTGCTGCCAAGCAAACACGTTTGTATTCAGACAAGCATTTAGCTTTTAAGCTGACTTGTTTTCTGAAGTAGGTTTACATGGTGGGTGCAGTTTAATGTGTGAATGAACTGTTGTAGTTCACAAACAACAGGAGAAATTTCATACCACCTCATTGTCTCAAACCCAATGCAATGATTTTCGATGGAGTCATTGCACATATTCAGCTTCCAGTTGTCCAGTGCAGATAATCAAGTGATTTACAAGCAGGCGTTAACCAGACCTATGAAAGGGAATACCCACCCCAACTCCTGTTCAGTATATAATTTCCCATAAGAAAACAGAATAATAAAAGTTGATAGCATCCCAGTCAACCTTTGTATGTACGGTAACTCTGGTCTAATTAAATAGTGCTGTAAATTCATCTCTAGAATACTAATCCACTGTCTGTACAAGAACAGACAAAAGCGAAATAAAATTAACAAGGTAAATCTGAAGAAATAAATAAAACACTACAAAGATCCAGGGGAAACTAGTATCTGGTACCATTCAAGTCATTTTGATGTCCTTGCAGCTTGTCAGCCAAGCAGTCTTGGTGTTTGAATTGTTAGACATTTCAACATCAATTTACAATCCCAGGCTAAGTGGTCTTTCTTCTGTTTCCTGTCGCACTACAGGTGTTAATTAACTTAGCAATGCTAACATGATTGTGTTATTCACCTGTTACCACTGTTGTGAATGATAGCTTCACTTAAGCTTTATATGGAATTGTCACACACTATACTTTTTGCAGTATAAAACTACAATATTTTACGCTTGAATAATCGTATAAAATTGTAACTGCAGTGTTTACAATTTTCTTTTGCTCTGTCAACTGGGGATAAATCTATTCTTGTCCACAAAAGCTTTTGCTGTAATCAATTTTGTCATTTTTTAAAGTGCCACAAGAGTAATTTTTGTTGCAACAGGCCAACATGGCAAACCCTCTGGAAGTTGTTCTGATGGTGATGATTGCTTGTCTATTTCCCATTTGCACATCTTCCACCATGAGAATTTACTCACTGGCAACTTAATTTAACCCCGTGTTTACACTGCGGAATCTTTAAATACCTGAAAATATTGGCTGTATAAGAGAGGTCCCCCCCCCCCCATAATAATATGACAGTACATATAATTTTAGCCTTGTGGGTTCAATTCATGCATCAGTGTAATTCTACAATTTAATGTAATGTTCATTGAATTATATAATTTATTGTTTTTAGTTGCTATTTTATTGTGATTATGTTTTTATTGCTTTTAATATTTTAACTGTTTTTATGTATTTTATTGTTGTAAGCTCCCTCATGAGGGCTTCTGCCCTAAAAGATGGTCAAAAATGTTTTAAATAAAGAAATTATACAATTATTTCACTTATTCCTGTTATTGATAATTTCTCAAGGATTTATGTTTATTAATTTTATTATTAACATTCATATATCATCTTATTTGCTAAAAAGCCATAAAGACAGTGCACAACAATTTAAAACAATAAAACTCTTATAATAAAAGTTAAACAAGAACATTAAAACAGTAAAATACTAGGATATTTAAAAACTATACAATTTAAAATGCTATATTAAAATGAAAAAATTTCACACCCTTTATAAAAGCCAAAGAGTAGGTACCATTCCTAATTCTTGAGGGAGCACATTCCACAGTTTGAGAGCAACACAGGAGAAAGCCCGTTCATGTGTGACCAATAAAGAGGACCTCTTCTGCAGGTCAGTACCTGGGCAGGTTCATAGCAAGACAGGTGGTTGCTTGGATAGCTAGGTCCTAAGCTGTTTAGGACTTTAGAAGTTAAAACCAACACCTTGAATTGAACCTGAAAAACAATTGCTAACCACCGTAAGTATTTCAAGATGGATGTTTGAACAATGATTGGCCTGTAGTCATCGTTATTGCTCTTACAGCAAGTCCATGGCTGAATTTGGACGACATTTTAGGCAATGGGGGAAATATGCAACTCACTGGGAGAGTTCGGATGATATATTAGGCAATGGAGGGGGGAATAGCACACTCACCGTGTGTCATTTTCCTGGTGCCCAACACACAACATGTTGCCCCTCCCCCGTCGTGCAGCTGAAAGTCCCGCTGTCCTCCTGGGCTGCTGGTGTTCCTCCCTCCCTCCTCCCTCAGTCCTCTGGCCCTATCCCACCATGCATTTCAAGTTCAGTGAGCTGTACAGGAGTGGCTGGGGTGCTTTTGGGTGCTCCTGCTGGAGATCTCTATGGCCGCTGGAAATAGTGCACGGTACTTGCAGCGGAGTTTGCCACACAACATATA
Source organism: Anniella stebbinsi (assembly GCA_029215795.1). Taxonomy (NCBI): domain Eukaryota; kingdom Metazoa; phylum Chordata; class Lepidosauria; order Squamata; family Anniellidae; genus Anniella; species Anniella stebbinsi. Next base: position 137,780,197 of record JARDYH010000005.1, on the reverse strand, counting down.
AATCAATGGATTTCCTGAGAAGCAATGGAGCAGCCCGTTGTTTTCTCCATGGGTTAAATGGAAAAAATAGTGCACCGTGAGTTGTTTGTCCCCCTCCACACAACAGGATAAGCAACACAACAGATGATTGACTCCCCCCCCCCCCCGTTGCTTATTGTGTCATCCGAACCCAGACCATGTCTTTACTCTTTCCATTTGGTAGGTTGAATTTGGAGGCTGAGCCATAAACAACTATGGCCTAAGAGCATCCAGTGATTCAAGGATGAATTTAAGCCCAGGTGTCCAAGAACCAATGCTCTATCTACTAACTTGATGTTCAGTCATGGCATTATGTTTTATGTGCTTCATATATTATTATGGTTTTATTTTTATTGTTTTGTTATTGTACCCCAAGGGAAATTAGGTTTGCTCCTTCTCTGCTATCCTTCCGACAGCATGCAAAGACTGCTTTATTCAAGAAGGCCTTTGGCCTGTAAGTGGATCTGTGGGTTGGGTGCTGTTCTGTAATTGTTACGCTGTTGTTATTACGTTATTATATTTTAATATGTTTTATTGTTCTAATCTATTTTAAATTGTTTTTGTGAGCTGCATTGAGTGCCATTTTTTGGAAGAAAGGTGGAGTGTAAATCAAATAAGTAAATAAATAAGTACATTTTAATATAGCTCTATGTTTCATGTTTTTACAGTGGCTACCTACTCTAATCCTAAGGCAGGTGGAGACTTTTTAAAAGTCTCTCAGTTGGGTTTGTTTGTTTGTTTGTTTGTTTTTAATCTAAGAACTACAGTATGCAAATGATATGTCATTAATAATACTTATAAGTAAAATATTTGTATTTCACTTCGTGCAACAAAAGAGGTCACTCTTACTAAATGGAGAGCTATGAGTTGCCAAGACTCCACCCAGCGTCAGTCCTCAAAAGTGTAAGGCTGCAATGAGTGTAAATATTAATCCAAAGGAGGAAAAGGATATGGCACTGTGGAGAATTCCCCACAGTCGTTAAAATAGGGCTGCAGGAAAGACCTGACACAGACAACTGGTTTTTATAGCAGCATGGCCAGCCGTATATGCAAAGCATTCAATTTAATTACAGAGATTTATGTAATCATCTATTATGTGGTCATAGCAGGATTACAGTATTGCAGAAATCCAAGAATCACACATGTAAATGCCTTTCTGTTTCTGCATGTGTATTTGCTCTGTGTCTGTTTGTTTGTTTGTTTGTTTAATTTAAAAAGAAATCTGATACTCCTGATCAGTCAACAAAATTAACCTGCGTTCGGATATCTCTTAACTGGGACTATGTGTCCTTATGTGTGCAAGGTCTCTAAATGTGTGCATCTTTGATTCATGTGCTAATTGTGCAGGTCCTTGGGGGAGGGGGAGGCATAAAGCAGTGGAGCCACTGTACTTCCTGATTAATGCTGGTGAACAGGCAAACTGTGCTCTGTAGATAGCGGTTAGGCTTCTCCATTCCCAGCTGAGAATATGGTTCCATTATCTCCCAGCTGCATAGACAATCCATAAGGGCCTTTTCTGCCTGGCTGATCAGTGTAGTGGAAGCAGTGACTGAGAGCTGAGATCTTTGTTTGATTTGCTCTAACATGTAAAAGAAAACTGGGGCATTTTACTTTACAATCCTGTAAGTACCAGCTTTCCCTCCATAGCTGCATGCGAATGTGACTTTGTCAGCTACATTTTAATTTTCTGTTCCACTGCTCTTTGTTGAATTTAGTAGCCAAGACTGGGGGTAATCTGCTTGCAGGATCCTTTGGCTGTAAAATATAGACACGTGACAATTGATTCATGCAAGAAAATAAACTGACTTTTTAAACTGGGGTTTATTTTGTGGAAGTTTTAAACAGAATCTAGTTGTATTGCTTGCTGTTTTGTTTTGAAGCATGGCTTGGATATATTTCCTTCTATTAATCTGGATATCTCTCCTTTCTATATTAGTTAAGAAAGTGAGGAAGGGGCAGGTGAAATAAACATTATTTCTAAAATTGCCTTCTCAGAAAGAATTTGTTTGCGATTAAAGACTTACAGTCCTACCATTTATCTGTACAATGCACAAAGGTCATTCTGGGGGACAGGTAATAATGAATGGCAAACTACTCATTCTGATAAATGTGGTCCATATCTTAGTGTTCAGAATAGGCATAAAAATTATAATTTTTAGGAGTATGTTCAGAACTGAGAACTACTGTGCTACTGAAGTATGTGCTTTATTCTTACAAAACAGTTACAATATATTTATCCCTATGAATCAACTCATTTTGCGTATTATTATTATTATTATTATTATTGGCATAAATATGAATTAAAGCATGAGAGAGTTGAAATAGCAGTGTAGCATGAGTTTTGTAACTGACCTGCAAATTAGAGGTTGCCGCGAGTTGTAGCATTGCATATATCTAGCAGAGTGAAAAAACAAGGGTAAAATGTCTCATCATGTATTTTCTGGGATTCCCTCCTTTGTTTCCCAATGACAGTTGACTTTACAAATAGACCGTCCAATTATGAGAGCTTGTTCCAGCACTCAAACTCTTTTTGGGACAAGCAGTTTTTCTAAGCCATCCCTGCTTGAAAGCTGGCATATTACAGAACTTGAATGAAAACCATGTGATGCAAAAGGCACCTTATGGATTGTATTTTTTTTTATTTTATTTTCCTGAATAGGCAATAAGTCTCAAAGCAGAGCAAAACCACAGGCTGTGAAGTATGAAAGTATCTCACTGCCCAGGACAGTCTATGTTCTCATTAGGTTTGGTTGATGTGAATAGCTGAAGAAAAAGGAGAATGTCACAATAGATGGTTACCTATATAGTACAGAAAACACTCTCACAGCCTGGGGGACTTGGGAGTAAAATAAAGAAACTGTAACTGGAAGAAATGGCAGGAAATGAATACTGCCTCTTTCTTTCTTTTTCTGTCCCCTTTCAAATGTACCTGAGTTATTCTGGATTCCAGATGTATGTTGATATTTCAGTTTAAAGCTGGCTGCCTCACTGGTAATGAAGTCTGAAGGAAGTTTACCTGAATTAAATATGCACAAATTAATGTATCTTTAAAGCTTATTGTTTTCAGCAACTGCTTCCATAAGCATTTTCTTCTAATTGAAAAAAGGGTCAGCTTTTGTTTCAAAACAAAAAGCTCTTTCAATGAACACTTGTACAGAAGGTTTATTGAAATATTACAGTAATTTATTTTCTCACGAAATTTGCAATTTCAGCATTTGTGTAATGATTCTAAGAGTGAAATGTGGAATGTAATACTGTTCTGTTACAGTCATATTAGAAAACTAATGTGTGTGAAATACATGCCTACTCAGAAGTAAGCTCATTGGGTTCAATGGGAATTACTCCTTGGTAGTTTTTTCCTTAAGCCATTTGTAAATATGCACTTCCTCCCTCTAAAAACAATATGAAACAACAAATCCGTTTGTCTTTCTTAACTTTTCCAGAGTGTGGGTAGGTAAAGTTTTGGATCTGGGTATTGGTGACGGTGACCAAACTTGATTTCCTAATAAGCCATGTTTAGAAAGTAGAAGCAAAAGTTTTTTTCATAGTTTTTAGGCCACTGCATAAAGCATGATTTCTCCAAAACAAGTTCTTTAATTCTCTTTTAAATGAAAAAGGCTGAGCTGGTGGTTTTGATGAGTTCCATTGCAATATCCGCAGTCATTGCTAAGACTTTGAATAGATGTTAGTCTGTGACCTTAATAAGTTTACATGGTTTTTCAATTGTTTGGAACGATTTGAAGATCTGTGATTCTGACTGCCTCTATTCTTATATGAATGAAAATCTGATATAGATGACAGCTGTAAAAAAAGGGGAAAAAAGAAACCACTCTGAGAAAGTATTGAATGGCCCTGATGGGATTAAAAGCTGTGCTGTATGTCATGCATTGTGTATAAAATAGCTGACATTAGAGTACCAGCCAAACCTTATTGTCAGATACAACAAAACAAAAATATTTGGACTCAAAGGCTCATAAACATATATTGGGCTGAAGAAGGAATTAAAAGAAAACTTCTGAATCAGCAGAACTTCATAAGGTTCCTCAGCAGTAGCCCAGTATGCATCAGTATGAGCCCCTGCTATAACAACAGAAAGCAATATTTCCTATTAAGTGCAGGATTCAGGCGAACATTTCCAAAGGGGTAGCCCTGTTAGTTTGCTATAGCAGAAACAACAAAGAGTCTTATGGCACCTTAATGGCTGCAACATTTATTGTTGCATGAGCTTTTGTGGATTACAGCCCACTTCATGCATCTGATAAAGTGGAGTCTAGTCCATAAAAGCTTATGCTAAATCTATTAGTCTTTAAAGTGCCGCAAGACGCTTAGGGTGCTTCCAGACAGAGAGCTCCTAGAGCTACCACAAAAAGACATTATGCAGTTATTTTGTCTTTCCCCCCTAAACATATTTGTGTGTGTGTGGAAAGAAAAAAAGATGGAAGTAGTGGTATGAAATGACAAGTACAAGAGTATGTTACCTGCTCCCCACCCCCAGTAAACTTCTGTGACAGAGGCAGAGCGATTGCATGATTAAAAAACCTCATCTGGAAGCAGCCTTTGCTGGTTTTGGTGTAAGTGATATCTTCAGTACATGGATAGCTTTGGGACTACGCAGAAGAGATGAGTACAGTTAAGAAAAATGCTAACGCAAACAGAGTCTTTATTGTAACTTTTTGATAGGGAGATTCTGGTGGGCTCTTGTTGATATTTATCCCATTTGCATCATGGACTATAACTTGTGTTTTGACTATATATTCTGTGTATCCCATCCTCCCCCTTCATTTTTCAGGTTAGCAATTTTGCTTTTCTTGATTTCATCAAGAACATTGGTTATATGTACATCGGTAAAATAATTACTCGGTATGACAGTGCTGAAAACTGAAGCTGTGTCTCTTAATTTCTAAGACTGTGTTCAAGCCACCCAACATTAACATTCTCTTTTCATTATTTTGATCACACAGATGAAAGTTAGAGTGTAAAACAGTGAAATCTATCCATGTGGTGGGGTTGGGGGAGGCATGAGGAGGAGGAGGAAGAGGAAGAACAATGTTAGGCAAACATGACCCCTCCCTCGCTGTACTTGGTCCATACAAACGAATAAAGAAAAAGGACATGAGAAATTATAGTAGTTGCCAGAGAACATTCTGTCTGCTTGTTTAATACTAAATGGCTTGTTATTTTTAAACACAAGTTTCTTCACAATATAGAAGAAAGGCATGATACACAACCCTTGGGGATTCTGATGGTTACTTGTTAGTTTTCAAAACAAAATTGAATTCTGCACCTGTGGGAGAGAGCGCAGGTTGTCTGAAGAGAAGTATCAGTCCTTTCCTTTATAGCCATTCCTTGTTCTTCCCTTCTGTGCTTGCCTGTGCAAGAGTGATGGGAACAAAGCCCTCTTCCTTTTCCAGGGTACATGGGGCATCAGAGTAGGGATGGGTGAGATACTTACTCCATTGAAGGTGTTGGAATTGGTTTTTTTTTTTACTTGTTTCTTAATGGATTTACCCAGTTCATACCTCCTGAGCCTTTCAGTGAGCAACACAGAGTTACAGTCTGAAACCTTTATTTTTGTGAGCTTTTTGTTGCAGCTTGTCCGGGAGCTAAATGCATACAAAAAACATGCATATTAGGGTGAAGTGCACACAAAATGAGTACACTTGAGAATACACAAAATGTGTACATTTGAGAATAGTGTGCACAAAACTGCATTTCAGTGTACTTGGAGGGAAATTCATATGTTTACAAATATGCACAAACATGCATACATTAAAGTGTACATTTGGAAACACACAATCTGAATTTCCACATGGATTTTTTAAAATAGCAAGCTTATGAAGAAATGGGATGGAATAAGGTTGACCTGAGAAAACAGTCAATCTCATTCATCTCATCCATCCCACCCCATATTAGAGCAGACAAAGCAGCATGAGTCATTCTCATTCTTTCATCTTTTGTGGTTTATGTCCTCCCTAGGCTGTTTTTGTTTTTGTGGGAGGTGTACTCTCACTTTTAGATTTAAAAAATGGTTTGTACAGTTCCCACTCCGGGGATTAATCAAGCATGATAATACCTCCTTCTTCTCCGTGGTCATATTTTGGCTTTGATCCTGTCAGCACTCAACCATCTGGGCTTGTTATTAGAAGGAATGATGGTAATACAGAACCACAATGTACAGAGACAGTATGCCACTGTGATGCCAGTTGCTGAGGAACAACAGCATGGAAGGCTTGTTGCCTCCATGTCCCTCTTGTGGGCTTACTGGATGCATCTGGCTAGCCACTGTGAAAGGCAAGATGCTGGACTGGATAGACCTTTGGTATGTTGTATATAATCAGAATGTTTATAAAAGCAAGCTCCACATTTAATTAATTGTGAATAGGCCTGGGATAAGTGTACCTCAATCCACACTCTGAGCACCCTTTGCTGCCATAGCACTCCCCTTTCTCTGCCATCACATGTACCACCTATGACTTCTGGATCAGGAGAAGGGAGAGATGGTGGCAGGAAATACATTTCTACACTAGAACGTGCTTTCTCTCTGAGGAGGGCATTGGGATGACCTGCCAAAAAGGAACTTGAGTCTGCTCCACTGCTTCCTCCTCTTGTTCCATTATGCGTGGTAGGCCTTTGGGAGCAGGGAAGGTGGAGAAAATAGCTTGCTCAAGGTAGAGGAAAGTGTGCTCAAGCAGCCACAAGTGCTTTGCACATGCACACAAAGTGCATGTGCCCACAAAGAAGCCAGCCTCTTTGGGGCGAATTAAGTAATGCATGTGCATCCCTAATCCTGCTAGGCACTTCTGATGTTCTTGTCTCTGGCAGTGAAGGAGCAAATTTGGCATGCTATTTTTGCACTCAGTCAAAACGTTAAGGAAATGCTTTACATGTTACATTGATTTGAAACTTCTTGCTCATTCTTTGAAGCCTGTGGTTCTTATAAGATCTTACTTTAAGCATATTTATATCTGACCTATTTCTTGATGCATTACATGTGGAAATGATGATCTATCTCCTTAGGCAAAGTTCCCAAGCACACTTACTTGGAATTCAATCTCCAGAAATTAATGGGACACACTTTCCAAGTAAATGTGTTTAAGGTTGTACTTCAAATAAGTTTCAGGGAATGCATTTGTAATGTGTCTTTCTTGTACTAAATGTATAGAGCAAGCCTAGCTTGATTAAGGTAATGGGCACCCAAATATAAAACAATGGTAGATTTTTTTAATGAACGCCTCTTTGAAGAGAATAGTACTTGCTTGCAATTAGTGTTAATGTAATTGTACTATAAGAGAAAAGAATGTTAATTTCCAGGGTAGTTTACATTTTTAGAATTATATCAGTGCCGTGTGATTATCCCCAAACTACTAAACTTATTAGAGCTGTATATTCCCCACCCCCTTCTGTACTGTTTGATGATAATACATGAGCTAATGTTGCCCCTGATTAAGTATCCACGCCACAGCCTATTGAGCCTGGAGACAGTTAAATATTTTATGTGATCGATGCAGTATATGAAAATCATTTGCTTTTGTTGCCTAGGTATCAATATATTTGCTGGGCAGAAGCAAACCAATTAAGTGGAAGCATTGATGCAGGTTAACCTAGCAAGTTCCCCCCTCCCTCCTCATTGCTTTCTTTCTCTGCATCTAGATTAATTAATTTCAGTATTAAAGTAAAATATACATTTACACAGACAGTTGCTTGGTTCTTCTGATTACATCACTTGCCACCTTAAATTCATTTAAGCTTTTAATCCTTGTGTTTACGTTTTTATATTGATTACACTGGCCTCACGCATATGGTTTTAAGTTAACATTTTTTATGTTTGGTATTGCTTAATGAATTGTTCTGATTGTGTACCAAACAAATGTATGCTATAAACCAAATGTAGGAATCACAACTAAAACCTAATTTGAGAAGGAGGCTGCACCCCTCTGCCTTGCAATTCACATGCTTGCTTTCTAAGAGAAGGAAGGACTGGAGAAATGTTTCTCCCAGATAAGGGGCTGTTCCTGAATCAATCCATTTTTCAGCAAGGAAAAGCTTGTGATTTAATGTTGAGAAGAAAGCATCAGAAGGACTGCAAAGAAATAAAGTACCTTTTGCAGGGAGATATAAAATGCAGTGGTGTAGATTTTAGAGGAGATGGCAGAATTTACGGAAGCAGGCTATCCCAGGCAAAGGACAGCCAGGAAGGCAGATTTAAGAGTCACCACAAGGAAGCCCTTATATCAGTGGGAAGGAACTCAGATGCCTGGCAGAATGTTTGCTGCTGTCCAGTAAAGTGTATTGACACTCAAAGAAAATGTAAACAAGGCAAAAGAAGCCCCAGCTTATTGTGGCCAGATGAAATTCAGGGGAACAGCTTCCAGAGGAGGAGGGGGAGAGGATGTGTATGAGTGGGGGAGAATATCTACAACGTTGGGACAAATTCTGGAGCAGTTGTCATGTTTGCTGGTAAGTGGCCAAATAAATGATTATGAAACTTGAATAGGTTGTAGTGTAAAAAGGATGTTTAGAAATGTTGTTGCCTCTAGCAACTTTTCAATGATTGAGCATGTTAATACCATCGATGTGTAAGGGTAATACAAACCCTATTCTGTAGGAATTGGTTAAAATCACACTGGAAGTACTAGAAGGAGCCACTCTCTAGTATTCTGTGAGGTGAATGCTTGTTTGATAGCTTTTACTTAATAAGAGGAAACTAGCAAAGGGGTAGTTTGAAAGGTAGCTAACTGTATGTGCACATATAAATACTGCTATTAATCAAATTTTCAATATGAGTTCTTAGAGTTCAAACAAAACTAATGTATCCAGATGTCACATACATTTATCAAAGCATTTTTTATCACTAGGCATGGGGTTATTTATGAGTAAGATAAGTAATTAGGTGCAGTAATAGGAAGACACTTTCTTTAGACTTTTTGTATGTTATGTACTTTTCAGAATCAAATAATCCTGTTTCGTTAGACTTTTTTTTTAAAATCACTGTAGATCCTAGCGAAATCAGCATAAATAGCAAGATCATGTGAAAAGGAGCATAATTGAGTTTGCAAAGGAGAACTTCCTGGTGGATTCAGACTAAGTCACATAATTTATTTATTTATGAATTGAATGGATAATGCAAAGCTAATCAATAGTCTATATTACTCAGCTGTTGTTGTGTATGTTGAGAAGAAAATTCCACAGTCCGAAAAAGAGTTCCAATCCTTCTAGGCATTCACCTTCTCTGCCATGACACAACCCAGGACCCCCCTGAGGCGAATCCAGTTTATTATAGTAATTAACCTCTCATGTATATTTGCTCTTGAAACTAACCAGAGAACAGTACATAAAACTCAAAATTATTCAATGAATAACTCAGTGCTTTAAAAAACTATTTAGCACAAGATACAACCAAATGACTATATAGAGGTACATATAGATATGGATGCTCAAATAACGTATTTTATGTATCAGATAGTTATCTTGCAAATTTGAAGTGTGCATAAAACTGGGAGACCTGCAAACACATTCTTGCTTTTTGCAAATTTTGTGTTATTAAAAAAGAAGCATTTATTTCAGGGTTGTTGGGGTTTTTTCAGCAAGATTTTTGTTTTCGGTGAGTCTACCAACATTCTCTTCAACATTTCACAATATGGCAGTCCTGGTAAAGGACTTTGGACTGCTCTTTGGATCCTTTGTTTAAGCAGAGAGAAAGAAGCTGCAGCTGCAGTTAATGAAGAGCTAGTGGGTCATCCCACATCTGTCAGGGAATGTTCAGCAAACAGCACAGTGAAGAAATGACATTAAAGGTTAGTTGAGGGGTGGGGGGATAGGATTGCCTTGCTGAGTAGGGCAGAACAGGCAGTGGTGTGCTGCTTCTAAAAATAGAAATAGCGTAATTATTGCTTGTCTGTACAAGTTGTGTACTTTATAGATGAAAGAAAACAGAACAGCAAAATGTAACTAAAGCTCTGGCATAGGCATATATGTCCTTCACTGTGTCTATACTTTTTTTAACTAGGGCTATAAATACAATAATTATCTTCTTTTTTAATGGCAAGAGTAAGTTCCCATAAAACACCAGGAGTTATGCAGGTTTTTATTTCATTCTTATTCCTAAGATAACTGATGAATTTCTGATCTTCTGACATTGTTATGTAGTTTTGGATCATTTATCTGGTTCTTGAGTCTCTGTTCTGTCCTATTCCTGTTTCCTGATTCTGTATCCTGCCCTGATTCAGTGTGTTCAAATGTCTCGATTCTGATAAAACGTTTATAGAAAGACATCTGTTGTAATCCTGCCTTACTCTTGTTTTGCCATATTTTCAGGGGAAGCCCTGACCTGAAGTCCTCAGGATGGACTCTGCCAGGCAAAAAGTGGCATTCCATCAAGCTCATTAACTTTTCACATAACATGTTATATAACTTTGAAACATTAGTGTGTGGTTCTGGAATGCATAGAGAGGAATGGTCAGTGAGATGTGGAAGCTTAGTTTGAAAATGGGAAGCTAACTACTTCTGTTCACTCCGTGTTGTTTGCCCCAAGCCAAAGTAGCATGGGTTTTGTTGCGATGGATACATGCGTTTTGAACCAGTGCTGTCTTGTTCATAGAGTATAAAACTTGGTCCTTACTTTATCTCCCCCTTAGGCCAAGAACCTCCTTGGTAGTTTTGAGCAGGTCACTGTATTTCATCTTTGGTTGCCCATTTATAAAACAGAAATTACACTAACTTGCTCCTGCTCAACTATTTCCTTCCCTTATATTGTCAGTTTTTGGCTGTTTCTTCTAATGCAGGAAAGAAAGAGAAAACAAGAAAGGTGAAAAACTGGACAGGGACTATATTTATTCCCTTAGTTTATGTAGCAAGACAAAGTTAGGCTGCTGCAATGACAGTGAACAGTAACCGGCTCACTTTTTGCAGGAGGAAGGAAGGAAGGCTGGAAGGAGGAAATTGAGCCACATATGTCTGTAGAGATTGTCTGTGCCGCTGGTGTCTAGTAACATATGGAATGTCTTATTAATGTGACCTCGTTCAGCAGGAAACATAAGAATTGGCTCAATATTTATCGGAGGGTTGGCAGTTATTTGTGTAATGAAGTCAGTACAAATGAACCGACTTTTCAGTGGTCTGACTGAATTGGCTTTGTGAATGTTGTAAGACAAATTGTAATTGATAGGAGCCCTGTCCAGGCGTTTTCCTCAACACGTGAGGGCTTAAAGCAGGCCTCCTAAGTCTCCAGGCGCACCGGCAAGGTCCACAATCATGTGGAGAGTTCTACTCAAAGGCTCAGTTCAGACAACATGTTTCTCAATGGTGGTTTTAGAACTCCACGGTGAAGTTTTTACACCACCGTTGAGAAATGTGTTGTATGGTGGGGAAACTCCACACAATGGTGTGTGTTTTTTCAGGAAAACACTCACCACGGAATATCCACACTGTGCAGAGGAGAATTCCTGCACAATTGTTGTATTGTGTGGCAGGCTCCATGGAATTTTCTGTTGCATTGAGTTGACTTTTCCCACTGCCTACAGTTCCCTGGCAAGAGTGGCAAAAGGAGCAAGTGCTGCTCTAGAAGAGCCGCCAGGATTTCTTTTTTGCAGCAATGGCTGATGGGATACCATCGGAAGGACCAGGGGAGGAGATTGGGTGGAGGAACTGTCAAATCAAACACCACAATGGATTTTACTCAACTCCACGATAGCCCACAGTCACACAACGGTGGAGTTAGAACATGTTGTGTGGGGAGTACCTCCTTAAAACTCAACTGTTGGGTGGAGTTTTCACACTGTGTTGACTAACATGTGAACTGAGCTTCATTCAAGCAAATACAAGTAGAGCTCCCTTTCAGACCTTGCTGATTCAATACAGCAAGGTCCGAACTGACAGGAAGGGTTTAGAACACCCAGGGACATGTGACATGGGGGCAGCATGCATGGCCTGTTTGCTCTATCTGCTTTAAACCCTTGTGTTTAGGGCTCATGTCCTTTGGAATTGTAAAAAAGCGGGTAGAATGGAAAATGTAGTTGTCACAATCAGGACACATGTTGGGTTTTTCATGAAATTGCTTTAAATATCACCCACACCCACACTACTAAAGAAAAGCAGTGTTGACATGAATACTCTTTTTTTAAGGTTTTGGATTGGCCATATGGGAGTCACAGCATCTAGAAATCAGATGATTTGTTTTGGAAGCTGTTGCATCATTTATGTTGCCTATGTTGATAGAGATTGCAATTACCAGGAATTGTAGCTCTGGGGAGTTCACACAATCTGTTACACAATACCTGGGCAAGAAATATGTTATTTCTTGCAAGATGTCTGGAGGACCTTATTTGGAGGGGGTACTTTGGCTAACAAGGCATGAATATTAGGTGAGCAGACATACCTTAGGAGTATAGTGCCTACTGCCATTAGATGAATATAAGGCAGCTTGACTTCTGTTTTTAACTCTCATGCTGAAGAGCTGCTGCTCTTGCAGGTTTTAGAAGAGTGAAGAAGGAGATCCCTTGGCATGCCATGGCTGATACAGTTGGTGAAAATGAATGAGGCTTTATTATTAAGAGGACATAATAGGGCCCTCTGATATTTCCACATATTGTCAGCACTGACAGTGTTGATTAATACCAATAATTAGATTTATATTCCGCCTTTCCTCCAAGTAACACAATGTCATGTACATAACCCTCCTGCTGCCTGTTATCTTTCCAACAGCCCTGTGAGGTAGGTTAGGCTGAGACTCAGTGGCTCGCCCAAAATCACCAAGTGAGCTTCATGGCTGAGTGGGGACTTGAACCCAGCTATCTTGAGCCCAACACTGTCATTTTTATACCACACTCGCTCTCCTGCTCAGGGCTATGGACACATGTATTTAACCAAAGGAACATGGGTTGGGTATGTTGTATTCAAAATATTTCATATAAATTACAGACATAGAACTCAGATCAGGCATCCATATTTTAAAGAGGAAAACACAAGTCATGATCTATTTTTGTAGCTTGGAAGTTTCTTATTATACTAAAGTTGTATTTCAAATTGACATAGCAATGTAAAGTCAAAATATCCATTCACTGAGTATTAATGTTGTGGCATTTTCCATAAAGACATTAGTAACTAATGCAGTCTTAAATATCAATTGGTTTAGATTTTATTTTAAACTTCAGTAAGTATTAGGGTTTATTATAACTCCCCCACAAGTATTTATAGTAGAATAGTTGTTCTCCCTGTTAGAGGGCTTTGAATACAACATTATGGCAAATATTACATTATTGTGAATATTTTCCTGTCTCGCAGCCTTTTAAAACAAATAAGAAAGAACCAGTTGCTATGGTTCTTTCACATTCTCAGTTTATTTATTTATTTATGTATTTATTTATTACATTTGTATACCGCCCCATAGCCAAAGCTCTCTGGGAGGTTTACATAATATAATATATATGGAGACTATGAGAAATGCTGAACAGGAAATACAAATTAGGGTGTGGGACTGTTGAGAATTGTGTTGGCTCCATTTCCAATGGTTCCTACTGGCCTTGTGCGTTGTAATCTGGATACAATTAGGAGAGCACAAAACGTGATGCTTATTCTTTCTATGTAAAAAAAGACACTGTACCAGTCCGGTCACTCAGAATTGCATGTTTAGTTTCCTCCACATTGGTGAGTGGCAGCCATTCAGTCATATAGGGAAAATAAAATGATGCACTAAGGACTGTGTTGCAATGGGGGCAATACCTTCCCACTTATTCCATTCTGTGAATGACCGCAGAATCTACCTACAAGATTGGGGGGGAATAAGGCTGCAATTTGTATCTGTGTATAGAGTGCAGTGCCTTTTCTTATGGCACTCAAAGCTGGCCTCAAACATCGGAGAGGCAGCACAAGGGGAAAAAAGGTCTGTGGCTCACCAACTTACTCCACCTACCTCATAGTTTGCCTGGCATTGCTCTCAACTTTCTTCCCCTCCAAGTCAGGTGTCTGGCCTACAGATGCATGAAATCTTCCTCTATCAGTTCAGAATGGTCTGGGTCTGTCCAAAGGTTTGGTTTTTTTTGGTGGAATTTTTCTTGTAGTTTTCTTGTAAAGTTCTCCTCTGATCAGAAAGTCTTGGGCTTGGAGGATGATCTTACCAAGGTGATTGTCTTCTAGTCTTCCAGATCTCCTCTTGTCAAGGTGCTGAGGGTTGAGAGGAACATCAGCCAATGCATCAGACTGCAGCTTTTCATAAGTTACAGCACTTTGTAATGAAAGTATCTAATCGTGTTCAGGCCTTCCACTGCAGGTACACACTCTGTGGACTGTTTCTGGTAGAACTAGCAGGAGGATTTTTATTTATTCATTACAAAGTTTTGATTTGCCTTGCAGAAACAGTAGAAGTTCCCCAAGCTTTATCCTTGGCTGCTGTTTCCATCCTCCTCTTAAGTTAGTGAAAATGCAGAAAGAGGGTGGGAACTAGCAGATGAGAGAGGCTTATCATCCAGCATTTACAAGCTGAAGCAAAATTCAGATGGGAGTTGAGTTCAGATCATGATGCTATACATCCCATAATGGATTTCGGAACGCCTTTCCTCTATTTCCAATATTCTTCTCTATTCCTAGTCTTGGCTATGCATGGTCTTATTCCTTGTCTCTTTTAGTAGTTAGCATAGGGTGACCAGATAAAATCCAGGTCAGGGCTCATGTAACTTTAACAGTTGTAGAGAAAAGGGAATTTCAGCCAGTGTCATTTGTATGCAATTAGTTCCTGGTGAAATTCCCTCTTCATCACAACAGTTAAAGTTGCAGGAGCCCTGCCTTCTTTTGTATATAGTCACTCTAGTATAGTGCCTGCACCTTTATCTGTTGTGATGAAGAGGGAATTTCACCAGGAACTAATTGCATACAAATGACCCTGGCTGAAATTCCCTTTTCTCTACAACTGTTAAAGTTACATGAGCCCTGACCTAGATTTTATCTGGTCACCCTAAGTTAGCATGGCAAAATGGTTGCGTAAGATATGCCAGCAATAATGGATGGGCAGCACGTAGCTATAAATAAAAGTGACATATTCCAAGTCATCCTGTTTTTTTCCCCAATACAAAGGAATGGAATCTTCCTTTTAGTGAAGATTCAGACTCCTAGCTTCCTATATGATTGTAAGCCCCATTTTGCTACTTGTCTGGAAGATTACCATTCTTCATTTATTTTATAATAGTAGCACAAGTGGGGACCTGAAAGGAATCACAGGGAAAGGAAGACGGGCAAAGGTGGAAGAAACATCTTCCATTCCTGCTTCTCAGTTTGTCCTCATTTACTCATGTTCTTATGCTCATTATTTTTCTGCAGAAGTTAAGAATCCCTTGTCCACCCAGCTACCACACATCGACCCCAGACATTCACACCTAGATTCTTTCATATTGGTTTGGGCTAGTTCCCACTGAGATTAACGAAGTGCGTTTCAAAGAGACAGGGGTTAATTTTGTGGTTTTCTGTAAAGTTCTCAGTAGACTAAGCATTCTAAAGCTGAACTTTTTATTTTATATACTGATCTATTGCAACAATATGACAGCATGGAGCAATACAGTCTTATCAATTGTAAAATGTATTTCTGTCTATTTGTAAAATATGCCTGTGAAGCATGTGACACAAACAGAATTATGTAATGGAACATGAATAGCTTATAGGCATCCATCCGAAATTACCATCATAACCTGTGAATCACCATAACCAGTGATCCACCATTTTTGGTAATCAATCTATCTGAGATTCATGTTGCAAATAAACCTTTTTATATATTACAGAAAACAAAATATTTATTTTCTTACTCATGAATTAATGAAATTGAATTTCTATATATTGTCACATCTCTGCAATCATTAATGGGGGCATTTAAAGAGGCAGTGGTTGGACCATACCTGAAAAAAATACTAATTTAGTATCTAGTCTGTGATAATTATTGCCCTATTTCAAATCTTGAGCAGGGTGCTAGAGTGGGTGATAGCTTCTCAAATAACAGGATCATTCCCAATCCAATTTCAGGCCTGGTTTGGGACAGAAACAGCCTAGGTCACCCTGGTGGATGGGGAATGGATGCGAACTGGTTAATTATCCTGGACTTCTTTATGGCTTTCAATACCATCAACAACCATATCCTTCTGGATTGCTTGGCTTGTTTGGTTTAGGGGGCATGGTGTTACTGTGGCTCCAGTCTTACCTGGTGGGCGGTCTCAGTAGATGGTGCTGGGGGACTTCTCTTCTGTTTTATGGCAGTTGGGTTATGGGGTGTCACAGGAGTATGTCTTGTCTCTCATGCTATTTAACAACTTGTATAAAACTGCTGGGGAAAGTTTGGGCTGTGATGCCATCAATATATGGATTACACACAGCTCTATCTCTGTTTTTCACCGATGAATTTATGAAAATTCTTTAAAAATGTGTGGAGGTGGTTATGGATAACAGTAACAAGTTGAAGCTTAATCCAGAAAAGACAGAAGTACTGGGAGTAGGGACATCTTCTGATTTGGAGAGAAGGTTTCAACTGTTTTGGGATGCGGTTGAAGGACCAAATTTGTAGTTCGTGGATCCTCTGCAACTCAGCGCTGTCTGTTGAAGCACAGGTAGAGGCAATAGCCAGGAGCACCTTGTCGAAACTTTGATCAGCTGCATCCCTATATAGGGAATACAAACGTAGCCTCAGCTTTGCATGCACTAGTTGCATCCAGACTGGATTACTGTAATACAATCTACCTTTGAAGATGACTTGGAAGTTGATGCAGAATGCAGCCACTTGAGTGCTTGTTGGGGCTATATGATCAGGTCATGTTATAATGATTCTGTACCGGTGGCTGCCAGTGCACTTCCAGGCCCAAATCAAAGTGAGTGGTTTTGTCCTTTGTAGCCCTAAGTTGTTAGATGCAGGATATTTGACTGCCTATTCCCTTATGAGCCTAGCTTAGTTTTAAGATAATCTTTGGAGGCCTTGCTTACTGGCCCCCAACTTCAAAATGCCTTTTAATAATGTATTAGTTTCATATGTTTGCTAGGCCCCATTGGGTGCAGCAGGCTGCAGCACTGGGCCTGTTGCCAATGGCAAACAAGTGAACCATCTGCCAGCCAGCTCCCTCATGGCCTACCTATGGTCACTGATTGTACAGTGTAGTGAAGACTAGCTTAGCCAGACTTCACTTCCCATGAGCTTCAGCAGCAGGATTCCCATTGGGCAAGTTGGGCACCACAGCAAGTGGCATGACGGGAGTTGGAGTTTTTGTTTTCTGTGGGGACAAGGAAAATTATGGCGACAGCTTCAAGGCAGCCCTGGCCATGCATTGAACGTGAGAGGGGTGGGGTGGGGGGAAGAAACTAATTAATTTGTTTTAAAGTTACCTTACAGGCCTAGGACTGGTCTATCCTGAAGGGTTGTCATGAGGGTGAGAGAGGAAAAAAAGATACAAATTTAATTTGTTTAAAGGTTAATTCACAGACCTAGCACTGGCCTGATACTTTAAGATGCTTACCTCACAGGCATATATTTTAGGGGACCTAAGCAACGCCGGGTAGAAACTTGAAATCTGGCATGCTGATAGGTCTGGCCGTACAGTGTACCAGAAAAACCTAAAAATAAGAAATTTTGGATTTTCAGTATTTTTATGTCAGATAAAAGGCCCAAGTCACCAGATGCCTTGACCATCCTGGCTCTCTGCCAAAACCTGTTAAATGTAGAATTATATAGTAAATTATGCCAATAAAGTATTCTGTGTTCTGGCTGCTTTCCTTTTTTCATAATAATAACTTCAGAGTACATGCATACAACAGTTCCTCACGTCCACTGAGATTCACTTCCCTACTATTCTGGGCAATGCCAGGTATATTTTGAAAACATATTTTTAGGTTTGCATCTTTTTTAGCTGGTAGAAAGGGTATTGTGTGTCCTGATTGTTTTTGAAGTTTAGGCAGCTGCTCTGGCCAAGGCATGATGGAAGGTGTAGGCATTTCAGGTAAAACAAAAAATGTGGTTTATCATGAAGCTCTAATTTAAAATACAGTTCTTATTAACACAATTTTCCATTGATTCTAATAAAACAATTTATGAAGTCGACCAAACTAAAAAAACAACAACCAACCTAAATATGAATAAGTTGCAGAGAAATTTATTATTTCTCAAATAAATGTCATAAACATTATTCACGGACCTGAGCAACGCCAGGCATATCAGCTAGTTAAATAAATAAATATCTTAAGATATTGGGCTGGAGTGGCAACTCTCTGGTTTGATTCAGATATTGTGTCACCCATTCAGACTCTGTTATTTAAGATTTCCCCTCTTCAGGTGGGTGGATGTGAATTTTAAGTTGCTTAACACTTGATCTGGTTTACTTGCATGGAGACTATCCACACCATAGTTTTCTGGCACTGAGTAGCACTAGCATGGATAGTCTTCATATAAGTAAGTCAGGTCATGCAGTAAGTGAAATGCAGATGTTATAGGCAATTTTACAGAATGCTGACATGCACAAACAATTTTCAGTGGCCTCCATGTGAATGATGTAATGTTTGAATCAGCCTTATAACAATAGGTTCCCTCCCACCGAAAATCCACATTTTGTTTAACAGCTCTGTCGAAAGCATGTATTTGGTATGCCCTATGGCACAAATGACTCAGAATCTGAAAATTGCAAATCAAAGTTTCTTGCAGCTAATGTGTTTATTTGATATATTTATTCCATTGTCTTTCATGTGTTCCTGTACTGACCTTGTGCTTGTGAAATATCTTACATGCATCCATTACAAAGACCCACACATAAGAAGAAGAAGAAGAAGAAGAAGAAGAAGAAGAAGAAGAAGAAGAAGTAGTAGTAGTCAGAAGCCTCAAGTATCAGAGGCAGTAAGCCTATTTCATGCAGCACATATTTAATCTATGGAATTCACTGCCATGAAATGTAGTGATGGCCACCAAATTAGATGACTTTAAAAGATTAGACAAATTCCTGGAGGAGAAAGCTATCAAGGGCTACTTGACCTGTTGACTTTCTGCTACCTCCAGTATCAGAGGTAGTAAGCCTATATACACCAGTTGCTGGGGAACATGGGCAGGAGTGTGCTGTTGCACCATGTCCTGCTTGTGGTTCCCTCGTCGACAGCTGGTTGGCCACTGTGTGAACAAAGTGCTGGACTAGATGGACCCGTGGTTGGATCCAGCATGGCTCTTCTTATGTTCTTATGTTCATTAGATTCCCCTGATTCCTACCTAATATGACAAGCTATAGAACCTGGGTAGGCACCCCAGCGTACCTCCATTCTCAAAGAACAGTGTTCCATAGGGTGTCTGTCCAGGGACTTAGTGGGAAACTTGGTAACTCTTTAAAAAGATTCTAACTTTGACAGGGCAAACCCCAGAAGTAGACTTTGGACCACTATTTGGACAGAGGCACAGAGTTGCACCAGCATTTCCTGATCTATTATGGAACATATCTCAGGTGTGGCGAAGCTGATGGAATAGGACATATATATTAATTTATGTCCACTAGTGAGAGAGAGAGCCTCTGAAGATGATGGCAAAACAAAATCTGATGTCTGACTTTGGGTTTTATTATTATATGCTGTAATTGTGGAATATATTTCTTGAGAGTAAACTTTATTTGCTCTTTTTCCTGTATCATATATGTGGTGACCAGGGCTTGCTAGAAAAAAATCTATCCTCACACTTCCAATGAAAAGTGTTTATTTCTCTTTCTGCAGCAATGCAGATTTCATTGCTGTAAGTGACAACTCAGAGGGTGGGGCAGGACACTTCACTTCTTCTTGCTATGGTGACATGATGACAGCTGTCGTGGGAAGGAGAAAGATACAGTTATTAAAATTCTTCCAATGAAAGTATACTCACTATTATAATAGCTTAGTGTAAAACGCATACTAGTGGGGGAAGAATGGACCACTAAGGATTTTTTTAGTCCATGTAGCATGTTCTACCTGTGTTTGAAAGAATGAATTTTCCTTTAAGCTTTTGATAAAGTTATTATTAAAATACAGAACATATTTGTTAGATTACTTTGATTCTGCCTGTGAAGATTTACTACTATAAAGTGGTTATATTTAGGAGAGATTTGGGGGGATGAATAGTGATTGTATTGTTAAGTTAAATTAAATATCGCTTATTGTGAGCCCTCTTTGTACCATGTGATTTTATTTTTAGTCAGGACACATCTTCGACAGGTTTCTGTCAGAAGCATTTTCTTATACACTAACAGTCATTTGTACATTTATTTATTTAAATTTAGGCTGCCTAGATTCACATATAACATAAATAATTCAATTCTATTGCAATACTCAATATTCTCTCTCTCTCACTCACTCACTCACACACACTCACACACACACCACAAGATGCAAGCAAAAGGCTTTGTGCAGTATGTCTGTCTCTGCCCAAATCAGATGTAGTTTTCCCATGGACATGTCCCAAGCCAGAAGTGTGCCACAGTGTACATAAGGACATATGAAGGGCCATGCTGGATCAGACCAAGGGTCCGTCTAGTCCAGCACTCTGTTCACACAGTGGCCAACCAGCTGTCGACCAGGGACCAACAAAGCAGGACATGGTGCAACAGCACCCTCCCACCCATGTTCCCCAGCAGCTGAAGCCAATCTAGTAAAGCAAGATCATTCTTATTTTCTACTTAGGCATCCAGCCCTCCCCCCCCCCCCTGCAAGCACCCTCTCCCTCTGACAGAGCCCAGGCAGCTCCTTGGTATACAACTGGGCTGAGGGCAATGAAGCAAAAGGGAAAATAGTTAGAACACAGGTGGAGGAAGACCCATGCCAAGTTCAACCTAACACAGGTTAGAGCACCAGCTCACTTTGTAGTGGCGGTGAGGGTGGCAAAGAGAGAATTCTTTTCCACCATTATCAAATCGTCTCAGTTTTGTCCAGCAGAACTTTTCTTCGTGATCCATGGCCTTTTGCAATCTGGGGCAAGGAAAGAAATGGTGGAAACTTTGGTAGCATGCTGTGACGAGTTTGCACAACACTTTGAAGATAAAGTTGCTTGCATTTGTCATGACTTGAACACCACAGTTGATGCAGTTCCACTAGTAGAGGTGTCCAGAGCACCATCTGGTTCAATTTTATTGGATGAGTTTCAGTTGTTGAGACCTGAGGATGTGGACAAGATGCTTGCCCAATTGTGCTCGCCTCTTACCTCTCATGGCTTATTACATCTAATAGGAGAGGATGTCCACCTGGGTCCAGGAAATTATCAACTCCTCCTTGAGAGAGGGAGTGATGGAGTTATTAGGCCACTCCAGAAAAAGCCTATCCTGAACCCAGAAGATGTTAACAACTATAGGCCAGTTGCTAATAAGACCTTCTTGAGCAAGATGCTTGAGTGGGTGGTTGCCTGCAAACTCATGGAACTCTTGAATGAAATGGATTATCTAGATCCATTTCAATCGGACTTCTGGCCTGGTTTTAGAATGGGAACTCCCTTGGTTGCCCTGTGCCAGGAGAAGGGACCAGGGGATGTTACCGTCTTGATTCTCTTGGACCCCTCTCAGTGGCTTTCGATACCATCAGCCATCATTTCCTTCTGAATACTGGGCTGGGGATTGAAGGTACTTCAGTGCATTAGTTCCATTCCTACTTGGATGGCCAATTTCAGAAGGTGGTGCTGGGGGCTTATTGCTCTGTTCCTTGGCAATTATGCCATGGGGTGCCACAGGGCTCTTTTTTATCCCCCATGCTTCTTAAATCTGCATGAAACTTCTAAGGGAAGCTATCCAGAGATATGGACTGAGGTATCACCAATATGAGGATGACACCCAGCTCCATCTCTCCTTTTCATCAAATCCAGATGAGGCAGAAGGCATTCTGAACCAGTGCCTGGGTAGGGTAATGAACTGGATGAGGGCCAATAAACAAAGCCTCAATTCAGACAAGACGGAGATAGTATTAGTGGGTGGTTTATCTGTCAGGCTAAGTGATGTTTAACCTGTTCTGGAGAAGATTGTATTCTTAATAAAGTATCAGGTTCATAGTTTGGGGGTGCTCTTGGATGCAGAACTGTCACTTGGTGGGACAGAGCAGCTTTTATCAGCTTAGGCTGATACACCAAATACGTCCTTATCTGGTCAGAGATAGCCTAACTACAGTTATCCATGATCTGGTAACGTCTTGTCTAGATTACTACAATGCAGGAATGCATACATGGAGCTGCCTTTGAAAACAGTCCAGGAACCTTCCCTAGTTCAAAAAAGCCAGCAAGATTGTTAATGGGGACTGGCCAATTAGTACACATTATGCCAGTACTTTACCAGTAGCACTGGCTGCAAGTCTGTGTCTGGGGCCGATTCAAAGTGCTGATATTAACATTCGAAGCCCTAAATGGCTTTGGTCCAGGTAACCAGACTCCTTCCATATACACCTGTGCAGACCCTAAGATTAGCTTCAGCAGCTCTTCCCTTGCCAAAGGAAGTGAAATGAGTAACTACTAAGAAGAGGATATTTTCTGTTATGGAGTATTGTAGGGGAATTTTCCTGGTGACGTTTATTTTCAAGGGACACCAAATACAGACTGCAGTGCCTTGCATCAATGCTCCCTAAGCTCCCAACTATAGTAGGTGAAAAAGAAGATATGAAGATAGACACCCAGAATGATTGATTTTACTCATAGCACAAACTCAATGAAACTGTTCTTGTTTTAATAAATTTAAGGAAGTTAAATTTAAACAAACACACAAACCTCTCCATTCAGCAAAGCCAATTAAAAGAATATACTCACAAGTCTGGTAAATTTCTGAAGATCACAGACAAACACCCCCTCCCCCCAAATGACAACACTCATACTGACTCATACTGACTCTGTGAAGGAGCTCTACTCCTCAGAGGGACTTCCATTTCTCCCAGGCAACCAAGGAGTCACTGAGGCCTACATGCTAGTCTCAGAGCAACATCCTGGATGTCATGTCTGAGGGAAAAGAAAGGCATCTTGGTTCCTGGTTCCTAGACCTAAATACTTTTTCCAAAGACAAATACCTCCTTCTCAGTGCATATTAATTTATTCTGAAATGGCCAAATTCATTGGTCCACGTTGTCAATTTAGACCACCCTCTTCTCGGAATATACCCTCCTCATCTGACATAGTTGTTTATTCTGAAGCAAATTACACTTTGGCCTATGTGGTCAACAGTCCTGTTACTTCTCTTTTTTACCAGTTCTGACTAGATCTGTACCCACTATATGCGTTCTGATTACCGTGGTCTTTTATATCCCTTATTTCCCAATATGGAAGAGATAGCTGTTACCTGCAAATTTTATATGCTGAGTCCGCAAGTCTTTACATGCTGACATATGCAGTCTCTATTTTTAATATCTCAGCTGCAGGTTGACTTACTGGTTTACTTCTCTGTTCTTATGGACACAGTGATTTTTCCAACCACAACCTCAGCTGTTCTTAACCCTAGACTCTTCACCTAGTTCCCTTAAAAGGAATACATGTGGTTGATATAAGTCACAAGTTTATATGACTAATATCTTTGGGCAATATTGTTGGTGCAAGTCTTCATTTTCTGTCAGGCCTCATCCAAACTATAGCATCTAAACCCTGATACAGTGTTCCATGTGTGTATGCCTACTTGCCCCATTGCTCCCCCACCCCAGCACTCACTAACCTCCCCATCATGCTGCAGCACTATAATAATAACAACAGAAAAAGCAGATAATATATTTCCTACGGAAGGGAGAACCTATATTGGTAGTATTTTCAGCAGTCATGATGCCAAGCTATGTTGACATAGATCTATTTGTTTGAGAGCATAATGCAAGAACATACTATAATCATACCTTTGAATTGAAAGCGAACCATATTAAAAAACTTTTTATGCTGGGTCTTGTTTCCTCACCCTGCAAAGTATGGTCAGTGGGAACATTAGACTCTTAATACTTTCATTGGCCCTTTTCAGAAGACACCTTAAATCATGTCTTTAACCACGGTGAATAAGGCTTTTTGCCTTAATCACTGTGGTTAAAGCCTTGGTTTAATGTGTCTTCTGAACAGGCCATGATGACCTAATGAAAGAGTGGGCAATTTTGGGAGGCCTGTGTGTCACTTTCCACCCCCTGCTGGACCTCCTGCCAAACCCCTGAGGGCCACACTCCTCTCTCTGCTGCACCCCCCCCCCCAATTTGACAGTACAAACAGCAGCAGTAGCAGCAGCAAAAAATAAAATAAAAGAAAAGGAATAGAAATCAGTGGTTTGCCAGTAAAATTCAGCAGCAAACCACAACAGAGGTTTTAAAGGGACAAATGTATCTTGTTTTCATGCTGAATTTGTCCCTTTTAAGAATCCATTATGGTTTACCACTGAAATTTGGCAGTAAACTGCCAACCCTTGGCTGCCGTTACCACACCGCAACTACAAGCCAAGGAAGCCAAATGTTGCCTGTCCCTGTTGTAAAGAATGTAACTTGCACAAATAGAACACCCAGGCATGGGAAGAAATAGATAAATAGGCTATGCTCACTTACCTGGGTGTAAGTCTGTTTGAAGTGGGACTTTTTTTCTGAGTAGGCATGTTTAGGATTGTGCTGTTAATTTAATAACTATTGGCAATATTCAACCACATGGTCTATTGCATGATCAGTCCAGATGTATGACCCATATGTTTGTCAGGTGATGGTCTTTTGTTTGGTGGCAGCAGCAGAAGCGGCTTTTTACTGCAGCTCCATGTATTAATGCAGATACATTGCTATCTGAACTAGTTGGTTATTTCCTCAGTTGTTAAAAGCTAGCACAAAGGTATGTTTCAAGAATCCTTTGACGTGTGATACATTTCTTGCCATGTTCACTACTCTTGCTGGGTTAACAGAGGGTTGGGGTGAGTGCAGATAGAAATTAAGAACTGACCCAAATGACTGGTGATTGATAGGAAAAGAAGAGAACAGAACAACGCATTCAGGATCAACAATGCATACAGAATAATCTATACAGAATACATATATGTGATTTGTTCACTGACCAAATACAGGTGAGTGTGTGTGTGTGTGTGTGTGTGTGTGTATTGCACCTCTTAGTTACAGCTCTTGGCATATATTGAAAGGTTTGGGTTTTAAATGGCTGTGTTATTTCTCCAAAAGAACCATCTTATCAAAAATTAATATGGCCAAAAGCCTTTCTACTACCGTTGCTTGATAATAATATAGTATTGTTAGGTATTCTCTTTTACTGTACCACTTCTTTAGTATCTATGGAGCATATTGTGTAACAGCAGTATTTCTTCTAGCCTGATTTCAGTTGATGCAGCTGAAGCGATCTCTCTTCCTCATTGGTTTCTCA
This sequence comes from Anniella stebbinsi, assembly GCA_029215795.1. Classification (NCBI taxonomy): domain Eukaryota; kingdom Metazoa; phylum Chordata; class Lepidosauria; order Squamata; family Anniellidae; genus Anniella; species Anniella stebbinsi. Next base: position 137,754,897 of record JARDYH010000005.1, on the reverse strand, counting down.
GAACTGTAGTTTGGGATCGGAGGAGCTGGCTAAGACACTACTACCCTAAGGCTGATAGTTAGCCAGTAAAATGAAAACAAAATAGACGGATGGAAAAACAAAAACAAAATTGTCGCTTGAGGGGGAAATGATTTGACAGTTGGAGTATCAGTGGGATATTTAGATGGAATCGATGTTAGGGGATGCTAATATGGGTAGTCCTTTTTACATTGATAATAACTATACTTAGAACAAAAAACAAAAGGAGAAAAGACACATGATTCAAGCCAAATATGCCCTATTAGTGTTTACTTTCCAAGCCTTTGGGTCCTCTACCTTGCAACACATTATACAGCAATTTAATGAAATGTAGCATCCCATGAAATATCCAGTCCCCCTCCACCATCCTTCCCTTTTCCAAGGTTACTGAAATACTATTTTCACAAAATTGGTCACTAGCGAAGACCCGTATGCTTGCAAAGCAATAATGGCAGAACTGACTTCATGTATATGAGGTTTGGACTTAACATTTCACAATATATTTGTTGCAGATTAAACAATGCAGAATACAAAATAGCTAGATACATAAGAAGTTGCCTTATACCCATTCAGGCTGCTACTGGTGTGCACTGAGTGGTAGTGGTTTTCCAAGGTTTTTAGACAGCAGGCTTTTTCAGCCCCACCTCGAGATGCCTCAGGTTGAATCTGGGGAAATGTGCATGCTCTACTTACTATTGAGTCACAGTTCCTCCCCTAAGAAAAATGATACATGAGCAATGCACAGCAAACGTATCACAATATATAAGCAAGCATGGCACATTTCATACTTTAGAACTCCTTCTAGGAAAGTGTCATTGGGCTTGTGCAACGGACGTCTAGGTCATTTTAGGCCTTATGGGAGGCCCCCTTTAGACAGCCATGTGTATTACTTCACTTGTGAAGCATATAGCCCCTCTAAACATACTATTGGTTACTAGAATTTATGTTATAAAAATTTTAAAAATTAAAGCATTTGACCTGGGAGATTTGGATAGAGTGATTGGAATACAAATTTACCATATCTAAATGTGAAAACTGCATTTTCTAGTTGGTGGTATAATGAATCCAAAGGAATCAGATTACTATACTATGTGAAGTGATCTAGTTTCTTTTATAATGTTTAAATATTTTCAACTGACACACTTTGGAAGGTATATAAGGATGTCATCACCTAATTAAAGTCAAATCAATGTCATATTTATGTCACATTTAAATGCAAGACGTGATAAGTACACATTACAATGCTTGAACAGTGTACATTGACATAAAAATGATACTGCAAGGTAGTTTTAAAAATTATAATCCAATCTTTCTGTTTAGTTTAATCCATGCAAGGACTATATCTCTCTCCTGTTTTGCTGCTGCTGTGTTTCATTCCTCTCTTTTCATTCTTCTTTCCTCCTCTTCCTATGTATATTTTTATCCCTGGGCCAAGATCTTCCTCTCTCCCACAGGTTTCTATTCTGCTTCTAGGGTTCCCTTTAACAGTCTCCACTTCCTGTCTCATGTGCTTACTCCTGTCTTCTTTAATATTGATTCCCGCTCATGCTGCCCAGTCACTCCTAATGATTTTTGACATTTTTAAGGGCAGAATGCTTCCTTGCACACTTTGTCATGATTCTCCCCAGGCATGATACAAGTGACTCCCATTGAAGTCAATTGTAATCCTGTAAGTGAGGGAAACACTAACCCCTCAGAGATGGTTGCAGAGATATTGGAGGGCTGCTTAAAGGGATAAGAAAGCTGTCTTTCAGGGGCGGGCGGAAGAATATGGAGCTTGCAGCATGCCCAGGGTCTAACTGATCAACTTGTTTGGGGGTGGGAGAAATTTTATCCTACAGCCTATGAGCATTTACTTCATCCCCCTCTACCCTGTGGAGTGTGATATGTCTTGGTCACTTGCCTTGGATGCTTGGCCTGTTTGTTTAGTGATATTTCTTAACGTTTTTTTCTTCTTGTGCTAGGAGGACTTCCTTCGTCTTTCCAACTCTCCAACTAGTGTTAGAACAAAATTGCTATGGCTCAACCAAAGTGTCACACCTATCATCGGGCAGTTATTTTGGTCTGGTTTGATTCTGTTAAGATGCATTTTTACTCCAAGCTAAGCAATCATTTCCTCCATTACTATCTGAGAGTCCGACAAATATTGTGAGAGTCAGACAAAGTAAAAAAAAAAAAAAGATGAATTGTTCCTTCTTTCAAGCAAGGAAGGAGAGGTTGTTGTTGTTGCTGTCCTCATCCACATGCAGAAAGGAATGTATATGGATGACTTACACTGAGACAGATAATTTGTCTGCCTAGCCCAGTGCCATCTTCTTTGAACGGCAGCAGCTCCCCATGGCCTCAGGTAGAGGGAGGGAGGGAGGTGTCTCCTTGCCCTGCTTTCTGAAATCCCTTACCTAGTGATGTCTATGGCTGAACCTGGGACCCTTTGCATGCAAAATATGTGCTTGACTACCAAGCTCTGACCGTTCTCGCTGTATCCTTTGTTCCACACTCTTTGAAAGAACAGTGTCTTCAGGTTTTCAAATATTGTTTTCTTTTTGTGGGCTTACAAGGAAACTGAGGGGTCATTGGGAAAGCTTAGCCAATTCCCCTGGTATCTGTGCAGGTTGTTTGAGAACTTCTGTACATTTTAGATCATTTCACATATTAGCTCCCGCGGGGATCTTTCTGGTCTTATTTGGGCAGGAGGTTGCATTTCCAGGTGCTCCCCCTCTTCTGCATATTACAGTCAGCTGCTGAATACTCAGCAGCTTGATAGCCTGTGGCTAGGAAAAAAGAGCTCTCTGCTGTCTTGTTTTATTCTTCCTAGCAAGAGCTATCATTTAGTGTGAGGCTGACTTAAAGCAAACACATTTATTCCATGAGAAATGAAAGACACTGAAAATGAGAGGCAGGGAGAGGGGACACGAGGGTGGGCTCAATCAATAATGCCACATAATCTCCATACTTAAGATATGCCACTTCTGAAAGGATGTCCTCAACATGTAGGATTTTTCTAGCACTTCTTAGCAAAAGAATGGCCTGCATAAATGAAATGCAATACAATTCCATAGTTTTTGTTTTGAAGTTTATTTTATTTTATGTTTAGTAATTCACCTGGGGAAGAGGCAGTGAGGCGGAAATGGAAGCATTTGCTCCACGGGGTGAATCAGTTCACGGGCATTTAGGTTGGGATTTTTTGGGGGATTTTTTTTTCTGTATGTTTGCTTGATTTATGCGGTGTGTTCTCAGTTATAATCAAATTCAAGTTTGTCAAGCTGAGGACCAACTGTTATGTTAGATGGCAGATGTGTGCTTAGATTTCACCACATATTTTATACTTAAAGAAGCACACACATGCTATACTTAAAGAAGCACACACAAACCTAAAATATTATTCTCCGAAAACTGCATATTCAGGTGAGGAAGACACTTAAGAGTTCGATCCAGTGCAATTCCATCACTGGAACCATGAGGGGAGGCTTTCCCCTCCGCCCTTCGCACCCTCAAAATCTGCTCTTGAGGGATGGATAACCCTCTGGAGCAGTTTTTCAGGTAGCACAGAGGGGTGAGGAAAGAGTGAGGCTGTCTCAATGCACTAGTGGACTTCTGTGAATGTGATGTTGGATTTAACCCATAGATTGAGGCTATCCATTTCCTTTCTCAGTGAGTCCCAATTATAAGCCATAGGATTTATCTTCCACAACTAAATAGTCTATCAGTACAAAGCAAAAGAAAAGGTGAAAATGCATGCTGAGGCCAAACTAGAAGTTTACATAACATTTTTGTTATGTAAATATATGAGCCACAGGGAAGCTTGAACGGCCTTGGGGGCATAGGAGAAGGCAAACTTTGTCTCCCTGCCACAGTTTTGACATTTGTCTTTGAAGGGAAGATCCAGTTGGTATCAGTGGAATGTCTCCGCTCAATCCCTGGGGTCATGAGGCCGCTCAGGCTTCCATGTGCGTGGCTGGGTTCGCACAACATACTAACCCACCCACTGGGGGTTGTTGTTGAACTGTGGGTTATTGTGTTGTCTGAACGCAGTGCTGCTTCCACGGGGTGGGTTATCGTGTTGTCAGAATGCAGTGCTTTTTCCACAGGGTTGTTCGTTAACTATGCAGTGTGGCTTGTTAACCACCCTGACCAACCCAACAACAAGCTATGGGTTCTTAAGGTGGCTTGTTCAAGAAAAATAAACCACACTGCAAAAAATGTGCTGCATTTGGACATCAAGTTAACCCACCCTGTGGAAAAAGCACTGCGTTCCAACAGCACAATAACATACATGCATTCATACAGTGTGTTGTATGAATCCAGCAGGCATGTTTACACAATTACCATCATGCCCAGTTTGGCCCATAGTGTCATGTATAAACATTCCCAAGATTGGGGTACTATTTAAAAGCCTAAAGTGTGCAGAATATTGTTTTTGTTTTATTCTTTTTTTAAAAAAATAAAATGCTAGACTTAGATGCTTGACTTGTTTTCATTCAGTGAACTAATGATAAGTTATATTATCTGTTCAAATAGGCACAGCTCTCCAAGTCTATTGTTATATATTTTTGTGACGATAGACCACGGCATGATTGAATTAAATTATACTTTTGTATTGAATTCCTCAACATTTGCTTAAATTAGAAACTGCTGAGTCGAATAATGTGGTGATATTAATAGTGTGCTTTCAAAAGTAGATTTATTTGATGATAAATTAGCAGACCATGTTCAACCAGCATTTGTCCAGCCCAAAATGAATTAACGTTGATGTTGCAAAAAATTATTCCACAGTTAAATATTGCACAATGGAGATGCCAAAGCATGCTGGGAGATAAATTCCAACAATTTGCTTCTAATCTCAATTGCTCTGTGAAGCCTATTTTCTCAGTAAGAGGAAAATATATGGCTTTCTAGATGCCATTAGTTTGAAAAATTAAGGGTGGATGTCTTTTTGTGTGAGGCAAGTTGAACGTTAATGGCATCACAGAAGTAATAAAGAACTAAGCTCCTAACCTTATGTTTGAAAAGTCTGGGGGTGAAGGCAGAGCTGTTCACTTAAAGAACTGAGATTTTGAAGTACCCCTGAAAGATAGTATCTGTAGGCTAGGAAAAAAGCAGTTAAATAATCAGATAATAGACGCTGCAGAGAAATGGGACTTTCAATCTTTGAAGGAATGTGAACTCTTAGCCAAAGAGTGAAAAATATTTGGACTATGAGCTCAGCATTTCTAGGTTAGAAGTCCATTACAGGCACAGAATCATATGAGTTTAGTAGGTCTTGGGAGATGTATTTATTTATATACACAATGATCTAATGTGAGGTCACAGAGAAGCACAGTAGTGGATCCACAGTTGCCTCCCAAGCCATGGTGAAAAGGGGGGGGGCATTTTTAAGGACATAAGAATCATGCTGAATCAGACCAAAGGTCCATCTAGTCCAGCACTGTGTTCACACAGTGGCCAATCAGTATTGACCAGGGAACCACAAGCAGGACATGGTGCAACAGCACCCTCCACCCATGTTCCCCAACATGGTGTATGCAGGCTTACTGCCTCTGATCCTGGAGGTTGGACTTAGCCATGATGGTCTTCTCCAGGAATTTATCCAACCCCCTTTTAAAACCATCCAAATTGGTGGCCATCACCACATCTTGTAGTAGTGAATTCCATTGTTCAGTTATGTGTTGTGTGAAGAAGTACTTCCTTTTATCTGTCCTGAATCTCTCACCAATCAGCTTCATGGGATGATCCCGGGTTCTAGTATTATGGGAGAGGGAGACAAATGGTAAACTTGCAAAGAGACCAAGCTGAGAGAATCTTATTTTTAAAATGGAAATTGTTTTTAGGTTCAGTGAAGGCTTTTCTTCCAATAAGAAGATTGGATTTTCCCAAGGACACTTAAATTGAAATTTAAAGAAAATTGATAAGATGCAGAATGAAAACAGTACATTGCTTGAATGTTCCAGTTGTTAAGTGGTGAGTTCTAAGCAAATCGAAGGACTGTGTGAAAACATTGGCTGCATTCGGACAACACATTAAGCAACTGGGGGGGGGGGGGGACAATCATCAATTGTGTTGCTTATTGTGTTGTGTGGAGGGTAACACGCTGCTCACAAATTACTGACGGTATGCTATTCCTCCCAAATAAACAACTGAGAGAAACAACTGGCTTGCAAGTTGTTTAGCTCGAAGCTAGTTGTTTAAAGTGTTGTGTGGAGGGGTGAGTGTGTTAATGGCGTGTGGTGAGTGGGTTAAAACACAAGCCCATAGAGGCAGGCGGCAAGAGTGACCAAAACAGCAGCTGCCACTCTGCTACAACTGGTGCAACTTGCAGAGGCTGCTGGGATAGAACTGGGAGGACTGAGGGAGGAGGAAGGGTGGGGAGAGGGGCGGGGGCTGTGTCAGTCAAATGCTGGGTTGACTGTTAGTCCACTCAATGCCAGCCCCAACCACCCACAGTTGTGTAGGAATATGTTGGCTGAATTCGGACGACACAATAAGCAACTGGGGGGGGGGAACAATCATCAGTTGTATTGACCATCGTGTTGTCTGAATGCTGCCATAGTCAACTCAGCGCTGATCCTAATCCACCCCACAGTTGATTATTTATTACCATGTTGTGTGGGGAGTACCCCCTAGATGAACAACTGTAAAGTTGATTATTACCCCACCATTGACTATCGTGTTGTCCAAATGCAGCCATTGTGTGTTTGTGGAAGTGATATGAGTTTATGCTACTGCCTGTTAGATTGACAGTATTGCCATATACATTCCTTCATAAGAGTGTATAAAGCACTAGGAAAAACTACATTGGGAGACAAAGTGTATTTTGAAAAGAAAGAAACATAAATTGGGATGGGTGGGGTTGGAGCTGCTAGATACTTGTCTGTGGTGGGGGGGCACTTTACACCCTTGTCCTTTCTGGTGCCACCTATGATGAGTTGTATTTACTACTAATACCACCACCATATAATTCCCCAAAAGCTGTGGTTTGTGGTTTTTAGATATAAATTAAAAATGACTGCTTTGGGGAAACAGTATTTTAATAATAGAATTATTTTGAAGAGGTTTATGGAAGGTCAGGCTTTATAATGTCGAGAATATCCATAACAAGATACTATTGAGAGGCCTGTACTGGTCAACAACAGTACTGAAATCATCAGACATATCAGTGAAGAACTTGGAAGAGACAGAAAACATGCCCACGCACTAGAGGCCCCACTTCCATTTTGTTCAGATTAAGATTGTGTTTTGTGAGAGCTGCTAGTGGATGTGCTATAGTGAGATGGGACTTCCTACACACTAGAGAGACAGAGAAAGAATGACTAGTCTGAATTGCGGGCCTTTTTCTTTTGTGATGGTGTGTGGCTTCTTACATAGTAGCAGCAAAACAAAATCACTTTCTTGTCTGAACAAGGAAATACCTGATGACTCAATATGCATTTCAGCTATTTAAATTCCTTTATCCCACACTTTGAACATTTTGCATAATAGCCTCACTTGATAAAGCAGCTAAGTACAACAGGTTACTTCCATATGAGTTTGCTGCGTGGCATTTCTCCTACCAAATGCTTTCATCATATGTCATTCTCATGACATCTAAGGGGGAGAAACATGCTGAGACATTTCATGATCTGACATGTTTGCTGGAAGAATGAGTGCGCCAGGACTTTGTGCGATGATACCGCTGACATGCTTCTGTAATTTTCCCTCTCTCATTGTCTTCTTTTTTTATTGCCTTTCTTTTTGATTGTAATGGAAAGAAGGTGATTTCTAAAACGCCAGCTTTGCATAAAGCTTCATCTGTAAGACTCATTGGCTGAATTCGGACAACACAATAAGCAACTGGGGGGGGGGAACAATCGTCAGTTGTATTGACTATCGTGTCGTCAGAATGCTGCCATAGTCAACTCAGCGCTGATCCTAATCCACATCACAGTTGATTATTTATTACCATGTTGTGTGGGGAGTACCCCCTAGATGAACAACTGTAAAGTTGATTATTACCCCACCATTGACTATCGTGTTGTCCAAATTCAGCCATTGAATACCTCCTCAATGACTGAATTGGTATCAAATAATCATTTTCACAAAGATTGTGTATTATATGTGGGAAGTACAGTCAGTTTTGGGGGCTACCAGTTCTGGTGGGTATGTGCTACCTCCAGTAATCCTATATGCAGCAGTTGCTGGGGAACATGGGTGGGGGGTGGGGTCCGTGTTTGTGGGTCCCTGGGTGACAGCTGGTTGGCGACTGTGTGAACCGAGTGCTGGACTAGATGGACCCCTGGTCTGATCCAGCATGGCTCTTCTTATGTTCTTATGGGGGGTGGGGGGTTGCATGGGCATGTGACATTAAAATTCTGCAGATACTGATCTTTCAGAGACTCTAAAACACAAGTGAAAATGAGAATCTAGCTCTCTTATATATAGAACTTTCAGGAATGATTACACCTTATTACGAACACCAATTTAATTTGCTGAAGAATTACATAACATACAAATAATATTTAGTGGGTAAGTCCCATTTTTAATGTCCAGGAATGGTGAGAAAATTAAGTGCAGGCCATGTCAATCTAAGGCCATGTTTGCATACACACACACATTTATTTGTGTATGACAACCCCAGTGTCAGCACCTAGTAGATGAGACATATGCCGGGCCCACAGGACCCAGGAGGGAGCATTAGGCCAGTCACTGACATCTGTGTCTACTGTTTTGCATTTTTACTAGGTTAGCGGGTTCACTCTGAAGACTCAGCTGAAGGCTCAAGTCTGTAGCTGCCTGCCATCTTCATTTACCCAGAATGCTTCTGGCTCCTCTACATCAAGCCCAGAGACATCTTGGGGGAATGAAGATGGTTGGCAACTGCAGCCTCGGCTGGTGGCTTGCATAATTGAATCCCCATTTCTCTAGTAAAAGTAAAAATGTGGGGAGAAAAGAGAGCCAGACAGACACCTTCCTGCTGATGCAGGGCAAGATTTCTGGGCTGGGGGAGGTACACTAGAGTAGTGCTGTGGCTCCCCAGAGGTCACCTTGCCCATGGCCCACTCTAACCTGGTGCTGGCCTTGGTGTGCAAGATCTTGGGTGCCATGCTTGGGACAGAGGGGAATTCTGGCTCCTCTCTGGGTGGCTCTGAGAGGACTGGCACACGGCCCCCATTATGATATTAACCATATGTCATGCTTGGGTGGGGTGGCTAGTAAGCAAAATTCAATGTGTTAGCCCTATTCACAGGTTACTGTGGTCCTGAAATGGAACTGTAGTCTCCATTGACCTGAGAAAATAACGCTTCTATTGTTTCTTATCATTATCTTGTGTAAGAATACAGAAGTATAAGGCTTATTACTCAAAGTCTACCGGACCGATTTTGCTCATTTTTGAATCTTGAGCATTGTATGGGTGCAGAAAAATTTGAAAGTTCAAAAAAGTTCAAAGCTCAATTTTTAATATAAATTAATTTTCTCTGTGGCAAACAGGCAGGGCAGCCCCTTTGCCAGTGGGATGACAGACCGCCCTGCTCGGCCGAACAGTGTAGTGTGAAGGCAGGCCCCAGGCGCAGCCATGCGGTTAGGCTGTCACCATCAATGGGGAGGGGAAAGAGGATAGATGCAGCCAATTGGGACACGTGGGGGAGGGTTGTGCTATGTGCAAGTTTTGGAAGGGGGATTCACTATGCATGAGCCACATTTGCATTATTCATGTGCCCCTCTATGGGGAATGGACTGAGGGGCCAAAAAACAGGAAAGGAGCGGGACTTCTAGCGCCCATGGTGACATGGGCTTTACACTCTTTATTATTATTCATATTGTGTTATTTGGAATGAATTAGAAATGAGTTAAGAGGTCCGTGAACTTCCTAGCCTCATTGGAGTTCAAAAAAGTAAATGAATGTCTTTGCAGCACTTTGCAGTTGGTTTTATTTATCCATGAACTTGAATGTGACGTTTACTGAAACTACTGTAAGAAAGAAACAGAACAAAACAGAGATATCCAGTGTTTGGTGGTTTTTCTGGGGGGATGGCTTGGGCAAGATGCCCTTGGGGCTATCCATCCCTGATAGTAGCCATCTTCTCTTCACGACTGTTCTCCTTTTGCTTACTCTATTTGTCTCTGCTGCTCATTCTCCTTGCTCCTGTCACTGCTCACCACCCTGGAGAGGGTGGGCAAATAGGACACCAAGGAGACAAGGGAAGAGGGTCAGGGTTCCCTGGGGGTTGGGAGTAGACTTCGGCAGATACCTGATGATCTGCATTTCTTGACACTGGCTCTGTACGGATCTTATACAGTTGACGAGACTTACAGTGGGTCTTCAGACTTACAACACGGTCTTTGCTGGGATCCTGAGCCAACAAAATGAAGCAATTTTGAAACCCCATTATTTCAAATTCTCTTCCTTTGAAATATTGAGATGTAATAATGTTTAATCATGCCCTAGGTTTACTCAAATCCAGTCTCATTGTTATCAGTGGAGATTATGTGCATGTTTAGGATTTCAGACATAGAGCCCAATCTTATACATAAGTTCCACTGAATTACTCCTAAGAAATTGTGAAAAACATTATAGCATTAGCCCGAAAAACAAAAAATGCATTTGATTTTTGAGTTGTTTTTATGTTTAGCTTTAGCTTGTATTTTATTTAAGTGATTAAAATGGCCCATACTTCTCTAGGACATGCAACATGCTTCATTAATGGTGATTTATTTTGCCATTTAGCAGAACTGGCATACGGTAGCACACCACTGGGCAGAAATAAAGCAAACGTGAGGCAACTGCTAAGAACCCTATTCTTGTTTTTAATTCTTTAGATATAACTCAGAAAGTGGGATGCCAGCAAAACTTTATAAGATGCCAGCAAAAACTGGCAGTCAAGCAGTAGGGCTAAATATGAAAAGATCTTCATGGCAGACTGCTTTGTTTTCATTTTGAATGGGAAAAATGAAATTGCTTCTTTTTTTATACAGTATTGCTTAGTTGTCACTATAACATATAGGTTTAAATTTTTGTTTTCCAGAGGTTCTGAGTACCCACACAACTCTGTACTTCATTTTCTGAAAGCCTCTGAAGAAAGAGTCCCTAAATGCTTTTTTAACGATGCCCATGTCGCTTCTTCCAGTGCCTTATCATGCTCAAAGTTCTTACAGTCAACTTTCTCGATCAAAATCCAATTACAAACAAAGGTGCCTTTCAAAACAATTTGCTACAGCTGGATGGAATTGCCAAAAGTATGGTTATAAAAGCATCAGGTCTTTTCTGTAGAGATTGCATTAGATTCAAATTGTATTTACATCATTTTTCATCTCTTCAAGTGACTTGTAACAATACAGATTTTTGTTTGCAAATTATAAAAGTTGTATTTCATATGTTTGGTGATGTTTATATATTCTCTGCAGGTAGATTCCATGCTTTTTTTGTTTATACTATTGAACCCCCCTCCCCCAATATACACAATTAGAACTGTAGTACTCAAAATCTCTAATGAACATGCCAGCATTAATAATCATTTTAATGACTAGTATTAAAAATGTGCATTAAAAGTGTGATCACATTTAACACGCTGTTTTGCACAATCACCTCGTCTTGAACAATTTGAAATACCACCTGGGTGTGGCTTGACGTGACGTCAGAACCCAGGTGGAATGACTTGTTGGAAGGTTAAACAACCCCAGAGGCCCCAACAACAGCCCATGAATTATTTGAGAGTTGTTAAACCCTCCAACGAGCCATGCTATGCAGGTTTGGATGACATGACAAGCCGTGTCCAGAACATGGTCCAGCTTAAAGAAGCCTTCATGGCTTGTTTAACCCATGGTGATTGTGCAAACCAGGTCAGTGTGTCTGCATGTGTAAAGCAGTAGCTGTTGGGGACAGGAGGGTCTAGAGTGGGATTGCAGGGACAGGCACCCTTTCATGGCACAGCCCTTACCAATCCACCTCAAGTTATTATTTCCTATTGGAGGGAAGCTGCCATGTTCCTGATTATCCTCTCTGTGGCTGCTATTTAAAACACACAGTCTGAAGGCAAATATATGCTGGTTTTTCATAGGAAAACAGTAGCAATAACAGTGAGCTGTCCTAATCCCCTTGTAATGCTGTCTGAGGGAGATTAGAATGTGGCAGAGAGCAGGTCTGTCAGTGGGAGGAGGGGCTTCTGCCCCCATTACAGACACAGAAAGCTCTTGCATATCTACCACTGATGGTGTTATTTGGATGTAAATCTATTGCTAATGGTGTTCCCTCCAGTGGTAGGCCCCAAACCTACCACTGGTCAGGTCAGAGTAGGCTTTGAATCCACGAATCCAAAACCCGTCTGTTCCCTTAAGAGAGGCCTGGATTGGGATGTTTAGCAATGTGGCTAAATCCACACTTCAGTTTCAGTTGTGGGAAGGGGTTAAAAAACCCCACCAAGATCCACTGCTGGTCAGGCTTTGGAAGTGATGGATGATCTGCCACCACTTCGCTCTCCCAGTCTGAACTCTCCCAAGTTCAGATTGGTCTCACAGACATTAAATTGAGTCACAGAGTTAACTAGTTACAAAACTAATAGTGTCTAGTTTTGTCTTAACTATATGAAACTATGTTACCATCTTGGATTTGGGCATATGCTATCTCTTTTCAAGACTGGAATTCTGTCGTCTTGATGATAATGTAGTACTGTGCCTTTTTTCACTTTGAATGTCCCTCATGCTATGCTGTGCTATGCTGGAAAAGAACAGGGTTGGCAGGCTTATCCCTGAGATGTTGCTTGCCTTTTTAAAGTTTCTGAGGCAATGGGGAAAGATGCAAGCAGGTGCCACTCATCCTGTTCCTTGGCTCCAGGGGTGGGCAACTTCTGACACTTCATATTTTTTGGCCTACAGTTCCCATGATCCTTCACTATTAGCTATGCTGGGTAGGGCTGATGGAATTTATAAGCCAAAACATCTGCACACCCCCTGCAAGGCTACACATCCCTTTGCCTCCAGCCCACTTGTGGAAAAATGAACTTCGATGTTATCTCACAATAAAATGAGCAAGAATATGACTAATGAGGGACATGGGTAGGAGTCTCATAGGCCTAATTCACATAACAGCTGAGGTGGTAAAACAATTCCTGACTGTACTGCTGTACGCTACAGAGGATTTGAATGCACATAAATATTTTTATAAATAAAATAAAATCTGGCTGCACATCCAATAGCTGATGTCAGGGAAAAGGGTTGTAGTCTTTCTCTGATATACTAATTTTGTATGTACTGGGATTTTTTTTTCTTGAACTGACAGTGAGATCCCTCACAGTTTGAAGCAGTACCATCCAGTACAAACTGTACCAATTCACCCACTGTTTTTGTGAACTAGATTTAATGTGAACTTTCTATCACCTTATGATATTTAAAGGGGGACAGACAGGATCTGAAACCTTGCAGTTATTATGTAAAAATTGTGAATGCAGGACAGTGCTGGCTCAGGGCTTTTGAAGGCCCTTGGGTAAGACACCCTTAATTGCCCCCTACCTCATTAGCTCATGTTATCACCAGCTGCACTTGTTCCTCATCATTGCTACCACTTGTTTGCGTGACCAGCAGAGAGCCAGTGAGCAAGTAGGCAGTGGTATGTATTGTCCCTCCTCCTTACCGCTGCAGTTGTCTGGGCCAGATCGAGAGGCAGGTGAACACGTTGGTTGCAATCGTGAAGAAGAGAAGATAGTCCAGTGGAGCCCCTGCTGGATAAGGGCCCTTGGCAGATGCCTGACCATGCTTACCCTTGATGTAGGGCTTGATGCCAGATAAACCATGGGTAGTATGTTCTAGCCAGGGCAGGTTTTTATTTGCCATTATACACAGCTTAAGGCCAAAATAATTCAAGCCTCCCATGTGAAAAAAAGTCTTATTCTTATGGAGATGAGGGTTGCTTCATTTTAATAGAAGATTTTCACACAAGCTGCTAGATTTCCAATTCTGGGGCTTGATATGTCTTTTTATATATTATGAAATGCAAAAGTAGTAATGGCTTACTAAACATTTGTTTTCAGAGTGACTCATGGGAAAGCTTTTCATAACTTACCATGAAACGAATGCACTGGAAGCTATACTATCATTCTAAGAAACAATAAAAGCATTTATGAGAAATGATGTGATAAGGTAGGCCTATGCTATGAGGGTGGTAAATTTCTAGTATTCCTCTTAACACCCTCAAGTCATATATTATGAGCTGTTCGCTGAAGATGACATGTTCTGCTTTTTAGATGCATAGCAATATCAAGAAGGCTTAAAACCAGCGTCTTCCAAAGGTTTATCCTGTCTAAGATAATTGTTAATTGGGGGAAAATTATGATTTCAGCTGAGGAAAGTGTTATATTTCATGAACCTTTTAGGAATGAAACAAGAAATCAGTGATTTTAAGTACTGCATTCTGGAGCCTAGTAAGCTTGAAGACACAGGCTTGCAAGCACTGGGGAGTGTTTTCCAGCTAGGAGGGAAGAATCACACTGGAGCCAAACTTCAGGATGTGATTGCTGAAACAGCAGTGAAGCTGTCCGTAAGAAAGCTAAGATATACAAAAAGGACATGAGCCTTGTAACCCCACCCTCCTGTTCCATCACTTGAGACTCTGTTGTTGGAGACTGTTACGTGTGGGTCTCTTGTTCAGGGTCCAGGAGATAATTTTGGGAGCAGTTGTGGCATAGGGGTGGGGCAGGGGTTTATCTCAAAGTCCCTATATTCAGGAGAGTAAAAGGGTGATGTATAATTCATAATAGCTGTATCTACATGTGGGTGCTACTCCTTTTTGTCTCGGTATGTATTGGATTCTGTGAAAATACATACTTCCTCCTCCAAGAACATCCCATCTGACTCAGGATCTTGCAGATCCTGAAGAAATGAAGGCATTTCACACCACATTAATGATTGTAAACAAGGCTCCACAAGGTAGTAAAGTTGAATCTACTGATCATTACTTGATACATTGTCCTGTATAACTGGCAAAGTAGGCATGATGTGAATTGCATCAGTGCAGTTAATATGCTCTCTTTAAAAATAAGCATAGCAACTGCATATTGACTAGAGCAACATTGGGAATGTGGTGCTGAACACAGCAGGTTGCCCCTGTTTGTATACCTATGAAAATGCCCCATGGAGGCTTCCTTTCTGTAATAAACAACAGTTGTGGGGCAGCGGGGGGAATTTAAATTAGGATCACAGTTGGTGAAAGGGTTAACTCCTCCTCTCCACCCCATACTCCTTATGTTGATCCTCCACTGCAGCTGCAGTTATTTACTTAAGAAAAAGGTTGAACCCAAATTTCATTCACACAGTTAATGGAAGTGGTCCTAAAATTTTGATGCTGTTGGTACATTCTCGGGGTGCTGTTTAAATGATGCAAGGGGAAACTGCTAAAGATTGCATATAGCTTAGCAGAGTCTGTGACACCTTCCTTATCCAATTAATAATGAATGTTGTAATAATTCATCTTAAAAGTTATTCAGTTCCATTGATCAGCATTTTTCTGCTTATCTACAGCCAGCCTGATCACTATACTTGTCAGTATACTGCAAGAGATGTGGTTGGTCTTTGCTCTCTTGAAGTAACATCTGCAGATCAGAAGATAGGAATTCTTAGTCTTCTCAGCATATTGAACCTGACTTTATTAGAATTTGAGCAATTTTAACTTACAAAAGCAGGCAGGGACCTCTAATGATACCACTTCACTTTCTATTAGGCATGCCGTTTGTCTTGTAAACATGAAGGCTCCTTATGTTCCAGATATCAGAAAGATGAATAAATGATGAGAACATATGATTAGATGGCTTTATTTATTTTTAATCTAGAAATGCCTGGCGTGGATACTTAAAGAGATCAGTATGTTTTTATAACAAACCTCCCCATCCTCCTGCCAAAACACACACAATAGTATACCCTAGTATAACGGATCCCCTAAAATCACCACGATTATAAATGTGGGAAGCTGCTATTTGGTATTTATATTGGATTATTGATAATTATATTGGATTAAGCAGAGTAAGCATACTGAAGTAAGCTCCGTAGTAGCAAGTTCCTTATTGAAGCCTGCGTTCCAAGGAAGCTGTTCTGTGTGTGTGTGTGTGTGTGTGTGTGTGTGTGTGTATATATATATATATGGTACAGAATGGAGTCATGCTTTACTGAAAATAAATTACCTCCAGTCAAATGGCTAAAAGAGTTTAAGTGGTTTGCCAACTTGCTGACCTCTTCCTCCAGCTGCCCCAGATGTCTACCAGGAAGACAACACGCTGTCATGCAGGAGATTTGAGTTACAGGGCAGCAATTAATCTCAGGCTATCTGTGCTGCTGGATGGCCATGAGCAATGAGGAGCTCCCTGAGCAAAAAGGGATGTCTTGCTATCCTTTAATGGCTCACCCTGACTTTGTATACAGAAGGGCATTTATCATCTCCACAGGGACCTGTAGGCTGCCCTTGTTACCATTTCGTTTGCTGCGATATGAGCAAGTTCAAAGTTGTCAAAGGATAAAGTAGGGGATGATAAACACTTTGAGAACTTTAGTCTTCAAGGTGTTTTATACAATTAACTAAATAATAATAATTATTGGATCAGTGAGTTGGAAAGGAGGTTAATAAGGCTTGTATAAGGCCACAGGAAAAAGAATATGACAAGTGGGCAGATCTAAGATCAAACCTAGAAGAGAATCAAGATTTCAAAAAGCAAGGTAATTAATATAGGACTAGTTTTATAAAAAATATTATAAGATAAACATTTCCAAAATAAAAACAATAATACATTTTTTAAAAAAACAACACATATAGATAGCCACCCCTTTATCTCTCTCTCTCTCTCTCTCTCTCTCTCTCTCTCTCTCTCTCTCACACACACACACACACACACACACACACAACAATTGTTTTAACATATATATTGGGTTGTATCCTATTGTGTCTGCGTTTGCGGGACCCACTACTTGCACAATGGGTCTCCTAAAATCTACCTAAAACAAGCAGAAAGACTGATTTCCAGGATGGGGAAGGTCAGTGGAGCTTGTAGAAGGGAGTTCCGCTGACCTGTCCTGATCTAGAAATGAGTGTTGAGCCAGAACAGAACCAGAGGAAGCAGAGAAACCCCACTGGATACTGCACATTATTTCAGAAAGGCTGTGGTTTCTTCCCCATCTCTGCATGACTGAAAAATAATGGATTTTTTGTTTTCCTTCATGTATTTTTTAAAAATCATATATAGAAGTAGAGAATCTCAAAGGACATAAGGATCTGAAATGCTAAACCTTGTTGTAATATTTCTCTTTGTATGCCTACAGATTAAAGATTGGATAAAAGTTTTAAAAAGCAGCATTCTAATCACTACATATTGGGCTCGGGCCTCCTTTGACCTCGGAAACTGAAAATGAGGTTGCTATGGGAACTCCTCGTACTGCAATCATTCATGTTGTGCCTTGCAGGTAAAGTGTCATTTTAAAAACTTTTTTCCTCCTTTATTTCTAATTTTTAAATGCCACTGTAATATTATACATTAATTCAAAAGGCCACCGAGTTTCATATGCCAGTAATACAGCAGCAAATAAAGCTGCTCTTCTTGGCCTCCATTTAACTAAGATGGCTGAATAGACTCTACTAATGCTTTTAACTTCCTCTTTTAATATTGTTATTACCTTCCACAGCTAGGTTCAAGCTATTTCATACCATTCTATTATGCACCATCTTTAATTCAGAGTGGTTTGTTGACAAGAACCATTGTTCTCTTCTTCTTACATGCTAAGCATTCAATGCACTTAACAAAGAATTCAAAAAATATGAATGTAGAAGTTGAATTCTAATCCTAGTATCACTCAAATGTAAAACTCTAATCCTAATATCGCTGCCTTTTGTTAACTGGGGCTTTAATGTTGCCTTGAGCCTTCATTTTTCCCTCTTGTATGAAACTTCCCTATATTCATCTTTTTTCTGAGTGTCTACAGTTTGCTAACCAGGCTGTACCCTGGATTCTGTGCAATTTTTCAAATACGTGAGATGTATGTGATAATCTAGTAATTTAGATTCTGCAAAGTGCATTAAGGTTTACAAACCTGCTACATCAAACCAAGGCATTGTGTAACACAGTTCAGCTTCTTTGCAGAGGATCTGAGCTGATACTTTGCAAACTGTTTTGCTCAGATAAAGTAAAAAAAAAAGAGCAGCTTTCCAATGTAAAGTCTATCAGAGGTCTTCAGTGAACAAGGCCTCACTTGTATGTTCTACAAATGGCATGGTGTCCTCACACAACATCATTTCGCTAAGCACCGTGTTCTGTGTGAAACCTGCTTTCCACATGATCCTCTCTTTTCTCTAGGAAGGTGGCATCTTTAAAACCAGGTTGGCCACATCTCTTTTCTTTTTAAATTACACTTTAACACAAGAGGAGTTGTTTGTATGTTTTGTAGAATACCATTTTGTTTTTAAATTCCATTATTTTAAGTTTTGTTCATATAACAGATAAATGGATTGCGACAAGTTTAACTGATTATTATGAAAAAGCCCATGACTAGGGTTTTCCCTAATTTGAGACCTGCTGAGTGACCGGGGCTTAAACTCTTTAGTCTTGGAAATTTCATAGCCTTCAGCTAGGGGCAGGGGCAGAAAAGCAGTTTGTTACAGTTTCATTTGGACACACACCCAGAGAAAGATCTGGGAGTATAATCTGGAGTTCAGGAGGCATCCTTAAAGGGGCTGCAAATACTGCTTATTTGAAGTCTGATGCAGGGTCAGGAGTTGTACTGCATGCTTTAGAAATCTGTTTGCTTCCAGTATGCTGTGTTTATAATTTTGTAAAGATACAGCCACTACAAAGACACTATACCTCTGGGCAGATCTCTCTATTTTTAACAATCCGTAATTAAGAATACTAATAGTAAGGCTGTAGGAGGCAGGTAGACCTTAATTAAAATTTGGTTATTGGCATTCTGAGCCTCTCTGTTCCTGGGGTTGCTTCTTCCTCATTTTTATAATTTTACATTTATTTTGCATATTTTGTGGTTCGTAGGCTATTTTATTCTCGTATCATCCCTAGAGATCCTTAAGCCAGAGGCACTCGTCAACATACAGCATTTTAAAACAGAATATTTGTGTGTGATGGAATGTGTATTTTAAGTTTCTAGCTTTAGGCATACGGGATTAGAAATGTCAACCAGCCAGACACTAATTTGTTCATTTGTAAATGAAGGTGGCATTTCATACTTCACAACCTATTAGAGCAGAGGACGTTCAGTGGTTCTCTTACACAAAAACAGAAAGGTCTATGTAAGTATGAGTTTTCTGTAAGTTTAGAAACTAGTGAAGGACATGAGATTCTAACTGTGTAGCCACTGCCCATCATAGAAGACCATACAAAGTGCTGCTTGCCAGAGCTAAGCAACAGTTTCCCCAGAGCATGCCCCAAGTCGGCCATGCCCTTTTCCAGAACACTCCACCCACAATCAGATAGGATTCTGTGCCTACTGAGGATGCTCAGTTCTCATTTGGCTGTTGTCATTGTCTTCCCCCAACATTGTGGTGTTCCATATTATAAAACTGAGCTATCTAGATGTGTGTGTTTGTGTGTCAAGTGTGGCCATATATGACAAAACTTATGTTAAACACAGCACTAAATCTAGCTGGATGTTTTCATTGTTTTTTGTTACTTTTTCTTGAATCACAATGAATAAAAAAAGTTTGTGAGTGGAAAGGTGGCTGGGAAAGTTAACGCTACACCGTAATGAACAAAGATTATATGTATATGCATATGTATATGTGTGTGTTATCAAGTAGTCATGTGCAAGTGAGAATTTCACAGTGTTACACCTTGTCTGCATTTCAGCAGTTTGTATCAGCGGTGAAGTGTTTTTCTTTATCCCATATGTTTCTAAGTAGTACCTTGCTCAAACAGGCATTTTCTTTGCAGCATGTTTACCTAGCTGGCTGTGCATATGTTTACCTTTAAGGCACATCACAGAACCTTTATTATTTTCAAATGCATATCTACAAATGGAAGGGAAAATCATTGCATTATTCAGTTCAAGTTTCTTATTTGTCACTTGAATTTAAAGTGAGTTTTCCTTAGTCACAAATCACTTTCTGTGCTGTCTTAGTGATCATATTAGTTGAATCCTGGTTTGTCAAACATAGTTTTTTTGAAACAAGGACTGGTTCTGTAGTATATAATGGAGGGTGGTAAGGGACATCAATAATTTCCCCTGGAAGAGCCTAAAGTTAATAAATAAGTTTGACCCATCTGAGGTCATTTTGATTTACACCATTTGAGATCCTCTGCAAACCACTAATAAGTTATTGGCCTGTTTCATATGAACAACACGCCCTAAGCAAGCCACCATGGGTTCTTGAAGCCCTGGCACATGCTGAAAGCTATTTACCTAATTACTGTCCCAGATGCAGATTGTGGTATCATTCAAACCTGGATGGCATAGGTGTTTCAGAGGGAAACAACCCTCAATTAAACAGTGGTCTGTTGTTGGGCTATCTAAGGGTTGTTTCCCCCTTAAACAAGCCATGCCACCCAGGTTTAGATGCATGACAATCCACACCTGGGTGGGTAATTAGACAAATGGTGTCCAGCATTTGCCAGGGCTTGAACCACTGTGACTTGTTTTAGCCGTGGTGAATGTGCAAACCAGGGCATTGTGTGATAGCCACTTATTACACTTCTATCTCTATTTTTTTTATTCACTAATAGTGCAATCCTATGCATGTCTAAGAAGTAAGTCCCACTGAGTTCAGCAGGCTTACTCTGAGGTAAGTGGATTGCAGTCTTCAGTAGTGATTCTACTGAAAGGATTATTAATTCTTCACAAGATTTGAGTCTCTTGACTAAATTCTGTTTCATCCCAAGAAAAATGAGCATATAAACTAGGGATGAAGAACCTCTAGCCCATAGCCTGAATTTGGCCTGCCATCTGGTCTGGCCCATGAAGGCTTTCAGGGGGTTCTCGCCTCCTTGAAGCGCCTACCCCTTCTGGCACCCTGGAGAGCCATGCCTCAAAGCATTGGGAATGCCTTGAGGCAGCATTCCCTGGGGCTTCACTCAGCCTTCACCTTTCCCAGTGAGAATAGTGACGGCTGATCAAACCTGGCTCACTGGGGAGCCACGACTTCAAAGAACTCCCAGAACCTTAAACTGTCCGCTCCCCAGGGCTTCACTTGCCCCTTGCTTGCTGGGCTCAGTCAGGAAACAGTACAAAGGAGCTGAGAGAGGCCTGGTTCATACATCATTCCAAACCACAGTGGGTTGTCACCATGGGTGGCTTTCCATGATGTCCAGCAAAACGTTTCAGTGTGGATTGTTTAAAACTGCATATGAGCCACCTGACAAGAGTAGTAGAAACCCGTGATGGCCACTCCTCATGATCTCTCTAACGATATCCTCTCTCTGTTACATCTGGAAATGACGCTAGTTAATTTACTCCTTCCTTTTGTCACCTCCCTAGACAGCAACACCCCTTTTTCCCTCCCGCTTACAGAGGATTTGCACAAATTTTACCTTTTTCTTAACTTTCGTGGAAATGTGGTCATTAGTAGAGTAAGCTACTGAGGTTATGCTGCAGAGGCCCATGGAATACATGTCGTGAGTGGGCAGGAGGGCTAAGAAGGAAAGCCAAGCCACAGCACAGCTGATCTGTTAGGAGTAACATGACTTACTGAGCAAACAAACCACCACGGTAGCTTTTCCAGGGTGGCTTATTGTGAGGTGCAAACAGGCCCAGAGAGGAAGAGCGAAAACAACATGCATGTGACAAAGTGTGTGCGTATTTCAGGTGTGTCCACTTTGACTGTGGCCCCACCCATTGCCTTGCATGCAGTTCCCAGTATGCTTCTCCAGAACCATTTCAGTCCTCAGGCTAAAGAGTTTCCAAAAGAGGTAGATTTCACTGGTGGGTGAAGTTCCCAGCCCCATAAATTAGATATGCATAATTCTTTGAATGACCAAAAACAGCATGGCAAAAATACCTTGGAATTTTTGTGTATAGAGCCTCCATGAGTGTGAGAGTCTTTTCATGGTTTTTCTGAACATTAAGCCCTAAAATAAGTGTAGTTGGTACAATTATGCTTTTACGTTGTGTTTTAGCAACAGTCCACTGTACTTTTCAAGACAAATCCTGAAACAGTGATTACGGTGCAACATTAAAGCTTGAACAAACAATGTAATTTCACATGTATATGTCAAGCTTTTGTTTGCACAAAAGATTTCCAGGCTACATGTGCAAATATGTTTTATTAACGAAACAGTGGGACAAGGAAAATACCTATGTCTCTGACCACATGCAGAGAGTATATCTCATCATGGAATCACTAAGATTATTATATTTGGTTTCAGGCATTCTTGAATAAAAATTAGTCAAACGTTATATAGATTCAATACTAGAGTATATCAAGAAAAATACTCAGCTAAAATATCAAATACCTCCCCCCCGGCTGGCATTTTGTGTTTCATTGTACAATATTAGCAGCTGTAAGTTGCAAGCCACCCTGCTGAGAGCCATACCCATTATGTAACAAGAGGTTACAGGACAGGACAGACATAGAGCAGAGGAAGGGAAGTTGTCATACAAGCTGTGAGAAATATGACAGCTGCAAGCGTAATGTATAGTCTGTGATTGGTTTCAGTTCAGGGAGGTGAGATGGGAAATTGTTCAGGGTGAGTTGCTAAAAGGATAGATTTGAGCTCAGGTATTGAAGGAAGATGAGTAATGGTGGAGAACTGTGGCAGGTGGGTTGAGGATGAGGTGAAAGGACTGGCTTCTGGCTTCAACCTCCTTCAAAATTAGCAAATGCCAGAGGACATCCATCATGGAAACCGGTGTAGGGAGGTGTACTCCTGTAATAAGAGACTGCCAGTAGTGTGTTCTTATTTGAAGCTGATTCAGTTTTTCCCTGCTGAACTTTACTACTCCATAAAATGTTACAGAACAGGCAATGTAATTTATTTTGTGGAATGGAGGAGGGAGGGGCAGGGACAGCAACTACTGAAGCCCGGTACCACCATCTTCATATTTTCTGGAATCATTCCTGGATCCTATCACCTCCACCAGCTAGAGACATTGGAGAGAGGCATGAAAGCATTGTCTCCCCCTGCCGATTTGTGTTATGATCATACAAGGAATGGTCTGGCCCCCTCATTTTCTTCGAGTGGTTTCAAACATTCATCTGAAGCATCAACAGAGACAACAGAGAGAATATGAGTGATGCATGCCCATGGCTTCTGGGTCTCATGTGAAGCGGAGGGATGTGTATATCTTCTCCAAGCCACACTGTCTATTCTGTCCACACAAGGGAAACGTATGAAATGCATTGTGGAAGTAACTTTCTAGGTGTAATGTATAGTCTGTGCTTCTAGGCAAGAGACCATTCTTAATGTGCCATAGGATTCCTTGCTGTTGCTGTTTTATTACTATAGATTCTTTATTTGTTATTGAATTGAATTTTGATTCTATGTTTAGCATTTGTTTTAATGTTGTTTTTATTAAGTTTGTTAGCTGTTCTGGGCTCTTTCATGATGAAGGGCAAGATATAGAAATGATAGATATGTATGTTTACATACAGTTCCCACAAAAATCAGCAGACAGTGACATGCGATTTATATTCTCTTTGAACATAATTTTAAGTAGTAAGAGGTATCGAAAGAAAAAGTGATGATTCATAACTTCATGAATGCAGTATGAAAATCCTCCTTAAGGTTTTGCTTACAATGTGTAGAATGCAGTAGCTTCTACCTTGACATCTTTAATCTTTAGACAGTTGCTCCCTCTTAAGTTGTAAGATACATATACCAGGTCATAGATTTTGTCCATCTAGCTTCAGGGGTAGGCAACATCATGCCTGCAGGCATCGGTGTACCTCTGAATACCTTTCTTGATGCCCACCAAGGTGGCTGGGCACGTGTGGCATGCATGTGTGTGTGGTGGGAGGTAGAGAATGGCTCAGTTCAGACGACACAATAAACAACTGGTGTGGGGGAAACAATCGTTAGTTGTTTTGACTATTGTGTCATCCGAATGCTGCCATAGTCAACTCAGTGCTGATCCTCATCCACACCACAGTTGATTATTTATTACCATGTTGTGTGGGGAGTGCCTCCTAGGGTTAGGGTTAGGGTTAGTCAATCCACCATTGACTGTCGTGTCGTCTGAATTGAGCCAATGTCTATGGGTGGTGATCCAAGGTGAGAAAGAAAAAGAAAGGGAAGAATATGTTTGTTGGCCAGGGTGGGTGGGTGGAGCAAAAGAATTTGCCTCCTGTGAAATAGATTTGTGTTTACACTGAGAAGTGTGGGTTTAAAGGAGTTGTTTCGACTAGCCATACTTCCCATGGCAGCCATTTTGTAGTGGTGCCCAGGATAATCGCTCAAATTGCCAACTGTACTGAGTGGTCCCAAAAGGTTGCCTACCCCGATGTAGTTCAATAGTGTCTACAATGGCTGTGAGGGTGTTTAAGGTGCCTCACTCTTTCATATCAGTGGTTACCTGTTTATATCACCAGTCACCTTCATGCAAAGAATATGCTTTAAAACTGAACTATGGCCCGTCCCTTAATTCGTCTGCTAGATCCTTACAATGAGAAATCATTCTGCACAAATGCAAACCAATCAATACATTTTAAAAACCAAATAATAAAAAACCTCTTTTGCACAGTATTCTGGTACATAAAAAATAGTTACTATAGTTTGAGGCACCTTACTGCTTTTGAAATCTGTTCCTGTGGAGGTGAAGTGTAAAAATTAGAGCATCTCCAAATGCCTTTTAAAATTCTAATCACTGTGTCTTTCAATTTTGAAGGAACCAATTTTAATCCTGCTATTTGACACATCTCTATTTAAAGCTAGAGACGGAATATAAAAAATGCACTCAATATCTGATTCTGCAATAAAGTTCGAGTGTGTGACCTCGCTTTAATTGCTTCCATGTTCCAAAATAAGAGAAGATGTTAATGGGGAGTCACATGTAGCTGTAGTTGGAGAAACTAAACAGAACAGCTCTCTGCAGCTAACTGTAATTTGTATTAGTTGAGTTATGCACTACATATATCTGTACACAAAGATGTTTTAGAGTTCCCCCACACAACTGTCAAAGCTACAGAGCAATTAAAAAACAAAAGATATTTCCTCATAAAATTTCTCTGTGGGTTTCAGGTATATGTCAAATTCTGAGCACGTGGGTCATTCAGTACCCATGCAAACATTTTAAGTGCTTAGAATATTAAATGAGTCTATGAAACATAACAATTTCTTCACATTAGACCACTGGTAATTCCCAAAGCGGTTTTGTTTCATCTTTTTTAGCCTAATGTTTCTGGATTTCTGCATAAATACCTTTCCAAACAACTGTATAAAGCTGCAAAACCATTTATAGCTTGTAACTGGAAGTCTCCAAAGCAACCAGCTAAAGATCAGCGGATTAGTAAAATTTGGGAGACTATGAGTATGTATAAACTTCTTCAGCAAGTGCAGCGAGCAAGGAATCGTAATGTGAAGAATGATAGTATGATACCATGGTTTCCATTCATTTCCTGTGCTGAGGCACTTCAAATGTTAAGGCACTTCAAGTACAGTTGCCTGCATTTTTTTCTGATTAACATGCACAAACACATAGAATGGCATACACTTACTTGCACACTCCTTTTACATGTTGTAGAACTTGTATTTTTACTTTCATTAGGAATTGAGATCCTACTTAGGCCATTTAATTGTAAATGTTCCATAAAAATATCAGCTATAGACGAAGGTTTATAATTGGTGAATTCCTTTGTTTCCATAGTGATTGCAATTAATTATTATGTATGTTCTTTTTGTTGCCTTCATTTTGTTAACCTAATTTCAAAATAAAATTTCATAAGAAAAAAAGAAACACACCATTTATTTGAAATTCAGATGTAAACACTGAAGTATGGACTGCAAAAATATTAATTTCTCTAAGAATGTAATTTAGAGGCAAAATGAAGGCAATAAAATTTAGTTTCCTGTGGGGAAATGACATGTTATTCTGCCCATTAACTACCAGCTCTTGCATTTGGAAAGTTCTGTAACACATATTTAGCCTGATATGATACATGTTTACTTAGAAGCAAGTGCCACATTGTTCAGTGGGACTGACATCCAAATTAGCATGTATAGGATTATGCCTTAGACTTCAAATAACTAATCTAAGTTAGGATCCTTAGAATGTATCCAGAATAAGTGTAACAGAAAACTGCCTTAGTATCTAAGGAGACATAATTCTGCAGTAAAGATTTTGTGTTTAATGATTCCTTGGCCTGGGAATGAACCTTAGCAATTCATAATGCTAGCCTCAAATGCAAAAAATACATTTTGGGTGGGAAATGTCTTTACTTATTCTGAGCCAGTCTGCAGAGAACTGTTCACTCGTCACTATTCTGCAGTCCACATGGACTACTTAGCCAGAGGTGTATTTATTTATTTATTTGAAGTATATTGCTGCTGCTCCTCAGCCAAAAAAGCTCCCAGAGGGCTTTACATATAGGGCCCGTTAATTAATTTGGCTGACCATATTTTGGAAACCAAAAAGAAGGACAGCATGGCTGGCCCTCAAGGAGGCGTACCCACCCCAATATGCCCACCCCCTAAGGCGGGCCCATCTTGACATGACTGCCCCCAAGGGGGCTTGGCCTTGGTCACATGTCTAATTCTACACTTCACAATAAGAAAAACCCGTTCTACAAAATATGTTACTGTTAAAATCACTGAAATAAAGAACAAGTGAGTCAGTGTATCTGAAATTAACATGTATTTTTAGTTGTTGTACAAATTTCTTTATGGTAGTTATTTTTGTTGTCTTCATACAAGATCAGTAGAAAAGAAAATCTATTTTCCATTTTTTTTAAAAGAAAACAGGTCCTGGATTATAGGAAAAAATAGGTAATGGTTAGGAGAGAATACACCAGTGCTAGACTAAACAGAAAATGGGAAATATAGGGTAAAGAAAGATTTAGAAAGGGAGGCAAAAAGTGCAATCCTCTATCTAGAAATAATAATAATAATAATAATAATAATAATAATAATAATAAATTATTTATTTCTTACCCGCTTCTCCCTTCCAGATCGAGGTGGGGAACAACATCATACAGACAATATAAAATACATAAAACTGATTAAAAGCATAGGCTGACCAGATAAAATCCAGGTCAGGGCTCCTGTAACTTTAACAGTTGTAGAGAAAAGGGAATTTCAGCCAGTGTCATTTGTATGCAATTAGTTCCTGGTGATATTCCCTCTTCATCACAACAGTTAAAGGTGCAGGCACTATACTAGAGTGGCCATATACAAAAGAAGGCAGGGCCTCTGCAACTTTAACTGTTGTGATGAAGAGGGAATTTCACCAGGAACTAATTGCATACAAATGATACTGGCTGAAATTCCCTTTTCTCTACAACTGTTAAAGTTACAGGAGCCCTGACCTGGATTTTATCTGGTCACCCTATAAAAGCATATAAAAATTAATACATCATTAAAATCAACCAAGTCTTAAAATTCGGTGGGTAGGCCTGCCGGAAGAGATCAGTCTTTATAACTCTCTTAAATTCTAGAAGACTGGTAAGTTGGTGGATCTCTCCCAGCAGGTTGTTCCCCAGTCTGGAAGCGGCAGAAGAGAAGGTCCTCTGGGTAACGGTTGTCAACCTAGTCTTGGCCGAATGTAATAAATTCTTCCCAGAGGACCTGAGAGTGTGGGGCGGATTATATGGGAGAAGGCGATCCCGCAGGTAACCTGGACCCAAACCATGTAGGGCTTTAAAGGTTATAACCAACACTTTGTACTTCTCCCGGAAACTAATTGGCAGCCAGTGGAGTGAGTTTAAAACTGATGTGATATGGTCACCCCTAGATGTACTGGTGACCAACCTGGCTGCCATATTTTGAACTAGTTGAAGTTCCCAGACTAGACACAGAGGTAGCCCTATGTACAGCGCATTGCAAAAGTCAAGCCTCAAAGTTACCAGCACATAACAATGTCCTACAGTGCCCAGCATTCCACAGCCAGCAACTAGAAGCAAGCCTCACTGAGTTTAATAGGACTCATTCCCAGAAATAAGAGAGAAACAATGATTGGGTCACTGTAGCAAACTTTTCTCAGGCCAATTCAGTGTGATTTAATATTAAGCAATAAAGCGCAGCTCTCTTTAAAACATTGTAACATTTGAGATGTAATATAAACTAGATTTTCACAAAGGTCTTGCTCCAGGCATAGCCTTTTGCAGATTTTTATGCTTGCATTATTGGGAGAACTGGTAATAAGCACTAGGACTGTGAACCACCTTGGGCCGAATCCAAGGTAAGGTGGGCTGATTCGGCCCGTCTCGCCTCATTTCCGAGTCAGTGTCGGTTCCAGGTTGTCCTGAGGTGCCCTGAAACCAAAGCAGATCAGTACTGAAGCTTTGTGGTGCCTTGAGCCACTTTGGAGTGGCACTGGGCCCTCCCTCCCGCCGTCCCAGGAAAGCCGGCACAGGGCCAGTTGTAAGTCCATTGGACTCATCTCCCTCTCCCCGCTCACCTGCCATCACTGCCGCATTGCCACCGCTATCACTGCCCGCTGCACCGCCGCCGCAACCAGGAAACATGGCATCCTCCTGAGAGCCAGGCCGTGATTTCAAGATATTGCAGGTACTCTGGTTTAGTACATCTATGACTGCAAACTACGGTGGCCATAAAGGGAAAATGGCCCTTTCCTGATGTGCCAGGACAGGCTGTGGCTCCAGGTCCGGCCAGGTAAAGCTGCCCGCCATTTCCGCCACCACCCATGAGGCTGCAGGCCACTCCTTATTTTCTTGCAGCCGCAGGCCACTGCTGCTGACAACACATCCATAGGCCACCTCCTTCATGACTGCCATCCTGTGCGCTGATGCCTGTGTGGCCACAGGCCACCTCTCTTGCCGTGTGGCCGTAAGCTGCAATGCCATTGCCCAGAAGTCTCATGAAACTAGAGAATTCTGGGATAGGTGATGCAGTGGCTGGCTGGCCAGTGCACGGTGGACAGGTGCAGTGGCTTGGCATGTTGGGCAGGCAAGTGACCTGGTGCAGCTGCCTGGCGTGGCCCAGCCTGGCGGGCAGATGGCCTGGCCTGGGTGGGGAAGCCCAAATCCCCCCAGCCCAGGCATGTGGGGGGAGGTCACACATTTTCTGGTGGCCTCCAGAAAATGCATAGATCAGCCATGCAATTGCACAGATATTCCCTAGCCAGGCTAATGGCAAAGGCGATCTGTACACTTTCCCAAGGTCTGGAAACGTGCAACCTGCACCCAGCCTTTTCTGAAAATTTAAAATAAAATTTAAAGTCTGCCTGGAGCCCCCCTCCCCAAGGGCACGAAAACCCGGAGATTTCCAGGGGAAATTGGTGATTTGGTCACCCTAAATTAATCCATGAATTTCTGAGTTGCGTGCCACATGCGTACCACTGCTATTTTGTATTATCAGCCTCTGATTGGCCCGACCAGAGGTTGTTGCCTAAGAATAATCATTAATTAACCCACAATTTGTCACTATTACTTGTGAACTGGGTAATAAATAAGGTCACAATCCTATGCTCGCTTAGACAGGTCAGGCTGTGAGTTGTAGGTTGATTTTTTTAGGGCTGTTGAAGATTTGAATTTGACCTCGGAAGTCCGAGGCTTTGGCAGCCATTTCACAGAGTAACCGCCTCGTCCCTCACAGCCCTTGTGGCCAGCCATGAAACATCTACAACTCCTTGCATACCTTGACTGAGAGGGTGGACTTACCGGACTCTGGGAACAACGGGGCGCTCATGGCCTTGCCATCGCTGGTCCCAGAGGACCGTCCACTCAGCCGGTGAAACCCTGCGAACGCCTCACAGCTACCGGCGTCACCTGAGAGCTGCCATTGGTGGAGCAGAAGGAAGCACTCCACAGCTGCCCACGTCCCCTGAGAGCCACTTCCCTCCACTCCTCTGATGCTCATCTCCTCACCGTGCTGCTCCTTGCTGAGAGCTGATGGCTCTCAGGGGACGCTGGCAGCTGCAGGGCACTCGCAGATCCTTCAGCAAC
The DNA here is from genome assembly GCA_029215795.1 of Anniella stebbinsi. Classification (NCBI taxonomy): domain Eukaryota; kingdom Metazoa; phylum Chordata; class Lepidosauria; order Squamata; family Anniellidae; genus Anniella; species Anniella stebbinsi. The sequence goes on along the minus strand of JARDYH010000005.1, from coordinate 137,724,881 downwards.
CCATGCAGGGTCTCACACAGCTCCGATCACACAGCTGGGTGGGTGATCCTCTGAAATCAGCAGCGAGGAGTCCATGAGTGCTCTTTCGCTCTGGAGCCTGGAAGTCTGCACTTCCAGCCAAGGCATACTGAGAGTTGTAGGCATTTCATAGCTTGACGCAAGGGCTGTGCTGGACAGCTGGATACTCTGTGAAATGGCCACCAAAGCCTCGGACATCTGAAGCCGAATCTTGCACAGTCCTACCTTTTTTCTGTTTAAACATGCATAGGATTGTGTGTTAAGGCAGTCCCTGTTTATGGGCTTTCAATCTAAAGAGATGTGACACAAAAAGGAATGAGGGAGGGGAAAGGGGGGAAATAAATTATTTTAGCATCTCTCTCTCTCTCTCTCTCTCTCTCTCTCATTAGATTGATGTATACGACCATGTAAAATAACTATTTCCATTTCCCTCCGAACAATATGGATTGGGTCCAGACTTGCTCTGCTCCAAATAGAAGAGCCACTGTTGGAATGGGTGGGGTCATTGCTTGCTGATACCACTTCTCCTACAACTGCCTACGCTACATCTCGGGCTGTTCTGGAGGGTCTCCCAGCCCTCTGAAGCAGATTTGGAGTAGCATGGGGGCTGTAGGGGGAAGGTGAAATTGCCAAAAACCACTTTCCATCTCCCATTCTGACAGCAGGGGCACCCTGTGGGCAAAGTTCCACACATGGAGTCTCTGGGCTCACATATAGTACAAGTTAGAGCTTAGCCATGATAAATCTTCTACTTTAGAGGAGAAACACAGTTTTGTAGTTCAGTTTCTCTTGTCTAGGTCCCAATTCATTCAATGGGCTTAGTGCTGAACATTTTTCCAGTGGATTGTGTCCTTTTTTAATGTTAATTTATTAATGTGTGCATCAGATATTGTGGCATCTTCTTTCTAAAATCAAGTGCTAGCCTTTCATATGCAGTTCTGGCCATAATTATAAAATCAATTTATAATTATAAATTGATGCAAAAAAAAGTTTTGCCATCAATTCTGATAACAGCAAAACTTACACATTATTACCATAGTGCTTGAGCTGGACGTTTTTATTTTTTATTGTACACTATTGTTGTTGATTAGCAATAAAATGTACAGATTTAGCACCATAAATAACTTAGAGACACCCATTGTTAAATAGTCTATATCATATTAATTAGTCTCTGAAACAAGGCAGGCATTACAGCCATTTACAACTGAGTACTGCTTAAGTTGCTAATCAATGAAAGAGGCAACTAATTAACAAGCCAGCAGTCAGCATCTGACTGGAACTTGGTGATTTCCAACTTAATTAAACATCTAAGGTGTCTAAGCCAAGAAATCTTCTATGGTGAAGTATCATCATTTTTCTTTTATATTTTAAAAGTATGAAAGGCTTTGTACCTTAAACATTATGAATTTTGCTTTTCCTTTTCATGTTGTTTTGAAAATAACAACCATTAAATCATATTTGAACTGTGCATAAGCACTGCTACATTAAAATGTTCTCATTACAGTGGCTCAGAAATTATGTGCATTGATTCTAACTGGAATTTTTTAGAGCTGGCATTACAGTTCACATTTTTCCTACACAGAGAACCTGTTTGTAAATAAATATAAATAAACTTACATGATGTTTAATAACTATGCAGTAGTCTATATTGCTGCTATTAAATATTTTGAAGGTCAATGTGCATCGAAGATTCCAAACAAAATGCAAACAGAATGGATGCCTCATATAGTTTTCACACCTGAGAATGTATGGGGTATATGAGTTTGGGATCCAGTGCTGTTGCGATTATTCTCATCATACAGTGTTCTGAACAGGATATCAGTTTCTCCTCTTAGGCTGCAATCCTATGTACTTCATGTGAGAACTCAGAATAAGTTCCTTTAAACATCATAGGACTGACTTCTGATTGTACAGGCATGGTGTCAAACCATTAGATGCTATCTCTTGGCAAGTTAACGTATGCCAAAATCTACAAGCCAGCTGTATTTTATGCTTGCGGTGGTTATAGGCTTGAACAATAGTATAAAATATGGAAGATACCATGTGTGTATCTGTCAGATGGACACTTAAATATGCACCCTGGTGCATTTACATGAAGTAGCTTGGAACCCTGATTGGTTCTGGATCCCTGATGGAGGGGGACAAAGAGACAACTAGGGCAGTTTGTACATAGTGCTAAACCATTATTCAACATTAAATTATGAGCAGGCTTGAGCTCACACAAACCGTCAGGCTCACATAAGAGCCATGCTGGATCAGACCAAGGATCCATCTAGCCCAGCAGTCTGTTCGCACAGTGGCCAACCAACTGCCGACCAGGAACCCACAAGCAGGACACAGGTGCAACAGCACCATACCACCCATGTTCCCCAGCAACTGGTGTATATAGGCTTACTGCCTCAGATACTAGAGGTAGCACATTGCCATCAGGACCAGTAGCCATTGATAGTCCCCTCCTTTTTCTTTCTCCCATGTGAATTTGAGGAAGAACAAACCAGAAGGTAGTTTTTCTTTAACAACTTCTTGGTTTGTTGTTATATGTGAACCAGGAATTGTGGTTGAAAATAAACTCTAGCTTGCCAAACAAACAAACAAAAAACCCAATTCCTAGTTCAATGACAAGCTAGGAATCTGCTAAATGGAAACTTAATTCTGGTTTATTCCTCCTCTTGTCTGTGTGAGACCAGAGGGGAGGTGTGATTGCTTGTGTCCTGTGCTGGTTATTCTAAATTCTGTGTGGTGTGTGTGTGTGTAGGTATGTATTCACTTCCCCACCCCCAGGTTCATTTTGTGAGTAGTTGAAGCTGATTTTGGAAGAAGGGAGGCTGAACGTCTGGCATACCGAAAACAAGACTATTTCAGGTATAAGGCATGAGATGCAAGAAGACTCAAAGGGAAGATAAAGGGCCAAACTAAAAATCCTTCTAATCATGCATAGTGGAGCTCCGTGTCTCCAATAGAAACCTTTTTCTTTTTTTCAACCCCTTCCCCCCCAAAACCTGGAAGGCCAACATATTGACCTGAACCAGGAACACACATGCATATACTGGAATAAAGAAACCTATCATGTTTCTCCACTACTTGTGATTAGAAGAATGGTTTGTTTGGCCCTGAGTGACTGGAGAAGTCAAATCAAGTGCTTTGGAGGTGGGGTGGTGAGGGAGAGTGAAGAATTGAAATAAGTTATTATGTGACTTAGATCATTTGGAAATAATTTATAGAAAGGAGATTAAAAGAAAACCCTTCACTTGCACTGCTTTGAATGAAAAGTGGGCATGAATACGTATAGAAGTGAATGCATCAATAATGGCTGAAAACAATTTTCTTAACAAGAGGAATGTGTAGTAGTGCTGGTTCCTTACTAAAATTCCACAGTATAAGTACTATACAATTGCTTACTATTGAAAGCACTTATAAGCTGTTGTGGCTATTCAGCATGCCCATGACTTCACTTAAAAAGCTTTGGAAAATGTTTAACTTTAAACAAACCAGATATTTCAAAGATATAAGCATAGATAACAGGAAGCTGCACCATAGTAGTTATTGGAAATGGTCCAATAATGGCCTTGTATAAAGGCAGAGGTAATCTGCAAACAATCCAGCATAAAATTGGAGGTGTTCCAAAGGAAAACTATATATTATATTCAGATCATATGCACCCTCCCTATCTAGTGCCCTTCAGATGTTTTGGACTACAACTCCAAGCATCCCTGTCTGTTTGGCCATATTTGTGAAGCTTTGTGAGATCTCATCCCTCTCCTGAAGGCAGCAATTTCCCTGCTCCCAATGGAGCAGAGTGAGGAATTTCAGGAAGGTGTGGAAAGCAGGTAAAATAGGATGAGAGTCTTTTCAAGTTTGGCCCAAGTCAAATAAGAGTGGGGGGGGGAGGGTTTAGCCAGGCCAAACTTCAAATGAGAACAGTCCATTTGAGAGCCCTTCCCCATTTTGATCATTTACCCAATCCCTACTGCTAACAGGAACAGGTATTTATATAGAAATTAGAGATGGGAGAATCAGCGAGATTTGAGTTTATCCCCCCAACCCACACAAATAAGTTATACCTTGAAGCTACTTCCTGGTACTGAATGTGAGCTTTTTTGGCTATTGATTTGAATGTGAAAAGTGCATACACAAATATGTATTTTCCTTTCATCAACTAAAACATGAAAATGCCTTTCAAAATGCACATTTTTAAAGTGCGCATTTTCCTGGTGAACATACTTTGTGAATGTGATCACAAGCTTGGGAATGTGCAGACTTTTCCGAAAAAAGCGTTTGCACTCAGTGGTGCAAACATGGCAAGTTCTGGTCAACAGTGAATCTAAATGAAATTCGTGTATATCCCTAATACAGATCAGAAAGGACAGTGAAATAATGACCATGCACTGGGATTGAGCAAGAACAAAAGCCAGTAAAGTTACTAAGTAGGACCAAGTAGGAGATGGTTTTCTGCAAAGGAAGCTGTGATGTAAGGAGCAGAGCTCTCTTCCAGCTCTACAGAGTCCTGTGGCATATCTACCAGTCTCATGTTCACAGATTCTCATAGAAGGCTATACTTATGCTGCCACCTTGGCTTTGCAAAGAGGCATAGAGATATGATTGCACTCTCTGAATTAGCTTTTTCACAGCCTCTAAGTATACAATGAGTGCTTGTGAAAGTTTTGCATAATTAAGAATCATGACTTGTTTTCTCAAATTTGTAATCTGAAGCTAATTCGTATCTATAAATATATGTGGAGCTTAGAAGCTTTTGCTGCATATTTTTGCCATTCACAGACCACATTTTATATAAACTATGAACCTCAACCACTCTGCCTTAGTTTTTGACTTTTTAAAACCATCTCTTGTCATCAAATTTAAATGTTACTTAGAAATTAAGAAAGGGAACAGATGTGAGTAATTCTTCCATCTATTTAGTTATTTGTTAATTTTTTATCCGACTTTTCCACTAAAATTAGTGATCACCTTCCCCTTGATCCTGATATAACAGATCAAATGGGTTATGCATCTCATGGTGAGATTAATTATGTCCATATAACCCCTGAGTTCACAGATCTCACTATGAATTGAAGTAGAAATGTGACCCCTGCCCCCTCTTTGGCTGACTTTACCCCCTCCCATAATTTGTGGCAGCCACTTTCCAGAAGTGTTGTAGTGCCTGTTTCTTTGTTTTTCCCCATCACTTGCGGCTGCATCTCTGTTGGTTGTTTTGAACTTTTGCCTGACTGTCCTTCCTGAATGTCTTTCCTAAAGTGCTCCATGATCTTTGTACAAGACTGGAATCAATCAGGGAGCATCACCAGCACCTGAGAAGTACTTACCCATGTTCCATTCTCTTTCACAGCTGTTTGGTATGCTAGTTACTCAGGAAACAGTTGAGGGTGGAGATGGTCTTTAAACCTCCCTTCCCCACTTATCTTTGCTGCTCATTCGATTGGGCTGGTATGACTTGTATGTCAGTGGATTAGGGTAGTGTGTGTATATGTGTGAGAGACAGAGGTTGGATTGATGGATATTTGGACAGATGGGGTGCATGTGGAAAAGAGAGAAAGAGGGGGACAACATGTGGTTGCAAGTATATGAAGGAATTTGCAAGAGGGGAGAGAGATTTGGGATGGTAATGTATGGATATATGAGGGGAGTATGTTGATTGATGAGTGTGAATGCAGAGTATATGTTGCATTAGCCCCACCCTCATGAGGAAATGCAGCCCTCAGCACATTCTACCCCTTGTCATGACAGTGAGCTTTTCTACATGAGACTGTTAATTGGCTGTTAATCTTCTGTATCTACTTTCAGTTTCATCGCAGAATTAAGATCCAAGCACTACACAAGAGCATTTCCTTTCTGCTTTTCCACTACATAATCTCTAGATGGCACTGTGGTAGGATGGCATAGCACAAATACACAAAAGGAAATCACACTTTTTCTTGCTTTTACAGTTAAATGCTGCATTTTCCTCGCTCTAAAAATAACTCACCGAAAATGTCTACAAAACATAGTAACAACCATAAAGAGGGGAATGAAGAATGCAGAATCTATAGAAAAGCCCAGTGAGTTCTGAAGTCCTGTTGAATGAACTAGTATTGAGAAACTCTGTGTGGGGTGGGGGGAGGCAGTCTGTCTGTTCTTCTAATGGTCTTCAGAATCAGGTAATAATTTGGCTTGCTAAGCTGATTTTAAAATAAACGTTCTATAATAAATTATTCTGAAAGCTTCACTTCCTCCATCCTGCCCCTGCAACTTTGGCAAAGTTAAATGTCTGCCAAAGAAGATTTCAGAACTGATGTGTGAAAGGTTGTTAGTCTGCTGTTAGATCTTACACATTTGAGTCAGCAGCTGAATTAACAGCTCATACATTGGGTTGAAAGTAAAACAGATTTTCATCATGATATGTATATGTTTAGTTTTGAAGCAGCATCCATTCAGCTCTGGTTTTCTTCTTCATAGAAATTCAGTGAACATTATTTCCAAAATTATATCTGTCCAAGTTGTAAATAACTGAAAGATTTTAATACAGTGTGTGTGTGGAGAGAGACAGAGAGAAGGCAGGAAGTAAAAGGAGTTAATTTCTCTGAGCCATAGAATCAACCAGGGATATATCAGAATCAGATTTTCTCCATGCTATCCAAACCCTTCTATGGTCATCAGAAAAACTGATTGATAATAGATCTTCATTTTTAGTAATCCAACAAATCAAAATAATGACTGTTCTGAAGATTTAGCACGTATGAAAACTGCACACATCACCCGTACATAGAATATATGAAACACGAAACTAATATTCAAGGGATTATTGTCAATTACAGTTAGAGCATGCTGATTAGAGAGTGCCTGTATGACTAGATGATACAAATCCTTTGGGATGACTAGAAGATTAGAATGTGGGCCAAACTATGCATTATGCTTACCACATAATGTGCCGCATCACTGGCTGAGTTTCTTTCATTTCTACAGGCACAGTACGGGGTGTTTGGGGGGAGGTATTCTTATCATTGTTGAATGGAAATTAGTGGTGCAAACTGTCAATATAGAGCCTGATGTGCTCCTTCTCACACTGTGGGATCCAAATTGGACTAGTGTGAAATTGGGCATGCATGATCCATATCTTCTATTCCAATAGTTCTCTTTGCATGCAGTGGTGCATCTAGGGGTAGAACTGGGGGCCAAAGTCAGTGAGCCTGCAGCCCAGGGGGTGGGGGTGGGCAAGCAGCAGGTGATGGGGCAGCAGAAAACAGGCCCAGGGCTGATGCTGGAGGCTACTACTGCACCCTTTCTTTCTAATGTAACATTTAATGATCAGGGCTACCCAACCAGACACATACATGGTTACACATACATGTAGTAATACCCTTTACTACAACAAAATGATACTTCTTCTCCAGGAAATGTGTTTAGTGACAGGGTAACGGAAGCAAACTTCATTTTATTCCTGCAGTCACGATGGTGCTATGATTTAAGTGAATTTAAAATCCAAAACTTCACATGTACCCTGGACACACTCATTTCATTTTGCATCAAAGCTGAAGAACAGTTTTTTTGAGGGGGTTTGTTCCCCCCAAACGTATCACGAGTTTAGAATCAGTTGTAAGCATGTTATGGGGGGGGGAGGGGAGCATAGAGAAAAGAAAAGTTATAGACATGGCTGTCTAAAAAACCCTTCCCTGTCTCGCCCTGTATAGGGTGACCAACTGTCAGGATTTCCCTTGATTTTGTCCTGGTTTTTATTCTGAGTTTCGGGGGATTTTCTGCAATTTTCTATAATGTCCAGGAATGACACGCTTTCCCTTTTAAGACTGCCATTAGCGTGGGGGGGGGGGGAATGATGCAGTTTCCGGAGGTGCATTATTCCCTCCCACACTGTTCTAATTGGGGCCTTAAAGGGGAAAGCGTGTCATTCTTGGACATTCATGGTCACCCTACTTCTGTAAGATCATTAAGACCAGGGTCTAAAATTACCTAGCTGCATCACTATTTGCATGATGTAGCACAAGACCATGTACCATTGTTATTCCTGTTGATAATGAAAGTGTGGTTGTATATAGCCTATTGCATTAATAGTAATGGATGTGTGGTTACATGTAGGCTATTGGATAGCATGCTAGTGGATTTATGAGCTATATTTCCTATCTTAGTTGTTCATTTTTGCTTATCTGAAGTACAAGCTGACCAGTGTCTCTTTCTCCCAGCCCCATATACTGTGATATCCATGTATGTATATGCTACATGGTTACAAATGTGGTACATAAACCTCTTCCTTTAATTTGAATGTTAGTTGCATTTGCATGCCTTTGTTAGAATGGCTGGATCTCCCACCCCACACTTTATGTCAAAGGAGCTGGTAACATGAGAGTTTAAATGCATATTGATATTACCAAACTATATTACGCTTTGTTTGTTTATAGACCTGAGGGTATTACATATTATTAATACATTGTTTCTCTCTCCCTTTCTATCTCCTCTTTTGTCGAAGCTTACCTGAAGAAATGTTTCTTCCCAATCACAAATGCATGGGTCAGACTTTGAAACTATGATCCTAAAAATAGTAACATTTAAGACAAGTTGATTCAAGTTTTCTTACTTAAACTTGGTTTAATTAATAATGAATAACGCTGAATTAATAAATCACACCTAGGCACTAAGTATTAAATTGGTCTTTATCCAGAAGAGGTCTGCCCTATTCTTACCACATAGACAAGTGGTTCAAGCTGTTCTAGTTGATATTTGGAGGGGCTTCGGTATTATCTGTCGACCGCTCTCGCTTCCTTTGGTAAAAATAGGCCTATAATAACTGTTGTCAACAATAATATAAAGAGGAAGACAGGGACAAGGCATATAGAAAACATGCATTTTCAGCATTTCAGGGTTTTTCTCTACATATAGTTGATAGCTGTGATAAAGATGTGTTGTTAACTCTGTCCTAAAAATACCCTGTTCCTCACAGTTTTTGCTTTATCTCAGCATAATAGCATAGTGGCTTTAGAATATTTTCAGTTTCTTTTGACTTTGGGTGATCCCATGTAAGTTTATTAGTAACTCTGCAGTCAAACACATTAGTTTTGCCACAGAAATGTATTTTTTTCTTTCATGGAGTGAGATGCAAAAAAAAATTAGCTACTGTATGCAAATGTTCTTCTGTGTAGTCAAAGGTATTTATACGAAGCTTAACTTTAACTAGTCTTTGAAGTATGAATGCTGTTTAAAGTACATACTGCATTATAAAACTGCTTCCCTTTGATTTAATTTCAAGTGGCAGAAAGTACAGTTTACAGTTTATTCATGACAGCAAATGTATTCCTCACGAACATTAAAACCAAGTCGAAGTAGAATTATAAGATTCAAAGTAAAACTCAAACACTTCTGTGTTTCTGTGAGCTAATTATTTTACAAGCATAGAAATAAGAACAATTTTGTAAACAATTGTGAGTCAAAAACCCTTGCCAATGTATTGCAATTCAAACAGTGATCTGCTAATAGATCCTGATCTTCTTTCTGCCTACACTTGTTTTATACTATCCCTCCAGTTGCGAGTGGAGAAGGACATAGTCACCAGAACTTGGGTTAAACTAAGGGGTCTATTTTAATAATATGGGAAGTTCACACACACCCCTCCCCGGATCTGCATGTGAAAGTGTGGGAATTGATAGGTCCTTCCTCAGGCCACTTGCCTAGCTTTATGGGTGAGCACTTTCCAAAGCCAGAAGTCAGTTAAAACCTGGGCCCTTTCTTATATAACACTCTGCAAGTGTGTGGAGTCCACCCCATGTCACCATGCCCTGTTCCTCATAGTTCACAGTAGGTGAGGTAGGGGGGTCTCCAAAGGCAAACCATATCCTTACACGGGAGCCTCACAGTTCCCTAGGATCAGGTCCTCCAGATATGCCAGTCACCAAAAGGTTCCAGTGTGCTCGCTGTCTTTACTCGAATATATTGCCAGTTCCTGCACATCGTGCCATCCGAGGGTGCCAAGCTTCTGCTTAGGCACCCTACCACCATGTATCCAGGATAAAATCCCACAAGCCCACATGCAGATCCTGCAGGAAATATTGTTCCCTGCATCAGAGAGATGAACTCCATCTGCCCTATAAAGGTCCGTTCTGGAAGGTAAAATGGTTGGGTGGTGAATTACCCAAACCCTCTGACCCTGTAGAGTCAGACAAATCTCCCTATTAACTTTCTTGATGGCCCTATTTAAACTACAGGGATCACTCATCCAGCCCATTGGCGCCAGGGTAGCATGTTTGACTATACGATCCACGTATCCAGCCAATGTCTCCATATTGCTCCAAAGTCCTCCTTAACCTGAAGGATTAGGGCCTTTCCTTTCAGAAGCCCAAGGTAATTTCCTCCTAGATGGAGCATAAGAAACTCCGGTGGACACATAACAACTCCAGCATCGAACAATGTGCAGAGGAGACCGCCCCAAAGCATGCCTCTCTGCCCAACCCATTGGACAGAGGCAGAGAGACCGAGCCCCAACTGTGTACCAACAGTTGCTCACATCGCTCTATGGCTGGCCCAGAACACCACGCTATGGACTCAGACAAGGAACCTCACATGATCCGGTCACCTCAAACAATCTGCCAAAAGAACAGAAGTATTAACATGTAACCAAAACCAAACCATGCATACTGCCTTAACTATGTACATATGCCCTGAATGCCTCTGACTGCCATCTCCCTATGGCTTTGACCCTGGCTTCCCTCTGCCCAGCAGATGCGGCGGCTGAAGCAGCCTGATTCTAAAGGAATGAGTTCTAAATTGATAATACCTAAGGCCCATTGCTTGTAGTGCCTTCTTAACCACCTCCCAGAACTGGTACTGGGTAAGGGCCGACCCGTCCTTGTGGCAAAATTGGAAACCAGGTTTGCCACCTCATAGGGTAACGAATGAGTTCAGAGCTGCCAATGGTCAAATCACTTTGCGCAAGGCCGCAGCCAGCTTTACCTGGGTGCCACGTCCCCTTTGATCGGTCTTAGACCATCAGAAGCAAAGGACCGCCTTGTCCCTGAAAAATTGAGCATCGTTTAATTGAAAAGCCCTACCAGACTTACCAGATTTAGAAATGGCGAGCACTTCGCCAATTCTAAACACCCCAAAAAGGTGGTAAGTGCTGCTGCATTGAAGAGAGATTGTTCATAGGCAGTGCAGAATCTCAGGCATGATGGGTTGACACCCATCAGGAATGGACAAGGTGGATCTTGACCACCCCTCCAACATCTTCCGAACCCAGAAATCAGCTGTCATATCAGCCAAACCATTAAACTTGGCTTCAGAGACCAGGCTGGCTAGCTTACTTTTCAGGGTTCTGGTAGACGTGTCCCTGCGATGCAGGACTACGCAGAACTCCAACAAATAATTAATGGGTATTGGCCAGAGTGGTGCAAGGCACTGATTTGCCCTAAAAGCGCTGAACCTCCCTACCTACTGTCTGGTATGCTGCTCCTGTGCTGGGGGCCACAGATCTCATAATGGCTTCCTCTGCTTCATTTCTCCAAGATCCCAAAGCCCATTGGGTATGGGATCCAGATGCAGTATGGCCTTAGGGGCCAAGTCCCGAAACCTGGACATCTGGTTACAAAACAAAGTGTCAGCCCTGGCACATGTCGAGCATAGAAGGCAACAAAAAGTGATGGCCCTTACAAGCCTCATCACCCGAGTGTTCTTAGAAGTGGTTCCTATCAAACCAAATATGGAGCATGGCGTTGGACAGAAGACCAGCCCAGAGCCACACTGCAACAACAATGGGGAAAAGCTCTAAGAAAGTCAGGTCCCGACAAATCCCTGTTTCTCCTCAATGTCATGGCCATTGCTGGGTGCACCACCGATCCCTAAAGATAACACCAAACCCGTGAGAGCCTGATGCATTGGGTCGCACCTGCAGCTGTGCTTCCAAAAGTACTTCCTGCCTCCAAAAGGAGATAGTGTTATGCTGATTTAGAAAGGAAGCCCAAACTTCCAGATCAGCCCTTATTTCAGGGGACGTACATATGTGATGGAGGGGACACTTGACCCCCTTCATGGCATCACAAAGGCGACTGATGAAGGCGTGACCTACGGCTATCACTCTGCATGCAAAGTTCAGGTGCCCAACTAATTCTTGCAGCTGGCAAAGTGTTAACTTATGTGCCTTGCAGGCCTGATTAATCAATTTACAAAGCATGTCCAATTTGTTCCTCGGGAGGCTACAACTCTGCAGTATGGAATCGAGCTGAATACCTAAAAAGGGCAATGTTGTAGCATGTCCCTTGGTCTTTTCACTGGCAAGTGGAACACCCATCTCAGAGGCCAGCAACTCAAATTCCATCATTTAGTCTTTATACTGCTCTGAATGCGCCACTCCCATGAAAAGAAAATGATCCAGATCATATGTGGAATTATTGGAGACATTGCGATGCCTCCAGGCCCACTCCAAGAAGGTGCTGAACTTCTCAAATACTGAGCAAGCTATGGAGCACCCCATGGGAAGGGCCTAGACAATGTAAAACTGTCCCTAGAAGGAAAAACCCAGGAGGTCAAAATCATCTGGATGTACAGGCAAAAGGTGAAAAACAGATTTGATATCGCATTTTCCCATCAGAGCTCCCCTTCCACAATGCCGAACAATATGTATGGCGCTGTCAAAGGAGGCATAATGTACTGTACATAATTAAGTTGGAATGAAATTATTAACCGATCCGCCTCACGGGTAGAACAAATTGTGAATAAAGTGGTATTCACCAGGGATCTTTTGGGGAACTATGCCTAAAGGGGAGACTCTGAGCAGAGGCAATGGGGGTGGGGGGTGGGGGGTGGACAAGGGCCCAAAAGATGGCCTGCGCTTACTTATTTATTTTCTCCCTGACCAAATCCTCCATTCCCAAAATGGAGGATTGGTTCCTGGAGAAAAAGGATGAGCATACACCCTGAAAAGGAATCCTAAACTCGTTAATAAAGCCATTAAACAATAAAAGGGTATTGTCCCACAGCGGATAGTTACGCAATAAAGAGACCAAAATTTCTATCTTAACTGGGTTGGGAGGCTTACGTCCTGGCTGCAGTTCTTTGGATCCCTGGATTCCTTTGTACTATGGGCATCCTGAAAATGGATGAGGGCCACCGCACATGGAGCACTCGTGTCGATATTTGCACTGGTTCCTGTTACAGACTCCTTGGGAGCTGAACTCTCAACAGAGCAGGTGGGGTTGAACCATCTGCCCGGCAGGGCCTCACTGCAGGGCCAGCCAGCTGAGATAAGATGTAATCACTGTCCACTCTATCACCCACACCGGGTCTGGCGGGGGTCATAAACTGAGCCAGAGCTCTGGCTCCTTGACATCCCACTTCAGCTCAGGATTAAAAGTCACTTTAAGGTGGAAGACCTGGTCATATGCCAACCAAGACAGCCCAAGATATCATACTGAAATATGATATCTAGATACTTGGTAAGAACCATCCCCTTATTATCATGCTTTTGCTGGACAACCTCCATAAAGATGATGAATCCTGCCAACCAATTCACCCATGCCCTTTCTACCTTATTTTTCTTAATCTGCTCTTGCTCCCTGACCCTATCCCTATCCCTATCCTTGTGCTCTTCTTCCCTGAACAACAAGGAAAATATATCTATATACTACTGTGCCACCACAGCCTCAAACACTAGGCCTAGACGAGCACACCCCTCTCAGGCTAAGCACCACCACTTAAACACCTGAGGGAAGGGTGAAAGATACACCACTTTTCCCTTATAGCAGAAGGAAAAGGTACTGAGGATTTGAAAAAGTTCTTCTGTGATTATATTGGCTGAAAGGTTTAATGTTATGTGTTTCTGAATTAAACTAATAGGGCAGGTTACAAAGCTAAGCTGACACGTGGTTTGTGGTAGCAAAAATAAAATAAAATGTTTATTGTTGTTTCCAGTTCTTTCAAAATAATTTAAAACCCTGCCTATTCTTAATACTTCTAATAATCTTAATAATAATCCTAAATCCTTGAAATATTCTATTTAATTTCTCTTCACACACTTCTGACAAGAACACACAACTAAACACATCTATCATCCACCTAACTACCCTTCACCCAACCAACACTCTAAACTAAACTAACTGCCAAAACACTCTCTCACATTATATTTACCCCTCCCCCTCCCTTTTCCAGCATCACCAGCTACACCCACTCAGTCCAACATTCCGCACTCTCCAAACACACTAATCCAGACATACCTAAGGAGACAGAAATGTGGGGTATCGCCACAGCTACCCTTTCCAGATTTTTTCTTTAGTGGCTGGTAGCAAAGGAAACCCAAAGAGGTTGGCACCGCCCCATTAGGCACCATGGAACCCTTTGCTGAGGCATAAGGATCAACTGCCGATGCATCCGGCTTGGGCATTACTTCTGATTGTGTTTGTATTGCTTGTGAAGCCATTGTAGGAGGCAGTACGCTCTGAGGGACCACCTCCACATGGGGTGGGTGGGTGGGTGGCGCCGCTGTAGATGTGCCAGTATCTGCAGTGACTGAAGTTGCCTGCCATACAGGCATGCACGCATCTAGGAGGGACTCCTGTTGTGAGCTGCAGGCCTCCTGAGAATCCTCATACTCTCTTGGCTGTAAAAATGGCCCAAGGAGGCATGCTCCACGGAGTAAATGGAGGCTATCATGGGAAACCTGCTGTTGATTGCGCACCATACTCACCCTGCACAGTGGTGGTCGGATTCACAGGTGTCACAGGATTAGCAGTTGGCGTTTCCTGCATTGGCTCGACTGTAGAGGCTGGCCCGGTGCCTTCAGACCCCGACCTTTGACCTGAATCAGACTTGGATCTCTGACCTGGAACAGCAATCTGTGTTAGATAATCTCCTCCACTCAGAAACCATGCCCACTCCGTAGGGGGACTGATTTAAACAAAATGGCCCCACAAGCCAAGCATGTGGTTGGGCCACAAACTGATCTATAGAAGTAGCACTGCGTGACGCAGCAAATTCTCTGTTTTCACTCAGCACCCTAGGACCACAGGCTAGGCCCAGCAGACGCCGCAACACCACATGGGGCATCGCTGAGCCTGGTGGAAATAAGGGGGAGCCGCCCCTGAGGGAGCCGCCGCTGAGGGCGCCAGCCCCAGTGGTAGCCACTCTAATGGGCCGATCCACCGCCGCTGAAACAGCGACTAAGAGCCACGCTGCCCAAAGTCCAGGACCTATGTGGTGCCTGAACACGACACTCCAAACTAAGAGGGGGGTTATACAACACCAAATCAGTGCTGGGCCTCCACTTCTTCTCAAACTGCTGAAGAGAGTGACGCTGGGAGCCGGGCTGCGCCGTTTCGGGTTCCCAGTGGTTGCTGCCACCACCAATCACTGCTGTCAACTGCCACCAAGCCACTGCTTTCGCTCGGGTTGCCGAGAAAAAAGATGCCCTGTGTTTGGGCAGGCCTGGCCTTCATAGCCTCTCCCCACCCTTGTCTCCAAAGATGCCTTAATTCTGCTCCTTCCCACTGGCAACGGCCGTTTCCCACCCAAGCCATTTCGGCTGGGCAGGTACCGGGTATACTATAAAGTTACTGCAATTCAAACAGTGATCTGCTAATAGATCCTGATCTTCCTTCTGCCTACACCTGCTTTATACTATCCCATATTGGGGGGGGGGTATTAAAAACAACATCCAGATACTGTAAAGTTAAGTTCATTTTCCTCTCTCAGACTTTATGAGAGGCAACAATAAGCTTCCATACAAAATAAAACCTACCATAAAAAATAAACTTTTTAAACATTCCAATAAAGCAGTGTGTGTGTGTGTGTGTGTGTGTGTGTGTGTGTGTGTGTGTGTATAACATCCTGTTTCCCCCCCCCAATGGTTGTGTACCCCCCAGTTCTCTCCTGTTTAAAAAACCCTTTTCGAAAGAAATGGAAGAGCTGATACGTTTATGCATAAAATATCCACGTGTATAATAAGGTCTGCCTTTCCCAAAGCTAAAGCATTAGACCATTTTAAACACCCAAACTCTGAATCTCAAAGGCTGATATGGCACATCTTGACCTGTTCCCTTAGAAGCAACAGGAGAAGACCTGTGAGCCATTTCCGCTTCAATTGTTGCTGCTTATTTAGAACATCTAAAAGAGCCCTCAGTGTGCAACTGCTCAACTTGGATTTATTATAGCAGACAAAAATACTATCAAGATTAATTACAAAAAAGGGACAACTAACGTGCCTTTTGGCAGAAATATCTCTGGGACCATTCCCACATCTAGAGCTTGACTGCACAGCTCTGAGCATGACCACCTACCCATAGTACATTTAAGCAGGTTTCTCAAAGGTATACTTACACTCAACAGGTTTGGCTAAATTTCTTATCCATGCCAAGGGAATAACTTTATTTTCAGGCCTACTACACCCTACATTATTTTTTAAAAATAATCTAACCTAATTTTATTATTTATTTAGGGATATTAAGCAAAAGCAATTTTGAGAATTTTTGTTATGAAGCAATATTGGTGGTTGTGCCTTTAAATTCTCAGCACTTCACCTAGGGAAGGTTTATATAGTGGTTAACCAGCTTGAGGTTGGACAACCATTTACGTTTTAACTTTCAATATCTAAAAATGATGCAGTGGCACAAAGAGGTCATGTTCATGAAAGTGACAGAAGAAATAAAGCTCAGACAGGATATTGCCTCTCTGCCCCCTGGTTGTCATAGTAATAGAGCCTCTGTACAATGTAGCTTTCCATAGTGACCTTGCTAGCTTAGTTACCTTCAACGTTCCGATAAAAAAAAAAAAGTTATACAAGATATAAATTCAGGATAAGTGCAAGTTCATGTCCATGAATACAAGTCTGTTACACACAAAAATGTGTTTTTGCTGGATGCTTCTCATCCTGCATTTCACTTTATTTGTACACCTATTTTAAAAGTAATTGGAAGTTTGAAATAGAAGCCCCAGGATGCAGGCTACAAAGAGCTTCCAGAACAAGAGGAATGGACATTGGGGGGAACTGTCTCAAAGCCAACGTAGAGAACGAGAGAGCAAGAGAGCAAGAGAGAGAGAGAGCACTTCTGGGGCCTGGAGTGAGGTGTGGGAAAATAAAACCAAGCTTAAGACAAATGCATCTTGGGTAAAACTTTATAAACATGACATGGTATTGAACAGAAATGGGTCAAGGCAAACCTATGAGACAGAGGGGGAATACTTCAGTCCCTAATGCTGGCTGTGGGGAAAACTACACATTTTACATGCATAAACACACACACACACACACACACACACACACACACACACACATATATATATATATATATATATACACAATGAAGGCCAGATTTCATTGTTCCCCCACTCCCCTGATTAAAAACAGCTTTGGGAGGACAGAACAAAGCGTTGAATCCAGCTTCCTTTCTGTCAGCAAGAGCATTCCCTGAGTGGAATTCTGCTCAAAAGGCTTCTACTCTTATAAAGGGGGAGGGGGCACGGCACAATAATCTTTGCCGATTCCCATCCCTCACATATGGCTGTGCCAGCTCCCTCATTGTACCGGAGGGATCCCCAACACCCTGAAGCAGTTTTTTGGGGGAAATAAAATACTGCAGTGACAGGAAGGAATCAACAAAAACTTCATCCTTCCCCATTCCACTAGTGGAAATGGTCTGCTGGAAAATAATCCATCCACAAATGGAAGGAGTTCTTCCGTCAGTGGAAGAAAGACCCTAAACCATGAGTGAAAGAGCAGGGAGAAAGCCAAGGTTGTGTTTCGCCTTTTCCCACCAGCCGATTTGTTTGAAATCATACATGCCCATATTGCTACTTCCTTTCCACCCCCCATTCCCAGGGCTTGAAATGCATGTTTATGAGGGTAAACACATATCTGGACCCACATGCAGTGGGGGAGGGCAAACAATGAGGGCAATTTGGAGTAGGAAGGCAAAGGAAGGAATATACTTTCCTCCTACTTCCCCAAATCACTCCCATCTCCCTCCATAACGGCCAATTTTGATACCTTATATTTTACATTATGTTATATTATTTATGTTTTCTAGCTAGAAACACAAGAATTGCCCATTAAAACCCTGAATAAAGAATTCACAATTTTTTTATCGTAAACCATCCAAGTTTTCACCTATGCACAACTGACAAAATCCATGAAAAACTGTTGAACTCATGAATCATATGGCGAGGACAGTCACTGTCTGCTCTCAAGGACTCTTTGTGCCCCAAAGAGAACAAGAGTAGATCTAGGCTGCCTCTCTTGCTATTGATTCCTTGTGCAAAATTGAATAGGGAGCTACAGAACAGTGTTTTCTGCCATGGTGCATTCATTCCAGATTCTGATTGGCCAACTCAAAGGGATGGGTTTGTGATGGCTGAGTGCAAAGAAGCTATGCATAGAATCAGGCTTTTGTATATTCAGAATTTTCATGCTTATTTACAGAAAAGCCGCGACTAGTAAACACTGTAAAACTAGGGGCGCTGGAGTGTTCTGCAGCTCAGTGATTATGAAAATGTGTTGAGTCGTGGTGTCCTGGCTTCCTCTAGCCTCTGCTTCAGGGGCCGTATTATGGGCTATGGGATTTTCCAGAGTCAAAGTGTTATGAATATACTTGAAAGGCAGTGAGGATGAGCACCTCAGTAACAATGGTTGACAGACCTTCTCAGAATTCTAGTAAAAACGATCAGCTCCTGGAATTCTAAGGTCTGCCCACCCCTGATCTACAGTGCCTGTTGGAAATCTTTTATAGTTGGGGTTCACAAGGGTCCATCAGGGTGAACAAAATCACCCTTCTTTTCATTTTTCATTTGTTTACTCGTGATTCCATTCCATTTTCTTCCCATTTCTTTAATCAGTGATTTTTCTTTCAATATGTATATGTTTGAGCATGATCCAGCATGATGAATGTTTGTGAGCTTTACATGCATTCTCTGTATATATGCCAACACTAGTATTGTGTGGGTGTTTTTTTTTAAAAAAAACACTGCAGTTTTTACACTGTATTACACTGTATAATCATAGATTTGAATAAGTAAACAACAACATAGTGTTCTACATGTAAAGAGCCAAGAACTGCATTACTGTATTCAGAAAGCCAATAGATCACCAAATTCCATTCACTAATTGGTTTGGGGGAGGTGTGGATTGAATTATTTTGACTCCCAATTTGCAAGGAATGTTCTTTTAAAAAATGTATTTTTAATATGGTGTTTTTTTATTCTTTTATCCTATTTCTTGTTCACCGCTCCAAAATCTTTTGCATGGGGAGTGGTATATAAGTATTGTAAGTAGATAAATAAGGATCAAGTTTCTAAAGTGTTCCAAAACCACACAGATAATATGCACTGAAAAGGGTGCTGCCTGTTCAAAATATCTTCTTCTATCACACCTGACCCAGGTTTTGCCCAAAATATACAAAAGGAATCAGTGGAAATTTCTGTTCCTGTTAACTTCATAAATGGTGAAGAAGGCAGAAAAGCAGAGCCAATTATTCCTGATGAATCTTTACTTAGTGTCAGTGACAAACTTCTGTACTGGCCTTCAGTATACAAGCATAACCTGACCTCACTTTTCAACTAAAATCAATAGCACACAGTATCAGGTTTTTTGCAAGATTGTTAAAGATGTGCCTAATAATTATTTCTTGTATTTCTAGTTCAGTCAAAACAAATTACTTTTTATTTGAATGAAATATGACCTTTGAATTTGGATCTGTGTGTGTGTGTGTGTGTGTAAAATATAATGTTGATGTTTAAAGAAAACTTAAAAGAAATCTTTAAAGATACTTCTTCATGTCTGAGAACTTATCTTTAGCAATATGAAGCATTTAAGAATCATTCCTTCCTTTTGAAATAAGCTAAGCAGGAAAAGATGAAGTACAAGTACTATGTGTTAACGCCAACAGTTTTATCTTGTTTAGAAGGTAACAGAAATAGCAGACGAAAGATAAGTTTAAGTCTGCAATCTACCTGACAGCTAATGTGACTCAGGGTTAAGTGTTTACATTCAGTGCATATTGCTAAACTCAAACTTGTGGGTTGATTGGTTGGTAAGTGAATGGATTGCCTCATACTTAATAGGCTGTGCTCTAAGCTTAAGTCACTATAGTGCTTATCTTTTTTTCAAGCATCAGCAATATTAAAGATTTCTCAAATAATGCTGCAGTGTCTGGAGTGATTAATTTTTCAGCAGTGTGTGTGCTGACATCTCGCCCACTGAGACGAAACAAGTAAAATGTGACATCAAGCACAGCTGCTGACTTCAAAATCCCTATGTATCAGGTGACACTAAGCTGTCTTCCCCACTGATAATAAACACCATTTACAGTGAAACTTCGTTTTAGTTAGCTTGGATAAAGTAAAATTCTCTTCAGGGAAAGATGATGAAAGCCAAAAGTTGTTGCTTTGCAAGGCACTTTGTGGATCTTTTTGGCAGGTCTACTGTGCAGCCATTCTGAGGAAAAAGTTATGTCTCTAGTGGATGGGTGTGATGGCTTATGAGAACATGTAAAACATTATTTTAGAAAAGAAAGAGGGTGCCCATCTCCCCCCTCGAGTTATATTAGGTTCTTATAAAGCTTAGATTGCATCCTACCACAGTTTCCTTCATACCTGCACTTGACTACCTTTTGATATATGAGATTAGCATCACATGTTAATTATACAGAGAGGATGCTTTAAGGATATACCTAAAATGTAAAAGATGAATGTTTTCCCCACATATGCACACACACACACACTCACAGAAATTTGGTGACCAATTCCCTATGAATGCAGTCACAGCTGCGAGCTGAGTGAACCCACCAAACATGGGGTCCAGAGCCAGAGGAAAATGCTCAAAGGAAAACCTGATGCAGGAGGAAAAGGGTCATGATGGAGCCAGTGAAAAGGGAAGTAAGGGTTAAAAGTGGAGAGTGAGCCAGAAGTGGATGGGGGTGGGGGCAGCATATTACAGGGAAAGGTCAGAGGCTGAGGAGTTGTAAAGAGTGCAAGTAGAATTTCCTGTTAGAGAGTGGTACAACTGGTGCTGAAATTATAGGATGGAGCTAGAGGCTGAGAGAACAAAGGCTGCAACAACTGCATGGTGACTGAGCATCCCATTGGAAGCAGCCACCACGCAATTGACAAAACAGCTCTGGACAGCTAAGAGCTTCTGAGGAAGGTGCAACTCAGAGCTTTGAAGGGCAGAATATGGGCATTGGGCCGGTGACATTAATCCAGGCCAGCTTCCTTGAGTTTTCCTGTATTTGTGTTAATTGAGCAAACCTAGGGTGACCATATGGAAAGGAGGACAAGACTCCTGTATCTTTAACAGCTGTACAGAAAAGGGCATTTCATCAGATGTAATTTTTATGCATGCAGCACCTGGCAAAATTCCTTCTTCGTTACACCAGTTAAAGCTGCAGGAGCCCTGCCCTCTCTACTAGAGTTACCAGATGCAAAAGAGGGCAGGACTCCTGCAGCTTTAACTGGTGTAACGAAGAGGGAATTTCACCAGGTGCTACATGCATACAAATGACGCCTGCTGAAATTCCCTTTTCAACACAACTGTTAAAGATACAGGATATGGTCAACCTAAACAAACCTCTAAGTTGCTGAACCATACCCCTATCTCCTTGCATTCATTAGTAGATGGACCTGGCTGAAGGATATGGAGCCCTATGATGTCAAACTGTGCTCTCCAAACCCAGATGCTCAAACAGATGCTCACAGAGGAAATCTGTAAGCTGACAGTACTTTTATTTAGACTGTTCTTCTATAGGCCATTCATGTTATTTATAGATGTTGGCTATGTAAAGGTAGACAGATATCACAAAAGGAGAATTTAGCAAATATACAATTTAGGGTATTTCTGCGATGTGGACATTTTCTACTTTGGCATGGAATTTTAGCCTTCTCTCACTGAGAAGGCAGAGTTATTTCTTCTGTGAAAAGAGCCCTTCTTTCCCCCAGAAGTCAAGTTTTTACCTTTTACCTTCCCCTCTCAATAACGTGGGATTTAGGCCTTAGGCATGGTGAAAATGACACTCCAGACAACCAGTTGTTAACAATCACTATTTACTAGGTTATATAATATAAGGCAAAATCATATAAACTTAAAGCATTTTACTCAAATAGAGCTGTAAACTTTCAAAAGGCATTTACAATGAAAATCAAAGATATAAAACTGCAGTTTCCTCTAGCCTAACTACACTTTCACCTGTAAGTTGGGCCTAGAGTCTCTTCCAGCCTTCTCCTGGCTGTTCTCTTTCAGAGCTTTTTCTTTTCCAGAGCCTCTGTCAGTGTCTCTCTCTCACACTGGCACTCTGTAGCTCCCACTGTACTATACAGTTAACTCCACTTCTTTATATACCCTGACACAGAAACTGAAACATACAATCAGGTGACTTAAAACTGGGGAAATGAAACTTAATTAATTTAGGAGGAAAATGAAATTTAGGAATGCCCCCCTCCCATCAGATGCTTCTCAGGTCTTCAGGCTTAAACTAAACCCAAGCCCGTGTAGGCCTCAAACCTTCACACCTCTCATTACTAAGTAGAATATCAACAATTAAAATGATGATAATTCCTAAATTCACTTATCTATTTTATGTTCTACCAGTAGAAATTCCAATACAACAACTTAAGATCTTGCAAACCAAAACTGAAAAAAATATCTTCTTACTCCAAAACTGTTAAGAAAGAGGCCATTAGCTAAGGGCAGGGGGAGTTCCTAATCTTAAACTTTATTATGAAGCATATTACCTTAGACACCTCTTATCTTTTATGAATAACTCACAAGAAAAGCAATGGGTACAGATTGAAAAATCTTTCTTTAAACAGCCAGTTCCACAGATTATACTTTTTATTAAAAAAAGATATCAGAAATGCCTTGAAAAACCAAAATGCACTTCTTAAAGCACCATTGAAGATATGGAAATACAGGGAGGGCCTCATGACTGGAATTTCACTGATGATACATCCCCAATTTCAAAGGAATGACAGACCCGTAAATTAAAAAAAATAACATTAAAAGAAGCAAATTTATTGAGATTAGGAGATGATTACAAAAACATACAACCTTTTCCACAAAATGTGTAGAGAGCCAAACTAAGGAATACAGATATAACCTGTATTCTCTGGTATTAATCAGATTAACACATTTATAAGAAAATCAATAATATTACAACAGGGAACCAGAAACCTAACACAATTTAGAACAATATTGATAAACATGGACAAAAAAGAAAAGGATTGATATCAAGACTATATACATTACTAATCTCAAAAGATATGGGATCACACCAAAGTCTATGTAAGATTTGATAAACATATTAGAATTTACAAATAGAAGAAGCACAATGGTCTGCTATATGGGGTAAATTTCCATATAAGGCCTCCTCAGCACGCTGTAAAGAGACCTCCATAAAGTTGATACAAAAGTGGTATCTAACACCAGTACGGCTAGCCCGCATGGATAATAGCTCATCACCACTCTGTTGGCGAAAGTGTGGATTGATTGGTTGGTACATTTCAACATATGTGGTAGAAATGTGCAGGAGTTACTAACTTCTGGAAATACGTCTTTCATGAAATTTCCCCTCCCTGTTGTTCCCCGCCTGGATCCGTTGGGAGAGGCGGGTGATAAATAAATATATTATTATTATTATTATTATTATTCTAATATAATTGGAGCAGAAGTTAATGTGACCCCGGAATTAGTCCTTTTGCACATATTTAAAGATACCAATGAACTTTTACTAAGAAAGACTATAATATGATTTTTGCTGATAGCAGCCAAATTATTAATAGCCAGATGCTGGAAAAATGCAACAGGATTGATGATACAAAAATGGTACAATATAGTATGGTAGCTTGCATTATCAGAAAAACTAACACAAAAAAATAAGATTGTTGAGGAGACAGAAAAAAGGGAAACATTTACTGTTGATTGGTGGGACTTTATTAAATGCACAATCAAGATGATGCAACAATACAAGCCCAGCTGCCTTTCAAAACTTGAGGTTACAATGAATAAGAATAAAGAAGTATATTGATAACAAATTGAAATTACCTGCATGAGCAAAAATATATATTTTATATATTTCTGTATTCTTGCTGAAATTGAAAACATCATAACGAAATGTATTATATTATGTATGGTATAGTATACTTACCCATGAAGTTGTGTTACAATTGTTTGTAAAGTTGTTTTACTATTGAAAATCAATAAAAAGGTGGTGTTGTTTTTTAAAAAGATGCGTATGTAGAGCAACATAGGCATTTGAAAAGATGGTGGCCATCTTGTTTGCGCTGATTTAATCAAGAACATCAATTGGAGTCAAGATTGTAGATACTTATCTAGAGAATGCTTTCAGTAATCATATAAGGCAGTTGTATAATGCTCACACAGTTCATTATGTGTCAGCACTTTTTCTGGTCTTTTGCTTTGTTGGTTTAGGACTTCAAGTGTAATTTAATTTTCTGAATGCAGCATCCCAAATGTTATTTTGGCTGCAAAAATACCATTGGATTGCACCATCTAGAACGTATTTAAAAATCAACTATGAACTGTTGCCTAGAGTCTGTGATGGTATCATCGTGTGCCACTTAAATTGCCTTGTTCTATGATGAGACCTAACTTCCTACGTGGATGAGAAAGCACTATCAATATAAATCTCCTTTGCCAACTTCCATGCATCTTCAGAATATTTTAAAAACTCACATCTGTATGATTATGATATTGTTCCAGAAATATCAAAATCAATCACTTGGAAACTCCTGCTTTTGACATATATTTGAAATAGTATGTTATGCCACAAAGTCAAACTGTACAGAACTTTGAAGTTGTGTATATTTCTGGTGATTCGATATCTCTACTTTTGTTTTGGCACAAGCTATTAGCTTTCAAAGCACCATCTTGCATAACTGCAGTTATGCTCTCTTATTTTTTCTTCGCCAATGTGGGATAGGTCTCACTTGATGTTACCATTGTGTAGCGCTCAGTGGTTTCAGAGGAAAATGGGATGTTTCAAATGTCAGATTACAACTTGTCATCATTGAGTGAATGCCAAGAAAAAGTCATTGATGCTTTGAATAAAACAACAACAACAACAACAACAACACTTATGGATTTAATACCTGCTCCCATTTCTCTACTCCAATTTTCTTCCTGTTTTATAAAAAAATCAAAGAAAGCCATGCTAGTCCATAAGGGGGGGGGGGGAATCCAAAAACCACAGTTGGGCAATGCTTTTATTAGGACCATCCAAATTTCCTCAAAAATATGCAAGCATTTGAATTTTCCCAGACTCGTCATCAGGCTAGATGGTACATAAAGAAGGGGATGGGGAAAGAAACAGAAAAATCCAAACTTTACCAAGATGTAGGGGAGGGATGAGATTTGTCTAAACTGTACACATATTTTACCTTGGTTCTCTTCCTGTTACAATATTCACCATTAAAATTATTTCTTCATTATGATTAACAGTCTAAAATGACAGAGTAATATTCTTGCAGACCTCTGGAGTCTGGAATCATGATTCTTAAGTATGGGTTCAATCTTTTCCATCAACTCCACAATTTTAAGGAAGTTTCATTTGTTACTGTGAGTCCTTGTATATACATATCTAGTAATGCACATGTCA
The DNA here is from genome assembly GCA_029215795.1 of Anniella stebbinsi. Lineage (NCBI taxonomy): Eukaryota > Metazoa > Chordata > Lepidosauria > Squamata > Anniellidae > Anniella > Anniella stebbinsi. The sequence continues at coordinate 137,699,283 of JARDYH010000005.1, read as the reverse complement.
AGCACAGAGGCAGGAAATCTGATGCCGTCCAGAATGTTTTGGACTAAGATTTCTATAATTCCTTGCCATTGACCATGCTGCCTGGGGCTGATGGGAGTTGTAGATTAAAAACCTCTGGAGAGTACCAGGTTGCATTACAGTGCACAGCTGTAGGGATTGAGATGACCAAGGGGCACAATTAATAAGACTAATAGTCCAGAGTTTAGAATAATCAAATATGCAATTTATTACAAATATAATGTATACAAACATAGACAACAGTCAAATAGGACCCGCAGCTATTGTTTAAGTCTAAAGGAAAGCTGGGGGTGGAAAGGCTGAGAGAGACGGAGGGTGGGATCTGATTCCAGTTAAGGAGAGGGGTGGGTGAAAGACCTCAGGTTGATGCATGGTTATCCCAGTGGGTTTGGTGAATGGAACCTTGAGTAGAAACAGTGCTTCAGAAGGTGGCAGATTTTCCTGTGTTCTAATTTTTTAAGAGAGGCTGGATGGTCACCTATTTGGAATACTTTAGTAGTAGATTCCTTGCATCAGCAGAGGGTTCGACTAGATGATCTTGCGGTCTTTTCCAGATTTATGATTTTTTATGGGCACTTCTTATTGTACTTTTTTTTTAGAGGACTAGAACCATCATTTTCTATCATTGTACATAGTATTCTTTTCATAAATTGAGATTATGTATCTTAAATCATGTACAAAGTAATGATGTAATTCAATACTAAAATAGCCGAATCATGCAGATTGAGATCCACCACCTTTCTTTATCTAGCTATAAGAAATGAAAGGGAAAGACAGCAGCATTCAACTTTTGCTGCCATTTTAAGATATGATTTTTTAGCTAACCTCTTGGTCTGCTTTTTTTTTAGGGTCAAAGCACCACATCAATAGCTGTAGATTCAGTAAACCCAGCGTCTAATTGTTCTGCAAACAGTGCTGGATTTTTGCTGGCCTGCATATTATTTGAAGTGTTTGTTGTTTGGGTTCAGTCTTTGAAGTTCTTTGCCTACAGTGCTTTGATCTATTCCTTGTAGTTTGCAGTAATGAAAGTTATGCTTTATCTCATAGTTGGGTGTATGATCGGCCTTGATGTTTTGTAGAAAGTCAAAGTAAATGACGGCGATCTCGGATCCCGGTGCTATAGCCGAAGGGGGCCTGTAGAGGTCTTATCTTTCCTAAAAAGGTATTCAAGACATTATCTTCCTGAGTTTTTAGCTTTCCTTTCTTTAGCCCTTTTACTTCTAGCCCATTTAATAGTACAGTAGGTATTTTATCCATTGTAGATTTCTCCTAACACTCAGATTTCAGATGCAACTCCCATAATTGCATCAAGAGGCAGAGGAACAAGAATTATTTCTGTCATTACTACAGTTTTCAAGAAAATATACTTTAAAGATTTCCTAGCAACAGCTGAGACTGAAAATGTCTTCCATTTGGATGATATGATTATAATGTCACTGTTCTGTTTCTCCAGTTATTGCTGATCAGTCCTCAACTATTGTGCTATATTTCCTTTCTCTTTCTTGCCATTATTGAGACCTCTTTTGTCACCTGTCAGGTCCCCAAATCCTCAAGCCTCCAAGGTGAGAAATTTGCAGACTTCTGGGTGTGTGGAAGTTGGCGACAGCTCTTTCAGTTATTGTTATTTCAGTGGACTCTCCCTGTATTTCTCCTGTTTTTCTTGTTCAATCTGTTTTTGGTTTGTAGGCCGCAGACATCTTGCCTTGACATAGCAGCAGTGATGCAGCTAGGATTGGACTTTAGGGCCAAAGTCCAGGGCCTTTACAGTCCTCCCCTTCCCCCAAATTACCACCCAGAGAGAGGCAGGTGGTAAGGACATCAGGGTAGCAGGAGCAAGCTCCAGTTTATTCCTGTAGTCATGATGGTGCTATGATTTAAGTGAACTTAAAATACAAAACTGCAATTGCTATTTTTTTTAAAAAAAAATCAGGGTAGGCAAACATTGTAACATATGAGGAATGTAGTAGCAGTTGTATAGAATAGAATAGTGGAGAAATGTTAGGTGTGTTCTTCACAACGGAAGTAATATACAAGGCTGTTTAAAGGGGCTCCCCATAAGTCCATGAAGTCCAGTGTCTAGAATTATCTAGATGCCCATCACAACTTTTAAGGATGAGGCGTTTGCAGCCATTATTTGGTTGGTAGATGGAGGGCATTACAGCCAACATCTTAATTTCCCCAGAATGCCTGTTGAGGCCCAGAGGCATTGTGATGAAATTGAGATGGTGGTTGCAGCTACCTCATATGTCATTTCTCTTTGGACACCATGATATTTTTTTTAAAGTTGAGAATTTGAGGGGGGAAGCTCGTATCAGCAGTAATGAGCCCTCTGGGGCACATAGAACCTATAATTTGCCCTGGCATGCTGAGTACTGATGCCAGACCTGTGTCTGAGATATTAATCACTGAGGAAAATACAAATAGAACCCCCCCTAAATGATGGTGAAATGTGCCTTTATGTGTAGTTGTTCTGAAGGAAACTGATATCCTACTGAGCAACCATAGCTTATGTCTCCTTATGACATCAGATAGTAATGCACATGAAAATATGAAAAACTCTTTTCTCAGAACCCTATATCATTACATTATTCTACTGCAAGCACTTTGGAACATCCAGAGGTAGGAACTGACACAATGTGTACAGATAATTTGAGGCCACTGAATTTCCCAAGAGAAATGTGATGTGGGACCTCTTCAGTCATTGGAGAGCCATGCTGATGGTCCATGCTTAACCATATTCTCCTTCCTCTAAGGTCCTATATGATCACTTAATGTGCACATACCCATGCTGTGTCCCCACCCTTGAGTATTCAAGGAGATTCCCATACTTCTGGCTTCACCTTCAGGGGAAGAAGGTTAGTCCATTTTTATTGGGTTTGAACCTAAAATCCCAAAGTGAAAGGAAGCTTGTGGAACAGGACTTTTTTGCCAATGTCTCCAGACTGCAGACCTTTGTGTGTCTTGAAAATCCACCCCTGGGGATCCTCCAGGGTATGAGATGGATATAGTGGCTTCCAGGTGAGGTGGGATTGGTCAAACCATATGGAGGCACTTTGCATGAGGCTCAGGAGTATTGTTTTAGGTAGCAGAGGGGATGCAGTGAAAGTCCCCTCCCATGAACTTACATCTGCCCATGATTCTTCTCAGGAACAAATTCATATTCCCTTTTTAAGAGTTCAGAGTTCTTCATATTCTTTTAGTAATCCTTCCCAACAAACCTGTGTGTTTGATCAGTATTTCAGATCGCCAACCAGTAATTTCAGTTCTGTATGGCATGTTGAAAGTGGTTTCTTTTAAAACGCAAAGTTAATTTCTTTTCAAAATCCTTGAAAATACAGAAACATATTGTACCTTTTGAATAGTAGACATTATCTATGAGAGCAGAAAAGTAGTCGTTATCTACTCAATGATTTCAAGATCAGTGTATTGTGTTAAAAGATTGCCTTCATTTCATTTGATGCAAAAAGTGAAGGCGGTGTGACTATGTTTTTGTACATATTTTAAGTCTAATAATGGAATACTGTAAATCAGTATTATAAGCAGGCTTCCTCTTTAGAAGACACTTTAGACATATCTCTGAAAAGCACATATTGTTAATGTTAACAAAATGACTGCCCTTAAAATACAGTCTTACTATACTGTTTCATTGTTCTACAGGTGGTTATTTAAGACAATCAATTTACAAAGAACAATTCTTTTTTCATGCTGTTAAGGCAAATTGGGATGTAATTAGATTTATATACTGAATAATCTCATTTGCATATCCAATTAATTCTTCCTGTTTTAATTTGCTAAGGTTGAATTCACATTAGTGGTAAAAATAACATTTAAGTTATCAAAGACTCAAGTTACATTTTCCTGTAATTCATTCAAGATGTCTCATTAGAAGTTGCTCCTGAGTATTCTTTTCCCCCCCTTTCTTTTTAAATCGGGAAAGCTATTACACACTAAACAGGGTTCTCTATTATTAAAAATCACACACACACACACAGACGATGAAAGGTCTCATTTAATCTGACCCAAACTAATGTATCATGAATTATGTTATTTAAACCAGGATACTTAACGTAATTGTAGTTCAGGTGTATGCTATGGCTCATTGCATTTAACAAATACTATGCTCGGATTGTCCCTAATGTGCTACTTCTTGTGCCCCGCCCCTTCTTCCACAGAGGAAGAAGCTCTTATCTCCGATCAGCAGCAGATTAGAAAAAAGTACTTATGCCTGCTAAGCACTATAAAGGGAGTCATTTTCAGTGCTAAGCAGGGGGAAAGCACCTATCTCTGTTTAGAGTTAAGAGCATTCACCTCTATAACCTCCAAGAAGATGCCTGGCAGGGTGGGGAACTCCTGTAGTCAGGCTCACAAACCAGAAGTTCCTCATCCCTGGATTAGTTGGATATATCGTTTAATCTAAAAAAAGAAAATGAATACCAAAAATAAAGCTATCCAAAATGATATCCCCCAGGCAAGATACAGGTAAAATACAGAAGCATTGAATGTAGGATGACCTGAATACAGTATACAAGTGGTATAAGAGCTATTTCAAAAGGGCTGATGAATGTGTGGTGGGTGCATTTGAGAGATGCTATCACTGTCACATTGCATAACTGGATACCATTGTATCAAATGACTCTGCTTCAGTCTGTTCTTTGGAGTGTTTGAGCTAATGTGTTTTCTGACAGGGCTATAGGTCACACTTGGATACCAAAGTTCGACAGTGAGTTCTTCAGAGACTTTCCACCTTTTGACTATTTTCAGTAGATCTGCCACTAATAAGAATATGACAGGCAGGTCCTTATGTAGACTGTCAGGTAATAATTGTAGAACTAGCATTCCGGCAACTCCAATAGGGTCGCAGCTACCTGGTGGTTAAACATGGCCCCTTCCTTCACCTATACCTCCACAACTCCAGTGTGTATAAATCAATTCCAGATTTGTCCAGGCCGTGGGTCAAATTTACCAGTATTGCTGCTGGTACAATTTAAAATTGTGCTATTTCAAAAGGTGAATAATTAATTAAGCAATGTTGAATCAGTTTGAAATATTTTCTGAGACAACCTGCAGGCTACTAATTAGCAGTTCAGCCAAAATAGCAATTCAGTTAACACCATTAGTTGCATAGAAAAAAATGATTAAAATAGCTGTGATTTCTTCCCTTTACCATTGTTTTTGTAAGTACCCTTGGTACAGTATAGCTGTAAAACAGCATCATAAAAATAACTGCAAAAATATATAACTGTCAACCGTTGTTGTGTCTTCTACAACCATCTTGTCTTATTTGTAATAAAACTGATGTCTCTCCGAAAGCCAACCTATCAATGTTCTTTTTAGGTCATAAGAAATGCCTTATTTGTGCTATAGTCAAAGAACATTAAATACAAACATGGAAGAAATTGATGACAGATATAAATAGCAAAAAATAATTTCAGGGAACTGTTGTTGTTTACATGGGCTGGGAAGAGTATTGCTACTAGAGGAGTATTGCTACTAAGCTAAGTAATAAAAAAATAAATTACAGTAATGGAGCCAACAGGTTGTATTAGCTGTTGATGAGGATTAAGGGTGTGTATAATATAGGTTAAAACTACAAAGTAGTTGACTAAAGGAGAAACACAGCTTTAAAATTCTATGGGTAGGGAAGAGCATAAACATTCTTATGTGCCAAAAAAAAAGTAAGCAAAAATGACCTCTAGTTCTGAAGCACTTATTGAAAACCTATTTTAAATTGAATACACAAGCCCAGATAATACACACTGTTTGATAAGAAACATTAGAGAAATCCATAACATAAGGCTTTTTATTATAGGTTTACAACATCAATCTTTCCAGTGGGTAATGGAACTTGTAAATATACTCTTATGTAGGAGTCTCCTTGCAGGCTTTTTATTCATGCTGAAGTAAGCACAGCAAACTTATTTGCTGTCAGGGTACATTGAATTTAAGATTGGTATTTATTTTGGTTATAAAGAGGTTTTGCTTTTGTGACTGAGAACTTGGATCAGCTGCATAAAGGGGGGGACAACAACTGTGGGGAATACAGACAGTAAATTAGTTTTCTGATGGTACTTTCATATATCATTAAATCTGCTCAACACAGACCAGTGTTGTGAACTGTTGGCTAGATAAGTCCCAGCCATGATTGGGCGTGGTCAGGTATAGACAGTTGCAGAAATGTCAATCACTGCTTCCATTCCTGGCTATGTAGCAAATCTATTACCAATCAAAGAGCAGGGTGTCCAGATCACCCGGGGTTTCCTGGTCCTAACCGGGAAACCTAGGCCGATCCGGGCCAACCGGGGGGCGGCGGGGGAAAACCGGGATGGCGGGGGGTCACACGGCAGTGGCAGCGAACGGCGGTAGACCTGGCGTCGGTGGCGTCGGAGGAGCCCGGGAAGCGGGCACCCCAGCAGGTAAGTGTCCCCCTCGCGCCTCGCGCTTCTTACCTGCAGGGGCGTCCGCTTCCCTCCAGAGCGCGAGGCATGAGGGGGGCACTTACCTGCTGGGGTGCCCGCTTCCCGGGCTCCTCCGCCACCGCCGGGCTCCTCCGCCGCCGGGTCCTCCGCCGCCGGGTCCTCCACCACCGCCAGGTCCTTCGCCGTGAGGCCAGAGGCCGCACGGAAGAGACGGGAGAGGGCCGATTACATCACTTCCGGATCCGGCCCCGTGCGGAAGAGACGGGAGAGGGCCGGATCCGGAAGTGATGTAATCGGCCCTCTCCCGCCTCTTCCGCGCGGCCTCTGGCTTTACGAGCCCCGCAGCTGCGGCGAAGGACCTGGCGGTGGTGGAGGAAGACCCGGGGGCGGCGGGGGACCTGGGGGCAGCGGCTGACCTGGCTGGGGCGGCAGCGGAGGACCCGGCGCGGGCGGCGGAGGAAGAGAACCCGGTAGGTCCAGGCTGGTGTTTTTTGGGGGGTCACCCTAGCAATAGATTTCTTTTCACTAGAGTAGCATTGCAAAACTGATCTTCCTATTTCCCACTAAAGCAGTGAGATTTAAGTTAGTCCTGTTCTGTTGGTTTTAACAGGGCATGAAGCACAATCCTAAACATATTTACTCAGAAGTAAAAGCCCATTCAGTTCAATGGGTCTTACTCCCTGCCTAATGGGCTTTGGATTTCTGGTTAGAGAGTGTACGTATCTGAGATGTTTTAAGAAAGTGTGCCACCAAATTCATTGTAATCCTTAACTTACAATACGTAGAAACCCATTATTTTAATTGTAATAAAAATTGCTGAAGCATGACAGATTTTGATTACCTGCTGTGATTATATATATAGTTAACTGAAATGGGTGTTTCTTTTTATTTTTCATTCAGTAATCATTTTCTTAGCTTCCATTATTTGTAATTTAAAAGTGCAGAGAAAACCCCAGTTTTTTTCCCTCCAAGATGTGTTGTTGTTGAATTGTCGTGTTCACCTGGTAAACACATTAGAGAGGCATAAACATTAAGTCCAGATACATAAGTGTATTAAGATTCCCTTGTTTTATTTCCATGTTAATGTTTCCCCCCTGTGCTAATCCTACTCAAATACATCAAAGGACAACATTTATTACTCTCCATTGAAATTCAAGTCCATGACTTCTCCTGAGAAATCCAAGACCTGCTGATTTACCTCCAAGTATACATTATTTAACTGCCACTTTACTTCACTAGGACCACATCCACCATATGTAAAAAAAAAACCCCAGCAACAAACATATTTCTCACAATTGCAATGAAAGTAGCATTGCTATTTTAAAACAATAGGTCTCTTTTATTGGAATTTATTTCATAAAACAAACATGTCAACTCCTTTTCATGGGATCTATTAACATGCCTCCCGCCTTAAAATATGAGCTGGTCTCTATCTGTGCATTGGTTTTATTTACCAGCGTGCATATCTTTTGAGCATTTCCCAAGTTAACATCCCTTGCCATAACATCAAAACAAGCATCTCCTCAAGGGAACAACTAGCTACACTTCATCTCCTGAGATACAATTATTTTGTGTTTATCCTTAATGCCCCAGGGGTGCGATGATGCAGGAGCTTTCTCTGTTCAGCCAAACAAAATCACCTCTTTGCTTGTTAGTGCTGTACATACTAATTCATGCAAGCTTGCATCACACCTTGATAACAGTTAGCTAGCTACGCTGAACAAAATTCGACTTTGAAATTAATTTGAGTAAAAAGGCCTTCAAAAATTGGTATGCAGCTGTAGTTGTACATGCTAGGTAAGGTAGAGGTACAAATGTGCAAGTTGAATTAAAATATTAGAACTTCCATCTTTAGAGTTCAGACTGAGAGGGACCCATAACCTACCTCTTGTGTCAGTCCTATTTCCAGTCTCTAATAAAGTAATATTGTTTGTGTGTCAGGTGTGGCAATGTCATCCCTCCATCTCTACTGCCCATCCACCCCATCTGCCAGCTATCTACATGTCAGGTTCTTCTGAGTTTAAAAATAAATGTCTATGGAAAGATGAGAAAGGGTACTGCCTCCATTTTTAACCTTCTCTACTTGTTGCAATGTGCCATTGGACATTGCACATGAATGTGAAACATCAGGAATGCTGTGCTCACTCTTAGGTACACTTATTAATAAGCCCTAGTTTGTGTGTGCATGTGTATGTGTGCTTATCACCAACCAGAGGGTTGTGACTGCTTAAAGGTTCTTACCAGCAGCACCTTTCCCAAGTTTTCAGGCAGAGAGAGGGAGAGATGTCCCATGCTGCTATCTGAGGTCTGCTTTTAAGGATATGTTAATGATTGAACCTGTCAGCTTCTGCATGCAGTGCATGAGCTCTCCCGCTGAGTATGACTCCACACTTACATTAAAGACTAATGGATTTGTTGTGCCATTCATACAACGCTTGCTCCGAACAAGTGTTTCTAAAAACATTCAAATCCAAATATAATTTATTACGGTCATAGACCAGCAGATTCTAAAAACATCTACACATAAGTACTCTACGCTTAGGAAAAGAGCCCTCCCTGGGGGGAATTTAGCTCAAGTGTACTAGGAGAACTGTTTCCCATTGTGATCATGGCTCTGTTCTGCTGGAGGACAGACTGCTGACCCAGAATCGAGCATAATAATGAAACCCACAAAGGAGCCTAGCATTGGTAACATTTGGAGTGTTCAATCTAGATAGCTGAGTGTCCACATAAGGTACTGCAAGAACAATAAAAAAGACACAGACTTTTATTGAGGCAGTGTAACAAAGTGGCAATTCAATAGTTAATTGTGAAGGCTATCTCAAGAAGGGGAGGAGAGAAGGAAGTAAGAAGTGATGTTTCATTTCGACTGTGGTGGTGGGTTGCTTTTGTTACATAGAACAAAGAAAGAGGTTGAAAATAGGAATTGAAGAGCTGGCAGAAGAGAGGCAGAGAGAAAATAAAGTTACTTGTCCTTTTATGGTATGTCTGGAACATAGGGTAGGTGACCAGATAAAATCCAGGTCAGGGCTCATGTAACTTTAACAGTTGTAGAGAAAAGGGAATTTCAGCCAGTGTCATTTGTATGCAATTAGTTCCTGGTGATATTCCCTCTTCATCACAACAATTCATCACAACATGCACTATACTAGAGTGACCATATACAAAAGAAGGCAGGGCCCCTGCAACTTTAACTGTTGTGATGAAGAGGGAATTTCACCAGGAACTAATTGCATACAAATGACACTGGCTGAAATTCCCTTTTCTCTACAACTGTTAAAGTTACATGAGCCCTGACCTGGATTTTATCTGGTCACCCTAACATAGGGAGAGGATAGTGAGGACCAGAATAGCAGAAGCTCACATTTTGTTGGGCAATACTAACATAGGAGGTTTGTCAGGCTTGCAGAAGACTCAGGGAACTTCTGATGATCCAAACCAATTATACTTTGGGCGGCTGAAGGGCTTACAAAAGAATTAAGTCTTGGAAGGACATATCTATGATTCTATGATATCCAGGAGAACAAAATAACAATTGCCTTTTTTCTATTTAATAAAGAAGCTGTCTAGGTTGCAGTGGGATTTACAGTATTTTTTGGTATGGTACTCTTTACTTCTCCAGTCTCTTAGTGGCCAGTTCAATAGGGCAGTACAGTGAAGTTCTGACTACATTAGGACCAAAGGAGAGCTTGGCATGTACAATCTCAGAAATCCTCATACTAGCTGAATAGCAAGTGAGGGCTACAAACTTGATTTTCCTTGGTTAGTTATACTTCTGCCAGCTCATTCTCCCATGAAACATACACACATGGGACATCGGGGGGGGGGAACTATTTTGCAAGGTATCGTTATTTCAATCAATCAATCATTCTTGTTATGGTCCATGACTCATCCATTACCAGAGATTGGGAACACCCAATCTCTGGTAGGCAGAACACTTTGTTGTATTAACTTGGCTACCCTCTTGGAATAAGATCAGATTGTCAGGATTTATTTGGAAAATATGCACAAATAATATATACAGATATTCTACATTCAAAGCTGTAATGTCAATGTAAAAACTTTAGAATACTATGTATGTGATAAATGTGCAAACAGCTCATCTCAAACGTTCTTGAAGAGTGTAACTCTTAGAATAAAAGAGACAGGCAGACAGATAAAGGGCAGGATTTACCCAGACGGTGGGTTTGGATTGAACTGCCTTATTCTGCTGATGAATTCATAAAACATATGTTACAGGAGCATTACATTTACAGATACTCCCCTCTGTTTGTTGCAAAAGCATGCAAATGAAAGGATGCATGCTATTGTATACCAAAGAAAATATTAATGTTGTAGTTAGTCTTAAACTAAAGAAAAGAAAAAAATGATAAATGGTTCATAGAAAGGCTTTAGTTATATGGAGCTGCTGATGTCAAGTGGTACTCATAAACTAAAACTGGTTGTACTGGTTTTATCTGCTTTTAATCAGTTTTTGTATTTTGTGTTTGGTGTTGTTCCCCGCCTCGATCCGTTGGGAGAGGCGGGTGATAAATAAATATATTATTATTATATTATTAAAAGAATACAGGAATGAGTCATCGGAAGATAGGTGGCTTTAAGAGCAGAGCTAATCTATAGGAAGTCTATGGAGAGTTTTTGTTAGTCAAGTCAATAATTTTAGAGATGGATTTAGAGATGAATAATAATAATAATAATAACAATTTATTTCTTACCCGCCTCTCCGTCTAGATCGAGGCGGGGAACAACAACATGACAAAATACATAAAACTGATTAAAACATGACACATATTATTAAAACTGCATAAAAAATCCTAAAATATCCTAAAAACATCCTTAAAACATTCTAAAATTCAACTGGATATGCCTGCCGGAAGAGAACAGTCTTTATAGCTTTCTTAAATTCTAAAAGACTGTTAAGTTGACGAGTCTCCTCCGGCAGGTCATTCCACAGTCTGGGAGCGGCAGAAGAGAAGGTCCTCTGGGTAACGGTTGTCAGCCTAGTCTTGGCCGACTGCAGTAAGTTCTTCCCAGAGGACCTGAGCGTGTGGGGCGGATTGTATGGGAGAAGGTGATCCCGCAGGTAACCTGGACCCAAACCATGTAGGGCTTTAAAGGTAATAACCAACACTTTATACTTCGCCTGGAAACTAATTGGCAGCCAGTGGAGCGATTTTAAAGCTCCACTGTTCTCATGTCATGACAGCCCACCATAGGTTAATTTACCCGCAGGGGTTGTTACTTTGTGCTGGACACCAGTGGATGCCATTTGCTTGCCATGGTGTGTTGTCTTATGTGAACTCAGGTGGCAGGGTTAGTTTGAGGGTTGTCTGACACTAAAACAACTCCTGCTGACTGGATTCGCATGCCACGCCAAGCTGGGCGCTTGTGGGTACCCAGCACAACATGATAACCCCCATAGGTAAATTAAGCCACAGTGTTCTTTCATGTCATGCAAACCAGGTCAGTGTGTTACAGATGGCTAATGCTTAGCTTAATGCCTAAAACATCCCTTGGTTTGGAGTGGTTTCTTAACCATGCCAACACCGCCCCCCCTCACCACATTCAGACAACAACAAACTATGAGCACCCATTAGGCTCCCGGCATCTGCTGTAAACCACGTGTGTATGATCATGTGGATCCACCCATTGTCTTTTGAGACAGATTGCTTGGATGGGCAAAGATTGTCTTTTGCTTATATATACGTGCCTTCACATCTCTGGGTAGGACATAATACACTTCCCTGGAGTTATATTTATTGCTTTGCAGTTGGTAATCACACAATTTGGTCAATGTCTCTGCAGGTTTTAGCTAATTGAGGACTCCCTCTACTGGGAATGTTGAAGGCTCTAGTAGCTCTGTTATAAAATCTTTCTAGAAGGTATAGTCGTGTACAGAGACAGTTTCTTTTCTTTTTAAAACAATCATCTATAAATATGTACTGGTGGAAATAGGTCATTGTCATTGATTTATATACAGAAAGCTTTGCTACTTTTTCTCTGGCCTATTTCCTTTGTCTATATCCTGCAAGATCAGAGAGAAGCTTTTTAAAGATATATAAAACTATTCATATATGATCTAGGACAGGAAGAAAGATGTAAAAATAGGTCAGTTTTCCCTGACATTATCTTAATGTACAGTACATGGTTTATACTGTAGAATCATAACTATGTTTTTATCAATAAGGTTAAGTTTCTAATATAATTGAAATGCCAAAATTATTAGCTTCTCATTGTTATTACTTTCAAGAACTGGGGTGGGGTTGAGAGAATAAAGACAGATCTTAGAATGTGACCCCATGGACCTATTCTTAGTATATACATTATAAGTTAGATCTAAGGATTTCTAACTAATGTCTGTGCTCAACGTGCATAAGGGAGTTGTTGAATGTTTTTAGAAATGCTTCCTGATAGCTCTGGTCACTGGGGAATCCCTAAACTATCACTTCCTCTGTACTCATCTTTCTCCTAATTGGCCTTTACCTCTATTAAAAAACAACAACCCATTCCCACACAGCATGTGTGCCTGATTGGTAGTTTAGGACAGGGTCAGTCTGTGAAGTAAAGGGGAAATGAGCTGTCCCTGCAATGGAGATGTGGAGGAAGATGGTCTAATACAAGGAACTGGAATGGAAAAGTGGGCACAACTTTGTTTTTGAAGAATTTAGAAACCAGTAGGCACCATCTGCCTGCTAAAGGGAACAGAATGGTGCAAATCAAAGGTTGATACAAGTTGCTTATGATTACACTTTGCTGTTAATAGGAGTGGAGTCCTTAACCTCGTATTACAATAGAACTGGTTTCGACTTTCAAACCCCATGCATCATTGTAAGGAGCCTCTCTCACAGAGTCTCTTGTAAGTATATTGCCAAGGCATTCGGTCTTATCCAGCATGGAAGCAGACCAAAGAGGGACTGTTATTTGATCCACCTCACTACCCCTAAACTTGAACCAAGCCACAATAAGGTGTCATTCAGTGAGTGAGACATGCCTAGGGACAGAGCAACCAGGTGACTATATTTCCAACTGTATCTCTTCTCTTTTCGTGACCAGCTAGACGTTTCCATCATGTACTTCACAATTTGTGTAGTGTTGTTCTTGTATTTCTGGATAACCTTCTTGTTCTGATTGTAGTTGGAATGTTCACTGGTCTATGCCTTTAATGATCTAGACTTGGGGAGGGGCCCCTTATTTCAGATGAAAATCCATTTCAACTTCCTACCTGTTGGTCCCATTTAGGTAATGTCTGTCTGCTCATGCCCTAAAAAGAGCTCATTGGGTAAAACAAAATGGCTTTTCTCTGATTATGCAGTAGCTGCTCAGTGAGTAAAATCAATGAGTTGCCTGAAGATGTCGACATAATCTTATTAAGTCTGAAGCGTGGATGGGGGCTGCTCCCCTTTCCCTAAATTGCATCCCTGCTGGAAGTTAATTCAAACATCACTAATGAGAAGCTGCAATTACTACATGCTCACAGTTCATTTGGAACTTTACTATTCTGAGATTAAGCTACAAGTGGGAACAAGACTTTTGTTTTATCATTTCGATATACTAGCATATCATAACCACATGAGAATACTGTAGATTCAGAAAAGCTATGTCCGTGTAAACTGCATATTCAGAAATATCCCCACGTCAAAACAACGCAAAGTGTTTGCGATGGTGGTGTTTATTAATTTGGCAGCATTGTGAAATTACTCGTCTTGTGCATAGGAGCTATACAGCATTTTCATCTGACTTTCAGTAGAGACATCGCTCTGGTAGCTGCAGACAGATGTGGGTACTAAATAGGGAACATATAAATAAAAAGCCGCCATCAATAAATCAATGCAGCCTGCTTCTTTAACTGGTAGGCGAAGCACATGAGGACACTTCCATTTTGACAGGTAGATCAGATGAATTTGTCAGTGCAGTTGCTTAAAGTTGTCCTAATATGATCCTTAAGGACAAAATGAAGGTAGAAATACATAGAGATTGAAATGTTAAAAGAATATACAGTGTCATCATATATTCAATTTTAAGTTCTTCCATTGCCCTTTAAAACATTTATGTTTCAAATAAATAGAAATAATATAGTTCTGTAGAACTTTGCAGCAGACTATCTTGTGCTGTATAAATCAACTCACTATCAAAGATGGACAAATACGTCCATTTCAGTTTCTCTCAGTTTCTCATTTTTCTAAACTTAAATTGATTTTGTCCTGTTTCCTCAGTGGTTTGCGAATTTTTAAAAAAAATCAGTGTAAAAATGTGTATGCATTTTCTTGCACATTTCTCCTAGCATACATATTTTACCCAATTTTGCATAATATATCAAATTTTGCAAGCAATTTTGCCTTTTGTGTATTATTTCATGCATACATGCATCTTTGTGTGCAATTGTGCTGAATGTATGTATTTTTGTATGTATATTTTAATTGAAGAACTACATAGCAAAAGTTTGAGAAGTGCGAATGCCCAAGAGGCAACTGTGTTGGCTCACATGTGAGTGCAGGAATTACAAATTAGGTGCCAACCTAATAAATTCTTCCCTATACCACCAACTGCCCTGTAGGAAGAATTCTAGAAGAGAGAGGCAGGCAAAAAAGACCTCAGGACCTGTCGCAGCTGGACTTTCCCTGTCCTTGTCCGTACAATGCCATCTACCATCAACTTCCCTGTGGGAAGGATTTCAGGAGAGGGAGTTGGTTAATGAAGACACCAGACTTTGCTTTTGTTCCAGTTGGACTCTCCCTGCCCCAAGGGCCATCTTCCATCAACTGCCCTGTCGGAAGGATCCTGATGGTTTAACACACACACGCGCGCGCGCACACACACACACACACACACACACACATTGTTAATACCCTTTGTTGTATTTCATTATTTTTAAGTTATTTTAAGCTGCCTTGGTAGTATTTGTATCTGAAAGGCAACATATAAATAATTGTCATAAATATTAAACCCCAACACATTGTTGTCCCTTTTCAGGCATTACTTACCCGAAGAATCAACATGGATGAAGTGGGCTGCAGGGTGACATATTTAGTCCCATCCCTGAGCTCATGTGTCTCCTCCTTGTCCCTCACATGATGAGGATAAAATTGTGTCAGGAATCGTTTTGTATCCACAGACATTCCACACATGATTTTCAAACCATATTTTTCAGGATTCTAAATCATGCAGAGAGCTTCCACAGATGGAAATGCTCCCTTGTACAGACATTCACTCCCATTGCATGAGGTGCTGGGAAGGGGCATCTTACCTATGGGTGGAACTAATAGCATGACACTGCAGCCCCCCTGTACTTATGTTGCTTCTTAGAGTAAGTAACACCTGAATTGGGTTTGTAGTAATATAAATGCCTCTACCTGGGAAGGAAATAAAGTAGAGCTTCATTTTATTCTATAACATTTCTTGATACAGATATGGCAAGAATAAAGCATGTTAAGAACCATATTAAACAACATAATAAAAACTAATTCTTTTTTCCATTCACTGCTGTGACTTAAATTAGTTTCCAGGTCATTCACTTGGAGAAACCCACCAGACTTATTATTTACAACCTTCTTCTATCCAGCAGAAAACATCAGTTTACCTACAGAATTACTAGTGACTGCTTATTTGCAAATATTTGTACATTGAATCCCCTGCCTAAACTCTTCTTTGAATAGCATGGTAGAAAGTTGGTGATTACTTCTGACAGTTCCTAAATGTAATTCAGCTTGAAAACAAAACACCCATGCTGCCCTTAATGTTATTCTTGCATGAGATCCTCTTGGAAGGTGAGCTTGAACATTACTGCAAAGCATTGCTGTCCATCATCCATATACATAAGTTGTACAGGTCCATCGCTTACACTTCGTTCCTCTTTTAAAAATGATTTAATATTTGACAGTACAAACCATACTTGTCCTAGTGATCTTCCTTCAGATGCCAACTTATGGGTGAATGTGTTCATGTTAAGTACTATGTTTTGTGTTTCATTATGTTTTGTAACTGTTTCATCTTAGTTAATATTGTTTGCCTTTCTTTTATTTTCAGTCTTCTGTGCATTATGTCAAGAAATCCCTACGTAGGTCAGTATCAAATACTGCTAGTGTGCTTACACTATTGACATACCACTAGTGTAAGCAATCTCTACCAGTATACCAATAGCATAAGCTGGTGCAATGAGTTTTCCGGGGAATAGTAGCTAGAGGTTGCTTACGCTAGCTGTACATCAATAGTTAAGCTGGCTGGCACTGTTGGATACGTCTCATAAATACCAAGAATCCGGTTAATAAATATAAATTAATTAGCATTATATTCTCCATGTTCTCCCATTGTCTTACCTTGGTCCCTTCACATCTATTAAGTACCCTACTATCAAAATCAATCATCTCATTGCCTTGATCATATGACGTTCCTCTTTAAATCCCTACACTGGCTTCATATATGCTGTCAAATTCATCACAAGCTCCTTGTTCTTTCCTGTAAAGCCTTCCATGGCACACCCCCTTTATATGGCCACACTTATAATCTGATACATCCCTGCCCATAATCCTCCAGGTTCACTGCCTTCCACTGTACAAAGGCATCCTGCTCCTTAAAATATTATATGCTCTCCCTGTGGCTGCACTGCATGTTTTGAACTGTCTCCCAGAACACCTTTGTGATGCCACCTCTCTTACATCCTTCAAATCCCTCCATAAAACCCCTAAAAATTGCCGTACTACAGCTAAGCCTGTTTCAAGCCTACATACATGCAACTGGAGCAACCATATACTAGCTTCTCTTCCCTCTTGAGTTTCTTTCTCATGGAAAAAGGCGCATAAAGGACATTACATTGACAGGTCCCTTCCACCACTTTTGACAGCTTGTAAAGACAACAGGGGGTGGTGAGAATGAAGTTTGGCATATGGTATAGAGCTCTTAAAACATGTACACTGAATCCCCTTTTTGTATTATGTCTATCTTCTCCCAGAGCGAAAAACTGCAGTGCAGATGAAAATGATATTTCTCTCTCTCATGGCCATCTGCTCCTTCCACCCTTCCCCAACACACACCACACACTTTTTCTCTCCTGTCTTTATTGGGTTTTTTGCTTTCACCAGCTCATTTGGGTTGGGAAGAGCAAAGAAGAAGCGTGCGTGCAAGAGAGAGAGAACATGACTACTTCCCATCCTTGGAGGCTTTCAGTATACAAAAGAGGAATCGTTATGATCACTGGAGGCCTTGCAGAAAATGTGGAAGATATAGATTGGCTTTTCCCTAGCCCACCCTAGCCCTCACTTCATCTCTTACAAAGTCTCTGTTCCCCTAAAATCATGGTCCTCTAACAAACAAGGTAAGGCCAAGCATAGTTCTTTAGGCTACTCTAGGCCCCTTATAGTCCTGAAGGTTTGGGGCATAATACATCTATATGTATGTGCCAGAGTAGATTCCTAGATACCATTCATTCTACATTCAAACAAATCCCCTCACCCCTCAGCACAGTGGTCAATTTAATGGATAGAAGGCTGTGATCAATCAGCAGTTTCGTTTCCAACCTCATACCTTAACTTAAAGTTACATATTCATCATTGACCTTCACTTGTCACATCAGTATTCATTAGGTATTCCACCACTTTTCCCCATAGAGGTTATTGTTGTTTTAACAGCTGTATAATTGTGAAAATTTTACCAGGTGCTATTTTCCCCATCACTATACCCCCATAAGAAGAAAACCTGCCCTCTTCTAGATTGTTCTGTCTTATGAAGCTAGATTTGAAAGGGACAGATTCTGCTGTCATAAAGGTGGGAATACTAAAATATACTTGCCCATCTTAAAAAGAAAATCAAAGGACACTCATTGACTCTAGGTACAATTAAACTTCAGTCATTTTTCAAGTGTGTTATTCTTTTACTACTCATTTTGCCTCTTTTCCCTAAATTTGCAAATCAGTTATGTTTTAATAAGGTACTAGTGTAAAGCTTATGTCGCCATGGGTGCTAGTAGTCAGAGGACGAAATATACTGTTCCTTGACTCCCAGTATGCCAGTCCTTCAGAAGCTTTATGGAGGTTACTTTCCTTCAACACAACCAAGGACTTTGGCCCTCGCTTCCTTGCACCTGTCACCACTTAATGGCATTTGCTTCTTCCCCTCAAGCCCACCTCCTTCTCCCACATTGTAACACCCGGTTTTTCCTAGGGCCGCTTCTTTTCTTTCTCCTCTGCTGCCTCAGAACGTTTGCTGCCACCTCCACCCCTGCCACCAATATGGCCATTCTGAAAGTGAGCTCAACTCGCAAAGACCAAGTTCCTCCTTCCGTCCCTGCCTTTGTGTTTTTCTCACTGCATGGTGCAGAGCTATGTGGGAACTGCAGTTCCCCAACTGTTTCAAAATTTACTGTATGTCTACGCTGCTCAAGCTTCAGTTTAAAACAAAAATGAGCAAAATTGGTCCGCTAGATCTCTAGTAATAAGCCTTACACTTCCATATTCTTATGTAAGATCCTTGAATGGTCTCTTCCAGAGTAAGCATCTCTTTCCTTGATAGGTGCGAAACCATAGTACAAAGGCCGTCTTAAAGGAAGGCCCATTACTGTTCATTCAGAACTCCCACTCGTTTCTCACTTATTCTCAAATAAGTCTGCATAAGATTGCAGTCTTAGGTATCTGCCCTATTTTGGAAGACTTAATATAGTCCTTTAGTCTCAAAGTGTGCTGTGTAGCTTGAATCAGTGATGCCCTTCAGCTATTCTATCTATTTAGCTTTTTAAGTTTCGTGAAAAGAGCTGTTCTTCCCAAGGTGCATGTTTGTCTTACAGAAATAGCAAGTCTCAACTCAGTATGCCCTTCCATTCGTATTATAAAAGGTAGTTAAAATGAATTCCCTGAGCAGAAAACAAGGACATCTTTAAAAATCATTTGCACTGGATATCATCCAAAAATATTCTTCAGTTTAGTTATTAGCTTTTCCCCACAGTGAAAAATATTCAATTAAGTCTTCCCTCAAATTGGCCATAACTTTCAATTAAAATAAACGAAGTTTCATTTTGCTAACAATATCAATCAGTGCATCTAATGAAGAGTTACAATAAGAATGGTTTACCTGCTCGCTTCTATTAAAAGGCTCAGCCCCTGTCAGGTTTTGAGTGAATGAAATGTATGAGACCACTTGCCCTGTTTCAGATGGTTATGTGAGAATTTCTTACCCTCAAACAGCTCCAACTTATAGAGCCCCATGCCAAGGAACATTCAGCCCTTAGGACATAATTATACTTTATAGGAAGGACATGCATCATAGTCTCCTATGGTTTTTTTCTTTCTTTTCAATGACAAGCAGCCATAGGAGGCTGTGATTGAGAGATGATGAATCTCAGTACAGTTGACTGCTTAGACCTTCCTTCTTCAGCAAGTTTTCCACTCAAAATTGCTGCCCCAACTGCTTTCCCACCGGTGGGAGAACAAGATATTCCATCTAAGAGGGGGTTCCTCCTCCTCCTCACTCTTGCCACTCACACATGCACAGGGCCAGTCATATGAGTAGGGAACAGTGCCAAGGTGTGTGCCATGTGGCTTGCTCTGCACCCCTTAAACTAGCCTGCTGTCCTCACATGCAGTGAAGAATATGCTGTCCTATAATAAACATTCAACTGGCAGTCAGTTTAGCTTCTCTATGTAGAATGGGAATTATACGGCTATAGGGCGGTATAAAATGCAATAAATAAATAATAAATACTCAGCTCAGGCAACGAAGTGTCTTTGGATAGCCTTGCGCTCTTTTGAAAACATGGGAGGGTGGATAGATAACTGAGTGAATAATGATGACGTTGGTGAGGAGGAACAGAGTCCACCTGCTTGTTCGCATGCCAGTTTCTCTCTGGACAAGGTGGTAGCATCTGCTCCTCCTTTCCTCTATCATTGCTTACTCACCCAGTTTCTCTGAAGAGTGGGAGGACATCAAGGCCAGGGGGCTGTGGCAAGCCACAGTAGGTGCCCTGCCTAAGTCCAACCATGCCAACCTCTGATGCTGACCTTGATTTCACATTCTTTCTGTCAGTGATGGTTTCAACAGTCCTGTAAAGTAGACAAAATATAATTCCCCCCCAAATTGCATGGGTGCTGAAGCTGAGAGATAGTGGATCACCTAAGGTCACGAAGTGAGTTTAGAGCAGAGTTGAGATTTGAACTAAAGACACTCTGGCCCATAGTTCACACAGTTTGCAGCTGCTACGCTACATCAGTTCTTATTAATATTTCCTGTCTGTCTACTTCTTCGGCCTGCTTCTGTGAGAAAATGATAGAGAAGAAAAGCCGTTTGACACACTGCATGCTTTAAGTCTTGCTATTTCTATCAGTCCTCCTATGTTGTACTCAATGTGCTTATTTACTGTATGATCAAGGGCTCACTTCAAGACTGAACTTAATTAAAGGGGTGAGATGTGGCCGGTATCTAAGGGGATTAAGAAAGCACTTTTCTTGGTGTCAGAAGGGAAATACCAAAATCTACTTCTATCCCAAGATAAAAAATTTTTTAACTTCTCTGCTTACACAACACTGTAATTATTTAGTTACTGATATTTATGAATCGCTTATATGAAAAAGAAAATTCTAAGCGATATACAAATAATACAGTCTAAAACAGAAAAAAATTGGAAGACAAAATAGCCTGACAACAAGAAAATGGCAAAATCATCATTCCAGGAAAGCTTGTTAGAACAGTTACGTTTTCAGTAGATTCCTAAAACCCTACAAATAGGGAGTTCTGGCGAGTGGGTGCTGTGATACTAAATGCCCTATTCCATGCCATCATGTGCTGGGTATAATCTGGATGTGATCAAATAAGCTACTGTAGCTTATTTAAGCCACAATTGGCTGTTGCACATCTTGAATATTCAAGCTGCAGCTTCTCATAATATCCAAACCCTGGCAGTGGAAGTTGTGCGAGGGTTAATCGACCCTCACATAACCCATGGCCTGTTCTAAGGTTATGCAAGGATTGTTTAACCCTCACACCACCCTTGTCACCCAGTTTCAAATGGCACAACAAGCTGTGGCTTGAGTATTCAAAAACTACCTGGCATGCGCTGGGGCTCATTGAGGCTTAAGCAAGCCACGGTGAGCAGCAGTTATAATGAGAACCATGCCAATAGATTAAATCCAATATCACACTAGCAATGGCCCTTAGTGCAGCAGGACTTTCTTCCTCTTTCCTCTCTCCTTCAACGAGTCGTCTTAAAATCTGCTCCAGAGCGCGTCATCCTGAAATCTCCTCTGAAGCAGATTTTATGGAGATGCAGGGACTGCAAGAAGAGGGGGAATTGCCGCAGTGGGCTGTGGTCATTGTGCGAACTGGGTCTTTATGCTGAATGGGTATTTTGGCATTTTAAAAAGAGCAGCCACAGGGGGCTCAATCATGATCAGGAACATGATGTATCAAGGGGGAGGGGAGAAACCATTTCATCTCATGCCATTGCTACAGTCTCCCTCATAAAGAAAATGCGTTCTCAGGAATAAGGCTGCCATTGATATCTTCTCTCCCTTGCTAGGACTTTATCATCAGCCAAAAGAGTTGAACCCCACCTTCCCATACTGTGTAGCCCTAATCCTGATAGGGGTCTCCTGTAGCTGCTGTTCTAAAAGAACCCTCTATTTCTGGGTTCGTTGGACATATTATGTACACATGTAGTAACCCAGCAGTGATACATCACCAAGAAACTCTCATCCTGAAGCACCAATAGATCCTACATCTTCAAAGGAGGTACCCAGAAAAAGGCCTTTGCCCTCAAATATCTAAAAAATTGAAGGGACTTGTATGGCAACCATTTTTACATGTCAAGAAAAGCTTCTGATGGCACATTTCTGCATGCTGTATTGCTGTTAAAGCTATGGGACCAACACATGTATTGTCTACATACTCTTTTCAGTAATTTCCTAAAATGACTATATATTACTCAGTATTTGAAGTTACTGACTGTAAGTAATTTTGTAGAAGTGGCCATTATGGTGAGGATATTGATTATGTATTTTCCATAAAGACTAGAAGGATGGAAGAATAGGTGATTTGGGTGAAGTTTGGATGTTTCAATTATTAAAATCTATTAAAATTTAATATGGTGATACATAGATGTGTTTTTGCTTGAATATCATACTGGTGTTTTTTTTCTTGGAAAAATAGCATAGCAGTGTGCGCCATGTGCTCCTTTGTGGGCAGCTTCATAATTGTTCTTGCTTCATAGCTTTCTTGAAACTGTGTGTGTTCATTTTATAGTTGCCAAATTAAATTTTTAAGTAACTAAAACACACACATAATTGCCATTCTTCCTGTCCTCTGTCTCTATGTAGGATCCAAAGAGCAATTTTATACCATTCATTCATAGCTGAGTATTTTGAATGATTTGCTCCAGATGGCCAACAGGTGCACACTCTGTAAGACTATTGTATTTAGTGCTGATTCGCACCATCTGAGAGTTTAACCTCAAAAATGGATAGAATAAAACACCAGCTTTTTTCTCGCAAAAGGACTGTATGGGCTGCCGACTAAACAGATTATGAGCTTGGTTATCTCATCTATACAGTAGTAGTAATTAAAGGGGCTGGGGGAAGGGGAGAAGAATAACCAGTTAAATAATGCTAATTGTGCATTGTTGTCATTTCTCCCCCTTCCTCCCTTTGTTCTCCTATTATGCTGACAGCTGCTCCCAGAATTTCTCATTTACTTTAGCCCATGTAATTTATTTTCTTCAAGCCAAGTACTATTTTAAATGGGTTCTTTTTGTCTTGGTAAGAGAAAGAACTTCTTTGTTTAAAAGACAAGCATTAAAAGGTGCCTGTTGCCGTCATTTTAATCTGTAGACAGTGACCTGATCTGCTGAACTACTATCAAGTGGTTTTGATGTGATTTCGGTTTTGTTTTTTTTCTTGAACAACTAAAATGTTTGAAACAAGTTAATTATCTGCCCATACCTTGAGACATTTATAGGGTTTTGAGCTCTTTATGAGTGATTGCTTTGCTAGTGACACGATATATGGCTTGTAAGTCTTGAAATTGTTTCCACTACTCCTTTAGGAAATCTTCTTTTAAAAAAGCCTGCATTGACATGTCAGCGATCACATTCCTGGATAGTTTATGCTGTAGTTTGCACTAGATTACACAACTTTTATCTCTTTGTAGTTCACCCAAATTAATAATCTCAGTGTATTGGTTCCAAATTCTGGTACTACTGTACAAAACCAAAGGAGTTATTTTCAATAAATTAGCATTGTTATTACGGTGCCTAAATTTAAAATAAGATGCTGACCCTGCCTTCAGGCTTTCAGTCTAAAATATAACACACAAAGGAAGAAGAATGGATAGGAAAAGGTAGATGATGAGATAAATGATGGTTCCAGTATAAAGGGATGCATTTTTAACAGGTGGCTTACCTTAATGTGTTCTTGATGGGATAGATTGAGTGCAATCCCATTTGGGTTTTTGGCAGACAACTGGGGCAAAATTACCTGGCAATTTACAGTTACAGCAGATTTCTTTCCTGCAGTTCCTCCTTCCCTGTTCACAGCTGCTGTTGACTGTCTGGATGGTGACTTGTTTCAGAGGGTCCTGGAGCCACAGGAGAATAGACATTTGCAGCAGAGTTCTACATAATGGCCTGGAGTTATCTGTAACTTGTTACTTTGTAATTTGCCAGTTAGTCCTAGATTTTTCATCATGTCACCTCGATTTGTAACTTAGGTATGCTTAACTCACTAACTCATGGACAATGCCATCTTATATTCCATTAGTCTAATAAATAACTCTTTATTAAGACATTCAGCTCCCTAGTTGGCCCCTATTCACACATACATTCCCCATGGTACAATCCTACACTGCTTTGGGACTTGTGAATAAAGCAACTACTCAGGCGGGTCCAAATCATGTAGTTCTTTTGCCACCTGATTGTTGTCTAGTCTTGAAGGGGACCTTAGTTTGGAAATAATTTTGGGAACTAGTAACAACTTAATACTTTTTAAAGCTGTGTATATTATGTTTACATTGTTCTGGTTTTATCTGTACACCGCCCTGAGATCCCAGTGATATAGGGGTGGGATACAAATGTTTAAATAAATAATAAATAAATATCTTTATCACTTCTTACACTTCTTCAAAATTTTCTGGCTTTGTAACACTTTTTTCTATCATGAATTAGCTTGATTTGGGGTTCCAGCCTATGGCTTCAGGAATTCTGCTATACCCTAAGGGTGTGGTGAATCAGAGGATCCTCTGTTGCTTCCAGAGGATCCCTTCTAGCACATGCTGGACAGGGCAGAATGTGTGAGGAGGCAGTTTTTCCCTTCCCTTACGAGTGCTGTTCTGTGTCTTTTTTTCTTCCTCAATTGTTTCCTTTGGTGGGAATAGAGAAAATTAGGTATTCCATTACCAGGCTGGCATGGGGAAGGTGATCCTGGAGCCTCCCAATGAATGAAGTGGCTTTGGATACAGCAGATCCAAGACTGCCTCCATCCTGCCCCAGAATGCCTCTTCCAGTGCTTAACACATCTTACCATGGATATAACTAGGGTGTATCAGGGGCCTCCATGGCCGTTTCCCTCACCCACTGGCAGAGCTCTTCTTAACTGGTGGTAGGTATTTCTCCACATGATTCTGATCCCTTTGGATGGCCTTCTGACAGGGCTAGGATTGGACTTTAAGGCTTGATCCTTGTGAGGAAAAGCTCCATTGAACATGTAGGACATACTTCCAAGAGAAACCATTCTTAGGATTGAGCTGTACGAGTTATTTCCTCCTGATAAATGCCATGGTACCTGGGTAAATTAGTAGAATTAGGAAGCACACTGTTGTGTAGTGTTGAACTCATTTCTCGTTCAAGAATTCATTCTTTGCTGAAATGTCCTTCAGAAGGTCGAGCAATAGGGGAGGTGTACCTACATTTAGATCAGTTCCACAGTGATACCACAATAATGGTTATTTTCATTCAATTTTCTCTTTCCACAATACTGTCTTGAGCCTTTTTCCAACAGATCTTTTGTTATATTTCTTTTTGTCTCTCCCCACTGTCACCACTGTCATATTCCAGCAATAGCAGCTCTGTGGCCATTTCAGCTGTTGCCTATTGACAAGAGGAAGAGATATACACTTCCATATCTCAGCAGCATTCTCATTTATTAAACTCTTTGCTCTTAGAAGCTTATGAAATACTATATTTTTTCTCAGTGGAAGACTACTATGGAACATGAAGGCTTATTTGTGTGACTTCTGTTATAAGAGTTTAATTTTCTCTCTCTCTTCACATGCAGTCACTTCTGCCTTCTGTCATTTATTTTCTATGATAATCGCTCACGTTGTCCCACTAAAATAGTAACAACTATGAAGTGAATGTGTGTGTGTATATATATATTCTTAACTGAAGTAATATTATCCACTTTCATAGTTTCTCATAAATTAAAATAAACTCATTCTAAAAGTATTTAAAAACCCATATTGTTCAAGGCAAGGCTGTTAACATTGATACCCTATGTGACAAATATTTGGTAGTATTACTAATTTTCTAGCATCCCTTCTATTCCTGCAAAATAGCAAAATCTCCTGCTATTACTTATTTTTACTTCAAAGATATATTAAGTTGATCTTTGAAATGATAAGACACTTACAGAGCAATCCCATACAATAAGTCTCATTGAGTTCAGTAGAACTTACTCCCAGATAAGTGGGTAAAGGATTACAGGTCTGGGGTTTTATTTCTCATGCAGTATTACACCCAATAATGTAGTATTTTAAAATGTATTGGTCTTCAGCAAATATGTTGGGACCTACAACTAGGTTTTCCCTAACCTACAACTTGGGTCACACCATCACTGCCGTTGACTTTTTTTTTTTAAGGGATTGTCTTTTATCAGAAGAGAGAGAGGGAGGCTGA
Organism: Anniella stebbinsi; assembly: GCA_029215795.1. Lineage (NCBI taxonomy): Eukaryota > Metazoa > Chordata > Lepidosauria > Squamata > Anniellidae > Anniella > Anniella stebbinsi. The sequence goes on along the minus strand of JARDYH010000005.1, from coordinate 137,672,988 downwards.
ATTTGGACGATATATTAGGCAACGGAGCGGGAAATAGCATACTGACCGTGCGTTAGGCAGGCAGTGCTTCCCAAACGACATGCTGCAGCCGGCGCTGCTCAGCACCGGCAAACACACCGGTTGCTACGAACAGATGGCAGCCATTTTGGTTGCAGCATCTCCTCCCTCCCCCTCCCTCAGTCCCCCAGCCGTATCCCAGCATGCACCATGAGTTCTGCTGGCTCTATAGAGTGGCCGGGGTTTTTTGGCTGCTCTGGCCAGCAGAACTCTATTCCCAAACGGAATAGTCCACGGAGACGGGGGGGCTCAATTCGGATGACACTTTAAACAACGGGGCTTCAGGCTAAACAACGTGCAAGCCCGTTGTTTCCCTGCGTTGTTTAATTCTCCTGCTTAGCGTACTGTCAGTTGTGTGTGCATTGTGTGTTACTCCCCACATGACACAATAAGCAACACAACTGACGATTGTTCCCCCCCTCCTCCATTGCCTAATATGTTGTCCGAATTCAGCCAGAGAGATGTAATGAAACATATATAAGGATATTATTATTATTATTAGTAGTAGTAGTATTAATCATCATTGTTATTAAAAAGTAAGTCCTGTGCTGCAGGATAGAGCTAAAGGTGGGGCCTGGGTCTGAAACAGTTGAGAACTACTGGCTTAATTATTCATTCATCATCAGTGTGACAAGTTGGTCTCAGCCCTCAAACACCTTCCTCTTTTCCACCCCTGTCTGGGTGATTGAAATCTTTAATGCAAGTATGATATATGTTCATAAATTCTACACAGTTTTTAGGGTGCAAAGTGTGGAATTATTGAGAAGAATGCACACTAAAGTAAAGATAGCATGGGAAGAGCTAAAGCCACCAAGTACCTGGGGACTATTAATTGAGTATGTGGGAGATTTCAATAGATCAGCAAAAACTGAAAATATAAAACCAAATATTGCTAACACATATCCTCCACAGACTCATGTATGACTTATTTACATTCTACAATTTATTGGCTAAGGGGATCTTTGAACATGAGGTGTGGTGCATTTCAACTAATCCTTTTGCTCTAGTTTACATGCATACACATGCACAGCATTCAAGAATAATATTTATTTAAGTGAGCAAATTAAAAAACTATACAAATTTTAGGAGAATCACACCCTATACTTTCAGTTAATACATTAATGAATCATTGAAAATGGATGCAAATGATCATGCTTGGTTGGGAGTAGACAGAAGAAAGCCCTAATCCTAATAAGAAGAGTGGGGAGGGGGAAATGGGTTGAGAGATGGAGAGTCTTAGGCTAATGGAGAGCTCGAGTGCTGTTATGAATAGGATACAGAGAAACTAGAGTCTCTGTACCAGCAATTTATTGTACGTTCATGATTGGCCACTCACGGAAGTTTGTGGGTCCATTATTTATTTATTTTATACATTATTACATTTATATACCGCCCCATAGCTGAAGCTCTATGTCATCAGCATTCAGTGTCCTTCCCTTGCCTTTTCAGGTTTACCCCTTTTCAAAAAAACAGAAATAATGAATATTAAAATAAAATGATCTCAAACCATAGCAATGTGTAATGTCAGCACATGTGATATTTCAGCCACTAGATAGCACTATTTAATGAAAACTATAGGAGGGAATTGAAATAGGAAGTTTCAATTCAAACCACATGATCGCCCATGTCCACCTGTGTAATGGAACCAGATCGCAATCCTGCAAAGAATGCAGAAGCAGCAAACTCTGGTAAGGCAGTGGGATTTCCCCTCAATATTGAGAAGCCCTAGGAGACAGAAGGAAGCAGCAGAAGGGCCAGGTCTTTACATATACATACGCATAAAGATCTCTCTCTCTCTCTCTTTCTCTCTCTTTCTCACACACACACACACACACACACACACACACACACACAATAAATGAGATAGGATAGTAGTGGGAGTCTCATGATTTATGGAGGAAATAGTGATAGGAAAATAGAGATAAGAAATAGGCTGTACCTCTCCACTTTGTCTGCTAATTCCTGATGAAGTTGTCCAGAAGGGTGTTAGTTGGTTGTAGAGACAGCAGAGGAAGCCTGGCTTGGGACCCAGCAATGCCTTTGTTCTTCATTTGGCCATAGGGGACAGAAACTACTGAGCTGAAAGTCAAGAACTCATAACAGCCTTGCTACTGTGTGACACAGGCTTCACTATATGTCCAACAGGGCCTATTCACAAGGATCCACAATTCCAATATTATGGTCATGTATATAGAATGGAAGTCCCAAGCACCCAGGCAGGTATTCAAGCACCCAGTGTGGTTGGACAGCACCACCAAAATGGACATGCAAAAATGCAGTGCTGGGTGCTTCGCAAGGAGTGAAGCTCCATCTGGGCAGCAGAGACAGCTATATACCCAATCAAAGCGGAAGTCTCTGAGCCTACAAATGCAGGTTCAGCTCAAGAAAGAAGGATAGTGCTAGGACTTATTTATTTCTTTATTTATTTATTGCATTTTTATACCACCCAATAGCTGAAGCTCTCTGGGTGGATTACAGATTTAGATCATGAGGCACAGCCAGTATGCCAGGCAGACCCCGGGAGAATCACAGGCCAACACAAGAGAGTGTTGGCATGAGCCAGCTCCTGCCCATTGACCAATACATGATGGGAGTTGTAGGCTAAAACATCTGGAGGGCCATATGTTGGCCACCCCTGGGCTAGATACTTTCAGGAACATCTGGAAAACAGTCCTACTCTGTTGTCTCTCACACAACAATTTTTATTAAGAGGCATATTAGCACTGAACATGAGGTTCCATTTTGTTATTGTGGCTAATAACACTTGATAAACCTGTCCTCCCATTAATTTGTCTGGTCCCATTTTATTTTAAGGTCATCTAAGCTACTGGCCATCTTGTGGCCATGAATTGCATAAATTAATTTTGTATTGCATGAAAATGGACTATCACTTGTTTTTCCCAAAACTACTATCACTCAATGTAATTAGGTGACCCCCAAGTCCATGTGTTACAAGAGAAAAATGCCTCTTTCACATTTCTCTCCACACTGTACATAATTTTATAAACCTTTGTTATATTTCATTTTGATCATCTTTTTTTTCTAAACTACAAAAAAAAGTTGCATTTTAACTTTTCCCTTTTAAGGGAAGTTGTTGTGATCCCTTGGTCGTTTTATTTGCTCCTTTCTGCATATTTTCCAGGTCTGCGATGTACTTTTTTTGAGAAAGGAAAGACAGGAACTGTACAAGCTACAATTCCTTACTGTCAACTTAAATTTGTTTTTCCAGAGTTTGTTTTTTCTGTATATTCTCCTAGTTTGAACAAGACCTTTACTTTCTCTGCTTGTTAACCATGCTAACATCCTCTTGGACTTGTTTGTATTTTCCCTTATCTGTGATAAACATTTGGGATCTGTTATTTTTGGACCAAGTTTTAAAATTTATATTTACCTTTTCTATATATGTATGTAAATAATATGCTACATTTATAACTGTCAAATAATTTTTATTGTGGTCATAAAATGATTTTAGTTACATGAAATGAACATAAATTTTCTTATTCTGTATTCTACAGATGATAACACGCTGCATGGACCAGTTTTCATCCAGGAGCCAAGCAGTGTTGTATTTGCATTGGATTCTGAGGAAAAGAAAGTAAAATTGAATTGTGAAGTTAGGGGAAATCCTAAGTCAACTATAAGGTTTGTTGCATAGTTATACATTGTTTTGGGCAGTGTAGTATAGTATAGTAATGAAGAAAAGGACATGAAATCAGATTTCAATAGGAAGACTTCAGTAAAACCTAAAGCAAATCACATGGGGTACATTGTTACTTTCCATAGAAGTAGCCATGTTACTCTTTAACAGTAGAAAAGCATAGAGTCTTGTGACACCTTAAAGACTATCATATTTATTATGACACATGATTTAATGCACCACAGCCCACTTTATCAGATACAGAAACTAATCACCTAATTAGGTACATGTGGGGTACCACCTCATGCATTTGATAAAGTGGGCTCTTGTACACAAAAGCTTATGCCATAATAAATATTAGTCTTTAAGTTACACAATACTCCTTGTTACTTTAACCTGTTCCTAAGATACATTGGAGTTTGTTGTATCTTGCCATGCTGTAGTTATAGGTTTCTAATATAACTTCTTGAAAATAGGTTGCCAGCGCAGACCATCTTGTCTTGGATTTCTTTTAATCCCTAAAGTCATCTTGCTAAGGGCTGTCTTCATGCACCCTATAAGCAAGAAAGTGGATAGAGTTGGGATGGCTTAAATCTGTGGATTAGGATCTAACAATAATGTAGAAACTGACAAGAGAAGAGCAACTGCAGAGATTTAAGAGTAATTATGTGATCATAGTGTATTAGAAATAGACACATTTTATTTTTATTTATTGAATACATTTATTTAATTTGTATATTACTCCATTGCCAAACTCTTGAGGAGAGAAGGGATCAGGCTGGAAGGTTTAAAAAACAAAGATGGAGAAGAGGGGTCCTAGATTTGTATGAATCTGTAAAATAATTAATCACACACATCATCAGCTTCAGTAGAAGCAGCAGTACAACAGTGTCATAAGCAATGTTTGTGATGGACTGGAAAGTATACTCATAGGGTTATATGTTATTTAACATTTCAGCCCTGTGCAGGAAATTTTGATTTCATGCTTGAAAGGAAGTAGAGAATGTATCATTTGTTGAATATATATCCTTTAAGGTTAGCTAAATTCAATGACTGGCATTTTTGTACTGTAGGTGGAAGTTAAATGGAACAATTGTTGACATTGGTATGGATTACCGCTACAGTGTGGTTGAAGGCAGCTTGTTGATCAATAATCCCAATAAAACTCAAGATGCTGGAACATACCAGTGCATAGCAACAAATTCGTTTGGAACAATTGTTAGCCGAGAAGCTAAACTACAATTTGCGTGTAAGTAGCAATGACACAATATAACAAATATTGCGCGGGGGGGGGGGGGGACTCCAGGAAATTGATGGCTTTCAAGAAGCTTATGCATTGTTCCATTATGGTTGTATCTTGATTTGTAGAACGAATTCTTAAGTCTTTTTGGAAGTACAAATATTTTGACAGTTCTGTTTCTTATCAAGAACATAAGTGTGGTTCCCTTTCTTAGCTTTTGCTCGGAGTGAAAAAGCAAGAAAGGGTATATGATGTATAATGGAAAATAATCAACATGATGTATGTGTAAAATGTTCAGCACCTTTTTAAACTTCAGAACTATTCAAATTGACATAATCTTCAAAAGGCAAAACCCATAATGGCTGTTTTTATTTTTTACATTGTGTGAGATCAAATGAGGATTGGCAGTGCTGGTTTTGTCCTTTGACCACAGAGGTCACTTACGTAAGATCAGATTATTTCTCTGCAAATCTTTGTAGGCCATTCCATTCTAAACACCCTGCTGAAATGTTTTTAGCTGACAAATACGCCTGTCGAGGTCAGTAAATTAGGCATAAAGTTTATATGGAAAGCCTTTACTGTCCCAAACATCTTTAAACCGAAATCATATTTATCTGGGAGAAAGCACCATTGAGAACCATTGGAAATTGCTTCTAAGTCAGTACACTTAGGCTGTTGCTGTTAGTTTCCTGAAGACATCTCTTATTTGTTCCCGTTTGATTTCATTTGTAAAATGAACAAAAGACAATATATTATCTTATGTTCTCATATTTTGGCATTTCCTGATTAGCCATTTACCTTGTTTTAGTAAATATTCTTACTTGTATAGCTAAACTGAGCCATTTGAACTGGCTCATGAACCCGTTCAGGGTTTATACCAGTTAGAGTACCAATATCAAGGTTCATATCAAGGTTTTTGCTTGTTGAAATTACTTGCCACAGTTTGTTAGGCACTATTCATTCAACCAATTAATGGATAGCAAGTTTTGTTCTGTTTCACCTGCCTGCTGTAGAGTACAGTACATACTTCTGATATGTTCGCTACTCTTTAAGATACAGAAGCTTTTGTCTCAAACCCTGCTCCTGTGCCTCGGCTCTTTTGGATAGGATGGATGGATATAAACCGAGGAAGAAAAAAAGAAACTGATTAGCATATTATATTCTCATGCTGTTGACATATCTTCTGTGCTATGGCATAACTTTGCCTGGCATAACTTTGGGTTTGGGCACTCCCATGTTGCTATCAAATTATTACTACTGTTTTCATTATATATATTGATACCCCACATATATAATGATACCCTACATGGACCTATAGTCCGATTGGAGTCCACCAGGAGAAGGGCCGTCAGTGTGGTGGAACCCTTCCTATGGAATTCCCTACCTTTGGAAGTCTGGCAGGCACCAACATTGTCTTGCTTCTGGTGCCTTCTGGAAACGTTGTTTCAGGAAGCTTTCCTTGAGTGAATGGCCACAGTTTTAGCAGAACTCGGTTCTATCAGAACCCTATTTCTTTTTTTAAAATAGTATTTTTTTGATATGGTGTTTTTATTATTTTATCTATTGTTCACTGCTCCAAAATCTTTGAATGTGGAGCAGTATATATTTTTTTAAAATAAATAATTAATAAAATAAATACCTCATCTTTAACGAACACTCCCTGCAAGGCAGATTACAAAACATTAAGATGGCAAAACATCACATATTCAATAAAAATAAAGTCATAACAATTTGATTTACAGAAAACAGCTCAACTAAAAATTATACCATTATTATTATTATTATTATTATTATTATTATAATAAAGCATCATGTTTGTGTCCTTTCACTGTTTCTCTTCCTCAGCCATCACTTTATTCATCCAAATTAATTGTGCTGATTATTATATTGATGCTAATTTCAGTAAACCTGAAAATTAAAACATATACCAAACTGAAAGCAAATTTTTATGCCAGCCTTCCTTGAAAGATGGTAGGTAGTAAAAAGTAATAGTCATGGAAATCCAAAGTCCTGTATTTCCCAGAATAATTTACAATATAGTATCTGCTTCTTATAGCCTGGTGTTGTTTGTTCCATGACTGAAAATGTGCTCTTGTGAAAGGTAGGTAATGAACAGCTTCTTTGAGACTAATGACTTGAGATTCCGGTTTGTCAGGGAGATTGCCTCATAAATACTGCTTCCTCCTCTGGAATCCTCATGCTCTATGGTATCCCAGATGTCACAAATCAAATAGTTCTGCTTTTCAGTAAGCGAAGTTTCAATACATTATTATTCAAAGCATATTATTCAATATACTGTCATCATATTATATGTAAAAGTCACTCAACAGCCTGAACAAATATTCTAGCAACGTGGAAGATAATAAAATGGCAAAAGCCATGGGCAGAGCATTCCTACCATCCTGTTAAAGGGAAAATCTAACAAATTATGCTAAATCCAATGTCCTGCTGTTTACACTGACAAGATAGAAGTTGGGGGTTCATTTCCCCCTCCCCCCTGTTGTTCCTGATTGGATATTCTTCTGATTTTTCCTCCTATTGTTCCCAATGGGAGGGGAAAAGAAATATTCCAGCTGCAGGCCTTTTCCCCACACTCTGGTGGCATATCAAGGAAATAGGATCCACCCTGACACACTCCTTTTCTGTTGCAGTTAAAGTTCCGCCATTGGAATAACAAAGGAAATTGAGGTATTCAGCCACTTACTTAAATTGCATAGAGAGTATATAGAACAGTGCTAAAGAGCTAGGACACCCTCTATCAAAACCAATGTAAATGTGTTTGGGGTGGGGGTGGGGATTTCAAATTAACATGAATAGGAGATAACCTTTCAAATATTGAACCTGACAATTTTAGAGTTTTTTGGTTTGATTTGTCTTTGAAGCTTGTCTCAATTTGGGAGCACAGAACATTAAAATCTGTGTTGCGTTTAATTAATTGGTATGTCATTGTAGCCCAAGAACACATCTGGACTATAATAGAAACTTTGATAGATGAGCAAGCATAAGCTTGGCTTGACTGATTTTTAATTAAGAACGTTGCCTTAATAAGCAAAGTTAGTTTCTTAGCAATGAAGTTTCAAATGTTGAGTCATATGACCAACACATTCTTAACACTTACATCAATTAAATGTCACACACATCACTCACATTTTGATTCGAATAGGATGAAAAGGAGAAAAACATAGTATGTCAGATTGTGTGTTGGGTTTTTGTTTATTTGCTTACTTTGAGGCGTTCCCCACTCCCATACCACCACCAGAAAGTAAGTTATCCCATGTTGGCTGATTAAGAAGACTGCAAACTAAACTGTCTAGATTTTGAAATATCCATGGTGGATTAAGTTTATTACACAGGATTTGCTTCTAAAAAGCAATAAAGTGTGCATCAATTTTAATAATGCATTATTTTCAATCTGACATTCAAGTTCGGTGTATGTAACTCTGATAGAATGAAATCAACCATAAGGGACACTTTGTGAAAGGCACTGGAAGTTCAAGCTGATTTCTAAGCTCATTGCATCCTTCATGGCAGAATCACTGCATTTTGGCTTTGTATGGGAAAACCTCAAAATATTTCCCATTCTAGCTGTTTGAAGAAGTTCCTTGTCATTAATGACTCTCTATAGAATTTTATTTCTATCTTTAAAATGCCATTTATCCTGAGTTTAACCTAAAGTCTTCTGCTACTCAGGGACCTCTTCACTGACTGTTCTTTTCATTCGTGGTCCCTTACCTACCTGAAGATCCAAGCAGTCTCTCAAGCATTGTTTCTGTCACAATTTCTAGGTTAGAAAAATAATATTGCCTTAGTGTTGAAGTCTTATCTTGTATTACCAATCAGCACCTTTCACATTTTTCCCTTTAATCTATACTGCCCATTATTTTGCTGGGTGGTCTCTGCTTTATTCCCTTTTATGATTTATTTTAAATCCTGTGCCAAATTACAGCCATCCCAGTTTGGCGCCAAAAAGCTAAAGGGTTAAATTTTGAATACAAGGACATTATTAGAAGATCTCTCTCTCTCCCTCAATCCCCTTAGTTAAGGGCTAAATTATTCTTTGTGCAGCTTATTCCCTGCAGATTAAACTCTGAAGTAGCTATTTAAGCTCTTGAAGAGGTCAGAGTGGGTCAGCAATTTATTCCTGAAATATGTATTTAGGTTACAAACTAATTTTGATGAAAGTGCTAAATATGTGCCCCCAAATGCTTGCCATGTTATACATCATTAACATTTAAAATGTGCTCATTGTTTCCTGACATATTAGTTGACTTTTAAATATAATAAAATATCAAAAAGTAAGGAATATGTTACATCACACTAATAAGACATGAACTGATGATACTTTAAAAAAAAACCAATAATCTTTGCTTTCAGTGGTAAAGATTCACAGCTCTAAACTTCACATAGCATGCTCAGACATTCAATAATATATGGACAATAATATATGAACATAGTAATTCAGATTAAACTGTGTGGGTTTTCTTTGATAAGTTTAGCATGACAGTGCTGTTTTCTGCCAGGCAACTGGTTTAATTTCTCAAATGAAAGACGTAAAGACAGATTTCAGAAATAAAGGCTGCAATCCTGACTACAGCTGGGCTGTTTTAAATCCCTTTAAAGTCAATGGGAGTTAAGCAGCTAACTGCATACAGGACTGCAGCCAAAATCCACAAGGAACTAAGCCTAGGTAAGGAATTTGTGATGAGCCTATATGCTGTTCACCGTATTCAGAAAGATGGACTTTGGAGCTATGAATTATTAAAACCCAACTGAGTAGCCAAATAAATAATTGATCTCATAAAGTGCTGTGTAGCCTCCTCTCCCTCTGGTTTATTAAATTTATGCCTTGTCCTACAGGCACCTATGGTGTTGGTTGGTACACTTTGATCCTTATGCTCATTGCTTGTGGCACATGATAAACCTGGATAAAACACTATAGTTCCTGATGCAGAGGTTAACATTTAAATGCTATTTCGATATGGCAGTTCCTGCCTTGCTAGGCTGCCCAAGGCTTATTCCAGTTCATGATGATGCTCTTATTGGTGGATTGTCCTTGAGTTAAAGGAGAGTCTGGTCCACTTTGTTCATTCCATGCTGTCTATGCTTTTTTAAAATTGGAATAGCAATCTGTCATGTCCTGACCTCTTGACTATCAGACGAAGATGCTCCGTAATAATACTTTGTGGCAATGTTGCCTCATTGGCTGTCTGGAGACAACAGTTTTGTGCTTTACTGTGCCTGCGGATTACTCATTAGATGAGAGTACTGTGTGAGATCAGACATCATCTTTCATCAGTATTTCAGTAGAAATTGTTTCATGCCAATATAAATCTAAATTTTAGAGATAGTTTTTAGGAAAAGTTTATGCTTTTTAGGCACTGCTTGAGGATCAGATCTCAACCATGGTACAAGGACAGTGATGGTAAAGCAGGAAGGAAGTGCCTTTCCCTCACCACTCAATAGACCTCTATTAGCCTTCAAACACCTGAGATTAGGAAGAAAGATTCAGAGATCAGAATATTTGGCTTTCAGGAATGTTAGAAGCTCCAGACCCTCTCATTCTAGAAATTTAAGTACTGCTTAGGTAGAATGGATTTTCTTTCCATGTAGTGTGTGGACTACGGACATGTATAGAATTAAGACTCTTATGCCTAAGAGTTAAGCTTGAAAAGGTGTTCATAAATTATTTTCTGCTTAAGGTGAGTTGTACCCTTAGCTTTTGTATCTGCATTTGTCACTTACATTGCATTTTCAACCTGAAAAAAGTGTTTTCTTATTTGAGTCAACCCTTTCAGTCCCATCTTAGAAAACTACCATGTGTTGGATGCTCTGTAGTAGAATTTTTCTTTAGCTTAAACTATAAATGTTTTATATTTTAAATATAATAGTATTTTGGTTGGTTCATTTTATTGGGCTGCTATCATTACCAGTGTCATAATTAGTTTCAGAAAATGCTCTCTCCTTCTCTCTCTCATGCACACACTTCATCTAGTGATCATGGGCTTCTTCACACAAGCAAAAAAAAAAAAGGCATGCTCATGACTGGCCACTCATGGAAGTTTGCAGATCCTTTTGTTGACATCGGCAACCTCCTGACATTTCCCGCGCCTTCGCCCCGTAATTCCATGAAAACAAAACTGTGCTATCTCGATTTTGCTGAAATATTTAGGGATTTCCTATTGTGTATGGGGGAAGTTGAGCTATAAATCAATCATTAGAGGGCACTTTCCCATTCGAGGTTATGAGCAGCGAGAGGAGGGAAAGTTTTCCATTATTGATCACGTGGTTGCCCCTCTCCGGCTGTGTTGTGCACCCCCATTGTGATTACTTAAGAGAAGCAGGAAGCAAAGCCCCGGTAAGGAAATGCAATTTCCCCTTAATCTAAAGAAGCCCCATGAGACCTAAGTTGCAGCTCAGAACTTAGTGCTTGGCAAAGAAGAGAGAATTCACAGAGAGCATGAGTTAAAAATCTAAATAAAGAAGAATGAATAATTTGGAAAACAGTTAGAAAAGTTGTGTATTGATGATTAAAATGAGTTTTTGATACCAAACACCATAATTAGTTTTAAAAGAAGCACCTTCAAACCCACACAGAGGAAAAAAAGCACCACAAACCCACGCTATGCACTTTGCTCTGTGGGATAAGATTCTTATGCCTTGTCCTTAAATAGTGAAGAAATGGTATCTTGGCACACAGGCAAAGTAGTACAAATTCAGGGCAGAGAAGTGAAATGATATGCAGCTAATATTGATCCTATGTAATGATTCCTTTGAAACAACTTTATTATCCTGAATGATTGACATTGGTTCCTTCATTTTATTTGATGGATGTTGCTGCTATAAAATGACAGTTGTTCGTAGCAATATTACTGAGCTGCCATGGTTTGATGATCTGATTGATTAAAAAAGCCACTGGCTTTTGGAACTAGTGTGCGTCAGAGGCTAGGTAACTGATTCAGGCGTGCTGTGTAAATCACATTTTCCTACCCACTGATTACATGGGTCAGGAGCGTTGATAAGCATAGTAGCTGCACTTATCAGCTCTCCAATCTGTGTATTTCAGATGGCAGAAAAATCTTACGTCGTATGTTGTTGTTTTCCTCTTTTGTGGAGATGTGTGAAGTGACTCAGAAACAGGCCTGGATGACTCAAAATTAATCATTGTGTCTTAGGGTCATCCTGTGTGGCCCTAAATCAGGCAATTTGAATCACATTTTTGAACGCACTCATGGATTGGAGGAAGCACACATGTACCACATATTCTACACCAGCCTTTCACAACCTGGTGCTCCAGACATTTTGGAGTTGCCCATCAACCCCAGCGAGGATGGCCAATGTTCTGGAATGCTGGGAATTGTCATCCAAAACATCTGGAGGGCACCAGGTTGGAGAAAACTTATGTATTTGTTACCCAAGTCGATTGGATTGGTGGAAGTAGATGCTTTCGCTGAATGTATATGAAAAAGCCCTTAAACTTACTGCGGATGATTTTGCCTTACTTATATTTAGAGATGTGAAAGCCTTAGTGGGGTGGGGGGTGGAAGGGTGGGGGGAGAAAAGTGTTTGCATGTTTGATGGTTTTTCCCCTGAGGATGTTTGAAAAACTCCTCGTATGAATTGTTTTCTTTTCGAATGAGTGAAATGCTTTCTAAGACAAGGTTTTATTTTGGGTAAGGAAACATTTTGGATACAGCTGATATGCTGCAGTGAGGCTTTCCCTAACCCTGGTACCCTCCAGAAGTTTTGGACCACCACTCCCAAAATCCCTGATCCTTACCCATGCTAGCTATTTTTCTCCAAACATCCTCATGGGGAAAGCAAACAAACAACCCCCTCCTCGCCCTGGGCTTTCACATCTCTAAACATAAGTAAGGCAAAATTGGGAAAGACTCCTATAACATTGGGAACTGGGGAAGACTGCTATAATGTCATGGACTATTTAAGAATTCCAACATTTTCCGTGTTTTTTATGAAGTTTAACATATTTTAAAATGGTGCTAGTCTTTTATATTGCTGCTGTGTAATACTGCCCCTGTCCAAATAATACACTTGTTTGCGCCAAATTTGTAACTTCTATTTTAACTCCCCCCAACACACGCACTTTTTAGATGACAAAAACAAGTTGTGTGTGAGTAGGTAGCGAAAGGCACATCAGTGAGTCTTTCTTATAAGTAAACATGCATAGGAGTTCATTGTAAATTTCATAAATATGCCAAATAGTACAATGCTAACTAAGTTATAAGTTATGCATTTTATGTTGCTAAAGCACTAAAATAGGTTTAGATTTGATAAATGGGTATTCTTATGTGTTTGGGGTCTGTCTAAATGACCTTTCAGACATCCCTAAAAACTCAGAGCCTATCTACACTACTGCTTTAAAACAGTTTAAAATGGTTTATAACAGGTTTGAGAACTGTTGGGTCCCAGGACACACTCCATATACAGTTTTCAAAATGTTTTCAAAGTGTTTTATCCTGTATGTGTAGATAGGCTCCCTGTACCTCCGATTGCAAAGAGATTCAGGATTCTACTCCATCTCTGTAACTCTTGAGATGGTAACACTTTTGTTATGCTGTGACAAGGAAGGGGGTGATTGAGGCGTGTGTAAGTTACAGGAAATCAAAATGTCCTGGGAATGGATCTCAGATGGAAAGAGAGCTGATTTTTACTTTCTGCAGGAAAACCCTAAAGGGAGTCAGGGATCTGTTGGATTGGTAATGCTGCGGACCTTTAGATTAAGTTCTGTTTTTACATCAGAAACACCACAAGTCTCTCAGGAAACTGAAGCCTGAGTAAGTAAGTGCTGGAACCCCAGAAACTTTTCACCTCTCAGAAGTGGGGTGCACAAATGTTACACAGTATAAGCTGATTAACTTTTTAAAATATGTAATGGATCTTATTAAATATAAAAACCAGGCATTATTTAATGCAGCTCACATGCAATGAACCCTTTCAGTACAAAACCTGTTGAGCTAAGCTTTGTTTTAAATTTATTTCTTGTCTCTATCACATTAAGACGTTTCATTTGTTCTTCCTATTATATTCTTGTGCACTAATCTTGTTGGTATGGACGAAACTGTATTAAATCTTTTGAGCTAGTTACATCCCATGTCAGCTGAAATGTACCTACAGAATATTCCAAACCACCCATGTTTCCACCAGATTCTGAAAAACAAAGGCAGGTTTAAATCAGGAGCTGATTGGGGTGGGTGGTGGGTGGGTTGGGTTAGGAGGTAAAGGAGTTATGGAATAATTTGGATTTGCTTGCTGTCAGACAGCCATAAGACTAGAATTGCCTGTATTCTTGCAGCATCCTTAAAAGATCTGTTCAGCCTGAACATTTCTAATGAAAACTTTTTTATAGAGATATTACAAGTTTTCGTGTTTTTACCTCTAAAAACAACTGACCGTGTAAAAAAATGCCCTATTTAGACATGGAGTGTGAAACAATATAACTAACCAAAACTAAATGGGTAACAATATAAAGACAAAACAACACAGATACACACTCACATTTACTAACCACTGTCACAGACAATATACTCTTGCTGTATTAGCAGAAGGTTAGCACAAGCTCAAATTTTAGCAAGTCTCCATAAGAAAGTCACGCTTGCGGACCAACTACTACTAACCCCTGCAATTATAATTCACATTAATTAATATTGCCTTTAAAGCCACACTGGAAGAAATTTTACATTGAAGGACAGGACAAAAAATCATTAAAAATAAAATAATGGACTTTTAAACAAAGATAATATGCTCAAAAAGCCATTAGGGTTGATGCGTATATTATATTCAGCAGCTGATGGATTCATTGAAAAGCTTGCAGGGTTGATCTTCTGGGTGCAGTTGGACATTAAAAATCGATATACAAAATTGAAAAACATAAAAACATACCACATATGAAAACAGCGTACATTTAAAATAGCTGTGAACTCTCAGCCAGGCCTAAATAAAGTTCTGGGGTCAATTAAAACTCAGTATATGCTGTTAATTGCCTGGGAGAAGAGGAAAGTCGTGACCTGGCGCCGAAAAGATAACAATGTTGGTACCAGGCTAGCCTTGTCGGAGATATCATTCCATAGTTGGGGGGCCACCACTGAGAAGGCCCTATCTCTTGTTGCCATCCTTTGAGCTTCCCTCGGAGTAGCACCTGGAGGGGGGCCTTAGATATTGACTTGACCTGTTGGGTTGTATCCAATATCAGTCTATGTCACATTCTTTTCAATGGGTCTACTCTAAGTAGGATTAACATGAAATACAGCCTAACGTGACATGCTAGGTAAGCCTGTATCTTTCTCTTACACAGATTCTTACTTTTCAAATGTATCCACAGAATAACTATTTGTATCCATAGCAAAAGGGGGAAATCTATGTAAGGCCTGAGCTATCACTTCATTATGAATTCTGTGCAATGTATTTCTTTTTATCCATTTTTTTCTTATTGTTGATTTGTTTAATTTTGTTTTGGAAAATTAATATTTTTTTTATAAAAACATACACAAAAAAACACAAAGAATCACTAACGATAGCACTGAAAGTCACTATCAAGCAAGACTGGAGAAGTCTTAACCCCTCAGTGAGTTGTTGCTGTTGTAGCAATACTTGAGTCAGGTTTGGATCTGAGGTGAAATGGGATCCAGGAACCAGGAGGCATGGAACAAAGCCAATAGTCAGGACAAAAGAGTAAGTTAGAACCAAAGGACAAACCAGGAGGCAGAATCATTAAGGAAGCCAGATATCAGGACTGAATAAAGCAATATTGAGATGCAAACAAGGAGACAGAACCAAAGGATACAAGCCCAGGCCTAAGGTCAGGAAGACCTAGTTCCTCCAGCACTGGAACAGTATCCTTAATTGGAACAGGAAGCCCTCCCAGTATCCTTCCTGCCCAAGATGGCCCATTGACAAGCTTGGGTGGGTGGGGTCAGTCCAGAGCCTGAGGATTTTAAGCTGCCTGGCCAGATGCTACAATGTGCAGTTCATTGGCTCACCGCATGGGGAAGCAGCACACAGACTCTATGGTTCCTAGTTCAAACCCCCAGAAATGCTTTGAAAAGCATTGCCTAGAATGCCCCTGAAGAGAACTGAGAGATGAAATAAGCCAGGTGCCCTCCAGATGTTTCTGACTACACCTCCTATCATCCATGTACAGTGGTGCTGGCTGGGGCTGGTAGGAATTAAAGTCTGGATCACCTGATCCAGATGAGCCTGTGTACAATTGTCTCCTTCAGTGAATTCAACAGTGGAAAGGTAGGATCTTGTTCCTCTTTTGTCGACCGAATTTCATTGTGGCCAGTTTCCTCCTACTCATTAAATCCATTTTTTTTTTACCCAGAATAGTTGTGTGAAACAGATATTGTATATAATCTGTTTTTATGCTTTTTATGGTTTCAAATTTTGTATATTGGTTTTTAATGTTCAATGTTTTTAATCTTTGTGAACCGCCCAGAGAGCATCAGCTATGGGGCGGTATATAAATGTAAATAATAATAATAAAATTTCTGGAGGACACCAGGTTGAGAACATCTGCTGTAAAAGGACTGGAGACTGGAATAGACTGGGTAGGACAAATTTCTGGAGCTTCAAAGAAGGCATTAATTGTTTCAACACATTTAATGTTTTACATGAGCCAGGCCGTTGGTTCATCTGGCTCAGTATCATCTGTTCTGAATGGCAGTGGCTCCCAGGATTTAAGACTGGAGTCTTTTCTAGCCCTATCTGGAGTCAGGACGGTGCCATAATGGGCCTGTTCAGAAGCCACCTTAACCACAGAGCCTAAAGTGTCATCTGTACGCTCATACTGAGATGAGTGTTTGGATGCCATTTTTTAAAAATGGTGGAAGAATTACTTTCCATCAAAATTAATGCCATGTTGTCTGCCTTGACCCAAAAAACCCTATAGTTTAAAGCCAAAAATCACATTTGTATGTTGATTTGTCAAGTAAATGAGAAAATGAGGCAACATTTCAGTGCCGTCTTGGAAAATGGTGGAAGGAGTACTCCGACAATTAAAATAACATATTATTTGAACTCCTTGAGCCTGAAAACCTATAATTTGATACCAAACACAAGGTAGTAACTTCTGTGGTTGTAAAAAACTAACGACCTAAAGAAAACTTTCCGCCATTTTCAAAATAGTGCCTAAAAAGATTTGCACAAGAATCAGAATGTCTACCCAAATTATTATGATAATCCAATACTTCAAGATCACATATCAGTAGAGAAAATCTCTGGACCTCAAAATTATTACAGAGTTGTAGTGTGGGGACTGGATCATATTGCACTTTACCAACTCAGATCTATACCAGGAGAGTAGATTTAAGCTAAGTCAAGCAAATACTTATATGCAAGTAACTTCAGAATGCGTTTATGTAAGCTGTAAAGAATAGCCTCCCAGATGTTTGGTATTGTTTTGTAGTTTAATAAGTTTAACCTAGATTAAAATGAAAATATGACAGAACTCTTCAAAACAGGTTCATGTCTTGTGATACCCAGGCACTTTTGTTAACCATTCCAAAGATGTAGTCCCTACTGAATCCTTCAAAAGTTGTAACAAGAAATCAAACTTTCCGGAGTATATATATATATATATATATACACACACACACACTGTAAAACTTCCCCCAGAAATCTGTCTAGGAGGCATTCATTTAGCATTTATTCATTATTCATGTATCATCACACAAGCATCTTGAAGATTAAGTGTGAGGAAAGGCGAAGCTCATGATAGCACAGATGGTACAGGTGAAATGTGAACAGCGAAGGAGTTGTAAAGAGCATGTGAGAATGAATTGTGTTTGGAAAATCTGCTGCACTGGGAATATCGGGAGTCCAAAACTAACACTTAGTTAATAGCGTAGTGCCAAAAGAGACCTGCGTTGCTAGCAGTGCATGGCATCAGGGACCATGCACAATCACAAACATGCTAGATATAAACAGACAGGCAAAGTAAAGTTTTATTCTGCTGCTGAGGGCCTTGAAAAATAAAAAGCTAGAGAAGAAATTGGAGGGAAAAAGCAAGTGGGAAAAAACCAAATTAGCATTTGAGGCCTTTGTTCTGTTCCAGTTAAGGGCAAAAAAGAGAGGAAATCATTCTTAACTCCACTGTTAGTAGCAAATCTCACTAACTCTGACATGAAAGGAATCCCACATGGTCCTGAAAAGTGTGGTTGGCAGAAAGGAAAGTTGTAATTCAAGTTATTCTTATTCGTTACAATCTTTTAGACTGGGGCAATCCACATAATCTCATAGGGCAAGATACTATTATTTTAGCCTCCGCCCCATTCCACATGCATGGGGATAAAGAATACTGGTCTACGTTCTAAGGCTGTTGTAAGAATTACTGACGTATATGTATAAAGTGCATCAGATCTATATATATGGTAAGGATTCCTATTATTTGCTAAGTCCTACTCATATTCTAGGGATAGGCAAATCAGCCTATTTTAAGGCCATGTCACTTAAATCTGTGTTCACCCAAAAGCTTATTTCATACCACTCCCATGTTAATTTGCAATTTTTTAAAAAAAGATGTGCATGAAAACTTGCAATTAAATACATATTATAATAGTACAATCCTATGCATGTCTAGTCAGGAGTAAGTCCCAGTGAACTCATTGGGACTTCCTCTTGGGTAAGTGTATAAGTTATTGCAACTCAAGAGAGCAATCCTATGCACTGTGATGGAGCACTGTGATGCGGGCAGGGAGGGCTGTGGATTCTTTACCCATCAGCACCTACCCAACATGCCTCTTCCCCCCGCTCCCTGAGGTCAGAGTTCTAACCTCAGGAAGGAAGCTCTGCAGAAGTTTCCAGTGGCTGGAATGGGATCTTCTCATCTGAGGGCAGAGCTCTCTCTCTCTCTGCCTTCAGAGAGGGAACTCAGCTATATTCTATGGCCCTGGGGAAATTGTTAGAGCTTACTTTCCCTGCTAGTGGACTGCTTTTTTTTACAAGCCCCCTCCCCCCAAATAATTATTGACAGGCCGCCAATCAGGTGGGACTTCCTAAGATACCTTAGTTTTTTTGCCCCAAACCTAGAAACCGAAGACTCTGAAAAAACTTTGCTAAAATCCTAAAAGCAAATATAGCCATTTCGTAACTGTTCAAATCCACATGTTAGTCTGGGAAATGCAAATCTGGTCAGTTCATACTGGAATTTACAAATATCAAGTTCTTCAAGCATTCCTATTATGCTGTCTCATCTCTCATAGCTGTGGTGTATCAGGCAGCTGCAACAGACGTCAGTTTTTCAAACTTTTCATCATTTTTCCCAGTAGCTTTTCAGGGGGTACTTGAAGTCAGGATGATAGTTTTACTGACTCAGGAAGCTGATTTCCTGGCAGAGCAATTGCAATATAGAATCTTTGTACGTATTTCCTTTTAGGACTTCAGTGTAAACACAGTAGTACTATGGGACATACATTATCATGCAAAGGGGAGAGATTAGTATCTCTCTAGTCTTCGGTACCATATTGCCAAGCCGTAATTTTAATTTACTTTATAGATGTCATAAGAGGTTTTAGTCGTAAATATTTTATACCTTCTGAAAAACAGTCAACTCCAAATTTATATACAGTTGCAGATGCTGAATACTTAGAATTAAACTAAATACCTTAACACACATGAAACGCTCAACCATAAAACATTTAACCTCTGAATCCACTGTTTATGTAACCATACTTTGAACATGTAACTAGACCTGAACTATAATCAACTTCCGTGTGGTATATGCTGGTAGAACAGTTGTAAACCTAGAAGTGTTATTGCCTGAGACTCACTAGTTCAGTGTATGTGTGTTGGGGGGCGGGTTTGAAACTACATGTTACATTAATTGTGTAGCTGAGTATTATATTTTTGTTTACTTTAGAATACCTCTATGTGGCTCCAATTTGGATTGCCATCAGCGTGCAACAGGAGGGGAGAATTAAACCACCTCCCCACTCATTTGCTTTCCAAAATTACCCTGCCCCCTGCATGTGGGGATATTTAAAAAGAAAGATAGGAAAAAGTCTCAATAGGTGTCAATTGAGGCTCCCCCCCTTTTTAATCTCTGAGTCTGAAGGTGCAAATGGAGAAGATTTAATCAATTGTCCCCTCCCAGTGCATGCTGATCAAATCTGGATTGGGGCCATGTGCAGTTACTCTAAACTAAGCAAAGAGATATGATTCAGCTTTACATTACACAGTTAACACAATGTGTGGTTTGACCCAGTGTGAGTGTTTGTGTGTGTGTGTAACATGGGGAGGTAAACACTGGATTTTTCCATGGCTGGGAAAAAATGCCGACATAAAAAAACAAGGCGACTCTGCTTGAATGCATTTTTCTCCACAATAATTTATACAATTCATTGAACTGAGTAAAAGCTATGCTAAGCTAGGATGATTTTCTTGGGAACCAGCTAAGTCCTCAACAGACCACAGTGGTTTTCATTTGTCACTTTCACTATTGCAAAGTCAGGGGTTTGGCCATTATTTGAATCCATTTTTTCCTTTCATTTGCTTTCTTGTATGTTTGCTGGAATGGAAGTCCAATCAACCAGAGTTTAGGTCTTCTTCATGTCTTCCTACCCATCATATTCATACTAGTTTCTGCACCAGTAACCTGTTTGAAGACATGACCTCCATATTATTTTATGGGTTTGAACTGGGGGTGTTTTGTCTTAACTACTATCCTGTCACGGAAATGACCGAAGCAGAGATGAAACAAGGTCCAGGCAGGCAGGTCCCGATTCAAAAGCTTTATTTCAGACTACGTACGTAGGAGGGAATCAGCCTCCAGCGAACTGAAGGCTGGGCTCTCTGACATCTATCAACATCTTGCAACATTTATACATTCAAAGTTCTTTGAAGCCTTCCCTCTCCCCTTCCCCCTTTGATAGATTACATTTCAATATAGTTGCAAACTAAACTATTTAGCATAAACAATTCACCAGAGCAATAACCAGCGCCAGCATAACTCTTTGTTCTTTGATAAGGGCTATCAAGGACACTTGTAAATAACTAGTTGTTCTTCTTCATGGTCTCTGTGCATCACACATATGGGCTTGCGCCGGCGCCGAGCCCAGTTCGGGAAACTTCTATAGCTTAGATTTTAGGTGGGAACCCCTCCCCCACTGTCCTATTGTGCATGCTCCGGGTTCCCGCCTACCTCAGTTCTTTTTCGACCGCTGTGCTGTTTGCCTCGCGGGAGACTTTGCTTGGACGTCGTTTGTATTTTTCTCTCTACAATAGAGCATTAGTTTATAGTTAGATAGTTTTAGTATTACTGTTTAGTATTGTTAGAGTTAAAAGTATATAAAAAATTTTTTTTTGTCATCTTAAAAAAATACTTCGTATGGTGCAGACAGCTTTATTTAAAAACTGCTCTAAGTGTAGGGACGGGCACTCTCTGTGTCTCCTATGTTTAGGGGAGTCACGTATTGCTGAGGCCTGCGCCCATTGTGTGAGCTTCTCCAGGCAAGCACGCCTGAACCAGGCCGATCGATTGAGAGGCCTTCTCTGGAAAAAAGCGCTGGAGGCAGTGGATACTCCTCAGCCTCTCTCCATGCCTTTGCCCGCCTCTAATTCTGGGAAATGTGGGGCATTTCCCATAAACCATTCTGACCCAGCACCGGCCACCCTTTCCACAACTGGGGTGAAGCCCAAGAAGCATACAAAGAAGTGTGGGACTAAACCTCCGGATGAGGCGAGGTGTAAAAAAGAAGGCAAAGACAAAAAATGTTGAAAAACCTTCAAAGTCTCGCCCAGCCGCCATTTTGAGGCCCTCACTACTGTCCCCGTCAGGATCGACCCTGGTACCGGGCGGACATGTGCCTCCATCAGTACATGTGGCAGAACAAATTCCGGCCGGATCGATACCGGACGCTTCAATATCAGACCCTCCAACTTCGCTACCCTCAGCGAGACCGGCCCCTGCGTCGATGTTGGAGGGTGAAATTTTCAACTCCCCACTACTAAGCGCACCGGTTACACAACCTTCAACTCCTTCAATAACGGCCGCCTCGCGAAGCTCTAGATGCAGATCCAGCTGCCACCATTCCCGCTCTCACTCCAGGTCTCGATCACGGGACTGGGATCGTTATTCCAATCACTCCATGCGTTCTTCGGTTTCCCGCGCCAACTTGCTATATCGATACCGAGACGATCACAGGGACCCGCGTCAGTACCAATACGCCTTCAACCCATATACGGGCTGGCAACTGACTGGGGATCTCCCATTTGTACCACCGCAACCTCCTCGATGATCTCCGTCTGCGACGATCTCGGTACTGTCGCAGGTACCCCTGGTACCGGCTCAACTTCTCGAGGTACTGACTCCGTCCTTG
This sequence comes from Anniella stebbinsi, assembly GCA_029215795.1. NCBI lineage: Eukaryota > Metazoa > Chordata > Lepidosauria > Squamata > Anniellidae > Anniella > Anniella stebbinsi. The sequence goes on along the minus strand of JARDYH010000005.1, from coordinate 137,650,724 downwards.
CCTCAATCTGTGGAGGATTATGTCTCTGACTCGTTGTCGGTTGCGACAGCTCCTCCTTTGGTACCATCCCCAGATGAGATTGTGGGAACTAATGAACGGGCTTCTCCGTCGATAGAGCTTGGAAATTTCACTGAGCAGATGCTTCGAATGGGGCAGTCTCTCAGTATCGAGCATCAGCAACCTGAGGACAAGATTGCAGATCCTATATTTGATGTCATGGACACAGAACCGTCTGCACAACTGACTATTCCTTATGTCCCTACTCTTCTAAAGACAGCTCAACAATCTTGGAAAAATCCATCAACTATAGGGCCGACTTCAAAGCGTTTGGACGCTCTATATAAAGTCAAGCAGTCTGATGCCCCTTTCTTATTTGTGCACCCAAAACCCAACTCAGTTATAGTTGAGGTGGCACAGGGCAAATCCTCTAAAACACGTTCAGCCCCAACGGATAAGGAAGGAAGGAAGTTGGACATGTTTGGCCATCGTATATACTCCTCAGCCGCCTTAGGTATGAAGGTTGCCAACTACCAAGCCATGATGGCACGATAACAGCTTTTTCTTTGGGATAAGATGTCGTCACTTATTACTTACTTACCTGATGACCAACGTGAACTTGCTCATGTGTTTCATGCAGAGGCAGTTCGCTTATCTAAGCAGGAACTAACACCTTCCCGACATCAGACCGACTGTGCCTCTAAGGCCATGATTGGGGCAGTAGCCCTTCGCCGACATGCCTGACTGCGATCAGCTAACCTTCCTCAAGAGACTAGATCTCGGATAGAGGACTTACCCTTTGATGGGGAGGGACTATTTAATACTTCAATGGACGTGGCAATGGATACTATTCAGAAGGCTAAGGTGACTGCCCGTAAAATGGGATTCAATCAGCCAAGCCAGCCTTCATTCCGCCCAAGGAAGTGGTACTGTCCTCAGCCATATCAGCCTAGACAGCCACAAGATTGGTTGCCACGCTATCAAGCACCATCTAATCCAGCCCCTTATCAACAAAGAAAGGGGTTTCAATCTAACCTCTTCAGACAGCCCCGTAACAGGCAAGGCACCTCACAGAAACGTCGCCTTTGACTCCAACCCTCCTCTCTTTCCAACTCCCAAATTCGGAAATTTCCTCAGCCAGTTTTACCAAGCTTGGGCCTCAATTACTTCGGACTGCTGGGTCCTAGACATTGTCAACATGGGGTACAGGATAGAATTCGGAGTCCTTCCTCCCACCGGTACCGTAAAAATAACACCGCCATTGGATACCTTGAGTCAAGAGACTACATCTCTTCTTCAAAAGGGTGCCATTACACGAGTTCCACCTTCCGACATGCAGACAGGCTTCTATTCCCGTTACTTTACGGTCCCGAAGAGGGATGAAGGACTTCACCCTATCATGGATCTTAGACACCTCAACAAATTAATTGTAACAAAAAAAATCCGTATGATAATGTTGGCAATGATCCTCCCCCTTTTGAAAAAGAACCAGTGGTTTACATTAATAGTCTTAAAGGATGCCTATTTTCACATCGCAATCCGGGAGCAGTGTGTGCCCACCTCCGGTCAAGGGGCATAGAACTCTATCCCTATTTTGATGACTGTGTCGTAATGCAAGCTCACCCCCAGGCTTCTGCTCACGAACTTTAGGCAAACTGACACACTCCAAAACAGTGAGACTTCTTTTATTGTAAAATCACACGGAATTCAAGGCATAACGGTTTCATTTCTGCATACACACACTTGAAGCTGAAGACGGACCAGATAGCTTTCAGGTACAACGGCTTAAAGCGAACAGCAACTCACTCGGGGAGACATTTAGAGTTAGCCCCTGTCCCTTGAGGTCAGGAGTGGCCACACACACTGACTCATCAGGAACAAGGGCAAAAACTCAAAGGAGAAACCCCAGCACAGATGTGCATGAAGTCTGACAGTAGACAAGATCATCTTGAACCAAATCAAACTCAGCCTGTCAGGGAACACTGAGCTGATCACGTAAGCAAGATGTCAGGGGACGAACTTCTTCGACCTAGGAAGCCTTCCCTGCATGTAGCTTTGGCTCTGAGGAAGGTTCTCTCGCAGGTCACACACACACACAATTCCAGAACAGCAACGATCAGCCTCTGAGTTCCCCTGTGCCCGTACCTTGGCTCCATGCAGGGAAAAACAGGCTATAGAACACGAATCCAGAACAGTAATCTGCAAGTCCAAATCTTTGAAAAGCCACAGAGCACTTTTCATGGCATAGTTCTTAGAAATTCCAAGTCCAAATAGCAACAGAACATGTACAGAGTGCATCCAACATCTCCAAACCAGATAGAACCCCAAACACGAGTTTCTTGGCAAGCATAGAACCAGACGAACAGGCAAACAGTTGAACAGATGACTTCTAGCAAAGAACCTCCCCTTTGCTCATAGCTATATAGGATGAAGGCTGGCTAATTCCAAGCCACTTTGACAGACAGGGCTTCAGGCCTGTAATCCAACAGGGCGGCACGGTTCAACCTCCTCTTGATGACTACACTATGTGAGAGACAGCTTGCAAGATAGCCCCCCACCTTTTCAAAACATACCTTTGTTCCCAAGGAACATTCAAGGCCTCGGCTAGCAGCCACAGATAAGCACAGAACAGAGACAGTCTTTCTCACAACAATTGCCAAGCTATCAACTCACAATTCACTAGACCAGCCTAGTGAATTGTTTATGAAGCACCTGACATCCGACAGACTGGCTGATCGTCTCCCAATCTCGACGTCAAGCTTCCAGGGATGTGGAAGCAGTGAGAACCCTCTTATTACGTTTGGGTCTGCTAATAAATATGGACAAGTCAATCTTTCAACCCCGCCAGGCAATACAGTTTATCGGCGTCCGGCTGGACTCGGCATTGGGAAGGGCGTTCCTTCCACAGGACAGAGCTATCGTCGTGCGCAACCTCTCGCTTCGCTTGCTCGACCTGTCCTAGTCATCAACTTTTACCATCCAAAGGTTACTGGGTCTCATGGCAGCATCTGTATACGTGGTCAGATGGGCCAGACTACACATGCGACCTCTACAGCAGTTCCTGCTTCAGAACTTTGACCCGACCATAAATCCTCGAAAGACTATACTTACCATCCCTACAACGATATGAGGTTCTCTCACATGGTGGACAAATCTGCACAACTTCTTGTTAGGCATGCCCTTCATGAGTCCAGGTCCGACAAATGTCTCACTATAGATGCATCTCTGCAGGGATGGGGAGTCCACTGTGGCAATCTTGCCATCCAAGAAAGATGGTCACCTTTGGATAGACACCTACATATAAACATGTTGGAACTCTTAGCTGTAAAGAAAGTGTTGCGCGCTTTCCAACCACATCTCCAAGGGCACCATGTTCAGATCCTATCGGACAACACCACCGTTGTCTGGTACCTGAACAAGGAGGGAGGCACCCGCTCCTCCCGCCTTCTTCACCTTACCATGGATATTCTCCATTGGACAATTCCCAGGAATATGCAACTCTCTACTATCCATATTGCTGGATTGGACAATGTTCAGGCGGACGATCTCAGTCGAAATTTCCTCGACACTCACAAATGGCATTTGTCGCCAGCTATCCTGAGACGCCTTTTTACTCAATGGGGCACCCCGGATCTAGAGCTATTTGCAATGCAGGACAATGCAGTCTGCAGAGCCTTTTGCTCAAGGGCAGGGATAGGACACTCATCTCTAAGGGATACGTTCATGCTAACTTGGAAGCCAGGTCTAATGTACATTTTCCCACCGTTTCCTCTAATTGCAAGGGTTGTAACCAAGCTATACAGGAACCGGACGGATGCCATCTTGATAGCCCCATGGTGGCCATGACAAGCATGGTTTGCACCACTTCTCAAGCTGGCCAACAAAGAGACGTGGCACCTCCCCTTTCTGCCGGATCTCTTGTTCAAGAACAAAGGCATGATACGCCACCCGGACCTCAGAACCCTAAAACTGACAGCATGGAGAATCCAGCCAGATGGCAGGATTTAACTCTCTCTCAAGAAGTCAAGGCCATCCTGGAGGCCACTAGAAAGCCCTCTACCAGAGTTTCTTATAGCAGAAAGTGGACTAAATTTGTACAATTTGCTGGTGATAAAGGGTTTGATCCCACGTTGGGATCGATAGCAGACATACTGACGTTCCTCCACTCCCTTTACACGTCAGGCCTTAAAGCCACCTCCATTAAAGTTTAGTTGGCTGCTATTTCTGTAAAACATGACTTGGTGGGTAGTTTTTCTGTTTTTTCACACCCATTATCTAAGAGTTTTTTGCATGGTTTGCGCAACATTTCACCTCCCTTTCGATCCATTATACCGCAGTGGAGCCTGTCTGTGGTATTGAGTGTGCTAATCTCAAAACCCTTCGAACCCCTGGCTACTATTGATATACGTCTTTTAACTTTTAAAACAGTGTTTTTAGTAGCTATCACGTCAGCAAGACGAGCCTCCGAACTCTGTGCACTCACGATGGATCCTCCCTACACTCAGTTTTTTGAGACCTGGTCTGTCGTTTATTCCCAAAGTAGTTTCTAACTTTCATGTTAACCAGGACATTGTGTTGCCCACATTTTTTCAAGCATCCTCAGACCCGTTGTGTTCCAAGTTGCACTCTTTGGATGTGAGAAGGGTTTTAGCTTTCTACAAATCTAGGACAAAAATATTCCGTAAATCCCGTCAGCTGTTTGTCTGTTATGGGGGGAAGAACAAAGGACTACCAGTCTCATCACAGCGCCTGTCCAGCTGGATTGTGCAGACTATTTCACTGGCCTATCAATTACTTGGTAGAGAGCCACCAATTTCTGTGAAAGCACATTCCACAAGAGGTCTAGCCACATCCACTGCTTTGATTCGTGGAACTTCCATTCCTGACCTGTGTAAAGCTGCTACATGGTCTAATATTTCTATGTTTGTGAGACACTACAAATTGGATGTGAGAGCCAGGAAAGACTGTAGTTTCAGTCGAGCTGTGCTCTCCGAGGTGCTCCAACAAGTGTTCCAGCGAGCCTACCCTCCTCCGGTAAGTTTGCTTGTTATTCGCCCATATGTGTGATGCACAGAGACCACGAAGAAGAAATGTAGGTTGCTTACCTGTAACCATAGTTCTTCGAATGGTCATCTGTGCAGTCACACAACCCACCCGCCGTCCCCTCTTGGCATCGCTATTTCTGAATGTCATGTGATTTTGTATTGCGCATGCTGATAGATTTATTACTGCATTTTTTCACATTTATCTCGGTTGCGGGGCCGAGTGGTCTCATAGAACTGAGGTAGGCGGGAACCTGGAGCATGCGCAATAGGATGGTGGGGGAGGGGTTCCCGCCTAAAATCTAAGCTATAGAAGTTTCCCGAACTGGGCTCGGCGCCAGTGCAAGCCCATATGTGTGACTGCACAGATGACCACTCGAAGAACTACGGTTACAGGTAAGCAACCTGCATATCAGAAAGCTGTAAATTGCCCTGTGGGGGTGTTTGCATGTTTAGACAAAGGAAGAGGATGAGTTCTTCCTGCCGATGTGATGGCATGGGTCAAGAGTGTCAGGCTTTTACGGCTGTAGTATTCCGGCAGGAAGGGGGGAGTGATTGGGCCTCTCTGGCCAGTATCACTTTTATTGATCCGGTATGTGAGGTGTCAATGACTTTTGTGTTCTGCTTGTGCATTTCCTCTTGAGAACTGGGTGCCTGTCATTCTTTAATTTCTTTATCAATCTTTACAGGGAAAAATGCTTTGCTACAGGGATTTAAGGAAACCAACTGTTATTCAAAATATAGGCAGTGATATGATATGAATCAAAATGTGTATTTTGATCAAGCCTGTCAACACTTGCACAATGATGAGCGGCATCAGCAACCTTAGCATCAGTCATTATTAAGGGAGGTCAGTAAAAAACACGTTCCACCATGTTAAAGTGATAATTGGGGAGGGGTCATTCTAACAGCCATAAAATCGAAAATATTTCACCAATCTCTCTGAAATTTACAGGTGCCAGAAATAAATGTTTGTTTTACATTACCTGAAAATTTCAAGAAGATTGGTTAAAGACTGAGGGAAGGAGAGCAGTTTAAAGTAAAAAGATTAAAGAATCCCCTGAATCCGAAACCGAAAATTGAACTCAGAGGTTGCGACTATTTTTGCGCAGCTGTCCTTACCTTCAGGGAGCCTTATTCATTAATCCAATGGCAGGGTCTACTTCCTCCCGTTCTAGTGTAGGTGGAACTGCTTTTCTTTTTTAAAAATTCGCTTAAGTGGATTTTATTAAATTTAAACTGTGCCTCTTTAAGAAATCTGGTGGCCATTTTGATTATGGCACACATTCAGTAGAGTCTCTCCCCCCTCCCTCCCTCCTGCGTCAGCTACAATGGCCGCTTCCTCTAGCAAAGACAGTGCTGTAGTCTCTTCTCAGAAGTAAGTTCCATTGACTGAATGCAATGGTCTTACTCCCAGGTAAGTGTGTAGAAGATTGTAGCCTTTATTTTAAAAAAACAGTCTGGAACCTTGGAAGGCAGAGAGGGAGAGATGTGAGTGAGAATTCCCTCTCCTTTACAGCACTATAACTCTACAATTAACAACTTGCTTGCATGCTTTGCATGTGTGTATGTTCATTTGATTATGGCTGCTGATCATTAATTTTCATATCAATTCAATCCAAGGCATATCTACTCAGAAGTTAGTTCCACTGAGTGCAATGAGTCTCATTCCCATTGCACTAGCTTGAAGGGGTGTGTGGATTTGGCTGTACTTCTCTTTGAGAGCTCTGTGTATTTAGGGACCAAGGCTTTTTGTAAGAGAAGAGGCTAAGCTCCTCCCTCTTTTTTTTTTTTTAATTCCATGTATTTGATTTTTAAAGAATTTTTATTCCTTCATTGTTATTATAATTATTATTATTATTAATAATAATAATAATAATTAGTAGAAGTAGTAATATGTTTATTAATGTTACATTTATATCCTGCCTTTTTTTCCTCTTGCAAGGAACCTAAGGTGGCTTACATAATCCTCCTCCATTTTATCAGCACAATAACCCTGTAGGGTAGAGGAGTCAGTGACATTCTGAATTCTCTTAGCTTTTCTAATATTTTTTGATCAGGTTGAACAAAACTATTGTGTATTGTTATCTCCAGTACCAACATCTTTGACAGGCTTAATATAGGATTCATTGACCGCAGGCTATTTTTAGAGCAAAAAAATAAAAATAAAAATCCAAACTTCGATAGATTAAAATTAAATTGAGCAATATTTCTAAATACCCTCATGGCTATTCTTGGTACTGTGTCAGATGTAGTGATATATGAGGATGTTCAGATTCCATTTAGTTGATCAGTTGCAAAGAAGCTTCTCTAGTAAGGAGGAAGGGGAAAGCCCTAGACTGATCATTCTTTCAAGTGCCATATCTCCCCCCACAAAAACCCATGAGGTAGGTTAGGCTAAGAGTCTATGACTGGCTCAAAACCATCTAGTGAGTTTCTTCTGCTGCTCACTTTTCACAGAAATGTAAAACAAATGTTTGGTAATGTTTGGGTGTATGGCATGTGCTACTTTTACCCTCACAACAACCCTGTAAAATAGATTAGGCTGGAAATTTAGGCCTGGCCCACTATCTATGTCTGTGTGCCTGCCTCTTTCATATATACACACAGAAAGGCATCCTTAGGTTTGTTCTTTACTTACTACATACCATAAACTATGTATGAATAGAGCTGTCACAAATGATGCAATACACTCACTTTTTGCACTTCCTAATACATTTGTTTCCCAACTAACTGCTAATACAGTCATGAATCTAATACTAAAATATGTTATTTTTACTATAGTAAGATTAAAGAATCCACATACATCAAGTGCAAATCAGAGAACCTACCATTTTTCATATTAGTGCTCAAGAATTAGGATTCTTTTCCTAATTAAGCCTTACACGGAGGTTGCCTTTTTCACAGCAGCTGGATCAACATTTTCATCAAGCTGTCCACCTCCCCTGCTCCAAACTCTTTCTTGGTCAGTCACCGCTAATTAGCTCAGATCCTGTTAGTGTATATGTGAAATTGTGATCCCCACAATGTGCATCACTTTACACTTGCTTACATTGAACAGCATTTGCCCTTTTCATGGCCAGTCTCTCAGTATGCAGAGATCTTTATGGAGCTCCTCACAATCCTCCATTGTTTTAGCAAGACTAAATAATTTCGTATCATCACCAAACGTGACTACGTCACTGCTCACTTCCACCCTCATTCTAATATTATGAGAAAGGGAGAAACTGCCTCCCTATCCACTTTCTTCACAACATGCATATAGGAGTGAGCAATGAGATGGCCAAATTTGCTGCTGACCTCAAAATATTTAGGGTTTTTAAAATGAAGTGAGATTACCAAGAGCTCCAAAAGAATCTCTCCATAGTGTGAAAATGGGCATCAAAATGGCAACAACAGTTCTACGTAAGCATTTGTAAAGTGATGCACACTGGAGCAAAGCATCCCAACATCACATATACACTGATGGGATCTGAGCCTGCAGTGACTAAACAAGAAAAAAAAACTTGGGAATGTGGTTGACAGCTCAGTGAAAATGTCAACCCAGTGTGTGGCAGCTGTAAAGACAGCAAACTCCAGTATAAGAAAAGTAATTGAGAATAAAACTGCCAGTATCATACTGCCTTTATACAAATCTATGGTGTGACCACACTGAGAATATAGTTCTGGTTAACTATAAAATTTAATATCACAAGATGTTATGCTGGCCACCATTTTGGATGGCTTGTCCTCTTTTCCATGTGGTCACCCTATAACATGACACTATTCCCCCTTCTGAAGAGGTCTGGACCTTAGACTACTAAAGACAAAGTGGCAGACCATAATAACAGTGTTCATATGCCCATTGCTTTATGAGGCTTCTGCAGGCTACCAAACAGAGAACTATCAGGCCATAAAGTTGCTTAAATGGGTCTGCCAGAAACCTGGCCTCACCGTTCCTGTTAGGTCCATGTCCTACGGGAAATTCTCTCAGCTGAACTTGATGGAATCCCATCCTTCATCCCTTGGTTTAATTTACTGACCTCCCCTGGCTGGGCCTTGCAGGGAACAATAGGGTAGACAGAGCAAGCATACATAGCACACGCAGAGTGCTGAGAGTGGCAAATCTAAAAGCAAATACGTTGCTTTTAAAGAACCAAGGAAATTCAATGGGTCTTTTAAGTAAATATCTATGGCTGGAAATGCAGCCCATGCAGGCTTGAAACTTGACCACAAACATGTTCACAATCTGCTACTTTAAGATGCAAACAGGAAGAAAAAGCATGTAGCATAAAATGAGCTAAAATAATTAATATAGTAAGCTGTAACTTATTCTAATTTAGGATATTTTCCTGTATCATCTTGTGTGCTTCCAGAATTAATCAGGGAGTTTTTAGTACATTTTTTTTTTCAGGTTCTCTCCAAATACAGACACAAAACATGAAATGCTTCTTTTCATGAGTCAGTCATAGAAAACTTTTATTTCTGGACATTGGCTATTGAAAAATTCAAATGAGACCCCTCAGATTTCAAGTGAGAGAGCATAACTTCTGGGGTTCATTTATTATTTTGAAAAGTGGGTGCAACACATATCACTAGCTTTGATTTTATATTGGATGTCAAAATGGTGTAACATCCTAGCTGATGCTGGCTGCTTGTCAACTGTATAATATCCAGTCATCCGTTACACAAAGCCATGAAATTCATTAAACAAAAAACCTACAGTTTACAAAAACAACGTTAAGGCTCCACAGTTTTTAACCAAGCACCCAAAAGCTGGGAAATTGGGAGTTAAGGCTCCCAAGCCTTAACGCCACATCCTCCCTAAGGAGGCAGAAAGTGCAAGTGAAATTCTCATTCTCCCAAACCAGATAAACCATGAGGACAGGATGGAGAATATGATATGCAGAGGTGACTGTAGGGTTGTGGAAAACTGATCACGAACAACTTAGGGCCACCTACTTCTCTTTTTTTGTTTAGAGCAGCCCTTCCCCAACCTGGTGCCCTCCAAAGGTGTTGGACTACAACTCCCATCATTGCAAGTCAGTATGTCCCATGGTCAGGAATGCTGGGACTTGTCATCTCAAAAATCTAGATATGCAATTTGATATGCAGAGGTGACTGTGGGGTTGTGGGAAATGATGATGAACAACTTAGGACCAGCTACTTCTCATTTCTTAAAGCATCTCCTTATGTTGAGAGTTGCAACCCAACACATCTGACAGGCACCTGGTTGGCGAATGTTGTTCAAGAAGAAGGGAAGGCAGAATGTAGATCTCCAGATATTTTAGAATTCAACTTGTAAAAGCCCCTATCAGCATGGGCAGTTGTCAGGAATGCCGCGAGTTGATGTCCAAAACATCAGGATAGATCTATTTCCTGCCCACATCTGTACTAAAGTATGATGTTTTCCAGCATTGTGATCAATCAAGGAACTACAAAAGAGCTGCATCGTTTTAAATAAACTATATAAACCAAATGAAACAACAATGAATGAATCTTGAATACCTACAGTAATCTGGATAGCCCTTCAGACATCAACATTAGTTTTCAACACATGGCATAGGATGCCTGTTTCTTGAATATCAGATAAAGGATTTCTCTTACTTGTTCAGCAGTGTGAGATCAAAGGCAGAGCTACCACCTAATACTTTCATGCATCAGTATTATTTTAAAATTAAGTATGAAATGATTTTTGTCTTCCCCATAACACATAACATGAGAGTTAAAGTGCAACACATCTGGAGAGCACCAACTTGGAGAAGGTTGACTCCTATACTTATCTTCTCAGAAGCCAGTGCCACTGAATTCACTAGGGCTTACTCCCAAGAGGTATAGGATTGCAAACTAATCTCATCTGAAAGGTGTTCAAGACAGCCAAACTAAACCTCTTCTGCTCCTCTGTCGCTTTGATGAGATGATGTATTGTGGAGGGATTGTGGGGAATGAACAGTATATTTTGTTGAAATACATTTTTAAGAAAAAAAAACATTGGTTCTTTGAAGGGCAGGATATTGATCAAAAGTTGGAAGTGCCTGGAACATGCTCTGGTTCTAGATCTGTAATGAATAGTTCCCCTTTTGTTATCAAGCGTGCTGCAATATGCGAGATGTGTTTGAGAGATGTGTTTGAGACCCTGTATTTGGTAAGGTTATGGAACAGCATTCCCCATCTTGTTGCCCTCCAGGTGTTTGAGATGATGTTTAATGAATTTTTATATTGTTAAGAGACCACTGAAAATAAGTCAAATGGATTCACAAGTATTGGGGATACGAATGTATTTTGTTTGTTTTTTTAAAAAAACTGAACTGAACTGAGAGAGATTAAGGTTTCCATCCTTTACAAACTTACCTGGGAGTAAGTCCCATTGATCCCAATGGGGTTTGCTTCCAAATAGACTTACATAGGATTGTACTGTAAAATATTCAAATGATGATATGCCTATTACTTTAAGAAGAACACCAGTGGAACATCAGGCAGCGGCACAGAAGTTGGAATGAAAGGAAGGGGTAATCGAGGGAAGAAAACTTAGTTCATCCCATTAGGCTGTGCTCTTGCATAGGCAAGGACATTATTGATTTTACAGGAAAACACACTCAGTTAACATCTGTGCATCCTATGAAACAGTACATTACACTAATTGCACAGTATGTAGCTAAGGCTGGTCTTACTTTTTACTCTAGAGTAGGGGTGTGTGGCCCACAATTTGGATCAGGACTATGGCTTTCCAGGAGGGAAGGGTTAAATCTTCCCCCATTGTTTTTTCCTGAAATCCCCCTTCCACAATATATGTGGGGGGATTTCAGGGGCAAGTGATGGGAGATGGAAAGTTTAACCCCTTTCCTCCTGGAATACCATTGTCCCAATCTGAATTGGGGCCATGTGTGCTTCCATGAGAGTAAAATAAATAAATAAATAAGACTAGCCTCAGCTATATTCTACACAATGGGGTAGTTTGTAAGATTGCAGTGAGATAAATCAGCCATGGTGGCTTGTTTTCCTTGCTGTATGTGCTGATTGTGTGCTGGCTGGATTTCCCTAATTACACTTGCTGGTGCAGCTTGCCCTGTCATCTAAACCTGGATGCCATGGCTTGCTGGGGGTTGGCAGCAACCCTCAAATAACCCAACAACAGCCCATGTGTCATTTGAAGGTTGCTGCCCACCTATCCCCCAACAAGCCATGCCAGCTGGATTTGGATGACACAATAAGCCACACCAGTGAGAGTAATTAGGGTAATCTGGCCACCATGCAACCAACACGTGTGGTGGAATTAACAAGGAAATTAATTGCCTTTAACAGATTAAAACAAAAATAACAGAACAAAATCAAGCAGTACTGTGAATTATCTGTTGTCTGTACTATGTGATGGAAACTCTGTAGAAACTTTTTGTTTTTGTTTGTTTTTTCCCTTAGAGTAGTTCACATGAGACTCTCAGGCAATCCGCCACTGAGATACTATTTGAGACCTGCTTCGCTTTACCAGTGTAACAGACTCATTGTACCTTTCGGTTGTTAAAGTGCACTGAACAAATGTGTTGCAGAACGTTTGCATATATTTATCTATTACTAATATTATTATTGCTTGTTAAATTGATGTGTTGCTTCCCACCGCAAAAAGCAGTCTCCAAGCGATTTATAGACACAATAGATAAATCCATGATGGAGACTTGCACATTTAGGTTGCAGTCCTGTACATACTTACCTGTAAGTCCCATTGAATTCAATGAGGCTTATTTCTGAATAGCTTTGCATAGGACTGCACCTTTCTTCTACATTACTAGTGTACCTCACTTGGGGCCACAAAAATATATTTCCCTTTTGAATTGTAGGTTTGATAATCAACTCTATTGTCATTAGACACATCATTACATTCCTTTTCAGTCTCATTCTAAAGACTTAATCAGGTAGTGTATAGGAAATACATTTTGATTATTATATTTTCTTTTGTCTCAATGCAAATGACAGAGAAAGAATGCATGTGCAGAGATGTGTTTTCTGAAACAAATTAACTCAGTGCAAAAGTAAAGCAGTAGTGGGCTTTTTTTATCACAGTTTATTTTTTTCTAGTCATGAGAAAAAGTTCAGCTAGAAACTGGCAAAAATGCAAATTTCACCAAGAGATCCTAAATTAACAACAATTCCAATTCAGTCATATCTGACTATATAGCCACTGGCGATATCTGCTGCTAAATTAAGCAAGTTTGACCTGGTTCGCACAATCAAAACAGTCCCCCGTGGGTTCTTTAAACTGTGCCTTATCTAATGTTGAACTAAAACCCGTTATACTTTTGATAAAACCAGCATAGGAACTTCATACCTTTGCTACCAGCAACCCTTGTTCAGAAAATGAAGATATTTCCACAGCTCCCACTGCTACTTATCAGATGTAGTAAGAGCTCTTCTTTCTATGTCAAGTCTATTTAATTCTACTCCTTGGAGCGCCTATAAATCCTTTTGGAGAGCAAATATTGTCTGCCAAATTGAATCTACTGATTTGTTCTGTGTAGGTGGGTGTTTTCTGTGTGTGTTTTTATACTCACACTCAAACATTGTTTGCTGTAGCTCTTAGCTGTTCATAAATGTTCAGAGTTTTACTATTTTTTGCCTCTTAATACTTTATCTCCCTTCTATTTTTTGTTTGTTTGTGCTTTTGTTAAATTAGGTGTTAAAACTGTTAATTTGATTTTGTGTTACATGAGAAGAGTCCAAAAAGATTAGTATTCAAAGTATTCTATAAAATAAGGAATTGCTCTGTATTTGTTTCAGACTCCTGGCCCATCTAGTGTACATGTGACACTCCTATATTTTGACCAAACTAAGACCCAAACTTCGTTACTCTGAAGATGTATGCAGCAGCTGTATCCTTTTTTCTTACTCTAAAGTAAGTGCAGGGGGAGCAATTCAGATTGGGACACTAGTGGGGCTTTAATCCTTTGCTTCTGCTGTGTTCCTGATCCAGTTTAGGTCCCTGCACTTGTAATTTTCATGGCCAAAAAGTTATCCATTAAGCAAAGGGTTAAAGCCCCCCATAGTCCAGACCAGGGTCCCTGCACTTACTTTAGAGTAAGAAAGAAAGCAGCTAAATCTTCAAAGTAATGCGTAGCTTGGCCGCAAAAGTGACCACTCGAGTGCTTGCCATCAGAAATGAAGTTTCTCTCACAGTTGGTCAAAACAACAATCCATCTGACTCAAGGAGCAGGAGCCAGCAGAGTCCTGAGCTAGCTTTGCTGTCCCTTTCCCCCATTGTGTGGTGCTATTATTGGAATCTTTTGATCTGATTGTATTATCCTAGGGCACTTATAGAGCATCCTGCTATCTTTGTTCCTTGTTTCTGGTGTAACAAGTTCCAAGTTGTAATAGTGAAGCAGTCTTTCCTCTAGACCCCACATGCTTATAACCACATCTATTCATGCTTATAATTACTCTTCCATATGGCTCTAACTATACATAAAGGTCTTCCTCTCTTGTGGCCTTCTCTAATACACCTTCCCCCCGCCATAAGAAGTAGGGTGATCAGTACTGACCATAGCAAAGGCTTTCTCCCCCCCACACTATTTCTGGAACCCCTCCTCAGAGAGCCTCACTGAGCACTTTATTTTCAGTACCAAGTGAAGACCTGTTTATTCGCCCAGGCTGTTTAGATTGATCATTTTCACACTGGAATTTCATCTGCCTTGTTGCATCATTGTTGTTAACGGGTTTTTTTGGTTGTTCTTGTGATTTTATTGTATCTTGCATTATATTTTATGTAAGCTATCTGGGAATCTTGCTGGCTCGAGAGTACGGTATTAAGTTCCTCAGACAGATGGACTGTGCGACTGGACTGTTAATTTGACTCTTGTCTCTTGCATGGATACAGTATAGAATGGTTGCTAGAAACAGCTGCCTATTCACCAGATCTGAGCTTTCTTCATTATTCTGTTTATTATTAATAAGTAAAATATTTCTATTTCTTAATTGTTTTGGGTGCTTTATAGAGGCTTTAAAATTAAAATTCCAGTGCATCCACATATTTTCATCTTCATTACTGTGACAGAATATGTTTGGCGCACATTCTCTGCACTGCTGCAAATGCATATCTGGGATTCGAAGTGAAGCCACTATAATACACAATATGTAATATATGGTAGTCCTAATATCCTGTACTTGCAAGTGTGATGGAAGGGCTCTTAACTGAAAAGAAGTAGAGGGATAGGGATTTATATCCATTTGTTTCCACCTGAGGGTTATAAATAAGAAGAGTGCATTATTACTTAAAGCCTTGATGGGAGTTTGTAAATAATTGTCATCTTGTGATGTGAACTCTCATTGATATTCATGAGACGTGTTTCAGTTTATATCCAAAGAAGCTACTTTCAAATCAGGAAAACAATACACAAGGGATAGTTGTGTTCCTAACATTAAGGTAGTTTTAAATGACTGCCACAGAAGTAGCTATTCCACCAGTGCTGGAACACTGCCATTAATTCCTTTGTTATATATCATGCAGAGATAAAAGTGAGATTATCACAGAATCATCACAGGGAAGCTGTAATTTTGGAATAAGTAATGTTGTTGACAGTGGAAAGCCACTTGCCCATTTCCCCCCAAACTAGACATATTAAGCAGTAGGTGTGTAATTTTCTGTTTAATTTGACTTAATACTTTAGGATTTGAAGTGTATTAGGTATACAAGATGTTGAAAGTCACTCTTATTTAAATGAGGTCAAGTTACCTAAATAACATAGCAATCCAAGATGTTCATGTTCAACATCCCTTTGGGGCACATTGAGTCTCTGGAAAAGTCAGTAATACTAGTGCCTTTAGTAACATTGGAAGGTGCCTTATATCAAATCAGACAATTTGTCTATCTAGCTCAGCTCTCCCCAGTATGGTGCCCTCCAAATGTTTTGGGCTTCAGTTCCAGCCGTTTTGGCCAGTGGTCAAGAATCGTAGTCCAAAATATCTGAAGGACACTAGGAGTAGTATCCTATTGTGCCCTGAGCTCCTGAGACCCAATGCTTGTGCAACTGGACTTTGATTCTTCTAAAATTGACCTGAAATGAGTGAAAACCATTGTTTCCAGAACGAAGCAGGCCAGCAGTGATTGCAAAAGGGAGCTCCGCTCATCTGTCCCTATCCAAAAACAACAATTTCCCCTCATTTCTGGGGTTACTTTTAGAAGCATTGCACAAGAGGTGGGTCCCGCAAGCACAAGAGAACCAGCAGAGATGGAGCATCCCTGTTGGAAACTACCCAAGTTTGAGGGAAGACTATCCTATATCGATATTGTCTAGAATGACTGGAAGGGGCTATCCAGGGTTTCAGACAGGGTTTACCCCCAGCTGTACATGGAGATGTCAGAAATTGAACATGGGATGTTTTGCATGCAACTCTGAACTGAACTATGACACTTCCCTTATTTATTACTTGGTACTATGCCCACTGTCATATGGCTGCTGTTTTTTCCTCCCTGTTGGATGCTTTGAAAGGGAACATGTAGCTAATGATGCCAGCATGGTATAAAGCAGGGATACACAGCCCATGGACTACAGGTGCTCCCCCCCCCCCAGCCCTCTTGTACAGCACCCTTCATCTCCATCTCTTTGCAATTGCAGTGAATTTATTTATTTATTTATTTATTGCATTTTTATACTGCCCAATAGCCAAAGCTCCCTGGGCGGTTCACAAAAATTAAAACCATAACAATTATTCAAAATATAAAACAACAACAGTATAAAAACATAGTATATAAGAACACAAGCAGGATAAAACCAAGCAACAATATAGATTCAAAATACAAATTTAAAACAGTGAAGTTAAACATTAGACAAATAAGCTGTTAAAAAACTGAGAAAATAAAAAGGTCTTCTTCTGGCATCTAAAAGGGTGTAATGTAGGTGTCAGGCAAACCTCTCTGGGGAGCTCATTCCACAATCGGGGTGCCACAGCAGAGAAGGCCTTCCTCCTGGTAGCCACCTGCCTCACTTCCTTTGGCAGGGGCTCATGGAGAAGGACCCCTGAAGTTGATCTTAGGGTCTGGGCAGGTACATATGGGAGGAGGCGTTCCTTCAGATAACCTGGCCCCAAGCCATTTAGGGCTTTGAATGTTAATACTAGCACTTTGAATTGGGCCCGGACCTGGACCGGCAGCCAGTGAAACTGGAAAAGGACTGGTGTAATGTGGTCTTGTTGGCCAGTCCCTGTTAACAGACTGGCTGCCCTGTTTTGTACCAGTTGAAGTTTCTGGACCGTTTTCAAAGGCAGCCTCACGTATAACGCATTGCAGTAATCCAGACGAGAGGTTATCAGAGCATGGATAACTGTAGCTTGGCTACCTCTGTCCAGATAAGGGCACAGTTGGTATATCAGCCTAAGCTGATAAAAGGTCTCCTTGCCACTGAATTCGCCTGTGCCTCAAGTGACAGTTCTGGATCCAGGAGCACCCCCAAACTACGGACCCAATCCTTTAGGGGGAGTGCAACCCCCTCCAAAACAGGGTGAACATCACCTCACCGGACAGACGAACCACCCACAAACAGTACCTCCATGAAGAATTCTAAGAATAAGGCTTTTGTGGTAGGATCCATAGGGCTTCCATGAGGACGCTGTAGGACAGAACTTCTATGACAGGAACCATAGGGGCTGTGAGAGCAGCTCCTAGAGTAGCTTTTTAAAAAGTAAAAGAACAATGGAGAGGTGAGGATTGGGAAAAGTGTGTGTGTGTGTGTGTGTGTGTAGGGTGTGAATGTGGGGGGAAGAGCATATGAGCTTGTGTGTGTGTGTGTATGTAGCCCCTAATCACATATCCAAAATGAGATGTGGCACTTGGAGGCAAAAAAAAAAATTGTGCACTCCTGATATAGAGATGAGAGTTCAAATAAATCCCCACTCAGCCATGAAGCTCACTGGATGATCTTTGGCCAGTCACCATTTCTCAACCTCACTTACCACACAGGATTGTTGTGATGATAAAATGGAGACTGAAAGTGGATCGTGTATGTCACCCTGAGCTTCTTGGAGGAGTGACAGGATAAAGATGTAATAAATAAAACGCCAAATGAGCATCTGACTCATTGGCTACATGTACTCTCCACCCCACCGTCCAAAATAAGAAAAGCTCTCTCTTCTAAAGCACTCTTTTAATAATGTAACTAATTGTTAATCTTTCTCCACTGATATGAACACAGCAGTGCTATGGAGGAGGGAGAGGGAGGACCCACCTTTTTGAATGCCCTGTCAGCTCACACCAGCAGGGCATGCAGAAGGTGTGGGTGTTTGTGAGGGTGGTGTGAGTTTTTCCTCTTTTTATGTTACTATTTCCAGCTGGTGTCTTTCTTTCTTTTACTTTCACTACTATTGATTCCAGCGGGATAGAAATGAGCTGTGTATTCCAGGCATAGCTAGAATAACTCTTCCCCAGTTCTGGGGATGTATTGAGGGCACAGAAGGGTTTTGGATCCTGCAGATTTATTTATTTATTTATTTATTTATTTATTTAATAACCCACCCTTCTATCAAAATGTCACTCAAGGCGGTCAACAGTAATAAAATATATCACCCAATGCATTAAAACTGCTTTCAGCAACAGACCAACTTACATGCCAAAAGCCTTCTTAAGTAAAAATACCGTTGCCAGCCGGCAGATCATAGAGACTGCCCCCAGGGCACTGCCCTTTGTGGTCTCTGATGTTGGAGTTCTGACGTAGCAGAAGTGCCATCTCTGGTCCTTTCCACACCCTCACATAGCAAGTTTCCAAGGTCAGGTGACCCTCTCCGAGGACGAACCTCACTTTCCGCCTTTAGATAGAAAGACCTGAAAAATCCTACGCCTCCTGGGAAGACATCCCATGGATTAGATCATTGCAGCCCAAATGGAGTGCAGGGCCATTTTTTAAAAAACTTTTTAATCTTCATTCCTGCTTTTGTGTAAAGTAGTACACTTTTAGGCTTGGTGTGACAATAAGTGAAAGTCAGCAGAATGGCTTTCTGAGCCTTCAATTTTAAAGGAGTCAAAACACAATTAAGATATGATTGAGAGCAGTTGCACTGATACGATTAATGAGCATTAACAGTGTTTCGCATCTTATGAAATTCAGGATTCAATTAGAGGGCTGACGTCTCTGATGAAAGGTAATAGACTGTGAAGCAAGCTGTGCTACCTGAGCTTAAAGCACGAATCTGTCAATTTTGTGTTTTCTCTTGTTTTCTACTCTTAAGTTCATCTTGTATCATTTCCATGAGTTCTTTTTAATTAAAGTCTGCACAAAAATGCATACACATTTTTCTGTGCATTTCTCCTAATTTACATACCATTGTTCAAATTTTGTCTGAAAAAATATTTTTTCAAGCAGTTTCCCCTAATAATAAATTTGTGTACTAATATATGCATTACTGTGAGCACTTTCTCCAAATATACACCTCCAGGTGCCTACTCTGAGGGAAGCTCGGAGGACGGCAACAAGGGAGAGGGCCTTTTCTGTGGTGGCCCCTGTAGGAACTTTTTATTATTTGCTTTTCTGTATTATTGTAGTGCTGGGGTACAGTGGGGGTATGGGGGGTTAGTGAATGGTGGAAGGGAGCAAGAGGTTAGCGAATGCATACACACATAGAACATTGAATCAGGGTTTAGATGCTTCAGGATTTAGATAGGATCTGATAAGGGAATGATTGGGAAATACGATTTGAAGTTGCTCAAAGATGTTACTCATAAGACTTGTACCAACTGTGTTGCTTAAGGACTTGTACCAACTGTGTTGCTTAAGGACTTGTGACTCATGAAAGACATGTGACGTGATATTATGCAAAGATACTAGTCATATAAATTTGTGACTTATATCAACCTTATATATTCCTTTTAAGGGAACTATGTGAAAAGTCCAGGGTTAAGAACAGGTGAAGTTGAGGTTAGAAAATCCCCATGTCCATGAAAACAGAGAAGTAAATCAGACAGTTGACCACAAAGAAAAGGGAATTTGAACTTTCATTGTCTCAAACAACTACATCAGAGGAGGAGGGAAATTCTGGGAAGAAGGATATTATAAATAATGGCATGGACCAATAGATTTGGCCATTTTAGAATAAATTAAGAGGGAGGTCTTTGTCTTTTGAAAGTTTATTTAAGTCTACATAACAGGAACCATGGGGTCTTTCCTTTCCCTCAGGCATGGCATCCAAAATGTTGCTCTGAGCCTAACATGTAGGCCTCAGTAACTCCTTGGTTGCCTGGGAGAAATGGAAGTCCCTCTGTGGAGTAAAGCTTCATCACAGAGTTGTATGAGTGTTGTTATTAGGGGTGTGTTTGCCTATGTTTGTCTATGTCTGTCTATGTTCTCAAGAAATCTGCCAGACTTGTCAGTATATCCTTTAATTTGCTTTGCTGAATGGAGAGGTTCGTGTGTTTGTTTAATTTTAACTTCCTTAAATTGTTTTAATAAATGTTTAAAGCAATAACAGTTTCATTGAGTTCGTGAGTGTGAGTAAAATCCATCATTCTGAGTGTCTGTCTTCATATCCTTCTTTTCACCTACTGGAGTGGGGAATTTAGGGAGCATTGATACAAGGACTGCAGCCTCTATTCAATGTCCCTTAATCAAAAGTCACCTACACCCCCCAATTATGGAACAATCTCCCTGATGAGGCCCTGTTTTCTTTTCAGCGCAAGGCCAAGAGTTTCCTTTTCTCTCAGGCATTTAACATCTTATGTTGAGTTTTTAATTGTTTTTTTCCTGGTTGGAAGTTTCAATTCGTTTTAAATGTTAGCTGTTTGATATGTTTTTAGAAGAAGAAGAAGAAGAAGAAGAACTTTATTTACAGTCAAACAGACCAGCAAAGTAATACACTATATGCAACACATACAAAATTATTTACATCAGGACATTAAAATTAGGGCTCTGCTTTGGATCGCAGAGGATAGGAATTTCGCAACTTGCACTGTAATACACTTGCAATACAAGCAACTTGACTAATGACTCCCTGGAACGTCCCACCTGATGCCGTATGAGAGGATACAGCAGGGCATTCCTAGCATTTTGATAAAAGCAGCAGTCAAACAACACATGTTCTAAGGACTCAACCTCAGAGTTGTTGCATGGGCAAAGCCTGCTCTCAACAGGGATTTTATTGTATCTTCCTTCCAACAACTTAGAAGGAAGGACATTAAAACGGGCCAAAGAGAAGGCTCGTCTATATTTGGGGATATCGAGCCACTCTAAATAGGCCATTTTCCCACTAGGCATTGGCATCTGAAAGACCTAAAGAAAGAGGACAGCAGGGGCCCAAGGCACTCCCATGTAGATTTTGTATCTCCATGTCCAATAGTCTTTGCCTGTCTGTTTAGCATTGCCTGGATCCAAAGTTAGTAGGTGGGGAAGCGACAAGCCCAGAGATGAAAGTTTCCACAGCACGGCCCTACTCCAGGTAGATTGGAAATGGTCCAACAGAACCTGGGCTGATAGAGATTCAGACGATTGTGCCTGGAGATGATGGAGCCAAAATGTTAGCGTGTGTGTCCATGCTATATAGCTCATAGAGCTTAAACCAGCCTCCAGATTAATGGTGGCTCCTGACACGCATCTTGGGACTCCAAAGATTGATCTCAGGAATTTTGTTTGGATGGTTTCTAATGAGCCCTTTGACAGAAGAAACCAGATAGGGGCTCCGAACAGAGACTGGGCCACCATTTTTGCTTTAAATACTCGAATGGCCGCTGGTATAAATTTGCCCCCCTTTGCCAAAAAGAATCTTAACAGCGCCCCTGCCATTTGCTCTGCTCTTAACTTTACATATTTAATCTGTTTGGACCAGTTGAGATTTTCCTGGAACCAAACTCCCAGATATTTATACGCATCCACTTGGCCAATTTTATTACCCCTTGCAGACCACATGTATCTCTTTCTTTTTTTAGCGAGTAGGGTGTGACCATATTTTGGAAACCAAAAAGGAGGACAACGGGGCATGCTCCCCAACATGTCCGGCACTGAAGGGGCATTGATCACATGTCTGATTTCACAGCACGTAATTAAGACAAATCTGTTTTACATAGCATCTTAATGTTAAAATCACTGAAATAAAGAACACTCACTCACTCCTACTTTTGTAGCTTTTGCTGGACTTTAAAGCTTTTGCTATGCTCTGTGTGATACAGTCTCCCTTTCCCTCAAATATCTTTTCTGACTGCAATTCCTTCACTGGATGACCATAGTCTCACCTTTCCTAACATTTAACATTCTTTCCCCATCACCTTTCATATCCATACTCACAGATTCAGCACTGAACAAATGAAGCAGTTGTCAAGTTCAGAAAAATCTAGTACAACAAAAGAGCAATCTAGCATTCAGAAAGAGTATAAAATACTATTACCCTGCAAACATTAGCCATGGAACAAAATGGACTAAAGGCTTGTTCCGGTTATTTCTCACTAGCACCTCTTAGCTTGTTTCAACATCTGGTTTATCAGTGAGAAACTAATCTAAAAATGTGTCATTCTACATCTGGTTCATTAGCCATGTAAACAAGACCATGGTCAGCAGCAATACAAAGAAAGGCCAGAATGGACGCCCGTTATCTCAGTACAAGACAAGGATCTTTTTCTCCTTTTACCCAAATATCTCCTGAATTTACGCTGCCTCAGTGTGCAGAGAACAGAAATCCCAATCAGGGACCCTAAGAAAACTGCCCAAAGAAACCTCAGAAACAAGTCCCATTGTTTTCAATAAAGCTTACTCACAGATAAATGAATATAGGATCACAGCCTCTTCACATCTGTTCACCTTTCTCTAGCAAGTGCAAGCCCATCCTGTCAAGGAGAACTATGCCATAACCAGAGCCTGGCCTCATGGATCATGCAACCAGCAGGTGCTCTCCAGAAAGATGCTTTCAGAGCCTAGCAGATCCAGACACTCAGAAAAGACAAGCCACACTATGCACTCACATATTATCTTGCTGGGACAGGACAATTCCCAGCATGACCAGATACAAAAGAGGGCAGGGCTCCTGCAACTTTAACTGCTAACCTTTCACCAGGTAGGGGGATGGGAAATACACAAAGCCACACTGTAAAATAATCATAATCTCAAAGCCATACAGAAAAACAATGTTTGGAACGGAGCTGACAGTTGTAAGAGCGTGTACCCCTTTGCATGTAGTATAAAAATAATCAACAACATTTGCATCAGCATCAACACAAAAGCAGTTTTGGAGCCACATTTCTTTTTATTACAGGAACAAACCAATGGTGGTGTTAATGATGGGAAATCCACTTACTTAAGGCAAAAATAAAAAATCATTCACACACACTCACCCAAGGTAAAATAATAATTACACACACACCTCACATATGCTTACCAAAGGCAGTAAAAATTTAAATCCACACACCACTGCACACTCACCCAAAGTGGAAAAAACCCACACCCTCTCCAAGACAATAAAAAACCTCACCACAAACACTTAACGGGGGGGGGGGATAAAAATCCACCCCCATCCCCCCAACAAAGACAAAATAATAATCCACAGCTACCCACACAAGGCCTTCCACCACCATGTACCTTCTTTGCCCTGATGCTGGTCGTGTTTACTGCCACTGCTTTTCCATTGGCTGGCGGTGCTGATCCTGCCACTTAGCTGCTGGTGGTGGGTGCTGCTTCGGTTTCTCTTCTCTGCTGTTGCTCTTCTGCTCTTCTTTTTTCTACCTCTCCTCTCCTCCCCGCCAACCGTCTTCCTTGTCTGTCTTCTTTGCTGCTGCGCCGAGCTTCAAGGAGGCCGGAGGCCGCTCGGAAGAGCTGGGAGAGGGCCAATTCCGGAAGTGACGAAATCGGCCCTCTCCCGCCTCTTCTGCGCAGCCTCCGGCCTCCTTGGAGCTAGTCGCCATGGTGATAAGCCTGGAGGAGACTGGAGGCCACGCGGAAGAGGCAGGAGAGATCGCCTCTCTTCCCTGCGGCCTTCGGCCTCCTCGGAGCTCGTTGCCATGGTGACGAGCCCCGAGGAGGCCAGAGGCCGCGCGGAAGAGCCGGGAGAGGGCCAATTCCGGAAGTGACAAAATCGGCCCTCTCCCACCTCTTCTGCGCAGCCTCCGGCCTCCTCGGGGCTCGTCGCCATGGTGACGAGCCCCGAGGAGGCCGGTGGCTGCGCGTAAGAGGCTGGAGAGGGCTGATTCCGGAAGTGACAAAAATCAGCCTCTCCCGCACAGCCAATCTGCGTGCAACTTCCGGACAACGGGGGAACTATTGAAAATTCCCCCCCCCGGATGCCGATTACCCCCCCCCCCCCATTTCCAGTCATGTCCGGGGGAATCCGGACGTCTGGTCACCCTAAGATGATGTTGTATTCCAGGGGTCTCCAATCTTTTCAGGCCCATGGGCACATTTGGCATTTCAATAAAGTGGCATGGGTTCCACCAAAAATAGCTGCTGTGGGAGGCAAGGGTAATCAATAGACGTTGCAATGGGAAACATAGCTGGCCAGAAAGCAGCAAGAAATAAAGTCAGAACGCATAAATCAGAAATGCATCATCATGAATTCACATGGTTTTTAGATGGGATTTGCATAAACCACCTCTAAATTAAAGCTTACTTTATGTCTATAAACTGCACAGCAAAAATCACAAATCCAGTTCTTGACATTACACATAAACATGGATCCAAGGCACAGATTCTCATAAATCATCATTTTTTTAATATGGACTGCCAACAAAACAACCATTGAATCACAGAACATACTATGACCTGCGATTTGAGGGCAATTTGGGGGAAAATCCTTTGTAAAAATCATGAGGATCCAGGCATCCATGTTTGTTTGTTTGATTGTTTGCTCTATGGCATTGTTGGGGTCTATACTGGATCTGTAACTTTACATAGAACAAGACAGATGCACATGACATGCTAAGCCATAATGTTTAGCTGAAAACACTTAACCATCATGGGTTAGCATGTTGTCTGAACAGGGCCAATATCTCAAAATATTAACTGAGGTTTTGTCAATATCTAGTATTGAATAACTATTTTGTTAATGGAGTGGGATTGTAGCTCAGTGATAGAGCAGTGTTCACATGTATACAATTCAGGTTTCTATCCCCAGCATCTCCACTTAGAAGGATCACGTGCAGCAGGGCCTCTCATGTGTATTATCAGGTGAAACATCATTTGAGAGGCCTGATCTCTGTGTGATCCATGGACATCTGATTCTTTCAGCTAGTTTGACTAGCAGATCCCAACATTGTGATGGCATAAAACACCTATGTAAATATGATGTTTTATGTTATTACATTGAGTGGCACAAAATTTGGTTCCTATTTTCCTTTTGGCACAGATTCAGCAAGGCATTAATATTTCAAGCTACTTTATGTGTGCACATACACACATACACACACACTGTTCACTTCCATGTGAGCAAGATAATGCCAACTTTCTGTAGTTGTGATAAGAGAGGAAAAGGCCAAGATCTATGTACGTTTTTTTTGCCTGCTTAGCTTAGCGTTGGAATGGTTTGCACAACATGTATCATTTATCAGTGACATTTCCTACGTCCTTACATCTCATCTCTGAAGCTTTAATACCTTCTCTGTATTACAGCCAAGTTAGTTCCAGTTCATGGTCCATTTGGCTGTTCGCTCCTGTATTATTAGAGAGTCCAGGGATGTTTCTTCCCTTACTCCATTTGATATCTAGTCCAGGTCGTGAGGAGGGAAATGGGAGTGGAGAATATTAATTTCCTTATTATAGAGTAGGGCTGATCTTCTGCACATGACTATTTTAAATAGTTTTTTTGTCAGAAAAAAAGTCCTAGCTTAATTCATTATTAAAGATGTATCATATATGTTACATTTTTTTGACAGCATTCTTATATATGGGTTTGGAGTAGAGCTGTGCCAAAAATTTAAACCTTGCCTTTGTTGCTCATTCACTGGGAAAGTTTGGGGTAAGGTTGAGGAGAATTTTTACTAATTTTCTTTTGGAAGATGAGAAAAAAATGGTTAAGTTCTTTAAGGCATGGAGGTGCTTATGATGAAGGGCTTGTGTGGTAGTGGTGACGGTTTGTGTACTTTCCTTACCCAATTTTTCCAGTGGTGACCAGCTTCCACAGTACCTGCATTTACTTAAAAACCCATGGGAAAATGATATACCATTACTTTGTCCCAGAGGCTTTCCAGAAGAAGATGGAGCACCCATGGAAACTGCTGAGCAGCAGAAAGTGGAATGGGTTTATAAAACAAATTCTTTCTTTAAAAACCCAATCCTTAGTAGTACACTCTCTGGAGCGCTACACAGTGCTGCTTCTTTTTTCTATTTGATCCCCACCCCAACAGAAAGAAAAAAGCCTTTTTAAAGCAGATATCACACTGGTGACAGCTAGCTTAATCCTAGCTTTCAAAGGTTCTTTCTTCTGGGGCTAGGAGCAGAGACCTCCCTCCCCAGCAAGAAGATAAAAAAGCTCTTTAAAAGTAAGGATGTGCTAGTGACAGCCAGCACAGCCCTTGCTTTGGGGGACTCATTCTGGTTTAGAGAACTGTGGAAATCTCCCTCCTAGGGAGGGGAGGAAAAGCACTTTGAAAGTGGACTTCGGGATGTCATTAGAATTTTAGTTCATCACAGATCTCTAGCTGGAATGCCCATATTTATTCTCACAAGATATGTAGTTATCTCTGCTCTGCACCTCCTTGCAAAATGGTTCATGGTGCTGAGAACAATCAGCTTACAATGCTTGATCTGTGCAAATTAGAGGAATAGTCATGTATATTCTCTGTGATGCTCTTTTCTTGTCTGCTAGAGAATTCTAACTCTAGTTTGGACCTTCACCCTAACTTGACTTCTAACCTGGAAGATAAAGCCTTTCAGAGAGTTGCAGTATATTGCTTCTTCTAATAATGTTTCAAAGCAGATACTCAATTTTATACTCAGGACAGGGCAAAAAGAAGTACTTCACACATCACATGATTAAACTATGGAATTTATTGCTATAAAATGTAGTGATGACCAATTTGGATGGCTTTAAAAGGGGGTTGGACAAATTTCTGGAAGAAAAGGCTATCAATAACTACTAGTATGATGGCCATGTGCTACCTCCAGTATCAGAGGCAGTAAGCCTATGTACACTGGTTGCTATGGAACGAGGGCAGTAGGGTGCTGTTGCCCCCATGTCCTGCTTGTGGCTCCCTGGTCTGCAACTAGATGGCCACTTTGTGAACAGAATGCTGGACTAGATAGACCCTCAGTCTGATCCAGCATGGCACTTCTTATGTTCTTACGTTTATTTATATGATTCGTCACTCTAAATCATGTAGCTGAGGATTCACTTTTTATTTACTCTAGTATAAGCATGCCAGTGCTGTTTCGATTCAGTACTACCACACACCAAGAGTAGAGGATTAAACCTCCCCCCTCCATATTTTTTCCCTGGAATTCCCCCCGCCCCATGGCAGCCGTTATAAAATTAGCAAGTCCTCTCTTGATGCCAATTGAGAGGAGTTTTCTCTCTTTTTTAATCCCCCTGTGGCATTCAGAAGTTTTGGAAAAGAAGATGGGGCAAGATTTAATCTTCTCCTTCTGGTGCACTGTGATCCCAATCTGAGTCAGGGCTTTGAGTAGTTACACCAGAGCAAGTAAAGAGCAAACTTTAGCGATGCAGTTAGTGGAACATGTAGTTTGGTTCTCATTCTTCTTTTTCCACACAGTTATCCTAATGTTATTCTCTTGTCTCCCACCCCAATCTAGCATTCTTTTATCCATTTTTTCTTTTCTCTGTTATATATAATTCTTAGACTCAACCTCCCCTTTCCCCTTCCTGTACCGCCATAGTTTCCTTCCTTCCCCCATGTTTAGACTTCCACTTTTTTTGTTTTTCATCTCTTCCCCTGGCCTTCCCCTCCATTTTCTCCAACTCCTTTACTTTATGCCAGGGTTTCATAGGACACTGCTCCAGGATTTCTTTCTTAACTCAAGCTCAATTTAGAAAGATATGTAGTAGTAGAAACAAGAATAGTCACAGTGAATATATTCAGAGTGCCTTCCCTTCACCACTGAGAAGCTGTGGCAACAGTGACCCATCAGAAGAAGAGCCCCCAGCTCTATGACTTCCATTAGGCTTTAGCCCTGACACCTACCCATTAAGCACTCCTCTTGGAGGAGGGAATTATCAGAATGTACTACTACAAATAGCTCCCTACGTTTTGCATAAATGTATTTGCTCCTAGCTTCAGCTGTCACAGAGCCTTTCAGAAATAACAGATGCAATGGTTAGTTAAGACAGTGGGTTGGATCCAGACTAAGTTAGTTCCACTTGGGTCCCATCACAATCTCTGTGAAAATTTACTTGATTTCAATGTGATCTAAGTCAGAATCCAACCTTCGGACCAGGTTGATAGTCATCTTAGTATGTTGCAGCAAAATCATTTTTTCTTCTGCCTCTTTAAAGGCTAACAAATGCATTTAAAGCTTTAATGGACTGGTGTCCACTTCATCAGGTGCAAGTATTTCACTTGTACTTTAACACTAAACACAAAAGGTTATTTTCATTGAACACGCTCATAGCAACCTTGTTTTCAAGAATGCCTACTTTTTGTTACTTTTTTAAAGCAATTATATTGAAATCCCATTGAAAGCTCTGTTCCAAAGCTTGAATTAGAAAGCATTCAGTCCAAGGCATGTTAACTATTTCTCAATTCTGTGACTTTAAAAAGTATTCATTAAAATACCAGACCTTAAGCTAAAATTCCATTAAGTCTGCAGCATCGAAGGAGGGTTGTTGTTTTCTGAGCCACCTAAGCAGCAACCTGACAGATATGACACCAAAGCCAAGGACATAGGCAGAAAAACTTAATCTTTATGTATTTGTGCAAAAGCTGTTGCTAAAACCCTGCTTTTAAAAAGTCGGCCATGTGTTAGATAGAGACAATGTTTGGGGATATTGGTGCCATAAATATCAGAATGCAACTCTGGCCAAGTGTTTCAGAAAGAAAAGCTTTTTATGCTTCTGTGGATGCTAGTCCTCACATAAACTGATTTTGGAAAATTTTCATATACACAGGCAATTATTGCTCCTCTTTGCCTCTCTTTAAGCTGTTTATGGATTCACTGGAAGAAAAAAAATAGACACTAATTTAAAGGTTGAATAGATGATGTATTTTGTGTGTAAACTGCTTAGAAGGAAGTCTCCGTTCTCAGATGCTTCCGAGTAACCAATATTCTACTGGGCGGCTGCCATTTCTTGTTTCTAGCATCACTGTTTCTCTCCCCACCTCTTTATCGTGCTGTTTATCCCCTCCTAGCCCCTAGCAGCACTATTTCTCTTCCCACCTTTTTTCTTACTGTTTTCCTCCCTCTCAGCTTCTAGCCTAGCTCTTTCTCTTCCCTCTACCCCTTTGCCTTGCTATTTCCCCCTATCTCCCAGCATCTAGCTTCATTGTTTCTCCCCTCACCTCTTTAGCTTACCATTGACTAGCCAGACACCCCACAGCAGCCATTATGTGACTAGTCACATCCTGCATTGGAGCCATTTTGTGGTGGTACCCACAACAGTTTCAGTTCCCAAATGTGTCCACAGATCCAGACATATCCCTGTTTTAGACAGGTCTCTGAGCCCATCTGGAGGAGATATATTGGTGAGAGCTGGGCCAGTGCTGGATAGGCCATAGGATTTCTCATATCCTGGCCTTTCCTCTCCCTTCCCTCTGAAACACCTCTTTCCCCCTCCCTACAAGGCTGCATTTGCAACCTGGGGAAGCTGCCAGTGCATGCCTGGCTCCAGTAGCTGTGAGAGGGTGGGGCACGGGGATAAGAAAATATTCTTGACAAATCGACAATATTTAGCGCATCATAGTTGGGGATTTTGTTGATATTTTGCAATCAATATAGATTGTGACATGTATCTATAGCCCAAATATTTATTTGTTTCTTCTTACTTTAGGAAGACCCTCACCACTTAAAAAAAAAGAAATTGTCAAGTCACATTTTCAGTAAAACATGTGTATTGGGGGATTGACATAAAACCAGACATCCCTACCTCCAACAGTTATTAATGGCTCATTTTTAAGCAGAAGATGTCTTTTAAAAATGTACAAAGTTTCATGTCAAAATTAATAGAAATCTAGCAGTAATTTATATCCAAACATTTAGGAAGTTTCTGAATTGTCATATTTTTATTCTTACTTTGAATATATTTAGTGTGTATACTTCCCAGACAACTTTAGATTATTGGGTAATTCAGAATTTAATAATCAGGAATTTCCACATCCATTTTCTCCTGTGTGCAAATAGATCCAGTAATGGGCACTTCCATACTGTGATTTGCATAATATCTGGAATTTAAATTATTTGATACACATTGTTTAAACCATGGTAAGTACATATTCAGATTTCTTTGCATTGTACACTCCCGGCAATTAGCAATGACATGTTAACTCTGGAAGTAGAGTACATCTAATATCAACATGGAATAGCAAACGTTAATCAGATCACAAGAGTGCCCAAAACATTCATTTCAGGATTGCATTTCTTATAAATGCCCACATATATTTAAGTAATTTTCAGATTTAAAGAATGCTTAATTTAAGATTGTCATTTGATATCCCCCCCCAAAAGGCATATCACTTACCTAAGACCATAAGCGTGCGCAGCACATTTCATTAGGTAATGCACCCAGGGATTTTTTAAGGTAAACTTGGGAGTAAATTCCATTTAACTAGGGTGACCATATTTTGGAAACCAAAAAGGAGGACATCATAGCCGACCCTCAAGGAGGCGTGCCCACCCCAACATGTCCAGCCCCCAAGGATGTGTGCCCATCCTGACATAACCGTCCCCAAGGGTGTGTGACCTTGGTCACACGTCTGATTTACTGAACTGTAAACCAGAATCTAAAAGTCAATAAAACATGATATCGTCGAGCATCTCTGAATCCTACAACTAAACCATTACTGTTGTGAAATGCAGTCAGAGCATGGAAAAAGGGGGAAAGGGACAGAACTACAACATCACCACTTCCCATGTTTATTTTACAAACATGTCTCTGAAAAACAAAAGTGGGTTACATCACCATCAAAGAATACAAATGCTGAGATTTCAGCAGGCATTATGACACACTTCCAATGACATCTTTGCAGCCATAAAGGCTAGAATCCATTTTAAAAGAAAAACTCAGATTTTCAGGTGGCTGAACTCTAGGTCCAGCAGTATCAGATTCTGCATTTCTGGCTATCACCAGTCCAATTGCTAGTCCCCACCAGAGCAAACACATTGAAGCAATGAAACTTATATAAGTGTGGACTTGACAAGTTCCCATTGATTCACTGTGTCTATTATAGTTAGGAGTAGCAATTGGATTTAAGCCTCCAAGTTGTATGCATCCCTCTTGAAGTGTGGTACCCAGAACTGGATGCAATATTCAAGATGAGGCCTAACCAGTGCCAAATAAAGGGGAGCCAGTACTTCATGCGATTTGGAAGCTCAAAATAGCATTTGCTTTTTTTGCAGCCACATCACACTGTTGGCTCATATTCAGCTTGTGATCTACAACACATGGAAGTGAAATGATCCAAAGTTATTCCCTTGTCTGAAAAGCTATGTAGGAACATTGAGTAGCAGTAAAAGGCACGGGGTCATATGTTATACATCATAATGTTGTACATTTTGATATATACATGAAAACACTTGCAGGTAATATATAAAAGAACTGGCAAGAAAGTTCAGAGACTTGGGTACCTGGGTAAGCAGAAATAGGAGCAATAAGCAGAGGTGGAGTCTGAACATCCAAAACACAAAACTCTGTGTCCTTTGAATCCACATTTGTTTGCTTCTGCAGAAACCCATTTTTAAAAAAGCAAAGTGAAGCATATTGACTGGTAATTAGACCGAGGTTCTGTGTGCAAAGCAGAAAACCACTCCTTTGAGCCTGCAGTTTGAGCCCCCACCTCACCCCTCGCACCTTCATCCTTAGGCTTCCTGCTGCTCAGCTGCCAGCAGCACGCCTGCGCTGCCTGCTCACCCAACCTGCCCGCTACTCGCTCACCCACCGCTCGCTTGATGGCTCGATCGCCACCCGCTGCTCGACCGCCCACATGCCCTGCCCTCTGCCTGCCCATGCTGCCCGCCCGCCCTGCCTTAATTACCCCCAGGCCCACGCTGCTGCTGCCTCCTTCTTTTTTGCTGCTCGTACTCAGACCCCGCCTCTCCCACAAGTCTCGTGAGATGGGGATGAAATGTCAGAAGTCTCATCCTGAAGTATCGCGAGACTGGGGGAGAGGAGAGAGCAGCTAAGCTGTGACTGCTCCGTTTCCCCCCCCCGCACCTTTCCCAGTATGAAAGGGTCTCTTAACACTTCAAGTAAGAGGCCGTTTCATACTGGGAAAGGTGGGAGGGGGATAGAGTCGTCCGCGTGTTCTCTAGAGGCGTGGAGATCACCTAACGGCATTAGCGTGGCTGGGAGAATCCTCCCAGCCACGCTAATGCCGTTAGGTGATCAACATGCTTTCCGGAGCTCTGGAGACCGCGCAGCCTGCTCTGCCCCCTCCTTCACCCCCTCCCACCTTTCCCAGTGTGAAAAGGCCTCTTAATTCAAGCATTAAGAGACCCTTTCATACTGGGAAAGATGCGGGGGGGGGCAGAGGAGGCCACACATTGTCCGAAGCTCTGGAAAGTGCGCAGGTGGCCTACGCTATTAGCGTGTTAGTCATGCTAATAGTGTAGGCCATCTGTGCACTTTCCATACCTTCGGACAACGCACGGCCTGCTTCCCACCCTTCTCTCCGTGCTGCACCTTTCCCGGACTTTTCATTAGGTGGTGCCTGGGCACCAGGTGAACCACCTGTGCGCACGCCTCTGCCTAAGATATTATGCAAAACTATAGCTTGCACAGTTTTCTTGCGTGTAAAAAAAGGATTGGCATTTTGCATATGCTCAAATGCAGTATTTACTAGACAAGTACCATGTCTCAGTACTGACAATGAATAGAGGTTTGTGGCAAAGCCCTGAATATCTTTCCTTGATAAAATTGAGCTGTTACGACAGAAACACAATTGCTCTAGCTCACAGGTTAGCAGCTCAAGCAATTTATGTAGGTTGGGTCTGATTTTAAGAGTGACTAAAAATTTGGCCCAAACTTACACGACTTCCTTCAGCTGACATCTAAGAGAGAGAGAAATTGCTAATGCTTTTAATAACTTTCATTTAATTCTTCTATAAATTATTCACAAAGTGGCATTTGTTTTCTGACTACACATCAAGAGTACACACTGTACAGCAGCACCAAATCAGCACCAAGTGGAGAATTCTGCACCAAAATTGTGAAAATCAACACTCTGCCAAGACAGAGGCCTCTACTTCCCATGAACAGCAGATGAGGTAAATCGGTGACTCAGCAGTACCAGTTCAGATTGTAAACAAGAGATCATGTGAAGGCATCCCTTCATATATTCTCTGTAAAGCCACTCTTTAGCCTATGTGACTGCCCTAGACTCATTCTCAGCCCTACCTACAGGGACATCACTTTTCCAAGTGTTGATAAAAGGATCCTGCACAAGCTTTAGCTCTCTTGGGATGGGGAGCTTCCCTGAACTTTGTCAGACACGCCTAGGGATTATTTCCCCCAAACTCAGGAGTTTCCCAGAGTTGAGGCCTGTAGGCTAATTAGTTCCCTGGAGCCATAAAATCAGCCTTTGGACACTTTTGCACAACTGTCTATTAGCTGTAATTAGTGTGCAGAACTACAGATAAAAGTAGAAAAACATAATTGGGCTTGGATCAAACGTCATGTGATCAGAAGTCTGCTCACTCTATGGGGCTTCCCTCCCCCCTCTTCCCCCCTGCAGCATTCTGCAAGCACCTCAGATTTGCTCTGGAGGATCCCCCAATCCCCAAGCAGATTTGGGGAAGGGATGCAAGCAGGGTGCAGCAGGGAGAGGAAATTCATTCCAATAGCATATTCCCTTCCACCGACCTTGGATCCAAGCTTTGATTTGCATACTGTTTGCTAAACTGTTTGCCAAAAGTTTCTATCTCATTGAACGTGCAAAAATCAATAAAACAGGTGAACTTATTAAAATGCCACTCACACCTAGGTGGTATGTAAGATAGCCTGCTTCCAAAGTATGCCTCTACCACTTCTCAGCATCAGGATGGAAGTGTTGTAATGTATCATAGCAGGCAAACTTTCCTGACAGATCTTCAAATCTCATCAAGAGTCAAAAACCTCTATTACTAAAGAATATCCTGAGAAAAACGAAACCATAGCTATTTCTGGGTTATAGTTTCTTGGCACGACATACCAATTATAAACCACTTGTGCCTCAAGAGACACATTTTAAGTCAGAAATAGCAGTGTAATAGCATCTAATATTTTTTCTGTAAGCCAGCATATTAATCATGTTTACTTTCATAAATCTGGATTTAACAATGTATAAAAAAATTGATTGATCTCAGCATTTCCTCTTAGGTTATGACACAATCTATAATTATCTCCGATTTACACGTATAAAAGGTATAATACAGGAACTAAATTTCAGCACACACATACATAAGATTGAAGTAGTTCAAGCGTTAACATTTGGTCCTAATTCAGTAAGCCTCTTGTGCAAGGGATTGTGCGTATACAGAAGCCTTTGTTTTCCTTTGCAAAATAGCAGCTTCCCTAGACTTCACTACAGGCTTCTTTTTAAGCAGATCAATAGCACAATTCTATCCATATTTTCTCAGAAGTCGGGCCCATTGAATTACTCCTTGGTAAATGGCAGAGGATTGGATATAGTATTGCAGCCTTATTACCTGGTATGCGCACACATCCTCTACATCAAAGCCATTTAATTATTTCAAAATATGTAGTAAGAGAGGATAAGACAATGAAATATGATTTCTTAACCACCAAATGTATAATATTACATATTTCTTTTATGGCAATGTATGGACATATTAATAGAATTTCAGTGGTAGAGTACATGCTTGCACACAGAAGTTTTCAGGCTTAGTCCCTGGCATCTCCAGGTAGGTTGGGAAAGACTCCCACCTGAAACCTTCCAAAGCCCCTGCCAGTCACTGTGGACAATACTGAGCTACACAGACCAGTGGTCTCAATAAGTATAAAGCTACTTCCTGTGTTCCCAGGTCTGAAGATAACTGCTCTTATTGATTTTGAATAACTTACCATTTATATAATTTTCTGAATTTGTATTTAGTTCTTTAAAAGTAATATAAAGTAGCATAGGAGACACCAAAGGCTGTAGAAAAGACCACTGAAACCAGAGAAGATAATAGTCTGGCATGGATTTTTTTGTGGAGAGGGGGTATTGGTGTCCAATGACATTCCTATGTGTGTAGTCCTATATATATATATATATATATATATATATATATATATATATATATCTGTAGCAAACTTATTTATGATAAAGCATTCTGATTCTAAAAATATGTTAAACTGTTTTATGTATTTGTTTATTGTTGTAAAAATAGGCCTAAGGAGAACAACTATGGAAATATTCCTCTGGCAAACAACAAAATGCAAAACAGAACTTAGCTTTCATAAAAGATAGAGGCCTCTTTGTCAAATTGGCAATGACCTCAGACACACATCCTCCTCAGGGATGATTTACTGATTTCATTATTGTTTTGAGAGTGTATTGAGTTTACTACTTGAATTATATCCATATTGTAGCCAAGAACAAGAAGAAACAGATTCTCTGTACAAAATGTGAAAGCATTATGCCTGAGTGTAAATGGGAGGGGGGGTATGAATTGCTCACTGAATGGTCTTCAGTCCATGTAAGGCATAATTAGAGTTTGTACAATCAGTATATTTGTGTAATGCGGTATATGTGACCTCCCATGGTTTGTAGCATTATTATTATTGTTATTTTGCTTTCCACAAATACTCAATTTGCGACCCCTGTCCTCTACTGCTGTTGTTTATCATTGAGCACCACCAACGTGAGCTTCAGCTATTGGGCAGTATAGAAATGTAATTAACTAACTTAACTGACTGTACATAGAAACTTAAGAAAGCAAAGCTGCAGAAGAATTTTTGTAATTTGCATTATTCATAGGACAACTTCAGTTATCACTTACTAGCCTGAAACTGATAGCAGAGATCACATCATTAGACACTTTGCCATCCTAAGTTATTATCAACAATGGTAGACAGACAAGGAGGTAATGAACCCCTCATGTTTTGCTTTCAGCAATCGCTTACTAGTTACTACTGAAATTCAATATGCAAAGTTACTTAAATACAGACTTCAGGTGAGAACTGATATGAATAGCCTCCCAGATGTTTGGGCATTTTTTTTTGTAGTTTAATGAGTTTAACCTAGATTACAATGAAAATATGACAGAATTCTTCAAAACAGGTCCGTGTCTTGTTATACCCAAGTACACCAAGTAATGGGCTCAAGTTACAGGGAGCCAGATTCCGGCTGAACCTCAGGAAAAACTTCCTGACTGTTAGAGCAGTATGACAATTGAACCAATTACCTAGGGAGGTTGTGGGCTCTTCCACACCAGAGGAATTCAAGAGGTAGCTAGACAGCCATCTGTCAGGTATGCTTTAAGGTGGATTCCTGCATTGAGCAAGGGGTTGGACTTGATGGCCTTATAGGCCCCTTCCAACTCTGCTATTCTATGGTTCTATGATTGAACGCTCAACCATATGAAACTGACAAAATAAACATTATTCCATATAGATAGGCTCAAACCTAGCCACATCATTTGTACCTGCATCATGTGCAGTTCTTGCAAACAGTGGGGTAAAGGACATTCAGAAAATGGACCATCATGCCAGGATGTGAACTTACATTTGGTCCTGAACCTGGGGGCTGCAGGATCATAGGCAGGAATTAAGGTTGTATCCCTTTCATGAGAGTCTGATCATATGTTGAAAGAATATCACAGGGAGCCAGACAAGTGAAGAAGACCTTTGAACATCACTAGCCAAAACAACAACAACAGCAACAACAGCAGCAGCAAATCCTACTGAGGTCT
Organism: Anniella stebbinsi; assembly: GCA_029215795.1. Classification (NCBI taxonomy): domain Eukaryota; kingdom Metazoa; phylum Chordata; class Lepidosauria; order Squamata; family Anniellidae; genus Anniella; species Anniella stebbinsi. Next base: position 137,613,769 of record JARDYH010000005.1, on the reverse strand, counting down.
TGCTTGCTGCCTGATATTAACAGTAAGTGGACTCTATTTGCTGTTATTCCTTGGCACAGAAATTCCTTACTTCTGTTTTCCCTTATTTTAGCATTCCTTTGCTTCCTTGATCTTGGCTGTGTTACAAAGTAGCTCTCTTGTGAGTGAGCAGTATTGACTCCATTTTGAAGCAGCCAAAAAGTCAAAGCATCTTTATTCCCCAATTCCGGCACAGGAACGGGGCTGAGAGCCACCACACAAGGCTAGATCAGACAATTGAGTTTCTAATAGACATCCTAAAATATATTTCCCAGATGCAAAGGTGGGGGTAAAATTGAGCAGAATATGTATGCTGGTTGGCAAGAATGATATCTGGTCCTGCATATTCTAATGTGTTCCTATTGTTGAAGTCCAGCCTGGACACCTGTCTTTAAGACAGTATTTAGTATCTATAGTCACCTTTCGTTAAAAGAATAGTAATAGTAAGGCTTTTGTTTCTGGCAAGACTTTTGTTTCCAGCAAGTACAGCCATCATCCCCAAGTACCCTCTTATGTTATCTGACATGAAAGGCCAGCTCAGTCTTTCTCCCATGGCAAGTAGCATCATTTTCCAGTGCTTATGAGCAGTGATGTCACTGCTTTTCTCCAGATTGTACAAAAACCCTCAGGTTTTGAAAGTCAGGGTCCCCCCCTTTTTAGACGCATGGGGTCATGCTGCTGAAATCACTAAGTGCCTTACCCTCGCATGGGTAAGGTGCCACCATGCTGCTGAAATTGCTGAGTCCTCCCAGAGGAAAGGCTCCTGCTCCTTCCTTCCTCTCCACTGAGACCAGGAGCTGCATGCACGCTAGTTGCTTCAGTCCAGGGAAAGGTATATTGCTTTTAGAGATTCCCTCCCCTCTTTCCCTGCTGTATGTGTGTGTATGCTCTAAGTCTCAAGAAGAAGACTCCTTTCACAGTCTTGAAACTACTTTTAAGCCTCCATTTGCTCAGCTAAGTTCCCCAAAACTAGCTTGCGCATTTAAATCTGTTTATACCTCAATAAACGTGCCATTGTGGTGTTATCCTCTTCAATAGTGTGGATTTCTTTGGGTAAGAATCGCCTTACTTAGACACAGATGCTGTATTGCCAAGATTCCTTATAAGCAGGTGTGTAGGTTTCATTAGAATGTGTGCAAGTTTGTACATGGGTCTAATGAGAGCACATCACGTAACAGCTGTCTAAGTTTGAAGCACTTGGATATGAAGAACATCTCTTTCTGGGAGAATAAAAGCAGGGTCGGACTAAATTTTCACAGGATTCATATTTCAATTTATATTTCAATTTAAATCAAGCCACCTCTTTGTACATTTTTGTCCACTTTCTTTACTCTGTTCTGTTCCATCTTCCTTTGAATGGTCCCAAAATGATACTGCCAAGGAGGGAAGTTTGGATTTGGTTGTGCATGTGTAGTGGCTAGAAAGCGTATGTGCTGTGACATCCAGAAGATGTTCCATTTAGTACATGTCAAATTATCTTGCTCTACAAGTTGAGCATTGTGTTAATTTTGATAGAGGCACAATCGACACAATCCAAATCAAACCATTAATTTGAGAAGAGAAGGGTCATTTGTGTCCAAGTCTTCTTTTCTTGCTATGTTCAGCCTGGAGTTTTCTTTCTTTCATTCATGGCCACATGGTCCATAATTGAGAAGGAAAATAATTCAGCCCTAGTTTGCCATATAATTCAGTGATTGTAGACTGTAAATATTGATGTTTGCACTTCTTGTTAATGTTACAATGTGTGAACAATATTGCTTATTAATGCCAAACATGGATAATTACTACCATAAAATGCCATATGCTTCAGGTTAGAGTGTCCGTATTTAGCACTCTGGCATGACTTGTGGGCTGTCAGGATTTTAATCATTTACTTCCTTTGATTTCCAACTTCTGTTGAGACATATCCGATATTTCAGAAGTGAGTCATAGAACATTCTGCACAAAAGGTTACTAGTTGGAGAAAATGCTAGATATATAGTGATACTGTGCCAGATAGAGCTGGCAATTTCTTTTTCCTTGGACGACATACAGAGATTTTAATCAGGGCCAATCTATTTTAGGCTGGCAAGTTCTTCAGAAGTTGTTGCTGTGTAAGTTAAGAATTTTGAGTTGACTTGATAATGAAGGTGACTTAAAAGAGTTATCCCAGAACTACAGAAAAAACAAAGTTCATATTGAAAGGAGGATTTTGGTTCACATGCACGTAATACTTTGCACTTATAGAGTACCTTTCATCTTAGAGTGTCAAAGCTCTTAGCATAAATTAATTAACTAGGCCTCTTCAGAGGCAGAGATAGTTCAAGCATCATTACACTCATCATTTCAAATGAGCAAACTTTGACACAGAAAAGCTAAATAACTTACCCGAGGTCACATAACAAGTCAGTTGAAGAAATCAATAGTTACTGTTAATGCAGCTATATCATAGTATTTGACAGCAATCAAGTGTAATACTAAAAGCTTACATGGTAGGTATGAACAGTAATGATACAATTTTGGATTATAATTTGAATACTTGTTTGATCATAATTTACAATGAATCCATCATAATAACTTTTCATTAACATCATAGGAATTATATTTCAGTTTTATTTATACATTGCATAATCTAATTTTAGGTGAAATCGGTTGACAAGATTTAAATCAGAAATTAATGCGCTGAAGGCTGCGTCTTACAGTAAAATGTTATACTCAGAGAAGTGTACTCAAGTGTAGCTGTAGGAACTCGGTAGGACAAGGGCAGGTGATTTCTCCTCTTCGCCCCTTTCCTACCATTAATCAAACTATATGAGAACAAGAGGAGAGGAAATAGTAGTGATCCAACCTGTTGGATGTCTTCAAATGCAGATATTCATGATTATCTGCTATTGTAGAAAAAGAAGAAACCAGTAGAGTCTGAAGTACTTCAGGAAGTCTTTGTTACTTCTTGAAATAAATTCCTGGTTAAACATTGTGGAGATTTTCTCCCCCAGACCCATGAATAGCATGTACATGTCATGAGAGATGACTACAAAAATAGGAACAGATATATACATTTCCAGGATGTGCTGACAGCAACTTGATCTTGTCCCATGGCTCCTGTGACCAAGATAAGATCTGGCTGTTTAATTCTCACACAGTACAGGAGAAGAGTTGTTTTGTTTCTATTTTTCAAATCATAGGAAATGTAATTTATTTGCTTGATCAAAAAACAAAACAAAATAGTCTACTCTACACTCTGTCATCTAGGAAGCTCAAAACCAGAGAATATTATCCCCCCATCATTTGGTATCACATGTGCACTATGAATATGGATGCTTTATTTGTGCTGCCATGGGTAATCACCATTGATAGACCTAACCTCCATTAATTTCTTCTAATCCTTTTCAAAGCTGTCAAAACTACACACAATCACATCTTATGGCAACAAATCCCTTTAGTTAATTCTGTATTTCATGTGGGAGGTGGGGAGATGTTCTCCTGAAACTATAGCCAGTCAATTTATCTGAGGGTTCCAGTTATTCTAATTGGGGATGGATGAAAAATTCTTTCTGTCGAGGTCTGCAGTGCAGGTCATTGCAGGGAAAAATGTGCATCAAAGATGTGCATATTAGGGGGAAATGTGCACAAATTCGTCTATTTGAAAAAAGTGTGAACAAAACTGCATGACAATTATGAAAAGGACTTGGAAGAAAGTCGCAAACATGTGGAAACAGGTCTGACTAAGCTTGCTGAATAAGCTTGCTGTTTAAAATCCATTAATCTCAGCTAGAACAAGATTGACAAATCTGTCCATCCTTAATACATTTTTAAAACTATTCAAAAATTTCTCCATGTCCATTTTGTCTCCTTTACCTTGCCGCCGCCTCCTCCTCCTCCTCCTCCTCCTCCTCCTCCTCCTCCTCCTCCTCTTCTTCTTCTTCTTCTTCTTCTTCTTCTTCTTCTTGTGTGGCACTCCTTATGCTTCCCTGCATTTCACCACATTTTATAAACTTTTCTTTAGTGGAAGACACTCCAATCCATTATTAATTTAAGTTGTTGTTTTCTATGTATTCTCAATCTTTACACTATCTTTTTGATGATGATTCATGCGGTATTCTAATGGTGTTACAACTCCTGCCCTATACTCTAGTCCCTAACTGATGCTGTTTCAGTCTGGACAAGCCTTGAGTTGTCACATCTTTAGGATTCACTTGATACATCTGGGGACTTGCTGGAACTAGGTGTTGATCCTTCCTTCTGGCTGATTTCCAATTTCTAATTCTTCCACACTTACAAATCTGTTCTGTTCTGGAACAGAACACCCCCATAGTGGTTGTGTTACCCACTGTGTTCTCGCTATCTCCATCAGTCCCCTGAATTGTTCTTTTATCTTCCATTCAGAGTAAGGTGGGCAATCTATGGTCCCAGCCAGGGATGGTCTTTGCCAAGATGTACCCTGCCTTACTTCTTTCTCAGCATGTTCAGAAGTCTTCTGATAATGATGCAGACATGATCATTAGGTGGTGGAGTCTCTGAATGTGACTGGGAGATTCCGATGGCTTGTCCAACAAGTTTAGGTTTCACTACTAAAAACAGATTTTGGATTAAATTTAGACACTGGTATACAGGATTAGGCTTACACCAAGTCTTTGTGGTTTCCCTTACGAACTTAAATTTTCATATTGCCTTGTTCTCTACAATATGAAATTGTAGAGAACAATTGTAGAGATTTTGTTCTTGTTTGATCTAGTTTTCAGCTTCTAGTCCTTGTCATATTTTCCACACTATAGTCTGCTGCTCTTTTCTTTTCACAGTCTCCACTGAATTTTTCTGCCAGGTTCATTAATAAAATTGAGCCTATTTGAGGCTTCATTTTCTTCTACTACTTTTTCTTCTGTTTGTTTTTCTTTACCTGCTGCTCTCTTATTCTTATATTCTTTTATGCTAGCTCTCCTTTCTCAGGCGGCCCGTTGCATCTTCTAAAATCCCAGCCTGATTACTTGGTGTGCTCTTTATTACTCTACTTACTGATAGTTTCCCTTTCTCAGCTTCAGTCTCCCCATAACCAGGATGGGGATGATAATGCTGACCTATCATTAAATCTTTTGTAAGGTTACTGAGTTGATATATGTGAAGTGTTCTTCACTTCTAAAGTGCTATGCAAATACAAATCATTCTTATTATAATGTCTCTAGCCAATGTTCTATCCTCTTTCTTTTTCTGATTCTTCTTAAGCTTTATAAACTTATTGAGGGACAGTGTTGGCCAGCCAGTTAAACAAATTCTCCTCTTCAGTCCTTCATCCCTCTACACAGCAAAATCTGCTGCAGAGAATTGGGAGGCCTCTGGAGCAGATGGGGGGTGGGGGGTACTAGGGGCTGCAATGGGAGGAAGGGAAGGGAAAGTTCCAGTGTGTAAGCAGCAGTCTGGCCATGCAACATTGGATATCACCCATTGTTTACTTTTGGTGTCTTGGATAATTACATATTTGATTATCTTCAGACTATTTCTATTTTCTCCACACCAGAAAACTGCCCTTTAAAAATGTCTAGTGATCTTGTTTTTGCTAAAAGTCAAGGGGGTCTATTCTGTTGATATTGTGTTAGATCCCCCAGCTCCTTTTGATACTGTTGATCATTTTCTTCTTCTTAATTCTCTTTTGTAGTCTGTTTCAAGATTCTGTTCTCAGTTGACCATGCTTTTATTTTTTCTTGTCAAAAATTTACTATCTCCATTTCCAGTTCTGTGCTGGCCTTTTCTTCTCTCTCTGATGGTGTTTCCCTACTGTTCTATTCTTGGTATCTTCTTATTTACTATTTTATCATTTTATAAACTTGTTTGTTGTTTCAGTCCTTTATGTTGACAATAGCAGCTTTATTTTTCTGTTCCGCCCCTCACCTGAGGTTCTGTATACTGCTGATCAGAGGTTCTTTATACTGCTGATTGCATATCAACATTTTCTGCTTTGATATCTCAGTGTCTTAAACTTCATATGGACAATCCCAAACTTAATATTTCCACTCTTAAAATACCTTTCTTTCACTATTTTTTCTTTCTTTCTTTACTAAATAATGATAATCTGGTTCTTCTTCGTCTATCCAGATTTTTGACAGTCCTTGACGCTACATTTTATAGTTATTATTCTTTTTTGTCTTATTAAACTGATTTTCTTGCTAAATAATTTTGGAATTACCCCATCTTGATATTGCAAGAATCTATCCTGTATCCACTTCTAAGACAATGGTATGTTTGTTTAGTATTTGTCTTACCATCATCACACTGCTCGGTATTCCCTGTTTCCACTTGAAACCTTTCCATTTTTGTTCAGATTTCTGCTGCCAGTATAATCCAGCTAGCATGGCGCTTTGATCATATCACTCTTCTTTGCTGCTCAGTCTTCCGGCGTCTATTATCTTTTATCTAGTTTAAACCTTTGCTTCTTACTTTTAAAGCCTTGAATAGTCTGGCTCCAATTTATATGTTGCCTCTGATCTCTTATTGCATTCCATTCTGCTCTCTTTGCTATTCCTGTACTTGGCCTAGGACTTTTTGCTCTGTTTCTTATCTCCACTGTCCCTTTTTTTCTCCATGCTTAACCTTGTTCTTCCTACTAACATCTAACAGGCTTCCTCACTTAGTATTTATTTATTCAGAGTATATATACTATGCCTATCAACTGAAGTTCTCAAGGTGGCTTACAATACATTGAAAACATCAACAAAATAGACAAGTGTTATCAGGGAGAAGAAAGGTGTGGTTTATGATCTAGCACACTATTCTAAGTTACTATAGATATGGATATTTTCCTTTCCTTATATTTCAAGTTCCTCTAGATTTTGAGCTTCTTGGTCAAGGTCCTGGTGCAGTGGTTGTGCTGTTTAAACACATGTAAATATAAGTTTGCAGTCATCACCATGAGCCAAAGTTAAAGAATAGGACTTAGGTTTGAAAGAGCTTAGATTTGAAAGAGCTGGACTCATCATGGAAATGTTGGGAAATCAGCGTTTCTGGCTGAATTTGTCACCTGCAAAATAGGGGGAAACAGTCCCCTGCCTCATAGAGGATGTCATGAGGGTGAAGGCTGCTAGCATGTTAATCATTCCCCCCAAGGCTATTATGGTTCTGATAAAAATCATCCTCCCCACCCTCCAAAGTTACTATTTTCCTAGGAGGGAAATTGCTACTGCTGCCAACAATATCACCCCCCCCCCCAAGGAAATTAGCAGCTTTTGAGAGGGGAGTATTGGGGTAGCTCTATTAGAGAGAAGGCTGACCCCCCCCCCCCGCTTTGATTCCCATGTAGATGGGATGCCCCATGGGGCATGCTAAAGAAGGAAGATACAACTGCAAACTACTTGTTAAGGCAATCTTTAATTTGATCCTAAGTCCAGCGAGGGGAGCAGAGGATAGAGGGAAGATAGCCTTAAGTCCTACCTTTGAGACAATATTTGTATGTGCAAGTTTTCTTTGGTTCCCACCAAAGAACCATTGTAGTCCGTATTCTAAAGAACAGTTTGGCTTAATTGTAGGGATGAAGGAGAGAAATGGGGTGTGGAGGTAAGGCTAAGACATATTGTCAGTACAACTGTATTCTTTATTTTTTAATAGGAAAAAAATCAACGAAAGATAAAAATCAGTCTAATTTCTCACCTTTATGACAATATAATTACTTTCCAGCTGTTCATTATAGTTATCTCCTGTGTGTTTTCTTGGTTTTCTGCTGTACTAAACAACAATTTTGAGATCAGCAAACAAAAGCTCAGCTGCTCTAAAAGTTTTTTTTTAAAAGAACCAATTGGGAATGTAAGAGCAAGCAACTATATAAGATAAAAGGCCACTGAGGTGACTCAATGCTGCTGGAGCTTTCACACTGAATTCCCTTGGCAGCTGAAGTTGCTGATCAATAACTGGTGCCATTGGATGGGTCACCAAAAGTAACTTTGGCAATTAAGCTTAAGCTTAATATACAAGGCAGAGGAAAAGATGGAATGTTTCAGAGCGCCTGGTTTTAGTGGGGACAGAATTGGCCATTTTGCAATTTTGCTTTATATGTGTTTTTTTTAAAGTCACTATTTGGATGATAAATGTAACAAACAAAAAAATGGATTTTAGCTACCTCATCTCATGAGCCTCAGGATACACAGGATACCCATAAGGGGACATGGGTATGAATCCTCCCTATCCTTCAATTTTTGTCATACCACTGACTTGTTGGGGCCATTTTGTGATAATAAAGTATAATATGAGGATAGCTCAAGAGTTAATGTCAGCTGACTCTTTTGTGCATTTAGTTGCACCTTGTGAAACATCTGATCACATTGTACTTTAATACTGCAGTTCAGTTTTCCTGAGTGGACTTTCCTAGTTCTGTAGTACACATACAAATACCCATTATCAGTCAACAATCCATCACAGATGTGTAGTTTTCTGTTACAGTACAATAATGTTCTGTTGAAAATGAGGGGAAATGATAAGAATGATAAGCTAAGGTATGGGTGGGATCTGGACAACCAGTGGGTTGGGGATGATCTAGCTCTAGATTTCCTGTATAATACAGGGGTTGGAAGAGGATGACCTACAAGGTCTCATCTAACTCTGTTTCTGTGTATATAAGCCCCCACTCCCTAAAATCTACCTGTCAAATGACAGCTTCACACAGTTAGGAGTGATGTCTTCTGGCCACATGAACCATTTGAAGTAAGCAAGGGACACCCCCCAAAACTGGTTGTTAGATTGAGCCCTACCTTCCACAAATGACTCTTGGGGCAAGCGAGTCTTCTACAGAGATGTGCACATCTCCTCCAACACCTAGCCTCACGTATGTTGCATCATTAATTGTTTTCTATTTAATCTAAGGATCAATAGTCTATCCTCTTTATTTGGAAATTGAATGTAATAGCATGTAATTATGTGTGTATTTATCTATTCCTAACAGATCTTGAAAATTTCAAAACCAGGACAAGAAGTACAGTGTCAGTTCGGCAAGGACAGGGAATGGTGCTGCTGTGTGGTCCACCACCACATTCTGGAGGTAAGTGGCAGAAATGCCATCAGCTCAGTATCTAAACTTCCTTGCCCTTCAGGAATTAAATGCAGCAGTTCTGCATATTGATGAAATGCAGGTAAGCCCCATTGAAATAAATTGGATTTACCTACGAATGTATATGCACAGTCAGTGATGCATAATCCTTGAATTATGTCAACCAAATCTTCATGCTGATAGATTTAATCACACCAAATTCACTACCTTTGGCATGAATGCAAATGTAATTTAAAATCAGGGCTACAGAAGCAAATTCCGTGTTATTCCCATAATAATAATAATGATAATAATAATAATAATATATTTATTTATTTATTACCCGCCTCTCCCAACGGATCGAGGCGGGGAACAGCATAGTCATGATACTGTGGTTTAAGTGAGTTTAAAATGCAAAACTACACATGCTCATTGCTTTTATGTATGTATGTATGTTAAATCAGGGTTGGCAAACAGTTTTGTGTTGTTTGTTTGGTTTTTTGCTGTAACATAATATGTGTAGAAGCAGGTGTAAAGCATGGAGAGATGGTGTATGGGAGAGGAGAAACTGGTTTAATTGCGTGTTCCACTTATAAGGTATTATACATGGCCATTAAAGCCTCCCCTCATAAGAGCATTAAGTCCAGGGTCTAAAATTGCCTAGCTGCATCACTGCTAGATATCTTTCCAAGTAAATGATTGTGTACCTTCCAGATGTGCTGTGAGACTACTGTTTGAACTTGCATTCAACAGCCAGGATTTAATTTCTGCATATTTATATATTTGTTGTGTATTCTGTTTTTCTCACACTTCCCCCTTAAACTGTTGTTACCTGATCTAAGCCTTTTGCAAGTGGATGTATAAGAGCTAAAGTAAATAGAATCGCAGAGTGAGAGAGATCTGAGCCATCTAGTCCATGCTTGCTGCAGGAGACCTAGAGCACCTAAACATATGGCTTTCCATCCTCTGCTTAGAAGAGTCTGCAGAGATGGAGAATTCGGCCAGTGCCTCTCCACACAATATAGAATCAGCTAAAGTATACATTTGGATAAATCAAGCATCACCTTCTTGGAAACTGTCTTGGGAATATTATTGAAGGGAAATATAAAATTACTATAATAAATAAATAAATAAAATCTGACAGTACATTGAGATTCATAAGAATTTTAAATATTATCATGCTAATTGGAAGGATTTGTTGTAGTAACAATATGTGTCATACAGCTCAGTCCTTGAACTGTCTGAAATGTGTGCTTTGTTGCTATAAAGATGTCCCCCTAATTGTCCCGTTCCTACAGCTTTTTTTTTAAAGAAAGACTCCTATTAAGTTTCCAGCAGGCAACTGTATGAACAGAATGGTGAACTAGATGGACCTTTGGCCTGATCCAGCATGACTCTTCTTATGTTCTTATATTTTTACGTTCTGTTTGTTTCAGGCATGCAAGTTTCATGTGTATGCCAATTTTCTTTAAGATGAAGTCATATAAGTTTCCTTAAGGATTGGTTTATCCCTATGTCTATAGTCCATAAAAGAAAATTCTATGGTCAATAGACATAATAATTTTAAATTAATTCTTAAGCATAGTATTTAATGTCCTCTAGATCTTAAATATGACTACTTAAAGAAAAGAATTTTCAGGTCTCTGACTCAAAGAAATCATTTGTTTTGCACGATGTAAAATGCTTTGTTCTTCTCTGGGGACATGGAATGTTTATCAAAACCTATTCCGTAACTGGAGCCAACTTCATTGATGGTGCTGCTCAGAAAATGAAGTTAACAAGGAAGTTGCATTAGCAACAGTCAAAAAGTCAATGTTTGCTTAGTGGCAGATGGCAAAATGAACAGACAAACAAAATGATCATGTTTCAGTGAGGATTTTCTACAAAAACAATTATAGCTAAGAGCATAACAAAATATCGTTCTCTATTGTTGCCTAAATGATGCTGTGAAATTGTGTCATTATGTTAAAGCAGAGTTTCGAAGATCTATATCAATAGCACAAAAATACCCAATGGAAATGCTACCATAATAAGCTTTAGTGAAACATACAGAGTAAGCACATTGTGCTGCTTTAAGTTGGAAATTATCAGCCAAAAAGGGAACCTTATTACACAGTAAATCCATAATTAGGAACAACTTGCAGTAGAGAGGCGGCTTTGATGTGGTGCCACTTCAAACAGCTATGAAACATGGTGTATGTATTAAAGATGTACGGATTTTGTAAAATCCATTTCGTCTGTGTTTCATGGACTGTCAGGTGCCTTTTGTTCCATCATCTGTTCATCACCAGAATCTGATTTTTCCAATTTCCCAAATTTGCACAAGTTCACACTTGCGAAACTGCACAAATCCTTCCAGAATGTGCATTTTTGTACTGTAACGTATGGGGGAAATGCACATTTTTGGTTTGTGTTTTTTATTATTATTTTAGGTATATTTCTACAACTAAGTTTGCATAAAATTCTGAAACGTAAAAACAAAACAAAAAAAACAGGTCTCCAAGTCTGTGGTATCCATGCAACTTGGGAAAAGCTGTTCTGCTGTAGAGTCCGCTGCTCGGAGTCTCATAAATCCTAAAGCATTTGATTGTGTTGCATATTTCTCCAACATCCCTAAGTTAGCTCTTTAGGCTTTTAATAAGAGTCACTAATAATCGTATTATCTGTTACTTAAGATCTTCCCAGTGTTTCAATATGGCTATTATTATTGTTTGGATCAATTGTAAAGTCAGCTACAGTGAATATGTTGTATTTAGAGAGAAGCAAAGTGAATCAGACTTTTTCTGTTGTCCCAGCTCACTTCCCCTGATCATGTTTTATCAAATGGTATACATGTGTTGTCTGTCTTATGCTGCTGTTTGTTGTTTGTGGAACTTTTGCTACTTTTATTATCGCGCCATTGTTTTTATTATGAATTTTATTATACGCATTTTAATGTTGTACGCTGCTTTGGGAGGGCTTCTGCCCTGAAAGGCGGCTTATAAATATTTGAAATAAATATATAAATAGATGAACTAATGCTCCTGAGCAATAGACAGCTTAAGATGTTCAGTGTTAGATTTTTCCTAGCAGTACAAACGGTTTTGTTGTCAACAAAGTAGGATCACCTAAAGGGTTTGGGGCCCTTTCCGGATATCCCAGTTCCCTTGCCTAACTTTTAAGCTTTCACTTCAAAAAGAGAGAAAAAAATTCAAACAGCAGCAGTAACACAATACCTTTATTAGGACTCACTGAAGGTCACAAAGCAGTAGGTTGACTTGCAAGTTTCACAGAGGAAAAAATCCTTAGGCTTGATGTTAAATAAAACCAGTGCAGGGGGTAGGATGGGGTGGAGAGTGCTGGTAAAGGCCATGGGCAGAAGCCCCACTGCAATATGTGACAAGATGGTCTTCATGCAACAGGGCCCCTAATCTGTCTGTCATCCGATTATAAGGAAATATGTAAGATCACTTAAGAATGGGACGGTGGGGGTAGGTGTGGACTTGACTTGCTCTGAAGTGCCTGAGCTGCAACACAGGTGACCCACATCTCCAAATCCCTAAAGCCTCCTTCCTCAAACATGCTTCACTATAACTTATGGAAATCTTTGCCTCCCTTTGTCTGACCACTAAGCTGATCTTTCCTCTTTCAGAAGGATTCAGTAACTATGAAGAAGTGTTCACTCCTCTTCTAACTCTTGCATTTAAATATATTTACCACTCCGTTTGCCAAGTTGTGAGAATAGTCATGCATCTAACATCTCAAGTTTTCCGTGAAAATTCTTTGGTTTTGTATTTTCTGTTCCCTACTGGACTATTTCAGTGTAATCACAATGGCTATTATGGTGCTGCTATCAAAGATTTGCTGATAGCTTGTTTTCTCTTCATATAATCACATCTGAATAGGGAAATGAAGTTTATAAAATAAATGTCCTGAGAGAATTGTAAGAAATACACTTCTGTGATTAACCTACTAGCAAGTAGTCAGCATTTGGTTTCTTGAACAACTGAGCAAGCATTTATATGTATTTTATAGAGGCCTTTTACATGACTACAGCATACCAGGAAATTTACAGGGAATCCAGAGGAAGGTCGGAGAGTTGGATGATTGTATGCAGTATTCAGATATAGTTAATTAACTGTGCACTGTTTTCGAAATCACACCCCAGACTGCAGTCACCTGTCACCCTAATTCCCTTGGCTTAGGAGAAGCCCTGCTGCAAGCCTGTGTTAGCAGCTTCTCCACATAGTTATATAATATAGTCTTGTCAATGAATCAGGACACAATCCTAGTGGTTTGCCACTCACTAGATGGAAGCCTCCTATTTTGGAGGCTTCTGAAAATCCTATGCCATGCCAAGCTGCTGCCGGCAGGGTGAAAGAAGCAATGGAGGTGATTTTTGCCTCTCCATCCACCTTTTCTATATTTTAAGATCCTGCAGATTCTGACCTCTCCTCCTCCTTTTCCTCCCCACCCACCAGCAGCACACACCTTTTCCCTCATCCCGTCCATAGCATAAGGGTTATCTATTAACTGGAGAACGTCTAATTCAAACATAATTTCGGCTCTTCAGCTTACACAGCCACTATCACATAGCCACTCTTGCCATCAGTAATGAGGAGCTAATAATGCTAGCATACTTTACAAGCTAATAATGCTAGCATACTCAGTAAGGATTACTGAGGTTATGTACTGAAGGTACTGTAAACAGTTAGACAAAGAGCTACATACTTAGTATTGATACTATTCATTGCACTCTCCATTTGTATCCCCAACATTTACTTCGCTCTTCACACTGGAACTCTATTACTTTCCCTACCCTCCCACTCTACATCAAATACATCTTAACATGTACAAATGCATCTTCACATGGAAGACAAAGGTGAGTAAAAGCTCCATAGAAGATGCATCCATTTGAACACGGTGTATTAGACACAGCCAACATTAATTCATAGGGAAAGCACCTTAAAGATTGGCAGGTTATTTGTAACATTAGCTTTCATGGATGCTGGTCCACAAAAGTTTATGCTACCATAAATTTGATAGTCTTTAAGGTGCAACAGACTAACACAGCTATCCCTCTAGAATCATAGGGCTTTCACTGTGCTGCAACTGAAAAGTAATTGCGCAGTTGGAAGAAAGTGTTTGGGTTCATCCACTGCTATCATGAAGACTCAGCACCAGTGAAAGAAAGCTGACAATTTCTAGCTCTTGTGGTTTTCTTGTGATAAGAAAATAACTTTCTATTTTTGAAGCCAAAAGCTGTGCAATGTAAATTGAGCTGGTTGGCTCAGCTCTTGTTGTTGCTCTTGTTTAAGTGTTGCAGGAGGAAATATTAAGTGTAAATTTATTCAAAGTGATGACTAAGTAACACTGGAACAACGCTTCCATTTTTTTTTCCTTCTGGAAGTGATATGGTAGCTCTGAGCTAAGTACCATTTTTCCATGAAAGAAAAGCAGTGAATTAAACCCTTTACCTCTTATCACATTGTATGGACAATTAGCTGGTAATCATTCCATTCTCTCAGTGGTACAACTTCAATTAGAAATAGTGTTAATTGTATTAGGGCTGATTTGCTATTTGACAAAATCTCCAGATTAAGAAATGGATCAATGCCAGTTTATACCAGCTGATTATCTATCTTATTAAAGAAAAAGAGCTTCGGTGATAAATCTCATGGAACACTTAGACTTTTAGAATCAAGCCCTGCACTCTACTTGTTCTTAAGAAATAAAACACCCAAGTAACTGTGGTATCCACCTTTTTGTTCAGTAGAATGCATCCTGAAGTTAGTGAGCTAGACAAATAGACACAGAGAACGGGCTGGTTCGCACATAACAACAACTCACATTCTTTTTTTCCTTTTTTTTGTTCTTTTTTCTTTTTTTAAAATTATGAATTGTCATGAATCAAGGAAGCATATTGGTGCATGTTGCTTGATTCTCTCAGTACAGTCGGGGCTGGCTGTTTAGCATTATGTGTGAACCTGATCAGCACGTAAACAAGCTAGGAACACTCTGTTCCTAGGTATTTACCGTGATGTGGAAACCAGGAACTCTGGCTTGTCTCTCCTTAGACAAACCAGAGGAAGACACCACAAATTGTTCTTGGGTTATTTCTCTGGCTTGTCAGTAAATAAGCTAAAGGTGGGTTGTTCCTAGGTTGTTCAGTTGCAGATTGAGCAGTCTACACCAGCATGCTGCCTCGTTCACAACCCACAATTGAAAAAATCTTATAATTACATTGAGATATCGAAATGAAATTTGGTGCACACATTAGGATTCTGTACGTACATTTGGAATACCAACTTGAAACTTGCACTGATTTTCAGAATGGATAGAAATACAAAATCAAATACAATGTGATCTTTAAGGGAGATTGGGATAAAAGTTGATGTGCAATGCATATTCATGGCAACATTTTCATTCCATGTGTGAACACCGGCTCAGTTATCACACCTGTTTTCAAGAACAAAAAGGTACTAAATTGCAATCATGAAACCTGGCTAGGATGTTGTAAAGCATTCAAACAATAAAATCTCATTGATACCAGTGAGGTAAACAGAAATTAACCCAACAATCTAATTTGGGATTTTAAAATAATAATGTCCTACTTAGACTTTCTACTGTTGTGGCTTTTTAAAACTGGACTCCTTTGAGCAAAGCTAGCCTATCATACCCATTTAACATATTTCCCCCTTAAAACTTTTTGTGGCGTCTCTACCACCTTCCCAAGAGCATATTTCAGATTTCAGTTGGCAGATACCAATGTGAACAATATATCTTTTTATTTGTGTATTTGTTTGTTTATTTCTGGTTTTGGAGACTTATATCTGAAGAAGTGTTCTGTAGGTCAAAAGCTTACTTACAGGATTTTAATCATTGCATGATTGTAAACATTAATTAAATGATTACAGTATCACTTGCCCCTGTGCTGGACAGGAAGCACTACACTGAGGGGGGGAAACCCAAATTGCACATGCGAACTCCCTCACCTGGAGCAACATTATGAACTTACTTCATGTGTATCCCACTAGTCCTCTGAAAACCTCAGGAGATATTTCAGTGCCACAACAGTTTTAGGCCAAACACAGTGACTTTCCTAAAGCCAGTTTGTGAGATGCTTAGCTGTGAGTTGCTGTGACTAACATTTGGTCATGAACAATACTAGCAAGAAAGGAAGAGAAAGAATGAGCAAAAGTAGTATATGGAATTGTGTAAAGACTTTTTTATTAAATAGATTTTTAAGATGGTCTCATAAACATTCAGAGGAAAACAAATCCATTTTTAGTGGGGTTACTCTTGCTCTCCTTGGTTGCATTTTTAAGGCAAATCATAGAGCATTCTGTACTGGAATTATTGGCATTAAAATGCCCTGCTGTACTGGAAATGCCACTTAATGTTAAGTATTTTCAAAATCAGAAAATGGGATGAATATAGTTCACACAGAATAAGGTAGCTTTTTAATGCACCAGGATTTAAAAAAACAACACCAAAGCAACTCAAAATCAGCTGTTATTAGTTGAGATTTGTATCTTTAATCATTTAGGTTGGATGGAAAAAAACATCCATTTCTTGACCTGTATTTTCATTAGAGAATCAATTCCTTTCCTCCTAAAATAGGTATGAGATTTGATAATGAAACTTAAACAACAATTTCAATCTTCTCAATTCCTTTTACTGGACTTCCCTCATTGCTAAATTCGCTCAGGAGCTATTGTGCTCCTAGCCTGACTCCATAGCTGCCCTTACGTCTTTCAGATCTTCCTAGAACTCAACACACTTGGAAGCTCATCTGTGTTGACTTGGCTAGGATGGCGTAAAACAAAGGATTCAGCAGCTTGTCTCTGGTGATTGAATTAGAGCTCTGTCAAAAGGCTTTTGGAAGTCCAACAATGCAAACAGCGAGCCGGTTTGCATGACACCACAGCCCATTGAGGGTGGGATTTCAGGAAACGAGTGACAGGAGAAAGGTTAAATCTCCTCTACCCATACATGGAGCTCCCAATCCAGATCAAGGCCCCACACACTGACTTTAGAGTAAGAAAGAAAGAGAGTCAGCTACATACTATGAGTAGTATCCTATTGTGCCTGTGTGTTCATCGGAACAACTGCATGTGCAAAAGGGCTTTATTACTTCTAAAAATAACCACAGAAATTCTCATTTCTGGAATGAGAATGCCAGTGGAGCTCCCAGGAAGGGTTATTTTTAGAAGCACCAAATTGTTTGATTGATTAATCAATTAACTAAGCATATATTTGCATGTAAACCATTTTAAAAACAATAGTTTTAAAACAAAACATGTGTTGTTTTCTCTTTGACAGAGGAGGGACCACCTCTTTTGTGATGATAGTTAACATTCGATAAGTACACTGACAATTTTTTATAAGGACTAGTATTAAAAATAATGGGCTGGATGTAAGCTTACTACTCCTATCACTGAAGAAGCCCTTCATAAATGCAAAGTATGCACTTCCATGAATGGAAGAGGTCCTTTTATAAACAGAAGCTCCTTCCATTAAAGAGGTGGTAGGTTTAAATTCAGCCTCTCTTTTTTAAAAAAACATGTTGCCCAATTAATCAGGATCAATTTTCAATAGATCAAAAATATAAGGGAGTAGTATAACTGATCAATTAGCTAAATGTGCAACCACGTTGATTATTTATTTATGTATTTTACATTCTTATGCCCTGCCCTTCTTCCAGAAAAGAGCACAGAGTGACTGGCAATATTAATAAAACAAGTACCAATACAACCATAAAATCTTACTGTCACACTAAAACAATTTAAACACAATAATAAACATGACAAATCTGGAAAATTTCACAATCCTTTTATTTTTTTAAAAAATCCAATCAAATAAACATCAAGGTGTCTTGTCGCATTCCAATAATGACCAGGTTCGGAAAACATGCTGTGGCTCATTGTGGGTTATTTAACCTACAATGAGCCATGGTGCCTGTACATGCCAGGTGCATATCCAATCCCAGCTCAGGGGTTATTGTGTCATGTAAACTGAGTGAACATGGTTATGCAAGTTAAACCCTCGCATAACCCTAAAATAAAGCATGGGTTATGCAAGGCTTGTTAAACCCTTGCAAAATCCACATTCACTGTGTTCACGCAATATGGCAACCCCGAGCAGCGGTTGCATATACAGACTCACTGTGGGTGTTGTGTCATGTGAACTGCCCCTATATGAATGCAGAAATTGCAATAACTTACCTTTTGCTTGAGAATGAAAAACAAAACAATATGTTGTCAAAATCAATGTGGAGTTACTTCACAAGAGTTGAGTGGAAATGTGTGATGAACATATTTCCTCTGTGTGTGGATAAAGAGGTAGCAATCACTTAAACTGCTTTGAGTTAGCCCAAAGCAGACAGTTTTAAGCATTAGTTTGAGGTAGCAGACTTTCAGCTGTGTCACCAGGGCATATGTTCACTGAGATGTGTGAAATGTGAAACAGTGGAAGTGTTCAAACTCCCCGCTTAACTGAGTAAGAGAAAAATAGATAAACAGCACACACTTAAATGGCATCTGGAGGGTCATTCCAGAGGGCATCATGGGAAAGTGCTTTGCACAGCTAGGATTAAAGCCTGGATTTAAAGACTCTAAAATATGAGCTGGACCTCTGATTTCATGCATTTTGTAATACAAATGGATTCATCATTGCTAAGGAATGTAGCATTCATACCTATGGAGAACTACTCCCATATTGGGAAAAAACTTGCTTAATTGTGATTCCCATATTAACTGCTGTCAGAGATAAATGTATATCAGTCAAACCCTTCTAACATTCTTTTTTATAGCTCTCACACTTTGTTCTGGGAATCATACTATTTGTTCCTAGCAGTATGTTTCTTTTTCCACATGCAAAACTAGCTAGAATGTCAAGATTTGATGGTCATGCTGTAGACGAAGGGAGTATTTAACATCTTTAATGATGCTGGAACATTTATTATAACTATGAGGGTTCATTGTAAGCCAGGGGTGGACAGAAGACAGAACAGAATCTACCAGTAAACTCCTGGATGATTTGAATTAGATCAGTAAGGGTCTCCAACATTTTTCTTTAATAACCTTTTAAGGTCTAAATTAGACTGTTAGAATTCCTGATCTGAAGTAACTCAGATGTAGATTTGTACTTGTACATGCAAATGTGTGTGTACAGAAGGTAATTGTCTGTTCCCCCTGGGCCACCATTTTTGCACTTGGCTCCAGTTGGTTGATCTTTGAGTTCTATTAACAAGAGAAGTTGATCCCACAAGCCTGAAATTTGCCCCTCCTGTGTTATAAGCCATAGAAATGCATCTCTCAACCATAGCAACATGCATTTAGCAAATATTGACCTGGTTTGCACAATAACCACAGCCTACCGTGGGTTATTAAAACCATGATGGGTTGTGGCCTGTGCCGATGGCCATTTTGAATATTCAACCCACAGTAGTGGGTTGTTATGGCTTGCCATATTGTCCGAACCAAGGCTGCATGACTTGTTGGATGGTGAAACAGTTCTCCAATAGCCCTACAATAGGCCATGGGTCCCCACAGATTCCGTAGCTCGTCATGACTTAAATAAGCCAAGGTGGGTTGTGGAGTTTGTGCAAACTAGTTCATTCTGGCTTCCAAAATTACATACAGTTTATTTATAATGGCTTTGATCCAAAGAACTGTGAACTCTGCTTGTGGAAGGTTTCTCCCACCATGTTTGTGGCAATTCCCCCTTGCCCAGCAGTTCACTAGTGTGTCCTCAGCTCTCAGGACAGGCTTTTTGTTGAGTGCAGGCAGCTGCAGGGAAGGGAGTGGAGTTCTGTGAACTTCCTTTGATTCATAGTTCTCAGGGTCACACGACATGTTACATTAATTGTGTAGCATATGGCTGAGGCTTATCGCTCTTTTTTTACTCAAGAGTAAGCATGTGTGGTCCTGATTCTGATTAATCAGGGCCAGGCATTAATCAGGACCTTGGGAGGGGAGGATCAAACCTTTCCCACTGCTGTTTATTTTCTAACCTTACCACTCTCCAACTAATATTGCTAAATCTAGTTGGGTTGTTGTTCTTTTGTTTCTTTGTATTTGCAGGGAATGTTTACAATCATGAATATACAATTGTAAATTTAAATCCAGATGGGTGAGGGTTGTAATGTTCATTTAAAGTGTGTAGCCCATCATTTATATTTTATGTGATGCCACAGCCAAAGTTTAAATTATTAAAACACAAAGTAGAAAGCTTCTCCAAGTGATAAAATGATTGCGATAAAAGTGAATCCCCCATAATTCTTGCCTGAAACCAATTCTAACCATTGTTTACCAATGGAATTAAAGGTAAAGAGAGTTTTTGTTTTGTTTTTGTGTTATGGTTTAGAACTTCTCTCTCTCTCTCTCTCTCTCTAAGTACTTCATGAGATTGAAAGTAAAATGTTTATTAATGTTCCTGTGGCTGGCTAACCATTTCTTTGATAGGGAGATTGCTTATTAGTAGTCCTTATTGTAGTCCTTAGAAGTAGTGATTTTTTTTTTGTCTCCTTGTAGGAACTAATTGTTGGGAATGGTTTCTTTGTATCTGAAGATCTCACCTATATGTTTTGAATGGGAGAACAATCAGAGTTTGTGAGGTGACATATTCTATCCCATAGCTAAGGACATGGGGTGAGGGAATGTGATGTAAGGTAAGGTGGGTGTGGGTGGGTGGGTGTTGTCAAGAAAACGTAAACAAACGTTTCCCTGCCGTGGCGGACAAATCCCGTCCCGCCACCCGGTTCCCCAGCCAAAACTGGCAAGAGCCAACGCTTGAAATAACCACACAGAAATGTAAGGACCAAAGCAAGTTTATTTACACACTATCCTAAGTTAAGGCCTTGGTCAAAGCACATCTCCTCAACCCAGCAAAAAGTCAAAACAGGGAAAGGGAGAGGGGGGGTGTGAGAGAGGTATGAGGTAGATAAGGGTAGCAGCACAGAAAGGCACAAGTCATAAAACAATTGGGTCCCCAATCAATCAGGCACACTCTTAAAAGTGCTAAGCAACCCCAAATCGGGCAGGCTTGTAAAACAATAAAAATCTATCACCCGGCTGAATCCGGCCGGACGGAGATCAGCTCTTCACCGTGCCTGGGTCCGAAGAGAGATGATCCAACCGTCATAGACCTTCGTTTTTCAATCTTTTCCTCCAACAGCCCTCCTCCCCCCACAGCCTGGGAAGCCAATCCTCCCTAATGGTTTTTTCAGCTGAGAGTCGTTAGGAGCTTGCTCGTTAGTTGGAGCACCTGTTTCTACCAAGCAAGATAAGTAGCTTAGAAATATGTCAACACATGAACTCATCTCCCTCCCTCCTCTGGAAGCGTCAAGGCCCCTCAGAAACCCCATGTCCTTCACAGGTGTAGAACAAAAAAGTCAGTTTGGGAGAAAAAGATGCACACAGTGATCTGGTTTGCAGATAATGAGAAGCCACTGTGAGGAAATTTCTACATGGGACTTCTCATTGTGGTGGCCATTTTGAATATTTGGGGCACAGCAGGCACATGCAGTGGGCACATGCAAACCCAGCGAGGGTGTGTTGTTGGGATGGTTGTCAACCACCCCAACAACCCATAGTCGCTAGGTTTGCACTTAATGAGAAGCTATGGCACACACAGATGTGTGCTCTGAATATTCAAAATGGTGGCCACTGCTGCTATGAGAAGCTCTGCAGGGAAATGCACTCACAGTAGCTTCTTGTTATATGTAAACCAAGTCATGGAGAGTATTGTAGCATCTTGGATTGCAGGTTGCCTATATCTGTGGATCTACTAAGGTAGGAGACCTGCTGCCTAGTAGGTGTGTGCTGCTGTTTGCCTCCACTTATGCTCAAGCTGTATATTTGTAAATAAAATAAATGTTACAAAAATACCACTGAAAATCTCCAGTTCTCTCTTTCAAAGGGAATCAAAGCCCAGGTACAAAATCTAGATAAACTCTTAATTCTGTAGCTCTTGCAACGCCTCACTGTAGTTCAAAGGTTCGGTCTGATCCAGGTTATAACACAGTTATTCATACATGGCATCTCCTGAAATAAAAAAGCCCTATTCTTTCCATGGCGCAAATATTATATTCTCCTTGCACTAAAGGGATTGAAGGAGGGCTGCAAGACAATACCCCTCCTTCATAGCAGGATGAGATTTCTACCCATTATGTAATGCTTGAACATGCATATTCTGAAGCTGCATAGTTGCATACATCAAAGATTCGTGGAATATCTTGGAATATCATTTCCCCCTCCCCCTTCCTTTGCCTATTGTATGTAACTAAACATTATATCGTTCCCCCCCAAAAATAAAGTCATTCAGTGCCCATTTTTTCATATTAATTTGTTTATTCTACTTTCTCTAAATTTAATAAGACACGTCAATTTTGACAGTGCTACAATATTCCAATGCTTTTATTTACCCATATATCAACAGATAGTATATTATCTTTTTCTCCAGAATTGTGGCATAAGCAATAATAAATTCTCAATATTCTTCCGAGGAAACCATCAGAACGCCTGCAGGGCCTCCGCGGCACATTTTAACATATACATTTTATTGGTTTAACATGTGTCTGTCTTTTAGCATATGAGATTAAGATGGCAATTTGAAGTTATGTGTGTGGTATTCTTTTTTGTTTTGTTTTGCTTTGTTTAATTGTATGCCTGTTGTGTAAATATCTATCTGAGGGTTTCAAAAACAAATTGGGAGGTTGTTCATGCACATGTGGTGTCCAGGCAGTAAGTTGCATACCACTAGGAATTGAAATGTTGGAACAGCTGAATTCTGCAATCTTTGCAAATGGCAGTCGTTTGGGCTTTTGTAAATTGGCGTTCTGGAATAGCTGCATTCTTTGATTGTCTCAAATGAGAATATAATTTGGCTGCCTGTGCTTCTTTGAGCTACCAGCCCCTTTAGAGCAGCTTGAGAGTTGTTGCACTTGATTTATGCCGCTGAGATGGTTAAGCAATTCTGCCAGCTTTCTTTCTTACAGTTTTCCCCTACCTCTGCAAAATAACACCCAACTGTATAGGCATATCTGAAAATATTGTGGTGTGCTAACCAAACCACATATAATTTATGTATGATTCTTGTTGGCTGTTACCTCTTAATCACTCAAGAGCTGTGACTCGTCACACCGACTAATGATCTCCATCTGACTGCTTAGCCCACTTGCTATTCTGTCTTGAACACATCTGTCACTGTGACTTTCCCTAGGGATTTACACAAAAGTTTGAAACTCTGACACGTGTGCATTAACTACCGAGAGACTTTCCCCATTAATAACTGACTAAATCTTTGAAAACTGCAAGTTTTCCAGAAAACACCTCCTATTTTACCTTTAGGTGCCAGTTGGGCTGCCGCATGATAGACAGTCAGGGAAAAGACAGCTGGCATTTGTAACTCACGCTGCATTCATGGAAACATAATTTTAATAGTATCCCCATTCTACAGAGTCCCTGGGAATATTGTAAGTATGTGGAATAGTCATTAAGTAGGTTGACTTTGTGGCATGCAAATGAGATGTTAAGTAAGGCGCACTCTTAAACATCTTGCGAAATGTAGTCTTATGCTTATAATTGTTATTTTGGGGAAAGGGCCACCTCTCAACCACCTACAAAGATAGTACTTCATGAAAATGAGACTAACTTGTGCCCTCTGTAACTGATAACACATCGTGCCTTCCTTTCCCAAGTACTATTACCATAATTAGAACA
This sequence comes from Anniella stebbinsi, assembly GCA_029215795.1. NCBI lineage: Eukaryota > Metazoa > Chordata > Lepidosauria > Squamata > Anniellidae > Anniella > Anniella stebbinsi. The sequence goes on along the minus strand of JARDYH010000005.1, from coordinate 137,590,063 downwards.
TTCTGTTATTCTCACCATCTGTATGCTACCCAAATTTATACTGCAAGGGCACAGGAAGAGGAGGAGTCATGGAGAATAGCTTTGTGAATTGATGTTAGCCATGATGGCTAAGCAGTAACTCCTTAAAATAAAAGTCCATCTCAGATAAATAGAAGATGGCTTACACCTTCATCTATACTTTTAGAGACTTCTCACTGAAAAACAAAATGCTGGATTTAGTGGACAATGGTCTGATCCAGCAAGGCTTATCTAATGAGCTGTATCCAACACAGAATTGCCTCCCTGTTTCATTCCCAGAAGCGTTAGCAGGCTCTAAGTGCCTTCCACAACTGGAAATACACCATTTTTAAGCAACCCTCAGTTCTTAAAATATCAAGGAATTTGACATGTAATTTGACTACTCCATATGTTTTGTTTATCAATAGCAACACACGGCTAGCAAGTTGAAGATTCTTTTTTTGTGGAGGTGGTGGGGAATCCATGACAAACCATGAGTTTAAATCATTGTGGGCAATGGCGGCTGCCTCAGCCTATACCTTTAAAAAATTACACTGTAAACTTGGATTAAAAGAGCAGTCCTGTAGAGAAAGGGTGCAGATTTGGGGAACAATCATAACCTCTTAGGTTGGGCAGCTGAGGGGCCACTAGATACTACAGACTTCTTTTTTGTAGGCGGAGAGAAAGTCATGCCACCACTGACGCAGTGGAAAATTCCATCATCATTGCTGTTCCATCTGTGGTGCTTCCAAAACAGGATAGTTCCAGGGGCTTGTCAGGAAAGGCCTTGGGTCTACCAAATCCAAAGCACCTCATTCCCCCAACAAAAAAGGCTGAAAAAGTGTTCCAGCCCTGGAACTAGCATACATATTTTGCTTTCCATTAGTGCCAATAGAAGGGAAAACTTTAAAAGGGCAAACTGGGAAAGTGGGGGAGGAAAATCTACCCCCACCTTCTTCCCTGGCTGTCGCAATCCAGCAGAGTTTAGGGAATGGTGGTTTCTCCACTACAGAAACTCCTACCACCATTACTTTAGGATTGCTCTACCTTTCAGTCAATTACTTGATTAATTGATTAAGGCTTACATTGATTACTCAACTGAGATTTCTTTAATAGGTGACAGCCCCAGAATAAACATGTCATGCATTACATAATAATAGGACATGTTAGACAGAAATGTTACAGATTCATTAACAAAACAAAATATAATTTAGGATGAGAAATAACGAATTACCAAAAAGTTACAAAGGTAGTGAAAGAAGAGATAGAGTAAGAAAGAGGCAGCTGTACTGCAGGCACCTAATACTCTTTGTGACATAGTTCTTCCAATGTGATATCCCATTTTTACTCTATAAATGGGAAACTATGGGTAACTGTGGCCCTTCATATATTGTTGGCCTCCATCATCCCCAGCCAGCATGATCAATGATCAAGAATGACAGGAATTGCAGTCCAACAACATCTGGCGGGCAACAGGTTTCCCAGCCAAGCAGTATCCGTAATTTCCTTTCTCATTCACTTTACTTGTGTTCCCCCCACCTTTATTACTTGAAAGGAAAAACTAATCAACAGAATAATCCTGCAATCAGAAGTAAGCTTCATTGAATTTAGTGGTATTTACTAGCAGGTAAAGATGTATCGGATTGTAATTTTCCAGCATCATTTTGCCAAAGACTGCAATTCTTACCTCTCTTATCTGGGAGTAAATCCCACTGAAATCAAGTATAAGTATAGGTTTGGGTTGTAAATCTGTGATTCTTACAGAATTTGTATTTGGTCAAAGTCCATATATGTCCCACTCACATCTAACTCACCAGATTTTTCTGCTTACTTCTCCTTACTCTGTATATATATAGCTCTTCCTTTGCACTTATAATATCTAATATCAGGACCCACATACACATTATCACTTGATATTAAATCTCATTGATTCATGGAAATTATTTAAATAATAATCCTTTTTTATTTTGTTTGTGACAGTGTTCAGTTGCAGTGAACGCTGTACCATAATAATGATGATGACATGGTTACATAGAGGAACACTAAATATTTATTCATGCTTTGTTGTTCCTCAAAGGGGCATCTTGGCTTCGGTGACATTCCATCCTTAGAATTGAGTATTACCTTAATGCACTTCAAATGGAAGTTTACAAATATTCCTTAAAAAACACACAGTTTGATCTAATCTCTTTTAGGTATAGTAAAAGGCTGATCAACGGTAGTAAAAAAAAACAGTATTAAAGGATTAGCTGGGTCACATTGAAATATGTTTCCAAACAAGCACAAAGTTCTTTAGCTTTGCTGAAGCAAACATAAAAGAAGGCTTTTAGGCAAACTTGGCTTGACTTTTAAACAGAAAGCAAGTGGCTAGGTTAAATCTGTGCCCTATTCTTAATGTGACATATATATCTTCATTAGCATGCATTAAAATGTTGGTACTGTAAGTAGTTATTCAATTATATATAGGAGATAGGTATTTCAAAGGAGAAAATCAATTTCACTATGATATGCATAACTATCTGGAAGCTGGGTGCAGGTAATTAGCAGCAATGTCGGGTCAACATAATGTTTTATTCTGCATTGTCTTATTTCTGTCATGTCTCCTTTTTATTTTCTGCTGACAAGATCTGCCTCTGAGGTACCTTATCTCAGCTTTGCAGTTTGAGCTGAGTAGTTTTTCTGAACCTGTCAATGCCGCTTCTTGGATAGTGTCAGCCTCTATGGTATTTTTGTTTTATAGGAGAACTTTCCACTGACGTTAGTAGAGGTGGTGCCTGATCTGAAAATGGATGGCATAATAGTCTTTGAATGTTTTTGTGAAAGTTTTGTATAAATGCTCAAGCAATGAGGAGAGCTTGTTATATCTGTATGAAGAAACAAGGTTCACTTTAGCTGTGCTATTGAATACATTAGCAAGAGAGCATGCCTCCGCTCTCAGAGCAGAGCCTCCGATTAAGCTCCACACACTCCTTCCTGGGTTCTGTTGGCTCTTGCCAGCAGGGCAGATATCAGAAAGGAGGTGGGATTCTTGCATTTTTCTTCTGTCTGAGGGTTGAGAGGACCTCGGATCCTGAGAGTCCTAGGCCGCTCCTACTCAGCCCATCAGAACACCCACTTCCACTCCCTCTACGAGGCAAGGGGACCTATTAGTTCCAACCTCGTAGAAACTTGTGTGGCTGCTGGGAAGAGCTAAAAAGAAGGCTTAAACATTTTAAAGTTAAAAAAAACTCTGGGGCTATTCAGATAACACACTAAGCCATGGTTAGGCTGCTAATCCTTTTGCAGCAAATGGTTAGAGTGCGTTTAAACCATGGTTATATAGCCACCATGGGTAGGAATGGTTCACACGACACACTAAGCCATAATGTTTAGATCAGAATGCTTACCCACTATGGCCTAGTGTGTTGTCTGAACAGGCTCTCTTCGGTCATAGTTCTTTCTAAAGCCTTGGAGGGTTTTTTTCTGAACAATCCTATTACCCCTGAGATGCTGCTAGGGAGCATAGGAGTGCTCTCTAAAAGTGCCAATTTTTAAAAAGAAATTGTTTGCTGAAATTTATTTGGAGTGACATCGTCTTTTACAAATAATCCCTTCTGCTAGCCCTTACCTCATTTCCAGAACAGGCCTGTATATCTGCCATGGTTATGCAAGTGCTGTAATATAACTGGGTTGTAAAGCAAACTTTTTAGCAGCTACAAATGGCTAAACATCACTGCAGAATACTGAACATTGGCTGCATATCCAATCTGAGGGTAATATATAGCAGACAAGTGTCCAGCTCTGAATACCAGTTGCCCTTTATGAATATACAACATGATGCCATAGGGAAAACCCATAACTCAGTGAAACTGGAATAATAACTACCTGTGTAAATTGTTGTATAAGTGACCTAAATACACATCACTATTTCTTAACTATTAATGTGGTTATTAAATTCTTCACTACATCAGAACTTTTAATACATGTTAAAATCAATTCTTGGACATAATCTTGAATCCCTGGAGTAGAAGAGAATTTTTTAAGTGTTATGTTTGTCTGATTTTCATCACCTTTTGTCTTTTTAAACATTTATTATTTCCATATTTAGAAAATGTATACTTCAGCTTTTCTTGTAATGATTGTCAAGGTGGCTTACAGCTGATAGTAACTCCCCCCCCACACACAAACCCTCACACATCCCTAGGGACACACAACCCCAGCAGCCTGGGTTCTTCTAACCATTGGCAAAGTCCAGAGTGCGCTTTCCTTCTGCTCTACAGTCCCAGAGTAGCAGGTGGAGCAGTATGCCCTTTCTTGCACGGATTGGGAAAGCAAGCTTCCTGCAGCTTCTCCTTCATGGATGATGCCAGGTTGAACTTCCCCTTACCATGATGTTCTTCCTGCCAAGGCGCCTTGATTCCCAGGCCAGAGTGTACTTCCCTTTCTTCTCTCTAGTTCTAGGGCAGTTCTCCTTCCAGCAGGGAGCAGGTTAACAATCCACACCTTCTGTGCCCAGTGGATAGGACCAAGCTTTCCACTGCTTATTTTCTTGCTGTATTTCATTGTTTTCTTATGGTGCTTTATTGTTTCATTTGTTGTAAGCTGAGCATTTTTAAACAGAAAAACAGGACATAAATATTTTAATAGACAAATAAACCAGATATATCCATTACTTTTGCAGTGCCATCGTACAAGTGCTTTGAAATGTATTATGCAACATAAATAATACCAGTTAGGCTAGTCACTTGATTGGCCACGCACTTGATCCATGGAATTTTAGCCAATCACAATTTTAGTTTGAAGTATCACAAGCCCAGGTTTTGCAAGACTGTGAGTAAGAGGCAGGAGGCTGTTTCCAGCCTGTTCATTCGGCACACGTAGCCCAGGCACCCAGCCATTTAGGCAGAAGAACTCACTGAACTGGGTCTCATTATGGTGTCCAGGGAGGACTATATATATATATATATATATATATATATATATATATATATAATGCTAGCCCAGATTGATGTTGGGATTTCTTTTTTAAACCTTCCCTTGGATCTGCCTTCTGCAATGAGTGGCTAATGGGTTTTTTATTTAATAAATTTATCATTGTTTCTCTTTTGCCAGAGCCTTGGCAGAAGGGACTGGTCATGAAGTGTTGAATGGCGCCAATGTGGTGAAATAAGACGATTTCTAGGAGGTTCATGTTGGTTAAGATGGGGGATTGCAGGACACTCAAAAGGCTCAAAGGTAGTGCTATGGAAGTAGGATACAACCAGCATTTTAGGCAACTCACATGGGGAATCTACTTTGCCCCTGGTTTACCCCCATAGGGGGAATGGGTTACGTCCATCAGGTGTATTTCAGGATTCAATTTAATGATGGCAGGGGCACATCATGAGTGACCTGCTATCCATGCCAGTCTCACTGATCAACTCTTTGGAAAGGGTTAGAACCAGCCCCTGATCTTAGCCATTGCATGTATTCTATGTTCCTACAATAAAGTTGGGATCTGTTTCAGTTCCACCCATTAGTCTCTACCCAAGTGCCCATTCTTTCTCTTCCTACCTGCAACTGCCCGACTCTGGTGGCTTCCTATTTCCAAGGGTAGGCAGTCAGTTTCAAATCCTTCTCAACTTTCTCCAGCCCCTCAGTTTTTTGTTTCCAAGAGGTTTACATAGTTTGAGCATTATTACTCAAATGTGAAGGTAGAAGGTAATGCATGCGTAGGGAGCCAGGCTGACAGTGCAATCCTATGCCTGTCTACTTGAAGTTTAATGGGACCTAGTCCCCCATTAGGACTGCAACCTAAATTAGACTTGCAATCATAAGTGCTTATAAAATTTAGGGAAGAAATTAGTGTTGCTGCCACAAGGGAGATGCAGGCACAATTCAGTAGCCTGTGTACTTTGGATCAATTAATAGGCCCAGACTATGAGTTTTTGTCATTTTCTGATTTACGTACTAAATATAATTTACCCACTACAGCTGAATGGCAATACTTGCAATTGAAACACTTACTGGAATCTAGGTTTTGTCCATCCACTTTCACAGCTTCAGAGCCTCCATTATTGTTAGAAACACTTACAGCAGCTGAACAGACATGTCGAACCATGACCCATATATATATAAGTATTTAGTAGTAGTAAATAAATATGATATGCATGGTTTAAGACAGGATTCAAATAGAGAATTGGAATGTCCTGTTTTGCCTAATCAGTGGATTGTTGCCTTAGAATCTGTATCTGAAGCTTCTATGGATCTTAGGCTACGTCTTATTCAGCAAAAAAAAATATTGTTTCGGGTTTATTGGACTCCACAATACCTTTTCAATAAGGGTCGGTCTAACTTACCTAATTGTTGGAGATGTAATGCACCTAATGCTTCTTTAACTCATATGTTTTGGCAGTGCTCAGTAATCTCCTCCTTCTGGGAGGAGGTTATAATAAGGATAAACTTCATACTGAAACTATCTTTAATATGGAATTATGTGCATGTCCTCCTAAACTACCTACCATCTTCTTGGAAGTTAACACATGGTCAGCGCAAATGGATCTTCAGAGCCCTTATGACAGCTAAAAGACTTATACTATCACGTTGGAAGGACAAATGCTCATCTCCCATAATGCAGTGGATTGAGAACATGATATTCCTATACATGTAATTTTTGTTTTTGTTTTTTTGTTTCTTCACAGTTTATTTATTTTTTTGTTCTGTTTTGTTACTATTCACAATAAAAATGGGGGGATTAAAAAAAAATGTCAGTAGCCTATGTGTGCATTGGGGACTCAGATGTCCAAACTCCCTGTCTCTTCTCCCTCACCCGTACTGTGCTAGTGCCCATGCTCTCTGATCCTCCTAAACAATCCTACAATCTGCCTGGCAGCCTCCTCCAAGTGCAGCTGCTGCTTTCCATCAGCACCATGAGGTCCTCTGTCTACATGGAGAGTTCTTCATGTTCATACTCAGTGCTTGGAGTGAAGGATGGAAGGGGATCCATCCCCTACAAGTCATCACATCTCCTAGCCCCAAAGGCCCCATCTCCTCCTTTTGGCAGCCTAGTGGACTGGGCACTTGATACCACCTCCTTAAACAGAGATCCTGATCAATTGGGTCAACTAATCCTCTGTAGTTTTAGCCCTATAGAAAATACCCTGTGCCTTTATAGTGCCTTCAAAGCACTTCATGTGGTTAATTTGCTACCACAAGATGTAGTGATGACCACCAATTTGGATGGCTTTAAAGGGGGTTGGATAAATTCCTGGAGGAGAAGGCTATCAATGACTACTAGTCCTGATGGCTATGTGTTAGCTCCAGTATCAGAGGCAGTAAGCCTATATACATTAGTTGCTGGAGAACATGAGTGGGAGGGTACTGTTGCACCATGCCCTGGTTGTGGGTCCCTGGCCGACAGTGAGCTGGCCACTGTGTGAACAGAGTGCTGGACTAGAAGGACCCTTGGTTTGATCCAGCAGGGCTCTTCTTATGTTCTTACATTATCTTGTGGCAGCCCTTCCAACAAATGTTTCGGCTTGGTCAGTGTTATTACCCGTGTGGTAGATGGGCAGGGGGAGGCTGAGGAAGAGTGGCTTGCCTAAGGCTCCCTAGGGAAGTCAAAGCAGTTAGAGAGTCTTCCTCCATCTTTACCACTATTCTAAGCGAGCAAACAGATCGCTTCCTCATTTTCCTTCCAGTTTCTGTATTACTGGCAGGAAGCTGTTTTTTGTTTTCCATAACTAACCGGCACGAACATACATATATGATTCAAGCCAATCTCATTTGCCTCTTTCCTTCCAACATTTCTGAGACAGGTTTTGGTTTAACTACCATAAATATACAAACAGTGGGATTTCAGTCTTGCAGTATCTCCTCTTCTTGTCATAGATAGAAGCTGCTGCCTGATTTTTCTCCCCCAAGGCAATTTAAGTTAAGAATGAGCTGAAATTCCCAATAGCCTGTTCAGGTAATCATTAATGTTTACAGTTGCTATAGCAACTATGATAGCTGGCAATTGACTGGGAAGGTAACCTGTTTGTAGGAGATAAGCTGGGGCAATTATTGAACAGCTGTCAAATCTTTAACATTTTTAGAGATAGAGGAGGCACAGAGATAGAGTGGGGAAGACGGTGGATTTCAATGCACGTGGCACCGTGGTCCCAACAAAATAATGGGGCCTTCATTAAAGCAGAATTACTTTGTGGAGAATGTTCTCCTCCTAGATTCATTGATGCAAGGATGTTTTGTCTGGCATGAGAATTGGGTAATAGGATGAGTACAGTTTCTCCCTGTCAGCGCAGGCACATTGGCACACCATGCATGAGGCCATTGTGGTGAAGGGGTGGTCTGTGGATGCTTTCCAAGAACCCTGTCTCACCGGAATAGTGCTGTATTAAATAAATAAAATAAATTAAATAAATAAATAAATAAAATTAAATAAATAAATAAAATAAATAGTCCCTGGTGTATTTAAAAGCCACAAAGGAAGTACGTTTGGATGAGCGGCTGAAGAATGTCTAAAGTCAAGGACATCTGTGTAATCATTGTTTCTAAATATTGAGAAACTGTTGTCTAAAACTATTCCTGCCGATGTCAGTCTGTTTAGCATGTAAAGCTCTTTGTCTGAGAAGGTAATTTTCAGGTTTATTATTTACAGTTCACTTTCCAAAACCTCTTTAAGAAAGAGGAATGTGAAACATCTTTCCTGGGCTTCTTTGTGACCTGTGTCATTATTCTGTAAAGCAAAAAGGCAAGGCAAGGAGTTTGGCGAATTCAGTTTGTTCTGCTAAATTATTAATTGTATATTTAAGAGCAGGGTATTTTGTTTTGTTTTTTAAAAAATAGTTTTTAGACTCTGGGACTAGCTCTGTCATGATTTGTGAAGAAAGAAATGAGCTAAGCAAGATCACAGCAAATATTATACATAATGAATAATTTAACTTATTATGCACTCCCACCATAATATTCACAGGAGAGATGATGAGGAAACTGTGGGGCTTTCAGGCATCTAGAGAAACACATCCCTCAGCTGAAAAGTATCTATCAAGACTGCAGATAAATAGGGCAATATACCTTCTGTACTACATTGATCACAGCAGGAAAGTAATGGAGGCATTTTCACCAAAGCTGACCAGTCACAATATAAAGCATTTCTAGAAGATTATGCCCTGGCAGCAATAGCGGGACAAAAAAAGGGGAGAAGCAGGTTCTCAGGATGCTAAAATACTTTATTTCAAAGCAATAGTGCCAGTGAAATCCTTCATCCATTCTGCCATCCTCATTTGTAAAGTGTCATCTAGTGGAGCTCTTTGGGGCGATGAATATCCTGGTGTATCCTGTCAGCCTAGAGGGTGAAGACAGGCATTCTAAAGTAGTCTTTTCCAACCTAGTACTCTGCAGTGTTGGGCTACAATGCCTATAATTCCCAGTTAGCATTGGCCATCTTGACATGGGAGTTGTAGTCCAAAACACCTGGAAGGTAAAAAGTTGGGGAAGGCTGTTCTAAAGTATAGTGGAAGTGGTTTGAAGAATGACAGCATACTAAGGCATCTGTTTACAGGGCAGGTGTGTAAAATGTGTTCAAACCACTTCCACTACGTAATGTCTTCACCCTAATATATCGAATGATCTCTGGGATTAACTTGCAACTCAGTATGCTGGGAAAATGTCCATTGTTCAGTTCAATTTGAGATCCATAATTTCAAATACATATTCAGAGTTTGAAACAGGGCCAGGGTCAAAGGTGAGCATGGTTGAACATCTCCTAAGGGCCCACACCCCAGCGGGAACCCACTGACAAGAGCAATTTGGTGCTTTCTCTCCTATGACCTGTGGCGCGAGGCACGACTTCAATCAATCAATTATTTATTATGGTCACAGATCAGCAAAGTCAATATAAAACATACAAAAGATAGTTAAAAAGTGACATGAAAATAAAATACAGCTTTATAGACTTCCTTCTCTGAGGAGGATTGCAACATTTTTTTTCCTAATTGGCATAGTTGGCATAAAAAATTTAGAGACCCTTTCAGTAATACAGGAGGACACATCCCTTAAACAAATTAATACCAAAGTTGTGGGGTTACTTCCAGAAGAGGCTCTTAATAATGGAAAGATTAGCTTCTTTCTGCATTCCTTGTACATGTTGCAATGCAAAAGGACATGTTCAACAGATTCTGTTGTTCCAGTGCCACAGGGACATATTAGGCATGACTTCCTGTATTTTTCTTCTGTCCATGGTTTTGTATACTTTTGTATAGGAATCTAAAACAAAGGAGAGAGTGATAATTTTTTTAGCAAGCCTATTGATCAGGTGTGACTTCTGTGGTGGTTGTGCTGGCGTACCTTGATACAGTGTATGACTTCAGTGGGATTATTTGGGTAGAAGTAGTTTCATATGTTCAGCTTTTTGTTTCAGCAATGTCTGGAAGTTGACAGATTGTGCTTGTCACTCCTTTAAAAAAAAGAAGAAGAACCTTATAAAATAGATTGTGATGTAAAGACATAAAAGTGAAGAATAGCAGCACTTGAGAGAGGGAAAGGAAGTGGATGGTACAAGGACTTTCTAGAATGTATATGATATGCCCTGTTGTTGCTCGAGAATGCAGCAAAAACACAAGCTCCTTTTAGTTTGTTTGGTAAGTCTCCATGGAAATTACAATGGAAAATCACAAGTAGATGCATTAAGTGCGGTGCTAAGAGACTCTCTTCCATTCTCTGTAGCAGGAACATTTAAAGATAAATCTGACATGGCCTGTTCTATTTGGACTCCTTGAGGCATTGTCCTGACAACCTGCTGCACAGTGTATGGTGTTCTATCACAACCTGCCATGTGGTTTGTAATGTGGATGGCAGTAATGTACTTTTATGTGCTTCCTATGGTGCAGAAATCATCACTTAATCAGCGCAAATGCTCTGATGTCCTCTACCTATGGTGCAGGACAATAGAGGTGCCATGTTAATTTATATTCATAGAGTTCCACTCTTATAATCAAATTTTTAAAAATGATGTTTAAAACAAACATTAGCAATAATGGTGTTGAGCTGGGGACGTGGGAGGGACAAGTTTTATATTAGGACTATTAATCTAGGCCACTAAACACCCTTAAGAATTGTGCTGAGCAAATAGCAAAGCTTTTGCTGTGCTCCCCCCCCCTTCAGGGGAGACTCTGGAAGTTAAAGGTAACAGCAACTCCAGTAATTTCATTGTGCCCTGTGGAACTACATTCCCTCACCTACAGAGAAGGAAGACAGCAAAATCCACTTGCATTCCATTATGCTTTAATGTGGATTCCTGCATTAAGCAGGGGGTTGGACTCGATGGCTTTACAAGCCCCTTCCAACTGTACTATTCTATGATTCTGTGAAAATTAGATAATGTATTAAGAGAAAAGCCATATCTCACAATTTCAGTCTTCCCATCCCTTCTAGTTCAGTAAACTGTCTACACCAGGAGCTACCTATTGTATTAATTTAGGGAAGTATATCTCCTAAGAAATTGTTATAGTATATAACATTGGCTGCATTTGGATATAACACTAAACCATATTTACATTTACAAGAATGAGCCTATACTACTTCTGTGCTCATGTACCTCCCTCTTCTCTGTAACTGGAACAAGGAAGCTTCTTTTTAGATTAACTGCAGTTTAGAGTCTCATCCAAATCTTACACTGTGGTTTACCTTAACTTTGGTTAGGGAAAACAAGCTAGCTTCATAAACTATTATTTGAGGTTGGATTGTTTCTACTAACTTAATTAAGATTAACTACAGTTTACAGGTTCAGATGATACGGCAAACTGCAGTTAATCTAAAACAAAAGCCACGGCTTCCAGATTTGTCCTCTTGGCCTCTTAAGAGGAGAGAAGGGAAGCTTGCAAGCCCAGGGGCAGGCTAGGTTTGTTCTCAAAATGCTAAACCATAGTTTAGCATTCTGCCTGAACCACAATAGGTGGGGGATGAAAAAAAACTCCATCGGGCTGCAGCCCAGGAAATGGATCCAGAGTTGCTGAAGGTTAAATTATTCGTTTGTGTACTCTAGTGGCCAACTTTAGCTCTTGTGATCAATGCCAATCATCACATGGTTATGAAGAACATTCTTCAGAAAAGGAACTTGAGTTGACCATTCTTATCTTAAATGTTTTGGTTCTGACCAATAAAACAATTTTAACCTGTGCTGGTGTATGGACACAACACTTAAATCGTATTTAGGAAGTAAGTATAAAAAGTAACACCCAAAAAGAAGACTATTAATACTCCATACAAATTTTAAAATTTCTCTAAAAAGATAATGGGTTGGATCCAGACTTAGTCATACTTAGAATAGAGCCACAGAAATCAATGGGACTTAATAGAGCCACCACTTATGCACTTGACCCTTGCCCTTCTTGGCTGATTAAATTGGCCAAGGTTAGACTGATGCCAAGGTGTTGTACCCTCTTGCTTAAAAGAGGTAGTAATAAGACCTTTATTAAAGAAACCTTCCCTTGACCCAAGAGATTTGTCTAACTACAGGCCAATTTCAATGGTAGCCTTTTTTAGCTAGAGTGACTAAGAAGATGATGGCATTGCAATTCCAGATTCATCTGGATGAACCTGATTATCTGGATCCATTTTAGTCAGAATTTCACCTGGGATATTGGACTGAGATTGCTTTGGCCGCCTTGGTAGATGACCTATGCCAGGAGTTGGATGGGGCAGTCCTACCTATTAGTTCTCTTGGATACCATCAACCATGGTATTCTTCTGCAACTGCCTGGTGGGGCTGGGCCTAAGTTTTACAGTGGTTCCAGCCCTTTCTATTGGGCCATGTCCAGAAGATGGTACTGGGGATTACTGTTTGACTCCACAGCTATTGACCTGTGGTGTGCCACAGGGTTCTATCTTGTCCCATGTTGCTTAATATTTATATGAAACCACTAGAAAAGGTAATTCAGAACTTTGGAATAAGGTGATAGCAATATGCTGATGATACCCAGCTCTTTTGCTCTTTGTCATCTGATACCAAGGAAGCAGTTGAAACTGTTGAATGTTGCCTGAGTTCAATAATGAGCTGGATGAGGGTGAACAAGCTGAAATTAAACCCAGACAAGATGGAGGAATTGTTGATCAATAGAAAGTTTGACTTGGGGATAGGGATTCAACCTGAAGGATCAAGTCTGTAGGTTAGGAGTGCTCCTTGATTCTATGCTATCCCTAGATCTTCAGGTGGCAGCGGTGGCAAGGAGTGCATGTGTGCACCACTACAGTTGGTACTCCAGGCGCAACATTTCCTGTATCAGTTTGATTTGGTGAAAGTTATCCATACCTTGGTTGCATCAAGTCTAGACTTATTGCAGTGCTCTCTTTGTGGGACTACTCCTGAAGAGTGTTCTGAAGCTTCAGTTGGTGCAAAATGTAGCAGATAGGCTGCAGATCGGTATACATTATCAGGACCACATTACACCTATCCCAAAAGACCACAAATTGCCAATAGGTTTTTGAGTGCAATTCAAGGAGTTGGTTTTAACTTTTAAAGCCTTAAATGGCTTAGGATCTGGCTGTGTAGGGGACCACTTGTCTCACTTTGAACCTTCCCAAGTATTAAGATCTGCAGCAGAGGCCCTTTTGAGAATGCCCTTACCCCTGGAGGCCCATTTCTCAAACATGGGTGAAAGTGTGTTTTTTCCTGTATGGCTCCCAAACTATGGAATGAGCTCCCTCAAACATTACATTTGCCCCCCACCCTCTTGGCCTTTAGGAAGGCTGTAAAGACACATCTTTTCAATTTAGCCTTTTAAAATTGTTGTTTTAATGTTTTTTAAAATTATTATTACGTTCTTGTTTGATTATTTAATTATTTTGTTGCTTTAAATTGCAGCAGACCACCTTGATGGCTTTTTAGCAGAGGAGGCAGTATATAAATGTTAATAATAAATAAATAAATAATCATGATTCTGCTCAAAAGTTTGACTAAGACTGGATCCAACCCAATATATATTGTCAATTTACAAAAGTGACAAGATTTCCATTTCTAGGTTCTCTCTTGCATATCTAATATTCCAGAAAATCATTAATTTAACCCAGTGTTTTTAAATAGACTGACCATCTCATGCCTGAGAAATGACAGGAAATGTCAACATAACCACGGGATTCCAGATTTTCTTATACCGTTTGTCAAGTAATGTACAAGACCCAAATTCTAAATTATTTATTTAGCCCATTATTTTCTTTCTTGACTGAAACATTCCCAAAATACTTAATAAAAATACCTGAGGCAAATGCAGATTTGGCTGTCTAGGCTTGCTGACATTAAAAATGGAAGCCATGAATAAATGAGAAAAGACTGGGCTCTAAGTTTTGTGATTAATGAAAGGAAATCCAGGCAACTTATTTTGTCATTTTAATCCATGTAGTTTTTGCACCCCAGCTTTAAAAAGGTAATTATGAATCTGCCCTTATTCTTGGTGTGCTGTATATAAAACTATGTGTGTGCCCCCCAAATTGTACTGCATTGAAAGAGGGAGGGGGTAGGTGGGTAGAAAAACATTAATTAGGTGTTGCTTAATGTACCTCCTGATATCTGAAGAAGCCTTAAAGTCATTGCATGCTCAAGATGTGTACTCACAGTATTGAATCTACAAACTTTTTGGCATGGCAAGCATTGGAACTATTTTCTCCAAACATGCATTAATGGGTTATAAGGAGCAGATTTGAGTGCTTTGTGGGGGAGGGAGGACCAGGGCAAAGACAAGCTGGAAAGATGTATTCCATAAGTTACTGGGGTGTCACTACAGCTTAAAGCTGTAACAATCCATACTCCTTTGTGCAAACTGCACGTTGGAGAGGGCCATAGATCAGGGGTGCAGAACTTTAGGCCTGGGGCCCTCCTGACATCCATGTCCAGTCCTCTGGGATTACCCAGATGGTGAAACCCATTCGCCTTTCCCTAAACCACTGGTCATTGAAGGTTTCCCAAGTTTTGTGCAGTTTTTTCCCCATTGTGCATTTTGCCTTAGGAACTTCTCCAAAATGGAACGTGGCTCTCAAGCTGAAAGAGTTTCAGCACCTTGCCATAGATGGCTGGGTGATATGGCTCAAACTCCCCTCCCCATTCCTTAGAAGTAAGAGCTTACTTCTTTCCTTGCTTGCAATATCCCATTATTCATATCTTTTTGTAATAAAATGCTACTACAGTATTGGGTCTTATAAGATCTGGCACTGATTGTACATCAGAATCATTTGTGTTACAAACAAGGGAAGAAAGAAGACAAGGTATCCTCAAAGACTGTAATATACTTAATGCTGTCAGACATTCTTCAAGACTGACAGTAGGAAGATACAGAATTTCAATCAGTTTACTTTTAAATCAATGTTATTGCTTTGTTTGTCTTTCCTGTGATATTTTACAAAGCTATACGTTTCTGTGTTTAAGAAGGCATCAGTCATTTCTACAGGTTGGAGGTATTATTAATGAGCTGATTTACCTTTTTTGCTTCAAGAGACTTTGTAAAACCCAAAATTATATATTGCAATAGTCCAGTTGTAATAGAAGTTATGAATGTTCCCATTTTGTTGATATTAATTTTACATTTTTGGTCTTCCATTTAGCTGTATACTGAATTTAATCATCGTGTTTTAATAGCTTTTTCTATAATCATTACACAGTCCTTTTAAATTTGTTTAGTAACAGGTCTATCTTTATGGAAAGTGTATTTTTTTTTTTACTAGATGTTATAAAAAGGTGTTAATGTCACAGAGCCTAAAATGTACATGTGTGTACACTGATTTTGTTAAGAAAAAAAATCAGTAGATGATATATGAGAATCACAACTCTCTAACAATATTTACTTTGGCAAATCAGCTAATTAAAGTAATAGCTTGGGTTATGCGTTTCCTGTACTATTTTTCCCTTTTCTTTTTTGATATTTCTCATTGCGTGTTACAAGTGATACGTGTGCCTCAAAATGCAGTTTTCGTTTCTTTAAAATAGAAACCTTTAACTTAGGTAGAAAATATGCTGCAGTATTGTCTTGGGAGTATATTCACAGGGAACCTACATTCAATTCAATGCAGATTATCATCTTTTAATTAAAAAAAAAGATGATATCTTAAGTTACTCCAACCAGCCAAATCAATAGCTTTCTTTGTTTGCATCATGCTTCAGTAAAAGATTTTTAAAAAGGGATGGAAGTCTAGAGTGTGAAATAAAAAATCTAGTGAAGAAATAAAAAAAAGTGAGAAGCCTTAAGAATATTAGCTTTTAAAACTATTCTTAAGAATATCAGTAAAGGTAAACATCTCTCTCTCTCTCTCTCTCTCTCCGTGTGTGTGTGTGTGTGTGTGTGTGTAAATACAATCTGCATACATCTCATTCCCCTGGAGATTTTACCTAAGGCGTAACATTTCAGAAGAGATGTAATCCATTATTTGCATGCAGAAGATTCCAGATTTAAATTCATGGCACTTGAAACGGCTCTTGGATTGGATGGCATAGATAGCATTGTGTAATAAACTATATATATATATATATATATATATATATATATATATATGGGATGTGCACTGACCCCCCGGATCGGTTCGGATAGCGAATCGGAATCAGACCTGGGGGTTCGGATCGGATCGGAGGATGGTCGGATCGGCTCGGACCCGATCCCGATCCACGGATCGGATGTCGGATCCGAATCGGACGCCATTTTGAATGCTTTTTCCCATAGCCAAGTATTGTTTTCTTTCCTCATTGTTTCAAAAATTAATTGCCACACAAGGCAAGCACCTATGTTTCTGAAATTTCACACACATATCAAGCCAAGTGTTACCTGTAATGTGCCCATGTTTTCTGTTTGTATCTTTAAAAATAAAAAAGTGGGAGGCATAACTGTATTTACCCCACTACTACCCATTTTTCTAAAATTAATTGCCACACAAGGCAAGCACCTATGTTTCTGAAATTTCACACACTTAGGTCCCAAGGTACCACCTACAACGTGGCATAGTTTCATGTGTGTAACTTTAAAAATGAAAAAGTTATAGGCATTCCTGGTTATTTATTAAAAAAATTAATTGCCACAAAATGCATGCACCAATCTTTCTGAAATTTCTCACAGATGCCTATCCCTAACCAATCTACAAAGTGCCCAAGTTTCATCCTTCTAGCATAAAAAATGAAAAAGTTATAGGCATTTTTGTAAAACAATACTTGGCTATGGGAAAAAGCATTCAAAATGGCGTCCGATCCGCCAATCCGATCCAATTCGGATCGGACCTCGGCGGATCAAATCGGAGGGTTGGTCGGATAGGATTGGATTTTTCCGATTTTGGGGTGGATCAGATTCGGATCATGGATCGGATCGGATCCGATGCACACCCCTTATATATATATATATATATATATGTGTGTGTGTGTGTGTGTGTGTGAGAGAGAGAGAGAGAGAGAGAGAGAGATGTTCAAATAAGCGTGAGTTTCTTCATTCTAGGGCTTTGTTTTGTTTTTCAACATTGTTACCCACCCTGAACCTGCATGGAGTTGACTAATAGATTAAAGGTACAATCCTATGCATTTTTAGATAGAAAAAAGTCCTACAATTCCAACATTGGGAATATTGATCAAAGCTGGTGTGGGAATGCTGGGAGTTGTAGGATGTTTTCTGTCTAAATATGCATAGGATTGTGCTCTAAGTTGTATATTTTTTTACTTATTATACAGTAGCTTCAAGAGCGTCAGTCATTTCCCCAGCTCCATTCACCTACTTCTTCTGTGCCTGCTCCAAAATCTCCCATCTACAAAACCCACTGACTCAGGCAGATAGATGCAATTTCAGACTCGTCAGGCTGATCTCATATCACAGTTACATACACCTGGCTCCTCACTCATCTATGAAGATGAACATAGTTTGTGATGTGGGAACAGCCAAGGAAGTATCTCATTTTGGCTAAATATATCTGTAAGGGAAAGCAAGGATTGGCTTCAAGACATATATATGAAGCTGAGGGCGAGGGAAGGAGAGAGATTCTTGATCAGCTGTTCTAGCATTACAAAATATACTCGTCTTCCTAATGAATATAAATCTCTATTTCATGTATGACATTTTAAGCCATGGTTGAGGATGGTCTGTGGAGTTTCCCAACCTAGCCTGTGTAGGGGTGGAAAACCTCCATGTGCCTAAAGCCATACCTAAGATTCTTCCTTCCTAGAGAGGAGAGGAATCCCCATGTTATCTCTGATCTATAATAAGATCAAACACAGAGACCCTGTAGGTTGATGGTCTCAGGTCCAGATTTTGGGGTGTTCAACTATTCTGGATGGTGTTGCACTTCCTCTTAAGGAGCAAGTCCATAGTTTGGGGGTGCTTGTGGATCCATCTTCGTCACTGGAAGCCCAAGTGACCTCAGTGGCCCAGAATGCCCATTATCAAGTTTGGTTGGTACTCCATAACTCCGCCTGTTCCTGGATAGGAATAGCCTAGCCACAGTCATTCATGCACTGATAACCTCACGATCAGACTACTGTAAAGCACTCTATGTGAAGCTACCCATGTGCATGGTTCAGAAGCTGCAGCTAGTGCAGAATGCAGCAGTTAGGGTGCTCATGGGGACACCTAGCTATGTTAATATAAAACTTGTGCTAAAACACCTGCATTTGGCTGCTTGTTAGCTACCGAGCCACAATCAAGGTTATGTTATTATCCCATAAAGCCCTAAACAACTTGAGACCAGCATACCTAGCAGACCGCCTTCCCTTATATACACCCAAGTGACATTTACATTCTTCAGAAGAGATCCTGCTGGCCATTCCAAAAAAACCGGAATGTTGCCATAACAAACCTCAACGGCGGGCCTTCTCTGTAGCAGCACCCACCTCTGGAAAACCTTCCCTCATGCTGTTTGGGAGGCAGGAAAATGTAACAATCCTTTAAATACCTCCTAAAAACATAGCTTTTCACATAGGCTTTCCCTGAACTGTAATTTATCTGATTTGATATTGCGTTTTTAAACTTTTAACATTTTTAATTTATTGGATACTTTTTGTATTTTATGATTTTAATTGTGCATTGCCCAAAGAGCCTTGGCTATTGGGTAGTACAAACATGGAATAAATAATTAAATGAAATAATAAAAAGAGATAATGTGGATTTCCCTGGATGCCACTCCCCCCTCCAATGTGAGGGTGAGCAGCGCACAGGGGAATTCCTTTGTTATCTCTGATCACAAATTGGATATAATATGGAATTCCCTCCTTCTCGTGTTCCTCACACCCCAATTGGGGACTTGACAGCTACTTGCTGGAGAAAGGTAAATTGGGCAGGGTGGATGGATGATATCATCTGACCCTCTGACTTTGTCCAGGGGGGCAGCCCAGCCCCTAGACCAATATAGGTTCTGTGACCCTGTTTTAAGCAGTCCTTAGAGTTGCAAAGTAGCTACTTTTGTAAAAATGCTGGAGCTCAACTATTTCTAATGTCAGGAATATGGGGGAGAACTGATGGTTACAGATAGTGTTAATGGGAATGTACCATTTACATGCTCAGATGCCCCCTTATCATTCTTTCCAAATGTACAGATGAATTATTTTCCACTGATGTCTTTGTTGACCAGCTCTTTCCCCTAATCTTCAAATTAGTTTTTAAACTCTGGGGGGTTAAAGAACAGTTTTATGGGGTCATCTTTTGAAAGGCCAACAGAAAAATAAAAAGTAAAATCTGTACTGAAACCTGTCTGCAATTGCTACCATATTTTAGCATGCCTGTTTGCCACTATATGTAATAGCATTTTTGTTTGTGTAAGTATGCATGTAATCATACTCCTAGGCTCACTATTTATAATCCCACCCACCGCCAGCAACCATATGGCTACTGCTCCAAAAATACCTGGTGTGGCATTGCAAACCATTTTATCAGTTCTCACCTCAATCACAGGAGACAGTTTCCAAAAGTTGCAATGACCCTTCATTTATGGTCTTGAGCGGACTTGCCATTCTGCAAATAAACATTGGAGGACCCTTTTAAATCACACAGTAGAAAAGGCATGGTGATTCAAAGTATCAAAGACCTGCATAACACATTAGTATCACAGATCAGTTTTGCACTATAAATCAAGATGGAAAGACTCAGGAGTTCTCTCTGGATTATTCTAGCACACATGAAAATACTGCTAAAGAAGAATTTGCATTTTTTCATCCAGTATCTCAAAAGACACGAATACAAAATGAAAGCCTCTCTGAAGACCTCTGGCACTGCCAAACAAATAATGGTGCTGGGGACCATTTCATATCTTTATAGCTACATGTTAAACATTTTATGTATATCTATAAACTCCAAAAACTGCACTCTCTTGTACCGGCACAGTTCTGTGCTCCAAAATGGAGCACAGAGAGGCTAAAAAGGGGGTGGTCCTGGGGGAGGGGAGGAGACCATGGAAGCTGCTTTTTGCAACTTCTTCTTCATGGTCTCTGTACATCACACACTATGGGCTCGCGCCTCGGATGGAAAACCCGGGGAACACACCTCAATCTCGGCCAGACCAAAGTCACCCTCGGAAGGGGTTAAGGCAAAAAAGCCTAAAAAAGGCACTCTGCCTCAGGAGGAGGTCAGGCGTAAGAAAAAGCAGAAGACAAAACACGCCGATAAGCCCGTGAAGGCTCCTAAAACCCGCCCCGAGGTTCCTCTGAGTCCATCGGTACCTATACCACCGAAGCCAGCCTCGGTACCATCGCGGCCAGCATCGGTACCGACGAGATCTCTGGTACGGATGGCACGCCCGATTCCATCGCCATCGGCGTCGGTCTCAATACCGAGCCGACACCGGCTGCTTACGCCTCCTCCAGCGTCGGTCTCCATTCCGTGCTGACACTGGCTGCTTGCGCCTCCTCGTGAGGAGCGATTCTCGGCACCAGGAACAATAGACCCTCCGCCACTACTGGTACCGGAGGGGGATGTATTCGCGGTGCCACCTACTTCGACATTAGCCTTCTCGCCTCGATGTTCGTTGGCTTCGCCCTGCTCGGCCTCGAGATACGACTCCGAGGACCGCTGGTACCGCTCAAGATCTCCCACTCCCACTCATGACTGGGATCGATTCTCAGACTGCTCCGTACTTTCCTCAACCTCCCGAGCTAACTCGCAGGGTGACGTCCAGTGCCAGTACCGAGCGCAAGAGGACTCCCTTTGTCGTTCCTGATTCCTGTTCGATCCCTATACCGGGCAGCGTTTGGAGGACGTCAGCGATACCCTCGCAGTGCCTTCCGTCCCTCTGAGACGACCCCTATTGGCATTGGGAGCCATTGGCATCGACGCTTCCTCCTGTACCGACTAGGACAGCTGACATTCTGACACCGTCCTCCCCTCAATCCGTAGAGGACTACGCGTCGGATTCCTCTTCTGTGGCTTCGGCCCCTCCCTCACAACCATCACCAGAGGACAACGTGGGTTCAGATAAGAGGGCCTCCCCGTCAGTGGAACAAGGCAATTTCACAGAGCAGATGCTACGCATGGCACAATCCTTGGGTGTAGAGCATCAGCAGCCAGCGGAAAAGTGCATTGACTCCATCTATGATGTGATGTATTCGGAGTCATCAGCTCCTCTTGCTCTTCCGCATATTCCGACACTGTTACAGACGCTCCAGGAATCTTGGAAGAACCCGTCCACTGTGGGACCGGTCTCTAAGTGCCTGGACGCTCTCTACAAAGTCCAGGAGAAGGATGCTGGCTTCTTGTTTGTCCACCCGAAGCCTAACTCTGTCATCGTGGAGTCAGCCCAGGGAAAATCCAGCAAATCCCATTCAGCGGCCACAGATAAGGAGGGCAGGAAACTGGATACGTTCAGTAGACGAATTTACTCCTCTACCTCCCTCTCGATCAAAGTCACTAACTATCAAACTTTGATGGCAAGGTACCACTTGTTTCTCTTGGACAAAATGTCATCACTCGCCACCCATCTGCCTGAGGAACAACGAGAATTAGCCCAAGTCTTTCAGACAGAGGCCATCCGTCTAGCCAAGCAAGAATTGACAACGGCAAGACATCAGATGGACTGCCTTTCCAGGGCTATGATCAGAGCAGTGGCTCTTCGGAGACACGCTTGACTTCGCTCATCGAATCTACCACAAGAATCGAAAGCCTTAATTGAGGATCTCCCTTTTGATGGTGAAGGCCTATTCCATGCATCAACAGACACGACCATGGACACTATTCAAAAGGCGAAAACAACTGCTAAAAAGATGGGTTTCTATCCCACTGCGACGACTGCATCCCAACCTTATCGGTCACGTCGATGGTTCCAGCACCAACCGTACCCGCCTCGACAATTCCAGGATCGCAACCAACGGTACCAGGTTCCAACATCCCAGTCGGCTTTCCCGTCAAAAAGGCTATATCAGCAAAGCCGCTTTCGACAACAACGTAATAAGTTGGACGCCCAGCAGAAACAGCGCCTTTCACTCTTTGCTCATCCCATCATCTCCAGACCCCAACTTCAGCAACTGCCTTCACAAGTATCACGACTCTTGGCTGAAGATTACAATGGACAAGTGGGTCTTAAATATAGTGCAGAATGGCTACTACATAGAATTCGGCTTATCCCCCTCTACCAGCCCACACAAAGTCACCCCTCCTTCAGAAACTCTGCTTCAGGAGGTTCGGAGTCTGCTCCAAAAAGGGGCCATCACCCCAGTGCACCACCGAGACCGAAAAGAGGTTTCTACTCTCGTTACTTTACTATCCACAAAAGGGACGGGGGTCTTCGCCCCATCATGGACCTGAGGGAGCTCAACAAATTCATCCCAACCAAAAAATTCCTTATGATAACGTTGGCGTCCATTCTTCCCTTGTTGAGAAGAAATTGTTGGTTCACCCTTATAGATCTGAAAGATGCCTACTTTCATATCGCAATCCGCGATTCACATCGGAAATTCCTCAGGTTCATGGTGGGCTCGGACACTTATCAGTTTTCAGTCCTACCGTTCGGGCTCAAGACAGCGCCCAGAGTGTTTACCAAATATATGGCAGCAGTCTGTGCCTCCCTACGGATGAAACATATAGAACTCTACCCGTACCTGGACGATTGCCTGATAGTCTCCCCGTCTCACTGTCAGGCAGAGAAGGATGTGAAACTCACAGCAGAACTCCTAGGCTCCCTAGGCCTACAGATAAATACCGACAAATCGGTGTTCACTCTGACTCAGACCATACAATTCATTGGAGTCCTTCTCGACTCTCCTCGGGGGACCGCCTTCCTCCCACGCAAGCGGGCAACAGACATTCGGCAGCTGGTCTTACGCATCCTGGGAGCGAAACAGGTCAGCGTCTTCTCTCTACAAAGGCTACTAGGTCTCATGGCCTTGTCAGTGCATGTGGTCCGCTGGGCAAGACTTTGCATGAGATCACTACAACAGTTCCTCTTGGTCAATTACCATCAGTCCTCCAACCCACACAAGACCAAGTTCAACGTAACAACGACCCTATGTGTGGCTCTTCAGTGGTGGACGGATCTGCACCATCTGGTGGGTGGCCTACCCTTCGTGGACCCAGGCCTGACACACACACTGACCACAGACGCATCTCTGTTGGGATGGGGGGCGCATTGCGACCACCTGACGATTCAGGGAAGATGGAAGTCGGTCAAGAACATGCTTCACATCAACGAATTGGAGCTCCTGGTGGTGTGGAACGCTCTATGCACCTTCATAACGTACCTCAAGGGCAGGCATGTCCGAGTAGTGTCGGACAACACCACAGTCATGTGGTACATCAACAAACAAGGGGGAACCCGTTCGCCTCCTCTTCTGCAACTAACTCTGAACATCTTCGACTGGGCAATCAAACAAGGGATCCGTCTGTCGGACATTCATATCGCAGGGTCGGACAACATTCAAGTCGACGCGCTCAGTCGGCAATTCCAAGACGCACACGAATGGGAACTGTCTCGACCGTTGCTGAGGCTCCTCTTCGCACATTGGGGGATGCCAGTCATCGACCTGTTTGCCACAGGGGAGAATGCTGTCTGCAGAACATTTTGCTCGAGATCCGGCATAGGGAACTCATCTCTGGGAGATGCATTCGCCGTATGTTGGGGAAAGGGTCTCCTATATGCCTTCCCTCCATTATATGCCAAAGTGCTAATGCGTCTGTCTCGTCACGGGTCGGATGCAGTTCTGATCGCACCATGGTGGCCACGCCAGGCGTGGTTCACCCCACTCCTCAATTGGTCCAGAGGAGATCAGGTCCCGCCCCTACGGGACCTGATCTCCAGGAACAACGGCTTGGTTCTCCACCCAGACATACAGCAGCTACAGCTAACGGCGTGGCGAATCCGGCCAGGTGGCAAGACTTGAATCTGCCATCCCCAGTGCGGGCCATTCTGCTGGAAGCAAGAAAGCCTTCCACAAGGGCCTCGTATGACAGGAAATGGGGGGGAAATTGTCAAATTCATAACTAACAAGGGTCTTCAGCCCCAATCCTGTCCAATTCAGGATATCCTCGTCTTTCTACATTCGCTCCGTAACACCGGGATGAAGGCCTCATCAATAAAAATTTATTTGGCGGCCATTTCCGCCCAACATAATTTGTTCAACAAGTTCTCCATCTTCTCACACCCTTTGTCGAAATGTTTCCTCAAGGGACTACGCAATATTCATCCCCCATTTCGCTCTGTCATTCCTCAATGGAGCCTCTCTGTCGTTCTAACGGCCCTAACGACAAAGCCCTTCGAACCACTGGCCACCATCGACATTAGGTTATTGACCTTCAAAGTGGCTTTCTTAGTGGCCATTATGTCGGTAAGAGCTTTGCACTCTCCTTATCAACCCTCCTTATACACAGTTTTTCCGGGACAAGGTGGTTCTGAGACCAGGACCCTCATTTCTCCCTAAAGTGGTGTCTAGCTTTCATATCAACCAAGACATAGTCTTGCCTACTTTCTTTCAGGCACCCTCAGATCCATTGAGCTCTATACTCCATACTCTGGACGTGAGACGGGCCCTGGCCTTCTATAAATCTAGGTCCGCTACGTTTCGCAAATCAAACCATCTGTTCGTGTGTTATGGGGGGACTAGAAAGGGACATCCAGTTTCAACACAGAGGTTTGCTAACTGGATTGTGCAGACGATTACATTGGCATATCAAGTCGCAGGAATAGAACCGCCTGACTCATTGAAGGCGCATTCCACTAGGGCTCTATCAACATCTACAGCACTATATCGTGGAGTATCTGTCCCTGACTTGTGCAGAGCCTCTACATGGTCAAATGCCTCTATATTTGTGTCCCACTACAAATTGGACATTAGAGCTCAGAGAGACTCCACCTTCGGTCGTGCGGTTCTCTCTTCGATTCTACAATGATGTTCCAGCGAGCCTACCCTCCTCTGGTAAGTTCCTTTGCTGGTTATTCACCCATAGTGTGTGATGCACAGAGACCACGAAGAAGAAATGCAGGTTGCTTACCTGTAATTGTAGTTCTTCGAGTGGTCATCTGTGCAGTCACACAACCCACCCACCGTCCCCTCTTGGTCTCGCTGTACATCGCCTGGTCAAGAAAGAACTGTCGTGCATGCATATAGTTATTTCCAGATTACACTAAGTGAATTTTATTCTATCTCGTTCGCGAGGCAAAACGGTCTCATAGAACTGAGGTAGGCGGAAACCCGAGCATGCGCGATAGGACGGTGGGGGGAGGGTTTCCCGCCAGAAGTCTAGGCTTTGGAAGTTTCCTGAACGAGGTTCAGCGCCGGCGCGAGCCCATAGTGTGTGACTGCACAGATGACCACTCGAAGAACTACAGTTACAGGGAAGCAACCTGCATTTCCTATGCGCCATACGGCTCCTCCCTCCTGCTCTGACGTTCCCTGGCTACACAGGCAAAATCAACCATCTAGCCATAAATGCAGAGCACACAGAGTAAGGAAGAAAGGATCCCCTCCATACTCCAGCCACTCTGCATAGGATAGTCGACAGCCTCCGATTTCAGAGCCTGGTGACTTAGATTCTGAAGTAGATTGTGATGGTTTCACTTTGAGTATCTTAGTGTAACCCTATTAGTTCAGGCATCTTTACTTTTGTGGCTCTAAAATTGTAAAGTTGCTTCTAAAAGGACCCCCCCCCCCCGAAAAACCTAATATTCAAACTTAGGGTATTCTATCACAAATTTGTGAACAGAAATAATTGACAACATGTATTCAGCAAATACCTTCAGAACCCTTCCATGAGTGTGGAACCCTCAAAAGGAACAAAACATAAAGCACCTTAGAATTCCTGATGTGAACAGAAGTCCTCTTCTCCCACTGATACTGAAGAGAGCTCCTCTTGCTGTTACTGCAACTTGGGCCTGTAAAATTAGGGACAAGTGTCAGTCAATAAATCCCAAGTTTCAAGCCTACTCCCTTATGTGGAGTTTCTTCTTCTGCTGGTTGGGCTAACTGAAGTATTTTGCCCCCCTACATTTACGGCTGATGACATGGAAGCAGCTTCAGCAGGGTTACATTAGCACTAGTTGATTGAATTCCATTGTTATTATAATGTATTGGCAGAAGCAGAATTTCCATGTCACATTTCTGTCTGTGGTTTCAAAGCAATCTTTGACTTTCAATTTCTTTTCCACCCCTGTATTGTCGTCACCTCTGTTTTTGCCAGATTCAAATGTTTCGATTGTTCAGTTTTCCCTTGGAGAGACTCAGGGATATTAGGAAATTTAACATGTGTCATCTTTGCTTCATTGCTCTGGAGCTTTAAAGCCAGTTGTGATAAGCTGTGACCTTGTGCACAAGGAATTTAACTTTCCATGATGAAATAAGCTTGGAGGTGTTGCGTACCCTGGACATGTAAAGAAATGCCAAAGGTGAGATAAATAGAACTCACTAATTCTGTTTCATCTGCAGCATATTGTTACATAAGAGTGATTGATATATTCAGCAGCTGTGTTAAAATATCTGGTATGTCCATATTTTGTCACTGGGTGTGATCCAACACTTTTTTCAGTGAATGGAAGGAGATCCTGTGAATAAAATGAGAGCTGTGGTCATGTAAGGATTGCTTCTGTGAACACAACTGTCCTTCCATGAAGGAGAAGCACCTTCCTTTCATGGAGCATCAACCAACTGACTATTAAATTAGCACTGTTGATGTAGAGGGAGTAGAAGAGACCAAAGGCTGAAATACAAAATAGATTAAAAGCCGGTGGGGTGTGTGTGAAAAGGAATTAGTAGTGTTAAAATCATCAGTAGATTACTTATGATAGTGACTGAAATGCTTAAGGTTCTCTATTTTAGACCAAATCTGGCATTTGTATGACTGCTTAGGATGGAGAATAGGGACAAACCCAAAATGTTGAGCCAGTCAGCCTACTGCAGATGAAGACTGCCCCTGCTCCATCTGGTATTCTGTCATATTCTCTGAGCAATGGCTGATGTGAGGAAGCACAATGTGGGACAGGCAACAAAAACAGAAACCGTTTACACCACAGCCAGCATTCTATGTACCTGCCCAGGACTCGGAGTGAGTTCAGGACCATGGAGAGCAGCATGCAACTAGTGCAACTGGCAGTATTTTATAGCCAAGTCAGGAGAATCCTTCTGGGAGCTCCAACTCCTCAAATTCTGCCTCTGATTTTCTTAAAGGGCCAGTATCCTTTCCCACAGTTGCTGGTGGCTTGTGAGGGTCTGTGAAACAAGGAGCTGTTTGGGGAATGCTTTCCAGAGCTGCCTGCTCCTTGGAAGAGTATGAAGTCCACTCCTCTGACTCAGAGGGCAGCAGGGCCATGGGAGGGTAGGGAGGACAGGTGGGGAATCCAAGGTGAAGGGCCTCACTTGTGAAAGTCTGGAAACTACTTCTCACTCCTCTTTAGAGTTGCTGCCATTAGAAACTTCAGTCTCAGAGGGGCTCTTGCTCCTGGGCCTTGAAAAAGATGGTTACCCCAGGTGAATTGAAGCAGGCTGACTGCCTTCTAAATTGGTTCAACCAGCCATTGTCTACTTTGATGGCAGAGGTTCTTCAAGGTCTCAGGCAGAAGTGTTTCACATCCCAGTGCTAGAGAGTATTGATTTGTTTATTACATTTATATCCTGCTTTTACTCCAAAGAGTTCAAAGCAGTACATATGGTTCCTTCCGGTCACTTTTATCCTTATAGGTTAGACTGAGACATGATGACTGGCCCAACTTCACTGAGTGGGCTTCATTGCTGAGTAGAGGTTTGAACCTAGTTCTCCCCAGTCTGGTTTCCTAACTACTGGTGCTAGTTTGATACAATACTGGAAACTGTTTAACTGGAGCTTCCAATGATTGATTATAACTAAACATTGTAACTAAGAACTAGTACCTGGGTTTTGCCTTTTTCCTCCCCCCTCCCAATCCTTTTTTTTTCTTTCTTTCAGGTTTGTGTCATGTCTTTGAGATTGTAAGCCTGAAGGCAAGAAGGAATGGTCTTATTATTCATCTTTGTAAGCTGCTCTGGGAGCCTTTTGGGGGAGGGGTATAAAATGCTTTTTTAATAAATAAATTCAGGGACATTTTCCATAAAACATGTACAGTAGCATTGGCCCTTCTCCAGAATTACTATAATTGTGCATGCAGAATTACGGTTCCTAAGAATTGGAAGGGAGGGTTGGTTAAATATACACTCCACTTAAATATTCAATGGTTAAGATTTTTTAAAAAGATTCATAGATATATGATGAGGTTATACGAAAAAGAGTATGTAAATAGCAAACAAGTAGCTCAACTAAAAATACATAAATGCTCTTCCAGGAACGAGAGGGCTATTTCCAACAAGCGCCCTTTCTATTTGCTAAAATGAAAATTTATATTTGGTTAAAATCTTCAAGACTTTTCTAAGAAGTTTTGACAGCTTTTCTGGTATTGTTTATCTGAGAAGCCATAAATTGCTTTTCTGCCGTGCATGCATCCTCAGTACTGGCAGATACCTTGTTTGTTATAAGTTCTAATACTGTTTCAGATGCTCGCCAGACTCGCCAAAAGCCATTTCATGCTGTATTTTAAGTGTCTGTTTACTCAGTTGTTACAAATTGCCTATGGGACAGGAACTGCCTGTCACTTCTAGAGCAATTAGTATGTGAAGCCTTATCAGAAGAAATCCGTCAAGTTTGAATAGACACAAATGGCACATGGGCATCTCTGAGGAAATCAAAATGAGTATTTTGCAGTATATATTTACATTCTGCTGTTACTGCATTCAGTCATACCTTACCTTGCACATTTCTGCACTCATCCTGGTAAATAGAATAATATAAATGTCAATAATGTTGGTACCTTGATCCTATACAGATTAACCGGTATCTAGAAAGATACTGTATTGTACTGTTTTTAAAAATGTAAAATAATTTAGACTTGAAAAATATTCACCAGATGTTTTTGAAGTGAACGGCATGGGCTACATGGTTGCTTTTGTTTATTGCTTGTAGATACAAAAACAAGCCATTTCTAATATCTCTATTTTGGCAACACTAATAACAAAAATAGCAAAGAGTCTTGTGGCACCTGAAAGACTAAAAAAAATCTTCTGGCATAGGCTTTCATGATTACTCTCCACATCATCAAATGCATGAAGTATTAGCCTCAAATTGGCAGGTCTATATGCACATGCTGGTGTTGGTAGGGGAGAGATGTAAACTGTGTTACCAGAGGTACAACAGGTGACATAAGACTCTTTGTTATTTTTGCTGCAACAGACTAACACAACTGTCCCCTCTGGAAATGGTTACTGTTAACATAGTGGGTAACGCCTTAAACTAAGTGCTTGCATGGGAAAGTTTACATACAACATTAATCTATGTGCTAACTGAACTTATCATCTAAAGATCTGAAACTGTTGCATCGGTCACCCTACAATGAGTCATCAGTACAGCAGATCTTGTGTTGCCATCTCTGACAAAAATGCTAAAAGGAAAATGTAGATGGGAAGTGAAAAACGGACAATGATCTGTGGTGACTCATTATGTTGTTTGTGGGCAGTGCAAACTCTGTGAACATGTGAACTCACTCATGTAGCGCCTATTCTCCCTTTCATATTTTGTTCTCTGTTTACCGTGGGCCCCAAACAATGACCATACTTCCCACTGGAATTTCTGAAGCAGATCATGGTCTCCTTCAAACGCCCTGCAGCATATGGGCCCTACTAGAGCACGCATGTAAAAAGCAGGACTGGGGCCGAGAGGGGGACACACCCAGTGGGATGCTGATTTCATGGGACAGGATCTCTGTGATTAGCCCCACTGATGTGATCACAGGTTTCAAATACACTTCCCTTCAGGATATAGAAGTAAAAAAGGGACTGCAAATTCACTGTTTCAGAGTTGCTTTAAAAGGTTTGTGATGCCAGATTCTTCCTTGTTTTGTGTAGGGTCTGTGGAGAATTACTCAAAGCTTTAAAACACCCTCTATGCATGCTAAAGTAGGAAGGGCTGCCTACTGTTGCCTGCATTTATGGGGAAACAAGTTAATTGTTTGGCAAGTGTAAATTAAAACAAAAACGGATGCTAATTGCTTGCGGAAAATTTTTAAGCCTGCTGAGAAGTGCTACCTTGTTTACTACCAGTATCCTCTTGACATCAGCATGAGGTTACTCATAATTAGATGCACATGTGTAAATACAATGATTAGATAGTTCCACATAAACATAATTATCATATCTTCCAAAAAGTCTATGAAGATGGTCTCCAGCCCTGTGGGGTTTTTGTTATTATAAAAGCCCAACAATCCACATGCCTTCATCCTTGGTTGGTAAACAATGAAATGTTAGAACATAATGGGCCCACGGAAGCTCCAGTGAAATGAATGGTGGTTGCACAGCAATTCTGTTTGGTGGATGTAGCCCAGTGTATTCTTAAACTGCATCACAATAGCGGAGGTCAATTACAATGATGACTCATTAGAGAGTATTAAAGCAAGAATATACCTTTTCCCCAATATAATTAGCATTCTTCCATTAAGCAGCAACATTTTGTTGTTCTTTAATTCCTTGATTATTTCTAGGGTGTTTGGGGTATTAGTCTTGTATTAATACACTGCAGTTATAGTAAATTAACCAAAGCACTAGACTCTGCTTCCAAAATTTGTCCCTCTTGTCCCTTCTTGGATAATTTCCAAAGATATGCTATAAATTTGGGAGTATTATCTAATTAGTTATACTGCAGTTGATTACAACTCCAGTTGGTATACATGTTTCTGTTGTATCTTCCAGAGTATATCAAACCATATCTGTACAAGAAAACTGTTTGATAGAGAGCAGAGGGAAGAAATATGTCCCCTACAGACTGTTTAATTTTTAATCCAAGAGGAAGAGCTGCACAGAACAATCAGTTGGTGATTTAAAGCATTGTTAACAAGGCACGTTGTGACTTGGTTCACACGATCAAAACAACCTATTTAAGCTGTGGTGGGCTGCCGCACATGCTGGGTGCGATTTACATATTCAATGCCCGGCCATGGCTTGTCATTTTGTGCAGACCTGGGGAACATGGGTTATGTGAGGGTTAAACAAGTATCACATAACCCATGGTCTGTTGTTAGTCCACTCATAGAACCCAACAACAGACCATGGGTTATGTGATACTTGTTTAAACCTTACATAATCCATGGTCCCTGTAATGTTTTCAAAACAACTACATTGATAGGGTTTGGGACAGACTCAGAGTTGATTCAGATTACCATGGACCTCTCTGCTTAACTATGTGTTTTAGACTGTCAGCCAGTTGTTTGCAGCCATGTGGAAGGTTAGGTGTTTTGTATGCTACTGCAATCTTACATTCTATACAATCTGCAGGATATATACAAATTAACAGTTCTAAAAATGGAGGAGATTAATTAAGCTCTTCAAGTAACCAACCCCAAGCAAATAGACACACACACACACACACTAAGACACTAACCCTTTTGCAGCAAATAGTGAGTGTGTTTAAACTGTGGTTATGTGGCCACCATGGTTAGGAATGGTTCACATGACACACTAAGCCATAATGTTTAGTTCAAAATGCTTAACCACCATAGCTTAGTGTGTTGTCTGAACAGAGTTATCAAGTCTACAAATACAGATTTAATTTTAATTATTGTTTTATTATTTTTTACCTGATTTGGAAGCTTTTTTTTTTTTTTAACCGAACAATTTTTGAAAAGTGGAATATAAATACCTAGGAATGTTTTCTTCTGTTTCTCACCCAGTCTTCTCTTGTACCATAAGAAAATGGAAATAGTTTTATAGTATTATTAACCAGAATAATAATAATAATAATAATAATAATAATAATATTGTTTTTATTTTCAGAATTGATCTATGCCTGGATTTTCAATGAATATCCATCTTTTGTGCATCAGGATAATCGCCGTTTCGTTTCTCAAGAGACCGGGAATTTGTACATAGCTAAAGTGGAGAAATCAGATGTGGGAAATTACACATGTGTGGTGACAAACACTGTAACCAACAACAGAGTGCTGGGACCTCCTACACCTTTAATCCTGAGAAATGATGGTAAGTTTTATTAGATGTATTTCAATTTTGCCTCCTTGAAGGAAATAGAAAAAGGAGGAAATGGTAAAGGTTCATTTTACAAACTTGCATACAGTGGGTTGGATTCAGAATCTGCCTCCTGCTAGAGGAAGAAAGCTTCCATGAGAGGACGGGTTCCATTCATGAAAGATCTCTGTGTCAGCTTTTTGCGGATCCCGCACACCACAGTTCACTCCATTCTCCTGACCCTGTGACCTGGTTCGCATATAATGACAACCCAGAGTATGGGTTGAGTATAAGCTGAGAATGGATTGTTGTTGCATTGTGGGTTTTTGTTGAATTGTTGGTTTTTATTATATACAAACCCTGCATTATGGTTTAACTATCAGTTCTTAACCAATAGCAACCCAGAAAGAGAAGTCTGATGATTGCCACAACCCACCATGACTAGTTTAAAGCGTGGTGGGTTGTGGCATTGCAGGGCAGTTTTTGAATACTCAAGCCAAGGTACATGCTCAATGCGGCTTGCATACTCAAAATGGCAACTGGAGCACATTGCAAAGCCCCATGAGTTAATTAACCCATGGTAGATCAGCGTTATGTGTGAACTGTTCCTCTGAGTTGTTTATGGTTAATAACCCATATTTAAACCAGTGTTTGCATGTAACGACAACTCATGATTCAACAACAACCCACAATTTAACTACAAACCATACTCAGCCCATACTCTGGGTTATCGTTACATGTGAACTGGGCCTCTGTGCAGCATTTTCAAGGTGTTTGAGAGACTGCTATGGGAATTAGGGATTAGGGAAGTCCACTTGCATCAGCATAGTTGATGCTGCTTAAATCTAAATCAAACCCAATAGCTTATATTCTATATAGTTATTGGGTGGACTAGAAATGTAATTAAAAAATCAATCTAAATAAATAAATAAATAAATGGTGGGTATAGTGATTAGAGTATTGGTGTTGGACCAGGAGAACTGGAACCCCCTGTGTAACCTTGGATCAGTCATGCTGTCTTAGCCTAAGCTATTTTACAGGATTGCTATGAGTGTAAAATGGCATAATTTGAAAGCAGGATATACATGTAAAATATGAATTCAGTGAGCAATCAAAGCATCATTTTCTGTATTTAAGTGGTGTCATCTAGTCTTTCTTCTCAAATACAATTTGGAATATATCTTCATTAGAAAGCTATTGCTTTTTGCTGGTATAGTACTATTTATTTATTATTTATTATTTATTTATTGCATTTTTATACCGCCCCATAGCCGAAGCTCTCTGGCGGTTCACAAAAATTAAAACCATGAAATCATTTTAAAATATATAAAACAAGGCACAATCTAAAAACACAGAATAACATACAATATAAAAACACAACCAGAATAAAACCAAGCAGCAGGAATTAATACAGATTAAAATACAAATTTAAAACAGCAAGGATTAAAATTGAGTTAATTTAACTGTTAAAATACTGGGAGAATAAAAAGGTCTTCACCTGGCGACGAAAAGAGTACAAAGTAGGTGCCAGGCGAACCTCTCTGGGGAGCTCATTCCACAGCCGGGGTGCCACAGCAGAGAAAGCCCTCCTCCTAGTGGCCACCTGCCTCACTTCCTTTGGCAGGGGCTCACGGAGAAGGACCCCTGTAGATGATCTTAGGGTCCGGGCAGGTACATATGGGAGGAGGCGTTCCTTTAGATATCCTGGCCCCAAGCCGTTTAGGGCTTTAAATGTTAGTACCAGCACTTTGAATTGGGCCCGGACCTGGATCGGCAGCCAGTGAAGTTGGAGAAGGACTGGCGTAATATGGTCTCGTTGGCCAGTCCCCGTTAACAATCTGGCTGCCCTGTTTTGTACCAGCTGAAGTTTCCGGACCGTTTTCAAAGGCAGCCCCACGTATAACGCATTGCAGTAATCCAAACGAGAGGTTATGAGAGCATGGATAACTGTAGCTAGGCTATCTCTGTCCAGATAAGGGCGCAGTTGGTATATCAGCCTAAGCTGGTAAAAGGTGCTCTTTGCCACCGAGTTCACCTGTGCCTCAAGCGACAGTTCTGGATCAAAGAGCACCCCCAAACTACGGACCCGATCCTTTAGGGGGAGTGCAACCCCCTCCAGAACAGGGTGAACATCACCTCGCCGGACATGCCATTGCTTGAAAAACATGGACATAGGTCAAACTAGAGCTCCGTTGTTATTGGGTAACCCAACTGTTTAGGTTGTGATTAGCAAGTATAATGCTTAGCATTTAGAGAGCACTTTAGACAATTAGAGAGCTTCACTTACATTATCTCATTATACAGAAAAAGTGTATTATGGGCATGCACACAAGGAACTCTCAATATGCACTGGAGCTTCATGAGGACACTGAAAAAGCAAATTGTAGTGCCTATGTGGTATTACAAGCCCAGGCCAGAGTCACTTTCTCCTCTTGCATCTCTAAGAATCAAAAGTATTTGTTTCAAAGAAAGCAACACTGGGACTCATACTTGATGAAACACTTGAAATAATGCTTTAATATAATGATCGCTTGTAGGGTGACTATAAAGTAAATTACCATGAGCATTTCTCTAAGGATTCATGCTTTGCACCCACTCTAGTGTATTTATAGTTGCCTTTCTGAAGTCATTCACACAAATGTTCTTGAAGTGTACTTGAAGTGCATTGTAGTGTTTATTATAGATATGCTGGAAAACTTCGTTGAGATCAACAGGATCAGCAACATTCATTTAAGCGCAAGATTATCAGTTTTCCCTGGGATTGAAGTGTTAGTATAGTTGAAGACATGTTAAATTTGTCTTTTAAAATTAGATGCCATAAAACGACTGAGACCCCTATTTATATATTTTTTTCATTTTCCAGCTCTTCATTTCTGAAAACTCACATGTTCAAATGCAATTCACTCTTGACTGTTCGTACACTCCAGTATGTTGAGAGACCCATGCTTCCAGGGATTCAAAGGACAAAAATGCAGTGAAATGCAAACTTCAATGCATGTATGTTATAGCAGGCTGACAGTTACATCTGGATTCCCCCTTTTTTCCATTTGAG
Organism: Anniella stebbinsi; assembly: GCA_029215795.1. NCBI lineage: Eukaryota > Metazoa > Chordata > Lepidosauria > Squamata > Anniellidae > Anniella > Anniella stebbinsi. The sequence goes on along the minus strand of JARDYH010000005.1, from coordinate 137,554,622 downwards.
TTTGGCGTGTCCAGTGCATCTCAATATATATGACAGATTACTTTCATTAGAGCATTTCATCATTAAATTAGTCGACTAAGAGGCAAATTCATCAACGTTTAGTATCCCAGTTATGTGAGTGAGGGTTAGATAGAGAAATTTTATAATGTTCTTCTCTCATTTAATGAAAAATATACTGAACTATGTGATTCATCACTTTCAAGTTAGGCTTGCTGCTTAGAACTATTTTCCTCTCTTCATTTTGATAGGTATTGGAAGGGAGATTAGTAACAAAAATACATGAATATTTATTGATGAAAATATGCCATACTGGGATTGGGGAGAAATTGCCATCCTTCCCATCTGGGTCTTCCAGACACAATACAGATTATTTGGATACTTTTTGAGTATTCAAAATTTAGTTATTTTGCATGGGTCTGGTTATAGCTAGGGGCTGCCCAGATTGCACATGGCAACAGTTGCCTTCTTTGCCCTTCCTTGTCTATTTTCTCCTTTTAAAATAGCAGCCTTAGAATGAGGGGTCTGATCAGGACCATGGTGTGCATGGAGGGGTTTCAACCCTTTCCTTCAGTGCTGCAGTCATGCTGCCCCAAGAAAAAAACCTCCCCAGTCTCCACATGCTGCTGTTTGGCATGTGAGGGAAGTGGCCATTGGCACCAATAGGAGATCCCCTCTAGTGCTCAATAAATGCTCAGGGAAGGGAAGGAGAGTGATCTTCACTGGGACTGAAGCACTGGAAGAAGAGATCAACATGCCTCCATGCACACTGCGGTCCTGATCCTGATCAAGTCCTTGTTCTACTACAGCTACTATTTTAAATGGGGGTGGGGGAACACTGACACAGATGGTCAAACTCTGCATTTAATTTAGCACATATATTTGGCCCTATGGTTTTACAATACAGAAAATGGGATGTCTTTATTTGAATCAAATTATTTCATTTGGGGCACACAGGATTTTTTTTATCAGGGAAATAGAACTAGAAAAAAGAATGACAACTTGTTTAAAATGTCAATATCTCAAATTGCTTCAGAGCAATCCTATGCATGCCTACTGAGAAGTATGTCCCATTGAGCCCAATGGGATTTACTCCCAGGATTAATACCTGCCCCCTCTTCTCCCCCCTCCCAACCTCCTCTATGCATAGACAAGTCCATCTATAAATTGTTGTGTCCCATACCTGGATATTTCATTTTCCTTTTTACCCTGCACCCTGACCTGCCCCGCAAAGCTCCTAAAATGTGAAACTTCAGTATTACTTCAGTGCTTTTTTGGAAGCAATATTTCATTCTCTTGTTGACTTAAATTGGACTCTTTCTTTCTATTGTATGGTGCAATCAGAAAGTGCTCCTTAACCCATTGGTCAAGCATTTTCAATACCAGGTAGCATTTTCGCTGCAGGGAACTAAAATATATAAAAGAAGAAGGACATCCAAGCAATAGTAAAAGTAGAATTTTTGTTTAGACTGTTCCCTGGATCAATAGTAGATCGGTTTGTGGCTCCTCTGTAGAGACGGTATTTATTTCATTGTGACAAGAAGAGGATAAAAGGCAATCTGTATAGTGTAAAATCTTTAAAAGGTAGCCTTTGCTCTTGTCTTTCCATAGCAAGAATTATCTTTATACTTGGACTTATCTTCTACCATCTGAACCTAAGTGTACTTTCAGTAGTCCTCAATTAGTCCATAAGCACCTGTAGTAATAGGTGCACACACACAAGAAAAAAGAATAATAATAGCAGTGGTGAGTCAAAGCTTTAAAAAAATAGCTTACAGCTTGTAACTCATTCCCTCCTGTTGAAGTGTTCTTATTACATTTCACTGCAAAGAACAACTTGTTGGCAGTGACTTTCCTTTGATTCCCTGTGTATATTCACTCTGGACATGGAGACACCAAGCCTGTTAGCTTTCCATCCATGCTGTGAAAGGAAAAGCCAGAGGTCTGTGACTACAGCTCTTGCTCTAGGTTTATCTCTTGGAAGCAAGTGGATCACTATTTGAATTGGGATTACAGCAGAGTGGGTGGGGGAACCATAGCTACTTGCTATGTCTATAAAGTAATTAGTGTTTTGGGTCTTAGAACCCAAGTCTCTGTTGGTCTATCACAAGTTTTGTTTGTGGCACTTTTTATTGTACTTTGAAATTATGAATGCTGAAAAGCTTGGGAAAGCATATGCTCCCTTTGGGTAGCCTGTTGAAAGGAATTGAATACTAACAATGACTGGTGTTCTCCAGCTACTTAGCATGCAAATCATACAAGTATCTTTAGCATATTTTGTTTAGATGGCTGACTTTATGTGAAAGCTGCACTTTATATAACACGGAAGGAGTGGTTTTGAAGCAAACTGAATAGAAGGAAGAGCCAACCTGTAATTGCATTGAGGCAAAACAGACATTAAAAGTAGAATTGATAGAAGCAGTAGAAGCATTAACACACAATCATACTGATAAACCTTCAACTGTAGACTCTATAAAAACATTTCCCTACAAGGGGATATGAGGGCAGGAGAAAATTAAAGGGACCCCTAATCTTTCCCATGTTGATTTTACATCTGCACCATGCTGTACTTTCTCTTTCAAAGTTGCAGAAAACTTGTTGAGCAATAAAGGCTACATGGCAGTCCTCAAACTGGGGAGCATAGGACACAGGAAGTGGGTTGATCAAATTTCCAGGGAAGAAAGATACTGAGGCAGATGAATTGCTCTTTCTCTGATCAGCAAAGACCTAAGACATAGTGCAGCTATTCTGGTTTCCACCCTATTTAATGGAATTATTTGTGGAAAAGGGGAAAAAAGACAGAGGAAATGGTGGGAAAACACAGGAAGGTTACAAGTTGAAGACCATGTCATGTGGATCTCCCGTAAAATTCCATGAATGAGATAGGGTGATTGCAAGATGAAAACCTCATCTGGCTGTGTTGAATGTCCTGTGATGGATAATCTTCACTAAGATACATTAGATTAAGATATGAAATCATATCCATGTGTTTGACTATGAATGCTCTCCAGGAAATCATATTTAAGTGTTTTTGGAAGCTATTCCGTTTGTAAGAAATTCGTTAATTTGATATAAACACAATAGCTCTTTCTGTGTACCAATTTTAAATACAATTTATTTATTAAAAAAAACAGTACAGTGAGTGATTTACCAAGACAGTGGCTCAGTTCACACAACACTTTTCTCTATGCCATGTGAAAGCTTCACTCAACAGTGGAGTTTTTAGGACGTACTCACCACACAACATGTTCCAACTCCACCGTTGTGTGACTGGGCTACCGTGGAGTAGAGTAAAACTCAAGGTGGCATTTGAGTGACAGTTCCTCTACTCTCTCTCCTCCCCCATTCCTCCCAATGCTATCCCATCAGCCATTGCTGCAAAAAAAAAAACCAACCCCAATCCTAGCTCCTTTGGCAGCTCTAGCCAGGGGACACTGTAGCCAGTGGGGAAACTCCACTCAATGTGAGCAAGAAACTCCACGGACCCCTCCAGACAACACACAACACATTTGTGCAGGAACTCTCCTCTGCACAACATGGGATATAAAGGGTGGAATATTTTTCAAAAATAACTCCACGGTGGGGTGGAGTTTTCCCTCCAGACAACACATTTCTCAACAGTGGTGTAACAACTTCACTGTGGAGTTCTAAAACCATCGTTGAGAGATGTGTTGTCTGAACTGAGCCAGTGAAAGTTCAAGAGACTACTCAACCAGGGTAGCACCTCAAAGAATATTCTGCCTTAATGTTAATAGGAGCTTTAATTAGCCCACAGTGTTTTAGCAACAGTTTTTGCAACAGTTGTTTGCTCTGCATTACTTTCTCCAAAAGGCATTGATTATACTTTATTAGCACTTTCCTTTTCACAAGAACAATGTACAAAAATGAAAAGCCAAGGAGCCATGATGAGATGTAATCTTAGGCAGATGGCTGAAAGCTGCAAAACAACGTTTCCTCTGGCAGTAAGTGGGAGAAGGGAGCCCATGGTGTGCGGCTGTTGGAGACGAGGTCCTGTTTGAAATGAACAGATTAATTGGGCACGTAATGATGTATAAAACAGCCCTGGGTTAACTCAGGAATACTTGAGGATATGTAATGCAAAATTCAAGCCAATTTAGCACCTATTATATGTTCACAGGAGTAATGGGTGAATATGAGCCAAAAATTGAAGTTCAGTTCCCAGAAATGGTCCCATCTGCAAAAGGAACAACTGTGAGACTGGAGTGTTTCGCGTTGGGAAAGTAAGTTTTTTGCTTTTCACTAATTCAGCTGTACTGAAACAATTCGCAGAGGGTTAGTGCACAATCCTCCAAATTGTGGCTGTTGCGTTTTGCTCAATCTCTATTGTTTCCAGGGCTGCCTGTTGGCTTCCTGCATACGCTCAGGCCCCTTTTAAATGAACAGCTATGTTTTGTGGAATGTTCACTTGGCAGTGCTATACGAATGAACAGTATTACTTCAAATATAGGTCAGTTTGCCTAGTTTTGTCTGCTTTGGCTTAGTTGTTTAGTTAGGAAACTACTGATGCTGTTTGATGCATGGGCATGATCCACATCAGGAAAAGCCACAGATCTCGTGACCTAAGGTGCAATCCTATGCATGTTTAGAAGGAAAAAGTCCCACTCTTCCCAGCATTTCCCAGCCAGCATGACTGGCTGGAGAATGCTGGGAATTGTAGAACTTTTTTCCCATCTAAACTTGCATAGGATTTCTCCCTTACCATATTAGCTGATAGTATCTAAATGGCTGCAATGAACAATGGTTATGGACATGATTAATTGCTTGCTAAAATGTCAACTCAGTCTGCTTCTATTGCAGTGAAAAATTGAAATTACATATTAGGAATTAGTAGAAAAGGGATTTACTATAAAATAAATTTCATAATACCATTATATAAATCTGTGATATAGATTTCGATTATAGTGGACAGTTTTGGTAAACTGATCAAAAACATATGCGTCCATGTTCTGGCTGTTTTTCTTAAATTAGAGGGATGGCATCCAGCTGGCTGCTGGACTAGCTACAATGGACAAGGTAGACCTTTGGTTTGATCCAGCAAGGTTGATCCTGTATCCTTAATGTATTCTTTAAGTTGAATGCAGTTCTAAAATTACACACTCTAGATGTTCAGATTTAGCGACTTGGTATCATATATCTAATTATTATTAGATATATATTAATGGCAGAGTATGTGATGGTAAACAAGTATGCATATGTTTGCTTTTTAAATGGAAAGGAAATACAGATTTGAAGTAGTATTTTGAAAACCATTTAGCGCCATTTCCCAGCCACCGGATTGTCCAATCCTGGAAGCTATTTGCTCAAACCCATTGCTTATTATTCCATTACAATGTACTAACTTCATTTTTTGGGTGCATTTAAACTTGCAGCTTGCCACTGGCTTTGTTGGACCAGCTGCTAAGTATGCTCCATGTGCTGGAGCATTTACTTTAGGCCAGTGGTAGTTAAGTGACAAATTATTTCTAGAAGAAATATAAATAATATATATCTTTATTCTGAAGAAAAGCACTTCTGTTTGAATGAGGAAACAGCTCTGCCAAAGATTATGGGAGGATGGTGCTGAAAGGATGATTAAATTAATTGGAAGGGAAATAGTAGAGAATTACTGCAAACTTGACAAACGTAATCCCTTATTTTAAACAAATCTTTATTACTTGAGGCTAATACTTCTCCACAAAACATGCCTAAGGATAGGCTTCTCTAATCCAGCGTTGTCCAGATGGACTACAACTCTTATCATCCCCAGCCATCATGGCCAGTGATGATGCCCTCCAGATAGTCCAACACATCTGGAGGGCAACAGGTTAGGGAAGGCTGCTATAGAACCTGCAATCTTCTTTCAAGGATCATCATAGCCTTAAACAGTAAACACCCATGTTTGGAGGCAGTTAATTGAAAGTGTAGGTTCTGAGTGTGAGAGCAATTTTACCTAGAAGTTCTCTCTCTCCATCTATCTATCTTTAGTCTTCCAATTAAAATAATGCACCCTTTACCATCAGGTTTCTTTTTCTTTTTGTTGTTGATAAACAGCCCAGTTCCTACAATCAGCTGGAGGAGAGCAGATGGAAAACAAATCCCCAAAAAAGCTCGGAGGCACAAATCAAGCAGCATTCTTGAAATCCCAAACTTTCAACAGGAAGATGCTGGCCTGTACGAGTGTGTGGCTGAAAATGTACGAGGGAAGAATGTGGCCAGAGGCCAGCTGACGTTTTATGGTACCCAGATTATTTACTCACCAGTTTTTCATTATAGCTGAGGGCAAAATGCGGTAAATGCTTTGTTGCAATGTCAATGTTGATTTTTCTCTTCAAATTTTGTATTGCAAATAGGACTGCTCAGCAAGTGTAATTTTATATAAAATAAAAACCTCTGAGACAGGCATATTGATTGAGGCTGTGAAGTGAGGAAGAAATGAAAATGTTTGTTGAAAGAAGGAGATTGGTTTGGTAAGATGTAAAAAGCAGTTGTAAAGCAATTTATCTGTTTTTCTCCTACACCTGGCAGAAAGCTGCATGCTCTTCTGATTAATCTTGTTTTTTTTGGCCCGTGCTTTAATTTTGGGGCAATTTGTTCCCTCATTAGTAGTGTGCTCATTTCCGGCTAACTTTTAATCTGGATGACTTTTTTTTAGCAATCCCCATTTACACTGAATTCAGGAAAGCTATGTTTGACCTTTACCAAGGGCTACTCCATGTGTAAAGCAATGGGCGTTACCTGTATATCTGCCTGCCACCTAAGGCTAAGCCTAGCGGGCAACCCCTTTCATGAACCACTTCTGCACTCTTGGATGCCACATAAGCAGATGTGAAAATGCTAGCATTGCTTTAAAGTGCATCTCTTTTACAGAGCGATCCTTTCTTACTCCTGGCAAGAGAGAAAGGATCTTCTGCACATAATGGTGCAGCTGCCATCTTAGAGGAGGAAATCCTCACAAATATGCACAATGTGAGCCTTCTCTCCTCCTGCCAAGAGGAGGAGAATTATGTTCTCCATAATGCTGTGGATTGCCTCCTTTCAAATAGTTGTTGCAGCTATTTTAAAGGATGTAATCCACAGCGCATCTCTTGGCAAGACAATGGCTGAATTCGGACAACACATTAAGCAACTTGGGTTGGGGAAACAATCGTTAGTTGTATTGACTATCATGTTGTCTGAATGCTGCCATAGTCAACTCAGTGCTGATCCTAATCCACACCATGGTTGATTATTTATTACCATGTTGTGTGGGGAGTACCCCCTAGATGAACAACTGTAATTGACTAATGTGTTGTCCGAATTCAGCCAGGGGGTTACACACACTGTTCCAGTATAAAAAATAAACCCCATAACACAACATGTTGCCCTGCTTTTTATTTATTATTCAAATTTATAGACCGCTTTTCACAGAGGTATCAAAGCAGTAAATGTAAAATATATTGGCATCAAAGTGATAACAAATATAACAATACAACAACACAATAAAGCGCACACACTATTGTTTGCTATAAGCCATAGCTGGCTGGGTCACACTTCAGGGAAATCCTGTGTGAAGAGAGGAGTTTTAAGAAGGCATCTAAACGTCAGGACTGTAAGGACCTGTCTAATGTCAATTGCTCGTGTTCCAGAGGGTGGATGCTGCAAGACTAAATGCTCTATTTCAAGCACTCCTGAGCATGTGGCATCCTCAGAAGTGCTCCCTCTGATGATTGCAGAGACCAGGCAGGGACATAAGGAGTGAAATGGTCTCTAAGGTAACCTGGTCCCAAGCTGTTTAGGAGGTTATATGTTAACAACAACACCTGCAACTTGGCCTGGTAGCTTTTGGCAGCCAGCGCAGTTCTTTTGTAGCTTGCTGTCAGAAAGAGGGTCCCAGTTAGCAGCCTCGCCACTGCATTCTGCACCAGCTGCAACTTCCAGACCAGGCCTCAGGGTAGCTCCACATACAGCACATTACAAGAATTCAGTCTTGAGGTTCCCAGTGCCTGCATTCCAAATCTGTACAACTTCATATAACTTTCTGAACACTACATGTGAGAATTCAGACCTGCTTCAACTTATTATCAGACCTGCTTTAACAGATTCCTCACCCCACCTTATATGGAGAGGAAGCTGCAAGAAGTTTATTGGAAACAAATAGCTATGTATGTGCCATCTGACTGGGCCACTTCCAGCGGTTCCATAAGTGGTTGGGCTAGTAGGCAGGAGGGGCTGGGGCAAATCTGAGTTTCAGAGCCACATACCCAACGCCAAGACCCTCCCAAATATCAGGTAGGCAGATGAGACAGCCTAGGTCTAGCTGTGCTTGTGAACAGCCTTGCCCAATATTGGCATTGATGAAATGTTCAATGCTGGGTTATGGCAGGTGCTGGGAAGGGAAGAGGTGGGTAGTAACAACAGTAGGAGTCAAAGGTACTCAGGGAACTTCATAGCTGAGCAAGTATTTGAACGTGGGTCTCCCTGCTCTTAGTCCAGCATCCTATCTACTAGACCTCATATCATGACTAGCACTAGTTCTTCTAACTATCTTGACTTTAAAAAAACACTCCTATATTTTGCCACCAAATTGAGCTTTCTGCATGTGTTCGTTCATGAGTAATCACATATCCCTATTCACATGTCAGCCATTTTGGAAATCCATGGACCAGAATGGGCATGTCTTCCTAAGTTAATTGTGTTCCTACATTGGCCATGAAAGGCATACACAGTCTTCGGCATTCTCTGCACATCTGTTTTTTATAAGGCCTATGGCAGGTCTAGGACTAGGAAGTGCTGTGTGTCAGATTGCATAACCCTGAAGAATTGGCTGTCATGCTGTTCTCATGCTTCTTCTTCTTTTTTTAAAAAATAATTTTATTTCAACTCTTAACTACAATTATACCATTCTTTTCCATTCTTTATACACCAAGTGCACCCCTCACCAGGACCAATTCTTCTTCATTACATTTTCCAAAATTGTGATACTTCTTGCACAGGTTTGTGTCCTTTCCCTCTCAACAATACATGCTCTAAAAATAATTTCCATATATTTTCAAATTCATTTCTATTACATATTGCCTTTTCTACTTTAATATTACATGTTAGTTTGTCATTAATAGCAATATCCCATACCTCTTTATACCACTCAACCATTTGATAGTTATCCTTCATCTTCCATTTCCTTGCTATTATTAATCTTGCTGCAGTTAGTAACATAGTAATTAAATCCTTAGTATTCTGATTACTTTCCTCCCCTCATATATTGATAATAACGCAATCTTTGGGGATGACTCCAAATCAATTCCGGTTATCTCTTTTATGTCTTTATATACCATTTGCCAAAACTTTTGTACATATTTACATGACCACCATATATGAACATACGTGCCAGTTTGTTGACATCCTCTCCAACATAATACCGAATATTTTTTATCTATTTGATTCAATCTAATTGGTGTTAAATACCATCGCCATATTAATTTATAATAATTTTCTTTTATCCTTACTGATAAAGTTTTCAAATTCCTTGCTCCCCATAACTTCGCCCAATTCTGATTACTTATTAAAAATTTCATATCATTTTCCCACACCAGTTTGCAACCATCCCCTTGTTCTTCTTTTACCATCAATATTTTATAAATTTCACTTGTTATACCGTTCTCATGCTTCTAATGCCTTCTTTAGAAATGAAGACTGAATAATCATGGGGAAACTGTATTAGATGTGATGCTAATTGCCAGAAAGCCTGAATACGCTTGTCACTGGGGGATGAGGGTGGGGAGGGGCAAGTTAACTCTTTCTCTCCTGCCACAGTTCCAACAAAAATAATCTCTCCGAAACTGCTATTTGCACTTCAAGGAAAGCTCCCCTCACCACTAATGGCAGTTTCCCTTGAAATCGTTGGTACCATTGGAGGCCTCCCTTGAAAGAGAAGTAGCAACATTGGAGAGATTATTTATGTGGCAACCGTGGCAGGTATGCGTAACAAAACACATGTGGATAAATTGCATTCACGCAATTCATGTCAGGTCATATTAGAGCCTTTGTAAAATACCTTATGAGCTGATTTATTCAGACACAATGTAAACAGAAAATTCTTTATGTATGGGCCTCCTGTGGAGTACCTCCAATTTCTGACAAAGATGTCTAAGGTCCACGTTCTCCTATATCAGGCTCTGGAAAATGAATTCGGTTTGCAATGAAAAAGGCTTGTGCTACTTTTAACACTGTTAACATCAATGGGATTTGAAGGGGACATGGAAATGGTGATGAAATTCTTGGTCAATACTGGGTTGGATACCTAGATTACCTGCAACACTGTTTTATGTTCTTGCTCTGAAGGAGTTCCCTGTAAATTTTAACATCTTCTATAGAGATCAGAGGGGTCTCTGAACATTCCAGTGCTTCCATAAGGAGCCAATTAGCATTTTGTCAAATTCTCTACTGTAAAAACCTATTCTATCTGGGCCAGCATACGTCAGAGAGCAAGGGTACTGTAGAAACAGCTGCCTATTGCAATACCCCACATAGATAGAAATGCCATATGGAGACGTGTTTGTGTTACATTTCTGCTCACCTGGGATTATCCCAGGTCCATACTGATGAATTCAGTGGGGAACAGTTCCCGCCAAAATATTTCTCAGCTATAGAAGTTTCCGTGCATGCATGGATACAAAGAGACCACAAAGAACAACGCACTATTTAAAAACTAAAACAAAAAAACTGTCGATCATGGACTTCAGAATGAAATCATCTGCTATGCAGATGCTTCAGGTGGTATACGAGGCAGGGATGGATGAAGGCAGGAATTGGTGTCTGAATGATGCAGCAAGACATAAGAAGAGGGATGCTGGATCAGACTAAGGGTCCATCTAGTCCAGCACTCTGTTCACACAGTGGCCAATCAGCTGTTGACCAGGGACTCAGAAGCAGGACATGGGTGGCGTCTTCAGGTAGCTAATGCCAGGGACCAGCACTGGAGGACCATGAAAATTGAAGCACCGTAGCTGCTCCAAATCTGTGCTGTTCCTACAGGCACTACTACAAGGATCTGTCTGCTTTGGGCTTTAGAGAGAGGCTACAAGACTATAAAGGGAGGCTGAAAGGCCCCATCTCTTCAGAGGCTCCGTAAAACCTCTTTGTCATTGCTGAGTTTATGATAGTTTATCAGTCCTGCTGCATTTTCTTTTTATCTCCAAACTTCTAATTGTTTCTCCAAATCCTGGCCTCATACTGTTCCTTTTCACTGGCTCCCTTGTTGTTCTGGCCGTGTTTGTTTTGTTTATTAGCAGCAATTACTAAATCTGCTTGATTCATGACCTTTTTCTTTGTTCACATTAACAGAAATTGGGATAACTTCACTTGATGCTGCTAATTCTGTTTCTTTTTCAAATGGATCACTTACATTTTCCACTCCCTGTGGCAGATCAGTATCTATTCAAGTCAAGGGTAAAAAAACAAGTTATGTTTTTCCTCTGTCTCATGTATTTCTACCTTTGAAGGTCACATGATCTATCTTCTACATTGGCCATTTATCTTGCATGTTGCTGTTAGTTGTCATTTCCTTGGAGTCTTTTTTCTCAGATTCTAAATCATTGTCCCTCCCCCCTTTTTTCTTTCCTTATATGTTCATTTTTGTGTAGCACAATCCTCTGCATATTTATTCACAAGTAAATCCCACTGTGTTCAATGGGTGCAGATAAATGTTCATAGGATTGTAGCCATGTTTTGGTTACTCTCAGTACAATCCTATTCATGTAGGTAAGTCCCATTGTATTCATAGTGCTTACTCCCTGATAAATGTGTGGAGGAGGTCCCATTGTATTCAACTCCTCCTTAGGTATGTGTGATGTGGCATTTAACCATTATGTTGCTGTTCTAACTATAGGTGGCACTGTGTCCAAACTGAGGCAGTCAGCTATGCTGCTGTTCTAGATTGCTCTTGGCAATAAAGTTACTGTTCCGTTAGGCATCCATTTGGGTCTGGGTTCTTCTCTGAAGTAACCTGATATGGTATCAGAAGTCTGAGCCTTAAAGGAATTCAAATAATTTTTTTGCCAAGGCACTGTTGGTGGCCCCAAAAATGTTTAACTTCAACAAACTGGCCAGATTGGAAGAAAAGATTTGCTCATTTCTGGGATAGAAGCAAAGCTCCACAAGGAGACTGGAGAAGTGCAGGTTAGTTCTCTTATCAACTTGACCATAACTTCAAATCCTTTACCAAAGAGAATCATAGGGTGACTATGCAGAGATTCTGGCCAGATTTGATGAGCATTGGGAGATTAGTGAAATCCTTTGTGAGAGGCCTGTATGAGATAGCAGAAAACAGACAAAAAGAAAGAGCAGTTCAGAGGCAGAGTAGTGATCGGCATCCTGGTCAAAGGACTCTCAGAGAGACTGCAAATGCAGAGAAACTTAATCCTTCATACTGCAGTAACAAATGGTAATCCAAATCTACCGTACTTTTTCTGGGTTCTGTTACTTGTGATGATACAGAGCCAGCATGGAGGGTGAAATTAAGCATAGATTTAAAAATTGATTCAGATGATGATGTGACAGTAATATCAGATGGAACATATTTCCTCTTTGATCCAACTCCTATGTTAAAACTGGGCAATCAAGTTCTGGCTCAACTGGACAGTGAGAAAAGATGGAAGACTCCAACCACTGTGAATTTTATTTATTTATGTATTTATTACATTTGTGTATAAGCCAATAGCTGGAGCAAAACTGTCACTTAGATTTTATGTTCTTGAGCCCAACCATGCAGAGTTCATTGAAACCACAGTCATCTCAGTTAATACTAAACAAATACCGTCCCCTGTGTGCTTCTCAAGTGCATTCCAATTGCAGTACAGCTGAGAGAGGCACTAAAGGATAACCCAGTGGCCAAGTTGTTCAGTTTGAGGACTATCATTAACCAGACATGTTTTGCATTTCTAAAGTATGATACATGTAGGTCTAAAAATAAGTGGAGGGTGGAGATGTGACAGGAAGTTTAATTGTTATGTTGCTATTCTAACTATAGATGTCACTTTTTCAATGCAAATTAACACTCACTAAAGGGGCAAGTTGTTTTCAGTAGTATCTCAGCTAGGACTATACATATACTAATGTAAACCCTATGTCACCATGGTCACTCCCTTCACCACTGAGGGGCTGATGAATGATGCAAATGTGGCTCATGCATAGTGAATTCCCCTCTCCGAAATATGCATGTGGTAAAGCCCCATCCCACTCATGCTCCCCAATTGGCCACCCCATCCCCTTCCCCCTCCCTTCTGGCGGCGACATCCTAACCTTCGGGCCACACTGATTGCCCAATCAGGGCTGTCCGTCATCCTGCTAACTGAGGGGTTGCCCTGCCTGTTTGGCGTAGAGGAAATTAATTTCTGTTTTTGAATTTTCAAAACATTTTTGAACTTTTAAAATATTCTGCATGTCTACGCTGCTCAAGCTTCAGTTTAAAACAAAAATGAGTAAAACCAATCTGATAGATCTTGAGCAATAAGCCTTACACTTCTGTATATTTATATAAGATATATTAGCATTATAATTGTTGTTATTATTATTATTATTAAAAAATTAACCTTGACTAAAGATTATGTCCCACATATATTTTTCAGTATGATAAATGCATAATTTGCAGTGTTCTGTCTCATAAATGAGTTTACATTGGCTGCATTTTAACCTTGAAATGCCCATTTGTTCTGAAAACATGTCATGAAAATGGGCTCTGAAATTTAATCAAAATCACTATTCCAAATCTGTCATTGTAAAAGCAGCTTGTCATAATGACCTGCTTCACACAATCATGGTGGTTTATTTAAACTGTAGCTTGTGCTGGCACATCTTGGGCTTTTCATGTTATCCAAATCTAAGAGGCATGGCTTGAGTGTATGTGGGGGGGAAACGACTGTGAAATAACCCAACAATAGACTCACATTCAGATGACACAACAAGCTATATCCGGGTGGGTAATTAGGTCAGTGGTGCCCAGCACACGCCAGCATGTGCCGTGACTTAAACAAGGTACTATGGCTTCTGTGATGATTATACAAAACCAGCCCATATGAGTAACAAAAACTGAATGATAACATCTTTAAACTTTTTTTTTTAATGTGGGAAATATATCTTTGGGGTGGAGGAAAAACTCTCTGAAATGCTGGCATTGTTTTTCAAGTTGTTTCTACTGGGTCAGAAGTTCACAACCAAAGAAAGGAATATTCCAAAGTATTTGATATGGAAAATCAAGCTTGTCACTTCCTTGCAGACGTTCTCTGTGAAATGTTCTATCATAATGCATCCCTGGAGATTAAAATCTGGCTCTAACAATGTTACTCTTTTAAACTAAGTTATCGGTCTCTGTGAATAGTGAAGAAAGAAAAGGAAGATGAAATTCAAATTTGCCTGCTTGCTGCAGATCTCCTTTTTGTCAACCATAGTATTCAACACTTGGTAAACTTGTTAAAAGATTATACATATATATATATATATATATATGCTATTGTGCAGATGCTAGTTTTCTTGTGTGCTTTAAAGAAACCCTCTGCTGTAACATCAGTGGCATCAAAACGCTTCATGTTCAGTGCAGTTAAACAAGTTAATTCTGGGGTAACAATTTAGCTTCTTTTCATCCTCCTCAGTTGTACCATGTCACGGCTTAGTCAAATCAGAAAAAGGAGCTGACAGCCACATCCATAGACTCTGTTCTAAATAGCACTGGGTGGCAGAAGGAGAGTATAGATTGGTCAGGATGGTTGTTTTTCTGCTTGAAACATGAGAGGAAATTCCTGTTTGCTCCTTCTGCCTTGAGAGTCATTAAAAGCCCTGGCTGGCTGGAAGTGACTAAAGTTTAGCAACTCTGCTTTGTTTACCTGGTATGATTACCTTGCAAAATATGTTAGCTAGGTATGATACACCTGGAATTATCTCTTGAAAGGCAGAAAGGACTCTAATATATGATAAATCTAAGACTGAGTTCATGTTCTCAATAGCCCATGTGTAGAATCATGGACAAAGGTGCCATTTCAGTTTTCAGTAGATGGCTAAGAGGTTTTACATGGGGGAAGGTGAAATTCTCAGCAAGGCTCAAAAGTCTACTCTTGGTTATATGAATTAAATTGAAAAAGAGATTTATTAACACATTGTTCATTTGTTGTATTTCTAAATCGCCCCCTCAACTCAAGGAGTGCTTGAGGCAATTTACAATAAAATCATAAAAACATAAAATAGAACAATCGCAAACTAAATTAAAACAAAAGTAATAAAATGCATACATTGCAATGAAGCAGGGGAAGATTCTAAAACCAAAAAGCATCATTAATCACAAAAAGCTCAGCAGAACAGCATAGCTTTTACCAGCCATCTAAAGGCCAATAATGAGGAAGCCAACCTAACCTCCCTGGGTAGAGGTGCCGCAACAGGGGCACCTCTACCCAGCAACCTCTCTTCTCTTAGAGGTGGGACACGTAACATGGCGTCAGATGATTAATATAGGCTCTAGGCAGGTTCATGTGGGGCATAGTTAAATTATGGAATTCCCTACACAAGATGTGGTGATGGCCACCAATTTAGATGGCTTTAAAAGGGGGTTGGATAAATTCCTGGAGGATAAGGCTATCAATGGCTAGTAGTCCTGATGGCTAACTGCAACCTCAAGTATCAGAGGCAGTAAGCCTCTATACACTAGTTGCTGGGGAACACCGTGTCCTGGTCATGAGTCCCTGGTTGAGAGCTGGTTGGCCACTGTGTGAACAGAGTGCTGGACTAGATAAACCCTTGGCTCTTCTCATGTTGTTATCAATATAGGTCTGTGAGGGAACAAAACTGTCCTCCGCTTTGGCATTTAGTTTGGTTTTGTGATATTGTAAAATAGGCTTAAAGTTGTGTGTGTGTGTGTGTGTGTGTGGTATTCAGTTTCAGCCATACGGATAATAGTTTAGAGGTCAATTGTTTAATTAGAATGTCAGATCAAAAAGTTTAGCCCAAGAACCAGGATGTTAAACAGTTCAGCAGAGATCAAAAAGCCAGCCAGAGAGGCAAGATGTTATAAAGTTAATCAAGAAGGCAAAAAGCTTTACCTCAGGAAACAGAAACTGGCAGGGATAAAGAAGAAACCACCTGCCTGATTGGTTGGAGTGAGCCCCATGGTTAAAGGCCGTAGACCTATCCTCCATTCATTTGTCTAATCCCCTTTCAAAGTTTACTAATCTAGTGGTCATCACCACATCTTGTGGCAGCATATTCCATAATGCATTTGTTTGAGGAAGTACTGGTTTTGTCTGTTATTAATCCCCTGCCAGTTTCACTGGATGATCCAAGCTCTAGAATTTTAAAAGTGGGAGATAAAACCCTCTCTATCCACTTTTTTCACACCATGCATAATTTTATAAATCTCCGTCATCTCTCCCTCATTTGCTTCCCACCTAAATGAAACACCCCCCTCCAAAAACACTTTAGCTTTTTTGTGAGGAATGTGCTCCATAATTTTGGTTGCCCTTTTCTAGGTATACAATATCCTTTTTGAGATGGAGCAACCAATACTGCATTGTATATATGACCACACAATACATTCTAGGTATTGTGACACTGGTAATTTTATTTTCAGTCCGCTTCCTAATAATCCATAGCATAGAATTCACCCATTTCATAGCTGCTGCACAACTGTCCATTGTTTCCATAAGATCTCATTTCAGGTTAGTTACTGCCAGTCCAGAATCCATCATTGTATATTGGAGGCATTGACCCTCTTTCAGCCCAAGAGCCGAATTCAGTTTTAGAGAAGCTCAAATTGTCCTGATGATGGAGATTATTATTAAATATTATGAAATGATCACCCATCCCTAGGTTTATGGATAAGTGGGAATTTGAACCATATTTCCCTGGATCTAGGCTGACACTATAACCACTACTCTACATTAGCTTTAAGTACTGGCTGTGGATCTTCTCCTCCCTGTTAGTATTATCACCCATGGTGGTTTTGTCTTTTCCTCATAAGTTTTCTAGATCTCCAAAGTTAAGGCTTTTACCAAATCTGATCTTCCAAAAGAATCCATTCCTGTGTCATACGTACAATTTTACATTATCCTCCACTTGTATTGTTGAATGCCTGAAAAAGAAACTTCTTCCAATTTGGCAAAGCTTTGTATTTTCATCTGTATCACATTCTTGAAGAACTTGCACGAATCTGAGCTCTATTTTTAGTCTGCCTGAACGTAGAACTTAACCTTGGTGATCCCTTGCAATAAAGCAAAGGTTTGTTTCTCGTTTAGAAATACAAAGGGACACTTTATAAGGCTTAAGGGAACTATCTGAGTTAATTCTAAAAGAGCTGATCCTGATCTTGCAAAATAGAATCACAGTAATGTAGTATTTTGGACTACTGTTCATCCAAAGGAGAAAAGGGAACTGAATACATCTCTGGTCACAGTTTTTTTAAAAAAATAATGTAGTTCATTTCTCAGCCCTGTGGTGTGAACATGTGCATAATGAGAGTATGCAACATTATGAAGTGTGACTGATATGGTGAAATTACCTATCCTGTGTGCATAGATGCATACAAACTGACACAATTTGAAGCAATCAAGGATCTGGAATAGGGTGGTTTTAATATGTTTAAATTTGTGGCAGACCTATTTCTACTAAGGCAGTCACATAGTTAGGGAATGCTACAGCCTTCTTGGACCATATGTAATGTGGGATCTGCTTACTATTTTTTTATTTTACAAGTGAGAACTGCAACAAAATGTTGCAGTGTTTCCTCAACCCTAATAGGAATGATCCCGTTCCAGCCATCCAGCTATGGCATAGCTGCTGTAAGTTGCTAGGAGCCGAAGCAGACCAATGGACTCTTCCCCTTCTACCGTCGCACCCACACCCCAGTTAAATGTTTTTCCTTTTCCAAGTGACACTCGTATTCCGTGGCTCTTGGAGTACACTGAGCATGGGGAAGGGGGTCCACTTATTTTTTTTTTACAAAAATTGTACTTCTGCATAGCTCAGGATTTATCCAAGTGTGTGGATATTTTGCTCTTGGTTTTCAGTGGCCCCATTTTGGCTCCAATCCTGTTGGCACTCAACCATCTGAGTTCACCATCTGATGGAGAAATTATTATTGGCAAAATAAATTTTCAGTAGTGAAAGACAAGAACTTGTAAAATCATACACTTCCTGTTCAATCTCAGTGAAGTTTAAGAGCATTTTGACATAAAGTTTTTATCCTGCACCTTTACCAGGGCTTTCACTTCTGAATTCTTTTAGGGATTTAGATCAGCTCCTTTTCACGTGCTTTTTTTCAGGGGTGGCAGAATCTTTCTCGGCCTTTCTATGGTTCATTATACAGTTACTAGATGGCACTGTGGTATAACAGAATTGCACAATTACACTTATAAATATAACGATATTCAGAAAACTAGTGTGATATCGTCGACCTAACCCCGCCCCCCCCCCCCCCCCGCAATAATGGTTGCAAAGCACAGGAGAGGCCCAGGAGGATGACAACATTGTGTAAAGGATGCACAAACTACCATGAGTGAGACTCCAAAAGTGCTTTGCAAGTCAGCTGGTGCAGAGGATGCTGAGAAAATGAAATTAAAGCTAAATGTGCTTTATTTAGTGCAGCCTAAGAGGTTCAGAAAAAATCAAGATGACAAACATAATGATAAAGAGGTGTGTGTTTTTGTTTGTGTGCGTGGGGGAGTTATAAAGAAGTAACACATTAAAATGGGGGAATTTAGCAGCATATATGGCTTCAGTATTATGAAAAGAAAAAATTTGAAGAAGAAAAAATCTGCAGTAAATAAAAAATTATATGGATTCAAATGCCTGAAGATGCTTGTTGAAGCATGCAATCCTGAGTTCAAGGCTGTCTTCCAGCTATTGCTGAGTGTACAATAGTGGCCACTCTTGTCTATAAAGCCACTAAAACTGATGTCCTTGGATGTGAACTCCTGAAAACAATACATATTCACCGCCTCAGTAAAATTTCTCATAAATCCTGACGACACATATGCCTTTTACTCATGTATCAACGTTGGTTCAATATTTAATCAGAGAGAAAAAAATCCAAAACAACTATAACACATATATAATCAGAAAAGGACGCTTTTAACAGATATGTTGAACTTTCAACCCATGTGAATCTACACATTAATGTTAACATTTATTGAAATGGCTATGATATTATTAAACTATTTTTTTTACTAAATCCTATACAAATATTTAGAGCATATGGGATATTTTGTCATTATTTCTCCAAAATTATAGACAAGAGTTGCCACTATTGTAGACTTAGCAATAGATGGAAGTCAGCCTTGAACTCAGGGATTCATGTTTTAGCAAGCATCTTCAGGCATTTGAATCTATAGAATGTTTTCTTTACTGCAGATTTTGTTTTCCGTCTCATGGTTTCTTTTTTTATATTACTAAAGCCTTATATGATGCTAAATTTTCCCATTTTAATGTGTTACTTAAACTCCCCCGCACACACAAACACATGCCAGTCTTTATTTCTCATTATGTTTGTCATTCCAATCTTTTTCTTAACCCCTTAGGCTGCAATTGTATACACACTTAACTGGATGGAGAATGAGTCCCTCTGAAGTCAGTGGGACTTATTTCTGAGTAGACGTGTATAGGATTCCACTATTAGTGTATTTCCTTGGCATATTTAAGATTCTTTACAAGAGCTTTTCTCTTTTACTTCTTTTTGTTGTTGATGGATATGGAAGAATCTGCATAATATATTGTGGAATTAGATGTTCAGCTGCCATTTACATTAACTCCAGTTATGATTAGTTTCCCCAAACAGAGCTGTTCAAATATATCCTTCCTGCTTGAGTCTTGTTGGGTTTATCAGCAAGAACCACTGAAAGCAGAGATGGCTTTAAGAGTAGCAGCATCAAGTTGGTATTCAACCTGACACTTCTTGTTTATCAAGCTTTTTCTGCTTAATTCTACCCTTGCAAACCTTCCTCTGATCTCATCTAAGCCCCTGGGGGATTTTTAAAGTGATTGTCCTTTGTTGAAGAAATCTGAAATTGTTTTATCTGATTATAGAGAGGCAGAGAGGACTGTAAAATACCCAGGTTCATGGAGACCTCTGCTGGTATAATATACACATATTCTTTGAATGTTTGGGCAATTGTGTTTGTTACTTTTTTGTCATTATTCATTATACTCAAAGCTCTTATATGGGGTTCCCAGTGGTTTCCAATCCAAGAGAGCATTTAGCTGTCTTAGCGAATGCTCCAGTGTGGCAGTCTGAGATATCCCCAGACCATTCATCAGGACTTGTGTTTGTTACTTGTAATAGCAAGTTAATACCACTCTCTTTAAACTTGAAATATTTCTTATCAGTGGTTACAAAAAACAAACAAACTTCCTTTGGGGAACACTTCTAAGGCCCACTGATTCTTTTTTGAGCAAATCAAGCAATTGGTTAAATCTCTCACATTGCGAGTAACTGGACTTTAAAGTGTTTAACTTTGTTTAGATTATGGCCATACTTTTTCATCTTAAATTCATTGACAAAGGTGTAAATGCATTGCTGTGCCCTTGGGGTCTGAATGTATACATGGCACGAGACAGGATTTTAAAAAGTCTTATTTCAAGCAGTTTACGCATTGATTTCTCATAGTTTAGAAACTATAGAAGGAAAGCCATTAAAAACTAGGGATTGTCTTTTAAAACTGCCACAGTGCGATCCTATACATCCTATACATATCTACTCACTAATAAGTAACAATGGCTCAGTTCAGACGACATATTAAGCAACGGAGGGGTAAATAATGCACTGACCGTGCGTTAGGCAGGAGGAGCTCCACAGATGACATGCTGCAGCCAGCGCTGCTCGGAAACGGCAAACGCCCCGGCTGCTAGGAACTTGTGGCGGCCATTTTGGTTGCACCCTCACCTCCGTGTGTCCCCCAGCCGTATCCCAGCATGCACCGTGACTTCTGCCAGCTGCATAGAGTGGCCGGAGTTTTTTGGCTGCTCTAGGCAGCAGAACTCTATTCTGAAACGGAATAGTCTACGGAGAGAGGGGGGCAGAATTCAGACGACACTTTAAACAACGGGGCTTCAGGCTAAACAATGTGCAAGCCCGTTGTTTCACTCCGTTGTTTAAAGTGCCTGATTAATGTACTGTCAGTTGTGTGTGCGTTGTGTATTGCCCTCCAGACGACACAATAAGCAACACAACTGAAGATTGTTCCCCCCCTCCTCCGTTGCCTAATGTGTCGTCCAAACTGAGCCATTGAGTTCAGTGGGATATACCCTCAGATAATTCTATGTAGGATTGCAGTCTTAATTTTGCTAATTTCTTTGGTTCTCTGACTGCTATGTTTCACCTGAAGTCAGCCATCTTGTCTCCATCCAGTAGGTTGCAGAATGATTCACTAGGGAAATCCAATTTAACAGTTGTATTAAGCAGGCCTTGCTGTTCTTACAGCAACTAGCATTTTCCACATGTGGAAAATAATTCTATGAATTAATTCATTTGATGACTCCATATTGTTTGTTTATAGATTACAATTCTCTTCACCAGAAGGTATTGCTCTTTAGGGTGATGCCTGCAGTATACATGATATCTATGATTTCTTACAGGCTATGTAGTTTCTACTATAACAAACCAGGTAGTCTTTAAGGGACGCTGTACTCTTTGTCTTACTTTTTTCTTCAGGCTGACACTTAGATGCTTCTGAATTTGATTCGTGTAGATTTCAAACCTGTGTGATAGATTTCTAAGGGGAGGGGGGCTTATTTCCCTTTGATAAGAAAGTACTTAATATCTGGATTGGACTAGACTTCTTGTTTTCTTCTCCATTCTAACAAGCCATGTGTTTGAGAAAGGTATCATTATCCATGGAAACAGTGAGTATATAACCACTACAGACTCAGGGGGAGTCTACACTAGCCGTTTCTTGCAGGATTGTATCGAAGTCGTCACTTATGGGCCACATGACATTCACTTGCTCCTGAGGTGATCTTGGCTCCACCTCTCAGTTATTCAGAAATATTGCTGACTACTTTTGTCACGTATTTTCGGCTCTCTCGCTACAATCCCGAAGTCCACAGCTGATGTGCCCCCCCTTTGCAAAGCTGTTGCTGTTGGGCGCACGTTCCTATCTCAGCGAACAGCCAACCAGCTGTCGGGGCATGTCCAGTGGTTTTGGAGGCATGTAGGCGTGTACCTGCCCACCATTTTCACCACATGTTTTGGATATGTATCGGCATGTTTGGGCACCAAGAGAATGTAAGGTTTTTTTTAATACAAACATATCTGTGCGCAGCATCACATCTTCAATGGACTTCCTATCCATCCCAAGTATTGCTATGCGTTTGCGTTCATGCGCAATCTTCACAAGCCATTTTTTTTAAAAAAAACCAGTCCCATAGTTGCGTCATCTGCATAGCCTCATCCACTTCTGCAGATCCACATGCGGAAGCGCCGTAACGAGGCACATGTCATCCCACAACGGCACTCCTGAAATTGTGGAAAACGTCACTCATGTGTGCCCCGTGAGTGCCTATTGCGGAAGCAGGGAAACTCGCAATCACCCCTCCACTCATGCAAAAGGACTGCAGGTATAGATTAGGCCTCATGCAAGTTTACCATGTTAACTGACATGGCATCTCTAAACTTGGAGTTTACACTACATGGAAGGGCTAAGAATTCTCTTTCCTAGAAATTCCCTAGCTACCTCAGTTTCAAAGTGCCCTGGGAGGAGGGAATGGCTATTAAACCAGTTGGTGTTCTAAATATGCCCAACTAAGCACATTTCAATTAATATGTGCTTGATGAATGCAGTGCGACTTCCTTGCTGTCTGATACACATAAGCTTCCCCCTGGGTTTTTTTAACTTCAATAACTTAAAAGTCCTATTTTTATATTTTTATATATATATTTGGAGACAAGATCTGATCCTTTTTCAAGAAAACACAACAATCCGGTATTAGCATTTATTAGGGTGACCAGATAAAATCCAGGTCAGGGCTCATGTAACTTTAACAGTTGTAGAGAAAATGGAATTCAGCCAGTGTCACTTGTATGCAATTAGTTCCTGGTGAAATTCCCTCTTCATCACAACAGTTAAAGGTGCATGCACTATACTAGAGTGACCATATACAAAAGAAGGCAGGGCCCCTGCAACTTTAACTGTTGTGATGAAGAGGGAATTTCACCAGGAACTAATTGCATACAAATGACACTGGCTGAAATTCTCTTTTCTCTACAACTGTTAAAGTTACATGAGCCCTGACCTGGATTTTATCTAGTCACCCTAGCATTTATTCCTAAAAATGTGTGTATTGGAGGGAAGGTAGTTGAAGGTTAATGGCAATCAGAAAATAACTTTTGCTTAGAAAAGTGTTACTGTCCTTGTTACAGCTCCTCCCAACTGGATTCAGAAAATAAGTGATGTTCATGTGGCTATCGAAGAAAGCATCTACTGGGAGTGCAAGGCAAATGGGAGACCCAAGCCTTCTTACAGCTGGTTGAAAGATGGTGAACTGCTTATCCCTCAGGTATGAGCAATCTTCCTGCTTGGTATCCTTGGTGTTTTGAATTTGGGGACTAACTTGAAAGGATTTGTTCTGAAGTAGTGACCTTTTCATGTCTGCATAGTTTGTTGCTGTTGAAAAATAAATTGATGAAACCATGTGGCCTTAAAATTCCATCTGTCCCATTGCAGACTTCCTTCCCTGCTGAGTGAATGTCACAGAATCACCTTGAGCTTTCCTTGTAGTTAAAACAATGACACTTCAAGCCATGTTTTTCAAAGGCTGAAATTACCCCCAGGCACTTAATTCCCAGACAATGTTCAATGAAAGTTAAGCATTTAAGTGCCATATTCTGCCTTTGACAAGTATTTCTCTGAATCAAGTGGAATGTAGGCTGTGGGACTCATTTCCAGAGGACATTCACTATGAGAAGACAGGTACATAAAATGGCTGCATATTTTCACTCCCTACAGCTCTGCAGGAAAAGAAAGTATAGCTAAAAAAAACACAAGTGTGAACTGTGAAAAGAGAGTATGGGACATAGCTATTAAGGCTATAAAACACCTTCTTTCTATTCTACTTTTGAGCTTCTTGTTTTTTAATTGAACTTTATGGGATGTAAAGAAGCCCTCTGGTCTGTAACAGTAACCCCATCCCACTGCTTCAGACCTCTGCTAACATCAACAAAGAAAGAGTTGACCTACCATTAGTGGTGGCAGAATGAACTACCTGAAGATTAACGATCTGTGGAAAGGGAGGAGATATCTCATCAGTACCCCTTCTATTCCATGTCTTACCAGAGGGGATTGTTTCAGGCCCTGATTGTCTCAATTGTGTAGACAAAACTAAGCAATCTATACACTCCATTATAAGGTAGCCAGCATTTTTTCCTACAGTTTGATGAGGAAGAATTTTGTTGCCATGATTTGATCAAGCTCTAATAAGGATTGTGCAAACATTAAATTGCAATCCTGCGGTCAAGGAGAAACCAAATCACTTTAAAAATATGATCTTAGTTGTGTATTTAGTTGTTAAAATATAGCCAAACTCCTATTGAGTAGGGAAACACATTACTGTACTTTTTAGAACTGATAACATGAGTGTTCCATATCCTTAGGCTGACAAATGATTGTAGGGTCTTTTGTTCCACATGCTAATTTCACTTGCTTCATGCTGGTCACTAGCAGATGGTCTTGAACTTAAATCACATTAGACTAAAGTAAAGATCGTTACATAATTAACATTTACATCTTTAGGGTGTTTTATTCTAGTGGGGTGAATGGCATACAATTGCTTTGCACCACTGAATGCGATTACTTTCCCCATTAACCTTCAAGGGAGCTGAAAGCTAATAGTTCTGCTATTCCAAATGTTCTGAAGGACTTGCCTGGCTGTGTTAGGCTATAATGCACTACAGGGCATAAGTAGTTTTAGATACAAGTTTATCTACTTGAAGGGGTTATTAATCTAAATGGTTCAGATGTTCAATCAATGAGAGCTCAAGAGAGAGCAAAAGAGCTCGTATTGGTTTTTCCATTTAGCATTTAATAGGATATAAATTTAGTTGACAAATAGATTGTATCCTGTAGATTGTTCATAAATTTGCTTTTTTCAATTTCAGTTTTGAGCCCTCCCTGCCATGTTAAAATGATATCAGCAATGTATAAATTCTGAAGCCAAACTTTTTATTTATTTGAATTATTCATTTGCCATTTTGCAGGAGAGAATTCAGATAGAACATGGAGCTCTCACCATCACCAGTGTGAACCTGTCAGACACCGGCATGTATCAGTGCGTGGCAGAAAACAGGCATGGGGTCATCTATGTCAGCGCAGAACTGAGCGTAATTGGTGGGCTCCTTTTAACTTCTGAAAAATCTCTATTAGCCTAAGTTGTTTTGCTGTCTCTGATGAAGTCCACAAATAAGTGGTACTTATTTATATCAAATTTATGTCCTGTCCACTCAAAGCAATCATTATGATTGTCTGCATACATGAAAAAGTTGTAAATCCTTCATAGTTTTGGCTCTAGCGATTCAAACAATGTACTACATTTGTTTTTTGACAGATCCTTTAGTGCAAACATGTATTGTCTATTATAAGAAGTGTCTGTTAGGAGCCAAATGTTTCATACTTTCCACCTTCCTGGAACCCTTTCTGCATTTCCGTCTTCCATGGAACTCGAGTATATTGCAGGGGATTCTATGGAAATGTTCTAGGACAGGGGTGGGCGGACATCAGGCTCGTAAGACCTACTTTTTAATATTTTTGTTGTTGTTGGCTGCATGATAAGAACTTAAGAAGAGCTGTGCTGGATCAGCTCAAGGTCCATCTCGTCCAGCATTCTGTTCACACAGTGGCCAACCAGCCACATTATGGGAGCCCCACAAGTAGGACATGAATGCATGAACTGGTGTATATAGGCATACTACCTCTGATACTGAAGGTAGCTTACAGCTAGTAGCCATTGATACCCTTATTGTCCATCAATGTTTAGACCTTCTAGCATGCTTATCTGACATTGCTGATCTTCTCATTGAGGAATAGGTATGGACGGATCAGACTATTCTTTGTTTGTGTCAGTTTCAGATGTGTTCATTCATAAGTCTGTTCCTGTTTTCTCATTAATATACTTTAAAAAATATGCAAGAATATATGTACACATTTTATATGCATTTTATACTCATTTTGTGTAAAATTTGTATTTCATATGCATCTTGCTGCAGT
Source organism: Anniella stebbinsi (assembly GCA_029215795.1). Classification (NCBI taxonomy): domain Eukaryota; kingdom Metazoa; phylum Chordata; class Lepidosauria; order Squamata; family Anniellidae; genus Anniella; species Anniella stebbinsi. The sequence goes on along the minus strand of JARDYH010000005.1, from coordinate 137,528,421 downwards.
TTGTAAAACAAAAACTGCATTGCAAAATTTGGAGAAGTGCGGAATAGTTTGGGAGGTGCAAGTCAGGTCAGTTTGCTTCCAGATGGCGACCAAATGTAATTCTCAAGGATCCCTATTGAGAAACCACAGAATTCCCAGGACACAATTTGAAAACCACTAAGCTAAACGGTAGCATTCATTCTTGCCATCTATAGCAAAGGATTGCCAATTTTGTCCAGTATACACAGCACTCAGTAATAGCAATGTATGGTAGAAATAGAGAATTTTCTGTTCCCTAAAGTGACCAAGACTTCCTGGTTTTGTTCAGTTGGTTCTCGGTACCTCCTGAGCATCCATATGTATGTATCCTGTTTTGTCCAGTTGGAACTTTAGACGTAGTTTGGACCTTCCCATAGGACCATTTTCCCATGCAATAAATCTGCACTTCATAGTGCTTTTATTGGTAATACCATGTTTTTAATTCCTTGAAGAGTAATTTCTTTAAAAATAAGTGAAGAAAGCCAGCAAATTTACAATACTATTTACCCTGCATTTGAAAAAACCAAAAACAAATGTAATACATCCCCCATCAAGGCTAACCATGCCTTTTACAGAGCCTCATTCTCTTGGGCCAAGTGAGGAGGTAGAAGTCTCCTTCTAGATGTTGAATAACAGGTGGTACCCTTAATGGCCTATCTCTTAATGGCCTATCACTTGTCTTTATCTACTAGGTCCTCTATGCTTAAGCCATATTTACATGCATAGTAGGAACTGAAAGAAGAAGCACACTGCAGTTTGAATTTGAGTAGAGAGTGAAAGTTCGCAGGAAGCAGCTATGGAAGGCTTCTTGAGTGCTGCTATTCATTTTGGGGACCAATGCCGCCTTCGATCTAGCACAACCTGCCTGTGCACTTACAGCCTTCCCTCCTGGCTGATCTGTATATTGGTAAATAAACAGATATTACAAAGCAACCAAAGTCTCCAGCAGTCTCTCCTCACAAGCAAACTAACCCATAAATCCGCCTTGAAAGCATGGAAAAAGAAGGGAGTTGATTGCTTCTAAATATTACCTGCAATCAACAAAAGGTTTGGGTTGTATGAAATTCTCACCACTACCACAGAGAGTAAAGCTACCATTTTAAGTCATTTTACCATGGTCCTAGAAATATAAGAACGGCCTCCCAAATTAGAGCACACAGTATATACCTTTTCTGAAGAAAATAACAGACTTTCCATTCAGCCCCACCTACCAATTCTCACAGGAGGTTGAGAAAAGTGAAGAAAAGCACAGACTGATGCTACTTGCCTATATGAGCTATCTAGCTACTGGATCCTTTTTTGGCAATGAAAATTGTAAACATAGAGCTCCCAAACCAGATTGGGCCTACAATGTTAGGGTTAAAGAGAGCTTCGGCTATAGGGTGGTATAAAAATGCAATAAATAAATAAATAACCACTATTCTCCACACTAGGGCCTTTTTCTGGTTTTGGCCCCCCACACTGGCAATTTTTAAAGTCAATAACACTGCCTTCAAGCCTATAAATGCTCAACAAAGATAATACGTTATCTGACCATAAGCTTTTGTGATAGCATAGAACATTCACAAAGATTTTAACTGCTCAGAAGTAAATTCTCAGCATGAGCAGCCTAAGTACTGTGTACTGTGCTTAAAGCCTGTGCCCACTGTACCTAAGGGCAATGTACTGCTGGTAAGAAAGGATTCAGTGAAAAGAGAAAAGGGATGAACTTAGAAGATACCCAGTAGAACAGGGGTAAACAAATTTTCCTAGACTTTATCTCTTTGGTTGGCAATGGCAGCTTTCCTTCATTTTTGTTTTTTTCTTTCACTGTTTCTAAAGCTCTATGCCACAGCGAACAGTGGAAACTTCAAGCAGCCACCAACTGGTAGCTTCCATTGTCTTTCCCCCATTATGCCCTGGATGTTTTGGCTGGGGTGGGGATGTGTCTGTCACAAAAGAGAAAGCCTCTGCTTCCCAGTGCCATGGTAAACCTGCCCTGAACCTTTCAGTGACTGGGATCACACAAGTTAACCCATACTTAGGAGTTGCATAGGAATTGACTTTGGATTGTTGAACTATGGGTTGTTGTTGAAATGTGGGTTACTGTGTTGTCTGGCTGTGGTTTGTTAACAAACAACACACAGTTTACAACCCAACAACAAACCATGGGTTCTCTTCATGGGTTGTTTCTGGTTAATAAACTATGGGTTGCTAGCACAGCTGGGTTCAGACAACACAATAACCCATGTTTCAGCAGCAACCCACGATTCAATGACAACTTCACACTAAAAGACCTATTGTGCAAGCACAAGTTTTGCATCTGCACTTTCCCACACATAGAACTTAAACCTAGGGGGTTGTTTGTGAACCAATCCACAAATTGCTGCCAATATCATGTCCTCAAAGCTAGATCCAGAACCTCTGAAATTGAGCAAAAGTCAAATTGACCCCATCGCCAGCCTTCCATATTGAACCATCTTTCTTTTTTGTTTTAACCAGAAGCTTGCAAAATACTGTTTTGCTCACTTGTACTGCTATCAGAAACCTTTTATTTGAAAAGAACCTGGAGATTGATAAAGAGCTTTCTTTTCTTTTTTTTCAAAAGAGAGAATACAATTTGTGATTAGATAATACTGTTTTTGATATGTTTCAAAGAGAATGTTCAATAGCATAATTTTCACGTCTTCTGAAGAAGGTTTTTAAGGTGTTCTCAGAGCATCAGATTTTTGTTTGTTGGTTACTTTTGATCAATGAGGATAGATGCTTGCATAGAAAAAACAACAGCCATTCTTGCACAATTAATGCAGGAGGAAAGAACAGTAAAATTTCAACATGTTTCCATAATGGCAAGATTTATTATGCATGTCACGTCTCATTATGAGAACTCCAAAGAAATCCACTGGTCCTTCAGTTTATTCAGCAGCTATTGTTCAAGTCTGTCTTACAGTGAATGCAAATCTCTACCTATAAAGCAGAAAGTATGTTTGTGTCATGTATGTCCAGAAATGTTTACCCACTTCCAGATGAGTTAGAAATTTGACACAGTAATAGGTCTGGCTGTACAATATACCAGAAAAATCTAAAAACATGAATTTTGGGGGGTTAAGTATTTTTAAAGAATTTAATAAAAACCAAGACAACTCCCAGCATGCCTTGGGCAGAACTCCCAGCATGCCTTGGGCAGGAGGCCAGACTTAGTGTCCTTCGGCGGCCATTGTGAGTGTACAGGAGGGTGGCTGCTGCATGTCTTTCACAACCTGACTACAAGGTTGGTCTCAAACAGTCAACCCAATTCCAGTGCCTCCTCCCGCCCTCTGTGTGGCTTACAAATTGTGACTAGGAGCCAAACATGCTCAAAGGCACTTTACCCTGATATCGCTGTTGTCTCAGAATCTGGGGGAAGCAAGCTTAAAACTTTTGCCCTTAAGTGGGAGGCGGAGGCACTCTGTGCATGCCCAGAAACAGACCTGACAAAGGGGAGGAAGTGCCCGGCCTAGCCCTGGCCCTTCAGTACAGGCTCCTGATGTAGCACTTGGTGGGTGAGAAACACAGGCCAAGGCAATCCCAGCAGGATTGGCCAGAGCTGGGTGTGTCCACTGATAGCCGCTTACCTCCCCTCCTTGGCGATGCTCTATCGAGGAACAGCATCGGCAGCAAGAGGATGTCTCAGAGGATGTGGGCACCTGCGGGCTGCCAAAGGCATGGTGAGAGGTGTAGTACTGGTATGTAGAGTGGCTGATTTTAAATAAAGCAGGGGTTAGCAAACCAGGTCACTGTCTCTCAGTCCTAACTCAGCCCCCACTTTCCTGACCTCTCACTAACTGTCTTTGTTCTCCTTCTGACTGACTTTCCCCAACTGTCAATCACCCCACCACCACCACCACCATTCCATTCTAGCCTCAGCTATCAGTCATTCCTCCATTCACTCTTCTGTTTCAATAGTAAAGTCAGGCTTTTACATAAAAATCATAAACTTTATCCAGTAATTCTTCCATCTGTCTTGGAATGTTGTGGTTTAGTGATAACGGGAAAGAAAAAAGCATAAAAAAATCTCATCAAGTTAAAAGGCCCTGGAAAATATTTTTTTTAAAAAAAAAATCACTTGGCACTTAAAAGTCATTAATGCAGTCACCAGGCCAGCCTGCCTGGGGAAAAGAAATCCTTAAGCAGGGTGCCACAACTAAGAAGGCCCGTTCTCCCATGACATCTCAGATGTATTCAAAGATTAACATTATTCAGAAAGCTAGGCTTGCACCTACAACTCCCAGCATGCCTTGGGCAGGACAGAAGACTTAGCGGGCTTTGGCAGCCATCATCTGGAAGTCGCTCGCCATCCTGGGCCTGAAGGGAGAGTGCCTGGGCTGGCTGCCTTGGTTACTAGGCATCATCAGGAGCAGAAGGGCAGGAGGTCACAGCTCTGGGCCTGTCACCAGTCCAGAGCTACCCGTGAGTCAACCAGCCTGCTCCCTCAGTGTAGTGTGGACTGGCTCAACCAGACTTCACTTCCCATGAGCTTTAGCAGCAGGACTCCCATTGGGCAAGTTGGGCACCACAGTAAAAGGCATGCCGAGAGTTGTAGTTTTTGTTTTCTGTGGGGACAAGGAAAATCATGGTGACAGCTTCAAGGTGGCCCTGGCCATGTGTTGAGGGTGAGAGAAAGGGGGTGGAGAAGAAACTAATTTAATTTGTTTTAAAATTACCTCACAGGCCTAGGACTGCCCTACCTTGTAGGGCTGTCATGAGGGTGAGAGAGGAAAAAAAGAAACTAATTTGTTTAAAAGTTTAACTCACAGGCCTAACACTGGCCTGTGTTCTGGCTGCTTTCCTTTTTTCATAATAATAACTTCAGAGCACATGCATACCAGTTCCTCATGTCCACTGAGATCTGCTTTCCTACTATATATGCTATTCAGATATCTGGGCAATGCCGGGTCTATTTTGAAAAAAAAAATAGGTTTGCATCTTTTTAGCTGGTAGAAAGAGTGTTGTGTGTCCTGATTGTTTTTGAAGTTTAGATGGTTGTTCCAGCCAAAGCATGATTGGAGGTGTAGGCATTTCAGGTAAAACAAAAAAATATGGTTTATCACGAAGCTCTAATTTAAAATACAGTTCTTATTAACACAATTTTCCATTGATTCTAACAAGACAATTAACTAACTCAACCAAACTAAAAAAAACCAACCAACCTAAAGATGAATAAGTTGCAGAGAAATGTATTATTTATCAAATAAATGTTATAAACATTATTCATGGACCCGAGCAATGCCGGGCATATCAGCTAGTTGTACTATAAAATCAAGGTCCTCAGTTTTCTCTTACATCAGATTGACCAGAGAACATGTCAAGAGTGTTACTTAAACCAGAGGTACCTGAACGTCTCTGAATAGGTACAGTCGAGAATATGTAAAACATTCTCACATTTACATGCTAAATAAATAAACCAGAGGAAAGGGTGACCTAAGGACTGGTTTTCAGTTCCATCAAAACAAATATATCTACTGAATAGGTGGAACACATGACACTCCCCTGGATGCTGGGACTAAGTAGATGGGTCTTGAAGAACGTTATGGGGGTGGAGAAAGGCATGTATGATCCCACAAATCAAGGGGCAACCACACCATCATAATAGCTAGGTCTAGCCATGATCAAAGCCCTTCAGATGTACGCTATCTTGAAAAGCATGAGCGATGGCTTCTTTGGTCCTAGCACTTTCTTCCTGATTTCGAGTAGATTGTGCAGCAGAAACACAAAAACACAAAAACAAGAGATCAAATCCATCTGTAAAAAAGAAAGACAACAAAAGATCAAAAGGACTGGACAGATTGGAAGTGTTGGTGCATTTCGAAAACCATTTCTTTATCAAGGAAAAGGTTTGACTGTAAAAAAGAAAAACACACAAAAATTAACAGCTCTAAAAAAACCCAAAACCCACCACATTTATTTATTTTGCTTTGTTTTTGTCAGCAACCCCATTTCCCTGATAAAGAAACATTTTTCAAAACACTGCCAATCTCTGCAGCTGTTGCTTTGTTCCTTTCCTATTGTGAGGCAGCCATTAAAGTCCATGATCCTTTTTGTAACTATGTATTTATTGAGAGTTTTCTATAAGGTGTAAATATAAATTAACGGACATTTAAAAAACAACAACAAAGGAAGTTCCTTGTTATATAGTATAAACACGTTTCTGAATATAAGTGGGGGCAAAGTGTCATTCTAACATTAAAAATACTGAAAATGTATTTTGTCTGTATATGAGGTGGGTACAGACAAATGAAAACACCTCATATATATATATATATTAAAAAGAAATCAAGCTGAAACTTCATACAACAAACCCAACAAAATTAGAACTAGACAAGTGCTTGCTATTGGGCTCCTACTAAAATGATGAGCCCAGGCACATATACTGCTTTTTATATCCGATTTATCTATATAGCAGAACAAAGGAAAGTGGCAATGAAGTAGAGACATTATTTTATTGGGCGATACTTGTCATCATTGTTTGAGTTTTGAGCCTGTGTCTATATTCAGACCTGGTCAGAAGGTTGCAGTCTCCCAAGAACTACTATTTAAAAGAGTCTGTGAAAAAAAAAAAGGACAAGCATATTCAATTCTGTTCTGTACCTGCATCCATTTCTGAAAGAATCATCTTTCTTGCGCTTCCCCCACCTCTTTTTTTCATCACTAATCTATCATTCGGAATCCTTTTTTCGCCTTTGCAGCAGAGATTCTTTTCTTTAGCTGTGTCATGATGAACGACCAACGATGTTGGATCCATGTTTCCTATTGCATTAGAGTTACGAGTAGAAATGTGTATTGGCCAACTGTTTGAGAAGTGAGTTTTGTGATGACACTGCTTCCTTCCTTCCCATGATCCATCACAAGCGTGTGTGTGTGTGTGCGCGTGTGTGTGTGTGCATGTTTGTGAGTGAGAGAAAGACAGATGTAGGAGAAGGAAGAAGTATTCCTCTACACTCCCTCTCACTCCATAACTCTTTCCAGCCTTTGGAGAAAGAATAGGTCAACAACTTTGAGCCGCCAAATGTGCTCTGATATTGATCAGGAGGCAAAGCTGAGACTGTGGGAAACAGTTTCTTCTGTAGAATCAAGAGCTCGCCTCTGGGCAAGCCACTATGGTTAGCAAAACTGAATATGCAAGTTGCAGCTTTGCTCATTGGATCAAGATGAAGCTGGATCAATGTGAAGTGTTCTGTCAGGTGCTTCCTACTAAGGATAGGCTGCACCTAACAGTGGATGTGATTGCTCTACCTTTAGCCCTTAACAAACTGCCAAATCATACAGTACTTCTTTTAAAGCATAATGACTGAGTTGCATGTTGAATACTATGCTTTCTTGAATACTCTCTTCCCAAGTCCTACATGTGGCAGGGTATGGATGAGACCTTCTTGGCTTTATATTTCCACACATCAACAATTCCCAAAGGGACATGAAGCACTGGAAGTATTTTGCAGGCATCTGTCAAGGGTAGAGATCGGTGACTAAAATTCAGGCTTTTCCTCTCTAGCCACCATACTAAGGAAATAAATTCTCAAGACAACAATAGGAGGTCTAAGATACTGGCCCTTTCCGCACCATAGGGGCGGAGAGGGTGGGAAGCAGGGGAACCCGGAAGTAACCACTTCCGAGTCTGGCACACAGAGGCTGCACCAGAATGCAACAGCCCAGGCTTCTACCAGGCCGTCACAACTCGCACCGGCCATTTTATTTTTTTTACAGATCCGCAGAGGTGCGCATGAGCGCTTCTGTGCAAATGTAGGTATATATTTTTTTTAAAAAAACTTCCGCGCGATCGCACCCCTTCCCTCCCTGCAATCCTGGGGATGACAATTTTGCTGTCCCCCCCCCCCCCCGATGGCCTCGGAGCTGTGCAGTGCGGATCCGTGGCCATCGGTGCAGCCGCGCTTACTTGTGGGTAAGCGCGGCTGCTCCTGGGATGGGCGGCCACATCAGCCACCCATCTCACTGCCCTCCTTTTTTCAAGCTCCCTTTTCCTCCTGCGCCCCCCCCCCCCCTTATGCTTCTTGAAAATCTTATCTAGAGGACTGGACGACAATCTGGAGCAGCATGGGAAGTGGGTTGAGTGGTTGTGGGGGAAAGGGGAAATCAGCAAAAATCGTCTCCTCTTGTGTCTGCGGGAGCCTCCTCCAATCAAAGGCCCCTCTGCATATTGCAGAATCCCTTTTGTTTGTGGAAAGGTAACTCTGGATCCAAGCTATAGTTGGACCTCTTTCAGTCTAAGGGCCAAATTCCATGTTGGAGAAGCTCTTGGGGGCCAGATTCCAATGGTGCTTGGGGCCAAAGAGAAAAGAGGTGGGACAAAAAGTACCAGTGTATTTTAGCTTACAGCTCTTACTGCCAGTAACTAAGCCTTAGGAGAAGCATTTCAACCTTTTAGAATGGGGGAAAAAACTGTACACAAGCCAAGAAATCAACAAATGTTTTGTGGTCAGGGGGTGGAGAGGCACAGCCTTTTGAGGAATCCCAGACAGCTGGATCAGGACTCAGGAGGGCCAGGTTGGGCTGCTGAGCCTAAGGTTATGCACTCTTGTTCCAAGATGTCTGTAGCTATGGTGGTCCTGATCCAGAAGAAAGGCCCAATTCTTTTGGTCTAGATCGTTAGTGCTGAAGGGCATCCTTCTCAATTCCTCTCCATTGAATAAAACTTTGAAAACCTGTGTCTTGAGCCTTCAATGAATCTATTTACAACAACAACAAAACCCAGAAATGTGTTTCCTTCCTGCAAGAAGTTGTTTAAGTGCCACAATACTTAAAATGGAACATGAAATGAATAGATGTCCTAAATATATTGAACATTAAACATGAACTGAATCACTGCTGTCCAATGAATGCACTACAGAGAAGGCTGCTATAATTAGACTGTGCTTTAATTAGAACACTGTACAATAATATACTCCACTTTGAATTAAGCAGCTATATTCTCTCTAGTAATACTGGCATCTGCATTTTACTGATAATTTTTAATGCAGGCTGGAAAATAAAGCTTAATTATCATTCCTTTATAGAATGTCCTTCTGCCCCATTATTCACAAAACCCAAATTTGCCACTTGGTGTTCAGTTAAAATATATTTTCCAGTCTAGCAAGAAATTCTGTGATGGTTAGACCGATTACGTACAATATAAGCAAGTGAATCTGAAGGGAAACAATGCTGGGGTCAAGTTTTATAATAGAATTTTGTTAGATTTTTCTAAAAACGTTGTTGTTTGTTAAGTATTCCAGTGGATTTGATTTTGTTATGGCTTCCCTGTCATCAGATCCTGGGATGCTTATTTTATTTATTTCTTCATTTATTTATTACATTTCTATTCTGCCCAATAGTCGAAGCTCTCTTGGATATGATAATCCTTCATTCATTGCTGTTAGCATTGTGGCTTTTGAACCCTTACTGGAACTCTTCTCCTTTCCTCTCTCTCTCTCTCTCTCTCTCTCTCTCTCTCTCTCTCTGTCACACACACACACACACACACACACACACACACATCCCATTCCTACAGTCATGCCAGCCAGCCGGTCAGTTTTGGGGAACACTTGCCCCTAACCTCCCTCCATGCCTTTCAGCAACCCCTGTTGCCCACATCTTGACAAATGCCCATGCCATATTTCATTCCCAACCCTATTCCTGCAAGAGTTGGACTCCTCACCCACTACTTCCATTCAAATGTTGAAATCCTTTGATGGTTGCCTGTCCCTTGCATTCCCTTCTCTAGGATTAGGTTCACAATCCTTCCTGCTCCTCTCTGGCTGTTGTTGCAGAGCAGCAAATACTATCCCAAGATGGTAGTACAAGTAGAAAGTTCTTTCTGTCTCCTGCTACATCAAAAATACTGTCTACTTGGTGCTTCGTTGGAGCAATAACTGCACAGACTGATATCGTTACAAACGTCCACAACTTGTATTGGTTACAGCTTACAGAATTTGTTGAGCCATCAGGCAGCTTGACTACTAGCCGATAGCTCACCACATAGTGAGATAATGTTGGTGGAGACTGATGGCATCTAGCATCCACCATGGCGTAAACCAATAATGTGGGCGTATCTTGCAACCTGGGTGTGTGGCAGGCATACCAGCCCCTGAACTGGGATGGGGTCCTGCATGACACCCCAAGATTCCTTATGGGATAGTAGAGAGGCCAGCCACTGCTTACCCTTGCTATGGATCTGACCTAAGGCTTCCAGTGTCTGCAATGAACCTTTGGGACAAAAGTATAGAATATTCCTCCCAGTCCAGTCAACGGGTGGTTATAATCTGTCCATAGCAAAGTAACAATCACTAAAATAGGGAGGAAGGGCAGAAAAGTTGGTGATGGTAATGTCCTGAGTCACAGACCAGGCTAGAGGAATAATGTTCTTCCCAGGTCAGTTCCAAAGCAATGGCCCCAAGAGGTTACCCAGCACAGCTGATTGGGTTCTGGGGCAGTGCCTAAACCACAATGCAGCCAGCCGATGAACTGGATTTGTATGCCTTCAATCGTGTGCAGAAGTGGAAGATTATAGTGTCTCTCTCAACAGCTTTCATGCAATAAGTGCAAAGAGGTGCCCCCCTCCCTGTAAGTGGGGACCAGGGCATCTACTGCTACAGCAGAACTATTATCAATAAGGTGTTTCTGTATGTACAACATAAGATTGAAAACCAAAAGGAGGAGAGCATCCACTCAGGGTAAAAAAAAGGAAGAGAAGCAGGTTCTCAGAATGCTAAGATACTTTATTGTTCTTTTTTTTACAACACAAGATTGCATAATTTTGAGGTCAACCTAGGTATCAAGGTGAGTGAATTCTTCCACAGGATGAATGTGGAAGAAGCACAGAGGATTGAAGGATTAGCTGATGCATACAAGGGGTTTATATATTGGAGCAGAATGTAGAAGATCTAATAATTATTAATGGGTAGTACAATTTCAGTCCTGCTGAAATTATGTCATTTAGAGTATATGTAAGTTGTGGTGGTGGTGGTGGTGGGGAAATCCTCATTACCCCCCTCTATTTGAAAGCCTAAACTTTATTCAAAACAGCTAGCCATTCAGAGTTAGTGCTTATTTGTGCATATATGTATATCATTTGTTATCTTTTGAAGATTTGTCATTCGTTGACTTTCAAGTATGTATTGAAAAATAGTGTATGTGTGTAAGGAGATGTCAGGTGATAAGAAAATTCAGACTATGGAGTTTGGTTTGTGAGAATTGTTTTACACATACATGTTGAGTGTGGATGGGGGACGTCATGAAGCTTCTAGGGAGACCAGTGTTGTTTCATGCTCCACCTTTCCTAAACGGTGGTAGGAAGTTCAAGTTAGGCTTTACAGGGTAGTTTTCCTTTGGAGGAGAAAGTACTGGAGACTTAGGCCTCATCTACACCAAGCAGGATATTGTACTATGAAAGTGGTATATAAAGGACAGGAGCCACACCAAGCAGGTTATAGCGGTATGAAAGTGATATATGGTATGTGTCAATGGGCCCCAACAGTTGTCAATGCACTTCAATACCGTTATAAAGCAGTCGTGCGGCGCCTGCCTTTAATATACCACTTCCATACCACTTTCATAGTGCAATATCCTGCTTGGTGTAGATTAGGCCTTATAGTGCTTGTAATAACCCTGCAATTCAAGATCTCTTGTACAGATGTATCCTAGTTGTCAAGGCTGTCTACAATAGAATTCTGCAGACGGTATATATCTGATTCATTATATAGGGGTCATTGAGATCTTAGTGTAGAAAATATATTCAATATTTTATTTGTTTGGATACAGAGGATATTACTGCATGACAGCACTGATTTTCATGCAAAATATGGGCACTGATTTTCCTGAATCCCCTACCTGCTGCAGCCCTGCTATACCACATTTCATGCTTTTTCAAGAATGTCCCTCAGCCCTCAGGAACATTTTTTGGGGGGGCATATGGGGTACAACAGACAGGGGAACTGGCGAAAACTAAGATCCATTTTGCCCAGAACTGCTTTCCAGTTGTGCAATGACATCTTTGAATCCAAGCCGTTGGTTGGTTCTTCTCTTTATTAACATACCTGCTTTCATCAGCGGGGGCAACACTGAAGGTTCATTGTGTGAATGCTGCATGTTCAATAGTGAGAGAATTCAGCTAAAAATTCAACATTAAAAAAGCTTGATGATGATTCACATTGACTCTAAGCCCTCTCCCATGTTTTCTTTCAGCTGTGGGTCCAGATTTTTCCAAAAGCTTCTTGAAAAGATTAACTCTTGTTAAAGTTGGTGGTGACGCAACCATCGAGTGTAAGCCTAAAGCTTCCCCAAGGCCTACCTTTACCTGGAAGAAAGGAAAAGAGATCCTAAGAGAAAATGAGAGGTAAAAATCTCAAAATAACTGTTGCTTGTGTAAATAGTTCTTGATACCTTCCATGAAAATTGGCTTGAAAATAAATGTGAAAACATTGAATGTTCAACCTGAAGGTAGAAGGCAACAATATTGATTCCTGAACTCACTACCTGCTTCTAAACATATTTTGGAGATCAGACTTTCATTTTGAATAGCTTCAAGAAAACAGCTATCAAAATGCCATCTTAGTGAAAACCTTGAAGCTGCCTGTCACTTATTACTCAATTTTTATTTTTATTTACTAATTGTTGAATATCCTGGTAAACATAAATTATTTAGGAGTTAATTGGGCAATGGTAATATTTGGTTTGAGCTCAAGAAGAATGATTGGCTTTGTTGTTTTCAGGTAAACATGTCAGTACACATAACAAGAAGTAAGGATTTATCTATATATAGAGGACCTAGTTTGTCTAACTAAACAAGCCAGTGGCTGAAAGCTCATTTTGGAGGAGTCTCATTTTGTTTTCTAAGTATGCGTAGGCACATAAATGGTGGTATTAATATTTGTGTGACCTCTGACTTATTATCTAGATGAATGTGTCATTAAATTTTGCATGATAGAATTGACGCCCACCCAAAACTATCCTTCAATGATTCTACAAAACTGTTTCTTAAAACCTTATGAATGGATAAATATAGAGCAGAATTACATACCTTCTTCCATAACATTGAAGACAAACACTGTAATATGTTATGATAAATCCATGCTTTATTCTCTCTCATTGGTTCTAAAATCTGGCTCGCACCTTTCTTAAAGCATTAAAACAATAAATGAGTTTTCTGTGTGCTTATGTGAGTGCAACCACGCTTTTTATACACGCACAGGCTTTATTGAAACAGGTTAGTCACAATTGCCCTCAATATTTGCAACACAATGGAGTGTTTGCTCATTCGTAGGTTAATCATCTCTCCATTCCATTTTTATTCTGAGAGGAACTGATAATTGAACAGGGTGAGTTCTTCTGTCCCTAAAAGAGCCTTGGATAACTTAGACTGGGCGTGGGCGACTTGTAGTCTTCCAGATGTTTGGTCTACAACTCTCATCAGCCCTAGCCAGCTTAGCCAATGGCTATAAATGATGAGTAGCAGGCCAAAACATCTGGAGGGCCTCGAGTTGCCCATCCCTAACTTAGGCAAACTTGAGGTTGATCATAGCAGCTGGCATTGGTGGAAGGTGGTTTACCTTTGTCAAATACCAGAGAAAATAGAAAGAGTTCCAAATAAATAGATTTAAAATAAGAATTGATAGTAGATGAAACTTTTTCCTTTAAAGAATCAAAAAGTTCCCTTCCTCTCAGATTCTGCCATTGCCAGTTTTTTTGGCAGGTGTGTCACTGCTAAACTCTAATTTGTAACAACAAGTGACTGTTCTCAGTAACATTTGAAAATTCCTTAGCATTTAATACCCATTTAAAAGTCTTGAAAAAGCACCTGAACAGATGCTTTCCTGAACTGAATTCTGCATTCAGACTTGTCAAGGCCCAGACTGGTCAAGGTCCGTTGTAGAGAGTAATCCTTCCAAAAACATTATCATCCTTTGCATGTTTACATGGTTAGAACTAAGTCCTGGAGGTGTTCCGAATGTGGCTGCTTCACGAAAAACCTGTCAGTAACTTCTTTCGGATGCATGCGATTGAGAATCGTATTTGGACTGAGTGTCTAAAGAAAGCAATAACATGAATCTTATTCTGCTGCTGGGAATTTTCCTCTGGAGGCTGCCACAGATGGTGAAGCAGAACCAAGTGTGATGTTAGATGCTCTCCCAGGAGGCAGAGCCTATCTGAGAGAGAGAGAGAGAGAGAGAGAGAGAGAGAGAGAGCGAGAGAGAGAGCGCTTTGTTGCTTTAGGTTTCTTATTCCTCTCATGAAGCAGAATTACTGTACATTGCACCCTTAATGAATAACCTGCCCTGAAGGTGTCTCTAACTGGTGCTTGAAAGCTATACAATTGCATTATTAGGAATTTTGCCCTGGGGTACAATTACATTATTGCAGTCATTAAAGGTACTTCATCTCCATAATAATGGAAATCCTCTCTTGGAGGCATAACTGCATCAAACTAAAGCTGAGAAGCCTCACTCCAGAAGGTAGTGCCATGAAATAGATTTAGATACATTATATGCTATAAATACAGCTCTGGAAATAAAGAGAGTTGGCTCATATCTATTGATTTGGATCTCAATCAATTTCTGGGGTTTCAGGGGTATCCGTGTTCAGTGTTTACTTTTAAGAGCATATCAGGACATGTAATAAAATATCTCAAGCCAAGAACCAAAGCAGACAGGATGTTTCTCAAGTAGTTTGGAATAGCTCCTTTTTCTTTCACAAGTAGCTTTTACTGAGAAGCCAAGCTGGATCAGTACCAGAGGGAGTGACTCGGTTAGGTGGGAGAAGCCGGATCAGTATGTTTTCCCCCACCACGACCAGAGTTCTAATGGAAATACCCCCACTTCTCCCTATACTCCCCACCTCTCTGATTTGGCCTTTACTGAATCCTCTTTCTTGGCCCTCAGCCACGTTCTCCGATCCTATTTTCTAGAACTCTTTTGACAAGTATTTCTTGACTTGTGTTCTGATGGGCTGCTTCAGTATTCCTTTTTCTATTACAGGGATTAAGTCCCTTATAATTCAGCCTTCCCCATTTTTAATACACAATCCCCAAATGGGGCAATTGCGGGCTGCACCATATTGTGTGAACCTGGCCATGATGGTTATTTGAGGGTTAAACAACCTTCACATAACCCTTGATTAGCAGTAGTTACAAAACACAGTGGCCCAATCTCTACTGAAGGCTTTGGGGCAACAGGGGATCTTGGCAGGCTTCCAGATTGGCAGGTCATGGACTTCATCTCTCCTTCAAATTCCCTGCCTTTGCTCAGTTCTGTCCCTTTTCTATTGCCACTGCTGTCTTTCCTTCAAATAAACTAACCTACCTAATGTAGCACCGGAGATAGGAACCTCCCTTATTATACCAGGTCAGCTACCTGGTATAGTGCTACCTCTAGTGCTATTGACTTTGCACCAGCAAACACCAATGCTTATACAACATCAATAGCAGTAGTGCTTGCTAGTGTGATAGGTATCCCGGAAAACCTGCTATTGGCATTGCACAAGTGCCAGTTTCCCCTAGTGCAACTTCAATGGCAGTAGGACACCATTGGATTCTTCCCATTCTGTCTATCTCAGTATGGCCTACTCTGGCTGGCAGCAGCTCTCCAGGGTCTCAGAGATGTGACTTGCTATCTGATATTTTTAACCGGAGATGCCACAGATTGAACCTGGGACCTTCTGCATGCAAAACATGTGTTCTGTCACTGAGCTATTGTTTCTCCCCAATAAATTGCTCCTAAAGCAGACTTAGCTTGTACAAGTGCAGGCAAGTGCAAAAAAAGTCTTCATTTTCCAAGTATCCAGCTGTGCATTATGTGGAGGAAATGACAAGACCCCATGCTAAGTCTTTTCTCAACATTGCCATTCATCTTTTCTCCCTTCATATCACCTCGTTTCTATTGAGCCTAGAATTTGCTGTCAATTATCTCCTCTGCCATCAGAATCATTGCTTCACCTTGTCCAAGCCAATTCATTTTCATAAAATGATAACTGTTTAAAATACACCCAAAGTATCTCATTTCCTAATGTCTCAGTCAGAATCACTTGCCAGGTATGTTCTGTTGTAGCAAAAAGGGTTAAAAAAAAGACTTTCATACATTTCTCGTATTATTGCTCAACTTCATCTCTTGCACTGTTAGTACTGTCTCTTTGGTACATTGTGCAATATATCGGTATCGATATCGATATTGTTTGCTTTGTTTGACTTTAAAAGAAGAAGAAGCTTGTACCAAAGACTTCAAACTTATACTATTGAACACCATTCACTAGAACTTGTAAAAATTGCAGTATCTATTAATATAGTTACAAATTTCCTATATAAGGAGCTTGTTATTACGCTCTGTGTTGCATGATGATTTGGCCTAGATATGCTAGATGTTCTTACTGACTTCATAGGAGTGTTTCCCATTATACTATAGACCATAGTGCTGACAAACGTCATTATATACTGGCACTCTTTCTCACTTAAGCCCAGGCTATTTTTAGAATAGACAAGTTATAAAGGAAATCTAATAGGATGGCAACCTTTTAGGGCTTATACCTCCTTTTACTCTTCCTAGTTATTTCAGAACAAGCTGA
Organism: Anniella stebbinsi; assembly: GCA_029215795.1. Lineage (NCBI taxonomy): Eukaryota > Metazoa > Chordata > Lepidosauria > Squamata > Anniellidae > Anniella > Anniella stebbinsi. Next base: position 137,511,846 of record JARDYH010000005.1, on the reverse strand, counting down.
TTTTATTTCTTTACCTGTGAAAGCAGAAAGGCCTAAAAAAGAAAGAGATCATATAATAAGGCAACCATATGGAAAGGAGGACAGGGCTCCTGTATCTTTAACAATTGTATAGAAAAGGGAATTTCTGCAGGTGTCATTTGTATGTATGCAGCACCTGGTGAAATTCCCTCTTCATCACAACAGTTAAAGCTGCAGGAGCCCTGCCCTCTTTAATATCTGGTCACTCTAGTGTAGCTAGAGTATAGCTAGAGTGACCAGATGCAAAAGAGGGCAGGGCTCCTGCAGCTTTAACTGTTGTGATGAAGAGGGAATTTCACCAGGTGCTGCATGCATACAAATGACACCTTCTGAAATTCCCTTTTCTACACAACTGTTAAAGATACGGAGCCCTGTCCTCCTTTCCATATGGTCACCCTATCATATAAATATTAATAATTGATTTCTTGCACCAAATACTTTGTACCATAGAACAGATCAGAGGTGGGGAACTTCAGAACAGGGGGCAAAATCCAGCTTTCCAGGAGTCCCAATCAGGCCTTCTGGAGTTCCCTGATGGTCACTCCCCCTTTCCCCCCAACAACCAATTGCTTGATGGTTCCTGACTTTGGTGTAATGTTTCTCCATTCTAAAAGGTTAAAATGTCTCTCCCAAGGTTTAATTACTGGCAGTAAGGGCTTTAAGCTACAATATCCTGGCATGTTGACCCCACCTTTCTGCCTTTGATGCCACACACTGTCTTTTCCGCCACCTACCAGTGGAATGCAGCCCCCCCCCCAAGAGCTTCTTCAAAATGGAAATTAAAGACAACGTGTAAATTTGAGCTGAAAGAGGTTCCCCATCCCTGGAATAGATCTTGTTCTGAATTGGTTACTTCCAGATCTAGTTCACATGGCAATGATCTCACAATAAGCTATTTTATTGCACATTTCACTCCTCTCCCCTCCAATTACCTGTGCTTTTCACACATAATAAAAATGCTTCACTAACGGCTCATGCATGATGGAGGTTGAGGTAATCAGAGTGATCATGTGACACACACACACACACACACACACATATTATGTAGAAACATGGTCATTTAAACTCTCACATAAGGGTTGTTCAATCTATGTCTACCACACATATACCTATTGCATCGAGGGGGATGGGTCATATTTTATTTGTTTAACCTGACAAGTAACTAAAGAATATAGTTCATATTTTGTATGTTGGGAACTAAAATATCAGGCTGCAAAGCCACATTTTGTGTTGGGGAGAGTGCTATTTTAGACCACTATAGGTGCAGATTTTGAACGTGTTGATGCAAAACATTGACTATAGCAAAATAATGGACTAGGAAACATTAAGCATACTGTTGCCTGATTTTGTATGACTTCCTGCATGTCCTTTGAGTTAGAGCATGGCACCATTCACAAGTAACAGTTACTGTGAGGGAGCCAGCATGCTAGTGCACATCTCAACAGCTCCCATTTGTCTCCTCCTGCCAGTGGAGCAGATAAACAAACTAGGGACCCTCCGTGCCTTGGTTACATAGTGTGACATTTGAATCCAGAAATCGGGCTTATCTTACGCCTGCACAGAAATACAAGAGGATGAGCCTGGGAGCCCCATCGAGAGCATCTGGATTAAAATAAATAGGATGCAGACAAGCTGGAATGTGTTCAGAGGAGGGCAACAAGGATGAACAGGGGTCTTTAAACAAAGCCCTATGAGGAGATACTGAAAGAACTGGGCATGTTTAGCCTGGAGAAGAGAAGATTGAGGGGAGACATGATAGCACTCTTCAAATACTTGAAGGGTTGTCACACGGAGGAGGGCCAGGCTCTTTTCACAATCAACCCAGAGTGCAGGACACAGAATAATGGGCTCAAGTTACAGGAAGCCAGATTCTGGCTGGACATCAGGAAAAATTTCCTAACTGTTAGAGCAATACGACAATGGAACCAATTATCTAGGAGGTGGTGGGCTCTCCCACACTAGAGGCATTCAAGAGGCAGCTGGACAGCCATCTGTCAGGGATGCTTTAAGGTGGATTCCTGCACTGAGCAGGGGGTTGGACTTGATGGCCTACTATTCTATGATTCTATGATTCTCTCCCCCAACAAGCCAAAGTTGTAACCTAAGACCAGTTCCTAGGTTATGACTCTGGCTTGTCAGGGCAGGGACAAGCCAGAGTTCCCAGTTTGGCTATATCAAGCCAGGGGCAGAGCATCCCTGGCTGTTCAGCCCCTCCCACTGATAGGACGAGCCAAGTGGAAGCAATCAATCTATGCACACTATGCTGACTTGGTCACGGTAACCCACTGTGTGTGTGTGTGTGTGTTGTTGTTGTTTTTAAAAAACTGCTTTGTTGTTATATGTATACCTGGATTATATCTTGGCTTCAGTTTAATTGTTTTCTGAAAGAAGAAATCAATCAGAAAAGCACATTAGGATGCTCTGTGTTAGTTCTAATCGGTGCTAGTACTGGAATGTGCTGAAAGGTGTCTCACAAGTCAACTTTTTGAAGAATCATACGATTCCAGGGAATAACACTGAAGACTATGGCCTGAGTAGGATCATTGTCTTGTATTAATTCTCTGTTTAAAAATATTGGAGTTGGTTGTGCCATTTCTTTCTGGCAGAGCTATCACCAAATCATCAATAACATCATTTTCATTGTTACATCCTGCCTTGGCTACCTGAAGTTTGAACTGACACTGCATCATTTATCTTTGTTCCTGAAGACAAACATATTGAATGAGGTTTGTTTGAACATCTGAAATGATTTGAGTGCCAATTATTTGAGATCAGAACAGAGTAAAGTGGAACTAAGGCTTAGTAAGGCTGTTACTAAAGCATAGGAACTTGGGAGTAAGCATAGTAACTTGGGAGTAAGTCCAGCAGAACTGGTCTTCTGAGTAAATATGCATAGGATTGTGCTGTAATTTCAGTTAAGTCCAGTCAGAATAGATAGAATAACTAAAAATATGAAAGTGATATATCCTGAGACATGGGATATGAACTGGAAGAAGTTAATCTCTCTCAGTTGTGACCACCCAAGTATTTGGTTCAGTGCCAGCACAGTTTCAAGGACTGGGGCTGTGAGATTTTGCTGGAGGTTATAGAGATTTCATCTCTCTCTCCAGGCATCTTGACCAGCTGAGTGCCTGTTTGGGGTGTTTGTAATTGGTGCTGGACAATCAGAACAAATGAGGGATCCTACTAGTGTCTCCTTGCTAGTAGTCTCCTTGCCTGACATGACTGAGGTCATCTCAGGTTTGGTGTTGATGACTCCCAAGATGGTGGTCCATGCTGAGGCTGCCTCGACTGGAGAAGCTCGGGACTTAGTGGCCAGCATGACGACTGTAGTACTTGCCCCAATGTGCTATTGGCCCAATGCATTATGGATCTGGTTTTCTCAACTGGAGAAGAGGGTAATGGTCCAATAGTGAGATTTTTTTTTATCTTACTCCCTTGTTATGTTTGGATCATTTCCTGTTGAGGTTTAGGCTGATAGTAGTTATTCCCCTCTTCAATGATCCCTTAAGATGGTATGCCTCTGGAGGCTTATGGAATCTGAGTAATTTTAGTAGGCCATTGCAGAGTTTCCAGTTGACATGGTTGGTGCACCTGTCGATGTCCTGGTTTCATTGTGGAATGCAGAGATGACTCGGATGGTTGACAGTATCACTCCCAAGTGCCTTCCCCTTTCTGCAAAGCTCAGCAAACTCCTTGGAGAGCTGAAGGCAATGAAGCAGGAAAGGAGATAGCTAGAATGCAAGTTGCAGAAAACTCACAGTGAGTCTGACCAAACACTAGAAAGAGTTCATTACTGAACTGTCTTTGTGGCAGTGATGGCAGTGAAGAAGCAATTATTTTCTGACATGTTACATTCTTGCAGTGCTGTCTGGTGGAGCTTTTTTGGTGGTGGTTTGGTACCTGTTGCAATCTGGCTCAGACATATTGTGACATATTTGCAGTCACTATGAGGATTGTTTAGCTTGGAAAAAAGATGAGTAAGGGGAGACATGACAGATGTGGACAAAATTATAAATGGTGCAGAGTTTGTGGATAGGGAGACATTTGTCTCTCATTATACTAGTACCTGGAGTCTAGAGCACTATACTAGAGTGACCAGATACAAAAGAAGGCAGGGCCCCTGCAAATTTTACTGTTGTGATGAAGACGGAATTTCACCAGTAACTAATTGCCAACAAATAACTCTAGCTGAAATCCCCTTTTCTCTACAACTGTTAAAGTTACATGAGCCCTGACCTGGGTATCCGGTCACCCTATCTGGGCCCCACCTCTCTGAGCCTCAACAGTTTGCTTTCTGAACAATGAGTACTGGAGCAGAAAAATTTGGGTTGAGAAGTGTGGTTTTGTGTTTTGGAGCTCAGACCTCACCTCTGCTTTTTACTTGAGTTTTGGTCATTTTTCTTTTAGTCTTACCAATTCCGGGAAATAGGTGTTTTGTGACCAGTCACACTCACCATGGTGGCCATTTTGGTAAAGGACCCACAACACTGTATCAATGTTCCAAATGTTCCCACTGATTCAAAAGGCTCAGGGATCCCTGTCATAGGGTCATGAGTGAGCACCACTTCCCCTGCAGCAGCCCCTCTGTTCTGTTTTGATGCTCCCCGCCCCACAACAACAGGCTGACATCCAGTATTGGAGTAAATGAACCTAGGGAGGAAGGGGCTCGAACTCCAATCCTGGAAAGTCGGACTCCAATCCTGGAAAGATCCAGGATTAAAGACACCGGTCTCTTGCCATCACACATTGTTTGAGGCTGTGGCTGATGGCCAGGTGAAAGGTGATGCAGGAAATCTGTAAGTGAGATCTCCTGGCAGTCAATTTGGATCAGATTCACAGCACTGAGGAGGTGAAGTTTCAAACCCTGCTCTCTGTGCTGAAGCTTGTAAAGGTGCAGGTGTCATACCTGAGTTAATGGCCAAGTATGAAATGTGAAGTTGGAGCTTCCTAACCCACAGCTTACACTGTACTGCACCAGCTCTCTGAAAGAAGAAGAAAAAGATTAATGTTGCCAAAGTGCAAGATAGACTCTGAATAGAGTGCAGGTGGAACCAACTTCTGACCTTGCAGAGCTATTGTATGGGATGGAGCACTCTCTTAGCTGTGTGCAATATGAATATTACTGCATTAATCTTAACCGATAGCAGGGAAATTTATAGTTTTACCTATAGTTTTGCTGTCTGACATCTCACAAATAAGAAGAGGTTGGACGAAATGGCATTGGGTATGGGATGCGTACTCAACTAAATAAACACCTTAGTCCAATCTCAGAATGGGGCTGAAACCGTAACATGTAAAATCCTTCTTTCTTTTTAAGACTTATGCTCACGTATAATAGATTACGTATAACAGAAATGCTTTGCACATGAACACGACTTCCATATCATCTAAAGGAAGTGATTACATAAATCATAGCCATTTTGTAGGGACATAGTTGTGAATTATTTTCTGAGTTCTTTTCATCATTAGAACAAGAAGATAATCATTTTGCATTCAGGGCTTAGCTTTGAGAAATTCATGTAATGAGTTTTAAATGCAAGGCAATAATTATATGCCTTAAGGAAAAGTATGTGCAGAGGGGGAGAATGGGAGCGAGAAATTTCTTAGAAAAGAAAGACCTTTTCTAATTCTGCTGTTATGATGTTTTTGACGAACATTACATATACTTTTTTTCCCCAGCAGTTTAAAATGTTTCTTCAGATATTTGAGATCTGTGTAAATATCAATTACAAATGAAGTGGGTAATCTGCCTTTTCACAATGGGCAGTGTTAGTTGAAACCAAGAAGGAAAAAAGTCTTATGTTCTCAAAGATTGTGCCTTTGGGGTTCTATTCAGATGGCATCAGCTAGAACAAATAAGCTAAGAATGCACTTACTGCTAATCTCACAAAATGGGCATAAAAATGGTATATGTCAGCACTTGATTCACGTAGAAAAATCTGTGAGCATTATATTTTTCTCGGTTTAAAAAAATATTATTTCAAATTGAGCTCACACATTTTAGTTGCGATGATTGTATGTTCTTTAAATTACCTACTAGAAGAACTTGTCTTTCCAGTGGCATAGTTGTTGAAACAGCAATACAAAAGTGGAGTTTTATAACTTAAGCACTGTCTCATCTGTGTGACCTTTCTTGTAACCTTGAGGAATGCAGTTTAGCCTCCTGGTGCCTCCAGTTACAATTATTCCTGTGTAGAAACAGGCTTAATTATATCTAAATCATCTCAATGAACTTTAGACAGACTATGAGAATTAAGTAAAGCGTTCTGAGATCATCATATGAAATGAATTTTCTTTTTGAAAAAAATGAGCTTTTGGGGTGAGAACAAATGTATATTGGATATATAAGTATCTTGGGAGAAGAAGTAATAATGCTTAACTCAAAGATGGGCTACTGAAATGTTCTCTCTGCAGGTTTTGCCCTTGCTGGCTGTCATAAAAGCATCAGCTAGTCTCGCCTTCCAGTGGAGGTATCATGCTGGAAGACTTAACAGCAGCACTTCATTTTTGCCCCTTTAACCTTTAAAATCCTAAATGGCTTGCCTAAAAATCCTCTCACTTTGCAGTCACTAAGACTGACCAAAAATGTTAATCATTGTGGTGCCAAGTAAATGTGTCTTGGACAAGTTTTTGTTCAAATTGTAGCTTTATATGAAGGTCATAGAAATATCCTTTTAAGCTTCAAAACCTACAGTTAGGCAGTACCTCTACTAGGACCACCAAAATGCCACAAAAGTGTGTGAGCTTTCAAGTGTGCATACTTCTGATTGGTCTTAATAAAGGTATTTGCCCAATTGTGGATTTTGCAGTTTTTTTCCTCATGGGCCAACACATCTATCTTTGTTTTTTAATGCATTTTTTAAACTTAGCTCCCCATGTACATAAGTGGTCCTAATCTACCCAGTGGTGAAATTTATAGCCAGAAGAACTGCTGAGGTTTATGACAATGATCATGTATGTGGTGTGTATGTATGTGTGGTGCTATGTATTTGAGGGACCTTGTTTCCAAAGCTCTGCTTTCTGTTCTAGAATATATTTATTTATTTATTACATTTATATAATGTAGTACATTAGTAGTATCATGTCCCAAATAATGATTGCTTTCTGTCTCCATTTCTGGAGAACAGAGAAGATCCAACAGCATAGGTAAAACTTGTGTGGTAACGCCTATGATGTCTACTGTGTTGGTCAAATATAAGATCTTGGCCTACTGGATGCAGTTTGGGCATGACAATTCTAGCTAGTGAAGGGGTGCTAAAAAAAGTAATTAGTGGTCAATTTCCACAAAGTTAGTTTGTTTTATTTTAATATGTACACTTCAGTATTGGAACAAAGGCAACAGAGTTGTTCTGTTCTCACCAACACCACTCACAGCATCCACTTACTTTCCTGTGGGTTCCCAACATCATTTGACCTGTTCTTACCTTCGTTAACAGTAGCGTATAAGAACCATATAGTTGCAATTAGCTCTTCCTTCTAGAAAACCTAGATATATTTTTATATTTTGATTTGACCTCAATAATCTTGAAACTACATGAAAATCATTAATAACTCTTAATACTTCCCTTCAGCACTTTCAAGATGATGTTCCATCAGCTTCACGCTTGCCTTGAAAATGTGAAATTGTACTTCAGGGGAAAAGTTCAAATGTAGATCAAACAGCTTTCTTGTGTACACAGATATTAATAAATGCTGTTATGAGGCATATTCACTTGAACAAGTCAATGCAAAATAAATAGCTGAAAAAAGTTCCTTTTAGTAGAACAAATTCTCCTTTTTCTTTTATGGGTAGTTATTAGCATTTGTAACCTGCCAAAAATCTAGAACATACCTATCTCAGACTTGGCTATAGGGTCCCTGGTGAGAAGACTGGAAATAGGTTGTAGGCAGCAATTTGCTTCTTTGAATGAAGTGCATTTAACATTCTGTATGAGATTAATATTAAGAATTAGCTATGAACTGGTGAGACGAAAAAATCTAATTGCCCATTTTTCAAATGCAATAGGCTAAATGCAGCTCAGTGTGATTGGCAATTATAAAGACCACCTGAAGTTTCATTTTATTTTAACTTTGTTCTTCTCCTGTGGCCATGGTGCATTCCCAAAGCCACCTTCCTCCCAATCACACATGATTCCATTTACCTCTGAGTTTTCTAAGCAATTTACCTCTTACAGAATCGAATCGCTCTTCTGAGTGATTGTGGTTCACAGTTGCTAATTATACAAGGCCAGTTCTTCCCTTTAGATTGTCATTTAAGACCATTCCATGTGATAACGGATTTTCCTGTCATAATTATATTTCTGTATCCTGTATCAAAATGAATCCCCCTCCCCCTGTGAAATGAGGGGAGGGTAAGATCCCCTCCCCTGTGCTCTGTAGAACTTTCATGAAACTGCTCCTCCTTCAACCTCAGCAGAAGAAGGAATTAGTACCATAGCGAATGCGCCTCCTGCCAGCCACATGAATCTCTATGAACTGGATCACATATGACATTTTTTGCAGGTATGGGAATAATAATAATAATAATAATAATAATAATAATAATAATAACAACAATTTATATCTTACCCGCCTAAATACCAAATATGAAGCAAGAAGCTACACTGGTGTATAGGAAGAAGCTGGTACAGTGACCTTCTTCCTGTATAACTGATGATATGGTGACAGTTCTAAAGTGCTGATCACTTACTACTTTGGGGAGGAGGTAGCTGTGCCTGCAATTTGGCTGCACTCCTATACTCACCTATATATGGGAGTCTGGAATCAACTTGGCTAACAGCTGATCACAGCATGCTTGGAGTTGATAGCACTGCTGTGTTGTGTATAGTGCATAAACACTGCAGCTGCACCCTGCCTTCTTGGTGCAAATGGATTTCCATAATGAAGGTAATTCCTGAATCGACACCTGTTTATGTTCAGGACACACTTTTTCTTTCTCTTGGAATTGGTGTGAATATGGTAAATCATCCATACTTAAAAGTTGTATTGTGCACCATTGTTTTGAGTTTCTTTTTCCATTTTTTGAAGACCTTTCTTGCATGCAGATCACATTGAGTGAAGGAAAACAGGAAGCAATGCTAGTTATCAGCTGCAGCAGAATACAGAAAGAATTTAGTTTAAGTTCAGCATTTATTCTTGCTTATTCTTGCTTGTTCTGAAAATAGCTTTGGCAATTCTTATTATCAGTCATCACCATAGATCAAAGTTTTTCAAATTACTTGTATAATTTAGAAATATTAAATTAAACTGGTTTCATGATAGACATATGCACTTACCTGGAGACCCAGTTCTTTTTGGAGGAGGAGGAGAAGGACTAATGAGCAGTTAAAAGGAATGGATCTAGGAATGGCATGTCCCCTATGTCCTTAGATACTTGCATTTAATAAGATGTTTCATGTGACTAGAAGTATATGAAGTGCCATAATTCAGTGGAAGGGAGGGTTCATTGCCATCAGGATGCTACTGGGGATCATGTGCCAGTGGACATTTTGATGCAGTTGGTATCAATCATGTGAGTTGGGCACCATGCACATGAATCAATCCAATGTCGGAAACCTCTTAGCCAATGTGCACAGATAATATTGGAAGTGAACAAAAGCCTTAGATTCATTACTCCCTAAAACACTGGTAATTTCTTTATAGAAATTAGAACTGAATTTATCATTTTCTTCTTCCCTTTAAATATTTGTCATTTTGAAACATTTACATTCATTCAGAAGATTAATCTCATGAGCAAAAAGTTCCATCAGCTCCTGCAGATGAATTAGTCATTAGAGGATATTACCTGGTTGATTTCACAGCTGTCTCTAGATTGTTTGCCAATCACTGAATAAGCTTCTGCCGTAGAGAAAAATAACTGTCCATTATCTGGCAAGGAGATTATAAGAAATCATCCATTAAACATTGGCAGTTCTCCATATTGTGCTTATGTGTCTTTTTATTATTAATAATAAAGAATATGATATTTGCAAATACAGTTAACCTGTTTCTATAGAAATCAGATCATCTCTTGCTAGCTAGAACTCTGGATGAATACACCCTGTTTTAACTAGCCATATCAACAATGGCTTCAAAAACTTTGCAATGAAAGTTTGCCTAAAATTTCTGAAACTATTCACAGATGGCATTTCTTTAAATCCTTGCTTAAAGACATTTTGCCACCCCTAAAAGAAAACATCAGACGTTTAGAAGTTTTCCTGGGGAATGAAAATTAAAAAACAATTTGCTTGGTTAAGCATGAAATATTTCTGACTTACATGCATAATCAACAATCAAAACCTGCATGATATGCTTGCATCTAGTAAATTGAAGTACTCATAATATTAAGCATGTAGCAGCATAGCTTAATTTATTGCTGATACATATTCACCTCAGCATGGTTTAGTCTTTACCAAAATAGACCAGGGTAGTATCTCAGTGTGATAGCGCACATGCTTTGCATGCAGAAGATCCCAGGTTCAACCCCCAGGATCTCTAGGAAGGACTAGCAAAGAATCTTGCATGAAATCCAGTAGTGTAGACAATACTGGGCTAGATAGACCAATGGTCTGATAAAGTATAAGGCAATTTGCTATGTTTGTAATATTTCCTTCTGGCAATGTAGGCAAAGGCATATTGGATTTGTCATAAAAGGCTATTTATAAGGATATTAAATGTGGAATGACCAGAGCTGGCATTAATAAACTGGGTCTGTTATTGAAACCCTGAAGTCAACATACTTCTAGGAAAAAACTGCTTGCTTGTGGAAAACCTCTTAGGAGCTTGCTTCAGATAAATTATTTACACACACACACACACAAACATGAATTTGTAAATTAGTTAATATACTCTTGAAACTTGAGTTCAGGTACTGGTTATGTATACTGAGATTTCCAAGTTTAAAAGTTTGCTAGGATTCTTTATCAGAAGTCAAAGGGGGAGAAGACCTCCAAGGTGCATCGAAAGCCATGTTTGTGGTCCAGTGTCGACTCGCCTTCAGGGACAATTAGTTTGATCCATCCAAGGAATAAGAAAAGTAGCCCTGTACGAGATAGTATACAAGAAAGCCTATGCCCAATATCAAGTCAATAATAATAATAATAATCCCACAAGGGGCAATCCCGCAAAGGATTGCATGGGCATGGCATGCCCACAGACCTTAGCCAACCAGCAGAAGTCAGGGCTAACCATCCTGTTAATGTAAAAAAATGGTTCTAGAAAGAAGGAAAAAACCCATTCTCACATACTCACTCAGAATCATAGACTGGTCACACACTGAACTCAAAGAAATAAACAGACTCAACCACACCGAACTCACGAAAAACCATATGCTTCATTCCAACTCATGCATTGAAAGAATAACAATCAGCAAGAAAGAAGGAGGAAGAGCTCTGCTGGACATTAACAGAATCCCTGCTAAACAGATAAAATCACTCAGAGAATTATTCCACACTAAAACACCCCCATTCATAAAGCCATAGTAAAAGCAGACAAAAATTACACCCCACTCAACCTAGCACTACAAAACGAAGACCAAACACGACTACTCACACTAGCAGAGAGACAAGAAATATAGGCACAAAAAGAACTCCATGAGAAGCAGTACAACATAATACAGAACCCACAAAGAAAGAAAGAACAATCGTACAAATGGCTCAGGAAGGGTGAGCTATTTCCAGAAACAGAAGGATTCCTAATAGCCATACAGGATCAAGTTATAGCAACCAAGAACTACCAAAATACATAATAAAAGACAACAGTGTAATAACAGACTTATGTAGGAAATGTCATCAATTCCAAGAAACAATAGACCATGTAACAGGAGGATGTAAAATTCTGACAGGAATGGACTATACGGACAAACACAATAAAGCTGCAAAAATAATTCACCAACAACTGGCAATCGAATTCAACCTCATCAAACAACCTACACCATACTATACATACTCACCAGAAACAATCTTTAAAAATGCACATCATAAAATATACTGGGACAGAACAATTCATATGGACAAGACAATACCTTGCAACCAACCAGACATAACGTTCATAGACAAAAAAGAAAAACACACATACCTCATTGACAAAATAACTAATAACTTAATGACAAAAGTTATTAGTTGACTCAATAACTAATGACAAAAATGTTGTAGAAAAAGAAGAAGAAAAGTGAGAAAAATATACACCAACTATGGCAATAGGAAAAGGTCACAATTATCCCATTAGTCACATCAGTCACTAGCACCACATCAAAAAACTATACAGAAAACCTTCAGAAACTGGGCCTACCAAAATACATCCACACCAGGTGTTGTGTCTAATTCCTCTCCCCTTGCTCAGGGCGAAGGACTGTTAGACGTTAATTCAGAATCAGATTCTGAAATCGAACAGACATTCCAGTCCATACCAGAAGGGGAAGATATGGTTCCCATAGCTTAGGGTGACCAGACGGCCCGGGTTTCCCGGTCCTAATCGGGAAACCTGGGGCGATCCGGGCCAACTGGGGGGCGGCGGGGGCAAACTGGGGCAGCGGGGGGGTCACGCGGTGGTGGCGGGAGGCGGGCGGGCGGTGTGAGGCAGGCGGCGCGAGGCACTTACCTGCTGGGGCGTCCGCTTCCCTCCGGTGCTCTGAATCTACTGAGAAACAGGCTTCGCGGCCTGTCCCTCAGTAGCGCGCCGGGTGATGACGTTATCACCCGGCGCGCTACTGAGAGACAGGCCAGGAAGCCTGTTTCTCAGTAGATTCCGAGCACCGGAGGGAAGCGGACGCCCCAGCAGGTAAGGAGCGCGAGGCGGGCGGGCGGGGCAGGCGGGCGGGGCGAGGCGGGCTGGCGGCGTGGCGTGGTGAGGGCGGGGGGCGGACGGGCCGGGGGTTGTTTTGGGTGGGGGGGTGGCGGGGGGGACCGGGATTTTGGTTCTCAAAATCTGGTCACCCTACCATAGCTTCGCCTTCAGTGGTTATCTCTCCTGATGTAAATAACCCTCCGGCTGATAAGCAGCCCTCCACTTCAGAGGGCGAGGGAGAGAGTGACCTTAGAGATGCCATTTTCCATAGGAGAAACGCACAGATCAAAGAGGTCAGAAGGCGGCGCTCGGAAAGATTAGTGGCTCAGAAAAAGCTTGATGTGGATTCTTCTCAGAAGTGACTCTCTCTTTCTCTTGAATGGATCAACTGTGTTGTTTGCTTAGCTAAATTACGACTTGGGGCAAAACGCTTTCTACTTTTAACTCCCTTTGACTGGAAGGAAGGGGTCATTTGCTAAATAAAAGATTGATTGCTTTCCTAAAAGGCCTCCTTATTGACTTCAATGAATGCAAGGAGTTAGAGAGTCACGACACCGACATCCAGAAAGCAGTCATAATTAAAACATGCTCAATTGTCAGGAAATTCCTGAATCTGTAAAAGACAGCATGACTTGGCAAAGCCTGTCATGTTTGTCTAGAAAAACCATCACGAGTAAGAAAGACATTATTATTATTATTATTATTATTATTATTATTATTATTATTATTATTATTATTCAAGCTAAGGTACAGGAACAACAGGTGGCTGCTATTGCCAATTGCATGAGGCAATTGCATGAGCAATGCTAAGAGATGCAGGTGTCACAGTATAGGAACTGTCAGAAGATGTAGTATAAAAAGGTGTATATCTCTCAGCAAGTCTTTTAGCTTGTCTCAAACACAGTTTCTTCCCATTTTCACAATTTCCATGACAGGCTTACAATTTGTAAAATGTGAAGGAAAGCACAGCCCCTTGAAAAACTTTCAAAGACTAAGTTACACAAGGCCAAAAAAAACTCCTTAGCTTGATAACAAAGGCACTGAGGCTTAACAAGACAGAAAATTTATACTACAGCTGAATAGAGAAAGGGATTACAAAATCACAGCCAGACTTGAGAAGACTGTAAGTAAGTTCAGATCCCACTTGCTCTCCCTTCCAGGTGATTGCTTTTGCTGCAGATTTGGGGATCTTGGTCTTGAAGTACCACACAGCTATGAAATAAAATAGGAGGCATCAATTTTTTTTGCCACCTGACATTGATAAACAATAGCTAGACCCAGCAAATAGCACATGTCAGAGCAAAGCTCCAGCTCACCCTCACTGAACCAGATGTCCTCCAGATTCCTGACCATTGGCTATGCTGTCTGGGGCTGATGACGTTGAAGTCCAACAATATCTGGAGTGCACCAGGTTGGAAAACTTCTCTCACATCTGCCTGTTCCACACTGGATCTCATAAATTCGTCTATGCATTTCCGCCACCCCTGCAATTTTCCATATAGTTTTCTAGCATTTCAAACACTCATCTCCCATTCTACCTCCATCAGAGGTCTGATTAGCAAAACTAAAAAAAGGTCTTGTGGCACCTTTAAGATATTTGTTAAGGGAATAAGCTTTCATGGACTACAGTCCACTTCATCACATGTATGAAGTGTTATGCTGAGTTATAGTATATACACACACATTTGCGTGTCAGGATGAGTTCACAGGGAGATGAAATGCAGAATGTACAGTGACAATAACTTTGTTAACAATGACCACTCACAAAACAGTTGTTGCTAAGAACAGAAATATTCTAGCACTGGATAAGTCAATTAACACAGGTAGTGTGATTTTAAAAAGCCATTATCCCAATTCAAGCCACAGGAGACAGAATTAAATCTCTTGATGAATTGTAACTCAAAAGTCTTTCATTCTGAATTCCCAATTCATCAGGAGTTCCCAATACAATTCTATTTCCCATTCCACAAAAATTTGTACCATAATAAATTTGGTAGTCTTTCGGGTGCCACAAGATTCTTTGTTGTTTCTATTCAGGTTGAGTTGCAGTGTTCACTCTTAACCTCATTTTTTCCTTCCCTCTGGAGTTAACTAATTGCACTGAATTTCCTCCACTAATACCCATAAAAAAGTACAGTTCTTAAGGGGAGGGGTAAATGAAATGATCAGTGAAATCTCTTTCTCTCTGCAGAGCAGAATTAGGAATTTCACTGCAGAAAAGGTATGTCTAAATTAAATGTGATGCATCTCCTTCCAAACTTCTCCAGTTTTCTATAAATTCTATATCTGTCTGCCTGCTTATATATGAGTCATGGATGCTGGCAGTAGATGTTAGAGATATTTGATCCACGTCCATGTAAGATTCGGGTGATAGAAATACTGTGATTTCTAACCACATTTGAAGACTAATTTACTGTTTGGTGTACCACAAGGCCTCTGGGATTGTTTTTAGAAAAGTCAGTGGTCTCTGTGAGCTTATCTCTGTTTCTCACGGGAGTGCTAGCTGCACTCCCTGCCGTGTCCTTGCAGAGAGAAAAGGTTTCCTTGGGAACCTAAATTTGGTGGAAAGGTGGAGGCCTCTCTTACAAGCTGTCACTCACATTGTAGCATCATCAAAAGGAGGTTGAACTGTGCAGCCCTGTTGGCACATGGGTGTAGTTTACAGGTCAGAGGACCTGTCTGTCAAGTGGCTTGGAATAAGTCAGGACTCCAGTCTATAAGAGGGGGGAGCAAGGGTGAAGGACCCTTGCTAGAGATCATCTTTTGATGCTTGGATTCTACCTGTTTGGAGATTTTGGAGGCACTCTGTATATGTTTGGTCATCTGCTGTTTGGACTCTGAATTTCTAAGGATTCTGCCATGGAAAATGCTCTGAGGCTTTTCATAGACTTGGACTTGTGTTTGCTCTGGATTGTGTGGCCTGTGAGAGAGCTTTCCCAGAGCTACGGTACATGCAGGGGAATTTCCTAGGCCTACGAGGTTCTTTCCCTGGGGTCTTGCAAATCATGGTCAGCTCAGCGTTTCCGGAAGGCTGGGTATGGCTGGTGCTTGGCCTTTGTCTCTGCCGGGCTTCATGCAGTGCTGTGCTTGGAGCACTTCCCTTGGGCTCTGGCCATGTTCTTTGAAGAGTCAGCATATGTGGCATCTGGAAATGCTCAGATAGGATAGGGGCTAACTCTACACTTCTCTACCCTGAGTGATTGCCTAAAGGATTGCGTCAAGACTGGAGCCTAAAGCTTTCTGACCGTTATCAGCTTTAAGTGGTGTGGGTGTCAAAAAATGAAACTGTTATGCCTGTAACCGTGTGATTTCATCAATAAAAGAAGTCTCACCGATGTGAGTGTCTTGTCAGCTTGCCAGCTCGTGAGGGAAAGCCTGAGGTAAAGGGCCAGCTTCACAACATTTACAATCTTATAGACGTACAGTATAAGGCTTTGAGGTGGGCAAAAGGATACCCATTATCTGTTATCAATCCAGATGTCAACTGATGTTGCATTTATTAATATATACAGTGCTATCACACTCAGCTAATATTTCAGATTCTGGAAAGCTTACTATATTACGTGGTAAATGGCATTTACAAATTATCTTAACACTAATTTGCACATTTACTGTAGTAGTATTTTTCATGTTGTTATAAGGATGTGTTTGAATGGTGCTTTATGGTATCTGTTATTATTAAAATATATTTACTTTGCCTTTTGATCCAATAAGTCTTCAAGGTGGATTGCAAATTAATTCAATCTAATAAATAAAAATTAAAACAATGTGAGATATTAAATAAGGAGTAAAATAATAGCCCAAACTAGGAATTTCTCAATCAAAATGTCCCAAAGGCTATTAGCCACCTTAATTAACTATCTGAAAACTAAAAGCGAAGGAATGGAACAAACAACCACTGGGTGCAAGTTCTACAACTTCAAGGTCCCTGTTCTAGGTCATAATTCAACTGGCAGAGGAACCCGGAGCAAGATATTTTAGGACGATGTTATGAAAAGCCATTTAAAGCTTTTCTTACACTGGGTCTTACTGTTTAGAACTTTATCAGTGCAATCCTCTGTACGTCTACTTAGAAGTAAGCTCTACTGCCCTTACTCCCAACAAAGTATATATAGGATTGGAGCCTTAAGCTCAAAATCAACATTATGAATCGGACCCAGAAACCAACCGGAAGCCACATTGTGAATCAGTTGTAGTTTCTGAGAACTTTTTAAAGGCAACAAGCCTCACCTAAGAGCATTTATGTTACAATAATCCAGTCTGAAGCCAGATCTACACCAAGCAGGATATAACACTTTGAAAGCGGTTTGAAAATCGTATATGGAATGTGTCGTGGGCCCCAACAGTTGTCAGTGGACTTCAATGCCGTTACAAAGCAGTAGTGTAGATCCTGCCTGAATGTCACCAAAGCATGAGGAATTATGACTAGGTCTTTCCTCTATAAAAAAGGAGACTTGCTGGTCATTGGGTAGATCTGCTTCTTTAAACACATGACTACATATTGAAAAGTATTTCCTTTTCAACATTTTGCTGCTAGCTGCACACTTACTAGTCAGAGTCAGAATTTTCAAAGTGACAAACGAGAATAGATCGAAGCGATATGAAGTTGAAAGCATGGAGTGAAAGCAGCCTTGGTAGATGTATGGACATTTTATAGATGGGTTAACTCCCTGACCTAAGTTCCAGATTACTTCATGTAACCCTTTTTGTAGCTGTTTATGCATGATAAATCCTAAATTCCAGCCATTTTTCCATTTATGTTACTGATGGGACCTGTCTAACCCAACAGGTGCCTTCCAGATGTGCTGAACTACAACTCCCATAATGCCAATGGGCATGCTGACTGGGGGAGGGTGGGAGTTGTAGTCCAGCATATCTGGAGAGTGCCGGGTTGGAGAAGCCTGGATTAGACCAACCTCGACTTGTGCTTTGTAATAATCCATTTTGCAAACAGCAAAACAGAAAATGATGAACAATCCACAAATGCTTTCATGCATACATTTTTCAAAGTCAAAAGGCCTTATTTGGTATAAGTTTTTTTTATATTTTCAAACTGAAACTAGTCACAGTCACATCCCTTTCTGAAAGCCAGATTCAGCTATAGTTCTTTAGAACTGAGCTGCCCATCACTTTTTGAAGACCTAGAATTAAAAAAGCTTTACTTTTATTTATTTTTAAAGTTTCACTTTATCTCCTAAATCCAAATGTGTTTTAAGTCTCTGTGGCTCTGAAATCTCCAGTTCTCAACAGAGATCAACTGCTGCTGTATGTTATAGATAATGTAATACATGGTAGATAAGATGACCTATCTCTATAAGGATTTAGAAATACCTTGTATCACTTTTTTACAGTGTAAAATTATCTCATTCTCTCTCTCTCTCTCTCTCTCTCTCTCTCACACACACACACACACACACACACACATTGCTAATAAAAACTATGACTAAAAAGCTGTTGAAATGTATCTCATGTGTTCTCACCTTTAAGTAGAATCAACAGATTCACATCTTCAGTTTTTATCTAATATTGTCTAAATGAGAAAACCCATTGATCAATAATAGATTAATGGCTGGCATAAGTAAATTTTACAGCATTGGAAAAGCCAGATTGTGTTATAAGTTTACTTCAAAGAAAAAGGGCTTTCTGAGGAGCTGCTTTGCATATTATATGTTATGATAGGTAACAAATACCTCTGCATTGTCATGGACAGACCATTTTCTGGTCAGGGTTAGTATCACGGCTACCACCCACCCATGCAGGGGTAGCGGACCTATTAAGATGGTCCGCCCTCGAAAGCTGATGGATCCTTTTGGATTCCAGAAGGCCTTGGAGGGATCTATGGCTGGTATTGTTGACGATCCTGTAGAAGCCCTGGTCAATAGATGGAATCAAGACCTAACTAGGGCTATTGACACGATCGCCCCCAAACGTCCTCTCTGACCCGCTTCTAATCGGGCACCCTGGTATTCAGAAGATCTCAGGGAGTTGAAGAATCGTTACAATTTTGGAAGGATGAAGAATGATTAAGAGAAGGTCTCAGGGGGTGGGGTGCACGGGGGGATTGTTGAGGGTTATGTTGTTTGTTTATTATATTGTGTATGTTTATTGTGTTGAAATTAATAAAAATTATTTTTTTTTAAAAAAAGAACATCTTCGTTCCTATGGGGTGGCAATACGTGCAGCGAAGAAAGCTTTCTTCTCTGCACGCATTGCGTCTACGAATTCGCGTCCAGCAGAACTGTTCAGGGTGGTGAGGGGTCTAACCCAGGCACCCTCCCCCCTGAACCCGATTTTAGAGCCTTCGGTAGTTCGCTGTGATGCCTTTAACGATCATTTCACAGATAAAATCTCTCGGATAAGAGCCGACTTAGATGCTGTCGTTATAGCAGAGGCTGACAATGGAGTGTCCAGCAACTCCGCGAGTAGAATTACACTGGATCAGTTTCAGTTGGTGAGTACCGAGGACGTGGACAAGCTGCTTGGTCGAGTGAGGAGGACGACTTGCCCTCTCGATCCCTGTCCTTCTTGGCTGGTCACCCAGGGAGGAGATGCAGTTAGATCACAATTACAATATATTATTAATGCATCTCTCAGGGAGGGGAGTTTTCCATCATGTTTAAAAGAAGTGGTAGTACGGCCACTTCTAAAAAAGCCCTCCCTGGATCCCTTGGACTTTAATAACTATAGGCCAGTATCAAATCTTCCATTTTGGGGCAAGGTGATCGAGAGGGCGGTTGCCTTCCAACTGCAAGCAGTTTTGGATGATACAGATTTTCTAGACCCATTTCAAACTGGCTTCAGAGCAGGATATGGAGTTGAGACTGCTATGGTCACCTTAGTGGATGATCTACGCTTAAGTATTGACAGGGGGAGCGTGTCCCTGTTGGTACTCCTGGACTCTCAGCGGCTTTCGATACCATCGACCATGGTATCCTTCTGGAACGCCTGAGGGAATTGGGACTCGGGGGCACTGTACTTCAGTGGTTCCGGTCCTACCTCTTGGGCAGGTTCCAGATGGTGATGCTTGGGGATAGTTGCTCTTCAAAGAAAGAGCAGCTATGTGGTGTACCACAAGGTGCCATCATATCCCCAATGCTGTTTAACATCTACATGAAACCGCTGGGAGAGATCATCCGGAGGCTTGGGGCAGGGTGCTATCAATACACTGATGGCACCCAAATATTTTTCTCTATGCCTTTGACAACAGCGTCAGCTAAGGATAGTGTGTCTCCTCTGAATGAATGCTTGGAGGCGGTAATGGGCTGGATGAGGAAAAACAAACTCAGACTGAATCCAGACAAGACGGAGGTGCTTACTGTAATGGGGCCACAACCTGGGGTTGGAGGTGTGTCAACCAGTTCTGGATGGGGTTACACCCCCCCTGAAAGACTGTGTTCGCAGCTCCAAATGACAGCTCAGATAGATGCGACTGCCAGGAGTGCCTACTATCAGCTTCGGCTGATACGCCAGCTGCGCCCCTTCCTAGAGTTGAAAGACCTAAAATCAGTAGTGCACGCGCTGGTAACTTCAAGGCTCGACTTCTGCAATGCGCTGTACATAGGGCTACCTCTGTGCCTAGTCCGGAAACTTCAACTAGTTCAAAATATGGCAGCCAGGTTAGTCACCGGTACATCTAGGGGTGATCACATTACACCAGTTTTAAAATCTCTTCACTGGCTGCCAATCAGTTTCCGGGCGAAGTACAAAGTGTTGGTTATTACCTTTAAAGCCCTACATGGTTTGGGTCCAGGTTACCTATGGGATCACCTTCTCCCATACAATCCGCCCTGCAAGCTCAGGTCCTCTGGGAAGAATTTACAACAGTCAACAAGAACTAGACTAACAACCGTTACCCAGAGGACCTTCTCTTCTGCCGCTCCCAGATTATGGAATGACCTGCCGGGAGAGATTCGCCAACTCACCAGTCTTCAGGAATTTAAAAGATCTATAAAGACTGATCTCTTCCGGCAGGCCTACCCAGATGAATTTTAAAGTGTTTTATTGGTGTTTTATTGGTATTTTAATGATGTATTGGTTTTATGTGCTTTTAATCAGTTTTGTATTTTATGTTTAATGCTGTTCCCCGCCTCGATCCGTTGGGAGAGGCGGGTAAGAAATAAATATATGATGATGATGATGATGATGATGATGATGATGATGATGATATAGCATGTAGGCTACTGCTTTCTGCTAAATCTGGTGACGTTTGCCTGGATTTAATGGAACCCACAAAGGGCATGTAGGGGTGCTGTTTTTTGAATGAGATTTCATCTTACTCTGGATGAAGAGGCTATATGGGGACTTCATCCTGAGGCAAGTAATAGTTGCACTCAGCTCAATGTTTGGAAAGATTCAAATGGCTGAAAGGAAAAACGCACACCAAAAATCAGGCAACATCCTACATCCTCATATGAATTCTTATATTTGTATTTAGTTGCTCCTAGATTTCTTTCAAAAGGTTTGTCCTGGTGTCAACCATGCCAATGGATTAGCTAACAGGGACATGGATTATAGAGATCTATATTAGAAGGATCCAAGAGCTCTTCTTGTCATGAGGATACAGATTACTAAAAAGTAGATATTTCTTAACTGTTAGATATAAAAAGGCTTCATGGCCACCAGTTTATCTTGGGTTGGCTCCAGATCCTTCGTTCCACCAGCAGAAGGATACTGTTTGCACAATGGGACTTCTTCATCCTCTCCTCCCACTGCTGCCAACTGTGTGCCTCCAAATCTTTTCCAGAGGGATTTGGAGGATATCTGGAAGACATGCAGGGGTGCCGCAGCAGGGATTGGAATTGACCCCCTGAATCCTGTGGGAACTTCACAGAATACTTTCCCACATATATCTTTTCTGAATAAATGAATTTCTTCACCTGTTTGAATTAGTAGCATGGCATCTTTAGCTCATCCCGAAAAAAATATTTTGAAAAGGATATCAAATTTAAACATCTACTACCTGATCTCTATCTTTAAAAATGTGTTCCTTAAAAGACGTATCAGTTGTCATAAGAAAGCAATTTGCTTTTTGTTCAATCAAAACAAATATAGGCAGTATTTAATGGTGTCATTGTATAGTGATTTAATTCCAAATATACCTGTATCCTACTTAACATGGAATTCTTAATTGGATTCTTATGGATTCAAAATGTCATGTCTAGTATAATGCAATTTTGTGTGTATTGTTCTTTATTTATTATTAACAATATTTGCATAATGATCAATAACTGATGCTTTTTAGATATTTAACAATAAGAAATAAAACCATTAAAATTTGAAAGAGTAAAAAACCGGACAGAATAAAACGAGCCACAATATAAAGCTAAAATAAATAAAACTAGCAGCAGCCAACCATTAATACAGTGTGACTAAAAACACTAAGAGATCAAAAGAGTACAACTTTTGTGAAGTAAAAATATCTTAATTTCATGCTGAAAATACTATAATGTGGGCATTTGGCAAGCCTCTCTGGGGAGGACTAGACACCATCAGCAAAAGGCCCTCTCTCTATTGTTGCCATTTACACCTCTTTAGTTGAGGGTTAGATGATCTTATGGGCTGGGGAGATCCTTCAGGTAACCTGGCCCCAAACCATTTAGGGCTTTAAGTGTTAATATAAGCACTTTAAATTGGGTCTGGAAATGGACTTAGAGCCAGTTGAGATGATAAAGGTCTGGCATAATAGGTTTGTATCATCCAGTCCCAGATAATAATCTATAATACCTAATGTAAAGCCCACGTCACTAAGTCCTGCTCCTTTCCTGCTTTTTTGCCCCTCACCACAGAGGGGCTCATGAATAATGCAAATGTGGCTCATGCATAGTGAATCCTCTCTCTGAAATTTGCATATGTGCAGACCCGCCCTGATTTGCTGACCCCGGCCTCTTCCCACTCCCCACTGGCAGCAACAGCCTAACCACATGACTGGGCCAGGGCTGCCTTCATGCCACACTGATTGGCTGAGCAGGGCTGTCCATCTTGCCAGTGGATAGACTGCCCTGCCTGCATGGCATGAAAAAAAAATCTATTAAAGCCCAAGCTTTGAACTCTTTCAAAGTTTCAAAATTTTCTGTGCATCTACACTGCTCAAGCTTCAGTTTAAAACAAAAACTAGTAAAGCTTGAGTAATAAGCCTTGCACTACTGTATTTTTATATATGATTAAAGTTATAAATTATATCTCTTAAAAAAAGCCCACCAATTTCCTGAGCTAGATCTTATTCAAGTCACTGAAAATACTTTGTATCGATTTTAGTTGGCAGTAGATGTGAGTCCAACCGACCAAGTACTTTGCCTATTCAAAATCAGAGTAGCACATAACATCAAATATTACTTTTATTGAAATTGCTACCTTACACTGAAATTTTAAATCATGATACAAGCTTGTAGTTTTTCCATTCCCTTATTTCTATAGAAGCCCATGCTGCTAAATGAGAGATTGAGATAGTACAATAATTAATATGCATATCATTACTATTAATCCATGCTTCAGCAACTACATCTAAAAGCTACCAACTTCAACAGATATACTTGGAAGGAAGCTCCATAGATCAATATACCAGTTTTCAGTTATAAACTGTTTTTTTTAAAATCCCCTTTTGATGAATATCAACAAACGTTCCAGTTTTGTTAATGGTTCAAATTTTATGTCAACCATTACAAATTTAGATTCTTTTACAATCTGTACATATATTGAAATATTCACAATATTGGTAAATGTATAGAAATAAGGTAAAATATCAGATTATGGTGAACAACATGGTGAATTTGGCCCTGTGTATCCTGCCTTAGTTCCAAGAACTTTAGTTTATGGCCAGAGTGGGAAACTATTTTAGAAATTAAAGCTAAATTTTAAAAACCTTGAAAATTAGGGGTGTATTGAGTGAGAGACAGAAAGGTAACAAGATTAATGGCTTTTAAGATTAGATTCTTTGGCTATGCAAAAGAAGCTGAGTTTGATGGATGGTATCTTTTAAGACTAATATTTATATAACACTGAATATTTGCGGCACTTTGGAAATGATAACAGATGACAACAGGAAAAAGTGATAACATTGATTTGTGATAAATATGGAGACATTTCAGGAAAATCTTCACATTTTCTAATTGATGTTGCTAATGATTTGGCATCATAACTGGGAATGAACTCCAGAGCTTTAGAAACAAATAAACATTAAGTATAATGAAAGTTATCAATCCACACTATTGCTCGACTACCAGCAATGCCTAAGATAATGGAGTGTCAAATGAGGGATTGTTTGTGGACCTAGGTACTGTTAATAAATCAGAGAACTTTATTTTTATTTTTTAGTTAACATACGTATTTACCAGAACTTGCAGGTGTCAGATGCAACTTTACAAGAGAGAGAGGCTTTTCTAAATTACTGTATGCTACAAAATAGACTGGTGTCATCTAAAAACAAAGTATGTAGTTTTCATCTACACGGTTTTATTTATACACAGATTGAATAGTTCATATTGGTAATTCATATTACCAATCAACTAATCAATTAACAATGCAATACTATGCATGTTTAGTCAGAATTAAGTCCCACTGAATTCAGTGGTACTTTTTCTCACAACCTCAAGTTATTCTAATAGGGCCACTTTGGGAATACCACACAGAATCCTGCAATGGCATTGCTTATTTGATTGCAGTCACTGAAATTCCTTACCATACCTGTCAATTGAATGTGATTGCCAATAAGCTGAACAATGCATAATTTTGTTTGAACTCCTCACCTTCAAAAACCATTATCCATAAAGCCGCTTGACATAGTAGGTCACAATAGATTATCTTTAGACCCAATTAACAATCCAGTAGCCTCAAATGGCCTTTCTCCCTGGTTTAACTGGAGTAGCTTAAAAATGAAATTTCTGAGGCAACAGAAAAGAGTGCAATTCGTCCTTATTTCCTGACCTCCCTTGAACAAATTTTAAAGTGCTAAAATGATTACTTATGTTAACATCTGCTTCATCAGCTTCAAAACATTTGTATGGCTGAGAAGAGCACCTTCAGCAAAAATTAATGCCTAGATCAGTGACCATGAAGTCCTTTTATCGGCAAGTTACAGTTCAAAGATAAATATTAAGGTTCTGATTTATTTTTATATTATTATTATTATTATTATTATTATTAAATGCAGTTTTCTTAGGCAGGCATTTGACGTACTACTAATCCTTTGGATGAAATGAAGGAGATTTATGCAGTGGTGGTTCTAGAATTCAGCCACATCATCATGAAATAATCTGTTGCCTGTTCAGAGTTTCAACTTCTGCCATAAGATACATCCTGACGTCCACTTGGTACTGAGAGCCAGCCTCATGCGTCAGGTTCACAGATACAAGCTGCACAGATTTGTATTCAGTAAAGTAATACTAAGCCCTAAAGGCACACAGAGCTCATACTGGAATTACCAGCATCACTTCCTTGGAATTGGAAATCCTGAAATTCTTTCAAGTGATCAGTAGCCTAATGTTACACTTCAAAGTAACAATTACAGAAAATGGAAGGGCATTTGGATGCTGGAGGAAAAGGCACGTCAAGCAAGTGTTTTAAATCAAACCTAAGTAAAAAAAAATAATGATTCAACAAGTGTTATCAAAGTCCTGAAGTATGGATATCAGATGGCCTTCTTTTTTTTAACTATTTACATATTGCTTCATCTCACTATGTGAAAGCAGGACCCATTAATTTTAATGGAGCCGGCTGCTGAATGACTGTAGTTAGGGTTGCAGCCCAAAATGTGATGTATTCTTGTCAAGGGTGTGTATGTGTAAATGTCTGCTAAAGCCCCATTGAAAATAGTGGTGGTTGCATAGCAGCAGTTCTTAGTAACTACTTCCTTCATCTTCAGTCAAGTGAACCATTTCGAGAACAAAGAATCATCCACGTTTCAAAAGTATTGGAAGGTGGGAGAAGAAAGACATTCATGCTGATATATCATAGCAGTAACATAACTCTCTCTCTCTCTCTCTCTCTCTCTGTGTGTGTGTGTGTGTGTGTGTGTGTGTGTGTGTGTGTATCTTTTTGCTTAAGTGCTCAAAGTGCCTAAGGCTGCAATTACACTTTCCTTGGAATAAGCCCCACTGAACAGAGTGGGACTTACTTCCAGCTAACTTACATAGGTTTGTGCTGTAAGGCATTAAAGAGCAATCCAAAGTGGGGTTGGGGAGGAGCAGAGAGGCAGATCTACTGCCATATCCCAAGCCCTGCTGTGTCACACTGGGTAGGGCAGAAAGGGCAGGTGTTGTTTTTCTATGTTTACCCTGCCCTTGAAACACCTTTGTTGTGGGTCTTCTGCTAGCTAGCGCTAGCTGTAGTATTCTGCCCTCAGAGCTTTCCATGGGTGAAATAGGGTCAGTGGGAAGGATGAAGCCCCTCCTTCCACCAGCAGAGCTCCACACTGCTGGCAGAGACTGACAGAAGGCATGTTCACTCAATCCTAACCCTCTCCAGTGAACTAACTCTGAGGGTTAATTTGCATTCTTAACAAGGTGTTAAGGTTCTGTCAAAATATGCTATGAGAATATAGGCAACCCCAGGTTACCCGTTTAACTCAACATATTTAGATCCCTCACAAGATCCCATCTGAGAGTAAGCTTATTTTTTTTATCTAGATTACAGGATACACAGATTTTTCTGTTTTCCAGAAATCGGTCTCTCAGACAAGATCTGCTCTCGTTTCTTTACTATAAAAATATCAGCATAGCAATACTGAAGCTAAAGCTTCTAAATGCAGAGATTCAAACACACAATACATTCATCAGCATCTTAAGTCAGGGCTTCTAAGCCAAGCAAAATACAATAGTTGTATTAGGCTTATCAGGATGGTCTACAGGTAACAAGTTGGGTATAGCAGGTCCAAATATTCATTGTCTGGTCTTAGACATGTCCAGCTTATTTTTATTTCATTTACCTATGTCCCATTGAGCTACATTCCTAAGTATACATTTCTGTTCTTAAATCAACTTTGTCTAATCACCTAACAAGATAGATCCTTATAACAATCTCCTGATTGTTTTTGAAGTTTAGATGGCTGCTCTGGCCAAGGCATGATGTAAAACAAAAAAAAATGTGGTTTATCACAAAGCTCTAATTTAAAATGCAGTTCTTATCAACACAATTTTCCATTCATTATAACAAAACAATTTATGAACTCAACCAAACTAAAAACAAACAAACAACCAAAAGATGAATAAGTTGCAGAGAAATTTATTATTTATCAAATAAATGTCATAAACATTATTCACGGACTCGAGCAACACTGGGTGTATCAACTAATATAACTATAAAAACATTCCAGAATCCCATGACAGGCATGTTTGTGACACAATAAGTATTTCTCTGACTTCATCCTGTCTTGTGAGTATGTGTTCTTAAAATGTATGTCTTGTATTTACGATCTGAGAAGCTCTCTCCTGCTACTTTATCTGTTCACATTCTTGTTTTTATAGGCTGCTTAATTGCTTTTATTATCCTATTTACGATTCTGTGAGTGTTATGTCACTATAAATCTAACATAGGCACTGATCCCATTGCGCTGCAAGTGCAAAACCTTGCACCTATTGTCTGGTTAATTTCTTATCAGTAAAGAGTACCAACGATCAATACTGATTGCCTGGCACTTCTGGCTCCCATCTGTGAAACGTCAAAGATAAGACAAGTTAATCTCATGCCAAGAGTCTGACTTGCATTGCATTGGCCTTTGGAATTATTGAATTTCCTAATTTTACAGCAGGGTCAAGGTGAGGTTAATATAGCAGATTTGACTGGTTTGCCTCAGAGGACTGAGTACATCTACCTGATTGTTCTTTAAATGTACATTTTAAATATTCAGTTTATTGTAACATTGGGAAAATCTATTTAGAGAGCAATCCTATGGCCCCTGGACAGAGTTTAGGGGACATAGGATAGTTCAGATTCCTGGATCCAAGTTTGGAGTTTGATAGGTGAAGGGATTTTATTTATTTATTTATTTATTTTTGGTATGGACAAGTTCTAGCTTAGTCTTCTCCATGTTAATATTCTGTGTTGAGGTAATTGTTTTGAGGTAATTGTTCTTCTGTCATGTGGGTCAATACCTGCATTCTGAAATGGCACAGCCCAATTTTTAGGCTGTAGTGTCTGCACAACAGCATCCATAGGTATGAGATTTTCAGTCACAAATAAAGCATAGGTGATTGACTGGCACAAAGTAAAACTTAATGGAATACTAATGACAGCCAGTGTGGGGTACTGGTTAGAATGTTGAACTGCAACTAGGGAGATCCAGGTTCTAGTCCCTACTCGGGCATGAAGCTTACTGGGTGACTGGGCCAGTCATTGACTCTCAGCCTAACCTACCTCACAGGGTCGTTGTGAGGACAAAATAGAGTGGAGGAGGATCATGGAAGGTGCCTTGGGTTCCTTGCAAGAGGAAAGAAGGCATGACATAAATGTAATATACTAGAAATTGGAGATAGATAAAATATAATAATAAAAAATGCCTCCATTCTGTGTTAGAAAACCACCTGTAGGACGTTAGAACACTCAGGCCAATACTTTAGAAAGAAAAATCATAGTTTTGAACATTTTATGTAGGGAGGTGGGGCGAATGATTTTCCTTTGGCAAGGATCTCAAGATGGATGTTACTGATGTTTTCTTATTCTTTTATATGAAAATATGGTTATATGTTATACTTCTGTAAGTCAATATAACAGTTATAACTGTTCCTCCCACCAAACACATGTACACGTTAATCATGTAAATGAATCACAACCATGGATGAAAGCAAGAAGATTAATTAGACTGAAATGACACAAGATAAATGTACACCATAATGTATGGGAAAAACAAAAATGTAAGGTTGTCATGCCAACAGTAGTTACCTCAGAATTGTGCCATTGGCAACAAGAAAATCTTGTCCTCAGCACCAATAATATTTATTTATTTAAAATATTTATAAACTGCTTAACGTTACAAAATACTGAAGTGGTTTCCAAAATAAACATCAGTTAAAATGCAAGAAAGCAAGAACTTATAAACTCAGCGCACTACAGTAGCTGGTAATATACCTAGCTAAAATTATACTGCTGAGAAGGCTTGCATTTCTTCCCTCAAGAATATATAATATAAACATAGTGTTCATTATGGATCTAAAAGTGTAGTAGAATTTTTCCACTCACATTTTCCCTATGTGAAATATTATACAGTTTGAGAATATGAGGAGAAAAATTTCAGTGCTAGTGTAACTTATCTACCCAGAGAGACCAAGAACAGGGAGTAACCATTTCCGTTCCTTGTTTGTGAAATTCCCGTGAGGCATTTGTCTGGTCATTTTTAGAGACAGAATGCTAAATGAGAAAAGGATGTTGCCCTCATGCATCATGATTATGGTGTTCTTAAATACATCACCTAAAGTAATTACTATGTATGTCTCAAGCTAAAATTCAAATTTGATAAGCTTAGCCGCAATATTTGAATCCATTGGACCAAACATTAAGTAACACTAAGGAAGGGGCCATAGCTCAGGGTAATAAGAGCACATGCTTTGCATGCAGAAGGTTCCAAGTTTGGTATCTGGCTTCTCCAGGTAAGGTGATGAAAGAATCCTGCCTGAAACCCTGGAGATCCACTGCCAGTCAGTGGCCTGGTTTGGATGACACAATAATCAACAGGGGGGAGGCAACCATTGTGTTGCTTATTGTGTTGTGGGGGGAGGGGACACACAACTGACAGCATGTTATTTTCTCAATTTAAACAACGGGGGGAAACAATGGGCTGCTCCGTTGCTTATCCAGAAACCCGTTGATTAAAATGTTGTGTGGCGGGCTCCATTGTTGAATCCCCCTCTTTCGGCCGCTCCTATACACTGGCAGAACTTGAAGTGCATGATGGGATAGGCTGTGAGGACTGAGAGAGGAGCACCAGCAGCCCAGAAGGATGCCGGGACTTTCAGCCGTGCAACGGGGGGAGGGACTACATGTCGTGTGTCAGGCACTGGGAAAATAATGCATGGTGAGTGTGCTATTCCCCCGTCCGTTGCCTAATATCCGAACTCAGCCAGTGTCGACAATACTAGACTCAATGGACCAAAGGCAGCTTCTTATGTTCCTATGAATTCCTCTCAGTTGTTTGTAAGAAAAGGTTTCCAAAATTGTATGCACTGCATCGTGAAGGGGTTGTCACAGTGAAGCCTTCCCACAAAGCCTTCCCAGTTCCTCACAGTGCAAAGCGGAATTGCCCTCAAGTAAATACATGGAGAACTCATGTAAATGGTGCATGTAGTATTAATGCGTTTCAGCCACCTGAGAATCCTCTCACATCAACTTCTATTGTAGTTGGCAGTGATTTCTCAGCTGTTCAAACTGTAAATAATTAATGTTGAGTATTACACTACCTTTACAAAACAAACAAACAAAAACACTTACCTGCATTTCTCCATCATCTTTTCAGACACACTATTTTGGAAGACGGAACTCTGAAGATTGCTAATGTTACTAAAGCAGATGCTGGGAGTTACACGTGCACAGCAACAAACCATTTTGGGGCAGCCAGCAGCACTGGAAACCTGGTGGTGAAAGGTAATGGATTCCTTCCCACACAGTTCTAATGCCTCGGCCCTAATGAGGCAGTTTTCCTGTATTTTTAGATCCTGAGAAGTTTTAAATATGAAGTAGCTGCTGTTGAAAGAAGTAGGCAATTTAGGCTGCAATCCTACACCCACTTACCTAGGAGAAAGCCCCATTGGACTCAGTGGAACTTGCTTCAGAGTACACACATCAAAGCTTGTGCTGTGACGTCAGGATCTTAGAGAATCTTTTCAACGTATTTGGTTTTATTTAAAACTACTGAAATATATACGTAGGAGACAGGTACGTCAGGGGAAAAATGCAATTGCAGATTTTGTTATATGCTTCCTTATAGTAAAATCCTCGAGTTTGCACTTTTCTTTAAGCATACTCATTCCTGCCTCCCCCCGAAATTAGCATATCCAGGTGTGAAATTCCTTTCTGACCCTACATAAAACAGTGCTAAAATGAAAAATGGGCCACTAAAAACGAAGAGCTAAATGTAAGCATGCTGACAAAATGGCTTCAGGGCTTGAAAAATGCTCAGTTCAGTCTCTTCCTGCAAACTACTCAACACAACATGTGTATTTTGAGGCATGAAATCTCTTACTTCAAATATATTGTACTGTTCATATCAGAGATGTTAAATATTTTCTACATGTTTAATTTATATGTTTACTTTAGTTATTATTCCTTTATAGCATAGGATTCTTACCTTTTGCCTAAACTAGCAGGAGTTTTATTTTCCACCACCATGACTACCCTTGTACTGCCAGCTCCCTAGTTCAGAATGTTTGCTTTGCTCACATGCCCAAGCAGGGACTCATTTTGAGATGATCAGCTGCCAGGGTCGTGCCTGGCAGTAGTGGGCCTTCCGAGGCTGGTTGAGGCTAGGATGACCAGATAAAATCCAGGTCAGGGCTCATGTAACTTTGACAGTTGTAGAGAAAAGGGAATTTCAGCCAGTGTCATTTGTATGCAATTAGTTCCTGGTGAAATTCCCTCTTCATCACAGCAGTTAAAGGTGCATGCACTATACTAGAGTGACCATATACAAAAGAAGGCAGGGCCCCTGCAACTTTAACGGTTGTGATGAAGAGGGAATTTCACCAGGAACTAATTGCATACAAATGACACTGGCTGAAATTCCCTTTTCTCTACAACTGTTAAAGTTGCATGAGCCCTGACCTGGATTTTATCTGATCAGCCTAGTTGAGGCCAGGTGCTAACCATGTGGCCTCACTCTGCTCTCCCTGGTCAGCATCATGTGGTGGCATTGGGACGGAGCTTTCTTGGGTAGACAGTGGGAAGAACTTTGCTTTGAAGTATTAAAAAACAATAAGAGAGGGCTGAAGTTGGTGATCAGGCCTCAATGAACCTTCCTCCCCTACAAGCCCAGGTGACTGAGGTTCTTGCTATTCCTTGGTTTTGTCTAGGCCTTGGATTGGTACCAAGTGGCCTGATGTTTTTCACCTTCCTCATAGTGACCCTGGTTGCCTCCAAGGTCAAGACAATGCTTTTTGGTGCACAGTTGATGTTTTTCAAATGGCACTTTGCTTTAGGCAGGGATGTGGACTTTGGCGTGATCTAGGCTGACCATATGAAAAGGAGGACAGGACTCATGTAACTTTAACAGTTGCAGAGAAAAGGGAATTTCAGCCGGAGTCATTTGTATGCAATTAGTACCTGGTGAAATCACCTCTTCATCAAAGCAATTAAAGTTGCAGGCACTATACTAGAGTGACCAGATACAAAAGAGGGCAGGGCCCCTGCAGCTTTAACTGTTGTAATGAAGAGGGAATTTCACCAGGTACGAATTGCATACAAATGATGCAGGCTGAAATTCCCTCTTCTCTACAATTGTTAAAGTTACTTGAGCCCTGTCCTCCTTTTCATATGGTCAGCCTAGGTGATCAAACATGGAAACCTGCCCTTTACGTAACTGGGTGTCAGGGTGGGTGTGATTCACCTGGAACTAGGTATGCTGTTCCCACAAGAAGTTGGTCAAGGCATAGGGACTCACCTGTGTCAGGTCCTCAGTCGCCAGTGAATATCATAGGAGACTATCATCCTGCTAAGAGTTTTCTGCAGACACATCTCTTACCAACCCTCTGAAGGCCTTAAAAAAACAACATAGGCCGAAACGCGTTGAGCGTGAACAATCTTAGCATTCAGAGAACCTGCTTCTCTTCCTTTTTTTACCCTGCGTGGATGCTCTCCTCCTTTTGGATTTTCCAGGGACCCACTCAGCAGAGTGAGTAGAAGCCCCCCTCCCCACTCAGGGCCATCTCAGGTATTTTGGCACCCTAGGTGAGGTACAATTTTGGTGCCTGCCCAGCCCCAGCCCTACCCCCATCACGTGGCAGCAAGAAGGGAGAAAATTGGTATTTTTTCCTTTCTTTTTTTTAAAAAAACTTTTTACAGAGGTTCCCAGAGCAAAGTTCCAGCACACCCAACATCTGTACCAATTCTATTTTGGGGGTGGGTGGGTGGGTGGTGAGAAAAGGGAAATGTTCCCTTCCCCCCAGTCTTTTGCCAAAGCAAGTGGTGTTGGTGGCTGTGGTGACAGGGGCCTCCAAACGACCTCTAGACAGGCAACAATAATGGCCAGGCAAGGCTTGGCACACAGCAAAGAGTAAAGGAAAGTGCTGCATCGACCAGTCCAAGTTGTAGCTAGCTGCCATTTTAAATTGCAATATTTTCCTTTGTGTAAGAGAAGCAGCAAGCTGAACCAATCAGATGCTGCTTTAGGGACACATAGACAATAAGGGCTCTGGAACAGCAAGGGGTGAGGCCTCTAACCACTCCCATGCCCTCATCGGCTGTGCATACCCCAGAGTCAGCTAGCTGATTGGTTCAGCTCACTGCCTCTCACACTAGGGGAAATATTGTGATTTAAAGTGGCATGCAGTTGCAGCCTGGAGTGGCTAAGTCTTGCTGCTTCCAGCGTCCTGGTCTTTTGTTGCCTTAGGTCCCTTGGCATCACAAGCGACTGCCCCTTTTCCCCATTTAGAAATCCCGTCCCCCCATGCAGTAAATAAATGTTTACCATATCAGTAAAGAAGTCCTATAATACACAATACCATAGAAAGATACCCCCAAAAAACCATTAAATTCAGAAGGGCATCCTCATAAGACTATTGTGTCCAGAGTCTAAATTGTCCACCTCACACATCAAATTATCTGTAAGGGTAATGTTGTTGTGACCTGTTCGTTCACTCAGCTCTGTTATATTTGCTCTTTTATTTCTCTGCCATATGAAACATGACTGATGCTGCTGCAACACACATAAGCATATTTGGTGCCTATTGAAGGGACTTATTGGATAGCCAATAATAGCGTAATACCTGGAGCAGCTCTGGAACTATTTTTGTCGGTTTAAAACTTCTGTCTTGACACACAAAAAGATGGATGTAAATATGTTATTTAATTTTTTGTTGTCCTTATGTTATCACCCACTTTTCTTCAAAGGAGCTCATGATGACTTCTGAGTGCAAATGGCCTCTTGAAATTATCCACCCTATTTGTGGGCAGAGAAATTGGGTAGCACCATTTCACTGAATTTCTCTAAAAGGAGGAGAAATTCTCCAATAGTTTCTCACAAGAAGGTCTCACCATTGACCGGAGTTGTAGCACAGTTACTTTCTATTTTCTTAAGGTTGGCATTTTGCCCCCCATTTTTCATCATCAACCATGCCCCATACTAACATCATTCCAGGACATTTTGTGGGGGGATGGAAGACAGCCACCAGCCCCCCCAAAATGTTGAAAAATATCAGGTGAAAATTCTGCAAAATGGCCTGTGATTTTAAGGGGATGGGGAGAGAAAAAAAAACACCTCATACCTTTCTTGAGACAAATGTGTTGTGAGAAATTTTGGCTCTGCTACTAGTTTTCATTTTTTAGGTTTCAGCACCTTCTCCACACTCTTCCTATTGAGGAGCGATTGTGGGTATATCTTGTCTCTAATACAGATGCTTATGATGCTACTACTTCCTTGAAAGCCTGTAACAGGTGTGAGAGGGGGAAGTGTTGTGTCCAGCTCCAGGGAAGAAGTGGAGCTAGTTCTATGCCAAAATCTTTCCTCCAATTTCCTGAAAGTTTTCTTCCCCCATGAAAGAGTCTTCCATTCTTCTGCCTTATTCTCATAGCCTAACTATTTATTTTGAGTTTATTTTGGTGGAGATCTTGTGCTTACCTAATCACTGCGAAGTGGCTGAGGGTGCTATCTGTGTTTTTCCTTTCTATTGCACATCTCCCATTGCTCTGCAGCCTCCTAGGCTGCCTGCGCTTCCTGATCTGAGAAAACTCTATGGGGGAAATTATTTCATCATGTCTTCCCCTGGGCTTTAACTGCAGGAAGCGAGGAGGCCACAGGCTGCTGGAGTAGGGTGACCATATGAAAAGGAGGACAGGGCTCCTGTATCTTTACCAGTTGTATAGAAAAGGGAATTTCAGCAGGTGTCATTTGTATGCATGCAGCACCTGGTGAAATTCCCTCTTCATCATAACAGTTAAAGCTGCAGGAGCTAGACTAGAGTGACCAGATACAAAAAGAGGGCAGGGCACCTGCGGCTAACTATTGTGATGAAGAGGGAATTTCACCAGGTGCTGCATGCATACAAATGACACCTGCTGAAATTCCCTTTTCTATACAACTGGTAAAGATACAGGAGCCCTCCTTTTCATATGGTCACCCTATGCTGGAGAGATACTGGACAACGGAGTACTGGACAATCACACACACTTCTTGGCTATCTCACCAGTAAATTAAGCACAAGGACCCCAATCCCAACCCATGAGATTTTCTCTGAAGTATCCTCCTTTGATTCCCCCCCCCCCCCCCCCCAAAGCATTATTTTCTATTAAATTGAATGAGAATGGTTGGGGGAAAACGTGGAAGAATTTTTCAGCACAGATGTGGTCTTCCATCCTGGCAATTAGTTTGTAGGGCCAGACTTGCTTAGCCTCAGCAACAAAACTCCATCACGTACCTTTAGCCTCTGGGCACATATATCAGCAAATGTGCTAGAATAGCACTTTATAGACAAAGGTGTAAAGTTTTCTTGATGAGAGTAGCTAAGTAAGAGCTGCATGTGGCTTAATCAGTTTCACCAATTCATTGATTTTTATGGAACTAAGGAAAATAGCTACAATTAGAAAATCCGAGTGAACATGCTTTCCCCCCTCTCCTGCTGTGAAGCTTCCCCTTTTCTTCCCTCCTCCATTACAAGATACATTGATCAAGCTACTGATGCTGAGGCAAAGATGGTGCTATTACAGTAATAAGAGGCACATCGTTTCTAGTGTTATTCAGAAATAATTACCAAAGTATGCAATTCTGTACACACTTGAACTGGGTTAGGATTGTAGCCTAAGTAGGCACAAGTGCTGTGAAATATATGTTTTTCTCTCATGAATCATTAAATCAGCCCTGAAACATGGGTTAATAGCACTTGGATAATAGTGAAATACAAACAGTGAGTTTATGAGCAAAATTTTAAACTCGTGTCTGAGTCCAACAGGAAGTCTATTCAGCAATACTGGCTCACTGACTTTCCTAGCACAGTGACTGAGTTCAGACAACACGATAACCAACAGTGGGTTAAATAATCAATGGTAGGTTAAAAGCTCAACAATTAGTTATTGTGTCATCTGTTGGGGCGTTTTTCACACCACAGTTGGTTATTCGGCCGAAATAACCGACACAAATAATCAGTGCTGTGCAGAGTTGATTATTTGAACAACCGTTGGTTGTTGTGTCGTGTGCAGGGCACCATTGACTATTTTGTCGCACACAGTTGGTTATTTTTGGCAACTACGAAGTCCCCTGGCAAGAACAACCAAAGTGGCGGCTGCTCTAGTCTAGCCAGCAGAACTCACAATGGCTGATGGGCTACCAGCAGGAGGACTGATGGCGGAGTGAGGGCGAGGAATGTGTCAATCAAACACACTGTTGATTAACAGTCAACTCGACCCTGGCCTAAATCCACACTATTGTTGATCCTAATCATGTCATGTGGGGAGTACCCCTCAATAATTAACCATGGAGTTGACTATTAGCCCACCATTGACTATTGTGTTGTCCAAACTCAGCTAGTGGGTTGTTAGTCTCAGCACCTGAGATTGTGTTTAAAAATCCTTCTAAGTGCTTCAGTATAATTTGTCAAGTTCAGAGAAAATTAGTAACTTATTCTTGTCGCCCTTACAAAACCTGTCTTATTTTCCCCAAGATATAATCAGTTAGTCATTGTTCTTTTTTTTTCTTTTTTTTAAATGCAGCTCATGGTTGTGTAATGTATGCCCAGAAACCTCTATCACCAAATTAAATGTAATAATAAAATGTTGGCAATAACATTTGGAGTTGTAATTTGTTGGATGCGCTGACACTGACAAATGTTTTAAATTAAATTATGCACTTCTTATAAGTAGACTTGCATCTGATGAATTCTTTTATGCAACAATTATATAGATTATAACACTGATAAACACTTCTGCCTCTTTCTCATTCGTGGTGGTGGGGAATCATCTCTTTGAGAATAGATCAAAATAGATAGATTTATTGCTTTGTAATCAATCACAGCAAGCTAACCCTGCCAGTTTTGCTCTGCCAACATCAACATAGATGGATGGCCCCAGTTTGCGGATCTTTCCTAGCCACCATTTGTACAGAGGCTTATTCAAGTGGTTTATTACTTAGTTAAATGACAGTTTTTATCGACTTTGAGAATGAAGCAAACAAAGCTGGAGTTCAGAAACTGAAGAAAAAGAAGAAAAAGGCAGGCCCATATGGCATAATTCAAGTCATATTTACATCTTATATTTTTGTGTGACTGCATACACAGACACTAATGCATGTATGCATTCATGAATTAGAAAGGAAAAGAGATTCCACTTCTATTGCTATACATTTTGACAAAGTATTTTTATTGTTGTTTGTTTTAGCAATCTCCAGTGGACACATAAAGGCATATTGCAAGCTAAACAAATAAACAAACAAAATCTGGATTTCTGTTGGTCTTGGCAGTTTTGCTCTACTTTGAGTTTTCACTTGAGACCCTCTGAGATGCCCTATAAAAATCACAGCAAATTCATTTCAGGAGGTTGGGAAATCTCTCCTTTGGTTTTAAGTATAAACATTGTGGATATTGGTCCTGCTGTTGCATAAAGTATTACACAAACTGTAGGAAAATGTGAGCTTTCTGCACCTTTGTGAGATTAGGGCCCTCTAAATTAACATTATAGAGTGTGGCTGGGATCAGACTTACCATCATTTGTGTAGGGACCCTGTTTCCCTCCAAGTAAAATAGTTGATATAATCTTCACTTTGTGGCTTGTTCACATGGCTTAAGAATGCCTTCACATTACGATAAGGTCAGAGGATATTAGAAACTACTTTTATTTCCCCCAGTGCTTAGTTCTGACTAAATCCCATTAGCATTAATGGAAGCTACATGTGTGCATGAAGCGGAGAATATACCCGTAGGGCTAAGGCATGGATATTAACTGCAACCTGAGAACCAGTGTTAAAATCTGTCCCATAATGAAAGATATAAAATGAAGAAAACTGTTGTGAACTCTAAATGAACTGTGAAAGTACTCTGTTTTACACGGATATGTCTGAGAGTCTATGTATATTAGTTTGGGTGGAACCAATGGGGTGATGACTGGGTGCCTCATTCTAATTCTGTTATGTGACCTTCGAAAGGATGGATTTATCTCATGAAGATTTCTCTGGTGATAAGATGCATTCTTTTTGTGATCTAATTGTTTAAAATGTTATGAAGATAATTCATCAGAAAACATTTTTATCTTAACTTTCAATGTTCTTCCATTAACAACTGAGCTTTTCAAGTCTAGCCGTTGCTTTTATTTTCCCTCTTAATTTTTAAAACAAGATGTCAACAGTGTGTCAAGAGATGGGACATTAGGGGGATAGCACATGTAATTGTAAATACTAATAAGCTTAAACAAGTCCTTTCTGGCAAATAGCCAGAAACACATTCCATGATTTAATAAACCTACCAGTTTGAGACTAGAGTTAAAGCTATCTCACCTTGGTTCAAGCTCCACAAAGCCAGGAAATGGGAAGCTAAGGATAATACCTTAAATTACATGACAGTGATGATGTTGGGCAGTGTCACAAATTGTGCTTGCTTGCAACATACCCTCTCAAGTACCCACACTTTCTTTGCTTGGTCTTTCAAGTCCAGATGGAAAGGATGGAGTGCCTGGGGCCAGCAAAGATACCTAAATGCTGTCCTTACCCTGTACATGTTATCCAATTACATTAGTAATTGGCCGGATGGGTTAAATAGTGAGAGGGAGCCTTCTACAGTAAGGCTGGATGCTTCATATAGCAATACAGCACCAGAACAATGTGGGGCATCTTTGCTGACCAAGGAAAAGTGTGGGTGCATGGAGGGTAAATTGTAAGCAAGCACAATTTGTGACATTGCACAACATCACTGATCATGGGGCAGATCAGTTAAGACATCAGCCTTAGCTTCAAATTCCTTGGCTTTGTGGAGCATGAGCCAACATGAGTCTTAACTCTGGTCTTAAGTAACAGGGTTCTTTTATCATTGAGTTTCCCTGGTTTTTGAAAAGTAAATTTATAATTACAGTGTGGGCAATCCTGTCTTCTTCCTAATGCATTTGATTCTGTTTCTCGCAAGTTTACCCATATAATAATGGAATTATACATTCTTAACTAATGGTAATCTTGAGTTCATTTCAAGAATCAAGATTGCAAAATCTAGAGGAAAATGCCTATGGATAGAAGAAGCTGTCTTCTGAAGACTGTCACCCTTCACATATAGTAGAACGCAATAAGTACAGTTTGGGAGGAAATGGAGCTAGCAAACTCATCCCTGTGATGCCTTATCTTAGCTTCTTGCTGCTGCTGCCCCTGTCCCGCCTTTACTATTCATTAAACAAAAAACCTACGGTTTACAAAAACAATGTTAAGGCTCTACAGTTTCCAACCAAGCACCAAAAAGCAGGGAA
This sequence comes from Anniella stebbinsi, assembly GCA_029215795.1. Lineage (NCBI taxonomy): Eukaryota > Metazoa > Chordata > Lepidosauria > Squamata > Anniellidae > Anniella > Anniella stebbinsi. Next base: position 137,472,501 of record JARDYH010000005.1, on the reverse strand, counting down.
ATTGGGAGTTAAGGCTCACAAGCCTTAACGCCACATCCTCCCTAAGGAGGCAGAAAGTGCAAGTGAAATTCTCATTCTCCCAAAGCAGATAAACCATGAGGACAGGGTGGAGAATATGATATGCAGAGGTGACTGTGGGGTTGTGGAAAACTGATCACGAACAACTTAGGGCCACCTACTTCTCTTTTTTTGTTTAGAGCAGCCCTTCCCCAACCTGGTGCCCTCCAAAGGTGTTGGACTACAACTCCCATCATTGCAATTCAGTATGTCCCATGGTCAGGAATGCTGGGACTTGTCATCTCTAAAATCTAGATATGCAATTTGATCTGCAGAGGTGACTGTGGGGTTGTGGGAAATGATGATGAACAACTTAGGACCAGGTACTTCTCATTTCTTAGAGCATCTCCTTATGTTGAGAGTTGCAACCCAACACATCTGACAGGCACCAGGTTGGGGAATGTTGTTCAAGAACAAGGGAAGGCAGAATGTAGATCTTCAGATATTTTGGAATTCAACTTGTAAAAGCCCCTATCAGCATGGGCAGTTATCAGGAATGCCGCGAGTTGATGTCCAAATCATCAGGATAGATCTATTTTCTGCCCACATCTGTACTAAAGTATGATGTTTTCCAGCATTAAGATATGTGATCAATCAAGGAACTACAAAAGAGCTGCATCACTTTAAATAAACTGTCAAAACCAAATAAAACAACAATGAATGAATCTTGAACACCTAATCCAGATAGGCCTTCAGACATCAACATTAGTTTTCAACACATGGCATAGGATGTCTGTTTTTTGAATATCAGATAAAGGATTCCTCTTACTTGTTCAGCAGCGTGAGATCAAAAGCAGAGCTACCACCTAATACTTTCATGCGTAAGTATTATTTTAAAATTAAGTATGAATTGATTTTTGTCTTCCCCATAACACATAACATGGCAGTTACAGTGCAACACATCTGGGGAGCACCAGGCTGGAGAAGGTTGACTCCTATACATGTCTTCTCAGAAGCCAGTGCCACTGAATTCACTATGGCTTTCTCCCAAGCGGTATAGGATTGCAAACTAATCTCATCTGAAAGGTGTTCAAGACAGCCAAACTAAAGCTCTTCTGCTCCACTGTTGCTTTGATGAGATGATGTATTGTGCAGGGATTGTGGGGAGTGAACAGTATATTTTTTATAAATACATTTTAAGAAAAAAAACATTGGTTCTTTGAAAGGCAGGATATTGACCAAAAGTTGGAAGTGCCTGGCACATGCTCTGGTTCTAGATCTGTAATGAATAGTGCCCCTTTTGTTATCAAGAGTGATGCTATATGCGAGATGTGTGTGAGAGAAAAGTATTGGGCAGACCCTGTATTTGGTAAGGGTATGGAACAGCATACCCCATCCTGCTGCCCTCCAGGTGTTTGATGATAAGTCCCAGCATTCCTGACCATGGGACATACTGACTTCCAATGATGGGAGTTGTAGTCCAACACCTTTGGAGGGCACCAGGTTGGGGAAGGGCTGCTCTAAACAAAAAAAGAGAAGTAGGTGGCCCTAAGTTGTTTGTGATCAGTTTTCCACAACCCCACAGTCACCTCTGCATATCATATTCTCCACCCTGTCCTCATGGTTTATCTGCTTTGGGAGAATGAGAATTTCACTTGCACTTTCTGCCTCCTTAGGGAGGATGTGGCGTTAAGGCTTGTGAGCCTTAACTCCCAATTTCCCTGCTTTTTGGTGCTTGGTTGGAAACTGTAGAGCCTTAACATTGTTTTTGTAAACCGTAGGTTTTTTGTTTAATGAATTTCATGGCTTTGTGTAATGGATGACTGGATATTATACAGTTGACAACCAAGCCAGCGTCAGCCAGGATGTTATTCCATCTTGACATCCAATATAAAATCGAAGCTAGTGTTATGTGTTAAATCAACCAAAATGCTTGCATCTCCCTCATTTTTAAAGATAAACAGATGAAACCTGGCATCATGGTAGTTCTTAAGTATGAATATAGCTATGCCAAGTATGAAGCAGATCTGTTCATGCCTTGATTTTTAGGAATGTTTTAAAGTTCAAACAGAAATCTCTTTGGGGTCCAGGACCTTGAGCAGTACAAGTTTAAAAAATGAAATTAAAGATAAAGAGATGAAACTTGGCACCATGGTAGCTCTGAAGTAGGGATTTAGCCATGCCAAGTTGGAAGCAGATCCGTTCATCCCTTGATTTTTAGAAATGTTTAAAACTTCAATTTAATTTTTAAAATTAACTAAAATGCTTACAATTCCATCATTTTTAAAGATAAAGGGATGAAACTTGACAGCATGGTAGCTCTTAAGTAGGGATTGAGCCATGCCAAGTTGGAAGCAGATCTGTTTATGCCTTGAGTTTTAGGATTTTTTTTAACTTCAAACCCAATACTCCTCTTTGGGGTCTAGGGCCTTGAGCAGTACATTAAAAAAAAAAAAAAGTAAAGATGAAGAGATGAAACTTGGCACCATGGTACCTCTTAAGTAAGGCTTTAGCCATGCCAAGTTGAAAGCAGATTGGTTCATGCCTTGAATATTAGAAAAAAAATTGAAGTCAAACTTTAAAAAAAACTATCCTAAAAATTAAGGCACAAACCAATCTGCTTCCAACTTGGCATGGCTCAATTCTAGGGTGACCATTAGGGTGTGGTGTAGTGGCTGAAGTGTTGGGCTGGGAGCTGGGAAATCTGGGTTCTACTCCCCACTTAGTCATCGAAACCCATTGGGTGACTTCGGGCCAGTTGCAGACTCTCAGCCCAACCCACCTCACAGGGTTGCTGTTGTGAGGATAAAATGGAGAGGAGGAGGATTATGTATGCCACCTTGGGTTTCTTGGCAAAAAAAAGGTGTGATATAAATGCAATAATAATTTTTTTAAAAAGCTGTCATGATTTCCCCAGATTTCTCCTGGTTTTTGTTCTATTCTTGGTGTCAGGGGGGATTTTATGCAATAGTCTATAATGACCTGGAATTACACACTTTCCCTTTTAAGGCCACCACTAGCATGGCAGGGGGGAATGACATGCTTTCTGGAGGTGTGTCATTCTCTCCCACTGCTCCAGTCAAGGTCTTAAAAGGGAAAAACGTGTCATTCCCAGGCATTATAGAAAAAGGCCTGATTGGAGCAGTGGGGTGGGGTGAGAATGACATGCTTTCCCCTCCTCCGCTCCAATTGGGGACTTTAAGGTGGCCCCAGAAAGCCATTTTCCTGCCCCCCCCCAACTAGGTGTCCTCTTTTTTGGTTTCCCAAATATGGTCACCCTACTCAGTTCTTGCACAGGCTGCATTTCCATCCCTAGATATTTACTCAAAAGTAAGACACATTGAATTTCCTTGGTTCTTGAAAAGCCACACACTTGCTTTTAGATTTGCCAGTCTTAGAATTCTATGTGTGCTATGAATGCCTGCTCTGTCTGTCCCTATAGTTTCCTGCAAGGTCCAGCCAGGGGAAGCCAATAAATTAAACCCAGGGGTGGAGGGAGGGATTCCTTCAAGTTCATCTGACAGCAGGTGCTATAGAACATGGACCTTCCAGGAGTGTTGAGGCTGGATTTCTGGCAGACCCAGCCAGGCAACTGTATGGCTTGTTAGTCCCTCCATTTGGTAGCCCGCAGAGTACCTGCCTCATAAGGCAAATGGCCACATGAGAACTGTTATTATGGCCTGCTACTTTGTTTGTCTTTAGTAGTCTGTGGTCCAGATCTCTTCAGAAGGGGAAATAGTGTTTTGTGGTTGGGGTCAGTCTAAATTATCTCTAGGGGTCCCTTACTCAGTGCCTCTGATAGCAAAGAGATTGAGGATTTTCCCCAACTCTGTTACTCTTGAAGTTACTAGGCCTGTTGAAAATAGATTTTATAACATAAGCATGAAAACAGTGAATATCCCTTTTAACTTGTTAAACCAATGAAAACATGCCACACAAGAAGTCTTAAGATATGAATGGTTTATAAAGAAAAGTAAATGCAAAAGAACATCAGATGCAGAAGTGAAATCTGAAACATTACTACTACTACTAGTAGTAGTAGTAGTATCCTGCCTTTTGCCCAATGCTGGGCCTCAGGGCAGCCTTACAAAACTAAAACATATACAGCTAAAACCTATAAATAGGAATATACTATATACCATATGAAAAGGAGGACAGGGCTCATGTAACTTTAACAGTTGTAGAGAAAAGGGGATTTCAGCCAATGACATTTGTATGCAATTAGTTCCTGGTGAAATTCCTTCTTCATCACAACAGTTAAAGTTGCAGGAGCCCTGCCTTATTTTGTATATGGTCACTCTAGTATAGTGCCTGCAACTTTAACTGTTGTGATGAAGAGGGAATTTCACCAGGGACTAATTGCATACAAATGACACTGGCTGAAATTCCCTTTTCTCTACAACTGTTAAAGTTACATGTGCCCTGTCCTCCTTTTCATATGGTCAGCCTAAATATACAAAAGTTAAAAATATAATTAAATACTTTTCAACATTAAAGCATTTAAAATATTTTAAATACATAACAATTTAAAAGTCAAAGGTATAGACAGAGGTCCAGATGATTTGCCAAAGGCCTGCTGGAACAAAAAAGGGTTTGTCTGCATCCAAAACACATCAAGGAGGGAGCCAGTGTAGACTGCAAGGATTAGAAAGAAAATCCATGTGTGTACACTATGCAAAATAAACGACAGCTCAACTGTTTCTAAACCTTATTAGAAAAACAGAGTGACTAGGCCGAAACCAATGTTGTAGGCCCAGAAGCACTTTGAAAGGTTTCAACATTGTACTTAAAACTTACACCGGCCCAAACTAATTAAATGAAGTGTTTGAAGCTTTCAATTTATAGCAGTATGGACCAAACTCTTAGAAAAGAGGGAAGGAGCACTGTATGTGTATGGGGTGGGGGGATAGATAGAAAGAAAGGTATAGCCACCTATTCCCAGGAGAGATCTGAAGATCAGGTTGTCATGGATCCAGAGGAACCACACCCTGCTTCACCAGGGAGCAAAAGAGCAAACTGGCCTTATGAAGATAGCCCAAAATACTCTCAGAGCCAAAGGAATGCATGTTCCAGAAGAGAAAAGAGAAACTCTTCTTCTTCACTCAAAAGGTCTGTGCTATAGAGGCAGCGGCCATTTCACTACCCACCCCACATTCTAAGGCAGGAGAGAGGGGGGAGAGCGACGCTACTGAGCGTGTGTCAGTGTCGCGTTATGAGGGAAGATGGCCGCCTCATTGACTTGAATGAGAGGTTAAAATAGTCCTTAAAAGTCAACCGAAGGGAATTTTAAAAAAAACGAAAAGCTTTCCATCAACTACAGTCAAGGAGGAAGAAGACCCCACCACTGGATTAGTTAATAAGGCTCTAGAAATTATGCAAATTGAGAGCACAAAAAGTCTCAAAAAGTCCCGGAAGTAAATTTTACAAAAGCAGGGAGAGAGGTTTGTATTCCTTTTCTACCTTAAACTGCTCTCCTTCCCTCAATCTTTCACCAATCTTCTTGAAATTTTCAGGTAATGTAAAACAAACATTTCTTTCTGGCACCTGTAAATTTCAGAAAGGTTGATGAAACATTTTCGATTTTATGGATGTTAGAATGACCCCCCCCCATTATCACTTTAACATGGCGGAATGTGTTTTTTACTGACGGCCCTTAACAATGGAGGCACGGCTGTGCCTCCATTAATTAGAGCCCACAGCTTTACAGCCCAGCAACTTGGTGTCAGACAAGCATCTATGTTCCCACTGCCACCAGTACCTTCTTCAGGTACACCTTAAATGACCACACCAGTTGGATGAAATTAACAAGTTTTATTAACATAAAGTAGATTGCGTGCACAGTAAGTTTATTGGTTTCTTTAGTTCATTTGCGTAGCGGTTTCAAGTATAATGCTTATATGTTTCAACTGTTCTTAAAGCTAAACTGTTTCCTCTCACAATATCAATCAATCAAACACCTCACTAGATATTCTCTCTCTCCTCTCTCTCCCTCTCTCCCTCTCTCCCTCTCTCCCTCTCCCTCTCTCTCTCTCTCTCTCTCTCTCTCTCTCTCTCTCTCTCTCTCTCCCCTCAACGCACAATCAACCCCCCTCTTCAATTCAACCCAAAACAACCCCTGTCAGCTCTCCCTCTGTCTGACATATATATCTCATTCGCTCTCCAGCTCCTCCCACTCTCACACACCCCACCAATCCAGACACTCCAAACAACTAACCAGTCAGCACTCACTTACCACTCATTCTATACTCACCCAGACTTGCAACTCCAAATAATAACTTTTGCAACACATTCACATCCCTAAACAGTAGAACATCACAATCCCCGCTTCCCTTCTTCACATGTAGAGCTTATACACAAAAACATGACTTACTATCAGGACCAAACTCCACACACAGCTTCTCCTAGCCAGGAGGCACCTGATCCACCATCAAACACCTGAGCATTTACTCCAGAGGAGCGAAAATCCCAAGTGCCCCCACAAACAGTCTCAGTTTGCATAGTAACCCAGTTTTGTAGTTTCACCCTGTGAAGTCACAATCTATACCTAAAGGAATAGTACATGCCTATAGAAACCCTCTATAATAGAATTCTTCTCAACATTTTGGAGAACTGGCAGCATCCTAACTTCAGCGTGAAACTGAGCCTGCCCAACAATACTTTACCAATAGTTAAGAACATAAGAACATAAGGGCCATGTTGGATCAGACCAAGGGTCCATCTGTTCCAGCACTCTGTTCACACAGTGAAAAAACAGCTGTGAACCAGGAACCCACAAGCAGAACATGGGTGCAACAGCACCCTCCCACCCATGTTCCCCAGCAACTGGCATTTGTAGGCTTACTGTCTATGATACTGACGGTATTTGCTGCCATAGGCTTTCATGGGGCAGAAAAACCTTAATGACTTTTGAATTGCTGCTAACTCCACCAAACCATTGAAAGGCATACCTCCTCAACAAGCCTGGATAGCATACATCAGTAGTTTTTACCAACATTTTAAAGAATATATGATATATGATATGCCAAACTGCAGCTTGGAGTAAAAGGGACTAATGTGTAAATTTTCAGCATTTTTTTCCTTGCTGTACCTCTGGCAATTCGTATCGAATCAGTTTGAATGTTTGTACAATTGTAGACCTCATCAGGTAGGTCATAGATTCCAAGTTTCAAGCTATTAGCTCAATAGGTTTTTTATTTTTATAAGCAAAGAATTTTGAGGCACATAATTGCAGAACTTTTTTTGCGACTCACCTTAACTAAAGGGGCACTCCTGCACCCCTTTAATAAGTATTTGTGTTCTGTGTGAGTCTTTAAAAGAAATAAAGAAATACTGAATAGTTTAAAACAAATAAAGAAATACTGAAAGGAATCTTGCCAGGAACTGTGAAATTTAGTACTATATCTAATCCTATTTTGGGATTGTTGCTAAATTTTGGATAATGTTTTGAATAAAATTCTGATAAGAGCAACGGATGTATTTTCCTAAGTATTAAATTACATGAAAATGCATTTGACAAGAGAAGGGGCTAATAGGAAACCATTATGAGGTGATATGTAGAACACAAGCTGTGTTTACACAGAGCATATTAAGGTTTAATTTGTCAGTCATATTCCATTTTTACAGTACCTCAGGCAAAGTGTTCCAATTCTTCCATGACATTAAAAATCCCCTTAGTACTATGTGGTTTACATGAAAAATAATGTAAGAATGATTAGGTGTGTGCCTACTAAGTTGTTCTTTATAAAGTCATGAATATAGTGACAGATGGGAACCAGAAGACTCATTTAAACTGATTGGAATACATTATTTGATAGAGATCTTAGAAAAAAGTAGGTTGGGCTAAAATAGCAACTCATTTCTTCCTACAGAACATAGCTTCCAACTGCAAAGCAGTTGAAAACACTGTTCAATTTGAGGCATGGTGTAGCTTTTGGTTACACTTCAAAATAGGGTGAAAGCCTCGAGGAGCTGAAGCACTATTGAGTACCACATTGCCCAGAGAGAGCCAATGGATGATATCTCCACAGGATGTTCTGAAACAACTGGTACTCATGGTGATGATGGTGAGACCAAATGGAGGCTTAGCTGAAATTAGGGATCCGAGAACTTAGTACAAAAGTAGAACTTTAAAATGAGAGCCTTGAAAATAGGGCTTCTCCTTAAATCCTGAGTACACTAAAGAAAATATTAAACAGGGAGAGAACCAAGGGATTTGGGGATAGCAGGCAAGGAAGGGAGTGAGCTCTAAAGTTCCATATATAGATATATATATATAGATATATAGATATATATAGATATAGATATATATATATGTGGGTGTGGGTGTGAATGTGTGTGAGTGTGTATGTTACATTTGGCCTTAAAACCTGATAGCAACTTCCACAATGCTCTAGATTGATTCCATGCTGGATTACCACCACTGGAATCAGAAACAGAAATGCATACAGAGGGTGTAGTCCCCTGCAAGGCACCAAAAATTGAAGTAGCAGTTTACAGATTACACTGTGTATGTATGGAACTCAGCTTTTTGACTCAACAGGCACCTTATCAAAGGACAAAACCTCTTTGAATATACAAGGCATCATGGAATATGCGCTCTCTCGGCAAATTTATTTATTTTATTTTTATTATTACATTTCTATATAGCCCAATAGCTGTATAGAAAAAAGCTGTTTCAGGCAAGTAATGGAGAACTTGGCATGAGAGCAGAGTGGGGGATAGGACTGGGAAAGGATAATGGATCCAAGAAATCCCCGGATTAATCTTAGAGCTGAGCCCAAACCCAGAAACATGATAGGTGCCCAAGCAAAAGGAAAGAACAAGTGGTGCCCAAAACTCAAGGGCAGTTACAGTCTCCACTCCAAAATAAAGTGTACAAAGGGCTCAGTGTCTCTGAAGTTGGATTTAGTATGGGACAGAACATAGGCAATGATAGTTTGACACTGGGATATGAAACGAAACTCAAGGAGAAGGAAGTTTCTTACTTCTTGATTGACTTAGAGTGGGTGATTGTACAATCAGTTCAGGGGCCTTGCTATGGGAGATAATTAGCTAGTGATATTTAAAACAAAAGGCATCACAAGGGGTGATATTTAAACCTGTCTGGTCATTAGGAACGCTTGGGCCATTTTTCCCAATAGGTGGGTGTAAAACACCACCAAATCCAAGTGGCACATATCTGAATTAGGCTGCACAATGTACAGATCCTGAGTTGCTTTGCCAGGTTTTACACAAAATCCAAGTTTTACACAATGGCTGAATTCAGACGACACAATAAGCAACTGGGGGGGGGGGGGTGACAATCATCAGTTGTATTTACTATCGTGTCATCTGAATGCTGCCATAGTCAACTCAGCACTGATCCTAATCCACACCATGGTTGATTATTTATTACCATGTTGTGTGGGTAGTACCCCCTAGATGAACAACTGTAAAGTTGATTATTACCCCACCATCGACTATTGTGTTGTCCAAATTCAGCCAATGAGTTTGCAGTTTGGTGCAGACAGAGAGCTGCTAAAGAAGAAAATCCCAGAAAAACCCTCAGGATGTGCAGTCATTAGTTCTTGGACATATTTATTTATTTATTTATTTATTGCATTTTTATACCGCCCCATAGCCGAAGCTCTCTGGGTGGTTCACAAAAATGAAAACCATGAAATCATTTAAAAATATATAAAACATATATTAAGATCCTCTCTTTAACTCAGTGATGACCTGACTACTGTGTGTTTTGTATAGGGATGTGCACTGACCCCCCGGATCGGATCGGATAGCGGATCGGAATCGGACCTGGGGGGTCGGATCGGATCGGATCGGAGGATGGTCGGATCGGATCGGACCAGATGTCCGATCCGGATCGGACGCCATTTTGAATGCTTTTTCCCATAGCCAAGTATTGTTTTACAAAAACGCCTATAACTTTTTCATTTTTAAAGATAGAAGGATGAAACTTGGGCACATTATGCACTGGTTAGGGACAGTTATCTGTGAGAAATTTCAGAAAGATTGGTGCATGCTTTTTGTGGCAATTAATTTTTTAATAAATACCCAGGAATGCCTATAACTTTGTCATTTTTAAAGTTACACACATGAAACTTTGCCACATTGTAGGTGGTACCTTGGGACCTATGTGTGTGAAATTTCAGAAACGTAGGTGCTTGTCTTGTGTGGCAATTAATTTTTAGAAAAATGGGTAGTAGTGGGGTAAATACATTTACGTCTCCCATTTTTTTATTTTTGAAGATACAAACAGGAAACTTGGGCACATTACAGGTACCACTTGCCTTGATATGTGTGTGAAATTTCAGAAACATTGGAGCTTGCCTTGTGTGGCAATTAATTTTTGAAACAATGAGGAAAGAAACACCTATAACTTTGTCATTTTTAAAGTTACACACATGAATCTTTGCCACATTGTAGGTGGTACCTTGGGACCTATGTGTGTGAAATTTCAGAAACATAGGTGCTTGCCTTGTGTGGCAATTAATTTTTTAATAAATACCCAGGAATGCCTATAACTTTGTCATTTGTAAAGTTACACACATGAAACTTTGCCACATTGTAGGTGGTACCTTGGGACCTATGTGTGTGAAATTTCAGAAACATAGGTGCTTGTATTGTGTGGCAATTAATTTTTGAAACAATGAGGGATTCATTGGACAGCACTTGCCCATAGGGATTCATTGGATAGTACTTACTCATAGGGAATCATTGGACAGTACTTGCCCATAGGAAATCATTGGAAAGCACTTGCCCATAGGAAATCATTGGAAAGCACTTTCCCATTGAGAAATACAGTTATGCCTCCCACTTTTTTATTTTTGAAGATACAAACAGGAAACTTGGGCACATTGTAGACTGGTTAGGGATAGTTATCTGTGAGAAATTTCAGAAAGATTGGTGCATGCGTTTTGTGGCAATTAATTTTTTAATAAATACCCAGGAATGCCTATAACTTTGTCATTTTTAAAGTTGCATACATGAAACTTTGCCACATTGTAGGTGGTACCTTGGGACCTATGTGTGTAAAATTTCAAAAACGTAGGTGCTTGCCTTGTATGGCAATTAATTTTAGAAAAATGGGTAGTAGTGGGTAAATACATTTACGCCTCCCATTTTTTTATTTTTAAAGATACAAACAGGAAACATGGGCACATTACAGGGAACACTTCACTTGATATGTGTGTAAAATTTCAGAATGATAGGTCCAGGCATGTGGTGGCAAGGTGTCTGCACACACCACTTTGAAGACTGTAGAAAATTTCTCCTGTAACGATCCTAGCGAGACAGAGAGTGATCCTAGGCTCAGCCGTTCTGCTTGAGTGAAAGTATCAAAGCAGACACGAGCCAAGTGCTACTTTGTTTCTCCTTTTGTAATGGATACTAGCTCAGTTGCAGCCAAGCGTGCAACGATCAACGAGATGAGAGAAAGTGTTTCCTTCTTCTTCCCGGGAGGCGGGAAGGTGCAATTGACAGCCCCAGCCTCTGTGGAAAAACGTTTATAACTTTTAATCTAAAAATTTCGTAGCCACCAAATCTGAAATTTCTCACAGATAACTGTCCCTAACCAGTGTATAATGTGCCCAAGTTTCATCCTTCTATCTTTAAAAATGAAAAAGTTATAGGCGTTTTTGTAAAACAATACTTGGCTATGGGAAAAAGCATTCAAAATGGCGTCCGATCCGGATCGGACCTCGTCGGATCGGATCGGATCGGATCGGAGGTTGATCGGATCGGATCGGATCAGATTTTCCCGATTTTGGGGCGGATCGGATTCGGATCGTGGATCGGATCCGATCCGATGCACACCCCTAGTTTTGTATATACTGTAATTGGGCACTGTCCTTGAAGAGAGTTTAGAAACTTCATCTGGGCCTGAATGTGGCATTATAGCTTTTGCCTGGTGGTAGCCGGGGTGAGCATAGGACACTGGTTTTAGATAAGCTCCACTGTTTTGACATTTAAATAGTAATTAGTAAAATAATGTGCATCAGAAGAATTTGTATAACTGGGTTTATTTATTGTATATTCTTGCCAGTGTTCCAGCTGTGGCAAGGACTGCGGTTTCCAATACTTCAAAATATTCACCAGAGGTCACCAAAGTTGTCCCACTTGAGATCGTGGAGCTACCCACATATTCTTCCTCTTATGGGTTGTCTTCTTTTTAAAAACAACAACAAGATGAATGTATTACCCCACTCTTACATGTGGCTCCAGAGGTCTTCCATCTAGGTCCATATCTCCTTAGTTTCAGAAGCTCTTCAGCAGCAAGTGCTCTCAGACTATTCACTGGTTTACCATCTACAGCTTTTTTGCCTTAGCACGTTATTTCCATTCTCAGCTGTTCAGCTAATTTTATCTTTCTAATTTCTATCTTGTTATACCTCGCTGCCTCCCACCCCCGCCCCTACTGGCTCCATCATCAGTTCCACATCAAGTTCTTATTTTTCCTAACCCTTAATCTTTTCATGATCTTCCCCTTCAATTTCATTCTTCACTGCTTTGTCTCTTGCCTATGTCTTGTTCTTTCAGTTTCTCAAGTACTATTTAATTTACTTATGGTCCTTCTCATGTTTGTACCATTGTCGTGCCTCTTCCCTTTAGTGGCGGTGCCAGGGGGGGAGGAGGGGGGCAAGCACCCCCCCAAAACAAGCAGCTTGCCACCCCAGTTGCTCGACTCCTGTTATAATTGCTTGCTTTCTGGGACAGCCAAGAGCCAGTAAGGCAGCAGCAGTGGGGGCTAGGCACGCAGGGGGTTGATCCGGAGCCAGAACTTCCAAGGCTGCTTGGTTAATGCACTTGGCTGGGCAATGGCTTCAAGACCTCGTTGTCATGACGATTAATTAACTGGAAGAGTATGTCCCACCTGGCTTGTTTTAGAAAGAGGTGGGGCAGGGTGGGAAGGTTAGGAAGGAATGGCTGTGCGCAGGCGAGGAGGTGAGCGATAGGGATGTGCACTGACCCCCCGGATCGGATCGGATAGCGGATCGGAATCGGACCTGGGGGGTCGGATCGGATCGGATCGGATCGGAGGCTGGTCGGATCGGATCGGACCAGATGTCCGATCCGGATCGGACGCCATTTTGAATGCTTTTTCCCATAGCCAAGTATTGTTTTACAAAAACGCCTATAACTTTTTCATTTTTAAAGATAGAAGGATGAAACTTGGGGACATTGTAGACTGGTTAGGGATAGTTATCTGTGAGAAATTTCAGAAAGATTGGTGCATGCGTTTTGTGGCAATTAATTTTTTAATAAATACCCAGGAATGCTTATAACTTTGTCATTTTTAAAGTTACAAACATGAAACTTTGCCACATTGTAGGAGGTACCTTGGGACCTATGTGTGTGAAATTTCAGAAACATAGGTGCTTGCCTTGTGTGGCAATTAATTTTAGAAAAATAGGTAGTAGTGGGGTAAATACAGTTACGCCTCCCATTTTTTTATTTTTTAAGATACAAACAGGAAACTTGGGCACATTACAGGTACCACTTGCCTTGATATGTGAGTGAAATTTCAGAAACATTGGAGCTTTCCTTGTGTGGCAATTAATTTTTGAAACAATGAGGAAAGAAACACCTATAACTTTGTCATTTTTAAAGTTACACACATGAAACTTTGCCACATTGTAGGTGGTACCTTGGGACCCATGTGTATGAAATTTCGGAAACGTAGGTGCTTGCCTTGTGTGGCAATTAATTTTTTAATAAATACCCAGGAATGCCTATAACTTTGTCATTTGTAAAGTTACACACATGAAACTTTGCCACATTGTAGGTGGTACCTTGGGACCTATGTGTGTGAAATTTCAAAAACGTAGGTGCTTGCCTTGTATGGCAATTAATTTTAGAAAAATGGGTAGTAGTGGGGTAAATACAGTTACGCCTCCCATTTTTTTATTTTTTAAGATACAAACAGGAAACATGGGCACATTACAGGGAACACTTCACTTGATAGGTGTGTAAAATTTCAGACAGCTGGGTCCAGGCATGTGGTGGCAATTAATTTTTGAAACAATGAGGAAAGAAACGCCTATAACTTTTTTATTTTAAAAGTTAGAAGTCTGAACATTGCTCACTTTGTAGATGGGTTAGGGGTAGATATGTGTCAGAAATTTCAGAATGATAGGTCCAGGCATTTGATGGCTATGGAATTTTTAAATTACATGTTTCAAAAAAATTTCTACAGAGGCCAGGTCTTCCCCTCCCGCTTCCCGCGAAGAAAAGGAAACACTGTCTCGTCTCGATCCCTTTGATCCTTGCTAGTATCCATTACAGGGCTCGTGTCTGCTTGAGTAAAAAAGTGAAAGTAGGAAAGCAGACACGAGCCCTGTAATGGATACTAGCAAGGATCAAAGGGATCGAGACGAGACAGTGTTTCCTTTTCTTCGCGGGAAGCGGGAGGGGGAGGAAAGGAAGACCTGGCCTCTGTGGAACATTTTTTGAAACATTTAACCTAAAAATTCCATAGCCATCAAATGCCTGGACCTATCATTCTGAAATTTCTGACACATATCTACCCCTAACCCATCTACAAAGTGAGCAATGTTCAGACTTCTAACTTTTAAAATAAAAAAGTTATAGGCGTTTCTTTCCTCATTGTTTCAAAAATTAATTGCCACCACATGCCTGGACCCAGCTTTCGGAAATTTTACACACCTATCAAGTGAAGTGTTCCCTGTAATGTGCCCATGTTTCCTGTTTGTATCTTAAAAAATAAAAAAATGGGAGGCGTAACTGTATTTACCCCACTACTACCCATTTTTCTAAAATTAATTGCCATACAAGGCAAGCACCTACGTTTTTGAAATTTAGCACACATAGGTCCCAAGGTACCTCCTACAATGTGGCAAAGTTTCATGTGTGTAACTTTAAAAATGACAAAGTTATAGGCATTCCTGGGTATTTATTAAAAAATTAATTGCCACAAAACGCATGCACCAATCTTTCTGAAATTTCTCACAGATAACTATCCCTAACCAGTCTACAATGTGCCCAAGTTTCCTGTTTGTATCTTCAAAAATAAAAATGTGGGAGGCATAACTGTATTTCTCAGTGGGAAAGTGCAATGCAATGATTCCCTATGGGAAAGTGCAATGCAATGATTCCCTATGGGAAAGTACTGTCCAATGAATCCTTATGGGCAAGTGCTGTCCAATGAATCCCTCATTGTTTCAAAAATTAATTGCCACACCAGGCAAGCACCAATGTTTCTGAAATTTTACACACATATCAAGTGAAGTGTTCCCTGTAATGTGCCCAAGTTTCCTGTTTGTATCTTCAAAACTAAAAAAATGGGAGGCGTAACTGTATTTACCCCACTACTACCCATTTTTCTAAAATTAATTGCCACACAAGGCAAGCACCTATGTTTCTGAAATTTTACACACATAGGTCCCAAGGTACCACCTACAATGTGGCAAAGTTTCATGTGTGTAACTTTAAAAATGACAAAGTTATAGGTGTTTCTTTCCTCATTGTTTCAAAACTTAATTGCCACACAAGGCAAGCTCCAATGTTTCTGAAATTTCACTCACATATCAAGGCAAGTGGTATCTGTAATGTGCCCAAGTTTCCTGTTTGTATCTTAAAAAATAAAAAAATGGGAGGCGTAACTGTATTTACCCCACTACTACCCATTTTTCTAAAATTAATTGCCACACAAGGCAAGCACCTATGTTTCTGAAATTTCACACACATAGGTCCCAAGGTACCTCCTACAATGTGGCAAAGTTTCATGTTTGTAACTTTAAAAATGACAAAGTTATAAGCATTCCTGGGTATTTATTAAAAAATTAATTGCCACAAAACGCATGCACCAATCTTTCTGAAATTTCTCACAGATAACTATCCCTAACCAGTCTACAATGTCCCCAAGTTTCATCCTTCTATCTTTAAAAATGAAAAAGTTATAGGCGTTTTTGTAAAACAATACTTGGCTATGGGAAAAAGCATTCAAAATGGCGTCCGATCCGGATCGGACCTCATCGGATCGGATCGGATCGGATCGGAGGTTGGTCGGATCGGATCGGATCGGATTTTCCCGATTTTGGGTCGGATCGGATTCGGATCGTGGATCGGATCCGATCCGATGCACACCCCTAGTGAGCGAGCATGTGCCAGGCAGGCCAGCTTTCCCAAACAAAAAGCAGCCACAGTGAGTGGACGCGGCCGAGGCCTTTCTTGCTCGCTCCTTTTGGCATCCCTGTGGAGAGAGATCCAACTGAAGAGAAAAAAGCAAGCGAGAGGAGGAAGGAAAGGACAAGGAAGGACTGGGGCCCAGGTCGCTGCCTCCGCTTTCCCCGCTGCTGCTGCCAATTTTGCGCCCCGTTTAAATTAAGTATGTTGAAAAGATTCTCCCCTTCTTTTTTTTAAGTTACTGATATCTTACTTCATTCCTTAAGACTGTCTGCTATATTTATTTCTCTCCCTTCTAATATTGTTCATCAGGAAAATGCTCAGCACACGATTCAAATCTTCTGCACTGAGAACATTTTATTTACCCGTTGGGTTCTGTCACCCACTTTTGCCTTTTTGTGACTTGAATATGGTTGGTAGAATATTTCTTTGATGGTTACAAAAAGCTTTTTGAGGTTTAATGTTCAGCCACAGTGTCTTCCTTTATATTGTTTTTGTTTTTTTGCATGTTGCTTTTTGGTATCAACCTGTTTTGCCGGGACATACTAAAACAAATGACAGTACTTGCCCATAGGGAAAAATAGGACAGCGCTTGCCCATAGAGAAACCATACTTACTCATAGAGATCCCTGTCCTATGGATCCCTGTTCTATGGATCCCTATGGGCCAGTATGGTTTCTCTTTGGGCAAGTGCTGTCCTATGGATCCCTACGGAGAAGTATGGTTTTCCTAAGGGCAAGTACTGTCATTTGTCTTAGTACGTCCCTGCTTTGCCCAGTGTATAATAGTTCTGCTAAAGTTTTACTGTTTAACCTTTACCTATCTGGCCAGCAAAGTCTGAGCAGGAGCCGAGGGATGGGGGAGGCAGTTTCAAGAATATGACTAGTACTACTATCATCATCATCTTGGTGTGATCTTATTGCTATTTTTAAAAATGTTTCTTGCTGCTGCTGGTTGCTGATCTCCTTTTGTTCATTTCTGGGTGTGTAGGGGATCATTTTCCTACAGTGGTGGGCATTTCCCTCAGCACAAATACTTTTATTTTAACAAAACCCATTCCCATCAAAGCCATTTAAAAATCTTTTCCTGGGGTTGTGATTGAATAGGGAATGCATTTAAGTCTGTGCTGCCACATTGTGTAAAAACTAATTTGGGCTTGGTGTGTGTGACTTGCAGATGGAGAAATTCTTGTGTGTGTGTGTGTGTTTGGGCCTAGAATCCATTTTGTTTTGATGTATAATGCATCTCAATTATATTATAAATATGTGGTTTTAGAAATTCCTTTCTTTCCTTTTTGTGGTGCAAGTTAACACATCTTCCTGGCTAAATTCCTCCTGTTTGATGGGGTACTTCCCCCCTTAAACATGTGATTATGTAACCCAAACTCTCTCATTTGCTGTCATTGACTCTTATTTTAGGCTGACCAGATTTTAAAAGTCAAAATCCCGGTCCCCCCCGCCCCCCCCCAAAACAACCCCCCCACCAAGCCACCCCCCCCCCAAAAAAACCAGCCTGGACCTACCGCCGGGTTCCTCCTTCGCCCGCGCGGCAGCGCGGGGTCCTCCGCTGCTGCCCGCGCGGCTGCGCCGGGTCCTCCATCTCCCGCGCAGCCGCGCGGGGTCCTCCGTCGCTGCCCGCGCGGAAGAGGCGGGAGAGGGCCGGATCCGGAAGTGACGTAACCGGCCCTCTCCCGTCTCTTCCGCGCGGCCTCTGGCCTTTCTGGGGCTCGTCGCGATGGCGACGAGCCTCGAGGAGCCCGGAAGCCCGCGCGGAAGAGGTGGGCGTGGGCGTCCGGGCTCCTCAGGGCTCATCGCCATCGCGATTGAGCCCCAAGGAGGCCAGAGGCTGCGCGGAAGAGGCGGGAGAGGGCCGGTTACGTCACTTCCGGATCCGGCCCTCTCCTGCCTGTTCCGCGCGGCCTCTGGCCTTACGAGCCCGGCAGCGGCGGCAAAGGCGGCGGAGGAGCCCGGGAAGCGGCCGCCCCAGCAGGTAAGAGCCCCCGTTCGTGCTTACCTGCAGGGGCGTCCGCTTCCCGGGCTCCTCCACCGCCTCCGGGTCTCGCTGCCACCGCCGCGTGACCCCCCGCCACCCCGGTTTTCCCCTGGTTGGCCCGGTTGGCCCGGTTGGCCTCTGGATTCCCGGTTAGGACCGGGAAATCCCGAGCCACCTGGTCAGCCTATCTTATTTGCGTGCTGCCTCAGTTTATCTGTGTGTGAAATGGGTTTCTCCCATTCCCACCTCCCTTTGCTTTCAATGAGTAGGCTCTGCCACAAACTGCTTTCTCTGTGTTATTCTGGAGAGGTTTCTGTGAGGAGGAGGATCCCCTTGGCTCTACTTCCAGTGAAACCACTCTCCTCCCCACCCATCTAACTTCTTTAGATCCTCATACTTCTCCATTCCCTCTCAGTGAATGACAATCTAACCAACTGGAACCGGCTATAATTTAGGTACACAACAACATGCATCAGGTCTCCTAGGTGTACAGGGCCCAGGTGTCTCAGTTTGCTCTTACTTTCCTTACACTAAGAGTCTACCTTCCTGGTTCTGCCTGCACAGGTTGAAAAGTAACTGTTTTCTAAAAAAAGTGTTCTGTCTGTCTAATCTGTATGTCAAGGAAATGCTTATGTAGTGACTGTACCTTGTTTGAAAGCCCTTTTCCTTACTGTAATTTAAATTTGTCTAATACATGCTATATTAAAAATAAACTAATTTAATCAGTATATGATATATTTCAGAATATATGGTTAGGATGGCAGTTTTAGTGTGAGATATACTATTATTTTTCTTTCAGAGATCTTAACATGTGGGATGCAGCCCACCCACCTAGAAATACACTTTCCCCCTAATGTGCCCTCGCCTGAATTTTTGTCTAGTGCCCCCACTTATTCCCTTCCTTCCTTCCTTCCTTCCTTTAAGAATTTATTTAAAATCTTGCTTCCCCACCCACCCTTTGCATCAGCTTCCCAATATTCTATTCAAATTTATTTGGTTTCTCATTTCCCAATATCTCTACTTCCATCGTACAAACTTTCCCTTCATTTTGCCCAGGAAGTGTAGTAAAAAATCCCTTTCCTCCATATCTCTTTCCCATTAGTTCAGACTTTTAATTTAGAATATAAGACAGTGCCTTGTTTATCTTTTATGTAACACCTATAATATTATAAGGACGTTTCAAATATATGATGATGATATGCTGCTACGTTCTAATGAAAGCAATCAGAAGAACGAGTTCTTGGAATTGGTTCATTCCTTTTCTGGGTAAATATATTAGTGTTTAGTGCAGTGAAGATGCTCTTTCGGAACAAGCTCATCCTTCTATTTAATACAGTTCTTTCTCTTTCGAAAGGTTTAATTTCAGTTAAACTTTTGAAAATACCAAATTGAAAACAGTGCCATGGGACACAAATAGTTGGTGCTTAGAAAAGTCTGAATGGAGCTGCAATTCTATGCACACTTACTTTCTTGGGAGTAAATCCCATTTGACCCAGTGGGACATAATTCTGAGTAAACATGCTTGAGATTGTGACCAGTTATTATTTAATTTAATGTATCTATTTACTTATTTGTTACATTTATATCCCACCCTTTCTTGCAAGGGGTGCAAAGCAGCGTACATTTTGTCCTCACAACAATCTTGTGAGATAGGTTAAGCTGAGAGTCACAAACTGGCCAAAATCACCAGTGAGTTTCATGGCCAAGTGGGGACTTGAACTCCCCTTCCCCCTGCAATTCCTCCAATAAACATTTCCTGACCATATATCCAACAAAACATGTATTCATAATATGAGTATTTAGCTTCTTTAAGTTTGGAGCAGACATCTTGTTTTTATTGTTGTTGTTTTTATTAGCCAATTCAAATGGTCTTCTTGAGTACTGATTCAGTGTAATTTAGCATAACACCACAAGCGGATAACAAGAAATATATTGAAGATATCCATCTGGTTTGTGTTGAAAGCCTTGTTCATTTCATTTTCCATGGTTGTCATTGGCCTTACTAATTGCCTCATTACAACTGCTCTACAATCAGTATGACTTAGTCATTAATGTGATGAAAAGGCTTACTGAAGAGCAGCTAGATATTAAAAAGCATAGATCTCTGACCTACAATTCTTGGAGATTTCAAAGCTTACCGCAAGCTTTATTAAAGTGTGTGTGTGTGTGTAGCACACACACACACATTTGTTACCCTGCCTATAGAAAACTGATTTAATGAGAAACTGTATACTTTCAAATACTCCATAAAATGCTAAATTCAACATGTTTTATTTCCCTTGCTGTTTACTATTTCAGTCACTTAAGTGGTTTTAAAAGATGTAATTGCTCACATAAATAAGAAAACTAAGACAGGACTAAGTGTCTGTTGTTCTGAAATATTTGTGTGTTTACTAGATAAAACGTGGCAGAACATATGCTCTTTTTAAAAGAGGTCAGCCCTCAAAACAAAATACTCTGCAGAAAAAGAGAAGGGTTTTATTCTGTGGATTTCATATTTTTATTTCCTTCTTCCTCCTTTGTGGACGCAAGAGACAAGGCCAATGATTTTTTTTAGTGTTTGAAGTTTCTGCTCCTATGACCTCCCCTGTGTGCACATATGCCTCAATGGTTTCAAAGTGATTCACAAATTCTTCTTGATTTCACTTTAGGCTCATATTAAACTTGCAAAGAAATGGTGGGTTAAAACATAATAGCACTTCTGGATCAGTCCTAAAATCCATTTAGTTCAGCATACTGTCCAGAACAGTGGCCAGACAGATGAGTCTGGAAAGCACAGAAGCAAAGTATTATGGCAAGAACTTTTCCCTGTGGCTTGTTCCGAGCATTTAGTATATGGAGGTATACTGCCTTTAAACATGGAGGTAATAATAATAATAATAATAATTATTATTATTATTTATTTCTTACCCACCTTTCTGGATCGAGGTGGGGAACAACAACATGATAAAATACATAAAACTGATTAAAACATGACACATATTATTAAAACTGCATTAAAACATCCTAAAACATCCTAAAAACATCCTTAAAACATTCTAAAATTCCACTGGATATGCCTGCCGGAAGAGAACAGTCTTTATAGCTTTCTTAAATTCTAAAAGACTGTTAAGTTGACGAGTCTCCTCCGGCAGGTCATTCCACAGTCTGGGAGCGGCAGAAGAGAAGGTACTATTTAGGTGTCATTGCTAATAGCTATTGATATCGAGAACGAATTTATCTAATAGTTCTTGAAGCTCACTAAGGCAGTGGCTATTATCACATCTTGTAGAAGTACGGTAAATTCCCTTGTAATAATGCACTATATAAAGAGGTACTTTATCTTTCCTGAAACTGCCAGTTAAATTTCATGAGTTCTAAGGGTGAAACAATTACCTCTATCCACTTTTTTCAAACTATCGATAATTGTATAAACATTGATCATGCCCACTGTTAGTATTTTTATATAAAAATCACCCATCCCCAGCCCGGTGCTTTCCAGATGAGTTGGGCTCCTACCCCAACCAGCATGGCCAATGGTCAGGAATCCTGATAGTACAAAACATGTAGAGGGTACCAAGTTGGGGAAGGCTGTTTCTACACAGGACTAATTGGCCATTATTTTTCTCTGCAATCTTTTTCAAATTTGAAAAAATTATGATTCCCAAGTATTTATTCTTTTATCTTTCCTTCAGAAAAAATGCTAACATTTACAATCACCTTTATACAACATAATTAATTTGTTTATTTATTTATTCATTACATCTCTATACCGCCCAATATCTGAAGATCTCTTGGCAGTTCACAATTAAAACCGTAAAATACAACATGATAAAATACAATATAAAAGTTTTAAACTCCAGTATAAAATAAAATAATAACCAAATAAACTTTAGCAGCACAGCAGAAACTGAAAGATTAAAACAACTGAAACTGAAAGATTAAAATGCCCAGGAAATTAAGAAAGTTTCACCTAGAACCAAAAAAAGCACAACGTAGGCTCCAGGCCTGACTCTCTGGGAAGCTCATTCCACAATCAGGGTGCCACAACAGAGAAGGCCCTGTTCTTAGTAGCCATACACCTCACTTTCTTTTGAAGGGGCTCCCAGAGAAGGACTGCTGAAGACGATTTTAGGGACCGGGCAGGTGTATATGGGAGGAGACAATCCCTCAGGTAACCAGGCCCCAAGCCATGTAGGGCTTTGAATGTTAACACCAGCACTTTGAATGTATTAACTTTGAATAATATGCAGTAATCCAGATGAGAGATTACCAAAGCATGGTTAACTGTAGCTAGGCTATCTCTCTCTCTCTCCAGATAAGGACATAGTTGGTTTATCAACCTAAGTTGATAAAATCTATTCCGTGCCACTGAGTCCACCTGTGCCACTATTGACAATGCTGGATTCAAGAGCACCCCCAGACTATGAACCTGATCCTCTAGGGGAAGTGCAACCCCCTTATGAACAGATTGAACATCACTTAGCCGGGCAGACAAACAATCCACTAACAGTACCTCAGTCGTGTCTGGATTCAGTTTATTGCCTCTCAACCATTCCATTAATGTGCCAGGTACTGATTCAGTAAACCCACTGCCTCACCTGGATTTGATGAAAAGGAGAGATAGATCTGGGTGACATCCCCATATTGGTCCATATCTCCAGATAACTTCCCCCAGCAGTTTCATGCAGATGTTACAGCATGGGGAATAAAATAGAGCCCTGTGGCACCCCATTACATAATTGCCAAGGGACAGAGCAATAATCCCCCATCACCACATTCTGGAATCAGCCATCCAAGTAGGAGTGGAACCACTGCAATGCAGTATCTCCAACTCCCAGCCCAGATAGCCTATCCAGAAGGATACCATGGTCGATGTTATCAAAAGCCGCTGGGATGTCCAAGAGAATCAATAGGGTCACAATGCCCTTGTTCCTCTCTCAGCAGACGTCATTCCATAGGGCGACCAGTGCAGTTTCTGTTTCAAAACCAGGCCTGAAACCCAATTGAAATGGATCTAGATAAACAATTTCATTCAAGAGTACCTGGAGTTCACTGTCAATCACCCACTGAAGCATCTTGCTCAGGAAGGGGACTTTAGCAATCAACCTATAGCTGTTAACATCTTCTGGGTCCATGTTAGGCTTTTTCAGGAGCAGCCTATCAAAGTGGCCAGCACCACTCCCTCTCTAAAGGAGTTGACAAGCTCTTGGACCCATGTGAACCTCTCCTGCCTATTAGATGTAATAAGCCATGATGGACAAGGCTCAAGCACACAGGTAATTGATTGGACTTGGCCAAGCACGTTGTTGACACCCTCAAGTCTCAACAACTGAAACTCATCCAATAAAACTGAACCAGACGGTGCTCTGGTACCTCTACTAATCAAACTGTATTAACTATGGTGTCCATGTTGTGACGAATGGAAGCAACTTTATTTTCAAAATGTCATGCAAAATTGTCACAGCATGCTACTGAGGTTTCCACCACCTCTCTCCCTGGACCAGATTGCAAAAGGCCATGAACCACTCAGAAAAGCTCTGCTGGACAACACTGAGAAGATGCAATGCTGGTGGAAAAGAACTCCTTCTTTGCTACCTTTACTGCCATAGAGTAGGGTTGATAACGAGCTTTAATCTCGGCACGAGTCTTCCTCCACCTGCATTCTAACTATGTTTTCTCTTGCTTCACTGCCCTCAGCTCAGGTATATCAAGGTGCTGCCCGGACTCTGTACGGAGAAAGAGGGTGCTATCGTGTCAACTGAACTAGTCATTTTGACATTCCACAGAGTAACCAGAGCTTTGATAAGAGTAAAACCAGCCGAAAAAATCTCCCAGAGCCCTCTGGAATTCATCAGAATCCATTAATAATAATAATAATAATAATAATAATTATTATTATTATTATTATTATTATTATTTATAACCCGCCTCTTCCTTCGGATCGAGGCGGGGAACACAATGTAAAATACAAAAATCACAAACAGTTAAAAAAATTTAAAAACAAGAAAATGCATCATTAAAACATCTTAAAATTCATCCGGATAGGCTGGCCGGAAGAGAGCAGTCTTCATGACTCTCTTAAATTCATGAAGACTGCTAATTTGTCTAATCTCCTCCGGCAGAGCATTCCATAGTCTGGGAGCAATGGAAGAGAAGGTCCTCTGGGTAACACTCGCCAGCCTAGTTCTGGCTGGCTTGAGTAAGTTCTTCCCAGAGGACCTAAGTGTGCGGGGCGGATTGTACGGGAGAAGGCGATCCCATACATTAGTCTCTGAGGGCAAAGCCTTTTAATGCCTCCTCAACCTTGCAGAGTAGAAAAGCTGCCCAGAGTCTAAACCTCAATAGGAAGTTATCTGGCCATGATGAGAGGTAGATATTAATTACCCTACTTTGAGATCACCATCCTCCTGTCCTGTTCAGAAAAACAAATCAAGTGTGTGTCCTCCTGCATGCATTGGGCTAACAACATGCTGGGACAGCCCCATAGTTGTCATGGCGGACATGAATCCTGACCCATCTTCAGTCTGATCACCTCAGTATGGAATTTGAGATCACCCAGAACCACCTTCTCAAGGTGAAACCCTTTCATACACAGTTGGCTGGAATTCTTCTATTATGTGATAATGATTTAAAATGGCTACAAATAAGTTATTTTGTTTAAAGAGTGGAAGCTTTTTGGCAAGCTTAGTGCATTTGCTAAATTGCACCAGCTTTTAATCATTGTGTTCTCCCACTATACCTCCCTTGTTTCCTTGCCTTATTTTTTGGTGAAATGACACAAAGAATAAACCTCAAGAATGCAGCTGGGGTGGGCCACTTGTGCCCCTCCAGATGCTTTGGTCTACAACTCCCATCATCCTTTACCACTAGCTATGGCTGAGGAGAGTTGTGGGTCAAAACATCTGGAAGTCTACACGCTGCTCACCCCTGCTTTAACAGAAGACTCTGTTCATCCATTTCAGATCTGTCAATGTCAGTGCCTTGAGCTAGAGAAGCAAATCCAATGAAATAAGAAATGTTTATAGCCCTTTAGACTTTATGCTATTTAGAAATCACATGCTCTTTTCATTTTATCCAGTCTAAGCTTTGAATATTAGGATTTGAACCTAGGTTTCAAGAAGCAAGATTTGCCAAGGTGTGTGTTCCTTCAGACAAGGGACATTCCAGAGGGGATGCTCGGTCTGAATTCATGTTGTCCTTTTTCAGTGGATTCAAAATATCTCGTCCTCTAGCCAAGCATATTGAGGAGTATCTTTGTACGCAACATCAAAGTAACCTAGATTCTTTCAGAGTTGCTCCTAAAATGCTTGAGGGGCATGCAATTATTACATCACTGTTAAAATGTCATCTCTCAAAGAGAACTTTTAACTAACACTTCTAATACGTCTATCCTAATTATAAAATAGAGGGGCAGCTGTTGCTTTTAAAAGAACACTTTGGTTATAGGACACCAGTGGAAATTCTCCATCTAACCAGCCAGCAGGCAAAGTGTCCCAATGAACAGCAAGACTATTGACACTTGGTGCTGAAAACAAAGATGGTCATTTTCTCCCCTGGTGAGAAATAATGGTGGGCTCTCTTCTATGTTAAACAGTTTGATTTCTCCTGCTTTTCCACTCCATCTGGTGTGTTTCTTTGTCGCTTCAAGCTGTTTAACAACACGGAGAATTTGGTTTGCAGTAAAAATCAATGAAGCCTAATTGTCCACTTACCATTTGACAAGTGTTTTAGAAACACTTCCAAAAAATGGAATGTTCATATTTTTGTACAGTTCATTTTAAAGCTATAAATCATCATAATGTACCTCATTCTGGGGTCATCTTATAAGAAGTTACAAATTTGGGCTTGCAAGACAGCAGAGTTTGTTAAAATGGCAGATTCTTGAAAATTGCATGAGCCTAGAACAGTGTTTCTCAAACTGCTTACTGCTTTTTTTAGTCTTAAAATGGAAACGGGGCAGTTATGGGTACATGGAGAGCAATCAGTTGTACTAAATTGTTTTAAAAAACTACATAAATAAGGTAACTTTTTTGTGTCTCAAGATAGGAAGAGAACATTTTGTTCTTTGTTATCAAGAAATCATATTTTAAAAACTGGAATACTACGTGAATACTTACAACCATTGTTCTGTTCTTGTAATTCCTATAATTATTCATGGGATATTTAGGGTGGGAGGGAAGAGTTGATGGTTTTTCTATTTGCTTATCCCCAAAAACTGGTACTCAGCGGTCAGTGGGAGAGAAGGAAAAACAGCTTCTAGAACATTTAAATAGAGAGTGACTTGCATGCAGGTGTAGGGGAGAAACATGATTCATTATGTCCATTTTGGTGTTGGGCCTTAGAGACAGCTTAGGGATGCTGCTGGTGTACTGCTCACCCTGCTGCCTAGCAACCTCCCTGACCAAGCTGGCAGAGGTGGTGTCAAGTGTGGTGTTGGAGGAACCAAGAACAGAACCCTTGATTTGATTTTTGCTCCAAGTGGTGAGTTGAGCAATCTGAAAATGGGGGGGGGGGGGGGGGAGGGTCCAAGTAACCCCATTGTCATGGTCAGTTCACTTCCTGGTGAGATTCAAACTCAGCATTCCTTCCTTCTTGCAGGGTTGGGGGACTCATTAGGATGGTCTGCCCCAGTAGACTGATGGAATCCAGTGGATTTCTGAATGATCTTGGTACTTTTCAGTGGAGAGAGCTGGGGTCCTAGCATCACTATGGAACAGTGAGATGGAGAAGGCCATTGACTTGATTGCACCTGAATGCCCTCTCTGGCACTGTGGAGCCTTCTCTGTTCCCTGGTATACTGGGGACCTGTGGTCAATGAAACAGGCTGGGCGTCGGCTAGAGTGCACATAGCACAAGACTCACAGCGAAGATGACTGAGCACACTCTAGAGCACATAATCATGCCTTTGAGCAGTGGTGTGAGCAGCAAAGAAGGCTTACTTTGCTGCTTCCATTGTGTCCTCAAGAAGCCATCCAGTGGAGCTCTTTCGGGTGGTCTGGGGGTTAACACTCTCCTGGACCCGCTGTGACCTTCTTGCATCTCACTTTGAGAACAAAATTGCTTGTCTCTGCAGCAAACTTGACATTGTTAGCACAATTCCTGTCGAGGTGTCTGATACCACCATCTGCCCAATTTTGTGGGATCAGTTTCAACTGCTGCGGCCTGATGATGTGGACAAGGTACTTAACAGCAATGCAACCAACCATGTGCCCTCTCGATCCTTGTCCCTCTTGGCTAATAAAAGCTAGCCAAGAGCATTTTATTAGCCAGGGTGGGTCCAGGATGTGGTAAATACTTCTCTATAGGAAGGGGTGGTCCCTGCGGTCCTTAAAGAAGCAGTACTGTGACCGTTCCTGAAGAAGCACACTCGGGACCCAATGCTATTAGACAGCTATCACTCAGTTTCAAATCCCCCTTTCTTAGGGAAGGTATTGGAGGGGGTCATGGCAGAATAACTGCAGGCACTCTTGGAGGACAATGTTTACGTAGACCCATTTCAATCTGGGTTTCAACCTGGTTATGGGACTGAATCAGCCTTGGTTGCCCTGATGGTTCACTTTTATCGAGAGAGGGACAGGGGGAATGCAACCCTGTTAATTCAACTCGATCTCTCATCAGCTTTTGATACCATCTACCATGGTATCTTCCTTGATCGATTCCATAGGATGGGCACTGTGGAGGCACTGTGTTACAGTGGTTCCAGTCCTACCTGCAGGGTTGATTTCAAAGAGTAACTTTGAGTTACCATTCCTTGCTCCCGTGGCAATTTAGCTATTGGGTACCACAGGGCACAATCTTGTCCCCAATGTTAACATCTACATCTTCATTAGGAGCAGTCATTGGGGGATTTAGAGCAAAATGCCATCAGTATGCTGATGACACACAGCTCTCTATCTCCCTGTGACATCTGAATCAGGAGAGGCTGTGTAAGTAATGGGCTGGATGAAGGCCAATAAACTGAAGCTGAATCCTGGCAAGATGGAAGCTCTGTAGGTGAGTGGTTCCCCAGTCCAAGAGATAGGCTCATTGCCTGTTCTGAATGGGGTTGCACTCCCTCTGAAAGATCAGGTTCGTAGTTGGGGGGTACTCCTAGATTCATCATTTTTGCTGGAGGCCCAAGTAGCCACAGTGGCTAGGAGTGCCTTTTACCAGCTGTGGCTGCCTCATCAGCTACATCCTCTTCTGGACAGGGATAGCTTGGCTTCAGTAGTAAAGGCATTAGTAACCTCAAGACTGCAATGTGCTCTATGAGGAGATGCCCTTAAAGCTACTCCAGAAGCTGGAGCTAGTGCAGAATGCAGCAACTCAGCTGTTGTCAGGAACTGCCTCTTTTCAGCATGTAACTCCTTTGCTGGGAAAACTCCCCTGGTTGCCTGTTGACTACCGGGCCAGGTTTAAGGTTGTTGGCACTAGCATACAAAGCCCTAAACAACTTGGGACCAGAATACTGAGAGGAGTGCCTTCTCCCTTACCAACCTGCCCGGTCACTGAAGTCATTGGAGGGCATGCTCCTGGTGGTTCCACATGGACCCACCAGAAGAAGAGCGTTTAGTGTGTTGGCCCCTTCTCTTTGGAATTTCCAGCCCCTGGAGGTCAGATAGGCACCAACACTGGTCAGGAAGCATTCCTCAACTGACCAGCCACTGTATTTATTGGTACTGTGTTTTAAATTGAACAATTTTAATTTGCTGTTTTTTAATCTTCTTTCTTTTTACTGTTAGGCTGACCATACGAAAAGTAGGACAGGGGTCATGTACCTTTAAGAGTTGTAGAGAAAAGGAGATTTCAGCCAGTGTCATTTGTATGCAATTAGTTCCTGGTGAAATTCCCTCTTCATCCCAACAGTTAAAGTTGCAGGGGCCCTGCCTTCTTTTGTATATGTTCCCTCTAGTATAGTGCCTGCAACTTTAACTGTTGTGATGAAGAGGGAATTTCACCAGGAACTAATTGCATACAAATGACGCCAGCTGAAATTCCCTTTTCTCTGCAACTGTTAAAGTTACATGAGCCCTGTCCTCCTTTTCATATGGTCAGCCTAATTCAAACCCACCCAGCAGACTTGGAGCAGTATATTGTAAATCAATAATAAATTAATATGGTCCCCATTATTCTAACAGAACTATCACCAAACAGAAAGTAGAGCTCATCCTAGGTAAAAAGCATCTTCCTGAACATGGGAGAGGCCAAATCTTGGTTTATTTGCCATGGCAAGAGCTTAAGAAAGCAATCCTATAGTATACACATTTATGTGGGAGTAAGTCCCACAGAATCCAATGGCAAATCTCACAGAATCCATAGGGACTTACTTTTGTGTAGCTATGCACAGGATTGCATTGTAAAGGACTGGTACCTGCAGGATTAAAGTAATAAGCCAATGGAACTTCATTAAGTATGTTTTGATGTATGGAACTACTTAGATTTGCAATTAAAGTTGCCATTCCCTAGAAAGCTAAGACCTGAATACACAATAACAAATTTGTGTCCTTTAGCATCCAGTCTACTCCCTGGTAAGGGAACTAGCTAATTTCATGTTTCCTTACTGCAGGGACCCTGCAGCCCTCTAGATGTTGTTGGACTACAACTGCCGTCAGGCCTGACCATTGAGTATGCTTGCTGGGATCAATGTGTAATGAAGTCCAACAATATTTGGAAAGCCACCGTTTTTCCTGCCCCTGCCATATTGACTTTCCCCACAAACATTGTTACACTATATATTATATCAGTGGGAAAAAATGCAGCCCTTTTTAGGAAGCAATCAAAAACACATGAATCTTGTTCCATAGATGGGTCAGGAGGCAGCTTGCATTAATATAAAGTTTTATCTTGTATTAATACAAAGTTTTAAAATATTTTGTTACTTGAAAATCTTAAAACTTATTTTCAGTAATATTTGAAATAAATCAAACTAAATTATTTTAGAAACAATTTGTTTTATTTCAACATGGATACATTACATTGAATGTTCATAATCCGATTCAAATATTGACAATCCCCAACTAATGTTCTGAATGTCTAAAAACTCACTGATGTATTGTGACAGTCACCTAAATATGATGGTTATGTGATGGATTCACAACCTTCACCAAATTTTGGATATTCACCAGCCCTGTTCATGCTTCATACCTGGACAGGAAACATCAAGCCATAGAGGTCACACGTCCACTGCATGTACTGACCCTGCCTTCTCTGTTCCCGATCTTCCTGCATTGAGGGGCTGAGGATGTGGGCAGGGAGGACAGAGAAGATGGGGCTGGCATATGTGGCCCAGTATCCTTTGCACAGCTTAATGTTTCCTGGTCAGGCATGATGTTTTAGTCACATACAAAATGGATACAGCTGAGCATATTACATTGAAACCAGTGATATTTAAGTGTACAATTAACTGCTTATGAGCTAATGTTTTCAATAAAATGTAAGCACACTTAACTTTTTATTGCATCCCATAGATTTAAAATTTTAGTTGAAATCTAATCAATGCTAATTCTCCTGAGAGGCATGCAGATATTCACATGCTTTTCGTACGGCTGAGTGTGCCACTTACAAAATAATTCTATACTAATTTCAAACAATAAAAAAGAAAAAACAGGTTCTTACAAATTTGTTAAAAACAAACAAACAAACTTGTAGTTCAATGACTGTTATAATTTCTGGGACCTCCGTTATCTTTGGACACCAGTAGGCACTATGAAAAATGCTGAAGACAGAAAACATGGCCCTGGGAAGATTAATAGCCATTGTACTACTGAAGTCACTCATGATACTTTGCTATTCTAATTTCTGGAGCTCTTTTAATGGATTGTTTGAGTAGTTTATGGGGCAGAACCAAAACTCATTTTAATAAGAAGTGAGCGAGGAGGAGGCCAGAACAAAGTTAGTCAGTGGTTTTTTTGAGAAAGAAACTTTTGAATATCACAGGAACAATAGAATCTACATCTCCATACTGTAGTTACCTGAAAACCATGTGATACAAACCTTTGTTTTGGGTTCCTTGGCAGTCCTAAATCTTATTCTGGTTATTCAAAATATGTGTGAGCTTAAAGGGTAGTAGCAAATGTTAGCCCTATGTAAAGTAGACCCTTTGAAATGAATTAGACCTAAGTAAGTCACAAGTAACTTCCCATTCATTTCAATGGGTTTGTTCGACATAGGCCTAATGCTGGATACTGCAAGAAGTGGGGAGGTGGTATGGGGCGGTGCATGCCAGCCTTGTTCCTAACTTCCTTACATGCACTGGCTCCACCTCCGACTGTCTCATACTGAGTGGGAAAGTCTGAAGAGGAATTATAAGCACATTCAGCTGAACATGACTAGTAGCATTCTCCATAATCAGAAACACTGATAGTGCTGGGTTCCTCCTCATGGAAAGGATTCTAAGCACAAAGGGTTCCCCAGAGCAGATTTGGGAGGCTAGCAGGGAGGGGGGAGGGGGAACCTGCTCTGCCAGAAGATGCTGTTTCATTGGTGGATGGACACAGTTGGATGTCACCCTCTATTGCTGTAACCTTAACTTTAACCATTTTTTCTATCACAACTTTTCTCTTCACATAAATATCCTGTTCCATCTAATCCCCCCGTCACCAATCTTTCTTCCTCCTACTCTCTCTCATACACCTCAACAACTGTAGTGATGAGGTTGTAATAATGGTTTCATTGTATTGTATTTTGGATTTGTGATTTTAGAGTTGTGTTTGTGGGTTTTTTCTACGGGTTGTTACCCGCCCTGGGCTCCTTGCAAGGAAGGATGTGGGATATGAATATACATTTTTAAAACTGTCAACTGTCAGTTCTCAGCTTTCCTTCCCAGTATTCTAAAAGTGATCTCCAATCCTTGGCCTTGGAAGAACTGGAGAAGACTCATGTCTGAGATCCTGGAGAGTTTCTGCCAGTCATGTAAACAATACTGAGATAGGTGAACCAATGACCTGACAGTATAAGAAACCTGCCTGTGTTCCTATCAGATTACAGTGCTAACCAATTATATAACCACACATATTTAAAACCTATAGTATAGTTCATTTTGTTATTATCAAAATAGGAGATTAGATTAAGCTGTAATCTAGACTCCAGTGACAAACGCTGATATGTGCTCCAGGAAAAGGACAAGGGTTAACTGGCAAAATGAGCACATCAGGAGATAGCATCTAGAACTCCTGGCTGTGAAGGGTCAACCCATATCTTCAATTACATATTAACAATTCTGTTCTTTTAATGTTTTTAGCTGGTTGTTCCAATTTTGCATAGAGAGCAACTATTTCTGCTGAATTTGCTTACATGCATTTGGAATGAGGTTTCTTTATATGGCAATCCAATAGTTTACTGATATATCATGTTAAACCTGTTTTGAACAATGCCATACACTTTGGCCATGTCTACGCCAGGCAGTTATCCCAGGGTCATCTCTAGGTCATCCCTCTGTGTCCAAATAATGCACCGGGGGTCCTGGGGTCAACCAGGGATGACCTAGAGACAACCCCGGGATTACTGAAACTGGGGATGTCCTGGTTTTCCTGCAGTCCTGGGACAACCCCAAGGACTGCTTCTGGTGTGGCACAGCCTCCTGAGTCCTCAAACGGGCATGGAGCCACTCCGTGCAGCATGGGGATGGGGTGGAGGCAGCAATTTTGCCATCCCTGGGATGGCGGGGGGGTTGGCGCAGAGTTTGACGGGGGGGGGGTACCTTTTTCGCCTGCGACATTCCTCTTCCCTTCTGGGACATCACGTGGCTGTATAGACAATGGGGAAGGATCACAGAAGCAGATAGTCCGCGATCCTCCTCCCTCCCTCCTGCTACACCCTTAGGTATAGATGAGCTCTTTGTCTATACATCTTTGTGACTAC
Source organism: Anniella stebbinsi (assembly GCA_029215795.1). NCBI lineage: Eukaryota > Metazoa > Chordata > Lepidosauria > Squamata > Anniellidae > Anniella > Anniella stebbinsi. The sequence continues at coordinate 137,439,552 of JARDYH010000005.1, read as the reverse complement.
CTTGAATAGGATACTGATTAAGCAACAATGCTGAGTCAACAAAGTTGGGATGGAAGTATGGAGAAATGAGCAAACTTGAGATATTCTGTCTTGAATGAACCCGTGTACACATCTGGCTAGAAAGATTTGTATACAGTTTGTGTTGAACTAGGACAATAAGAGTTTTAAGCCTTATGTTTCCCTCCAAAATCCCTGTTGTCTGAGAAGTATATGTGTGTGCGAGAGAGAGAGAGAGAGAGAGAGAGAGAGAGAGAGAGAGAGAGAGATCAGATCCAACATTACTTCTCCTTATTTCCTATGCAAGGATAGACCAGTAAAGAAGGATTTTCTTTGGCAGTATCCAAGTCATGGTCATCTGTTGTTGATTATTGCTTTAGGTATAAGATATATTTTCTCAGTGCATTGGATTAACTAAATGATCCACTGAATTGCTTTTAATTTGAACTGAATTCCCTGGAATTTCCTAACTCGGATCTGGATTGATAGTTTCAGTATCCTAGCCTCAATTTTAAAAAAAACACTCTGTACATGCAGAAAGCCTCAAATGTTAATAGAAAAGGATATGCAAGAAAAGACCTTGCATGCTAGTGTTCTGTGGGAAATGCAATTTTGATCTATGAGGAAATTCAAACAAGGAGTTCTCCAAATGCAGTCTAAAATGGTGTAGTCCCCAGAACTCTGATTTATCTGAACATATACATTGATTCTAATTCTGTGATGTTGTAGTTTTGGTCAAGTTATTAAAATTGTATTGAAGTAAATACAGAAGTTGTAGTGCATGTTTTTAAAAGCATCATCCTTTGATGTCAGAGCCTCCCTCCAAGAAATCAGCATCTCCTGTCTACCAGCAAAGGGACAAGGCATTCAATCATTAGACACCAGTTCAGTATGCTGAAAGATGCCCTTTTTGTATGGCTGAATAATAAATGAAGGTTAATCTAAAACTGAAGACACATTAGGAAATGGAATGGCTTCAGAGGGTGCCAGAAAGAGATGCTCACAGAGAGCACCATGAAGACTGAACAAATGAATGTCTATCAGCTCCAGAGGAAAGGAAAAGTGTTTGTTTGTTCCCCATCAACAACATCAGCAGCATAATGCTTTGTTTTTTCCACTACTTTATAGAATGGATTGCAGACTTATTAAATCAAGCTTTCTCCCATACAAATGTGACAAAAAGAATCATTCGAAATGGGGTCTGGAAATGACAATAACATCTGTCATTTGACAAAACTTTTATTTGCTCTTTTATAGCAGCCGCACCGATGCCTGGTTATCCTATAAAAACAAAGCATACAGTTTAACTGTTCTGTGTCACAATGTATTTAGCAGCAAAAACAGAGCACACATCATTTCAGGGGTGTCTTAAATTAAATTGGCATGATGACAAAACATAGCTGTGTCTGTTACAGGCTTTATGGATAACCCAGCGAATTCAAGGTGTCATCCTTTGCAAGCTATTGATTAAAGCTAGCCAATAACCATCTCTTCAAGAATAAAAATAATCTACTGTCATTATAGAAATGATGGCCATCTTATGGAGAAGGTTAATCAGATACGGAAATTACAAGCCACTTTAGGATCAATCATCAGCCCCTTATGGAACAAACTATTGCCACACCGCGCGGTCCCTGTCTCCCCCTTTTCCTTTACCTGTTATGTAAAAGCTACACAAAACTTGTCATCACTTTGAACCAATAAAGAGAAGCAGTGATTCATACGAGCCAAAAAGTAGTATATATTTCACCATCCCTCCCTCCTATATTCAGTGCTTATACTGTAGCTACTAGATATACCTGCCGTTCATTTACTTTTAGTTAGGTTTGTAGTGTGGCAAAAGGGTCACACAATTTTTCCTAACCTGTCACCTTTCTTTCTCACATGATTGTGGTTTCCACACATTGAGGGGACAATGACGATATATAAAGAGATCTGTGTCTAGTGCCCTTTTTTCCACTTCAGTCTTTCACGTCTTGGATGCCTTTACCAGCACACTGTAGAACTTTGTGACTATGAAGCTTGAAAAAATGATGACACTAAATTGCTTAAGATACAGATCCACTTTCATGTGTGTTTAATGTTCAAGCTTGTGTAAGGGATCCCAGTTCTTAAATCTGTGTTGAATGTATGACAGGTTGCATTTGCTGCTCTTATATGGAATCTACAGCTTTGTTCATGTGTATTGTGAAATTCTTTAAATTATAATATCTGGGAAGTATTGTAGGACATATTTTAATTAAAACTGTGGTCTGTTCTAGGAATGTTAAAATGTGTGTTAATTAGCAAATATGATGTTAAAGTTGTGTATTTGTTTTTTTTAAATTAGAGTTCCAGTCAACGGTAGGTGACTATATGGAAAGGAGGACAGGGCTCCTGTATCTTTAACAGTTGTATAGAAAAGGGAATTTTAGAAGGTGTCATTTGTATGCATGCAGCACCTGGTGAAATTCCCTCTTCAACACAACAGTTAAAGCTGCAGGAGCCCTTCCCTCTTTTGTATCTGGTCACTCTTCTATAGCTCCTGCAGCAAAGGGCAAATAAAATAAATTCGGAGTGAGGACAGTTGCTTCCTGGGTTAGTAGCATCGGCGATCACAGCTAACTAGAGATCATGATGTCACTACATCATGTGACAATGTCACTGAGAGCAAAAAAAAAAGGCATTTGAGAGAAAGAGAGAGAAAGAGAGAGCATGTATGGGCAGAAGATGAGAATTTGAATGAACAGCTGAATAGTGTTATTGCAGGCACTGGTAAAATAAGCAATATTTTTTTGTCACCATCAACAACTACAAAAAGCCTCCAAAGTAGTTTTGGCTCAGCCTTTCCTTATACATGGCTGAATGGTCCTTATATGTTAATTCTAAAAACCTATCAATAATCCAGACGGAGGTGTTTAGGTCATATTCTTTTTCTTTCAATTGCATAGACAAGCTGTCTTTCCACCACCCTCACCCACCTCCCAGTGAACGTGGGCTTGCTGTTATTCCCTCAAGGTTACCTACAATGGTTAATTAGAATGAATTTGTAAATGAACCCTCTCCCTCTTTTTTTTTTTTTTTTTAGCAATTCTATTATCTTCTATTAACAAAATATTTGAAAGTACCACAAAACTCTTTAATAAGGGGAAATTGATAGAGCTGCAAGAAGATAGAGAAAGAGGCATCTGCACAGCCTCTGGCTATTTTTTTTTTTTTTTACATGTAAAAATATTAGAGCAGCATTAGGCATTTTAAATGAAGCGATTACTCTAACATAACATTTGCTACTTTTCAGCCTTCATCCACCATTTACAATAACTTTCTCTTGTATGACCATATTATGCCCCTCCATGAACTTCTTTAATGCTTCTCTGATAAAATATAAAACAATAAAACAGCAACATTATTTTCAGTTCACCTAGAATACTAATTCCACTAGTCGGTGTTGAGGGCAGAGAGAATCGATGCTTTAGGATAACCTGAGAAATAAAAAGTTATTTTCTGAAAGCAAGCCTGGATGCTAAGTACATATGAAAAGTCCCGCCTGATGTACATGGCCGTGGAAAAGCTCCTGAAAGGCAGCCTAGAAATATTTTAAATAAATAAATCCTGCCCCCAGAAAGCCTGCCAGTCAGTGTTGGCAATATTGGGTTAGATGAACTAATGGTCTGACTCAGTACAATGCAGTTCCAGTGTTCTTTATTAGAAGGGTTACTATCTCCCTCCGCTCCAATCTGCTCCTGATTTCCTTGCCTCCTTCCCCTTCCCTCATTCCAGAGGTCAATTTGTTTTAACGATTTACCACATGGGGGAAGAAAGAAGGAAACAACAATTCTGAAAAAGAGTCCCTAGGGGGATATAAGAAGAACCATGCTGGATGAGACCAGGGAAGGATCTACATGTCGTCCTCGATGCGCCCTCCCTGCGCCACAAGCTGCTTCGGAGCGTTTCACCCCGCCTAGTGTGGCTCAAGCCTCGGAGGCTCTGCCCGCACTGCCGCGGCCGCGGCCTTTTCATCCAGGCCGTCCCGGAGAGGGAGGAGGGAGGGGGAGGATTGTAAACAAAAGCCAGCGATTGGGAGAGGGATTTCCAATTGCTAGCTTTTGTTTACAACCCTCCCTCCACCCTCCCTGGGACCAGCTGGGATGAAAGGGCGGCGGCGGCGGCGACAGCACTAGCAGAGCCTCCGAGGCTTGAGCCACACTAGATGAAGTGCAGCACTCCAAAGCGGCTTGTGGCGCAGGGAGGGCGCGTCGAGGACAACGTGTAGATCCGGCTAAGGGTCCGTGTAGTCCAGCATTCTGTTCACACAGTGGCCAACGAGATGGGCATGAGTGCAACAGCACCCTCTCGCCCATGTTCCCAGCAACGAATTTGCTATACAATAAACCGTGCAACACCTCTATCATGTCTCCCCTTAACCTCCTTTTTCCCAAGCTAAACAATCTCAGCTGTTGTAACCTTCCCTCATAGGGGAGATGCTCCAACCGCTTTATCATTTTAGTTGCCCTTTTCAGCGGAAGAGAGTTATTGCCCTCATGCCCTGCTTGTGAGCCTTCCAAAAGCATCTGGTTGGCTACTGTGGGAAAAGGATAATGAACTAGATAGAACTTTGTTTTAATCGAGCAGGACTCTTCTTATATGATTACTGAAGCCAGAAACTATATTCCATGCCCAAATGCCTTCCTTCAATCCTCCAGTCTTGCAAGCTAGCAAGCTAGCTAGGAAGTGTGTGTGTGTGTGATTTCAGTGGGTTGTTTGTGATACATACTCTGGGCTATAGTTTTAGCTGTAATATCAAACATAGTGCAAAAAAGGGAATGAAAGGGAGGAACAAACACATTGCATGTAAAAAAAGTTGAGTAATTGGGGATGGAGTTTTCCCTAGGACAGGGAACCAAATTATTCTTGGAGGTGCACAAGGGTTCTTTCGTTGAAATCAATTGGATTAAAAAGTGTTTCCATTTTATTTGACTATGCCCAAAATATTGTATATATTTTAAAAGTTCTAATGCAATATTTCATACAATGGAGGTCTACAACAGGGATCTGTGGCAATTATGAAAGTAACGAAAGTTTATTTTCCACATATTACTCCTCTGTATTCAAAGAGTCTGGATATTTGAATTGCTAGGCATTTTCCCCCAGTGGATCCCTACCTAGCAGGGTTACAATTAGGAAGGCAATCCAGATTAGGGTTGTATAGAATTTCATTCCTGAAAACAAACCATGTGAAAATTAGTGCTGGGCCAAAAATTTTGACCATTCCATTTTTGGCATCTGGTGGTGGGGGGACGATAACAGAGGCGAAAGAGGCTGGGGGAGTTGAGAATTTTCTCCTTGGGGAGGGGACAGGGTTTTCGCATACCTTTTTAAATGTAGCCAATTGTTGAGGGGGTCTTCTTTCTTTTTATTTTTTTCAAAACTCCCCTAGCACTTGCAGGAGCCTAGGAATTCTTCCTGAGGGCTTGTTGGAGAGGGATAGGTCACATGGTCTCCAATAGTATTCACTTAGAACTGCTGGGCTCCTCCAAATGCCAAGTTAAACGGGTGTGCTTTTTTAAAATAACTAAAAAAAAAAGAAGACGCCTCCTCAGCAACCAGCTACACTTAAAAAAAGGAATATGGAAACCCTGGCCTTCTCCCCAAGGAGAAGATTCTCCAAATTTTCCCCTCTCCCTGCAAAAGGGTTAGGGAGAGAGAATGTTCCCTAAAATAGGGGGCAGGATTCGGCCCAGCACTAGTGAAAATGCCCTGTTTGAAACCCCAAATGCAAGGAGTAACACAATTCTCTGGAAATGTTCATAATTACCTGCATTTGAGTTCACGTTCAAAACTTTCAAAACTAAGCAAATTCAAAACTATACACATTTTCAGAAGTGTGCAGTTGTAGCAAATCCCCCTCCCCTTTAGCATATGGAGGGAAATTCACCTTTTGGCTGTGAAAAAATGTGTATTTTTGGAGTCCTCTGAAATTGCCCAGTTGCTTCTTGCTCTGTTTTGCCTGCTGTCTTCATTCTGTGGCTCTTTTTATTACATTTGAAGCCTGGGTTGCAAAAAAGGCATCTGCCTTTTAGTGTCAGACTGTGATATATTTTCTGTTGCTTAGTTTTGGGCCACTGCAAATAGTGTCCCACAGTGTCATGTATTCTAGATTAACATGACACAACACGGCACGGCATGATCTATAACAAGCAAATAAGACAATGCAGAGATGCTTATTTTAAACAATGCATCCTAATGGACACACAATCAATATAAAAGCAGGGTGGTTTTTGTTTTCAAATTGGATAATTTGTTACTCACAGACTTATGCAGCTGGGTGGCTTGTAATTCTAAAACAAAATCATTGCAGCTTTGTGACAACAGCAGCATTCATGCTGATAGCAAATGTCACCCATTCGAACTCGTTTCACTTTGGAAAGGAAAACCTTTGCTAAAATAAACCTAGTAAGCACATTCAAGTAATCTAGAACTATGTCCGCACTTCTGCATAACTCACTTCTACTCGCTGCTGTGTTCTTCAAAGGCAGCTACAGTCACTGACCTTCGCACGTAACAATGGCAATTCTTGGGCTGTTCCTGGAATTGCCACCAGTGAGTGAAGAGATGAACTGCCTGTTCGTTGCCTCCATTGTCAATTGACCCAGGAATGCCTCAGTTTAACTGAGAGTTGACCCACAATTTCCAGGTTTGCACATCATGGAAAAACCTAGGCGTTCCTGCACTGTTAAATGAAAATGGAAGCAATGGCTATTGCTTTGTTCACTGGTGGCAGTTCCTGGGATAAACAACCCAGGAATTGTACGTGCCTCTCTTAAAAACAGAGTAAGGTGGTATGCTACAATTCTGTGAATCCTTTAGTGTAGTCTCTTTACAAACACTTTACAAATACTGCTGCAACACTAGAGCTCCCAGGAGTCTCTGTAACAGATACAGGAGTAAAGGGAGCCAGGAAGAAGACAGCTAGGGAAAGAGCTGGAGATTAGAACTGTTACAGGAATAAAAAAATTAATATAATTCACTATCTAAAGAGATTACTTGTTCAGCATTCTTAAAAAGACACACAATATACCCCATACCATACTCTCCTAACATCAGGAATGTCTCTGCAAACCTTGTCCCCAAATGTAGGCCTTAAAAAGTGCCAGGGAGAAAAAAGGATAGGTATAACCCTCCTTCTGAAGGTCTGTGTGCCTCAGCAGGTCCCCAACGATGCTATATCCTGATTTCTGCCCTGGTAGAACATCTTGATAAAACAGAATAAAATTGCATAGATAGGCAATCTACATTCCTTCTTTCAGTGTCTTTAGGCACATCTCTAAAGCCTCCTAATGTAGTAACTTATCTGAAGGTACCACTGTTGAACCAGAAAGGTTGGCAACAATTACTGGAACTGTCAATTATCCCAACTCAGATATATACCTGGGAGGGTGCTGGTGAAGGAAGTCCCAGGACCATGATGAAGAAGCTACTATGCCCAGCTGCAAGGGCCAGTATTTTGCCAATGTTATCTGTCTTCTTTGTCATGTATATGAACCTGTTTAAAGTAGGAAAGAAATTACACTTTTGCTTATAAGCAAATCTGTTGTCTACTTGAAAGATCTTGGACTCAAATTCAGCCAGTGATACACTGTAACAGTTTTGTTGAAATGCAAAGCAAAGAGAGAGAGGATAACCTTCTTCTCAGTCAGAAACACAGTTGCTTCCTTCATTGGGTAAGAAGTGCAGTTGCAGTGTTGGAAACTTCTGAGAGAGGTAGAAGTAAACATCTTCCAATGACACCTACAGTTAAGAGTGCTAAGGTCTCTTCTAGAGAATGGAAATTGTCAAGTCATCTTATAAGTCAGTTTGGTTCTGCGACACATAATGAAAGGAAATATTTTTTTTAGGTATTCTTCTGTCTAAATTTTAACTCTTACCAGTTAAAAAACACTGCCTATGGAATTATTAGAGGGAATACAATAAAATGCAACTCATGAGTCACATTATATATTTTGCAAAATATTTTTGTAGTGTTTATATGTTCCCCTATTTTTTAAAAAATGTTCACATAAATGCACAAACAAGCTTAACTGCATAATCAAAAATTCATTCCTCCCCTCCTCCCCAACATATTGTTCTGAAACAACCATTTCTGCCCTCATGTGTGAGAAATTTCAAGGTATTTCATTCACACACAATTTATTGACTTGTGGGTCATCTACAGTTTTAAGGAACTTTAGACTCCACTCATCTCTGCCTTACCAGACTTATTATTATTTATGTAATTATTTATCTTTTAGGAGGAATAAAGAGTCTCAGTTTTTGCAGGAATTGTTGGCTCTTTTCATGTGTATCCCTTGAATCCTTGTTTCTAAACAAATCAGACATTGAAATGAGCTAAGGTGTTGCTATCCCTAGGTAACTAGTTGTGTAAACAGGCTGAATACTTAATCGTCATTGTGAGCAGGTGGGATTCTACTTTGCCAGCTGCAAAAGCTGCTTAGATTACAATTTGATAGATTATAACTACAGCTGGCTGTGCAGTCCCTTTTGCCAGCATTGGCACTTGTTCTAGAAGGAGGGGGGAAATTATATCCTTGGTTTAAAGCAGCTAGGTAATAAGAAGAGGAGTTCTAACAAAGGTCTATGAGCAAGGGAGCAAACTCCCAGGTTTGAGCATCAACCACTTCCCATCCTTACCCTTGTTTTTTTGCTTTGTTTAGCATCTTGCCTGATGAAGAGTTCTAGAGAACTCCAAGCTTGCACAGTATTTTGTAATGTTTAGTTGGCCTATAACACTGATGCTCTAAAATGGATTTTTTTATTCCCCTCCCCCCCCCTTATGGCTAAGACCTTTGCTTTCTGGTTACTCTATTTTATGCATTCAAATGCTTTTGGATGGGTAGGGTGCCATACACTAGTCCACATTACTTCAAAAGACAATGTATACTAAGACTCCATTAAAAGTGGTTTTGTGGAGTTGTCACTGCCAATTTAAACTGCAAGTTTTTCTCTAATGGTTCTTTCTAGATCAATGGAGCAGGGACAGGCAGAAGGTAAATCTTTTCCGATTTCCAGTAGATCAGCAGGAGTTTCTGGCTCCCACTGGTTTAACCATAATAACTAAGAAGACATTAAAATAGGTTACTGATGTTCAGATAGGTTGAGGGAAACTTAGGACTGTTTTATATTTGTTTGTTTCTTTGCTTGTTTGAAAGGACTGAGCTCAATTCTGGTACTGAGGACAAATTTGTGGGCTGAACATGTGCTCACAGGCACCATTTTCTTTAACTCAAAGAGTCTGTCCATCCCAAGACAATATTTTGAAGATGAGTCTGGATGGGTAGACTTCAAAAAGATTGTGTGTAGTAGATCATGTAGGGTGACCATATGAAAAGGAAGACAAGGCTCCTATATCTTTAACTGTTATATAGAAAAGGGAATTTCAGTAGGTGTTATTAGAATGCCTGCAGCACCTGGTGAAATTCCCTCTTCATTATAACAGTTAAAGCTGCAGGAGCCCTGCCTTCTTTTGTATCTGGTCACTCCTGCAGCTTCAACTGTTGTGATGAAGAGGGCATTTCACCAGGTGCTGTATACATACAAATGACACCTGCTGAAATTCTCTTTTCTATGCAATGGTTAAAGATACAGGAGCCCTGTCCTCCTTTCCATATGGTCACCCTAAGATTGTGCAAGCCTGAAGTCTGCTCAATGCTGCAATGGAGAATGTCTTAAGTGGATGATCAAGACACATTGAGCCAATTTATAATTACATGGTAAGCGCATAAAAAAAACTTTGATTGATTTTTGTTGCCAGCTTTGGAATATGGAATATAGCCAGAATGTAAGATTCCATAAAAGCAGACCCCCAAATTAAGCCACCTCGCTATGGATTTCGACAATGTTGATCTAATATGTCTGATTGCCATTTGACTTCACCCAGGCATGCCTGATGCCCTTATTTGGCTTCTCCATTGCACTTTACATTTAGTGCTACAGTAAGGTCGTTAAATAGATCTTTTTACTTTTTCAAGTCCTTGAAAACAGATTGGTAAGCTTTCTCCTTGGGGGTGATTTGTAAATTGCTTTGCAGAAAGCTTAAGCTCATGATGAATACAGCTAGAAAAAGTTTCATCAGAGTTACACTGGGGTGTCATTTTTCATCAGGTTGTTTTAGCCACTCACAGAAATGCAATATGTCAAACTACATCCCTGCATGGCTTCTACAAAACATTAATGGATTTTTAAAAATTGACGTCTTTGCAGGCATTGGGTGTTTGTTGAGCAACTGGATGAGATGTTCAAAACCAATTCATAAAAGTACTAGCAAGTACTTTTTGATTGCTTTCTCTTTTTAGGACTGAATCCTATGAAGTCTTTGCAACTTCCGTGGGAGTTGAGGTAGTTTTATTGGCATGTGTTCCATTCAGGCAAGTCCATATAGATAGGGGCGGCCATACACCCATTTAAATATATGCAGAAAGATGGAAAATTCCTGGTGGTTACTTTACTAACGTAGTACATTCACACAACTCCCCATTTATTAAGAATTTGTAATGTGTTGGTCTTGCAATTGTTTTAGTATTGACTAAGAAAGAACAGTTGGAAAGTGCAAAGGCAAGGAAGCCAGATTAAGTTGATAATGACAAAGGAACTATATCTGGAGTTGATGAGATGGGAGAAACCATTGTACTCAGTGATGAATTCTGAACTCTTCTCTACTGGGTGCTCAACCTAGGCCATTTCTGTTTTCTAAATTCATTAGAGAAACCTATTACTCTGTTCATATTTGTTAACTGCGCCTCATTAAATCATGTCAAATAGATAAATGCTGCCTCACTGTGCTATAGGAGAAACTGAGGAACGCAGCAATTAATTTACTTGCCCAAAGCTACACAGCAAATCATTGAGAGGTTGCTGTGAGTCACTTGGAATTCATCAGAAGACTTGCCCTTAAACTTCCTCTAGCTTGAATAAGCAAGAACCCATTTCCTCTTGAATCCCATCTTTCCTGTGTGCTCTGTTCATTTGTAAACACAGTGACACTCATTAAATTAGTTGCAGTGCGTTTTTAGTCCTCACTACAAATGGTGCATATAGGGGAATTGTTCCAGTGCCCCATTACCTATTCCAAGATAGAAAAGTAAGTCCTAATTTTATCTTAAATCACACAGTATAATATCCTTTAAAAGCCTCCAGTAAACATACCTTTTTAGACAAGCTTTCCCTGGACTATAACTTATTCTGGTTTTATATGATTTTTTTAAAAAATTAAGTTTTAAATCTTGACATTTTGTATATTATGGTTTTAATTGTAAACTGTCCATAAAGCCTCAGCTATTGGGCAGTATATAACAATGTAATAAATAAATAACATAAAATATTTCATGAAAAAGAGATGGCAGTGAAACTGGTTAGAAATTGGAAGATCAGGCAAACAGAATGTTCAGACATGGCATGATTCATATTGTAACTTCCCACCTAACTTAGAAGTGGCTACTGTGCACAAGAAACTGAGTGTCCAAAAATGTGATGGGGTGTGTATGCTAAGGGACTTCTTGGACTTCCTCCTTCTAGATCAGAACTATTATCTCAGAACAGCCTTCCACAACCTAGTGGCACAACCAGTATGGCCATGGTCAGGGTTGATGGGAGTTCTAGTCCAACATATTTGGAGTTCACCAGGCTGGGGAAGTCTGTGTTGGGACAAACATGAGGCTACTGCTGAAATGGTAGCCTGTGTCAGATTCCCCCCCTCTGAAATGTATAGTACAGCTTGTATTTTTTCCTTGTGTTACTATTCCACTAAGTACCAAATGAAGTCGTTGTCAGAAATAGCCCATGATTCAGATATAGTGCATTTACGATGTTGAGGCATTTGAGAGAAGATGCAGGTTAAAAGAATATTTCGTAGTGATAACAAAACTCATATTTTGAGCTGATGTCATAATCCTCTCTCACGATTTTTGTCCAAAAAACCCTGGACTCCAACCCAAACAGAAATTTTGTAACAAGCCTTCCTTCAACCACTTTAAAAAAAGAATTCATAAACACAAATCTGGGCATGTTTTTTTCACAATCTAACAAGAGTAGGAAGAGGACATAATCATAAAACCAGCTCTTAGAAGAGGAGCTGTTGTCGTGATGGACTGAGGATTATATTTCTAAAGGTCTGGGACAACTAAATAACAGCAGTGCATACAAGCTCCTCAATCATGATGTCACAGCTGATTTAAATTTAAAAAATTGGCAACATAATCCACAAATTCTTTCATGAAAATTTACCGAACAGAGAAATTGCTGGCTTTTTAGTTAGCCCGTCTCTTACAGCGGGAAGATTTTATATGCTACTAAAGATCCATAAACAACAACAACCCAGGATGAGCTATCATTTCATGCAACAATAATGTCACTGGAAGAATTTTACTATATATTGAGCCTATCTACACAGTACTTTGGAACGTTTTAATAGATATTTTAAAACATTTCAAATAGGCGCGTTCCAAAACATCTTAGGCCACATTAAGGAGTACTCACTTTACAGGAGAAAAATTCTTCAGTCTTCAAAGCGGTGTGTGCGTTCTCACACCCTTCTGTCCATCTCTCTCTGTTTCATTTTTACAATGCGTAGTTCACTCGCCCACTTCCTCCTTAGTTCCCCTTTCATTCCCTAGCTTTCAATTAGTATAGGGCTAAGCATTGTGGGTGTTGTAGTTCACTCGCCCACTTCCTCCTTAGCCCCTCTTTCTTCCCCACCAACCAACGGCTAAGCATTTGGGCACCGGTAAATGAAGCCCTGCCCCCACGAATCACAAACGGTAAGGAAGGACACATTATTTTACTTAAAACGATTTATTAAAAGTAAAATCCGTTGTATATAGCTGAAGTGAGTTTTAAAAAAACCTCGGGTATACAACATTCAAAGGAGAGCGTCATGTGGCCCAAAGAGTTTTCGTAACCCTTATACAATGTTACAAAGCTAGAGTGTAGATCGGCTCATTGACTCCATAATTCAACCACTAGTCCATAAACTTCCTTCATCTATTAAAGACACTACAGATTTGTTTATGAAGTTTGAAAGACAAAATCAGGAATGTTAATTAACAATGATACCATCATCATACGTTCAAAGTTACTTCTTTACATACTAACATACCCCACAAAGATGCTGCTTAGCCTTAACATACTTCTTAAATAGTAGAACTTCAATGAACTCAGTACTGGAGTCTTAATCTTCCTGGCTAAGTTGGTACTCCAGTAGCAAAGGCAGTAAGCCTATGTACACCAGAAAAATGCTGGGGGAAATGGGTGGGAGGGTATTTTTGCACTCATGTCCTGCTTGTGGGTTTCTGGTCAACAGCTGATTGGCTACTGTGTAAAGAGAATGGTGGACTAGATGGGTCCTTGGTCTGATCCAGCATGGCTCCTCTTATGTTCTCAACAATTTCCTGTTTAATGGCAATCACTATTTGCAACATCACCCCATCACAAACTAATCTATTTATGGGACAAGTCAAAGAAACTATTGGCATAATGTCCACCTACAAGCTCAGCATATGGTGGTAGTACAGATGAAATCACTGCCATTTGGGACTATGGAAGGGATAGCTTGGAGGATTTTACTAACCCAAAATTACCCTTCCTGGATGTCCTCTTAACTATTGAAAACCATCAAGTTGTCTCAGACATATTGTAAATCTACAGATCCCCACCTGTACCTTAATTACAAATCATGGCATCCAAACCATCTAAAGATGATGTTATATATCGCTGGGATCCCCAACCCTTTTGGAACCATGGGCATGTTGGGGAATTTGAGAAACTGCTGTGGAGACCACTACAAAATGCCTCACATGGAGGCTGTGGATAGTCCCGTAATGGTAACCATTGGGGCCTGACTAGTCAAAAGTCAAGTAATTCACCCAAGAAATTGAGTACAAGCAGAGGAAGGGTCTAAACTCCAAAGCCAATCCAAATATTAGAACCCACGGAAGCATATCAAAGTTGTAATGTGATGCTTACTTACATGGAACTCAAAGGGAATTACTTCTGAGTAGCCTACAAAGAATTGCTGTGCTCATCCTATTGATACACAGCTTTCCCCAGTCCCAAAGGCAATGAAAATGCTCCTAGGTCCAAAGGGAAAGAAAACATATTCCCTACTTTGAGCCCAGGGCAAGGATTGTCTCATTATTAAACTCTGTAAGCCTCGCAGGGAGGGGGTTTTTTTGGGCTGAAGAGTGGTGTAACAATACTGTAAAAATCAATAGTGGGCAGTATAACTCTGGCACAACAGGAAGGTAGCATTTGCTAGAGCAACCAAAACACATATTTCCAGACTGGAAAAGCTCAGCTGAGCAACTTCTCTGACTTGTCCCGCTCTGGAAATGAGCATTTTTGCTTGTTCAAGGGTTGTTCCAGGAAGTGCTTAGCTTCCTGTTGTGCCAGCAGTGGGTCCTGCTGGTGTAATGTTATCACTGAAGGTACAGTGGCAGCACTGGATATTGCCCCTAGTTTCCAATTACATTACCTTGATTGTATGACAAATAGCAAGGTGAAAATGTTATAAATGAATGAAATAAATGAATACATTGCCAGACCTCTTGCTGGGGAAGCCATGACAGTGTGGTCTGTTTTACGTTTTGAGAGTAGACACCCCTTGTGATTATCCACCATTTAAATTGGTGGGACATTCCATTTTTGGTAAATGGTAACATATACCTCTTGCTAACTTCAGCATAACGCTTCCATCCTGTTAGGCTACCAGCTTAGCAGAGTTCTTTATGAGGGAAATATAAAAATAAACCATATAACAAGAGCATAATAATAACATCAGATGTGTGTATTTATGTGGATGGTTTCAAAAACACATTATACAGATTAAAGTTGCATGGGTCTCTCAGTTTCACCCTTTACAATGTTGTCAATACCAATAAACTGTAAACTCTAGAACCACTGAAAAGGCTATTTTTGGGGCTATATTTAATTTTTACCTTGTTAACTCGATTTAGCTTCAGTTCTGCCTCAGTTATCCAAACAATGGATCTTGTTTGGATAACTGCAGTGCTTCATACATGGGGCTGCCTTTGTAAATGGTCCAGTAATTTCAGTTGGTCCAAAAGAGGGAAGTGACATTGTTAATAGGGACTGGCGATGTTTTGTTATCTGCACTGCCTTCCTATCCATTTCTGGGCCCAATTCAAAGTTCTGGTATTAATCTTCAAAGCCCTAAATGGCTTGGGGCCTGGTTACCTGAAGAATTATCTCCTCCCATATACTCCTGCTCAGATCCTAAGACATCTTCAGATAACCTTCTCTGGGCGCTTCCACCAAATGCGTTGATGCAGGTGGCTACTAAGAGAGGGCTTTTTCAGTGGAATACTCTCCCCAGAGAGTTTCATCTGGAGCTTACATTGTGGATTTGCCTGGTAGAAGCTTCTATAAGCTGATACATCATATGATATTTATAAATCAAGGAGAAATCTAGTATAAGGGGATTAAAGCATTTACTTGCATTTAAATAGAAAGTTTCAGAGAAAACACATTATTGTTGATAAATCATTACTTAATTTAGGGTTCTCTCCCACCCTTGCTTTTAAACAGCAGGAACTTACTTTACCTCTAATAACAGTAGTAATGAAAAGTTAACTCTGTTCTTTCCAAAATACCAATTCAGTTTATTCTCCACTGGAGTTGCAAACACTACAGTAATAAAAGACTTTACTGTTGACTCTACTGTTGGAGTTCACTAAAGTATACAAAACCATATTCCTTCTGAAACTGTTCTAGTTAAGATCTAGTTAAGACACATGCCTTAAATTGACCTTAAAAGTAGTTTGTTGTCGGCTTATGGCTCTAAACTGTCAGAGGACAATGATCCAGCTTCATAGTGTTCGGTCAGATGTTTACAGGTTTATTTAAACTGTGTTTTTTTACCAGGTGAGTTATTCATGATTCCTTTTGGTGTCCTTTGTTATTTACAGACCCAACACGGTTTATAGTAGCACCTACCAGTATGGATGTCACTGCTGGTGAAAGTATTCTTCTGCCTTGCCAGGTATCTCATGATCACCCGCTAGATATTATATTTACTTGGTCATTTAATGGACACCTCATAGACTTTGAAAAAGACGGGGATCACTTTGAAAGAGTTGGAGGGGTAAGTATTAATATTAGCAATCCCCCAAGGCTATTCACCATGAATGCTGAGAATTAAAATGATGAAGATGAAAATATAGCTAAATATTAGTTACACATCCACAACTCATCTTACCTATCTTGGCAACTGCTAACACTGGGCATGCTCACATCTATACTTTCAAACTATAGTTGTTTACAACAGAGTAACTTTAACAGTGAAATATTTTACCTGCATTCTTTTCTTTACCAGTTCAGTTTGTTGTCCTTTTGAGTTAACAGTAATGGTAGAACAGAAGTTAAATACTATATTGCTGGAGTAAACTAGTGTCGTTGGAGAATATAAGTATAAATAGATGTGCCTATTGTGAGAACAAGTGCATGTTTCTAATTGGTTTACTAGAGTGAAGATTTTTTTTTGCATCCTTGTATTTTTGCTTTGCCCAAACAGTAATATATCAGAATTCTACATTACTCAGAAGAAGCAGATCATTGGCAAAATGTATAAAATGTCACTCTTTGCAATCATATAGAAACAAATGGGAAGTTCTTGGGCATTAGTCACTATTCTACATTATTTGTTGTCATCACATCCTTCATGATTTAAAAGGTTCCTATTACTAAGCATGAAGTTATAGACAGGTTCGGAGAGGCAAATTGCCAGGTTCTCTGCAGCTTGTAGCTGTATTTACAATGCTATAAGCATGCAAAATGGGACACAGAAAGCTGTGCTTTAAAGTTGAAAGGAGGAGTATATTTTACACTACACCTAAAGCAGGTTGCTCTTGTATGGGAATGAATACCTCTAATGGCATAAATAGGCAATACAAGAAAGCTCACTGTTCATCACCAAGTATTTATATTTCCTGCATCTTGCAAGAAAAGTTGCCCATATAATCAGGTTCTGTTTTGACCCCCACCCTACTCCTCTGCTACAGTTGTCTGCCATATACAGATTTTTCAGCCATGTTTGTAGGTCCATGGGAAAGCCAAGCAGCTGTACAATATCATTCTGTCTCCCAAAAGAATGGGGGATGTCAGGAACATTTTGGAAACTTGGTCCAGAATTCAAAGAACCACAAAACTAGTACCAGCCATGCTTATAAGCATACTTTCAATTGATCAAACGAGGAGCTGAGGCTTAGGGAGGGTTCGGAAGACACTTTAGGCAACGGAGGAGGGAACAGCCAACTCACCGTGCATTCTTTTGCCTGTACTCCCCACACAACATGTAGCCCTGCCCCCTGTCGCGCGGCTGAAACTCCCGTCATCCTTCCGGCAGTCTGTTGCTCCGCCCTCCCTCCTCCCAGGGTTATCCCATCAGCCAGTGCAAGTTCTGCTGGCTGTAGAGAAACGGCCAGGGTGTTTTCAGCCACTCCTGCCAGAGGGCTCTATGTGCTTCTGAAATAGGGTGACCAGATTTTGAGGATCAAAATCCCGGACCCCCCCCCCGCCACCTCACCCACCCAAAACAACCCACCCCATGCCGCCCGCCCCCCCACGCCACGCTGCCCGCCCGCCCGCCCTGCGCCGCCCACCCTGCTCTCTTTACCAGCTGGGGTGTCTGCTTCCCTCCAGTGCTCGGAATCTACTGAGAAACAGGCTTCCTGGCCTGTCTCTCAGTACCGCGCCGGGTGATGACGTCATCACCCGGCGCGCTACTGAGGGACAGGCCGCGAAGCCTGTTTCTCAGTAGATTCCGAGCACTGGAGGGAAGCAGACGCCCCAGCAGGTAAGTGCCTCGCGCCGCCCCCCACCCCGCGCAGGCCACCTGCCCCACCCGCGCCGCGCAGCGCCGCCCCCCCTCCTCGCGGGAGGAGAACGAGCTGTTTCCCGGAGGTTGCCCCCTGGGGCCCTGTCGGCCTGGTTTGGCCCATTTTTCCCGTTTAAGACCGGGAAACCCTGGGGGGCCTGGTCAGCCTATTCTGAAATAATGCATGCAACACGGGAAAATCAGCAACGGAACTCGCCACACAACATAATAACCAACGGGTCTCTGGATAAGCAACAGAGCATCCCGCTGTTTTTCTCCATTGCTTAATTCCAGAAACTAGTGCACTGTGAGTTGTTTGTGTCCCACCCAGATGACACAATAAGCAACACAACAGATGGTTGACTCCCCTTTGCTTATTGTGTCAAATGAATCCAGCCTTAGAGTTAGTCATTTGACCAAGGCTACCATGGGAAACAGGTGTTACCTGAATCCAGCTGTCCCAGATCCAGGATTAATTCTGTACTCATTGGGCCATACTGGTTTTCATCTTGTGAAGGGGAGAGAAAACTGCAGTAGCTAACATAACCTGCAATCCCTTGACTGGTAGACAGGTGTGAAAGTCTAAAATCTGTGGAAGATAAAAAAATCTAGTCCTTCCCTGCAGGGGGTTACAGCAGCAGTAGCAACACCTGTTGCTAGCAATTACACCTAATTGTTCCACAAAATCCCCCAAATATGTACTAAATTCATTTTCTTTCATTAAAAACTGCAGCCACAATCGTTTTCTTAGATTACCAACTTGTAAGCACTCTGCCAGGCACCCTGTGAAGAAATATTTCTGGAGCCACACAAAATACAGAACCATAATTAGTTCTAACAACTGCTAATCAGACATGAGTGTTGGGCATTTGGAGAAACAAATTATTGTTGTTGCAGGCTAGGTAATGCAAAATTACCTCAGGAGAGCACTATCCTCATGACCTTTTAACACAAAAAAAATGTGGACAATCAAAATGCTGGCTGTGGCACAAGGCTGTGGAAACTACTGCAGATGCTTCATAATTTGGTTTAGTGTTCACTTCTTAAATGGATGGAGGCAGATGTCTGAATACCAATGAAGGCTATAAATTGAATGTCTGGAGTACGGCAGAGCAAAGACTGCGTATTTTTCAAACTACATTTGTGGTAAACTGTTTGATTAACCTGAAGTTCCTGTGTCCCTTACAGGCAACCATACTTTCAGCTCTTCTCTACAAGGGAAGCTCACATATTTTAATAGGCCATGGCTTGTGTTACAAATATTTTCATCAGCTGATGTAAAATAAATCCATTAGCCACAGTGTCCTTCATGTGATAATGATGTTTAGAGCTCATTAAAAAGTAATTGTAACCACTTTCCCCTACTTTATCAGCAGGATTCAGCTGGTGATTTGATGATCAGAAGCATCCAGCTGAATCATGCTGGAAAATATGTCTGCACAGTGCAAACCAGTGTGGATAAGCTATCAGCTGCTGCAGACCTGATTGTAAGAGGTATTTGAATTTCGTTGCTGTTGTTGTTGCAAAACTACCATTTACACTAACAGCTGCTGTGGATAATAACATAAAGCATGGCATGGGAGAGTTCAGAATCACTCTAGCTTAGCCTTCCCCAACTAGGTGCCCTCCAGATGTGTTGGACAACTCCTCCTACTGGCGGGGGCTGATGGAATAGTAGTCCAACATATCTGGAGGGTGTAGGTTGGGAAAGGTACTCAACCCAAAGGTAACCCAAAAGGTACTCAAAAGTATTTTGTACAGACTGCAAGGGAGGGAATTCTAACCTTATATGCTAATGATTTATTTACTTATGTAGGCCAATGAGATATTGCTGACAGTGTTAATTTGCTAGATTTTGATGTGTGCAGGAACAACTTTTAAAATAAAGAACACTGAAAATCCTAAAGACTTGTGTGCATATAGGCTGGTTGTAGTCACCACTGTAGGGTGACCAGTTAAAATCCAGGTCAGGGCTCATGTAACTTTAACAGTTGTAGAGAAAAGGGAATTTCAGCCGGTGTCATTTGTATGCAATTAGTTCCTGGTGAAATTCCCTCTTCATCACAACTGTTAAAGTTTCAGGGGCCCTGCCCTCTTTTGTATATGGTCACTCTAGTATAGTGCATGCACCTTTAACTGTTGTGATGAAGTACTGGCAAGGAAACTTTGACATTCACACTGCATTTTTTCCCTCATGCACTTTCAGTCAGGGTTGTGGGAGAGTCAGGCCAAGGTCATTTGCTTGCCGGCTTTTTGCCCTTTGACATACTTCCAGGTGCAGGTGCGCACACTGCCTGCATCTCCTGATCCCTCCAGTGGGGACGGGGCTTTGCTCCTTTGCTTTTCCCAGTTTATGCATTGCTTGGCAAATGTACTGCTGTGATAGAGTGCAAATGATGGCTCTTAAGGAAGTAAATGTGATCCAAAACCAGAGACCTTTGTGCCATACTTTGGCTCCTTCAACTATACAGTTGCCTAAAGGCAGGCATCTGACTGTTGCCCCTGGATCACGCAACTAGCCAAGCATACTCATTTGACTGATAAAGTCAAGGGTGATCAGTATTCAGATCGACTTGGAGTGTCAAAGCTGCAAAGTGAACTGGCAGCAATTAATAATTTTCGTGGTGCAGTGTTAATATAGCATTGGAAAATAAATTTTGTGTTCTAAAATTTTTGCTCCTTCCAGAAAAGGTTATGACAAGTCAAAGGTTAATGACTTCAGACAGTTAGAAGTTAGTTCTCTAAGAAGAGCATCTGGTGATAATTTCATGTGGTGAGGAAAATAGAGAAAGGAGACTCTTATTGCTCAAGGAAGCTTATCCAGAAAGAGGCAGTTCTATAGAGCCAAAGGAGGTACTGAAGAGAATTGGGGAATGAGTAGTGGTTGCGATATAGTTCCATGACTGAAGCTAAAGTATGACTGAAGATAGAGGTTATATGGTCCCATGACTGAAACTAAGGTAGTCTAGGTTTTGTCAGAATGGAAGATCACCTAAGGACCCTATGCCTGTTGCTCTTAACTCTTTAGGGGAAGGGCTGGTACAAATGTAATAAATAATGTTGTGACTGACAAATCCAGACCCTTTGCCTTTGGGTAAGGACAGTTTGGCCAGGTTTTTTTTTCTCAGATTGAAATTCTAAATATCAGCCTTAGTTTGTCACATTATGCTTTTGGTGTGATGCATTATGTTTTGGGACCTGAATGCGGTGGTTCTTTCTTAACATCCTTAAATGCAGAAAAGAAGCTATCGCGCTCTAGCCAAGAAATGGGAGGAGGGAGCATGGGGGATGTGATCATTGTCCATTTAAGAAGACAGGAGTGGTTTATCAACTGTTCCCTCAAGGGAGTAAGATATATTGTTGCTGCATTAAATGTACACTCCATTTAATGAGGACGAAGCCCAATGAACAGTTTAAATACCAATAAATTAGCCTGCTAAATATTTAAAATACGTAATACTTGGAGTTCTTAAACTGAAAGTATATGCATCATTTTGTGGGGAATAATCTTAAATTTTACTAGGAGTATTTTAGAAGAAAATATATTGCAAGAAGCCTGCAAATACGGTTAATGACTTTATTCCTGTATTTTGAATTTCCTATTTTTCCATCTTCCAAAAGGTAGTTTCCTAGCACATTGCACCATCTACTGGTTAGGAAAAAACAGCACTCCTCACCTGCTGGTGACAGCTAGTGATGGAAAGGCATATTATCACTGCTCAGTCAAATGCTCTCTGACTTAGAGCTTGACTTAAGCAGAAAAACCCATTGATCAATGTAACTGAGATTCCCTTTCCAGGATCATGACTTTAGTTCACCATCCTATTTGACTAAAAACAACCTGCTGATGATAAAAAAAAAAAACCAAAGATCTCCAACACTTTAAAAACTAAGTAATTTACTTTAACACAAGCTTTTTGTATTTGCTAACCGAATCTCACCCCAAGTAAATCATTGAGGTTGCTGAATCTCAGCCCCACAAATAAACCAGTTAGTCACTCCTGGTTGCAGATGCCAGGAGTGACTTTTGTCCATTTTGGCTAATTTGCCAGCTGTGCCCCTATCTGGAGAAAGCAGTGTGGGGCCACCTCAGAAGACAGTGCAGAAGCTTCAGCTGGTACAGAAAGCAGCTGATTGGATGCCCTGTTTTGTATCTGGTCACTCTTGTATAGCTCCTGCAACTTTAACTGTTGTGATGGAGAGGGAATTTCACCAGGTGCTACATGCATACAAATGATACATGCTGAAATTCCCTTTTCTATACAACTGTTAAAGATATAGGAGCCCTGTCTTCCTTTTCAGGAGCTTACCTATCATTTAAATTCAATACTTTATTTTGCAAATATGCATTTTAGGACTGAAATATTACATGAGTTTCTGAATGCAGTATTATCAATTTAGCTACCTATTTTTATGACTACCCTTCTAGCATTTGAATTCCAATACTTCCATTTTAATAGTCTCAGCCTGCTTGACAATCCTGTGTGCAATTAAGTTATTTTAAAACCATAATTTGAAATGTAACCTCTCCAGTATAAACTTACGTCTCAGCACACTATGGAATCAGCTCTGAATAAGGTTGTACTGTGTGTCTCCAGCAAGAATACTTAAAAGTCTTCCCTTTCACAGCTGGTCAGTCTTCCTAAAGCAGCCATTTCAAAAGCAGCATGGTGTAAGATTATAATGTTACCTAGCATGATATACTAAAAAAATTACATCTACCTAATGATCAGGAGATAGAACTTTTAAAGAGAATGAGGCAGCTAAGACTAATAACTTACTAATAGGTTTCTAAAAGCACAATCATGTGCTTGTTTACTCAGAAGTCCCACTATATTCATTGGGGTATACTCCCAGGTAAGTGTGCTTAGTACTGCAGCCTAAGGCTTCATTTAAAACCCTTCATTTCAGAGTGGTCTCATCAAATTCTTATTGAAACCAAATTGGATAATTTTACCTTTTTCAACAATGGATGCTCTAACTCCCGGGGTTTACCTACTATCTTGAAGAATATTTCAGGATGATATTGCCAAAATGCTGTTTTGAACAACTAACAAAATCTTATGCATGTTTAGAGAGAAAAACACCCTACAGCTCCCAGCATGCTCCAGGCAGCCATGCTGGGAGTTGTAAATCCTTTTTCTGTCTAAACATGCATAGGGTTGCACCTGAAGACAAGTGTATAACATATGTAATGGCAGGTGTGTGGGGTGTTGTTGTTGTTTTGCAGGAACAGTCAGTGAACTGAGAGTTTTGTGAAACTCTGTGCAGTTTGCCATAATACTGACTTACTGATCTAAAACTGTGTTGATAATTGCCTTTTATACAAAATTTATTTTGTATTTTAAGCTGTGTTGTCAACCTACATTTAATACTGTGTGCTGGGTTTCCTAACTTTAAAGGAATGATTCCTACATTGAGCAGGGGGTTGGACTCGATGGCCTTACAGGCCCCTTCCAAGTCTACTGTTCTATGATTCTATGGTTTAAAGCATTTTTTAAAAAAATTACTGATGGACTTCCCAATTTCATTTTTTAAAAACACATTTTTGAAGGTTCAGAATAGATTTTTTTAAATGCCCAGTAACAGTTTTTTTTAAAAAAATAGCAGATAAAAGACAAATATTCAGTGGCTCTGATCTTAAATGCCACTTTGATTTCCACACACAGCTTTCTCACCTTCCTATACTACATTCCTGCTATTACATTCCCTGTTACTACATCCCCACCCACCCCCAAGCTGCTCCTAAGAGCTCAGTGTGGGATGTGGCACAAAGTTTACAAAGAGAAAGAAGAAAAACAGGAAGGCACCAAATGCAGGGAAAAGGGAGAAAGCATGCAGATGTACAGAATTATGTTAATTGAGTCCGTGTTTCAAATATACTCCCTCAAGATTACCTTCTAGGAATGCTCAACCAATTAGGACAAGAACATCCAAGTTTCAGACTGGCTACACGTTCCAGAACGATACCATGATTAATAGCACTGAATGCTGTTAAGAGGTCCAGCAGAACCAATAGGGACATATGACACCTGTCTAGCTCCTAGTAATTCTTCAAAGCTATTTCCAGCCCCAGACCAGGCCTGAATCCAGACTTGAAAGGATCCAGATAATCCATTTATCCAAGAAAACCTGGAATTATGATACTACCACTTGCTCCAAGACTTTACCCAAACATGGGAGGTTAAAGACTGGCCAAAGTTAGTTGCTTCTAGCTTGTCTGTAATCTTGCATGAAGAAGTCCAAGAGTTTCTTTATTTGCATTTTCAAATGCTTGAAAAGAAGCATAAGAAATAGTTTAAGCCTGCAGTCTTATATCCACTTACCTAGAAATCAGCCCACTGACACTTATAAGTAGACACTTATAGGATCACACTTTAGGGCTCCAATCCTATGCAATCCTAGGACAAAAAACCATTGAACATATTGGGATTTACTTCAAAGTGAGCATGCATAGGATTGCACTAGTATATCTCACATCTTCTGTGTTCTCACATCTGAGTTCCACATCACAAAACTTCTAGAATTTTCTTTGGAATTCACACATTTCATATTTGTTTTCTTTTCAGCATTGCAAAATGTGCATATGGATTCATTTTCTGTCAATTTTCCTAAAGGCTTTTTTGGAAATGCAAGTAAGTCAGAAGCAGCTCATAATCTACAGAAGATAAAAGTGTGTTTCCAAGAGCGTTCCATTGCAAAAGGAATGATACAATTCTTTCAACCACTAAAAATGGAAAATGCAGCTTTATAGCCACTATAGTTAATGTTTGATAATCTATGCCAGGCTAAACCTAGGGCGGGAATGCCATATGATGGAAATTCATTCTTGGTGGAAGGAGTGCAGGTGATCCAAATATAATATCCAAAGCAGTCCAGTGCTTTTTCAATGTTTGATCCATTTTGCATGACCTCACTGCATGATGAAAGCTATATACAGGATAGTCATATAAAATGGACCAAACACTGAAGTTACTGGGCTGCATTGGACAATATATTTTGGAGTTGGATCACCTGCAGCTCCTTCCACTAAGAATGAATTTCTATCACATGCAATTTTCCCCTTGAGCTTGAACGGTAAAGACTTTCAACTTCCAAATCTTAAATGTGGGATATTTCTACAGAATGTTATGTGCTAGATAGTTCTTATTGACGAGAGTTGAAACATGTTTGTGTTTGTTTGTGTGTGTGTCTGTGTGTGTGTGTGTGCATTCCATAACAGGTCCACCAGGTCCACCTGAAACTGTGACAATTGATGAAATCACAGATACCACAGCTCAGGTATCTTGGAGGCCAGGAGCAGATAATCGAAGCCCCATTACAACATATGTTATTCAAGCAAGGACCCCATTTTCTGTGGGATGGCAAGCAGTTAATACAGGTAAATAGACATCTCAGAACTCATGGAATGTGATCTTTAAGGCTTTCTGTATACATAAAATTGATCAAGAGGGGCAAGAACCCATGGGATTTGAACTAACAAAACTGAAAATGCAGTGATTATCATAATGTAGTACATATTGCTATGCAAATTGCTTTCAAGTTTTCCATCAAAAGAATCATGTCCATTAGGCACACCACATTTTGGCAAGCTACATTTCCCAGGGTCCCTGCTGCCCAGGTCCCTGTTTCTGCACCTAGGCAGAAAGAAGGGAGATAGGGAGGGTTCAACATGCTCTTGCCACAACTGGAGTTAAGAAAAGTGAGGACATAGAGATCGGCTGCTGTCTCCTTCAGCCGCTAGGTAAGGGGGAAAGGAAGGGAGGAGTGGTCTGAATGAAACATGTCACCAACTGATTATTTGTAATACTTGTTCTCCTGTATGCATTGGTCGTCTTTGTCATTCCAAATTTAGCAATGATGAAAAATCCCCAAAAAGGGAGAGAGCATGCCAGCTAATGGTTCAGCAGGATAGTCTCTATTCTGTTTTCCACACTCAGATTGTGTTCTGCTGTAGTGCTCTGCAGGATTCCTGAAGCATTAAATTTGGAATCTTTCAAACCAGAACTTCATAACATAATTCATTATCCAGTGACCCTTGGGCAAAGTAACTCTTACTCTCCTTACTTACACTTCCCCCCCACCCCCAGTGCCTGATGTCGTTGATGGAAATACATTTACAGCAACAGTAGTGGGTTTAAACCCATGGGTGGAGTATGAATTTCGTGTCGTTGCTGCCAGCCTTATTGGGATTGGAGAGCCAAGCAAGCCGTCAGAGAAACGGAGAACTGAAGAGGCTCGTAAGTAGCAGTAGAAAAGGAAGTACCCCATTTGGCATTTCAGTCAATATTAGTGTGACACAGATCAAGACCTCCTGAGTGCTATTCATTATTAATTTTATATGCCACGTTACTTGCTGAAGAGCCATAAAAAGGTATTGAAATCATAGTCCAGTGTTGGCTCCAGGTTTTGAGGGGCCTTTGGGCAAAACACCCTCAATGCCCCCCTCCCTCAGTGAACCTACCTTCGCATTGCCATCGTCACCAGTTGCCATCATCACCCCTTTCTCATCACTGCAATCACTTGCTTGCTTGACAGGCAGAGAGCCAGAAAGTAGAGTCATCTAATGCTCCTCTTCACCACCACCACTGTCTGGGGCAGAGTGAGAGGCAGGTGAACAAGTAGGTTGTACTGGTGAAGAGGAGGACCAACTCCAAGGGACACTTCTGAGTGGCCCCTGCTGGGGTGCGGGCCTGCAAATTTGTGCTAGTATGAACAATGCCTGAAAACAATAATCTATTGAGGTTGAAACAGAAGCAGAGGGATAACTCTGATTTCTTCTGAAATCACATTAGATTCTCCAAATGATTCACAGTGGCTACTGAGGGCCATTGTAGCACACATATTATTACATCTGTAACAGCTTTGTGGTAAAATTATCCTTACCTGCATGGTCACCCTCGGGTAGGGAAGGGTCGAAAATCCGCAGGGACCTTAAAACTTGCTGGATGCCTCAGGCTCGGACTTCTCGAGCCCCAGCGAGCTTGCCCAGTGGATTTTCGTCCCATGGTTCCTTGCCTAACAACGGGGCTGCTGTTCCTGTCAGGCGTGAGGAGGAAATAAACAATTTTCCCAGCCTTGGGGAAATAGCGAAAGTCCTTCCCGACCTGCCAATGGGGTTTTTAAAGGGATGCTGCCTGAAAAGGCCTCTTAAGGCTTTGCTTGCAACACCTTCCCTCCCTGCTGCACAGCCCCCCTGCCCCTTATGTGGACCCACCATGAGCGCCCACAGCAGTCCAGCCTTCTTCAAGGGAGTGGGGAGAAGTGTGAAAAACTGCTTGCATTAAGAGGCCCTTTCGGCCCCAAAGGGCAAGGGGGGGGGGGGGAAGTGCACGTCCAAGGCCTCTGGAAATTGCGTAATTCCCACAACACGCCATTAGCATGGACGGGGAATCTGCACATTTTCTGGAGGACCACAACGTTTGCTTTCCTGCACCTCTCCCCGCTCCCTTGCCCATTGGGGCTGAAAGGGCCTCTTTATGGAAGCGTTAATAGGCCCTTTCAGGCCCGGATGGTCACGGGGAGGGAAGCGTGCATTCGAAGCCTCCCTAAATTGCACAATTCCCCCAGCACACTAATGGCGTGCTATGGGAATTGCACAATTCCCCCAGTACACTAATGGTGTGCTATGGGAATTATACAATTTCTGGAGGCCTCGGATGCACGCAACGCTGAGCGCTCACTGGCCTGCTCGGCTGAAAGAGGACCGAGAGGGCAGCACTCAGCGAGTGCAGGAGTTGAGCTCCCAGGGAGCTTGCCATTCCCTACCCTAGGGTACATTTTCTCTCTATTATCCTGCTTGACAAAGATCACATAGAGCTCTTTCTGTACTTAAACAACCACATAGTGGTGTGATTTTTCATCACAGGAAGAAAATACAGGCACTTTCCTGGATTAATTAAGTCCATTTAACGTACATCTAGATGTAGAGATATTCATAGAAAAACAGGATATGCAACATTATTTTAGAATTCTAAAGAAATAGGCAACTGTTGTGGTCTGTATGAACTTCAGTTCTCTAATATCTGCAAGGGAAGCAGAAGACACAAATAATAATAATAATAATAATAATAATAATAATAATAATAATAACAATTTATTTCTTACCCGCCTCTCCATCTGGATCGAAAGTATCCAGTTCATTAAATTGATGACTGTTGACTCAGCCTTATTGTTCACATGCACTGAAAGCTATAGCTGTATATTAGCAGCAATCAGATTCATGAATATAAATAAATGAAACCTGTTATAGGGGAAATAATTTTAAAAGCTATTTGTTCTTAAATATCCTACTGGTCATCTTCAAATTTACATATAACGTGCTCTCAAAAAGTATAAGAAAGACTCGCTTGCAAAGCATTTTAATCAATATTCTGATTAATAATTCTATTTTGCATTTCAAGAAAGACACTGAGATCTATTTTTATTTTTACTCAGTTTCAATTGTGTTTCCAAAAGCAAAAGATTTGTTTTAAGATCTTGGCGGCAAGAAAATTGTTAAAATTATGTAGGAAAATCACAGCAAATAATGGAAATAATACATTAAGAGGGTAAATTCATCTTAATAAAAGGTACATTTTTATTTTAAATATGCTTCAAAATGGAAACTTCTAGCAAGTGTGAATTTTGTTATGCAAATATTTTCACCTTGCTGTGAAAACTTTTTTGCGATGTCATGTCTGAAACCTTTGCTAATGTATATATTTCTGTACCTAAACGTTCAAAGTTACAAAGATCACTCCCAAATTTGGAAGAGTTACTGCAATATTTGTCTTCTCTTCTGCAGTTCCTGAAATCACGCCAGCTAATGTCAGTGGAGGTGGTGGTACTAAGTCTGAGCTGGTCATTACTTGGGAGGTAAGTGGCCTGTGGATTCAAATGGGGGTGGGGGGAGTAAATTCATAGCATTTGGTGCCAAATGTATCATGTACTGACTTTATATTCTTACATCAGGCACCAATTTGCAAAGGGGATGTCAATTTTTAAAACAATGTCATTGCCCGTGTATCTCTCCCTCTGAATTTAGAGGACAAAAAGAGGACAAGTTCTAATTCCAAATAGGCTGCAGCACTGAAACATGGCAAGGGGGAAGAGGGAAAACCTAGGGATGTTTGAGGATCAGTCTGCATTTTTAAGCAAATCAACCTGATTTGCACTTCCCAGATGAATCTGCAGGTCAGCACACAGTTATCCTTTGGTTTCCGCACTTCTCCATATTTTGCAATAAATTTTCAGAAATGTTTTAATGCATTAAAAACAATGCACATTCTCATGCATTCTTTTTTTTAAAAGCAAGTTAATGTGGAAACAGGATTTATGGATGAACACATGTGAAATTGACATGGATTGGAAATAGACTTGAGTTATCCATCCCTAGGAAAAGGATCAGGGAGAGGAAGCATACCTGTCCTTCATGTGCAGTCTGGTTTCACAATCAATCTCTCTTCCCAATATATCCTAGGAATTACTTTTTCTAGACAGGGTAGTGTTCTCCAAGAGACAATTCTCATCAGCTCACCAAGCAACAATTCAAGGGATTACTTGGGAGAAGCTAAAGCCACAAAAAATCATTATGGTTTAAACTTTTATAGATTCAACTAGAATCAACTTTATCTGATGCATGAAGCATATTGCTCTGTTGGCTGGTATATACAGGGTTATAAAGGCAAAAACTGAAAGACAGTGAAATGGTTATATGTTGGACGGTAATCATGCGAGTTACAAACCAACACATCTGGAGGGCACTAGATTGGGGAAGGTGGGGATAGATTGTTGGACTAGGACTGGTCTGGGTTCAAATCCCCACTCAGCCATGAAGTACATTGGGTGACATTTTTCAGTGGCAATCATGCTGCAAAAGTAACCTGTTGCTTTTCTTCCTATTGCTATTCAACAGCTTTAGTAACAGAGAGTGTGTCTGTGATTTTCAAATGTAGCATGGAACACAAACCTGAGGAGGGCCTGGTTCAGACAATTAAACAACCCACAATGTGTTAACTGTAGGTTGTGACTACAAGTGAGTGAGCTTGTGCCTAGGGATGTCGCGAACATCTGGTTAGGGGCTTCAGCTCGGTGGAGTTTTGCTGGCTCAGCCCCCAGACTGGAGTCCATAGACTGCTGCGACTGGAGCGCCGATGGCGGAAAACTCGACTTCTATCCGACAAGACACGGCATAGAGAACATCTTCGTTCCTATGGGGTGGCAATACGTGCAGCGAAGAAAGCTTTCTTCTCTGCGCGCATTGCGTCTGCGAATTCGCGTCCAGCGGAACTGTTCAGGGTGGTGAGGGGTCTAACCCGGGCACCTTCCCCCCTGAATCCGATTTTAGAGCCTTCGGCGGTTCGCTGTGATGCCTTTAATGATCATTTCGCAGATAAAATCTCTCAGATAAGAGCCGACTTAGATGCCGTCGTTATAGCAGAGGCTGACAATGGAGTGTCCAGTGACTCCGCGAGTAGAATTATTCTGGATCGGTTTCAGTTGGTGAGTACCGAGGACGTGGACAAGCTGCTTGGACGAGTGAGGGGGACGACTTGCCCTCTCGATCCCTGTCCTTCATGGCTGGTCGTCCAGGGAGGAGATGTGGTTAGATCGCAATTACAATATATTATTAATGCATCTCTCAGGGAGGGGAGTTTTCCATCATGTTTAAAAGAAGCGGTGGTACGGCCGCTTCTAAAGAAGCCCTCCCTGGATCCCCTGGACTTTAATAACTACAGACCGGTATCAAACCTTCCATTCTTGGGCAAGGTGATCGAGAGGGCGGTTGCCTTTCAACTCCAGGTAGTCTTGGATGACACTGATTTTCTAGACCCATTTCAAACCGGCTTCAGGGCAGGATACGGAGTTGAGACTGCTATGGTCGCCTTAGCGGATGATCTACGGCTGGGTATTGACGGGGGAGTGTGTCCCTGTTGGTACTTTTGGACCTCTCAGCGGCATTCGATACCATCGACCATGGTATCCTTCTGGAACGCCTGAGGGGATTGGGAATCGGGGGCACTGTGCTTCAGTGGTTCCGGTCCTACCTCTCGGGCAGGTTCCAGATGGTGATGCTTGGGGATAGCTGCTCTGCAAAGAAGGAGCTGCTGTGTGGCGTACCGCAAGGTGCCATCCTTTCCCCAATACTATTTAACATTTATATGAAACCGTTGGGAGAGATCATCCGGAGGCATGGGGCGGGGTGCTATCAGTATGCTGATGACACCCAAATATATTTCTCTATGCCTTCGACAACATCGTCAGCTAAGGATAGTGTGTCTCCTCTGAATGAATGCTTGGAGGCGGGAATGGGCTGGATGAGGAAAAACAAACTGAAGCTGAATCCAGACAAGACGGAGGTGCTTGCTGTCAAAGGCCGCAACCTGGGTTTGGAGGTGTGTCAACCGGTTCTGGATGGGGTTACACTCCCCCTGAAAGACTGTGTTCGCAGCTTGGGGGTGCTCCTGGATCCGTCGCTCCAAATGACAGCCCAGATAGATGCGACGGCCAGGAGTGCCTACTATCAGCTTTGGCTGATACGCCAGCTGCGCCCCTTCCTAGAGTTGGAAGACCTAAAGATGGTGGTGCACGCGCTGGTAACTTCGAGGCTCGACTTCTGCAATGCGCTGTACATAGGGCTACCTTTGTGCCTAGTCCGGAAACTTCAACTAGTTCAAAATATGGCAGCCAGGTTGGTCACCGGTACATCTAGGAGTGACCATATTACGCCAGCTTTAAAATCGCTCCACTGGCTGCCAATTAGTTTCCGGGCGAAGTATAAAGTGTTGGTCATTACCTTTAAAGCCCTACATAGTTTGGGTCCAGGTTACCTGCGGGATCGCCTTCTCCCGTACAATCCGCCCCGCACGCTCAGGTCCTCTGGGAAGAACTTACTGCGGTCGGCCAAGACTAGGCTGACAACTGTTACCCAGAGGACCTTCTCTTCTGCCGCTCCCAGACTGTGGAATGACCTGCCGGAGGAGACTCGTCAACTTAACAGTCTTTTAGAATTTAAGAAAGCTATAAAGACTGTTCTCTTCCGGCAGGCATATCCAGTGTAATTTTTAGAATGCTTTTAGGATGTTTTAGGATGTTTTAATGCAGTTTTAATAATATTTGTCATGTTTTAATTAGTTTTATGTATTTTATCATGTTGTTGTTCCCCGCCTCGATCTAGACGGAGAGGCGGGTAAGAAATAAATCGTTATTATTATTATTATTATTATTATTATGCCCAAAACAATGTGCTCAGAGATGGGCACGCATGGTAGTCTGTTGCTCCACTGACTCACCATTTTGCACACAATGGTGGCTTGGCCTTCTCTGTAAATTGCCATTTTGCATAAATCACGGTTTTAAAGAGGTCCATGTAAGCAAAATTATAGATGTTGTCACCTGTAATTTTGTGTAAATGAACCTCTTTATGGCCACCTTTTACACAAAACAGTGTTTTACGGAAAAGGATGATTTGACATTCTGCGCAGAATATTGGCTCAACGGAGCAGCGGGATGCCGCTCACTATCCGCCCGTGGACTACCTGGCAGCTCACAACACGCAATGCACAGGGTTGGGAGGGTGATGGGTTTGGTAAGCAGCGTGCAGTATGGGCAGGGGGGAGTTCACCCATCACTGTTTGTGCCCACTCACCTACTTCCATTTTGCTAAACAGTGGTTCATTGTTAAGTTAAAACTCTGGGTTGTTTCTCCCTCATCAACCCAGATCTCTGCGTTCGGTCTTCATGGTGAACAATGCCATAATGAGCAACAATCCTGGGTTGTTTAGCAAAGTAGAATTAGGCAAGCAGTCAGGAGGTAGTACACTCAATTGCTCCCACGTGCTCACAAACAAACCATGGTTTGTTAACCATGGCTAGTTACATCATGCAGACTGGGTCAGTATGTGCAGAGCTTTTCCATAAATCACCATTTTGCATAAATGGCAGCCATAAAGAGGCCCATTTACACAAAATTACAAAAGTAAGCATATCAACATGTATTATTGGCATTCTCTGCTGCTCAATTTCACAGACTTTCCCCAACCTGGTGCTTTCCACATGTGTTGACTGCAACTATCATAATTCTCAGACAGCATGGCCATTGGCTGAGACTCCAGTCAAGAAAAGGGATTCTTGTTTTTGAACATATTTTCCATATTCTTACAGAAAGTGAATCCCATCACTACTTAAAGGCACACAACTGCTTCTTCGGCTTCCTTACTGAGACTTACTAGGAGGCAATATATTTATTTTGCAATATTTGCCTCATTGTTGAGAGTGCTATATTCTACTATTCCTAGAATTAATTAGTTTCATGCCATGCTTTCCACATAAAAACTGTTACAAAATAGAGACAGTGTCCATAACTTTAAGCCATAAGTTGCAAGAAGTCTAATTTAGATCTTTTTAAACTCACCATAGTTGCACAGAAGCTTTCCACCCTGCAGATCCATAAGATGTGGCACTTGCAATGCGCCAAAAAATAATTTTAAAAAGGATTTAGGCATATGCTAATCCAATTGGCTTCAGTGGAATTTAAGGACATTCTTAAGTGCTGTTCAGAATAATGATATTCCCTGGAATGAAGGTTTTCATTTCTTTGGCTTTGTTAGTGAGACTCAAAATATATAAGACTAGATAATTGCAGTATGCACACTAGTGACCTGAATGAGATGTGACTGCTTTTGGCATCAGACAGCATTTGCCTGCTAGTCTCCATCACACTTCAGCATGCATCCCATCATGTTGGAGTTCACAGCACACTTAAAAGTAGGGCATGCCCTTTGCTTCAAAATGAAGACTTACTGTGTCTGGTAAGGTAGGGAAAAGCTCACAAGAGAGCAGTGAGGGACGCAGATAAAAGCCTTGGAGATTCTTGTGACCTAATGATTTGAATACCTTAAAATAGACTTTAATGCCTCTAAAAAGAGTAAGCAGGTGTTGATGCAAAATAAATGTGGGTTTATGCAGGGTGGGCAACTTTGGGGGGTTTCCGCCCCCAGATACCACTGTGGGGCACAATCTTGCTGCACCACCAAATTAATTTGCTGAGAAATGGGGGTGAGGGGCGGAGAGGAGTGGCGTGGAGGTGCTAGCCTCAGAAATGCCAGCTCAGAGGACTACAGAGATACAATGTAGTACATCCTCGTGCATCCTTTCACTTTTTTGCTGTGTACAACATCTGTGATCAGTCAAGGTCCCTGGAGTCAGTTCCAATGAAATCATCGCAAGAAAGCAAAGTATATTTGGGGCCAAATTGCTGTAGATCAGGAGTGTGAATAATGCTGCATATGGAAGATAAGATATTAATTAATTAATTAATTCTAAATGTTCCTCCAATGCCATCAGAGTAAACCTCTCTTAATTAATCCAAAATTCATTAAAAGAATTATGGGGGTACTTTACTACCCCAAGCCATTTTCCAATGTATCCTAGGGTGGTATAATGCTCCACAACCAGAAATGTGTCTGCGGCGCCAGAAGAAGTATGTTTTAAAGTCAAAATATTAGAAAAATACCATTAACTGTCATAATAGAACTTAAGGTAAAACTTTATTATTACTAAAAACTTGAACTTCTGGTCTTATGGGGTATTTTTCTAACACCATAATAATTTTTTCTCTAGTGAGGTATTTCCCCAATGAAATCCCATTGTTTGTGCCAACTTAATCACCCAGAATACTTGTCTGCTTCTGTAGGCCAGTTTCCTTTGGGGAAAAAAAACTCATGGGGATATTTTATACCTCAAAACATTGCTTTGGTTTGGGGGACATAAAGACACCCCAGAGGCAAAATTAATAGATTCTGATTTTATATCCCCATGTTGGGGATTTTTTTTTCCAAAAAGAAAAAAGGCAAGTAGTAAGAGGCTGAAATTTGGGTATATTATGGAGGTGACAGAAGACACAATATCATGGGAGCACCATGTTGTAGGTCTACTCCTGAGTAAATTCTGCAATGTAAATTATCTTTGGGGAACCTCTGTAGCCCCATCTGACTGGACCAAGAATGGCAAGTCCCAACTAAGGCTAGGGAAAAATGAGCCCCACAATTTTCTGGCTACTTTCTTAGTTTGGCAATTTTTAGGAGGGAAATGTACCACAATAAGAGAACTCCAGGGTTTCCTCACTTCCCCCCATGCAAAAGAGAGAAAGCCATTTCACCCACAATTCAGGCTGAGATTTCACAGTTCAGCCAGCCCTTGTGTCAGCACACCTTTAGATCATCTTAATAGATACGCTTTATCAAGTTTCCCACTTTCCACAATATGTTTCAACAGTGTTTTTTAGACATTGTTCTAGACCGCCCTGTGGCTCCAGAAAGCTTATCAGGTGTTCTGTGTTTACAAGATTGGTAGTGGCGGCAAGTTGCCGAAAAGGGAATTTGTCTATCGTTATCAGTCTTCCCTAGCACAAATCTATAGGAGAGTGTAGTATAAGGTATGCCCTAAGTTCAGGCAAGTCAGGAAAATACCCCATGTAACTGACAGTGTAACTATTGAGTTCCCTGAATGTAGATGGTAAACCAGTGGTGGTCCAAGAATATGAAGAGGTAGGATTGGGAAAACCCAGGTACCTAGTTTCCTAAATTGTGTTGCTGCCTTCTAAAAAACAGAAACCTTTTTCCAAAGAGGCTTTTAGGAGCAAAAAGAAAAAAGAAAATATTTATGCCTCTTGTTATCTTCACTGATTTCCCCAAAGTTGTTAACAGGCTTTTCCTTTTCCAGCACACAGAAATTATAGCAGGTAGAAATCTCACATTTATGACTCAGATCTGAAGAAAGGACATGCTCAGCTTCTCTCTTCACCAGTGGGAACTGCTGCAGTATAATCAGAAAATGAAATCCCAGCTGCACGTGCAATTTTGTATTGCATGAGTATATCCCTTATTTGGATCAGATAACAGCCTATGTGTTTATTAGAGACATTCAACTTCTAGGAGCTGCAGATGGCAGTTAGATACTTCAGCCTTGATTACTAGCTGTCCATGATGTTTAGATCTTTAGTTGGCTCCTATTCTGAATTCTGCTATTTTAGGACTAGATAAGTCCAAGAGAGCAAATAGATATTAAAAGGACATGAGCGCTCTGAAACAAATTAGCATAAAACATAGCATGCTTTTGAAGTTGAGTGCTTATTTTTTTTTTTGCCAGATAATGGTCGTGTCTACACCAGCTGTTTATTCCTGAATAATATCAAGGTCATCCCTACCAGGCCACATGATGTTCTCCTACTCCCGCAGTGATCTTGGGTCGACCCCTCAGTTATTCAGCAATATTGCTGCCTGGAATTGTCACAACTTTTCCAGCTATCTCGCTACAATCCCGAAGTCCACGGCTGGTGTGCCCCATTCCCAAAGCTCTTGCTGTTCGGTGTGAGCTCCCAGCTCGGCGAACAGCCAACCTGCTGTCAGGGGCGTGTCCAGCAGTTTCGGACACGTGCAGGAGTGGGTGTCCGCTATTTTCAGCACATTTTTTGATTGGTTATCGGCATGTTTTTGGCACCGAGAGTGTGTATTTTTCTACACTCTTTGCAAGAGGGAGTGGTCCCAGGCCTCCTGAAAGAGGCAGCAGTGAGACCACTCCTAAAGAAATCTTCCCTGGACCCTGAAAATCTTAATAACTACAGGCCAGTAGCAAATGTTCCATTCCTGGGCAAGGTCCTGGAGCGGGTGGTTGCGAGCCAGCTCCAGGTACTCTTGGATGAGACTGTTTATCTGGATCCATTTCAGTCGGGTTTCAGGCCTGGTTTTGGTACGGAAACAGCCTTGGTCGCCCTGTATGATGACCTATGTCAGGAGAAAGACAGGGGGAGTGTGACTCTGTTGATTCTCCTTGATCTCTCAGTGGCTTTCGATACCATCGACCATGGTATCCTTCTGGGATGACTGGCTGAGTTGGGAGAGGGAGGCACTGCATTGCAGTGGTTCTGCTCCTACTTGGGGGGTCGGCTCCAGAAGGTGGTGCTTGGGGAACATTGCTCGGCCTCATGGATTCTCCAATATGGGGTTCCGCAGGGGTCAGTTTTGTCCCCCATGCAGTTCAACATCTACATGAAACCGTTGAGTGCAGTCATCCGGAGCTTTGGAGTGCGTTGTCATCAGTACGCTGATGACACGCAGCTCTATTTCTCCTTTTCATCTTCATCAGGTGAGGCTGTGGATGTGCTGAACCAGTGCCTGGCTGCGACAATGGACTGGATGAGGGCTAATAAACTGAAACTCAATCCAGACAAGACTGAGACGCTGTTAGTGGGTGGTTCCGCTGACCGGATGGAGGGTGTTCAACCTGTTCTGGATGGGGTTGCACTCCCCTTGAAGGAGCGGGTTCGTAGCTTGGGGGTTCTCCTAGAACCATCTCTGTCACTTGAGGCGCAGGTGGCCTCAGTGGCACCGAGTGCCTTCTACCAGCTTCGGTTGGTGGCCCAGCTACGTCCCTATCTGGATAGGGATAACCTGGCTTCAGTTGTCCATGCTCTGGTAACCTCCAAGTTAGATTATTTCAATGCACTCTACGTGGGGCTGCCTTTGAAGGTGGTTCAGAAGCTGCAGCTTGTGCAAAATGCAGTGGCCAGATTGATAACTGGAACCAGTAGGTTCGAACATATAAGACCTACTCTGGCCCACTTGCATTGGCTGCCTGTATGTTTCCGAGCCCAGTTCAAGGTGCTGGTTTTAACCTATAAAGCCTTACACGGCTTGGGACCACAATACCTGATGGAACACCTTTCCCGACATGAACCTACCCGAACACTACATTCAACATCTAAGGCCCTTTTCCGAGTGCCTCCTCCGAGGGAAGCTCGGAGGTCGGCAACAAGAGAGAGGGCCTTCTCTGTGGTGGCTCCCCAATTGTGGAACGATCTCCCCGACGAGGCCCGCCTGACGCCAACATTGTTATCTTTTCAGCACCAGGTCAAGACTTTCCTCTTCTCTCAGGCATTTGGCAATATCTGAGGAGTCTGGGTTTGTTTTGTTTTTGTAGCTTTTTGAAGTGTTGAAGTGGTTTTTAAATGTACAGATTGTGTGTATGTTGTATGTTTTTGCTGTTTTAATTTTTGTATATTGTTTTTAATTGTTTTTAATCCTATGTAAACCGCCCAGAGAGCTTTGGCTATGGGGCGGTATACAAATGTAATAAATAAATAAATAAAATAAATAAGTAACAAACATAGATGTGCAGGAGCACATCTTCGACACAGTACCTATCCCCCCTTGCACTGCTATGTGTCTGTGCTGGTGCACATCTCAGACGAGTTGTTTTAAAAAAATCAGTGCCCCATACCCAACTGTCCAGTCTGCCCACTTCTGCGAATGCACATTCGGAACTGCCATCATGGGGCACACATCTCCCACAACGGCTGTCCTTTACTTGCAGGAAACTTCCCTTACCTGTGCCCCATGAGCGACAATCACGGAAGCAGGAAACTTTGCAATAACCCTCCTCCCTTTTGAAAGGGCTGTAGATGTAGATGAGCCCAACGTGTTTCCAACCTGGACTATAAGGATCCACTGACTTTCTCAAAGTTCAGTTGTATTTTACCTTTTTCCAAATTTATCCTACACATCAGGCTATTTCCATGTTTCTTCTCTTGTTATAGACAGTGCCTGAAGAGTTACAAAATGGAGGTGGGTTTGGTTATGTGGTTGCCTTCCGTCCAGTTGGTACAATGAGTTGGATGCAGACTGTCGTGGTTTCTCCTGACGCCTCCAGATATGTGTTTCGGAATGAGAGTTTACCACCATTTTCACCATATGAGGTCAGAGTGAGAGTATACAATAACAAAGGAGAAGGTCCTTTCAGCCCCATCACAAATGTTTACTCAGCTGATGAAGGTAAAGTGTAGATGAAGCACAGACTAATAATTTAGCATATGCAACGTGCTGGCTGTTTCATAAAGGGCCTTGTGTCTATTGGCATATTTTGCTGATGTCCAGGCCTGCTTGTAATAAATGGCATCTACCCAGTTTTAGAATTCAATCTCTTGTAAATTAATATTAATTATGATGACATATTTGATATAATGTATATCAGTAAGGGTGAGATCATTCATTTAAAGAATGCATTATGTTAAGCTGCTGAAGCTTAGCCTCTTGGGTCAAAACATTTCAATAAACTGAAATTTTAATTTTTAATTTTGATGTTTAATGGCACCATGTTAGTTTTATCAGGATTGACAGTATGCCCAGTAGGATGTTTGTATATTGAGATTAAATCTATTCGACACAAAGGAGATGGCCTTGGCTTGGTTGTAGAGCAGCCTTTCCCATCCCAGTGACCTCCAGCTATATTGGACTACAACTCCCACCATCCCAGCCAGCATGCACCTGGGTTTGTAATCCAACACATCTGGAGGGCACCAGGATGGGGAAGATTATTGAATAGTGCAGGTTTCACCTGCAAAAGCCCAAATCTAACCACAGTCATCTCAAATTGAATGGTCTTGGGTTAAAAGGGCTATGAAAGGCATCTGCCTAAGACACTGGACAACTGCTCTCAGTAAGATTTGAAAATGCTGAGGTTAACAGGCTGACCATAACCATATTGCGAGGCGAGAGATGAGAAATGAAGAGACGACACCAAAATTGGGATTTAAACATGGGCCACTTTATTGTTCAGCAGTTAAGCAAAAGGGGGAGGAGAACCTAAGCGGGCATTAGCTATGGCCAACTAGGCCATTATGGGGATCGGGCGAGGCATTCACAGCCCGGGAAGCGGCGCCTGCATTTTCGCCGCCCTCCGAGCTCTCTCGATACGAGGTGGGAGGTCAGCCGGTGTCGTCTCCCCTCGTGCCGCAGGGCTCCGAGTAGACGAGAAGGGTTGACCCCAGAGGTAAGCCCTATCCCCCCAACTGATGCCGCAGGGCTCTCAGTGGTTGGCCCTCAGGCTTTACCAATCACCTGAACAGTGCCAGTGAATGCTCACCATTAACAAACATTAAGCAATGCCCGCACCTACCGCCAAAGTGACCAAGTAGCCAATTAACCTGATTAGCACCCATCCTGCTTTTGCAGTGTGAAGTAGGCGAAAAAACTCACAACCTAATACGATTGTGAGCAAAAAATTCCTACTTGGCCTCCAAAGGACGACCAGCGAACCCACACTGACAACAGGGGAGGGCGGGAGGGAGCCTCTTTTGCTTAAATAGCCTGAGACCCCTCCTCTCCCCAGTGGCGCCACCAGGAGCCCACCAACTACGGGGCCCCACGTCTCCTCACCCCATCCCCGCTCGCAAACTCCTCTCCCCGCCCAGCAAGCGGGGCGGGAAAATGTCTTTCAGTTGTTCTAAAAATGAAATACAGTCAGTACCTGTTAGCCCTTATTCTAACTTCCACATATTGATAATTCAGAGGCTACACATGTATAGGCTATATTATGCACATAGGATGTGTATTTGTACCCTGCATTTTAGTAGGGTAGATTGTGTACAGAGCCTACCCCTTGTACATCTGTTACAAACATAACCTCTGTGCACCAAGAACTGCAAAGTCAGGAGTGGGACCTCGATCTGCCACCACAATCCTCATCTTTATTTCATGTGCTGATCATAACCCACTTTTTAGTACATCTAAATAGGGCTTCTATAACATGTACACAAACACATACAAGATACATGCAAGATACACTATTGAACTGGCTCCAAACCCTAAAGTTTTGTGGTGAGCTATACTTTCAACTATGTGGTGCTATTTTCTATTTCTGCTTTCCCCTTCTTCCCTCTGTTTAATTAGCACTTCTGAATCTCCAAAGTGCTTTATAGTGCTTATTGTGTTTGCCCTCATGATGATCCTGGGAGAATCATTGTTTGAAAAAGAATTGTTTTAAATCGATGACTGAAAATGCTAATGCAATTGGTGTTAATGAACTTTAAGAAGATGTGATTATAATTTTAGTGAATCCTACTGCAAGGTGGAAACCTGAGATGTCTTCAAAATGCATACATTTCCTGTATTTCTAGATACTATGAGAGTATCCAAAAAGAGAACCTTTATGACTCTTTCAGGGCTCTTATCCGTAAAATCTAGGAATATTCAAGACGTAATGCAATAGCACTGCGAATTTCCCTCTCTAGTTAATTGACTGTCCTTTGTGGGAATTGGAAAACTCTCGACATTATGATATTGTGTCTCATGTCGAGTACATTACATGGAAGAGAATAGATGGAACTGCTGCTTTCAGTGGATAGCACACTTTCAGTAATGCCTACTTTCAACCCGAGAGTGACTTTTTAAAAAGCACCTATAGCTTTGAGACCCAAAGGATAGTTTGGGTCAAAGGACCCATTGCATTCCAAAGGATAGTTACAATGATGAAGAAGAGCCATTAAGAAGAATCTACAGCTAACAATGTTTTGCTTCTTTTTAGAACCCTCCAGAGTTCCAACCAATGTCTTTGCCAAAAGTCTTTCTGCTTCAGAAGTAGAAGTGTTTTGGTCCTTGCTGCCAGAAACCCAAAGGAAAGGAAGGATACAGGGCTATGAGGTAGGAGCGCAAGACGCATCATCAGCCTGACACAAACAGTTCTATTCAGCAGACGTATTGCTCACACTGTTTATTCCCATGTTTAGTCTGAAATGGTCTAAAATGCACAAAGTTGTTTTAAACTGACAACCGAAAATGCTCATGCAATTGGTCTCAATGAGCTTTAAGAACATGCAATTATAACTCTTAAAGCATCGCACTGCAAGGTGGAAACTCTAGATTTCTGCAAAATGCATAAACAATCAGATATTTGCTCCAAACGTACCACAGAAATATATAGCACACAGCCACAGGTCAAGTCTAAATGCCAATTTACTGTAATATTGTTTTAACTGTGAACCTTCTCTCTCACACTGTCTCCCCACCCCTTTTGCAAATGTTTTAATACAAGTTTTAAAAAGCTATAGAACTAGAAATGAAAATGGAAAATAGCTCCTGTTAGGGGAACTCTCCCTTCTTGTGGGCATATGTAGACCACAATTTACTGAAATCAGTGCAGTGAAGTGGAATGTTAAGGGCTATAAACATGCCCAACATAAAGATTGCTACAGTGGTCAGATGTGCTGACCACTGGTTTCATACATGGAAGGATTATTTTGAATTGGCTGTAGCCTCCTGAAATGGAGGCCAAGACATGATTTATGGAGTAGCGCTAAAGCAAATGGCCTAAAAAGATGATCTCTTCCAGGAACTAAGTCACCTTTGTTCTTTTTTGTATAGTAAAGGTCATATCAAGACTTATGGAAAGGTCTTTCCATAGCAAAGGTCATATTAAGACATCGTATCATTTCACATAAAACAGGAACTTGGCAACCCCATTCTAGAAAAAAAATAATCTTAATTCCTCAATTTACCACTATTTTTAACCAATGCAGTTTTGGGCCCTGCCCCCAACAGGCATCGCTTCAAAGAATTGAGCTATGGAATCTCATTGGCCCACCCTAAGGAGTGGTTTGTTCACTACTGATATGGTAAAATAATAGTAAAAACAATAATAGTAATAACAACAATAGTAATAATAATAGCAGCAACAAAATGGAATGGAAAAAAATCGGGGCAATTGCTTTAGGAATACAATTGGAATTTTATCGGATTTGTTAGTGCAAATCAAACCCGACCTGCTGGCATGTATAGGTCTCCCTCACCAGGTCGTTTTAGCTACTTGGAATTGTAAAGAATGTGGCATAATTCAATTCAGTTGTGGAATTCAAATAAGAAAGCATGTATTCTATTTGTGCAGGTTAGATATTGGAAACACGGGGATAAGGAGGACCAAGCTGGAAGAATGAAAACCACCACCAATCAGACCTTTGCAAAACTCACCCGCTTGAAGGGCCACGCTTTGTACCACTTGGCTGTCAAAGCTTACAACACAGCAGGGATGGGACCTTCCAGTGCTGTAGTCAATGTGACAACCAAAAAGCCACGTGAGTGTGGGAACAGTACTTCTTTTATGTTACTATGTATTATTATATTCTCCTTTTCAAGCACCCTTATTCAAATGTTCGCTACATCTTTGATCTTATTAATCAAGGCACAGAAAATGGAAACCTCAGCTGGCCAGGAAAGATAAATATTTATCTTTCAGTTCAGAGCAGGCACTTCTACTGTTCACAAGCATAATGATTTGCCATCCAATTCCCTTTTTCATGTGTAGTACTTTGTCATGTCGTATCTGCTCCTGACTTTGAATATACATGTTTGTCCCACAGTTCATTAACTTACCAAATATAAGAGTTCATAGCTCCAATGACACTATATAGAGGCTACGTTAGCACTTCAGTAAGGAAAACCTCGCTACTTAATAACATCCCGTTTCTTATGTTTATAATTTAGCACCAAGTCAACCGCCTGGAAATATTATATGGAATTCATCAGACTCTAAGATTATACTGAACTGGGATCAAGTAAAAGCACAGAATAATGAATCTGAGGTGAAAGGATACAAAGTAGGTAATAGGAAAAAAGAATGCAATTCTTTGTCATTGAGTAGTGCCACTGTATTGAATTAACTAATCAGCAGATTTATTCAGTGTGAAAATTGTAAATGGGATCAGAAATTGAGTTAGACAGTTCACTCGGGCTGTGATCCTAAACACCCTTACTAATATTCCTTTAAAATCAGTGAATATGTAAAGTGGTGGGGTTAAGATCTGAGAAAGCTGGACTTTGTTCCACTGGTGGCTCCAATGACATCTGAACAAGAATGATCAAGCAATGGCTCTCTGAGTTGCAAGGACAAAGTACAGCAGCCTGATTCCAGGGCAAATACAGCATCAGCACTTGTACCAGTGCAAGCTGCCTGGCATCCTCCTTCTAGTCAGTGCCCTATATATGTCTGGAGTGTGAGCATGACACTTTGCTACTTATGCTCATGTGATAGACTTTTTTTGCTGTGTTCCATCAGTACGGATGCAGTTGTTCATTCTGCTGACTTTGATAAAATTCCACTTAATATTACCATTCACTTCTTTGTTTGGCTGCCTCTGCACCATCTTTCCACCCACTTCTGACGTAGGCAAAGCCTTGCATGGGCCAGCTGCATGCCCATCTAAGTTGCTACAGCAGTTGCTACGTTGGTATA
The DNA here is from genome assembly GCA_029215795.1 of Anniella stebbinsi. Lineage (NCBI taxonomy): Eukaryota > Metazoa > Chordata > Lepidosauria > Squamata > Anniellidae > Anniella > Anniella stebbinsi. The sequence goes on along the minus strand of JARDYH010000005.1, from coordinate 137,395,655 downwards.
ACACTGCAGCTCATACCATTGTACTGATGCATGGGGCTGCATCTAATAAACATTTTTACTTACTTCAGGGCTGGACTATCAATTCAGCTGCAGAACTCAATTCAGAATAGAAATCGAAAGAATAGGAAAAGGCCTCCCCAATGGGAAAGGCCTTTTCCCATCTTATATTTCAGGGATGAGCAGGAGGTAGATCTCCAGATGTTTTCAGTGTCAACTCCCAGAAGCCCCTGCTAGCATGGGCAATGGTCAGGAATGCTGGATGTTTGTTTTATTCATTTACAACATTTTGGACTTCAACACATTGGTGTTGAGGTCCAAATGTTCTGGAGATCTTTCTGCCTACCCATTATATTTGGTGAAATCTCACTAAGTATTTTGCATTTGAAGAGAGTACAGCTGCATGAAGAACTCTGGTTTTGCAAAACCACTGAGTGTAAAAATAGCTTTAGATAACGAAAGTAAGTATGGGAAATCCCTCCTAATCCATACACTGTTTAGGTAGAGTAAGACAAGAGGCTGCATGACTCTGGAAATCAAAACATATATTTAGAAAATATGAGGGCTGATTATAGCCCTAGAAAAAGAAGCTATTTCTATAGACAATCTAAATCTCGTCATCCTTTTTCTTATTTCTCTCTTTTTCCCTTGGCTAAATATATTTTCTAGGTTTTATACAGATGGAATAGACAAAGCAGTACATCTGTTATAGAAACTAACAAAACATCTGTGGAGCTTTCGTTGCCTTTTGACGAAGATTACATCATAGAAATAAAGCCATTTAGTGATGGAGGAGATGGCAATAGCAGTGAGCAGATCCGAATTCCAAAGATATCAAGTAAGAGCCCTCTTGTCTATGCATATCAGTAGGCCTATGTGAAAAGCATATATAGCCAAAAAAACCCACCTTCTCCTATTTTTGCATCTTCAGATTAATTTCTCAAAATAAGGAGATAAAATGTACCCCATTATCACTATAAAATGTTAACTGGCTCTGACCAAAAAAGAAGGTTGTACCTGCAAAATAAGTGTAACCTGTCATCAGATAGATTCTTCTGGAAATGGTGCATAAAGACAAGTGCCTAAGCATATTTTAAGGATAAATTGTATGTAACAATCTAAAAAAGTACTGAAACATTTTCCAGAGGCCGCAGAGGTGGGCAGGTCAAAACAAAAATGGTCACCAGTTAGGGTCAGATAGTTTGGATTCTATGTCACACTTTTTGTCATTTTCTTTCTTAAAAGAAACACTTCAGAAAGCAGAATGAAATTGGCAGCCACAGTACATTAGTTTCCATGTCAGATTCAATGTGCACCTCTCTTGAATCTGTTTCAGATTCATATTGAGTATTAGTGCAAATAAGTCTCTGCTCATATTGCCATTTCCCCCATGTCCTCCTAATTTGGTCCATGCCATTTCATTTGCCAAACATGTAGCAAGGTAAACAGAGTTAGGCAAGGCAAAATATACCCTTCCACATATGGAAAGATCTTCCACTTACAGGTTGGATCCAGGATCTGCTTTCCATGAACGGAAGGGCTCTAGTCACAGAAAATGCCTCTACTTGAATTTCAGAGATCCCCCACTTTTCCCCAATGTCAGCATAACCCATTCAGCAGGGTCCCCAAACCTCTGTGTATCATTGGCATACATGTGTGTATGGAGGAGATGCTATTGAGAGGAGGGGCCATGCCTAAATATAAATCCAATTCATAGGGTTGTTTTTTCACCTCATGCCTGAGTTTTCTACATGGAAGTACTCCAGACCCCAGGAAAAAGTATGGGACCAGGCCATGGGGATTCAGATAGCTGATTTCCGGAGGGGGGTTAATGGGGGAAATCACAGCTTAGGGAGAATGGTAAAGCCTGCCTGGCACACACAGAGCGATCCTCACACACACACTCACAAATTGCCCACTGAACTGCAGTTAGGTTTGAAAAAGCCTTCTAAGCTTATTTGCTCTAAATGTGTGTGTGTTAGTTGTGTATGAATGTGAATTGTCTGTGTTTTGTGTGTGTGTGCATGCATTATGTATGGATGTATGGATGTGGATGAGAGAAAGTGTGAAGTGGTGCCAATTTTTGCTTTAACCTGCCTCTGGAAAGTGAGCCACAATATTTATTTTTAATATTTTTCTACAGATGTCATTACATCAAAATAATAATACCATACAAATCAGCAATAAATTCATACTGAAATATTAATGCAGCCCTTGGGCTGAAAATGGTTTCCCACCCGTGCCACAGTAATGTATGACTTGGAACTGTCTATGTCTCTATTTGCAGAACTTTATAGTAAAGCTCTACAAATGGAGACAGACCCAGTTCCAAGTTATGCATTACTGTGACACAGGGGTGGGAAACCATTTTCAGTGTTTTATAAATGTAATATATGTAATAAAAATAAAATATTCTTTTTAGAATTAGATTGCTTTTACGTAACATTTATTATTTAGTGATCCAAATGGGATGATTCAGTAGTCCTTTAATTTTGTAGATTACATAATTAAACATTAAAGTGTACATGTGTATGAATTAGAGCACTGAATGGAATTTGCTACAGTTAGAATTGAAGAAGCCTCTCGGTTTTGCAGTCCCCCACTGTAAATAGATTTAAGCAGAAATCTACACTTTTGGAGCAAAATCCTTTAAAACCCACATCCAAAAATTCAGTTTGGATGAGTCAAAGGCAGACTTTTCTACTTGCCAATGCATTTTTTCCCAATGACAATTGAGTTTTTAATAGTTGTGTAATTATCTTGGTATGTTAACTGTGAAACTAAACATTGCTCTAGAACTACTCCTACATTACTGGCTCAGTGACCCTGCAGTGGCAATAAATTCTCCTGTGTGCGTATACAAAATGAAAAGAAAACAATAATAATAATTAATAATAATAATAATTATTATTTATAACCCGCCTCTCCCTACGGATCGAGGCGGGGAACACAATGCAAATACAAGCATGACAAAGTTAAAAATTTTAAAAACAAAAGAAACACATCATTAAAACATTTAAAATTCATCCGGATAGGCCTGCCGGAAGAGAACAGTCTTCATGATTCTCTTGAATTCATGAAGACTGCCAATTTGTCTAACCTCCTCCGGCAGACCATTCCATAGTCTGGGAGCCATAGAAGAGAAGGTCCTTTGGGTAATACTCGTCAGCCTAGTTCTGGCTGACTGGAGTAAGTTCTTCCCAGAGGACCTAAGAGTGCGGGGCGGATTGTATGGGAGAAGGCGATCCCATAGGTAGCCTGGGCCCAAACCATGTAGGGCTTTAAAGGTAATAACCAACACTTTATACTTTGCCCGGAAACTGACCGACAGCCAGTGAAGTGATTTTAAAACTGATGTAATGTGGTCACCCCTAGGTGTACCGGTGACCAACCTGGCTGCCATATTTTGAACAAGTTGAAGTTTCCAGACTAGGCACAAAGGTAGCCCTATGTACAGCGCATTGCAGAAGTCGAGCCTCGAAGTTACCAGCGCGTGCACTACCGTCTTTAGGTCTTCCAACTCTAGGAAGGGGCGCAGCTGGCGTATCAGCCGAAGCTGATAGTAGGCACTCCTGGCCGTCGCATCAATCTGAGCTGTCAGTTGGAGCGACGGATCCAGGAGCACCCCCAAGCTGCGAACACAGCCTTTCAGGGGGGGTGTAACCCCATCCAGAACTGGTTGACACACCTCCAGACCCAGGTTGGGGCCTTTGACAGCAAGCACCTCCGTCTTGTCTGGATTCAGCTTCAGTTTGTTTTTCCTCATCCAGCCCATTACCGCCTCCAAGCATTCGTTCAGAGGAGACACACTATCCTTAGCTGACGATGTTGTTGAAGGCATAGAGAAATATATTTGGGTGTCATCAGCATATTGATAGCACCCCGCCCCATGCCTCCGGATGATCTCTCCCAGCAGTTTCATGTAAATGTTAAACAGCATTGGGGAAAGGATGGCACCTTGTGGTACACCACATAGCAACTCCTTTTTTGAGGAGCAGCTATCCCCAAGCATCACCATCTGGAACCTGCCCAAGAGATAGGATCGGAACCACTGAAGCACAGTGCCCCCGATTCCCAATTCCCCCAGGCGCTCCAGAAGGGTACCATGGTCGATGGTATCGAAAGCCGCTGAGAGGTCCAGGAGTACCAGCAGGGACACACTCCCCGTCGATACTAAGGCGTAGATCATTTACTAAGGCGACCAAAGCGGTCTCAACTCCGTATCCTGCTCTGAAGCCGGTTTGAAATGGGTCTAGAAAATCAGTGTCATCCAAGACTGCCTGGAGTTGAAAGGCAACCGCTCTCTCTATCACCTTTCCCAAAAATGGAAGATTTGATACTGGCCTGTAGTTTTTAAGGTCCAGGGGATCCAGGGAGGGCTTTTTTAGAAGCGGCCTTACCACTGCCTCTTTTAAACATGATGGAAAGCTCCCCTTCCTGAGAGATGCATTCATAATATGTTGTCAATATGATCTAACTGCATCTCCTCCCTGGACGACCAGCCAGGAAGGACAGGGATCGAGAGGGCAAGTTGTCTTCCTCACACATCCAAGTACCTTGTCCACATCCTCGGTACTCACTAACTGAAACTGATCAAGTGTAATCCTACTCGCGGAGTCACTGGACACTCCACTGTCAGCCTCTGCTATAACAATGGCATCTAAGTCGGCTCTTATCCGAGAGATTTTATCTGAGAAATGATCGTTAAAAACATCACAGCGAACTACCGAAGGCTCTAAAATCGGATTCAGGGGAGAAGGAGACTGAGTTAGACCCCTCACCACCCTGAACAATTCTGCTGGACGTGAATTCGCAGACGCAATGCGTGCAGAGAAGAAAGCTTTCTTCGCTGCATGTATTGCCACCCCATAGAAACGAAGATGTTCTTTATGTCGTGTCTTGTCGGATATAAGTCGAGTTTTCCGCCATCGGCGCTCCAGTCGTTGTCCTTTCCGCTTCAACTCCCTGAGGTCTTCTGTATACCAGGGCGCCCTATTAGAAGCGGGCCGGAGAGGACGTTTGGGGGCGATCGTGTCGATAGCCCTAGTTAGGTCTTGATTCCATCTATTGACCAGGGCTTCTACAGGATCGTCGACGATACCAGCCATGGAACTCTCCAAGGCTTTCTGGAATCCAGAAGGATCCATCAGCCTTCGAGGGCGGACCATCTTAATAGGTCCGCCACCCCTGCAGGGACGGGTGGTAGCCGTGATACTAACCCTGACCAGAAAATGGTCTGTCCATGACAATTCGGAGGTATTCAATACCTCCGCCCACAGATCCGTCTGTTCGGAACTGAAAACAGCATCGAGGGTGTGACCTGCTGAATGTGTGGGTCCAGAGACCAATTGGGATAGGCCCATGTTTGTCATGGATGCCATGAATTCCCGAGCCCCACCTGACAAACCGGCCTCGAATGGGATGTTGAAATCGCCCAGGACCAAGAGCGTGGGCGAATCCAACACCAGCTCCGAGACCAGTTCCGTGAGCTCGGCCAGGGAGTCTGATAGGCAGCGGGGTGGCCGGTACACTAACAGAATCCCTAGTCTATCCCTGGCCTTCAGACTCAGGTACACACACTCGATGTAATTCAATTCCCGGACAGGATGTCTGGTCAGGTTAAGATTGCTTTTGTAGACCACAGCTACTCTGCCCCCCCGCCCACTTTCCCTCACCTGCTCACTAACACAGTACCCAGCTGGGAGAGCCTGAGCCCATGTCGGGCCACTGTCATCTCCCAGCCAGGTCTCTGTGAAACATGCCAGGTCGGCCTCCTCTTCTTTGAGGAGGTCATAGATTATGTTTGTTTTGTTTTTAACTGACCTGGCATTACATAGGAGCAAGGAAAGGTTCTGTGGGTGGCCTGGATCGTTCCCCAAGATCCCCGGGGTAGCAGGGCGACCGGAAGGTAAGACGGGTGTTAGATATCCATCTCTCCTTCCCCTGTAACGGCATTTCGCCCTGCTATCGCCATAAATAAAATAGGGTTCTTCTGGTCATTACCTCTCCTTCATGCACAACTGTTTGCAGGGCTCTCATGTACACAAGTGGTTTTTAGTAATAATAAAATAATCATAGTCGTTAACAAAGTCTTGTAGCAACTTAAAGTCTAACAAATTTATTGAGACATAACGTTTAGTAGACTACAGTCCACTTCATCAGATGTATGAACAGCAATCCTTAGTTGGCAGCTAAATATCCACATGGTTGTACAAAAATGGTTAAAATGGCAAAGAAATAAAAAGAACACGGTGTCAACTCAATTAAAACTTAAGTGTATGCTAAATAAGCATAATGACCACCCACAACAGAATAAGATGCTCACCTTTAGCACTGCTATATAAATTAAGACTTGTAGCAGAACAGGAAACTACTGGGATGTCCATAGGGCCACTTCACTTGTTGACGGGGAGTGGGGCTGTGTCTGGCAGCCATGCCTTCCAATCAGTACATGTGCTGGCTGTGAAGAAAACTGGGTTTGCTGCCTCGGTATCCCTTGCAGGGCTGTCATTAGCCTGGAGCTGGCTCGCACATTCACAAACACCATCTAGGCCTCTGTTTTCACGAACTGTTGAAGCCTGGCCTGGGACTCAAGGCTGCAGCTAAATGGGAAGATTGATTGCAGCTGTTCTGGTGGGAACCATACTCTGGTTGGGAGGGGGGACCCAAAGGAGCACCTTAGGCAGTGATTGGCAGAGCCAGATTGGCCAACCCGTCCAAGCTAGGGGCATAAGATGGGGCAGTGAGCAGAATCATTGGCTCAGTTCGGATGACACATTAGGCAACGGAGGAGGGGGGGAACAATCGTCAGTTGTGTTTCTTATTGTGTCATCTGGAGGGCAGCACACAACGCACACACAACTGACAGTACGTTAATCAGGCACTTTAAACAACGGAGCGAAACAATGGGCTTGCACGTTGTTTAGCCCGAAGCCCTGTTGTTGAAAGTGTCGTCCGAATTCACACACACACACCCCCCCCGTGGACTATTCCGTTTCGGAATAGAGTTCTGCTGCCTAGAGCAGCCAAAAAACCCCAGCCACTCTATGCAGCCGGCAGAACTCACGGTGCATGCTGGGATACGGCTGGAGGACACATAGAGGAGAAGCTGCAACCAAAATGGCTGCCGTAAGTTCCTTGCAGCCGGGGTGTTTGCTGGTTCCGAGCAGCGCCGGCTGCAGTGTGTCGTCTGTGGAGCTCCTCCTGCCTAACGCACGGTCAGTACGTTATTTGCCCCTCCGTTGCTTAATATGTCGTCCGAACTGAGCCATTGTCTCCCTGGGGGTTCAGAAGGCATGGAGGACACATGCTTGGCTAGCTGAAGCAGGAGGCCCTGCATGGTAATGTAGAGCACAGAACACCTAGGATTTCTTTGTTTTGGCTTGGTTTGTAACTGGTGAATGGCTCTCTCTTTTACCTTGCACACTGTTTCCCCCCCTACTTTTATTGCAACACTGCTTTTTACCTAGTCATTCCTTTTAACCCTAATTTTATTCCCATTAACCTTCCCTCCCTTTCTCCCTTTAATAAACTGCTTTAAAGTCTTAAGCTGGTGTGGTTTACTTTGGGTTAACTCCTGGTGCTAAGTCCAGTGTTTAACTGGTTGCAGGCGGGTGGCTGGATGGTCGGTTAGGACTTATCTGGTCTACCTGGTAGGAAGAGTGTATTGACTACACTCTTCCTTCACACTGGCCACTTCCCTCTGCCCCCCACCACACTATATACATATTTGGCCAGTGTTTAAAGGTGCTCTACATGCGTGACAACCACATGAGGTAGGATCTTGGCCTAATCAGTGTGCACCAAGAACCACATTTCATGAGCAGTGGGGGGGGGGGGGGTTCTAACCTTTCAGGCCTGTGACACACACACCCCTTACATTCCTTGAACACATGGAAGTGTCATTTAAACTTCTCTATTTTTTCTATTCAAGCCAAATGAATACGTTCAAACTTCTAATTCTTCTAATTACTTTTAATTCAACTATTTCACACTGGAGCTCCCCTTTGAAATTCCTCAGTTAGAAAGTAGCAACTTTCAGGCCAGCAACAGAGTGTCCGGCAAGATTGAAATGTTCTCCTACTGGTTTCTGAATGCTGCCATTTCCGATGTCAGGTTTGTGTCCATTTAATCTTTTGTGCAGAACAGGGATGGAAAATCTGACACATGGGCCAATTTAGCCCACTAGGTCATAGCATCTGACCCACCAGGCCTCACCTGAGGCCCCTCTGCCTTCCCCAAGCTCTGCTCCCTACCCAAGCCCCATTCCTTAGGGACTAATGGGGAGAGGAATCACCACTCTCTCTAATCAGTAATTGGAGATAACAGCTTTCAGCTCCCCCTCCCAATTTTAAGCCTATATACAATAAGCCTATATACAGGCAATAAGACTATATACACCAGTTGCTGGAGAACAAAGCAAAGTTTTTTGTATCTTAGCAAATTGCCATTATACACAATTATAGTGAAAAACCACTATACAGTTTAAAACTCTACTAATGGACCATAAAAAGTTGAAAGTGGGGGGGGAGGGGAATCCATACGGACGTTAAACTTTATAACACGCATGTGGAAAGCACTGATGAAGAATTTAGATGTTTGTTGCTGGGGAACATGGGTGGGAGGGTGCTGTTGCACCATGTCCTGCTTGTGGGTCCCTGGTTGACAGCTAGTTGGCCACTGTGTGGACAGACTGCTGGACTAGATTGAGCCTTGGTCTGATCCAGCATGGCTCTTCTTAAGCAGCTCATTAACGGAAATCCCCACTGTTCTCTGATCATTGATCAGAGTTAACAGCTGGGATTCCCTTACTAGGCTGCCTGCTGTCCTAACTGGGAGGGCGAGCAGCATGATAAAAGCAGCTTTACAAAATTAAAACATATGCAGTTAAAAGCTATAAAAACATACAAAAGTTAAAAATATAATTAAATAGATTTCAATATTAAAACCTTTCCACATTTAAAATACATATTAAAATTTAAAAATCTTAACATCAGTGAAGGTCCATATTATTCACCAAAGGCCTGCCGGAATAAGAAAGTTTTTGTCTGCCTCCGAAAACATCAAGGAAAGAGCCAGTTTAGCTTCCCTGAGAAGGGAGTTCCAGATCCTTGGAGCAGCCACTGAGAAGGCCCTCTCCAGAGTACCCATTTATAGCACATATCATATTGCAAGTTGAACAGGTGAATGATCCTGATGTTATATACTTTACTGAAATATGACCGACTGTACTTTTTGTATTTCTTTGCCATTTTAACCCCCTTTCACAATATTTACTTACTTATTTACTGAATTTATAAAACACCTCAAATAAATTTCTCTAGGCATTTTAATGATGATGATGATGATGATGATGATGTTGATGATACATTTCCCTTCTCTATACTCATGTGTATACTTGCCAACTGAGGGTAACACTTCATTGATCTGATAAAGTAGACTCTGATGAAGTCCTCAAAACTTTGTGCCATAATAAATCTGTTAGTCTTCAAAATGCTGCAAATGTTTTTGGTTCATATATATATATATATATATATATATATATTGATGGAAAGCTCCAGGTAAAAGAACCTGTACATGGGAAACTGCCCCTCCATTACAGTGATAGGGATGGTATTTTGTGTGCAAGCTCTGCATGGAGTTCTGGACCATGGGAATCCTCCCCCCCCTCCGCTTTCTAACCTGTTATTAAGCATTATTGTCTTAATATAGCAGCAATTTAGGAAGTTTTGCATTTCGTTCATTAAATTTTTTCAAAATATTTTGCTGTCAAGTGCTGAAGAGCATCATTAATGTAACGCAACGTGTAGTTTATTTATGCATGTAAATATGCAATATATTGAATGTCTTGATTTCTTTCTCGTTCTTGTAGATGCATATGCGAGAGGATCGGGAGCTTCTACTTCAAATGCTTGTACATTGTCAGCTATCAGCACAATAATGATTTCCCTCACAGCTAGATCAAGTTTATGACAAAAAATATCTAAAGGACTTCCTGTTTATAATATAACTAAGCAACATTTAGCTAGTTGTTTTGAAGACACCCAGTACTAAGTAATATTGTTGTTCAAGTACATCTTACTACTGGAAAAAATGTTTTATGCTTCTCTAGGAATGGCATTATACAGTACTTCCTCAAAGCAAATATAGCTTTGTCTGAAGTTTCCTCGGAAACTCTGCAATGCACTGAAAACATCTGTAATATGATGTTACCAAAGCAGTTTACATATGTCCTTATATGCATATTTTTTATTATATATTTAGTGTTTTATAGACTTTTTTAAAGTTAACATATGATGTAGATATTAATTTTGTTTCCCCTCTGCTATAAAATGCTACTGATGACATTATCATTGCAAATATATATTGTTTTGGAATGTTTTATGGCCGGAAGGTCAAAGTTCTCAGTAAATTGGTTTCCAATTGATTGTATAGTTTTACAAGAATGCATACAGGCAGAGCTCTTTCGGCTCTGATCCATCCTTCAGGGCATTTGGGTATATTTGCAAACAGAAAGGATCCACACAGGCATTCTGTGAAGCCTTCCCTCCACTCCCCCTGCTTGCCCTCAGGTATGCTGCTGCTGCACACAATGCACAGCAATGCTCCTAATGCAAGATATAGGAGTTGGCTGTTAGATCATTGTACATGAGGCACAGGAGACATTTACCTGGCACAGCAGGATAGCCAGCTGCGGAAGGTTCACTGGAATCCCTATGAGGAAGGGGATGGATCATGCCACTGTTTAAAGCTGTTAGGATGGTCTTGCTTACATCCAGTACTTTTGACATACAAGATTTCATTTTGACCAGGTAACTAAAACAAATCCAAAATGACTTTCAATGCATTTGCTTTCAGATTTGTGTAAGTCAACTGCATAATATCATCTAGCTAATATTTTGATGCTACATAGCAAGATTTTTTTCTGAATGTACTGATTTAGCGTTCTCAAATTTTTAAACAAACATTAAATTAACATTCATTCCATTTCATCATCATTGCTCCTGTGGTAATGTAAACCAGACGTTGCTATAGCAAAGGACAAGATTCTGAAAGTGGTGACAATCTGAAATTCTACAAATTGAACTGTTTCTGTGATTCTGGATGTGCACCATTTTAATCAGGAAGTCCGTGAGTCTGGAGGATTTAAAATGAAAAATAATTATGCTGATTTCTTGTCTGAATATATCTTTCTTTTGACAGGTACATGTTAATTGTAATTCTCTATAGATTTGTTTCATAAATTGAATTACAAAATTAGCTATGTTTATATGATCTTGTTTGACAATAGGTCATGAACTAAATGTAATAAATAACATTCTAGTAAATACTTCTCTGAAAAGGCTTTTTTCCATTAAAAATATCGTATGTACGTCTGGGTGTCTCTATGCACTTCCAAATAGCTCCGTCATTTTAAGTCATCCTGTCTTTCTGCTTGCAGAAGCGATCAGAACCACAATCTTTAGAGTGTTCTGAAGATCCAGATTTAATTTTCTTGGCCAGCTCTTCATACACATCTAGCATGTTGATAAAATTCCACTGAAATGTGACAGTGAGTGCAATCTGTCATGAAGTTCCTTATACAACCATTATTCATTCCAGCTGAGCTTGCAATGGAGCAGAGTTTGGAGAATGGTCCAATCCAATGAGTTGAGTGTGCATGCAGAGGCTTTAAAGCATATATGAAGTTCTATATAAGCTTGCTTGTGCAGAGCTCCATGCGTGCACCGGATTCTGGTGGAGTACTGGATCATGACCAAAATGTAACACGAAAAATATATTAATACAAAAAGGGTTATTTGTTACTATGGGAAAATTTTGTAATATGCTTAGATGGAACAATGATAGTTAAAATGAAATTTTATATTTTTCCCAAGTTTAAAAATGCACTGCAGAGGCTTATAATTTGTTCTTCCTGATAGCTTAAATTTGCCTGTAACTTGTCTCTTTTGCTTCCAGGATACAAGCTAACTTTTAAACCTTTCTAAATATATTTATTAAGTAACTCATAATCAGGATTCCACTTGTGTAAGTTGGGGGTGTTAACCAGAGAAATATTGTCAGTATTTCAAGCTGTGTTCCTTTCTTAGTTTGATATGGTTACTTCTATGTAAAAACAAAAAAACAAAAACCACAAAAGAAAATAGAAAAAAGCCTATGTAGTTTTTCTCCCCAGTGTAAATGATATTTATCAGTGATCTAGCAGATGTAATCTTTTTTAAAGTTATTGGTAATAAATATTCTGTTATTTGTAAAGATTATTGTCTTTAGGGGAATTTTTCCTGTATTCTTTATGGTTTGTATTAAATAGCTCCATGACACCCTGATCCCAAACATATGTGGTATACCATCCATTTCAACACTAGTGTAAAATGGATTGTGAAAATGCACTGGCCCAGTGGTTGGACAAGTTTCTCCAGACCCAACTTGGAATAGGCTCAGTTAAAATAAGTCTGAAATAAATTGTTTGTATTTCATGCTCCATTTCTAATTGAAAGCCCATGTCAGTGATCCCATTGGGAGCATGTTGGGATCTAGATGTCTGCCCACCTGAAACGCTACCATAAACTCATTACTACAAGCCCACTAGCACTACTCTTTCCCTCCCCTAAATTTAACTACAGATGGCAGTATCAAAGGCTTTCTGTGGGGGCTATGATAAACCTTAGACATCAATGAAATCATAAGAACCACTGGAAATGCAGTTCCTGGTGCTCATAGCTATTGCTGTGGGATGGGCCCTCTTGTCGTCCTTTCTGATATCAGGAACCACTGGAACTACATTTACAATTGTTTCTGATATCCATGGATGCTTCTGTGTATGCCTGTAGCAATGTCCAGGGGCCTAGCAGAGGCCCACTGTGACCTTCGTTACTGCCACCATTAAATAAATTTGGGACTGAAAAAGAGAGGGCAGCAGCTGCAAAAGTTCCTAATGGGGCGAAACAGCTGGGTCTGAATTCCAGAAGGGCTTGTACCAACTTGTGATTGGCTTGGGGGAAATGATATCCAGATTTCAAAGCATCACTAGCCAAAATGCACCCTTTAAAAACCTGTTTGCTTGACCAGACAACTTATGGTGCTACAACTGGGCACATACAAGTTCATTTTTTCTCCCTTTACACTATCTACAAGGTGCAAAGTGAAGCACACTTTTTCAATTTGCTCCTTAAGTACAGCTGTCAACGGGCATGAAGCCTAGCAACGTGATTCACTGCCTACTAAAAGGTATCTGGAAACAGACTGTGGAAACAATGCTCTAAGCAATGATGTCCTCCACGCACAATAGTTTCCCATCCATTTCAATACAGAAAACAATTTAGTGCACGTAACACTACACACGGATGGAAGTAGCCCTGTGTGTGCACGTTCCAACCAACATAGGGCTTCAGATCTGGGCTGAGCATCACAAGAGACTAAGTGGTTTACTATGCAATATGAGATTTCTTAAGCAACTGATCATCAGAATATGGAAGCGCATAAAGACTGACTACAGCACAAAAATGGGGAGGGGTGGAGAATAGAAGTCAGAACAGAAGGACTGGGATAGTAAGAAACATTGTGAATAGCAAACTATGAAAACCATGGCCGCGTTTGGACGACACTTTAGTCGACGTAGAGGAAAAGTACACTCAAGCTGTGTGCACTCGACCTGTGTGCACCTTTGGGCAACACAGAAGTGCCGCTCCATGGAGACTGCCTCCTCTCTGTCGACTTGTCGCCTCTTCCCCCACCTGTACTCCCTCCGCATGGAATGGCAGCGCTGGTGAGGCCTCACCTTACTGGCAGTGCCATTACAGGGGGAGGAGTTGAGAGTGGAGGAGAGAAGAGGCTCCTGGCAGTAGATGAATATGATCTTCTGTCAAAGTTCCGGCCCAGCCCTATCTCCTGTTGACAGGATATGGGATTCCTCCGCTGCCGTCACTATGCAACCGGGGTGTTGTGCCTCCCTTATCAGGGGAGAGAAGCTCCTGAGGTTGGCTGGCAGCAGAACTTTCGCGAGAGCTGGGATCGCGGCCCCTAACACGCAAGGAGGCTGGTCCCAAGCCTCCTTCTGCGGCAGGGAGGCTTGGGACCAGCCTCCTCGTGTACAAGGGGTTGCGATCCCAGCTCCTGTGAAGGGCACCTCAGTGCTAAGCCATGTCATTGGAGGGATGACGTGGCTCGGCGCTGAGGCTTCCGTTCTCGGTTGGGGTCCTGGGAAAAGGGTGGGGAGGGCCCCCTGCCCTCTTTGCAGCATGACTGAGAAAGTGGAGTCGCTGGGGGCTGGGAACTCCTCGGGTGTGAAGAGATCCTTGTTCCCAGCGGTGCCTCTCTGGCTCCAGACTCGATGGGCATGGCAGAGCCATCACTGGGAACAAGGCTCTCTTTGCACCTCAGGAGATCCCAGCTCCCAGCAATGCCTCCTGCACATTGATCTCCATGGGAAGAGGGGAGGGGGAGGGTCCAAGAACACCCCCCTGCCCTCTTATGCAGATCGGGCGACGGAGGAAAACACAGGGATCTGAGCTGCTGGTGTTACCAGCAGCTTGGATTCCTCTACGTCCCCTCCTGTCCCTCGATCGCGCCAACCAAAGGGGCATCCTGTGTGCAGGCTGGAAGGAGGTTCCTTCCAGACTGTGCACAGGATGACTCTTCAGCTGGCATGATCGGGCGACTGAAGGGGACGCAGAGGAATCCGAGATGCTGGTAACACCAGCTGCTCAGATCCCTGCAGCTTCCTCCATTACCCGTCTGCATAGGCTGCCTCCCGCGGTTGGTCGTCTGAAGTCCAGCCGCAGGTGGCATCTCCCGCCCCCCCCCCCCAATCCATTTGAGGATCGCCTTGAGGCGATCCTCAAATGGATCAGGATGGCAGGTTGTGGCTTGGGACTGCATGTTCTTGTGCAGGCCAGTGCTTCAGGAACCCCGATTGCCCCACCCCACCAGGGGACGGGACAATGAGGCTCCTGAAGCACTCACTGGCATAGGATTATTTTCCCTTGTCCATCGGGCCCCACGGTGCTAGAGCGGCCGGCTTTCTGCTGCTCTTGCTTCCTGACTCTGTGGACAGGGGAGAATAATCAACAAAGGCCGTGAGACAACAGGTCTCCGGATAAGCAACGAAGCAGCCCGTTGGTTTTCTCCGTTGCTTAATTCAGCAAATTAGGCAAGCGTGCGTTATGTGCCCCGCAGACAACACAATAAGCAACGCAACGGACAGTTGCCTAATTAATCACCCGTTGATGATTGTGTCATCCAAACCCAGCCCATATCTCTTCTCCCTTCAAAATGGTTGCCTGTGATTATCAAAATGCCTTGAGAATGGCATTTTCTCAAGGCATTTTGGAACATAGGAAGTAGCTTTATGCTATCAGACTATCCACCCATCTAGCTCAGTATCCTGAGTGGCATCAGTTCTCTAGGGTTTCAGACAGAACTTTTTCCAAGCCTTAATTAGATATGTCAAGAACTGAATGTTGGATCTTTTGCATGCAAAGCATATGCTCTAACTCTGAGCTACTGCCCTTCACTTCTGAATTTTTCTGGTCCTGACCTCATGCCCCCCTCTCCAAACACATATATGCTGAGCAACAGCTTTGGGCAATGCTACTACACCTCATAAAATGTTCAACATATTCCAGTAGATCTGGTACTACTGCACTAGTACACCATATCTCAGGGTGTCTGCAAAACATGACATTATGCAGTCATTGCTCCATATTGTAAACACTTGTCTACGAACCAGTGACCCCAGAACAGGCCTTAAAAATGTCAAGAATCCTTCCTATTCTTTCAAAAACACTTCTCTGTACTACTTCTATTGCTCAGAGTTTCCCCACCCCAAAAGTTGCAGTAACTATTTACATAATCTGATATTGAGACAAAGTCCATCTGGCTATTGTCAATAACATTAAAACTCCAGTGGCTGGATTTCAATTTTATTTATGAGACATTAATCAGAAACACAAACATTTGTCCAATTGTGCCAAGCTAATATACATATCGTTCATGTTTAATCACATCCTGTGGTTATGCAGGCAGCTTGACAGCTAAGTACTAAGCATTATGGACAGTTTCTAATCAATGAACCTGCTATAACTGTAAAATACACACAAACACACACACACACACTATGCTGTTTTATCTGTTCAAGATGGTCTGCAACTCAAACATGGATTAGCATTTTTAGAACAAGAAATTTGAGGCAAAAACAAATGGAAATGCATCAATATCATTAGCTTTCGCATCAATATCATTAGCTTTCTTTCCTATTCTACCACTAAGCTATTTTTGGCACACAAAAAGTGCTATCTATAGCTTGCTATCTAATTACTAGACTATCTGCTATATTAATCACTACAACTGCTACATTAATGCCAAGTGGTTTCACTACATGGACCATCCTCATACTTTCTTCGAAGCCTGAGGAAACAAGCACAAGCTTGACCATGCAACCTCCAGTACAAAACAAGCCTTTTATGTGAGTGTCCTAATACAGAGAAACTCATTACATGATTCCCCCCCCCCCCCAAAAGAAGATGCCCTGGTTCAGACTGGAGGTTATGTGCATGGTCTAGAACAGGGGTGGGCAATTTCTTGCTCTCCAGATGTTTGGCATACAACTCCCATCAGCCCTTGCTAGAACAGCCAATGGTAAAGGAGTTACACGCTGAAACATCTGGAGGGTCACATGCTGCCCACCACTACAGTAGATGAAGTGATCATACTGTACTCCACCACTACCTGCCACCATCTTCCATTTTTGTGTCATCCTGTTTGAATGTATGAACTGTTGCTGTGGAACAGAATATCTAATTGCACTGAAGAGTAATTTGCTGTTAATGCAGAAACACTACAACTACACCAAGGTTAAGGAAACATTTTTAAGATGTCACATTCCCCCAAGGGAAAACGGTCAAGGCAACATGCCAGCAGTGGACAGAACCAAAGCATACACCCCCCTATTTACACATATCCATCCACACATTCCCCCATTCATAGATATCATTACACTTCCCCATCCACACACAGCCATTGCTATATTCTGAATTTTTGTGTAAGCATATGATAATCTAAAACTAACCCAACTCCCATATGCCTGTGATATTTGTGACTTTTTAAATGTTTATTGGTTTTTATGTGCTGTCAAGAGCTCCTTGTGCCCCTTACACCCATCTCCATTGCTTTATAGTCTATCTGAGATTTTCTATCCATTGTACAATAACCTTCCTTTAACAAGAGTTCATAACAAAGTTGATTATACTTCAGAAACTGCTTTATACTGAGCTACAGCTTTGGTCCCTTCAGCCGCTAAGCCTTGGGTGACCATATTTTGGAAACCAAAAAGGAGGACAACATCGCCGCCCCAGGGGGGCGTGCCCACCAAAATGGCCAGCCTCCTCGGGGGCGTGTCCATCAACATGACTGGCCACCAAGGGGGCGTGCCCACCAACATGGCCAGCCCCCAAAGGGACGTGCCCACCCAAACTCTTAAAAAAATTCAGGAGAGAATGTAGTTATCAAACACAAAAGGAGATAGCTGAAACCGCTTTCTATGTTCAGACCATCATGTCTTACAGTGTACGTTCAAGTACTAGTTTGTAATCAAACACTATCTCAAGCTATGTTATGTTCCTGCTCGAAGGATCAGCTCACTAAATCTGAAACTTCTATTAATGCTGATCACTTTGAGATCAATTTACATATTATACCACATCTAGATCGAAGAATCTTCAAAGACAAGAAAACAGACCTATGATCTTCATTGTTGCTTCTAGTTTCTTTTCCTTATTCTTTGAAGCACAAATATGAGTCTAGTGAACAAACTGACAGGTATTTCTGTGCTAGCTAAGGAACGCTGGGAGTTGTAGACTTTTTCTTTTTCTCTAACAATGCATAGGATTGCACCCTTAATGTGTCAACAGTTTTCAATAACTTTGGGGTTTTGTTCTTAAATTTAAAATATTTAAGGAAAGTACATGCTGTAGTCTTTAAATTTTTATAAATATTCCAATAAAAATGTTTATATAATATAACATTTAAGTCACATTAAGTGTGTTTTATTTTTTTCTCAAATATTTCAGGTCAAATACTTCTGGTATACTGGGAAAAAATTAACATAGGGTACTTTTTTTAGTGTTAATGTTTACTAAATACCAGTAAAATAAACATGCTAAATTAGATCTTTCTAGAGCAGGGGTGGGCAACGTCTGACCTTCCAGATATTTTGGCTTAGTACTCCCATCAAATGTGGGATGATAGGAGATGTAGGCCATAACATCTGAAGGGCAACAAGTTGATCACCCGTTTTAGTGAATGAGAACATTTTCTGATCCAAACTGGAAAAAATCCTATGGAAATAACCCTATGCAAATTAGCCCAATTTGAATAGGAGTTTTTTCCAATTCAAAATTATTTAGAAAACCCACATCACTGCTAAGAACAAATGGAAGGTGGAATGTTACTAGTCGTGATGTGAACCATCTCAGTTGCAAAGGAGTATAACCCAAGTCTACTGCATGAGAACTCGCAAAAAGTAAGACTGTGAAGACAGGAATTAATGTTCTGTCTTTGAAAGCCCCAATGAAATGGAAAAGAAGAAAAACTGAGATAGAGAAGGATCAGTTCCTTCACCAGAGATTTTAAAAGCATAATGTGATTTTTCTGGGTTGCAATGTACCAAGTTTACAAGGCCCCCTTCACTCTTTTTGTAATGCTCAAGTATAATTCACCAGGCGCTGCTCTCACGTAAGTACTATTCGTTTATTTATTTATTCACTGCATTTTTAAACCACCCAATAACTGAAGTTCTCTGGGCAGTGTACAATACATTTTAAAAAATAAAAACAAAAACAGCATAGAATGAAAACCAGACAAAACCACCAGCAAAGAATATAATCTCTACCTATAAAGCGGAAAGTATGTGTGCTTCACGTATGTCCAGAAAAGATGAGTTAGAAACTTGACATGGTGACACAGTGATAGGTCTGGCTGTACAATGTACCAGAAAAATCTAAACACACGAATTTTGGGGGTTTAAGTATTTTTAAAGAATTTAATAAAAACCTAGGTTTATGCCTACAACTCCCAGCATGCCTTGAGTGGAACTCCCAACATGCCTTGGGCAGGAGGCCAGACTTACTGGCCTTTGGTGGCCATTGTGAGTGCACAGGTTGGTCTTTTACAACTCCAACTCCTAAGGTTGGTCTCAAGCAGTCAACCCAATTCCATATAAAAGCAACAACCCACATAAATGGGCTGCATCCATTTGTGGTGCCTCCTCCCACCCTCTGTGTGGTTTTAAAATGTAACTACATACAACAGCATGACTTTGAGGGGCCAAACATGCTCAAAGGCACTCCATCCTGATATCGCTGTTTTCTCAGAATCTGGGGGAAGCAAGTGTGTAGCCTTTGCCCTTAAGAGGGAGGAAGGTGAGGCACTCTGTGCATACCCAGAAACAGACCCGACAAAGGGGGGGGAAGTGCCCGACCCAGCCCTTCAGTACAGGCTCCTGATGTAGCACTTGGTGGGTGAGAAGCACAGGACAAGGCAATCCCGGCAGGATTGGCTGGAGCTGGGTGCATCCACTGATAGCTGCTTACCTCCCCTCATTGGCGGTGCTACTCCTTGATGCTCTATTGAGGAGCAGCATCGGCAACAAGACGATGTCTCAGAAGATGCCAGCACCTGCAGGCTGCTAAAGGCCTGCTGGGAGGTGTAGTACTGGCATGTTGAGTGGCTGATTTAAAATAAAGTATGGGTGAGCAAACCTTGACCTCTCACTAACTGTCTTTGTTCTCCTATCTGACTTTCTCCAGCTGCCACTAACCCTGCCCACCATTCCATTCTAGCCTCAGCTATATCAGTCAATCCTCCATTCACTTTTCTGTCCCAAGGTATATAGTCAGGCTTTTACATAAAAACCATAAACTTTATTCAGAAATCCACAAACGGTGCCACAACCAAGATGGCCTGCTCTCCAGTTGTCTTCCACCACATCACAGATGGTGTTCAAAGATTAAGACATTACTCAGGGACCTAGGCTTATGCCTACAACTCCCAGCATAATAATACAATACAGCAGGCAGCAGTTGAGATAATCCAAATACAATAATGCTAATCAGCACACAACTACTAGAACATTAAACAATATCCAAAAAAATGGGGGTAAATAAACGTTTTATATAACATATTAATTATAAATCAAGTGTGGAATATTTAACAGAAACTCAACAAGTGGTCAAATGACAAAAACAATGCAATAGATATGACAACCTAGCAAACAGGGTTTACAACAACAAAAAGCTAACTTAATAATTGCAGTAATTAAATAAAGTGCACTCAATAGTTGCAATATCTGTATACAGGCTGCCGACTTCTTATGCCTGTTTCACAACTGCTTCTTCAGACTAATATAACAGTATCTCGATGTTTATGGTTGGGGAAAAGGGAGGATTTGTAGATTACATTCCTCAGTCCAAAACGACTTATTAGCTTTCCATAAAGGATTGACTTGAATCCCCAGCCAGTCAGACACTAATGTTCTGGAGCAGTGAGTTCTTAACCAGATGAATAGTCCAAGTCACCAGTGGCTTTCACCATCTTGGCTCTCTGCCAAAACCTGTTAAATGTAGATATTACATAGTAAATTATGTCAATAAAGTATTCTGTGTTCTGGCTGCTTTCCTTTTTTCATAATAATAACCTCAGAGCACATGCACACAACAGTTCCAAACGTCCACTGAGGTCCACTTCCCTACTATATGTTATTCAGAAATCTGGGCAATGCTGGATCTATTTTGAAAACATATTTTTAGGTTTGGATCTTTTTTAGCTGGTAGAAAGGGTGTTGTGTGTCCTGATTGTTTTTGAAGTTTAGATAGCTGCTCTGGCCAAGGCATGATGGGAGGTGTAGGCATTTCAGGTAAAACAAAAAATGTGGTTTATCATGAAGCTCTAATTTAAAATACAGTTCTTATTAACACAATTTTCCATTTATTCAAACAAAACAATTTACGAACTCAACCAAACTAAAAACAAACAACCAACCTAAAGAGGAATAAGTTGCAGAGAAATTTATTATTTCTCAAATAAATGTCATATACATTATTCACGGACCCGGGCAATGCTGCACATATCAGCTAGTGGTATAGCCAATTTAAAAACAGCAGCAGAGTAAAGCACTAGAAGCACTACAAATAGTTCTTAAAATCACTGGGAGAATTTTTTTAAAAAGTCTTCACCTGGCGGTGGAAATGCTATAATATAGGCACAAGACCAAGTACTGTTCATATCAACTGAGACTGACCAAAAGAAGTGCTTGGTGGATCGGACTTGAGTCAACAATCTTATCAGGACACACAATATTAAGTGGTAAGTCCACCTGAATTGGTGGTACAACGTGGAAAAGAATGTAGCACATTCCCTCTTTCCAAATGAGTATGGAATACTTCTCTTGATAACTAAGACTTATCTGTTTCCAGGTTTATCAGTAAGGCCATTTTTCACCCAAGTTCAAATCACTTGAAACAAAAAGACTGCTAAGTCAAATCCAATTTTGCTCCAGATAATACTGTAAAACAGCCTCAGAGCTCAGGGATTTGTTTTTTGTTTTTTGCCTCTAAAGTTTGCTTAGCTATATTGCTGACATTTGCTGTTTCTCTTATTCTAGAGTCAGTTGTTTATTTTCCACAATACTTTTAATTTAATTAAAAACAAACCAAGCAGTTATGTAATAATAATAATAATAATAATAATAATAATAATATCCTGTTTCCCTGACCATGCTAAAGAATAACAAAGAGAAGGAACAAAGACAAAATTATTTTTTATGGAAAAGCTATCCTTTGAATATACCATTTGTATTTTGGTAGCAAATCACATCAAGGTTAAGAAGGTGATTTTCATACACACTGGGGTTCTTCAGATGATCAGTATCGGTTGTTTCCCGCATGTGTGCCAGTCGTGCGACCAGGATTACCCTAATTACCCGCACTGCTTCACAGATTGCCATGTGTCATCCAAACCTGGTACGCAGTGTGGGCATCATGCATTTTCACTCAGCCTACAATCCCTACTGCAAGCCATAGGTTGTAGGGTGGGTGAAAATGCACTACGACTATGCCACTCATGGGGTTCAGACAACAAAGCAACCTATGATGTGGTGCGGGTAATTAGGGTTATTCCAGTCATGTGACCAGCATGCATGAGGGCAGGGGAAACAACTGAAGCTGCTTTATTTCCCCTGCTGATCATCTGATCCCAGACTACTAGTGCACCCCAATAGGAATATTTTCCAAACAAAGGTTTTGCCAGTTTAATAGTAAGGTAATGTTACATATAAATAGCCGGGTTGGTCATGCTGAGCTTCTGATATGACAAACTCTCTATCCTGTGTGTCCCCAACCTCGTGTCTTTCAGATGTATTATATTGTAGCTCCCATAATTCCTGGCCAGCATGGCCATAGGGGTTGCTCCAAGGCATATTGGGGGGGCACAGGGGGCTTCAACTGAGAGGAAAAAGTCCCATCACACAAGCAAACTTTCTCTTTTGCAACATTGCACATATTTCTAGTACTTGCATTGTGTTTGTGGCACAGTGTACTAGTCTAGATTATGACAGATTGATGGCAGTGGCCTCATATCATCTATGAGGGCCTAGCTTCTTTTTGAGTTAGAATTCCACCCCCGGTATAAGGAATATTTTATATTCTTATGCATACTTTGTTGGGGTATGTGTTTAGAAAATATGTCCTATTCTGTGGTAACATTGGTTGACCACACAAGACACATTCATCCATGTTTCTTTTCAAGGTTGTGAACATACTCTTCCTGCATCCATTCAGACTACAGAATTTAGGCTGGATGTAGCTACAGGTGTGGTAGGTTAATTTGCCTCTCCACGAGAGCTGGAGAAGAAAATACACTGCTCTGCAGAAGCAAAAGCCAAGATCCCAGGTATTAATATCAATCCTGACCAATCAGGAGCTTCTTACTTCCCAACAATTGCAGGAGTATGCTGAACACTCCAGTAAAGACCAATCTATAAGACTAGAGACTTATAACATCTAAAGTTAGAATCTTGAGATGCCTCAGTTTAGGGTAAGGTTCACTAGCAGAGAACGTGCTTTGCATACTAAAGGTCCTAGGTTCAATCCTTAGCATCTCCAGGAAAGACTAGGAAGGACCTAGGAAGGGGCTATAGCTCAGTGGTACAGCACATGAAATGCATTCAGAAAGTCCCAGGTTTGAACACTGGCATGTCCAGGTAGGGCAGGAAAAATTCCTGCCAGAAACCCTGGAGTTGTTGCTAGTCACTTGAGAATATTGAGCTAGATGGACCAATGATCTGACTCAGTGGGTCCCAGATCTCTATAACAAGCCATGGGTTCTGGGTGACCTGTTAACCACAGCAATAAGCCACCCTCACCAGGTTCATACGACATGGCAAGCCATGCTGGCAAAGAAATGATGCAAATCCCACCGGCATGTGACCAGCACGTAATTTGCTAGCAGATTAACTAGGTTTGGTGCGTAGCAAAGTTTATTATGGGATATTATCGGGGAAAAGAATTCACCCCTATGTAGTGCCTCATGGATGGAAGTTAGCATGTCCTTTGAGATACAGGACCCTGGGGTGTTCTTCTAGTGCATGGGCTATCGTAGGAAAAAAAATCTGAGTGTGAAAATTTGAGAAAAAGCGTAAAAAGGAGTAACCAAATGCCTGTTGCATGAAATACGGATGAAAAGCTGCCAAATTTGTCAGGCTGGGTGTGGGTATCTGGGGTGGGGCATTGGAGGTGAAAGCTCATGCTGGGTGTGAGTGATATGGATGGGGGCTCAGGGTGGTGGTGGTGGTGGTTTGGAGATCAGTTGGGGGAGTTTGTGCCTGTGTCTGTGCGGTGAGCACTCAGGGGAGTGATGCTTTTGGGTGGGGCCAGGGGGTCAGAAGCTAGGCATGTCCTCCCCCCTCCCAAATCCCATGAGCTATCACTCCTATACTGGGCACCCACCCCATGCCCCTGAGGCCATACCCCATATATCACCCCCTGAGGCCTCATTCCAGACATTAGCCCCATCTCGCACATTACCCCCACCACAGACATTTCACCCCAACCCCCTACTGTACAGACCCAGGCATGAGCTCCCAATCCAGAAACCTAAGTATGAATAATAATAATAATAATAATAATAATAATTATTATTATTATTATTATTATTACTGACCCGCCTCTCCCTCCGGATCGAGGCGGGGAACAACAGCAATATAAAACACAAAAATCACAACAGTTAAATTTTTTAAAAAACAAGAAAAAATACATCATTAAAAACATCTTAAAATTCATCTGGATAGGCCTGTTGGAAGAGAGCAGTCTTCATGACTCTCTTAAATTCATGAAGACTGCTAATTTGTCTAACCTCCTCCGGCAGACCATTCCATAGTCTGGGAGCGATGGAAGAGAAGATCCTCTGGGTAACACTCGTCAGCCTAGTTCTGGTTGACTTGAGTAAGTTGTTCCCAGAGGACCTAAGTGTGCGGGGCGGATTGTACGGGAGAAGGCGATCCCGCAGGTAACCTGGACCTAAACCATGTAGGGCTTTAAAGGTAATAACCAACACTTTATACTTCGCCCGGAAACTGATTGGCAGCCAATGAAGCGATTTTAAAACTGGTTTGATGTGATCACCCCTACGTGTACCGGTGACCAACCTGGCTGCCATATTTTGAACAAGTTGAAGTTTCCGGACTAGGTACAAAGGTAGCCCTATGTACAGCGCATTGCAGAAGTCAAGCCTCGAAGTTACCAGCACGTGCACTACCATCTTTAGGTCTTCCAACTCTAGGAAGAGGCGCAGCTGGCGTATCAGCCGAAGCTGATAGTAGGCACTCCTGGCCGTCGCATCAATCTGAGCTGTCATTTGGAGCGACGGATCCAGGAGTACCCCCAAGCTGCGAACACAATCTTTCGGGGGGGGGGGGGTGTAACCCCATCCAGAACTGGTTGACACACCTCCAGACCCAGGTTGGGGCCTTTGACAGCAAGCACCTCCGTCTTGTCTGGATTCAGCTTCAGTTTGTTTTTCCTCATCCAGCCCATTACCGCCTCCAAGCATTCATTCAGAGGAGACACACTATCCTTAGCTGACGATGTTGTCGAAGGCATAGAGAAATATATTTGGGTGTCATCAACGTATTGATAGCACCCCGTCCCAGGCCTCTGGAAGATCTCTCCCAGCGGTTTCATGTAAATGTTAAACAGCATTGGGGAAAGGATGGCACCTTGTGGTACACCACATAGCAACTCCTTTTTTGAAGAGCAGCTATCCCCAAGCATCACCATCTGGAACCTGCCCAAGAGATAGGATTGGAACCACTGAAGCACAGTGCCTCCGATTCCCAATTCCCCCAGGTGCTCCAGAAGGATACCATGGTTGATGGTATCGAAAGCCGCTGAGAGGTCCAGAAGTACCAGCAGGGACACACTCCCCCTGTCGATACTCAGGCGTAGATCATCCACTAAGGTGACCAAAGCGGTCTCAACTCCGTATCCTGCCCTGAAGCCGGTTTGAAATGGGTCTAGAAAATCAGTGTCATCCAAGACTGCCTGGAGTTGGAAGGCAACTGCCTTCTCGATCACCTTGCCCAAAAATGGAAGATTTGATACTGGCCTGTAGTTATTAAAGTCCAGGGGATCCAGGGAGGGCTTTTTTAGAAGCGGCCTTACCACCGCCTCTTTTAAACATGATGGAAATCTCCCCTCCCTAAGAGATGCATTAATAATATGTTGTCAATATGATCTAACTGCATCTCCTCCCTGGACGACCAGCCAAGAAGGGCAGGGATCGAGAGGGCAAGTCGTCCTCCTCACACATCCAAGTACCTTGTCCACATCCTCGGTACTCACCAACTGAAACTGATCAAGTGTAATCCTACTCGCGGAGTCGCTGGACACTCCACTGTCAGCCTCTGCTATAACAATGGCATCTAAGTCGGCTCTTATCCGAGAGATTTTATCTGAGAAATTATCGTTAAAGGCATCACAGCGAACTACCGAAGGCTCTAAAATCGGATTCAGGGCAGAAGGTGCCTGGGTTAGACCCCTCACCACCCTGAACAGTTCTGCTGGATGTGAATTCGCAGACGCAATGCGTGCAGAGAAGAAAGCTTTCTTCGCTGCACGTATTGCCACCCCATAGGAACGAAGATGTTCTCTATGTCGTGTCTTGTCGGATATAAGTCGAGTTTTCCGCCATCGGCGCTCCAGTCGTCGTCCTTTCCGCTTCAATTCCCTGAGGTCTTCTGTATACCAGGGTGCCCTATTAGAAGCGGTCCGGAGAGGACATTTGGGGGCGATCGTGTCGATTGCCCTAGTTAGGTCTTGATTCCATCTATTGACCAGGGCTTCTACAGGATCGTCGACGATACCAGCCATAGAACCCTCCAAGGCTTTCTGGAATCCAGAAGGATCCATCAGCCTTCGAGGGCGGACCATCTTAATAGGTCCGCCACCCCTGCAGGGGCGGGTGGTAGCCGTGATACTAGCCCTGATCAGAAAATGGTCTGTCCATGACAATTCGGAGGTATTCAATACCTCCGCCCACAGATCCGTCTGTTCAGAACTGAAAACAGCATCAAGGGTGTGACTTGCTGAATGTGTGGGTCCAGAGACCAATTGGGATAGGCCCATGTTTGTCATGGATGCCATGAACTCCCGAGCTCCACCTGACAAACCGGCCCCGAATGGGATGTTGAAGTCACCCAGGACCAAAAGCCTGGGCGAATCCAACACCAGCTCCGAGACCAGTTCCGTGAGCTCGGCCAGGGAGTCTGACAGGCAGCGGGGTGGCCGGTACACTAACAGAATTCCTAGTCTATTCCTGGTCTTCAGACTCAGGTACACACACTCGATGTAATTCAGTTGCCGGACAGGATGTCTGGTCAGGTTAAGATGGTTTTTGTAGACCACAGCTACTCCGCCCCCCTGCCCACTTTCCCTCACCTGCTCACTAACACAGTACCCAGCTGGGAGAACCTGAGCCCATATCGGGCCACTGTCATCTCCCAGCCAGGTCTCTGTGAAACATGCCAGGTCGGCCTCCTCTTCTGTGAGGAGGTCAAAGATTATGTTTGTTTTGTTTTTAACCGACCTGGCATTGCATGGGAGCAAGGAAAGGTCCTGTGGGTGGCCTGGATCCCCGGGGTAGCAGGGCGACTGGAAGGTAAGATGGGTATTAGATATCCATCTCTCCTTCCCCTGTAATGGCATTTCACCCTGCTATCGCCATATCTCCCTCTGCCCCACACAACAGATATTGGTGCTCCCAGACACATTTCAATTGCCCTAAGCCCCCCAAACTGCTCTTTCAACTGCCCCCTCCAGGCTGGAGCCCTCAATGAAGCTCTCCCCTAGAGCCCCACCCCAGGACAAGCCCCCAGCCCTGATACCCACCCCCGGGGTGAGCCCCAACCCCAAACACTCATCCCTAGCATGAGCCTCCACCCAGCAGATCCAGGCATGAGTTTCCCCGCAAACCACTGTTGCTAGTCTGGAGTCTCCACCCCAGGAACATTGTTTACCACACTAGCAGTAGAATTTGATCTCAGGCTGCTGACTGAAGGGTCCCAGTCACATGTGCATTCCAATGTCCTTTTGCCCAAGGCACATTGTGGTTTGAAAGGGAGCTGGTGTTATGGTTCAGTTCAACCATAACTCACAAACTACCGCAGGTTTTGCCACTGATCTGCAATTTAGAGAGGCAAGCTCCTCAATTCTTTTCAGAACTCCATGACACCCTATATCAGTATTTGTGCCACGAAACACACTTTTTTCATGAAACATACTCAATTTCCATCTCTGAAAATACCATAAAAACTCAGGAAGCAGAACATCATCACTGGACTAGCTGATCACTGAAACTGCTGGAAAATTGAATTATGAACAGCAGTTGCTGAGAGAAGCCAACATGAACAGTTGGTAAGCAACACAAAAAATTAACGAGGAGGAAGGAGATGAGCTAGAGAGCAGTATTTAATGGCAGCTCAAACTAGCCATCCAAAAATTCAGCTGTAACAGTTGTTGTAAAAATCTGAACAGATCTATGATTTTCATCCCAAAACACGTCCATTTCCCCTGACACGCATCTTATACGCATCTTACATGCATCCTACATGTGTTCGCTGACACGCACACCCAAACTGTCCACACACAGCACCCCAAAGCCCCATTCCCCACTGCCTGTCCATTGTATCCATTTCTGCAAAAGTCAAGCTGCTTGCAAGAGATTTGGTGGCGCAAGAACTAGGAGCTTGTCAATATTGCCATTGCTCCTTCTTCTCCAGGTCAGACTCCATTGTAACCAGGAGTGTGACTCATCCAGATGTGACCGTGGCACACCTGGAGAGGGACAAAATGACCATATAAGGGAATGATAGAAGTGAAGAGACGTTGCAAAGCATCTCTGGGTACAAGTAAAATAGCACATGGCAATGCAACGCCACATCTGGCCACTACTAGGGACTACTCGAGAGTAAAACAGAGTTGGCCAAATGATGTCACTGGGGTTATAAACCAATGGGATGAGGGCTGATGACGTGTAACTTTTGGAGTACAAAAGCATTTTTTGAACCTTGGTGTGGTGTGACTCTGGAAAGCAGTGTTAGCGTCTGGAGGTCACCTATTCTGCGCAGAATAATAAATTAGTTTCCAAAGCTTCAGGAGGTCTTTCATCAAGTGTTTCATATCTGGACTTTGGACACTTGGGAATAGCATAATTTATGCAACACAGTGGTTTTGTAAAGGATTTTTTCAGCCACGACAATATTACTGTATTACAAAAACTGGACATAGAATAACAAAGGCCAAAAGACTGTTCATCACAACAAATACAATTATTATTTATAAAGCTACTGAGAACATCTTGGGGCTGAAGGCTCCTTTATTCTGTATAAACAGAAAGTTTTGTGCTAAGCTGTTTTTAAGACTGTCTTGTTTTTATGTTAGAAAGGGTATGGTTAAAACGCAGTATAAAAACAGGCCATAATCGCGCTAAAATCAGCATGATACACCTGACGAATGCATCAAAGCCAACAAGCCTGAGATGAAAAGAAACAACATATTGGAGCATTGATTGGAAAGCACATGGCAGAGAGTAAAGAAATTCAGCAAACCAGAAAAAGCAAAGAGAGAACCATGCCTCCCCCAAAATACAGGAGAAAAGAATGTATCCCAAAAAGATCAAAATAGGACAGACATGTAAGAGCGTATCATGATAAGAGAAGTTGCACTACATAGTTATCCAATAATTCATGCAAACCAGCGTGCAATGCAAAGAAAATTTATCTTTTGATATATATTAATTGGTTGAGGTGTAGGGGACAAAGATATGTACACATTTAGAAAGCTGTGCAATGCCGTAAAGATTTGTAGAAATAGTGGCTATGTTTAGGAGCTCTTGGAGTAAGAGATATAACTGCATTTCACTGTGCCAATTTTTCTTTCTTCTGGCAAAGCTGAAATTTGACCGAGGGCCTCATTTTTAGGAGTAAAATTGCTTTCAGATTTCAGCTCTATATGAAGCTCCAATTCAGAGAGCTCCTGTAGGCAAATCTAAGAGGGTTGCTGCCCTTGCCCAGTTAGACTTTTGGCTTTTTCTCTGTGAATTGCAGCTCTCCATGCTGCATCACAAATTGCTCTGGAATCTCTCCCAATTTTAAAAAATTGCTCACCCTGCTATGCAGGGAAATGCTGACCAGAACAGAACATCTTGCTAGGAGCATGGAGCTAGAGGCGAGGCTTTCATAACGCATCTGGTTGCAATACTCTAAAAGGGGTGGTTTAAGTAGCAGTTGGGACTGTCATTATTAGTATCATATTATAGGTTGTTTGTGGATTGTTTCCTCCTCAAATAAGCAGTGCCACCCATGACAAGCCACTCCCAAGCAGGTAATTAGGGAAATTATGCCCAGCACGCACTGAGTGGCTTGTTTTGATCATGTGAACTGGGTCAAAGTGGGCCAGTTTGCATGATTGCCACAGCCCACCACGGCTTATTTAAACCATGGTGGATTGCAACTTGTACTGACAGCCATTTTGAATATTCAAGCTGCAGCAAGTAAGCATCATGACTTATCTTGTCATGCAAACCCAGTGAAGGTAGGTTGTGGGAGGGTTAACGAACCTAAAATAACCCAAGGGTTATGCAAGGGTTGTTTAACCCTTGCATATGCCATCGTCACTGGGTTCGCCCGCTATGATAAGGCAATATTGAAATTGAATATTGAAAAACGCAGCCAGCATGTGGTGATCATGTGAATCTGGTCAGTATGTTTTGGTATTTAAGCCACCAATTTTTCCTGCTCTGCTGTTTGAAGATCTATATTTGTGAAATGTCTACTCCAACCCATCTTCCAGAAGAACTGTGAATTTTGAAAATATTTTGCATAGTTCTATGGAACCTGTGGGATTGTGCTTGCTTGAGGTCTGACTCTTTTTCTTTTTTAATGGAATGGCAATACAGATACTGGAATTCTGTGCTCCCGAATGTCCTATATAGTTGCAAAGACATGGGTAAAAACCTGCATCCAGAATTTGGAAGCACCTTTTACAAGTGCATGCCATCACATTTTATGTTCACCCTCAGTATTTCTAAATAAAATGGAAATATGAATTAAGTTTTTTTATGTGCCTTGTAACAATTAGTATAAATTTTACATAAGGAGGTTTTCTGTAACAAGGTGAGACTTTTCAATAAGCAATGTAAACATGGAGTCCTGCCATTTATTTTTGTAGATTGCCTATTTGGTTCTAAACTAAGAGGGAACCACTTCAACCAGAGTATCCCTTCATAACAAATGAACAGGAAAGCCTGGAAAAGACTGGGAATGGCAGATGGGGTGTGAGGAGAATAAGTATGAGATTGTCAGGGGAATTTCAAATGCACTAAAAAATCAGAAAATAGCTAACAAATTATTGTTTAAATTAAGAAATTAGCATAATTTGGTAATATGGATTATTTTTATACATTAAAACTATGCAACTGCTATTACCATTAATGATATATTAGAGCATTAATCATAACCATAATACATCTAATGGGAAAACTATTTAACCTATTTTGTCCGTTCTCATAACAACCCAGTGAAAGATTCTTATTTTGCAGATGGTAAATTCAGAGACACAGGGCCAAACTAGACAAGGCTAAATTTTCTCCATTTAACATTCATGGTTTTTTTTAAAATACAAACAGCAATGGGGGATGGTGGGTTTGCTGATAATGATCAGAATCACAGAGGGAAGGGGCCATTTACTTTTTCTTCTTCTGTGTTCCTGATGAAACTTGCTCCTTTGTTAAGAAACCCCCAATGGTACCAAACACTAGTTGCTATTTGCATTGGGGGAAGACTAGCACTTTAAATGCAAAGATGCATTTAACATCAGATCTAGATTGGTAATCCTATACACACTTAGCTAGAAATAAGTCACATTTAACTCAATAGGATTTACATCAGAATATCCATGCTATTAGAGATATTGGGCCTGTTCAGACAACACACTAAGCCATGGTTAGGTTGATAACCCTTTAGCAAATGGTTATTAAGCATGTTTAAACCGTGGTTATGGAGCCACCATGGTAAAGAATGTTTCACACCACATGCTAAGTCATGGTTTACACCACATGCTAAGCCAAAATGTTTAGCTCAAAATGCTTAACCACTGTGGCTTAGCATGTTATCTGAACAGGGTCATTGAAGGGGTTCATGTCTATTTTGTGAATTTACAGCTTTTATTCTAATTTATCTATCATCTCTTCTGCAGACACACCATTTCATTTAATTAATTTAGGGTGCAATCCTGTCGATTTCACCCTTGCTGCTCAGAATCCTCCAAACTTGGGGGTTCCTGAGAGCCCTATGTCCTGCTGGGCTGGAGCCAGCAGGGTGGGAGGAGCAGCAGAGGCTATCTTCGCCTTCCAGTCCTCCATCTTTGGTGATTTTCATTAGACAATTGTTTTCAGTTCACCTAGTGAGGGCACTTTGGAGGAGGAGAGGAGGCCACCTTTCATCCTCCTTCAAGGTCGCTCTTTCAACCTCGGAGGGTAGCTGTGTGATTGATTCCACACTGGCTGTGAGGATGGGGGTTGGGTTTCTGACTTCCCCTTCCAAGTTTCTAAACTTGGAAGGATTTTTCCAAGCAATCTTATGGTCCCTGGGACAAGCTCCCAAGGACCATAGAATTGTTCTTAGGGTGCAATCTTATGCATGCTTAGATAGAAAAAGTCATGGAGCTGGGGCATACTAGGAGTCGTATGACGTTTTTCTGTCTAAATATGAATAGGATTACACAAGAGAAACAGATTTGGATAAACGATCTGTAAGGAATTTTGTTTTTGTATGATCCGGAACTGATGTGATAAGAGATGCAATTTCAAGTTCATCCCAAGATTTGACAGTACGTCTCAGTTTAAAGCATTTTGGGTTTTTTTTTTACCCCATGTGTAAAATAATACTTCATTAAAGAGCCACAATCAGCGTTAGTCAGGTACATCAATTTCTCCTTTCCCAGACTTTGACCCACCCTTCCTTCAACACTTATTGAGCAGGTTTGCATTACGGAAGGTTTTTTTGTAAGTTGTGAGCAGTCAAAAAAATACAATAGCCTACCTGCAGTAAGAAGTGACACTAGTTTAGAATTTAATCATTTCAGTCTGGTTCATTCTGCCTTACCTCCCTTCCACCCCCCCACCCCCCCAGATAATGAATGCAGAACATCTAAGCCTTTTATGACACATATATACATTTCTATCAGTCTTCAAGATGTGGATATTAATTTCAGATATAGACCATTCTAAACAGGGATGGCCCTGCTATTAGGCAGAGTGAAGCAGCGGCAGATGCTGGGGGGGCAGCAGCAAGGTATTGGAGGAAAGAACTGGGTACTTCCTAGTCAGCTGGCTGCCTTGAGGTGCAGTGGAGGATGCTGTCCCATCGCCAATGCTGAAGGAAAATTCAACTGCCAGCCAGTCCAGCTGTCTTTTATACATGGAATGGGAGGGGGCGCCATCTTGTCCTTCGCCTCCGGCAACAAAGTATCTTGCGCCTCCCCTAATCCTAAATTTGACATGGGCTTTTCCCACATGGCCAAAACTTGTTCTACAGATGCCCTAGTATTCCTAGGACAATTCGCTCTCTCTAAGCGATACAGGTAATCCCAGCAAGCCCTTTGCAAAGAGTAGCCTTACAAAATGAGACGCTTCCACCGAAGCTGAAAACACATTTGGGGACGTCGCCAGGGCGAGTAAACCAACACAAGCGGGCAGGCCTGCGAAAGGGGCAGGATAAAAGCTTAAGCGGGCTGAATCTTTCGTTGGCACAAGAGAAGCCTACGAGGAGCTGCTAAACACTGAAGCGCCGCCCCTCAATGCAACAATGCGAAGAACAGGCGGAGAGAAGCGCGCCGCCGCGCCTTCCCTCACAGGCCGCCTCCAGAGCGGAGCGGGATTTCCGGCCTCGCTTGCTCCTCCTCCTCCTCCTCCTCCTCCTCCTCGCCCGTCGCGGCGCTCTGAGCTCACCTCTGAGCTGTGGCGACGGAAGAAAGAGCAGCAAGCGCTTGGGTGAGTGAAAGACTGCGGCGCCTCCTCCTTTGCAGGCTCCGTACGCGCGTCCTCGTCTTGCCGGGTCGCTGAGGAAGTGGCAGCGAGCCGAATGCATGACGACCTGGGCCGGCGCTGCATGCCGGTCCCGATCCTCTTCCTCCAACCTTTGCGGCTACAAGGCTGCCTGAGTCAGTTCAGCAGAGCGTCTAACGCATGGATAAGCAAGCTGATGCCCTCCAGATGTGTTGGACTACAGCTCCCATAATTCCTGGGCATGGGCCTTGCTGGATGAGGCTTGTGAGACTTGTAGTTCCAAACATCTGGAGGGCACCAGGTTGACTACCCTGAGCTCTATCTAGCACTGTTTGGCACAGTCCAGGTTTCTGATAAAGCTGTTTCCTAGCTGTGCTATCTGGAATCTTTTTTAGGGTGCAATCCTATACCGCCCTGAGATCCCAATAATATAGGGTGGGATACAAATTTTTAAATAAATAATAAATAAATGAAATAAATGTTTCGACAGAAAAAGCCCTACAATTCCTAGCATTCCTCAGCCAGCCATGACTGGGCATGCTGGGAGTTGCAGTACTTTTTCCTGTCTAAACATAGGCTGACCATATGAAAAGGAGGACAGGGCTCCTGTAACTTTAACAGTTGTAGAGAAAAGGGAATTTCAGCCAGCGCCATTTGTATGCAGGGGCCCTGGCTTCTTTTGTATATGGTCACTCTAGTATAGTGCCTGCAACTTTAACAGTTGTGATGAAGAGGGAATTTCACCAGGAACTAATTGAATACAAATGACACCGGCTGAAATTTCCTTTTCTCTGCAACTGTTAAAGTTACATGAGCCCTGTCCTCCTTTTCATATGGTCAGCCTATCTAAACATGAATAGGATTGTGCCCTTAACTGAGGATTTAGTGAGAACCAGTGAGGTGTAGTGATTAGATGTTGGACTGGCACTTGGGAGACCTGGGGTTTAGTCCCCTCTTGGCTATGAGGCTCACTGTCCCTGGGTGACTTTGAGATAGTCACCAACTCTCAGCCTACACTAACTTACATAGTTGTTGTGAGGGCAAAATAGAGAGGAGGGTTGTTTGCAAGAGGGAAAAATGGGATATAAATGTAATAATAAATTAAAAATAAACCTGAGATTTTCTGCATGCAAAGCACATACATGCTCTACCATCAGTCTACATCAGCACCTCCACGCCCAGTTACAGTATGCGTTCTTTTTAGCTTGTTGAAGGCTATAGCTTATCTTTGAGAGGGGCATAACAATAGGATTGATTTGCAGACAGTTAACTAGAAAGCCTTCATGCAATTCTTGGCTGCAATAATAGTAATAATCATAATAAATAAGAATTTGTCTTGTACTTACAAATGCTCAAAGTCCTTCATATGCATTATCTAGTTGTAAGGTCATTATTTTGATCCTTCATATTGCAGATGGTGGGGAGGCTGAGATTGAGAGAGAGTGACTTACATAAGGTCACCATGGTAGAGGCAAGATTTGAACTAGAGTTTCCTTAATCCTTACCCCCTATGCTACACCACATTTGTGTTGTATCAGTGTGGAATGCCTGGACTGGCATAATAGTTCTTCCTCCATTCTGTTTAGTGATCATTTTGTTAACTTGATGCACCATATGGTGATGTTTAACCCATGTGTGTGTAAATATATTTCCCAACCAGGCTGGGACTGATGGGAGTTGTAGTCCAACACATTAGAGGGCACAAGGTTAGGGAAGGCTGTGCACTAAAGAGGTGAGGGTTTCAATAATTTGTCTCACTTAACACAAGTGAAATTATGTACCGCTTATTCACTTGTACCCTTTTTTTTTAGATGTGGAGTCAACTGTTCCTCCTAGGCTGTAAGGCAGGTGTTCCTCTCTTCCCCTGCAGCAAAGCAGGGTTTAAAATCCTGTGGCGTTGTTTAAGTACGATGAAACTAGAGTCTTCCGAATTCCAGTCCCTCTTCACGCCAGGATTGAAGAGTGTTGCAGGTGCGAGTATTTTGTTTTCTGAGATGGTTTAGGACTGGGCTGTTTACAGAATGCAGAAAAAAGCCCAAAAATAGTGACAATGGACATTAACAAGAACTTGCAAATACTTGTATTCTTTCTCCAATGGGGTTTGGAGATCAAAGGGTGTGTTTGCACCAATTCTCATCTCATGACAGCAGTAGTTTACTCCAGTAATGACTTCAGCAGTAAAATACTTCATCTTGGTTAGGGGAGGGTGCACCAAAGTGAACTGGGGTAATTTACTCCCCCACTGCATGGCACTGTGGTCAGTACAAACAGAAGACTTTTGAAGTAAACTATTCCTGTTTGGCCCCCTCTAGATGGATTCCATTTGACACCTGTTCCTCCTATTATGCGCATCTTCTCGGAAGCGCTTTATCGTAAATGCTTGTATGCAGGAGGTAATTGAGCACTCAACAGATGACCTTACCGGTTGTTTCAAATGCGCTTTACAAGTAGTTAATGCAGAGAATCGCTTGTTCACATAGTCAAAATGTGCTTTAACGGCCGGAGCAAAATAAAACTCGCTATTTAACGCGCATTCGATAATGCGCATAATCGGAGAGAAAACGCGCCTCTACGCCCGATTTGCGCTCCGTTCTTGTAGAGGTACATTTTTTAATGTGCTTTGAAAGAGCTTTAAATGCCTCTTGTAGAGGCAGCCTTTGAGAGAGGAGGAGCAAATACATCCAGGTTATCTGACTGTAGGCTTTTGAAGCAACTTCCTATGTGAATGCACTTTCTCCAATATAACTTTGCCCAACTGAGTGCAAAGAAACATGCATTTCCCTCAGAATCATCTGTGAAAATAAAATTGAGACTTCAATGATTTTGATTATTTAATCTTTAAATTGTCCATGTAGGCCACCAAATTACCGAAGAACTTTTCACTTGGAAAGTCAAATTTGATTCTTTTAGTCTCACCCCAGAGATAATTGCTTTATCCTTTTAGTATTTTGGAAGGGATGTACATATAAGTTTCCAAAAGAAACATCAGTGTGCAAAGTCTGAAGGATAATATATATGCTGCTGTAAAACCCCAAACCTAAATGGATATCATTTATTTATTTATTTATTTATTTTATTCCATTTATATACCGCCCCATAGCCAAAGCTCTCTGGGCGTTTACAAAAATTAAAAACATTGAACTTTAAAAACACCGATATACAAAATTTAAAACCATAAAGCATAAAAACAAGTTATAATTAAAATATCCTTTAAAACAACAATTCTGGGTCAAAACACAACAACAACACAAAACCCTCATCATATGCTGTTAAATGCCTGGGAGAAGAGGAAAGTCTTGACCTGGCGCCGAAAAGATAACAACGTTGGTGCCAGGCGAGCCTCATCGGGAAGATCATTCCATAATTGGGAGGCCACCACTGAAAAGGCCCTCTTCCTTGTTGCAAGGCTCATTCGATTGCGATCAAATTCCAGCTATTATGGCCTTCACTCAGATAAATAAACCAGGAAAGATGGTATGTGAGCTTTTGTCTACTCAAACATGGAACTGCATAA
This sequence comes from Anniella stebbinsi, assembly GCA_029215795.1. Lineage (NCBI taxonomy): Eukaryota > Metazoa > Chordata > Lepidosauria > Squamata > Anniellidae > Anniella > Anniella stebbinsi. The sequence goes on along the minus strand of JARDYH010000005.1, from coordinate 137,358,535 downwards.
AATACTTTGTTTTGAAATGTGTTTGGGATTATTTGTCTGTCTCTGATAAATTTGGCATTTAGCTGCCTTAATAATGCCAAAAATTACCAAGTAGTAAGCAGCCTTGGGATCTCTGCATGTTTAATTTTAAACTCTCACCCTAAGCATTTACTCTGAAGTAAGCACCATCAAAAGAAGTGGGACATTTATCAATATCTAGCTAAAGTTATTTGTAGGCCACCTTTAAGAGCGGAACCCTCTCAAAGAGGCGTACAAGATAAAAAACACACAGAGTGGGTACAACTTAAGGGAAGGCCAGTGAAACAGGTTGGTCTTCAGAGTTTTCCTGAAGGCTTGCAAAGAAGGGGTCCGACAAGCCCCTGATGGAAGTTGATTTGAGAGGTGCAGAGACACTGCTGAGAAGGCCCTCTACCTTGTACTCACCAATTTAACTGCCCTTGTGGCGGGCAGGTGAGAAAGGCCTCTTGATGACCTCAAGAGTGGAGACAGGCTGGTATGGAAGAAGGCAGTAATTTCTGTAGAAGAATATGTTTAGGTTTGGAGTGCTAGTCACATTGGCAAATGTGGTCCGCTGAGCCCATAGTGATCATGAAAGGTTATCATGTAATAATCATGCACTAATTAGCCCACATATTTATTTTTCCAACCTGGCTTCTTTTACCATTTCTACACTTGAAACCAAATCAACTTTAGTGGGTCTGAACAGTAACAAAAGGAGAGGCAATTCTTACAAGAATTTTATTTTTTCCCCTCCAGAATTATTTGACAAAGCCAATTATGAACTAAGAATAGCAGGAGGTGCTGTAAGGGACTTACTCAATGGAATGAAACCTCAGGATATTGACTTTGCCACCACTGCTACTCCTACTCAGATGAAGGAAATGTTCCGGGCTGGAGGTGTCCGAATGATCAACAACAGAGGAGAAAAACATGGAACCATCACTGCCAGGGTAAAAGACTATTACAATTCTTTTAAAACCAAATTACCTGGGGAAAATATGTTGGGAAGGATCCTTACCTCAATATGCACCATTTTTACTGAAATAATAATAATAATATATTTATTTATTACCCGCCTCTCCCTCCGGATCGAGGCGGGGAACAACATCATAAAACACACAAAACTGATTAAAAATACATAAAACCAATATATCATTAAAATACCAATAAAACACTTAAAATTCATCTGAGTAGGCCTGCCGGAAGAGCTCAGTCTTTATAGATCGTTTAAATTCCTGAAGACTGGTAAGTTCACGGATCTCTCCCGGCAGGTCATTCCATAATCTGGGAGCGGCAGAAGAGAAGGTCCTCTGGGTAACAGTTGTCAGTCTAGTTTTTGTTGACTGTAATGAATTCTTCCCAGAGGACCTAAGCGTGCGGGGCGGATTGTATGGGAGAAGGCGATCCCGCAGGTAACCTGGACCCATTTATGCATTTACTTTTTAATTCTCCCCATAAATATAAGAAGGTGAACATTGCCTCTTATCTTTGAGCCCTCTTCCCCCTTTTCTCCATCCCTCCACTACTAGCTGCCCCACTGTAGTGTCAGAATTATTGTGAGTATTCTAATAGCAAAGAGAAGGACTGAGGATCATCATACTGAATCTTGATAAAAAGTGCAGATTCTGTGGAGGGGTGCCATCCTTTCCCCAATGCTGTTTAACATCTACATGAAACCGCTGGGAGAGATCATCCGGAGGCATGGGGTGGGGTGCTATCAGTATGCTGATGACACCCAAATATATTTCTTTATGCCTCTGAGAACAGCATCAGCTAAGGATAGTGTGTCTCCTCTGAATGAATGCTTGGAGGCGGTAATGGGCTGGATGAGGAAAAACAAACTGAAGCTGAATCCAGACAAGACGGAGGTGCTTACTGTCGAGGGCCACAACCTGGGGTTGGAGGTGTGTCAAGCAGTTCTGGATGGGGTTGCACTCCCCCTGAAAGACTGTGTTCGCAGCTTGGGGGTGCTCCTGGATCTGTCGCTCCAAATGACATCCCAAATAGATGCAACGGCCAGGAGTGCCTACTATCAGCTTCGGCTGATACACCAGCTGCGCCCCTTCCAAGAGTTGGAAGACCTAAAGACGGTAGTGCACGCGCTGGTAACTTCGAGGCTCGACTTCTGCAATGCGCTGTACATAGGGCTACCTCTGTGCCTAGTCTGGAAACTTCAACTAGTTCAAAATATGGCAGCCAGGTTGGTCACTGGTACACCTAGGGGTGACCATATTACACCAGCTTTGAAATCTCTCCACTGGCTGCCAGTTAGTTTCCGGGCGAAGTACAAAGTGTTGGTCATTACCTTTAAAGCCCTACATGGTTTGGGTCCAGGTTACCTGCGGGATCGCCTTCTCCCATACAATCCGCCCCGCACGCTTAGGTCCTCTGGGAAGAATTTATTACAGTCAACAAAAACTAGACTGACAACTGTTACCCAGAGGACCTTCTCTTCTGCCGCTCCCAGATTATGGAATGACCTGCCGGGAGAGATCCGTGAATTTACCAGTCTTCAGGAATTTAAACGATCTATAAAGACTGAGCTCTTCCGGCAGGCCTACTCAGATGAATTTTAAGTGTTTTATTGGTGTTTTATTGGTATTTTAATGATATATTGGTTTTATGTATTTTTAATAAGTTTTGTGTGTTTTATGATGATGTTGTTCCCCGCCTCAATCCAGAGGGAGAGGCGGGTAATAAATAAATATATTATTATTATTATTATTATTATTACTCTTGTTATGAAAGGCTACTTTGTCTGGGAAAATAATCTTGGAAAAGCTCCAGGGGAAGCAACTGCCAGATGTTTTGGACTATAAATCCCATAATCTCCAGCCAGCATGGCCAAGGGATTCTGGGAGTTTTCCCCTCAAAAAACCTGAAGGGCATCAGGTTGCTTGGTCTTGGTTTATAGTGTGGTGGTCAACCTGCAGTGCAAATACCATAAATGTTGGGCAGCAGCAGTTTGTGGCAGACTGGACAAGAGCAAGATTAGATCTGTGGGCCTGGCTGTGCATGAGAGTCGGCTATATATTTCTGCTTGCCTTTCCAGTGCTGTGCTGTCTTCTCCTTGCCACAGAAGACTAGAGGCAATCCACTCCCAATGCACATGATAATTGCATGTATTATGTAGCGTACATTACAGTACATAGTTTTGAAATGACTGTGCACCTGTCGAAAAGCTTGGCCACCTATTGCCTAGAGTCAGGATGTGATATTGGTGGAAAATAACATAGGTGTAGGAATACTGACTGCTAGGATGGTGAGTGGGAAGAGAACCCAGGAAGCAGGGAAGCTAAAGGGCGGAGAGGGAGGAGGCAGAGAAGAATGGAAAATGAGGATTGAGAAAGCAAGAGTTTAAATAGAGACCAGGAATAATATCAGTGTGGAGAAACCTTCACCTGGGCTCTCTATATAGGAAGATTGCCCCTTGTTAAAGGAAGAAACAGGAAAGGGAGTGCTTCCCTGAAGAAAATGGCTACTTTTATATATGATATTCATCTATTTTAAACCCACCCTATGCAATCAAATGTGGCATATAAATAATTTAGTTTCTTCCAAAATGGGAAGGGATGCTGTTATCCAAAAGGTAACTTTAGACTTTTTTTAAAAAAAATCTGTTACAGCTCCATGAGCAGAACTTTGAAATTACCACGCTTAGAATTGATCTGTTTACTGATGGAAGACATGCAGAAGTGGAATTCACAACTGACTGGGAAAAAGACGCTGAGAGGAGGGATCTCACAATCAATTCTATGTTCTTAGGTAAAGCATAGTAATTCCGATTTAAGTTCTGACTGTCCATATCACCATTTCTACTGGGCATTCTTCCATGCTCATCTTCAACACCAGCTGTTCCTGGATATGGTGTCCAAGGCTTGGTCTGAAGGCAAGTGGTGCATCAACCTTGTTGATGCTAAGCAGGCTGAAGCCTGGTTAGTGCTTGGATAGGAAACATCCTGGGACCCACATATATGCAGCAGCTTTGAGTTCCCTGGGGGAAGAGTGGAACTTAAATATTCCCACATATTATTTGAGTAGGGAGGGGGTGGGTGATTTCTGAAGTTTTTTTAGAAAACCTTTTCTGCAATTCTTAAGAGTTCTCCAACCTGTTGATATTTCTTCTTGTTTGTGGATGGTGCCATTTTATCTCCATAAGGATCAGTACTTGAAGAGTGAGTTCATTATTAGTATTTGGGATTCTTTTTATGTTTGAGGAGGTTATTTGGTTTTGATGTAACCATGTTAGATCATTCTGGCATCTTACCCAGTATCAAAATATTGAATAAAAGCAAAAATGATACTTTAGGAAGCTGTGGGCAGTTCCTACCACACTCACAAAATTCAGTGTGACCCCCACCTCCAATTCTGTCTGTTCGCTGCCTTCAGCTCTTACCAACTGATACAATACAACAACCTGACCAACTTTTGCATTATGCAAGCCTCTTTCCACTGAACCGTTGACATTGTTCATGTCCTGCGATTTTCCTGGGCTCAGGAAATGTCTTGCCAGTTTAAATAATTACGTTTCAGGAAAGTTTGAATATGTTTTCTTGCATAATGAAAATTCATGGAAACACAAATTTGGTTGCTACAGATGATGTTTACCATGACAGTAGGATAGGAAAATGTGTGTTAAAATGTACTTGCCATCAATAATTACCATGTGGTAGAAAGTAAAACTAAGATCTGCTTATAACTTGCATTACAACATGTATGGCACAAGAAGAACAATTAGCAGAATGGCTTTTAAACTTACACTTGCCTTGTTCTAATGCTAAAGATAAATGTGGCATCAGAAAATACCCTTTTTAATAAAGTTTTGTATTTGCTTTATAGGCTTGGATGGCACACTTTATGATTATTTCAATGGCTATGCCGATTTAAAAAACAACAAAATCAGATTTGTTGGACATGCAAACGAGAGAATACAAGAGGATTACTTACGAATTCTACGATACTTCAGGTAGTGGTTTTATATTTCTAAATTATAAGGTCATGATCTGACACCACGTGGACAGATTGCCCTATAGTATAGCTCTGTTTCTTCACTCCTCCACCCCACCGATGGTGTGCACACATAGATGCTGCATCCCACCAGGACACAGCCCATAGAGCTCTCTCTTCCTCTGTTCTTCAGGTTACTCAGTATCCATTTGTGGCACTTGCATATCAATACTTATACTTTATTACGGTTAAAAAACCAGCATAGCAAAAAGAACAAATCATACATGTAAAAATATACAGGCTTCAATTTGAGGCAATCAGATAGGGTTCAATAGTGTTAATATTTCCCTACGCCGACGAATGGCTGCTGCACAGAATTTGGCGACTTTAGATGTAACTTGGTCGTCCAGATCAGCCAGAAGATAGTCCGGGTAAAATTTATCCGGTCTGCCTGGGACTTTATTAATGAGTGGGGCAATCCATATAGTTCTGAGTTCCTTATAGAAACAACAATGTAAAAGAACATGATCAGCTGTCTCAATGTCCCCTGTCCCACAAGGGCAGGTCCTCAACACTTGCATATCAAATTCTGCATTTTCAAAATGATGACAATGGGTATTATATAGTACAATTGCAACTTGACATTTACACACACACAAAAACAAATTAGCTGTAGGTTCTAATAGAGGGGTTTTTTTTCCTCCTAGATTTTATGGGAAGATAGCAGAAAAGCCTGGTGACCATGAATCCAAAACTTTGGAAGCCATCAAAGAAAATGCCAAAGGTCTGGCTGGAATATCAGGCGAGAGGATTTGGGTGGAATTGAAGAAAATTCTCGTTGGGCAACATGTTAATTATCTCATTCGCCTAATGTATGAACTTGATGTGGCTGGCTATATAGGTAAAGCACAATGAGTTTACATAGCCTTAATTCTTCTGCCTACCAGAACATTAGTAATAAGGAACAGTGTCATTCTAGAGGCACATTTGGCAGTGAATATCTGCATCTATTGGAAAATGGCTAAATACCATTAACCGTTCTAAAAGAGGTTTTGCCCATGCAGAATATCTTAAGTTGCTCTGAGAGCCCTTAAGATAATTATAGAATCAATAGAGTTGGAAGGGACCTTAAAGATCATCTAGCCCAACTCCTCAGTACAGGCTCTGTAATGCATTGAGAGGCTCTACATACTGTATCCCTGCTAGGTGGCCATCCAGCTTTGGCTTAAATCCAGCAAAAGGGATCCCACCACCTCTCAAGGCAGTCTGTTCCACTGCTGAAGAGCTCTTAGAGTTTCTACGAATGTTTTGCTGAAATCTGCTTTCCGGTTATTTCCATCCATTGGCTCTAGCCTTGCCTGCTAGCACAAAGGGCTATCTTTTCTGCTAGAAGTAAGCCAAACCCCTTTCATGGATAGCCCTGCTCCATCTTAGTTGCTGCACAGCACTGGTGGGATGGTACTAGCAGTAGCTCTGATTCCAGTCCTGGTGCAAGATGACCAGTTGTGGTTTTCAGCTAATATTGCCACTCCTACTGTGGCCCTTTTAGGCGTGGTGCTTGTTCAGTAGCTCACAATAAATACATGATTGTAAGTAAGCTTACTTAGTTCAGCCTTCCACAACCTGGTGCCCTCCAGATATTTTGAATGACAACTCTCAGGACCCCTGACCATTGGCTGTGCTGGCTGGGATTCATATAGGTTGAAGTCCAAAATTTCTAGAGAGCACCTGACTGAGGAAGGCTGAATTACCCAATAGAGTTTGTCTTCTGATGGCTTTTTGATTTCTTCATTACACTGTTCTCACACTCGTTTTTTGTGTGTGTTCCTCAGGATTGCCTACTAATGGGAGCTTACAGGAATTTGACACAGTCTGTAAAAATGTTCAGAATCTCTTTCCAAAACCAATGACCGTTCTAACATCACTGTTAAAGGTTCCAGATGATGTCACCAAACTGGATTTAAGGCTGAAAATTTCAAAAGATGACAAAAACCTTGGGCTCTTTCTACTGAAGCATAGGAGAGACTTGGTCAAAGCTTCTGATATTGCAGAACCACTTAAACCATATCAGGACTTCATTATAGATGTAAGTGCTATTTTGCATTGCTATTTCATATTAAATATTTTACATGATTATTGCATCAGAGGCTTTTCTAGATTATTCTAGAGATGTAAAGGCCTAAAAAAAATCCAAAAGAAATGAGGTGGGGAACCTAGAAAAATGTGAATGCCCTCCTCTTGCATTTTTTTCTAGGGCTTTTTGCAAAAATGTGGTGAAAGTTTTTTCCTAAATGCTTCTGGTTTCCCCCCAGCTCTTTCCCAAGCCTTCACCCATAATTCCCAACACTTGTTACACCTTCTCCTAGCTATCTTTCCCATCATTATTTCTCCAGAGTCAATAAGCTTAGGACAGGCGTGGGCACTATATTGCCTTTCAGATAGGCTGACCATCTGAAAAGGAGGACAGGGTTCCTGTAACTTTAACAGTTATAGAGAAAAGGGAATTTCAGCCAGTGTCATTTGTATGCAATTAGTCCCTGGTGAAATTCCCTCTTCATCACAACAGTTAAAGTTGCAGGCACTATACTAGAGTGGCCATATACAAAAGAAGGCAGGGCCCCTGCAACTTTAACAGTTGTGATGAAGAGGGAATTTCATCAGGAACTAATTGCATACAAATGACACTGGCTGAAATTCCCTTTTCTCTACAACTGTTAAAGTTACAGGAGCCCTGTCCTCCTTTTCATATGGTCAGCCTATTTCAGATATTTTTGTCTACAACTCCCATGAGCCTTCGCCATTTGGGCTAGGGCTGTTGAGAGTTGTAGGCCAAAACATCTGGAGGGCCACAACTTGCTCATCCCAGTCTATAGGTCGGGAAGAAGTGGGTGAAGAATTGGGAACCTTCTTAAAAGACAGAGTGGGTTCTAGTTCAGCCACCTCTTATTACCCATTCAGGCTTAACTACCACCTGAATTGTGGCATTGAAGTCTCCCATATTTTTCACCTATATTGAAACATCATTGGCTAAGGTAGAAGAGTGGTACTTCTATGTTCCTTCTCTGTATCTTCTCATATGACCATGGACCATGTAGGCTGAGGAATGCTGGGAGTTGTAGGACTTTTTTCTATCTAAACATGCATTGGATTGTGCCACAAAGCTGTAATCTTAAACATCCTTAGTAGGAACCAAATCCCATCAAATGCACTGAGATTTAACTAGTAAGTCAACATATTTAGGAATAGGCCTTCAGTATCTCACAAGTGAAAATTATTTACCTGATATCTAAGCCAAGCTTTATTGCAAATTGTTGGAAGCAAGAATACCATTTTGAAGTTCACTTTTAATGACGACAAATCTACTTTTGCCATGTTTAATTAGCTCTTATCCTTTTCAACCCTTGGTTAAGCACTGAAAAAAAAAACCACTGGCTTGTCTACTGTACTAAGGAAATGCAAGTACTTTCGGGAAGGCTTTTGATTCATGTAGTTTATGGGGTTGTATGTTTGCAGTTGGTGGTTGTTAAATATTGTCGTAGATGTCTGTTTTCAGATTATTATGTGTTTTTGTAAAGTCAAGGGAGGCTGATGCAACAACCAGGATCTGTGAGCTTCTGAAGTACCAAGGGGAAGAACATCTTCTGAAAGAAATGCAACAGTGGTCTGTCCCTACTTTTCCAATAAGCGGCCATGACATAAGGAAAATGGGAATTTCATCTGGGAAAGAAATTGGGATAGTCTTACAGCAGTTACGGGACCAGTGGAAAAAGAGTGACTACCGAATGGATAAGGAAGAACTCCTAAGCTATGTAAAGAAGGTATAAAAGAAATTTAATGAATAAAATTGTATCAAATGACATGAGTGAATATTTTACTGTTCCTCTTACGCAAGGTGGCATTTTGGTTTCAAGGACTGCCAGAACCGTCCGAATATTTTGTATGTTTTGTTTTGTTTTTACAATTAAAATGTAAAAAGTTTTGCAAGCAACTTTATGTCCTTGTAATTATGTATGATTATATTTGTGTATTTCTACTGAACTTTTAAGAAGGTGGTCTTTGTCGCAGCTTATGAGTGGAAGGGAAAACAGGCCAAGTAGAGTGACCATGCTCCTTTTTGCCCTTCCCTTCCTTTGGCTTATTCTACTGCCACCAGGTGGTAAATTTTACTTCTCTGTCTTCCTCCACCAAACCAGCCTCAAATCTCTCTAGGTTTTGGGTATCTACTTCAGGTAATATAGGATGGTTACATAAACCCTCTCCTAAGAGATTTCAAACAACAATTTAGATATTAATAAAAACGTTAATAGGAAAGTGTTTTAAAACCTGGATAGACACACACACCCCAGACACAAATGCATTGGCAATGGGATAATAAAATAGAGATAAATGCACCCAGCTAATGTTTTAGACTGTGTCCCTGTTTTATCCAGGGCCTCTTTGCTAGGAAATACCTTACTGTTATTGCTCAAGCCCTCTCAGCCAGTCAGCTCTGAGTCTTCCTTTCCACTAGGATTCTGGCCTTTCTTTCCTTGCTCTATCTCTCTTCTTGCTTCTCTCTTTTCTCTTCTCTTTGCCTAATGCCGTTTGCCTTTATCTTCTAAAATTAATTTCTCTCCCCAACTCTAGCATCTTCTAAAATTAATTTCTCTCCCCAACTCTAGCATCTTCTAAAATTAATTTCTCTCTCTCCCCAACTCTAGCCAATCAGGACGGTAGTTTCGTATTCATTTCCACAAGCTACATCTGTTTTTCCTGAGTTAAAACTTATTTTCCTTTGTGCTTTTGTTGAACCTTATACTTTTTTGGCTTATTGAGCAGATTTTCCTGACCTCTGCTAAGCTTTTTACCTCTAAACTATTAATCTTTTGGCTGAAGCTTATTAGCATGCACAAGGGGGAGGGGGTGCTTGTGTATAAACACACAGATTTATCCTTACCTTCCAAAAACAGGATAGTTCAGTTCCTTCACAGTGTTAAATTTAAGATATGATGACACATGGAATTGCTCGCTCCTATTTGATTGTGGGAATCAAGTTCCAAAAAAAGTCTTAGCTTGGCAAAGCAAACCTCTTAAGGGAGACTAGCAATACAAACCTGTGTAAATCTACTCAGAAGTAAGTTCCATTGTCTTCAGTGAGACTTACTTCTAGGGAAGTGTGTATAAGATTGCAGCCTCAGACCTAGAAAGATTCTTCATTTAGCTGAGTATCAATAGAAATGGGCATTTCACTGGTTCTCAAAGCAGCTACATTTAACCCAAAGTTCCTAATGATGACATCCTTCATTTTTCATTCTAAAACAAGCTTTTGAGCAAAAGGCTATTTCACTAAATATCTCTGTTGAGCTGCAGTCTTTTCAGCCATTTTATTCTGTGTGTGTTTAAAAAGTGGTAACTAGGTATAAATGTAAACTGTACTTTTTAAATACACAAAAGATGTAATCCTATGCATGTTTAGTCAAAAAAGAGTCCTATAATCCTCAGCATTCCCCAGCTAGTATGGAATTTTCTCCCAGTTAAGGGTGCATAAATTTGCAACCCAAATACTTCTAGGATAATGATTTGAGAATTACTTCTGCCCACTAGATGGCAGTATAAAGGAAGTAGTCATAGCTACAAACAATACCTGTATATAACCTTTTACTTTTAATTATGTATATATGGTGGGCAATTTCTTTATAGGAAGTGATAGGGAAATTCTCATCAGTTACTGTTGCAATTCGGACAGTACATTTTACTACAGAAGGCCCAAGATTTGGTAGTAGCAACTTGGCAATGGTTATTTTATTTAGTTTGTGGTTAACAATCGTAATGAATATAAGCTTAACCCTGGTTACTGAAACCTTGTCCGGTAGACTTTTAGGCTGCAATCCTGTGCAATCCAATGAGGTTTACAAAAACAGAAATGTATAAAATTGCACTGCTAGTGCTTTGAAGTACTTTTGGCTGAAATCCTAAAGCTGGCCAAAGGCTGTGGGGGAAGTGCCAGCTGCTGCTGGTCATTCCCTACCGTAAGAGTCAATGGAAGAAAAAAGAAAAACACACACACAGAAAGAATTAGCCACCCTGCCAACCTTCTGCCTAGGCCACAGTGAGCTGGTAGGGCTTTGAATGTGGTGGTTGCTCACCCATGAAAATAGCACCACTCTGCCAGTTTTTCTTAATATGCTCCAGGTGAAGATAGCTTGCTCTGTTGTACAAAACTGTGTACTTCCCTCCAAACTACTTACATACAAAATGGCCAAGGCATTCCAATTTAAAGGATTCAAGCAGCCATTCAAACAAGAATGGGTGGCTATCTTTCCCTGTGCACCTTGAAATGATTTCTTTTGCTTCCTTTACATGGCAAAAACAATTTTCGTTGAGCATGGCTTCTGGCCCTGTAGTCGTTAGCACATTTCCTGCTGCCGTTTCCTTTTGGAAATATTGTCACGGTAGTTTCATGATTGTGTATCTCCAGGGGTGTCTTTCTTCTCTTCAACATTAATTTGATTTACTTCAGCTTCATCATCATGGTAGTGTAGGAGGAAAAGTACCCAAACAAGCTATGGGTCCTAGTGCTTCTTACTGCATAATTTGTGCCCTTTTATCAATTTTTTGTTTACTACAGTTATGTTTATTACTGTATTTATGTTTGCTCTTAACATGTTATTTCACAGGCAAGTGCTTGAGGAGACACAGTGAGGTGGAGTGGGAAAGGCAGTCATGGATATAAGCCAAGGAGACATATATGTATCTCTCACCCTTGCAAGGAGCTCAGGGCAACTAGTGACCCATATAAAAATAATGAACACCGTTAAAATAACTCTAAAATTGCTAATCACAATAAAATAAAACCAACAAATACACAATAAAATACAGTTGGGGGTGCAGAGAATGGAAAAATCCCAACCCCTGAAATTCCTACTCAAATCAACATCATTAGAGTATCAGCAAGAAGAGTCACTGTACTTTCATGGTATTCCTCCTCATCTTAACCATGAGAGTTAGAGGCAAGTTTTTCTTTTCTTTTTTGAGGTAAAATTGTCCAGCTTCTAATTCAGGCTGCTGGATTCTGCCTTAGATGGCAAATTCTATAGTAGATATACATCTTGACAGTATCCCTGCATACTGGCAAAGGCCTTGACAGCAATAGGGTGGCCACACGTCCCATTTTACAAAAGACAGCCCTGTATTGGGGAAGGGTTCCACTTTACAGAAGATACTCCACTATTTGGGGGAGGGACCGCAGCTCAGTGGTTGAGCACATGCTTTGAATGCAAACAATTCCCAGTTCAATCCCTGATATCTTCAGTCAGGACTGGGAAAGTCTCCATTCTGAAAAGCTGGACAGCAACTGCCAGTCGGTGGAGACAATACTGAACAAGATGGACCAATGTTCTGAATCAGTATAGGGCAGCTCCCTAGGTTCCTGTCTCAAGGTATCCTCTACTTGAAAGGCTCTCTAATCCAAGTCCGGTTTAAAGATAAAAATCATAAGAAGGGAGAGGAGGGACCTTGAAGTGTCGCATGTGCACTTAACACCTGGACAGTAGGCAGAGCAGGCCCACAAGTAATCTGGTTACAAACTTCTCCATTATAGTGTAATGTAGGGGTAGGTAACCTGCTGCTCTCCAGATGTGGTTTGGACCACAGTTCCCACAATACCTGGTCATTTGGGCCTTGCTGGCTGGAGCTGATGAGAGTGGTAGTCCAAAGTATCTAGAGGGCACCAGGTTGCCTAGCTCCAGTGCAGTGACTTGCTTGTATACTTACAGTAATTGTTTCTAAATGTGCATATATACAAATGCATTTCTATGTGTACATATTATGCACATACGTCATCTTTTGCTGTTTTTCATAATTTCAGCAGAAATTCCTTTATTCATTTTTTAAACATTTCCAGATATTCCAAATACAATGACCTGTGCATTCAGTTTTTAAAGACAAGGAGCAGTATCCAGCTGGGGCCTTCTGCCTGCAGCCCGTCCCACCAGCTCAGATCCGCAAGCATCCCCTGGTGCAATGCAGTATAGCTTGTTCCTAGAAGGGGGGCGAGGTTGCTGGAGCAGAATGGAACATCTGGGGCTGTCTGAGCACGGAAGGCACCAATTGGATTCTGCCCAAGGTTCAGCTGAAGCACAAGCAGGAAAAAGCCATTTGGAAACCAAAGACGTGAAAGCTTCAGAAACACACTCATAGTCAAATGTTATTGAAAGATATAGTTGCACATGATATTTCAGCGTTTTGCCTTCTTCCGCTACAAACAAAATCCTCACTTTTCTAAGTGGTGGTCATTCAGCCAAAGTATGTTTGAAAATGATCACAAGTGAAATAAATATAGAAAGGAATATGCTGGAAGCAGAAAAACATTTTGACATATTGCCTTTCAGGGGCAATTTTTTAAAAATAAAGCCAGTTTCAGTTTTCTGTTGAAGAACTCACCTGTTGGTATTGCTGAAGCGAAACTTAAACTTTGTTTAGGTTTTCTAAGCGCAGAAAGATGCAACTACATGCAATGTTACTGCATAGGTTGGGGAAAGTTGTTACAATATTAATTAGCTACTTCCATATTAAAGGTACTCTGCTTCAGAGGCTCAGCAAAACGTTAAACTGTGAAAGTCAGTGGAATAGACGTGCTTGTTCACTCATCCTGCTAAAAGAAGAATTATATAATGGGTTGTAAGAGTAATGTAATAGGGGCCAGGGAAGGGAACAGCATACCTAATTTCATTATCAAGTAGCTCAGGCCCTGGATTAAATTTGCATAGCAGCCTCAAGAGAGTAGTTCTGTTTATAGGTTAACCCCAACCCTGAACCTGTGTCAGCTAATAAGCTGGAGTTGATATCAAAGAAGAAGACAATGTTATCTGTGTCTGTCTTGCGTAGAAAAGAAATTAATTTCTCTTGTAGGCTGGTGTGAAAATATTTATATACCAAGGCTGCATGAATGAGGGTTAGAGACCTTTCTGACAGCATTAAAATGCACAAAGCAAAGAACATGGCTCTGCCTTCTTACTTTTATTCTTTAGCATTTCCAGGGTGAAGAATCTGGAAAAGCGGTTAATTTTGACAATGGTGTAGTCGGAGCCAGAACTCACAGGGGTCAAAACACTGAGATGTTCTAATTACCGGAGATATCATCTGCCACCCCCACCCCCCAGGTTTCCCTCTGAGTTTAGCTGCAATTCTCACAGTAGCTGGGGAGGGGGCAGGCAGCTGGGGGGTGGATTTTCCCAGCAACAATATATTGTGGTGAGCCATCCCTTACATGCAGAGTATTTTGGGGTGGCCTGGTGACAAAAGGGCAATTAAAGGGCATCCATGTCAAACATTAGGTCCTGTTTAGCTGTAAATTGTGTCTAGAAAAAGCTAAACAGATTTGAAAGCAGCTAACGCTCCTATAATGACAGTTATTTAGAAGATAAGGGTTACTTACAGAGGGGTTGGATGCAACAGGACTTCCCTAACCTCTGCTCCCTCCTGGAGTTCCTTGTGTGCACCACAAATCTCTCTAGAAGGCTCCTGAGCAGATTTGGGAAGGTGTATGTGTATGTAGAAAAAGTGATATGTATAGTTTCTATCTAGTGTTTGTGGACTACTTAGTTTTTATTCTGGTATAATTTTATGTTATGTGTTATGTATTAAATGTGTTTTGTTACTTTTTATGCTTAACAGTATGGCTTAGTTATTTCATTAATTTTTATCTCCGTATGCATAGAGGTAGCTCCATTCGAACCTTGTATTATACTAATTTTCTTAAACCCATTTTGTTTTGTATATTGACTTTGGCTAAAAACACCAGCTTTTATAATAATATTGGTATGGGAAATCTGTACCCGCACTGATTCCCTCCCACTGGTGGAATGGTACCATTTATAAGAACATAAGAGGAGCCATGCTGGATCAGACGAAGGGTCCATCTAGTCTGGCATTCTGTTCATACAGTGGCCAACAAGCTGTTGGTCAGGAACACACAAGTCCCTATGACCGCATATCCAGTATTTCAGTTGAACGCAATGGTATTTAACTTTCTATAGATTTTGCTCAATTAGCAATACTTATTTTAAAGTTACTGACTTTGGTGTATTATTTTAATGGGAACAATTCCAGATTCCTATGTTTATGGGGGGGGAATACAGATGCCTCCCCACTAAGAGTAATTGATACCTTTAATTTATTAAAGCTGCAATCCTAAACATAGTGAGAAAGTAGCACATCTGATTGGATGCAGTAGGTTCCATCCAACAGATGTGAGCAGATTTCCAGTCATGCAATGAGACATTCCTTTTATGCCCTCCCTCTGCACCCTCCATATTTGCTCCAGATGGTCCTCCAACCCTTCAGAGCAGATTTGAAGGGGCCACAGGGGGCAGGGGGTTATGAGGAATCTGTTCTGCCGGTGATGTCCATTCTTCTGGCAGAGGGCGCAACTAGATACAAACCCAGGAAACTAACTTCCAAGTAACCATGCATAGGATTGCAAATTATAAAGTCCTTCCACTTAAGAAAAAATATGTTCTGTCTTCAGCATCCTCAAAAAGGTTTGATATTGTGTTTTGGTAAAATAAAAACTATACTGAATTAATAATAATAATCCCACCTTTTCCCCAGGGCTGGGACTCAAGGCGGTTAAACATATAAATATAAATTTACAAAAGTTAAAATAGAATTACACCTGCACTAATTAACTAATCTATGAAAAGAAAGACAATCAAATAACAATAATCATGATAAACAATCAAAAGTTTAGTAAAACATATGCGCTCAATCCAGTCACACTATAGGTACAGAGTCCAAGGGTGAGAATTCCTATAGGGCTTTAGTGGAACGTCTCTCTCATTGGTGTACACAGGGAGTGCAATGGGCTATTATGGAAAAATAGGATATTCAATATGCATTTATTGAACCCAATAATAATCCTTTCCATGTGCAAGCAATGTGGGCGTTGGGAGACTGGATTTTGCCCTCGCTGTATCTGAGTGAAATTAAAAGGTTGCTTCCAGTACCCAGAATTTCAACCATTGGCTGGAAATTCTATTCTATTCTTTCAGTCAAGTCTTATCTTTTCTCTTGGATTCAGCAGTACATATACAGAGCTTGATTTATGAAAGCACTTCTTCTGCATTTGCAATGAGAGGAATATTTTTAAAAGACAAATGGGTTGGCCTTCATAAGAAATTATTACTTTTTGAAACCTAATTTACTGACACAGAACTTCTATTCAACATGGACTCACTGAGAGGAATTGTTGTTTCACTGCATCATGCCAAAAATAAATTTGACAAGCAAATGTTTCCAATGAGACTGCCTTTCAAGAAGGAGCATTGTGTGCATTAAAAAATAAAAAATTAAATCCTTTTAGGCGCATAGCTTATTTTCATTTTGGTGTGACCTTTTTTGAACAATCGTGTTGGCTGGTTTTGGACTTCTTTTATACTTTTTGTTCTTCAGCCTGAAAAGCTGAAAGGGAAGCATATTTCAACAAACAAAAAAATGGCTCAATGCAAGCTTGTCATCTAAGCCCCTAAAGGTAGCTGTCATTTCTTTTATGAACTCAATTCTACTTCCTGATAAGTAGAAGACACACTCATCTTCAACCAATAATGTGGCAAATATCTAGGCCTAGTTAGGTAGTTAGTATTGACCTTTAATACCCTTAACGTCGTGGGACAGCCGTATTTCAGGATTTTCCTCAGAACTGGATGAATTCTTTCAGAAACTGTACCTTGTTTAGAAGTTCCCCATGAGGGGGTGTTACAATAGCTGAAGAGCTAGGCATTTCCTCAGAAGTGGTCCATAGGTTCTTGACTGAGATTGCCTCATGATGTCCACCAGTAAGCTTTCTCATTGGTTTTTAGAAAGGCATGGAAAGCCCACTTGTTCATGGAGTACTGGCACTGCAAAGGGTGAACTAATACTTTGCATTGCTGTAATTGTTTTAATTGTCCTCCCTGTTAGCAGGCTCCTCTGCAGTTGGACAGGAACTGTAGACCTGCAGTATAGTTGGCAAGTTGCCTAAGTAAGGCTCAGCAGAAGTGGGGAAAATGACAGCGCAAAGCAGTCTTACCTAAAAACCCTCTAAGTTACCTTTGCAAGGTCAGATCTAGCAGCACCAGGCTAATCACATCATATTCAAAAAGGCCCAGGATGGCCAAACCAAGATTTAATTCTGCACACATATGCCAGCCCTGAAGTGATATTTCCACACATAAAGTAATCACCAGTCCAGGCGTAAGACTAAGAATGTCTAAATTGTTGGAAAGATCACTGCTTTTGTACAGGTACAGCACTTTCTTGATCTGCTCAACCCAAATAATCCTTTTTGCATTAATGTCTCTGGCTAAGAGATGCCTCACCCTATTGTCACAGCCTAGAATGGCTATCAAGGCCACCTTGGAGTCATTCCTTTGCCTCTTTGTGTTTCTATAATGTCAGCTATAACACCCCTTTGTGGCTTTGAAGCACTAAACAGTATAAGAGCTATGAGCTGTGGACCCTCAGTGTGCCAATTCATTAGATCAGTTCCATTTGGGGCCTTTGGACCAGTAACATATTGGGGCCATGCAACTTAAACCACCTTGATTTCCTGCCCCCCACCCCCCGCATCAGCAGGATTCCATCTGCTTTTTAGTGTAGCGAACATTGGAGTTCCACTGGCCCTTGCACAAGCCTAGATAGAAAGACTAAGAGGCACAGAACACCTTCATTCTGTCACCCTGCTCCATAACCATTTGTCCAGACTTATCAGAACCTGGCCATCTACGTACTTGCCGTGTGTAAGACAGAAACCCTTTGCAGCCTCCTTTTAAATGGAGGTTTTTTTTCCTCCCTCCCCCCATGAGATCCTAGGAGTTCCAACACAAGAAGAGGTTACTCAAACCCAAGGAGAAGTATCTTTTGCAATTTTCAGGATGGCTTTCACCTACAAATTGCAGCCTTCTATTCAGTTCCCTTTTTATTTTGTGTGCATGTGTTGCAGTGTACAAATTCAGTCTACTTTTTAATGATACTTGTTTGGAGTCCAGCACATAATATAAGCTTTCACCTAGGCAACTAGTGGGACTCCTCCCTTGTCTGCTCTTCATTCCACCATGATCAAGACAGGCTCTTCAAAGAAGCTAGCTCGATACACAATGTAATATTGGGCAAATACACTCAACGTCTGAAAGAACAAACAAAGCTGGAAGAGCGTAAGGCACTGGTAACCTGAGTGTGTATTAAAGTAACTCTGCCTTATCATCTCCATTTGTTATTGTAACTGTGCACCAGGACTGGCCTGATTGCATCACTCACTAGTAGGACAAACCTCTTTGAAATCTTTTATTTCCTCACCAATGTTGCAAGCTCACTCCATACCCTTCTCGCATTAGACCAACCCCATCCATTCATTTATTCTTAACCTCCTTGGATGCAGAAGCCAGGCCCAGATCAGCCTAGATATTACATGCATATCCATTGCCTAGCTCATGCACTGCAACCCTCAGTTCAGAAGGCAAGAGAATTAAGCTAATTTCTCCATGACTTAATTCATTCTGCATATGTCTAATGCTTTGCATGTTTTGTTAAAAAAAATACCAACAACCTCTACCTAGTTAATTTCCCCAATTAATGTGTTCTGGAAATTCCTATTATTGGAGAAGCTAGAATGTGTAAAAATCATTGGACTCCCCTCTTACAAGATGCCCCATAGCCAAGGTTAAAAGACCCATTAACAAATGCATATCTCAGAACATACACAAGTTGGTATACATGTCTAATGGAGTACATTCATTAACACCCCATTTGTTCTGTTTTAATCTGCAATCGTATCATTTCCTTTCTGTTGCAGTTTTATAGGATTAGTTATTATAAGCCAGTTATTATATTATTACAGTTTGGTGTGTATGCTGAAAAGACACAGGATATAAATCAAAGAAAAAAACCATACACTTGCCAGCAACGATTATGTAATTGCTATCTACTGCTGCCTTTTAGCACCATGGAGAATAGCCTGGAGAATAGATGCATACACCCCTACCCAATCCCTCAAATTGCAGCAACCCATGAACAACTTCACAGTCATTTAACCTGAGGGGCCTAGACAGGAATCTATTGCTCATCTAGTTTACCCATAAGCTCTTTAAAATCATAGATCAATGTTTAAATTAAATCAGGATTAGCATCAGCATATCACTCCCTCTTAATATTTTGTGTAGATTAAAACTGCTTTTGGAGCTTGTATTTAGACATCATGGTGATGCATGTGTTTATTTGATCTTGATTTGATTCAGCTAGATGGCCTTTCCTATGAGCTTCAATAAATACTACCAAATATATTGTCGAGCATAGCTTGACACACAGTGGTGTTATTGTCCTTATACTGGCTAAAAATGTCCCTCTCCCAAT
This sequence comes from Anniella stebbinsi, assembly GCA_029215795.1. Taxonomy (NCBI): domain Eukaryota; kingdom Metazoa; phylum Chordata; class Lepidosauria; order Squamata; family Anniellidae; genus Anniella; species Anniella stebbinsi. Next base: position 137,339,224 of record JARDYH010000005.1, on the reverse strand, counting down.
GAATCAGGAAAGATATTAAAACTGTGCTTCTCTTAAAGGGGGCAAAAGCTTCCATTATCAGTGTGCAAAAGGGCAATAACTCCGAGTTTTAACATCTTCTGGAATTCCTCCATCACAAATGGTTGTGGAGCAGGGTGACAGAATGAAGGTGTTCTGTGTCACAGCTCTGACTAGCAACCGCTTTCCAAGGGATCCTTTCACAGCCCTCCCTGGAGATGCCAGGGATTGAACCCAGGGCCTTCTGACTGCAAAGCAGGGGCTTCACCGCTGCACTATAGTCCTTCCCCTAAAAATACGAGTAAGATCCCAGTCCTCATGGTTCTGCAAACAGGGCTGATTTAAACAGGAGTATAGGAAGCTGTGAATCAGATCATCAGTCCATCTGGTTCAGGATTCTGCACTGGCTGGCAGGGTCCCTCCGGGGTTTCAGGTAGGGTCTTTCCCAGCTTGGGGATTGAACATGGTGTTGAGGAAAATTCTATATCTAAGTGGATTGGTTGAAAGTTTTAGAGTCCTGAAGGACATATCAGCCAGCTGCAGGCAATAAGGTTGAGAGAGAGTTTTTCTGTACAGAACTGGAAAGGTCAACCTGATTATTGCTAAGTACCAGAAATGATAAGATGATTAATCTGGGATGGGCTGATGTCTAAAATGTATATAAGTGAGCCTTAGAGCTTAATGGCTACTGTGGGTGTCAGGCGTGATGCATTTGGATGTGAAGAGAATTGTGGAAGGACTGTACATATCTTGATGGAAACTGTTGTGCTGCTGTATATATTGGACCACGAATAAACAACCTGTATTATACACAAGATTTGGTGTGTATTTCTTCAGCTCCTGGAATTGCTACTGGACTGATTGCTAATACAAACGCTCACAGCGTTTGCCCCTTTTGCTTCCCCCCTCAACACATGGCCCTTCCCTGGTGATCCCGTTCATTGCCAGGCCATGACAAGCCTTGCCCTGATGATTTCTGCACTCTAAGCTTTTTAAAGTTATTATAGTGGTTTTAAATGTATGTGTATATTGCATGCTTTTGCTGTTTTAACTTTTGTGTATTGTTTTTAATTGTTTTAATCCTATGTAAACCGCCCAGAGAGCTTCAGCTATGGGGCGGTATACAAATGCAATAAATAAATAAATAAATAAATAAATAAATAAAATGCCCCATTGCTTGTATATTTCCCCCAAATATCAGCTCTCCTGCCTCATTTAATCCTTGTGCCTTTTGGACATTCCTAATATGCCTGTGCAGGACACGGCTTAAAATTGATTTCCATCCTCTTGGAATGTTGCATGGCTACAATCCACATAACAATTTGCTTTTGCTGCTCATTTGTGTGGGGTTTTTTAATACTTAAAAAGAGGTGTAAACTCTTCCATTAAATTACTTTAATCACCATCCTGAATTACAGAGCATATATTAGGACTAGACTTATTTATCATCCACAAACTAAACCCAGTCCACCAGCTATGTACTGTGGTCTGCCAGGGGTTTGACAAATGCAGGTTGCTTACCTGTAACCGTAGTTCTTCGAGTGGTCATCTGTGCAGTCACACATATGGGCTTGCGCCGACGCCGAGCCCGCTTCGGGAAACTTTATTAGCTAGCTAGATTTTTTGGCGGGAACCCCTCCCCCCACCGTCCTACCGCGCATGCTCGGGTTCCCGCTTACCTCAGTTCTATGAGACCGCTAGGCCTCACAACCAAGGCAATGAAAGAAAAATAAGAAGCAATTATAGTAAATATCGAGTCGATGGATATAAGAGCATGCTCGGAAACCATCTTGACAATGACAAGCGATGCCAAGAGGGGACGGTGGGTGGGTTGTGTGACTGCACAGATGACCACTCGAAGAACTACGGTTACAGGTAAGCAACCTGCATTTCTTCTTCATGGTCTCTGTGCATCACACATATGGGCGAATAACAAGCAAACTTACCGGAAGAGGGCAGGCATGCTGGTTAACTATTGGCATATTGCCGAAAGCACAGCTCTGCCGAAGGAGCAGTCCTGGCGAGCTCTGACGTCCAACTGATAATGCTTAACAAAGGTAGAAGCATGAGACCAGGTTGCAGCCTTACACAGGTCAGAAATCGAAGCTCCATGGAGCAACGCAGTGGAGGTGGCTTGTCCTCTCGTGGAGTGAGCAGTAACTGAAAGCGGAGGCTCCTTACCAACTAGTTGATAGGCTAACTGAATTGTCTCTACAATCCAGCTGGACAATCGCTGCGAGGAAACAGGTGAACCCTTGTTCTTTCCTCCATAGCAGACGAAAAGCTCTCTGGACTTGCAATATGATTCCGATCTGGATTTGTAAAAAGCTAATGCACGTCGAACATCTAAAGCGTGTAACGTAGAAGATAAAGGGTCTGAGGAGGCCTTGAAGAACATAGGTAAGACAATGTCCTGGTTAATGTGGAAACTAGATGAAACTTTAGGAGTAAACGACAGACCAGTCCATAACACAACTTTGTTATGAAAAAACTGGGTGTAAGGGGGATCTACAAGCAATGCAGTGAGCTCAGATGCTCGCCTAGCGGATGTTATAGCCACTAAAAAAACTGTCTTCAACGTTAGCAGGCGAATGTCAGTTGTAGCCAACGGCTCAAAGGGTTTGGAAGTTAAAGCGTTTAAAACTATAGACGAACTCCACTGCGGCACTAAAGGACGAAATGCAGGGAACGTATTACGCAGCCCTTTGAGAAAGGTCTTAGAGAGTGGATGCGTAAATACAGAGAAGCCGTCCACTAAGTTGTGCTTTACTGAGATGGCGGCTAAATAAACTCTGATCGAGGCTGTCTTTAAGCCAGCAGTGTGCAGGGAATGGAGGAATTTAATTATTCCAACTATGGGACCTGAATAACAGTCAAAACCATTATGTGTAGCAAAGGTCTTGAAACTATCCCACTTTCTTTTGTAAGACACACTTGTAGAGGGTTTTCTGGCCGCCTCAAAAATAGATTTTATCTCTGGTGAGATGGCTAAGTGTTGCCATCGGGCTGGATTCTCCACGCCGTGAGTCTCAGGGACTGGAGGTCCTGGTGGAATATCTCGCCGTTGCTCTTGAACAAGAGGTCCGGTACAGATGGGAGGCGCCAGGTTTGATGCCATACTAGCCAGAGCAGTGGGGTAAACCAAGCTTGTCTTGGCCACCATGGAGCTATCAGTATAGCATCCGCCCTGTATCGGAGAAGCCTCGTCACCACTCATCCGATTAGAGGGGAGGAAACACGTATAGGAGACCGTGGGACCAATTTCACGTGAAGGCGTCCCCGAGAGAGGTGGTCCCGATGCCCGCCCTGGAACAGAAGGCTGGACAGACTGCATTGTCTCGAGTGGCAAAGAGATCGATGTCCGGAAAGCCCCAGCGACGAAAGAGGCATCGTAGAACCCGTGGTGACAGTTGCCACTCGTGCGAGTCTCGAAACATCTGGCTGAGGGCATCTGCTCTTACGTTGTCCACGCCCGCAATGTGGAGAGCGGAAAGGTAGATCTGTCGGGACACAGCCCAGAGTAGGATGTCCATGGTTAGTTGTAACAGGTGGGGAGATCGAGTCCCTCCCTCCTTGTTCAAATACCAGACGACGGTGGTATTGTCTGAGAGGATCTGGACATGATGGCCGACTAGAAGCCCTGTAACGCGTAAAGCGCTCTCTGTACTGCTAGAAGTTCCAGCATATTTATATGAAGGCGTCTCTCCGAAGGTGACCATGTTCCTTGAATGGCTAGGTCGCGGAGGTGAGCTCCCCAGCCCTCTAAGGACGCATCTGTTGTGAGTCGGCGAGATGGGCCCGGAGTGACAAATGGCATTCCCTGGGAGAGATTGGCGAGGGTCGACCACCAACTCAGAGAGGACTGCACCTGCTGAGGAATGGTGAGTATGACCTTGCGTGGGTTCAGAGCAGAGTTGAAGGACGTCAGAAAGAATTGTTGGAGCAGACGCATGTGCAGCCGTGCCCAACGAACCACGAACACCGAAGCTGCCATGAGGCCCAATAGTCTCAGGATAGTGAGTGCCGATGCACGGGGGTTGTGCTGCAACCGCAGGATGAGGTCGCGGAGGACAATCGCTCTGTCTTGTGGCAGGAACGCTCTTCCCAATGTGGAGTCCAGCTTGACTCCTATAAACTTGATGATCTGAGATGGGTGAAATATTGATTTTTCCATGTTTATCTTTAGACCTAGAGATCGGAGGATTGAGAGCACCGAATGGACATCGCTCGAGGCCTGGGTCTTGGAGGGGGAGACTATCAACCAATCGTCCAGGTAAGGATAGAGCTCTATCCCGGTGGACCGTAGATGCGCACAGACTGCGCTCATGCATTTTGTGAAGACTCTTGGTGCCGTCTTTAGTCCAAAGGGGAGGACGGAGAACTGATACACCTGGTGGCCTATCACAAATCTGAGATACTTTCGGTGGGAAGGATGGATTGCAATGTGGAAGTAGGCATCCTTCAGGTCTATTAGAGTAAACCACCTGTTCTTGTTGAGCAATGGCAGGATGACTGCAAGTGTGACCATACGGAATTTCTTTGTTTTGATGAATTTGTTTAGGTGTCTGAGATCCATAATAGGGCGAAGACCCCCATCCTTTTTTGGGACCATGAAGTACCGAGAATAGAAACCTGTCTGTAGGCTTGTGCGTGGTAGTAGTGTGATTGCCCTTTGTTTCCTGAAACAAGATGTTGGATGGTGGAGTCACTTTCATGGTGCCAAGAGGAGGGGGAGCTTGAAACTCTATTTTGTAGCCGTTAGTTATAATATCTAGCACCCAACGGTCCATAGTGATGGAAGCCCACACCTGATGAAACTGTCGCAGGATGGAGTCAAACGGTCGCAGTTCCAAGGGGCGTGGGCCAAGTCAAAGGCGATTTTTAGGAACCGCGTCCTGTCTGTTACGGGGCTGTCGGAAACATGAAGCTGGTTTCTTAGGTTGACAGGAAGAGGTAGACGGAGGTTGGTAGCGTTGCACCCGATCCTGAGGCTGTCGAGGTTGATAAGGCAATGGCTTATACCACTTGCGCGGGCGGTATGAAGGCTGTGGAGGGGGATTGAAGCCCATCTTCCTTGCCATCAAATTTGCCTTATAGATAGTATCCACTGTCGTGTCAGTGATGGAATTGAAAAGACCCTCTCCATCAAAGGGGAGGTCCTCAATTCTGCTCGTTTCCTGAGGGAGAGTGGCAGACCTAAGCCAAGCGTGGCGACGCAATGCCACTGCACCCATCATGGCTTTAGCAGCGCAGTCTGTCTGGTGGCGAGATGTAGTCAACTCTTGCTTGGATAGCCGAACAGCTTCCGCTTGGAACACACGTGCAAGCTCACGCTGGTCCTCAGGTAGAGAATCCGTCAAAGAAGAGATTTTCTCCCACAAGAAGAGTTGGTAACAGGCCATCATGGCTTGATAGTTGGCCACCTTGATTCCGAGCACTGCTGAAGAATAGATTCAGCGTCCAACAGAGTCTAGTTTGCGACCTTCCTTATCAGCAGGCGCTGAATGACTCTTGTTGGATCTCCCCTAAGACGCTTCAACAACGATGGAGTTTGGCTTGGAATGGATAAACAAGAAAGGTGCTTCAGCCTCCTTCATCTTGTAGAGGGCATCGAGTTGCTTAGACGTGGGTCCCATAGTCGACGGGTTGGTCCAAGACTGTTTGACAGTTTTGAGAAGAGTAGGCACCATAGGAAGGGTAAGCTGGGGTGATGGCTCGGTGTACATCACATCAAAAATGCGGTCCTCAATATCCTCTAGAGGTTGATGGTGCTCGATACCGAGCGACTGAGCCAATCGCAGCATTTGGTCTGAGAAATTTCCCAGCTCCATGGATGGGGAAGCCTGGTCAGCAGTCTCAACGCCATCTGGCGGAGACGGTAACGATGGAGCCGCCAACGCCACAGACGAGGTATCAGACGCGTAGTCCTCTATCGACTGTGGAGAAGAAGAAGTGGGGACTTCTCTGCGACGTTCCGGTATCGAAGAGCTGTGACACGGAGGAGCTGAAGTCGCTGCTCAATGTCGAGGAGGAGCCAACTCCGGCGCCGATGGTGTACTCTAGGCGGTACTGGCGGCGGTGGAATACGATAGCTCAACAAGCGCTCTCCAGTGTAGGGGTCGAACTGGTAACGAGGCGACCGTCGGTACCGAGACGTGGGACGACTGTCTGGAGCGATCAGAGTATCTATCCCAGTCGCGAGAACGCGACCGAGAACGTGACCGAAAGCGGCGGTAGCCGGAGCTACAACGAGATGCCCAGGACATAGGCGAACAGGAATGGAAGGATCGTTCACTGTCCAGTCGTGTGACGGGCTCCGGTTCCAGAAGTTCGACGTCGGAAGTGATGTCTATCGGGAGCGGCTGCTATGTTGGTACCGATGAAGTGAGCGGCGAAGCCGCTGGTGGACTAGGCCGACATTGGGCAGGGTCCATCGGTATCGAATTGCTCGGTGCCGGTGAGGGTTGCCAGTGAACCAATGCCATTGTTGATGTCGACGAAATCGGTGGCGGAGTTGTCAGCCGCGTCGATACCGGCGTTGGTATCGAGGCTGTCTGTACCGAGGATTTTTGCTTTTTTCGAGCGACTTGAAGAGATTTAGAAGACTTGGTTCGAGGCTTTGTTTTCGGCTTCTTTGTCGGTTTGTCCACATTACGAGAAGGGTCTTCTACCCTCATGGACTGGTCCTGAGCTGCCACCTCCAAAGAAGGGGAGCTAGGTGTTGCTGGGCGCGAGCGGTTTACCGGCAAGTGCCCACGCTCCCCAGAAGTAGAGGCTGTTGGCTCCATTGCCCCAGGGCGACGTACATCAACAGCAGCCAAGGCTTTACTCCAAAGCAGGCTCTTTAAACGGTCCGCTCAATTGCGCCTAGTCTGCCTGGAGAAGTTCATGCAGTGGGCACAGGCTTCAACAATATGCGGTTCACCCAGGCAAGTTAAACAAAGAGAGTGTCCATCCGTAAGGGCAAGCTTCGCCTGGCACCTCGAACAATGCTTGAAAAGCGTGGTCTGCGCCATAAGATGGTGCAAGCCCCAAAGCTAACCTAGGTCCTAACTGTAATATATCAACGATATTACTTAACTTTCATAATTTTTTTTTTTTAAGAAGACTAACACTAAACAACTAGCTAACTATACAAAAAAATGTCTCTACAGAAAGATACGAAAGAATCGTACGATGAAGTCTCCCGCGAGGCGAACAGCGCAGCGGTCGAAGAAGAACTGAGGTAGGCGGGAACCCGAGCATGCACGGTAGGACGGTGGGGGGAGGGGTTCCCGCCAAAAAATCTAGCTAGCTAATGAAGTTTCCCGAAGCGGGCTCGGCGTCGGCGCGAGCCCATATGTGTGATGCACAGAGACCACGAAGAAGAACCATGTCTTCACAGTTTCAATTAGGAAGCAAAATACACAAGATTTGTCAAGTTCCACAAGGCTCCCATTCCTGGCTGGTGGGCTATGTGTTGCGGACCATCAGTAAAAGCATTGTGAAAACATTCACTGAAACATCTTCATTGCTTCTTCCCTTGCAGTCCCTATGTCCCTTGAAAATGAGCTCCAGAGGGTTGGGGAACTTGCTCAGGGTTGGAAGAATAAGTGCTCCCATTGGCAGAATAAAAGCTGGATCCAACTGTAGTGCTGTTACTGCATCTTTACTGAGCAATTTCCAATCATTCGTGGGTTTCATGTAGCATCTTTGCAAAGTTCCAATTGGAATAAAAAGATGATGACTGTGATTCATCAAGTTCTATACACTTCATTTTCCTCACCTTAGGAAGAATTTCAAATGGGCCATTCATGCATGAAAAAAACTCAGTTTTTTTTCATAAAAACGATGGCTTTATATACTACTGGAAAATAGTTCTGCTTATGCAATGCAAAGCAACTGATTTTCACCAATATTCTCTACCAGCTAAAAGTCCCCTGTCCCCAACACAAAGCTGCTCCTGAAGTTGGGGAGAATGTCTGGAACATTATGGGAGGGCTACAAAACATGGGATTGGCAAAAATTTAAGTACCCTGCTTTTCACAACCATAACCATTTTCTGCTAGGGCAAAGCCACAATTAGGTACAACTCTTTAGCATAATATTGCTTTCTTGGAATGAAGGGCACTAATCTTTCTTCAAAGTACTTTTGTCTTTAATAAAAATATATAATTATGATGAAGATAAGCTCCAATCAAAACAAAAATTGTTCAACTAGGAGCAAGAAAATGTTTAACAGATTTTATATTTAAGTTTTACAGCATGCTTCAAAAGAACAGATGTTCTGGACATTTAAAAAAAGGAAGCTTAAACATTGTTACTTCGCTTGTGATCCCACCTCCCCAATTGAGACCTTTACAAGTTCAACCAAAAAATCTGAAATATAACTAAAATTTAAAGTAAAAAATAATCTATAGATGGTTTTCACAAACGTGACTTTTGAAATCAAAAAGTAAAAGTCTTGAAAATAAAAAAAAAATGAAAGAGAAATATAAAGTGGGAAGAAACATGTTGATTCAAGTGACTTACTGCCTAAATATGGTTCAGTAATGTGATGTTCTTCAAGAATGTTACTTGCATTTCTCCTCCACTTATGGACAAATGGAAGTACTATATACTAGATGTGGGACTTTCATAGTACTCCTCTATTTATATTGATAAGCCTTAGCTGAGTAGTTTTAAGCACTGTATTTTAAGACAAGTATCTGGAGCTTCAATCCAGTCAGTTTATTCTGACATGATTAGCTATTAGGCCAGTAGCAATTTAAAACTCATAACAACGGTTTCAAATAATAGCTAGTAAATAAGTTTAATGGGAATTTAGGATATGAGTAGATTTTACTCAAACAGTAGCAAAACTGGTCTAGTTTGTATTGCAAGCAACAGCTAGGTTGTTGAACAAGCCTAATCAAGGATGTTGTAGATATCTACTTAATTTCTGATTTTTTGAGAAGGGACTGAATGTTTATCTGCTTGGTAGGGTGTACCCATTAGGAATCAGTCCATTGCAGAGTGTTGAACTGGCATATGCTCTATGACTGCTTTTTCTAAAGGGCTGAAAAATCATTGTTTAGTATTGTTTGAGGACACTGAATTAGCAAATACAACAGGCCAGATGCAACTAGACATACTATCAGCACAAACAGCCTTGTTTTGAAGTATAGGGAAAATATTTTGTTTTCTTCACAACATTTCCCACCTTAAAACGTAAACAAAGGAGTTTGAAAAACCAAAGTGAAATTAGCTGAATGAAGAACCAATTTAAAACAATGCGAATAAATAAATTTTCTCTGTACAGAAATAGTATTACCAAAAAGGGTTGAGAATGTAAACTGAAATGCACTAACACAAATGGTGACAAGCTAAAGAAAAACACTTTCTATGACTATTTGTTGTGTGAAAATAAGTGTTCAGATGTCTAGTAGTGTTTACTGATTTTAGAACAGCTTAAAATATAAACATTAAGTATATTAGAGATAAACTTACTTTTCTAACATTGAAATGGAAACACTGATTTCAACATTTTATTATCTGCTTAAATACTAAATTATTCACTTTAACTCCTAGAGTGTTTCCCTTTTCTCCAATTGTTGGAAGTACCCCCCCCCCCACATTATAAAAGCACAGAAAAACTGAGCCAACACAGAGAAGCATTAATGGTTTTATACAGAAACTATAAAGCAGATCCTCTACATAAAGAATTCTTCATTGAGGGCACAACAGCCAGTGGCACAACAGCAGGATATATTGTCTTTGCAATTACTTGATCACACTAGTTTTAAAGTTAGAAAGTGTTATGAGCTTAGTAATTTCAAATCCATTACACAGACTGAGGCAGAAGTAGAAACAATAGTCAACATTAAATTAAAAAAGATGCAACATTTACTTCTTGCTGACCTCACTTGATTATATTGTTTTTTCCAATTATGTTCACACGCATTTATACCATATACAGGCATATTTCAAGCTTGCTGTCATTACATCTAAATTATTGTTTTCATTTGAGACAGCTGTTGGGGACAAGTCATCAACCTCCATTTGTTGGAAAGGAACCTGCACAAAACCAGAGCTGATATTAAAGAAGGATGTGTCTAGTCCCACCCGCCCCCACCAACTACCTATATGTACACTGAGGCAGATGTAGGGCAGAGATACGGGTTGTTGTTGTTTTTTAAAAGGTGGTATTTCCAATACAATCATTACCTTTTACATGTTGCAGAGAAAGTGTTTGAACCTTAGATGTCTTCATGATCTTGTCACGCTTAGAGGCGAGAAGATAGGCCCTGTGATTGGGCACTAGGTACAGAGATCATTCATCACATAAAAGGTTAAAGGATACAATTTTAACATGTATGGGTTAAATCACATTAGTATTACACCATAGCTAAAATTCATAATCTTAGCCATGTACCAGGTTCTCTTGCGGTAATGTCCCATAGCAGTTCAACATGGATGGAAATGAAGACTGGAGAAGCCCAGCCTCTTAAAAACTGAGGCCACTATATTTTATTCAGTCAGGCAAAAGCTCTCTGGTTTCCTAAATCAGTTAAATACAGACTAATTGCCACAATCCTGTACTTTCACAATAGTGCTTTATATTCCAATTTTTTTTCCAGAGAAAACAAGCAAAAATCTAACAAAATGACCCACATCTCACTCTGTTCAAAATGAGGTTTCAGCTAGTATTGCTTTTCACAGCTCAGTGGAGAGACAGTGTTGCAGCACAAAATAAAGATATAATTTAATTGTGACTGGGATGAGAAATAAAAAAATAGTACCATAGAGGTAGAGGATTTCAAGGAACTAACTCTGAATCACAGAATTACTTGTTCCTGGCTATCTAGCATATTAAGAGTTCCTAACATCCTTTCTGTGTCTAATACCACTTTATTGCCCGCGAAAAGCATTCAGCTGCAATGTAACAGCAGTGACGGCCGTCTCACTAAAGTTAGGTGCTTGTTATGTTAAAGCCACCTTTCACTTAATAGGTAAATACATTTGTATTTACAAAATCACTAAAACATTTTAGCAATATCATAACTAGCCACATTTAACAAGATCTCTAAAAGTTACCCTGAACAAATGGAGAGGGAAATGGTCTCAGGGGGAAAAAACATTCCGCCATCTGCAGATTTTGTTTGTCAAAGTGCATTCTGGGAAAAGTCAGAAAAAAATCTTTATGCCTTTTTTTTTTTTGGCACCCATTTCTATAACATATACAATGTCTCCTAAAAAGAAACCTGTTCCTGTTAGTTCTTGTTGGAAGAGAAACTAATAATTGCACCACAGCCTATCAATTTATGACAGGAAATTATACAGACTGGTAAGATAGCTGTTACTTTCCAGTGCCAAGTACATAGTTTATGAATAAATGAATGTCGAAGACTCCATAGAATCCTGGGCATGTAAGAAGGTACATGATGTTTCAGAAGATTTAAAAGATCAACTGCAAATATGATGGACTGAAATATACTAAAGGTATTAATGAAGAACATAAAATACTTTATCACGGTGATGTAGGGATTATATGAATAACTTATGTTTCCTTTTAAAAATATCAGTCAGAATATGCCAAGGAGTGAAATCCAGTAAAAAGGATAAAACAAGAACAGTTCTACAGGGATTCTTAACAAAGGAATTGCATATTATTGTGTTTTTTTTAAGCAGCAGGCTTCAGTGCTTACTTCTTGCAGCAAGAATCCCATGACTGGGATCTTATCCTCATCACAACCTCATCACAGGAGGTTTAGGCCTCATTCGCTTTTAAGGCTTATTCAAGCAAACACTAATACCTGTAAGATATTTTATACAGTTAGAAAACTGACTTTTATAAATTCACAACATTCTACAGCAAATACCATAAAAACTGTGGGCAATAGATTATGTCTATCACTGTACACAAATCAAGTTACAGTCTTCATTCCTACTCAACAGTCGCATCTCGTCAACTATAGTTTGTGTCTTCTTACATTACTACAGGCCACTGTAAGTTTGAGCTGTCCGATTCCATATGTGCTAGGTAATAAGAAAACCATCTGCTTTTCCCAGTCTCAATATCACACTTGGTACTTCTTCCTCCAAAAGTCCAAATTCAAAATATTAAACTTTGGAAACAGTACCATTTCTCTGCATGAAGTTCAAATATACTGATCTTTTAATATATTCAGACATCAGATGCAGCATTTAACATTTCTTTAAGAGACACCAACTGCTTCTTATTCGTCCAAAGTAAGGTTACCAGGTCACAGGCAAAGTAATAGTGACCTTTGACCAGATTCATTCTCTTTTTCTGGAATCCTTGGCAGCAGGGCAGAACGGGTCAATCCCCAGAATTTTTGAGGCGACATCTCCTTTTTTGTTGAAGTAAATTTCCAACCCATGTGGCTTCCGCAGATCCTACACTGGGCTATAGTCCATGCATACCTAGAAGTTGACAGCATCACATTAGTCTATGTCTCTTTCAAACATCATAACTCAGTAAGAAAGAAAATCTTGCAACAGCCCTTAAGGTCACCAGAGCTCAGTGTAGCCAAACCACTATAGGGCTCATTTGCATGCAAGTTATAATGAACTAAAATTATAGTAGTACTTAGAGGTTATCTGAATGACTAGGGTATGTTTTATGGTTTAAAATTTTGTATATCGGTGTTTTTAATGTTCAATGTTTTTAATTTTCGTAAACCGCCCAGAGAGCGGCTATGGGGCGGTATATAAATGAAATAAATAGGGTAGAAGCCTGTCCTGACATATGGAAACCTCCATGTCCCAAAAGAGTCTTACATGAGAATGCTTCCAAATGTTTATACATTCCAAGTGTATATTTGGAGGTTGTACATTTCCATGAAGGAATACATGACTCAAATGTCTGAATTGCCATTTGAAACCAAGAATAGTGTATACAAATTAAATAAATGCTTGAGTTGCTAGGAGCTTTGCAATAGATAAGGAATAAATGACTTGTGTATTTGGATGAAATGTCTGGAAGTTTGCACCTCTCTTTTGCCTACCTCCCAGCATTCTGGGGGCTTGATTAATGTTTACTTTTTGTACCTTCCCATTACTTCTACTTATATTTCTGGCCTCTTGAGGGTTGTGCACATCAACTGCAATTCTTGCTTTAGTAAAAAGTAAATAACTCAACATGGAATGTTAATATTTGAACCTACAAGTGTTAACAAGATGTATATTATTACCCAGGAAACCAGCTGTGTTCTGTAGAAGATCTGCCACTCAGATTCAGGTTACAGGCTTTGTACACAGTAAGGGTCTCATGCACGTATCCATGAGGATTCACATATGCAGCCATAGGTCCACACAGGGATAAACTACAAACAATCACAAAAATAAAATTATGAAAAAGATGAAGGGTCGTAGACTGAGACATAAAAACTAGAATGTGTGTATATTTCACACACCTATGGCTTCAGTGACCAAGAAATTTGACACTGAATATTTTCACTTAAATGCATTTCAATCCATAACAGGCGCAAGAAGATTGCTCAGAAGTATGTGGGCAGTTGCAAGTGTGTGCTCATCAGTGAGAGAGGGAGAATGGGCAAGACTATCAGAGGCCAGAGGATGGTATTTAAAGTAACCTCTCCCATAAAGCATTTTCTATGCATACATTAAACTTCACTGGACAACTCACACATCCTTGGCTAGTTACCTTCTATTATTACAAGTTTTGTACAGATTTCTAGAAGTAGAATAACATTATGCAAGGCCAGTTTTCATATATGTAAAGAAGATCTGTCTAGGGCCAAACATCTGCAGCCCTACAATAATATATATTAAATACATCCATTCATTTTGACCCCATTCTCTAGCTTCAAAAACTTTACAACTGTTAGAACGCAACTCCTCCAAGGAATTCAAGATGGGATACACAGTCCCCATCCCCAACCCAGCCAATTTTTGGCTTCATAATTTGGTAAGGTAGGTTACAATTTGGTCCATTAAAAACTCACCTGAATATTTCATTTTTAGTAGTTATTTCCGTGTCTTGACAATGCTTACAACAGAGAGATGTACACTACAAACAATAACAAAGCAAGTGTCAGTGAGGAAAAGAAACTCACTTTCGCATAATGGCAAATTCATTCAAGTTTTTACTCTTAAATGACTTCAAGTTATACTTAGGACCCAATACTTGAGAAGATTCACCCATGGGTTGTTAAGCCTGCGAAAGAGTAATATATTTTAGGTTCTCAGAAGCATTTAACTTTGGCCTTACTGTGGAAGTATACTTCTCTTTTGACTCATTTCATATTAAATCCTTGCTGCCCTGCTCCCCCCCCTTTTTTCTATTTTTTTTTAAAGGAAACAGCGTTGGTACTTCACAATTTCCCCTTTTAAAAATTTCAAGATGTTTTCAAGTCAAGTTCCAGAGCTCCTTTCTAAAAATCTGGTTCTGGGTACTTTCTAAGCAAAATTTTGAGGAATAAATCAAGTTCTGAATGTGGATGCTGCATAATCTCTCTGGCTTGTAGTCACTATAACATGGACTATAGCAAAACAGGAACTCTCTGTATAAATCATGACTCAACAATAAAGTTCTGTAACGCTATGATGCTTTAAGATTCAATGTCAAGAAATAGTACTGACTGTAACAGTACTTTTAAATAGTTAACTCTGGAGACTGCTGCTGAAAGTTACCATATCAAGAAATACTACTGTAGTCAAATAATATTAGCAAACCTAATCTTCTCTTAACAAACTGATTCTTGAGGACTATAAAAAAAACCTCCAAGAAAATATTTAAGGTGAGTTCACTGTTAGTATTTAGGAAAATCAGGTTTAATTTATAGTGCAATCTTATGCATGTTTTCTCAGAAGTAAGCCCCATTAAGTTCAATATGACACATTCCCAGTTAAGTGTGATTGCACTGCAAGCCTCAGTTAAGAATTTCATTCTTACTTTGTTCATAATATCTAGTTCACATCGCAGTCTCTGAACAGCACTACCAATTTTAAGTAGCTGAATTCGCAGTATGTCATCAATGGGCAAACAAGCTGCAACTCTGTACGAAAAATCTGGAAAAAAGAATTTTATTTTACATACTTAAAAGAGGCAAAAGACTGAAACAGACACATATTACTTTATTAATTTCAAATTATCAGTGCTTTACTGATAAAAGGAATAAACAGTCACAATCTACCAGTAACTTTTCTTGTATTAATTCAATTGAAATAAATGGGGTGATTATTTCTTCCACATGATTTTTAGCAGATGCATATGAACTATGCTCTTGTAAAGTTACCTTTAGTTTAACTGGAGTTTGTGTCCTATAATTGCACTAGTACCATGGTGAATGATATACCTATAAAACATTAGATAAATACCTGTAACTGATTTCAACAGGATGACAATATTGCTATTTTGACACAACTATCTTGGGTTGCATTACACAAACAGCAAACTAGGATAAGCAGCAAGACAGACCATGTTAAGCAAAGAGATGGCAAATCCACCTCTGCAACAATTCTTTCCTTTTCTCTGTATATTTGCTCATCTGAACAGTTATGGAAAGTTCCTGCTGGATGTCTACAGTGCTGTGGGGGACTGTGCATAGAGTTGGCAATCCGTATTGTATGTTACTTAATATTTTAAAGCTGTATAGAGCAGCTGTCACAAACAAAGCAATTCAAGTTGCTTCCACGTAAAGGTTGTAACAAGTGAAGCTATTCCAAACACTGTTTAAAACAATGTGTACAATTTTAATGGAAAACAACAGAATCTGGTGGCACCTTAAAGACTAACAAATATACTGCAGCGTAGGCTGCATTCAGATATCTTGTTTTTCAATCCACAGCAATTTGCAATCCTGGTCTGGAGTTTACAAGTTTGATTCAAATATCACTACAAACTGTGGTTTGACCAGTAAGTATTCTTTTAAGCCAAGCGCAAACGGGAAAGGATGAGAGAAAGAGCACATGTGCAAACACACAATTCATCTCCATGTGATGTCTGAATGCAATCATGATGTATCATGTGCCAGAACCTGTGTTATTAGGCAAATTTATTTTTTTCCTAGACCACTTCTAAACTATGTATCAGCATTGGTTAAGAAGCAACAGGCAGAGAAGAGTGTACAAGTTGGACAACTTTCAAGGAATAGATATTTATTAGAATACCTATTGGATTTGATGGTAGCGATTCATCTTTAAGATTTTCATCCCACTCGTGTAGTTGCTGCTTGACTCGTTCCATCAATGTTTCCTTGTGTGAAAAGAAAAACATAATTTAAACAGGAAAAAATATTTTTAAAAGAATGAATACAGTACAGCTAAAGGGTACCCACCCATATCCTTTACAGTCCAATTTCATTAAAAGTCCTATATTCTGAACACTGACACAAATATTACACAGTGCACAAATATGAATTAGAGTACTTTATTAACAAGCAACCTGGAAATAAAGAGTTCAGCCCCCTTCCAAGTGTTGTAAGAAAATGTGAAAGAAGTCATGTGGCTGTGTGGACTAGCTCTGTCTCCTGCTGCTGACTTGCCTGTACACTCAGAGCATGGAGAAAGGGGATATATACATGAGTTCCTCCATACGAGAGTGAACTTTGGTACAATTACAAAGCTCCTCTAAATGTGTGGACACTGGACGTCAGAGGTGGTGCTAGGCAGAGAGCATGGGGGCACTTTGCTTCCTCCATGGATAAAAATGGTTTAAAATCACTCACTGGCAGGCAGCACAGCCATTCCTCTCGTTCATTGTTTCCTGACAACTCTTTGCTGATAACGATTAGTGTGGGACCCCTGGGCTTCATTAAGTATACTGCACATGCATAGTCATTATGCATGTGTGCAACTAACCTTTTCCCGTGTAAAGACCTGGGGGGAAGGGTTTGTAAGAGTGACTGGTCCAGCAACTGGTTGAAAAAAACAGATTTCCCTCCCCTGCAGCCGCAAAAAAGAGCAGCAGCAGCCAATCGAGTTAAACCTGAGATGGGGGAGTAAAATGGGCAACGGTGATGGTTGCATGAGCAAATTACTTTCCAGTTGGCAGCATACCTGAACCAATAGAAATAGTTGTGACCATGTCAGAGCAAGCCCAGTGAGGCAATAGTTGATCCTTCCGCTGTCTTAGTTCCTCTTTTGATTTGAGTGAGTGACACACTGCCCGTCCAATCCTGTGTCAGCTTCCAGTTCCTTCCCCAACAACTCTCTCTAGTTCACTTTTTTCACTTCAGTTATTTGCTGCCTGCTTGCTGCCCTTTCTTGCACCTGCTTGCGTGATTCCATCCATTGCTAATGGAGGAGTGTGATGGTATGTTGCTGTGTGTGGTACTGTGCTTTCTTTGCTTTCCGCTGTTGTGTCCCCAATCCACCCCATTTATTTCTTGTTGTTCTAAAATACCTGGCTTTTGCAGGCAACAGGACAGATTGTGCATTTTTAAAATAGATTGGTGAGTTGAAATAAATTGTGGATTACTGATTGAGATGAGACTGAAAAGAGTTGCATTTTTCAAGTGCCTGCTAAATGCTTGGTCATGAGAGAGTTGTAAACATATTTTCATAAGGCTTGCTGGTGAAAGAGAGTTGCAAACATTTTTTAAATGCAAAAGAATTGTAGCTTGTTGATGCGAGAAAGTGAGGGGAAATGCCCTTTCCAACTTTCATACCTTTCAAAGTTCCTCTGCATCATACTTTGTGCTGCACCACCCTGTAATGTATTGAGAAACTACTGTGCTATGTGGCGTTGGCTCTGCATCTGTTTCCTCACCAATCAGATGTGCCATGTGAGGAGCAGGGCTAGCCTACACAGCCACACAAGCCCCTCTAGCATTCTTTTGATGTGTGGAGGGTTACCTGAACATCCTTGTGACTAAGAATAGAAAGAGAGTGAGAGGTGGCAAGTTAACATCTTATATAAGAATATGGTAGTGTAAGGCTTATTGCAATTGATTTACCAGGCCTATTTTGCTCATTTTTGTTTTAAACTGAAGTTTGAGCTGTGTAGACATGCAGAAAATTTTGAAACTGCAAAAAAGTTCAAAGCTCGAGCTTTAACAGCAAAACAGTATGTTTCTTGGTTCCACGCCAAACAGTCTCCTATAGCTCTTCTCTAGCCCAGCAGCACTTCTTGAACTCTCATGAGACCACATGACCTCACTCTCTCCTATAGGCATTCAAGAAGAATTCCCAGGCTGCAGAAAATTTGCAAAGAATCCTAGGCTGTTGCAAACAAGAACAAAAGGGAATTTTGGAGCTTTGAAACCCTGTCCTCGGTCTCAAGGAGACAGTTACTTGAATTTCTCACCTCTCCAACCTTTTATGCCAGAGTTTTTGTTTCCCCTGCCCCCCCCCCCAATGAAATGCCAAAAATGCCATACATTTTCGGCTCAGCACTAATTTTCATCCAATTAAAATTTGAAATCTAAGATCAACATGATACAGCTCAAAATACACATGTACTGATTATAAAGATGTCTGACAGATACATCACCTCCTTAGGGAATAACGCAGGAAGTTAGCAAAGTTAATGTACAGTCCAAATCATAGGAACACACACACACACACACACACACACACACACACACAATTTCTTACGTTACTGACTAAAAGGACATACAAGACAACCAAAAATGAATGTATCAAAAACCTAAACCAAGTTCTTATTAGTACTTACAGCATCATATAACGAATACAACCAAGAGGGCCAGGAAGTCAGGCTAGCACAGTGAAACTTGCGCTGCAACACAAAAAGATTTTCTTTACTAATAAAGAGTAACTTCTCTAAAAAAACTGGTCTGTTTAAAAAATGTTTCATCAAGTAATCCCCCACATCCAAATTTGTTCTTCATAGCTTTATTATTTGTTTGTGTGTTATGATCAAGGATCAAAACACAACCGTGAAACCTCAACTTATCCTGCTATAAGTAGAGAGAAATGTGCTTTACTACTGAACTCGAACACTAAGCATGTACATAAGACATAAGAGCTTACCAATAGCTGCTGTTTTTAGACACAATCAGGTTGAAGTTTACATTCTGATAAATCCAAATACTGTAGTTTAAACTGATTTTATCACACTGATTTCAGCAATGCAATATTTGTTGCAATCCAAGTAGTCTACCTCTATTGGCTTCTAGATTGTGCTCTGTGACTACTTGGCAATATAAAGTCCTACTGATATCATTGTAGGCTTGAGATGGTCCTGAAGGTAATCTGTATTACAGATTAACTAAATTCTATGGGTTATACCCAATGATGTCTTTTGCAGTAGTTCGGGGTGGGCTACCTTCCACTCTTCAGATGTTTTGGCCTATCAATGCTAGCCAGCCTAGACAATGGGAACAGATGAAGGGAGTTCTAGGCGAAACATCTGGGGAGCACAAGCTGCCCATCACTGTACTAGCAGAAAGCACTTACATTCAAACATGGTGGGGCATCCAATTTTCACCAATCCCCCTATCTAATGCAGCCCTCTAAGCCATATCCCATACTATTCTGGAGGGTCTGTAGATACAATCCCATATAAAAAGCAACAAACAACATTTCTGCTCATTTCTTGTAGCACACCATTAACAAAATGATACATATCAAACATAAGCTTTACATTCAGAATCTTGAAGCAGTTGCTACATTTTGAAGAGTGGTGAACATCTTATGCAAAGTTGCTCTCATTTTAACCATGCCAAGGTTTCTTTGGCTGGTGTTTGCATTTGTGTGCTTCAAACTGCCACAGCCAAAACTGCTCAATGCAAGCAGCTTGGTATGTGAAACTATATCTATGCTGTTGCTTATTAAGCAGCTGACTGTGCTGCAAAAGTAATGTATAAATCTGCCCAATCATACCAATTTTAGAATCTGAGTGTTTGACATCCCTAAATTTTTTGAACTGAAACAAAACATCCCTGAGAAAAAAAAAATCACACTCAAAGCAAGTATAAACAGGTGCAAGATGTAACACAAGAGAAGGAAAACTAACAATATTCCGTGTAAATGTGATGGTTGTTTTAAATTAGTTTGTAAATTAGGGACAATTATATGTCTTCTAAAACGCCTGACAGACCTTTTGAGAGTTATCAATCTTCTGTGAAGGGAAGCCATCACCATTTTACTTTTCTGAAACACACCCAATTTTCATTTGGAATTTTAACCTGTCTTTTTGCTAAGTACCCCGTTTCCAACCCCAGCCTACCAGATGATTCTAGGAAGCCAACAAGCAGGGTGTGACGGCAACAGCCACCCATTTATTTTCCAATAACTGGTATTCCAGACATATTGAATGGTGATTCCAAGTCATAACTCCATGCACTATTGTATGTGGAACTCAAAAGACGAGGACATGGAAAGGCTGTTGGTGAAGATCCAACAGAGATGAAGTAGCAATTTGTTCAGAGGAAGTAATATGACCGGCCTAACACAGTTTTGTAATAAACTAAGCACTGGAGGAATCTGGTGTTAGGAGATTATTCTGAAGTTTATTTATTTTTAGTTAAGTTAGTACTTCTGGGAATAATTGCATTTCTGATAAAGACAACTGTCCTCTGAATCAAAAGAGGCTATCACAGCAGGTACCAAAAGAAGTGAAGTTTATTATAAAATATGCCTTTAATAAGCAGATGATTACTTTATACTGAGGGTGATGCAAATTTGGAAATAGCCTGGCTAGCAATAGATAAGGACAGGAAAAAAAAACTCCAGAAAGGTTCAAAACAGCTTAGTTGGGCAAATAGCTAGGCAACAGTCAGTGTGTCTGTAAAAGATATAGAGAAATCAATCAGAATAATTGAGAGCTTAAATGCATATATCAATCATGCATGCAAGAACTGTGTACTGATAAAATGCCAAGTAATGGCACACACCACAATGACTTCAAGTCTATAATGGGCCTAGCAATGACAGAATCAATCTTCTTCTGACCAAACATTAATTACCTTCATATATCCAGGTTGCTTACCTGTAACTGTAGTTCTTCGAGTGGTCATCTGTGCAGTCACACATATGGGCTCGCGCCGACGCCGAGCCCCGCTTCGGGAAACTTTTAAAGCTAGCTTAGTTTTGCCAGGAACCCCTCCCCCCACCGCCCTACCACGCATGCTCAGGGTTCCCGCTTACCTCAGTTCTCTGAGACCGCTAGGCCTCGCGACTAAGGCAGATGAATATGGCAATTACATTAAATCAAATCGCACGAGCATGCTCGGAACCTCTTGCCAATTATAAAGCGTTGCCAAGAGGGGACGGTAGGTGGGTTGTGTGACTGCACAGATGACCACTCGAAGAACTACAGTTACAGGTAAGCAACCTGCATTTCTTCTTCATGGTCTCTGTGCATCACACATATGGGCAACTAATAAGCCAACTTACCGGAGGTGGGATGCACGCTGAGGGATCATTGGCAAATTGACGAAAGGACTGCCCTTCCGAAAGAAGTGTCCTGTCGCGCCCTGACGTCCAGCCTGTAATGCTTGACAAAGGTGGAAGCATTCGACCAGGTAGCGGCCTTGCAAAGGTCAGGAATGGACGCTCCATGCAGTAGAGCCGAGGACGTTGCTTGCCCTCTGGTGGAGTGCGCTGTGAAAGAAGTTGGGGGTTCCTTCCCCACAACTTGGTAGGATAAATTAATAGCGTCCACTATCCACCGTGAAAAGCGCTGAGAGGAGACAGGTGAGCCCTTACGTTGTCCTCCGTAACAGACAAATAGCTGTCTGTTACAAAACTAGAAAGGTTCTGTTCTAGTTTTGTAGAAAGCTAAAGCACGCCGAACATCAAAAGCGTGCAATGAGGAACACAACGGATCCGAAGATGCCTTGAAGAAGGTTGGCAAAACGATGTCCTGGTTGATATGGAAGCTGGACGTAATTTTTGGCACAAACAACAGGCCAGGACGTAACACAACTTTATTACTAAAGAACTGTGTATAAGGCGGGTCAACCAGCAATGCTGTAAGCTCTGAGGCACGCCGAGCCGATGTGATAGCCACCAGAAATGCCGTTTTAAGTGTCAAGAGACGGATGTCAGTAGTAGCGAGTGGCTCAAAGGGCTTGCCAGTCATCGCGGTGAGGACCACAGAAAGGCTCCATTGAGGGACTATAGGATGAACGGGGGGAAACATATTTCGTATCCCTTTAAGGAACGCCTTCACAAGCGGATGTGTGAACACTGAGAATCCGTCCACCAAACTGTGGTTTACGGATATTGCGGCAAGATAAACCCGGAGCGACGTAGACTTTAGTCCATTAAGATGGAGATAGTGTAGAAATTCCATAACTCCAAGTAATGGTCCGGAAACAGAGTGAAATCCTTTCAATAGTGCAAACGATTTGAAACGTTGCCACTTGCGAGCATATGAAGCCCGTGTAGAGGGTTTCCTAGCGGCTTCTAAAATAGACCTGATGTCCTGTGGAAGGTCTAAATTCTGCCATCTGGCTGGATTCTCCACGCTGTAAGATTTAGCGTACTGAGGTCTGGGTAAAGGACTTTGCTGGCCTCTTTGTATAAGAGATCCGGGACTGCCGGGAGGCGCCAAACGCGGTGGTGTGAGAGTCGGAGAAGGGGTGTGAACCACGCTTGTCTCGGCCACCAGGGCGCTATCAGGATGGCGTTCGCTTGATAACGGCAAGCTCGGGTAATCGTTTGGGCAATCAGGGGAAACGGCGGGAACATGTACAGGAATCCCCGGGACCAGTCCTGTTGAAACGCATCCCCTAAGGAGGATTGGCCTATCCCTGCCCGTGAGCAGTACACTGGGCACACCGCGTTGGCCTCTGTGGCAAACAGGTCGACTTGGGGGTGACCCCAACGGAGGAATAGCTGCTTTAAGATGAGAGGAGACAGCTGCCACTCGAGGGTGTCGTTGAACGTTCGACTGAGCGTGTCGGCTCTGACATTGGTCGCGCCTGCTATGTGAAATGCTGAGATGTTGATGCCGTGCGGGATGGCCCAAAGCAGTATGTCCCTCGTCAGACGTAGAAGGTGTGGCGAACGAGTGCCGCCCTTTGTTCAAGTACCACACGATGGTGGTGTTGTCTGATAGTACACGGACATGGTGGTTTCGTAATAGGGGACAAAATGCGAAAAGGGCCTTTTGTACGGCTAGGAGCTCTAGGATGTTTATATGCAGGAGTCTCTCCGAATGTGACCATTTTCCTTGTATGTTCAGCTCATCTAGGTGTGCTCCCCAGCCCTCCAGTGAAGCATCCGTCGTTACAGTTTGGGATGGGCCTGAGTCTACAAACGGCATACCCTGCGTAAGGTTGCTCGAGACGGTCCACCAGTGGAGAGACCTTTGTACGTGGCGTGGAATGGTAAGTATGATCTTGCGAGGGTTCAGAGCGGGGGAGTAGTGTTTTAAGAGGAGTTGTTGGAGGGGTTGCATATGGAGGCGTGCCCAACGCACAACAAAGATCGAGGCAGCCATGAGTCCCAGCAAACGGAGGACCGTGAATGCTGACGCATGCGTCGCGTGCTTCAGACGGAGCGCCACTTGTTGCAGTTTGGTCACTCTGTCCTTTGGTAGGAAGGCGCGTCCTGAACAGGAGTCGAGACGAACCCCTATGAATTGAATGGTTTGAGAAGGATGAAACACCGACTTCTCCATGTTCACTTGTAGGCCAAGAGTGGAGAGGAGTGTGGTGACCGTATGGACGTCTTGAAGAGCTATGGATCTGGATGGGGACACTATCAACCAGTCGTCCAGGTAAGGATATATTTCGATATTCCTTGAACGAAGGTGAGTGCAGACTGCCACCATGCACTTTGTGAACACCCGTGGAGCAGACTTTAGTCCGAACGGTAGAACTGAAAATTGGTAAACTTGATGTCCGATCACGAATCTCAGTTATCGGCGGTAAGCTGGATGGATGGCTATGTGGAAATAGGCGTCCTTTAGATCTATGAGCGTGAACCACCGATGCCTCTTGAGCAAAGGGAGCACAGCCGAGAGAGTGACCATGCGGAATTTCTCTGGTTTTATAAATTTGTTGAGACGCCTGAGATCCATAATAGGGCAAAGGTCCCCGTCCTTTTTTGGCACGGTGAAGTAACGTGAGTAGAACCCATTGCGGATGTGCGCCTGCGGAACTCTTGTGATCGCTGCTTTGTGTAGGAGCGAAGTCGCCTCGTTGAGTAACACCTCTGAGGGTTGGGTTATCTTCACTGTGCCAAGAGGAGGAAGGCCTTCGAACTCTATTTTGTATCCGTTTTCGACGATGTTGAGGACCCATTGGTCGGTGGTGATGGAGGACCACATCTGACAAAACGGTCGAAGCCTGTTGTGTGACTGGTGCCTTGAATGGTGGATAGAGTCAAAGACGACGTTTAGAGGCTGCATCCTGTTTGTTGTGAGACTGGCGAAATCGGGATGCTGGTTTGCGTTGCTGGTAGGACGTAGTCGGATGCGTAGACTGATAGCGTTGTGTTCTTTCCGTGGCTTGTCGTGGCTGGTAAGGTAGAGGCCTGTACCACTTGCGCTGGCGAAATGTGGGCTGTGTAGACTGGTTGAAACCCATCTTTCGAGCTGTCACTTTCGCCTTGTGGATGGTATCCATGGTATCGTCCGTGGATGCATTGAACAGCCCTTCTCCATCAAAAGGTAAGTCCTCTATCCTTGCTCTTGTCTCTTGAGGGAGGGTAGCTGACCGTAGCCAAGCATGTCTACGCAGAGCTACTGCCCCAACCATAGCCTTAGCGGCACAATCCGTTTGATGTCTGGATGTGGTTAACTCCTGCTTGGAGAGACGTACCGCCTCCGACTGAAAAACTCTGGCGAGTTCACGTTGTTCATCAGGCAGATAGTCAGTGAGCGCTGAAATCTTTTCCCAAAGGAAAAGTTGGTATCGCGCCATCATAGCCTGGTAGTTTGCAACTTTGATGCCTAGAGCTGCGGACGAGTATATACGTCTGCCATAAGAGTCAAGTTTACGACCCTCCTTATCAGTTGGGGCCGAATGACTTCGGCTGGATTTACCCTGGGAAGCCTCTACAACGATCAAATTTGGCTTTGGGTGAACGAAGAGAAATGGAGCGTCTGTTTCCTTGACCTTGTAAAGAGCATCCAGTCTCTTCGAGGTCAGCCCCATAGTAGCCGGGGTAGCCCAGGACTGCTTGACAGTCTTTAGCAGTGTCGGAACCACTGGTAAAGTGAGTTGTGGTGTAGGGTCTGAGTACATCACATCAAAAATTCTATCATCGACAGACTCAGAAGGTTGTTGCAGCTTGATACCGAGCGACTGAGCCATTCGCTGCATCTGATCGGAAAAATTGCCAATCTCCATAGATGGGGAGGCTCGTTCCGACGTGCTCACTCCGTCTGCGGGAGATGGTTGCGACGGAGCCGGAGATGCTACCGAAGATGAATCCGAGACATGGTCCTCAACTGACTGGGGAGAGGTAGCCCTGTTAGGCCCCGGTGCCGACGGCAGAAGACCGGAAGCGATATCCCAACCGCGATCAGCGTGTCGATGTCGAGAGGAGTCCCGACGCCGAGGAGGAAGAGCTGTATCGACACGGCGATGTCGATTGGACTCGGTGTCGAGTGCCTGATGTCGAGGCCTAGAAGAGGCGGTACGCTCGGTAGCGGATGGATGCTCGGTAGCGGTGCCTCGGTGCGGAGGCACTGGCAGTCGAGTCGAAGATGCACGTTCCAGGCGTTGACCGGTGAAGGGGTCGAACCTGCAATGCTACTTCCCCGAAGACCGATAAGAGTAGTCTGAAAACTTGTCCCAGCCCCGCGATCGGGATCGAGATCTAGACCGGGAGCGGTACGACGAACCGGCACGTGAAGTTCTAGATCGAGGAGAAGAGTGTTCCCTCACTGGTTCCTCCAAGACTTCTGGTAAGTTCCCCAGAATCTCTACATCGGAGGAAAGGTCGACCAGTACCGGAGACGGGATCAACACATGTGGTAGTGATAGGGCATGCTCTTCCATGGATGTTGGAGAAGAGGCAGCCCTCGGTATCGACAGGGTCGGTTTCGGAGATGGGCTGCGAGCCACGGAGCAAGTCGACAGCGACGATGCTAGGCTGCGTGGGATTGAGCAAGTAGACAGCGGCGATGTTGCTCTGGAAGGCGAGGGTGACCGGTCCGCCAGTACCGGAGGTATCGACATCGACGTTGTCTTCGACATCGATGCCGGCGCTGGGAGTGCCTGGTCCGCCGTCGTAGGTGGCTTCGACCTCGACGCTGCCTGAGACCTTGATGCTGACGCCGGTGGCGACAACGGGATCGACGGCAACCTGGACGGTTTCTGAAGCTTCTTAGCTTTTGATGGGCGATCTCGAGTCTTAAACTTTGATTTCTTGGCGGGCATACCTGTCTGAGATGTCTTTGGCACTGCCCCAGAGGGCTCTGTAGCTGCAACCCTAAGTGAGGGCGAGCTATGCGATGCTGGGCTCGAGCGGCTTACGGCCAAGGGCCCACACTCCCCAGAAGACGACAAGGGCGGTTCCATCGGTATCGAGCGCGGTCGATCGACTGCCGAGTGTGCTTTACTCCACAGGAGACTGCGCAGCCGGT
The DNA here is from genome assembly GCA_029215795.1 of Anniella stebbinsi. Classification (NCBI taxonomy): domain Eukaryota; kingdom Metazoa; phylum Chordata; class Lepidosauria; order Squamata; family Anniellidae; genus Anniella; species Anniella stebbinsi. The sequence continues at coordinate 137,312,772 of JARDYH010000005.1, read as the reverse complement.
CTGCCCTATTGCGTCGAGTTTGACGAGAAAAACTCATGCAATGGGCACAAGCGTCCACAATATGGGCTTCGCCCAAACAAACCAAGCACAAAGAATGCCCGTCGGTGAGGGCTAACTTCGCCCGACACCGAAAACAATGTTTAAAAAGAGCGGTCTGCACCATAAGTTGGTGCAGGCCTTCCAACAACCTATCTACCTGAATAGTCAACAGATATATTTAACTAAAATATCTAGGTTTTTTTGTTTTTTTTTACATTAACGAAGCTACAACTAAAACAACTAACTAAGCTAACTAACTAACTAACTAATCAATTGTTCTTCACAGAATACAAACGTATTCGGACGAAGTCTCCCGCGAGGCTTTCAGCTGAGCGGTCGAAGAAGAACTGAGGTAAGCGGGAACCCTGAGCATGCGCGATAGGGCGGTGGGGGGGAGGGGTTCCCACCAAAACTAAGCTAGCTTTAGAAGTTTCCCGAAGCGGGGCTCGGCATCGGCACGAGCCCATATGTGTGATGCACAGAGACCACAAAGAAGAACAGTTTTATACTTTTTTATACTTCAGATAATAATCTGTTTTAACTATCTGAATTTAAGACAAGGTAAAGTCATTTAAAACCTTACCCTTAATGTACTTTGCCTTTAACAGCAGCAAAAACATTTCAAAGTCATTGTTTTGTCCTGCTTTAGGGGCCATAATGAACTTGCCAAGGCTTGAACTTGCTTTAGCATCAAGTTCAGGAGAACTTAAGATGTTAGTCTGAGAACAACTATTCAGTTACAGTATGATGCTGCCCATTTTTAAATGCAGAATTAAAACAGCAAAAAATGTCCAGGACAGGTACATATCCATGCATTCTGTTTATTAGGACAATGAGGAGCAAAGTGCTGGTACAGGAAGATTTGACCAATTCACTAATTGCTACAACAGAATTAGGCCACTTGCTTCTGGTCACTCTATTTAGCTTGTGCTTTTCAGAAGTCAGCAGTTCCTGAACTTCTACAAAGACTTTAAAGGCACCATTGTATTCTACTGAAATAGATGCCAGCTCTGCCCTCTCCTCTTTTCCCTCAGGTTAGTGACAGTTTGAAAAGAAGAATTTTAAACTCAACCTACTGGAAAACTAAAGCTTTCATCTCCTTACCATAACTATTTTTTAAAAAATAGTTACTGATTAAAACCTCCACTTCCTTGTAGAATCCTCTTTTCAAGATACTTGTCAGGTCTCTTGTTTCTTCTTAAGAAGTTATTAAAACCCTCAGTCAATGGCGTGGGTTTTCTGGAAAATTTTGAATTGAAAAAAATTCCAATGCAAATTAAGTTAAGTTAATTAAATTAACTTGCAAGTGGTCATTTGCATAGGAACATTTTCAGTTTGCATTGGAAAATATTCTGGTGCCCTGGAGCATGCTCATTTTAGTTGTAAACAGAACTAAAAAGAACACTCCACGGTAATCCTTGTACCAATACACCATAAGTATCTGACCTGAAATATTTAAGGGAAAATTAAAATACAACTAATATGATTTAAATGTATTATGTAGATTTTTTTTTATTGGAATACCTGTAAAAGCTTAAAGAAAGACAAGAAGATATTGTTTAAAGTTCAGGGAAACCTCACCGAAGGTACTGAAAACTGTTGACATACTAATTAATTTTAGCAACCCAAAGAACTGTGCATGATATGCTGACAACTGCTCATCTATTTCAGGTTCCTTCCACTGAGTGTCATTACCTACTGGTCCTATTTCAGACTGAGACATATATGTATTTCAATGGCATACATGTATCTCACACATACTTGCTAGGGATAATCCCCTGAAAACATTAATTACAACCCTGAAACTCTGAAGCAATTGATATACATTCATTTTTACTAATAAACTTATGAAACAGATTTTTTTCCATGGAAAAAATCTTAGTTCGTTCTCTTTTCCAATGACTTCAAAAAGAAAAGGGAGTAGAAATTCATGCACATTAGGGGAGGGACTTGGTAAGAAGTGTGCTATACCACAGACTGCACCCTTAAAATATAGTCAAAGGTTTCAGATGGTCCTCACAGCAGGGACCAAGAGCTTCTGCAAATAATCCAAAACATTATTAATTAGTGAAAAATAGCTTTGCTATTGGACAGTATACAAATGAAACCAATTGTTTAGCTGTTTTTAATTGTTTTAAAATTTTCTATGTTAAAGTTTTTTAGTTTATGCTTTTCTTTAGTAATTATTGTGAACCATCCAGAAAGTTTTGCTATTGGGTGGTGTAGAAATGAATAAATGAAATGAAAAATCAGGGACAATCAAGACTAAAACACTTCTGAAAGGTTGAGTAGTCTGCTGCAGAGAATCTAGATACAAAACCTAGAATGTTCATTGAATATTTCATTCAGTTCTGGATCTAGTACTGAACTGATTAAACACAGCTTTGACTTTAATTGAATGTACTCTGCTGAAACTTCAATACAATGAACTAACTGTGCCAATTCACAAGAAAATATACTCACAAAGGGGCAATACATCTGGAGGTTAAATATGAGTACTATCCATCAATCACCCTTCCCACAGATCAACCCATGCAATCCATATGAAACCATACTACAGTGATGAATTAGGAAAAAGCCTCTTGTAGACTCTAGGTGATTCCTCAAGCTAGCAAAGCCATATCCTACTTTTAGGCAAAACCTTCCAGCCACTACCCAATCTGACCTAGTCTAAACTTTCCCCAAGGTCATCAATACAGTTACACAACTGGGACCTGCAACGAAGTGTGAGATGCTCCTGTTTATGGTTCTATACAGTCAGCCATGCCTTTTTCCAGGATAATCCATTCAATTCCTCCTCACGCCCACTTTCATTCCCCCTTGCTAGTCCATCGGTATTTCATGGTCACAGTCCCCATTAGGCTGCTTTTGTGTGCCCCACACCTTTTGTTTCTAAGTATTTTTTATACTTCCTCAAATCTTGGACTTTCCGCAAGCCTGCTGATACATCCCCCTTTGTGTGCAGTTGGTGTCATTTTGGCTACATAAGGACCCACACTAGGAGAATGGGTATATAAAATAGAATAGACACTCAAGACTGACCCTGCATTACTACATTAATTACATATATCTTCATGGCGTCATGAAGGAAACTTAGTACATATACCTTCACACACTTTCAGACTGAAATCTCTCAGTTTAGTCTCTCTCACCTTCCTTTCCTCAGAAAAAGTAGTCAAAAGGTAATTAGAACTAAATATGTCTTATCTAATATAAAATGTGTAGCTGCCCACTGTGCTGAACTGATAAGCCACCCAAACAATCTGCAGCAGGAGTTTGACAGACACCCTCCCATTTCACACATCTCTCTTTAAAAAGAGACACGCAGATGGAATTTATATTGATTTTTGAAATGTCATACAAAAAAAATACAATTAGCTTCTGACCTTTTGATATTTTTGCCGCCATTGATGTATATGTTGATCCTGCCATGCTGCAGGCTTGGAAGAAGGAAATATGTGGCATCTGCTGTGAGACTCCAGCTGCACTGCTGACATAGTTGAAGGCAGCACTCGTTCAGGAAGGATTTGTACTTTTGCCTGCTGTATTCTGATAAAAAGATTTCATGTAAGTATGAAAACTGCAGGGATTTGGCTTCAATCAACCACATAAATATGGCTATTAGCCCATTTAGCTACATAAATAAGGTATCTGAAAAGAGCACTACATAAAACGTTTTAATCTATTTCAGTAGATTTGAAAAACTATATTCTGAATTTTATTTTTCACCTTATAAATATCCTCTCTGGTGGTTTACCCCACCTCACTAGTTAAGCCCAAAGTTTCCATATATGCGTTAATGAACTCAAATTTGAATGTTAGCCTGTTCTTTTAAAATTGGAAAGATATTTAAGCCAAATAATAGGTTTAGAGTCTTAAGAAAAATTTTGCCATCACAAGACTGCACTTCAAAATTTGCTTCATCCAGTTTTTTTTTAATATCAACAGATAGCATCTAGCCATAAGAAAATGCATTTTTTGGCTGAACAGCAGCTTAAGCAAGCAATGAAGTGTTATGAGTCTTAGCTCAAAATCAACGGAAACCGAATACAACCCACAATCTAGAGGGAAGGTAACATATACACAGCTAATTTCAATAAAGGTTCAAGTACTAGAAAGTATTAACAACTTAAGGAAGTAGTTTTGTACACATTTGCTCTACTATCAGCACTATGAATAATGGTGACACATGTAAATGAACTTGTGAACTCAAGAATATTTGCCTATGGTGCTGAATTTGCAATTCCATTTCAAAGAAACCCAAGCCAATAAAAAATTAGTCTAGAAATTCTTCCTCAATAATCCACAGTTTTTCTAGCTGCATTTGGTCTATCCCAATGGGACTGACTACAAATGTCATGGAATAGTTATAGGAGAGAATAATCTGTTTTATTTTTTTCAAAATATTTTATCACATCCAATTGTTTATGACATTATGGTGTACTGCCATCTTGTGTTTAAACAGCTTTATTTCTGGTATAGAATTTGATGTTATTATTCAAAGATGTCAAAGCATACTTAAGCCATTTCCATTACATTCATAGCACATTGATCCACATAGCATATTCTGCCCTAGAGCTTCCTTTTCAGGAATTGTCCTAGCAACCCGCATAAATAAAAATATCACCAGTTCAAAAAGCAGTTTGCAGACAGGGAAAAATAGAACACAGATGTCTGGACCTAATGCTGGAACTTTTTAATAAGAAAATCCAGAGTAGTTTAAAAGTTGCTGAGAGGTCTAGGGATGGCATGTTCTGAAAGAAAAAAAAAAGTCAAATGCTCTAGACTAAAAAATATCTATCTAAACCATAGTCATAGGAAAACCCTAGATTTTTTTTAACATGCTAGATATACAATGGTGCATTTAAAGTAAAGCATGTATGTGACTAATGAATAAATTAACCATTGAGCCCTGATTGGCTGCCTCTATGGCAGTTCCTGATGTGCTGTGAAACAGCCCTTAGAAGAAAGTTAAGTAGTGCTTTATCAAGTGACCATGCCTGATGTATAATTATCTGCCTGAAAAAGTAGCAGTCTCTGTTATTAGTGCAAAAGGCCCAAAATACAAGTGCCAATTCTAGGAAACTGGGGCAAGCTGTTGTCATCCTATCAGCCTAGTGCTTCCAGGGAGCTTAAGCATAACTTGAAACATTTGGGCCACTTCTCATCTGACAAAATTTTTTCTCAAAATCACCTCTATGCAGCAATTTGTGTTAACTTTAGGTATATGTACTGGGATATACACATACTGGGAAGTTATAATATTGAAATTAAAGGTACCGCTAAAAGTTAAAATGAGAGAAAGCTTCAGAAAAGTATGCATTTAGGTCAAGTCTAGTAAAACATTCCTGAGCTAAGCACAAGCCAGGCATCTTTTTGTTACATATATGCCAGTCTTCCCCAATCTGGTCCACTCCAGATGTGCTAGGCTTAAATTTCCTTCAGCCCCAGACAGAATGGCAGTGATGATAAATGCTGTAAGTTGTACACCAAAACATCTGGAGGGCACCACATTCGAGCAGGCTGACATATGCCAATGTTTGTAAGCTGATGTTGAAGTCTTCATTAACTGTTCTGAAGTGCCAGAAAGTTGGTATCAAACAAAAAATCATAGCCTTTTAATATGATACCCAATTTTATATTCCAGTTTTCAGTAAAGTATCTACAAAATATTTATGATTTATGCCTTTTTAAAAATAAGTATAGGTTCATTAGTACATATCAACAACTTATATTTCATTCTCTGCCCATGAATGTAATTCTGATCCTAGTTCTACCTGGTGAAGAACCACCTCTCATCTTCCCCCTAAAAATATGTCTTCAGAATAACATGTTTCAGGCTTAGTGAGCTAAATATGGAAGCCAACCCTACAGCTCTACCACCAAACTTGTATGCATCAAATAAGAAGACAGTTTTTGGCTTCTCCAATTATCTCACTGAGATTTTTCTGTTCCTAAGATGCAACCGGGCAGTTTTAAAAAATCCTTAGTGAAGGTAAAAGCTCTCCCTAAGGGACATGCCATAAATCAAGAAATGCTTTGATCAGATTATTCTAATGTAATTAGATTTATTAATTACACTTTTAAAACACCCAATAACCCACATTCTCTGGGCAATGTATAATACATAAAAAACATAAAAACCAAACAACGAATAAAAACACATAACAAAACGAGGATGAAACCAGCAGCACAGAATAAGAACACTACTGCACATAAAGCTAAGGTAAAACCAGCAGCAAAATAAAAGAGCACTAAGATCTAAAATCTAAAAGCACTAAAGAATTCTTAAAATGTTTGGGAGAATAAAAAGGTCTTCACGTGGCGCCAAAAACATCACCAGGCAAACCTCCCTGAAAAGGGCATTCCATAGACAGGGTGTCATCACTGAGTAGGCCCTCTCTTGAAGATACCCACCTTGCCTCTTTTTGCAGGGGCACCCGGAAGAGGTTTTCAGCTGATGACTATAGGTAGGTAGATATGGAAGGAGACTCTCCTTCAGGTAACCTGCCTGCAAACTGTTTGGTGCTCTAAAGCACTTTGAATTGGCCTGGAAACAGAATGGCAGCCCGGTCAGATGGCAAAGAATTGGCATAATATGATCACATCAGCCAGTTCTTCTAGCTGCTCTATTTAAATTAACTGAATTTTCTGGAACATTTTTAAAAGGCAGTTCCACTATAATGTATTGCAGCAATCCAAACAGGAGATTACCAAAGTATGAATAACTATCACGAGGCTATCTGTGCCCATGTAGGGTCGCTGTTGTAACTGGTAGGTCTGAGCCACTGGAGATACCTATGCCTCTGTCAATGCTAGGTCTAAGAGCAACCCCAAACTATAAACCTGCTTCTTTAATGGGAGCGCAACCCATTCCAGAACAGACGAACCACCCACAACAAGTAACTCTGTCATGTCTGGATTGAGTCACAGTTTATGAGCTACATCCAGTTCTTTGCCAAAACTCTATTTCAGTATGTTATGGCCGAAAAGCCTGCAGGCCATGGTTGCCCTCAAAGGCTTCTGGGTAGTGGCTGTTTCTGCTTCTCACACTACAGCCTGCTAGTATGTTCTAATAATGGGAAAGTTGGATCAAAGAACATCTCATGTGAGTTAGAGCACCTTATTTAAGTGTGTTAATGAGCTTACATTCCAAGGCTGTTGTGTCAAGAAGCAAGGCCAAAGCCTCCCCATCAATCAGCTAGTTCCCAAGAAGATACGCTTGTTTATGCCAGTAAAGTATCTGATTCACCATAACATTTTATAGTGAGAATGCGCACCCATCTAGATACCCAAGAGGGTGTCTAGATGGGTCGACGGCTTTGTGCAGGAGCTTTCGCCATCTGAGTCCACTCGATCGGGTACGCCTGTTGGGCTGAAAGTTACCCAATAAATCTCCTTGTAAGTAAGCTTTTGGTCTCTGAGCATGTCGTTTCCTTGGTAATCTAAAGAACAACAACCTGGGGGCCCACAGCAATGATCCCCACGGCACACACAGTATATCAACTGTCTGTTTTAGATGAAAAGGAGAGGTAGAACTGGATGTCATACACATATTGGTGACACCCCAGCCCCCAGCCCCGGATAACCTCTCCCAGTAGTTTCATGTAGATGCTGAAAAGCATGGGGGATAAAAATAAAGCCCAGAAGAACTACATAGCACAGCTGCCATGGAGCAGAGCAATAAACCCCAAGCAGCATATTACACCCTCAGTGAAGTCTCCTTAAATTTGGTTTGCAACATGAACTTATGATTGGTTACTGAGCTGAGCTGAAACCTTTGGCATGGACACTTTATTCAGCCCCGATAATGAATGTGGTACATTGACCAGACTAGAACAGAGGGGATGCATGCTACAGGCATGGTCTGATACTAGGAGGTTCCTGGTTCATGGCAGAAATTTGATTGGTCCTTCCAGCTGTGTGATAGAATGAAGAAAAGACCTGTTCAGAAATGAAAAATTAAGCAGCTGCCACTTTCCCCATCATATCCTACTTTACTGTATGTGCTAGTGGAACCAAGAGTCACAGTTGATAATTAAACTTAGAACTGCACATGCTTTCTTTCTTGAGTTGGTTGCATTAAGTCAGGAGACAGTTTTTAACCTTACTTCTGCATTAACTAAATATTCTGTTACTGACTATTCACCATATTTTTCCCAGCACATGAATCGTATATTATCTATTCAACATAAATATTTTATTACTACTTATCCTCTTCTAGGTCTGTTTTTTCTAACATTCCCATAAATAAATTTGTTAACAAAATCTCTAATACAAAACCTATCAGTAATACTGTAGAAATGGCAATGTGGATTTTAAAACTGCTGCAGAAAATAAAAAATGCACTCCTTCATTAAAACGTAATACATAATTTTAGATATCTGTTTTTATTTAGCATATCAAAACACACATTGGGCTATTTTACACAGCCCATGATCCTCCTCACATGGCAGTGAAGTGGTCCACATACCACACACCCTTCCACAAGCAAGGTAACACGTAGCACAAGTGCAGGCTCTCTCATCTACCTCTGGTTTGCAGAGGGTAAAATAGAACAAATTGGGTATATGTACACTGTGGTTGCATCACACATTATTATTATTGTGGGGTGGGGCTTGAACCTGGTTCTCTGCCATACAAAAGAGATATTTGGGGATGGGGTAGGTAGCATATTTAAATGACCCCCCAAATTTAAATAACCCTTTTGACCTAGGCCAATGGTCCTCATATTACTAATGTCAGCATTCCACCATCTAAGTTTTGCTGCTTGTCCCCATTCTTTGGTAGGAGAGCTTGAAAGTGTTGGCCAATTATTTTTTCTAAGCTGTTAGGTAGTTGTGTCTGTGGGCACCAAAGCTTAACTGAATTACCATTAAGATAAAGCAGTATTTTCATATCTCTCAAGACATTTCCAGGAGAAGATCTTTCTGTCATGAGAAGATATTAAACACCTAAAGATAACGTTAAAGCATATCAATTACCTATGTCAGTTCAGATAAAGGAAATCATGCTGTAAAAACAGCTGTGTAGCCTAGTCTCTAACATGGTATGTGTGGGGCGCGGGGTGGGAGACTTTGGCTCTTTGGGTGATCTGCAGTTGATCAGCAAGTTTCTGACTCCACTAATTTAACAATAGCAACAACTAAAAGATGCATTACAAAAATTGGATTGTTGACATTTAACATAGCTTGTGGCAAAACTAGGAATGGATTTTTCTTTGAAGGGACTGTGAACTCAGTTCTGGTACTGAAAACAAATTCCTGGCCTGACCATGTGTTCAGAGGCACCCTGTTATTTCATTCAGAGGGCTAAATTATGCCTACCCCTGAACCACTATTTTGTACTTGGCTCTGGTTGGTAAATTTTCAGGGCTCTAATAAAAAAACAAAGAGGATCCTGCAAGCCCAGTGCTGTGTCAAACAATCGGGAGTCAGAAACCCATGCTAATGTGCTGCAAATTACCAAGAGATCTACTTGTGAATTCTAATGTACTTTCTGCATTTCCCAACATCAACACACATATCTTGCCTTGCTCAGAAGCCATGTGGATACGGACAATCAGCTGCAGAGAAAGGCTATATTAAAAAGTTGGCATTTTTATGTTGATTACTACTAATATAATGCTTGTGCGCATTTACTGTAGCAGTGAACAAAACAATTACACAGAAACAGTGACCTTAGGACCTGTAATATTGTAACATCAGCTTGTAAAGAGCAATTAAAGATGGTAGAAGTTGAGAGTTTCATCCTGATGAGATTGTAAAAATCTATTAGTTGTTAGCTGATTCCCCTATTCAACAACATATTGCTTCTTATTTTCTTACCCGTCTGCTTGGGTTCTTATTTCAAGCACTTTAAACCTCTGTCTTCCCACTGCTTTTACTTTGACTGTTTCAATTCCATACTCCTGTTCTTCTCGGTAGGCATAAATTTCAGCTGTTGTTCCAAAATGTGCTTCTCTTTCAAGTATATTACTAAGAAAAAAATCAAACACATTAGAAAATATTGTGTAACCTGCCTTACTGCTAATGTTAGAAATACACACTAATTAATAATCCTCCATACGCTTTTACCTAGTCCCAAATTTCATTTTCTCTTTACCATCTGAGAAATGTAATTATGGTGCAGCAATATTAAATATCCCATTTTAACAGAAATGTAAGATGTTCATATGATAACAATCTAGGTCCAATATTGTGAAAATATGAGCAGTGCTTTAAAATATATAGTTGAATCACTCTGTTACCTATATATACCATTATTTTCTATTGCTTTGAAAGATATTAAAATGTTGTGAATAGGGCCTGCAATTTTTCTCATTTGGAAAAAAGTGACAATGAATACGGCTGCGCTAGTGCTTGGGCAGTGCTCTGCAAAAGTAAGGATTGCCTCATTCACTTGTGTTTGGGAATGTTTTCTGCATTCAACCTCACTTGTTGCTTAAATCACTTCCTGATACTTAAGTGAATGGGGCAACTGATGCTCAGGTGGAGCTCAGAATGTCTGCTATAGGCCTCCAAGGAGTTCTGGACTGCATCCAATGAATCCTGAAACATGAAACAGCAATGCTACAGTCCACAGTATTCTATTTACTGTTTTTACAGATATAACATCAGTTCTACAGAATTCCAAATCCATTTACATATTCACCTGTATGCAAGAACAGCAAATGTTCTGTCTTTCTGTATTAAGTTCCGCACCATGCTAACCTCTTGAGGACGGAAGAGTTGAAGAGGCAATGTCTGCCCAGGAATCAACATTACCATCACATGGGGTAAGACCGGAATTGTTTGACAACTGTCATCATCATGCACAGTCCTTCCATGAAATTCTTCCATATCTGATCCTAAATACTGTCCAAAAATGTAAAGCAAAAGTCACAATTCAGCAGGAGAGTTTTTGAATTTGTTTGCAATTTATAAAAGCAAAAATTAAAACAATAGCCCTGGAATGAATAGGTTGGATACAAAGAACTGAGAAAGATAACCGCTAGTAGTTTCCATGCTTGCACTAGTACCAGGTAGAAAAGTTTGCACTTTCCTATAATATAGTGTTTCCCAAACTGTGGGATAGGTCCCAGCAGTGGGTCTTAGCCCACTTTCAGGTGGGTTTTAATACTTCAGGCTGACCAGTGCCTCTTTGTTTGACCACCCTGTGCCATGGTCATGCCATGCACACTGCATAGATAGGTATGGCAGTGGCAGTTGGTTAGAGAGCAAAGCTAAAAGAATATTAACAATGGGAATACAGAAGAGGGAAATAAGAGGGGGGAAATGGTTGTAAAAGCAGCAGGAAGGTGAGATGAAAGGAACAGGCAGTTGCATATAGGGTACAAGTTATGTGAAAAGGGAAAGGAAGAATAAATGACAGGAGTGGAGTGGGAATACTTTGAAAGGCATTAGGTAGGAAGAGGAAAACAATATAAACTGAAAAAGTATTTTCTGGATCAGCAAATTCTGTCTGAAGTGGAAAGGTTGAGTAATGATACCATCAGAGCCAATACCTGTACTTCAATTGAGGAAGGTTTAACTACAAGCAAACAGCTGTGGAAAATAATTTAGCCATTTCCAAAAAGAGGAATTAGATATAAATATAAAATGGTATCAGCAATTTTCAACTGATTATGTCAAACTCCACCTCCATCTGCCACCATTTTGTGGTTGCTCTGACCCTGAACTACCATTTTATAACTTGTGGGCCTCAATCATTTTGAGGTCTCTCATGTGGGCCCTCGGAGTAGAACATTTGAGAACCTCTGCTATAACAGATATGTTCTATAACAATTGTCATGATTCTTGGGAGACGTTTGGGAAGTTTATTTTGTTCAGAAATTGAGCTATATTATCCTTATTAGAGGGTTCCGGAGTGTATAATTTTTTGTAGAAGTTAGTAAATTCCTGCATTATTCTATTTTATCAAATGTTTTTTTCCCATTGCCAATTTTTAAGGAATAGATTGTCTTTTTCGCTTGGCGTTTTCTTAATAGGTGTGCAAGAAGTTTAGAATTTTTGTTACCGAAATCAAAATAATGCTGTTTAAAATATTGCAATGAATTTACAAGTTTAGGTATCGCCATTGAATTAAATTCTGAACATTTCTGAAGCGATGTGCGATAAACACGTTTGCTCAGTGTGGTTTTATGTTTGGTTTCAAGCTCACGGATCTCTTTTATCAAGGATAGCCACTGATTCTCCTTCTCTTTTTTAACTCTGGTCTGCTTCCTGATGAATAGGCCCATAGTCACTGCTTTTAAAGTTTCCCAGATTATTGCTGGGGTATGGGCTCCAGTGTCATTCATTGCAAGAAATTCTGGGATTTCTTATTTCATTTTGTCTAATGTTAGCTTGTTTTGAGCCAGCCAAGGGTCCAGTCTCGAAGTTGGAAGTTGCGAAGGCTTAGTTCCCCAATGTAGGGATGCCCGGACTAAGGCGTGATCTGAGACCCCTAATGTCCCGATCTTGGAGGAATGGACTAAGAATACCCACTCCTCCGAGACCAGAACATAGTCCAGTTTTGAATAGACCTGATGACGAGGTGAGTAAAATGAATAATTGTACTCATGGGGATGAACCATCCGCCATGCATCATATAAAGAATTTTTTTAAAAAGAAACTTATCTAACGGGGTTTTAAAAGAGGGAGAGTGAATTAGTCTTTTACCAGTCATTGTTTTTACATTTGTCAAAGTAATCAATTAAGGACTAAGTTGAGGTCCCTATCCAGGAGTACGCTGCCTTGCTTAAATATGTCTAAAAGTGTTAAAGTTTAGAAAGGCTTCCTGCAGTGAGTTTGGGCCATAGAGCAATCCTATGGTCATTCAAGAGTTACCAATAGTGCCTTTAATGAATAAATACTGGCTGGCTGGCTCAGATAGAATGTCTCTGACTTCTAAACCTAATTTATTTGCGACCCAGACAGCAACACCCCTTGATTTTTATGTTCCTTGAGAGGAAAACCATTGCCCCCCAGCAGAGGGCAAAGGAGCAGGGCATCGAGATGCTCCTTTTTGCTTTGGTGGGTTTCCTGGATCAGAATTACATCTGGGTTTTCGAATTTCATTAATTTCCAAATTCTCATACACTTAATTGGTGAAGAGAGCTCATTTACATTCCACGTTAAGTACATTAATTTTAGCCATAACACTGAAACATTAAGAAAGCAATACCCAAATTTGTAGTGTCTACAGCTATCCACAATAAGTAGAGTGAATGATACTCTCAGCAACTTGTTAACTTTCCCCCATCCCAAACAGAAACTCCTAAACTACCCAAACCACTGACGGCCCCGACCACAGGGTCAGAGGCCATATTGTAATCTACGATCACAAATACAAAGGTAAATAACATGGGGGATGACATAGCATGCCCCCCCCCCCGTCCCAAAGAATTGAAATGGAAGAAAAAGCAATATGTTTGTGATGGCTAAGCCAAAATCCAGATAATAGTATTCAAGCAGAGCAGGAGCCATCCTATGGATTTCTCCTTTTCCCTGGAGTCTTTTTGGTTTTCTTTTTCCCTCTCTTTTTCTGCTTAGTTTGCCAGCCAGCAGTGTCTCAATCTATTTATTCTTCTTTGGATTCCTCTTCTTCTTCCTGGGCTGACTTCTCAAGTTCCCAGAGGATATAAAATTGAGCAAGTAGTTTCTTAGCCTCAAGGTGGGTGGCTATGGATTTGGTAACACCATTATAGGTTATGAGCAATTTGAAAAGAAAGCCCCATCTGTAGGCTATCTTAGGCCCCCTCTACAAGGATGCGCTTTTGCACCCGGTTGTGCGATTATGCGCATTATCGCAGACGCGCATTTACTCCTAATCCCTCTGCACGGGAGGCTGCGAGAGGCGGCGAAACGCATTAATAGATGTCCAAAAAGCGCTTTACAAGAAGTTAATGCGCATAATCGCTTGTTCACACGGGGAAAATGCGCTTTAACGGCCGGAGCAAAATAAAACTTGCGATTTAACGCGCATTCGAAAATGCGCATTATCGGGGAGATAACGCGCCTCTACGCCCGATTTGCGCTCCGTTCTTGTAGAGGTAAAATTTTTAATGAACCTTCAAAGCGCATTAAACCTCTCTTGTAGAGGCACCCTTAGCATTTGGTAAGGCTGTAGTATATGGTCTAAAATCCCTCCTTCTCTGGAGGGTGCCAGGACTTAAGTCTTGGTAGATTGCCATAGGGGTTCCATCATATTCAATTTTGTCAAGAGCTCTAAGTTTAAGCATAAGGTCATTTTTGATAGTATAGTTGTTAAAGCGCATTATATCTTTAGGAGGCTCCCCTCACTTTGGTTTTGGACAGATTGCTCTATGTATTCTTTTTCTCACCTCAGGTTGGAGATTAATTTCGGGGAGTACAGGATCTATCCAAGTGATAAATGCATCAAGTAAATTATTCTCACCAAAGCTTTAAGTCCTCTTAAGCAAATGTAAAGACATCGATCACAATCCTGCATGTCCTCAAGTTGAAGCCTGAAGTCAGCCTGGGCTTGTTTTAACATTTTAATGGAGGCTTTGTTTTTTGAGCTCTGGAACAGAGCTTCATTTGCAGTTCGAGAGGTCTCTGCTATTGTTTTGTTCAAAGTGGCTAAATCTTCCCTAGGGGTTGTAATGCTTTAGCCCAGTCCTGAGCTAATTCCCTCCTAATTAACATGACAAGCTCCAGCATCTGTGTCTGCTTGTTGCTCTGATTCATTCTTCTCCCCTCGAGGAGTCTTTGCGGCCATTTTGAATCTCACAGAGGTTGTTGCTGTCAAAGCTTGAGAAAGATGATTTGCTAGGGAACTCCAGGCCTCTAAGGTTCCTTTTTTAGACCCTTAGCTGCTTTGTAGCACATCCCATGGGGGAGGGGGGCGGTGGGGATCTTTAGAATTGCAAAGCACTAAGATGAGTCTCAGTAGTGCTTTATATTTCTCCAGGGCAAGAGGGAGCTGCAGGCTAAGGCACCATCTTAAGCTGATGACATCACCTTCCCCCCCAAAATGCCTACCTTGATTCATTCCTGTCTGGATTTAGGTCAGTTTTTGGGCTAAAATCATCTTAGGGGGATAGACAGGGGGAATTCAGCCCTGTTACTGCTTCTGAATCTCTCAGTGGGTTTTGATACCATTGACTACAGTATCCTTCTGGACTGTTGCCGTGAGCTGGGGCACCATTTTATGGTGGTTCAGCTCTTATTTACGGGAAAGATAAGAGAACAGCATTGGGTAACTGTGCCTTGGCTTCCTCACAGTTAAACTGTGGGGTGCCACAGGGGCCTATTTTGTCCCCAGTATTGTTCAATAACTATATGAAATCATTGGGAGTGGACATTAGAGATTTGGGAAAAGGTGTCATCATGTGCTGATAACACCAGCTCCATTTCTCTGTAAGTCTGAGTCAGGAGAGGCTGTGCACGTTCTGAACCAGTACTTGGATGCAGTTATTGGCTAGATGAGGACCAGTATATTGAAGCTGAAACCTGATAGGTCATGGTACCAAGTATTTATTTAATACCATCTCTAAGAGATTCACATATAAATATTAAAACTATGTCAACTAAAATAACAATAAAAACAATACAAAGAACAGTAAAATGTAGCAGCATATGATTAATTACAATTGATTAAAAGCCAGAGAAAGCCCAGATGAACAAGTACATTTTCAGGAGGCGTTTAAAACTGACCACATTTTCTGCCTCACAAACTGTATGAGGGTGGGCACTGCCATCAAGAAGGCCTGCCTTCAAAGTATTTTGTGCCAACATGCTGTTGGTTTTGGAACAACAAGAGAGGCCTCCTCTGAAGATCTTAAAAGTCAGTTGGGTATATATAGGGGAAGGTGGTCTTAAGGTATCCTAGTCCCAAGATGTTTAGGACTTTGTGTGTCAACATAATCTTGAACATGATTTGGTAGCTGATAGACAGCCAGTGCAGTTCTTTTAACACAGGTGCCATGTGAATACGGCTGGGTGTCCCACTAATCACTCTAGCTTCTGCATTCTGCTCCACATAGTGAATTACAATAATCTAGCCGTAAGATTATCAGTGCCTGAACCACAGTGGCTAGGCTATCCCTAGGAACGAGGGTAATGGGTGTTGGTAATGGGTGCTCTGAGCGACTGAGGTCACATGTCCCCTCCAGTGACAAAGATGGATCTAGGCGCATCCCCAAACATGTTCCAACTCAGCAAGAACAGGTAAACAACCCAATTCCTGGAACTGGGAACTAATCACCCATGAGTTTTACAACACATAACAGAACTAGGACAACAAGGGAACAAAGATGGCAAAGAAAGAACATCATTATGTAATACATACCACATGTGAAGTTGGCAGACTAGTATCAAAATTAATGGTGGTTGGCTTTTCAGCCTCCTTGCTGTCTTGATCTTCAACTTCCATTTCAACGTAATCCTCTTCCTCACTCTCTGCTAACAAGTCCAAAATATATATATTTTCAAAAAGTAACAAACAAACAAAACCACAAATATCAAGCTGCCAGAAATAGGCGATGTTATAAAAACCTTTTTGGAAAAAGGCAATAAGTTTCTTACTTATATTTTACAGTGGAAGGTTATAATTGCCAATATGTTAATAAAATGTGCTTTAGGAGAAATTATTGTTTCAATAATACATTATTATTTACCATCATATGACTCAGGATGTATTCTTAGTAAGGACTTCTGTGCTGATCTGCCCACTGTGCAGTTCATCATACTTCTGAGACATAAGGCATTTTGGAAACTAAAATTTCTTATCTGCGGATGGATTTCAAGATCTTCCTAGCTGGACTTGCTCTCACTAGCCAAGCTTAGCTAACAGCTATTTGGTTTTTATTATAAAACATTTAAAAAATTTAATTCATTCATTTATACTTATTTTATATGGAAACATGCAGTTCTTTGGATACGAAGATCCCAGACCATTAGAGATGTATTATTCATTTTCAGCATCTTTATCCCACCTTTCAGTAAAAATACTCTGGGGTCTGGTGCACTTCCTTTGTCAGGGCATTCCAATGTACTGGTTCCACAAGAGGAGAAGCTCTGTATGTTGTGTCCTTGCATCATACTGGAGATGATGGGGAGGCAAGAGCAGGATCTCAGAAGATCTCTTCTTTAGTCAGTATTGTTATCCAAAAGATTTAATTGTGATTCATTTCTTTATATGATTTGTATCTTGCCTTTCCACCAAAACATGACACTCAAGTCGGCTAACTTGAGTGAAACCAAATAAATTAAAAGCATGAGTAAAAATACTATAAAATAAATAAACAGTATTCAACCAATTAAAGAAAACCTCCCCCCACTGCAGCCTCCTGTCAAGCTGCTCTGGAGGATTTGGACACTGCAAAACTGCATGACAAGCAATGCAAGGGACTGAAAGGTGGGGGGAATCTGTGAAGATATACTCCTTCCTCTAGATATACTTTGGTGGATCCTGGTGCCTTCCATGAAGGGAAAGGAATCTTTCTGTGGATGGGATCGCCATTCTGGATCTAGCCCAATGTAAAATGGTGTTTAAATGGCAGGGCAGTCAAACTCGTGTTTCTTCGCTATCCTGCTACTGCAGTAACAATAGCCACCACATACTTAAGATTGCCTTCTGAAAAAATTGCTCTAATATAGTTTTGATACTGTTTGAACACAGTGTAGCTTATCATTATTACCAGCTTTCACCTGTTTCATAAATACTTTATCAAGCAGTGTCAGCTATTGCTGTATTTTCATGCATAGTATCCATTTGAAGGAGGTAATCTTATCTACAATCTGTTTTAAAGTTTACCCTTCTCTCTGCATACTTGATCTATTAGTGAATACAACATTTTAAAATATATTGCCATCTAATATTGACATTAGGCCATGTTTTATTTTTAAGTCTGCCTTATGGTAACTCTTTTTTGCTTCCTCACTTTCTCTTATTTTTATGTGAAAAGAAAGCAGCAACCTAACTGCGCTGCATGTTGGCCGAGGAAGCCTAAAGCCTGTGAAGAGAGATGACTCATTTTACTGCAGTGGCACAATAGAAAAAAACCAAAAGACTATCATTTCAGTCTTTTTACTTATAGACGGATGAAACTAGCTCTGTATCATCTTAAAATGGAAGTCAAGTTACAGACACATTTGAAATATCTCAAATGTAAAGCAAATGTAAAAATAATGTATTTATTTTTATTTGTGATATAACACAAATCTTGTGATAGTGCTGCAAGAGTAAAGATGTCCACTTACATCTGGGGAAGGGTAATCTTTTAATGGGTCGGCTCTGATAGTCACTGTTTATAGCCAAGGCTCTGACAGAGATGGGGATTGGATTGTAAACCTATAAATACAGGACAGACTCCACTGGATCCAGAAATGGCCTGAAGATGATTTTTCATGAAATTTCAAGATGGCGTTATGAATAATGATTAGGTTATGTACCTAATTGATACATGAAATAACATAAATTATTTCAAGTAACACGGATATCCTATATTTCTTATATAAACTGTTTTGTTTGCACCTCCAGCAGCAAAGTATATGAACCTCACTTTTTTCCAACGAGGCCCACCTTTCTCATTTTGAATAATGCAGGATTTTCGTTTATCCCTGCTTCTAATGAAGGCTCACTATAGAGGGGTACATATGACTTCTTCTACAAACTGAAAGAACACAGCGAGAGGGCCACAAGACCTACCTCTGACCACCACTGGAACTGCATGCTGACTCCTCTGATGAACATCTATTGGATAGTCATTGGAGGAGGAGACATGGGGAACTATTTTTATTTGTCCCCCTCCGCATGTTTATTGCAGAGGAATTTGTGTTACTCCACTTGAGTGTCCAGTTATTTGTGTGCACATTCTTTCACAGACACCATGTTTTAATTACTTCGGGTGGAAGAACAACCAGTCCTATGACTACAATCACCATTAACTTTTATTTTCATTTATTATCCTAAGCTGGCCTCCCTTACCACAACAGCACATCTAGCCCAAAGCAACACATTCCAACTACACATGGCCTGCTACTTAACACCCCAACAGGCATGTTTTTAAACATTTTTGGCTTGGCTTTTTTTTTCTTTTTTCTTTACAAAATCAAAGTTTATATTAAACAATGGCAACAAAATCTAAAAATTCAACATAGCCAAATTTATGGTACTTTATTTCCTCTAGAACAATCTCCACGCCAACTATCCCAACTGATCGCTAGAAGAAAAAATATATAACCAAGAAATACTACTGTAATTTTCTTGTTTTTAATTCTCCTTCATTATCCATTTATATCCTACCTTTCCTCCAAGGAGCTTAAGGTGGCATAAATGATCTCCTCCCAACCCACAGGGTTTCTCAGTGAATTTCATGTCTGAGTAGGGATTTGAACCTGGTCTCTCAAGTCATAGTTCAACACTCTAACCACTACAGCACATCAGCTTTTTCTCTATCTCTTCTGTTGTTGTAGTTGTTGTTATCTGGTCTTATTAGATCAAGGAGGGGGTTGGATCAAGTTTTAGCCATACTTACCCACTGTAATAACTGGGATTTAATTTATTCATGACCAATTTTAAGTCTGATTGCTGTCAATAGGTATACCCTTAAGTATGACTAAATCTGGATCCAATCCAGGATCCCTTTTCAAAAAATTCCTGTACAGGATCTAGAATTTTTATGCACTTTATAAATTATTTTTAAAAACTATGTGAACAATCATAGCATATTACCAAACTTTGCATAAGTAATGTGTTCATTCCTGATGCAAAATTCCTAAAACAAGCCATTCTGCTATCGTTCTGGTACTCCTAATTCATAAAAAATATCCACAAATTCTGTGCCTCATATATCCTTGGCTTCCCTAAGGGTCTTGTCAAGTTGAAACCTTAACCGTGGGAATGGCACCGTTATTAATCCACTGTGAAATGACATAGCCCTAGCAAACATATCTACTGCGGTGTGTGTGTGTGTGTGGGGGGGGGGGGGGGGTGACAGTTTACCAATGCTCAAACTAACCAACTAAGGCAGGCACATTACTCAGCAATTATGCTAAAGCTAAGCAAGTCTGGGCCTGATCAGGGAACCCTATGGATACCACCTTGAACTCCAGGGAGGGAAAACTACAATATAAATGTAATAAATAAGGAACGCAAATTTCTGATAAGTCTAGCTAAGCAAGTCTGGGCCTGATCAGGGAACCCTATGGATACCACCTTGAACTCCAGGGAGGGAAAACTACAATATAAATGTAATAAATAAGGAATGCAAATTGCTGATAAGTCTGATTTGTTCCATAGCAATCCTAACTGTCATGGGTGTTTGCTGTGGGGATAACTTTCTCTAGTGTCTTAAGTACTGTAAGGCACATTACAACACTTTTCTTACATATCTGTGCCATTTTGAACACTTTGTGTTATTGGCCATGCTGGCTCAGGCTGAAGAGAGTTGCAGACCACCAACATCTGGAGGGCCACATGTTCCTCATCCCTCACATATACAATGAATGAGGTCTGAATTTGTGGCGAGTAAGCAGAAAAGATCTTGGTATCATATTGAATAGCTCAATGAAAACAATTTGAAGAGAAGATTCAGACAACCATTTCACGCTTCATAAAGCACGATGTGATCCTGGGTTATTTTTGTAGTTTCTTAGCCAGCATTAGGAAGAGCTTTTTTGATTGGGATGTGAACAGAGCCTTACTACATGCCAGTACAATATTAGAAAGCGTGAGAGAGGAGCGTTTGGCCCCAATGCTCATTCCTATCTTCATAAATCATGAAGTCTAGAATGACTATCCAAACCAGGCTAGTGTATGGTACTGATGAAAATTGAATTATTGAGAAAGTAACAGAAAGTAAAATGCCCAGTATAGTGATGTTTGGATAGAAATCTATTGGGAAGCAATATTTAGAATATGTATACAGTTCTGGCTGTCTTCTCTCAAAGATGATGTTTTAGAGGCTGAAAAGGTGCTAATTGAAGCAAACAATATAATGTACCTTCCCTATATTGAAAGTCAACAACATTCAAGCTGTTTTCATTTAGGAAAAATGGCTAATGGTATGTGATATAGCAGTCTTCCCCAACTTGGTACCTTCCAGATCTGTTGAATCACAACTGCCATAATTCTCAGCCAATGGCCATGCTGCTTGGGAATTATGGCAATTGCAGTCCAACACACCTGGTGGACACTAGATTGGAAAAGGCTGTGATAGATAGATAGATAGATAGATAGATAGATAGATAGATTAGGGGTGTTCAGCGGATTGGATCCGATCCACAATCTGAACCCGATCCAGGTGAAATCGGATAAAATTATCCGATTCCGATCCTCACAGCTGGATCGTCCAATCTAATCCGATCCGGATCGGAAAAGATCCGAGGATCGGACCTCAGACCTTCCTCCCCCCTTGCGCTCGTTACCTGCTGCCTCATAGCTGCCATCCACTGCCGCCCGCTGCTTCCGTACTACTGAGAAATAGGTCTTGCTGCCTGTTCCACAATAGATGGCGCGCCGGGTGACATCATCACTCTGCACGCCCTCGCTCTACTGTGGAACAGGTCGCTAGGCCTGTTTCTCAGTAGTATGGAAGCAGCGGGTGGCAGTAGACAGCAGCGAGGAGGCAGCAGGTAAGGAGCACAAGGGGGGGAGGGGGAAGGGGGAGGTCCCCCGTTACCTGCTGGCATCCCGCGCTGGTGTCCGCTGCATCCGTACTACTGATAAACAGGCCGCAAGGCCTGCTTATCAGTAGTACGGAAGCAGGGGACAGCAGCGTGGGATGCCGGGAGGTAAGGAGCGCGAGTGGGGGAGGGAGAGACAGGGCGGGAGGGGGAGTTAGGTCCCCACTCACCCGCCCCCATGTTTTCGCCATAGGCTTGCATTGGGGGAAAGCTTTCTTTCCCCCAATGTAAGCCTATGGCGAAAACACCTAAAATGGCGTCCGATTCAAAAATCGGACGTCCGATTTTCGGATCGGAATCGGCTCCGAACCGAACCGGGATGCCTCCGATCCAAGGCATCGGTTCCGGTTCCGATCCAATTTTTTGGGTCCATGCACACCCCATATACACCAAGTGGCCCAAAAGTAGGCATACAGTTTCTACTCACACATTCTCTCCCCCTCCCATCAACATTCTAAACAACTGTATAACTACTTTTGAGCCACTCGGTATATATAATGCATGATGCAAAGAAAGTGGAGGGAAAAAATCCTTTCAGGGTCACCTAATAAAACTGATTGGCACTTTTTCAGGCAACACACAATTAAGTGATAGAAATTTCTACCACAAGATTTTATGGTGGCTACTGGCTTAAGTGAATTGTCATGAAAACAGAAAATATATCTTGGGCTATAGTAGAAAGTTCACTAAAAACAAAACACTCTGTGCTGAGGCAGGGGGAAACAGCTAACACAGTAGTAGGTATTATTCAGAAAAATATCCAAGTACATATACAAGCTACTCAGGTTCTTTCTGGGTGCATAACAGGCAAAGTTCCCTCTTTCTCCTTATTTCTTTTAGAATATTTTGCTGTTCTTTTGCAATGTTCTACTCCCATTGTAGAAGAACTGCTGACTGGAGAGGAAATGGCCAACATAGAAACTTAGTCATAATAATAATAATAACGATTTATTTCTTACCCGCCTCTCTGTCTGGATCGAGGCGGGGAGAAGGCAATTCTTTTGGTAGTCTCTTAAACCAGTACCCTGTGTTCTCATGCTGGCCACAGAGGGTGGTTCCCCTCCTCCACAGCCAGTGCGGAAAAATTGGTGTTTTGCAGGTAAGTTACTTTTGTAGGCTCATTTACAAATTTAGTTGCAACAACTTACTGGATCATCCATGTTCAGAGGCAGTGTGGGGAACAAAGAGCATCAAGGGAAGGCTATTTCACAATCTGCTGGTGGACTTCACAAAACGTCTCACTGGCCATGGTGCAATGGGATGCTTGTCTAGTCCAGACTTTAAGTCCTTTCCCATTTCCTCCCCAATGTTCCAATTCCTTTTGTTTCTCACTCTAACATCCCATGTGCTGGGCCCACTCATAAGAGGCATTTGGCTGTTCACCATTTTAATAGAGGTCTGAAGGTGCTTTGGCCTGATCCTGAAAAGCAATGTCAAATATTGCTACCTCACAAGTCTCCATACATTTCTTCTTTGTTCCTAGGCACATCTGCCAGCCTGTGCTTGTCTCCAGTACCCTTACTCTCTTCCTGTCTGTAATAATATACCTCCTTCTCCCTCTACTCTCCAATGTTCCATCTACCAGATGACCCAAATACCTATCCCTTTCTCCCTGACTTTAGTACTGTAGTTACTCTCCAAAATATCACATTCCACACTTGATCCTATTATCCCAATCTCCATTACAATTCTTACTCAGTAACATAAAATCATTTTCCTTTCCTAGTGCTTCAGCCCTCTATTCTACTCTAAACTCCAAGCTGTATATTTCACTCCTCCACTCACTCCCAATACTAAAAGTCCTTTTCAATACACAGCTCCTTGTCCCTCTGCCTCCCATTTAGCCTTTAGTTTATATTGACCCACCACTCCCATCTCATAGAGCACTGCAGATTGTGCCCATAATGAGACCAAGGAGCTTGGTTTCCTGACAGGGCATCTTGTTTCCTGATAATCACCTATGTCTTTAACAGTACTGGAGAAAGGCAGAAATTTAACTGGAGAAGCTCAAAGGAGGTAAATCCCCAGATCTTCCTTGAAGGAAGATCTGGGGATTTAGGAAGCATGACTTGCTGAGGAATGCTGGGAGTTGGAGGACTTTGTTCTCTCTAAACATGATTAGGACTGCATCCTGTTTGCAGTGTTATTATTTATTTATTTTAATGGGGGGGGGGGGGGGTCTGGAGCTATTCCATAAAAATAAAAACATAATTTCTCAAGAACTACTGACACCTCACTCCCCTCTTTCTTACTTTTGAATGCATCAGTCCTTCTCTTTCACAAAAGCTGCCAGGCTCCAGACACACCCCAGCTTTGCATCTCTGTATCACATATCCCACTCATCACCCCTACCCCACCCCAATTAAAATTCTCCATATCTCAGACCCACCGAACTCCAGCGCACCACGTCCCTATGCTCTCCCCGACCCACCTCCCCATTAATCCATGTCATATTCTTTTCCATGCCGCGGCCACAGTTCTGTTTCTTTCCCTCTCAACCCTTCCGAGCGAAGGCTCAGACTCCTGCCCTTCCTGTTCCCTTCACACACACACACCGTCCCATCTCTCACCCACTCCTCCCCACAAAGCCCTGTCCCCGCTCTTTCTAATCCCCCCCCCCCAGCCCCTTCAGAAACGCCTCAGGCCCTTCGCCCATCATGGCTTTATCTCCCAGCTTCCTTCTTCCCTTCCCCGCCCTTGCTAGAACCACCGGCACCCCGTTTCCCTTCCTCTGCCACAGACGAGGAGAGCCCGGCCTGTACCCCCCATAAGCTCAGGGAGACCCCTCGACCTTTGCTTCTGCCCCCCCCCAAACCCTGCCCGTCTCCCTTCCCTTCGCAGCACGCCTTCGCCACTGCGCTAAGGAGACGCCTGCCTGCCTGAGGCGCCCGGTGGGAGCGGCCATTACCTGGAATAAGCTGCAAGTGGTTCCCCATGTTGTTATCCTGTTCTCCGCCTCCTTCATCTGCGGCCATCGCTGTTTACCCGTAGAGGAGTCTGGGAAGGCACCGCCGGCGAGGGAGGGAGGTGAAAGAAGCGGCACTTTCAAGAGGCTCTAATCCGGATCCCGCTCCTGCTGCCGACCCGCAGCGGCTTCTAGCGGTCTGAGGGAGCGCTGCAGCCTCCCTCAAGACTGCTTTTTTCTTGGGGGGCAGGAAGTGTATATTGTTCGTCGTGAAAAACCGCTTTTATCCATTTGAGCTTGGCACAGAGACAGCTTCTTGCGTTTCTTGGCCTTTTGTAACCTATGGCTTACCATTTTTCTTTCTCTATACCCTTATTTGGGTATCCATGTTGTACATAGACGCAGTTCTGGGTATCGTCTACCTATTTAGTTAGTTATGAAGGGTAAGTAATCTGGTGAAGTGTATTTTAATCCACGAACATTTATATTTACTGTATAACAGACACGCACAACACGTTTTCTGCACTTAGTGAAAGTAATTTTATTACAGTACCAACTCTTCACACACATACACACCCACACACCAATATATGACTTTTGTACTTTTAGGGTACAATCCTATGATGTTTCTACAGAAGAAAAGCCCTACAACTCCTAGCATCCTCCAATTGGGAGTTGTAGGACTTCTTTTTTCTTTTTTTTACTATCTATACATGCATAGAATTGTGCCTTTAAGGACTGATTTACAGGCACAAATCCACCTGGTTTTCATTGCTAATTCTCCCATTTAATTCATCCACTGAATTTCTAGCTGTCATTTATACTTTATACTCTGTGGTGGCTGCACAGTGGTGCTGCGTTGTTTATATGATGCAGCTGCCAACCCGCACCTACCATGGGGTTCCCCCCCCAACCATGCTTTACCACAACTTTTTCCTTTGCTCTGAGGTCATCGACTTCTTTCCTCCATCTGTAAGTGGTGACAGTGCTTCAGGTTAAAGCTGGGGGAGTGGCCAGTGTGTGCAGGGTTGCTGCCTTAATGATCTTACCGTACATGTTTTGTGGGGAAGTTAAATTGGCTAACAACTGCAAATCACTTTGCGTGCTCCAAAGGTGCTATAGGAAGTAATGAAAGGTTATAACACTTAGGATTTCCCTCTTTCCCCCCCCCCCCCAGCAAAAAGGTTCTTCAGGGTGTCTTTATGATGATGCTTTGGCTACTTGTTCCCTCAAAATCCCACAATATCTTGATGGCAGCAGGGAGCGCGGGCTGTCCAGCCGAAAAAAAGCCACAGTGCCGGCAGCCATTCAACTTGTCAAGCCCGACCCCTGTCCTGCGTTCCCACGCTTCCTGTGACCTACTCTAGGCTCAGTACTAATATTCTAGCTATGTATGTTGAAATAGTTCTGAACAGATGCAACAGATGCTACAGCAGAGGGCCTTCTCTGCTGTAGCACACTGGCTGGGGAATGAGCTGCCCAAAGAGGTTTGCCTGGCATCTACATTATACTCCTTTAGACGGCAGGAGTAGACCTTTTTATTTTCACAGTGTTTAAACAGTTCTTCAGTTTGATTTTTAACCTTGCTGTTTAAATTTGTATTTTAAATCCCTATCAATTTCTGCATGGCTGCTCGGTTTTTATCCTGGTTGTGTTTTATCCTGTAGTTTAAATTATTTTTTATACTGTCGTTGTTTTATATTTTGAATGGTTTTTATGGTTTTAATTTTTGTAAACTGCCCAGAGAGCATCGGCTATTGGGTGGTATAAAAATGCAGTAAATAAATAAATAAAACACATGGGTTTTGGTACATTGATCTACCCACATTTCCAAAGACTAGTGAGCTGACTATGGAGTGAGGATGAATCAGACAACTTTTGTAGATCAGTTTGTATGGTTCAAAAGTAAAATTATGGAAGATTTAACAGCTAAAATATATTATCAGCATCTCTTGTGAAAGTGGTCATAAGTGGTTTTTTATGTCATAAATTCTACAAATAGCAGCATAGGCAGGTTGATACTATAAAGCCTGAGTTAGTTCCTCTTCTGCGTTGTCCTTTCAGCTTTTGATGTCCATCCTAGAAAAGTTTGATCCATCTTCACTGAGTTTTAGGAAAATGTAAAAAAAAAAAAAGTTGGCTGTTCTGCCAGGCTTTTGAAAAGAATGGGCTGGTTCAGATGTAACGATCTCAGCTTGATAAATAATTAGTCAGATCAAATTCTGGTCTCGTGATTTGGAAAGTAAGCCAAGATTAAACCATTTCCTCAGTTCAAATGTAATAAGAAATTGTGGTTTAAACAAATCATAACAGAACTGCTGAAGCCAGTACATGAGGGGAGAGTATGTAGGCACAACATTCATTCTAATCTTATAAATCATATTTTATTAAGCTGAGGTTGTTACTTCTGAACTATCCACTATTTACGTGTACTTCTTGTAGTTTTAAACAGCGTTTAAAGCCTCAGGTAGTTGTATTAAATTGTTTTAATTATATAATTTTATAATTTGGGCACATGGAGAAGTGGAAAAGAAGAGACAGTAGGGGGATCCACAGACAGTCTATTACCATTCTCTCTCTCAGATATTTTGAACACCCACACTGGAGGAGGAGAAGGCAGATACACATACAGACTTACATACATGTGGAACAATGTTATGAAAGTTTCAGGACTCATATGCATAACCCCTTATCATGAGCTATCAATCCCTTAACTTGCTTCGAGTATAATTTACACAGTGAAGAAGTAAATAAAATATGAGTTAAAAGCAAAGCAAGTATTTCCTGGATCATAGGAAATATTTTCTTCATGCCAATGGTTGTTTTGGGATGAGAGATACTGAATGTTATAAGTGATACAGAGACACTTCAAGGTTGCTAGCAGTAATGAACAGCAATAAGGGACAAGACTGAGAAGCAGTTCATAAGATCCAAGCAACAGAAAAGCAGAAATAAAGACAAAATCAGTTCAAGTCCAAACACAAGGATGAGTTCAAAATACACAGAACACACACACAAATACTAGCCACAGATAACAACAACTGTTGCTGGTAACAGTTTAACCAGCCTTGCTGGTTTTTATACAAGCCCTAGCCTGTACATGTCCAACTCCCAGCTGCAGCTCATTAGAGAGCTTTCTGGCAAAGTTGGCTATTTAAGGATAGCATTCACAGAGATGAGCTTCTGGCCTGCATCCAGGTGCTTCTCCTAAGGTGACAGGAATTGCTCTTTGCACTTCATGTGCTGTCTTTCGCAAGGGCTGGGTGGACGCTCCATTTCTGGTTCAGAATCTAAACCATCTGGGGAAGGAGGAGGAAGAGGCAGAGTAGGAGGGCCTCCAGCGGACATTCCCAAGGGGCTTGTCTCCTGTTCAGCTGCATGTCTGACATCCTCTAGAGTGATACTGCTGATGGATCACTTTTGGGGAAAGAAGAGTCTTTGAGGTCAGGTAAACCAAGTTCTTCCAAGGAGGAGGATGCCTGGGGGGAGGGGATGACATCTGCTGTCTGCAACTATATGAAAGAAGTTAAAAAGTAAAGGGGGGAAAGTTGGTGGAAGCTAATTAAATCATTTGCTTTGCTGAAGCCATTGAACTTCTGCAGAAGCCAAAGGAAGGAAAGATGGCAGTGTCTCTTATAGTGTAGAAGGCTGCTGCCTTTATGCTACACTCCCTACTGTTCGGCTAATGGAATGAATCAAACGATCTCCCTGTCAGTGCAAGTCTACTAAGTTCAGAGCAAAAAGGCTGGCTTATATTAAAACAAATGATGTCACTGTGGCATCTCAAAAGATCTGGGGCACAGCTCAGGAGACTATGGCACATGCCCTGGTGTGCCCGTTTATAACAATGTCCATGCACCTTGCTGTAACCAAGTAGGTCTGGGTCTGGTCAGTGCTTGGTTGGGATACTGTTTGGGAACAATATATACACCTCCTTTAGT
Organism: Anniella stebbinsi; assembly: GCA_029215795.1. Lineage (NCBI taxonomy): Eukaryota > Metazoa > Chordata > Lepidosauria > Squamata > Anniellidae > Anniella > Anniella stebbinsi. Next base: position 137,284,252 of record JARDYH010000005.1, on the reverse strand, counting down.
GTTATGATGAAAGAAAGGCTGGATATTAATATTCTAAATAAATAGATGAGCTGCATAACTGACTTGTTGTATAGACCACCTTGTCCAACATTCTTTACAAAACTCCCAGCAACCAACAGATGGTTTGTGGTTTACAGAAATTAGCCAGGGAATCCCCAATGGATCGCAGTCTTATCATCTACCCATTATTGCTGTACATAAACACACCAGTTCCTTTACATTTTAAGTGGGAATTTGTATGATGTGCATCCCTCTGAATGGCAATGTCATTATCCCTTGCACAGACAGACTACAGCAGTTATGTATTCAGGTAGGACACCATTATCTTGATCTTATTACCTTTTGCTTTCCTAGTGGCCAGAATTCACTGAAACATTTTTGATTTTCAATTGTCCAGTGTATCTATGTTGCTTACTCTCTTCTTCAGAAATAATGCAGTTTGGGGGGAGTGGCCTAACGGACATGGAGTAGAGTCAGAACTCTCTCGCTCTCATTAAGAAGCGACGAAATAATTACAAAATCCCTACTATGGAGATGATGGATTGTTGATTAAAGATTTGATTTTGGGTCCGGAAGCTTTGCTGTATCTGTGGTGAAGGAAGCAGCTGGATAGCTACTGTATCAGCAGAGGGAAAAGCGAAACTACCTTTGATGTGGATGGGAGCTTTGGCAGGCGACCAGTGACGGTAATTAATGGACTTTAATTTGAAGCAGTAAGGCTAAGATAAGACTGGAGGGAGAGGCTGAAGTGATTTTAAGTGGGAAAAGAGACTTTTAACCTCCAGCCAAAAGAGTTAGAAGCCGAAACGTAACTGTTGATATGAGCCGAGAGGATATCTGAGGTGGATAGCGATGATTTAGGTGAGGGGTGCGGATTTATGAGTTTAGCTTTATGAAAAGAAAGCAAAAAGGTAAAAAGTCCAGTGCCTCCGCCTGGAGCAGGCTATCGAAAGATCATCCTTCTGATAGGAACTGGCATCGGCTTATGAGAGTTTCTGGAATTATGCCAGACAAAATGCCGGACAAGATGCAGCAGTCTGAGAAAACTGGGAAATTATCTCGTAGTCACTCCGGAAGCACTAAATCTGGCACAGCTCCTAAAGCAGCAGGTGCAGTTCCAAAACTGGCCAAAGAGAGTCAAGCAGAGACCTCAGATGATTTAATGATCAAATTTCAGAATGTGTTGGAGGTGGCTTTGCTGAAGCAGGAGGAAAGATTAATGCAAAGAATTAAGGACTCACAGCTTGAATTTATGTTGAATCTTCAAACTGTGGTGGAGAATGTGGAGAGATTGGAGAAGGAGTCTGGGAAGCTGCAGGAAGACAGTAAGAAACAGGAGGAGCACTTGAAGGAGATGGACTTGCGCTTAATTGCCTTGGAAGATCGGGACAGGAGAGTCAACATTCGAATTAGATCTTTTGGAGAGAGAGAGGGAGAGAATCCTAAGGATTTAAGAGATACAATCTTGGCATGGATTAAGGAAGTTGAACCTCAGGAAACTTGGGAGATGGCGGATATCGAGAGGATCCATAGAGTGGGTTATAAGAAGAAGGGGATGCTCCCAAGGGATATAATTGTTAAATTTGCCAACTACTACAAGAAAGAAAAGTTGATGCAAGCAATTAGATGTCAAGCCCAGCTGATGCTACAAGCAACACCAATCGAGGTTTATCAGGACCTATGCCCTCAAACAGTGCAGTGGCGGAAGAGTGTTAGACTGTGTACAGTGGCTTTGCGGAAAAGATCGATAACATATAGTTGGGGATATCCAGTCTTTCTGAGATTCATGTGGAAAGGGAAACAACATAGAATAACATCATGTGAGCAAGGGATGGATCTTTTGGAGAAGCTGGGCTTAGTTGATCCTACGGATGTTGGAGAAACAAAGCAGGATGAAGGTGCTGTAGGAGGAAGCAGTCAATGAAGAAATATTATTGTAAAAGGGATAACAAAAGATTTTAAGGGAGGGGAGGGTTGGATTTTTGCTCCGGGAATGTTGGGTTGCTTCACCCCCCCCCCCCCGAAGAGTTCTAAGAATAATTGGGGCCATTGCTCAGAAAGGTCTGGTGAGGAGGGGGGTGAAGTTGGGGGGTAAATGTGGGGGGGAGGGGGAGGGAGGGGGTATGTGTATCACAGAGGGAGACCAATGTAGAGATGTATGTGAAAGAGAGAGATGAAAAATAAATTAAGGGTTGCAACTTTAAATGTTAAAGGGCTAGGAACTGTTATAAAAAGGAAGAGAATATAAATGTTATTTAAAAAAGAGAAAGCAGATGTAATTTTTTTGCAGGAAACTCATCAAACAAAGGAGGGCGTAAATGAGATTCGGATGAGGGATGTGGGCGTTTATGAAAAGTCTTTTGACACTTCTAAAGCGAAAGGTGTAGCAATAATAATTTCAAAAAAATGTGGTATTACTATACAAAGGGTGAAGAAGGATGAAGCGGGAAGTTTTCTGATAATTTCTTGCATGGTAGAGGAGGAGGAATATATATTGATCAATGTATACGCTCCAAATGGGAAACAAATGGAATTTTTCGATGAAGTTTTTAATGCGGTGGGAGAAGTGGGTAAAAAGAACATTGTGATGGCAGGTGACTTCAATATGGTATTAGACAAAGGGAAAGACAGGGATAATATATTAAGAGTTCTTAAGAGTGGTGGGAGGATGGGGTTAAGCAAATTAATGGAGAGAAAAGAACTAATGGATGTTTGGAGAGTATTAAAAGGGGAAGAAAGGAAATATACTTTCTACTCACCAAGATTTAAGAGTTATTCCAGGATTGATTATATTTTTGTGTCAAAGAATATGATGTCTAAACTTATAGATTGTGCTATTGGGGTAATTAAAGTCACCGACCACGCATTATTGACGACGGATATTAAAATGAAGAAGGATTATAAACAAGCTAAGAGATGGAGAATGGATACAAGACTATTAAATAATAAAAATATAGTGGGGAAAATAAAAAAAGAAATGCAGGAAATATGGGAAATTAATGAAAAGGACTCAAGCTCGCAGGGGTTAATATGGGACACTATGAAGGCTGTAGTAAGAGGGATTTGTATTAGGGAAATGTGTACCCTAAGAAAACAACAAGAAGCACAAAATAAAAAGATTGAAAAGGAGGTAAGGGACTTAGAGGAGAAGCTAAGAGAGACAAAAGATAAACGCCTATTTGCCCAAATCCAAGCTAAGAAAAAGGAATTAGACAGAGAAGAGTTAGAACAAGTCCAAAGGGATTTGCTATATTTTAGGAGGGATTTTTTTGAATATAGTAATAAAAACTCGAAGATGCTGGCTAGATCCACTCAGTCAAAAAAGGCTAAGAATATGATAGGGACAATTAGAGATAAGACAGGGAAAAGTTGTAATTTAATGAAGGATAAATTAAATATATTTCAGGAATTTTATAGAGAATTATATACATCAGATACGGGATCACAGGTTAAGTATTGGAATATGTAGAGAGGAATTGGAAAATAAGATTACAGGGGCAAGATAGGGATTATATGGAAGGATTAGTTACTGAGAAAGAAATAGAAGGAATTATTGCTAAATTAAAAGGAGGAAAATCTCCGGGATTGGATGGTTTGGGGCCGGAATATTATAAGATTTTTAGAGGAATTTTAATACCAAGATTGGAAAAATTATATAATAGTAAAATACAAGGAGGAAAGACCCCCCCCCATCGTGGGATCATTCCTTGATTATATTAATCCCGAAACGAGGAAAGGATTTGAGGGATCCAGCATCTTATAGACCAATATCCTTAATAAATCAAGACTCAAAATTTTTTACAGCAATAATGGCAAAAAGGATGGGTACTTTTATACATAAATATATTAGAAAAGATCAATGTGGATTTATCTCAGGAAGGCAAATGCCTAATTTAATTGGAAGAGTCTTAAATATAATCAATATTATTAAAAAAAAGGAATTTAAAAGCAGGTTTGTTAGCATTGGATATATTCAAAGCCTTTGATTGCGTGGAATGGCCAGCACTTAAAACAATTTTTAAAACATTTGGGCTTGGAGTAAAATTTATGGAAGTATAAAAATAATAAAGCAGAAATAATGGTTAATGATGGGTTAACACAACAGATTACACTAGCTCGAGGAACAAGACAAGGTTGCCCACTTTCACCGATCTTTTTTGCGATAGTGATAGAAATTTTGGCAAATGTTATAAGGGAGGATTTAAGATTGAAGGGGATAAGAACGAAGGAGAAGATTAAAATGAATATGTTTGCGGATGACACATTACTGACATTAGAAGATCCCCTGAAGACTGGGGAGTTGATTAAGGAGCATTTGAGAGAATTTGGGGAGATTACTGGTTTACAAGTTAATTGGGGGAAGTCAGAAATGATGTTATTTAATTATAACAAAGAGGAGATGGAGGAAGGTAAAGTTAAGTTAGGTCTTAGGCTTAAAAATGTAGTACGTTATTTAGGAGTTAATATTGCAAAAGATTTAGATAGGTTAGAGGAAATTAATTTTGCAAGTTTGAAAAAACAGGTAGGGGAAAAGTTAGAGGTATATAGAAAATTAAAACATTCTTGGTTTGGTAGAGTAGCAGTTATTAAAATGAAGATATTACCTAAGATTAATTTTTTGTTTAGAATGCTGCCGATTAAAATATCGGATGTAGAGTTAAAGAGCTGGCAAAATATGATTAATGCTTATTGCAATGGAGATAAGAGAGCTAGGATTAACAAAGGGTTATGGTATAAGACACAAAAGAAAGGTGGTTTGGGACTTCCAAATATAAAGAATTATTATATTGCTAATCAAGATATGTTATAAATAGTATATTAGGGGAGGAAGACTTAGAATGGCTAGAAACGCAAAAAGAGGAACTAGATTTTAAATTGCAAAATATTTTTTTAAATAAAATTCAAAAGAAAGATCTGAGGGGACTGGACAACCCGTTGCTGAAAAATATTCTAGAGATCTGGGAGAAAGTTAAAGGAAAGTTAATACCAGGAAACTCTCCACTCGCCCCAGTGGTAGTAGTGGGAAACTTCCCAAGGAATTTAAAAGTAGAGTTGGAAGGAAGTCTGAAGGATCAGGAAATTATTAAGTTAAGGAACTGGATGGAAAGAATGATAGATAAGGTGCAAATTAGAGAGTTGTTAAAAGGACAAAAGATAGCTTGGTTCAAATGCTTACAATTGGAAAAATGGACACAGGAATGGAAAAAGATAAATAAGAAATGTAGAAATAATACAAGATTTGAAGATTTAATTGAATCAAGAGGAAAGAAGGAAGTAATTAAAACTAGAAAAGGTCTGATTAGCGAAATATATAGAATCCTGACAGAGGAGGATGAATATCGAGACTCTCTTAAAATGATTTGGGAAGATGATTTAAAGGAACAAATTAATGAACATGACTGGGGGAGGATGTGGGATGCAAGAATGTTAAAGCTTTTGTCGATTAGAATTAAGGAGAATTATTATAAGACAGTATGGAGATGGTATTTAACACCGGTAAGATTTCATCAGATAGATAAAAAAGTGTCCAAGAATTGTTGGAGGGGATGTCAGGAGGTTGGAACTTATTTCCATATGTGGTGGAGCTGTGAATATGTACAAAAAATTTGGGAAACGGTGTTCAAAGAAATAAGTGAAATAATTGGAAGTAAACTGGAATTAAGCCCAAAGCTGGCTCTACTGGCAATATGGGATAAAGGAAATGAGAATATAAATAAGAGAGAATTAATAAACAACCTCCTGGCTCCCGTCAGAATAATGATTGCTAAAAACTGGAAAGGGCAAGGGATATATACTATAGAAGAATGGTATAAAGAAATATGGGATATGGCACTTAATAATAAGCTAACGTGTAAAATGAAAATAAAGAGGGGAATGTCCAGTAAGAATGATTTTGGAGATATATGGAGCCTATTTTTGGAATATGTATTAAGAACGGGGAAGGGGCAAATACCTTCAAAAGAGTCTTTACACTTTTGGAAAGAAGAATAACGTATAATTGAAGGTCTCCTGGGGGGAGGGGAGCACGGGGGGTATGTGGTTATGTATTGTATTTTATGTTGTTTTATGTTGTATTATGTTGAAAAATAAAATAATTTTTTAAAAAGAAGAAATAATGCAGTTCTAGAGGCGAGGCATATTCTTTATAAATAACACCTGAATGGACCTCTCTGGGTAGTAATGCCCCCAAAGGGCTTTCCCCACAAAATCAAATGTGTAGTCCTGTGAGACTAAACTCTCTCCAAGTTTAAGGCAGCTATAAATACTAGTCTCTTCCGGCAGGCCTACCCAGATGAATTTTAAACCAAGAATTTTAAGATGTCTTGATTGTTATTTTGATATTGTATTGGTTTTATATGTTCTTTTAATTAATATTATGTATTTGATTTATATTGTATTGTCGTACTAATGTTGTTCCCTGCCTCAATCCAAAGGGAGAGGTGGCTAAAACTAAAATTTGTATTATTATTATTATTACAGATCATTTTCATGTAAACAACTTTGCTGATCTTGAGTGCATAATGTGCTTTAGCGATGCTTTCTTAATGATTCTGAATTAAGCTGGAAATATTAAAAGTTTGAATTCAACTTCACAATAACATTGAAATTAATATCTGCTACATTTAGCTGATTCACAAGGCCAAAATCATTATTCAGAGTTTACTCTCCACCTCAAATTTTATAAGCTTTGAAACCGAAACTCTCATTCTTACTGAAAGAAAAATTCCTACTTGAATTAGTCAGATGATTTAATGAATGGTCATTTGAGCTGTGTCCTCCACTCCAATAGCTTTTGTGCCAGATAAAGCAATTATCTGCTTGCAGACAATGCTCTGACAAAATTCCTATTGCAACCCTTTCATACTATTCTGTCTCTAATAACCCAGAGGTATTGCACCTTTGTAAATCAGAAATGACCTTAAACATCAGTTTTGTTGCTTCTCTGAGGATATGTCCACATTCCAAAGTATTTTATTTCCATATCATCTACCATAGCCTATCAATGTACTGCAGTGGAATTTAAATGAAATCAGGATACTTAAACAGCAGATCCTCCTCCATTTTGGGATACGGAAAATGATAGCTGTAGGACTCTTCACACTTTATAAGATTATGGGCTTGTTCAGACGACACCCTAAGCCTTGGCTAGGCCACTAGCCCTTTTGCAGCAAATGGTTAGTGAGTGGCTGAATTCGGATGACACAATAAGCAACTGCGGGGGGGGGGGGGGACAATCGTCAGTTGTACTGACTATTGTGTCGTCCGAATGCCGCCATAGTCAACTCAGCGCTGATCCTAATCCACACCACAGTTGATTATTTATTACCACGTTGTGTGGGGAATACCCCCTAGATGAACAACTGTAAAGTTGATTATTACCCCACCATTGACTATCATGTTGTCCAAATTCAGCCAGTGTGTTTAAACCATGGTTATGTAGCCACCATGGTTAGGAATGGTTCACATCACATGCTAAGCCAGTGTTGGGGAACAAATGGAGGGAGGGCTGGTCCCTGAAGTGGAAAGATTACAGGTGGAAAGACCTAGTCAGTGCTGGATCCAGGTTTTGGGGGGCACTTGAGCAAGACACCATTAATGCCCCCCCAAGTGAGTCTACCTTTTCACTGCCATTGCCACCAGCTGCTGCTCCTCATCCTCCTTTTCCTTATCATTGCTATTATTTGCTTGCTTGCCAGGCAGAGAGCCTGAGAGCAAGCAGGCCGTGGCATTGACTGTTCCTTCTTCTCACCACCATCTTTGTCTGGGCCAGAGTAAGAGGCGGGTGAACAGGCAAGTTGCAATGGAGCTTCCAGTGGGCTCCAATGTTAGTAAAGTTTACATCTGCACAGCTTCAGCAACTCTGTAGTAGTTGGTGGTCCCAGACAACCCTCTGGTTCCCACACTTGAAAGCAGGGTGGATTTGATTTAAATCAATTTGATTTAAATCATGATTTAAATCACTACCAGGGTGGATCACGATTTTAATCACTACTCAGAAAGACTTGATTTTATCATGTGACTTCCCCCCGCCCCAAAAGTGCACTCTTCCTCGCTATAAGCTTAATACATATTTTACACAACACAGAGTTACCAAAGACTCATTCTTGCTAATATAATCTTAATATTTACAAGCAGATGCAGGTTTCATTTTTAGCTTCTTGTGCAGATCTATTTCACTCCCAACAGTCTATTTATTGAACTTTTTGTAACTTAGCACTTAAGAGGTAAGGAGTTGATTCTGTGTACATAGATTTGCAAAGAAACAGCGGGATTGTGATCTCTGCAGACACAAATTCACAGTTTTGAGAACTGTAAAACCAAGCATCTGTGATAATATCTTCTAGATAGAAAAATTGCCCAATAATCTTACAGAAACCTCTGGAAGAGCATGACATTGTGAATGAATTAATGGAATTCATTTACCAAAACATTTAAACATTTAAACATTGCATAGCCTCATGCTACATAATTAAGAACTAATCCTTATTTCATGATGAATAACCATTGGACTATAATGTATCTTAAATAGAAAAATATTTTAGATAGATTTTCCCTCAAAAAGCATTTTATTTAAAAAATCAAATTTAAATAAAAAAAATCCAATTCAAATCAAACCTGATTTTTTTTTAAATCATTGATTTTTATCCACCCTGCTTGAAAGCAACAGTAGGCCCAGAGTTTAGAGATAAAGAGATGGAACTTGACACCATGATAGCTCTTAGGTAGGGCTTTAGCCATGCCAAGTTTGAAGCAGATCTGTTTATCCATGTATTTTTAGGATTTTTAAAAATTTTGAGGTTTTAAAAATATTTTTAAAAAGAAAACTGTCATTTTTAAAGCTAAATAGATAAAATCTAGCATCATGATAGATTTGAAGTAGGTCTTTAGCCATGCCAAGTTTGAAGCAGATATGTTCATCTGTTGATTTTTAGGAATTTCTTTAAGTTTGAGATATTAAAATTATTTTTTTTAAAAAACTCAGTTTTAAAGATAAACAGATAAAACTTAGCACCATGATAGAACTGAAATAGGACTTTAGTCATGCTAAGTTTGAAGCAGATCTGTTCATCCATTGGTTTTTAGGATTTTTTAAAAAAATTGAGGTTTTAATTTTTTAAAAAAAACAAACATCATTTTTAAAGATAGGGAGTTGAAACTTGGCATCGTGATAGGTATTAAGTAGGGCTTTACCCATGCCAAGTTTCAAGCAGAGTTGTTCATCTGTTGATTTTTATCAATTTTTTAAAGTTTGAGGTTTTAATTTAAAAAAAGAACAGCACTGGAGTCATACCTTTCAAACTCAGGTTGTCAAACCTCCTCTTTGGGGTCTTGCACCTTGAGCAATTTCAGCCCTTGGCATCAAGGGGATCTCAAGGTTTTTGCTAAGAAGTGCTGGGCAAGCATGGCACCTTTCCTGTTGCTGATTTGGTGGGCAATCAGGCAACTGGAGCTCAGCAGAGGTGAGGCATCCACAGATCAAAATGTGGGATAGGAGAGGTCAGGCCAAGCAGGCCACAGGACAAAACAGAATGGGCCAGAAGCCTTTTTCTCAGAGTTCCACATCATGGGTGATGAAGGGTCATCCTTAGAGAAAAACTCTCATGACCAACAGTGAGGTGGCAGTTGAGAAAGAGGCTCTCATCTTTGCAGATGCCCTGTTGCTGCAGATGTTGGAACCTGGCATGTTGTTGCATTGCTTCGCTACACCTTCACTTCCATTTCACTTTGTTCACTTGTGAGCTAGGCTCTGTGTGCACTGCTGGCATGCAATGCAGAACTTTTGAAGTGCGCGTCAGAAAAAAATAGATAAATTTGCAGCTTTGGCTGGCTGGCATATCTCTTAGAGACAGAGTTAGACTGAAGACACAACTCAGAGATGGCTGTAGCTGAGCCCTGAGAGGCTGGCATGCCACACAGAGACTTTCAAGGGCATCTAAGAGTCCAGTGTAGGTGCAGGCAGAGGCGGCTGGCGATGGAGGCAGTTTTTAAAGTAAAAGTCACCAGACATGACCAAGCAATAAGCTGGCGCTCTTCCCCCCGGCCATAGGGTACAAGTGTGCATCCCAGCTGGACTGTTGGGAGACTTTGGAAGAGGGAGGGAGATTGTTTGAGGCTGGAGGCTTTGGTTTGGCTGCCATGACTTAGAGAGAGAGACAACAGAGGCTGCCCAGACAACCCAGAGACACCTGTTATAACTTAGCCCCACGGTGCTGGCATGCAACGCAGTGCATTAGAAAGAGGGTCTCAGAGTCACATGTTTGTGCAGGAAGAAGATGGGAGTTCAAAGTCTTGATGTGAAAAGTGGTGTCAATGCAAAAGCCTTGAGAAGCTAAAGTATATCAGTGAGAAGTGTGAATGGGTGAAGTAGTGTCTGCAGCCCATAACACCCACCGTAATGTTAGAGTAGAGAAACTTGTGACAATCATACACAAGTTTCCCCCAAAAATTGAACTTTAAAAATAAAAAAGCTAGCCAGCCAGCCGGCAGCAAGCCCTGTTAAGCAGCAGCTTGCAGCGGAGTGAGGATACAATCGGAAAAGATATTTGAGGAAAGAGGAGAATGTATTACACAGAGTATAGCAATAAAGTACAGCAAAAGCTACAAATATAGGAGTGAGTGAAGTTAATTTCAGGCTCTTTCCATACCAGGCTTTTTGCCTGGGATGGCCCCTGGCTGGTCCCTGTGCGACGATGGTGTGTATTAGGTACTTCTGGGATCACCCTCCTTCCCTCTACACCCCATGGTGTAGAAAGGGCCTCAGATACATTGGGTGTCTCACTTTTATTCCAGTGATTTTAACATTAAGATGTTATGTAGAACAGATTTGTCTTGTGTGCTGTAAAATCAGATATGTGACCAAGGCTATGTTCAGGTGGGCACACCCCCTTGGTGCTGGACCCCCCCCCCCCGGGGGCAGACATGTTGGTGGGAACGCCTCCTTGGGGGCTGATTATGTTGTCCTCCTTTTTGGTTTCCAAAATATGGTCATCCTAATAATGTTTAGCTGAAAATGCTTAAACACTGTGGCTTAGTGTGTCATCTGAACAGTGCTTATAAGAACAATGAAGGTGGATCACACCAAATGTGTATCTATCCAGCGTTCTATTTCCTATGGTAACCAACTAGATGTGTATAGAAAACCTTCAAGCAGGACATGAGAGCAATAGTCCTCTCCTGCTCTTGTTCCACAGTGACTTGTATTGAGAGGCATAGTGCCTCTGACTCTGGAGAAAATATATTGCTATCCCGACTAGTAATCTGATAGCATTAGCCTCCATGAATTTGTCTAGCTTCCTTTTGCAGTTGGTGGTCGTCATCGTATCTTGTGGTAGTGAATTCCATATTTTATCTGTGTTCTGTGAAGAAGTGCTTCCTTCTGTCTGTCCTGAATCTCCCACCATTCAGCTTCATTGGATGACCCTAGGTTATCGGAATAACAGTGAGGATGAAAGCTTCTCTTTATTGATCCGTTTTCTCTATACCATGAATAATTTTATATACATCTATCACATATGGCTTTACTCACCTGCCCTTGCCCGCCCCAATAAACTCAGTAGCTCTAAATATTGTAATTCTGGTTGTCCTGTCTGCATCTTTCCCAGCTCTATAATCTCCTTTTCAAGATTTAAAGTCCATATCGTCCTGGAACATTCCTGGGGTCAGCTGTCTAATACATAGTGCTAGAACATTATTCTGTACCTGCTTCCTTTGAGGAGGTATATATATATTATACTACTTGCTGGAAGGCATTAATCAAAAACCAAATTCATAGAGAGACTAAAGAAATGTTTTAAAAGTTTTTGGTGTGTATTGCACACCATTTTCATACTACTATTTTCCGAGCCTGATTCAAGGTGTTGGTTTTAAAGTATGTAGCCTTACATGGCTTGGGAACACAATACCTGACAGAACACTTCTCCCAACATGAACCTACCCGTACACTACGCTCAACATCTAAGATCCTCCTCTGGGTGCCTACTCCAAGGGAAGCTCGAAGGATAGCAACAAGGGAGAGGGACCTTTTCAGTGGTGGCGCCCCAATTATGGAATGATCTCCCTGATGAGGCTCACCTGGCGCCAACATTGTTATCTTTTCGGTGCCAGGTCAAGACTTTTCTCTTCTCCCAGGCATTTAACAGTGTATGTTGAGGTTGTTATTGTTTTTGACCCAGAATAGTTGTTGTAAATGGATATTGTATTTGTAATCTGTTTTTATGGTTTTTAAATTTTGTATATCATTTTTAATGTTCAGTGTTTTTAATCTTTGTAAACCACCCAGAGAGCTTCGGCTATGGGGCGGTATATAAATGCAATAATAATACTAAATAGTTTTTATATGCTTTCTGAATTGCTTCCATGTGTTATCAATAATGAATATCTTCTTGAATAAATTACTACTACTACTTAATATTTATGTAGCACCAACAGTGTTCTTGGTGATGCTACAAAGCTGTTTGGTTCACAGGAACCTGTTAGGAAGAGGAAGATTGTTTGATCTGCCAGTCACTGTGCCATGCAGTATGAGATGAATGAGTTAAAGGAACACTGGAAAACACAGGGAAGCCCAGAGGGCTTAAAACCTGTAAGCACACCTTAGGTTACCGGGATATACCCTACAGAACACAGTATGGAGATGACTGCAATGCCCCAATTTGGACAGAAAAAGTAATACAGGGGGCAAGATGGCTGCAGGGGCTGTAGCATTGGAAAAGGCTCCTTTGTAATTTTAATTACTTTAATCGTTTTAAAGTTGTTGTTTTAACTTTTCAACACCAGACTATTTCAATTGACTCCATCCTGAGTAATACAAAATACCATGACATTTATACAACCTCAGAATTGTATACTGCAACCCTGCCACTCCAATACTGCATTTTCTACCATTTTTACTTTGTTCAGTATGACTAGGAAATAGATTATTGTCAGCCTGATTAAGGGAGGCACAGCAGTGCCTCCCTTGTTAAGGGCCGTCAGTAAAATACGCATTCCACCATGTTAAAGTGATAATTTGGGGGGGTCATTCTAACAGTTATAAAATCGACAATGTTTCACCAATCTTTCTGAAATTTACAGGTGCCAGAAACAAATGTTTGTTTTACATTCCCTGAAAATTTCAAGAAGATTGGTAAAGATTGAGGGAAGAAGAGCAGTTTAAAATAAAAAGATTAAAGAATCCCCTGAATCCGAAAATGAAAATTGAACTCAGGGGTTGCGAGTATTTTTACGCAGCTCTCCTTACCTTCTGGGAGCCTTATTAATTAATCCAATGGCAGGGTCTACTTCCTCCTGTTCTGGTGTAGGTGGAACTGCTTTTCTTTTTTTAAAATTCGCTTAAGTCGATTTTATTAAATTAAAACTGTGCCTCTTTAAAAATCCGGTGGCCATTTTGATTACTGCACATGCTCAGTAGAGTCTCACTCTCCCTCCCTCCTGCATCAGCTACAATGGCAGCTTCCTCTAGCAAATACATTGCTGTAGTATCTTCTCAGAAGTAAGTTCCATTGACTGAATGTAATGGTCTTACTCCCAGGTAAGTGTGTAGAAGACTGTAGCCTTTATTTTTTTTAAAAAAACGTCTGGAACCTTGGAAGGCGGAATGGGAGAGATGTGAGTGAGAATTCCCTCTCCTTTACAGCACTATAACTCTACAATTATTAACAACTTGCTTGCATGCTTTGTATGTGTGTAAGTTAGGCTGACCAGATAAAATCCAGGTCAGGGCTCATGTAACTTTAACAGTTGTAGAAAAAAGGGAATTTCAGCCAGTGTCATTTGTATGCAATTCGTTCCTGGTGATATTGCCTCTTCATCGCAACAGTTAAAGTTGCAGGCACTATACTAGAGTGACCAGATACAAAAGAATGCAGGGCCCCTGTGACTTTAACAGTTGTGATGAAGAGGGAATATCACCAGGAACTAATTGCATACAAATGACACCGGCTGAAATTCCCTTTTCTCTACAACTGTTAAAATTACATGAGCCATGACCTGGATTTTATCTGGTCACTCTAGTGTAAGTTCATTTGATTATGGCTGCTGATCATTAATTTTCATATCAATTCAATCCAAGGCATGTCTACTCAGAAGTAAGTTCCACTGAGTGCAATGAGTCTCATTCTCCATGCACTAGCTTGAAGGGGTGTGTGGATTTGGTTGTACTTCTCTCTGGGAGCTCTGTGTATTTAGGGACCAAGGCTTTTCATGAGAGAAGGGGTTAATTTCCCCCCTCTTTTTCTTTTTTTTCTTTTTTTAAAAAATTCCATGTATTTGATTTTTAAAGAATTTTTATTCCTTCATTGTTATTATTATTATTATTAATAATAATAATAATAATTAGTAGAAGTAGTAATACGTTTATTAGTGTTACATTTATATCCTGCCTTTTTTTCCTCTTGCAAGGAACCTAAGGTGGCTTACATGATCCTCTTCCATTTTATCAGCACAACAACCCTGTAGGGTAGAAGACTCAGTAACATTCTGAATTCTCTTAGCTTTTCTAATATTTTTTTTATCAGGTTGAACAAAACTATTGTGTATTCTTTTCTGCAGTACCAACATCTTTGACAGGCTTAATATAGGATTCATTGACCACAGGCTATTTTTAGAGCAAAAAAATTAAAATTAAAATCCAAACTTGGATAGATTAAAATTAAATTGAGCAATATTTCTAAACACGCACATGGCTATTCTTGGTAGTGGGTCAGATGTAGTGATATAAGAGGATGTTCAGATTCCATTTAGTTGATCAGTTGCAAAGAAGCTTCTCTAGTAAGGAGGAAGGGGAAAGCCCTAGACTGATCATTCTTTCAAGTGCCATATCTCCCCCCACAAAAACCCATGAGGTAGGTTAGGCTAAGAGTCTATGACTGGCTCAAAACCATCTAGTGAGTTTATTCTGCTGCTCACTTTCACAGAAATGTAAAACAAATGTTTGGTAATGTTTGGGTGTATGGCATGTGCTACTTTTACCCTCACAACAACCCTGTAAAATAGGTTAGGCTGGAAATCTAGGCCTGGCCCACTGTCTGTCTATGTCTGTGTGCCTGCCTCTTTCATATATACACACAGAAAGGCATCCTTGGGTTTGTTCTTTACTTCCTATATATATATCATAAACTACGTGTGAATAGAGAAGTCTGTCACAAATGATACAATACACTCACTTTTCACACTTCCTAATACAATTGTTTCCCAACTAACTTACCACTAATACAGTCATGAATCTAACACTAAAATATGTTATTTTTTACTATAATAAGATTAAAGAATCCACATACATCAAGTGCAAATCAGAGAACCTACCATTTTTCATGTTAGTGTTCAAGAATTAGGATTCTTTTCCTAATTACGCCTTACACGGAGGTTGCCTTTTTCACAGCAGCCGGATCAACATTTTCATCAAGCTGTCCACCTCCCCTGCTCCAAACTCTTTCTTGGTCAGTCACCGCTAATTAGCTCAGATCCTGTCAGTGTATATGTGAAATTGTGATCCCCACAATGTGCATCACTTTACACTTGCTTACATTGAACAGCATTTGCCCTTTTCATGGCCATTCTCTCGGTATGCAGAGATCTTTATGGAGCTCCTCACAATCCCCCATTGTTTTAGCAAGACTAAATAATTTGGTATCATCACCAAACATGGCTGCGTCACTGCTCACTTCCACCCTCATTCTAATATTATGAGAAAGGGAGAAACTGCCTCCCTCTCCACTTTCTTCACAATATGCATATAGGAGTGAGCAGTGAGATGGCCGAATTTGCTGCTGACCCCAAAATATTTAGGGTTTTTAAAATGAAGTGAGATTACCAAGAGCTCCAAAAGAATCTCTCCATAGTGGGAAAATGGGCATCAAAATGGCAACAACAGTTCTACATAAGCGTTTGTAAAGTGATGCACCCTGGAGCAAAACATCCCAACATCACATATACACTGATGGGATCTGAGCCTGCAGTGACTAAACAAGAAAAAAAAACTTGGGAATGTGGTTGACAGCTCAATGAAAATGTCAACCCACTGTGTGGCAGCTGTAAAGACAGCAAACTCCATGTTAGGCATTATAAGAAAAGTAATTGAGAATAAAACTGCCAGTATCATACTGCCTTTATACAAATCGATGGTGTGACCACACTTAGAATACTGTGTACAATTCTGGTTAAGTATAGAATTTAGTATCACAAGATGTTGTGCTGGCCACCATTTTGGATGGCCTGTCCTCCTTTCCATGTGGTCACCCTATGACATGACACTATTCCCCCTTCTGAAGTGGTCTGGACAAAGTGGCAGACCATAATAACAGTGTTCTTATGCCCATTGCTTTATGAGGCTTCTACAGGCTACCAAACAGAGGACTATCAGGCCATAAAGTTGCCTAAATGGGTCTGCCAGAAACCTGGCCTCACCGTTCCTGTTAGGTCCATGTCCTACAGCAAATGCTCTCAGCTGAACTTGATGGAATCCCATCCTTCATCCCTTGGTTTAATTTACTGGCCTCCCCTGGCCGAGCCTTGCAGGGAACAATAGGGTAGATGGAGTAGGCATACATAGCACACGCAGAGTGCTAAGAGTGGCAAAGCTAAAAGCAAATATGTTGCTTTTAAAGAACCAAGGAAATTCAATGGGTCTTTTAAGTAAATATCTATGGATGGAAATGCAGCCCATGCAGGCTTGAAACTTGACCACAAACATGATCACAATCTGCTACTTTAAGATGCAAACAGGAAGAAAAAGCATGTAGCATAAAATAAGCTAAAATAATTAATATAGTAAACTGTAACTTATTCTAATTTAGGATATTTTCCTGTATCATCTTGTGTGCTTCCAGAATTAATCAGGGAGTTTTTAGTCCAGTATAATTTTTTTTTTCAGGTTCTCTCCAAATACAGACACAAAACATGAAATGCTTCTTTTCATGAGTCAGTCATAAAAGCTTTTATTTCTGGACATTGGCTATTAAAAAGTTCAAATGAGATCCCTCTGATTTCAAGCGAGAGAACATAACTTCTGGGGTTCATTTATTATTTTGAAAAGTGGATGCAACACATATCACTACCTTTGATTTTATAGTGGATGTCAAAATTGTGTAACATCCTAGCTGATGCTGGCTTGCTTGTCAACTGTATAATATCCAGTCATCCGTTACACAAAGCCATGAAATTCATTAAACAAAAAACCTACGGTTTGCAAAAAAACCCGTTAAGGCTCTACAGTTTCCAACCAAGCACCAAAAAGCTGGGAAATTGGGAGTTAAGGCTCCCAAGCCTTAACGCCACATCCTCCCTAAGGAGGCAGAAAGTGCAAGTGAAATTCTCATTCTCCCAAAGCAGATAAACCATGAGGACAGGATGGAGAATATGATATGCAGAGGTGACTGTGGGATTGTGGAAAACTGATGACGAACAACTTAGGGCCACCTACTTCTCTTTTTTTGTTTAGAGCAGCCCTTCCCCAACCTGGTGCCCTCCAAAGGTGTTGAACTACAACTCCCATCATTGCGAGTCAGTATGTCCCATGGTCAGGAATGCTGGGACTTGTCATCTCAAACATCTTGATATGCAATATGATATGCAGAGGTGACTGTGGGGTTGTGGAAAATGATGATGAACAACTTAGGACCACCTACTTCTCTTTTTTAAGAGCATCTCCTCATGTTGAGAGTTGCAACCCAACACATCTGACGGGCACCAAGTTGGGGAATGTTGTTCTAGAACAAGGGCAGGTGGAATGTAGATCTCCAGATGTTTTGGAATTCAACTCGTAAAAGCACCTACCAGAATGGGTAGTGATCAGGAATGCTGCGAGTTGATGTCCAAAACATCAGGATAGATCTATTTTTTGCCCACATGTGTTCTAAAGTATGATGTTTTCCAGCATAAAGATATATGATCCATCAAGGAACTCCAAAAGATGTGCAGTTTAAATAGACTATCTTAAACCAAATGAAGCAACAATGAATGAATCTTGAATACCTAATCCAGATAGTCCTTCAGAAATCAACATTAGTTTTCAACACATGGCATAGGATGTATGTTTCTAGAATATCAGATATGTGGTGTTGGGGAACTAACATAGAGGATTTCTCTCATATGTTCAGCAGTGTGAGATCAAAGGCAGAGCTACCACCTAATATTGTCATGCATAAGTATTTTTTTAAAAAAATTAAGGATGAAATGCTTTTTGTCTTCCCAATAACATGGGAGTTACAGCGCAATACTTCTGGAGAGCACGAGGCTGGAGAAGGTTGGTTTATACTTGAATCCTATACATGTCTTCTCAGAAGTCAATGCCACTGAATTCACTAGGGCTTACTCCCAAATGGAATAGGATTGCAAACTAATCTCATGTTTGGAGTTCAAGACAGCCAAACTAAACCTTTTCTGCTCCTCTGTCGCTTTGATGAGATGATGTATTGTGGAGGGATTGTGGGGAGTGAATAGTATATTTTGTAGGAACACATTTTAAGAAAACACATAGATTCTTTGAAGGGCAGGATATTGACCAAAAGTTGAAAGTGCCTGGCACATGCTCTGGTTCTAGATCTGTAATGAATAGTGCCCCTTTTTTATCAAGCGTGCTGCTATATGTGAGATGTGTGTGAGAGAAAAGTATTGGGCAGACCCTGTATTTGGTAAGGATATGGAACAGCGTTCCCTGTCCTGTTGCCCTCCAGGTGTTTGAGATGACAAGTCCCAGCATTCCTGACCATGGGACATACTGACTTGCAATGATGGGAGTTGTAGTCCAACACCTTTGGAGGGCACCAGGTTGGGGAAGGGCTGCTCCAAAGAAAAAAAGAGAAGTAGGTGGCCCTAAGTTGTTTGTTATCAGTTTTCCACAACCCCACAGTCACCTCTGCATATCATATTCTCCACCCTGTCTTCATGGTTTATCTGCTTTGGGAGAATGAGAATTTCACTTGCACTTTCTGCCTCCTTAGGGAGGATGTGGCGTTAAGGCTTGGGAGCCTTAACTCCTAATTTCCCTGCTTTTTGGTGCTTGGTTGGAAACTGTAGAGCCTTAACATTTTTTTTTGTAAACCGTAGGTTTTTTGTTTAATGATTAAGAATCATTGACGATACCTGTCATTCAAGGTTTAACCCCAAAAAATATTCCATGAAAGTATGAAGACAATCACTCAAGGGACAGAAAGAATGAGGAGCTGCAATTTATCCTGGTGGGAAAGTTGCTTAATTGGTACTGAAACAGAAAGCTACAACAGGTTGAAACTGGATCTGCTTAGTTGCTCATATGATCCCTGATCAAATTTTAGCCAATGGAACCAATCCAAGCCTGGCAGGCTGGTACAATGCCCTCCCCCCAACAATGGTTTGTATATTCTAGGATAATAGAGAAATCAACATATAGTTCCTCAGAGGACTGACCTTTATGTAATGATGTACTGCTTTTGATTACTAGTTTAACAGCATAATAGGATAACAGAGATTAATATAGTATTTATCTGGCTGTCTAGTTGACTTTTGTTTCTAAATATATGGCTTTTTCTTCCTTTCTTTTTTCGTGTTTTGACTGAGGTTGCTCTGTCATTTGTTACTTGAAAGATAGCTATGCATCCCTTTTCTAAAATAACATGGATAAGAATAACTCATTAGTGGGGTTGCACTATAGAAACTGATGATATATATTTAATTTGGACCACAAATAAATATATCAGCATTTTACACACATAACTGCCCAGACTAATAGTAGCTGAATATCTAACTAAATGCTCTGTGGATGTAAACATGGACTTGATGTCTGAGCATTGTTTTTTGCAGATTGCTGTAATTCCTGAATGCATTCGTGTGTGCACTTGCAGGGGGAATAGAGTACGCTGCTTAATAGCTGGTACTGAACAATAATGCGGGGAGGAGGAAAGATGACTAGAGGATGTGATTACTGAAGAATGCCATTGAGCTGTGCTTTATGGAGGAAGTGTATTGGGGTTTCATGCTGCAGATGCCGCTAAGGAATGATCAGCAGTGCCCAGTGCTGCCACTACCCACCCACTTGCTCCCCATTATTGGTATCACTGCCCGTGCCTCCCCCAACCCCAGAATGAGAGACCTGTCTGGCAGCCTCTCCAGAGAGCTAGCAGGCCCAAATGCTTGGAATCCTTCCTCTAAGCAAGCCATTGTGAAATGGTTCTGGAGAGTGCTTGTAACCTTTCCTCATAGGGGAGTTGCTCTGTCCCCTTGATCATGTTGTTTGCCCTTTTCTGCACCTTCACAAATACATGCATAGTGTCTGTTAATTATTCAAATACTCCAGTTTCAGCAGTTTCCTTAAGTTGAGTGGCCAAGTAAACTGTCTACAATCAGCAGAAGTGTTGGGGAAGAGGCAAGACCTGCTTCCCTTTAGAGCAAGGGTGGGCACTTCCACGGTCATTTTTGTAGCCTCTTGCCCCTGCCTCCAAATTTGTTAGGCATGGAGTGCCCCCCCCCCCCAATGCAGCAATGTTGCAAGGAAACAAGGCATGCGGGGAGCAGGCACCTTGTTTGGAAGCAGAATTGCTCTCCTGGAAGCATCCTAGAAATGTGATTGTATTTGCACACAAGGCATGCATTTTTCATGCCACTGGTCTCCTCCCAGAATTGCTGCTTTTTTGCCACTGCCATAGCGGCAAATTCTGCACAATTTCAGCAGTAGCAGAGGAAGTAACTCTCAAACCTTGCCTACACCTGCTCTAGGAACTGTAGTCTTCAAGAGGTAGGCTCAGAAGTAATGCTATATTTTTGTCCAATGTAAATGAATGTCTAGCATTTATTCCTATGAGAAAAAGCAAAGCAATTGGAAAATGACTGGGGTTGCCCTTAACACTGAGAGGGATTCCATAGTGGGACAGGATGGAAATTGTCTCTGTTTTCCCTCATAAACCACCCAGTATACTCTCTCACTGTCATAATAATGGCCATGCAGACTGGCCATCATTATGACAGTGGGAGCAAGAAACATAATGGTTACAATGCACTTTCTGTCACAACAATTACGCCTGGGAATCCTATTTGTTATGTTTTGAATCGGATTGTAATAAGAGGGCACTGACATATAGTACATAGAGCTGAGACACTCTCTCATCTCCCTTTTTCATTTAGTAAGAAATCCAGCGATAATTGCATAGAAAATATGTTCTATGCCTAATTAGCATCAATAGTTTCAGCCTGTGCATGTGTTCAAACATGAAACAAATTGCAACAGTAAACACAGATCTAATGATAACAGATTGTATTATCAGACATAAGGTATCCCTGATGTTTTACTGTCTGACTTAGAACTGTGTAACAAAGAGCTTCCATATTTGTCAGTTCTTCTCTTCTTGACTTGATTAGATGACAGGCATGTTCATAATTTAACTAATTACAAAAGAGCTCAACAATGCAATTCTACAGAGACACTCATTCAAATTATTGCAGTACATTCCCACAAGTCATGTTGTTCTGAATTGTTGAATACATTTTCTTTCTTTCTTATGGGAAAAAAAAGCAGAGATGGGAGCAAAATCACATCTCCTTGTGGCTGAAGAGAGCCATCACAAGTTGTTATATCTGATATTAGTCTAACTTAAGTCTCATTTATGTCAATGGGTCTACTCTAAGCAGGACTAACATTGGATACAATTGATAGTCTGTGATTTTACATGTCATCCAAAGTATTACTGAGAAAACAAGGCCTCTTGAGTGGCGAAGAACACGAAAAGGGGATTAAACACATTCATGGAGGATAAGGGTACCAGTAGTTACTAGTCATGATGGCTATATGCTACTCCTGCATGCTAGTATTATATGCTAGTATTCAGTATGCCGCTGAATAGTGGTTGCTCAGGGGTAAAACTGGGAGAGGGCTATTGCCCCCATGTCTTATTTGCAGGCTTTCAAGCAGGATATGACACTTTGAAAATGTTTTGAAAACTGTCTATGGAATGTGTCCTGGGCCCCAACAGTTGTCACTACTGTTATAAACTATTTTAAAGCAGTAGTGTGGATTCTGCCTGGCTCTTCTTGTGAGTGGTGGTATGAAACCTGTGGATGTCCCAAGTTACTCATATGACTGGCTCACCATAAGCACACTTTGCGCTCCAAATGAAAACAGACAAACAGCACCTGGGGACCACCATAAGGATAAAGATCCTGTGAAATAATTCTGATAGGTCTTATTTGCTTACTGAAATGTCTCTATGCAGGGTTTTAAAATAGGAGTAGGTAACTGTTCCTCCAAACTCAGGGTTGTGGTGTGTAACGGTCATCAGAATCTGTCTTATTTGTCCATCCAGTCCATATTGTCTATTCTGACTAGATGTGGCTCTCAAGGTGCTCAGACAGAGGCCCTTTCCATCACCTGCTACCTGATCCTTTGAACTGGAGATGTCAAGGACTAAACTTGGGACCTTCTGTATCAGAGCAAAGGATCTACCTCAGAACTATCTCCCCCTCTTGTATTCTCATTCTTGTCTTATTGACCATCTACATGTGGGATTTGTGCAGTTCCCTGTGTAAAAGTTTCTTATGTGTAGGACTTGTATAAGATCTCTTAAAATGCCACCTAATAATTATTTATTTATTTATTACTCTCCTCTCCCTCTGGATGGAGGCGGGGAACAACATCAAACATAAAATACACAAAACTGATTAAAAGCACATAAAACTAATACATCATTAAAATACCAATAAAATACCAATAAAACACTTAAAATTAATCTGGGTAGGCCTGCCGGAAGAGATCAGTCTTTATAGCTCTTTTAAATTCTTGAAGACTGGTGAGTTGGTGGATCTCTCCCGGCAGGTTATTCCACAATCTGGGAGCAGCAGAAGAGAAGGTCCTCTGGGTAACAGTTGTCAGCCTAGTCTTGGCTGACTGTAATAAGTTCTTCCCAGAGGACCTGAGCATGCAGGCTGGATTGTATGGGAGAAGGTGATCCCGCAGGTAACCTGGACCCAAACCATGTAGGACTTTAAAGGTAATGACCAATACTTTGTACTTCGCCCGGAAACTAACTGGCAGCCAGTGGAGTGATTTTAAGACTGGTGTAATATGGTCACCCCTAGGTGTACCAGTGACCAACCTGGCTGCCATATTTTGAACTAGTTGAAGTTTCCGGACTAGGCACAAAGGTAGCCCTA
Source organism: Anniella stebbinsi (assembly GCA_029215795.1). NCBI lineage: Eukaryota > Metazoa > Chordata > Lepidosauria > Squamata > Anniellidae > Anniella > Anniella stebbinsi. Next base: position 137,261,137 of record JARDYH010000005.1, on the reverse strand, counting down.
TGTACAGTGCATTGCAGAAGTCGAGCCTCGAAGTTACCAGCGCGTGCACTACCGTCTTTAGGTCTTCCAACTCTAGGAAGGGGCACAGCTACGTATCAGCTGAAGCTGATAGTAGGCACTCTTGGCAGTCAATATGGGTGTCGGTGCAAATAAAGAGATGATGTAGCCTCATAATTAGCACATAAGATTGAGATCTGCTTGAATCCTAGCATAATTTTGAATTTACTACATGGCTAAACTCCTCTCCACTTTTCATTTGTAACAAGAAGGAAAGTAACACATGGGGATGAGGTGCTTACCATTCCCCCCCCCCCCAAATAAATGAAAAGTTTTGCATTTTTTTAAAAAATGCATTACTTTCTGTATCATTATTGATTGAAGCTGAAATGATTAAAGGCAGAGTATGAGTATAATAATGAAAAAGAGAAAGAGATTCTATTTTCCTGAGAGCCAGTGTGACTAAGAAATATTGATTACTTCAAAAGCTTCTCTTATCCCAAGACCTATTGACTTTTTATTTACCTATTATTTGCTGTAATACTCCATGGGGTATAAATCTGATGTGTTATGTATTAAAGGTCTTAGAATTGAATTATTTCATGTATTCCTCTTTGGTGGTAGTCAGCCCTGACAATATCAACTGTTACCACTCTGTCAAATTAGGATGGGAGAGGTGACAATAAGAAGAGAAAGAAAAATTCTAGCATATGGGCTTGTTTAATTCTGTGAATGGATGCCTTTTACACACAGTCTTAAACATATTTGTGCTAATAACTATGTACTTAAGTTGTGGAGTAACAGAATCTTGTGGCATTTGATAGTCTTTATCAAATATTTTAGCATGAGCTCTTAAGTCAAGAGCCTACTCCATCAGAAATGGAGAGAAAGCAGTGCCAATGGTCACCACACCTAAAAAAGGGATATTGGAGAGCTGAAAAATGCAGGAAAGGGCAATAAAATAATCAAGGGGCCGGAGCAACTCCCCTACGAGGACAGGTTACAGCAGCTGGGATTGTTCAGCTTCAAAAATAGGCAAGTGAGGAGGAACATGATAGAGGTTTGGGAAATTATGCATGGCAATATCTTTATTCTACAAATGGTTATAGGTGGGCACAAGCCCATTGCAACGCATGGGTGGAGTAATCAGAAAGACACAGCACATGTTGGAAACACATGGGAATGGGGTCCCTGCCCTATCATTCTAATGGCACTGGCGGTTGGCATGCTGAACAATACGCTTGAGTCTCTTCATTTGATGCTGAAGGACATGCAATGAGTGCTCCGTACCGTGGAGGCACAGCTGCTACCAACCATTCTGTCTCTTGAGTACAGCTAGGTACTGTTGTGTGGAAGAGGGGACAGGGGAAGAGGGAACAAAGAGACATCAGTGCCAGCCAGTTTTTTTTGGGGGGGGCACCTCCCAGTCCTCCCGCCTGCCCAGTAACTCACCTCTGAGACGCAAAGATCTGCTGGGATGGCAAGGTTGCCCTCTGGACTGCTTAGCATTGGGCATTCCAGAACCAAACTGTGCTGGCATCTTGGTGTCCGGAGACAGGCAGAATAATGAGAAGTTTGAATGGAACTGGGACATCAGTGCAAAATGCAACATTGTACAGAAAAATTTGCCCTTGAAGCGGCAGATGTGTCTAGTAGGAGTTTGTGAAGCAGGGGGAGATAAGGGGCATCTGGAGCTAGCATTGGGCGGGAGTGTCCCGCGGGGGTTTTTCCCATCGCATCCCGTACGAGCCTGGCCCATGCGCCACCGGTCGTGGGTACTGCTGCTTTGGCATATATCCATAGGCTTGCATTTCCGTTTCCTCCTGAGCAATTGGGGGGGACTCCCTGGGAGGCGTGCGTATGTATGTATGTATGTTTTGTGTGTATGTTGCCGATTGCAAAGGAAAGCATGGCCGGAGGAATCAGAAAGGGTGGGCAAGACATCCTGTAAGAGCCTGTCTGAAGCCATAGGCTTGCATTTCCATTTACTCCTGAGCAGTTGGGGGGGGACTACTACAAATGGCGATCAGGCCCAATGAAGAGGAAAACCAGGTGATCAACAGCAGGTAACCCAGGTAACCAAAGGCAGGAGATTCAGGCGGCAGGGTTAACAAACGGCAGGAAACTGAGGGGGCAGTTCCACCAGGAAACAAGGCGGTGCTTTCGTCAACATTTCCCCATTCGAGCATCGCTATATGCTTAATTGATAATGTGATTAAATGTATGTAAACAACTTAAAAGCTCATTGTATGGAGCCCATAATTCACCTCCACGCCTCTCATATATAGGTATTAGGTGTAAACTCGACTGTAAGTTAATGCGCACATTCGGAGAATCAGCCGTAAAAGCAACCTCTTGTAGAGGGGGCCTATGAATCTATTATTCCAAATATAAAGGCATTGCACCCAAACATTTAGCCACCAGATGGTGCCCATGCTTCTTGACATAACTTGAGGAGACTTCGTAACTGCTGCCGTCTTACATAGAGAAGTGCTATGCCATAAGCATTTCAAATACAAGCATGTACAAAAAATAAAATAAAAATAGACATACTGCAGTTCTCAAAGTAATGGTAGTACAATTTTACTGTGTGCGTGCTAGTTTTGCAGCCTAAGCAGAGATGATCTTGAAACTGCCGTATTCTAAAGTTTTTAGAACATCCTTTTAGGGAAAGAATTCAAAGTCCTCCCAGGCATTTTAACAGCTCAAGTTGAGGTTTGATTGACATTGTGGCCAGGCTTAACAATTAAAATGTTTTAAAATGTTTTAAATATCAGCTGTTTTATGTTTATGGTTTTAAATTTTGTATATTGTCTTTTTAGTTTTCTATCTTTTAATTTTTGTAAACTGCACAGAGAGCTTCGGCTATGGGGCAGTATATAAATGTAAATAATAATAATAATAATAATAATAATAATATACTGAAACAAGAAATATTTAAAGCAAGGTTAAGCTCGCAGGTGCATTCCAAACTATTCTTCATCCTCTTTGTCTGAGGTCAGTCTGATTTAATAGAAGAGGATACCATATTTTGCTTTGGCTGGGGATATTATTATTATTATTATTATTATTATCATCATCAAGAAACAGCCCTGAATCTTTAATATTTTTAAAGCCATGAATTTCTTGTATCCGTGTACTCAAACATAATACCCAGTGTTTATGAATATGTTGTTCTTTACAGTAAAAAAGAGCATGTGATGGGCCCTGGTGCACCTTTAGGTGCTCCCCAAGAACTTTATTAAATGCTAAAGGAGTGGAAGCTGTGGGCTTCTCAACATTGTTCAACCACAGCTCCCATCATCCCTGACCATTGGCCATGCTGGCTGGGGCTGATTGGAGCTGAAGTCCAAGAAGCCCTCCAGTCCCTATGACAATTTGATTGATATGCAAGCCACCTTTCAGATTGAATTTTGAAATTCAGTGGAAACTTCAAAGAAACACTGGCTGAATTCGGACAACACGATAGTCAATGGTGGGGTAATAATCAACTTTACAGTTGTTCATCTAGGGAGTACTCCCCACACAACATGGTAATAAATAATCAACTGTGGTGTGGATTAGGATCAGCGCTGAGTTGACTATGGCAGCATTCGGATGACATGATAGTCAATACAACTGACGATTGTTTCCACCCCCCCCCCAGTTGCTTATTGTGTTGTCTGAATTCAACCTCTGTGTCTGCAAGCATAGGCCCTTGATACATATACTTTTTAGCTGAATTGCTCCTGTTCAATGTCTTGGCCTTTGGCCTATGTCATATGGTAGCCCACAGGGATCAATCATGTGTCTTATGCCTCAGACCACCCTGGCTAGCTCAGGTAGGGGGCAATGAGATGGGCTATACATCAACAAAATCCCTTTTCTGCCCTGAACTCCACATACAAGCTTGCCCAGATATTATGATCTTTGGATGAGGCCCTTCTTTCAGTATTGTTGCCTTCAGAGGCATATTTGGGGTTGACCCAAGAGAGGGCCTTCCTGGTGGCTGCTCCCAGGCTGTGGAACTCCCTCTCCAGGGAGGCTGGATTGGCAGTCTCTCTGCAGTCCTTCCACCAGCAGGCAAAGATATTTTTTATTCAAGCAAGCCTTTGGTGTGTAAGCTTGTCTGTTGGGTTGGGCGCTATTTTTATACAGTGATTATTCTGTTTTTAATGTATGTGTTCTATTATTATTTTAAACAAGTTTTTATTTAGCTATGATTGTAAACTCTCTTGAGTGCCATTTTCTTGGTAGAAAAGTGGTGTACAAATCAAATCAATAAATTATTTGAAATGTATGCAAATTAAAGCTGCCCATAATCTAGCATCAAAAATAAGTCAAAGAAGCTCATTATAGAAGCCAACAAATATAGTCTGACAAGATTAGAACTAGCTAGGTAGTTATAAAGTATTCCGTTCTTCTAACATACATAGGCTGACCATATGAAAAGGGGGACAGGGCTCATGTAACTTTAACAATTGTAGAGAAAAGAGAATTTCAGCCAGTGTCATTTGTATGCAATTAATTCCTGGTGAAATTTCCTCTTCAGCACAACAGTTAAAGTTGCAGGGGCCCTGCCTTCTTTTGTATCTGGTCACTCTAGTATAGTGCCTGCAACTTTAACTCTTGTGATAAAGAGGGAATTGCACCAGGAACTAATTACATACAAATGACACTGGCTGAAATTCCCTTTTCTCTATAACTGTTAAAGTTACATGAGCCCTGTCCTCCTTTTCATATGATCAGCCTAAACATACATTCATTCATATAGCAAATTTTCATTTCTAACGAAGAGCCAAGTGCAATGAATGAAAAGTTCCTACCCATCCTAAAACATTCTGGCAACAGCCATAACAACTTGAGTTGTTAAGTGGGGAAATGAATGGATTCAGACAGCCTGTCCCATGCTGGATCTCTGCATGTAACACAACATCCACCCCCACCCACCCATTGTGTATTGACAAACATTGATTGAGACTGAGGCAATGATGTTTAGGGTGCAATCCTACACATTTAGACAGAGAAAAGGCCTATAACTCCCAGCATTCCCCAACATGCATAGGATAGTGCCCTTAGAAGACTAAACTCTCCCTGCACTTTGGATCCTGCTATATCATGATATTCTCTGCCCTTCAACCTTTTTGTGGAGCATATGATTCTTTTGACAAACAGTGTAACAACTTGTTTGTGCAGCCTTAAGGCAGAGGCCCTGCTGAGGGCTCTTAACGCTTAGTGCTATTTCCCACTTTTCTCCTATTTTTCCTTGAAGGCATAGTGACCATTTCTTTTCTTGGCAGCTGAAATGTATCTCCTCTGCTTTGAGGCTATACCCCAAGGCTCTTGTAATCTGGCCACAGAGCCAATGGTTTCAGTTTGGATACCAATGGCCTCTTAAAATAGGGTGACCAGATAAAATCCAGGTCAGGGCTCCTGTAACTTTAACAGTTGTAGAGAAAAGGGAATTTCAGCCAGTGTCATCTGTATGTAATTAGTTCCTGGTGATATTTCATCTTCATCACAACTATTAAAGTTGCATGCACTATACTAGAGTGACCAGATACAAAAGAAGGCAGGGCCCCTGCAACTTTAACAGTTGTGATGAAGAGGGAATATCACCAAGAACTAATTGCAAAGAAATGACACTGGCTGAAATTCCCTTTTCTCTACAACTGTCAAAGTTACATGAGCCCTGACCTGGATTTTGTCTGGTCACCCTATCTTAAAACCATCCTGGAAACCTGCTTTATCAGCAGTTTGTGTTAGCCTATCTACACAAGCAGGATAAAACACTTTGAAAACATTTTGAAAACTGTATACGGAGTGTGTCCTGGGCCCCAACAGTTGCCACTACTGTTATAAACTGTTTTAAACCATTTTAAAGCAGTAGTGTAGATTACGCTGACCATATGAAAAGGAGGACAGGGCTCATGTAACTTTAACAGTTATAGAGAAAAGGGAATTTCAGCAGGTGCTTTTGTATACAATTTGTATCTGGTGAAATTCCCTCTTCATTACAACAGTTAAAGTTGCAGGGGCCCTGCACTCTTTTGTATCTGGTCACTCTAGTATAGTGCCTGCAATTTTAATTGTTGTAATGAAGAGGAGATTTCACCAGGTACTAATTGCATACAGATGACCCCGGCTGAAATTCCTTTTTTCTCTGCAACTGTTAAAGTTACATGAGCCCTGTCCTCCTTTTCATATGGTCAGCCTAGTGTAGATAGGCTCTTATGTCTCATCTTCATTTCTGTCTCCTTCTTCCTGTTGATCTCTTAATCCTTTTCCACAGCAGGTTGTTTATCATTTTTCTAAAGACTGACTATTTATAGCTCTTTGCAATCATGTTTAACTGCACAGGAGAAAGTTTGCTGGCTCCTTGGTTATAAAACGGAAAAGAATTGACTAAGGAATAAAGGACATGGACCTAATATGCATAACCATTTTTGGCAGTGTGGTTTTTTAATGATTCCTTAATGATAAAGACAACATGCACAATCAGTAGCGTAAATGCTGTTGACGAAACATACGTAATCTGAACTGAGAATTAAGGCTGCAATCCTGTACCCACTTACCTGGAAGAAAGCCTCATTGTACTCAATGGGAATTCCTTCTGTGTAGACATGTATAGGATTGTGCTGTAAGTACCTGTTAACACTGAGTAAAAGGAAGAATTTTGTGAGAAAGAGAAAAAAAGATTAATTGTTGATATTGTTGATGAAGTTGCTTTACTTTGCCTGAATTATATCCTAGTTCAGAATGCAAACCAGCATAAATTCTACCAAAGTCAGCACTTGTCTACAAAAGGTATATACTGACAAGCTTCCTCTAAAATCCCTGAAAGCAGCACGGAAGTTCTAAGAATTATCAGCAGGTTGATCCTCGCTTACGACTATGTAGAAATAAAAAACGGTGGGTTCCACCCCCAGCCCCACAAGCGATACTGAGAGTGGTATATGAATTTTTCACATCTGTAAATCAAATTAAAGTACCATATTGATCATTTATCACTGGGTGCATATGAAGTTTCTTCCCTAATTTTAAGATAATAACATTTTTAAAACCCTGCAATGAAAAGGTTTAGAGGAATACATTATCACTCAATAGATTTTGCTCTATTTGGCAGAAGAGTGTGCTTATTGCTCCATTTCTCATGACGCCCCAGAGTGCAAATGATATTATTTTCCCAGTCAATTCCTTCCCAATTTACAGCTCTATTTTTAATCCTTTTCATTTTCCGTGGTATGCCACTCATCTTGGCAGAAGTCAGGTGTCTAAGTTCTACATAAAAACAACCCCCACCCCCACCCCCAAACTATACTGCTGGTAAACTACGAGCATATGATTTCAGAATTAAATCGTGAGTCTCCCACACTCCCACCCCATTTTCCACTGAAGTAATCTATAATAGTGTACAATTCTCATGGCCAGCAAGCAGGTGGAGACATTGCAATACCATGCATTGCAATAGTGATGGATTTAAAAGCAGTCCTATACTTAATATCAATCTGGTTCCTGTCCCAAATGAATATCAGGCAGTAACATTGCACCAGGGACAAAGAGCATCACATCTGGGGACCCTTTCCCATTTGCTCTCCTTTCCTGGCCTTTCTTAACTCCTTGATGACCCTTTATTTATTTATTTTATTTATTGCATTTATATTCTGCATATTTTCCTCCAAGGAATCCAAGGCGGTGTACATAATTTTCCTCCTCTTCTCCATTTTTCAGCACAACAAAACACTGTGAGGCAGGTTGGGCTGAGAGTCTGTGACTAGCCCAGTGAGCTTCCATGGCTGAGTGGGGACTAGAACCCGGATCTCCCAACTCCCAGCTCTACGCTCTTAACTAGTCCACCACACTGGCCCTTTGATGGTCATAGCCAGTGTGGTGTAATGATTAGAGTGTTGGGCTAGAACTGGGGAGACCTGGATTCTAGTCTCCAATGTGCCATGAAGCTCACTGGGTGACTTTGAGCCAGTCACTGATCCTAAAATTTAGAAGTTCACATCAGTATGTCCACATCATTTCCATGATCTACAAGACTAGTAACCCTATCAAAGTTTGGTCTGGCATGACATATTCTTGATAAACCCATGGTGGCTCCTAGTAACCAATGTATTGTTTTCTAAATGCTCACAGACTGAGTATTTAATATTCTGTTCTAGAATTTTGCCAAATCAGGCTGACTGATTTGTAGCTTTGCACATCTGTCTTTGCCTCTTGTTTGAAGATAGGACAGTGTCTCCAGTCTTCTAAGACATCCCCGATTCTCCAAGAGTTCTCATGGATTACAGATAGTGGCAGCAGCTGTGGGGGGGGGGCATGTTGACTGGTTAGCACTTGTTATAAAAGTCTTTGTGGAGCAGGATGGAGCCATTAAAAGGATAGTGGGCATAGGGAGAAATGGCAGAGGCAGGTTGACTGGCCATTAAAAGAGAAGGGGGGATGAAAATCTAAAAGAGTTATTTATGATTTAAAGCCCAGAGCAGATTCACTTTCCCACTGACATAGGAATCACCAGCTTAAACTGGCAATAGCCCTGAGTACGAGGGGAGAGTATAAGGCCTCAACAGTCACTGCAAACATTATCACCCTTTAGCCTATCACTCGGGTTGTTGTTGTTGTCAAAATAATTTTTCATCATCAACAACAACTCAGGACTGTGTGACAACCATGGCAAAATTTGCACATTGATTGCCTTAAAGCTAATTTATGCCAAAGGCCAGGAGAATCTATTTCTGCAAATATGCATTTCCTGAAAAATGCTGTCACATTTCCTTATCAGTTGCATCAGGTAAGCATACCTTCAGTAAACTAAAACTGGTAACCCCAAATCATTGAATTTTGCATAAAGCTCAAGACTTAGGCCAGATCTGCACCAAGCAGGATATAACACCATGGATGTGGTTTGAAAACGGTATATGGAATGCGTCATGGGCAGGATCTACACTACTGCTTTAAAATGCTTTAAAACAGTTTATAACAGTAGTGACAAGTGTTGGGGCCCAGGACACATTCCATATGCAGTTTTCAAAACGTTTTCAAAGTGTCGTATCCTGCTTGGTGTAGATCAGTCCATGGCCCCCAACAGTTGCAGGGCACTTCAATACCATTATAAAGCAGTAGTGTAGATCCTGCCTTACTTCAACTTCAGTGGTTTTACAATTAATAGTGTACATCTAAGATATTGAGCTACAAACAAGAAAGTTCCTCAGTTGAATTTTGCCTCTTCTATGTCCTCCCTTACAGGATTATTGTAACGATTACAGCAAAATAAATATGTGATGTTCTTTCAACACTCTAAAGTACTATATAGCTGCTACATACTAAGTCCCAAGGGCACTTCAATGGTCAGAAATGGACTTCACTCCATGTAGTCCATTTTAATTCATTTCAGCCAATTTGAGTTGACAAGAAGAAACTATTCCTGCTAAATTGATCAATGAGAATCCTAAGGAAAAACATGGCCCATCTATTAAAGTTTCTCCCAATTACTCTCCCTTTGCTGAGAACTGCAGTTTATCTTCCTCTTCAGGCAAAGAAAAACAAGGAGTGCAATAAAATACTAATGAGAAGCTCCTGTTTCTTTATTGGCAGCTTAAGTTCTTTATTCAGCAGGTTAAGTTAGAAGTAAATTTGGAGTTGCAACCGCTTTGCAAATGGAGCAGGTCTATAATCCAGCAAGTGTACACCATTTATTTATAAAGGATTGTTTAGTGTGTGTGAGAAGGTTAGTTGGTGAACGGACAAAGTGAGCAGCACTACACACCACCGTATATTATGAAGCAATTTGCGAAGTGGGATATTGACTAAGGCTACCTTCTTAGACATAAGAAGCTGCCTTATATCAAGTCAACGTATTTGTCTATCTAGCCTGGTGTTATCTACTCTGACTGACAATAGCACTCCAGGTCTCAAGCACAGTCTGTCTTTCATATCACTTGCTACCTGATCCTTTCAACTGAACATGCCAAAGATTGAACCTGGAACCTTCTATATGCCAGACATTTGCTCTTCCACTGAGCTACAGTCTCGCCTCTACATATAGTTAAAAGAGCAATCCCCCAGCGTTGGTGGGGGGATAGGATAGTTTGGATTCCTGGATCTGAGATTGGAGACATTGCACCAACCTCAGATCCAGGAGTGCAACCCCCTTTCCCCTCCCCTTCCCCATGGAGAGAACCATGCTGGCTGCCTTGATGAGCTCTCAAACACAACTTCAGAGAGTAGGGAATGAGGGCATTTCCTTGGGCATCCCTGACACCTCAGTGAGACTGGCGAAAATGCCAGTCTAGATGAAATAAAGATTGCCTCTTCACTCCACCCACTTTGCAAAGGATGCCTGTCAGCCTCCGAACTCAGAGGGTGATGGGAATCCCAATAGGATTTCACCCTAAGTTGCTTAAATCAACAGGGAGTCAAGTTAACAGGAAATAAACAGCCCAGGCCAGAGCAGGATTGGTGCTAAATATTCCTGTTTGCCATACTACTCCATGGTCTCCACAAAATGGTATCCCTGGAAAAAAGACAAGCACTGCCATTGAAAATGCTTCAAGTGAACGCTGTTGATTAGAAAGGCATTGAAAGTTTAAACAGCAGTAGGATGAATGCAAAAAGTGTAACTGCCGCTGTGATTGATTCATGATTTGATTCAACCAGCCATTTTACTGAAGGGGATAAAATCTGATCAGGCTATTAAGATTCGGTGAAAAACAAAATTGCATCCACACCTGATCAAATGCAGTTCTTCCAAAATAAGTGGACTCAGAATGTTGAACATTGACACAGAATCCCCCTTTTTTTTCTAAAGAAGTAGACATAACATTAAAAATTAGACTTTCATAGACCAAAATCGTTATTAAAATAGGATTACAGCCAAACTAGGCAGCTGCTAATATAAAGCCATGATTTATGGAAGCACACACTTGACATTTTTATGATAAAATAAACTTGCATCAATTTCTTTTCACATTTAAATTGTCTTATGATGCTGATATCAAAGTAAATCGCATAGAGAAAACATCTAGAAAGCATATACAGTGCCGTGTGACCTCCCTTGATCGAAGATAATATTGCTAAAACATTTCTCTACGAAGCTATAATTCATCTGTACAATCGTATTCATAACCATTTAACCTGCAGTTTTCCAAGTGGGATGGCCAGCAGCCAGACAAGGAAGCTCTTTTTCTGCAGAGTGGTTAATAAATTTACTGAAAATACAGATATAGATATATACATGAAAATTAGGTTACAAAATACAGGCATATAAGAGAATGATAGATTGTAGATATTGGAAGGTTTTTTTTGTTTTTTGTAATGGATTCAATTATAGTCTGTAATCATATCATCTTTGCTTGGGATTTCATCAGTGCTGACAAGCTAAACTGGAAGAGACTTTTTTCAGAACTTCAGTAAAGATTAAAAGTAAAACCTGAAATTTGCTTTAAAAGATGAAAACAAAAAGGCATCAAGTCCACTACCATACATAAGTACAAGGACTTATGCTTGTACTTAGGACAGCTTCCCAGAAGAATAGCTACACTGTTCTGGGGGTCTTCTTTCCACTATCCAAAATACACAAACCAGGCAATCTTAGGTACCATATTGTAGGCTGATGCAAGCACATAGCATGCTTAGGCAAATGCTAGGGCTTAAAGAGGGCCCATCACTTATAAAGCTGTCTAGCTGTCATGGCCCCCCAACTGAGGGTCCCACAGTGGACTCAGTTGAAGTTGAAGTTCAGGCTGCTTTCCCCTGGAAAGCAGGAGATTTTGGTACCTCACCCCGAGCCCTCCCAACTAGAGGAGATAGCTTTAGTTGCCAGTACAACTTCAATCTCCTTAAAGTTTAAGGTTTAAACTTACAGAAGCCAAAGTCTACTAAACCAGGCCAGGACCTTTTAAAAAACACATCCTACTCCTTCAAGGAGGCAGGGCTTAAGGCAGAACAGTCTTTGCCTGCCTTTCGGAGGTTTCAACGCTGCTAAGACAACAACTCATTATTTCTTTCAATGGGAGAAAAACGTCAGCCAATCCAAGCTCAGTAGGAGCTGGCTGGGGTTCTGATTTGTCTGCCATTTATTAAACCTGCATCGGTCTTTACTACAGTTCCCTCACCCATACCTGATATGACTCTACTTAACCTGTGAGCCCCAGGCCTTCACAAAATGTGATACCACATTTGATCTGGGTCCCCACCTTTTTATTTGCCTGGTGGTAGCATAGATGCTGGACCCAAATTGTGGGACTCACTCCAGCCACAATTTTATTTCTCCCAGAATGCAACATCACATGTATGCATGGCTTTGCATTCTGGTGGAATTAAAATGGTGGTTTGGCCTATCACAGTTGCCAGGCTGTCTGATGGGTTGCAGTCTGACAGAAGCAGCTTGGCAGTTGTAGGACCTGTGTTGGGCAGCCAACAGTAGCCACAGGTGTGCCAGCTCTGTACAGCTTAAACTGGTGCTGCTGCTATTTTGGCTTGCCTAGACTACCGCGTCATCTGGCATGCATTCTGGAAGAATAAAAATTTGCAACTCTTCCTCAAGAACATTCCATTCATTGACTTCAATAGGCATGCACTTTGAGAGCAAAGAATGAAGGGATTGCACTTTCTTTGTCTGAGGAGCTTCACGACCACACAAAAATGATTTTGATGCAATGCCTTCATTTCAAAGGGGATCATCAGACTAGTATTTTATAGCACACTTGGTACTGGGAACACATGGATTTTCACGGGTCCTATTCATAACGCCATCCACCTCCCATGCATTTCCAGCTTTTTCTGGCCTTCTTCTCATGACAAAAAAGACCCTGGTCAGTCCAGTTTATTTTTAAAAACAGAACTTGTCACAATCTCCTGCTGTGTACAGGAGAAGCAGCATGATAAAAACAGCCACTTCATGGGCCTCATGTTCATTTTTTACTTCCTCTTTCTTCTCAGTTGAGAAAGAGAATGTATTGTGTGACAGAAGTGGGGTGGAGAAGCGATGGTAGGGAACTGTGATTTCCCCCTATCTGATGAAGCTCAGAGTTACACAAATCATTCAGTGCAGGTCCCATCTTGCCACCTTCATTTTACTGAGGATCTGGGAAGGCAAGAAGTGAAAAATTGTGCTTGAACTCTCCCCTGTCTTCCTAAGTATTTATTTGCATGTGGAGGATGTTGCTGTTAAAGCCACTCCCAAAGCTCCCAGGGTTTGCATTCAGAGTGCTGACTGGATAAGAGTTCAGAAGCTTGAGAATTACAAATAGCATCTTAATTTGTTTTTAAAAAGCATAGATATGTTTATGCCCAAGTTAATTTTATGTTTGTAAATGAAACACTTTTTACCACCCCATTACCAGCTGTGCTATCTTCTCCAGAAAGCATTTTTCTTTTTGTAGCCACTGGATTTCTCTCATGTTCTTTGCCCTTCATGACTAGATGCATTCATCACCTATGACAAATGCTTATACAGCACTAAATCTTCCCTTTCCATCTCAATGAACTACATAATAGTTGTCATACCCACTATCAGTTTCAAGACATCTTCTTGTATCCCAGCCTAAAACACTTGCAAGTTCTAGGTAGGGACAGAAGAGTAAGAAAGTGAAGCTATGAATTTTAAGAACTTCAGAAATTTCTTCTGTGGGAAAGTGCTGAGTAGCTGGTTCGTTACTGGTCTCATAAGATTATAATTTTATTCAAGCTCAATGAAGAGGATGTAAAAGGTCCTTTACCCCTTCAGATCACAACACAGGAAAAGGAGCAAGGGCTTCTTATTGGTTGCTAAAGCCCAATGGAATACCCTATCAATAGAAAACAGTGTCAGACAATTTTAACCTTTAGGAAGCTGTCACCTAGTTAAAAAAACCTTAATCAGTTAATATTTTGAGTTTTAACCATTCATTAAACTTGCATCATTTCAATAAAAATGCTTGAGTCATGAATTATTCAATTTGTTAAAATGCTTTTTGCCCCCTTTCATGTAGGAGCATACCAGCACCCTTGTACAAGAGAGAAATTCCCCCCACAAGAAAAGATTACATCCTCCCCTCCAAAATAATTGCTCAGCCATATTCTTAATGCGTCCTTTAATTATTATTTTAATACTTAAAAATATTGCTCTGCACAAGTACATAAGAGATCAATTAGAGAACAAAACTTCTTTTTAAAAAAAACCATTTTCCCCACAATAATAATAATAATAATAATAATAATAATAATAACAATTTATTTCTTACCCGCCTCTCCGTCTGGATCGAGGCGGGGAACAACAACATGATAAAATACATAAAACTGATTAAAACATGACACATATTATTAAAACTGCATAAAAAATCCTAAAACATCCTAAAAACATCCTTTCTATACCGCCCAATAGCCGAAGCTTTCTCAGGGGGTTCACAACAATACACAGATAAAACCAGCATAAAATAATTTAAATATACAAAATTTAAAACAATTTAAACAGCTAAAAACAATTACAACAGAATACTGGAAATGTTCATACAACAGGCATAGATGCCATTAGAGTAGAGGTCAATCTTAATCTGGCTCTGAACAGATGACAGTGTTGGCAGTGCCCAGCTGAAGTTAGTAGAAGGCACTCTGAGCCGCAAAGACCACCTGAATCTCAAGTGATAGCAATGGACAACATTGAATTTAACATCTTTTTTAGTCTGTACTCTAGAAATATATTATGACTCACAATAGGGAAACCATTTCTGATAATACAGAGCCCCAAAATCCAGGAAGAAATTTGGCAGAAGTGATTTGGTAAGCTAATTTGCTAATTTGAGTTGCAGGATCAATATGGAGGAAGAGCAACTGCTTTCCCATTTTTGTGATAGATTCTTTTTCACTTCTAAATTAGCAACTATAATGGTTGAGGGAGAAGCCTACCTAGAACAGCCATAGCTATCCTTGGTGTAACCCATATAGTTCCTTTATAAAATGATGATGGCATAACTACGCATTTTGAGCTGGTTGGATTGGATACAATATCAATGCTCCCATTCACGTTAATATTTATTTGTTTATTTAATTTATTTAATGTATTTATTTAATTATTTATTACATATTTAAACTGCCCAACAGCCAAGGCTCTCTGGGCAGTTCACAATTAAAACCATAAAATTTAAAGTTAAAACTTCAATTTTTTTAAAAAATATCATAAAACCAGAAAAAGTTATACTCCAGGGAAAGCTTGTCTGAAAAGATGTGTTTTCAGGAGGCGTTTGAAAGATGTTCTATTTTCCGCCTCCTGAACCACACGAGGGAGGGTTTTCCAGAGGGTGGGTGCCGCTACAGAGAACACCTGCCGTCGAGGTTCTTCATGACGACATTCTCTTCATGTTGGAATGATGAGCAGGACCTCCACTGACGACTGTAAATGTCATCCGGGTGTGTATAAGGGAAGGTGACCTGCTACTAATATTATGAACATTTGAAGCTACCTCTCAGTTCATTGGTGATCTAGCCCAGAACTGCCTACTGTCACAATCAGTGGATTTCCAAGGTTTTGGTCAGAGGTCCTTCCCAGTCCTAATACCTGAGATCCTTTTAATAGAGGAGGATGAAATTCAATTCATGTGAGCAGACTTCCTCTCTTCCCCCCATGACCTATGCACCCCACCCCCAAATCCACTCCAAATCAGATTTTGAAGGTATATCTTTCAGCCTCCTTCACTCCCCCTCTGAAGCACCATCACTAGACATGCATTATTATTGTTCTCTTCATTTTGGCCTCCATAACTGTTTTTTAAATCAAAGAAGGAAAGGTGAGGTAACTTAAGAGGAGTTATGTTATTGTTGTTATATAATTACAAATAGATACAGAAGTATTGAACATAGGTCTATTTATTCCTTTTTTAAACCTTCAACAATTGCCATTAGCTTTGGACATTTTGGGGTACTGATTTAGAAAACAGCATATTTCAGCATGTTTTTGTTCACGAACAATCACAGCATGTTTCTAAGAAAA
This sequence comes from Anniella stebbinsi, assembly GCA_029215795.1. Classification (NCBI taxonomy): domain Eukaryota; kingdom Metazoa; phylum Chordata; class Lepidosauria; order Squamata; family Anniellidae; genus Anniella; species Anniella stebbinsi. The sequence goes on along the minus strand of JARDYH010000005.1, from coordinate 137,245,191 downwards.
AAATTCAGCTAACATCAGCATATAAACCTAACTGAAATTGAACTGTTCACTCGGTGTAGCCAGTTTTAGACACATTGAGAACGTCAATACACAAAGTAACACTTATGATGAATAAATTGATTTTCTCGCTTCTGTGCATCAGGTTAAAAAAATGATTTGATTATGTATTTAGCTCCTAAATGGAAACTCATTAGCAGAATTTCATTTCATGCTTGCTCGCACCTGCAAAGTCTTTTTCCCCCCAACCAAAAGAGTGTTTCGTTTAATTTGCATGCTACAAATTCTATTTGGTTTAAAAATAATAAAAAAATGTCATGCAAAATGCAGAGCCTGAGATACCTCTGGGGTATTTTTCCTTCAACAGTAATGACAGTGCCTTAGATCGTCATCCATTTGGATCTACTCTTTGATAAGCCTTTAGCTTTTTGTGTATTGGTTATAATTTTCTTTATTTCTTTTGGAAATAAAGTCTAATTGCTGCGTGTGAGATTTCACATAGCTGCTTGCCAAGAAATAAAACCTTATTTTCCATCACATTCAGAAGTATCATTCATTTGGCCATTAAGCTTGGTGTTCTGTACTTGCCTTTCATACACACACACACACACACACACAGGGCACAATTGAACAAAAATGCAAATACTCTGGTGCAGCTCCTGCTCATTTTGGTGGTGCTTGCACAGGATCACTGATGGCTGTGCTCAAATGCATTGCCTGCCATGCATTTTACCCTGCCATGAAAACTGAATTCTTATAGTGAACTGTGCAAGCATTTCATTTGCCAGGCAGATTTAATTTAATTTAATTAGGAACATATATGTCAACTTTCAGGCAAAAGTCCTCTCTTGCAGTTTTGGAACAAATACAAAGATAGCCTGATACAGAGATAGCCTGATAAGCACTGATTTCCTGGGGCATTGTGGGGAAACACGGCTTTGGCTGCTGCCATAACCACAAGAGCACAAAAAGTTCAAAGATGCTTTAAAAAAAGGTGAACAAAAGCCATCTGGAGATTACCAAGAACTCTGCTGTTGCCACAAACATCTAAAATGTTTTTTTCCAATGTAATTTGGAGGGTGGAGGGAAAAACTGGGGAACAGGGGGAAAGTTTATGTTGGAGGGGAGCCAACTGCAACACAGTCTATCAAGAAGCCTCTCAGTCTGGAGTCAGCCCTGCCCTTCAGCATTCAGTTCTGGGACCTGTGGCTCTTGTTTGTTGCTCTCAAGGGTGTTTGAGAATTTACAATTTATCATGTGAGCCATTCCAGAAAGCGTGATTGGAAACAAAGCACTGCGAAAAGGAATATGATTTGATCATCAGTTATTTTCCTTTATTGTCTCTTGTTTTGTAATATTCCACACATGCACGTGTCAGATTCATTTTTAAATTCATTTTATACTATTTTTATTCAATAATTAATAGACAAAAACAAAAACAAAATCACATGGCTGGAACAGCCCTGGATATTCCCTTCCACACATCAATTCCCACTACCTGCCTTAGATTAATCTATGTCATCCAAATGGTAATGGGCCGCAAGCAGAGAGCAAGAGTCAACAAGATAGCAGGTGCATAGTGTCAATGGTGCGGGGATGTGTTCGTATCAAAATGGCTGCAGCAAATATATCTAGCCACACATCCCTATCTATCATCTATCTATCTATCTATGTATCTATCTATCTATCTATCTATCTATCTATCATCTATGTATCTATCTATCTATCTATCTATGTATCTATCTATCTATCTATCTATCTATCATCTATGTATCTATCTATCTATCTATCTATCTATGTATCTATCTATCTATCTATCTATCTATCTATCATCTATGTATCTATCTATCTATCTATCTATCTATCTATCATCTATGTATCTATCTATGTATCTATCTATCTATCTATCTATCTATCTATCATCTATGTATCTATCTCTATCTTAAATACCACTTAAGATAATAGCATCTTGAGGCAGTTTAACATATAAACATTAAAACTCACTCTTTAAAATACACTGTTAAAAAGAATTTCAACTACAACAACAATCAAATGCAATACAAAGAAAAGCAAGATGGAGCAGCATATGATTAATTGCAATTAATTATAAGCAATTTGTCCTCATGTATAAAAAAAATTAAAAAAACGTTTTAAACAGTTTACATATGTACATAGGCCCTTATGGCAATATGTCAACTTGATTTTATAAATTATAAGCCAAAGAAAACCTGGGTAAACAATTGCATTTTCAGGAGGGATTTAAAAAAGACCACATTTTCTGCCTCCCAAACTGCATAAGGGAAGGTGTTCCAGTGGATGGTCACTGCCACCCCTTGCTACAGGTTGGTAGAGAAGCTGACTGAAGGACTTTATATACCCCAATTTGTGAATGGATAAATATATGGCTATATGGTCTGATTTTTTTGAATCCTATGTATATTTCTCTCTCTTTTTTAAAAAAACATTCAATAAAAAATGATGACATCCCTGTATACGTATTTTTTTCTTTTTTCACTATTTTTTTTGTTTGTATTCTGTATATTTTGAAATTCACAATAAAAAAAGAAGAAAATGTCAGAAAAAATGTTAGTCTTTAAGGTTCTAAAAGACTCTTTGCTATTTTGTTGTTACCTATCTCTGGAAGCAGAATTAGACTTTATATGGCAAAAAAACAAAACAAATAATCTCTCCATGTTTTGACTGAAAACCAGTTGTGACCTCAGCAGTAACAAAGAAGACATGAGGAGTGTGAGGTTGGTGTGGGAAATAGCCTTAGAGAAAATGAGTAAAAATATATTGGGATTCAATAAAAAATAAATATATGAAAGCCATTTGCGTTACCAGCTGCAATATGGACTTTACAAAGATAAATAGTGAAAGAAATCTTAAAAGTCATTAATCTTTCGGGTTACAGGGTTTGAAACCATGTGTTGTTGTGCAATGCCCTGTATCTGCAGGAAGATCATCCAATTTTCAACAAGCAAGGAACTTTTAGAACACATGGACTGCCAAGTGACATTAAAGCAGTCATCCATCTAGACCACAGCCTGATGTTGGAGTATGAAGAGTACCAGATGCTTCACAAGATGCAGCAGCCTTCATAAAGAGCTCTGTGCCCACAACAAGAGACCAGATTTTATCAGAGCTCCACTCCTATTTGTCCAATGTGCAGGGTTTCTGTGAGAACACCCTAAAGCTGTATGGCACCCATTGCTTAATGTCCTTATGCACAAATGTGTGTATCAAAATTGTGCTTTTGCATGTGAAGCCTGAAATACATACAAGCTGCAGGCTGCAGTTGTTGCATAGAAAAAAAATATATCCACACAAGTTTTAATACCAAAGGGAAATATATTCAATATTCTTGCCAAAACTGTCTGATGTCATCTGATGGGGGTGGATGGCATGGAGTGATGCAGCCTCTTGGTCAGGAGCACTAAGAATGTGTGTGTGTGTGTGTGACTTCCTAGCAGACATATTCAAGCAGGAGTGGTTATAATTCTTTCCATGGGCTTGAGGAGAAAACCTATGAGAGAAAGAACTATGACAAGAAAACACAGAAGATGAACCAGAAGAAAACTAGCCACACAAAATGGGAGTTTATAACTATTGATTATTTGGAAACATAGAGGCTGTCTTCACATCACTGAGTTGGTGCTGCTCTGCCGCCAAATTCCACAGTTCCACTGGTGTGGGGTGACAGCAAGTTATCCAGACAGAGGGAGGCAGTGCAGGCTTTCCAGTGACGAGGGAGGCAGTGCAGGCTTTCTGGTGACCATTAGGCTTTCCAGGCCCCTCCTTCTCCCTCCCATGGCTTCCATCAACCAATGGCAGGACACCTTCCTCCTGGAAACACACACACCCGGAGCAGGGCCCGAGCAAAGACAGACAAGGAACAGCTGCACTGAATTTGCTCAAGCAGGAAAAGTCAGGGTAAATCCCCAACTTTTCTGCTCCACATCTTCAGCTTTTTGCCCCAGGGTGGCTCTGAATCTGCAGCTGCGTCACATAACCAATGCAGCACAGATTCAGAGCCACCACGGGGCAAAGACAACATATAGAGAGTCCTATAGACTTCCTTGAAAGTGACATGCTTTTTCCTGGATTGTAAAGCCATGGGTCAGAATTTCAACAGGCTGTGGCAGCTGAGGCTGTGCATGTGCAGCTGGATAAAAGTAGCTGGAATCTCTCCAATCAGCTGTTTAGCAGGAAAAGGGCACTGGGAGATGAGCTGAATCCAGCCACCACTCCCTTGTGTTGCTTGGCAGGATTCCAGCTTTGTTTACCTGTACTGCACATGCTGGGAAATATTGGGAAATATTGAATGGCTGGGCTGGGAAATATTGAATGCAGCACCCATTTGCATGAATGATTGCCCTGTGCAGTTAGGGATATGTACTATAGCCTGCTTCTGTGCCTATATAGCCGCTAGCTGAGGAAAGGACCATTATTTGTCTGTTTTTGGATAATTGAAATGTTAATGAATTAACACTACTGTCCATTCTTTTGAGATATTTAAGCACATGGCATTATTCTAAGAAGAAGCTACAGGGATTAGAAGCAAATTCTGAATATGTTGTCTAAATGTTCATTATAAAATCATTTTTTTTTTCAATTAAACAACAGATGTGAGCTATGTGTGTACTAATGTTATCGTATTGTATCGTTATTGGAAATTCTGATATAATGTTTTTTTGGGTCCGATCATATCGGGGGGTACCCGGATTTGATCGGATCTGAAATCCAATAAATATTGGAAGTTCCAATATGATAATAGTGCTTTCCCCCAATGCAAGTCTATGGGGAAAAACACTGGACCGGCACTCCCTCCCTCCCCCCACTCGCGCTCCTTACCCACCTCCGCCGCCTCCGCCGCCCCTTACTACTGCTAAACAGGCTTTCCTAGTTCTCAGTAGTCCAGAGCAGTGGATGGCAGCAGATGGCAGCGGGGAAGGCCCAGGTAAGGAGCGCAAGGGGGGAGGGAGGGAGGAATGGCCCTAAAATGACGGTCTGAATATCCGATATGTCCGATAGTTATCGGACATATGCATTTCGGATCAGATCAGATAGAGCCTGAGGCCCTGTGTATCGTTATCATTAATCGGATGTCCAATAACGACCTTATCGGTTCGTTATCGGGCATTGGAATTATACGATACACATCCCTAGTGTGTACTGCTCCAAGTTTAAGGGAAATTAAAAATCAATATATCAAGTTGGCTTCCTCCTTTCCTTTTTACAACCCACAATTCCAGCATGTAGACAATTTGTTAAATCAACTCTCCAGATTAAATTTATTTGCCATAATGACCACTAGGAATTAACAACCTGTTAATCTGTCTCCTAACTGCTGTGCTTGATTACACACCAGTGTAATAACCTGCTTAAGAGAGAAGGCAAGTTCTGCTTTTATAGATAATTTTGCTTCTTCTTTTAAAAAAAATATTGAGGAAAGGGGAAGGAGGAGTAAGTCAGTAAAAGTCCTTATCCTAACATTTAAATGAAGAATTAATAAGTCAATTTAAATGTGCAAAAGGAAAATGATGGAAGCTGATTGTAATTACTTTAAAACAGATAAAGTAATTGAAGCTCTGAAGATTTATTTCAAAGCACAGAAGACAAATTAGAAACCTGGCTTTATCTGGATTTGAATTGCTTTGATGATGTCACTAAAGCATTACATATCTTGGTTTGTAGCTAAACTGCATCTTAATGAGACTGCTAATAATTACTGTCACATTAAATGATTTTATTGACTCAAGAAAGGAATATGTACATTCTGCCAATCTCTTAAAGGAGTCTAACCACATACACACACAAAAGAGTGTACCTATTTGTGAAGGATTATTTTCAAATAACCCCAAATCTTTTCTGTCAGCAGAAGAGAAAGCTGTTTTCTAAGTTCAGCTGTTATTGGTCATCTTATATTTTGCCAGGAATGAACAAATCTGAAAAATTTGATTGCTCTCATTTTCTAATTTTTCTTGTCTTAAGTTTGCTTTGTTCTGAACATTGATTTTTTAAAAGTTCCTATAAAACCCATACACATTTTTGTACATATTTCTCCTAATGCATGCATTTTGTATGCAATTTGGTTTAATATCCATGTTTGTGTGAGCAATTTCCCAAATATAATGCATTTGTGAACATTATTTCCCCTCATAAATCAATTTTAACATTATTTCTCCTAATAATTTCCCAATTTTACATGCACGTTTCCCTAATATATGAATTTTGTGTGCATTTTTTGATTGTACACCATTGAAAACTTGGAGAAATGTGAATTTTGAAGGATAGCTGAGTTTCAATTTGCATAATAGTTCAAATGTACAAAATTTGATGAGTTCACACTGTAATGTGAACCTAATGAATTCTTCCCCCATTCCTACATTTCATAGATTAAAATATATCAAAGACAGAATCCGACCAAGAAGATTCTGTTCATGCTACATCCTCACTGATGACCCATTTTAGGTACAATAAGGACCTTAACCCTCATAAGATTATAAAATGAGTTATGGATTCCCAGGAGATGAGGAATATGTTCAAACATATAAAAATACCTGGTCCTGCTCATTTTACGTTTTCTGCACTACTGTTCCCATTGGAGTTGATTCAAAGTTGAACAGCTAGAATTAAGACACGAATGCAAAATGTTTGAGCAGAAATCACAACAGGAGTAGATGGTTTGTTAAACTCTGAAAAATGGAGTTTGCAAGAGGGTATGAAATTAGTGTGTAAAGTTGGAAAAACTATTTAGGTTAAATGAGAGTATCGGTATAAGAAGTAATTGTGACCAACTGGACATCCAAAATATAGGTTGGAAGTCAAAATAAGGTTCTGAAACAAAATTGGGCAAGTTGTAGCCCTCCAGATATTTTGGCTACAACTCCCATCAACCCTAGCCGGCATAGCCATCTAGAGGGCCACAAGTTGCCCATCCCCTGTATTAAAGGGACAAAAGGCTGGAATGGTTTCCTGGAACAACCTGTTGTAGCAAAGAACCTTACTGGATTCAAGAAATGAGCTGAATAAGTTTATGAAAGGCGTCTGGTAATAGTTTAATCAATTCTGAGGGAAAGAGGCAGTTCCTCTTGAGTGTGAGTTACTTTGCGATCTAATATATAAATGCTATCCATTGCTAGTCTGTTTGATAAACGTAATTCTTTTCTTCATCAGATTTGGGAGTATGGTTTTACCATGATAGCCTTTGTGAATCAAAACCAGTCCTTTTCTAAATCATATTAACCAATTCTGTGTCTTGTGAAATGAAACGATGTATAAATTAGGCAAACAATACTGAAGAGTCAGGGTATGTGCAGAAGTAAGTGACCCCCTGGTTGCATTGGTTCAATTGAAGGGAATAATTAGAATCAGGTGAGTTTTATTTTGTTTTAATCATTTTTTATTATAAATTTCAACACAACAAAACAAAATGCAAGTGTAACTACATACTTTAAAGGCCTTATCTTCAAATATTACAACATTCTAAAAGGAAAAAAGGGGAAAGGAGTGAATTATGCATAAATGTCAGTAAAATAATACCAAATGTCCTAATATAATAGGGTGGCCATATGGAAAGGAGGACAGGGCTCCAGTAGCTTTAACTGTTATAGAAAAGGGAATTTCATCAGGTGCCATTTGTATGCATGCAGCATCTGGTGAAATTCCCTCTTCATCACAACTGTTAAAGCTGCAGGAGCCCTGCCCTCTTGTGAGTTTGGTCTTCACCATACCATTGCCTGTTGTCTGTTGAAAAAGCTAGCCTGCTGAAATGCTTAAAACAAAGCTGGGGAATACGTGACCATCTAGATCTTGTTGGACTGCAACTTCCATGCCCCTCCCTATGGGCTATGATGACTAGGGCTTATGGGAATTGTCGTACAATAACATCTGGAAGGCCATACGTTCCCCACCCCTGCCTTAAAAGGACAGATCCTGCAGACCTTTTAATCCAGAGGTGGATATGTGGCCCTCCAGATGTTATTGGACTGCAACACCTATCATCTCTCATCATTAGCTATGGTGACTAGGACTGATTGGAGTTGTAGTCCAACGACATCTGTAAAGCCACATGTTCCTATCCCTACTTTAATCTATTGATTAGCATACAGCTTGATCCAATGTGTGCATAACAGCAGCAGCAGCTCTGCCTTTTTCACCAGTTCCAAACTACAAATGATATTTATTTGCATCAGTAAAGCAACTGGAATAGGTGATGTGAGGATTCCAACACAAGTCTCCTGGAAGCCCGTGGAGTTCATGCTCTTTGGGGGAACATTTTCTGAAGCAGAAATGGGGCTTCGGTGCCATTTAAAACCAATGTGAGCGAGACAGCAATTCAGCCTTTGAGAAAGAATGAGTCTCCTGGAAGTTGGAGGTAGCGCAAATGCTTGGTGGGTACATTTCCCTACGTGCATTAGTGTGAAGTTTATAATGGAAACTCAATTATAGCTTAAAATCAGGATTGTTTGCCACCACTGGCGCAGCCCATAAATGAAATTATTTGTTCACAAAGCCAAACACTTTTCGCTCTTGCTCATTAAATCTTTTAAGATGATAAACACTCTTGCTTCTTGGCTGCCTGGTGAGATCACACACATGGGAATAGCTTTTGAAGATGAATGATAAATCTGTCAAAGGGACCACAGAGTCTGTGGCTAGGACTCACATTTCTGTTTTAGGAAAGGCACCAGAGCAAGCCTTTTAAGTCTTACTTCTCTCCAACGGGCCCCCACTGCAACATGGGAAGAAAGGCATACGAGCATATCGCAGTTGATCATGAGCAGCATAAATTGACGGCAATAATGAAGGGAAATAAAACATTCTATTTCTAAGCTCCCAGGCTTTGAGCAATGTGAGCAGTTTGATTTCTTATTGAGGACTGTAACAGACGTCAGGTTCAAATGGCACAGCTGCAGACAGGACCTTTTCCAAAGATCAGGTTTAATTGTCCAGCGCAGTTTAGATACCCACAGCACGCTGTGTCTGCCTGCAGCCCATACTTGCAATCCACCTGTATACACTGTAAGTGGAAATGATGTGGGCCAATGTTGGTCAGCATGGAGCAGGGACACAGCGGGTTCGACTGACATGTGTTACATGTAATCAACATCAAGTGTGCATGAGAATCAGATAGTTAATCAGTTAGGCATATGTTTGTACTGTGTTTGCTATTTTGACTGGTTAGTATCTCTTTAACCTGAAGATTCTATGTGTGTCCCATAATGTAGTTTTCAGGTTTGCTTCCTGGTTCTAACTGCTCTCTCTATGACAATTATGTTTTCTCTGTGATGGTTATGGTTGTTAATGACAGTTGGTAAGAAGTCTTCAAGAAGACTAGACAAGATTAGTTTCTCTCTCCACAACTGTTCTATATATTAGTGTTTCAGTTATGTTCTAAGAATAAAAATTAATCATTTTTTGTTCTCTAATATGAAATAATTATCTCTAGCATTGTTCTTTAAGAACACACAAGTTCTGACTTCCGCTAACAGGTTATGGGCACAATCAGTAAAAGAGACAAAAATTAAAGGCAACAGAGAACAATATAAAGGATGGCATACAGCTCTGATTACAAGAGTGTGATTGAAAAATTGAATGGAGCTAATTACCAGATGTGGTCTTTTAAGATGCGGTGATTTTAGTCAAAGAAAAGGTTTGGAGAGTAATTGAAATGCCACACCCCTCTGAAGGTGTAGATAAACAAACGAGTGGGATTCTTTGTAATGAAGCTCCCATGGCAACCATTTCCCTATCTGTGGAAGATAGCCAACTTATTCATATTAGGAGGCACGAAACCGCTTCAGCTATGTCAAGCAGTTTGAAGGATTTAAATGTTAAAGATGGTCTGAGAAGTAAAGTTTACCTTCAGAGGAAATTACATACAACAAGACTCACAGAAGGAACAGATATACAGACTCATATAAATGGGATTTTAAACACTGAATGGCTTCGCAGCCTACTCACTGGAAGCAAATCCAAGCTCCAAGGGAGGATGTCCAAAAGGTGGTCTGACACTGCTGATCTCCACAAACATCCAAGCTATTAACTTTAGACTCGACCCTTTGGCCGGTCTTGCAAATGCTTTGCTTATGAAATTTAAGTGAGCATGGTTACTCATTATAAATGTCTATCTCCCTCCTTAATGTCAAAAGAAACTGTTGAAGGATACCTGGCTTCAACTAGAAGAAAATATTGTCAATCTAACAGTCCTATACCCAGAAGCCTTCGTGATAATGGCAGGGGACTTTAACGCTAGAACGTGGCAAAATGACAAAGTTTTATATTCGCATTTCCACATACTTCCACCTGTAATAGATGAGGCCCTGAAATGAGGAAGTTTTATATTCGCATTTCCACATACTTCCGCCTGTAATAGATGAGGCCCTGAAATTTCCAGTTAGGCAATCTAAAGATAAGGGTTACAATTATGCCGGACTATGTCTCATGCAAATGTTAAACAGGCTCAATTTAGTAATTGTTAATGGGAGTGTGGATGGTGATAGCAATAGTGAATTCACCTTCCTGTCCAGTTTAGGGGCATCCACAATTGATTATTTTATAGTCTCTCATGAATTGTTAAAAGTGGTGTCCAGGTGTATTGTAGAAAAATGTATTGAAAGTTGCCTGGTTCTATTCTTAAATTATGGTATTCAAATGACTCATGCAGAGCAAAAACCAGTGTTAAATGGAGAGATTGAAATAAGAGCCTCTCATATTAGATGGTCACCTAAGCTGGAGAATGATGTAAAAGAGCTGTTGTATTCAGATAGGTGTCTTCACCACTGCAACATTTTGCTATCAGCGAATTCCACAGAAACTGTTTTTGAAACATTTCAAGAGTTGAGCCTGGCTTTACAAAGTAGCTTGAAACAAAAGAGCTTGGCTAGAAAATGCATCCCTCTCAGTAAGTCTAAACATTGGTTTGACAAGGAATGTGTTATCATGAAACAAGCTCTGGTCGAAAAATATAGAGCATAAGGGAATTTTTTTAAATTAACAATACCTTCAGAGTGGTTTGAATTGATGAGGAGATATAAAAAATTAATCAAGGTGAAAAAGAGCCAAGCTCAGAGAGAGTCCTGGAGGGATTCAATAAAAGCATCTAGGGAAAAGGATGCCGCTACATTTTGGAGGATGGTTGCTAGGGGGTGGCCAAACTCTTCAGTAAGTATGGAGTATCATATTCCTATGAACTCCTGGGAATCCCACTTTAGTAGTATATATGCAATAGGGCAAAATGGCCATCAGATCAAATGGGCCAATATATGTAATTTCCCTGAATGGCTTCCTGTAACTGCTTTGGAAATTAAGAATCTTATTTCCAATCTTAAAGTGGGCAAGGCACCTGGGAATGATAATATCCCACCTGAAGTATTCAAATTCAATATAGATTGGTGGGCTCCTGTGCTGGCAGCATTATTTACAAGTATTGACCACTTAGCATGTATTCCAGTAGACTGGGGCCTTGCCAACATTATCCCAATCTACAAAAAAGGGAAAAGATCAGATCCTGGGAATTATAGACCCATTAGCTTACTAAATATTATTAGTAAGCTGTATGCTAGTCATCTATTGGAAAAACTGCAGAACTGGCTGGAGCAGGAAAATATTATTAATGATGAGCAGGCTGGATTCAGGGGAGAGCATTCTACAGTGGACCATGAGCTTGTCTTACAAAATCTAGTTGAAAAGTACACAGCTATATCTGGGGGAGCTCTTTCTGCCGCCTTTATTGGTTTTAAATCAGCTTTTGATCTTGTATCAAGACATAGATTGTGGGAAAAGTTTGAGGCCACTAACATTGACCGTCGTCTATTAACTCTCATCCGCATTCTATATGAAAATACCTGACTGCAGGTGAGATGTAGCAGTGCGGGCCATCTGTCTGGCCCTGTCCCCACTTTTAATGGAGTGAAACAGGGTTGTATTTTAGCTCCTACTCTGTTTAATTTCTATATTGGTCAATAGCTTAGTAAAGGTACACTCTCACCACCCCAGTTTGTCTAACAGACCTCTGCCAATTCTGCTTTATGCAGATGATGCAGTACTTCTATCACTGACAAATGTTGGACTGAGGTGCTTGATGAGGACCCTGGACAGTTACTGTAAAAATGAACTATTGCAAATCAATTATATAGTGTTCTCCAGGAAGAGGTTAAAGCACCAATGGAAAATAAATGAGCATCCAATTGAACAGGTGACTACCTATAGGTACTTAGGAATAACATTCCACTCATCAGGATGTGTGTGCATGCATAGGCATCCACATGTTCAACCCCCAACCTCTGACCCAGCATCACATGTGACCCTCAGGGCCGTAATGGTTGTTCAACCCTGATCTACACAGCCTGGCAGCTGCTTTCCAGGTTTTCAGACTGGAGACCTTTCCAGCACTACCTGGGGATGCTAGGGATTGAACCCGGAACTATTTGCATTCAAAGGGTGTGTTCTGCCATGGAGCTATGGCCCTTCCCAACTGCTTTCGGGAAACTTTCATAGCATTTTCATCTTGCAACAAATAATAACTTTGCATCATGTAACACAAAAGTTTGGGAAGGGCATTTATCTTGGTGGTTGCACACTTCTTTGCATGTGGGCAGTCCCAGGTTCAGTCTTCGCCAACTTCTATGAAAATACTTTAGATGGCTTTGCTGGGACAGATTTCTGCATGGGATCTGGATGCAGTCAATCATCATAGATCAGCCTTCCCTGACCTGGTGCCCTCCAGAAGTTTTGGACTAAAGTACTTATCATCCCTGGTCATTGGCCATGCTGACTGAGTCTGATAGGAATTGTAGCCTAAAATATCTGGAGGGCACCTCATTGGGAAAGACTGGAATAGACAATTGTGCCGCCACGGCCTCAAACACCAGGCCTAGATGAGCACACCCCTCTCAGGACAAGCGCCACCACTTGAATAAGCCTGAGGGAAGGGTAAAAGACGCACCACTTTCCCCTTATAGCAGAGGGGAAAAGGGTGTTAAGGGTTTTGAATAAGGTTCTCCTGTGAGTGTGTTGGCTGAAAGGGTAATTATTTGTGTTCCTTTATTATATTTATAGAGCAGGTTACAAAGCCAAGCTGACATGTGGTTTGTGGTAGCAAACAAAATATAAAAGAAAACTTTTATTGTTGTTAACAGTTCTTTCAAATCAATATAACACCTGCCTATTCTTAACACTTCTAATAATTTACTAATACTCCTAAATCCTAATAATCTCCTCACACATACTCCTGACTAGATCACACACAGCTATCTTCCACACAACTACCCTCCACCCAACCAAGACAATAAGGATAAACTGAAACACTCCCTCACACTATATATACTCTTCCCCCTCCCTTTCCCAGCATCATCAGCCACACCCACTCAGTCCAACATTCCGCACTCTCCAGACATACTAAACCAGACATACCTCAGGGGATAGAAATGTGGGGTATCGTCACAACAATACATTGCAAATTGGACCAATTATCAGACTAAAGATGATTTCATATGTCGACTAAATGATTTGACTATTATAATTGATACATTTACTCAAAAATTATCCCCATGATCAAATATAGATTCAGCAGAATAATAGCAAAGCTAGCATGGACAAAGTATCCATACCAGGCCAGAGCTACCATTAGGTAGAGTGAGGCAGCCTTCTTGGAAAATGGTGGTGAGGTGCTAGCCAACGGAGCTGTGTGTGCCTCATGGCCTGCCCCCCACCCACTGCTAAGCTAGCTTGCTGCCCTCAGTCCTCTATTTGAAGAGATACAAGAGGACTGTCCTCTCTTTTGAAGACGTTCTGTATTGGAAGGGTGTTCTGTCCAATTCCAGTATAAAGATAAAAAACTATGTGAAGAAAGAGCTGGCCCTTGACATTGCCTATCAGGTAGCAGACCTGGGTAGCAGACTGAACAAGGTACACAGACCACCTGCGCACAGGTCACTATGGTAAGTTGTACTGTATTACTATTTAGGCCTGTTCAGAAGGCACCTTAAACCCTGCTGGTTAAGGCTTTTGGTTAAGCAGCAGGGTTAAAGGTGTGTTGCGTGATGGGCTTTGCTAAACCATGCTCACTCACTAACCATAGTTGGATCGCCTGGAGCAAGGTTAGCTGCTCTAATCATGGCTTAAAGCATTGTGTGCGACAGCATGGCTTGTGGTTAGTGCTAACCCCAGAGAACCACAGTTTCGCTAACCACAGAGCATTAAGTGTCATCTGAACAGGTCCTTTAAATTATAATAATTCTTTTTGATTGTGCATCTGTACATATTAGCATATGCAATTTTTATGCAAATTAGTATCCCTTTTGTCCTCTTTTTTGTTGATGCAGGTCCTCTTTTTTGGGGGGTAATTCACAATAATATTATCTTGCCTGTCCTCTGAGCTCAGTGATGAATGTGGTTAAAATGGTTTATCCCTACCAACAAAACAAAAACTTTCTGATGTTTTTCCACTACTTTCTGGGCCTCCTATCATCGCTGGTTACTTTTGTCAGCTTCTTTGCTCGATAACTTTTAAAAAGCATGATGTGGCCTTGTCAAAATGTCTCTGCATGTGGCTTTGGCTGCTACAGGCTCAGAAGTGCAACTGTGTTTGCTATTATCATAATAGGGTGACCAGATAAAATCCAGGTCAGGGCTCATGTAACTTTAACAGTTGTAGAGAAAAGAGAATTTCAGCCAGTGTAATTTGTATGCAATTAGTTCCTGGTGAAATTCCCTCTTCATCACAACAGTTAAAGGTGTAGGCACTATACTAGAGTGACCAGATACAAAAGAAGGCAGGGCCCCTGCAACTTTAACTGTTGAGATGAAGAGGGAATTTCACCAGGAACTAATTGCATACAAATGACACTGGCTGAAATTCCCTTTTCTCTACAACTGTTAAAGTTACATGAGCCCTGACCTGGATTTTATCTGGTCAGCCTACTATTATCCATAGTCGCAAACCAGAAATGCAACTTACTCTCCCCAACATTGTGAACAGAGAAAAAAACCCAAGAAGGCAGATGAAGACAAAAGTGAATCATCACCCCACAGAACTTCTACATTTCTCTTTTCAATTGATTTGTTGTTTGCAAAACAAATAGCCAAGGATAGTTATGATTCTAGCACTATGCAATCACCTTTAGTGCCCTTAAGGCAATATTTTATTTAATATACAAAAGGAGATTTATCTATTTCAGTTGCTAAATGTAGCTTTTTGTAGATAAAGAATCCAGTTTTAAACAACTAAGAAAGAAAACAACAACAAAACACAAAAACATATCATTTCTGTTTGAACTGAAAGGGTATATCCTCCCACTACTACAATCACAATAGAAAGGCAATGTAGAATGGCAGGGCATAAAACATATCTTGGGTTTATATTATTGTAATTATGTTTTAGTCTGTGACTGAACTCTTTTCAGTGAGGGCATTCAAAGCATAGATGCACTTCTCTCCTGAAATCTGAAATCCAGCAGGAAAGAAGATGTCAGAAGCACTACATAGGTGGGGCCCAGCTCTTTGGATCCAGATCCAGATTCCAAGCTGAAGCGGGCTGCTTTTAGACTGAATTGGTCCAGATCTGAATCAGGGCCAGATTGATCTGAAGTGCCCTGAAATGGGTCAGATGGATCTAAATCATTTTGGGGCACTTTGGACTGATCCAGATGTCAGGATGAGACATGGAGAAGGGAGTGCCACTGCCTTCTCTCCTCTCCTCCCAGCTACCATGGCAGGAGCAAGGCAGGAGGAGGACAAGAGTCTCTCCTCCTGCCCTGCTGGGATGAGAAGAGGAGAAGGGACTGCCCTTCTCCGCTTCTCATGCCAGTGGATATCACAGCGGGATTGGTGGGGCAGGAGGATGAGATACTCTCATCCACTTCCTGTCCTGCCACCACCGCCACTGTCACAGTAGCCAGGAAAATGGACATCCAAGAAATTTGGATGTCTGAACCTGGATCCAGATTTGAAGAGGATTGGATTGGGTCTGAATATGGCCAAGGCGGGTCGGGGCCAATTTGGAAGATCCGAATAAACCTCCAAAGCAGGTTTGGGGTGGCTGTGTACAGCCCTTAGTGCTCAGAAATAGAATCTTTCTTCCCCTCCCCCCCCCCCCCCCAGGATCTATCCATCTGTCCAACACCTTACTTAAGGACCATGTTCAGAAGACACCTTAAGTCACAGCTTTAATCACAGTGAATAAAGCAAAACGCCTTATTCATCGTGGTTAAAGACATAGTATAAAGTG
This sequence comes from Anniella stebbinsi, assembly GCA_029215795.1. NCBI lineage: Eukaryota > Metazoa > Chordata > Lepidosauria > Squamata > Anniellidae > Anniella > Anniella stebbinsi. The sequence continues at coordinate 137,228,960 of JARDYH010000005.1, read as the reverse complement.
TCTTCTGAATAGGGTCAGGAATGGCTTTCTACCACTTCTGTTGCATTCAGAAAACAACACAGAGATTTATGGCATGATTCTATCTTTTGTATTATGCCAGCTGGGCATATTGGACCAGTCCTTATGCCCCTTGTACCAGTGAAAGGTGCACCACTGTTTTGCATCAGTGTAGAGGAGCTGATTCACTAGAGAATGCCTGGGCTGGTAGATGGCCAGGAGAAAGGTGAGCAGAAAAGGTAAAAATGGGTGGAATGGGAGGTGTGTGTAGGAGTAGTGGGATGTTTGGAGAACTGAAGGCAGGGCTGTAGCTAGACCCACTTGGCCAAATGTAAAGAAGACCGGGTAGGAAGTGATGTGGACTGGTTGCAACTGAGCAGAGTTGGTCCAATTCCAAATTTTCACCCCACCAAAAATGTGATTGCAGAAAGCAAGGAGTGGCACATGCCTGGTATTTCTAATTGAGGGATTAAGAAGGGCACTATCAGGTGCCCAGAGAGCTGGATATTGCATTGTGAGACAAGCTAAGAAGATCACATATCCCCAGTTCCAAATGTCCCACTTCCTCCCAAGCTCTACATGTAAAGGCCTCTGTCCTTTGGTCTTACTCTATATACCCTATTTACCCCATCTTGACTGTGCAGTGGTGCTGCGTTGTTTATATGACACAGCTGCCAACTCACAGCTATGATGGTCTCTCTCCCCCCCCCACCCAGGAACCACGCATTTTGAAAGTGTTGATTTACCACAACTTTATTCTTTGCACTGAGGTCACCACGTTGTTTCTTCGTGTGTTATTGTTGGCCTCAGTTAAAGTTATCAAGGGGGAATAGCTCTGGGTGGATCGGGTAAGTGTGGGAATGCAGAGTAGGGGGTGGGCTTGACAAGCCAAATGGCCACCAGCACTGTGGTTTTTCTGGCCAGATAGCCTGTACTCCCTCCTGCCATCTAACTTTATCATTTCTGCCTCACGCGATGCTGAGGGGTTGTGAGGGAATCCGATATCAGTGCGGCGGTGTATAGACACCCATGTGGTCAATTCATGGATGCAATAATTGAATTGAAGCAATTTGCAGGCTCTTCCAAGATGCAAAATTTGAGGGCCTTGCAATATCAATTAATTTTAATTTTATTTATTTATTACATTTATGTACCACCCCGTTGCTGAAGTTCTCTGGGCGATTTACAAAAATTAAAAACATTGAACATTTAAAAACTAATATGCAAAAATTAAAACCATAAATGCCTAAAACAAACTACATATCATTTAAAACTGTCCAGGGGTCATTTGAAAAGCTAAACGTATGCTATTAAATGTCTGGGAGAAGAGAAAAGTCTTCACCTGGCGCCAAGAAGATGACAGTGTTGGCGCCAGGTGAGCCTCGTTGGAGAAATCATTCCACAGTTGGGGGGGGCCACCATTGAAAAGGCCCTCTCCTTTGTTGCTATTCTCCGAGCTTCCCTCAGAGTAGGTACTCAGAGGAGGACCTTGGATATGGATCGTAGTGTACAGTTAGGTTTGTGTTGTTCCAGGAGGTGGCAGCAGCAACATTGTAACACCCCAGCCAGGAGATGGAAGCAGAAAGGTCTCTGCAGCTTCAGTCAATAGGAATGACAAAGCAAGATGGAACTGGTAGTGTAGCTTTTTTTTTTTTAATGTTATAATGTGCACTTGGGAGACACCATTTGTTTGAAAAGTGTGATTAAAATCTAATAAAACAAATGAAAGAGAGACATAAATAATAATATATTCTTATTTATTTTGCAGTATTTATTTGCAAAATAAATAACTTAAAAACCCAAGTTAGAGATTTAACTTGTGCTTAAATTTCTCCTGTTAAGATTAATTGAATTTTTTTAATTTATTGGGATTGTGTTCTTACACTTGCATGGTTAAAAATAATTACATCTAACACCTAAATAGGGGAAAGCTGGGTAGAGACGTTGGGAATTCACAATGACTTTTTGTGTTGATGTTACTTGCATGAAATCTAAAATTAAAGTTCTTACTTTAAGTCCCTGCCCATTTTGCTTTATTAGTAATACATTCCTTGAGTTACAAGAGCTGGTGTGAGGGATTCTGTTTGGCTATCTAATCCCAGGGAAAAATCTGCGATTGTCCAGAGAGTCTGGCTGTCTACATCCCAGCATACCTTCATATTTATACAGGACCAAAAGCAATGCAGCTGTGGAAGTCTTTACTCATTTAACACACAGCGCCTCTTTGCTTCACGGCTTCCTTCTATCTGGTGCTCTTTAATGAGATCATGTGAAATCTAACTGAGTATTCCTAATTACATCTGAAGCTTTATCCTGAGAGCTTCCATGCGGACAATTAAAACAATTAAATAAATAAATGCAACACATTCCCCTTTCTACAGGACATAATTGCATTTGAACAGTCTTTGCAAATAGCTTTAATAATGGTAGAAAATGGCCCTTAACATTTTACAGGACTTCACAGTTGGAATATGTATGATACAGAGGATATAGCACCCACCTTGAATGGAAATAGGATGACCATATGAAAATGAGGACAGGGCTCCTGTTTCTTTAACAGTTGTATTAAAAAGGGAATTTCAGCACGTGCAGGAGCCCTGCCCTCTTTCTGGTCAAGAGGGCAGGGCTCCTGCAGCTTTAACTATTGGGATGAAGATGGAATTTCACCAGGTGCTGCATGTACACAAATGACACCTGCTGAAATTTCCCTTCCAATACAACTGTTAAAGATACAGGAGCCCTGCCCTCGTTTTCATATGGTCACCCTAATTGAAAATATTTGGACTTCTCAGTTAACAGCAGTCTTTTTGTATAGCAGCCTTCCCAAACCTGGTGCCCTCCAGACCTTTTGGACTACAACTTCCAGCATTCGTGACCATTGTCCAGGGTGGCTAGGGCTGATGAGAGCCAAAACATCTGGAGGGCACTTGGGGCAGTATCCAATGGTACTCCTACTTCGAGTAGACCCAGTGAAGTGAATGGGCCTAGACTAGTTTATGCAGGTCTACCAGTGGATACTGCTCCTGGGTAGGCTGACCATATGAAAAGGAGGTCAGGGCTCCTGTAACTTTAACAGTTGCAGAGAAAAGGGGATGTCAGCCGGCATCATTTGTATGCAATTAGTACCTGGTGAAATTCCCTCTTCATCACAATAATTAAAGTTGCAGGCACTATACTAGAATGACCAGATACAAAAGAGGGCAGGGCCCCTGCAGCTTTAACTGTTGTAATGAAGAGGGAATTTCACCAGGTACGAAATGCATACAAATGATGCCGGCTGAAATTCCCCATTCTCTGCAACTGTTAAAGTTACAGGAGCCCTGTCCTCCTTTTCATATGGTCACCCTACTCCTGGGTGGGGAAGGCTGCAGCATAGAGTTTAGAAACTGGAGACACCTGAGTCAAATCCAACCCCAGATAGTTTCTACTTGGGCCCTAATTGCCAAAGTAGATTTAAAAAAGAGAAAGTGGAATCTGTAGTGACAGGACTTGCTACTAAGCTATGTAGTGGATACATTTTAAACCTTTTTGCATTGTGTACAAAAACAGAGGTAAAACAACAGAAAGCATCCAATTATCTAAGAAAGTCCAATTTTGTAAACCCAATTAATTAGGAGAGGATGCAAATCCAACTTGGCATACATTTTTTTAATGTCCCATTCTTCTGCTCACCAAGGGGAAGTAGCTATTCAGAGTGCAAATGGCAGGCCTGATCACAGTCTTTCCATTAATGGCTCAGATATCTTTTCAAACTGCTTTGTACAGAAAAAAGGGTTAGAATAGAAACAACAAATAAAAATGTAAGTTGCGATTTCCAGGATGCTGAAATCTGCTGCAAATACCCAATCTTGGGCTTCCTTGAAGCAATTCCTGATGTGTGGAATATGTGATATAGCTCTTATTGCACCCCTGACTGCAATGACATAACAGGAGTGTACCAATGTGCCTTCATGTCTATACTGAATGTGAAGAGAGGCCGTGGACTTCAACTATTGGACCCTTTCCTGAGGTCTATGCATTCAGCATTAATGTGAAAGAGATTCTTTGAATAGAGCTCTACATGCATAGTCTCGTCCATGTTACTGGGAACCCTGATCCCTCCCAAGATACAACGCCATTATATAGAACAGGAACTGCCTGAATGAAAGTGGCTGACTTAGCCTGCAAAAATGGAATGGTGCGAAAGAAAGAAAGAAAGAAAGAAAGAAAGAAAGGAAAATCCATCCTAGTTTGGTATAACAATATAATTATTGCTGCCTCTTTAAAACTGAGTCAAGTTTTTTTAAAAAATCTCTTTATGTCACTTGTCCATGAAGAATCTTCTCATGCCTGCATCCCAAATTTCTTTGCCAACTACCTAATATTTTAGACAAAGCAATAATCATTAAGGAACAAAACACAATTTGTTGTCAGGTAATAACTGTAGTATTATGTATCACTGTATCGAACTGGCCTACATAGAGTGGCTATGTACTTTACAGAGGACAGTCCTGTATTTGAAAGCATCCTATTTGAAGGGCTCTCCAGACCATATCTGGTTAAAGGTAAAGAACCCTAAGAGAGGAGAGCAGGGGCCTTGAAGTTGCCCATCAACACTGAACACCTGGAATTCAGACTGAGCAGGCACAAAGGTCACCTGATCACAGCATTCCCGGCGACGGTGAGATGTCTTGTATTGTATTTAAACTACAGTAATTATTTTAAAATAATTAGCACAGGCATATTTTACACAAATCTGTTCCCTCTTTCAGTGGTGATGTATTTCTTCTTTGTTGAGGGTGCATAAGTGGCCATCCTAGACCTGATGTAGTACATTTTAGCTAAAGGCCTGTCAGATTTGATGAGATGATGTGAGAAGAAGAGATGGAAAATACCAGTTCTTTCTCCCCCATGATCACTTGCCTTCTTCTTCCCTGTTCCCCATTTTTTTCAACAATCACTGGAGGCCATTGGCTAGGCTGACTATATGAACAGGAGGGCAGGGCTCATGTAACTTTAACAGTTGTAGAGAAAAGGGAATTTCAGCCAGTGTCATTTGTATGCAATTAGTTCCTCGTGAAATTCCCTCTTCATCACAACAGTTAAAGTTGCAGGCACTATACTAGAGTGACCATATACAAAAAGAAGCAGGGGCCCCTGCAACTTTAACTGTTGTGATGAAGAGGGAATTTCACTAGGAACTAATTGCATACAAATGACAGTGGCTGAAATTCCCTTTTCTCTACAACTGTTAAAGTTACATGAGTCCTGTCCTCCTTTTCATATGGTCAGCCAGTCATTGGCGCAGAGAAAGCAAGTAAAAAAGCCGTATTCTGTAAAATCTAGCAAGAAAATCTTTTCTTCAAACTCAACACAGTCCTAGGTGCTGAAGCAGTTGTTTCCTTCTCTGGACCTAGAACAGTGTTTGGAGTAAGAATGGGAAAAGCGATGAAGCAACACAGAACACAACCTCTTTCCTTTTCCTTTTTCTTTTTTTACCACTCCTGAACCTATGTTGTTTGTATAGGTCTACATGTTGAAGGGTGGATGAGAAATATATTGCTCTCATTCCCATAATCCTGGGATTGCTTGCATGACATTACTGTCCTCATAGTGTTTCTTTCGGTCCTAGAGTTGTGCACTGACCTTCAGCTTCAACTTCAGAGAATGGCCAAATTTTGCTTGGACTGATTTAGAGTCCATATGCTTTGATTAGTTTCCAGTCAAGGTTTGGAAATCCAAGATTTCATGCTTCCCGTCAACTATTACAGGGAATAAAAAATGACTAAACTTTTCTTTTCTTTGTCAGATTTATACTAGGCTGATTAGATAAAATCCAGGTCAGGGCTCATGTAACTTTAACAGTTGTAGAGAAAAGGGAATTTCAGCCAGTATCATTTGTATGCAGTTAGTTCCTGGTGAAATTCCCTCTTCATCACAACAGTTAAAGGTGCATGCACTATACTAAAGTGACCATATACAAAAGAAGGCAGGCCCCTGCAGCTTTAACTGTTGTGATGAAGAGGGAATTTCACCTGGAACTAATTGCATACAAATGACACTGGCTGAAATTTCTTTTTCTCTATGACTGTTAAAGTTACATGAGCCCTGACCTGGATTTTATCTGGTCAGCCTACAGAGAGCTTCAGCTATGGGGCGGTATATAAATGGAATAAAATAAATAAATAAATGGGCAGCGTAAAACATTTAAAACAACAACAGCTACTGTGTAAATCCTAAAACAAAACAAACATACATTTGTTTAAAAGCAAACTTAAACATCCATTTATGGCCCATTTAAAAACAAGGAGGGAGCCCTGGTTAATGCTTTTAAGCCAAACACCCTTTCTCTTGAGTAAAAGTATCATCAGTTCAATAGGCAATTTGATGAGGAATGTGTGATAAGCCCAACCATAAGAAATCTTGCAAGTCTTATGAAAACCCATTTGGTTCCCCTTCAAATTGCTCAGATCATTTCACCTAGGGAAGCCCCCCTCACCACCAATTCACTATGAATTTTGCTCTTGGAAAAAATTCAATTGTTCTAAATTTGTCCAAATATCATGGCGTTGTATTTTTGTGTATTGCTGACATCATATGTATGCATACCTGGGTTTGTTTTGTTTTTAGACTTATAGCTTTTTTAAAGTTATTATAGTGGTTTTAAATGTATGTGTATATTGTATGATTTTGCTGTTTTAATTTTTGTATATTGTTTTAATTGTTTTAATCTTATGTAAACCGCCCAGAGAGCTTCGGCTATGCGGCGGTATACAAATGTAACAAAATAAATAATAAATACCTCTGTAATTTTGTGGCATGATGTGACTTTGTGCTGATGCAGCATTCAACATATCCTGCCCTCAGCACTTATTTAACAGTGCAAGAAGTCTTATGATTGGGACTTTGGTCAGTTGTTTTGTAGCTGAAAGCATTTCTTGAATTTTTAATTGATTTTCAAATGCATGCTGTATGCACAAGAAATCAATGTAACTGCTTGATTCAAACATCATGTTCCACATTAATTTCCTAACAACAAATCATTTGTCTGTCCTTAATTCAAAACAACTTGTTATATTAACTATGCACTATAAAAATATTACCACCACTATTCTCATAGTGTGATATTTAATTTTAAATATCAGTGCAACTTCCAACTGAGAGAACATAGGAAAACTAAAATTAGTTGACACTCCTGCTTTCAAAATTTGCATTTTCTCATCTCTTATTTGTCAATATTTATATGCTAAAAGGAAATATATAAAGGCTTCAATCGGTAATACTTGCTCAGAGTTACCCAATGATTTTAACCTCTTCTCTTGTCAGTTAAATGTCTGAGTCAAAACTATTCCGCATTGGCTCAAGCTCCACAAACCCAGGAAACTGGAAGCTCAGCATGATGCCTTAACAGACCCGTCATCAGTGATGATGTTGTGCAATCTCACAAATTGTGCTTGCTCAGAAGTTACTCTCCATGCATCCAGATTTTTTCTTGATTTTTCAGGGCCAAATCTAGATGGGAAAGATGGAGTGCCTGAGACCAGCAAGGATGCCCCACATTGTCCTGATCTTGTGTTTTTCTAGGTCTTGGCCCTGTATTGCATTACAAGCAATGAACAGGCAGGAGTCAACTTACGGGTGCATTCCTCTCTCAATATGGTACGGCTCAGTTGCTTCATAAGCCAATATGGGGCCAGGACAGCATGCAATGGGAACCCTGATTGCTCAGGGCTCCTGCTGACTTGGAGGACTGTAATCATGTTCAGATGGTTACAGTTTCTCTTCAGGCTTTCCCTGTCAGTATCGGGTTGTCAGGGTGGAAGGGGCAATGACAGCAAAGGTATCCTTGTCTTCCCTCCACACGTATGATTTTCAGATGTTAGGATAGGGCTAGATTCTCCCAATTTATTTATATACAACATTTATATACCACTCCATATCTAAACAGATTCCATAATGGTGAATAATAGAAGATAAAAAGATTAAAACACCATATTATAGGCTGACCATATGAAAAGGAGGACAGGGCTCCTGTATCTTTAACAGTTGTATTAAAAAGGGAATTTTAGCAGGTGTCATTGGTATGCTTGCAGCACCTGGTGATATTGCTTCTTCATCACAATATTTAAAGCTGCAGGAGCCCTGCCCACTTTTGTATCTCGTCACTCTAATATAACTCCTGATGCTTTTACTGTTGTGATGAATAGGGAATTTCACCAAGAGCTACATGCATACAAATGACACCTGCTGAAATTCCCCTTTTAAAACAACTGTTAAAGCTGCAGGAGCCCTGCCCACTTTTGTATCTCGTCACTCTAATATAACTCCTGATGCTTTTACTGTTGTGATGAATAGGGAATTTCACCAAGAGCTACATGCATACAAATGACACCTGCTGAAATTCCCCTTTTAAAACAACTGTTAAAGATACAGGAGCCCTGTCCTCCTGTTCAAATGGTCAGCCTACCATATTAAATATTTTAAAAGAACAGAATACCAATAAAAGGAAAGAGAGTACCAGAATACCAAGGAAGCCTCCTTGAAATAAAGATGTTTTCAGCAGGGGCTGAAAACTACACAAGATTGGTGCCTGCCTGACCTCCAGAGGCAGGGAGTTCCAAAGAAAGGGACCCACCACACTGAAGGTTCTTCTTCGGGTGGACACCAATTGGGCCATAGATCTTCGTGGAACCACCAGGAGCATCCAATCTGTTGACCTCAGTGACTAAGCAGGTTGATAAGGGAAAACAAACACTCATTCAAATGTCCTGGTCCCGAGTTGTTTAGGGCTTTATACATTCGTAGCAAAACTTTAAACCTGCTCCGGTAGCGAATAGGAAGCTGGTGCAGTTCCCTTAGCAAAGGAGTTACATGCTGAAAAGGGGCAACTCCTGACAACAGCCGAGCTGCTGTGTTCTGTACCAACTGTATCCTGCACCAGCCATAAGGGCAGCTCCACATAGATTGCATTGCAATAATCCAGTCTTGAGGTTACTAGTACCGTACCACTGTAGCCAAGTGATCCTTGCCCAGGAGAGGCTGTAGCTGGTGAATCAGTGAAAGTTGGTAACAGGCACTCTGAGCCGCCATAGCCACTTGGGACTCCAGCGACAGTGGCGGGTCTAGGAATACCCCCAGACTATGAACCTATCTCTCAAAGGGAGTGCAACCCTATCTAGAACAGGCAACTATCCCTTCTCCCAGACTAGGGAACCACTGTACATGGTGTGAATGCATGTTCACTGTAATGTGTGAATACCCCTACCATGAGGGCAAATCCCTGCATGCCTTCTTGTTCTCTGAGGGTCAAATGAAACATTAGTTTAAATATGTAGCTAGTAGCTATGTCTTTTAAAATCTTTCTGATCTTAAATTAATCTCATGGGACCCAAGGAGAATTGAGTCCCTTGCCTGGGGTGGGGGCATAGGGAGGCTTTTACTAATACTATTTTGTAGCTTAGATAACATATGCTAATAGATATGATAGTAATTCTTTAGAAAGCCTATACTGACAAATGTATTTTGAGGGTTTCCTTCGCTAATAAAATATGAGTCTACTGAAACCAAGCCTACATTCCAACCCTATTGCTGGCAGTAGAAGAATCTAGTCTCGACAGGAGGAGGTTCTATCTAAACTATTTTTGTTACAACAGACCTTCATCCCAAATGTGATGGTACTATTTAAGTATACGTTTGCAATGGGTAAAGGAGATGGTTCATTTTATTAGGAGACAGGCCCCCAGAGACCAATGTAGAAAGTTTATATAGCAGCAACAGCTGCCACATGGAACCATGGAGGACGGAGAAGAGAGGAAGAAATGAATTTAGCAATTATTCATCATTTTGCATGCATTCATCTAGACAACCAAGATAGCTTGGGTAGCTTCACAGCAATATAAAATTCTGACTGAAGTTCTGGAATATATTACACACCCACATTATACCATTTCAGTAAGAATGTAAACAAAACACACAAGCTTTCAATACCATAATGTTTTGCTGTTGTATTTTCCAGTTGAACGAATACGTTCTAAGCTAACTGTTCTCAGATTATTTCAATTGCTCACTCAATTTTCATGGAATCTTACCATGTAGACAACTTTGTGGATGGCATGAAATAATATTCAGGATGGTAAAACTCTCCAGTAAGTTCATTTGTGACAAAACTCTAGTAATAATCTCTTATCCGAAGCAGACTATGAGGGGTTCTAAAAGGACCTCTTGTTTAATTTGGTGACTGCACAACAGAATGAATCTCAGTGTAAGTGCAAAGTAATGCATACAGGGACAAAACTCTTCTAACTTCATGAATATACTGATGGACTTTCTGCACCATAGGGGTGGAGAGGGTGGGAAGTGGGCAAACCTGGAAGTAGCCACTTCTGGGTTCGGTGTGATGAAGCCGCACCACAATGCGACGGCTCAGGCTTCTCTTGGGCCGTCGCAATTTGTGTCAGCCATTTTTTAAAAAGATCCATGGGGAAGCGCATGAGTGCTCCTGCACAAACACAAGTATATATATTTTTTAAATCGTGTGATTGCGCCCCCACCCCCCACCATCCTGGGGATGGCGATTTCGCTGTCCCCCCTCTAGATGGCCTTGGAGCCGCGCGTGAAACTTCATGGCCATCGGTGCAGCTGTGCTTACTCGCGGGTAAGTGTGGCTGCGCCCGGGATGGGCAGCCACACCAGCCGCCCATCTCGCTGCCCTCCCTGGAACAGGGAACAAACCAGGATTAATAGCATTCCCTGAACTCCCAGGAAAATGGAGGGCTGGCCCCTGCCTGCTTGCAGGATGCTCTCTGCATCATGTGGCCTCTCCGCGAGCAGGCAGGGGAGCCCCGGGGAAAATGGCTGGTGCGGAAAGGGCCAATATTGGGTGTAACCACCCAGGAAAAAAGATCTTGGAGTCATAATGGAAATCTCCCTAGAAACAACAGCTCAGTGTTTGCTGTAGCAGTGGAAAAAACATGCAAATTCAGTGTTTGGAATTATTAGGAAGGAGACCAAAATAAAAATATAAAACCACACATTCATAATGCTATTATACAAATCTATGTTTCAGCCATATATAGAAATACTGTGTGCAGGTCTGGTACATCATCTCAAAAAGGTTATTGTTGAGCTAGAAAAAGTACAGAAAATAGTAACTATAATATTTATCTGAAGAAACTGCATAATGAGAAAAGGCTAGAGTTTGAGCTTTTTTACTTTGACCGTACACCAGCTGAGGGCCTATAGGATTCAGCAGAAGCCCTGCTATACAGTCAGAATTTTTATGGCAATGCTGGATTTCCTGGTTGTGTTTTTTCTTCCCCTCCCCTCCTGGGCTGAACTTGCACTGGTTACGGGGGCAGTTCTGCTGGTGCAGCGAAGGTGGCTCTTTTCCTTTCCCACTTTGACCCAGATATGGAGTAATTGCTGTATAGGATTGCTCTGTTTGATTTGGAAAAAGCAACAAAGGAAAACGTGATAGAGATCTATAAATTCATAAGTAGAGTGGAGAAAATGACTCGAGATTGGAATTTCTCTCCTCCTCTTTTTCCTCTTCCTCCTTTCACACAATGCTGCAATTCATAATCATTTAATTAGATTGATTGTTAATAAGTTCAGGACATATCGAAGAAAGTAGTGCTTCATACAACACACACTTAATACATAAAATGTATTGCTACTAGACATGCCGATGGCCTTTAGTCCAGTGAAATTAGTGTTTGACCCAAAATTTAGAATATTTTGCAGGGTGCTTCTTGTTTCTGATCCTGCTTGTTCTTCGTCTTCTGGTTCATCTTGGACAGCTGGCCACAGCCCAGCTCTAATAGAGCTGAAGACCATACAAAAAGAGATCAGAGCAAGGAACATGGGCATCTGCAGAAAGAAGGAAAGAAGAGCAGTTGACTCCTCATGGATGAGCCATTTTTTTCGTTTTTGTTTTTTTAAAAAAGCAAGTTTCTAGCCTTGTAGAACTCAAGATATGAGGCAAAGTGTGCAGTTACTATTCTGCCCATTTATTTTGTGAGAAACCAGCCTGCTCCCACCTTTCAGTGTTTTTAGCCAATGAATGAAGTCATAGCAATGGTTAACACGTCTACTATCTGGCTGTGTTAACCCTCCTTGCTGTGTTAAGCCTTTTTTGGTGGTGATGGTGGGGTCTTACCTTTTAGGAAGTAATTGCAGTCTCATAACTGTTTTTAACGAAATCCAGATGTTTATTGTAGCTGAGTTTGGGCAGTAGTGTGTCTACCCAAAAACAAAGGGAGCAGCAAAGAAAGGAGTTCACGATCTTTCTGACTAAGGTCTTGTAATAATTTTTTATTTGAATTTATACACTTTTTAAAAAATTACCCTGACAATGCGTGCAGATAAAAGTAAGTGTGAGTTACACAAGTCCTGCAAATGTTGGGGGAGGGGATACAGTGGGAGGAGATAGAGATTAGTGGTTCAATATTGAAGCTGATTACTCAATTCCCTTTCTGACCCTTTAGAGGCCTGTGTGCATTGCAGTAAAACTGGAATTATTACTTTAGTAAAGGTTTCAAAGCAAATGCACCAGTTCTACAAGCAAGACTGGAACTTTTTCCCTCCCTAGATTTACAAAAGGCATGATTAAAATCCTCGCCTTGTGGGGTAATTTCATGAGATCAAGAAGACTCATTTAGCAAGTGCGCAGCAGGGGAGATATTTGTAATTTTGTAGGTTGTAAGTCTCAAAGAAGCCACAAAGGGCATTTTTTTTTAAAAAAAATCTTGACTGGATTTGCAGTTTATTGCTATATTAAAAAGTAGTCCCAATGGGCTTGTAGGGGCAGCTAGTTTGTTAGGAAGGGCCTCCTTTGAACAGCATTTTTGACTATTACTTAAAAGGCTTATATGTTTCAGTAGACCAGGAGATCAGGTCAATAGAGCCATCAATGAAACATACCACTGGTATATCCAATGCCTCCTTCCTGTAGCACCCAAAACTGTACTAGACAGGGGACCCTCTGCATGAGTGGCAGTCGGCTAATGTGATGTTGGATTTAGCCCTTTATGATTCTGACAGGTTGTTATGCGAGTGCTTAGATATGTTCTTGGAATAAAGTATGCTGAAAATTATGAGTAGGTTCCATAGGGGAAAGAGGATTTTCTGTCAAAGATTAGAAGGAAGATAATCGGCGCCAGGTCAAGACTTTCCTCTTCTCTCAGGCATTTAGCAATATCTGATGAGCCTAGGTTTGTTTTGTTTTTAGGTTTATAGCTTTTTAAAGTTGTTACAGTGGTTTAAAATGTATGTGTATATTATGTGTATATTGTATGTTTTTTGCTGTTTTAATTTTTGGATATTGTTTTCAATTGTTTTAATCTTATGTAAACCGCCCAGAGAGCTTCGGCTATGGGGCGGTATACAAATGTAACAAAATAAATGAATAAATAAATAAATAAATAAATAACAAGGGTTAATACTGAGGGAGGAAACAAAATGTTGAGAAAGTAGAGGATGGGAAGGAGGAATGAGGGAAAGAACAGAAGAGATGGGATGCATACAGAATCGAGGAATAACTATTGCAGGAGTCCCCAGGCACCTCCAATGGTGCCTGTGAAGGATCTCCAATGTGATGCCTGTGGGCACCAAATCCTCCCCATTTTTTAGTATACATACATAGGTTTGTATGAAATGTATGCAACTTTCTAGCAATTGTACTTAACAAAAATGGATCAAATATCCAAATAATTATCCATGTGAAGGTGGCATCTACAAGCCTCCTGTTCAAATATTGAAAGTGTTGTAAGGTTCTTAATCCACTGCATTAGAGGAAGTGATGTTTGTCCTGCCAATGTTTTAATATATATCAGTCTTTTAGCTGTTGGGAAACTACAATGCAAACTACATTTCCAATGAGCCATGGCATCCAGGGTTTCAGAACTTGCCATGACATTCCCATGAATTCTTTGTGTTGTCCTCTTCCTCCCTGATCCTATGTGTGTGTGTGGTAGGGGTTCCCACACATCATGCTTGGCCAAAACTCACAAGCAAATCCACACTTTTATGGTTCAAACAAACAAACAAACAAAAACTCTTTTATTGGTTAAACAAAATCTATGAAAGATTCTAGGCTTTCTTTAACAAGACAATGGTCTGTACATAAAATAACCTAAGCTGGGGGTTGGGGGGGGAGGGGATACAGTAGTGTGAGTTTTGATACCCTCCACACTTTTCTGAAGCTTCTGGCTGCTTGACTTTTAAAAGCACACAATTGAGCACACTTGGAGCAGAAATTCATCCTGGGTACCCCTTTTTCCTTTCAGGCCACAGCATATTAGAGTATTTATTGTTGTTCCCCACCTCGATCCGGAGGGAGAGGTGGGTTATAAATAAATAATAATAATAATAATAATAATAAAGTAGATTTGTAGAATCAAAGCTGGAGGAAAACATGTTAAACCAGCAGTTCCTATGTGATTTCAGCAGCCTTCGTTATAACACAGAAGCCCTTCTTTTGACTTTGGTGTATGTATTGTATTTGAGAAGACTCACTTCCACTAAAAGGTCATTTTAAAAAAAATGAAAGATTTTGCAATATTGCTGCAAACATTTATCAAAGATCATCCCCCTAAATGAACAAAGGCAGTCTAAAAAATCATAGAAATAATACATCTCAGTGGCCCTATGGACTTCTTTGGGGAAGCATATAATTAAATGAGAAAACATTCAAAATGAACAGAAAAGAGACTAAGTATATATTGAAGAGTCAGAGTATGCACAGTTGGGATGTAGAAAGAGTATAAAAGTGGTATTGATGAAAAGCTAAGGAGAAGGGTTAGACTTCAAAATGACACATTTCGTGTGTCAGATATTTGCAATTTGACAGCAGGATTCCCCAGAGAAGTGACAGAAAGATTCTAGGATAACTTTCCACAATGATACAATAGATCATATATCTGTACATAGATATCCAGACAGTGATTTCAGATCAGAGAACCTCAAAACGTTAAAGCTGGCAATGTGGCAGTATCCAGATGTGAGTCAGATCATTTTCAGTATATGAAATTATTATATTGCTGTTTGAAAGCCTGGCCATCAGATGTGAGAATCTGATGATGTGATTTCAAAATGCATGCATGCATGCCAGCACGCACACACACAGCAGAAAATTAAAAAGCTCTTTACCCAGAATGCGACAGAGGAATTGTAGTATGGTAGGACTACCAGACCAGCACCATGGAACATACAACCAGAAAATACAGAAATGGGAAGAAAATGACAGATATACCAAAGTGTCCCTTGGAACTTGGCAGTAGCTCACCCATCAGGAGTTGAGCTGGCAACGATACCCACATGCTACCCACACACTGGGGCCATGTCTGTCACATCACCCAACATGCAACTAACCATACAGAGGTAGTGGCTAATGCCAAGGGAATGCTGGGGAAAGTTTGAACATGAAAACAAATAAAAAATCAAAGTACTTACTACAAAGCATAAGCGGGTTATGTATAGGTGTGTTAACATTTACAAGAAGGGAATACATTTTTGAAACCAGCCTGTAACAGTTTAATTAGAGTAATGCATTTATAATTTGATTGGTGTCTGGTAAAGCAAGATATGCAAATATATTTCTCACTTTAGGTATGTAAGCAGATCTAGATTTGTTGGGGCTAAAGTTAAATGACTGAAGCTTGGCGTTTATATTAGCATTTTGTCATTCACTCAAGAACAACCCAACCAAAATCTTTTAGCTTTGCTTGATAACTCTCAACCAGTTGTTGTTGTAGTAGCAGTAGTTGCTCTCACTCACTAGTTATTTGTTGTTGATTATGATGATAATGGTAACAACAGCATCAGAAACTCACACAACATATCCAGGGCAGTTTGCAGAAATCTGTAAAATAGTGCTAATAGTATTATTAATAATAACAACAATAACTAAAACAACACTATAAAAATAGCAATCACTAAAAACAGAGCAGCAGCATAAAAATAGAACATAGTGCTACATTTTGCTTCATTCTGCATAAGATATTTTTTTGCCATGGCTGGATTTTTCATAATAATGTTTCCTGGTCCTTTCATATTATGCATAGACAGCAGACTTTGATGGTATATACTGGGATACTGGAGAGATCTTACAAACAGTCAAGAATAAGAGATGGGTATAAAACAGTATTAGAGAGTGCCTTAAGTGAAATCCAAATGATGATCCTCCTCCCACTGCTAGGGGCAACACTTTAGAAGTCTCGCTGGCCCCTTCCAACATCCATTTCTGCTTCCATCTGTTTACCTCCTTGTGTTGCCGCCTGAAGCAGATTGCTTAACTTTCTGAATGGAAGGGCTGGTCATTGGGTTAAATGAGAGAGGGTCATACAAATACAGAAGGTGTTTGTTAAGCTGTGCATCATGGTGATAAGTGTGAGAGTCTATGTGTGTATCCGTTCAACAGGTCTGTTGAAGTCTGCCTCAGTGGAATCCCTACTGTTTTCTGTTAAGGCGGACAGGAGATCTCTTATAGAAAACACATAGCCACCAAAAGAGCACCTTTGTGGGCTATTATTATTATTAGTAGTAGTGAACAAGAACCAGTCAAACAACAATAGAACCCTACTATCACAACAAAACATTTATAGTACAGCAATCATCATTCAACCTAAAAACACCAAAACCAACAAGGCAGGAGCCAAATGTTTTTGTAAATAAAAAGGTTTTAAAAAGTATTCACAATGGGAGCTAATCATACCTCTCCTGGAGGAGTGTGTGTATGTGTGTGTGTGTGTGTCACTAAGAATGCTCTATCTTGCATCCCCACCCTCTTCACCTTATTTATGGGGAGGGGGCAATGAATGGGGCATTCCCTGCAGACTGAGAAGCCCTAGTTGGATGGTAATTTGGGAGATGCTTTCTTAGGTACCTGGGTCTCAAATCTTTCAGGGCTTTATGTACTTAAAGCAAGGCCTTAAATGCATACCTGCTAAATTGATAAAACAAACCAATGATGTTTTCAGAGAGACCTTGGCAGGATCTACACTACTATTTTATAGTGGTATCAAAGTGCACTGACAACTGTTGGGGCCCATGGCACATTCCATATATCACTTTCATACTGCTTTCATAGGGTTATATCCTGCTTGGTGTAGATGTGCCACTTGATAATTCTATGCTATTCTAATGATCAGCTGCTCAGCTACCAAAAGATGAAGTGATGGCAATGGAGAGTCATTTTGCTGTGCTCTAAATATGACCAAACTAAACAGACATATTGCAAATTAGTGCAAAAGCCAAAAATGCCCCTAGAAATCTGTGCCATTCCATTCATTTGGTTGCTTCTTAGGAATGTGAAGATGTAAGTCTGCGAGACCTCCCTCCCTGCTGTCCATGGGAGAATGAATAAGTGGCAGTGCAATCCTATGCCTGTCTACTCAGACAGTAAGTCCCATTCAGTCAACTCAATGAAACTTCTTCCCAGGTAAATGGATGTAGGATTGCAGCCTGAATATATTGTTTTGATACATTTGAAATAAGCAATTTCATCAGGGACATTCCATTATCCATCTCATCTAGTCACAGACTGTCAGATGAAACTTCAAGAGGTTATGGGTAAGATACAATATCCTTTTATTTCCTTTTTTTTTGTATGCCACAAGAGTTTAGATGTAGTTTGCTCATGATACTGCACAAATAGGCCCAATAACATTCTCAATAAAGAGGAGAAACAGCTGTTAACACATATTTAAGACTATGTACTTATTACCAAGAAGGGCTGATTTACCAGCCTCAATGAAAAGCTGCCGGTATGTACTCTGAGTTAACAACATCAATGTTCTGTGCCAGATTTTGTTGCTGTGAATTATGCAAATTAATGATGCATCAGCCAGGAATGGAGAGAGGGCAAGAGCTACACAAGGTACTGTTGCAACTGATCACTTATTGTCCTTGATTTCTAGGATTTTATCAAACATAACCCACATAATTGCCTATGATTCTTCATGTACATGTTCATGGAAGATATAAGGAAGCTGCCTGGGCAGCTGGAACTGGCAACTTCTGGAGGAAAAAATGTGTTATAATGAAACCGGGACAAATGCAAAGAAGAGGTTTAGAGGGCCAGACTGAGAAAATTTTAAGGATGTTTATTTATTTTTTTGAAGGGCTGGATTCACTTGCAGAAGGTCCTTTTATCCAATTTTGGGGAACACGCCACTGCTCACCCCAATCAACCAGTTGTCTTGACTCTCTCTGTTGCATTTTCAGGGGGCTGGAGGGGCTGCCATGGAAAGAGGGGGTGGGGAAGTCTGCTTCCACCAGCACAGTTCATCCAGCTTAAGTCTGGAACCAACACAAGATATCTATCTCCCAGCTCGGTAGATGTACACATGCTTTGAATGCAAAAGGATCCAAGTTCAATCCCAGGCAACTTCAGCTAGGGTTGGAAAAGGCTCCTATCTGGAACCTTGGAGAGTTGCTGCCATTCATTGTAGACAATACTGGCCTGGTTGGACCTCTGATCTGACTCAATAAGGGCACAGTTCTATGCATTTTTATACAGAAAAAGTCCTACAACTCCCAGCATTCCCCAGCCAGCCATAAAGGTATACTCCAACATTCTTAATAGTAATGTTTGATATAGTTCTTGGTCTGCCACTGAAGAACAGGAATACATAGCATTCACCATTATTTTGAAAAGGAAAATAAGTAAGGTCACATTCCATCCAAAGTTAGGCACTTTCGCTCTTCATTCAGTTGATTTCAGCAAAACCAAGTTCAGCACATAACTTTGGCTGGGCTGTTGTCCCTTCCCACTCTTAGGGGAAAAGTGCACATGACACAAACCATGCCCCCTTACCTATGTACCAGCAAATATAACAGTGCTTCAGCCAAGGGCAGGTGGGGAACAGGGCATCCCAGAGGGTCTCATGGAAGCTATAGCAATACTTTTGGTTTACCTTCTTTATGATGACCCTGCCTGGGCTTGCCTATGTCCAGGTTCAATGAAGAAATGACAGTGTCATTTTAGCTTGATTGAGTCTGTAGGTTTCTGTGTAGAACTGCTCTGAGGTCAGGGGGTAAGGAGAGGACTGCTTGGAGCCAAGCAATGCTTTCTGCATCCAGCTTCTGTTGCTGGTTTTTTTCAGAGTAGGGATGTCAGGATATCCATTTGGGGAATGGAGTTCGATGAGTGACAGGCATCCCTACAGGGATAAATGGAATGGCCATCACTCAATGATAGAACACATGCTTTGCATGCAAACATTCCAGTTTCAAGTCAACTCCTAGCATCTCTAGTCAAAAGTACCTTAAGTAGCAGGGTTGAACAAAGCCCTCTGCTTGAGACCATGGAGGTCTGCTGCAATTCAGAGTAGAAATAATAGTGGTCGAGATGGGCCAACAGCTTGGCTCATTATAATACAGCTTCCTGTGTGTGTGTGTGTGTGTGTGTGTGTGTGTGTGTGTTTGATTGCTATATAACATTTCTGACTTAAAAATGGTGAAAATGCTTCCTCGCTAGCCTCACAACTATATAAATGTTGTATCTGCATTCACCTTTAATTGAGAAACTGTATCTCACTGACTGTCATCAAGTTGCACATACTTAATCTTATCCCTTTCAGTCACAATCTGTCTATAGGTATACCTCTTACCCATCTTCTTGCACATGTTTGTTATATATATAGTCTTGATCATGAGATGCTGCAGACCTCTTGATTACAGACACAACTACTTTTATGCTTGAAAAGGTAACATTCTGCTGTGGCATGGGCAGATTTTGATATATGGTACATAAATGCAAACTTCCCAAAAAACAGTGTGGGTGGAGATAAAAAGTGATATTCATAGCAGATTATTTGCAAATAAGAAAGAAAGAAAATAAATGGCTGAACTCAAAAGTTCAAGAACTTCAGTAAAGATTAAAGAGTATATGTTAAATATTGATAAAGAGCAAGGGAACAGCAGAATTTCTGTCACTGCAGTTAATTTTTTCTGAATAATATATTTAAAGAGACTTCAGCAGGGAATAAACTGCTACATTGACTAATTTTACCATATCCATACTGCTCCTATGAAACACTGTGAAGAGGGATAAATTGGGGTCTTCCCTGAAGCTATCATTTGGTCTCAGCAGGTGGCTAGAAGTCTAAGTGTAAGAACATCAACACCACGTCTTCCCAGCTCATACATTGCTTTGATCATTCTTGGAGCAAGGAACAGCCACAATGTGATCATAGTTCTGCTGCGATGGGAGATCATTTTTATTACTTTCAAATACTTCTATAAAATCTAGCTAGGAATCTTTCAAAACAAATGACCAGACCGGGAGCACAGAGAAGCGTAAGGTCATAAGCTTTGAAGAATGATTGGAGTGCTTGCACACAGACAACAAGCTGCGCTGTGCTAATTTAGTAATTAAAATCCAGATTGAACACCCCCCCCCCCCCATACAACATAACAGCTCCAGGAAACTCCTTCAGTGAAGATCTGTGCCTGACGGGATACATCTTCATCATAACCTTCGAGTAAAGAACATCTCAGGTATCTAGGGTACCTCATGATTAATGCACTTTATAGAAACATTTTCTCTTTACCTCTGTGGCATTTGTAAAAGTCTTCCAGTTTTTCATGCTATCTAGGAACAGAGGACGCAAAGAGGATGTGAAAGACCCCACTGCAGGATGTCCCTTACAGAATCCAACATTTTAGAAGAAGTACAGTACATTGTCTCCTGTGGGACAGACTATTTATGGATGGAATTACACATTCATTTTAGATGGAGAGGAATAAATTGTAAGAATCTGATATTCCTTCCCCAGTAACAAATGGTATTTTCTTTGGGGCAAGAAGGATGTGTACCCTGATTCATTGAACCAACTTTGCCTGGAGTGTGGTGAGGACGGTGCATCACCATTTGTTGCTGCACTTTGGGGTCGAAGCGGAGACATGGCCAGGTGGATGGTGACTCCTGATTGGCAGGGGGGAGGGAGCAGGCCAGCGAGCTGAATGGCTGCTGGAATGCCCCTGCTCTGCCTCCGGGTGGGAAGACGAGTCTTTTGCTGGGGGGAAAATTCTCCCTTCCCTTGGCTTCAATCCCCACGAGGCGGGAGATGTTAAATTTGAGGCAACAATGGATGAAGGCTTATGCACCATAACAGAGAGAACAGTTCCAATAGTGCCCAAAACAATGTTCACAACAATGTAGGGAAGAAGCCAGACTACAAAGCACATGGGCTTCAATGTCTATATACTAATGCCAAGAGTATGGGAAACAAATATAATGAACTTGAACTCTTAATACGTAAAGGCAAATATGACTTGACAGATATAACTGAAACTTGATGGGATGACTCCCATGACTGGAATATAGCAATTGAAGGATATAACTTGTTCAAAAAGAACAGAAGAAATAGAAAGAGAGGCGGAGTTGCACTATATGTTAAAAATACTTATCCCAGCACAGAAATACAAAAGGATGAGCCTAGGAGCCCCATCGAGAGTATTTGGATTAAAATAAATGGAGCAAGGAATAAAAGGAGCATGGTAGTCGGAGTCTACTACTGACCACCCAAGCAAGGAGAAGATGCGGATGAAACTTTTGAAAAGCAAATTGCCAGTGTTTCAAGGAAATCCGATGTAGTAGTAATGGGGGACTTCAATTACCCCGATATCTGTTGGGGGACAAATTCTGCCAAAAGTGGCCCCTCCAAGAATTTCCTGACACATGTGGCTGATAACTTTCTCCTACAGAAAGTAGAGGAAAGAACTAGAGGAACAGCTATCCTTGACTTGATACTGACCAATAGGGAGGACTTAGTGGATGAAGTGGCAGTTATGAGAACTCTAGAGGAAAGTGACCATGTCATACCTGAGTTCTTGATTTTAAAGGAAGCAAAAGCTGAATGTAGCCTTACACGTACTCTGGATTTCAGGAAAGTCGATTTTAATAAACTCAGAACTATGATAAGTAAGGTCCCATGGCAAGTGACTCTAATGGGAAAAGGAGTCCAAGATGGGTGGGAGTTTTTAAAAAAGGAAATTTTAAAGTTGCAATTATGAACAATTCCAACAAGGAAAACAGATAGAGGACAACAGAAGAAACCAATGTGGCTCCACAAAAAGCTTAGAGATGATCTGAACATAAAAAAGGATACAAATAGGAAGTGGAAGGAAGGCCAGGCTACAAAAGAAGAGTACAAACAAGTAGCACAGAAGTGCCGGAATGGTATCAGGAAGGCCAAAGCTGAGAATGAGCTGAGGCTAATGGGGGATGCTAAAAGCAATAAAAATGCTTTCTTCAGAAACATGAAAAGTAAAAGACAGAGGAAAGAAATGGTGGTTCAACTGCTTAATGAGGATGGCAAATTGGTAACAGATGACAAAGAAAAGGTGGAAATGCTCAATTCCTTCTTTGGCTCAGTCTTCTCCCAAAAGCGGGTCTATGATCCCCCTGGAAAAAGTGAAGTACGAGCTGAAGGGGCAGGATTGCAGTTTGAGATTGATAAATAAATGGTCAAGGAACACCTAATTTCTTTGAATGAGTTCAAGTCTCCAGGGCCCGACGAACTGCATCCTAGAGTAATAAAGGAGCTGGCAGAAGAATTCTCAGAACCACTGTCCATTATCTTTGCAAAATCATGAAAGGAGGGTGAAGTGCCAGACGACTGGATAGGGCTAATGTTATCCCTATCTTCAAAAAGGTCAAAAAGGAGGAACCTGGGAACTACAGACCAGTCAGTCTGACATCCATCCCTGGGAAAATTTTGGAGCAGATTATAAAGAAGTCAATCTGTAGGCACCTTGAAAACAATGTAGTGATTATTAGAAGCCAGCATGGATTTGTCAAGAACAAATCTGTCAGACTAATCTGATCTCATTTTTTGATAGGGTAACCTCCCTTGTGCACTTTGGGAATGCTGTGGACATAGTATATCTTGACTTCAGCGAAGCTTTTGACATAGTGCCCCATGACATTCTGATTCACAGACTAGTGAAAAGTGGGCTAGATGGAACAACTATTAGGTGGATCCACAGTTGGCAACAGAATCGGACTCAAAGAGTGCTTCTCAATGGTACCTTTTCACACTGGGGGGAGGTAACGAGCAGGGTACAGCAGGGCTCAGTCCTGGGCCCAGTGCTCATCAACATTTTTATTAATCATTTGGACAAGGAGGTGCAGGGAATGCTTATCAAATTTGCAGACGACACAAAATAGTGTGGGATTGCTAATACCCTGGAAGACAGATTTTTTTTTGAAGTGATCTTGATAGAATGAAAACAACAGAATGAAATTTAATAGGGATAAATGCCAAGTTCTGCACCTAGGAAAAAGAAACCAAATGCACAGTTACAAGAAGAGGAATACTTGGCTCAGCAATACGACAAGCGAGAAGGATCTTGGAATTGTTCTAGATCACAAGCTGAATATGAACCAACAGTGTGATGTGGCTGCAAAAAAAGCAAATGCTATTTTGGGCTGCATTAATAGCAGTATAGCTTCCAAATCGCGCGAGGTACTGGTTCCCCTCTATTTGGCACTGATTAGGCCCCATCTTGAGTATTGCATGCAGTTCTGGGCACCACAGTTCAAGAAGGATGCAGACAAGCTGGAGCGTGTTCAGAGGAGGGCAACAAGGATGATCAGGGGTTTGGAAACAAAGCCCTATGAGGAGAGACTGAAAGAACTGGGCATGTTTAGCCTGGAGAAGAGAAGATTGAGGGCAGACATGATAGCACTCTTCAAATACTTGAAAGGTTGTCACACAGAGGAGGGCCAGGATCTCTTCTCAATCAACCCAGAATGCAGGACACAGAATAATGGGCTCAAGTTACAGGAAAACAGATTCCAACTGGATATCAGGAAAAACGTCCTGACTGTTAGAGCAGTATGACAATGGAACCAATTACCTAGGGAGGCCAAGGGCTCTCCCACACTAGAAGCATTCAAGAAGCAGCTGAACAGCCATCGGTCAGGTATGCTTTAAGGTGTTGGGGTTGGACTCGATGGCCTTATAGTCCCCTTCCAACTCTATGAGTCTATGAGGTAAGGGGGGAAAGCCAGGGAAGGATAGGCAGTGGTGGCTCCCCCCCATGATCCATATAAACCCCACACTCACTCCTTTGCATGGGGATAATGTGGCACAACCCTTCAGGAGCGAAACTGTGGGGTTTGGGGGTCTTGAAGTGCCAATGCACTGTTGTCAAGATAGCCCCATGGTATTCACAGTACCAGTACCAGTTGATTGCCATTTCAATGCCTTTTTCTTTTAAAGTGGTCCTGACAAAGTATACAGATTATAATAATTAATTTTATTATTATTATATCTCTTTCTTGCTTGTGGCAGTTTTTCTAGATGGACATGATGGGCTTTGCTAGGTCATGCTGTCTTTACAGTTCCAGGAATTCCCTGACAATTGAGTATGTTTTAATTATGACTGCTTTCTGGATGTTGGTGTGGATGTACTGTGGTAGGTCCAGTTTTTGAAGGTTTTCTGTTTTGTTTTTTTGATGTGTTGCTGGTGACTGATGTGACTAAGAGAATAATTGTGATCTTTTCCTGTTGCTATATTTCTTTGACTATCATGGCCAGTGGTGTATATTTTTCTCTCTTTTCCTCTTCCTTTTCTACAATATTTTTGTCATTAGGTATTGCTATGTCAATGTGGTATGTGTTTTTTTCTTTTTTTGTCTATGACTGTTATGTCTGGGTGGTTGCAAAGTATTGTCATGTCCATATGAATTGTTCTGTCCCAGTATATTTTATGATGTGCATTTTCCAAGATTGTTTCGGGTGAGTATGTATAGTATGGTGTAGGTTGTTAGATGAAGTTGAATTTGATGGCCAGTTGTTGGTGAATTGTTTTTGCAGTCTATTGAATTGTGAATTGTGCCTATCTGTATAGTCCATTCCTGCCAGAATTTTACATCCTCCTGTTACATGGTCTACTGTTCTTGGAATTGATGACATTTCTTACATAAGTCTATTGTTACACTGTTGTCTTTTATGGTGTATTTTTGGTAGTTCTTGGTTGCTATCACTTAATCCTGTATGGCTATTAGGAATCCTTCTGTTTCTGGAAATAGCTCACCCTTCCTGAGCCATTGTTAGTATTATTATTATTATTATTATCATCATCATTATTTGCATTTCTATACCGCTCCATAGCCTAAGCGCTCTGGGAGATTTACGTACGGTTAAAACAATTAAAATGATATACAAAAATTAAAAACCATAAAACCATACCACATACACAAAAACATACATCTAAAAACAGCTATAAACAACTATAAGCTGTCAACCAAACCTAAAAACAGATCCGGAATTGGTTAAGTTAATCACATATTGCTAAACGCCTGGGAAAAGAGAAAGGTCTTAACCTGAGCCGAAAAGATAGCAATGTTGGCACCAGGCAGGGCTTGTCAGGGAGATCTTCCATAATTATGGTGCTGAAGTATATATTTCACCACTCATACTTACTTTTATTGCCTGCCTCCAGTAACTCTCACTCCATTTGCAAATAACAAAATTGTTTTGAGCCAATATTCTACTTTGTTCTTGTAAGGTTGGGATTTATCAGTCCAGGCTGGTGGGGCCTATAGTTGCTGTTGGAGCGTGCTCTTAAATCAAATATGTAGAGACCCCTCATAATAAGAGACCCTAAGACATGGCTTACTTGACTTGTTCCCAAATCTGTAATTGTTTCCAAATGATGAGAAAGACAGGGGAAATGTAGTATGTGTGCCGTTGCAACAGGTGCCTGGTCAGGGGCCCATAGCCAGAATAGATTTTAATTACCCAGGGATATATGTGAATGCACAGTGCAGCAAACACTGGAGGAATGTTTGGATTGGACAGAGGTTGAACCTCCACTGGTATCAATTGGCTCATCATGTCTGGACAATACATTTCCTGACAGTTCTAAAACCCTGGGCACTACCTCATTGTCTTCATTATGGATTTCCCATTTGTAAAGATAACTTTAGTAAGTAATCTGTCAGATGATTAAACAACTAAACAACTTGGGATCAGGTCACCTGAGAGAGCACCTTCTCCTTCACTAACCTGCCCTGGCCAGTCACTGAAGTCATTGGAGGGCATGCTCCTGGTTTTTCCACATGGACCTATTGCCCAATTGGAGTCCACCAAGGGAAGAGCCTTTAGAGTGGTAACCCCTTCTCTTTGGAATTCCCTGCCCTTGGAGGTCAAACAGGTGCCAGCACTGCATTGCTTCTGGTGCTTCCTGAAAACAGTTCTTTTCCAGGAAGCATTCCTCAAGTGACCAGCATCTGTTTTTATTGGTACTTTGTTTTAAATTGAACAATATGTTCACTATTCTGGAATCTATTTTAGATAAGGAGAAGTATATAAATATTGTAAATAAATAAATAATTATACCACTATAATTGCACTGGCTTCTGAGGCTTAGTGTGCAATCCTATGCATGTTTAGTCAGAAAAAAAGTCTTACAACTCCCAGCATCCCCTAGCCATTAATGCTGACTTGGGAATGCTGGGAGTTGTAGGACTTTTTTCTATCTAAACATGCATAGAATTCCACCTTTTGTTTATTTCCAAACTGGGGGCAGTCATGATTTTCTATAAAGAGAACCTGCAAGATAAGAAGCATTGGCATCTTCAATTTTTATTTACCAATGAAAGCTATCATACATTGTCAATGCCATCTCAAATAAGCAGAGATTTACTGAACTGAAGTATCTCTAAATATTTTTTTCTAAAAGGAAAAAGAAGAGTCTTTTATTATGGAGCATTTCTATTAAAATATGAAAATCATAAAATTTTAATATCCATTTTATAGATTTTATGCTGTATGTCGTGAGGAATGACATGATATACACTGCAATTATGTGGTAAAAAGTAGAAATTGTTTCAGGCTCTGCCAAAAGATTGTGTTGATATACTGGGTAATAAGACGCAGACTGAGGCCTTTTTTACACCATAGGGGTGTAGAGGGAGGGAGGGAAAGAGGGAGGGAGGAGTGCGATTCCAGAAGTACCTAATACACACCATTGGTGCACAGGGAGCAGCTGGGGGCCATCCCAGGCAAACAGCCTAGTGTAGGAACGGCCTGAGTCTGCACACTTACCTGGGAATAAGTAGCATGAACTCAATAGGTCTTACTTCTGAGAAGATATGCATAGGATTGCACTGCAAGTCTCCACATTTTTGCTCTTCTTCCAATTGACTCTGACATAAACTACCAAAATTATAATTTGACCAGACCTGGAATCTGGAATGAGTTCGAGCTTACATCAACACATTAACATTTTATTTACTTTAAAAATAGCATTAAAAATTGCACAGAGGACCTTGGGCTTTAAATTGTGGCTCTAATGCCCCCCCCCAATATAAATCACCCTCCTGTAAAATATCAGTGTAACAATATTATAGAAATAAAAATAAAGGAAATATTTAAATAACTAGAAATGCACCATGGACTGAGTAGTACTATAGGTTTTCCTATATTGCCCTCCCCTCCACCTCACTCAAGTGTGATGGTCATGGTGGAGATTCAACTGATTTGTAGCCCTGCTGTGTTTTCCCACCACTTCTTCCATCTTGTTGTCTTACTAGGAACATTCTATTCAAGAAAAAAAGATGGAATCACTGGGCATTGCTGTTGGGTTGTTAGCACTAGGAACCTTCCATCTGGAAGCCCCCTATGTTAACCCCTTTGTATAACTGAAACTGCTGCATTCATTGATGGGTTTTGGACAACATAGCACAGATCATCGTGGGTTATTCATTTAACCCTTGATGACTCATTGTGCCTGTGGGTGGCAGGTTACATATGCAACCTCTGCTCAGGGTTGTCATATCGAGCAAACCCAGTGAGCATGGGTTATATGAGGCTTAAACAACCCTCACATAACTCTAAAACAGACCACGGGTTATGCAAGGGTAATTTAACCATGGCATAGCCCATGCTTCCTGGGTTCACATGACATGACAACCCCCATATTCAAATGGCAGCTGCACACACACCATATTATATATTATTACATTTCTATATTAAACTTAAAAATCGATATACAAAATTTAAAAAACATACAAACAGCCATCTTACAAAGACAACATCCATTTAAAAACAACTTTGAGCTCTCAGCCAGACCTAAAGATATATCTAGGGTTGATAAAAATTCAACATATGCGGTTAAATGCTTAGGAGAAAAGACTTGTCCTGGTGCTAAAAAGATAACAATGTTGGCATCAGGCTGGCTTCATGTGGGAGATCATTCCATAATTGGGGGGCCACCACTGAGACGGCCCTCTCCCTTGTTGCCATCTTCCAAACTTCCTTTGGAGTAGGCACCCAGAGGAGAACTTTAGATGTTGAGCGTCTTGTACAGGTAGGTTCATGTTGGGAGAGGCGTTCCATCAGGTATTGTGGTTCCAAGCCATGTAAGGCTTTATAGGTTACAACCAGCACCTTGAATCAGGCTCAGAAACACATAAGCTGCCAATGCAAGTGGGCTAGAGTCAGTCTTATACATTCGAACCTCTTGGTCCTCGTTATTAATCTGGCCACCACATCTTGTACAAGCTGCAGCTACTGAACTGTCTTCAAAGGCAGACCCATGTAGAGTGCTGTGCATTAATCTAATTTGGAGGTTACCAGAGCATAGACAACTGAAGCCAAATTGTCCCTGTCCAGATAGGAGCGTAGCTGGGCCACCAACCGAAGTTGGTAGAAAGCACTCCATTCCACTGAGGCCACCTGTGCCTCAAGTGACAGAGATGGTTCTAGGAGAACCCCTAAGCTACGAACCCGCTCTTTCAAGGGGGGTGTAACCCCATCCAGAACAGGTTGAACACCCTCCATCCGGTCAGCGGAACCACCCACTAACAGCGTCTCAGTCTTGTCTGGATTGAGTTTCAGTTTATTAGCCCTCACCCAGTCCATTGTCGCAGCCAGGCACTGGTTCAGCACATCCACAGCCTCACCTGATGAAGATGAAAAGGAGAAATAGAGCTGCGTGTCATCAGCGTACTGATGACAATGCACTCCAAAACTCTGGATGACTGCACTCAACGGTTTCATGTAGATGTTGAACAGCATGGGGGACAAGACTGACCTCTGCGGAACCCCATACTGGAGAATCCACGGGGCCGAGCAATGTTCCCCAAGCACCACCTTCTGGGGCTGACCTGCCAAGTAAGAGCGGAACCACTGCAATGCAGTGCCTCCCACTCCCAACTCAGCCAGTCATCCCAGAAGGATACCATGGTCAACCCAGAGTGCAGGACACGGAATAATGGGCTCAAGTTACAGGAAGCCAGATTCCGTCTGGACATCAGGAAAAACTTCATGACCATTAGAGCAACACAACAATGGAACCAATTACCTAGGGAGGTCATGAGCTCTTCCACACTACAGGCATTCAAGAGGCAGCTGGACAACCATCTGTCAGGTATGCTTTAAGGTGTATTCCTGCATTGAGCATGGGGTTGGACTTGATGGCCGTATAGTCCCCTTCCAACTCTACTATTCAATGATTCTATGTCATTTAAAGCTGCTGAGCATTCAAGGAAAATCAACACAGTCACACTCTCCCTGTCTTTCTCCTGATAGGTCATCATACAGGGCGACCAAGGCTGTTTCTGTGCCAATACCAGGCTTGAAACCCAACTGAAATGGATCCAGATGATCGGTCTCATTCAAGAGTGTCTGGAGCTGGCCTGCAACTGCCTGCTCAATGACCTTGCCAAGGAATGGAACATTTGCCACCGGCTTATAGATATTAAGATTTTCTGGGTCTAGGGAAGATTTCTTCAGGAGTGGTCTCACTACTGCTTCTTCCACTTCCTCTCACAGAGAGGCATTAATCACTTCCCTGGCCCAGCCAGCTGTTCCATCCCTGCTAGCATTTATTAGCCAAGAGGAGCAAGGATCCAATACAGAGGTGGTTGCACGAACCTGTCCAAGCACCTTGTCAATATCCTTGAGCTGTACCAACTGAAACTCATCCAAGAAAACAGGACAAGGCTGTGCTCTGGATACCTCGCTTGATTCACCTGGTATACCACTGGAGTCTAATTCTTGGCGGATGCCAATTATTTTATTATGGAAGTGCCTAGCAAATATATTACAGAGAGCCTTAGATGGTTCTACGATGTCCTTGGGGCCGGCATGTAATAGCTCCTGGACAACTCTGAAAAGCTTCGCTGGGCGGCAGATTGATGTTTTGTTTTTTTGCCGCCCTCACTGCCCCTGAATATATCTTACCATAGGCACTCACCGGTATCTGATTGCATCCACTAGTTCTCTATCTGCACTCAAGCCATCTTTTATTTTGTTTCATTGCTCTCAGCTCTGGGGTATACCATGAAGCTGTATGTGCCTCAGCCCTATTATGAAAGGATTGTGGGACTGATATCCTAGTATGGATTTTCAGTAGTGCTTGTCAAGGGAGCATCACTCAATTTTTTGGAAGTTCCTTGTTCCTGTGACATTCATTCTAAACAGCTTTGTGGGTGTACTCTTATTTTTTTTAAAAAAAGTGTCTTTCTGCATTTTGTCTTCATTATGTTTGGGAAGAATGAGGCAAATGTTTCCTCAGTTCTGTGAGGTTTTCTATGAGAAAGATTTGAAAGCCCCAGATTAGCTGATCCCTTTGATGAGCGTATGTAAGTTAAAAAAACAACAACACACCAATGCATAGTCAGGATTTCTGTAAGAATCAAGATGTACCATAAATGAATAACCTCAAAATGCATATGAATTGGTTATGAGTCTGTGGAGGCTTCTAAACATTGGAGTATTTTTCTGATTCCTGACATAGACCTGACAGAAAATTCTAAATAGATGATGAAAGGCTAAACTTAGGATGTGGAAATGCCCCCAAGGGTTGCTTTGGTCTTCTTCTCATTTAATAAATGCCCTGTTCAACAGTTTTAATTCCAAAATCCAGCTCTGGGTATCATAAAGTCATCGGCTCTAGTGTCAGAGGGGAGTGCCAGGGAGAATATGCTCTTGCCTGCAAGGCTTGCTTGTCACAGGGGAAATTCACAGGCTTCAGAAATGCAAAGATGAGAGGTGCCCAGGAACAATGACATAGGTGCTTCTCATTTCTCAACTTTGAGTTGTGCATGAAATAGAGGTCACCCTGAGCACAGTAAAGAAATGAACATCCAGTCATCAGGGACTGGAGATGGAAAATACATGGTGGTATGATGGCATTAAAACTCCATGTGCCAGTCTTTGGGATGAAACCTTCATTTGCAAGAACTGCATATTTATAAAGCATAGCTTTTAGGCCTATTTAACACAGTCCCAAAAGAAATATTTTATGAACATTACAAGGTTATGCATTACTATTCATACTTATATTTTCTCTACATCACTTAAGGTGGGTAAAGTGCAGTACAGCCAGTCCCATGTGTTCCAAACCCGCAGCTCTCTTAACGAAAAGGAAAAAAAAACCCCGCCCATAAAATTAATTTGCAAGGGTAGCCTGGTAAGTCTGTGGTAACAGACCAATAATAGGATTCTATGCTCCATCTAAGATGGCTGCCAGTGTGCCATGCACTCATGTGAGGTATTAAATATCCTGTGCTCAGATGATGATGATGATAACTATAAAAAAAAATCTTAGATGCCTGAATTCGAACAACATGATAATCAATGGTGGGGTAATAATCAACTTTACAGTTGTTCATCTAGGGGGTACTCCCCACACAACATGGTAATAAATAATCAGCTGTGGTGTGGATTAGGATCAGCGTTCAGTTGACTATGGCAGCATTCGGACGACACGATAGTCAATACAACTGATGATTGTTTCCCCACCCCAGTTGCTTATTGTGTCGTCCGAATTCAGCCATTCTCTTACAAAGCCTTGTAGGTCATTAATGCTGTCAACAGAGTTTTTCTCCAACCATTCAAATGGACATAAACCAAGTAAAGGCTTTGTTTTCATTGCACATTTGAATGACTGGAGAAAAACTCCTTGGTGGAACTGCAATTATTTAAAACAGATAGAAGCAACACACTCACACAGCGACTTATTTCCCAATCTGCAGTTGTGCGGATTGAGCCAGAATTGTACATTAGACCTCCAAATATTCAGCTACGACACCCCCATCATCTCTAGCCAGCATGATCATTGGTGGGCTGGCTGGGAGTAATGGGAGTTGTAGTGCCGCATATCTCTAGGGAAACAGGTTGAGGAAGGCTGCGCTACAGAGTGCATAAGCGCTGCTCAATTGTATCAGCCTATTAATCTTGATGGGCAGCTTTCCAATTTTTTTTTTTTACCCAGAGTAGTTGTTTTAAATGGATATTTGAAATCTGTTTTAATGCTGTGTATGGTTTTTAAATTTTTTATATCGGTTTTTAATGTTCAACGTTTTTAACTTCTGTAAACCTCCCAGAGAGCTTTGGCTATGGGGTGGTATATAAATGCAATAAATAATAATAATAATAATTTTAAAAAATATTTTTAAAACCATGAAAACCAAACCAATCAAATCCCATACACATATAATGGATGAAACAGAAAACAGTAATGATTTGTAAACCAAATGACATCTGTATTGTACAGTTTTATTATTCTAATAATAAACCTGACAGAAGTTTTCTGCAGGTGGAATGTGCTCCCCATTGTTGGAGGCCCACAGAGGGCACCTCAGCCCAAACCTAACCCCCTCTAGCCAGCAGCAAACTCCGCAGAGGTTTTCATACTGATTTCAATGGGACCTAAGTGTAACTAACTTCATCTGGATCCAACCCAATTTGACTGCAAAAGTTTTGATTTTAGTTTTAAAAACATCCCGAGTTGTGTCAGTGAAGAATGGTGACAGATAGGTAATCCTTTTCATCTTCTATTTGCCTCCCAAAACTGCTCTGTTGTTTTTCTGGCCAAATAGGTATCCCCATTTCCTCTCAGCTCCCCATACCACAGCTCACCCTGTTTGGTGGGGTCCCCCGGCCCTAATGGGGAGCCTGTTGGGAGGAGGAGCTTGGGGGTCCGGTAGGAAGAGGAGGGGCGGGAAAGTCATTTTCCACCCACCCATCCCTAAATTGAAACAAGTTTTACTTGGGCTTTACATGGTATTTCTACATTTTCAAAGTTTTGTATTGTACATTGTCATGTTGTATTTTATGGTTTTAATTTATATTTAGGCCTGGCTGAGAGTTTGCAGCTGTTTTAAATGTATACTGTTTTTATATGTTGTCTCTTTTTAATGCTTTTATAGTTTTAAACTTTGTATATAAATTTTTAATGTTCAAAGTTTTAATTTTTGTAAACCACCAGAGAGTTTCGGCTATGGGGCGGTATATAAATGTAAATAATAATAATAATAATAATAATAATAATAATAATAATAGAAAGAAAGAGGGAAGGAAGGAAGGAAGGAAGCTTGCATGGTTGCTAACACCAGTGTAGCCACTGGAAGACCTCAAATGTTTCCTAAGAGGCTGGGGCAACTGCAACTTCAAAAACAGTAGCAGCCATGTTGATAAGGGAAAAGTTAAAGGGGATCTAAGATGTAAACAGCTGATTCATGGCTTTGAGTATCTCAAGGCCATCAAGGGCAAAGAGAAAGATTTACTGACATGGGTAGATAACATTCTTTGACCTAGGAGACTGATGGTTTATGAAGCTATCGAGGGTGCCACCTTTGCCTATAATCCTGTAAGATCTTGGGAACTGAACCACTGGATTCTGGGTAATCCATAATGCAGACAACTTTGTAAAGATTTACTTATCTTAATCCCATGATAACGTAGCTGATTGGACTCTGCCCACTGTATGGATGCAAAGGGGGGGGGACCCATTATTCTGCAAAATAGAAAAATAAGAAAAAAATGAAGAGGCCACACTAACATACATAAAATGCAACACGAATCTACAGACATTTATTTTAATCTGAAATGAGTCATCCCTCAAAAGAACTCGTCAAGACTAGACATTACAAATATTATTTATTCAGAAGCCTTAAATGAAGGCAAACCAAATCCCAGGTTGAAATAAAACTGCTGTGCAAAGTGCTTGTACTTATGGCCTAGTTATAATCACTTTTATAGCACGGTACCTTTTCATTCATTCAAAATGTATAATTTGTTTCAATAAAATAATATAAAGCATCCAATCCATGAAGTGTTCGAGCCAAGGAATGTGAGGATATTTATAATAATTCTACATTACTAATGCACTAAATCCTTATACTGTAGCCAGACATTACAGAGGATTAGGTGCAAAAGGGAGAGAACATGAATGAGCCTCAGCTAAGGAATTGAGATTATGGCTCATTTGCTTGGATTTCTTTAAAAATTAATCAAAGTAGTCATAACTTCCAGGGGAGTAGCCATGTTAGTCAACTATAGCAAAACAAGAAAGAACCACATTAAAGACTAACACGTTTATTATGGCATAAGCTTTCCCAGACTGCAGTCCATTTCATCAGATGCATGAAACGTTTTCCTGAGCTGCAGGCACATATGCACATAGTATGTGTATGTGGAGATGGGAAACAGTGAGACAAGGGGCAATGAAATTTAGAAAATATGGACAGTTTTAATTACATTACTGGCAGAGGTCATAGCAGTGTTCGTGATGCTAACACAACATCCTGGCATTGGTGAACCAATTAATACATGTAGTGTGAGAAGAAACCTTATCCCAATTTAAGCCACAGTTGATAAAGTTAATATCTCAATGAACTGCAATTCAGCTGTTTCACATTGTAATCTCCCACTAAGGTGGACACTTAGAGGGCCAAAACAGACATTGCTTTAAGTCAATTTCTAACAGTTATGTCTTTCCCCTTCCTTTTCATTTAGAGTACGTGCAGGGGCTCTGATCTGGAACTTAAAAGCCCCCTTACCTCCTGCTCCTGAATGCTAATCTCCTGATCTAGATCAGGTCCCTTGTTCCTGCTCTACAAAAATGCAGGGAGGAAAAGACACAGCTGCTAGCTATGGATTTAAAGTAATGTTTATTTTGGCCATAAGATCAGGCACAGAGTGTGCTGGGAGGTTAAAATATCTCACCACTAGTTTTTGAATATTGCCATTTCTGATGGCAGACCTGTGTCCATTTCTTCCTTTGTGCAGAGAATGGCCTGTATGTTAAATGCAGAAGTGCATTGCTGGCAAAAGATGGCATGTAACACAATGGAAGATGAGCAGGTGAATGAATCTCTGATGTTGTGGATGACACTATGGGGACTTAGAATATCAGACATGATTAGGGACAGAGTAGACTTGGGGACAGATATCACATCTGGGCCTGTTACAGAGTCTGTTCCCCATGTCCGCATATCTCTGGGTGTATGGAGTTGCTGGTGAGTAGCAGTTTTACATTGGGGCTATCTGTAAGCAAGTAAAGGTTGACCACCCAAGGCCTGTGAGCGGGAAATGCCATGTCCAGGACAGGCTTAAGGTAGTTGAAGATACATTTTCGTAGCTTTTAGTTGGGAGCTATAGGTGACAACAAGTGGTGGTTGTCTAGGGACAATGATATTGACTTTGCTATGATCAGCCAGTGATGTAACCTATGGCAGCTTTGTCTAAGATTGAGAAAAGATTCTGCAGCTTTCTTCTAGCTGCGCAACTCCTCTATCCCCTCAATTTCATGCTCTCTCCCTCTAGCTGAAAATGTTTATTACAGTCCATCAACCTAGATCTTTAATTAGCTAGACAAGTCAATCTCAAATGCTCAATGGTGTTCTCTTTCTTTCAGGCCTGAAGCATATATACTCCTTGCAGACCAAGAATCCGATTCAAGAACCAGACACAGATTTCCTTGCACAAGAAAACCATTGCTAGTACTCGGTTTCTGAAATATTCTTCATCCAAATCATAGAGATTGAATTGTAAAATGCTGTGAGTGTCTTAAAAAGAAGACGAGGGTATGACCATCTGTTTGATGCACCTACTTGAGTGCATTATAATGCACACGAAGAGCTTAAATGAACTGTAATAGTATTTACCTTATGCTGAACAGCAAGTACAGTCACAGAACATTGTAGTAGATATTTTCAAAATAATGTAGAAAAGGGCAAAATAGTATTTTCAAGGTATCTAAAAACACTGACAATCTATTTTTGCATTATCTGACTATTCATCATACAACAGTCCAAATGGTTGTAAACAACTCAAAATTATAGCAGCTGAAGAAGGACACATACAGAAAGGGTGGAACTGTAAAATATAACATATTCATTTTTCTATTCCCTTTTCCCTCTCCATGCTGTCTGAAATCCCTTCAGCAACTGTCTTTGCTCAGGCTTAAAACATTATACTTGATCTCCCAGTCTCTTTTCAAGTGTGAGTGGCCCCATACTGCCACCTCTTTGGTTCACCTCTATTTCTATACATTTTTGTTGTTTTTTTCCTTGTGAACATTGGTGGGGGGTGGGGGGGCAAACTCATGCTTTTAAGTACTCAGAAGAAAATACGTCACAAAGCAAGTGGATAGGTGATCCCTTCTCTAACCCCCTATGACAGAGGTCTCCAACTGTTCTGGACCCATGGGCACATTTGGGAATTTGAGACCATGTTGTGGGCACCAGCACATAATGCCTAATCTGTGGATCACCCCTTTGATTTTCTACTTGTCATGTCTATGGGTCTTAGGTTGCATCTTATTCAGCAAAAACTTTTGTTTCATGTCTATTGGACACTGCCACATCTAATAAGGGTTGTCTAATTTAGCTAATATTACAACATTGGAAGAATAAACACCTCTTATAATGTAATGGATTGAAGACCTTACAACACTTTCAATATTTGTACGGGAGGTATATAGATGACAACTTCAACTGGACACTTATTTGGATATTTGGTCCACTTTAGTTGATGCCTATGTATAATTGCTAGAGAGTGTGGGCACCATTTTGAGGACCTCTCTGTCCTATGACTAGCTGGACTTCTTCCCTGCCACCCCTTCTCTTCTTCTATTTTCCCAGAGGTGCCAGCAGAATGATATATCTCCCCCTTCCTGTAGAAGTATATGCCTTCCTCCTTTACAATCAGGAAAATATAGCTCCTAGGTCTCCTGCTGCAGCATGCTAGGTGCCGCAGATAACAAGGTATGGAGGCAGAGAGAGGATAAGGAGGGGCTAAGGAAGGAAGGCATTGCTATTACTCCTGTTTCTGTTCTGATGGAACCTAACTTTGGGAAAAGGCACATCAGGTAAGACAGAGAGGACCAGCTGGCACAAGCGGCGATGGACAAACTCCAGTATAATCCAAGGTCCAGTTTTGGAAGGGCCTCCACCAAACTCATATAGGACAGAAATATTTTGACATTCGAACTTCACCTCCATAATTACTTATTTGCAAGGTTCTCCATCATACACTCCCTGATTCATTTCTCTTGATCCCCTTTCTTTACGATTTGCATCCGTACGGCTTTATGTTCTATAGGCAGGCTTGTTTTCCTTTTTTCATTGTGCCTTCTATCCTGTTTACTGCTACTTTCAAACAGTTCTGTGTAATTTGCTACTTGTTCGTCCAGCCCTGTCTTGTGTAGATGCCTTTCCCCTCCCACACATCTGAACTGCTAAACTGTTGAGCATGACCTCTGTCTCCTCTTTGAACTCTATTGTGCCTAAAAGGCTGTTGGTACTGGTCACATGAATGTGAAAGGTAATAACAAAATAGGATCTCATTCTTATCTTCCTTGTCATGAACCCCATCTTGGAGACGACCATAGTGTTGACCAAATACTGACTCTCAAACATCACTGTGGCACTGGATGAAAAATTACAAAGCATCAATAATGAATGTCATTTGGGTTTGTGAACATGCCTAAGTATTGTGCCGTTCAGCCACTTTCAAATAAGATGAGAACACTTCAGTTGCATCTTTGGCGAGAGTGAGGTAATTTCATGAAATGTCAAGGACTGCTATGACAGGAATTTCACTGAGTTTGAAAAAAAAAAGAGTGCATGTGTGGCCCTTTCTACCCCATGTAGAACTCATAGATGCTTCCCATGCTGTCTCCATGAGCAAAGGGCAAGGGGTGCTTAGTGAAGAGAGATTAGCATCAGTGGGCTGAACATTTCCATCTGTCATGCCCCATCCCACTGCCTTGGAACCCAGTAAAGCCTGTTGCCCAAAGACAGTGCCAGAAAGGATGCTTGGTGAAGAGAGACAGGGTCCTGATCTACACCAAGCAGGATAAAACACTTTGAAAACGTTTTGAAAACTGTATATGGAGTGTGTCATGGACCCCAACAGTTGTCAAAACTGTTATAAACCATTTTAAAGCAGTAGTGTAGATCCTGAGTAATGTCAAAACAACATGTGGGGCTTGAAGGAGGACTGGCATGCTTTACCTGCCGAGGTGAGAGATGGGGAAGGAACTGTGATAGGAGACTGAGGCAGGGGCGTGGACTTCTCAATTTTTGGGGGGAGCATGGGACTAAACTTGGAAAAGGGGGGCTAGGCTTATTTTCTTTAGATTGATAGATGATAGATAGATAGATAGATAGATAGATAGATAGATAGATAGATAGATGATAGATAGATGATAGATATTTCTGGAAACCATCCTTCATCAACAATGGATCCTAGAGGGTTTAAAGCCACATATAAAATAACAAGTATTCAACAAAAACATTACATTTTAATTATAATATTATGATAGTTTAAACACTACTCCACCATCCATAATCCTATACAAAATACTAGTGTTCTTCAAACTTTCCCCCTCATTACCCAGTGCAATAATATCACATACCCTCAAGACCCTATTCCTGTGCTTAGTCTGAAAATGTCTGACATGTAATATGCTTTTGACTCATTAGTCAAGACATATTGTATTAATTTAAGGAGATTCTTTATAATTAAGTAAGTCCCAGTGAGCTCTCTGGAAATTTAAGTAGCTAAAAGTGTTTAATAGTAGTTGTATCATATCATTATGTTTATATTATTATTAATAATAATAATTATTATTATTATTATTTATTTATATAGCTCCATCAATGCTTATGGTGCTGCATAGTTTACGCTCCTGGGCTCAGTTGATTTCTGGGAAGAAGGAAGGCTGCCACAAGTGAGAGATGTGGCTGCCAACCAATGTTTATAGGTTCATTGTAAAGAAGCCCATTTTGCCTTTGTGGAACAGAGATTGGTTTATTCGTGTAGGTAGCCTGTTTTTATTTTTGTGCTAGCATTTGGTTGGCATTCTCTCTACTTCTACGGCTAAACTATTAGATTAGATCAGTTTATTTGTATTGTTTTATTTAATATTGTATGGTGTGATGTATTTATTATGTATTAACCGATAGTTACTATGATTATTTGATGGCAAGAGAGGTCATGATTTATATCCTCAGCCACTTGAACTTAATGGCTGAGTAAGACTTTGAACTAGAGTTTCTTATAGCTGAGCAGTACATCTAACCTCTAAATGATACTAGCTCTACCAAATGTTCTGGTAGCTGCTGTTAAATCCCTAGAATACCCTTCTCCTTAGGGCATCCACCAAGCCATATCCCAAATTCACAGGAGCTTTCAGAGTAGCAATGAAAAGAGCTGTTCTCAGAAAAAAGGTGTAAGAAGCTCAGATGTACTGAACTTGTGTATCAGAAGTCTAAGAAATCTTTAGAGATGCATATCAATAGGCGTTGTAGGAACGATCAGGGAATGTATTACAGAAAAAGGAATCAAAGTAAAACAACAACATAATTGGCCAGCGAACCACATTCTCTCATTTTCAACTCAAATAGTACACAAATCACCGTTTTGCAAGAACTCATAAGATGTTTGTATTTAAATGCGATGTCAAAATATGAATATTATCAACAATTGTATCATGTCTACCAATAGCAGTTTGGCACTTGACATGTAAATTAGCAGGAGCTCCGTTGTTTATATTTCTGATGTGGGTCTGAAAGCTAAACAAGTTGTCCAATCCCTCTTTGCTTTCCGATTTCAGTTGTTGCATGCTCTTGACAGCTGCATAAACATAATTTAGATGGTGAATTCTCTTTAGGTGCATCCAATTTCCTGGCATATTTCTCAAATGAATGCAACCCCAAGGTTGTTATTGATGGTAATATTTCAAATGAGCCATGTCTGGGCTGTGAACTCCCTCTTCATCCACACTGATGAAAGTGCAAAATTTCTGATCAAAAGTGCATGAAGAGCTCTGGGAATTAATTATTGTAATTATCAACTTAGCGAACTTGGAATGCATATCTATTAAAAGGTGGGCTGTTAATTGGCATTTAACTGCTGATTGCTGTGCCCTGTGTCATAAAAGACTAAATAGGGGCACCACCCATTAGAAAGATAGCCAGAGTCCAATAGCAGCTATATAGAATTTACAGATGGTCGGTGTGAAGTGAAAGGAGACACACATACTGAACTGGCATTATGTTGAAAATAAATTGGGATATCATTCTACACGTTTATGTTAGGCCAATTCTGTACAATGCATATTGTACAGTTCTGGGAAATTGTTTGTCAAAGAACAATGCAGCACTGAGGAGGTATAATGCTAATTGTGTTTCATGGTAGAGTCTACACAACAGGATTTGTGCATTTCCACATATTGTGGAGAGTAGCCACGGAAACTGCTATATCTGCTATATCACTCTGCTTAGTACATCACACTTACTCTTCGAAGTGGCGTAATTATGTATATACATGCCCTTTAATAATGGAATTTGTTTTACAATGCTCAACTTAACGAACATCCTATGTTTCTTGCAAGTGGCTGACATTGGCTAGAATGAGGACACGTCCAATTTAATGATATTGCAGATCTAGTGTTGTACTTGAATGGTATTGAGGAGGGTTTACAGATATTCAAATTGGGCTCTGCCAGGTGTTGCGATAGTTTCAGGTTTCACTACCCTGGGTCCACTGAGAAGAAGAATGTAGCAGACAATTGTTGATCCTCCATTTTTCAAAATATAAAATCCAGCTGTTAATTCATAACTGTCTCCATCCTAGGCAGACCAGACAGGTTCCTTGGTTGCTGGAAAATAGAAGTAGAAGATCAGTTAGGCGGATTTTATATTAACAAAGCTTATAGCAATGGACAGAACTTGCACTGATCTTTGTAGTTTCAAAATAAAAGAGGCAGAATTTCAACTTGCTCATAGGATTAAGACATTTTAGTTACCATTTCAAATGTCTAGAGGGGAGGCATTTCCCACATCATTACACTGCAAGGCACAGAAGGTAAAGCCAAGATGGCATTTCAAGTCTAAATTATCACTAGGGAGAGAAATGTTGTGCTGACTGCTCTGTTTCCTGAAGTGATTATGATAGTGGCATGACTTGCTCAGGTGTTTTGCTCAGGACAAATTCCACTACTTGCCATTTTTTTCTAGGGCTCTTTTTAAAAAAGGCCTCCTAAAATATAGATGGCTTTAACCCAGCCTAACGTAAGTGAAAGAAAAGCTGATGATGCAACATCAACTCATTATCGACTCTGATCAAGCAATTTTCTAATACACTTGGGCTTTCCAATATTCTCATGGGATAATTCTCTCCCATTCAAGAGCTTCCTCATCCATTTCAGTGAAAGGACCTCATCTCTCTGTGCTCTTTGGATCGTTCCATTGTTGTAATTGGTGGAAGCCGCTGTGTAGTATATGGAAATAGATTCGAATTTTAGTTCTACTGAGCTTGCTCCAGTGAGCTAGCATTAGTAACCAGAAAGATCAAGGTCAGAAAATAAATTGAAAGATTTATGAGAAATGATGAAAACATGCAGAGTGAGCAATGAGATATGAGAGAAGTGTAAAAATGGAAAAGTAGATACGTGTAATGGTTGACTGGAAATAATGTGAAAATGTAAATATAGAAAGAATAGAAAATGAAACTAAGGTACCAGACAGTACAATGTAGGTACAAAAAATTATTTATTTATTTATTGCATTTCTTTATTGTCCAATAGCCGAAGCTCTCTGGGCAGTTCACAAAAATTTAAACCATCAAGTACAATTCAAGGTATAAAACAAATCACAGTATAAAAAAACAATATAAAAGTACAATATAAAAGCACAACAGGATAAGAATGAGCAGCAATGCAGAGATTTATACAGATTTAAAATACAGATTTAAAACAGCAAAGTTAAAAGATTAAAATGGCAAACTGTTAAAATACTGGGAAAATAAAAAGGTCTTTACTTGGCGTCGAAAAGAGTATAATGTAGGTGCAAGGCGAACCTCTCTAGGGAGCTCATTCCACAGCCGGGGTGACACAGCAGAGAAGGCCCTCCTCCTGGTAGCCATATGGAATATGAAATATATAAGCGGAGCCAGAACTGGGAGACCCAGGCTAAAATCCACATCAGTCATGAAGCTCACTGGGTGAACCTGGGCCATTCGCCACCTCTCAGCCTTGCCTATAGGGATCAAATTGAGGAGAGAACCATGTACACCACCCTGAGCTCCATGGAAAAGGCAGAGCGGGCTTCATATGTAATATATAGAAGAAGAAGAATTATGGGTTGGATACAGATTTAAGCTGAACCAACTGTCCTTGTGAAAGTGGACTTCCCTGCCCCCTCGTTCCCATGGCAGCCCCTTCATTCCCTGGAAAATGCTAGACAGAGAATCAGGGTGAAGTGGTGATTCTAAAAAATTGGGTGGAGAGACTTTCCCACAAGCCAAGCTCTTCCTTTTGTGGAAGGTCCTTCTTGTGGAAGGCAGATTCTGGATCCAACCCAGTGTCAATAGGAGTTCTTTGTGCATATTCTAGCATAATCTAGGGCAGGATCTACACGTCGTCCTCGATGTGCCCTCCCTGCGCCACAAGCCGCTTCAGAGCGCTTCACCCCGCCTAGTGTGGCTCAAGCCTCGGAGGCTCTGCCCGCGCCCACGCTGCCGCCCTTTTATCCAGGCCGGTCCCGGGGAGGGAGGAGGGAGGGTTGTAAACAAAAGCCAGCGATTGGGAGAGGGATTTCCAATTGCTAGCTTTTGTTTACAACCCTCCCTCCTCCCTCCCTGGGACCTGCCGGGATGAAAGGGAAGTGGTGGCGGCGAGAGCGCGAGCAGAGCCTCCGAGGCTTGAGCCACACTAGACGAAGTGCAATGCTCCAAAGCGGCTTGTGGCACAGGGAGGGCGCATCGAGGACAACGTGTAAATCCAAACTAATTTTAGATCACCTTTTACAAGCATGCTGTGTGATTCAAAAGCTGATTATCACTGAATATATCACTATCTCCTTGGTTTGTGTCATTTTGGGAGTTAACATTGCAATAAAATCCATACAAATTTGCTATGGCCTAAATCCTGATTCTGTCATCACATATATGCAATCTTGGTTCTCATCTTCCCATTAATTCACCTTTATTGACCAACGGAGAGATATATTACACATTTACTCTCTGCACTTGTTACAGCTTTCCCAAATTGCCACTTTCTCTTTTGCTTCTTCATTGCTGCTACCCCATCCATCACTTTGGTGCTGGCTATCTTGCAGCTTTATTCCTTCTCCTATTTGCTTGAGTGCTTTACTGGCCAGTGCAGGGTTTCTTTTAGAAAACGCGTTTCTAGAATGGAACTGCGTCTAAAGCCTCCACCTGGTGAGTCCCAATTTTCATATTTACTGTATAGCAATTTTGCTACAAATAAGTAATATGAGAATCAGACACGGACCCCAATTTCCCCAAACAATTTATTAGCTTAGCTGATAGCTATTTAACTTCTAATGGCATAGACAGGGTTGTTTAGAGCCTTTGAGGAACTTTCAGCATTAACTATTTTACATAATTGAGACAGATCAAAGTAGTTGATGAATGGAATTATAAATCACAATTTACAAAAGGTTTCTTTCTTCTTGTTCTTTGTTTCATACTTTATACTTCAACGTAGTCTCCATCTTCAGTGATGGAGTTTAATCTGCAGAACATAATAGTCATAAAAGCGTTCTTCTTCTCGCAACGCCTCTTCCCAATTTTTTGGTTTAAATATT
Organism: Anniella stebbinsi; assembly: GCA_029215795.1. Lineage (NCBI taxonomy): Eukaryota > Metazoa > Chordata > Lepidosauria > Squamata > Anniellidae > Anniella > Anniella stebbinsi. Next base: position 137,185,117 of record JARDYH010000005.1, on the reverse strand, counting down.
GAATGAGGAATGCTGTCTGTGATACAAATGTGATAATTGCCTTGCTGCATCACACTAAGGTCTTCCCCCACACCCCCCATGTCTTTATGTGGGCTTTAACTATAAAGCAGGGTAGAAATTCAATAGTAAATTAATAGTGCTGCACTCTACAGAAGTACTAATCAAATTCTGAATGAAGCTTACAAACAGGGCGTGAAGGTTATATAACCTCCCCTTGCCATTTAACTCAGCATGTGGTATTCAGATTAATACTGCCAGTGTGCGTGGGTGTCATTTTTTAGCTAACATAGCTGTAGCTATTTGCATTTATCTAATCCTGTTTGAAGCTATCAAACCTGGTGACTCTCACCAGATTTTGTAGCCTCTTTGAAGGAACCAATGAGCTGTGACTCTCATGAGATGCACAAAGCATTCACTTAGAGTGCCACCTTATAGGATTGCCCCTCTTTCTGTCTATCCAATGTTTTGCTTGCAAGAACTAGGGAAGGTGGGAGGAACCATGGCAGTGTTTTCACTTCTCGCTCATCTTTAACAACATTTTTAGCTAGATGGGCCTCTGAGTCTGTCTCGCTGATTTACCTGGCAGTGGGTGGTGATGGTGATGGAGAGGCTTGTGAATCCTGTGGATCCATGCCTCGCCTCTTCCTTCCCCATTCTACCTACCATTGTGCCCCCTTTCCTTCATCCCCAACCCTCTTCTGAGGTCACTACAGCAACTTTAGAAGAGGAGCTGCTGCAGAACTTTCCATGGCAGCTTGGAGGAATGGAGAAACCCCCTGTTTGGATTCCCCCTGCCCATGAAGTCATAACCATGTGGGAGGAGGCATCCACACCTTCGTTGAATGATCTCCCAGGGGCTATAGGATTGCACTCTTAGAATCTTTGGATGGCTTGCACTTCTCTAAATACAGGTGACAGGTAACTCAACATCTCCTGCACCCCATTTTCTTGACTTAGGACTTACGAACACAACACATTTGTTTTCCTTCCACATGAACTGTACGAATCTTTCCTGGGTAGAAACATATGAGGAGAAACACCATGTGAATCAGAAGATCCATTATATAGACAGCAGCATGTCTTTTGGTTGAAGTTAATGTTTTTTCTCCTGCTTTTGGAAGCCAAAAAGTAAGTATCGCTGTGACAAAGTTTGACAGCTTCCAAACTACTGTACATGCAAAATAGAAATACATTCAAGGCCGTTTTAATGTAGAATATCCCATATAGAATCTTTCAGGCTGCAATTTAGGTTTTTATGGAAAAACTGTAAATCTGAAGTTTAATAGAAATGGAGAGCTCTGATACAAAGTACTACGAGTAAAATAAGCTGTAGAGGCTCTGTTTATACACAATGAACCATAAAAAGGTACTCCTTGTTAACTTTAATATATATCATAGAGGTTTCTGCTCAGTTTTGAGACAATTATTAAGGAGATTTTAAAATACAGCCTATTCCAGCATTTTCTTACTTGTACAAGAGCTCACATGGGTACACAGAGGTATATTCACGAGAGCTTCTGAGGAGAGGGGTGTTTTCCACACACATCCCTTCATCCATGCAGAACAAACCTTCTTTGAACCGAATGGAAAGCCTTTGACTGGAGAAGCTCCAACATGGAGGGTCTGCAGAGTTTTGGCTCAGAGCCATTTGCCAAGGACACCTCAGAGCAAGTCATGGGGTGAGCAAGATCAGCTGTGCTGCTGCCACTAATGTAGCAGAGGAGAATCTGGGGGTGATGGAGAAGGCAGAACCCGGAGAGGTCTTGCAATGTCCTTGTGTCTTATTGAGCGTGCGTGTAAGAATGATGCAACACAACAAAGAACCCAAGAGACCGACATATAATATACTGGAGCGCTGCACCTAAGGAAAGACATTGCAGAATTGGGAAAAGTGCAGAAAATTGCACAACCATACAGAATTACAACTTAAAAGTTACCCTCCTCCCAATTTTTAAGAGAATGCATTTTTTTTATTGCCAAGAATTTTATAATTGAATTCAGTTATAAAGCTGTGCTTAATTCTTGCTGGGTTTGTTTCCCATTATGATGATTACAAGGATGTTGCTATGCTTGTGAAGACATTATATCTTACAAATATGAGGAAAACCGATCTCATGCACAGCAGCAAATGCTCATAATTGTAGAGTGCAGTACATGAATCACAGAGAGCAGAAACATTTGGCTCGCAGTAGAGAAACAAAATGTTGTGTGCCATCACAGCATTATGTTTCTTAGCATTCTTTACCTGAAACACATTTCTCTTGCTTCTTCTCAATTAGCCCTCATATGTTCACTTTGTCAAAAAATATAATTCCAAACAGTTGCTTTACAGATGGGCTTAAAGCCATTTTTTAAATTTCAAGCAAGGGAACAGATTATGATTTTTGTTGTATATCATGAACCTGAAGAGCTATTCTGGGATGGAGATGGAAAGTAAGTCTGCTTTCAAAATCTCAGGAGAAAATAGAGGTTTTTTTGTTTCTTCACCTTAACTTGAATAATTCTTGCAATTTTTGGAGAACTGGAAAACTGTTTACTTTACATTGCCCAAGTCCTACAGATGTTTCAGAAATATTCCCCTAGCCTTAAGGATGGAAATTGTGTGCCTTCTCATTACCTATTTATTTCTGACAACATGGAGGATAATGCTACCAATGGCCACTAAACATAACTGCTAAATTTTTCCTCTAGTATTGGAAGAAGTATTCCTCTGTATCCAAGCTGCTGATAAACATGAGCAGGAGGGTGCTATTATACTCCTGTCCTGCTTGTGGGCTTCCCATGGACATCCGTGGTCTGATCCATCAGGATTCTACTTATGTCTTTACCCAAGTATATTCCAGAAGCACTATAAAAGTTTTAGTTGTGACTGTTTAAATTGCCAGGTCTAAATAGGTGTAATGAGACCAGGAGGGTCCACCAGGAGGATCACTTTTCTTCCTGTTAGACCCTTTCTTTATGTAGGTTCCCCAGGGAAACAATCTCTGCCTGCCTCTACACAAGAGGTTTAAAGCTCTTTCAAGTCTCATTAAAAAATTTACCTCTACATGAGTGGAGCGCAAATCGGGAGTTGAGGCACGTTATCTATCCGATTATGCACATTATCAAATGCGCGTTAAATAGCGAGTTTTATTTTGCTGCGGCCATTAAAGTGCGTTTTGACTAAGTGAACAAGCGATTCTCCACGTTAACTACTTCTAAAGTGCATTTCAAACAACCGGTAAGGCCACCAGTTATGCGCTCAATTACCGCCTGCGTATAGCCATTTACTGTAAAGCGCTTCCGAGAAGATGTGCATAATCGGAGAACCAGGCGTCAAACTGAATTATTATAGAGGGGGTCAGAGATAGACTGCCATCAGTCAGGATGAACTTCCTGACATATCCTTGTCTGTCCAGTTGCTTGGGGACTTTCAGAGCCCTATTGATAAGCCCCCCTCCCTCAGCCCAAACTTAGGAAAAAAGAAAAAGAAAGGTGCTTTGGACTTTCCTTCCCAAAGGCCAGAAACAGAGAACTTTCCCAAACTCTTCTAAAAATCTTAAGACACAAGTGGTAGTTTTGTAACTATGCGGTCTTTCATGTGGGGAAGAGTTCAATGAGAAATCTCTTTTAAAAGAACACAGCTAAATGCCCAATATAAAAAGGAGTTTATTTAGCGGGGGGTGGGGAGAAATGAGAGGAGGAAACGAGGGAATGCAATAATCACACACACACAGAATTCCAAATTAGAATAAAAAGGCTCAGTCTAATTTAGCTGGTGACATTACTGACTTGAGTACAGTCTTGGGTCCTAGAGGATATGCTAAGTTAATTGCAGGGTGGATGGTCAGAGAGCGAGAGCATTTGGCTTCCAGTTAGATGGTATGTAAGAAAGCTATAGAAAGACTGAGGGGATCTTTTTTATGGGGGGGGGGTGTCTCTGCTCAGTAAAAGCCAGCCCCTTTGCAGCGACTGATGGTTGGTCTGTCCAACAATGTGATTGCCCCCATTTCTGATGCCATGGTCTAGCCAGCAAATCAGAAAATTACCTAGTGGCTGGACCCATGTTCTTCATGTTGATAGCTTCTATTTTAAAAGCCCAAGGTGGTTGCAACCAGTCAGCCTGTTCAAGAAGGGATTACAGTTTTGTAATCATTTTGGAGGACAAAGTGAGATAAGGCTAAATAAAACTGTTCAGATTACCCAGCAAAATGCCAACTGACCAAATGCTCTAGGGGACACTGTGGATCTACATCAGAAGGAAGGGTTTGTCACAATAGGCACAGAGTAATTTGAATTATCTTTACTGAACAGCAGGGATAGGTAACTTGGTGCCCTTCAGATGGTCTGGATTACAACTCCCATCAGCCCCAGCCAGTAGTCAGAGATGATAGGAGTTGAAGTCCAAAATATCTGGACTAGGTTGCCTAAGCTTGCTTTACAGTATTTTATATATTTTTTGAATTAAAATAAAATACACATCTCAAACATCTGTAGTTTGCCTCTGACTGAGGGCCGACACTTCCATTGGCTGAGGTAGCTGCTATCACAGGGGTGTATGAATCTTGTTGGAAGAAATCTCTTTTCAGTTCATTTCCTGATCCACCTGCCAATTTCAATTTCATCTTGTTCTAGTTGCACATGAACTCATTCAATATTATCCAATTTGTTGATTTAATTAAAGGCCCTTAATGGTTTTTAGATATGTTGAACATTTTGCCCGCAGTTGCAGTACATAATGCTGCAACAATTATCATAATTCAGCACAAAAAGTTAAAATTGATATTTTAATTAGATTCTTTGGCCTAAAAGGATCGAACTGTTAGAAGAATGCATATAAAATGGGACTGCATATTTATGCATGGTAAACATGTTTTGTTATGAGATTAATTGGAAGCATGGTGGATTTTTGAATAACCACTAGAATTTATGGATCATAATTCAGAAGCAACAGAAACAAAATATTTGACCTAAATCCATATATTTACTGGCAAATCTGGTTATAAAGTGGTAATGTAGAATCCATCAATTGTCTGTGCTTATCAAAATGGTAGAATTGTCAAATGATTATTTTATTACTTTATAGACTCAGTCTAGTAAAACATTATCCGTGATAGCTATTGTGATGATAGCTGATATAACAGTACCCAGTTAATACAACAACATGTCTGGTAAATGTGTTCATTTGGATTCAACCATGAAAGAAAGAGACCTGGTACAAAATGCTGGGGATATTCCTTTTGGATAGCTACGTATCCACACTGGATGTTTCTTGCCAGTTTAACACAGGAAGTACCCTAATAATATTATGTTTTACTTAGCAGCTCACCTCTTGCAGAGCTTATCTTAATCAATTCTCAAAGTGTCTCTTGAAGCCACTAGATTAAATCCCTCCCCCTTGAATGTTCATGTGGATAAGTATTGGATATATATATCCTCTGGTGCATTATATATTTTTAAAAAAACAAAACAAACTTAAAGATAGCTTTAGGTAACTGTGTATATGTGTGAACTCAACTTCTTATCACTGATAGAATGAGCGTTATGCAGTTTGTTCCCTAACTACAAGCATAGTGGAAGTACTAGTCATTGTGCTTAGTGCAAGTTGATAGTTTTTTGCTGGTGTTGAGTCAAACAGTACCAAAATCTGTAGAATGTTTTTGACCAGATGGGACAGAAAAAAAAGAAAGGAAGAAAGGGATGTGTGCATCTCAGGGAATGACAGTTTCATAATGCACCTCCCAGAAAACTTATCATCTGTATTCAGCAAAATTAATCATCAGGTTTTCATGGTTGTGAGGCAGGAGGGACAATCTTTATCTATGGATGGGTGAAAGCAAAGTGCCACTATTTCAAATTCAGTTTGGGGGGAAAAGGGGTTACCAAAACATCCAAGATGAAACAGAGGCCAGGTAAGTACAAGAGTGGTGGGAGGTCAAGAAGGGGTCAAATAAATTAATTTTATTTTTATTTATCACTAGCTGATATGCTCAGCGTTGCTCGGGTCCATGAATAATGTTTATAACATTTATTTGATAAATAATACATTTCTCTGCAACGTATTCATCTTTAGGTTGGGTGGTTTTTTTTAGTTTGGTTGAGTTAGTAAATTGTTTTGTTAGAATCAATGGGAAATTGTGTTAATAGGAACTGTATTTTAAATTAGAGCTTCGTGATAAACCTCATTTTTTGTTTTACTTGAAATGCCTACACCTCCCATCGCCTTGGCTGGAGCAGCTGTCTAAACTTCAAAAACAATCAGGACATACAACACCCTTTCTACCAGCTAAAAAAGATTCAAAATAGACCTGGCATTGCCCAGCTATCTGAATAACATATAGTAGGGAAGAGGATCTCAGTGGATGTGGGGAACTGTTGTATGCATGTGCTCTGAAGTTATTATAGGCTGACCAGATTTTAAAAGTCAAAATCCCGGTCCCCCCCGCCCCCCCACCCAAAACAACCCCCCCACCAAGCCACCCCCCCCAAAAAAAACCCAGCCTGGACCTACCGCTGGGTTCCTCCGTCGCCCGCGCGGCCGCGCGGGGTCCTCTGTCGCTGCCCGCGCGGCTGCGCCGGGTCCTCCGTCACCCGCGCAGCCGCGCGGGGTCCTCCGCTGCCGCCCGCGCAGCCGCGCGGGGTCCTCCGTCGCCGCCCGCGCGGAAGAGGCGGGAGAGGGCCGGATCCGGAAGTGACGTAACCGGCCCTCTCCCGTCTCTTCCGCGCGGCCTCTGGCCTTTCTGGGGCTCGTCGCAATGGCGACGAGCCTCGAGGAGCCCGGACGCCCATGCGGAAGAGGCGGGCGTGGGCGTCCGGGCTCCTCAGGGCTCATCGCCATCGCGATTGAGCCCCAAGGAGGCCAGAGGCTGCGCGGAAGAGGCAGGAGAGGGCCGGTTACGTCACTTCCGGATCCGGCCCTCTCCTGCCTGTTCCGCGCGGCCTCTGGCCTTACGAGCCCGGCAGCGGCGGCAAAGGTGGCGGAGGAGCCCGGGAAGCGGCCGCCCCAGCAGGTAAGAGCCCCCCTTTGTGCTTACCTGCAGGGGCGTCCGCTTCCCGAGCTCCTCCACCGCCTCCGGGTCTCGCTGCCACCGCCGCGTGACCCCCCGCCACCCCGGTTTTCCCCCGGTTGGCCCGGTTGGCCTGGTTGGCCTCTGGATTCCCGGTTAGGACCGGGAAATCCCGAGCCACCTGGTCAGCCTAGTTATTATTATGAAAAAAGGAAAGCAGCCAGAACACAGGCCAGTGCTAGGCCTGTGAGTTAACTTTTAAACAAATTAAATTAGTTTCTTTTTTTCCTCTCTCACCCTCATGACAACCCTGCAAAGTAGGGCAGTCCTAGGCCAGTGAAGTAACTTTAAAACAAATTACATTTCTTTCTTCCCCGCCCTCACACCCTCAATGCATGGCCAGGGTGTCACCATGATTTTCCTTGTCCCCCACAGAAAACAAAAACTACAACTCCCGGCATGCCTTTTGCTGTGGTGCCCAACTTGCCCAATGGGAGTCCTGCTGCTGAAGCTCATGAGAAGTGAAGTCTGGCTGAGTCAGTCCACACTACACTGTACACTGAGGGAGCTCGCTGGCTGACTCATGGGTAGCTTGGCTGTTGCTGTCGGTGACAGGCCCAGAGCTGTGACCTCTTGCCCTTCTGCTTCTGATGTTCCCTAGTAACCAAGGCAGCCAGCCCAGGCACTCTCCCTTCAGGCCCAGGATGGCGAGCTACTTCCAGATGATGGCTGCCAAAGCCCGATAAGTCTTCCCTCTTGCCCAAGGCATGCTGGGAGTTGTAGGTGCAAGCCTAGCTCTCTGAATAACGTTAATGTTTGAATACATCTGAGGTGTTGTGGGAGGGTGGGCCTTCTTAGTTATGGCACCCTGCTTAACGATTTCTTTTTTCCCAGGCGGGCTGGCCTGATTACTACATTAATGGCTTTTAAGTGCCAAGTGATTTTTTTTAAAAAAAATATTTTCCAGGGCCTTTTAACTTGATGAGATTTTTTATGCTGTGTTTCCCCCCCGTTATAACTAAACCACAACATTGCAAGACAGATGCAAGAATTACTGGATAAAGTTTATGATTTTATGTAAAAGCCTGACTTTACTATTGAAACAGAAGAGTGAATGGAGCAATGACTGATAGCTGAGGCTAGAATGGAATGGTGGGGGAGGGGGGAGTGACAGTTGGGGAAAGTCAGTTAGAAGGAGAACAGTTAGTGAGAGGTCAGGAAAGTGGGGGCTGAGTTAGGACTGAGAGATAGTGACCTGGTTTGCTAACCCCTACTTTATTTAAAATCAGCCACTCTACATACCAGTATTACACCTCCCAGCATGCCTTTGGCAGCTTGCAGGTGGCCACATCCTCTGAGACGTCCTCTTGTTGCCGATGTTGCTCCTCAATAGAGCATTGCCAAGGAGGGGAGGTAAGCGGCTATCAGTGGACACACCCAGCTCTGGCCAATCCTGCTGGGATTGCCTTGGCCTGTGCTTCTCACCCACCAAGTGCTCTATCTGGAGCCTGTACTGAAGGGCCAGGGCTGGGCCGGGCACTTCCCCCCTTTGTTGGTTCTGTTTCTGGGCATGCGCAGAGTTCCTCCGCCTCCCTCTTAAGGGCAAAAGTTGTACGCTTGCTTCCCCCAGATTCTGAGAAAACATTGATATCAGGGTGAAGTGCCTTTGAGCATGTTTGGCTCCTCAAAGCCATGCTGTTTTATCTAGTCATGATTTTAAAACCATGCAGAGGGTGGGAGGAGGCACCGCAAATGGATGCAGCCCATTTATGTGGGTTGTTTCCTTTTATGTGGAATTGGGTTGACTGTTTGAGACCAACCTTAGGAGTCAGGTTGTGAAAGACACGTAGCAGCCACCCACCTGTGCACTCACAATGGCCACCAAAGGCCAGTAAGTCTGGCCTCCTGCCCAAGGCATGCTGGGAGTTCTGTCTAAGGCATGCTGGGAGTTGTAGGCATAAATCTAGGTTTTTATTAAATTTTTGAAAAATACTTAAAACCCCAAATTCAGTATTTTTAGATTTTTCTGGTACATTGTACAGCCAGACCTATCATTGTGTCACTGTGTCAAGTTTCTAACTCATCTGGAAGTGGGCAAGCATTTCCAGTCTGACGTGACGCACACATACTTTCCGCTTTATAGGTAGAGATTGCATTTATATCCTACCTTTTTTCCTCCAAGGAACCCAAGGTGGTGTACATAATCCTCCTCCTCTCCATCTTTATCCTCACAACAACAGCCCTGTGAGGTAGGTTGGGCTGACAGTCTGTGGCTGGCCCAAAGTCACCCATTGGATTTCCATGGCCTAGAACCCAGATCTCCTGACTCCCAGTCCAACACTTTAGCCACTACCACACTGGCTCTCCAGTAAATTGTGGGAAAAGACTAATGACTTGAGTGTAAAACAGTTCAGAAGGCCACTAGTCCTGTTGTTCATTTAAAGATTCTGGAAGGCTAAAGGGAAGAACATTCTGAATTCTGTCTTCATTTACCTTTTACCTGAGATGACAACATTTCTTCTCAATCTTCTGCAAGTTTACTTAGAAGTAAGTCCCACTGTGTTCAATAAAGTAAGACAATGAGTATGTAAGAAGGAATACAGATGTGAGAGCACAAGAATCTGTAAGTTTCCTTAATGCCAAAACTCTCTTAGCCAGTTCATATGTGAACCACTTTTTAAGGTGGAACTTTCTCGGATCACTAGCTTTGGGGTTGTAAAATTGAGATCAGGTGGAATATTCCAGAAACATCCTTTGATTTCAGATATAAAAAACCAAGTCCTTAATTTTTCCAAGCCCTGGCATTTGTTTTCAGCTTGATTCCCACTTGTGCAAGTCCTCAGTAGATTGGGATATAAATTACATTCCAAATGCTATAATAAGCCGCACAATCAGTGTTGTTTTGCTGCCAGGAGAGTGACAGTAATTCAGGGTCCCAAGGGCTAGCCAGTGGCTGATGTAGAAAAGAATGGTCAGGTACTCACAATTTAATGGATTACCATAAATAAAGCACATATATTTTGTTAATTTGCTTACTGGGGAGCTTCCTAAAAATGTACTATGCATGTAGTAAGAGCATGAAGAGTGTGAAGCTGCAACAGTGAAATGTAGCTGGATGTAATCAAGAAAATCCATACATTTGTCACATGGAATGGATCTGTCTCATGACTATCATTTTCCTCTATGCAATTTGTTCTCTAATTCATGCAGGTGGAGTAAAACGAGCTAGAACTTTTGCTCAAAATAAGCAGTGGCTTATATCTCAGCAATGAGAAAACTGTGTCCCAAAGAGTGGACCAAGGCCCTTTCCACCCCAGGCTTGTGGCCTGGGATGGCCCCTGGGTGCTTCCTGTGAGTCCAAATGATGCACAGGGAGTCCTGGGGTGGGGATGGGATGGGCACAGGATTTTTCCGGGTTAACAGGAACCAGAAAAATCCTGAATCTTCTGCAGTCCCGGGAAGTTCCTGGGACTGTGGAAGATGTGGCCGCCTGCCCCAGTGCTTCTGCACTTCTGCGTGAATAAGCCCGGCAGCACCGGTGGCCATGGAGCCGCACCACACGGCTCTGTGGCCATCAGGAGAGGGGGGGACAGCAAAATCGCCACCCCCAGGATGGCGGGGGGAGGGCCCCACGATCGCACGTTGGTTTTTTTTACTTACTTTTTCATTGGAGCTCAGGATCGCTCTTCTTGGTTAAAAACAAACAAACAAAATGGCGGGCGCGACATCTGATGAACTGGGACGTCACGCCCATTATGTGTTTTGACAGCACCGATCCTGGAAGCAACTACTTCCAGGATCTCCCATGCTATATGCGCTACACTCCCATGGTGTAGAAAGGGCCCAAGAGTCTATTAGAGCATGTCAAAATAAGGGTTTTACCCAGATTTAAGCCTAATCTACACCAAGCAGGATATTGCGCTATGAAAGCGGTATATGGTATGTGTCAGAGCTGGACTCGCTCAAGGCGAGAGAACAGCATGACAGGGACGACGTCATGCTAGTCCAGCGCTGAAAAAGTGGATCAAAGTCGCAATAGATGTGCATTAAACCTCCAGTGTGATGACGTTCTCAATGGGCCCCAACAGTTGTCAGTGCACTTCAATACTGCTATAAAGCAGTAGTGTGGCTCCTGCCTTTTTTATACAGCTTTCATACCGCTGTCATAGTGCAATATCCTGCTTGGTGACTAACAATTCTCACTGATTTTAGTGGGTCTACAAAATGTGATTAAGTCTCTGTCCAACTCATAATATATACAGAAAGGCGATCAAGGAATTAATCTGCAGCATGTTTCCAAGAAATAAGTGCAAGGAAAGGAGCAGTAGAGAATAAGCATGTGTGTGTTACTTCTATGCCAAAGAAGAAACCTGAAACAAAGAGAGAAAGAAAACTACTGTTGCCACAATTCCCTGGGTTTCATTCCAGACAGAGTAGAGTGCCACCTTTCCTCTAAATGGAAAAAGGTTTCAATGCTGTAGGCATTAGGGAAGCAAATGGTTGATAGTCATAAATCTTTGAAGGAGGACTCATTAACTAGTGCTTCTTTTTCCGCTGTGCATTGCTCTCAACTAATTGCGCCAAACTGTGGTGTTTTCCAGTAGCTAAGCTGGCTTTTAAAAGGATCCCACAAATTAAGGAAGGCCAAGTCTATCAACTGATGTCAGCTATTACTATTAGTCATGATACCTAAATGGAGCGTCCATGTATATCCCTGAATACCAGATGTTAAGAGCGAGCAGGAGGGTGCTATTGCATTCATGTTTTACTTGTAGGCTTCTCACAGGCAACTGGTTGGCCATTGTGTGAACAGAAGGATGGACGAGATGGACCCATAGTCTGATCCAGAGGGCTCTTCTCATGTTATGTAGGGACAGGCAATGGAAGAAGTTTCTTGCCTCCATGCCCTGCTTCTGGATAATTACTTGAATTACAGCAGGAATGTAGAACCTCAGCCCCAGGGACCAGATCTGGCCTCCTGGGAGCTAAATCCCACCCTCCCTCCTTGAATTCCCCAGAAGGCCATGCTCCCTTCTCCTGGCTCCACCCCTTTCCCCTCAACAACCAATTATTTGATGTTTTCCTGGATTTTGTGCAGTCCCACACCCCATTCTGAAAGTTTGAAATGCCTCTTCTAAGGCTGAGTTACCAGCAGTAAGAGATTTAAGCTAGAACGTGCTGGTATTTTTTATTTTGGCCCCATCCCTTTTGCCTTTGACCTCACTCCTTTTGCTCCCCCCACCACTGGAATGCAGCTTCCAAGAGCTTCTCTGAAATGGAATTCAGGCCTGAGGCTAAAAGAGTTTCAACAGCCCTGCTCTAATCAAGTGCGTCATCACATGGTGGTGGTGGGGGAATGGCATTTCTTTACTATTGCTTCTTCACCTGCGCATCTGTCCCTCATTACTTCCTCTTTTGAAAGAGGAAGTAAACAGCATACATGTGGCCCATTCAGTGGGTCGTTTTGATTGCGCTGCTTCTCCTGCACACAGCAGGAGATAGCAGCAACTTCCATCTTTAAAAATACTTTGGACTTACTGGGGTGGTTTTTTTGTGGCACGAGTAAGGCTAGAAGGGGTGGAAGGCGTGCGGGAGGCAGATGACATCATGAGAGGGACCCGTGAAAATCCGTGAGTACTCAGTAATGAACGTGCAATAAAACGCTTGTCTAGGCTGACCAGATAAAATCCAGGTCAGGGCTCATGTAACTTTAACAGTTGTAGAGAAAAGGGAATTTCAGCCAGTGTCATTTCTATGCAATTAGTTCCTGGTGATATTCCCTCTTCATCACAACAGTTAAAGGTGCAGGCACTATACTAGAGTGACTAGATACAAAAGAAGGCAGGGCCCCTGCAACTTTAACATTTGTGATGAAGAGGGAATATCACCAGGAACTAACTGCATACAAATGACACTGGCTGAAATTCCCCTTTTTCTACAACTGTTAAAGTTACATGAGCCCTGACCTGGATTTTATCTGGTCACCCTACGCTTGTCTGATGGAGCTCCCAGTCACCCTTTTTCAAGCACCCACAGACTTGCAAGCGTGGCCCTTTTAGTTTTAGCTTCAAGCAGTAGCTCCTCTGCATTACACTGAAAGTTGACTCCCTACCCCTCTCCACACACACTTCTGATACAAGACAGGGAGGTTATGTTTAAGAAAGAAAATCACCAAAGGTAGATAGGAATCATTGAGGAATTTTATCTTTGCCGATTCCATTGCTAACTGATCTAATCTGTACCTCCCAGAATTATGTGTGGGTCAGAATATAGTTATTCACCTGCTTTCACACTTCCTGAATGGTCCAACAAATACAGTTCTCAGTTTGCTCTCCCCCCTCCCCCACACACTAAATTGGATATCTTGAGAGAAAATATGTTTATAAATCCCTATTTTCAGAGAAAATACATTTTGAAATGTGTAATCTGAGAGAAAGCACATTTATAGGTATTTAAATGGAGTTGCCATGCCACTCATCTGGGCCTCTGACCCTCAGGTAAATATTTTGGGGGGACCTGGGGCTGTGGGAGAGAGGAGTGGGTGAGAAAGTTGGTTTCTGCCCACCCATCCCCTTCGTCAGATGGATCTCTGGATTCAACCCCTTATATACATATTTTTTAAAAGAGACTAAAAATATTTTCTAGCAATTTATGGTATTCCCATCCTACATCCATATGGATAGAAACTGGATATTCAGCAATAAGATGATTAAAACAGAAATAGAAAGATGCTAAAAAGAGCCATGATATGATGAAATGTTTGGTTGCTGAATGAATGAATCTCCCTGAAATAATCCACACCTGTTTTGGGAGACGTACATTTTATAATAGTATCAATCAATCAATCATATCAGGGTGGAAACAAGATGAATGCATGCAAATAGAACACCTGTTTGAATTGACAGAATGCTATTTGTAAAGTGAATATCTGTGTGTAGACAAGTGTCAATCGGGGAGGCCCAGGAGGGTTGCAGGGCACATGGTAGAGACGCCCCACCATAACAGAAAGAAAGTGACTGTTCAGAATGGTCCTTGCCTTCCCAAGCCATTTTTTTAATGAATTGTTGTGCACCACCCAGAGATCCTCAGCTATTGGGTGGTATAGAAATGAAATGAAATAAATAATAATCACACACTAAGGTTGTGCATATTTGCTGCTTTCAAGCCATCCCCTGGTAGCAGAAAGAGCAGCAGACATGAACGCTGGTCTCATGGGGAATGGAAACAAATTCCTTGGGAGAATACAGGGCTGTTCATCCATTGACCCAAGGACCTGCAAACGGAATGCGCGATGGTGTGTACATCCTCTGGGCCCAGCGCCTGCCCCCCCTCCAATGCTGATTCTCTCAAGCAGCGACATTCAGCTTTCCCATTGCCAAGCAAAAGAATCATGAGGCAAGGGAGAACCAGGTGGCTTTGAAGAGCTAAAATAGAGGAGTTATTAAGTTAATGTGGCACAGTAATCACAATTGCCCCTGAATTTTCACAGCACCCCTTCTCTTATTTATTTTAAAAGGTTTGGGTGTGTGTATAAAAAAGTCATTTGATGGATTGGGAGGGTACAAGGCACAGTGGTAGAAAACATGCTTTGTAGGTTCTTTATAGGTTCCTAGCATTTGTATGTAGATGATTATGAATTCTTTGCCCTTGTTTAAACCAATTTGTTCCCAAGCAGATTCAATCCCCAGGATATTCAAGTAGGGCTGGGAGAAAAACCTCCTAAAACCCCAGAGACTATAGCTGCCAGTCAGAGTTGACACTATTGGACTAGATGTACCAATCGTTTGACTCTGTATAAGGGAACCTCCTATGTTCTTGTGGTTCTTTTGAAGCAGAGCAATTTTTTTCAAGCCCTTTCTATCATTGAGGTATAAGAATTGTCTTCTTTTTTCTTTTACCCTCCTTGGGATTTTAGCATTTGTAGGTTCTTAGCATTTGTATGCATATGTCTATGTATTCTTTGCCCCCTTTTAAACTAATTTGTTCCCAAGCGTGTTAGAATCTGTAGTAATAGATTTTAGCATGCTGCCTCCCTGGGGTCTTAGATTCATAGAAAAAGCTAGGAGTAACTCCACAAATATATGATGCTGAAAGTTATTGCAAATCATTCATATGGAGATAGATTATGCCAAGTTGTAGAATACAGACGCATTCAGAGCACATTTTTTCCCATAATGCTACTAATTCTGATTGTGTGGAAAGTGAGGAGATTGGCAGAAAGAAAGACACAGCAGGTGACTGCCAAAGGAAAAGAAAACCATGCACAATACAGAGCATCAATAATATTTTCATTTTGTTCTCAAAACTGAACAGTGTACTGCCTTTCCACATAAGCAGGACAAAAGAACAGAATGGCGCATCATTACGGCTGGTGAAAATAAAATTCCATAGGCCAAAAGAATGCCACTCCAAACAGCATCCATTTTTGTGAAACACACTTCATTGAAAATGAAAAAAAGCAGCCAGATAATTATTGCAGAAATGACCTAACTTTTTAGAAATGAAGATTAGTGGAATCTGAAGAACAGGAGAATGCAGACCTTCAAATTTGAGAGTATTTAGTATTAGTATGATAAGGAAAAATTCCAACCTCCCTCAACAGTCAGGTAGCAAGGACTAAGGCTTTTTGATACAGTGGAACTGTGGAACCTCCTGCTGCAGGAGATACATCTCTTCCCTCTGGCCCGATGGCATTCAGATGACAAGTAAAGTCTTTTCTGTTCCTGTGTGCCCATGGCCTGACTAGTTCTTGAATATTGGCTTCTTTCATTTGATTTTGCATGTTTCATTTGTTCGTGTTTATTGTTCACAATCGTGTTGATGTTAACCACCTTGGGCTAGTGACAGGACGGAGAAGAAGGTGATAATGATTTTAAATCAACCAACATCTCTCAGTCAGTGTCTCACAGAACAACATGTGATGCTGAACATATCTTCAAATCTTCTGATTGGAATTCTCTCTCTCTCTCTCATTTTTTAAAAATAATTATTTTCACCTGGATCAGGACTACAGTACAGAAAGTATGCTTTTTAAAAACCTTTCTCCCTGTGATACTTTCCTGCTGAAAATAGTACCCCTGAGTGATTGTCCTTCAAGCAACTATTTGTTGCTCTCAGCAATGTGAAGGGTGGGAATAAAGATGAAACCTCCCCCACCCCTTTACACTGTGGTTTTGAGCTGAACAGCATCCCCTCCATGGCTGCGGCTAGTTAAAAGAAAAGGGAAGATCTCAATCAATTTCAAAGACACATTTAGCATCCCATTGAATTTGACCTACAGATGTCAGAATGACTAAGTGCCATGGATAGAAGAGTAGCATCGTTTCACTTCTGCAGTACCACCAAGAATTCAACAGCAAAAGATCCTGAGTTACTTTATTTCCTTTGGCCTGATCCTGTTTATCACTGACATTCCTGTGACGTTCATGAGAGTTAGCCTTAGTGGTAAATCCATCAACTCCTCTTATCTAGAAGAATGAAATTTGGAAGGTCATCAAAGTTGATAAACAAAGTGAAGGGGGAATGACAAAGTGAAGGGGGAATGGCCGCAATGCACCTCTTATTTTCAAGCAGTTGGTGCTAATTTCCCAAAGCTATTTAAAAGAACAGACAAAAAATACAGCTTAAATTGGAATATTTATGAATATATGAGTGCATAAGAGGCACTTGCAAACATTTTGAAAAATTAATGTGTCAAGATGAATTTTAATGACAAATTTGCTTCTGCCATGAAGTGTCCTGCTTAGAGTAAAATTTGCAATCTTTTTGCAGATGCAACTGTTAAACTCCCTACAGATAGGGTGACCAGATTGCCCTGGATTTCCCGGTCCTAACCGGGAAAACTGGGGCAATCTGGGCTGACAGGGGGGCGTCGGGGGCAAACCGGGGAAAGGATCAGCTCTCCTCCCGTCCTAAAATGCCCGTGCTGCTCCCTGGCTGCTCCCCGGCCTCCGCAAGAAAGAAGAGCTCAGCGTTAGGGAGCGTCAACAAATTCCTTGTCTGGTGGCTAACTGCTTTAGCCTCCAGACAAGGAATTTGTTGACGCTCCCTAATGCTGAGCACTTGTTTCCTGCGGAGGCGGGAGCAGCGCTGGCATTTTAAAGCAGGCTCTTCCTCCTCCTTTGCCTGCTGCTGCTGTTGCTGTTCCTCAGGTACCTCCAGGGAGCCCAGGAGCAGGGCAAGAAGGGTGAGGGGACTGCAGGGGGTCATGCGGCAGTGGAGGAGATCAGCGGTGGCAGGACCCGGTAGGTCGGGGCTGGTTTTTTTGGGGGGGGGGGGGTGACTTGGTGGGGGGGTTGTTTCGGGTGGGGAGGTGGCAGGGGGTGTCTGCTTGTTAACCGTATGGCGGGCAGCCTTTTTAATTTTTTTATTTTATGTTGGGGGGGGAGGCTGCTTTGGTGGGGTGGCCATTTTGGACCGGGATTTTGCTTTCCAAAATCTGGTCACCCTACCTACAGATCAATTCTATTTACGAGTTTGATCCACTGTGAAAGATAGAATTTCTCCTAAATCCTCCTGTGCTAGTGGATCACAATGCTCTGTTGGCAGAATATATATTTAAATGTATATCTATATGCTGGCATAATGATAAACAACAAGGATGTGCTGGTGTAATACTTCCACTTGTGGAGAAATGCCAGGGGAAGGGGCAAAAAACGAGCAGAGTGGCAGTGTGGTGGTGCTCAGCATGGTGGAATGCTCAGAGCTTGTTCCTTTCCTCTGCAATGGGAATAAGGTTACTCTGTGGTCCCTTGAGGCTCGTGGGGATGCTGGTAGCATCCAATGGCAGTCGGAACAAGGTCTCCCAAATAGGGCACATACAATGAATATGGAGGGCCCTTTCAGCCACAAAGCCCAAGTGCATGTAAGCTCCCAACCTCAAATTGAAGGTGCACCTCAAATGCTCCACTTCATCTATGGGTGCTGTTAGCCAAACATTGATGACACATTCTGGCTGGGAAAATCAGGATAGAGCTGGGGCACATGGAGCAGAACCAACATTAACTGCAAGCAGAATTCCACTGCAACATCTTACATAGGATGGGCGAGCAGTATCCTATTAACTGCAGGATGTCTGCCCAAACAGACCCCATGTGGACTGGGAGAGTGAGGAGCTAGGGCATGGCACATTCTCAAGTTCCCGGTCAATGAACACGCAGGCCCAGGTGTTGTCTGAGTCAAGGTCTTGCCTTTACTCACACTCCCTGTATGTTTCATGTCTCTGCAGACAACTCCAACACAGAGCCTATCTACACAGTACCTTGGAACGTTTTAAATAGTATTTTAAAACATTCCAAATAGGTGTGTTCCAAAACGTCTTAGGCCACATTAAGGAGTACTCACATTACAGGAGAAAAATTCTTCAGTCTTCAAAGCGGTGTGTGCGATCTCACACCCTTCTGTCCGTCTCTTTCTGTTTCGTTTTTACAATGAGTTTAGGGCAAGGCATTGTGGATGCTGTAGTTCACTCACCCACTTCCTCCTTAGCCCCTCTTTCTTCCCCACCAATCAACTACTAAGCATTTGGGCACCGGTAAACGAAGCACTGCCCCCACGAATCACAAACGGTAAGGAAGGACACATTATTTTACTTAAAACGATTTATTAAAAGTAAAAACCGTTGTATATAGCTGAAGTGAGTTCAAGGGAGTGCGTCATGTGGCCCAAAGAGTTTTCGTAACCCATATAAAACGTTACAAAGCTAGAGTGTAGATTGGCTCATACACATAGAAAAGGATACTCCTCACTCTCTGTGCCTTGCAGACCACTAGAGAAGGCTACAGCAGCAACAAGAAATAGGAAACCAGATGTATCTCTGTAGGGTTGCTGTCTTCTGGCTTCTTGGGCTCCTGAACCTTTCGAGGGTTCAAGACAATATTCCCTGCATGGGGATACAGTGAGGGGAAAGCTACTCCTGTTATTCTGCTGAGTGTTATGCAGCTGCCAAAGGCATATGGATCCTTGAAACATCAGAAAGGCTGGCAACCCCATTCCTCCGTATTGCTAGCATCTTACTCCATAATTGGATTGGTTTGGATAATGGCTGTATTAGATCCCAACTGGATTGCTGAAATGCATTATACGTGGGGCTACCCTTGAATAGTCTGCTCTATTGTTTCTGCTGCCTCTAAACGGACTTCTTGCAATTGCTTTATCAACCTGACTTTTGTCCCAGTTTCTGTTGATATGATAATAAACAATAGCAAAAATGTCCTAAACGGGGAAATAAGGACATAGGAAACCTGAAGAGGAGTGGCTTCATCAACTTAAAAAGGCTGTAGCAGAGGGAGGGATGGAGATTAGTTCCTTTGGGCTCCTCCCTCCCTCAACTTGTCAATTGGCAACAGCCATTCCATTGGGCTGCAGCATAGGGTGAGGTGGGAAGGAAGCAGTGCAATTCCATTGGCATTGCTGAGAGACCAGCTGGCTCCTCCTCTTTCTGAACTGTTTCCATTAGGGGTGTGCACGGACCCCCCGGATCGGATCGGGACCCGGATCGGGACCTCCAATTTTGTCCCGGACCGGTTCGGACAAAATCGGAGGCCCCCCGGACCGGATCGAGTCCGATCCCGACCCAAAAATCGTACATTTTTGGATCGGCCGCCATTTTTTTCCCCATAGACTTGCATTGCAATGCAAGTCTATGAGGAAAAAATGGCGGCGGGTGGGTAAGGGGGGGCCTAACTCCCTCCCCCCCCCGGGGCCGTCCGCTGTGGACGGCCCCGGCAGGTAAACCCCCTCCCCCGCGCTCCCTACCCCCCCTGGGGCCGCCCGCTTCCATCCGCTGGCGCCCGCGGGCGCCAGCGGATAGAAGCGGACGGCTCCGGGGGGGGTAAGCCCCCTTCCCCGCCACTGCTTACCTTCTCGGCCCGTCCGGCGCCGGCGGCTACTACCAGCGGGCTCCGCGGCCTACTCTCGAGTAGCGCGCCGGGTGATGACATCACCCGGCGCGCCATCCTAGAGCAGGCCGCGGAGCCTGCTGGGAGTAGTAGGCGCCGGCGCCGGACGGGAGCCGCCGGGCCGGGCAGGTAAGGGCCCCCCTCCCCCCTCCGCGCGCCCCCTCCTCCCCTCCACGCACCCCCTCCTTACCTTTCCGGCCCGGCGGCTCCCGTCCGGCGCCGGCGCCTACTACTTCCAGCAGGCTCCGCGGCCTGCTCTCGAGTAGCGCGCCGGGTGATGACATCACCCGGCGCGCCATCCTAGAGCAGGCCGCGGAGCCTGCTGGGAGTAGTAGGCGCCGGCGCCGGACGGGAGCCGCCGGGCCGGGCAGGTAAGGGCCCCCCTCCCCCCTCCGCGCGCCCCCTCCTCCCCTCCACGCACCCCCTCCTTACCTTTCCGGCCCGGCGGCTCCCGTCCGGTGCCGGCGCCTACTACTTCCAGCAGGCTCCGCGGCCTGCTCTCGAGTAGCGCGCCGGGTGATGACATCACCCGGCGCGCCATCCTAGAGCAGGCCGCGGAGCCTGCTGGGAGTAGTAGGCGCCGGCGCCGGACGGGAGCCGCCGGGCCGGGCAGGTAAGGGCCCCCCTCCCCCCTCCCCCCTCCGCGCGCCCCCTCCTCCCCTCCACGCACCCCCTCCTTACCTTTCCGGCCCGGCGGCTCCCGTCCGGCGCCGGCGCCTACTACTTCCAGCAGGCTCCGTGGCCTGCTCTAGAGTAGCGCGCCGGGTGATGACATCACCCGGCGCGCCATCCTAGAGCAGGCCGCGGAGCCTGCTGGGAGTAGTAGGCGCCGGCGCCGGACGGGAGCCACCGGGCCGGAAAGGTAAGGGCCCCCCTCCCCCCTCCGCGCGCCCCCTCCTCCCCTCCACGCACCCCCTCCTTACCTTTCCGGCCCGGCGGCTCCCGTCCGGCGCCGGCGCCTACTACTTCCAGCAGGCTCCGCGGCCTGCTCTAGAGTAGCGCGCCGGGTGATGACATCACCCGGCGCGCCATCCTAGAGCAGGCCGCGGAGCCTGCTGGGAGTAGTAGGTGCCGGCGCCGGACGGGAGCCGCCGGGCCGGAAAGGTAAGGGCCCCCCTCCCCCCTCCGCGCGCCCCCTCCTCCCCTCCACGCACCCCCTCCTTACCTTTACGGCCCGGCGGCTCCCGTCCGGCGCCGGCGCCTACTACTTCCAGCAGGCTCCGCGGCCTGCTCTAGAGTAGCGCGCCGGGTGATGACATCACCCGGCGCGCCACCCTAGAGCAGGCCGCGGAGCCTGCTAGTAGTAGTAGGCGCCGGCGCCGGACGGGAGCCACCGGGCCGAGAAGGTAAGTGCCCCCCTCCTCCCCCCCACGCTGTCCACTTTCATCGGCGGGCGCCCGCTGGCGCCCGCCAATGGAAGCGGCGGTGGGCGCCAGTGGGCGCCCGCCGATCCGCCGATCCGCCGAACCGGTTCGGAGCTTTTTCGGACCGGTTCGGATTGGATCGGCCGATCCAGCTGCGGGATCGGAAATCGGATAATTTATCCGATTTCCCACTGGACCGGACTCGGATCGTGGATCGGGTCCGATCCAGTGCACATCCCTAGTTTCCATTCACCTACTCAGTTATAAGAACTACTATTTAACTTTTCAAATGTTGCTTCTTCCAATTTTGTTTCCTCCTTTGGATGGAGGGAAAACATGACAGAGGTAATGCTGGCATCCTAGCTCAGGATAGACATCCAACCAGGATGTGGGAGGCATGGATGGTTGGGGTAGGTGGCTTATAAAGAGATAATGAGATCCAAAAAGCAAATGAGGTCCAAAGCCTTTAATTGGAAAGAATCTTTATAAGGAAGTTGAAACAGTAAGGATGTGTGGATGAAAAACACTCACATGAAAAACTGTTTAAATTGACAAGTTTATCTGAAAAGTGATAATATTTGAGTTGCACAGGAAGATTAGTCACATCCATGCATTGATCTCTGCTGTCTTTGCTGAACTTTCCATGGGTTCTCGGTCAGTGGAAGAGGGCAGCAATATGATTACTTGGTAGAGCAGGCCTCTTCGAGTGAGCAATGTCTGTTGAAGAAAGGGACTGCTTGTCTCACTATGAACTTTAAGATCTGCAGGAGAGGGCCTTTTGAGGGTGCCATTACTGCACAGAGGCCTGTTTGTCAGACACTCATGAAAGGGTTTCTCCTCTATTGCTTCCAAACTATGGAATGCATTACAATTGGCCTCCATTCTCTTGGCCTTTAGAAAGGGTGTCATTTATTTATTAGTCTTTTGAAATTTGTAGTTTCAATGTTTTAATGCTCCAACTGTTTTTAATGTTCTCATTTTTATTGTTTTATATCGTTGTACACCAGCTTGATTGCTTTTTAGCAGATAAGGTGGTATAAAAATGCAATTAAATAAATAAAGTGAGAACACTTCCTAAATTTCAAAATAATCCAGCTCCTTCCTTCTCTAGATAGAAAAGCCAAAAGTAATACTTGTCTTGCTTTACATTAATCTGTTTAGTGTTCACCCACATCTTGTTTTATGTTCATCTGGCTAGTGTAATATATATATATATATATATATATATATATATATATATATATGACATTTGACATAACTTGTGTATGTAGGAACCTTCTCTGGCAGAATTTAGAAAAAGAAGTTGAACTATTCTGCCTAAAAATGCTCTAGCCTTGCATCTAAAATAATATTGCAATTTTAATCCTTACCACCTCCCATGCTTGGCTAGAGTCCCTTCGTGTAAAGCTGTATTTTTATGCACAATGTTCCGGTGGAAATCAATATCAGAAGCACTCAGCCCAGTACTCTGGAATGCTTGTATTTCACCAGTATCTATCTCATTTGAGACTTCTGAAAGAATGCACAAAAACATTGCTAACAAAATGCATTACATAGATAGGGCAAAGCAAACAGGACTTGCAACATGCAGGAATCCAAGATGACCAGTGGATCATGAGCTCTGAAAACATTTATATCCACACACGAACTCTGGAGACTTCTGAGTGGTGGAAATTTAGCCCAGAGGAGGGAGGTAGCATGTACTAAACCCCTGAACAGAAAGCTGTATCCCTATGCTGTATATATCTATGATGTATAACTGTAGCAAACCTCACTCATCACACCGTTATTTTGTGTCGATGAGACATAGCACTATTATCACTGCCAAGTGACTAATAATACTCCTGGAAGTATTATTTTAGGTTAGCCAGTAATACTTCTGGCTAACTTAAAAGGCGCTTACAGCATAATTTAGAAAGACCTAATTTCTCAAACAGTCCCTACAAAAATGTCATGATCTTATTAAACCAGCCCTTATCTTGAGTATTCTGATTTTAGGCCATTCCCACCTGGAATCTATATATAGTAATACATTAGTGCAAGTCTTATTTACTAGAGAACTACCAGACCAATTTTGTTCATTTTTGTTTTAAACTGTAGTTTGAACCATATAGACATGCAGGAAATTTTGAAAGTTTGAAAAAGTTTGAAGCTCAAGCTTTAATAGCTAAAGTAGTATGTTTATTTGTTCTGTGACAGTCTCCTGTTGCTCTACAGTTCAGTGCTAGTTTATTTGCTCTGAGCCAAAAAAGTGCCTCATCTGACATCATATGTTATCAACCAGAAACTTAAAGAAATGCTAAATGAACTTTTTAAAATTAATGCGCCAAACAGCACCTAATCTGATATCATGTGTTTCATTCTAGTCGCAAGGGAAACAGCCAAACATATTTTCATCCGATCATTCTTAGACTACTAGCACTTATGGTGACACGGGATTTACACTAGTTTACAAGAATATTCGTTTATTGAAATTGTATACCACGCTTTCTCAGGTCAGCAAAGATCAACCTTCCCCAACTTGGTGCCCTCCAGATGTGTTGAATTTCAACTCTATCAGTCCCAGGTAGTGATGCTATATCCTTGCAACAATCCAGTGAGTTAGGTTAGGCTGAGACAGATAATGACTACCCCAAGGTCACTAACAATGCAACTCTAACCATGTTGACTTGGTTAGTTACTTAGGATGGCAGCCCAAGTAAACTTCATTGCTGTGCAGGGATCTGATCCTGGGTCCAAGGCCAACACTCTGCCCATTAGACTACTGACTACTGAAAGACACTGAAGAAAAAATTACATCTCCAGTTAGGAAAAAGGCTGCTGCGTTTCCAGACAATTACCATTAGAGTAATATTCCCTCCTGGTGCACAGACCTGTATCAAGCATAGTGTGTTATTATAACTATTAGAATCTCCTCCCATTTTTTTTTTTTTGCTTATTGGTAGCAATATCAATGGCTGTGTGTAGTAAAAGGGAGGGTTCACGCCAGATAGCAACCTGGAGACTATAAAAATGAATTGTTCATGTTTCCATGGCTTTGGTATGGCCATATCTCCTCTAAATGATACACTCAGCTTCCCCCCCCCCCCGCCCCAGTTACTCATTATTCTGTCATTTGGGTTGGCTGCCAAGAGTATGCCTTCTAACCATATGCATGCTGTAAACCTCAAAAGCAGCTGTCTCCAAAGTGAGCCAGTTCAGGAAGAATATGAAAACAAATTATATAAAAGTAGATTTATTTCTGTTTAACATTTTTTCAAATATCCCTGTCGACTGCCCACCTCTATAATCCTGCTTGTTTGTGGGCACTCCGTCTCTGCACTTGTGACCCTTCCCAATGTGACTTGAATTTCAAATATGGAGCTTTATATATTTGCCTGACAAGCTATTGTAATTATAATCACCAGTGTGTTCATTTGTGGGAAGTACTCTTTGCATCTCTCTCTTATTTGTACTCCTTGGCAGTCAGTGCAACACACTTCATTTGTATACTTCAGTTCTGTTTGTGTGTGCACCTGCCTAGTTGCTGCTTGCTTATGCTGCCTGTGCAATTCTAACCTATGACCTGGGGCAGGAGAGTCTGGATCTAGATTTTACTGCATGCTAGCAATTGGGGAAAGTCTTTTTCTGGGAAGCATATGAAGGAAGAAATTTAAAATGAGGATTAGGAAGATCTGCATTCTTTCTCTTCGTGCTAACAATGTGCAGTACAATGATCATGTGGAGAGTTCCCAGAATATTAGATACCCATGCTAAAGGGCCATCAGTTATCATTATGTTGGATGAAAATATTATTGCTTCAGACAGTCACACAAAATATATCCTAAAGTGGAAAGGGATACTGAACTGGCATGAACTGATGGATTACTCCACATTGTAAATTGCCTAGAGAATTTCTGTTATTGGCTGCTCCATAATTAGTCTAAATCAGCTTTCTCCAACTGGTACCCTCCACATGTTTGGGACTACATTCCCATGATAGGGTTGGCACCATGCAGGCCTCAGTGAGGAGATCATTCCATAATCAGGGGGACGCCGCTGAAATGGCTCTCTGCTTTGTTGCCACAATGCAGTGAGATGGATGGTTGCTTCATTGTCATTTGCGTATATATCTATATATCTATATATCTATAGATAGATATATAGATATATCTTCATATTTCAATTAATAAATGGGGTGCCTCCATATTTTGACATTGTAATGAGAATCAAGTGTGTGGGGGCTGCTCCAAAGAGAATTGACTATTATGAATAACATTCAATGTGTTTTGTTAGGTAATAGTTCCAACATCTCAGCATTTAGATCAATGTATTTTAGAGCTAATCCTGATTTCCCCTCCCCCCCTTGAGAGTATTCCGTCTACAGCAAACCTAAGCAGCTTCCATTATGGGGATATTTATTATTTATTACAGAAATTTCTACTCTGCCTTTCAGTCCTCAAGACAGCTTCTAAGTCAAACCACAACAACACAATAAAAAGAACAATACAACCAGCACAACAAAATCACAAAAACAGAAACCAAGGGCATAGAATCAATTAAAACAACAGCAGGAGACAGCAGCAGGATATGGAATATATTGCCTACTGGATATGGATATGGAATATATTGCCTATAATGAGCAAAAACAAAGTAATAACTTGTTGCAATGACTACTCTTTGGACTAAGGTTGAAAACATCAATTTATGGTGCAATCCATGCATAGGATTGCACCCTTAGAGTTTCTAGTGTGGGATTATGCCATTAGTGTGTCTAGGGTGGTTCCAGTCCATTTAAAGCTTTGCACAAAGCTGTGACAAAGACAGGAACATGGATACCCTTTATACAACTCTCTGTGTTTTTTCTCCATGGAAAACTCTGGCTAGACTTTTCCATGGAAATAATCTACTTTCCCACCCTCCAGCACATGTCCGAGCATGTTCTGGAAAATGTTCTACATCCACAACTATTTTCTTTAGGATCCCAGCCCAAAGTGAATTAACATCTACAGGTATCATTTTTTTTACACAGGCTGGTAGCTACCTGGAAAAATAATGGGGTAACTGGGAGTAAATCTAGGAAAATGTGAACTATTGTTCACAATGCCATATATCAGAGGAAGGTGCATGCAAAGATGGATGCATGTGAAAAAGAGAAAGATGGGAGAGAAGCTGGATGGAGAGAATAGGAGACAGAAAGAAAAGAGAGGGCAAAGAAGAGGTGGGGAAAATAGGATGCATCAGATACAAGGGGACAAATTTTCCCATAGTCTGCAGATGGTACTTTGGTGGAGTTGTGTATGAATTTACCACTTAAAACAGTTTACATAGGTGTCTATATCTTGTATCAGTGGGTGGCATTGATTAAGCCACCTCAGTTTTAGTTATCCACAGAATAACCAACCCATTTAGCAAAGTTGATCAGCTAAAACCCACACTAGAGTAAGATCTGATTTTCAGAACCATGGTCAGTTCTGGAATGCGTGGAGTCTGAAGAAAATAGCCATAATCCAACACAGAGGCATACTTAAAGTGCCTCCCTAGTTCTCTGTTACCACTAAATAAAGGTCACAGAATAATGTGCAAGCTTTTGAGTGCTTCAGAACTCTTTATCAGGCAAGATGGTAAACAAATCAAAAAGGGAGGGGGAAGAAAAATGGCTGATGTTCAAGCCATGGATTCTACATCTAGTTACAGTCTTAAAATGGAACATGGGAGGAGGCTGAAGAGATTCAATTTGTGGTCTATCAGGAGTCAAGATGATTTCAGTTTGCACCTAGGGTTCTACCAGGGGCAGCTGGAATGGAGAAACAAACAAAAAATAGTTGACGCTCCCCCCCCCCCCCCATTTTTGAAAATATAAATCTAACTGTTACTGTGCCTTGTTTACCATCTTGCCTGATGAAGAGCTCTGGAGAACTCAAAAGCCTGCACACTATTTTTGAATTTTAGTTCATCTAATAAAAATATTTTTTTATAGCCAACATGGCTACCATGCTTTTTGTGTCACTACTAAATGACCTATTCCATGTTGCTTGCAGGTACCTAAATAATATGTCTCATATCAGCTGAATTAGTGAAATTCAGGGGAAACTTACTAGGAAAGGACAGAACTATTTCTGGGCATGTAATTGAGATAAATGATTTTTCTGACATGTTCCCAATTGAAGCAAAGCAGAAGAAGCACAAAATGAAATATGAGAAGTGACCCTAAGGCACATATTTTTTTTTAAAAAAACACCTTTCCTGAAATGAGATGGGTGAAGAATCTTAAAGCTATGCAACATAATTTGTGCAGGTTAATTACCCATACACTTTTCAATCCCAATCAGTCTGGTGCATTTCCTTGGAGTATACCCTCCTGCAGAGTTGTAATTCATGTGCAGGAGTATGCAGAAATGGGGTGGAAATTGTTATCTAATTTAGGATTATCCAGGGTCAAGAACTCAAAGCTCCCCACCTTCTATAATTCACCTTTGTCACTAAGAAGTGGTAACCCATCTGGCTAGCAGAAAGGCTTTGTTTAATTAAAAAAAACTGCTTCCAATGGATGTGAATCTGTTTTGCTCTTTGCATACAAATATGTAGAAGTTGATAGGCAGGAAATCAATGGATGCCGGGCTGGCTCTCCTCTATGGTAACCATTTGGTTTGAGCAAAATATAATCATATAGCCACATCATCTTTTGCTATTATCTGGAAAGGTCCCAAAGTTAGGACTTGGACTAACAATCTCCACTCCCTCTGCAATTTTAAAGGAAATGAGGGCCAAGTTAATGAGGAAAGGCAGAGTGAGATGAGGCATTACAAATGGGACTTGAGGAGTGCTCCTGTTCAGAGCACCATATAGCCTGGAACCAGGAACCTTAGAAGTTCTATTCAGGCCTCCCCAGTGGGGAGGGAGTTTCAAGAGTAGGAAAGGGAGAAAGGAGAGCTGCTTCTTCCCCATCTTCTGCTGCTGTGCCTGGGACCCTGCACAAAGTAGACAATACTGGCCTTGCACACACATGGCTTAACCTGGTGGAAGCTTTCTGGAGCCTTACAGACCTACAGGACTGCCAGCCTCAAAACCAGAGCATTGTATAGTGTGAGGGAGAGCATTCTGCAGAGTGGGAAGAGAAAAGGTGCCAATGAATATTGTTTTCTTTTAGTCTTGATGACCTCATATTAATAGTATATTAAGAGCCTTCCCATGATCTTGTATTTCTTGCAACGCACTTTCACAGTTTTCTTCTTTCCTTTGTCATTCCCCCCACCCCAGATTCCCCCCTTCTTTCATTCCTGCATATTTCCTAAGGGCCAATCTAAGCGTTCTGTCTAGCACTCGTGGTGGAGCTATGCTTGTTAGGTTTCCTTACCGCCATGTAAGTATGCATGGTTCCAGTTCAGATCTGGAGCACAGGCTCCAGGAGCAGGATTTAAATCTTTCACCCCACCCATTACTTTTTTTAAAAAAAAATCCCGCTCCTGGGGGAACTTTAAAAAGGAAAAAAGGAGATAATGGAAATGGGAGAGAACGAACTTTACCTTACAACTCTCTGCAAGACTCAGTTGCCAGATCCATCCACTCTCACTCTCAAGTTCAGCTGTGTCTAAAACCTCCTCCGTAAAACCAATTGGTGGTGGAGTTGTGTGGCTATATTATGACTAAAAAGAGAGAAGAAAACTATGATTAAAAGCCATTTTAGACCCATTCTACAAAATCTTTACCTTGTAGTCAATGATGTTAAGTAGCTTATTATAGTAAAAGGTCCAAAATTATTATTGCAGGAGATTTGAGTTTTTTTTCATGGCTGTGGATGGATCGCACAAAGGACCAGAGCTTTAAAATGAGTCACTGTATTGGCCATAGATTGATCAAAGGTCTTTCCAATAAAGAGGATAGTGGCCCAGATTTGGACACATGAATCTCATTTATTTTGCTAAAACAACTATATTTGTTCAGGACAATAGTCACAGCGGGCTTTGAAAAGTGCAGAATATTTCCTTTAAATTTTTTTCAATGTCTGGGCTACTGGACAATGACAGTTGGCCTTGTCCAGCACACTTATGCGTTGCCTGTTTTTTTTTAGTGTTGCTTAATGTCTTTGCAAATGAATCATAGACCTGTTGAACCATGAACCATTTGGAATTTCAGCCCACTTTGTTGGTGCAAACTGAGCAGGTATCCTTTAGGCACAGCTTAAGAACCAGAAGTTTGGTGGATGACTTTGAGATGGCTGCTTGCAATGACCATCTGGCTTGCTTTTGGACATGCTGAAGACACTTTCGCGAAGTGTTCCTTTTTTGGAGTAGAGCACTTTTAAACATACCAAAACCAATTAGGGAAAACTCCTATATTCATCTGAGACAACAATCATTACATTAGGGGCAGATCTACACATAGTCCTCGATGCGCCCTCCCTGTGCCACGAGCTGCCCTCGGAGCGCTGCACTCCGCCCAGTGTGGATCAAGCCTCAGAGGCTCTGCTCTCGCTCTCGCTGCCACCACCGCCCTTTCATCCCGGCAGGTCCTGGGGAGGGAGGAGGGAGGGTTGTAAACAAAAGCTAGCAATTGGGAAATCCCTCTCCCAATCGCTGGCTTTTGTTTACAACCCTTCCCCCTCCCCCCTCGGGACCGGCCAGATGAAAGGGCAGCGGCGGCGGCGAGAGCGTGAGCAGAGCCTCTGAGGCTTGATTCACACTGGGTGGGGTGCAGCGCTCCGAAGCGGCTTGTGGCGCAGGGAGGGTGCGTCGAGGACTACGTGTAGATCTGCCCTAGGTGATATCCAAATGATATAGTGCTAAACTCAAACAGCTACCAAGACATTAAGGCCTTTATCACACTACCATTTCCCCCTCCATTTCCTATGCGAATCTAACGTTTTGATTCACACGTGGTCGGTTTTGCTCTGATACCTCAGCTCAGCCTGTTGAACTTGCCTGAAACAGACTTTGCCCGTTCAGGGTTAAATCAAAACAGAAACTAAAAACGGATCACTCAGGGCATGAGAACAGCACAAGGGGGACGACATCATGCGAGACCCTTGCGGAAGATGTGGATCAAAGTTGCCATGAGTGTGCTTAAAACCGTGCATGTGATAACAGCCCAATTCCCCCCTCACCAAACATGCCACCACATTTTCAATTCTTTTGGATAGTCCTTTTGGAAATCCAACTAATCTATAAAAAATAAGAGTTACACTTTGTACACGGCCTAGCAGTGTGGTTGGGTTGGACTGAGTTGGCTGATTTATACCTGTGCTTCCAACCATATATAATGCAGCATGTTGCTTTGAAGGGGGAACCCCTCCCATCTCCCTTTAAAAGCTTATGCATTTGCAAAGCTTTTGTAGGCCACATGGATGCCAATGTGAATAGACAGCATAAATTGCTCAACTCAACAGCAGAGTATTAGGTGGCTTTGACCGTGTAGGTTCAAAGTGGGATTTACAAGGAGCCCTAAAACTTTATGCAACAGCTGCTGTCATGTTCTCAGGCCATTAGACTCTCTCTCATAGAAAAAAAAATCAAGAGGGTCACAGTAATTATGGCTGGTTCAAAGGGCTTATGAAAGGATTCTAAGATTTAGAGATAGTTCAACTCTTGCAGTACTATCGGCGTGCACAGAACAACAATTACAACAACAACAAATAAAATTCTTTAAGCAAATCAGAGTTTACATGGCAGTAAAATTAGAAAAGGTAGAAAAAAGTTCAAAAGGATAAAAAGTGCAACTTTCTAATAGACTTAACTTTTGTTGCTTTGGCCAGGCAGCAATTGGTTCTTAGCTCAGGGAGACAGCTGTCTGCAACCTGGTACAGTTAGTAGAGACAGAGCGTGTGTGAGCACACCCCACCCACAAATGTGCCTGCACTGCCAGCTACAGCACAGATCTTTGTGTCTTGAGCATTAAGATCTGAACAGGGGCTCAGAAACACCTCTGGCTGAACATACTTTCAGAGCTTTCATGATTGGGAACCTTGCTGTATCAGAGTTTCACACACTTACAAGCCTCCAATAGGATCTTTACACTCAACACACAAAGATCTATGGCACAGTCAGAACTACGGGAGTGTTTGGGGGGTGCGGCATGCATGACTGAACACATCCCGACCGACCCCACTTTAGCTGTACCTGAGTTGCAGGCAAACACCTGAATAGAGCTAGAACTCCTTTCTTACTATAAATGAAGCACAGGGGCTCCAATTTGGATCAGCATGGAGGTGTAGGACCCTTTAACCCTTTGTCTCTGTGGTGGTTGTGATCTGGATCGGGTGCCCCATGCCCCAAAAGTGTTTTATTTATTTATTTATTTATTTAGCTATCTTTGAAACTTGTGTACCGCTGAATATAATAACTTTCCTCAATGGTTCACAATAAATATTAAATACATAAAAATGCAATGTTAAAACACAACATTAAAAACACAATATTAAAATGCAGTTCCAACTACAGTATATATGTATATACCTACCCAGTGGGTGCACATCATGGAAAGGATCATTTTGCTAATTAAGAAGAACCTCAATACTTAAAATGTGAATATTATCACTACTTTGGATGCTACATGTTTATAACAGTTTACACAGGTTTCCTGCTGTTTTTCATCCCTATATTTTGGTTGCTATGCACTGATATATGTAGTAAATAATATACATTTCACAGTGGACTTTCAGTGGGATACTGAAGAAACATATGTTCTAGAATTGTTGTCCAGTGTCATGCAAGAGAATAAAATCCAAGGCTTCTGGAAGTGCGCCAAATTAAGCAAAGGGATTTGAGGACACATCCTTTCATCTCCTATAAAGCGAGGGAGCACCTGGAATAACAGATGGCAGAACTAACACTTGTGGGTTTCATTTTACTGGATTAAGAAACAAGAATGGTTTGATCTGCTAAAGATATTGTGACAATTCCGGTGCAAGAAATCCTTCTTGGTATACAGTATTCCTGATCAGGGTCTTTATCTTCCTGCCATAGACAGGGGGTTTGTCAGCCATATTACAGAGACACTTTCTGCTTTCAGATTATGTTTTTATTAATATATATTCATTAAGGTAGAATGAACAGCTTAACTTTGCAGGCATGAATTCAGAAGCTTTAGCTGTAATTGTTGAGCTCTTGGCGAGCAGGAAAATAGCTGCCCATCATTCTGCAGACATATTTTCAAACTACTTTTCTCTACCAGATTTTGACAGACTCAGAATGTTTAGTTTGGGTCAAATCTTCAAAAAGCTCAGTACTTAGAATGTCTGCAAGAACTGCAAAGAGGATTCAGTGCCCATTAATTCAACGTCACTGAAATCTTTACGAAAACTGGGAAAAGGTGTAATTTATAAATGCAGCCATGCTTGAAATGGAGCCTCAGGAGTGCAGTTCTATGTGGTAAGTTATCACATGTCTACTCAAAAGTAAGTTCTATTGCATTCACTAAGGTTTGTTCCCAGGTAACTGGGTATAAGATTGTGGCCTCACGTGTGAAAGTAGGTTTACAACCATATCCAGAAATAAAAAGGCACAAGCCACGTGACATTGGGTAAACCAGTGCTAAACCTTTATCAATTTGCATCCAAAGGGATGGGTTGACAGCTGGTTGGCTACTGTGTGAACCAAGTGTTGGAATAGATGGACCCTTGTCTGAATAGCATGTCTCTTCTTATGATCTTATTTACAATCTAAAAGACACAACACAAAAGGAAAAGGGATTGGGAGGGAAGATGAAAAAAGCAATTCAGGCCCTAGCTCTTAGTTACAAAATTCTTGTAACCACCAGCTGGAGTGTGTAGAGGTCAAGGAAAGGAATAGCCAAATATTACTGTTCTCTTCAATGACCCAATGGAGGTCCTTTCTCTCCCTGCATGTAGCCTGATAGAATGACTGTTGCCAGGTGAGAACTGATTGGAGGAGGAGCCTGATGGAGGGTTGTTTTCAGCAGAGTTGATGGTGGCCCTACTTCTTTTCACTCCCTCTGCTACAGCCTAATGTAATGGTCCACCTGAGGCTTTGGAAGCATCTGGCAAGGTAGACATTGAAAGAATAAATAAAAAGTGAAGGTGTAAGAACAGAAGAGCCCAATTGGATCAGATCAAAGGCCTATCCAGTCTATCATCCTGTTTCGCCCAGTAGCCAGCCAGATGCCCACTGAAAGTCCACAAGCGGGACAGGAGAGCAGTCCCACCCTCACATTTACGTTCTCCAGCAACTGGTAGTCAGAGGCACACTGAGTCTGATCCTGGAAGTAGCCAATAGCCATCATGACAAGGTTTGTGTGAACAGTCTTAAACATCCACAGTGAATTGCAATGCAGCACTTTGCTTTAATTGGAAAAGATGGAATAGGGAAATTTTCAACACATACTATCTTCTTTGCTTTCAGGCAAGAAAAAGTGGGGAAGGGTACTATACGTATTTCCAAGGCATCCAATAAAATGTGAAACAAAGATGACCTCCATTTGCCTGGGCTTTAAGCCCAGTTCGGAAGTAATTGCTGTAGCAGAGTAGCAGATGCAGACAGAGACAGATCAAATCCAAAGATCAAATGCTTATTTCATTTTGATAAAAATCATTAAACCACAAATCAACTTACTCTGGACTCTAGTCAGGAAATGACTTTTTATGTGCCATCTGCACATAACTGTCTCCTCATAAATTAGAGCAGTGACACCGGCTTTTCTTACATAAAATCCCTGAGCTATATATATACTTCACACCGAGGCAGAACCATTTATTACTTGGGTTTTAGTTAGCAACCAAAATGATGCACTACGTTTAGAATCAGGAAAAGGGCACATTCCTTAATACATTGGGCAGCTCCATCGTTTGGGCATCTTTTCAAGCCCAGGATCAGAGAGGTTTTAGACTAAATTAACAGATATGTCATTCACTCTCCACCCACCTCCAGAAACCCCCTCTTCTGTTCCCAAATAGCGGTGCAGGGGAGTCCTCAATCTCTGACCTCTTTCGGAGATAACAAAGGGATTCCCCTTTGCACCACTTGCCCTCAGAGGGTGAGGCTTGGAGAGGGCAGGAGGTGAGGGCCACAGAGGGCGCTCAATCCTTTGCCAATAGGATTGGGTTCCAGTGCCTGTCAAAGGGCTGGAGGCAGTGGAGTCTGGTGGCTTCGATTTCAGTGGGGCTGTGAATCCATTCTTGCATTTAATCAGAACCAGCCAGAACTCTAAAGGAGCTATTTTGAATCTATTTGGTGGTGATGGGGGGTAGGGTTCAGCACCTAGGATTGCACCTTTAGAGTTTTGGATGGTTCTGACCAAAGCCCAAGAAAGGATTCACAGCCCCAGCATAATCAGACCCACCAGTCTCCAGTGGCTGGGGGTCCCGCACACCCTAGCTCACACCAAGGATGGTTTCTGTCCCAAAATTCTAAGCCAGGGGAGAGACATTTTGTGCCCCCTCATGACATCCCAGGCAAAAGGGTTAGTAAATCATAAATCAATCCTGGCAAGTGAAATATTTATTTATTTATTTATTTATTTATTGCATTTTTATACAGCCCCATAGCCGAAGCTTTCTGGGCGGTTCACAAAAATTAAAACCATGAAACCATTTTAAGAAATATAAATATGCTCCTCTGGACGACACTTCCTGAAGCCTGCTGGACACACTCTGAGTTGCCCCCTTGTTGCAGCATGAAAGGATGTCAAAAATGCAGCAGCCCCCCCCCCCCGAAAGGGCAATTTACATGCACTGGTTTGTGCTCTTAAGAAGGAGTAGGCTCTGGCAATTAAGTTCCCACCAATGCTGTGGAATTGAAAACAAAAACAAAACACTTTTTAAAGAAAATATGTTGAATTGTCCAAAGGAAAAAAATATGATACCATCTATAAGTGAAATGTCAGCAATTGTATAGAACAAGGTTGGGCAACTTGTGTCCTTCCAGACGTTGTTGGACTCCAATTTCCATCATGCCTCACAATTGGCAGTGCAGGCTAGGGCTGAAGGGAGTTTCAGACAAACAACATCTGGGGGACCATACGTTGGCCACCATTGATCTTCTTTGTTCCCTTTGCTAAATTCCATGTATTCGCCAAGTCCAGCTTTTCAATGAGCCAATAAGCAGAAGAGGCATTTACTTGAGTAGATACAGAACCTGGGACACAGTTGGTCCACTTAATTTGACAGTATTAATAATGACATTTATGCTACAGACATTTAATTAGAATGAGAAGGAACTGGAAGTAAAGATGCCACAATAACTCAAGACAATGTGAAAAACAGTCCAAATGCATTTGATCTTTAATTACACTGGGAGATATCTTTTATTCACTAAGTCTAAAGAATATATATATTCTACGATGCATGCTGTCAGATCAAACCTTTGCCTTTTTAATGCACTGCTTAAGTTAGGCCAGTGAAAATTGTGCAAAGAATTGATAGCTTCATTGTTTTTCTAGAGTAAAAATATGTTTGCCTTTAATAAAACCAGGGGCTGTCACATGGCTTATTTTGACAGTAACTATTTTAATCCATTGTAGAACAAATCCCTGTATAACAGCTTCATTCTATTAGTAAAACTGTCAATTCCGTAGAGAAGATATAAGTTAAATTGGTATTCATGGGGCCACTTTTTTCTCATTGTTGCAGTAAATAGTGTGATGAGATGGCACTCGGTACCAGTGTGCCCTTTGGTCTGGTTTGCACAGTCAAAACAAGCCATGGTGGTTCAAATAAGTCAGTGGCTTGTTGTGAGCCATGGCACATGCTAGCATGTGCTGGACACGGTTAGCTCAATCACTGCCCACCCTACAACAGCTCATGGGTTATTGGAGGGTTGTTTAATCTTCCAACAAACCATGCCACCTCATTTTGGGCAACACGATAAGCTATGGCTGGTGGTAATTATGCAAATTGTGCTAAGCATGCACCGTAATAAGCTGTAGCTCACAACAATCCACCATGGCTTTGTCTTGTTTTGATTGTGTGAACTGAGTCAGTTAGTCACATGAAAATAATAAGCAAGGTTGGCATTTGTAAACCCGTTCAAAGAAAATGTTTGTTTAATCAAAGGGAACAATTTTGTAAATGAATGATTCAGAAAAAAATGTATTAGAACATGGGTGGAGAACTTGTGGTCTTCCAGATACTGTTGAATGACGACTCCTATCAACTCCAACCAGCCTGGCCAATGGTTGGGAATAATAGGAGTTGTAATCCAACAACATCTGCAGGTGCTAGAAAATTTGGGGGGAAAACATAACTAAATTGATACAAACAATCAAATGAAATGAGACATGTGGCTACTAAGGAGAGGACCTTTTCCGTGGTGGCACTCCAGTTTTGGAATGCCCTCTCAAGAAAGGTTCACCTGGTGCCTACATTGTGGTCTTTTTGGCACCAGGTAAAGACCTTCCTATTCTCCCAGGAATTTAAATCCTTTAGTTTTTGTTGTTTTAAAATCTGTTCTTGTTTATATATATATTATCGTGCTGTATTTTATGGTTTTAACTGTTGAGATCCACCCAGAAAGCTTCATCTATTGGCCGATGTATAAATGTAATAAATAAATAGTTGTGTGCTTCACAACTGAAGTAACACACATGACTATTTAAAGCGGAGCCCCATAAGACCATTAAATCCAGGATCTAGGAACTTTTCTACACAAGGATGTTAATCTGTTGCATCTACTTTCAGTTTCATTACAGAACTGAGTTATGAACACTACATGAAGACCATTTCCTATCCTGCTTTTCCGCTACACAACCTCTTAGGTGGCACTATGGTATAGTGGGATAGCACAAAAACATAAGTGAAAAAAGCATTTTCTTTTGCTTTTACAAATACATACTGCATTTTTCTGCTTTAAAAAAACTCACCAAAACAGCTCATTAGACATAGAAGTGAAACAGGAGGGTCATGGTGTCATCTAAAGAACCCGTAAGCAACCACAGAGTGGATAAGTGCATGATAAAAAAAGTTGCTTTTTTATTCATGGGAAGGTCCAAAGTTTTTTCTGCAGGCCTAATTGCCGTTTTTATGTATTTTAAAGTGGAGCACAATGAAAAGTACATACATGTGTTCTTGATGCTTGACTGGTAGCACATATATTTTGTACATCGATTACTACACCTGAATATCAAGAATCAACTATTAAATTCCTTTTTTTAGTTATTTAATTTGACTCATTAATTTTACATCAGGGTCAATTAATAAAACCATTAGGTCTTTTTCAGATTGGGAACGATGGACTGTTACACGCAAATATCTTTTTAAGAACATTATTTGCAGTGCAAGATTATTTTTTATTTGTCTTTTTTACATTAACTGCTTTGCAAGGGAGTCAGCTGTTTTTTCTTCACAGCACACTGCTAAACATGAAACTCAAATTCTATCAGCAATACTCCAGAGATCAGATTATCTCAGGAGAAGTGATCTCTCCTTATCCTTGTTGCTTGCGTAAAACTTTTTAATACAGTAAAAAAAGAAAAGCGGGGGGAGGAGAAAGATTAAATTTAACTTGTGGATACAGCATTGCAGTTTTAGCTGAGCCTATCCTTTCAACCCCTCCCCAGTTCACAAAGACTTATCAAAAAAATGACAAAACTCAGTATCCAGGAGACATCCCATAGCGCCTAGGAGTTCAAAGATGACAAGAAGATACGGAAGAGGAAAGGCAGGCATTTTCTGATAGCATTAACATTCAACCAGCTCAGAACCAAGAAAGCAGAACAGGCTGGTATCATGGAAATACATTGGAAGTTCCCAGCAGTAGGTAGTCTCACCTGTCTATCTCAACCTTTTGTTTTTGGGAGGAATTTTACTTAAGTTTCATGTGCTGAGTTTAGAAACTCTTCTATACAATTGTAAACTGTAGTAAAGACCTGTCTACTTGAGGTGAATATTAAAATGTAAATCGTTGGGAAATTATGACTTGATCTTTCCAAGTCGATGTAAAATAATTACTGTTATCCTTTATCCTAACAGTTCAGAATTTGAGCGTGAATCCTTATGTACCAAAATGGCACATTTCACACAAAAGAGAGAGGTATCAGCAGGTTTGATGGAGGGTTCACAGAAGTGCATAAAATATTTACTCCCCCCCCCCAAAATACTAAGGGGGATGCGGTGGTGGTGGTGAAACGGTCCAATAAGGACTGAGCATGCTTAGTGGACATGGGATGCTGACTGGCTTATTAAGGAGAAAATGGAAAACCAGGGTGGAGTAAAGGAATGGAATATCCTGGGAAAAGACATTATTAGCTGGCTAGCATCATGGAGCAGTCCATACTGCAACATTTTGTTGCAGGTCCCATTTGTTTATACAGAAAGCTCATATGGTGCTTCACAGAAGTAAAGATAGAGGCAAGCTTCCCAGAATAGATAGGCAAAGGTTACATACACACCAGAGCTGTGAATAGCAAGGGTGATTTTGCATCTCATGCTAAAAAATGCATTTATGTTTCCTTCATGCACCACGTGCAAATGCTGTTAATGTGAGAGACAAGTCAGAAGAGACGTTCAATGTGCGTTGCAGCCAAGGTAGGTTTTAAATTTGTATAAGACAGCTGTGAAAATGTCATAGCCTCTGGGATCAGTAGTTAAATTTGGATGGAGGTGGGTGTTGTGTCTATGTCCAACTCCCTGCTTCAAGGGGATGAAATCTCAGACAGCGATTCTGATCCTGGAGAAGGAATGCAACAGGAGGGGGAGTAGGTGCCAGAAGGATAACAGTTTCCCACAGTGGACGCGGGAGATAATCCCCAAGGAGACGCCCCTAACCGAGGAGAGAACACTTTCTCTTCTGAGACCTTAGAGACAAAGAGACTGCAAGATCCTGTTGTTCGCAGAAAGTTAAAGAGAATGGATTTCAAATTTAAAACTGCCCGCCGCTCAGAGAGACTTGCTAAAAAAGCCCTAGAGGCTAATTCGTCTTAATTATGTGACTCTGCTCTCTTTCTCTCTCAGTTAACTCAACTGAATAGCTTGCTTATCTAAACAAGCCTCTGGGCAAAAAGACATTTGCTAAGTTTGTTTCCTCTTACTTGCTGGAGGAGAGGGGAGGATCGTCTTTTGTATAATAAAGGATTGTATTTTCCCTCAAAGGGGTCTCTTTATTGTCCTCCACGTACATTAGAACTTACAGAGTCATGACAGTGGGGAATCAACAGAAGCCTTTTCAGATCTAGAATTTGGACAGGAGCATAGATGACAGAGAGGTGCTAAAGTACAGGAGCCTTAAGAAGATGTGAAGGGCAAACAAGGAGAACAGATGGACTGCATTCAGACATCAGAATAGCCCATGATGGGTTAATAAGCTACTCACAGTAACTTATTTTTAAATAGCCCAATCCCTCATCATACAAGCAGGCTAATAAGCTACTGTGAGTAGCTGGAATGTCATAAGAATGGGTCAACATCAGGAGCAAACCATGTTAACTGTCAGGATACATTTGTATTGGATATTATTATTATTATTATTATTATTATTATTTATAACTTGCCTCTCCCTCTGGATTGAGGCAGGGAACAACAACAAATATAAAACACAAATACCACAATATAGTTGAGATATTAAAAACAAATAAAAAACAATACATCATTAAAACATTTTAAAATTCAACTGGATAGGCCTGCCGGAAGAGAGAGTCTTCATGACTCTCTTAAATTCATGAAGACTGCTAATTTGTCGAATCTCCTCTGGCAGACCATTCCACAGTCTGGGAGCGGTAGAAGAGAAGGTCCTCTGGGTAACACTCGTCAGCCTAGTTCTGGCTGATTTGAGTAAGCTCTTCCCAGAGGACCTGAGTGTGCGGGGTGGATTATACGGGAGAAGGTGATCCCGCAGGTAACCTGGACCCAAACCATATAGGGCTTTAAAGGTAATAACCAGCCAATGAAGTGATTTTAAAACTGATGTGATATGGTCACCCCTAGATGTACCGGTGACCAACCTGGCTGCCATATTTTGAACAAGTTGAAGTTTCCGGACTAGGCACAAAGGTAGCCCTATGTACAGCGCATTGCAGAAGTCAAGCCTCGAAGTTACCAGTATGTGTACTACCGTCTTTAGGTCTTCCAACTCTAGGAAGGTGCGCAGCTGGTGTATCAGCCGAAGCTGATAGTAGGCACTCCTGGCCGTTGCATCTATCTGAGCTGTCATTTGGAGCGACGGATCAAGGAGTAC
Organism: Anniella stebbinsi; assembly: GCA_029215795.1. Classification (NCBI taxonomy): domain Eukaryota; kingdom Metazoa; phylum Chordata; class Lepidosauria; order Squamata; family Anniellidae; genus Anniella; species Anniella stebbinsi. Next base: position 137,144,771 of record JARDYH010000005.1, on the reverse strand, counting down.
CCCCAAGCTGCGAACACAGTCTTTCGGGGGGGGGGGTATAACCCCATCCAGAACTGGTTGACACACCTCCAAAACCAGGTTGGGGCCTTTGACAGCGAGCACCTCCATCTTGTCTGGATTCAGCTTCAGTTTGTTTTTCCTCATCCAGCCCATTACCACCTCCAAGCATTCATTCAGAGGAGACACGCTATCCTTAGCTGACGATGTTGTCGAAGGCATAGAGAAATATATTTGGGTGTCATCAGCATATTGATAGCACCCTGCCCCATACCTCCGGATGATCTCTCCCAGCGGTTTCATATAAATGTTGAACAGCATTGGGGAAAGGATGGCACCTTGTGGTACACCACATAGCTACTCCTTCTTTGAAGAGCAGCTATCCCCAAGCATCACCATCTGGAACCTGCCCGAGAGGTAGGATCGGAACCACTGAAGCACAGTGCCCCCGATTCCCAATTCCCCCAGGCACTCCAGAAGGATACCATGGTCGATGGTATCGAAAGCCGCTGAGAGGTCCAGGAGTACCAGCAGGACTACTCCCCCTGTCAATACTCAGGCGTAGATCATCCACTAAGTCGACCAAAGCGGTCTTAACTCCATATCCTGCCCTGAAGCTGGTTTGAAATGGGTCTAGAAAATCAGTGTCATCCAAAACTGCCTGGAGTTGGAAGGCAACCGCTCTCTCGATCACCTTGCCCAAAAATGGAAGGTTTGATACTGGCCTGTAGTTATTAAGGTCCAGGGGATCCAGGAAGGGCTTTTTTAGAAGTGGCCGTACCACCGCTTCTTTTAAACATGATGGAAAACTCCCCTCCCTAAGAGATGCATTAATGATATGTTGTAGATATGATCTAACTGCATCTCCTCCCTGGACGACCAGCCAAGAAGGACAGGGATTGAGAGGGCAAGTCGTTCTCCTCACACGTCCAAGCACCTTGTCCACGTCCTTGGTACTCACCAACTGAAACTGATCCAGTGTAATCCTACTCACAGAGTCGCTAGACACTCCATTGTCAGCCTCTGCTATAACGATGACATCTAAGTCGGCTCTTATCCGAGAGATTTTATCTGTGAAATGATCGTTAAAGGCATCACAGCGAACCATTGAAGGCTCTAAGGTCAGATTCAGGGGAGAAGGTGCCTGGGTTAGACCCCTCACCAACCTGAACAGTTCTGCTGAACGTGAATTCGCAGACGCAATGCGCGCAGAGAAGAAAGCTTTCTTTGCTGCACATATTGCCACCCCATAGGAACGAAGATGTTCTCTATGTTGTGTCTTGTCGGATATAAGTCGGGTTTTCCACCATCGGCGCTCCAGTTGTCGTCCTTTCCGCTTCAACTCCCTGAGATCTTCTGTATACCAGGGCACCCTGTTAGAAGCGGGTCGGAGAGGACGTTTGGGGGCGATCGTGTCAATAGCCCTAGTTAGGTCTCGATTCCATCTATCGACCAGGGCTTCTACAGGATCGTCAACGATACCACCCATAGAATTCTCCAAGGCTTTCTGGAATCCAGAAGGATCCATCAGCCTTTGAGGGCTGACCATCTTAATAGGTCCGCCACCCCTGCAGGGGTGGGTGGTAGCCATGATACTAACCCTAACTAGGAAATGGTCTGTCCATGACAACACGGAGGTATTCGTCACCTCCGCCCACAGATCTGTCTGTTCAGAACTGAAGACAGCATCGAGGGTATGACCTGCTGAATGTGTGGGTCCAGAGACCAATTGGGATAGGCCCATGTTTGTCATGGATGCCATGAACTCCCGAGCTACACCTGACAAACCGGCCTCAAATGGGATGTTGAAGTTGCCCAGGACCAAAAGCCTGGGCGAATCCAACACCAGCTCCAAGACCAGTTCCGTGAGCTCGGCCAGGGAGTCTGATAGACAGCGGGGTGGCCAATACACTAACAGAATCCCTAGTCTATCCCTGGCCTTCAGGCTTAGGTACACACATTTGATATGATTCAATTCCTGGACAGGATGTCTGGTCAGGTTAAGATTGTCTTTATAGACCACAGCTACTCCGCCCCCCACCCACTTTGCCTCACCTGCTCACTAATGCAGTACCCAGCTGAAAGAGCATGTCGGAGACAGCCTGAGGGTATGAGTTGAAGGGGGAAATAAAAGAGAGATGTAATGTTTTCACAAAGAGAGAAGGAGAGGAGAGATAGAAAGAATAATATTTTAGAATACAGTGAATGAGTTGCCAAACATGAATTTACACAAATGAACAGCAGAAGGGGAGGCACAAGCAGTCTGACTCTTTTAGCTTTTGTGGTGTCCCCTTAGACACTGCTTTCAGAAAACTACACTGTGGTTCTGATTTAACTAAATTTGGGATGAGCCAGAGGATGCCTGATGCCCCAAGGAGAAATCTACCTTCCACCTTGTTCCATTTGTGACCTTTCCAAGGTCAGTGGATTGGCCGCTATTGCAATCAGAGTGCTGGGCTAAATAAACTTTTCATCTTATGTGAGGGCGTGTTCTTGTGAGAAGAATGAAGGCCATGGGGCTGGTTGGTTTTACTCATGTCGACTCGAGATGGGGGGATCATGTTTTCCTACCACTGCTTTGCCTTCTGCTTCTGTCCCACAATAGGAACAAGCAGCTTCCTCTGGCTCCACACAGAGAAGAAAGAGGAAGCAAGCAATGACCATGTGGCCCATTCAGTGAGTGTTTTATTGCACTGATTCTCCTGCACACAGCAGGAAATGGCGGCACGTTTTGTTACAGCCCCCAAAATCAGGTTTTCTGGGTCTTTTTTGTGATAGAAAAATGAGCAGAAGGAGCAGGAGATGCACAGGAGGTGGACGGTGGCATCAAAAGGACCCGCGAACATCCATGAGTGGCCAGTAATGCGTGTGCTTCAAAACGGTCAACTGTTGATGCTCTTACTCTGAGAGAAGTATGGATTTGGTTGCAACCAAAGAGTGCCTTTGTTGTACTTAACAGTAGGTATAAATATTTTATGAGGTTTTCAATTTGCAGAATTTGGGATTTTCTCAAAGCAATGCCCTTGAGTTTAGCTTTTCCACAGCAACAAAAAGTGTTATCTTAATATAGAAATATTTGATGTGAGTGCTACTGTTTTCTTTGCAAATTTAATCCATGTACATTCATTAATGTTTAAAGTCATACTGTGTAGCAAAAAGGGTGTGTATTATTCTTCACTGCCTGTGGGATAATCATATCTGATATTTTGAGAGAAACCTCAACAAACCTGCTTAGTAATTTACTCCCTTTTCTATCCCTCACTATGATTTGTTTTGAACAACAGTGTGTGAAATACTGTGAACAAGAGACGAGCTTAGAAAAAGATGGTAGAATTTTCCCTCCTTAAAAATACATACTCAGTAACATTTGAACCAAACTGTCAGAGGGAATCAGATTATGCCTTATGAGGCAAAGCACAAGTCTGCTTGCTGCACAGTTTCTTAAAGGAGGAGAAAATCAGCTGTCTCTGATTGTCTGCCATTTACTATCCTTGTGAACAGAAAAAGTCAATGTGGATTTTGTATTCCTAGCTGTGAACCCTGCACATATTACCTTCTGCCCAGATGAGATGTCCCAGTCCCTATGGACTCTCTAACATCTTATATTATCCAGACCTTGCATTTGGTAATGCACTTTTTGGGAGGGGGCTGTTTGCCCCACGGCTGCTTTGGGCCCAGAAAAGTAACAACAGCCACAAGAGGGCAGGAGAGATTTTTTTTCCACATCACCTCATTGCCCCTGCAAGAGTTTGATGAATGGCTGATTGTGTCTAACAAGGCTGACAAGACTCAAGGGAGAGCCTGTTCAAGGAGGGACAGTGTGTTATGGGGAATAAGAATTAGATGGTGACAGCAATAATTTAATGATAATGAAAGCAGGTACATTATATAGTATTATATTGGTAGGAACATAAGGACCACCATTCCTTCACAATTGGTATTACTATATAGGATTAAAAAGTGGAAAATGTCCTCACTGTCAAGCTCAAGCCTGTTCTATAGGTCTCTGGTTCTGGATCTCTCTGGTCCTGCTTGCCTCCTGGGACTATTTAGCAACCCCCCTGAGATAGCCAGGGTATCCTTTCTAACTGGACCCCTATTCGAGTGACTGTCACCTGAAATTCAGGTCTTGGCTTGGTTGCCCAGAATTTGAGGCATGTTAGGCTGCATAAACTGCTAGATTTGCTTAGGACTCTAGCATATGCATATGGTCCACGGATGAAACTTACTAGCATAGTCTTATTCCTTTTACCCTACTCAGCTTATGTTCCTTATATGATCCCAGCGACCAATGAGGCAAACCTCCAATTCTTGTGGTCCTTATTTTTTCCTATTATGCATCTTGAAGTATGCATAATTCTTGGCAAAAATAAATAAAATGCTTGGAAGGAAAACCAGTTACACCAGTGTTCATTATGTCAGCATTGCAGGCACATGCAATAGCAAAAATTGGAGTGCCAATCAGCTTAAACCTTAGGCCGGATTAATTGCCACACGCTTTCTAACAACTCTCAGAAGTTTTGCATTTCACAATTGAAGATACATGATCTCACTCATAATATTCAAACACATCAAGCAAATAATTCTCTAAATATAGATGGACGCATATTTCAAAGCACGTCGAGACTTATAAAAATATAATCTGCCTTACATAATCATCACCCTCCCACTTTGCCTCATATTTCTTTCCTCAGATTAGTTCCTTGATTTAAAATAACAGCTATTTGTGTGTAATAAAATATAAAAAGCCAGATGCTCCACAGGGATTTCCTGCCAGCATTACTTAGCACTGTGAGTTTGCCTTTTGTGTAATAATTAACGGCTTCACAGAATGACATGGACCTCATGCTGGAGCTGTAAAATACCTCATCACAAAGCTGGTGACCTGGTTACATATTTTTAGAAAACATTCTTGATTATTTAAACTGTATTTGACCTCCTACAATTTTTTAGGCAGAGGTAGTGTATTAAGGTACGTTGATGTCAATGTTTTTGAAACATCAAAAGGATATTAGAAATGTTTTCATGTCCTGATCAACTGTTCTTGCATCACACATAGTTACAAAACCTTGAGGCAGTTTTCATTGTGAGGCCAAACAATTTGTCTGGTGTCATTTTGCATAATGTGGTATTTAACCATGTTACATTTTCCTGAAGCAATTTTACAGATTTCAGTACATTAAGCAGTATAAAATATTGCAAATACATACATAAATAAATGTACATAAACACAGTATTCTGCAATCCCTATGCTCGGAGCAAGTCCCATTTAAATTGGTGGATATACTTCTGACTAAACATGGATAGGATCTGACTGTATGTGTCATTGAAGTCAATGGGACTAAATCAGTTTAAATCCAAGTGTTTCAGTTTAACTGGATTGTAGGTGGAATTGATTAAATGCTTGAAAAAAACACAGTGTCCTTCATAGGATAATGAAGAACTGCTAAACTTTGTTTGAATTTAAAAGCGGTTGCTATTTCTACTCAATGGGTGTGAAAGAAATTCTGAATTCATAGTCAGAAACCTTCTCAATGAATTCTAAACATGGGGATTCCAATTCAAATTTGTGGGATCACTTTTCTCTGTGCAATGCAAGTGGTGGGTCAACTGAGCTTCCAAAGTTGGTACTTCATTTTGAAAAAGGCAGAGTCAAAAGTTCTTGTCTCTCAAAAATAGTTTCTCATATCATTCATACATGACTGGAATGGATATACTGAGCACATTGAAGAGTACATTTGTCATGGTTCCTTCCTTTTTAGGAGAAATGTCACATCCTTGATATTTTTATGAATATCTAGCTGATCAGTAATTGGGAACGCAACATTTCCCATAAAGGAATACATCTGCTTTGTGGGTCCAGTAGGTATTTATTTATTGAAAATAAATATGAATAAAAAATTGAGAGAAGGTCTTTATAATTTTTTTATAAGCTGCTAAAATACAAATAGTGTTACAGGTTACAAGCAAAAACATTTCAAAAGCTACCTGAAAATACTCAAGCATTCTAACCAAGGAGCAAGCTTTTCTTACGGAATTGAACTTTTTAATCTATTCCATAAGAAAAGAGATGAGAATCTGTTGGCACCTACCTGAGCCATGAACCAGGGAGGTTCTGGTGGAAGAACCTGTCTGCTTACTGAATTCCCTCTATTTTATGTTTTTTTATGATATGCTTGCATTTAACAGCTAACTCTAAAAGGGAGTGTGAAAATAATCTCTTAACAATGACTTTAAGTCATGACTTCAAACAATTATGTTTTACTTCAGCTTTTTCCAAACAATAGGTTTATCCCAAATTACACAAACAAGACTTTTGAAATGAAATGAAATGAAATCTTTATTGCTAAAAGCGATAAGCCATCACAATTTGATATTATTAAAAGGATACAATGCAAATAAAATGAGCAAATAAAAATATAATAACAACAGTAAGTTTGTACACTCACACACACACACGCACACGCACACACACACACACGCGCACACACACACACACACACATATATATATATATATATATATATATATATATATATATCCAGCTCCCCATTACTATACTTATAAAAGGTGTTGATGCCTAGCTCTTAACTTATTTGCAGCCAAGGCAAATTTTGCAACCAGATCAGTAATAAATATATTATTGCCAGCCAACAAAATAGAAATTTGCTCAATGGCAGGTCGGTCACCAAGGGAACGAAGAATGTAAATGAGAATTTTTTGTCTAGGGGATGTATATAGAGGGCATTGTAGCAGATAATGTTGGATATCCTCCACTTCCCCTGACTCACAAATACAAAGTCTCTGATGCACAGGGGTATTATTAAATCTTCCCTTTAGGTAGGCAGAGGGCATACACTGAAACGCAAAGCTTTAAATGCATTTCTGAGTGGTGCCAGGGTGAGATTAATAAAGTATTGCTCCAGCCCAAAAGATGTTTTATATACTAGGTACCAGGAGGAATATGTCATTTGGGAGAGTAAATGTAGACCCCACCATTTGGAATCAAGATGATTTTTTTTTGACAAGTTGTTTAACTCTATTAGAGGGATAGTTTGGTAGGGCTTCCATGTTAATCCTGTAATAGTGGAGTATCATACTGACTGAGTTTGCCCAAGAGCTTTGAGATAAAGATTGTAATTGCTCTAAATAGCATTTTTTAGGAAGCTGGGTACCGCTCATGTTAGCCAGCTTCAACCAGTATAGGGCTAGTGCGACATGCACACTAGATTGTAGGGAAATAAGCCCTGTTTCAGCCCTTAAAAGGGGGGCAGGTGTACCATTAGGGACAGCCAGCAAAGATTTCAAAAAAGAGTTCTGCACAACTTCTAAAGGGAAAAAATGACTTCAACCCTAAATCTCTGCACCGTACAGTAATTGTGGCGTGATCGTCGTCTGGAATACCTCAACTGTAGGAGCAACTAAGCTCCCCCGTTGACATCTGGAGAACCGCAATAGTGAACGAATAGAATGGGAGGATTTCAGCTTAACTGTGTGCAGGTGTGGCTTCCAAGACAATTTTGAATTAAAACCTAAACCCAGATATTTAAAATAACATTGTTGTTCAACGAATTTGTTGTCCAATCTCCAGGTGTGAGATTTTCCTTTCCTCCCAAAAACCACCACTTTAGTTTTATAATGGTTAACTATTAACTGCTCTTTTGTGCAAAAGACATTTAACTTTCTCAAAAGTCTCCACATCCCAATTAAGGTGGCAGAGATCAAAACAATATCATCAGCATACAGAAGTATTGAGAATTTAACATCCTGAATGGAGACTGGAAAATATTCTAAACCTCTTAGTGCTTGAACAATATCATTTATATAGAAGTTGAACAAAAAGAGGGCTAAAATACATCCCTGGTGGACTCCCCTATTTGTAGGGATGATATCAGATAACAATCCATTTGCCCCCAGTCTAACCCTGAGGGAAGTATTGGTATGGAGCAGTCAAATTAAAAAGAGCAGCCTTCTGTCAATATTAGTGGCAGCTAACTTTTGCCAAAGGCGTCCCCTGTTTATAAGGTCAAAGGCAGAGCTGAGGTCCACAAAAGCAGCAAATAGCTCTTTTCTACTGTTTTGCGAATATTTTTGAATCACATGATGGAGGACAAAACATTGATCTATTGTGGATTTACCTTTCATAAACCCTGCTTGTTCTTCAGCAATAATGGCATTTTTAGTGGCCCAGGACTCCAGATTGCACAATAAATATTTTGAATATAATTTCGACACAATACTCAATAGACAGATTGGTCTAAAATTCTTTGGGTCTGCCTTAGAACCTTTTTTATGAATAGGAACGACTATGCTTACTCCCCATCTCTGGGAAATTTTCCCATGTTGGTTAATATTGGTAAACTATGAGGTGAGGACTGGGGACTACCAACCAGGGTTTGATCTAAATAATTATCCAGGGAGCATATCTTCTCTGGGGGCTTTTTTGGTAGGTAGGGAATTAATCAGAATATTTCTTTCATCTAAGGTTACTGGCTCCCATTCAGGACAGGAAGAAAGCACAGAAATGTTCATACTATAACGGGGATTCAAGGTGGTCCCAAAAGTAAATTGGTTGAAAAAGGAAGAAAAATGATTGTGCCATTGCACAGAAGTAATTTGATTATTTATGGGGTCACATGCATTTCTTGTCCCTTTTGCCACCAAAGCCCAGAATCTAGTTCCATGGTTGCCCGGCCTAGCTCCATCCATGTGTGGCGTATATACTTTGCCTTTTTTTCCCTAAGTAAATTTTTATATTCTCTTCGGAGATATATATAGATCCTATAATTTTCTAGTGAGTCTTCTCATCTCAGTTTTCTTATAGCTCTTCTGAATGGCATATTGTGCATCAAACCAGCCATAGTTGGATTGTTTAGGTGAATACTTGGGATTAGGGCTGACCACAAACGGTCTCATTTCCTGGACGAATTTATCAAAAATTTCCAAGGGGTCTGAATGAATCAAAAGTTGATCTCTTATCAAAAAAGTCTTAGGGGACATTAGAAAGGAATTTATAGTGGCTTGTACCTTCCCATTCCAATGGACCCTTTTGTCTCCTTGGGTTATTAAATTCTCAGAATGAGCCATCAAATTTTCTGGAGAAGGTATTGGACTGGACAGAGGGAGAAGAGACAGTTGGACTGGCATATGATCACTCTCGAGTCTAACCAGAACTTTGAAGTTAACAAACATTGAGCTGGCTGCTTGCGAGAGGATAAGATAGTCTATCACACTTTTACCCTTAGGTCCTATGTATGTATATAGATCTGATTCAGGGTCTCTGTCTGAGCCATTACATAGGAATAGGTGGAATTTAAAAATGAGGGGAAAAAGAGATTGGCCAGCCTTATTAATCCCTAGATCCTTGGAGTTCCTAATGGGAAAATGATTCAGTTCCTCAGGAGCTAAACCCATTTTCTCTGCCATTTTATAATTATTTGGGCCCACTCTAGCATTCATGTCTCCTGCTATTAAAATTAATGGGTCAGGATAGGAGTCATATAGAGATGCAAGCACTTTATCTAAATCAGACCAACTAAAAACACTAGGGGTTTGCACTGGATTGGCTCTGATCCACGATCCGGAGCCGATCCAGGGGAAATCGGATACAATTATCCAATTTCCGATCACCCCTCTGGATTGTCCGATCTTTTCTGAACCAACCGGAAGGACCCGATCCAGTTCGGGACTCATTGGAGGATCAGTGGGCGCCTGCTAGCGCCCACTGCCGCTTCCATTGGCAGGCGCCAGCGGGCGCCCGCCGATGGAAGCGGACAGCAGGGGGGGCTTACCTGGCAGGGTGTCCTCCTCTTTCTGTTGCCGGCTGTAAACTACTGCAAACTAGGCCTCATGGCCTAGTTTACAGGAGAGCGCCAGGTGGGGAAAAATGGCGGCTGATCCGAAAATTGGATATCCAATTTTTGGATCGGGATCGGATCCAATCCAATCTGGGGGACCTCTGATTTTGTTCTGATCTGATCTGGAACAAAATTGGAGGTCCTGATCCGGTCCCGTTCCGGTCCCGATCCGATCCGGGGGGGCCATGCACACCCCTAAAAACATCTTCATACTTTGAGTTCTGAGGGGGGCAATACACATTAATTAAAATGAGTTTCACATTTAATAGAGGATTAAAATATTACTACTAAACCCAACATCCATCTGTGAGATAGTTAGGTTAGAATCCACTGAGGCCATGGTTGCCAAACCACCATGGGGTCATCCTTAACATCTGATTTGATAGCAGGGAGACAGTAGCAGGGAAAATCTGGTAAAGCAACCCAAGTTTCTTGGATGCAAAGAATTTCAAAGTTTGCACAAAACTCTTTAAAATTTGTATCTATTAACTTAGAGGACAATCCCGCCACATTCCATGACAGAACCTTGAATGTATTGTTGATGGTGAGTTGATTATAAAGCTGACCTTCTGAGTTCCTTATGGAAGTTTTGACTTCATAGTCAAACGAGACTTGATCTTTTGTTTACTCCAAGAGTTTGTACAAAAATATGTGTTAAAAACTCTGCCAATCTGTTCATTACAGATGTCATTATGTCAATCTAGCTCTGTGATTTGGTTTATTTCGCTTCCTCTGTCCATGAACACAGACCCACCCCCTACTAGAGGGTTAAAGGACTTCTTTTTAGGGGGATTACAATATTCCCTGTTAATAGAAGTGGCCTGATTTGTGGGTAGGGATGTAGGCTGTCCTAGCTCGTCTGAAGTAAGGAATCTTCTTTGTAGCCATTCATCCAAGGTCATAGGAGATTTTGTTGGTGAAGTAAAGTTGTACTCTATAGGAGGAGGATATTCCTCACTATTTTGATTGATTTTGTTTGGAGAGTTTTCCCATTTCTCCTGTTGTTTATTTCCAGCACTTTCTCCGTTGATTGTTGGTTTCGTCTTTCCAGCAGGATCTGATCTAACTTTCTCTGGAAGCTGGGTAATGAGAAGAGTATTACATAGTGAGGCCAATCTGGTGATGATTTCATCCTGATAATGATGAGGAAGAACTAAAAAAGAGTTTATCAAACTTCTTTCTTCTATTGAAGGACATTTGTTGCTTTTATTCAACATATGATGTATTTCTTGAGTGGAATTGGCCTGTTTTTCTTTAGTGCACTGATTATTTGTCTGAGAATTCTCTAGGCTTATCAGTGTGCCAATTTTACAATTCTCGAGAGACTGTGAGGCATTATAGAATAGAGGCATAACAGAACAAGACTTTTGATTTCAGGACATATCTGAGACTCCTTCCTCTGACCCTGTCTTTGGGATAGTTTATCAGTTAAGAGTTCTGAACTCCGTTTACTTCTCAAAATATATTTTCTCTTTTCCATTCATTTCAACATTATCAAAAAAACAATGAAAATACAACTGTGTTCCAACTCTGGTTTGTTATGAGAAGCGCCATTCTGCCGCACCCGGCCAACGGCCTGGGGGCGGGGAGGAGGCTTTTGCGGGGGGGGGGGTGGAAGAGTGGAGATGTGCCTGCTCTGGATTGGCAAGCAGGAAACTGGTGCCACTTGGAGGGGAGGGGTATAAGGCTATATAAAGAGAGAGCCACTCTCCCCTTCCTCCTCTTTCACCACATGGCTCCCTCCCTCCCTCCCTGTACTCAGTGTGGGTTCACTGGTTGCCTATTGGGGCTGAGTAGGAATTTTTTACTCATGTTCTGAATTGGCCATGAGTTTTTTCGCCTACTCCACACTGTGAGATGGCTCAGGGTGTAATTAATAGGCATATTGGCTATTCAATTAACATGGTCGCATTCGGAATCTGGCGGATAGGAAGGGGCATCCAGAGAGGTATGGATATTGGTGAGCATTCACAGGCACTGTTTTAGTGACTGGTAATTCCTGAGGTTCCCGGCTTTGGGCCTTGCGGCCTGGTTTGGGAGATAAGGTTTACCTTTGAGACCAACCCTTCTCACCTACCCAGAGCCTTGCGGCCTGGGGGGAGGCGACACAGGAAGGTCTCCCTCCCCGAAAGGGGCAGCATGTGGAGAGGCGAAGTTACTGTGCCTACTCACAGGCAAGAATGGCTCACCCGAACCGGGGAAAGAGGAGCCTGTGGATAGGCCTTTACTGGATTTCCCTTAGGACCCCCTTTCTGCAGATCTTTCAATAAAATGTGGCCCTTGTTTAAACCCATTTCACGTGTCTCGTCTCTTCATTTACTCCCTCCTTCCACAATGAGAAGTCAGAGTTCCAGATCTAGACACCAGCTACTCATTGCAGGGATGGAGTATCCCTGTTTAGCTGTTCCTATAAAGGGTGACCAACTATCAGGATTTCTCTGGATTTGCCCTGTTTTTTGTTCTATCCTGGGTCTCAGAGGGATTTTCTTGTAATTTTCTATAATGTCAGGGAATGACATGCTTTTTCTTTAAGGCCACCATTAGTGTGGCAGGGGGAATGACACACTTTCTGGAGGCACATCATCCCCCCCCTGCTCCAGTCAGGGCTTTAAAGGGGAAAGCATGTCATTCCTGGACATGATCAAAAAGGACCCGATTGGAGCAGTGGGTGTTGGGCGGGAATGACACACTTTCCCCTCCTTTGCTCCAAATGGGGCCTTAAAGGTCCCAATTGGAGCAGAGGAAGGGAAAGCACACTTTCTGGGGCCTCCAGAAAGCATGTTATTCTCCCCCACTCCACTAATGGTGGCCGGCATTAGCGTGGCAGGGGGAATGGCACACTTTCCGGAGGCCCCAGAAAAGTGCTTTCCCACCCCCTCCCAGTCGGTGTTCTCTGATTTAGTTTCTCAAATATGGTCACCCTATTCCTATGGGAAGAAGAAGCCAAGTGGGATTGATCAAGTAGGGTGATCTAGCACACTTGCTTGTTCATGACAACCCTGGGCTGTTCTTATGTGCAGACCGGGGCAGTCCTTGCTCACTAACTAAATAGTTAGTTGTCCTCTCTTTCCATCCCTTAGTCTTATCTTCCTAGAGAGAGGTGGTTTGTGCTTACCTAATCAATGTGAGGTGGCTGAGGGTGCTGTTTTTTTTCTCTTTCTATTACAATTCTCTCCATCGCTCTTCAACCTCCAAGGCTGCCTGCACCTCCTAATCTGAAAAAGGCCCATGGGAGGAATTACCTCATGATGCCTTCCTCGGGCTTTAATTCAAATGTAGGAAGCCAAGGAGGCTACAAACTGCCAGAGAGATGATTTTACAATGAAAAAGCAACACCTGTGAATGCTTGTCAGCCACCTTCTAACAAAGTAAGTACAAGAAACCCAAACCCAACTCAAGAGAATTTCTCCAAAATTTCTTTCCAAAAGAATTTTTTTCTAACAAATTGAATGAGAGTGATTGAAAAAAAAGTGAGCAAAATCTTCAGCACAGCACACTACAGCACTCTAAGCTATTAACCTCTTGACTGAAAATGACTAGCACACACAAACAAAAGATCCCCCCTCAAAAAATATCCTACAACCAAACTAAGTTCATAAATCCAAAAGTGCACAGACAAATGCATATAATGGGGGGGGGGGAATATGCACAAAAATGCATACAATATCAGAAAAATCTTTTATTCGGGAAGAAATACTGGTCTGTGTTTTAAAAAGTGCATAGAAGATGCATATATTTAGATAAATGCACACAAAAATACAAAAAAAATGCAGACAATCTGGCATATGCAAGCCTAATATACATCCATGTGCACATAGTCCACTCCTACCATGAAAGAATAGGAAATGGAAGTGCCAACAGATCACTGTACTTCTGTGTGTGCTATACATGTTCTGGAGGTGAAACAGAAAGTTGGCAATAGAGGTTACAATTATATTTATGAAAGGGTCATTTCTCTGAAGAGAGGCAGGTGAGTCTGCTTTCCATGAGAAAACAAACGAATTGATTGCCTCACAGGAAAGAGAAAAGCTCAGTGTGTGTGTGTGTGTGTGTGTGTGTGTGTGTGTATGTATATATATATATATATATATATATACACATTTGATGGATTTGGCTGATTGCTATGCAGTCCATTGTCAGTGTAAGCTAAATTCATCTATTGCATTGCTCTGTCAAGCAGCAAACAGCCTGCTGCAATTCTGAAAGTTGATAGGATGGAACTTTTCCCATCTGCCAATTATTGGACGACCTTGGGGAATTGGTGGACTGTAACGTCCACACTTCCGAGTTAACTTCTTAATCACCTGGTAGACTCTGGAAAAATAACATAATTTCAATGTACACAGCACAGGAATATCATTGTCTTTGAATGGCTCTCCAAAGGCCTGTCAAGTTTTCTGTATTACCTTGTTGTTTGTTTATTTTTATCCCGGCGTCAACATGTTGCAGATATTCCTTTTTAAGTATATTGTCAATAAGATATTAAGTGAGGAACAGTCTCTGTCAATCTCCAAACAAAATTTCTTTCCCGGGTAGACTGTCACTTATTGGGAAGAGTAATAATAAAGAGAAATGCTTTGATAATGTGTAGGAGGACATTTCTTTGCCAAAAGTGTAACTTGACAGCTTGAAGTTCTTGACAGTTAACATCTGAATAACAAGAAGTTGAATGCTGAACCACTTCAGCTATACGATCAGTTTTCACAATAATTTGTCTGAATCTGTAAACAATTCCCTGCTACACACACACACACACACACACACACTCACACACACACTTTTTTAAAGCTGAGATGGCTTTTGTGAGTAATTCCTATGTCCCCGCTCTCCACAAATGTGCCATAGAATCTTATATTGGATAATATATATAGGGCAATCATTATCTACTTCTAGCGTAGGATGGGATATGCCTCACTGAAATATTATATAGGATAACTCAGTTCTTAATAATAGAGTACAGGAGTACATAAGGGGAATCATGCAAGAGGTTTTGTCAGAATAGGATATTCAGATGGTTACAGCAAGTGATCCAGTTAACACTCTCTAAGAAAACAGAAAACTTTAAGAATGACTAGCCAGTTTTGACTGGAAATTTGTTTGGAAACAAAAGATGAGAAAGGAAACAGTAGCAAATGATATGCAGAAAAACAACACCCTACAGTTGGAGAAATAAACTTGAGAGATAATGGGCCTGTTCAGACAACACACTAAGTCATGATTAGGCCACAAATGGTTAGTGAGCATGTTTAAACCATGGTTATGTAGCCAACATGGTTAGGAATGCTTTGCATGACATGCTAAGTCATGGTTCACATGACACACTAAACTATAATGTTTAGTAGGGGTGTGCACGGACCCCCCGGATCGGGACCCGGATCGGGACCTCTAATTTTGTCATGGATCGGTTCGGACAAAATCGGAGGCCCCCCGGACCGGATCGAGTCCGATCCCGATCCAAAAATCGGAAATTTTTGGATCGGCCGCCATTTCCCCCCCCATAGACTTGCATTGCAATGCAAGTCTATGAGGAAAAAATGGCGGCGGGTGGGTGAGGGGGGCCTAACTCCCTCCCCCCCCGGGGCCGTCTGCTGTGGACGGCCCCGGCAGGTAAGACCCCTCCCCCGCTCTCCTTACCCCCCCTGGGGCCATCCGCTTCCATCCGTTGGCGCCCACAGGCGCCCGCGGATAGAAGCGGACGGCTCCGGGGGGGGGTAAGCCCCCTTCCCCGCCACTGCTTACCTTTTAGGGCCGTTTGCTCCTGTCCGGTGCTGGCGGCTACCGCCAGCCGGCTTTGCGGCTTGCTCTAGAGTAGCGTGCCGGGTGATCACCCGGCGCACCACCCTGGAGCAGGCCGCGGAGCCCGCTGGTAATAGCCGCCGGCACCGGACGGGCGTCCCTAAAAGGTAAGCGCCCCCTCCTCCCCTCCGCGCGCCCCTTCTTCACCTTTCCGGGCCGTTCGCTCCCGTCCGGTGCCGGCGGCTACCACCAGCGGGCTTTGCGGCTTGCTCTAGAGTAGCACGCCGGGTGATTACCCGGCGCGCCACCCTGGAGCAGGCCGCGGAGCCCGCTGGTAGTAGCCGCAGGCACCGGACGGGAGTGGACGGCCCGGAAAGGTAAGGGCCCCCCTCCTCCCCTCCGCTCGCCCCCTGCTTACCTTTCTGGGCCGCCTGCTCCCGTCCGGCGCCGGCGGCTACTACCAGCGGGCTCCACGGCCTGCTCTAGAGTAGCGCGCCGGGTGATAACATCACCCGGCGTGCCACCCTGGAGCAGGCCGCGGAGCCCGCTGGTAGTAGCCGCCGGCGCCGGACGGGAGCGGACGTCCCTCAGAGGTAAGCACCCCCCTCCTCCCCCCCGCTGTCCACTTTCATCGGCGGGCGCCCGCTGGCGCCCACCAATGGAAGCGGCGGTGGGCGCCAGTGGGCGCCCGCCGATCCGCCGAACTGGTTCGGGGCCTTTTCGGATCGGTTCGGACTGGATCGACCGATCCAGCTGTTGGATCGGAAATCAGATAATTTATCCGATTTCCCACTGGACCGGACTCGGATCGTGGATCGGGTCCGATCCAGTGCACATCCCTAATGTTTAGTTCAAAATGCTTAAACACCGTGGGTGTCATCTAAATAGGGTCAATAAGTTGATGAATGAGCTGAGAAACTTCCATATGAAGGGATTGTTGACACATCTACACCAAGCAGGATATAACACTATGAAAGACGTATGAAAGCAGTATATGGAATGTGTCATGGGCCCCAACAGTTGTCAGGGCACTTCAATACCTCTATAAAGCAGTAGTGTAGATCCTGCCTATGACTGATTTGAAGGAGGATTGAACCAGGAGCACATTTTTCCCTCTGTGATTAATTCAGTGTTTCCTTTTGTTAAGTAAACAAACTTGTTAAGTAAACAAACTGCCATCACAACCGCCATTTTGGGAGGATTGGAGAAGAGTGCTCTAGAGCTCCATCGTAAAGATATGTCTTTTTAAAAAGAACCCCCCCAAACCAGGTCCCACCCCCTTCCCTACCATCCCAGGGGTGGCAAAATTGCTGCCACCCCCTCCCCTAATGGGCACAGAGCCACGCGGTGCAGCTCTGTGCCCATTTCTGCTGCAGGAAGCGTGGCAGCAGCTGGGATGAGTGGCCACATCTCCCATGGTCTCGGGAAGTTCCTGGGACCACTGGAAAATCGGGTTTCCCCAGGGATCTGTTATCCTGGGGAATACCCGTGCCTGTCCCCCACTGCCCCTGGGAGTCCCTGTGCATCATGTGAATGCAAAGGGACCAGCTGAGGGTGATTCCAGGCAAAAAGCCTGGTGTAGAAATGACAATAGTTTGTAACTGAGAGCAGAAGTAGGCTTATTACAACGAATAATATCTGGAAACCCATTATGTTTTGTGATATATATCTCAACATAGGGGGTGATAATAATGACATATTGCCTCTACACTGATTTGTAACTGCATTGTTTTGCATCTGCCTGCTTTAGGGTTGAATTATAAGGACAGCCGAGTAATTAAGCTATTCAGATACTTGATATAAGAGTGATTCAATCATTTACATTGTTTTGCTAGTGGGTGACACCTTTCATTATCCTTAGTGACCTGATGAAGATATACATATAGCTTAAAAGCATTTTAGCCCTTCAGTTTTTAAAAAATGTTAGCGTGTTTTTAAATGTTTGCACTGCTGGTGGCTTCTGTCTTGATTATGGTTTTGGTTTTATTCTGTTTTAAACTTTTGGTTTTATATTATATTTTACTATGTTATTGTTTACAGACTATGGGTTGGATCCATAGCCTGTAAAGTGGGAGGAAAACAGCCATTCCTGCTATTCTGCAAGTGCTTAAGAGTTCATACAGTGCCACAGTATAAGTGCAATTCTGTAGGCATTCACATGCTTCTCCTTGTGTTAGAGCTTGCCTAAGATGCTGCCAAGCTCAATGACATCTTTAGATTTAGTATCACTTTTCTCTCAGAGCACTCTACTGAAAGGTGTAAAACAGCACACCTGTAAATGGAATGGCACTCCTTCAGATCTGACCCTGGGTCTTGTACTTCAGTTTGTTTGAGAAACACCCTTGTTGCAAGCTGAATACTAAGGACCAAAACAGACATTGCTTTATTCGTTTTCATTTTTACTCTATAGAAGGCACAGGAAGCCATATCTAGATTGGGACCTTAGCATAGAGCGTGGGGGAGGGGCTTTAAGTCTTATTCAATATGGCTCACTATTTCACAATAGGGATTGCAGGCGAGGGTGGGCTCTTCTGGATTGGGCCATAGAATCATAGGATAGTAGAGTTGGAAGGAGCCTGTAAGGCCATCGAGTCCAACCCCCCTTTTCAATGCAGGAATCCACCTTAAAGCATACCCAACAGAGGGTTGTCCAGCATGAATGCCTCTAGTGTGGGAGAGCCCACGACTTCCTTAGGTTATTGGTATTGGTTCTATTGTCATACTGCTCTAACAGTCAGGATGTTTTTCCTGATTTCTAGCCGGAATCTGGCTTCCTGTAATTTGAGTCCATTGTTCTGCATCCTGCACTCTGGGATGATCAAGAAGAGATTCTGGCCCTCCTCTTTGTGACAACCTTTCAAGTATTTGAAGAGTGCTATCATGTCTGCCCTCAGTCTTCTCTTCTCAAGGCTAAACATGCCCAGTTCTTTCAGTCTCTCCTCATAGGGTTTTGTTTCCAGATCCCTGATCATCCTTATTGCCCTCCTCTGAACACGCTCCTGCTTGTCTGCATCCTTCTTGAAGTGTGGTGCCCAGAACTGGATGCAATAGTCAAGGTGGGGCCTAACCAGTGCCGAATAGAGGGTAACCAGTACCTTGCATGATTTGGAAGCTATACTTCTATTAATGCAGCCCAAAATAGCATTTACTTTTTTTGCAGCCACTTCACACTGTTGGCTCATATTCAGCTTGTGATCTACAACAATTCCAAGATCCTTCTCACTTGTCATATTGCTGAGCCAAGTATCCCCCATCTTGTAACTGTGCATTTGCTTTCTTTTTCCTAGGTGTAGAACTTGGCATTTATCCCAATTATATTTCATTCTGTTGTTTTCAGTCTAGCGCTCCAGCTGAACAAGATCACTTTGAAGTTTGTTTCTGTCTTCCAGGGTATTAGCGATCCCACCCGATGTTGTGTCATCTGCAAATTCGATAAGCATTCCCTGCATCTCCTCATCCAAATCATTAATAAAAAAGTTGAAGAGGACTTGGCCCAGGACTGAGCCCTGCAGTACCCCGCTCATTACCTCCTCCCAGTTTGAGAAGGTACCGTTGATAAGCACTCTTTGGCTGAATTCGGACAACACGATAGTCAATGGTGGGGTAATAAACAACTTTACAGTTGTTCATCTAGGGGGTACTTCCCATACAACATGGTAATAAATAATCAACCGTGGTGTGGATTAGGATCAGCGCTGAGTTGACTCTGGCAGCATTCGGACAACATGATAGTCAATACAACTGATGATTGTTCCCCCCCAGTTGCTTATTGTGTCGTCCGAGTTCAGCCTTTGAGTCCGATTCTGTAGCCAACTGTGGATCCAGCTAATAGTTGTTCCATCTAGCCCACTTTTAGCTAGTTTGTGAATCAGAATGTCATGGGGCACTTTGTCAAAAGCTTCGCTGAAGTCAAGATATATTATGTCCACAGCATTCCCACAGTCCACAAGGGAGGTTACCCAATCAAAAAATGAGATCAGATTAGTCTGGCAGGATTTGTTCTTGACAAATCCATGCTGGCTTCTAGTAATCACTGTATTGTTTTCAAGGTGCTTACATATTGATTCCTTATAATCTGCTCCAAAATTTTCCCAGGGATGGATGTCAGACTGACTGGTCTATACTTCCCAGGTTCCTCCTTTTTGCCGATTTTGAAGATATGGACAACATTAGCCCTCCTCCAGTTGTCGGGCACTTTACCCATCTTCCATGATTTTGCAAAGGCAATAGACAGTGGTTCTTAGAGTTCTTCTGCCAGCTCCTTTATTACTCTAGGATGCAGTTCATCGGGCCCCAGAGATTTGAACTCTTTCAAAGCCCGTTGTACTCTCCATGCTAGGATCCTGATCTGGATCAAGCCCCCTGTAGGTACTTTAAAAATGAGAGAAGGATGTAGCTAGCAGTTACATCTTTAAGATAATGCCTTTTGGGGCCATAAATAATTGTAAGAATGCATTGCTCATAATACTGATAGTTTAATGTTACTTAGAATATTGGATGGATATATTCAAATGAGATAATTTGTGGGATCCCTCAGTGAAATGAACGTACAGGGCTGAGAGACAGTAGTTCACAGGAAGAGTGGCAAGAGCCCCAGTGTTGATGCTTACAGTATGCAGGTAGGGATAGGAGAGACAGTGATTTTCCATCATGCCTAAATTCGCCTTCAAAGCTCATTTTGGTTCGCTCCCGTTTTCATTTTTGATCTTTTTTTTTCTTGTTTGAACAGGGAAAGTGCACATTTCTGTTCGCGTTTTATTTAAGAACTTGCATTTTCCAGACATGATTGCAAATTTGGAAATTTACTAAAATTTCTTGGGAAAAAAATGTGTTCTTGCTTACATTTGGGATTGATTTGCAAACCGAATGAAATTCCCGTACATGCAGTTGCCGTTCCCTTTGGTCCCTGCAAGCCCAGTTGAACTAGGCTGCCATGGCAGGCTTTTGGGTGTCCTTGTATAATACCCTATCGACCACAGAGGAAAGTGCAAATGTGCCCCATCCAAATGCAGCTGGGCTTGGGATATTATGGCAAACTGAGCAGAGCGGTCATATACACCTATTGTGATGTCTCAGACATCTTTCATATGACACCTTATTATCTGGATGTCTGGAATGACATCTAGCCTTATGCCAAATATAAACTATTTGGCTGCAACCTTAGCCAGCTCATCTGCACAAACAAGAAGGAACTGTGTATACACATCCAGAGGTGTTTTGAAAGGTTTTACTGTAACCTGTCATATTGCTGATCAGGCATGCTGGTTTTAAATATAAACGTGGGTTCTCTGTTCAGCCAGGTAACTAGCTACAATAAAATATTTCAAAATGCTTTCAGTTATATATATGCTTTGGGATGCACAGAACATTCATTTCAGTTCATTTTTAGTCAGGAATTATCAATTCACACCTCCAGGTCAGAACACGGACCCCAACACAATCTCTGGTTGGGGGCTGTACATTTCTGACCTTGCAATGTGATTCGTGGAGCAAAAGAAATGTGTTTGACAGCATGTGTACATTTGACAAATGCACATAAAAATACATACTTTTGAAAAATGTGCACTACCATACTTTAATCAACAGGAAAAGCATGCATACATTTCATAGATTAGAAAAATATGCATGAATTGATGGAATGATGGAATGATCTTTCTGACAAGGCCTGGCTGGTGCTAACGTTGTTGTCTTTTTGGTGCCAGGTCAAGACTTTTCTCTTTTCCCAAGCATTTAGCAATATGCAATGAGCTTCACTGTTCCCAGATCTGTTATTAGGTTCGGCTAACTGCTTAAAGTTGTTTATAGTTGTTTTTAGATGTATGTTTTTGTGTATGCTGCATGTTTTTTATGGCTTTACATTTTGTATATCGTTTTAATTGTTTTAATCTTATGTAAACCGCCTAGAGAGCTTCAGTTTAGAAATAATAATAATAAAAATAATAATAACAACAACAACATGAAGAATTTTCATGCGTAAATAACTCAACCCCCCCCCCCCCACCACCCAAAAAATAGTAATCTGATACATACATAAGATAGAATGAGCTTCAAGGTGAAATTTGGAGTACTTTGCCAAGCTTGAGTTCCACTTGTACTCATATTTATGCTCTCCCCACCTGTACATACAGTGGTCTGGGGCTGTAGCCTTTGTTGGCAGAATTCTCATTTAACCAAGGTTCTAATTATTAAACTGGTTTAAAGGCTCCCACATCACTGGATCTGATTGCGCTTATTTGAAGGCCAACCATATGTTCTTGTTTCTTAATCAGTTTCCATCCCTATGGACTCTAGATTAATAAGTGCTATATGCACTAAAGAAACTTCCAGCCCCCCTTCCTGGCTGCCTTCCAAAGAATGCCTTGCTGTTTTATAAATGATACCTTGGCAGAAAGATAAAATATAAGATGACTGATAGCCCAGCATGTTTTAATTATTCCTTTCATAAGCTACAAAATTAAATTCTATGATGCTGAAGACATTATTGTTTATTAAATTTTGATGGAATTCAGAAAATGTAACTTTTAATGGAGCTTCCATATCATGATAACCATTTTTGGTATTTTAATCATTTTTTGGATTCTGTTGTTACCATATCTTCTGCTCCTGTCCCAAATTTATATATATATATATATATATATATATATATATACATACACACACACACACACACACACAGAGGGCCGTGCAGAGCTGGTAATATGCCCAGGCCAGATGGGAAGTGTGTGCCCCCCCATTTCAAACTGCTCATTAAGGACAACGCAGTAAGGACAACCATCGCAACTTAGACACATATATCCCCGGCCCGCATGCAGCATGGCCCTCTGGAACTTGTAGTCTGACCATGGTATTCACCACTGACGGCTTCTGCGCTGTTTCCGCAAGGCAGGCTCCTCGCTTCTCGATGGGCCGCTTACGCTACGGAAGCAGTAGCGTAAGCTAGGGAAGGACCTCCTTGTCAGAGTGTCCCCTCAAAATCGTGGGCCCTGGGCCAACTGGCCCCACTGGCCCCCCCTCTGTCCTGCCCTGTATGTGTATATCTACACACACACACACACAATCAGCTTTTCCATTGGCATCCTATATTATGATAAGAATAGGAAGTTTTTAGTGTGCCATGATTTTTCAGTCTTCACTGTTAATAGCATCCTTTATCATTAAATCAGGTTCAGAGAAAACATATGGGAAGAAGTTCTTTAAAGAAGCTATCTTTTCCACAAGCTGCTAGAGGAAAAATGAAAGCCCAGCCCTACCACGTATGCTAGTATAGAACTCATTTCTCCTTGGGTGCACTCCCTCAAGGGGCATGATGGGTATCAATATTTGAATAGCACCACCATACAGTATATTGTCAATTCAAAGTTTATTTTACTAGCCAAAGGCCATGACAAATACATCAGAAGACAATCTTTATACATATATGCAGTATATATATCAGAAACAAAGTGGTTTAATATTTTCTTTCTTTCTTTCTTTCAACTGCAGTACATAAAATAACATTTTACATTAAAATACATATAATATAAAAACCAATATAAAACCAATATAATATTGGAAACAGTTATTCCACCCACCCACCCCATATTGAGCCCTAGTCTCTGTATTGCATTCTGGCTGCTGTCCTTGTGTATGCGTATATGTGTGTCTCCTGATGACAATTATCTTGGCCAGTCTTTTCTCCTTCTGCACTCATACAGTGGCTGTCCAAGGGAGCTGTTCTTCATTTGATGTGTTTGTTATTAAGCTGAAAGAGGAAGACACTATAACTCAACGCACTGAGATGACATACTTGCATTGCTTCAATTTTCTCCAAACGGTAATTCTTCAGCTGCTACTGGTAGAACACTGTTTAGTTTTTAAAATGCTTGCTCACAACCATCATTTTTCATTGCATTTTGAGTTGCTAGTATTTTGGAACACCAGTACTCTGGCAGTGTTATATGGGCTTGAGCTTCCCATCAGCATTACAATGTCATCCTTTTTAGAACATCTATAATACATATTTCTCTATTTACTTTGTTTCTTTCTAAGGTTGTGTAGCATGCTACCAAATGTCCTTGTTCACATCTCATATGTATACATGTGCATCTGATGAAGTAGGAAATATTAGGGAACTATTGCAGAATTGGGGTGTACACATAATGGACTTTATGCTGGATTTTTTTTAAAAAAAAGTTTGGGAAGTTACAAAGGCATACTTTTATTTTACTACAAAATTAGACAGTAGAGAAGAATTCTTGATTAATATACCAACCCTAGGTATATTATTAGAAATAGCCTGCACTGGACAAGCAGGCTATTCCTAATAAGAGAGATAGTGAATAAGAGAGAGATACAGAGAGTTAGGGTTTACCAGAGACAAGCAGGGAGGGCACTAGGGAAATGGTGAGGCAGGATATGGGAAGCGAGGTGTAATAGGGTATTGTTTCAATTTCTATGGCAAATGTTAAGGGCTAGAAATGATAGAGTGATTTCAGGAAAAAGAGAGAGAAATACAGTCAAAGCAAGTATATTTACCTTGTTTCAGAAACGGGTAACCCAAAGGTAACTTCCTGGTTGGTCATGGATGCTTGGAAATTTCCAGTGGGTATAGACTACCCTCTATTCTTCAGTTGTGAGTTATGGGATAATCATCTTAGACCACAACACTTGAGTCCAGTGCAGACTAAGGCTAGTATAGGTGATCTTTGGCAGACCGATCAGCTGTCTAGTCCATTATATTCTAAAAACGGTGAAGAATACAGTACAAAAATAGAATTTACAATGGACAGCCCTGAAGCAAGAGTTCTCCCTGGATCCTGACGGCTCTGAGGAAGGAAATGTGTGTAAGGAAATATAAGATGAGAAGGGAAGGATGTGGAGCTAACTAAGTGTGTGTGTGTGTGTGGTTGTGCTTGGCTCAAGACCATGGAATATCTCAGCACAATGATCTAAGCTTCCAGCTTGTCCACTGAAAGCAACCCCAATTACCTTAAAGTCAGCAATACATAATAGTAGTAACTTGGTGGTAGAGCACATGTTTTGCATGCCGGTTCAATCTCTCTACAGTCTCCAGATAGGGCTGGAAAATCTTCTGCCTGAAACCCTGGAGAACCACTGCCAGTCAGAGTCAACAATACTAGGCTAGGTGGACCAATGATCTGACTCAATCTAAGGCAACTTCCTATATTCCTAACAGTTCTCTCTCACTGCAAGACACAATACTGAGAGGACCATGAAAGGTCAGCGGTCCAATGTTTGCAGTCATGTATCCAGTACAGGAGGTTTTTCAGTGTCCTAGACATGTCCTTGGAGTTCACAGTGTGATAGGCTACATTGGAGGAATAGAAATTGGTTGGAAAATATAATGTAGGCTTCAGGCCGTGCAGGTGTATCTGGGTATACAAGACAATGGATTTGGGCATACAAGAAAACAAGGTGGTTTCATGAAGAAGGTAGAGATTCTGGCCCTCTCTTCCTCTGGTTAGGCACCAGAGAAAGAGAGGGAGAAGTGCTAGGAAGGATCATGAGAAATGGAATGTGAGCCATGGCAACTTTGAGTGGATCTTGGAGCTGCATGACAGAAAGTCTGTCCATGCTGGGTCCCACGATCAAAAAAGCATTCATTCACTCAAATTATGGACTGCAGGTGGGAGCACAAAAAGTCAACAAATTTGGGCAGATTTAGGATGGGGTAGAGCAAAAGGAATAATAGCTTGACCCTGGAGAATGAAAGGGAATTTTTGTTGACTTGGCTGCCTAGCCATGTCCTTTGTTCAAAGTCCTTTACAGAAAGAGGGTGCTGGGAGGTTCAGTCCATCATGTCATGGTAGAACAGGACAGGCTGTACACTAGGGGTGGCAGAATCCTCCCACTATTGGCTATGGTGGCTAGAGTTGTAGTCAAAATATCTGGAGGGTCATAATTTATCCATTCCTGCTGTACACAGATACACTCTCAGCATACTGAAAGAAGAAAGGGAAAAGTGCAGCCAGAGTAGCAGAAATGGTTGCCAGCTGTTTCTGTTTATTGCTACCAAGTTGATGCTAACATTTCTCTGTGTGTTCAAAGTACCATGAATGTGTGTGAGTGTAGCAAGCTGATTGTGTAGCCTGGTTCTTTGATGACTTTGAATGCAGAATTAACTTAAATTAACTTAAATTAAGTTGGTAAAAATACACCACGAGACCCAAATCAGGGTGGCTCTTACATTTCCTGGCCAACTTTTCCTATTGATCAATACATTCTACAGCCAACATAACAGCTAAACATTCCTTAGTCCCCAGTTTCTGGAGGGCAATGCATCTATCTTAACAGTTACTTGGGGGTAGATCTGATTCATCTGACCTGATTTAAGAAGCAGGAGAAAGAGACAACACCCCTATAATGGTCACAGTAGAGTTTGTCTCTGAGGCTTTAAATGCTTCTTTCAAAATCCCTTTGCAAGTCAAGTGCTAGATGGGAAACATGTGCACACAATAATCTCAGCTGGTGTCCTACTATATGGTGCGTAATACAAGAGCAAGTCCTACAGCAGCAGCTGCTGAAAATGTGATTGCGCTTTCGGAGATGACAGCGTGTGAAATGATATTGGGGCTAAAACAGCTGAACTGCAGAAACAAACTGCTCTAATGTAGGAACCTATTACAGACTTATGAGGTGTGAGCATTTTCCAGCTAAACACATTGCAAACACTAATGTATTTTCAAGTCTACAGTGTGTGAAATGACAGGCCCTCCTAAAGGGGATGAAATGGTGAAGGAAGAGCTCTAATACAAAAAGTGCATTACGAACTTATGAGCTGTGGACTCTTTTCTTCATTGAGAGGCAACCAATGAGCAAGGAGCCACTGGTGTTTCACCATTTAGTACTTATGGGATGCCATCATTCCTTCTCTGACGCAGCAGGTTTGTGAAATTACTTGCAACTTGGGAATATAGAGGAAACTATAACAGAAAATACCAGTTCCAGTTCCAAACAGTACTGAAGAGGACAGAATCAATACCCTTGTATTTTTTTAACATGGCCATTATTAAATTATTATGAAAAATGAAAAATGTGCTACCATATAATTACCATGATGGGCTATGAATAAAATGGAATAGATATTTGCCTAAGAAGAGATGTCCCTTTCTTTTCCCCATGATAATTCATTCTTTGGTAGAAAACTGTATAAGGCTGTACCTAACTGCTACCAACTGCTAGCTGCTACATGAGTGATTTATTGCAACGCTTGTGATTGGTCACTCATGGAAGTTTGTGGGTCCTTTTCATGACATCATCTGATGCCTCTCCCACCATTTTCAAGCAGGAATCCGCCATTTTATAGAACCCTGAAACTGCTGTAATAAATTGAAATCGCTAAATAAAGCAGCACCATCTGTTGGTGGTATAAATGAAACATATGGGAAGGAACTGGTAAAAACAGGTGTGTGTGTGTATGTATCGTGCAAATCATTAAACCTGCCAAGACTCCGGATACAAAGCCCCAGCATGGCTTTGGGTTTTTTTGCTAAATGTGGAGAAGACCCACGCTGATGCTAACATTTCCCTATGGGTTCAAAGTACCATGAATGCTTGTGTCTAAAGCAAATGTACAAGTGGCAGTGGAGGAGGTAGTAGTGGGTAGGGAAGGATTGATAAATGTGTCAAATTTGGGTTGCCTCAATTTCTCACTTTTCCAATCTTAAGTTACCTTTGTCCTGAACTCTGAGGGTTCTTTAAAAAAAGTTGACATGAAAATTTGTATGCATTTTTGTGTGCATTTTTCCTAATGCATGCCTTTGTATATGAGGGAAGTTTAGCTGCAGGAATGGCAATGAGGAAACAGCAGTGCCAATAGGCTTACCCTACACTCTCCCTCTCATGATGGTTATCACATGGGGAAAGAGGAGAACAAGCCCTGAATAGGGCTTAAATGGAATAAGGACCTGCTGTGATCCTTAGGCACTTGGTAGGCCAACCTTTTAGGTGAGGTAACAATGCAAACTATGCTGATCCAGACAATCTAGTCTCCCCTTGTGCACATCTGAAGCCTTTCAGGCCTTTGAGCTGAAATAACAGTGAAAGCAAGGGAAGAAGAAATATTAACAACTACAAAAAGAATTAAAAAGAAATGGTCTCTTTTTACTGGGGGGAAAAATCACCACAAGTTACCAATACAGGAGAAAATTTGATATAGTACTTAAAAGGACTTGGGCCATCTAAGAGGTTCAATGCTATATCGCTTCATGCTTACTCATTGATATTCAAATTCAGATGTTGTTGTGGAACAACTTAAAGTGAGGGAGAGAAACAGAGTCCAGGAGGCAGCTGTCTAAACCACATTACCTTCTGAATGGGGAGTCTGATTCATTGAAAACCTACAGGGTCAAGTTACTAGAATGCCAATATGTGCTGCAACAAAGGTTAGTGCTGGCAGGTGCTGCTGCAGAATACTGCAATGCAGCTCTGACTTCAGTGTTGGAAGAGCAAGAAACCCATTGCAGATAGAGAAACACACTTCCAAACATGATCCACATATACTCAGGCGGGCTGGTATGAAGAACTCAGGCACAAAGACATACTTGCAGCTACATATACTCTTTTGCTAGAGGGCTAAATCACTGGCCTGTGATGCTTCATTAGAATCAATAATGCACTCTTGGTTAGCAATAAACACAAGACATGTATTTCTGAGTGGTTTCATGCTTGATCCTCAAAGTAATCACATTCCATTCAGAGCCCCAGTATATAATTTTCTTAGCATTTTAGATCCTTCCAAGGCAGTGGAAAAGAGCACAAAACTAGTACAATTTGTGTACATCTGAAATGTTCACAAATGTCATCCAGGCTTGCCATTGTTGCAGATAAAGACGGATAAAGTCTTGTGAGATCATTTACTAGCAATAGATATGAAAGAGGAAGACGTGTTTTGCATTACACAACGGAACAAGTGTCCAAAGTTGCAATTCTAAGCATGCATACTAGTTGGAATTAAATCCTACAGCTCATTGGGACAATTCCAAGCATACATGCATAGGATCAGTCTCTAAAAGTCACAATTTCAACTCACATTTTTGTTTTCTTGAATGGTATCCAAATTAGCACCGCCCAATTGGCTTTTAATTCATTTTACCCAGCTCAGATCCTTTGATGAATGTGGATAGTTTAGTAATGCTAAATAACTCATGAAATTAAAATTTGCTGTATTGGAACCTTTTTGTGAAATTTATGATTGATTTATTCCTATTGGCTTAATTTGACATTCCATTTGGTATTAAATCTCTCTGTATCCACTTTCTCACTTTTCTTCATTTGTGGTACTTAATAGGAACCTCAAATACAAAAAGGCCAGATCTACACCAAGCAGGATATAGCAGTATGAAAGCGGTATATAAAAGGCAAGAGCCACACCAAGCAGGATATATCGGTATATGGTATGTGTCAATGGTCCCCAACAGTTGTCAGTGCACTTTAATACCGCTATAAAGCAGTAGTGTGGCTCTTCCCTTTTATATACTGCTTTCATACTGCTATATCTTGCTTGGTGTAGATCCAGCCCTATTAAATATAGATTGTTATTTTACAAGATACTTCAAAACATAGAACTCAAACTCTAGCCCATTCCAACCAACAACTCCATAAATCTACAGTCTTCTCACTTTCATCTAGTCTAGGCTTGTCAAACCTAGTGCCTTCCAGATGTTTTGGACTACAGTTCCCAGCCTCTCCACCTTTGTTTCAAAGTTGGTGGACTGTACCCTACAGACTCAAACAGACTCTCTCTTCCAAACAAACCTAAGTTTTATTTTTAAAAAGCCTTTTCCACAGAGCTCTCAAGCTGTGGCCTCTTTCTCTTCAGGGCAGAAACAGGCCAGGAAGCACAACCCATTCAGGCTGAATCCAGTGTGACCTGGGCTTCCTGCATGAATAGCCAGTTGCAAGAAGATCTGATCTTCTTCTCTCTTTTGGGCAGGACGTATCATGTGGAATGGGCCTCAGCAAGATCAGCCATTTGTATGAACAACCCGGTTCCCCAGTGTGTGTTATTTTCATGATGGACAGGAGAAGCTCATTTCATTTTACTATGCTATTGCAGTATCCATCCACACACACCCTTCAACTGAATCCATTGAACATTGCTTCTGTGGATGGGGACTGGCTGAAGCTACATATTGTGAGATAAAGTTACTTACATGCTCAGATACAGCCTCTAAACCTGGGAAAACACACACCCAGTAATATGAAGAAACAGAAAATAATATGACTTTAAATCATTGTCAGTGCTGATAGTTTGAGTGGTGAGATAAGTCACCTTTGGTCATAGTTTTCTCCTGTTCTTTTAGCTTTGGCCTTAAGCTATAAAAATCACATGTCTTGCTTTTATTTGAACACGTATGGAAAAGGACGCATAAGTGTGTTTAAATCTGCAGAACTTTCTTCCATACCAATTTCCCTGTCCTTTGTTATGTGTCATCATATATCATTTCTAGTTCTTCCATTTAAAGTTTGTGTTTTTTATGAACAAGAAGTTCTGGGGAGCAGTGAGTGCATAAGCCACGCAATGAAAAATTAATGTTAATATTTAATAATGGGAAGGCTTCGGGTGTTTTAAATTAGGTGTCATCTGATTAATGCTGTCTCCTCACAGCAGACTCTAAACTTGATTGTCTTGTGATATTTTTGTATTCTTTTTATGTGGTGACATCTCTAATATATTAAAGTACAGTCTAAGCCTTTCATTTTGCTATAGAAGTCAAGGTGGCAAGGTGCTATCTATCAGCATAATGTACCAGGGGAAAAAATAGGTACTCACTGCATAACAGTTTCATGCACGCAAGGGAAACAGAACCATTTTGCTTTAATTTATCTTTGGATTTGCTTTAAAGTTGATTCTAAAGTTAGAAAAGTATTGTGAGGTAAGATTAATTGTTTCAAACTTCTCTCAGACTTCCCGTGTCAAAAAAAAGAAAAAGGAAAAAAGAAAAGAAAAGAAAGGAGGATGAGGAGAAAGAATGCAAAATTAATCCACATTTCTAACTCCTTCCTTAATGGAGTTTTAAGGTCCATTGCAAGAAATCAATCAATACGAGGCTGAAAGCTCTGGCGTGCGATGTATTCTATGGAATGAGGAAGAGGGCTGCAAGAAGCAGCATGAACGAATTGGAATGATTTCAGATCATTAAAAATGGTTAAATGATTGGTGGTGGTGATTAAAAATTAGCATTCCAACAAGCATTATGCAAACATAAAACAACACCAATAAGGTTGCAAAATGTCTGAAGAACAGAGATGGAAAATATCTCCAGTTCTTATTTGGAAATGACAAATAAAAGGAGAGGACAGCTCAAAGGTGCACTGAGAGCAATATATTTGGTTCAGTACATTACATGTGTCCAGGTCTTTCTTTAGGAGTAACTGCCTTGATCTCCTTAAGGGATAGTTTTGTATGCTGTCTCAAAGCTGGGACAAAGATATTGCTTGTAGTGCATCTTTCAGATTTTGTACTAGTGCCTTTTCTTTCTTTCCTTATTTGGAGATGGCATGAAGATTGCATTTTGTCGTCGTTGGCACCCATAGGCGTGTGCAGTACATTTCATTAGGGGGTGCACCCCAGCATTGGTGGGGCTTCGGGATGACACCTGCCAGAGGAGGGGCTGACGAGGAGATACTAGCCTATATAGGCTAGCCCGGAGTGGTTCTCGGCCTCTTTCGTTGCCAGCCCCACCCTCCCTTGCTAATAACCAGTATGGGATTAGCCAGTCGCTTCCTTTGTAGGAAGGGCTGAGTAGGAATTTTTCCTGACGTATGTTTATTTGGCATTCAGGTTTTTGCCTACTTCATACTGGGCTAAATTTATAGCTGTGGAGGATAAATAAGTCAATTTGGAGGATAAATAGGTCAATTGGTGGGTGCTAGGGTAGTGCTGGAATCTCATGGTTTATAATAGGGATGGTGAGCACTCTGGTATCTTTATAGTGATTGGCAATTCAGAGGCCTTGCTCCTCGGGGGCTGTGCAGCTCTCGTGTCAGGATATGGGTTGCCTTTGGGGGATCTTCCTGTCTCATCTACGCAGAGCTGTGCAACACTGAGTGGCAGATGATGCAGGCGGGTCACCCCATACACTGAAGAGTAGCTTGAATAAGGGGTCTGGTTTACTCAACCCCTGTGTTCAGTGCAATGGCTCCCCCTTATTGGCAGACTAGTTGCCTGGAGCAAGAGCTATTAAGATTCCCACACTCTCACGCTCAGATCCAGGGAGGGGTGAAATACCCTACTTAAATGAAGAGGCCCTAGTTTATCCCAAGCTCTGGTGTCTGCTGATTATTTCTAGGGTTCGTTCTCTGCTTGCAAGTGACTGCAACAAGCCTTTAGTCCATTTTATTCCAAGGCTAATATTTGCAGGGAAATCGTATTGTATAGTCATTCTGAATGCTAGTTTGCTAGTTTGTTGTACTAGATTTTTCTGCGCTTGTCAACTGCTTCATTTGTTCAGTGGTAGCAGTATGCTGAATCTGTGAGTATGGATAAAAGAAAGGAGCTGGGGATTTGCAGACAGAAAAGATATTTGAGGGAAGGGGATACTGTATCACACATAGTATAGTAAAAGCTATAAAAGTAGGAATGAGTGAAGTTAATTGCACACACAATGAATGTCTCACTTGTTCTTTATTTCAGTGATTATGACATTAAGATGTTATGTAGAACAAGTTTGTCTTAATGGTGTACTGTAAAATCAGACATGTGACCAAGGCTACGTTTGGGAGCTATACCAGAGTGACCAGATACAAAAGAGGGCAGGGCTCCTGCAGCTTTAACTGTTGTGATGAAGAGGGAATTTTGCCAGGTGCTCCATGCATACAAATAACACTTGCTGAAATTCCCTTTTCTATTCAACTGTTAGAAGATACAGGAGTCCTGTACTCCTTTCCATATGGTCACCCTACATGAAGTACATGCCTTAATAAAAGTTCCTGAATAAGGGAATTGCAGTGCCAACATTGCTCCACCACAAGCTACTGCATTCTGCTTCAATATGTCTAATCTAAATTACAAGATTGCCATTAAGGACAAAGGCAACCCATTGCAAACCCAGTTCACCTGGGATTATAAAAATGGACCTGAGTAACTCATTGGGAAAAAATCCACCAGCTTTTCAACATATGGAACTCCTGCTTTGCTTTTTAACAGAAAATCTATCTCTATCTATCATCTATCTATCTCTATCTATCATCTATCTATCTATCTATCTATCTATCTATCTATCTATCTATCTATCTATCGATACATATAAAGCATGGCTTTCCCCATACTGCTAATATTTATGAATAATTCATATTATGAACTGCTGACACATAAGCACATGATAATATGAGTTCCCTACAAACAGCTTTTCAGTTGTGCTTCCAAAGGAGACTGTTATATTCCAAATGGTGCTCTTGTTACTTTATAGAAGATTAATTGTCCATCTTGTTTATGTAAATAAGAGAGCTAAGATTACTCTACATTTTTATTCATAAATTAAAGACAATGCTTTCCAATGGTTACTGCTATAAAGAGGAACTAGCCCTTGACTTGGGGGTAATGAGGCATTTGTGTTTGCCATAAGTATAATTTACTATAACTGCTTGAAGAACCATCCATTCTTGTTTAGGCTGCTAAGTGACAATAACTGAACCTAAAGTAAATTC
Organism: Anniella stebbinsi; assembly: GCA_029215795.1. Lineage (NCBI taxonomy): Eukaryota > Metazoa > Chordata > Lepidosauria > Squamata > Anniellidae > Anniella > Anniella stebbinsi. The sequence continues at coordinate 137,111,532 of JARDYH010000005.1, read as the reverse complement.
CAGTGAACACTCGTGGGTCACCTTACAGAATTTATGGATCATGATGCAACATTATCTGAAATAACGGTAAATTTCAGGGCAGCATGTAGTAGCATGAGCTGTTTGGTTTGATTTTTCACGCTGTATATAACAGCTGGTAATTAAAGGCATGGCTTTCAGAAATGATGACTTCCCATTTAAGCGTAGCTCTCTGGTGAAGTGTGCAAGGTTATTGGAGTGCTCACCGAGGATGCCAAATGAATCATGAAGCAGCAGTCACTTTCTTCCTGAGGACACACTGTTCAGCAATATTTGAACTTGGTTGTTACTGTGCATAGCTGCCGTTCAGCTTGGCAAGGTGCTGCAAAAGGAATTTCCTACCTAGTGTCCTTATTTTAAAACAATTTCGTTGGAACCACCTGCAATCAGTCAGTCAGTCAAATTTCTTTCCCCCACAACCAACCGAAGGTCATTGCAAGTAAAGCAACAATAACAACTTGTGCATCATTATGATCACAGGGCATTTTTATAGATAGGAGAACACTCAGCAATGTGATTCCCCCCAGCTGCAGTCTGAACTTCTATAGTCCATTCTACCATCACAGATCTTCTTCCACCCTGATTCTGTTGTCTGTGCGGATCAGGCCTTAATTTAGAGTGGGGGGTGAAGAGGTAGCTGCCATTTAGTAGTTCACCGACAACTTTGTTTCTCCTTGTCTCACTGATCATGGAGAACACATGCATGTAATCTTCAATCAGACCTAGAGAGGAGGCAGGCATGGCTAGAGAAGGGAGAGTCTTGATGTGGACAGAGGATTCCTTTCCCTTCCACCCAACATTCCTCTGCTATTATTTTATGCAATGAACAATTGTGTTGGTTGGTGTGGTTCATCTTGCTTTCTTTGACCACAGAGGTAAACTCCCAAAGAGAGCAGAGGGAGCATAAACTCCAGATGATCAAAATTAGGCTGACCATATGAAAAGGAGGACAGGGCTCCTGTAACTTTAACAGTTGTAGAGAAAAGGGAATTTCAGCCAGCGTCATTTGTATGCAATTATTTCCTGGTGATATTCCCTCTTCATCACAACAGTTAAAGTTGCAGGGGCCCTGCCTTATTTTGTATATGGTCATTCTAGTATAGTGCATGCACCTATGCATATTATACATAAAAAACTCCCAGCATTCCCAGCCAGCCATACTGACTGAGAAATACTGGGAGTTGTAGGGCTTTTTCCTGACCTGTGTTTTTTTCCTTGGGTCTTTCCACGTTCATTACAGGTTCCTTTAGATGCCGACCAACAGCAACCACGTGATTTGTAATTGAAAATTTCCCCGCTGGGCAATGCTCCATATAGTTCAAGGAAAACAGCACCGCCTAGTGGTGGAATTAATCCCACAATTATTTTAAATTCTGCATTATTTCAATTTTTTTTTTTAAAGTGAGATTACCAGGGGGAAAGTACAGGAGGCATCTTGGAGGTTGACAACATCATGTAAAGGACTGCAAACTTCCGTGAGTGGCCAATCATGAGCAGGCAATAAATTGCTGATGTAGAGACGCTCTTAAACACAAATTTGTAGACAATTTTAATATATCAGTGATGAATAATTCAATGAGCACAGGAATATGAAATACATTTTCCAAGCAAATTAATGGATGGCAAAAACATCTGAAACCTTACTTCTCTCTGTGAATGAGAAAAATAGCTTTTCAGAGAGAATTTGGTTATACAGGTGTTCTGTTGGGAAAAGACATTGTAAGGGAAAAGCTTGCATGTTTTTGTTCCAAAGAGATAAATGGTTTTCATGTAGTAAATAGACGGATGATACACAATAGCATAGTATCTTGTTGAATGCCAGGTTACTAGGGCTAAATCTAGAGTACTGCTTTAAGGCGGTATTGAAGTGCACTGAAAACTGTCAAGGCACAGGACACATTCTACATATCACTTTCATAGTGTTATTTCCTGCTTTTTATTCTACATTTGTAATGATTTGAAAGGCATCATGTTGAGTAACTGCTTTAAAAGCAGTGAAATTGAATGTTGGAGTCAGCATTTGTCCAAATGCCCATGGACAACTGGTTTTGCCATGGCCATGGCGCAACATGTGAAATGATAGCTTCAGAATATAGATTCCAGAGTGGATACAATTTCCTGTATCCACTATCCTCTGTATTAACAGAGGAAACGTGATCTCTAGGCCACAGCAAGGGTGTCATTTTAAAATTTTCATATCAAGGGGAAACTCTAATGTCGGATTGAGTCCATAAACTCAAAATAGAAATGAAAGGTGAGGATATGGCCCACTTTTTCTAATAAGGTTTGCTACTTAATTTATAGTGGTTTATTGCATAAATGTGATTTCTCCTTCAAACTCAATTCAGACATGCTGCTACCCCAAGTGAACCACTACTTGGGAATTAAGTACTATTGAAATCAGTTGGAGTTAACTGAAGGAACTATGTTTCAGGATTTGTGAATAAAGCTGCAATCCTATATATTTTTTCCCTTGGAGTAAGCCCCATTGAACGCAATGGGGTCTACTTCTGAGTATTCATGCATAGGGTTGCACTGTAAGGTGTTTAAAAGAAGGCTGCAATTTCTTTCATACTGATGCAGATGAACAGACAATTCCAGTAATTTTAGGGAAAACAAATGTACAACAAAACATAATATAGCATTAATTCAATGCTGTTTCTTCTGGAGAAGAGAATAAGAATTTTCTCTTTGCCTATAACAAACTGAAATGCTTAATTTTAACCAGGTTGGGATGACGGGCTATGTGTACAGCACTTATTTCCTTAAAAAACCCTCTCTCTGGACAAAATGATCCATGTACCACACATGTAAGATTGGAACATCTCTTGAGTGACAGTTTAGACCAGAGATCCCCAACCTTTTTGAACTCATGGGCACATCTGGTAATTTAACAAACTGCTGTGGGCACCACCACAAAATGGTTCCCATGAAGGATATGGCTGGTTACATAATGGCTGCTGTGAGGGACTGACTAGTCAAAAGTGAGCTAAAGAAATGGTGGTGGTGGGGAGAAATAGCAAGGCTAGAAGCTGTGAGGGAGGGGGAAATAACAAGGCAAAGGAGCAAAGGGGAGAGAAAATGTAAGGCTAGGGACAGGGAAGGGAGAGAAATGGCGAGGAAAGGGTTTGGGAGAAGAAAAATAGTAAGGCCCTTTGGGGTGACCACATGGAAAGGAGATTCCCTCTTGACCAGATACAAAAGAACGCAGGGCTCCTGCAGCTTTAACAGTTGTGATGAAAAGGGAATTTCACCAGGTGCTGCATGCATACAAATGACACTTGCTGAAATTCCATGTTCAATACAACTGTTAAAGATACAGGAGCCCTGTACTCTTTTTAATATGGTTTTTGTAGGTGGACGATGGGTCAGAGCCAGAAAGCAACTCTTTCTTTCTCTGCCTGCCAACAGCTGATCTGCAGCAGGCATAGGAACAGGAAGGAGAACTTGGTGCTCTAACATTTTTCATTTTTTATATATATATTAAAACATTATTTTTAAGGGGCAGGGAACAGAGAGCTTTGTGGGTACTGCATTGGGGACCCCTGGTTTAGACTCAATCAAAGACCTCTCCAATAGGGACATGAGCGGCATGGGAAGGAGGATGGAAGAGCACCAGCCAAGTTCCTTTTTCTGTACAGAGAGAAGCTCAGAGATCTGTGCCCCCCCACAGAGAAAGGAAAAGGTAGGCTGACCAGATAAAATCCAGGTCAGGGCTCATGTAACTTTAACAGTTGTAGAGAAATGGGAATTTCAGCCAGTGTCATTTGTATGCAATTAGTTCCTGGTGAAATTCCCTCTTCATCACAACAGTTAAAGTTGCAGGGGCCCTGCCTTCTTTTGTATCTGGTCACTCTAGTATAGTGCATGCACCTTTAACTGTTTTGATGAAGAGGGAATTTCACCAGGAACTAATTGCATACAAATGACACTGGCTGAAATTCCCTTTTCTCTACAACTGTTAAAGTTACATGAGCCCTGACCTGGATTTTATCTGGGCAGCCTAAGAAAAGGGGCAAAGTGGGACCAGATGTCATCATGGGAGGGGGAGGAGCTTCAGGGCATGGTGCAACCCCCTTGATGTCATCTGGCCTGTCAGCTTGGTCCATGTGGGGAGCAATGTATCCCCCCACCAAAAGAAGCCATCTATTTAAAGAATAAAATATTTGCTGTGTTTGGTACACTACCTTCTGTCCCCCCTGCCCCTTTTCCCTTAATCCTTTAGTTTCATTAAGGCTTTCTAATTGAAACCTGGGGTAATTCTGTATTTTGACATCCCAAAGATACATTCCCCCCATGTGCCACTCACTCATTCAGGCTATATGCTTGGATAATGGGAAGGTGAATGGACAACAGACTGGACCTTGCCCCCAGTTAACCAGGGAGAGTTTGCTAAGGGTTGTGCCCCAGTAACTAACCCAGAGGTTAGTATCAGTGCTAATAAATCATCAGAAGAGTGTTCTACCCTGGTCCCATACCACAGGGCAGCTGAAGCAGCTTCTTCATGTGTGTATTTAACCTTAAGGTGTGCTGTGCCAGGATATTAATGCTGAAGATGCAGTTTAGCAAGACCAACACAACATGAATGTAACAAGACACTTTGCTGGAATGTTGAGGATTAGGTAATAATGTGACTTTACTAGTATTGCCTCAGCTAAGTGTCGGAAAAATCTGCTTGAAGTGGCAATGTGGTACACATCTACATGCAAATAACGTCCATTAAATTCTCTGGAAGCTGAGAGAAAATTTGGATAAGATCCTGCTTTACCTGAGGTATGAATCACACCCTTGACTGTGCACCTTATTTTAATTGATATTGGTTATTTCGTGCCTAGGGAGATATGCTTCCATACCACAGGCCATGCTGCGAACCATTCTTAAATGCAAAATATTTTATGGAAAGTTTGATTTCAGTGGCTATGACTAGAATGTGTACACTATAAGGTTGGATCCAAGATCTGCCTGATTTTTTAGAATTCCCCCTCCCCTCATGCCACAGCTCACCCTCTTCCGCAGGGTCCCCCAATCCTCTGTGCAGTATTTTCAGGGGGCTTGGATGGCAACTGTGGGGAGGAGGGGTGGAGTGGTTTGTGTCTGTCAGCTCATTTGCATGTGCCTAAATCTGGATCCAATCTATTATCTCTTAAGGACTGGATGCATTTTTATTTGATGTAATAATGTGAACTTCCATGGCATCCAACTGACTTTGCCGTCAACAGGAAAGGCACTATGGATTCTCCTAGACATCTGACTGGGAACAGGAATTTGTTGGAGTTTGAATGCTGCAAACTCTTCTCTTATATGCAGGATCATTATATATATATATATATATATATATATATAGTGTGTGTGTGTGTGTATATATATATATATATATATATATATACTTTATATCACAAAAACAGCCCATGTCTTAAGTGATCTCCTTCTAAGGAAACAGAATTCTAAGTGCTGGACCCCCTGAAACTTCTCACCACTTGGGGACCATCATAGGTGTGCATAGCTCATTTCACCTTAAAAGCCCTGATTGGAGGGAGGAGGGGAAAGCCCCAATTGGAGCAGTGGGGGTGAGAAAGCACATTCCCCCAGGGATGCTAATGGTGGCTTTCTGGAGGCTTTCCCATACTTTTAAAAGCCCTGATTCAAATGGGGGGCTGGAAAGCAGAGGTGCCCTGGGAAATTAGGGTATGCCCGGGCACACCCAGCACACCCTGTGTGCATGATTATGGGGACCATACATACAACAGAATGTTTTGCCCTTTTTGGAATAGCCATTAGGCCTTGTATCAGCAACAACTAATAGAAAAGGTCTTAGAACCTTATCAGTGATTTTGTTGAGGCATTTTAGAATTTAGAATTTCTCTGTGTATGTACAGAGTTCATGTCATGAGGTTCTCAGATTTTTCTAGTATGTTATTACTCTCCAGTGTATAATGATAGAATACTCAAATTTTAACTACTGAAATTCTTTTTAAAAAGACCCCATAATTTATGTAATTTAAAACACCACAGCAGTTCCAGTGAAGGAAGAAACTCTGGCTCAGTCGACTCACTAGGGATAATGCTAGCAAATTTATCACAGAAACCTGTCTGGGACCAACTCTCACATACTGTTTGACAGTGTACAATAATTAAAAAGTGCACTCATTGCAAATGAGTATTTCCTAAATATCCCACACAGAAAATGCAGTATTTCATTGCCCAAATGATAATGGAACCTCATGTAACCTGTATTGTTAATAATAAGGTGACATTTATGGAACTAATAAGCTGTGAAGCCCATTATGGTTTATTGTGGTATTTGAACATGAACCTTTTAATATATTCATTTACTGTAACTATTAGAGTCATTTAAATATCATTAGACCCTAGCAGAATTAAATAGTGTTTTGCCCACGGTCTCAGGTATGTAGAATGAAATTATTATTTATTGGAGCTCAGTCACTTAAAATATTTGCTCTTGAATAAATGTGTGCCATTATTCAGGGCAAATACCCATATGGTAAAATGAGGGTATAAGAGTTCCATACCCTCTTCAGTACATCCTGAGACAGGGGTGTAAAGTTTTAACGTAGTGCTACAATTTCTAATAATTTAATCAGTGTATTAAATCAGCTAAAGCCTAGTTCTCAGTAGTCCGGAAGCAGCGGAGGGCAGCAGACGGCAGCGGGGAAGGCCGCAGGTAAGGAGCGTGAGTGGGGGGAGAAGGGAGGGCCGGCCTTAAACTGGCAGTCCGATAATCCGATATGTCCAACAGTTATCAGACATATGGATTTCAGATTTGATCAGATAGGGCCTCCTTAGAAATGTATCGTTATCTTTAATTGGATGTCGGATAACGACCTTATTGGATTATTGTCGCACATCGGAACAATACGATACACATCCCTACTCTGTATGCAGCTATGCTCCCTGAGAAAGGGCTAGGGATAATAGTAGAGTTGGAAGGGGCCTATAAGGCCATTGAGTCCAACCCCTTGTTCAATGCTGGAATCCACCTTAAAGCAAGCCTGACAGATGGCTGTCTAGATGCCTCTTGAATGCCTCTAATGTGGGAGAGCCCACGATTTCCCTAGGTGCCATTGTCACACTGTTTTAACAGTCAGGAAGTTTTTTCCTGATGTCAATCTAGAATCTGGTTTCCTATAACTTGAGTTTTTATTCTGTGTCCTGCATTCTGGGATGATCGAGAAAAGATATTGGCCCTCCTCTGTGTGACAACCTTTCAAGTATTGAAGAGTGCAATCATGTCTTCCCTCAGTCTTCTCAAGGCTAAACATGCCCAGTTCTTTCAGTCTCTCCTCATAGTGCTTTGTTTCCAGACCCCTGCAATACTCACATCCCCATCTGAGGCACGTGACCAGTTATTTGCAAGTGCAAGCATGGTAATCTTGGAACATGGTGAGAAGGGTCAGGGGCCCACTACCCCTGGACTAGAACAGGGACCCATACGGAACAGGGGGGTTGCTCACACTGTAGTTGGGTTTTAATTTGCCTTCACTCCTCTCCAAGTGGACCCAGGCACTATGCCTATCACCAACCCAGCACATTCATTGAAATTACAAACCAATGCCAGGGAATCACCTACAGGGCTTGTCTGAACAAGAACAGGCATTGGCTTTGCAACTGGCCTTGCCAGCGGCATGGCAGGTTTTCATTGGAAGCAGCTGCCAGCGCATGGGTGTGGCACAGCCGGCTGGGCTGGGCTGGGCCCCACAGCCATTGCACACCAACTGGTATGCAGGAGCCATATGCTAAGGCTGATGCTAACACTATCCCAACTTGAACATCTTCCACTCCTCTGCACCCATCACCGGAGGAAAGATTATGTAGGGTGAGTTTATTTATGACTTTCCCCCTCAGTTGTGAACCAATACAAGGGATAGGGAATGAAAAACTCGACGAGGTTAGGAGCAAACAGTTGCTTGCATATGGGCTAATTGGCTGCCAGGAATCCTGATGTAGGGCTGTTCTACAATAGAAATTCCCAGAACGTGGAGAGATATTGATAAAATATTTTGATATCATATACTGGGCATATATGGAATTTAGGGCAGGGCCAGGCTGGCCTACGACAAGGCATTTCATATAAGAGCAGCCTTTCGACCCTTCTACTCATGGAAGTCTTAAAGACCAGGATTTGTGGCTGTAGCTTACGACTCTGGCCAGGCCTGGATTTGGGGATAGGTCCCATAGGGGACCTATCCCTGCTCAACAGATCCTGCCTTGGCTCCTGGGTGAGTGCTGGGCAGGGGATTCAGTTTAACTACTTTGTGGGCATTCAGCTTATGGGATTCTTGCACCAGAGCACAGTGCTGTTAACGCCAAATGCCACAGATCTAGAGGATGGTGGTGTCCTGGCCAATATTGATTGTGTGGCTGCAAGCCTGGGGGCAGGTTACAGCCCCCTCCAGAAGGACCCAGCTCAATTTAGAATGAGCCCCTTCAGGGGATGCTGAGGTAGTACCCTCTGCTGGAAGATGTTTATTCTGGAGCCAGCTATTGGGGATAGGCTTTTGAATCCCATTCCAAGGGCAGCACATAGTATGGAACAGTAGGTCTATGCAAAGACTGAATAGCTGGCATGCAATTGGGAATCAGAAAGGACTTTACCTGCTTAGAATTTTCACATTTGTACAAATGTCTAATTCACTGGGCTTCTTCTGGTGTGACTAACAAGTCACCTTGTCCAACAAGCAACCTTGCCCATTAATACATGATCATTTCACAATCCTGTAGAGAGGGTGGTTGTGTGAGCCTTTTCGTGGCCTTCTGCACAGTATATCCAGGTTCCTGGTTTAGGACCCATTGCCATCACCCTATCACAAACCCAGGTGCAAAAGTTCATGCACTGGCTCCTGGGGCTTTTTGGGACCAGACCATTATCATATTGTTGTTCCCTGCCTCGATCCAAATGGAGAGGCAGGTAAGAAATAAATAAATAAATTATTATTATTATTATATACTTGTCTTATTGACAGGTTATGAGGAACCTGGCCAACTGGATGTAATTCTAAATTGTAGCTACCTTGTTCCATGCTGCTGTCCTCACTGTCTTTCAGGGCATGCAGAACTCTGAATTGGTGGTGTCATCGGAGGAGGACAATTCCGGTTGAAGCCTTAATAACAGGATATTTCATTCTCTTTGGTATAGTGATCTTTAGCTTAAAGGTGAAGACAGTCTAGAGATGCCTTGGTATGAGTGTCTCCCTGTCTCCGCTCTGTGCTGTGCTGTGCCCACTGAAAGCAATGGGGCATTTCCAGCAATGAGGGAAGCAGAGGGCAGACCTCTATTCTATCATAGTGATGGGGTCTCCTAAATGACATACCTGTTCTGGGTTGTGGTAACTGGCTCATATGAACTTGTTCAGTGTACCTTTATTTCAGTACACATTCTTTACGCACTGGGGTCGCTCCTATGGTGGCCAGCTGGGCTTCGCATTTCACGAAAATGTGTTGAGAATAGAAGGAGTCTGAGGCATTCTGTTCATGGGTCTGGAGAGTTGGCATGCAGTTAAGTTTCCAGTTCTGTTTCTCACACTTATCTTCTTTCTTTAGGTTGCTGGAATTGTGAAAAACAGTGCAGGTGCTCACCTGAGTGTGGCATGGTTTTCCAGGCTGCCCAGTCAGGCTGCAGAATTACAGTTCGGGCCCAGCCGGATTCCCAGAATGGTCTGGATGGACGGCTGGAAACTGCGGGCCCTGGATCGGGCCTGCCAGAAGTTAAATAGGCTTTTAGAGATCAAAGACAAGGAGGGAGCTTTATTGACAGGATGGTGTCCATTTGACTGATTTGGGCAATGGCCTATTCTTGTCTGATCTGCAAAGGGGCCTGCGAGAAGTTTTCACACAGGTTGAGGGTGAACGACTAGCAATAGGCTTTTTTGTTCCCCTGTGGTTGGTGGGGCGGGCACACTTAGAGGAAAGGGATGGTAATCATTCTGTGGCACTGTTGTTTGGTGACAGGTGATACCTGAGGCCTTCTGCTGAGGGTCATGCGGCCCCAGTGGAGGGATAAGGCCACCTGTTAGGCCGACTCTCGTCACTCTGTCCAGTGTCGTGCGGCCCGGGGGGGTGAGTAGCATGGGTCGGTCTACCCTCCACAAAAGGGGTATGGCCTGGGTGTGGTGATCATCTGACACCACTCGCCAGACATAGAATGATTCGCACAATATAACGCCTAGCTAGTAGCTGCCGTAGATTAGGGCCCGCTCAGTTTCCCTTTGCAGATTTTCAATAAATGTGGCCCAAATTTGATACCATATACAGCTGTCTCATTATTTCCCCCTTTTGCCTGCAAACGCCCTTCCACTGTGTCCTGGCTCTGGCCACAGGTAGGTGGTTGCAGGCAGGGGGAGAAGAGACATGCCCACTCCCCATTGGGGCATATTTGATGCCACCGGGCTGGGGCTTGGCCGCTGTGCTTATATAAGGCAGCTGCGCCCAGCCCTTCAGGCTCTTTGAATCATGGCTGCAGAGCGCATGACACATGCGTAATTACATTTGGATACCCCAACAACTTTCTAGATCTTATTCTTCACAAACTGCCTTTTCACCAGAACAAGGGCATGCACAGTATGTCCCTTTTCATAGGTTTCCTATACCACATTGTTTCTAACTGGCCATTACAGATCCTTAATTGTATAACAAATGCTGGACACAGGAATGTTTGATCAAGCCTATTTCAGTCCCTGAACCAGGCCAGAAACCAGTTTGGAACAAATCCCAATAATCAGTATCATTCAAGGACACCTGGAGTGAGAAGCCACCATCTTTTCCTGTATCTTACTGAAGAATGGTATGTTAGTTACTGGGCAATAATTATTCAGAATCAAGGGATCCATATTGGGGTTTTTTTAAACAAGGGTTTAACCACTGCCTCCTGAAGTGCAGTGGGAATCATACATTCCGTCAGAGAGACATTACTACCTCTGAGGTCTAAGTCAGGGATGTTGAACCTCTTTCATCCCAAGGCCTGAATTTAATTCCAGAGCAGCTGTCAGGTGCTGCATTTCAGTGGTGGGCGGTACTGAAAATAAAGGGGATGGAGCCAACAGCAAAAGGGATGGAGCCCTAAATAAAATAAAATACTCGCATTCTGTAGCTTAAAGCTGTACTGCCTCAGGAGATGAATTTAAACCCATTCAGAATTGGGGGGAAACTGTACAAAAGCCTGGAAATCACCAGTTAATTGGTGGTTGGGAGAAAGGGAAGGAGGCATGGCCTTATGGGTAACCCAAAGGGCCAGATTGGGAACCTGGTTAGATTTAGCCCTAAGCCTGAATTTCCCCACCACTAGGCTGACCATATGAAAAGGACGACAGGGCTCATGTAACTTTAACAGTTACAGAGAAAAGGGAATTTCAGCAGGTGTCATTTGTATGCAATTTGTATCTGGTGAAATTCCCTCTTCATTAAAACAGTTAAAGCTGCAGGGGCCCTGCCCTCTTTTGTATCTGGTCACTCTAGTATAGTGCCTGCAACTTTAATTGTTGTAATGAAGAGGAGATTTCACCAGGTACTAATTGCATACAAATGACGCCAGCTGAAATTCCCTTTTCTCTGCAACTGTTAAAGTTACATGAGCCCTGTCCTCCTTTTCATATGGTCAGCCTACCCACCACTACTCTAGCTGGTAAGCATAATAATTCTGGCAGATCGTAATACCCAGGAAGGACATGGATCCAAAGAGCAGGCAGTGGGTCTCAAAGCACCAAGTAATTTGTTTACACCATTGGCTGCACAAGCTGAGCCTTATCCAAAACAACATGGACCTTCTCTGTCTCTGTCAAAATGTGAGTGATTTTGTCTGCAAAATGTAATATAAATTGCTCACAATGAACCTTTAAGGGCTCTATCTGATTCCCCCAATCTGAGAGAGAGAGAAGGGTTTCACTAGGCTGACCATCTGAAGACAGGGCTCATGTAACTTTAACAGTTGTAGAGAAAAGGGAATTTCAGCCAGTGTCATTTGTATGCAGTTAGTTCCTGGTGAAATTCCCTCTTCATCACAACAGTTAAAGGTGCAGGCACTATACTAGAGTGACCATATACAAAAGAAGGCAGGGCTCTGAACTGTTGTGATGAAGAGGGAATTTCACCAGGAACTAATTGCATACAAATGACACTGGCTGAAATTCCCTTTTCTCTACAACTGTTAAAGTTATATGAGCCCTGTCCTCCTTTTCAGATGGTCAGCCTAGGTTTCACCACTCAATAAAGCTCCATTGGCTGACATTGTGCAGATACAATGGTGATGGAGAAGTAGCATTACTATACTACCGTCACCCCCACCCCCCAGTGTAAGCTCTAAAGTAGTTTCTCACTACCAAGCAACTTTGATCATGCCTGTTCTGAGGTGTATTTCGCGTGTATGTGGACATCTGTGCACTAATTGTCAGCCCAGTCTTTTCATAGCCCTCAGCTGTCAGAATACCAAGACACTGATACAGTTCTATGATTGGGTTGAGAAGGCTTGGGAGTGATCATATCAATGACTTGGGTCATCTCCCCATTCCAGGAAGAGACCAGGGCTTTGGCAGAACTACTGACTAAAACTGAAGGAATCTCTCCAAGAGGCCTCAGGAGACTATTGGATCCATCACCTGCCATGGTGGACAATAAAATGGATGCCATATCAGCCATGGAATCCCAAGCTGACCCTGACAAGGTGACATTGGCATATATGTTGAAATCCCCCAAGGCTACAAGCTGTGGAGTCCTCAACATCCCCACTGTCAGCTCAGGCACTCCTTCCCTGTTCCACTCCTACAGACACACTTCAAGCTGATCTCAGCGCTGCACCAGATGGTGGATATATTTGGGAAATTTTACATCATTTCCTTCCTCCAACCAGGTTTCAGTTGAACATGCCCAGTTAGCATTTTCTTCCTGGATTAGTTCACAGATGCTCATTGCTTTTTCATTGGCTGACCTTATATTGTCATGGGTGAAGGATGAAGATGAGACACACACTTGCCAAGTTACACATTTTGTGACACATCTAATTTGCACCAAATATTAAGACCATTTCAATATTAAAACTTGTACATTGATTCATAATTTATCTGCCATGGATTCCACTAAAAAAATCTAGAAATTATAGTCTAGTAAGGAGCTGGAAATTCTCTGCTAGAATTCTAGTTTTGCTTACAAAATGACAATTCCTGAGGGTTCTCTGGGTAGATGGAGGATCTACAATTGCTACTGGCCAGACAAGTGAAACAGTAATAAAAGCCAAGCCTGCTCTTGAGTTTTCAACATCGCTTTGATATGCAGAAATTAGCAGATGAAGCTTTTCATGGCATGGAAAACATCTAAAGCTGTGTTTACCTGAAATATATACCCACATGTTCCTTAAGCACACATATTCCAAAATGTTGACAACTACTGAATTTGCTTAGTTAGGAATGATTTTGTCTGTAGTGTGTTGCAGTTTCAAGGAATATTACAGTGATTTGGATAATACAATATTACAACACTTTATGAGAGAGAGAGAGAGAGAGAGAGAGAGAGAGAGAGAGAGAGAGAGAGAGAGAGAATGTTAAAGATAGCTTGAATGGGCGTAATGGGTGTAATGTGACCCCACAATATGGCATTGCATATGCTATCTTCATAAAATAATGCTAAAGATCTGAAAATAGCAAGGAAAACCAACAAACAATTCAAAGCAGATTGAAAGAAACTTGGAAAACGGATGGTTCCTTTGGGAACAAAAACAAGAAATTCTACAAAATAGAACTGAAAAGATAAGTACAGTTATTGAACAACTCTGTGGAATACTCTGTTGCTTTGTTACATGTTTTATCCTATGCTTCCTTCAAAGAACTCAAGAGTTCCTTCCCCCATTTTATGATATTCTGCATTTGCAGACTCTATGCAATTACAAACCAGGGAAATGGAGTCCAAACGGTGTCATTCCATAAGTGCAAATGATGTTACACTAGCTGGAACTAGGGCCAGGAGCATTCAATGGAGACTACTTTCCAGTGAACAGCCCCTCTGATTCCTTTCTGCAAGTAGTGCCCACTGCTTGCAGAGTGGAAATGTGATGCTTCTGGAGGCAAGCATAAACAACTTGAAATGCTCATTTGTGGAATGGGGCAAGCGGGTGGACTGCCCACCTTTCCTGTCCCAGAAACAGGCGTTTATACACATTACAGGTCTTTCCCCTGCAAGTGCTAAATCTCTCTTTGACAAGTGGTGGGCGCCGCTTGCACAACAGAATCAGTGGGGCTGGCCACTCACAGAACAGAATTGGCAGTGGAACACGCTGGCGAATAGGCAGCATTGCATACTGCCCTTTGTTCCAAACTATGCACAAGAGGAGACTCCAGCTAAAGTTACACTTGTACAAGTCTCTGCATTGCTGCTTGATTTTATCCTGGTTGTGCTTTTATATTGTACTTTTGTATTGCGTTTTCATACTGTTGCTTGTTTTATACTTTGAATTGTACTTCATGGTTTTAATTTTCGTGAACCACCCAGAGAGCTTTGGCTATCGGGCGGTATAGAAATGCAATAAACAAATGTAGAAATAAATGGTTGTGCCAGTGGTTTTGCAACTGATTGCACTTGTACAAGCCATCATGCAAACAGTTGGGTATTACTCTTGTGCAACCTGTGGTGTAACCGGTTGCATAGTATGCTTGTGCAACACGAGGATTTGGCACAACTCCTCTATCACTATTTGAGTTTGCATAATGACACCTTTAGAGAATGCCTCAGCAGTTATACTGAAAATGATCCCAGTATTCACGATATTGTTAAAATATCATAGTTTCACCTTCACATTTTTAAAAAATAAAATATAACTCTTGGGATTATCTGAAGAATAGCTGATCTACATATTTGGTTGATTTTTTTATTTCTTCAGTTTTGTTCATACCCTTCTTACCCTTGAACTCCTTGTTATACACAAGAATTACAGTACATTACCTCTCTTTGCCCTGTAGAATGTACATTAATTTTCACAAAGCCTTTGTCAATAGTACTAATCTTCAGTGTCATTTGCATCAGAAGACTTTGCAATTCAAATGTTAAAAGTCGTCTTCAAACAAACTGGAAGAGGAATAATGGGAAGTGAAGGACGGGATACATTTCACCTTAGCTTATAATAAGTGATGACTTTCTTCAATAACCCAAGTAAATAAGTTTTGTTAAGCAGTACATAAGCTTTCACAACTGGATCAGCAATGTAACGCTTATTGAAATAGAAGGCCTTGGTTCAAGCTGGTTTTCTGAATTCAAATTATAATCATTGGGAACTTCAAGTGTGAATTGTTTTTAGTAATGTCCTTGGATTCCAGGATTTGCATATTCAAGCTGTGCAAGTGTCTTCTTTTTTCTATTTATTTTAAGGAAACGCTTTATAGCACAGAAATTGCAAAGAGCCAACTTCTCAACTGGTGTCAGAGAAGCTATTTTGCCACTTATAAGAAGAAAAAAGACAAAGATTTACACCAAGGAAAATCTGACCCCATTACAGGCTCGCAGAAAAAGAACACAGTGTACTTTTTTAGTTGGCTAATTATAACCTTCAGCACAACGATCCAACTTAATACTAGATTTCTGAATCTATGAAAATCAAAATTTACCATATGCCACCTATGTAACTCTGTTACGATTTTATTCTCTTAGTTTACACTTGGCCTTCTTATTCAATAGGATCATCATATTTCAGGATGCTTTCACATAGGGATGTGCACTGGATCGGACCCGATCCACGATCCGAGTCCGGTCCAGTGGGAAATCGGATAAATTATCCGATTTCCGATCCCGCAGCTGGATCGGCCGATCCAATCCGAACCGGTCCGAAAAAGCTCCGAACCGGTTCGGCGGATCGGCGGATCGGCGGGCGCCCACTGGCGCCCACCGCCGCTTCCATTGGCGGGCGCCAGCGGGCGCCCGCCGATGAAAGTGGACAGCGGGGGGGGGAGGAGGGGGGCACTTACCTTCTCGGCCCGGCGGCTCCCGTCCGGCGCCGGCGCCTACTACTCCCAGCAGGCTCCGCGGCCTGCTCTAGGGTGGCGCGCCGGGTGATGTCATCACCCGGCGCGCTACTCTAGAGCAGGCCGCGGAGCCTGCTGGAAGTAGTAGGCGCCGGCGCCGGACGGGAGCCGCCGGGCCGGGAAGGTAAGGAGGGGGTGCGTGGAGGGGAGGAGGGGGCGCGCGGAGGGGGGAGGGGGGAGGGGGGCCCTTACCTGCCCGGCCCGGCGGCTCCCGTCCGGCGCCGGCGCCTACTACTCCCAGCAGGCTCCGTGGCCTGCTCTAGGGTGGCGCGCCGGGTGATGTCATCACCCGGCGCGCTACTCTAGAGCAGGCTGCGGAGCCTGCTGGAAGTAGTAGGCGCCGGCGCCGGACGGGAGCCGCCGGGCCGGGAAGGTAAGGAGGGGGTGCGTGGAGGGGAGGAGGGGGCGCGCGGAGGGGGGAGGGGGGAGGGGGGCCCTTACCTGCCCGGCCCGGCGGCTCCCGTCCGGCGCCGGCGCCTACTACTCCCAGCAGGCTCCGCGGCCTGCTCCAGGGTGGCGCGCCGGGTGATGTCATCACCCGGCGCGCTACTCGAGAGTAGGCTGCGGAGCCCGCTGGTAGTAGCCGCCGGCGCTGGACGGGCCGAGAAGGTAAGCAGTGGCGGGGAAGGGGGCTTACCCCCCCCCCGGAGCCGTCCGCTTCTATCCGCTGGCGCCCGCGGGCGCCAGCGGATGGAAGCGGGCGGCCCCAGGGGGGGGAGGGAGCGCGGGGGAGGGAGTTTACCTGCCGGGGCCATCCACAGCGGACAGCCCCGGGGGGGGGAGGGAGTTAGGCCCCCCCTTACCCACCCGCCGCCATTTTTTCCTCATAGACTTGCATTGCAATGCAAGTCTATGGGGAAAAAAATGGCGGCCGATCCAAAAATGTACGATTTTGGGTCGGGATCGGACTCGATCCGGTCCGGGGGGCCTCCGATTTTGTCCGAACCGGTCCGGGACAAAATTGGAGGTCCCGATCCGGGTCCCGATCCGATCCGGGGGGTCCGTGCACACCCCTACTTTCACATGAACTCCTTGTGACCGATTATGGCATGAAAAAAGTTTGCTAGGTAGAGGATATTGAAGTGGCCCTCACCCATTCGCTTGGAAAAGTCATCCAGAGTCAACCCATTCCAAGTTAACTAGGTGAGGCCAGTCTGAGCCTATTCCATGCAATGGGTGTGTGTGAGAAATGGCATGTTTGTAAACCCTGCTTTTTGTCCCTTGCTGAGGTTTATATTACATCTGAGTTGCTTTTGGTTCATATAGGAGAAATCCCCTCTTGTTCTCCCTTAAATTAAGCCTGTGAGGAATTATTGGCCATGCCTACACCATGCATATATCCTGGGGTCATCTCTAAGTCGTGATCCCTGAGTCAACCAGGGATGACCAGAAACTTTCCCTGGGTTATATACAACTGCAGATTTCCCAGTTTTTCTGCAGTCCCAGGTCAACCCAAGGACCACAGCCAGTGTGACACAGGCTCCTGGGTCTTCAAACGGGCACAGAGTTGTGCAGGGTGGCTCTATGCCTATGGGGGTGGAGTGGGGGCAGAATTTTCACCATCCCTTGGATAACGGTGCCAAGTTTCCCATTTTTTAAAACTTACTTTTGTGCAGGATCTAGGCTCTCCTTTAAAAAAAAAAAAAAAAAAGCTGAGCTGCATGGGAACATCCTTGTTGGCTTCCAGGACGACACACTGGTGTATGGACGCTGGGGAAGGATTGTGGAAGCCGGAAAGCCTGAGATCCTCCCCCCCCCATTCCAGAAGGCTCATAGGTCTAGATGAGCCCATTGTGTGATATTTCCAAAACCACATTAAGATGGATCTGTACTTCAGTCATAGTGGGAAACTCCTACTGTGAGCTTGCACTCATGGTTGGCAGCATTTAGTAGGTGCTCTGTTGCATTGTACCACTCATGTGATGCTCTGTTTCCCAGGTATTCTTGGGGTTTGTGATGGGGCACATACTTGTGCTGGCGATATCTCAGTAAAATGAAGCTATGGGTCATACCTTCAGTGATTACTATCCATAACTTTTGAATTAGGAACCACAAAGTCTTCTGCCTTATGCTATCTAACTAAACATGTGACAATATGCAGCAAAAATTAGAAGCACAAGACACCTCCTACTTCACATGTATTTATTTAAAAATATTTTAGGGCTCTTTTAAGGGCAAAGCCCTTGTATTGGCCTCACACATATAAGAGCTCTTAGAGCATATGAATTTGGAGAAATGTGTTTCAGTACCATTGTATGAAAAACAATGTTCATTAGTAAGTGTAATTGCTTATGTAACTTTGCTTCTGGCTACCTCTTCAGAGAGCTCATTTAAAACACACTTTAATGAAGTCTGCACTAATGCTTTTCTTTCATCCATGATATAGGACAGTCTCAAAGACAACAAAACTCAAGTGCAATCTTATATGCATACTTTCCTGGGAATAGCCCCTACTGAACACAGTGGGATTTACTTCTAAGTAGATATGTATAGGATTGCACTGTTAATCCTTTAAGGTTCGCTTTAGGTACACAATGTATCATGTTATGATTTTTTTTTCACAGAAGGGCCAACTTCTCTCAACAGAAGACAATGTTTAGCAATGTCAGGAAAATAATACCATTGCTTTAATAAATATCTTAAGAATTTTCCCCTGCAGGACAGTTGAGAACGTAATTGACAATTTCCTCTATTCCTCTTGTAACATAAAAACAAAACAAATGATTTGTGGGGATTTGATTATATTTACCTTCCGATCAAGCAGAGGGCATAGTCTGGAAACTTAGTGCTGTGAAAGCTTGTTGAGGTGGAGCGTATGTTAAATTAAAAAAATACACAGCCAGGCCAGAGTCACCATTAAACAAATTAAACTAGGCAGAGCTTCAAACTTGTCTGTTTTTTCTTTGATTCAACTGTACTTTGGCCATAATTATCCTGGTTTTGATCTGATCCTTATATATGGTGCAGGGCACAGCTCATAACTAGGGAGATAAGCTTCAATAATACCTAAACTGGATCAAAACCAGTTACCCGTAACCATTTATTCTAAAGAGTAAAACATTGCCAATGGCAAACATCATCTCCGTTGAGTGCAGTCATCCGGAGTTTTGGAGTGCGTTGTCATCAGTACGCTGATGACATGCAGCTCTATTTCTCCTTTTCATCTTCATCAGGTGAGGCTGTGGATGTGCTGAACCAATGCCTGGCTGTGACAATGGACTGGATGAGGGCTAATAAACTGAAACTCAATCCAGACAAGACTGAGATGCTGTTAGTGGGTGGTTCCGCTAACCGGATGGAGGGTGTTCAACCTGTTCTGGATGGGGTTGCACTCCCCTTGAAGGAGCAGGTTCGTAGCTTGGGGGTTCTCCTAGAACCATCTCTGTCACTTGAGGCGCAGGTGGCCTCAGTGGCACGGAGTGCCTTCTACCAACTTCAGTTGGTGGCCCAGCTACGTCCCTATCTGGACAGGGATAACCTGGCTTCAGTTGTCCATGCTCTGGTAACCTCCAAGTTAGATTACTGCAATGCACTCTACGTGGGGCTGCCTTTGAAGGTGGTTCGGAAGCTGCAGCTTGTGCAAAATGCAGCGGCCAGATTGATAACTGGAACCAGTAGGTTCGAACATATAAGACCTACTCTGGCCCGCTTGCATTGGCTGCCTGTATGTTTCCGAGCCGGTTCAAGGTGCTGGTTTTAACCTATAAAGCCTTACACGGCTTGGGACCACAATACCTGATGGAACGCCTTTCCCGACATGAACCTACCCGAACACTACGTTCAACATCTAAGGCCCTCCTCCGAGTGCCTCCTCTGAGGGAGGCTCGGAGGTCAGCAACAAGAGAGAGGGCCTTCTCTGTGATGGCTCCCCAATTGTGGAACGATCTCCCCGACGAGGCCCGCCTGGCGCCAACATTGTTAACTTTTCGGCGCCAGGTCAAGACTTTCCTCTTCTCTCAGGCATTTGGCAATATCTGAGGAGCCTGGGTTTGTTTTGTTTTTGTAATTTTTGAAGTGTTGATGTGGTTTTTAAATGTATAGATTGTGTGTATGTTGTATGTTTTTGCTGTTTTAGTTTTTGTATATTGTTTTTAATTGTTTTTAATCCTATGTAAACCGCCCAGAGAGCTTCGGCTATGGGGCGGTATACAAATGTAATAAATAAATAAAACTATCCTCACCAGTCTAAACCAAAAATTTACTAACACTTTATTTATACCAGCTGTAATTGAAATCAGGGCTACTTCCACCCTCAGCATAGAAGCAGGAACACCTGTAGGGAGTTTCAGAGCTTCATCACACCTACTTCTCTTCCCCCCCTTTTTGCTTCTGCTGGTTCCCCTTCCGTTTCCTATGTGAGTCTAGCATTTTGAATCACACATGCTCGGTATTGCTGTGATACCTCAGCTTGGCCTGTTCCAAATTTGAGTTTTGGACTTTGCCTGTTCAGGGATAAATCGAAAGAGAAATGAGCAACTGTGGGTTCAGGGTGAGAGAACTGCATGATGGGGATGATGTCATGCGAGTCCAGCAGTGAAAAAGTGGATCAAAGTTGTGGCAGGTGTGCATCAAACCGCGCATGTGATGAACACCTTAGTAAAGTTCTTATAAAATTGTTTTGAAGCTGCTTGAGTATGATAATGTTGTGAATCCCCCAAATTTCTGCCTCCTAAGTCACCTGGGCTATTGTCTTTGCTCCAAACACCTTTATTGCTTTACCAAATTCCCTCCTTGTGTCCACTAAAATTTTAAAATCTCTTGTGATGACCTAATAGCATTTTATCTTGCAGCCTCTATATGAGATTTCCAGGCAAGTATTTCATAAATCAGAATCCCCAAATATCTGAAATTTTGAGCTTGTTCTATGATGTGTCCATCCAATCTCCCTACATCTCTTGATGGATTTTGAGGTTGTTGTACAAAGCATTACCTTTATTAGTGGTCAAAAAATAATACTATAGGCATGTGAACTTGATTGGAATTTGTCAGATGCTTAAAGGGTTCCTACATAGAAAATAAATGGAAACCATGGTGCCATAATATCATTTTACAAATTAGGATTCCTTGTTTGTGGCACTTGCAGAGTAATTTTGTTTGTTGCACTTGCGGAGTAACATTTCCCAGATGTTATCAGCACACTGCTGTTTAAATGGCTGCTTCGTAGAGTTCCAAGTATTTGCAAATAAAAAAATTGGAAAAGAAATTATCATTTTTCTTAGGAGCATTCTAGCGGCCAAATGAGATATGTTCATGTCACAATGGAAATTTCATTTCCCATCAAAGATTTATGAACAGCTGGATGAATTGTCTCTCTATTTGCTATCAGCAAAGAGGTTTGATTTAGAAACAAAGAAAATTAGAAACCTTACAAAAATTAGTAAATATTTCACTTTTTCTCCAGTGAGCTTAATGCAGCATAGATTGGATTCCCAGATAGTCTCATACTGACTAGGCTCTTATCTGGTTAGGTTAATCAGGATGCTGCAGCAATGTCCTAAACCCATTTTGTTGAAAAATCCCCCCCACCTGAATAATGTATTTCTTTTCAAATGGTATTTTTTTTCTTTCCAGTTCTAACCTTTAAGAATCCAATGTTTTAGAGACTTGTTTTCCCAGTTAAGAGGATAATATTACGGGGAAACATTATAGTATACTTCTGTTCATATGTTTTCATTGTTATTCATTTCATTGTTACATTTATATCCTGCCTTTTCTCAAGGGAGTTCAAGCTGGCACACACAATCCTCTTCCTTTCCATTTTATCCTCACAACACCCCTGTGAGTTAGGTTAGGCTGAGAGCCAGTCACTGGCCCAAAGTCACCCAGTGAGCTTCATGGCTGATTGGGGACTAGAACCTGAGTCTCCTGAGTCCCAGCCCAACATTCTAACCACTACACCACACTGTCTCATATGTTCTGTATCTTTTTTTACATTTGCATATTTATGTAATGTTTTGTGTTCTGCCATATATAATTGCATAAAGTATTTTTAAAAGGATGTGTCCATTCACAGGAATATAGTCAGCTGCCTTCTACCAAGCCAGACTACTGGCTTATCTGGTTGAGTTTCATTTACACTGATTGGCAGTAGCTCTCCAGGGTTTCAGGCAAGGCTCTTTCCAGCCCCATGTGGAGATGCCAAGGATTGAACTTGCAACCTTTGGCATGCAAAATGTGTGCAATACCACTGAGTTACAGCCCTTCAATTAATACCTGTTTCATATACATCTTAATAAGCTGTATGTGGGGGGACGGCTCCATTCCTCAGTACATATACAAGTTAGTGCTATTGATTTCAATGGAATCTATTAAGTATGCTTAGGATGGAGGCCAAGTCCATCTCCACAAACTGTACTTCACTTCAGCTGTGTGTGTAATTGCTTTTAATTAAACTAAAATCAGTTGCAAGTAGAATAACGTTCAGGTCCTCTTCCACACTGAAGTGATTAAATTCCAATTTCACAGCTTGTAACATTTTGAACTGCAAACATGACAACACAAAAAGCATGTATCAATGAATAGGCTTTGTTTACTATTTCAATGCATTCCATGCTCCCTTCAGTGTAACAACCCTAATTTCAATATACATCACTGGGGAGGGGAGACTACTTGAACTGTCTCTTATCAGAGGAGATGTTACCACTTCGGTAGGTTTCCCCCCCCCCCCAAGTTCCTCTGAACATGGAAGCAATTAAAAGATCTCTTGCTAAACTGCATCACTTCTCAAGTGATCACTATCCAGTAGGCTGCACCTGAAACTGCCTCAGTTTTTCCCAGTGTGTCATTCCCATTCACTGAAGGAAGTGAATGAAAACATAAAATAACAAATTGGTTCCTCACAGAGAAAAATAAAATCTAACAAAAGATTTAACTAAACTAAAGATGCATAAAGACTTTTCAATGTTATTTTGTTAAATTTAATAGCTGGAAATTTCCTTTCTCACCAGTAACTAAACTTTGACTGGGTTACTTTTAACTGTTGGTGTCTCTTAGGCTGCCTCTACAAGAGAGGTTTAAAGCTCTTTCAAGGTGCTTAAAAACATTTACCTCTACAAGAACGGAGCGCAAATCGGGCGTAGAGGCGCGTTATCTCTCAGATTATGCGCATTATCAAATGCGCGTTAAACAGCGAGTTTTATTTTGCTCCGTCCGTTAAAGCGCATTTTGACTATGTGAGCAAGCGCTTATGCGCATTAACTACTTGTAAAGCACATTTTGGTCATCCCT
Organism: Anniella stebbinsi; assembly: GCA_029215795.1. Classification (NCBI taxonomy): domain Eukaryota; kingdom Metazoa; phylum Chordata; class Lepidosauria; order Squamata; family Anniellidae; genus Anniella; species Anniella stebbinsi. Next base: position 137,088,277 of record JARDYH010000005.1, on the reverse strand, counting down.
TAATGCGCTTTGCCGCCTCTCGCCGCCTCTCGTGCAGAGGCATTAGGTGTAAATGCGCTGCAGCAATTATGCGCATAATCGCCTAACCAGGCGCAAAAGCGAATCCTTGTAGAGGGGACCTTAATCTCTTCATGATTTGTTTACAGGCTTTATGTTACTGGCATATCATTGAAATTTGGCCTGCACTTGTGTTTACAAAGTACTCCTGGCCATCCTTGAAAGCTGGGCATTCGAGTTCAGGGTTTAATCTATTAGAACTCCCAAACTGCAAACCTGAATCTTCAAAGCAAGCACAATTCCTATCTCTGATCTGCTTTTCTCCTGACCAGGAAGTCCTCTGTCTTGCTGGGATGAAGCGCGAGCTTGTTCCTTCTCACCAATTCCTTATTTGGATAGCTTCTTTGGAGTTAGATGGAAAGGAGAGCTAGAGTTGGGTGTCATTGCCATATTAGTGAAACCGAAACACAAAGCTCCAGACCACCTTATTCAGTGATTTATGCAGATATCATATAGTATGGGGGATAACATGGAAGACACCAATAGTCAAGGCATTAAACAGTAGTCCCCCTATCATCCTTCCAAGAAGTACCATAACCAGTCCTTTTCCATCTCAGCTAGGTGGTCCAGAATAATATCTGAAGGATTTGCTCACTCAAGTTCACAAAGTTTGCTTGTGGCATAGTAAGACCTGGACAAAAATCCTGTCCCTTAAATACAGCCCATATGTCTTATTGTGTCATATTATTATTATTATTAGATAGAAAAGAAAATAGGACAGCTAGAGAAATATTTAAACATAGTTCTCTGAATCCATTTTCCAATCATACCTTGCAGTGTGTGACCTTCACCATATTTAGCATTCAAGGTAAGCAATGCACATAATATGCCACTGGAGCAACAAAACTAACAATGTGCCAGTATTTTCGCAAAACCTCAAAGGAGGGAAAGGAAACAGCCGAGAAGGTCACAGAGCACTTCATCCTGACCACACTTGAGCAGGACACTAACAAATTAACCAAAGGTCATATGGTCAACAAATTGTGCACCTGGATGGTCAAATTTCAACTGCACCTAAAAGGAAACAGCTGAAAACAAGCAATTGTGATATAATGTGTTCTGCAGATAAACATGCCACAGGGCACTTGCAGTTGTAATGCAATTTCAAACATCTCTCAATACATCAAGTTGCCCAGCTATAGTGTTATATAGCTAAGAACTAGTAGCAGTGTGTGGTACTAATCCTCACACTATTCTCTCATTCCAAACAAGATTAATATTTGTACCTGGGCTCATATTGGGGTTTCCTTTTACAGATGCCAGCCTTTTTGAATCTTTCCTCCCCCCCCCTCCATTTTTAGTATTTCAGTTAACAATTTGGGAAATACACTGGATAAATTTTGCTGCAATTTTAATTTCTCCGTTTACTCATGGCATCTGAAGGGCAATATAGTGTTCCTCATGCATCCTATCTCATCTGCCTTAATCCTGTGATAAAGGAGCAGCAGCTGGCTGGGTGAACGCTGAGCCTCTGACCTTTCTAAATATAGACAGCCACCATATGTATTATGACTGCAACCCTTAATCCACCAGCAGGATCATGAATTTAACTAAAATCAGGAGGACTGGCATGTATGCTGGGATATTCAATATTGCACTGAGCATCACATACAGGATTCAGCCTGGGTCTGTATATGACTAACACTGTAGGTACCACCACCTTAAGAACATAAGAATTGCCATCCAGCACTCTATTCACACAGTGACCAGCTCTCGACCAGGGACCAACAAAGCAGGACACGGTGCAACAACACCCTTCCACCCATGTTCCCCAGCATTGATAGCCTTCTCCTCCAGAAATTTATCCAACCTCCTTTTAAAGCCATCCAAATTGGTGGCCATCACTACATCTTGTGGTAGTGAATTCCATAGTTTAACTATGCGCTGTGTGAAGAAGTACTTCCTTTTATTTGTCCTGAATCTCCCACCAATCAGCTTCATGGGATGACCCCGGGTTCTAATATTTTGAGACAGGGGGAAAAAATGTCTCCTTATCCATATTCTCCACACCATGCATAATTTTGTACACCTCTATCATGTCTGCCCTTAGCCTCCTTTTTTCCAAGCTGAACAATCCCAGCTGTTGGAACTTTCTCTCATAGGTGAGATGCTCCAGCCCCTTAATCATTTTAGTTGCCCTTTTCTGCTCTTTTTCCAGCTTTATAATATCTTTTTTTAAAAGTGTGATGACTTTGAAGGAATGAAATGGCAGTGCCCATGCATCATTTCTCCGGGCCTGGTACAAACTAGAGTATGCCCTCCTCACCTGTCATCTGTTTTGAAAAATTGGAGGATTGAATGCTGCCCTTTTTTTAAGATCACCTAATTTAAGTCCCTTGCAATTCTTTCAATAAAGCATTGATAAATATTAATTGTACGTGAGCAGCAAATGCCCTTTAAGCATCGTTCCTGCCTCTGAAATATAGTTCCAGTTCTCCTGTGTACTCTAGAGGCCGGTGGCCTAACTTATTTTCTCACATGTGTTCTGGGGTTTGTAAATCCTGTCACTAGCATGTGCTCCTGCTGTTCCCAGGACTTCAATGTAAGGATGGACAGATCAGTCTATTTCCAGGCCATGGTTAATTCCTTGTGAGCAAGCATGCATAGAATTGCAACCTTCAATCTATTACAGATTAAATTTGTACTAGTCAATTAGCTGTTGTTTTTTTAAAATATATGTTAAGGTGGGAAAAAAATATTATAGAAACTGGAAAAAAAATATTATAGAAACTAGTTTAGAACAATATTTTCAGACAATTTCTTGTCCCAAAACTCCAGGGGTCGGGGGAACTGAGTGAAAAGTCAAGATTGTACACATTATTTTGAATTGATTTTAATATGCTTTTGAGAACTATAGATGCTTTCCCCTTAATTTGCCTTTACTAGGTTGTACTTTCTAGGGCAATTCATTGGGATTTACTTGAGAGTATACACATGCAGAGGATTGTGCTATAAATAAACATGATTCCCAGCCTGTGGTTATCCCACTCAAGTAGGTTTCATTAGTAATTTTGGGTCCTATTTTTACCCTGCAATTATATGTAGGCAGGGCCATGCAGAGCTGGTAATATGCCCAGGCCAGATGGGAAGTGTGTGCCCCCATTTCAAAAAAGGAGGACAACATGGCCACCCCAAGGGGGCGTGCCCACCAACATGTCCGTTCTACATAACACCTTCATATTAAATCTGTTCTACAGCACCTGAAGGCACATACATCCCCACCCCGCATGCGGCATGGCCCTCTGGAGCTTGTAGTCGGACTGTGGTATTCATGACGGATGGTTTCAGCGCTGTTTCCACAAGGCGGGCTCCTCGCTTCTTGATGGGTTGCTTACGCTACGGAAGCAGTAGCGTAAGCTAGCGGGGACCTCCTCGTCGGAGTGCCCCCTCAAAATCATGGGCCCTGGGCCAACTGGCCCCACTAGCCCCCCACTACACGGCCCTGTATGTAGGTGTACTTGAAAGTAGCTCCCATTGAGTTCTATTGATTTACTCTCAGGTAAAGCTTTGTTGTCCCTTCCCCACTACACACACACTGCTGTTGTACTCCTTTTGATCTATTTTATGGTATTAAGGGAAATATGCAGTAAAAATATGGGAGAACTGGAGAGTGGTAAGCAAGACTTCCCTTTTTCATCAGTCACTCCCATCAATCACTGGCAGTAGTCCAAAACATTGGGGGGGGGGGCACCAGGTTGGGGAGGGCTGCTTTAGGAGCATAATGCAGCCTTTCTGTTCCTAAAGTTGTTGTTTTATATATAACTTATTGTGCTCATAAAATTATCATTATATTTTAAAACTTTTAAAAGTAAACTCTGTTAGTAAACTTTTAATTATTGTCTGAATAGATTAGAGCTACATTTAATGACTTACACAGTGTCAGAAAAAGGACTCAATTGAACAAAACCCAAACTGTTAGGAGTACACAATGGTGACTCTACTCACATGTTGGAAAACTGAGCATAAATGTCTATCAGTAAAAAATACTTTGGATTGATAATAATAAGGAATGAAAGAACTAATTATGTTGGGAATCTTACAGAGAAAATTGTAAGAAAAAAATCCCCCCCCCCGCTTCATTATTTCCAGACAGTTTAAATCTGTAGTCATTATTTAAAAAGTGTTCTTATTACATAGTCTTTAGAAATCATTTTTGGAGAGTAAAGGCTGGGTAACAATATATAAATACTTTCTCTTAAATTCTAAAAGGGGGGGCTTTTCCCCCTGAATTTTTTTTGAGCTTTCACATGTAGAAAAGAGCAATTAAAATGATCAAAGGTTATAAAATCTCGGACTGTTTAGGTTACAGAAAAGGCAAATGAGGGGAGACATGATAGTGGCCTCACCACCCTTGGTAAGTCCATGTTCTATAGCAACCACTCTCAGCTGATCTTGATGGAATCCCACCCTTCATCCCTGGGTTTAATTCACTGACCTCCCCTTGCTTGGCCTTGCAGGGAACTATAGGGACAGACAGAGCAGGCATACATAGCACACATAGAATGCTGGGAGTGGTGAATCTAAAAGCAAGTATGTTGTTTTTCAAGAACCAAGGAAATTCATAGAATCATAAAATAGTAGAGTTGGAAGTGGCCTATAAAAACCACCGAGTCCAATCCCCTGCTCAATGCAGGAATCCACCTTAAAGCATACCTGGCAGATGGTTGTCCAGTTGCCTTTTGAATGCCTCTAGTGTTGGAGAGCCCACGACCTCCCTAGGCAATTGGTTCCATTGACATATTGCTCTAACAGTCAGGAAGTTTTTCCTGATGTCCAGCCGGAATCAGGCTTCCTGTAACTTGAGCCCATTATTCCGTGTCCTGCATTCCTGACCATGGGACATACTGACTTGCAATGATTGAAGTTGTAATCCAACACCTTTGGAGGACACCAGGTTGGGGAAGGGCTGCTTTAAAAAGAAAAGGAGAAGTAGGTGGCCCTAAGTTGTTCGTCATGAGTTTTCCACAACCCCACAGTCACATTTGCATACCATATTCTCCACCCTGTCCTCATGGTTTATCTGCTTTGGGAGAATGAGAATTTCACTTGCACTTTCTGCCTCCTTAGGGAGGATGTGTCGTTAAGGCTTGGGAGCCTTAACTCCCAATTTCCCTGCTTTTTGGTGCTTGGTTGGAAACTGTAGAGCCGTAACGTTGTTTTTGTAAACCATAGGTTTTTTTGTTTAATGAATTATCTTTGGCTTCAGGGAGAATCTGTGGACCTTTTCTTCCTTTTAAAATACTGTTTTAAAAATGGATGGTTACATTTTCTCAAAATTCAATTGCTATATGGTTCAATTTCCCTCTTTGTGATGCAAACCATTATTTTAATTAACAGTTGTTGTTGAAAACATTTTACTTTCTTGTGTTTCTTCAATTTTGATCTGAAGGTCAAACTAGACATGGCTGTGTTCGGACAACACGATAGTTAACGGTGGGGTAATAATCAACTTGACAGTTATTTATCTAGGTGCTACTCCTCACACAACATGATAATAAACAACCATGGTGTGGATTAGGATCAGCGTTGAGTTGACTTTTAGTCTGTGCTGAGTTGATTCACTCATCCCCCACCTTTCTCCTCCCCTTCAGTAGTCCCGCTAGTATCCCATCAGCCATTGCTACCAAAACTCTATCCTGACAGCTGGACTAGAACAGCAGCCACTGCTTTGACCGCTCTTGCCTTGCAACTATGTGGCTGATGGTGGCCGAGGAAATAACCAATAGTGCCCTCCACACAACACGATGACCAATGGTAGTTCAAATAGCCAACTCTGCACAGCATTGACTATTTGTGTTGGTTATTTCAGCCAAATAACCAACTCTTTGTTAAAAAAAAAACTCCCACGATATCCCACGGTGGGGTTAAGTAACCAACTGTCAACTATTTAAACCACTGTTGGTTATCGTGTTGTCTGAACCCAGTCACTCACTTAATATGTAATATACAGTGATATATCTTGCTTTTACATTATTTAATTTTACTGGGAACACAGCATGTGAAAAGGGGAGGGTTATTTTTTCCCTCCCCAGCATGACTGGAATGGAAAATCACTCCCCACTTCTCCCCCACCAATACACATATATAGCTAGGAGTCTTAGGAAAAAAGTTCTCATGTATATCAATAGTAACTTTTTCCTCTAACCAGCATGGCAAGGGATTTTCATTCAGATTGCTATGGGGAGATAAGCCTCCCCTCACTGCGCATTGCATTCCCAATATGAATTACTCCCTCGCCATGCCTGTGATTAATTAAAGTAAAAATGGAGACATAGCTATACACTCTGCTTTAAGAATCACACATAACTAGGCCCTTAGGAATGCAACTTGATTGAGGACACAATGATCCATCTGAATTTTCTATGGCTGGACTTGCTACTAACATGCTTCATTGTAGGACTAACTGGTGGATCATTGCCCTTAAATCTTATTGTACCTAACATTTGCAACTTTTCGAACATAAGTGAAAGGGTTGGTAGAATGGAGCTACATGACAAACATGGACACTATTGGCTTTCTAATAATCCCAAATGAGGCAGTTTTATGAGGCAGAAATCCATTTCTTCTGCACACTGAATTGTTCTTGAATGAGGCTTTGTGTCACCATAAAACTAAACAAATGCCCTCTTAAAAACAGGCTTTAAAATGCACTATAGACTTGTTGGAGTTTTAAAAATTGGTCTAGGGATGTATGTTCTGTAGAACATTGCATCAAAAGTATAAGTACACTCTCTTCTAGATGAAGAGAAAACATGACACTCCTGAGTAGGCATCATGCAGTACCATTGGAGATACAGGGAGAAAGGCAAGGGCTGGACAGGGAGTGCTGTGTAGATGTGTAGCTGCTGAGTAGCAAGCATAGACCAATGACATCAGTGTCTTGCTCATGACACTGTTGGCCAGTGAGCAGCCATGCAATACAAAGAATGTATGAGAATTCCATTTTTGCTTGCAAAATGTGCGCACACACCATGTTCAGTGCTTCGAATGCGAGCTCAAGCATGTGTCTGCTGAAAATATCCGTACATTGCTGAACACGTGCTTGCTTTCCTTTCCTTTCCAATTCCCACTTTAATTTGTGCAAATTTCCTAGTTTGTGTAAATTTCCTCAGTAGACTGAATCAGCCCCACTTCAATCTATGGGGGAAAATTGTGCAAATTTGGACAGATTTGTGAAAATCTCCAATTCGATCAATGCTAATGTAAATTGGGCATAAGACGAGTGGCAAGTTGGCCTTTAGAGAATCCTAGTGATCTCAAACATTGCTTGTTCACCCATGCCTGCACAGTGCTGTCTTCGCTTCTGCTTCGAAAGGTACCCTATGATGCATACCAGTAGGGGTGTGGGCTCTTCTCTTACTTAGTTGCTGCTCAGCATCAAAGTAGATTACTATTGCCTCACCATCTCACTATCATCACAGTCTATTTACTAATTTACTAATTTATTTATTCCATTTATATACCACCTTGCAAGGAACCTAAGGTGGCTCACAAAAATCCTTTGAGGTAGGTTAGGTTGAGAGAGTCAGTAACTGGCCCCAAACTGGTCAGTTTCCTGGCTGAGTGGGGACTAGAGTGGGGATCTTTTGAATCCCAGTCCAACACTCTAACCACTACACCACACTGGCTCTCCTGATGAGAGGTATAGCTTAGTGATGGAGCATCTGCTTTGCATGCCAAAGCTCCAGGTCCAGTCTCTAGCATCTCCGGGTAGGGCTTTCTGAAACCCTGCAAAGCCACTGTCAGCCAGTGAAGAATCTGTACTAAATTAGATCAACCAGCACTCTGAACAGGCAGCATCCTAGATCTCTAGATCTAAGTTAGACCATTGGTAGAATCCTAATAATGGCTTGTTTTGTCAAGACTATTTTGAAAGTAGAAAACAGTTGGCATAATTCTGGATGGTCTGTTGGCAAAAGAAATGGTCCCTGTTGCATTCAGGGGGCTGTTTCATTCATGTCCTGCTTGTGGGTCTCCTGTGGGCAGCTGGATGGACTCTTAGTCTGATCCAGCATGGCTTTTCTTAGGTTCTATCATCTTGGGATAATGCAAGTTTGGTCTTCAACCAGATGTTGAAATACCTTTCTTCTTTTTATGTTTGAATGCCATAGGATTATGATTTCCTAACAACAAACTTCTTTTTCTTTTGTACTGCTGTACTTCTGTACTACTGCTTCACCATGTCCATATATTTCAAACATCTGAGCATACCGGCATGCTTAAACTGTTCTGTGGTGTTCTGTAGTATCATCAAATAGATTTGGGGGGTTGACAGAACTGAGGCAGCTTGAAATGCCTACTGAACAGACAGAAAATATAGATTGTAAAGCACCCATTTGGAGCACTTGCAATGCACCCATTATCTACAACTTTGGACATTTATTTCCTTGTGGGAGATGGCTGAGGGTGCATGGTGGGTCTGCTGCAGTCAGTCTGCTTGGCTTCAGGTTTGTCATAGGAGGCAAAACATTCACTTTTTCTAGAACATCATTTGGAAAGCATGCAAGGAAAATTGCATTTCCAATACTAGCATTAAACAGTTTGGCCTATTTAATAGGGATATGATTGAGTGGGTCTTTTTAGTGTAACATCATGGAGTCTCCATATAAACTGGATTGTAATTTAATTAGTTTCCTTTCTAAGTAATTAACTGGGAATTCCTAATCATTTAAGCTAAGTGTGTTTTGATTCATTAAGTATATTATTCTGGTTTTATCTTTGTATTAAGTTATTAAATATGAATATACAAGAGAATACAGTCACTTGTGCAGTGGACGGGGGGAGGGGATCAGGGCAAGCAGCCATGTAGCCATGAAGCAGATTACAATTTTATGATTACATTTATTAGCCTGTCTACCTTGTAAGATACTGTAATAGTCACATCTGTAACAATTTTATTGTTAGAGCGTTAAGGAAGGCACAAGGCCTGCTAACTACTCTCCAATGGAATGTCTATCAAACCCCAATGAACTGGGATCAGACCAGACCAAAGGTTCATCTAGCCCAGTATCTTGTTTCCAACAGTGTACAGCCAACAATTTTCTCCCTCTTTCATAATACTAGAACCCGGGGTCATCCCATGAAGCTGATGGTTGGGAGATTCAGGACAGATAAAAGGAAGTACTTTTTCACGCAGTGCATAGTTAAACTATGGAGCTCAGTACCATGAGATGAAAAGATGGCCATCAATTTGGATGGCTTTAAAAGAGAATTGGATAAATTTCTGGACAAAAAGGCTATGAAGGCTACTTGCCCTGATGGATATATGCTACCTCTTGTAACAGAGGCAGTATGCCTATCTACACCAGGTGCTTGTGCTGTTGGGCTTGTCTCCTGCTTGTGAGTTTCCCATTGGCAGCTGGTTGGCCACTGTGTGAGCAGAATGTTGGATTTGATGGACCCTTGGTCTGATCCAGCAGGGCTCTTCTTACATTCTTATCTGCTTCTTCCCCCAATATTTGCTGTCCCCAAACTGGTATTCACTGATGCAGAACTCAATGAACCATTGAGGTCCTTGGACATTTGGAACTCATTTGCTACAGGTGAAATCTTAAAAGTCTTCACTTCACATGTTAACACAGAAGATTCTTGTGCAAGTCAATTGAAAACATGAACATCAACGACGCTTAAGTCATGGCTAACTTGTTCCATTGGTTTCAATGGGATCTAGGGTCAACAAATTTAGTCTGAACTAACAACTACCTCTCTGTCTTTAAACCAGACTTGGACCAGTCTGCTTTTCGAATAGAGGGCATGTTCAAATAGATATCGGTCCTCTGATAGCCTTTAAAATAGAGAATGGTCCCTGTAAAGTAGGACACATGGCCAAATTAATGAGAGAACCTCATTTTGGTATTTTCCTTTCTCTTTCCCAGTGATATATTGCATTTAAATCAGATTTATCACAAGGCAAGTCTGACTGAATTATCTTTTCTTCTATTAATTAACATGAATAGGGATACCAGAAAGAGGATAAGAATAACGTGAACAATAGTAATTAACCTTATTAATTACCTTTTTACATGTTACACTACTCACAAGAAAACTCCTTGAAGTGGTTTAATTATATTAATTTAATCTATAGCAGGGTTTTAGAGCGTGCCCATTCTCCTCCAGGTTTTTCAGACAGAACCAGTACTTTTCCTTTCAATTAAATGATGGCATTACATAAGTTTTCATGACTTTGTTGTGAATTGTGAGCAATATACCTAAATGAATTAAGAGATGGGCGTGGGGGGGGGGGGAGAATAACAAACACTGATACTTGAGTTAGGAAATTATCACCCAGTTTTATGACTCTAGGGAATGAGCAGCAAATTACAATATGCATTCAGATATCATGAGGCCCAGACAAGGCAGGGAGGGGGAAAATAATTCTTACACTTTTATGAAGAACATTAACTTCATACACTGCGGGGAGTTAAATGGAGAAGCAGATGCTCTCGCTGAGTGGCTGAGAGCTGACTTTTGCAGAAGCAGCAGTCAACACCTGCCTTTATGAAATGATGGCTCGGCAGATCCACAGCTCTGTTGGCAGTCTTGCTGCTCCGAGGATAAAAAGGATGCCTGGCATAGGGAAACCATATTGTATCAGAGGTAAGGACATATGAGGAACCAGAAGATAAACACCAACTATAAAAGTTTACAAACTAGAAAAGTATTTCTTAACTATTTGGCACCGCAGTAGCCGCAATGAGCACTTTCCCCCAGCTTCCCAGCCTCTGCCCTCCAGATGTGTTAGGCCATGCTGGCTGGGAATGCTGGGAGTTTGAGCAATATATCTGAAGGGCATCAGCTTGGGGAAGGCTGCCTTATCCAATATGCTGCAAACCAAGGATGAGGAACATGTGGCCTGTGGACCCAGCCACCCGACTGCCGCTCCCTGCCATTGCTACCACCATACCCCTCAATTTTCAGAGGCAAAACTGCAGAGTACAAACACAAGCTAAATGTGTCTGTTTCAGCCTGCTGTAGTGGTTTGCTGCTGAAATTCGTTGGCAAGCCACCACACACACACAAGCCACCGTTGCTAAATTTGGTCGTGCGGCAGCAGGAGTGCAGCCTGCAGGGGAAGTCTGGAGGAGGTGTTGACAGGGCCCTCACCTGGAAGATGTTTTAATACAATACAAATCTACCTGGGTAGTAGTTCCTTTCCATTTGCAATGCCACACATCAGATAAAAAGCAAATAAGATCTTGATTGGAAGAGAGAGGAAGGGAATTTGAAAATTAGCTGTTGACCAATTTTGACTGGTTAGGCAGAAGTCCCTCAAAATTGTCAAAACCCTTTGGCTACTTGGCTCATTTTTGGAACAAGCGTCTTCTGTTTGCATCTGGATTTATTGGAATTGAGGTGAATAACTCTAGTCTTCAATAGACAAGGGCAACACAAGGTTGCTTCACAAGTTACCTTTTTTTAAAGTATACATATAGGATGTTTAGGTGTAAACCCCAAAGTGCAAAGCATGACACAACATAATTTGTTTACAATCCAGATCTATTTTACTCATGAGTATGATCTATCTTACTCATCCAGATTTAAGTTGGATCAACTACACTGGCAAAAGTGGACTTCCTTGCCCCTTCCTTCCCAGGGCAGCCACTCCAGCCCACTGAAAATGCTATACAGAGAATCAGGTCAGCTGTGGGGTGTGTCAAAGGGAGGACCCCCAAAAACTATTAGAAGGACCTTTTCCTCTCATGGAAGACACATCCAGGATCCAATCCATACTGTGGTGTGTCCACAACTGTTTGCCCTTTTCAGTGGCCTCTTTCCTGGCCATCCTATTTGAGACCACCTCTTGCTGTTATCTGGTCTCTTCAAGTGTGTTACTTCTTCAAAATTGATTCCGTACATGCATGATTTTTACTCAGTAGTTGCAACATCCAGTGGTAACTGTCATGTGTGAAGCAACCATCATGGATGAAACATCATAAATAGAACTTGTGCATCAACCTCTATCATCTCAAACATGATCACTTTCAGTGGAGGCAATTCATATAAATTCAGTTGTGAATAGCTGAGCAATAGGTCATCAAGTGACAAGTGATGAAGGTGTGTGTGTGTCTCATCCCTCAAATGCAATTGTAACATGTTAGCACACTCATAGGGAATTACTTGTTTGAAAGATAAAATGATTTTTTTAAAAAAATACATGCACACACACTAAGTGGAGGACTATACCACAATCTGGCCTGAGTGAATCTACCAAATCTTACTGCAAGACATAGATAGAGATAAATAGATAGATTAGATTAGATTAGATTAGATTAGATAGATAGATAGATAGATAGATAGATAGATAGATAGATAGATGAATAAGCCTTCATTTTGGCAGATAAACTTTTTTACATGGGGGTCTTTCATAATGTTGCTCACCACAAGCATTCTGAGAAGTTAAAATCAGGTGGAGGGTTGTATTTTGTGCATAGTTGCATGTTTGAAGGGACACCCCATAGATCTAAAATTAGACTTCAATGTACGTCACACATGCTTCTGTCAGAAAGTGTAATCATGAGACAAAATTAAAAAGTATGGAACAATAAAAAACCCATTAAATATGCATTGACTGCTTGGTGTGAATTCAAAATAACTAGGTTAATTTAGCAATGGTTTGCATGTAATAACCACCTACATCTTTTCTCATACGAAGAATGAATTAACAATAATTTGTTTAGTGACAGAAGCAAACTTCTAAATTATGAGTTCAGGAAATGGATTTCCCTAACTCAAGAACTTGTAAGAACCCCAAGAGCTATGTAGGCCTTGCATTTCTGATGTCTGGGATTTTGCCATGCCGCACTAGAGTTAGGGTGGACCACATGCAGCCCCTGCAATTCCCTAGCATGCCCCCCCCCACATCTCCCCAACACTTTTGCACTTTTTGAAATTCACGGCGGCAGCAACACCCCCTCCCTGATTTGCTACTGAAAATTGGCAGCAAACCACTATGGAATGCTACAATAGCCAAATGTAGCTTTGTTTTGTGCTCACTGCAGTTCTAGAGCCTAACGTTGGCCTCCTATTTTGAGGCTGTCTTTATCTACTACCAGGTAGGTAAATTGAGGGCAAGGGGAGGAAGGGTGGCAAGGAAGCATTGGGCCCTGGTTATATGCTGTAATCATGTCATTAGAACTTCACAATAGCTAGAGTGAGATCTTAAATTTTGTGTGTCCCCCACCCCCAAGTCTTTTTCAAATTAAACTAGGGTAGGGTTAGAGATGTGCAGGCCTGGGAAAAAAAACTTAACACCCCCTCCACCACCCCATTGAAGGGAACAGATTTATTTATTTTTAATAACCACTTTTCCCCCAGGGAAATTCCCCTACCCACATTTTTCACTTGGGCCTTCACATCTCCAGGTAGGGCTCACCCAACACCAGATTACCTTCTTAACTTCTTTTGAATGTTTTTCAGTGAAAATGAAAATGAGACAAGAACAAGGACTTAGGATCTTCAAAGGAGGAAAAAGTTAGAGGGAGCTATAAGACAACAAGAGGATGAGCTAGACAAGCTGCTGTTGATGCAAAACATTCCCTATTGCCCCTTGGTGTCTGGAAAGTATGCGATGTTGTTCCTATTATCCCAGAAGCATGATCTACTACGTATGCAATAGAGATTTAATGCTTCCTATAGGAAGTCCATTATCTGAGCTCTACTGAACTGCCCTGTTCCAGAAATTAGTGTTTCTGCCCATTTCTAGTAGCTCCTGGAAGTGCTAAATCTCTGGTTCATAAGCGATGGGTCTCAGTTGCAGAACGGAATCAGTGGGGACGCAACAGAATTGATGAGGGCACAGCACCCTGCTGGATACTGCCCAGTGACTATTTTAAAAAATAGAAATACAAGTTGTCTCACCATAGAGGAGAAGACTGACTAGGTGACCTGTGTGCCTGTTCACCCTACAGTCCAGGGGATAATGATGGACAACTTTAAGGCCCCTGCTCCGCTCTGCCTTCTTAGGGTTCTTTATCTTTAACCAGACCTGGGCTGGTAGCCCTTCAAATAGAGAACTGTCCTCTGTGAACCCTCCAAAATAGAGGATTGCCCTCTGACCATCCTACCTGTATAGTGTCAAATATTGATTCATTAAGATAATAAGATTTCACATATTGTTGAATGCTGATTTCTCCACTTTAGTGAAATTGGTTGAAAATTATTTGGAGAAATAAAAGAAAAATGCATGGAACATCAAGCACAATGTAAAAAACATTTATTTGCATGTACCACTTCCCATTTCATTTAGATGTGCTAGATCACTGATGTGCTAAACCCTACGTAGAAGTCAGATTTAATATGACTTCTTAAAAACAATTCAAGTACTATGAGACTTATTTCACTTCCAAATGCAAAGACAACGGATTGTTTATTAACCAGCATTTCTGTATCTTTATTATGCTGCCATCCTAAGGTTATTTGTCAACTGCAATACCAAGTCAAATTAAGATCGTATCTGGTTGCCATGCTGGAATCTAAGGCAACGATTTACTGTGTGTGATTTCTGCAGTTGTATCAGTGGCCTCTGTCTGCTGAGAAGAGATTGGATTTGAGAATGACATTTTAATTATTTGCTGGGTCTCTTTCTGCTCATGTGAACCTGACAGCTTCTCTTCTGAAAGCCTGAGGGAGCTATGCAGCCATTTATCAAGTTTTTCATTGTTAGTTTATACCATCTAAAATCAGCAAAAGCCAATTAATTTTTTTAATTAAAGTATTTCTACCTTTTGATTAAAAATGCACAATGCTGCTAATATGTTTCAAAACATCCATAGGTTATGTTAAATCAGTTATCCCACCCTGAAAATAATAATGATGATGATGATGATGATGCAGCAATCACAACTCATTGAGCCCTTATCTATTCAGTGGTGGCAAAGGCCAAAATAGTTATTCTCTTAAATGTGTGTCTAGCAGCTATGTGTCCCCCTCCCATTTACTGTAGAGTAGGCACAGAGCTTCTGATTTAAATTGGGACCTGTGTGTGTTTGGGGGGACAGTAGGGAGCTTTAGGCTCTCTGTGCTTATTCTAAAGTAAATGTTTAAAAAAGGTATAGCTGCTTGACACAGATTTAAAAGTAATGTCTGTGTTGGCCTCAAGTGGTCTGTGCTGGCACAGCTTCCTGAATTCATGCTGCCACAGTCATAATAGTATGTGTATGGTAGTATTCACTTCTGCATTGTGTAGAAAATGTTCACTTCAGTGCTTTACCCATGCTGTGCTGGTTTGAATTGTCCCCATCTGATGTGGAAATAGGAATCAATGACTGGTACGGCACATAACCTCCAATTATGTGGAAGTTATTTCCAGTGACCTTTGCATGATAAATGTAGTGGCTTGGATACTAAGATAAGTGAACAGAAGGCGTTGTGAATGGAAAGTAAGTTTGCTAGCCTTCCTTCCTCCTCAAAAATCTTTCCAAAAGGTATCCCCTGTCTGAACAATGGGGAATAGGGCGGGAGTGGTGATGGGGGAGGGGGGAAGAGCCCCAAATTGCAGGGGTTCTGGTAATTCTTGGTGATTTCCCTGTCCCTCAGAAGTTTGCCCTCCCACATTTTTCAGGAGGGCTCCTTAACCATTCAGAGTGGCTTTGTGTGTAAGGGGGGCAGGGGGATGCAGGCATTTGCCATTCTGTTTCTTCAGTGAGGATCAGAAAGAGGCAAGGATGAGATGAATAAAGAAAAGGGCAGTTTATTCTACCCTCTCAACATGGCTGCTTGTCTTTCTTTTTCCTTGTGTGATCCTTTTAGACATGAGGATCTGATTGTAAAGTGGTGCGAATCAGCAAAACTCCAGTTCGCCAAAGTTCTCCGAATTCCTTCTCGAAGTTTGTTCCAACTTGAATCCATTTCAGATTGGGGAGCCTTGTTTTTTCTCCTTTTTACACAAAATTCGTACAAATATTCATACATACTTTTCCAAATGTACTAATCCATTGTACCCATTCTTTTCCCGTTGATGAAAACATATTTGCGCACATTTTTTAACGTGCATTTTTCAAAGGTACACGTGCTGTCGAATGCATTTGGTCCGTGAATCACATTGTATGGACTTTGACCGCAGATTGCATCTGACTCCGTGTTCAGCCCAGAAGGTGTGAACTGCATAAATCTTGATTAAAAAGCTGAAATTAATTTCTCCTATATCCCTACCGTGTAAACAGAATACCTCAGTTGTATATAAGGTGCAAGTCTGTGCACAAACACACACACACCAGTATTAGCCACTTTATAGAGTTGTGGGGTCTGTATATCTGAGCAAAGCTTTAGTTCCAGCTCCGGATTGCTTTTCCTTTATTTTTCTTTGGCATTTCCTAACAAGTCTCTTATGTGCCACTTTGGAAAAGGCTAGAGGGAAGCCCTAAGGCCTCATCCGCCATGGCAGACTTAAGACTATTCTACTGTGAAGGGATGGAGTCAGCCATCCTCAACTAACTTGTTTCCATTATTTGCTAGTCATCTAAAGGGAATGCTAAATAAACTGAAAGGCCACCCTAGGGAGCAAAGTCATCTTGCAGCATGAAGGGATCTGCTGCAGTGCTGAGGCAAAAACACAATCCAGCATAATCAAGCTATCTATTGTGCTTTCTTTCTTCAAACAACGGAAACAAGGAAGAGTGCATGATAAGTTCCATAGACTAATATATAAATACTGTCGTCATACAAATCATAGTAGCTTAAGGAGGGGTGGGGGTGACATTAAAGCCAAATTAGTAGGCTTTAAAGGTTTTGATACAAAATCCTTAAAATACAATGGATTGGAAGATGGTAGAAAAGGAGGGTGCTCCTAACACAGTTTCATACTCTGAGGCAGCTTTCATTCATTTCAGTGGTAAAAAGGCAAGGTGGATTGGGATCAGTGACGAAGACTGAAACCTTATGTATGCTTATCTATGTGGGAGATCACTACATTGATAATCCCCAACATTTCTCTCGGCCTATTACTAGCAGTTTATTACTTCAGCTTGAGGTATATGAGAATAAGTCTTGGCCAATGAGATTCTTGGCCAATGAGGTTCATGCCCCACAGAGAACGAGTTGGGAAATTTCTATAGATGAATCAGAAAAGATGTAAGCAAGAGGTTGTTACCCTAAGTTGAAGAGGGGTCCTTGAGGAGGCTAGGCAACCCTATTGTAACCAATCAGTAGGTTTAAAATGGAATAGGAACTAGCAAAATACAACAGTATAAAACAAAGCTTCGCCCCAGGTGCCATGCTCTGCCTTCATTCAAGATTCCTAGGGTTTTTAGCTCCACACAGAGAGTCTTTGAAGTCAGACAGATCCTTCACCGGTGAATATATAAAACTAGTGCTGTTCCTTTTCTATTTCTGTATTAAGGCTAGATGATGTGTATGAATGGTATTTCCTTATGAACAAAAGGATTCTGACCTATTTAAAATAGTTGTCTTCATGATTCATTGCCTCCTTGCACCAAGAGAAACCTCATCTCTGAACTTAAACCAAATTAGGCAGGTAGTAAGGGTCTGTCCCTAGGAAACTGGGGGTCTGGTTAATTAGATCTATTATACAGACTGTTCTCTGTAAAAGAGGACACATGGCCATCCTACATAGTATGTATAAAATTACCCCTTAACTTGTGGCAATATTTTTATGTGATGTTCCCAAGTCCACAATTTTCCTGGATTTAGTTAAATAGTTGGCTTTAAAAAGGAAAAAGAAAGAAAAGAATGCCTCTGAGCATGTGCAGTGTGTCAAGCCCACTTCTAGAAAAGATTGGGTGTTTCCGTGGCGGACTTCACCCTTGGTACCTCCCTGTTTACAAGATAAACATAACAAGAGCATGTTAGTTGCTGGGTAGGATGAGCTCCATCACACCAGCGGTTTAACACACTCTTGCCATGCCTGGTATCTGGTTTTGCAGTGTGGAACTCACATAACATCGCCCCTGTCCTGTGCCCATTTTCCTCTGTTTTGCATATTATTTTGGTGCGGGAAAAGTCTGGATTATTTTCCCAAAGCAACTTCAATGCGCTCTTAAGCCTCCATCTAGTGCTGTCCCCTTGCTTTTTCCTTTGTTGGGTGTGTGTGCTTTGAATGGAGTCTTGCTGATGAAAGGGGAAAGGGGAGGGTGGGGTGCTTCTCCTCTGCCAGCACTCCTCGGTGCCGAACATTAGAATGAATAGACTTTTTCCTGCTCCAACCCCACTCTTCTTGCCCGCAGCTCCCTCATTTTTAAAGCTAAAGAGATTAAACTTGGGGTCTTGAGAGATCTTAAGTAGTGCTTTTGGCATGCCAAGTTTGAATCAGATAGATCCATGCCTTGATTTTTAGGATTTTTTAAAATGCAAATTAGCCAAAATGCTTACATCTGTGTAATATTTATAGATAAAGAGATGAAACTTGACATGGTGATAGGTCTCCAGGAGAGCTTTCGTAATGCCAAGGTTGAATCAGATCAGCTCATCCCTTGATTTTGTAAGAATTTTTAAATTCCCACCTCCTTTAAAACCTTTTCCTGATAGTTCACTGGTGCGATCTTCCACCTCTTTGCATTTGTGAAGGATCGCTTTTCCTTTCCTTTGATCATGCGAAGCTATGCATCTCCAGTTCATAAAATAGAGATCTTCTGGTTCCCTTACTCTAGAGTAAATCTCATTGATTTCAACTGTGTTTATATCCAAGTCATACTAAAATCCAATGCAGATTACCTTTGAGTAAACCCCATTGAACAGACAGAGACTTTTAATAGTGTGGTCACTCAGAAGCATTTCTTTTTTTTTGAAGTCTAAAACAGCAAACTGGAAAGAAATGCTCTGTAGCCCTATGCTTATTTCTGAGGTCTTACTTCTTGGTCTTCTACTTTTGCTTGTCCCCAGCTACTGATAATTGGAGTTATACTGTCTCTAATGGAAGTTCCACTCTGGTAACCATAGTGCTTTCTTTTATTTCAAGCCATGGAAGCTAGTAGCCATCGCAGTGTTCCTTGGCTGTGTCTGTTAGAGCACATGCTTTGCATGCAGAAGGTCCCAGGTTCGATTTCCGGCTTCTCCAAAGGGGGCGAGGAAAAGAATCCTACCTGAAAACCCTGGAGAGCCACTGCTGCCAGTCAGTGTCAACAATACTGGGCTAGATGGACCAGTGGTCCAACTCAATATAATGCAGCTTCCTATGCTCCTAATTTTAGCCTGAGAAAGCATAACTAACTGCTCCAGTTAAAGTACCGGTTCCTTTAAAAACCATTTTTGCTCAAAGATCATAAACCACGGGAAAAGTCATTTGTTTCAGAAAAGTGAAACATAATGTAGGAAAAATTATATGCTTTCCCTAAGTGCACAAAAACAACAGACAATGCTGGGCAAACCAACCATATGTACAAATGACTGTGGTTTAATATTGGGGAAAATAACAGTTTTAAAATGTAAATGTTCACATATCACTTTCACTGAGCCTATCATAAAAACACCAGATTTTATCATGCAGTTTCCTGTTGTTCTCTTCATTAACTAGCAGGCTTTGTTCTCATTAAGACAGTGTTAGTTCAGAAATGAAGAGCTTTTCCAAAGTCTTAGGATAACCCTCTTATCAACAATAAAATCAAAGTAAGTAACATAAATATAGCAGACGGGATTTAGCTTGATTCCATTTTGATCCTTCAATTAAAACATTTTGTTTTTAAAAAAATCTAAATGACAACTGGCATGATGGGGAAAAAATACCCATCACTGCTGTTGTGCATGGACAGTTTCTGTATCTAGTCTGAGATCCCAACCAACACTTATAAAACCTATGTTTAGGTTGTAGATCTGGTTGATATATATGGATAAGCACACTCAACATCGACATGCAACTGACCATTAGTTTGCCTTCCAATAGCAATGTCCAGCATTTTGTATTTATTTTGTTCATCTGTACACACATTTCACTGCAGTTCATCTTTCTCTCTCTTCTGGAAAAGCTAATGACTGGCAAGAGAATGTCCCTTCTTGTATCACAATTAGGGTGAAATAAAATGTTTGGATAAACACACAGTGGAACTATGCACAATAGGTTCCTTTAACTTTGTGCAAGCACACATGGCCCCAATTCGGATCAGGACCACAGCAGTCCAGAAAGAGGGGGCTGATGCTTCCACCATGCACCACCGTGTGCCCCTCCCTGCCAAAACTGTCATACACAACCATATTCCTTACCTTTGCTGCTGCATCAGGGCTCTCGTGAGATCTCACAAGTGGCAGAGGGGCTCTTGAAAGATCTTGGCCAGAACTTTTGAGATCTCACAAGATCTCATGAGATCCAGAGCCTCCCAAAAGCAGAGGCTGGCAGCTGCTCCAGACAGCCTCACCCACCGCTCTCCCATGGTAGGAGAGCAGCTGCTGGGGCTCTCTAGAGTACCCACTGGAAGTGATGATGGACCGTCTTGGCTGGGGCAGAAGGGGGCAGCACAGCTCTCCACTCCTCTGGCTTCACTATCTCATGCAGGTGCCTCACCCTGTTGGTTAGAAGACAAACAGCTTCCATTGACTCCAGTGAAAACTTTTCTTTTTTCAGGGATTTTGGGGATATGGGGGAGTTTAACCCTTTCCTTCCAGAGCAGTGTGGTCCTGATGTGAACTGGGGTCATGTGTGCTTTCGCAAAGGTAAAGACTACTGTCATGCATAGCTCCACTATGCATGATTACCCAAATGTTTAGTTTGGCCCTTGCAGAAAGGCTATGCTCCCTATACCATGCATGGGAACAGCATCATCCAGTCTTTCCTTTGGATTGCAGAGTGTGGGTTGTGCTCAATTAGTTATAGGTATTTTTATATCTATATCCATCACATCCTTAGGACAGCTTATAAAAAATAACAAAACAATTAAAATGTAAATACAAACAAAGGCTGAAGATGATAACAGCAGTTGGCAAGATTAAGGTCGTATTAAAAAAAACTTGGGAAATAAAAAGGCCTTTATCTGGCGCTGAAGAGACAATATGGTAGGGGGTAGGAGAGAGTTCACCATTGGGATGCCACCACAAAGAATTCTCTCTCTGAATGCCTCCTCTGATAGGCTCCTTCCCCCAATTCACATGTTGGTGGCACTCGCAGGAGGCCCTCCACTGTTACAAAGTAGCTTTCTTGTGAATGAGCAGAACTGACTCCATTTTAAGGCAGCCAAAAAGCCAAGGCGTCTTCATTCCCCATCTCCAGCAGAGATGGGACAAAGGCACAGGAATGGGGCTGAGAGTAGGCTGACCAGATAAAATCTAGGTCAGGGCTCATGTAACTTTAACAGTTGTAGAGAAAAGGGAATTTCAGCCAGTGTCATTTGTATGCAATTAGTTCCTGGTGATATTCCCTCTTCATCACAACAGTTAAAGGTGCAGGCACTATACTAGAGTGACCATATACAAAAGAAGGCAGGGCCCCTGCACCTTTAACAGTTGTGATGAAGAGGGAATTTCATCAGGAACTAATTGCATACAAATGACACTGGTTGAAATTCCCTTTTCTCTACAACTGTTAAAGTTACATGAGCCCTGACCTGGATTTTATCTGGTCAGCCTAGCTGAGAGCCATCACTTAAGGCTAGATCAAGGAATTCAATGTCCATTAGGCCTCCTAAAATGCATTCCCCAGAGGCAAAGGTGGGAGTGAAATTAAGCAGAATATGAATGCTGGATGGCAAGAGTGTTATCTGGTGATGTACCTGGTCATGCACCTGCAATGAGGTCCTATTGTTGAACTCCAGCCTGGACACCGGTCTTTAAGTCAGTCATTAGCATGTAAAGTTGTCTTTTGTTAAAAGAATGCTTCAGGCAAGCACAGCCATCATTCCCAAGTACCCTCTTTTGTTCTATTGGATGAAAGGCCAGCTCAGTCTTTCTCCAATGGCAAGTAACATCACTTCCAGTGCTTATGAGCAGTGCTGTCACTGTTTTTCTCTAAACCGTATAAAAACCTTCAGGT